>OX465477.1:10000000-12980535 GCA_950022335.1 Eurois occulta | reverse complement strand
CCATTTAGTTCACTGTGAATGTGTACTTTATTTGCGAAGCACTATGATAAAACGATGTATTGATCTTAACTCTTAGAATTCACCACTACCAAGGCTTATGGGTTTAAACTGAACCGAGTAGTAATTTTGCGTTATGTTTGTTCCACATATTGCTTATTAACTAAATAGAAGTACACGTCGATCGAGTCTTATTTCAATCTACCCACAGAGCGAAAAAAACGAATAAAATTATAAATTGAATTTACGATTACCTCCCGATTTCAGCACAGCGCAAAATATACATTTGAACGTAGAAAAGAACCGTAGATGTTAACGGTAATTATTTTTCGATAGGAACGATATTGATATTAATATTATTGTGAGCCGACGTAATATTATGCACCGATAGTAATTTCATAGTGATTACAGTTTTATGGTTCTCACTAACCTTTAACATTATCGAGTGATTAAGAAAAATAATACGGAGGTATTCGTATAGATTTATGAAAACCTTGATTGACCTTGAAAACTGTTCGATGGTCATAACTCGTGAACTTTGATTAACAGTACGATTTGTACGTATGTCTGACAATTCGATGAAATAACTTACGAGTGTGATATATAACTACGGTTTTTAGCTAAAACGACGAGTTTGATTATATTCCAAGTATCGATTTGAATAATCAGAAATACCTACTACAAGTGCTAAATGACGTTTATGATTAGAACAATGGAAGGTCCATTTAGGCATCAAATAAATGTAGCATCCGCATCAGCCGAAATGGTTTTGATGGCTTCCTGCTACCCTGGGGTGATCGTTCAACGGTCTTACGAAATACGTTAAGATGAGGTTCACAATAGTTCTGTGCAGCGTACGTACCTTAGACTGCGATCTGCACTCGTTGACCTTCCAGCTGCTGATAATGATGATGATGACGATGAATATAATGGCTTAATCAAAGTTCACTCGAGGTGTGCGTTGGTCGGAGGTAGGACACGAAGTCATAGAACAATGTCCTCACGGTGGCGGATTCGATCGTTCTAACGGTTGCGCGCTCCGTACCAATTTTGACTTTTTGAAAATCGGCCAGTCAGGGTGATCAAAGACAACCTCATGCCGTTACTCTAGGTTTTGATCAGTACTTATGTACCCGCATGACAGCCGGAAATATCAGCGTCTCGTTACTGCTATGTGCCCAGACGTAATCTTGATCCTTTGTAATACGTTTCGTTATCGTAACGGAACACCTTGCCTATTTGAAGATTTTCTCACATTTTATTGTTCCACTTTAATTTCTACGTATTGCTACCTATTTTCTAAGTAAAATTTAAATAAGTTTAAAACTGATCCTATTACACCATAATAATAGTAATCGGTGATTTACCGTATCAAAAGCAGAATTTAGGTCAAGGAATAACCCAACGACATTTTAATTTATCATTATTACCGTTTACTACTTCCTCCATTAACGTATTCAGAACACTATGAACTGCGTCATTTGTTCCCACATTTTTCTGATAAGCAAATTGTTTATAATTAACATTTTTAATTCGATTTAAATGTCTAGGAAGCTTTATTTTAAGTATTTCTCATTCTTTTTTTAAATTATAGGTACGAGTAATAATTTAATTTAAATGTATTATTAGGTATTTGTATGCTCTCGAGTAAAATGTAGTGAACTGACCATTTTATTATAACATCCTATTGTAATGAAACCTACATTTACGAATAAATTTGATTTGAAGAGAGAATTTGGCCTATAGTTATTGGGATCTCATTTGCACCCTTTTCAGGGTTCCGTAGCCGAATGGCAAAAAACGGAACCCTTATTTATAGATTCGTCATGTCTGTCTGTCTGTCCGTATGTCACAGCCACTTAATTCCGAAACTATTAGGACTACACATTTGAAACTTGGTAAGTAGATGTATTCTGTGAACCGCTTTACGATTTTTATACAAAAATAAAAGAAAAATAACCCAATGGGTCAATATCAACAAAGTGCATTTTTATAAATTTTGGTGGCGAAATTTTTTTTTCAGTTTTTACGAAAAATACGGACCTGGTAAAATAATAGAAGGTCCAAGCTAGAAGGATCTTCAAGAGGTCAGAGAATATCTCTATAACTTTTTGAAATATTTAAGTTCAAAGTCTAGTGTGGCCACCAAAATTGAAAATCGCCCACAAAAATCGAAAGCGCCCACCAAAATTGAAAATTAGTGGCACCAAAATTTAATTTCTCTGTAAAAAACCTGAATCATCAAATACGGGTCTCCCTTGTTTTACCGAAAAGAAATTGCCAAATTATCACTTCCCAAACAAATTTTCGCATAATTTCATTTGCCAAATTATTACTTACCAAAAAATCTCTTTACAAATAATTGTTACGAAAACCTATGTTTGGCAAGTGACCGTTTGAACAATAACTTGTTCACCAACTAGTACTTTTACCATTTTTTATCTAGTCAAATATTTCAGTTGGTATAACATATTTTACGCAAAATTAAATAAGCCAAATATTTGGTGTCGTCAATTTCAAACTTACTGTCTGTCTGTGTTTAGGCCCTGTTTCACCACCTGCGATTAAGTTCCTGTTAACTTACTTGGCAGATAAATTCATATAAATTCTGTTCTATTTCTGAATTTATTCGGTAAGTAGTGGCTATTCGGACATCGTGAACTAGGCCCTTACAGGAACCTAACTAACCGTACCTCGGGGTGCCCCTGACGTCGACCGTCTAGGGTTAGGGTTTCTGTCAGCATCTGTTAAATTTCAATTACGTTATATTAAATCAATTTGTGTTATGTCTTCATTCCAAAATTTTTGCCTTTATATTTTTTGTCATAACAAATCATTTGACTAAACGTTTATTGTCTTAATTTTGTTTGCTGTAATAAATCATTTGATTAAAGACCAAAAGCCTTAATGACATTATCCTTAGTAATAATCTGCCAACTAAACATTTGACCAAATGAAAATGTGCGTACTAAAATTATTCCAAATATTACATAGGTATAAAAAAAGGTTGCCAAAATTTGTTTGGGTAATGAAAATTTGGCAAAATCTTTTCGGCAAAACGGCAGGATTCCATCAAATACATTCAGCTTTATTAGTGAATAAAGCTCAATGTAATCTCACAAATTATCGGGAAGTATCAATAACTTTCATCGGTTAATAAAACTCTCAGTTGTTAAAAAATATTTATTATTATTTATCAGATCTATCATAATGACTTTATAACCAAATCTAGTGGTGACATCGTCGTTTCGAAGCCGGAGATTATTTCAGAAGTCGAAAACTTCTACGTCCAGTTGTACGCATCGCATGCATCTCGACCTGATCCCGAAAATAAGGCTTCTAGAGCCACCTTAACCCGCCATTTCACAGAAGACCTGCCAGAATTCAGCCAAGACGAATTCGAGGCGGCTCTTAAGACAGCTTGAAAATGGAAAAGCCCCTTGTGAGGGTGGAATGCCGACTGAGCTCCTGAAAGCGGGAGAAAGTCCTGTATTAAGAGAGCTTCGGCAGCTTTTCAACTCGGTTTTGTTCTCTGGGAGAACTCCAGAAACTTGGTGAAGGAGCGTGGTTGTTCTTTTCTTTAAAAAGGGGAACACGACCCTATTAACGAAATACAGACCCATTTCGCTCCTTAGCCACGTGAAAAATGTAATTAATGTGTTTGAAAACAAATAAAGGAAATAAAATAATAAAAAAGTAAGGTACAACTTTTACAGTTTTTCTTAAATCTATGTCAAGTTCACTTATGAGTTGTGTCTGAACTAGGTAATCCTGTATTTCAGGCGATTGGAGGTAACATTAATTGATTAAATAATCACATATCATATTAATCTTACTGGTACCTATGTAAAAAGGGCGCCGCTATGGTACGCCGACAAAGTGGTAAAATAATATAATAATAAGGTGTCTCCTGAACAGTAAACACGTAAAGTGGGTTTTTTTTCTAGCGTACATAGATAGATGTCGTTAGAAAGATCTTTAAAAAATATTACGAGTTTGCTCAATTAATTTATGGGATTCGTTTGTGAAATATTAAGCTTTATAGTGGTAATTTTTGTTAGACTCAAGTGTCCCTCTACCAGCTAAACGGTTGTGTTTGGGTGTGTGAATTCACGGTGGTAGTATATATACATTTAACGAAGATAAAAGGAAATTTATCACAGCTATCAGCGGCTTTACAAGTTGATCGAATCAACTTATAAAATGTACTGCATAAAATATTTTCCTAAACATAATGTATGCACGGTTTTCCAACTGTAAATTTAAGTTTGTATTTTTATAACTGGAATTTGAACCCAAAATGAACACTCGTTAGTCTATTTTCGACACCTGCATGGAATATCATTATACTTCAGTTTTTGCCAATCTTGGGTTACAATTATATTTGTACAATAAATCAATAATTTTATTGGCAGTGACCTTTGGTATGTACATCCGTCATTGGCGTTGAAAAGATGAAATGTTCAGAGAAAGTCTGCGGGTACGAAACTTGCGATGGCCGGAGCGACGGCGGGGCGGGGCGGTGCGGCGCGGGGCGATGAGACAGCGGTGTCTTGCGTGTGTACGAAACAAACTTCCCCGCAGTCGCGCTAACGTGGTGTTGTGATAAACATGAATTCACGTCGAAGAGAACTATTGGAGTCCAGTCTCATAATGAGAGAAATAAATCAACGACGACGCTGTTTGGGAGAATTTTCTACACTTTATTACGAGCTACGTTGTCATTCAAGAAAGTTCTACAATTACACAAGAATGAGTATAGAGACATTCGATTATTTTTTACAGAAAATTAGAAGAACACTATGCAAGTACCCGCGCGAGCGGCGAAATCAAACTAGTTTGTTCTCGTCGCTCCGCGCCGCCACCGCTCTGCCGCCGCTCCGCCATCGCCCGTTTCGTACACAGCGCGTAATGTTTTAATAAATTTGATTACATCGCTGTCGCGCCGCCCCGCCGTCGCTCCGGCCGTCGCAAGTTTCGTACCCGCAGACTAAGAAACAAAAAAGCCCTCTTCTTATTTAATTTCATTTATTTGTCAGAATAATGTCACAATTAGTCTTAAAATTATCACAATTTCTAAATTATTCTACCGTTTTTAGCGTACAAATCTTTATACATTATGGAGTATTAATAATTATTCTAGTAATACATTTCAAATTTCAATTAAATTCTGCGAATCAAGAAAAGCTTAGTTAGTTAGCATATTTTGATGAGCAACTTCAGGACCCTAGATTGTGCCTGGCCCGACACGCACTTGGCCAGCTTTTCCAACTATAATGAGGTCTGCTTCCAGTCTAAGCGGATGCAGCTGAATAGTCAGCTTTTGAGTCAGGGGGGATATATACAGAACATAGGTGTGACTTAAGAGATATAAACCATTTTAAGAACAAAGAAACTAAGGCTCCAAGAGCGAGAGAAGCGGGCGCGAATATTTTACCACCCTACCTTCGACAGGGTAGAATTGTTTCGACCCTTTATACAGGAGTAACTTGGTCGACTTACAGGCAACTTCAAGATTCAACAGGAAGTAGGCGAGCGAAGTGAGGTCGATACATTTTGTCATCTTGCCTTAAGAACTTTGGAATTGTTTAGATCCTTCATACAGGAGTTACAAGGTCAACTATTGGATAAAGTTAAGATTCAAAAGAAAGAAGGCTGCAAGAGCGAGCGAAGTGAGCTCTAAAATTTTAACATCCTACCTCGGACAGGTTAGAATTGATTCGATCCTTCATATAGAACTTAATTGGGTGACTTATAGACAAAGTTAATTCAAGAGAAAGTAGGCTGCTAAGAGCGAGCTTACAGAACTCGACATTTTTTACATATTGCCTCGAGTAAATTCAGAAACCAAAATGTCCATAGCTGTCAGCTGCCCCACTGCCGATCCACAACCCAGTTAGCACTGGGTCATACCCCTGAATAATAGTTATGAATTAATACAGTGTGGTTGGAATTTTAGATTAAATAGTTTCAACTGCATCCGATTAGGCTGGAAGCCGACCCTAATAAAAAAATATATGTGGTAAAAGGCAGGTGATGAAATTCAGGCCCTTGGTTAATACCAAGGGCCTGAATTTCATCACCTTCTTCGGCCACTGATTGTCTACCTTCTAATAAATTGCGACATAACAACAAACAACACGACGTTATCAAGAAATATCTGATTTTTTAATTACCAGGCCGAATATGAATTATCTAAATGAGTAGGACGGATGGCGATCGTAAAAACTTTCATTCCCCTTTAGGGGATGAATTTTCAAAATTGATCTCCAGTGCGCCCCTACAACGTGATAAAAGGAACACTCGCATTTCTTGCTTGTCGACCCAGCTGCTAAGCTTGTTAGTAAATGAATACATTTAAGATTTTTATGATTTTTACAGCACTTGGTGGAATGCCCACAGCTACATTTTTTTTATTACAGTTATTTTACCTTCTGCATGATAGATATGTACGGTGAATGATGCACTTGGCCGGTTTTATAATCAGCATTATCTCTTGCCAAGGATTCTTGACTTTAAGAGGTAAGTATCATGTAATTGAGCTGATAATACAACGTGTAATAACAGCTCAGTATTATCATCTGGAATGTCGTATTTGTGATATTAGTGTTATTTCAGTTGTTTAGATGTCTTACGTAAGTAGGTGAAATATCATTGAAATGAATGGATGAAAATGTTCTGAAAAAACTGGAATAAACGTTCTGAAGTAGCCAGGACCTAGTCAACGCGTTAATCAATGGTTGTTCATATTTTTAGTTCTCCTATCCGTTTTTCAACCATGGCAGCCAGTCGTAACAGATACTGGTTATCGACGCAGGAAATATTGTAGTGCACACGAGTGTACGCAAACAAAGGTGTATCTACTCGCTCTTCTCACACCCTCATAGTCCGATTGGACGGCAATTCGACATGTACGGAGAGAGATCAGGCGCAGAACCAACGGTTTAACGTGCTTCCCGAGGCACATGAGGGTATTATACCGCCAACTTTCAAACTTGTGGCTGCCACTGAAAAAAATCTAATAGGGCAACCTTGCCAAACGTAATGGGTTTATAAAATAGCATACTCGAATGTCGTCTGGGAAATCCCCTTACAACCTTGGCAACTGGCTATAATTTATTGTTCTACAACAGTTGACATGGCCTAATTCAGTTAAGTCGTGCTGAGATTTTAACGTTTTCATCAAAATTGCAACAGATAGCCATTGTAAGATTTGAAATATTTGGCCAGGTACAGGTCCCGGAGAAAGAAAGAAAGAGCCCGCCACACGAGTACATAATACCAGTATGAGTGACAGAGTCGACGCTCGAAAAGTCTAAAAGTTTTTGTAAACCTGATGGTCTGTATAGTTTGGTGCTGTTGGAAATGAGAAATAAGCGGTGGAGATAATTGTAAACTAAGTTTACTGCATCAGTCATTTGAGAGTATTATGTGATGTGGCTACATACATGTAGCACTAAAAACGAAGAAAACTTATTTCTAAACGTTGTGTAAGTTTGTAAACTAACCTAACCTTGATCGTTGCCAAATGCCGAGATATTATTAGTATCAGCAGTGACGTCGGGGCTTCGGATCTAATGCTTTTAATAACTGTTACGTAAAGGTATGACGAGAAACTCACGCCGGACCTGATGTAACATAGTGAAATATTCTTTACGATATTCTTCGATACAAGAGTCAATTTTACGAAGTCACGCAGTATACTATTTTTCGGGCCAGATAAGAACATTTCGCAATATTACAGCACTTACATATAATTATTTTAAGTTGTCTGGTGGAAGGCTGGCTGCGATAAGACCGTGTTACTCAGCTGATAAATAAAATTTGTGCAAAGACATAACTTTTCAGCATAAAAATAATAATTAATTGTAAAACGAGTGATAAGTAGGTTGTAGTCGTATTTAGAAAAATGAAAGGTATTTGGAAAATTAAAGGGTTTTTTTAAAAAAAGCAAGTTAATAATTACAACAAATTTTAATACTTAACGTAAAAAGAATACTTATAAACTAATAAAAGTAAAACTACTTTTTTCCTAATATAAAGCGGCGTCCCCACTTGGGCACATGTGTCTTGAGGAATATTTTGTTAATTTCCCGGATAACCCCTACTGACCTGACAACTTAAGCTGCACGTCAGGCGCACGTTATCGTGATTTTATGCTTGCTTGCGTCTTACTTGCATCTTATGTAGAAACTCCGTGGACAGTAGGCCTAAGTTGCAACATGTATTGCAACTTGTGTCGTAGTGGGGATTTGGCTTGTAACATACAATAGTTCTCACTGCTTGTCTTCCATGCTTGTCAGGGTTCTTAATTTGACCGAGGAATAGGACCGAGTAATACCGAAAAAGTTTTATGTGCTACTGTTCGCTGTGTGACGAAGTTTTGTATTTTTCTTGTACAAATAACATGTAAAATAATGTGTGAGATTCACTAAAAATACTATACTCAACTACCCTGCACATAAGGGCTAAAGTTTGCCTTGTCTTTACCTAAACGAAATTCAACATTCATGCTTGAACTCTTCAAGTTTGAAATGTATACTGTTTTAGAGTGAAATCCTTAACTAAAGAAATTTTATAAAAACTAATTAAGTTATAAGAAATACCTACTGTTCTAAATATAGCAACAATAATTAAAAATAATAATATCTAGATTATCTTATATTTGGTTTTACCTAAAATTATTATGACAATCCAAATGCAATACGGTTTGCTTGGTGTAATACTGATATAATGGAACGCTTGTGAAAGCCTTGTTTTTATTTCAATTAGTACGAAAAATATTCTTAAATCTAATTGTCAATAGAAGATCTTTATTACTGAGATGTAACTATTAGGAATACTGTTTAAATTAATAACACCGTTTAGTTTAATTTACAAAAAAATAAATCGTAAGATTCGCCGTACCTCATCAAAAAATGATCACCATTCTGTTTCGTTTCCCTCACGGAGCATTTGCCAGTAATTTTACAATTACATACATTCCAAGTTTCGATTTTGAGCATAACGTTAAAAATCGTTATTATAAATATCATTACAGGTTGCGCACTGTAACGATACAATTTGTAACAATCACTGCATTCTGCACAAAATCGCAACTTGGACTGTTACACCTACAGGCGAATGCTCGGATCTCTCACCGGAAGCGTTCTTTCCAATATGGACTCTTTTTCGCGCGGCCTAAGTACAGTGAACGCACTTTGTCAATTTCCAACGGTCGAGATTATGTGATGTAAATATATGTTTTGCTGTACTTGTAGTTGTACAATCAGTTGAACGAAAATGAGGAATTAAGCTATGTTTTGTCCTTTGCACATTTTCCAGTAGGCGCCCCGCTGAGCGAAGAGTTCAGCGTGGGATCCACGTTCCACAATTTTGCCTGAAACAATTTTTTATTTTAGATCCTCATTTGGAAAAATGGCCACAAAACCATTGAGTTATAGCATACATATCCAAAAAATCACACCTGTAATCGAGAATAGCTCACATTTCACTTCGCAAGTTCGTGCCGAAAGCCATGTAATAGGGGGCGAGAGTATTGTCGACAACCAATATACACCATTATTTTTAGGTCGTTCTGGAGCCGAATACCATGAACTCGATCATCGAACTCGAAACGATTGGGACTATTTTTTTCAAAAAATAACAATAGGTAATAAAAAAACACGAAAGAATAAATTTAATGTTTTTTTTGTGAAATAATGAGAATCGATCGATGAATGAATTTTTCAATGGGTATCGTTCGCATGTGTTGCCGCATTGCATTTGAGTTCTCATTATTTAAAAAAAAAAAAACATTAAATTTATTCTTTCGTGTTTTTATTATTGTTATTTTTTGAAAAAAATAGTCCCAATCGTTTCGAGTTCGATGATCGAGTTCATGGTATTCGGCTCCAGAACGACCTAAAAATAATGGTGTATAGCTGCTGACCGGTCTTTTATTGAGAAATTTCTGATGGAAAAACCCAGGAATCGAACAAGTAGCGCTTGCGACCACTACACTCAGGCATTGCACTACGCGTAACATTTACATCATGTTATTAAAAAGTTAATTATACCTTTATCCAAGACACAGATGAGGTCCGCGTCTTTGATGGTGGAGAGCCGATGGGCGATAGTAATACACGTGCGACCCTTCGCTGCCTTCTCTAGAGCTTCCGATACGGCCTGCAAATTTTGTGATTACGTTATGAATGAACCAGGTTTCTGTTTACACTGCACTACTATCCAAATCAAATTACAATACACAAAACAGTTAGGGGATTTTAAACCCTGAGTTTTTCTGCCGGTCATAATTATTTATTAACAGCTATAACGCCAATGCGATGTTACTATCACCAAAATACAGATACCTCTAATTTAATTACAAAAATACAATAGAAAACGCTATTCAAATACATTTAAAAAAATACGTATCTACAATCAAAAATGAACTTTATACATTTTTAATGCACTTCAGTGCTACTCCTGTGAATTTCATCAGGCTGCAGTGAAATATATTTACCTCATTTTAAATAATATTTTATAATCTTTTCCTATCTTATAATTAGATGCTGTTCCACGTCTTTTGACACAGCGTGTCTAAAGGATTTTTAAACAATACGGTGCACGGTCCTCCCGAAGATCAATTGTATAACCAACCGTGCACTATTATATGCCAATTTACGTTTACATGCGAGTCGCAGCAGTTTAACAAAGAATATGAGGGTTGCCGATGGGCAGATGGATGACCTGAAGGCTTCTTTCTGGTCGGCTTTCAATTCATCATACATATTTTTTTACGTTGGGTTTATAATCTGCCTCTGGTATGGTTGCCTTAAAAATTAGTTTAGTCTTACCCGTTCACTGTTCGCGTCCAGCGCCGACGTGGCTTCATCCAGCAGTAAGAGTCGCGGCGACCTGATGAGCGCCCTTGCGATACACACGCGCTGCTTCTGACCACCCGACAGCTGAGCGCCGCCAGAACCTAGGTTTGTGTCGTAACCCTGGAAATAGTTTTAATTTAGATACCTCAGAAGTACCACGGCAAAGGAGCTAATATTATTATATTATTATGTTGGGTTGATGATTTCTTAGGATCCAACATTCTTGACTTAAAGGTATTAATGTTGGACAGGAGTCGCAGTCTGTCAGCAGGCACAATTTCCTAAAATAAAATCGGCAGCATACATAGACACAGAGCCAATTACAAGTTCCCACAATTTGGTATACTGTCGTGTCAACAACACGAAGAAAAAGAATGACTGGGAGAAGGCATTTATAAATCATTTATTTTTATTTCTTCCACGCGAATTATTTGTTTCAAGGGACTCGCTTATGTGACCCTTGTAAAAAAACATATTTTAAACTTACTTTAGGCAGAGAGACGATGAAGCTGTGTATATTGGCAGCCTTTGCAGCAGCAACCACCTCGTGCATGGTAACCTTCCTGTGGTTGTCTCCGTAGGCAATGTTCTCGGCCAGCGTACGATCGAACAGGATGGGTTCTTGTTGCACCACGCCAAGTTGGCGACGGAGACGTGGTAGGGTTAGAGATGACCTGATGTCGCGACTGTCTAGCTCCTGTAAACAACCAATACAGAATGAGGGTTATAGACGCTGGAGCAGATACACATAATATTACGTATGCAATACCCGTAGGCAGTGGTTCACTTCATCATCATGTTGGTGAGAGTTCAATGTATTAAATGCTTAACATAAACCAAATTCGAATTACATTAGATGATATGATAAGGTGATGTATGGTTTAAGAACTTTTTATTTTAATTATTGTTAATCCCTCATCAAGAATTAACAATAATTCACTTACTGAAAAACTAAATTTAAATAAAATTATAAAATTAAAATTATGAGCTTACAGAATCTACGGTCATTGTAAAAAATAACAAATATGAGGGTAAGCGATCACAACAACAAAAAACAAATTGTATTGAGTATTTAATCACCAACCAAACAAAACTAAAAGTAAGTTATTGTATGTAATAGATGTGTCAATAAATAGCAACATATTAGTTTTTTTTTAAATTAAATTTATTTGCTCATTAAGTATAATTTCAGCATTTTTTTAAAACAAGACATTCTTTTAGCTTCTTTTGTAACCATCGATATTTCATCGTACATGTTAACACCTTCAAATTCAATATTTTTTTTACCGTAATTAACTGTTCTGGCAGGACGCGTTACTAGGTGATTGTGGTTTCGAAGTTTGATGTAACATGTCTAAACCCAGCCTAATTTCGGTTATAAACCGAATTTCATTAGTGTCACTTATCGTTCTATTGCTTTCATTAGGTGACGAGTAAAACCACAATAAAATGTTAGTATAACATAGTAGATGTTATGCAATAACATAGTAGATGTTATGCAATAACATAGTAGATGTTATGCAATAACGTCTTTTTGTACAGTCATGTTCAAAAAGGTATGTAGGTACATTGACTTTCAACCTCATAGCGAAAAAAAGGAAATGAAAGTAATTCGGTTAGATGTTATTATTTCAATCAGGCAATCAAATATTCAGGTAGGTATCATGCTAGGCGACAGAATCAAATATGTGTAGATATACGTACGGAATGAAGCCGGTCGGCTAAGTTCGAATAGTGCAGAGTCGTACAAGTGTACAAGCTTATTTTTGTGTTCGACACGACGTACAAATTATTTTCTACTTCCGATGAATGAAAAATTGCGAAGAATAAAAGAAAGTTTTTCAAATCGTCAAAACTATCGTTATTAGTGCGTAGGTACATATCATAACAAGTATTTCCAACTATTACTCACAATGTTACCGGAATCAGGATCATAAAACCTCTGTATCAGCTGCAAGATGGTGGACTTGCCGCAGCCTGAGGAGCCAACTAAGGCCACTGTCTTACCAGCGTCCACTTTCAGGTCAATGCCCTTCAGAATCCTCTGGTGCGGTCGGGTGGGGTAACTGAACTCTACGTCTCGGATGCTGAAGTTACCAGTAGCAGTCTAGAAATGTAACAAGAAGTTAAAATATTATAATATCCCAAAGAGAGAAATGCACTCACAGTTGGATACTCGTATGTTCTAACCCGTGGTATGCTCATAGCATACTTATAAGCACCGGATCGGCAACACCTGACCTAACTTTTACTAGCTGATCCCGATCCGAGACGATACCATTTCGGTATTTTTAAATGTTCCTAGCAGTATGGAATTAAATAGAAAAATTCTGAACGAAAGTTGAGGGGAAAAAGACAACAGGCTGCCGGCTGGTATAAAGAGAATTTGTCCTCCCCGGGGTACAAACCCAAGAATAATCTGACGACCACTAAACTGCAGAGGTAGCTAAATCGTGTTGAAGTGTATGTTTAATTTACCCAATCCTTTTTGTCCCTTATTCCGTCTTCTGTCCTGACCCTGGGCGTTCTTTGGATGATGGATAGGATCCTTGCTCCACAGGTCTTGGCTGAGTTAAAGCTAGGCACGTATACCAACGACTGACCCAACATGTAGGCTCCATACATGATGGCTTCGTTAACTCTGCAAAAATAATAGAGCTTAATTACCAATGATTTAATGGGCTAGCAACTCTTTTCGTGAAGTTCCAGTCTCCTTTTACGAAAAGAGTTTCCTGCACGTCGAGTAGAGGTAATATCGTAGGCTAGAGAAACAAAGCGATTATTACGCCATAATGGCTCAACAAAAGTACAAAGTACGTACGTACTTTTTTATCAAACCCTTGATTTTATTTCGTCACCGTTTGTCACAATCGTGAATTCTTCCGCTAGAGACTGATTACTTTTGAGCCAAAGTAAATATTTAGAGGGAAGGTATTTAAAAGCCGTTTTCAATAACACTAGGTGCCACCTAAACCACCGGCCTCTGTTGAATTTTCAACGTAAGGCTCAGTGCCAAGAGTTGACATTTCATCAGTGAAATAATAGAAGTTGTTTTACTTAAATTACGCCATACATACTTCTTGACTAAGTATGTTTTCTTTTTCTTTTTTTGTATACTGGCACTTTGTTTTTATTTGTGTAATTTGTTTTATTTAATTTTGCTTCTGTGTGTTGTGCTGGGTCTTTTGTGCTTTATCTATCTATCTATAAGTATTTATTATTGTGTATTGTAAATGGTGATACTTACAGCAGCACAATCTTATATTCAATCTCCCCGTACGCCACCAAGACGGCACCGTACACAGTGGCACTGCAATACGCCAAGAACGGCACATAGACCCCCAAGCCGAGGACCAGTCCCCTCCAGCGGGTCTTCTTGGTGACAGCAGCACAGGCTACAGTTAGGGCTTCTTCGAATTTTTTCAAGAATATTGGTTCAACGCCTGCATAAAAGATATTATTATGGTGAGCATTACTTGGTTCCGTGTTGCTTGTAAAATTGTATATACGCAGCGTAGGAGTAGGCTATGTTGGTTTATGTTAGTGGAACGGTTAGGTTGCAAAGCTTATGCCCATTTTCTTACACTAGGTGATGCGTAAATTTGTTTTTAAAATTACTTTAACAAGCTGACCCGACCGTTCTAAATCAGACAGCGCGCTTTAATTTAGATTTTTTTTATGTATCCAGCCACAAGCCAGCAAATGGCATCTCGAGAGTTGACTCAACAAACTGTTTTATCACGGTTGTGCCACTGTAGAGGTAGGCAATAATTTCTAGCACAGTATGCCAGGACCACCCATGGCACTTGTTGCACAATCTGCCTTACCCAAGCTCTGAACTGTCTTGATGCTGACAACTGCTTCTGTGGCGATAGCCGTGGCTTGCTCCATGGCCGAACGTTCATCGATCTGGGACTGCTGCGAGATCATCCCTTCCAACCAGATGCTTCCTACCATCTAGGAATGTAGAAGTTACTTGTAAAGACTACAAAATAAGATATTAGGTATAATGATAGATACCAGCAGGACATACATATAACAAACATTGATTCGAGTTATTCGCAAGTTAAGTACCTACAGTAAAGAGCAGTGAATGTGGCAGATCTAGCATTAGAAAGTTACTGTCACATATGCCCGAACAAAGGCGACGTTCTGCAAAGCTGAACTTTTACTAAATACCAGAATGTGTCATAATAACGACACCAAAACATACTGTAGCACAGGCGCGGTCCCAGCTGAAGATTTTGAGGCGGGGGGGGGGGGGCACACAAGGCCGTAACCAGGAATTTGGTTAGAAGAGGTCACCCCAATTAAAAAAACCAGATCAGGGGAGGGGGCGGGTCAACCAATGAGTTAAACACTTTCACACACTATTAGGAAGAACTTTTTAAAAACGAAGTTATATAAACCATCTCTAGATTTATCTACACAAAAATTACAAAAATATCATGGGTGCAAGTTTATTTCCGGGCGGTGCATCTTCAGCTTCAGCGAAAAGAGCTTGTACTCCACCACGGATATGTTAGGTTTTGCGTTTGTCGGTGTCGATTCATGCAAGGAGTAATTTT
Source organism: Eurois occulta (assembly GCA_950022335.1). Classification (NCBI taxonomy): domain Eukaryota; kingdom Metazoa; phylum Arthropoda; class Insecta; order Lepidoptera; family Noctuidae; genus Eurois; species Eurois occulta. The sequence continues at coordinate 12,965,105 of OX465477.1, read as the reverse complement.
GTCGATTATGTACAAAAGCCTGTCAAATTAGAAAAGTCAGGATTTAAGAGCCAGCGTATCGAGCTCGTAAAATCGGCCATTCATACAGGAGTTATATAAGTACTTAGACGGTTAATGAAGAAAACTCTTGAGAATGAAGAGAATTCAAGAACGAGCGAAGCGAGCTTGAAAATTTTTGACCCTTCCTTGTATATATTAGATTTATTTGATTCATTCATACAAAAATGTGAAAATTTTAGCATTCGGCATGGCTAGGTTGATCTCTTTATAGTTGCCCAATTTCAGGTAGAGGGGGGAGTACAATAACAGTTTGCCATCATGTAAAGTATTTATTTTATGAGTTCAGATACGCTTTGGAAAGGACAGTTTCTCATGTTGAACGGTTAAGAAAGTTAACAATTTATAAATTTAATTTCCAAAACTGACTAGGTTCGCGCCTGTTGTAGCAACTGATATGTACTTTATAGAAATCCACTGACCAGAGGTAAGAAAACAGTCCCAACTAGAGTGAGTTTCCAGTTATAGCAGATCGCCATCAGGAAGCCCACTAGCACCGAGCTTATTCCTTGCAGTATGAGGCCTATCCTGAGTCCGGTAGCACCCTGCACTTCTGCCGTGTCTCCGCTTAGTCTTGCGCACATTGCACCGACCGTGTTGCATTCCTTATCGAAGAAACCTATTTCCTGGAATCCATCAATGTTTAATCGTTAGTTTATTTAAAAACTTAACAACCAAATTAACAAGATGAAAAGTTACCTGTTTTAGTAGAGATGAGAAGTACTGTTGCCGCAATCGAGTTGTCATTCTCAAACCAGCCGTTGTGAAGGTAGTGCTCTGCAGACACATGGACACACCGGCAACAGCAGCCACTACTATGAACATGCCCGAGTACAAATCCGCCAAGTAAATGATCTCTTTTCTATCGTCGAGAACGAATATCTGAAAAAACAAATGAAATGAATATTTTTTGTTTACTTGAAACAGGCTTCGGATTTGAAAGCTGCACATGGAAAACTCTTGAAGTTGTACTTACACCACTGGAAAATCCAAAGAGTAAGGCAAAGACAGGGAAACAAGCACCTTGGGTGAAGGCTGCAATAGATCCTACTGTTATGAGTGGCCATTCTGGTCCGTTTAGCTTCAAGATCTGCCAGTCGCTCACTGGTTTAATTTTCTGAAAACGAAAAATATAATTCAGAGTAATTGAATGTGTATCTGTGGGCTTGGTTAAATAATAGCAGCCGAGCGTATCGATCTTAAAAGTTAAGCAGTGTTTGCCGAGGTCGGTCCGTGGATGGGTACCATCTGTCACATAACTAGTTTCGGCCTTTGGCTTATGCCCGGTACGTCACTGTACCGATTCGTCATCGAAAAACAAAAGATTCACAACTGTTTTAAAAAAAATTGTTGTCATAGTACTATACCGATTCGTCATCGATGCTAAAGTATCGTCAAGTGAACTAACTATTCAATTCATTTTTATTACAAGGTAGGTAGGTACGGAACATTTACAAAAGTTTTGTAAACTGGACAACATGTTATTTAAAGACGACACTGCCAACTCCTATTTTTAAAATCGTCTTGTCGTTACATAGATTCACCTTACAAAAAGTACTAGGCTGGTATGAATTCAAAGTGGTATTTTAACAGTTCTGGATCTTTTTAACTACTTAGTTAGGCCTTCTGGCATTTGTAGAGTATTTTTTCAGAAGTGTAAAAAGTACTAGGCTGGCATGAATTCAAGGTGGTATTTTATAGTTCTGGAAAATAACTTAAAATATCCCAACAGGTCTAAACTACAGCCTGTAATTTTTTTTAGTTAATATAAACTTAAAAATCCTGACTCCTGACAGACTGACTGATATATCAACGCACAACCCAATAAACCGCTGGTCCTAGAGAAATGAAATTCGGAGGGTGTATTCTTTGTGAAGAGCAGGTATCCACTAAGAAAGGGTTTTTCGAAATTCCACCCCTAAGAGGGAGAAGGAGAGAGCACAGTCGTGAAAAAACAAGTTTATAAACTTATGGTATTCAATTTTGTTAGTATCTGAATCTGATACTAACAAAATGATCTCATCTGATGAGATAAGGTCCTACTTATTTATGGCAGTCTGGCACTTTATAGGCACGAGACGTATTCCATACTGACGCTTACTGGACCAACGAAAAGCTTTTGATTTTTATTGAAGATTATGTTTGTAAGATTTCTTTTTTAGTTTAAGGTTGTTGTAAATAAATTTATTTAAAAGTCATACTATATTTTTCTTACCAACTGTACTTTTTGACACGCTTTATACTGATGACGAATCGGGAATATGAAAATTAAATAAAATTTTCATTTGTTTTCTTATGATGACGAATTGGGACTTCGACGACTTATTGTCGGGCCTATGCTGTCCCCCCATACTTAAGTACTAATGCTGTAACATGATAATATTGTAAACACAAATCATTTTAAAAGAGTAACCATGGAGTTCCTTGCCGGTTCTTCTCCATAGGAAAGGACCAACCCGAACCGTGGACCTTTTTGTCGACGTTTTATAAGTGCCCATGTAGGCCTATGTGAAATAAAATATTTTGATTTTTGATTTTATGCAGATGATGATTAATTGTGTACCTATCTGTAATCTCTTTCACTCGCAGGTTTGGCATTGGTAGACCTGTTGAATAGTTTTACTTACTTCCTCCTCATCCTTTTCTTCATCCGATTCATAATCAGCATTATACACGAAATTTTGTAGACCAGTAGACACGACAGAACAAATGGATCCGCGAGGAGTCATCCAATCGTGAGAATCTGTCAACAAAAAGATTTCGGTTGTGTTTGGTTACCATGAGGGTAAAGTTGCCTTCACGTACACAGGATTTTTTTTTTGTTGCGCCATCTATGAACTCTATTCTTAATAAGGCAAATCATTCACATAGGACATACTGGAGGTCTCTACAAAAATACTTAGCATAGATCTAAAAGTTGTTGAAAATTGCTATTTTAATTTCAAATTTATTCTCATTATTTTAGTTTAATTTTTAAGACTTAAATTACGAGCTAAAATTTGATTTTATGTAAATCGTTTTATTTAATCGATTGCTGTATATGACACAAATGACAAAAAACAAAACTGTCAAAAGACAACGGCCGATACGTTTTGCATGTCCGCTGAATTGTTTTCGTGTTGTTTTTGATGTTTTCTTTGCTGCTAATACGTTGAGCTGAGCCTCTGATCCTCCGTAAAGGCTTGAGAGTCATTGAGAGTCCATCATTAGGTCCATCAGTGCGCCTTTGCGTTAAGTGTATCCGCGGGGCGAAGGCCGACTGAATTCAGTGTTCAAACTCTCAGTATGAGAAATTTACTTACATTAAATACTGTTATTTCGTCAATTTATTAACATACACTGAAACGTCTTTTTCAAAACATTGACACCTTAAATGCCGTTTTAGGAACAAATCCTTACAGTAACAGTAGGTCGGAACGATCGTTAATTCTACTCCAATGCCCAATAGCGTTAAGATGAGAGTAAGCGATGATGATGAGCGATGAGCATCTCTTCAAGAAGAATATTTCTTGCTTTTACAACTTTTTTCGATTCAAAATCACAAACCCACCTGGAACCGATATAACTTTTGCTAATTAGCAGTCCGTTCAGAGTTATTGACTTAAATAGCGGACTATTTGGACACCGAAGTTAAGATATCTACATCATACATCATTAGTATATCTTATGGCTATTGGTTGCCAAGAAAATCTTAACTTCGGTGTCCAAATAGTCAACTCAATAACTCCGAACGGACTGCGAATTGCCAAAAGTCGCGTTAGTAGGAAACGTTCTCCTTAAAAAGCTCTTTTCAATCATGTATAATTAAATATTTTATGGCTATTGGACCTTGGGGCAGATGCCCATACTTCAAGGCCCATTCTCCTTCTTTAATGATAAGATCGAGACTTGTGATAAGTCAGATGACAGCTGCATTACTGAGCAAAATTTTAAAATGTTGGACGTATAGATAGAACTTTAACAAAAGAAAATAGTCAGTCATTTTGTCTTGTTTCAAGATTAAACGGCTTTATTATCAAGATGTTCAAACCTTTTCTAATCGAGTGACGTCTTTGCACACGTCTGTTTGACTTCCTCTTGACATCAGCCCGGGGAGCTAGGACTGGCTCTCCGTTCTCCTCACCGTCACCTTCTTCAGTCAGTGTCTCAATTTCTTCGGGTTCTTTCACCTCATGACCTGTCGTCACAAGCTTGTAGTAGAACCCTAGAATGATCAAGAAAGGGAGGTTGTTAAGGTCGTGGTCCACTATGAATGGTAGAACAGAATGTTGGTTTACAATTTTCATGAAGATTTAGTGGATTATGTAGTTGAGAGGTACACAACTATACTCTTACAAAGACAAATAACCGTTTTAGGGCAAACATGACTAAAAGAATAACCCTTAACTAAGAACTCCAGAGTAGGAAAAAGTGTGCACACTGCTAGAAAAGCACGCACGTTCCCAATCAAGAGTCGATTGCGGTTGGAACGTGGATCTTTGAACTAAGCTACGAAGGACAAACTGAAATCACCTTGCGTTTTCATCAGCTCTTCGTGTGTCCCCTCTTCCACGATGGCTCCCTGGTCCATACAGATGATACGGTTAGCGTTGGTGATAGTTGACAACCTAGAACATGCATAAGTATATTGCACATGATTCTCCTGTCTAAAATACTCGGAGAAATACCCAAGTATTTTACCTAGTAAATACCGAACAGTACTATTAATTTGGATACTTGCCATTTGTCTGAAATAACCACTTGTAAACAATTTGTTGTTATTTGGTCTCGTTTATAGTAACATAGACATCCGTGCCCCTCGACACTCTCCAACTGTTGGAGAGTGTCGAGGGGCACGGATGTCTATCTCTAGACGATTTGTATTGCTTTGAATCGTTTGCAGTTAAAATTTTAAACCAACCGATGGGACACCATGATGGTGGTTCTGCCAACACTGGCACGATCGAGGGCGGCCTGGACCTGCCGCTCGGAGTGAGGGTCGAGTGCGGAGGTGGCCTCGTCGAGAAGCAGCACGGCCGGCTCGCGGAGCAGCGAGCGGGCGATGGCAACGCGCTGCTTCTGCCCGCCCGATAGCGACGCGCCGCGCTCGCCTATCACTGTGTCGTAGCCCTGAGATCAAACCAATACGTTACTTCATACTTCCTGCCTAAACACTAACAGTCATCATCATTATTATCACTGCCAGGCTTGTTCCATCCACTGCTGAATATAGGACTTCCTCCCTTTTTTTCCATCCCTACAGTTGCCGACTGTAGTTCTGGTACATTTTGTTGTTGAAAACGATCAAATTTGTCACTCATCAGAAAATACTACATAAAATAACCTTAAAATGTCAGATGAGATTATGTTTTTGCCCTTTTTGCGCTTACGTGACTGGTTACTTACATTGGGTAGGTTTGTGATGAAGTCGTGAGCATATGCCATTTCAGCTACAGTTTGTACTTCCTCCCTTGTGGCTTCAGGGAAACCAATGGCAATATTATCAAAAATGGTGCCTCGAAATAGTACAGGTTCTTGGCCTACCACACCTGGAATATTTATGAAAAATTGGTATTTTTTAGTTTATCGATATACAACAGGAATTCTGATTGTTGTACTTTTTAGCATACGAACCTAGACATGATCGGAGCCATCCCAAATTTAAGTTTTTGACATCTTTTCCATCAAGCTTCACTGATCCGGAATGAGGATCATAAAGTCTTTGAAGTAGTTGTAATATTGTTGTTTTGCCGCACCCAGAAGATCCAACTAAGGCTACACATTCTCCTGCTTTGATTGTAATGGAAAATCCGTTGAGGACCTGTGGAATATTGTTATTGCCTTTATGAATATAATGCTGATAGTTTAGCGACATCTTGAGAATTGGCTATGGAAAGAATGATGGCGAACATCAAAACGCGTAGTCATGGTAAGCGGAGATATAATTATTGTGAGTGAGAATCACAGAGTATCACATAATTATATTTTTTTCATTTTTTTTCATTGTTTAATTAGCTATTTAGGCGCATAATATAGTGCATGTAGGGCTCTTCTTAGTAATGGGGCACTCAGACTTAAGTCGAAATGTTTTTCTATTTATGTAATAGGTAGTGTACAAATTGTTGAAGAGCCAAATAAAATAAATAAAAATAATATGGTGAGAAATTAGGAAAACCAGAAAACATTCATGTAAAAAAGGTTTAAAGACTTTATCTATCAAAAAGTTATAAGGTCGTATGAAGAGCCAAGCCCAGCCCTCTACAAGAACTAACTCTACAAATCCTACCTCAAGGTCAAAAAGTACGGCTTGGCTTCTTGAAGTATCCTAGATACGTGTGTGGGTACGAGAATGAGTGGTAAATCGACGTATTTTACGTATTCATAAAATGTAAAGTATTAAAGCTCGTCGTATGAAACGTGTGTTTCATACAAGTACTGACACTATATTAATTTGAGAATTTGAGCTCTCTACTAATATACCGAAGCTATGAGGTCATGAAAATGCTACGAAACGGTTCAAGAATTGTTAGGTAGTGCCCCTTTCTGTTTTGGCTCATCTTGGCGGGGGCGCTACCGTGCCGCCAGGTGCTGGAGATGAAACTACTTGCCAAAAATTATGTATTCCACAAGTAAAACGGAGATAATGCGTATCTTAAATACCTTCACTTCAGGTCTTGATGGATAACTAAAGTTAACATCCTCTAAAGTAATTTCTCCGATGACTCTTCGAGGAGACAAGCCTGTTTGTTGAAGACTGTCGATTAAAGGCTCTCGGTCAATTAGCTGGAATATGGATGAGGCTGCACCTCGAGCAGCTGCAAACACCTCCGCGTGAGGTACACAGAAAGTCATCGACTGAGTAGCCATGTACACGCTGAATAAAATCTGAAAAAAAAAAACAAATAATCTTGATGACAAGCGTCTGACTGCATCATAATACTATAATACTAGGTCTGATTTGCATTTTTAAGAGGTATGTTTTATAACTAACTTGAAGTTTTGATACTAGATTTAAAGATTTGCACCATACTTGCAACCTAGGCTGTAAGAAGATCGATTATCAAAACTCAGGTGTCAAATGATAAACAAAAATTTTCCTTGGGGCTCGCCAACGATAGTGTCTAATGTGCAAAATCAATGAAATCGTGTAACTTGTACTATAAGTTTCTCAATATCTCGTAAAAATACTAACACTGTATACAACTCCGACTAAATATTTCCTCTCGCCATCTGGGCTATCCCAGTCCTGGAACACCAGCCTGGTGCCGTAGGTAAAGCCGATAGCATTGAGCGAGTAGGTGAGGACCCAGTTGAAGCCGTTGCCCAGGCCAGTGTATAGGCCTCGTTTTCGGCCTTGCTTTTCGGCAGGCTGGAGCAGTTTCGTGTACCTGCAGAAAAAGAAATTAGGGGTGGTGCATTTGTAGGCAATAAGGGGTTGATGGTATTGCATTAATAGGCATTAGTAATTTTGATAAATAGGTATGTTGAGTCGTGGCTTACAGATAAGGACATTTGGCTGTCTCAAATGAGCTCGGAACATCAATAGTGTCTACTGCAGAACATAAAGTAGGAACGAGTGGACTGCAGTTGGAAATACTTTTTAAAGACCTGTGTTCAGATAGGCACGATATAAAAGTTAGTGTGAATAGAATTATATTTCAGAAAACTTTTCGGAAGCACAGTGGTCAAAAAGGGCAACAACAACAGGTAAAAATAACGTCAAAAAACCGGCCAAGTGCGTGTCGGGCCACGCACAATGTAGAATTCCGTAGTTGCCCATTAAAATATGAATACGAACGATGATTTTTATTGTAATAGTAAAAAACAAACTTACATTTGCAGTTGAAAACCTGTGCTCTATACATTATGTTTGGGAAAATATGTGATCCAAGTACATTTTATAAGTTGGTCGACTACTGCGCGTAAGCTTGTAAAGCTTACTTACTTGTGATAGTTTCCTTTTAACTTCGTTATACATACTAACACCTTGATTTTTTTCACGCACCCAAACACAATCGTTTAGCTGATAGAGGGGGAAGACACTTGAGTCTAACAAAAATTTGCACTTTAAAGCTTAATATTTCACCAACGAATCCCATCATCGAAAAATTATTTTAACTTACTCAACATTATTTGAACATACTTGCAATATTTTTTAAAGACCTATCCAACGACATCCCACACAATGGGCTTAATCCCCACTTTACGTGTAGGTACTAATATTTTTCAAGATTTTATTTTACCACTTTATCGGCGTAACTGATCTGTATATTCATGCCAAACTACAGCTTTCTAGTATTAAGAGTCGTTGAGCTAAGCCACGGACGGACAGACAGATAGACAGACAGACGGACATGGCGAAACTATAAGGGTTCCTTGTTGACTACGGAACCCTAAAAAACTCGTCTGTTTCGCGAAGATTAAAGTTTGTCGTTGTTTTCTCATAATCACAAATCGCAATGTACGAGTATACAGTCGGCGTCATGACTGTCGTGACATCGTTCGTTTTTGAAGGACTTGCAAACCGAGGGATTATTCGTTAACTGTGAACAAACACGACTATTTAAATACACATAGCTTTGAAAAAATATGATTAATATGATAAACTGACATACCTGTCGACTTCTTTGTTTTCTCCGTTGAAAGCCACTATTGTTCTTGCTGATTTCAATACTTCTTCTGCTTGCTTGCCCGCTTGACTGTATGATTCCATTTCTAATATCGATGACTTGGTTTGATACTAGAAACAAATTTAGAAAATAACTATTTTATGCCCGCGGTTTCGCCCGCGCTGAGTTCGATAATTGTCCCACGAGATCATACTAACGAGATAAAAAGTATCCTATGTGTTAACCCAGGTTATAAACTATCTGTGCGCTAAATTTCATCCAAATCCGTTCAATAGTTCTTTCGGGAAAGAGTAAGAAACATCCATCCATCCATCCATCCATCTTCACAACGTTACACATTTATAATATTAGTAGGATAGGCTTAATACACGCTGGTTAGATTATAACTGTCAAAGAAACTTAACATCTATACATATAATAAATCTGTAGACGTGGCGTGTCTGTACATTGAAAATATTTAGAAAAAAAATAGTAGGGGTGTTAAAGGATCACACACAGAACCCATTTCTACCCTTTTTAGAATTTTTGTCTGTTTGTCGGTTTGTCTGTTTGTCGGTTTGTCTGTTTGTCTGTTCGTTTGTGCGCGCATCACGTAAAAACCCCTCATTGTATTCAAAATCGAAATATTGAAACATAAGAAGCGTTCAGCGAGTCAACGGGCGTGCAGTCTCATCAGCTGGAGCTTAAAGTTGGCGTTCCAGTTGTGGTCATGCGAAACCTTGATGCAACCAGACTGTGCATCGGTACCGATGCACAGTCTGGTTTCAGGCTTCGTATCACAAAACTGCAGTAACATTATAAAAACGGAGCTGCTAAAGGAGAGAGCGTTTTATTCCCCGCATGCCCATTATTTCAAATAACTTGCCATTTTAATTTAAAAGGTTACAATTTCCCTTAAAATTGGCTTTTACAATGACGATAGACAGACAGACAGACAGATCACAGATCATCATGACAGATCCCAGGGCCAAACCATAAAAGTGACAGGCATTCAATTGTGCACTCCATGATTTTCACACAGTCAATTATAATTATGTTGGTTGTTCAGTGCCCAAAACTTGCACGTGCTTGCGGAAAATAATAAGTCTTTTAATGTTGCATACAGAACGGTATTAGAATAAGTAGTGCCCAACAAGGCGTATGATGGTTCACTTTGAAAAGAAAGTTGTATAGCGCCAAAATAAACGGTTTTTAAGCCATATCGTCCTCATTTAATTTTGTTTGGGACTTCTTTTGTAGTCATCACCCACATTATCACATTTTGATCAGCCAGTCAGTTCTCACACATCACGCCATGTAATCCTCGAAGGTTTAGGCAGAAGTGTACCTAATCGTAAATCTACATTTCGCCAGTTACGTTGAAGTCCATGTGATAGGGGGCTAGCCAATTTCCATCAACTAGGCACAAATCCAGATTTGTGGCTGCTATTGAGAAATTCCTGATGGAATAACCCAATAACACTATTATTTATAGTATTTTTTTTAATTGCATACATTGTTTAATGTTAAGTGGAAGAGGGGAGTCACACAAGCATCTCCTTGCTTAAAAGGTGATCTCTAAATCGTGTGCGTTGTAACTTTATGTAATTAAATTAATTATTTTTTTAACACTGGGCACCCCCGGGCATCGATCCCAGGACCTCATACTTAGTAGTCGCAATTGCGACCACTCGACCAACGAGGCAGTCTCTCACATACACCCCAAAATTTCCACGCGAACGAAGTAGCGGGCAACAGCTAAACACTTTCACTCGATCGATAAATATTGGAAGGATTTGGCAATAATATCAATCTTTACTGATAAGTTCTATACAAGAACGAGTTAAGCAGATCATATGCTTTAGGTGTCTCTTAAAGCTACGATTTTTGTAAGGTTTTTCGGAGCTTTGTATTCAGAGAGAACCTCATAAAACACAATCTAATAACAAATTCTAAGAGTAAGATAATGTCAAACAATTCACTATATTAAACAACAATGTCACAATAATCATCATCTACTAAGTTTACTCACATTAGTTAAAAGAATAGAGACAGCTATAGAGAACGGCATCACCGAAACACATGCTAGGGTCAGTTCCCAGCCCAGAGGAAAGGCAGTTGCCAGGCAGATGATGGCAGTCCCCACCAGATTGGAAACCACGGCCAACTTGTCGCCCATACCTTCCTTCAAAGCCATCAGATTCCTGAAATTAGGAAAAATCTTAAAGTATACGACAAACGTAAAATTCCTATATTCATTAAAGTAATACTGGTTGTTTGAATTTCAAACCAAAACTTTTGAACATACTAAAAAAAAAGCGCTTTGTTTAAACTCGGCAAACAATTCCCAAACACACACTTTAGTTTACCGAGCAAATAAAGTCTAGGGCCGTTACATTTTATTTTGCTCGGTACCTAAAGTGTGTTGTCTCATGTTATTTAGGGTCGGCGAAACACGTTTTTTTTCTTCCATTGTCCCCTGTCAACCGTCACGCTATCATCTACTCCTTTTTCCTTCATATCATTCCTCATACAATCCATCCATATTTTCTTTGGTCTTCCTCTCCCTTTCATTCATCAACATTTATATGAATACAGTAGCCGTATTTTACGGTTACGCTTACTTAGTATTAACATGCTATTATTCACATACTCTCATAGGAATATGAAAGATTTATAAGGCTATATAAAGGTTTATAATATTTCTATATTCCTCTTTACTTAACAAAGTCAAAGTACGGTCCATAAATTTTTCCCATAAGGCGAAACTGACAGTGTAGGCAACTCGTTATTTGATGAATGCACGTTATTGCAGTACTTATTTCAATAAAACATTTAATCAGTGAGTACCGCCATGATATGCGAATGTTAATGGGCCTCCATGAGATTTATGATATCTCCTTGACATACAGTGTCAGATTAGTAACTACATCGGATACTGAGACCGTGATTGTACGCACAATCCTTAACATACCAAACCCCGACATTGGCACATATGCTGCCAATGTCAAGGTTAAATAAAAGTTAATGAAATGCGACTAACAATCATTTTATCTCAAATTGTGCAGAGGGCTTCGACAAGACCGTAGTTCAGTGATGAAGTTCAGGAATCCATTCTCAGCAGAGCGGCATTAAACTTGTTTACAATTTAAAACTTCTAGCCAAGTTCGTGAGTATTTGTGAGTCGATAATTATGTAAAGTTCTTCTTGAACAAGTTTTGCCTATGCCAATGATACCCGTTTTCACTAAAACTAGAAAGCACCTCAATAAAATCGCTGTCCAACAGTGAAATGGCATTCTATAAATGTCGATTTATGGTAGAGAAAACGGACATTTGTCTCATGAAAATCATTTTGCAAAGATTACGTCTAAATTGACACGAATAAATTAATAAATCAGTCAGGATTGATTATGATCACCCCTTTGTAATATGTATTTTCAATTCTGATTGAAAACAAGAATTTTATTTGGATTCAGATTTTAAATAAAATCTTATTTTTAAGTAACAGCTACTTGCTACACACCTGAACCATCAATGATATCACTAATATGCCGTTTTTCCGATGAACACAAATAAAACGCTAAGCGTCTAACGTTGAAAATCATAGATATAATAAAGAAGGAGATATGGCGTGGAGTTCAAAATGTATACAAAACCGGTGAAGCCACAGTTGCCCCACCATGACGATAATATTGCACACACAGTTCTGCCAAAACAATACTACGAACAAGTGCACACACGCGCCTTCGATAACTCTGTTATTTAAATATAAACCTTATTCTTTAAACCACAGCGTACTTTTTCCGTATAATTTACTCACACTAAAACAATTATCATTGTGTGTCGTCGGGACACGGGGGCGGATACGACACAGTGCTTGACTAAATCGAAAGAGTTATCGATAAATATATCGATAATTTTTTTTAGAAGGTTTTGAAAATAAAGAATATAAAAACAATTTGAAACCAACAAAACATTATTCAATTAATAAAAATATTTTGGGAAACTGAAACGGTACAATTAAAATTTGTTAGTGACATACTGAATTAAAACGAAGCTAATCATAAACTTGTAAGTTAAGCAGGCTCTTAAAAAATCCCTAAGCAAGCAATATTTTTAAGAAATTAAATTCTTCTTTCTTTAGCAACTAGGGGTTTATGTGACAAAAAGACACACGCATGCATAATAAATAAATAGCATAAAATTTGACCCATTGCCAAAATTAGCATGACGTCACAATATAGCGTCTTCAAACCCTCTTTAGAAATTCTGCGGCATAGTACATAATTAAGACTTAGTATATGATGCTGATTATTATAATGCATACGAAGTTAATGGTGCATTTATGAAGACTTCAGTTAAATACCATAACCATAACAAGTGACGAAGTAGCTTATAATTCAAACCCAAGGACATTCCATAGATTACTTAACTAAACATTAATGAACTTACTTTACGATCTTTGGTTACGCACTACTACGCTGTAAAATTTAAAAAATGGGTAAAAATGCATAGAACCACATCGGCCTTCCAACTGGATTACAAAAGTTAACAAATTGAAGAAAAATCTGAAATAATAATATACTAACTCGCAGTCGACTTTCTTGTCGATAGACTTTGTCAAACCTCCACGAGCACATCACTAGCTCGCGCTCAAATACGGCGGACCTGAGCAGCGGAGGCACCATGCGACATTACGGCTTATTGATGTTTCGTTATGTCAGCTTTACATTGCTTGTTCAGTCACTCAGTGACAGACTGAGGTGGTTGTAAAAGAGCAATGTGTTTAATGCAAACATAATACAGTCGGAGTAATACAAGAAAACAAAAATAAAGTAGTACAAGTCAGATATATTTTAGGGATTGTTGTTTTTCGTGATTTTCAAGACAAATATTGTAAAATACTTGTACTTTCCTGTGGAAACTGATGCCATGACTTCTAAAATGATTGTCTTGGCTTCTATTTTTGCTCGAAACCACCGAACAAGACGGCATAATCGTTGTTTTTACGAACGCGGTTGACAACACACTAACTCGCGGTGACGGCCATTTTTTCAATAGCTGAGCGTAAAGCTCAGCACCGCGTGGTCTCCGAGACGCCCCCTTGCCACTTCTCCTGTTTTTAATATTTCTGTGTTGAAAATCCAACATCGCACCTCAAGGTATCGCCTAGTTTTAGTGAAAACGGGAAATAGACATCGGTAGCCACCCACAGCTGGCACATTTGTCAGTCTTCTAGGTAAGTTAAGGAATCGTCTATTAGAGCATGAAATTCTAAATAGCGTTTCGGAATTATCTACCGCCTGCAGCACTGTTCCTTTTTGCCGATACGACGCTCAAGGTTTGAAATAAGGATCCTGTCTTTGGGGCCCTAATAAGATTAGCTTGAAACGGGTTTCAACTATTTCAACTACCCGATGAAATTGCGCAAATTAGTACTAACGTTATAGCGCCAAAAAAGAGCTTTATTACAATCAGGTTAGTTTGCAGCGGCTTCAATTCTGTGTATTGCACTGGGTGTTATTAGATGGCGCTCTAAGGGAAAAACACTTTCTTAAATCGTGCTATAGTTTCGTTACAAGGGCTGATATAACCCTGTCCACTTTAGGCGGATCGTCAAGTAGGTACTGTACACTGTTACCTTATTTTGGGGATCCATTCCGAAGAAATCTGTAACTTTTTTATAATACTTAACACAAAAAATAATCTCAGCAAGATTATTTCCATTACCTACTATTATGTGAAAAATCTGCAATCCCTAGAGTTGCGTGTGTAGTAGATACTTTTTTAGATACCTAGCGGATAAACATTATTAAGGCTTCAGTTTGGTAGGGCAAAATTACACTTCAAACACAAAAACTAATCGTGTGAGCCTGGGAGTTCCTTTTGGCATCCTGTCCATCTCAGATTTATAATTATCTGATATGATGCTCAAAATGTCTTTTTCAATATTCTCATCTGCTACCAGTCAACCCTGACTATGATCAGATGTTTGGAAAGAGGCAACACTATTAAAGAATCATGACCAATGTCCCAATTCTATTTAATCAGTAATACAAAACCAAGTTTTCACCCGATAGGTAAGATACTTAGTGTCTTAGTCTCTTAGAAATGTTAATGTCTTTTATTGCTTTTAAATGTCATCCGTGCAATGTTGGAGCGGGGCAGTCGTTTACAAATTATGATTAACCATTATTATAGTGGCGTGATACGTCTTGGACAAAATACAAAATAAAAGGTGACTGTCACAATCATAAGCTGTGTGTGGCTGTCTGCCCGGCGTTAGGACTTATACCCGGTTGATGACAATAGTAAAATTAAGAACTAACATCAAAATTCTTAATCGCGCTATTAATGTTATCCGCGACTTAAGACCATATTGAAAAACCCAACAGCAACTGTCGTGCAGTAGCCCACCAGAGAAAACGTCCGTCTGGTCGGAAAATCCTTCATTTTTTTACGGGGGATGAAGACTTTCTTACCCCTATACTGCCTAACCTTTCGAGGACACAGGCGTGAAAATATTGTTGAATCAAACTAGGTTGATTTGGTATGATTTCGTGGAGTTTATGTAAAGTAACTTACTCAGACATCTTGGAAGCCAAGTTGAACTCCGAGTCGGTGTCGAACCAGGACATGTCTTGTCGCAGCACTGCCTTCAAGAACTTCATGCGTATCCGAGTTATCTGTAGAACAACGTATATTTATTCAAATTCAGCAGTTCCTGACTCACACGATGTTATAAAGGCACACAAAACATGATTGCGAGTCTGTTTTAAAAGTCAATTGAAAATAAAATGCATCCGAAAGTAGATCCAACGCTTCCTCATGTAAGATATAGCAACACAAAGTCTATATTATAATAATGTACTTAAGTGACTACTCCCGACATAACGCATCATGTGATATCATTAAGTAAACTACAAAGGAAAACCAAGTAAGCAAGGAAAATCAGAATTTCCGCATGTCACGTGATCTATGGAGTACAACCGCAACCGGATAAACGTTAAGTATTGCCGTCACGGCTGCTAAAGGAAAGCATGCTTCGAGGTGAGGTGTCGACTCAGGGGCCCGCAAGGGCCGGTGCCTGCCAGGGCTGCGGGACTGTTCGAAAGAGATACCGCGGCCCTGGAACATAAAGGGCCAATGAAGGAACATGGGTGTTTTTTAGTCAGTAAGAGTCTGACACTCCCTTCCGCTCCGCCCAGAGCGGGAGGAGTCATTTGATGATTTCTCACCCCCCAAAAAAAAAAAAAAAAAAAAAAAAGGTGTCGACTCAGTGTAGTGAGTGCATAATGGAGGAAATACGTACTAGCATTACCTCGTAGCTCTTACATAAAGTTGCATGACTGTATCTAGATTTAAACTTGGGCAAACATAAAGGTTCAAGTTAGGGCCACTGTACTTATTCCAAAAACGTATGCATCAATATTTAGTTCTATTTGTAAACGTAAATGAAATTATAAGGGTTCCATGTTTGCAATCTGGCTACGGATTTCTAATAATGATGACCCTTTTCACACACACCTATATCTGCTAAAGCTGTAGTATACAGCAATGTTCAATAAGTGGCCAAATTAGTCAGTTAAATAGCTGACACGATTTGATCATAATGTGCTCAACCCCAATATCGAGTCGCCAAGGTCACATTTATCAGTAAAAAAACGTTATTTGGTTTGCGTTTACAATGCAAGCTCTGTGAGTCAATCAGCAGTAAGGTCATCAATTTAAAGCAATTCATTTCGTTTGTGCTTTGTAAAATTTGTTCCCGGTATTTATTATATCATATAAATATATAGGGCATCGTATGTCGTAACACTCATAATATATTTCACATTGGAACTGCTTATTCTGCGCACGATACGACAAAGCAAGTTTGTTACCATTCTAGGCAAGCAGATGCCTATTATAGCCTCAGAACCTGGTCTCTGAATCGCAGGAAACCTTCCGATCAATACAATTAGCACGTGTTCTGAAGTTATTATTTCATGTACCTAGGAACTGATAGTAACTTTTAAACACCTGCAGACGTTTTTGTTACCACCCGGCACCCAGCGAATTGTAACTAATTCTCAATGTTGAATAAGTAAGAAACCGCGTTTCAACCGAGCTGATTATCTCATCTCTTTGTAACTAAGAAGCGCAAATAATGATATGATAGTAATAAACCTAATTAATCTAGTAACCTGTGTCAAGTTCAAAGCTATCACACATTGTAGGTGAGCGCTAATTAGAAAGATCCTGAACAGTCGCTCTTCTATCGAGGAAGTGATGGCCACAACTCACAAGCTGTGTTTACTATGGAGTAGTAGTATCTCAATGTATATTTTGCACCCTCGTGATTTTTCGCTCACACGTTCGCACAGTGTGCGATTATGGCACTTGGATACAGATTTGGTGTTCCACCAGTGTCCAAGCTTTTTTGTTTTAAAGCGGCCACTGTAGTGTGTCTATTGGTGTATCTTTATGGAGTGTTAAACAATTTCTACACTGTAGGTTTAAGTTCGACAAGCTTTTACAGATGACTATGACGTTATTAACTTATCAGCTACATGCACAAACAAACCGATTTAGAACAAATGTTATCCATTGATTGAGAAGCACTGGACTGATACAGACAATTGCATCTTTAAATTGTGGTATGTACATAAGCAAAACGATTGGCTAGTCGCTCGGAGTCCACTCTTGATGACTTCTGATTGAGTTAACGCTCGGCGGAATATATCATGTTGGCGTCGGTACGTATTAATGGTAATGTGCGAAAATGTATTGCACAATGTAATGTACCTGAATGAGTGCAATATGAGTACATAATTATGTACTGAATTTTAGAAGAAAAATTTGTTGCAGATTGAAAATTTTCGAGGCTCTTATTATCTAACAGGAAACGATATTTCTAATGGTTAAATTCCCCTCAGGTTATTTCAGACTTTTCAGTGATATGCTTCCTTATAGGTATGTTCAACTTGTAACGTAACAGACAAAGACGTGTTTCTGTAGTTAAGACTGTTTTGTTTTGAGACTGTTTGGTAACTTTCACCTCCAAAGGGCCATCTACCAATTCAGAGCAAAAATTGAATTAATATAATTTTATTATTCAGTGCATTTTTGAATTCTGGACATTTTTTTTTGTGAGAAAATCGTTTTGGTAGTTTCAGTGTTTTTTCACTGACGCTGTAAATGTACCACCATCATGTACGA
Organism: Eurois occulta; assembly: GCA_950022335.1. Lineage (NCBI taxonomy): Eukaryota > Metazoa > Arthropoda > Insecta > Lepidoptera > Noctuidae > Eurois > Eurois occulta. Next base: position 12,947,257 of record OX465477.1, on the reverse strand, counting down.
GTAAATAGGTCAATATGCCATTGGCTATTCGCGTGACAATGAAGCTTAATAAGAAGCTATAAATTGTCTCCTGTCTGTCTGTTATATAGATAAACATTTTAATCATTTGGACATACGGCTATTAGCACCATGGTTACAATGTGTGCAGGCTTGTACATAAAGCTAGCAACTTTGGTACTTCTTTATGACGAAATGTTTGCAAGCTTTAAGTACTTCTTTAAAACAAACCATTTTTAGGGTTCCGTACCCAAAGGGTAAAACGGGACCCTATTACTAAGACTCCGCTGTCTGTCTGTCTGTCTGTCTGTCTCCAGGCTGTATCTCATAAACCGTGATAGCTAGAAAGCTGAAATTTTCACAAATGATGTATTACTATTGCCGCTATAACAACAAATACTAAAAATTAAAAATAAAAACATTAAATTTATTATTAAATCCCATACAACAGATATGATTTTTTTGCCGTTTTTATAGATAATGGTACGGAACCCTTCGTGCACGAGTCCGACTCGCACTTGGCCGGTTTTTTATGTTACTTTTTCAGTTTTCAGCTCTGTATTAGATTATTTGTTGTCATACTGACACAACTAAGTAGTGTCCGACCGAAGCTTCGGCTACGGTCAAATATTTGGCTTGGGCCAAAATGTTTTTTTTAGCAAGCGCCGTAATTGGAGGAACTGTAGAAATTCGCGAGAGAAATGAGCAATGGACAAGGCGCGCGGGAGTAAGGGGTGACACATTTCAAAGTATTTATTTTCGACTAATTGCACGATAATTGTAATAATTATTTCGTATTCTACTTTGCGTGTCGGTGGACTCAAATAATCCTCGACGTGTATATAGCCATCTGCACAGCTCTTTCGTTGGCTTCGTTTAGATCCTGGAAGGTGCAGGTGGCTCTGTAGGATCGACAAGAAAGAAGGTGGGGCATATCCTGCAGAGGGGCTCCACAATCGATGATATCCCATTTGGCCAGATTATTTCTACATTTTTACAGTCAACATTACTTTTACTTCAAAAGTTAAAAAAACGAATTATTTAATGAACTTTTTGCCAATCTGGAACTGTATTGTATAGGGTTATTAAACCTTCAGATTCGGCTTTAACTTCGGCCAGAAATCGACCTTCGGCCGAACATCATTCACGGAATAAAACAAACCGAAACGGAATGCTTTCTTATTTGTTTGGTTTTTTATTGTTGTTTCGCTAGGTAGTTGAGTGTATTACAAGTATGAAAAAAAAACATAAGGAAATTGAATTTCGCGGGCATTTACGAATATATGAGTATTTTTCTGAAACCGATATTTTACATAAAAAAACCGCCCAAGTGCGAGTTGGACTCGCGCACCGAGGGTTCCGTATAAACTTGTAGGTATTTTGTTATTAAACTACATATTAACGGTTAACGGGCAGACGGACCACAATTTGGTCCTATAAGGGAACCATTTTTTCCTTTTGTGATACGGAACACTAAAAAGTTTGGTGGCATGCAACCATGATATCTGTTGCAATAGATAGAATTTGAATAAATAATAGACTTTTTAAGACGTCAGGCACTTACCTAACTTTTCTTCTCATGCCGAAACTACTGAATGAATGACGTTGTACGAGGGCGGCACTGAAAATTTCGGGAATCAAGGAAGTGACACAACATTACTATTTAAAAATGTATTTATTGCTTTTCGAAGTATTCTCCGCGAAATTTGGCACATTTTTCCATACGATGGAACCAATCATTGAAGCAACCATTCCATTCGGAAGTTGGGGTCTCCAAAATGGCCGTTTTGTAGGCGTCCACAGCTTCTTCAGGTGATGAAAATCTCTGACCACGCAATTTATTCCTTATTTTAGGGAAAGTATAGAAATCATTAGGGCTTAGGTCGGGGCTGTACGGCGGATGGTCTAATAATTCTATGTTTTCTTGCTCTAAAAACTCTTTTGTTCTGTGCGCGGTGTGAGAACTCGCATTGTCGTGATGGAGGATGATGCGGCGGTTGCAGTTCTCTTTACGGAGTTCAGAAACGACCTGTGGCAAACAAATGCTAGCATACGATTCTGCATTAACCGTTCTTTGTCCCTCGAGAGGAATAGTCGCAACATGGCCGGTTTTGGAGACAAACGTGGCCACTATTTTTTTTGCAACACTCCGTGAACGAACAATTTTGTTGGCTTTAACTCATTTTCGAACACCCAAACTCGTGACTGGTTTTTTGTTTCGGGTTCGTACGCGTATATCCAGGATTCGTCACCTGATACGATGTTGTATACAGCATTTGAGGATCCTGCGTGGAATCTTTCGAGAGTTCTGACGCACCAAGTAACGCGAGCCGCTTTTTGCTCTTCGCAGAGCGAATGCGGTATCCATCGAGAAAACAACTTTTTTACACCTAATTGTTCATGCAAGATTATTTGTATTTGACTCATGCCAATGTCTAAAGTTGCCTGAATTTCGCGGTATGTCACATGTCGATCTTCCTCAATCAGCTTACACAGCACTCAATTAGCATCAACGTTTTCTTGGGTGACTGCAGTTTTTGGACGACCTTGACGGGGATCATCACTGAGCTTGACACGTCCACGTTGAAATTCAGCAAACCAGTGATAAATTGTGGTTTTGGATGGGGCTTCATCACCAAATGCAGAAATCATCCGGTCAACACATTGTTTTTGTGTTAAACCACTTCGAAAGTCATAATAAATCATCGCTCTTGAATTTTCTCGAGTCAATTCCATTTTCTCAACGACTAAACAAGTTTGACAAAACCTTGTGACAAGACCGAGAATCTTTTTTTAAATAAATAAATGGTATTCGATTTTTAAAACCAAGGAGTTTTCAATTAAAAAGATTTTAATATGACAGGAACAGTGGAAATATTCCATTCCCGATACTTTTAGTGCAGACTGCGTATTATAAGGCCCTTCGCACATGGAGCTACTCAAAAATGACTGAACTAATCAGTAATTACGATTACAAACCAGTTAGAAATTGTATCTCGCACACGTCGCTACTCAAGTCGTAAGGTTTCAGTCACTTCTGTTATTTCTGTTTACAAAAGCACACGGTTAACAAGTGGTAAACATGTCAACTGGATCGAGCGAGGACGACGACGATATTGTATTATACTCTCATCATAATAGACGTCGAAGGAATATTCGCAGGTTTTAAAAAATACTCACCTGTCAAATTAAAAACTTTTCCAACTGCACTCCAAGCTCTTTCTGTTATATCCTTTCGTGAATATTCTGTTATTTTATAATTATATAAGCATGGGTATTTTTCCACCTCCTTCACAAATTGAATATTTAATGTTTGCTCATTCCTTTTTTTAACAAAAATCAAAGAAACTCGGGAAACCAGTAGCGTGGTGACCGGTACGACGCGTCGCGCGTGATCGGTTGCTAACGCGTTACTGACCAGTTAGTAACTAGTCGCGTCATGTGCGAACCTCTATTGAACATGTATGGGCTGTGACGCTCAGGCAACTCGTTAGTAATTTAAGTTTGTGACTAGTTCTTTTTGAGTAGCTCCATGTGCGAAGGGCCTAATAGTTATTTTTGCTCAGCTGAAATCGCACATATTTAAATAGTGTAGCTGCATGGAGTACAATAATTTATTGGCATTTTTGCTGCTGTTTCATTAAAGCTTGTGATGTTGCAATAGTTGTTAATATGTTGTGATTTCTATCAGGGAAAACGTCAACTGTTTCTCTATTTTACACGTTTAATATTTTCCCCAAGTACCTATTTAAAGTAAGTATCTAATGCAAATTAAGAAAGTATTTGGCGATATGATAATTTTTTCTTGTAGGTATAGTACATACATTGTTAACGATTATAGCAGTAACGGCAAAGTGTAATAATAATAATTTGTGTAGGGCGGGACATAGCAATCTGCTAAGTAAGCATAACAATACTGAACAATTAATATGCGGCGTGCTAACATGATGTAACCATCGATACCCGGGTTCGCTAGCGTTGGACTTGGTCCAACTCCCGACTTTGGATTTTAGAAGATAAATTGTCATATCTTCGGAAGTATAAAAGTAAGTATAGTATTATAGTATAGTATATAGTCTGAATTAAATAAGAGAAATAATTCGTCATTTCTTCGGAAGTAATTATGTGACCGAAGCATCGCTTCTGTCAGATAAAAACAAATGACCATCGATTTGAAATGATTTTGAACAGTAACATTTCGAACTCTGTTGTTTAGAGCAAATCATCCAAATTCTGGAAGAATTTAAAAACCGATAGGCATACAGCATGTATCAGAAAGAGGTTCAGTTCGATGATCTGTTATACCTCCTTCAATATGGCCACTCTATTCTGATATATGCTGTATAGTGAAATGGGAGGTCCACAAGTAAGAAGAAGTAAAAGGCTATGGGAAAGCCCTTTGCCTAGCAGTAAGGAAATTACTCGTTGATAACGTGCAAAACTCCTAAACTTTTGCACATCTTTTAACCCTTCCGCATCATACCATATCCATCTTAATTCTACGATCTGCGAACGCAAATACCCCGCAAAGTGGCGATCAGCGAAACTAAAATAGATACCTGTCGTAGTGCACTCCAACTGATGAGACCGACGGATAGCATGCAGAAGATGAGTGATATGCCGATACTGAGGAACAGGCCGATGGCCATCGCCTTCGCATCCTCGATCAGAGCTGCCATGTTCTCCTCGTACGATGCATTTGCACTGGACAAGAGAAAATGGACGTTGTCATATTTTTAAGGCATATTATAAGAGTAACCTATCAGACAGGTATGTTACTGATTCGTCGTTCTGAGTCCTGATTCTGTACAAAAGTACACCTTTGACGAAATTTTACCCTCAATTTTGAATCAGTGGGTTTTACTGTAGTTTCTTTATCCTTTACACTTTCCCGTATAAAGGCAAATCAACACACTTTATCACAAAATAAATCATGAAGATACCTTCCTGGGTGAATTCTCAAGGACGACTACTACTTCCATAAGGAAATACTTGACTAATGGCAACAGGCTCCCAATTACATAGGACTTAAAAACATAACTGACGAAATGTGGGGATACCTATACACACGGCACGGCATGATATGAAATATTTATGCTTAATATAGAATTTAGAGCCACTTACAGCCTCCTTCCTCCTCCAAACGCAACAGTTAGCGGTAGGTAGCTGGTAAGCCTCTCTCGGTATGTGGTCCTCTCGACGAAGGCTGTGCTCAGTTCTCCGATCTGCACCAGGTTGTAGCAGACACCTCCTCCGCTAGCCAGGCCAAAGATGATGCCGATGATAGTTGCCATGAGTTCCGAACATGTCGCGTAGCGGAACTGAGGAAGAACATACAATATTGGTGGCATACAAATAGAGGAAGACTTTATAGAGTAGTATGGAACAAGAAGAAAATATACTGAACAATATATAACGATACTGTTCATGGAAAAGGCACACATGTATTGGAATGATTAAAGCTTCCAAAAAGCTCGAGCCTATACGGTTGGAAGTCGATGTAGAAGCGCGAATCGCAGCGATTGACACTGATCTCTGGAGTGTGGAGGAGATACATATATTGGCAGGATGATGATGATGATGACGTCCATATATTTAAGGATTTGTGATATTAACTTATAACGAAGTTTAGTACCTCGTTACATTCAAACTGCGCATAAAAGTGAAAAACAAAGTTTAGCAACGCCACATCACAGGTTGATTTCTCAATGTTTCCTTATTTAAGCTTGGACCAACGAAAATCATTTAGTGTAGACGTAAATACGAGTTATGTACTTACAATCTGATAGAAGCGTAAAGATTTCTCCGGCTCCTTTTTTCTGAAACAAATAATAGGACAACGTTGTTAGACATGTTGGCCTTAGGATTGGAACCTAAAGGTATTAGTGTCATAGTGTAGGTAGTGTCATAGTGCGTCCTGAGTGACGGTGGGCGCACCGTGGATGCGGAATACGCGTCGCGGGGAAAAAAAACATTCGACTACCAGAGTGTGCGCTCGCGCATGGTAAACAAACACTGTTCACTGTTGTGCTTTCATAATTGTATTATGACTGTATGACTAGCATTTCTTAGCAAATTTTAGCTTCAAAATTTCGAACACAATGTGAACAGCATTTTTAAGATCAAAATTATCTTCTAGCGCAACCATGACTCGTCGTCATCCGGTTGCAGCTTTTATGAAGGTAAACAAATATCAACTTTTCCTTGAAACAAATTGGTCTCAGCAGGAATACAACAAATAAAATCTTATGAAGGCAATTAATAGATTTATTTAAATGGATCGCTTTAAAAATTAGCGTGCTTCAGCAGGTTAATGGATGCGCATTACACAGAGACTGAGAGGACAAACAAAGCGAGATTTATAGCGATTGCTATTAATTATAATATTACGTACATGCAGCAATTGAAACTGCTGCATAGATGGAGATTGTGTTCCTTGTAGTTAATAGGTGGCCTATGCAAGGAAAAATCTAACAAACTAAAAAAAAAAACAAAAACTCATTGGATACTTTTAGAGGGATTTCATAGTAAGTAATAAATTAATAATACACGGTAGAACGACACCTTTGCACACACTTTACATGCTTATTAAATACTTTAAATTCATTATAAGATCTATGAAAAACTGCATACATTATTTTGGTGCGGTGACACACACAAAAATGGTTTATCTATTTATTTAATTTTATTCCTGTAATTTAATGATGTAAACTTAATGATGTACGGTACGGTAGTAAGGCAGGTTGTGAAATCACTCACAAAGTTGGCAGACAAGTTGGTATAGTTTTAATACAACATTTTTTGGATGTTCGTTGTGAAAATCGTTTGAAATTATTTTCTATAGAATGTTTCTTTTTGGATCACTCATTTATTTATTTTCTAAATGCAGTGTCTGTGGAATGATCGAACACAGTGCGTTCCTACAGAGAAGGTAAGCATGATTAAAGTTATTCTGAACACATTTTTATCATCCAATAACATTAATCAAAATCTTTTGGAATAAGATTCTGTTAAACGACTCATTCAAACTTCTTCCAATAAATTGTAGCAATCAAGCATGTTCATCGATAACATTCGCTTGGGTTAATAAATTGTAATCATAATATAAACATTCGTAATTAAAATAAACAATGACTGAGGAAATCGATCGCATTTGCAACGAGTGAAAATTTTAAAGACTTACGTTTCCTTTTTCTTTTTTGAGCCCATTGTTGCGAAGTTTGTTAGTAATTCGGGGCTGTGAGCGAGAGTGAGTCGGGACACGTCCACTGCCCACGAATGCCCGATTTCAATTGAAGCGCGCTCCTGAATCTTTCAGTACTTACGTCGAGCGCGATGGGAATCATCTTTATTTACTTCTATTAAGCGTGAGCCGCGTGAGTCTCTTTGGCGTCAATACGTATGTACTAAGTCTAAAGTCGTAAAGAGATTAAAACACAGCATCGTCAACTATGTTGTAATATTATAAGCTGCTTTAATAACAAACTTGTGCGATAATGAGTTTATAAACAGTTATTTGTTTTTTTTTTTTAATTTTGACATTTCATTCATTAAAAAAAAATTGTGCTTATAAAACTGATATTGTATAAAAAATGCCTATTTTCATATCAACAAATTTACAATTATAATAATTGGGATCTTCTTAGCGTTTCGATGACAAACTTGTACTAATTTAATATTGTTGCGGCCTAGAACTTGATCACTTTTTAAGTCAATTTTAATATTTCTACTCCGGCAACGGTGTATATATATGAAACTTTTAATATTAAGATCTTTGTTCCTTAAATTAAGAAATAAATATTATTCTATTCTATTCTAAATAGGCTTGCGTTTGTCGCCACTCGCCTGATGTGAAATGATAATATTCATCTTCCGAAAAGGAAAACTGGCTGAGACCACTGCTCTTTGAATACATAATGTAGGATGTTGCTGCACGCACGTGAAATGATAGACCATTGTCTATCATTTCACGTGCGTGAACTGTATCTAACTATCACATTTCTGTTATAGCTGGTTAATAACAACAATTGTGTAATTTTTATCTTTACGCCTAAAGCATTTATCGCCCTCTATGGTTTACGCAGACTGCTTAGTTTCAATAAAATAATACAATACTGTAGGTACCTACCTAAACTAATATTACTAACTACTCAGTATGTTTTTACGATTATTATTGTTTTATTTTGTTTCTGGAACGTGAAAAGTTAGAAAAGTAAGAAAGAAGGAAGCTGAAAAGACCAAGACATCCGACATCGGTGGATGGACCGTCCTGGTCCTGGATCCGGGATGAGAAACCAACCAGATGGGTCACGATTAGGGCATACGAACTGGTTTTTCCCGGTTTTCAAACAACCGTGAATTCCCGGTTATTAGCTTTATCAAAAAAAGCGGTTGTGTCTTATGAAACCCGGGTTTTCGGGTTTTTCGTTTCTTTTGTTACTTTTTTAAATCGATCATTATATTGATCTGTGAATTTCGCAGATCAAACACGTCGTAGGTCGTTTAAAATGTAGAAATATGAGTCAATTTATTGTTTTATTGGTTTTAATAATCATATAATGTATAATTTATTCTCAATAATACGTTACAGGGTTTCTTCGGCTATGGAATTGATAAAATTCTCATTCGAAAGTACCCATTGTATAATTTTTTGTCTTAAATTTATTGTGTATTTATTCGTCTGAGTTATAATAACTTTACATTTTTAAATATTTTAAAAAACAAATTCATAAAAAATCTTTTAAAATATAAAAAAAAATCGTCGGCCACCGTTATATTAGCCGGTAGCTTACATTTATGTAGTGACCAAAAATTAATTCGCATGGTTTCCTAGAAAATAATGTGTGTTGTGAAAATATATCAGCTTTTCAATTCGATATTTTAGAAATAAATTGAAGAAAACGAGGACTTCTAAAAATATATTTTTTAAATTTCGTTTCTTCGAAAACTATTGAAAGATAAAGATAGCAAATACCCAGGTGTTGACCATAACCTGGGTTTTGTCCAAGTTTAGCCCCTGAGACCAATGTGTATTGAAGAATCTACTAGGCCATCCAGCATCTGTTACAAGTCGTGCAGCGATTCAACAAGCATGACGATGTCATCTGCTAGTCTCAAGTGTGAGATGTACTCGCCGTTGATGTTAATGCCACTTTCTTCGCAGTTCAGCGTCTTAAATACATCCTTCAGTGCGTTGGTGAAGAATTTCGGGGAAATTACGTTCCCTTGTCTCACCCCCCGACGCAGAGAGATTTGCTATGTTTGCTGGTTCTGAGTTTGAACGGTCCTTGTGGCGTTTTCATAAAGACTTCTCAGCACTTGGATGTATCGCCAGTCTACTTGGCATTGCTGCAGAGGCTCCAGAATGGACCAGGTCTCTTTAGAGTCAAAAACCTTTTCATAGTCCACAAATGGAAAACACAGAGGCCAATTATTATATTCCTCGGACTTCTGTATAATCTGCACTGTGTGGATGTGGTTTATGGTGCTGTATCCTGTTCGAAACTCGGCTTGCTCCGGTGGCTGGTAGTTGACGAGTCTTCGCACTAGACGATTCGTGCGTGATGACTCTTGAAAACAGCTTAAGATTTGGTAAACTTCGTCAGGTGGCTCCTCCCAAATGATTGAACGAACACTTTCGATCCGCGGTTTTGTTCAATCGCTTTTCTATTAAGCGTGTGCTGTGGAGCATCGAAGGTCACATCGTGCCAATTTTCTAATTGTTTTGTTGAGTGCCTGTAGTTCTGGGCCGAAGTGACGGGTGGGTTTTCACGTCGTCCCGTCAAATAAGCTCCAGAGTCTCCTCCAAAATTTTGGACTTCCTGCCCGTACGCCACATTTTGCAAAAACCCGTTCTTCCTCCTTGAAGATTTCCACCATTTGGTCAAGCACCTTTGTAATTGTTAATTAATGTAAAAACCGAAAATGCGGTTATCGGATAAAACCCGAAACCGAAAAATGGCCGGTTTTCGATGCCCTAGTCACGATCCTCAACACTGAGGGACTGAGTAATAAAATTACGAACTTTTCGATAGGCAGGAAAGGATCTACTAAAGCATATCCTGTGGAAGGGCTCGACATTGGCACTGTGTTTAGTAAGCAACGACTTATTGTCGGGCCTATGCTGTCCCCCATACTTGAGTACTAATGCTGTAACATGATAATATTGTAAAATCTAATCATTTTAAAAGAGTAACCATGGAGTTTCTTGCCGGTTCTTTTCCATAGGAAACGACTAACCCGAACCGTGCACCTTTTTGTCGACGTTTCATAAGTGCCCATGTAGGCCTATGTGAAATAAAAATATTTTGATTTTTTTTTATTTTGATTTTGAACAGTCGAGTATAAGTACCCTCATTTGTCCAGATTATTTGTAAAGTAGCCAACTTATGATATAGATAAATTAATGTTTTTTTTTTTATTCCTACGGGAATTGTGTTTTGGTAACTGTTATATTATGTTTATAAAGTGATATTATTTGAGTAACATTTCCATTGTTGGTTAGACCGTTTTTACCCAATCTCCTTTCAATAAAATAAGGCTGTTTACTTATAAGTGGAACGTGGAACGTGGCAGTAATGAGTTGTCTGCGCAGTGGCAATCTGACTGGTTAGAGCGCGTCGAGCGTAGGTATTAGTAGGTATATGAGGTTCATGTGGCGTGATTGAAGGAGAATCATTCGAGACAATTGATAAATAAAAGGTTTTATAAGGCGATAAGGTCGACAATGTGGCAAAAACACACAAAAGTTGACTACATCCGATATGCGATAAGGGGGCTTATCGCAGGACCTAAGGTCTAACTCTAGGGGCAAATTTTTCTAATAAATCTGAACTTACTAAAAGCAGCGTTAAAATATTGGCACTGGCAGCTCTTGAACGTTTCATTGGTGAAATTTGCTCTACAATATTGCTAAACAATATACATACATAGGTATAAACGCACTTAGTGTGATCCTGAATTACTCGAACGGGCGATCTAATTAATAGCCTTTAAAACATTCAGTCTCCAGACTTAGGGAAATTCTCAACGCCAATCTTTGGATGTTAAGTGTTTGTAAAAAAATTCGGGAATATATATGTTGGTTTACTAAAACAAAATTTGATGTTTTGTCTTCCTCTTCGTAATTTACTTTGGCCTTGATAATTCAGGAAAATTATTGTTGTAGTCGGTGTCATTTTATGACTGTAAATTAGGAAATTCGAAGCCACTGCGTCACTGCGGTAGGTATAACCCGGCGGCGTTCTCTGCCGACTCATTTATTAGTACATAATATTTGAGTTGGTATAAAGATGTCCCCAGATATATGGTTTTAGTCGGTTGTACAAGAGCACTGAAATAGTTGGCGCTGTTTCGTGTGTGGGTAAATAGTGAAACTAACCTTGAGGTAACGCAAGTTGTAGCATTTTTTTGAACAACAGGTTGGTTTAGATTTAAACGTAGGGATATGCACCTGCAAAATTACACAAACTTTGATCGCTACTCATCAGGGAAGGATCCTTTCTTGGTGCTCACTTCTTTATAATTATTGTACCTATGCATATAAAGCATTCTTGTGGTTCAGCGATGACATGTGGTATTACCCAAATAAACTGACTCTCTCGCCAATTACAATACGTATGGCAATAGCAACCTGTGACGGTACAGTAATTTACCAACTCAATGATTTGACTATTTGTTGATTTCAAAGCAAAATCTAGTTTTCCGGTAAATTGATAATTAATCGGGTTTTCAGCCCTTAACAAAAATGTTTTTAAACGAAGTTTTGTCTTGGAATTATAGGTTAATAGTGCACCATTACGATCGAACCATCTGTTAAACATTTTAAACGTCGAAGCGTTTTCGATTCGAGAAGTCGTATGTCTATACTACTTGGTATTACGTAACCGAGTGAGATACCTAGACATGAAATCGAATCGAAGCGTTTGTGAATACGGGCGCTGTGGATCCTACGCGGCTACGACCACGACCACGTGGCCATGGTCACTACCACGAATCGTGGTCGTGGTGACATGGTGTATGCCTATATTAATATAATGAGAAGCGTGGATTTTGGGAAGGCTTTTGGATTCGAACATCATATTAGACAGGTGTTTTAGTTCTCACTTTTACAATGTCATAAGAATTCAGTTGCGCTTGAGAATGAAAAATAACAAAGGTTACTTATTTTTCTAACGAATCAGTGTGGTGGTGCGGCATTCCTTTGTTTAAGTTCAGATTTCTTCTTATCGGGCATCTCATAATAGTTCTATTATATGTATACTTACTTGTATAGATATCAAGCAGATGTGTACCTACGTTATCAGTATGCTAGACTAGTAGGTACGTCACCAGCGGTTTATTCTTTCAACAAGCTGTGAGTCCGTTGGGATTTCCTGTTGGCTAAAGTTATGAACTTCCTTACAAACTTTCACACAGCATAACATCACGCCTGTAATCCCCTTAAGGTTAGCCAGAGGTGTACCTTATAGTGCCCACATACATACCCATATTTCGCCAGTTACATTTTTAAGTCCCTGTGTTTAATGGGGGATGAGTCTATTGCCACCCACCGGGCGCATATCCAAACTCCGTGGCTGCTTCTGAGAAATTCTTGATGGATAAACCCTTAAATATATATTACTCGAAATGGAATTCGAACCCAGAACCTCATGCTCAGCAGTCGCACTTGCGACCACTAGGACAACGAGGCAGTCGAACTTTCATTCCCTAATTAACCTCTTTATAACATGCATTTAAAAAATTGTGCTTGTGTTACATACCTATAAAAGAAAAAGTGTTGTGTTTCCAGTGGTTGCTCAGTGGTCATTACTTACCTACTCGTATTATTATAAAATATAGGTAGGTACGTACATACATTTTATAAGACATCCCAGAAGAGATAAGAGAACTTCAGGAGGAAGATTTTTAAAGTCAGCGTGACTTGCGATTGTGACTACAGACTAGTTAACGTCGTAAACTGAGCGTCCGACCTTGATATAAATATATATACATTTGTACGTTTCGCGGTTTAGATTAGAATACGTTGTGTTTATTCTGCTTGGTGTAGATTTTAATTTCGGAAGCGTCATTATAAAAAAAGTTAGAATTTCTTGTGGTAGACAAATGAAAATCTAACTTTTTTTTATAATGAGGTGATGATGTCCCACGTAGTATATTCTGAATATCCGCTCATGTTCTGTACGACCTTAGTGCAAGTATGTGGTGTAGACAGAAAATACTTATGTTTACTTTAAGTGACATGTAGGTAGATATCATACACCCACACTGTTTACTATTCATCTTGATTCTCAGCATATTTCGTCCAGCTGTTACCAGCACGGATGCCAAGATTGGCTTACCTTATGCTTAGGACCATATAAATAGTGGTTAAACAATAATCAGTACGTATAGTCCTCGGTCTATCAGTAGGGACTCGACGTGGACGCGGGAGATATATCATAGGTGCTCTTCCCTCACTCTCATTTTCCGATGCGACGGTAATCCGACAAGAGCGGAGAGAGATTAGGCTTCCCAGTTGGCAAAAATGGTAGAAGCCGACTGTCCAATCACCAGCAAAAGCTCTCGAGCAGCATCAGAAACAAACAAATTACGGTTTTATCGGCTCCGCACATAATGATCCGCGACATTTGTCTGAATGTGCTTGTTAATTTACAATCAATTGTGCGGCGACAGCCTCACGCCCGGTTCAATTACCAGCGCTTTCAATACCGAGCCGCTAGTCTAGAGTCCATGATAGTATGTGTGCTCGATCAATTGCAAGACGTCATAACGTGGTCGGGGTCGTTCATTTTGATCTTAGAAATGTTTTAAAGAAAGAAATTGTTGCTTTTGTGTTTACTGAAAACTACCATAATTATCCAGTGCATGTCATGGCACAGTACTATGGAATACAAATAGCTTACAGCAAGGTGTTTTTCCATGGTTAACATGCAAAATGGGAAAGTAGAAGATGGCAGAAGCGTTCTAGACATTCAATGCAATTCTTGCTTTCAATGCAATACTAGCTAGAAAACAAAACCTCTAATATAAAAATGCTTCCGTATAATTTACAGCGAACCAATCTCCAATGGCCGTCCCTACACAGTCGCTATGAACAAACCGTTGATATGATACGTCAACTGCTAACTAACATTGCACGCATTGACCCAGTGATTGTAATGTTTGCATTAACATTGTAACAACTATTTTTATTATGTCGGAAGTTTCGAGGCAATTGAGACAATATGTTATACATAAACGTGATTGATTCGAAGTAATGATTAGGTCAAGGTAAAGATGACATATTGTAAAGAAAAAGGATGACATGGTAATGTGATCGGAGAAGACATTGGAAGAAGAAAGTATTCAAGGTGAAGGTACAAACAAACTGTTACCATGAAACCAGCAAGAATCATTCTAGAACCCCAGGAATTCATGGTAACAGATTGCGCGTCGATTACACCCTGTATTTTGGAAGGAAATGGGAAGCAACTTTAGAAGAAAGTAACAAACAGCTAATTACTTGGGAAAAAACTATAGATACTACTACTTGTAACTACTGCCAAATTCGTCATAGTCGTAATCCACAAAAATCTTCAATCATCATCTAATTGGCTTCCGATTGGGCTTCGAGTCTACCAAAAGCAGGTAAATACTAGTATTTTACACGGAGCTACAGCCTATCTGGCCCCCACAACCAAAAATAATCATCTTCCCCATGAATCCATGAAAGGTATTGAAATGTTGTAAGAGGGGCAGCTGGTTACTTTTTCGCGGTCCCATGGAGAAAGTTGTTCAGTTAGATGGTCTGTATAAGTATGAATATACAATTTTTGCTACACGCCGTATAATATGTTACTTCATCTCTGACGTGTCCCACTGCTCGGCAAAGGTCTCCCCCAACAACTTTCAACTCTTTTCTCTGTACGGTGTTCTCTGGTCAATCTGTATATATATAAAGAAAGAAACTGACTGGTTGACTGATTCACTGACAGATCGATCAACGCACAGCTGAATCTAGATTCCGCTGGGTCTAGATTCTGGAAGCGTGAAATTTTACACAAACGTTCCGAATGACTTAAGTGTGCATTAAGAAGGGATTTTTTGGAAATTCATCCCATTTATGGCAGGAGTTCCCAAACTTTTTCAGTTTGCAGCACACATACAGGCTTAGTATTTTGTCTCGGCGCCCTAGCTAGTCGAAAAAGATGAGTTTTTACAAGTATTTTGACACACATGGATACATTTGAAAAACCGGCTTCACATAAATAAGGTGTTGCAAAAGGAATGATAATTCTTAAAGCATAACATAACATCACGCTTTGTAATCCCCGAAGAGTTAGGCAGAGGTGTACCTACCTCAGAGAGAGCAGAGGTGTAACAAGTACACCCACATTTCACCGGATGTTTAAGTCCCAGGTAATAGGGGGCGAGCCTATCACCATCAACCGGGCACAAATTCAGACTCCGTGGCTACTGAGAAATTCCTGATCGTAAAAGCCAATAACACTTTGCCCGACCCAGAATTGAACCCAGGACCTCATGCTCAGCAGTTGCGCTTGCGACCACCAGACCAACGACAACGACCAGTCTTAAAGATTTGAATTTAAAGTTTGACATTCATTCTGGATCGATATCCAAAACCAAACCAAATCGGAACACGTGAATCTTTTTTAAGGCTGCTGTCGATGAGACTCTCTTCTTGCGTCGTGAATTCTGGTAGATCTTGTAAATGGAAAGGATCTTGGATTCATGCAAATTTTTCGACATCATTTTCGGCAAATTATTTCAAAAATGACTAAGTAAGTTCGTTGAGTTAATGACTAAGTGTGTTCTGTGAAAAGGGACATTAAGTCTTGTGAGACAACAAACTCATTAGATTTTAATCGAATACCTAAACTAACACCGTGATTTTTAGTCGTTTTACAACGGCAGCCCACATTCATAAAAAAAAAATGGTATTTTTGAGATATGAATAAAATTATATAAAAATATGAATATTATTCATTATTATGATATGACGCATGACGTAGTACAAACACCCTGTTGCAAGCGATGATCTACTCGACTCGTGCGCTGGGTAGGTATATTCTATCGTTTGACATGTAAACATTATTAATAGGATGTTTCATTATTCTAATGTATTATTAATTTTTCTTTGTCATCTTAATTAAAGGTAAAATAGAAATAATCGCGCTAAAGGTATTTTAGTAAGACGACTAAAAAGTCATGGTGTACTTTCCAGATAATCGTAAACAGGACCGCTTCATGGCGTCTTCTTTACTCTCTACGGCACACGAGGGCGTCGCGGCGCATACTTCGGGAACCGTGTAAAAACGAGGGTGAAAAGTTCGCATGAAACTTGGTCAATTCTGCGAACAAAGTCGTGGGCAACCGCTAGTCTCTCATAAACGCCTCTAGGTCGTCCGTCACACTAGCGTTTTTTAGGCCTACCTCGGTGACGACGCCGTCTTCTGGCACCCACTGCGTGACGACTCTGGGCCATCCTGATGCATTCTACAGATATGGCCCGCCCCAATCCCACTTCAACCTAGCAGACTTATTGTATATACAATCATATTTATTAGCCGACCATTTCAATCACGTTTAAATACATGACGCGACCGGTCTGTGAAGTTCATTTTGCCTTTTTGCTCAATCAAGAGGTTGCACTGACCACGCTTATTGGTGCCAGTTAAGAGAGTCAAGGGATATTGAGTGATGGCAATGTTGCTAAATTATTGTAATAATGTTCTTAGATTGAAGCTTTGTTACTATCGGGAAATTGCAAGTCAAACGTTTTTGAGTCTCGCAGGGTCTGGATAGGTGAAGGGTTTGGTAAAGAGGTATGGATTTGACTTGATCTAGGTTTAATTTAGACGGCTGTTTCGATATGGTGACGAATTTACTACAGTCAGTCAAACGAGATGGCCAAAAAAAACCCAGAATCGCCAGAAATTTCATATATGCCGTTTTTATAGGGATAATATGTGCATCGAAAATGTATAATAATTAATTGCAAAAACGACGTGGTATACTATATGTTTATTGATCAATGAAACAATATCAAATATTTTTTAAATTCAGAAAAATCTATTGAAGTCGTGATCTATGAATTCTTTTGGGTTCGTAAATCTAAAAATGTTTCTTATTACGGATTATTCGACAAAAAATCATACAATTATTGTAATAATATGTCTACATCAAACATTGTGATCAATCTCAAAACATGGGATAGTCGGGTACGTATGTACAGACGCCAGCACATCAAGCTACTACAATCTGTCAAATTTCTTTAATAGATTTTCAACTTTATCGCTAAAGTATTAGGTTCAAGGTTGCTTGGGAAAATTTGACTGTTTCGGGTAGCTTAATTTGCTGGGTCTGTACATATTATGAATGGTATGGATGTTGAACACTGTTAAATAAAAATATTAACATCTTATCTTCGTTTTTTTACATGTTAAGTATACCTAAGTACCATCGAATTCCTAGTAAAAATGAAAACAAAAGAATAATGAATAATAACGACAACACATTAGAATAGAACAAGAATAATGAAGTTGTCTTGCATCTAAACCATCCAAGGATTCACACAAACGCTCACAATAAAAAAAACATCATAATGGGCCCAGCCGTTTAGTTCAGTCACATACGCGCATACAGAAAAATAACAATAAAAAATGTTAATTATTTTTACACTATTTTAATATCTATATATATAAAATTCAAAGTCCTGACTGACTGACAGAGATATCAACGCACAGCCCAAACCGCTGGTCCTAGAGCAATGAAATTTGGAGTGTGTATTCTTTGTGAAGAGTAGGTATCCACTAAGAAAGGGTTTTTCGAAATTCTACCCCTAAGAGGGTAAAATGGGGTGTTGAGTTTTCTATGAAACTTTTTATTCTCGCGGTCGATGGACTTGAAAATTTGTGTACCTACTCTGCAGCTACAATTATGAGAAACGTGTATCAAAGTTTTTCCAAAATCATCCCTCAATATGAAATTCAAAGTCCTGACTGACTGACTGATATATCAACATACAGCCTAAGCTGTTGGTGTTAAAGACATGAAATTTAAAGGGTGTATTCTTTATGAAGAGTAAGTATCCACTAAGAAAGGGTTTTTCGAAATTCCACCCCTAAAGGGGAGAAATGGGGTGTTGAATTTTCGGTAAAACTTTTTATTCTCGGGTCGATTGACTTAAAAGTCTACATACTCTTCAGTTAAAACTATGAGAAATGTATATCACAGTTTTTCCAAAATCATCCCCCAATATAAAATTCAAAGTCCTGACTGACTGATATATCAACGCACAGCCCAAACCACTGGCCCTAGAGAAATGAAATTTGGAGGGTGTATTCTTTGTGAAGAGTAGATATCTAACAAGAAAAAGTTCTTCGAAATTCCACCCCTAAGAGGGTAAATTGGGGTGTTGAATTTTCTGTGAAACTTTTTATTCTCGGCGTCGATTGACTTGAAAGTTTGTGTACATACTCTGCAGTTAAAATTGTGAGAGATGTGTATCACAGTTTTTCCAAAATCATCCCCCAATATAAAATTCAAAGTCCTTGCTGGCTGATATATCAACGCAGAGCCCAAACCGCTGGTCCTAGAGAAATGAAATTTGGAGGGCGTATTCTTTGTGAAGAGTAGGTATCCACTATGAAAAGGTTTTTCGAAATTCTAGCCCTAAGAGGGTAAAAATGGGTGTTGAGTTTTCTATGAAACTTTTTATTCTCGAGGTCGATTCAATTGAAAATTTGTGTACATACTCTTCAGTTAAGAAGAGATTAATTATGAGAAACGTGTATCACAGTTTTTCCAAAATCATCACCCAGTATGAAATTCAGTCCTGTTTTTTTTCGGTTTTTTCGTCATGGGTGTCATTTTCGTGGTTTTTGGGGTCGCCAATGACGAAAATGAGGTCAAAATATAAAAATTCAAGACGACGCCCATGAAGATTTTAGGTTTTTTCGTCATGGGTGTCATTTTCATGGCTTTTGGGGTCGCTGATAACGAAAATGTGGCCAAAATGTAAATCGATGATGGCGCCAGCAAAAAAATTCAGTTATTTCGTTATGAGTGTCATTTTTGTGGTTTTTGGGGTCGCTGATAACGAAAATTAGGTCAAAATGAAATTCAGGATGGCGCCGATGAAAATTTTTGGTTTTTCTTCATGAATGTCATTTTCGTGGATTTTGGGGTCGCTGATAACGAAAATGTGGTCAAAATGAAAATCCAAGATGGTGCGGACGAAAATATTTGATTTTTTTGTCATGGATGTCATTTTCATGGTTTTCAGGGTCGCTGATATCGAAAATTAGGTCAAAATGAAAATTCTAAATGGCACCAACCATTTTTCATCAGGGTTATCATTTTCATAGTTTTTGAGGTCACTGATAACGAAAATGAGGTCCAAATAAACATAGGAAAAAAAAACAATTCTCATTTTTTTCTGCGGTTTCCCCCGACTCAATTTTCACTCTTCGCCACTGGTACCTACCAGTGGCAAAGGGTCCACTTAGAAAGGGTTTTTCGAAATTCCACCCCTTTTTTTTTTGTTTTTTTGGAGGGTGGGAAATCATCAAATGACCCCTCCCGCTCTGGGCGGAGCGGAAGGGAGGGTCAGACTCTTACTGACTAAAAACCACCCATGTTCCTTCTTTGGCCCTTTATGTTCCAGGGCCGCGGTATCTCTTTCGAACAGTCCCGCAGCCCTGGCAGGCATCGGCCCTTGCGGGCCCCTCCCGTTTGCTGACATCTCTTTGAGGCGCGCGTGGAACACGAACGCGCCGTCGACACGGCCTGTCGTCATACAACGTATGGACGGCGAGCTAGCCCATTACTCACCGTCCACAGGCCCGCGCCTACGGTGGCCGAGACCCATCACGGCGTGGCCCCCGACGCCCGGTGCTTCTCCTCCCGCGGCGGCTGGGACGTGAGGCTCTCTCCCTCTCACGTTCCGCCGCCTCCTTCGCTAGCATGACTGCTTCGCAGGAGGAGGCGACGGCTTTCCATTCCCTCTCGCCCCGGACCATGGCTTGAACCAGGGCCGGACGCGAGAGGTCGTCGCCGCCAATCGCCGCTACGAGGACACGGCAGTGCTCCGCCCAAGCGGAGCAGACCTCCACGGTGTGCTCCACCGTGTCCTCCGGGCGATCCTCGCAATGATAGCACCGAAATTCCACCCCTAAGAGAACAAAATGGGGTGCTGAGTTTTCTGTGAAACTTTCTATTCTAGGTGTCGATAGACTTGAAAGTCTACATACTAAACTTACAGTTTTTCCAAAATCATCCCGCAATATAAAATCAAAGTCCTGACTGACTGACTGATATATCAACCACTGGTCTTAATGACATGAAATTTGAAGGATGTATTCTTTGTTTTGAAATGGGGCTTGAATTTTCTGTGAAACTTAATATTCTCTGGGTCGGTTGACTCAAAACTTAATGTACACATCACTCTTCAATTAAAATTATTAGACACGTGTATCACAGTTTTTGATATAACACGATGTAGTTTAGAAATATTTTTATTTTCATTTTTTAATTTACGACCCAAAAGTGGCTCCCCTGTTTAAAATTAATTTATACGTCCGTCTTTGAATCAATGACTTACATATATGTACCAAATTTCAACTCCATCGGTCCGGTAGTTTCAGAGTAAATTGGCTGTGACAGACGGACAGGCAGACAGACAGACACGCGAGTGATCCTTTAAGGGTTCCGTTTTTCCCTTTGAGGTGCGGAACCCTAAATACTAATATTACATATATATCTTACATAAACTATTTATTAATGCGAAAGTTTGGATGAATGGATCTTTGTTACTCAATCACGCCAGAACGGCTGATCAGATCTGGATGAAACTTGGCACAGAGATAGATTATAGTCTGATACAAATAGATGTAGATTACTTATTATCCCAGAAGTAGGCAAGATCCCGTGGGCAATTCCCGAACTGCACGCGGGCGAAGCCGCGGGCAAAAGCTAGTATTATTATATAATAAAGTGATAGTGATAAAACAAAAATCAAGAAAAATCAAAGTGGTATGATTCTCTTACAGTATATTAACTTCTATAATATATGGTATGTCCTTTTCGGTTCCACAGTCTGATTTTAGGTAATTCAATTTGCGAGTACTTTCTATCAGAAATTCCGCAGTAGCAGCCAACAAATCCAGACTGGATTTGTACCCAGTAGGTGGCAATAAGCTCGCCTCCTATTACATGTGATTTAAACATAACTGGAGATTGATTGGTGTAGGGACTATCAAGTAGGTACAACTCTGCCTAACCCTTCGGCGTTTACAGGCGTGCGTGATGTTATGTTGCGAGTAGTTTGAAAAGCACTTTGATATTATAATAAATGTTTCGTGTAGTACCTACATAATGTGCAAGGTGTAAGGGATGTTGCAGCTCTTTTTGGAGTCAGGTTCCATTCAGCAAGTCTCCTTCGATTTGTGCCTCGGTCGTCCCACAGAGTCTCGTCCCACATAAAAAATTCCCCACTTGTCCCAATTTGTATGCCTCGCTCGTCCCAAAACTTAATTTTCAATATTTTATTCCCCGCTCGTCCCAATTCGTATGCCTGGCTCGTCCCACATTTTTTTCATATGAGTTAAATTTGATTTAATTGTAGTCAGCCTAAAAACCTGACTGACCAGAAAGATAAATAACCTCATGTTGCGGAAAATTTGATGAACTAATTCAATCCGAGACTCCACTATAATATAAATTATAAAATTACAAGTTACGCCACCATGACAGCTTTTTTCTGATCAAACTTTAGGTTTAGATTGAAGGCATTAATAAAGTACACATAGCCGACCCTAAGTACAAACCCTGTGCACCCCACTACTTAGACCACTACTATTATTATTAGCCTAGAACAAGTTTTTGAATGTTTATAGCTTCGGTATTTTTGTGCGACCGGATTAGAGCTTGCTCTCTCGCTCTGCTTTCTTTGTATTAATCAATTGACCAATGGCGTGGCTTTGCGTTATCAGCGCAATCGGAGCAAATGCGGTTACAAAGTGCATCTGCTAATTTTAAATATGAGGTGTTTACATTAAGCGTGGTGTATTCATAGAGTGAGGTTCAATATTTGTGAAGTTTTAAAGGGTAAGTAATAATTATAATTATGTCGATTTTTTCATATTTTGTGAAGTCATGATAAATGATTTGACTTATATCACTATTGTGGTAATTATTTACTTTTATATTAGTTGCTGTCTAAGGATTATGGTCTTTTATTATATGCATACTTAACTCTGTGCCTCCTGTGAAAAAGAGTACATCGCTACTTTTTAGGAGACGCAAATAAAATTTTGAAAAATATTTTTTTTCCTGTTTCCTAGGTCCTGTCATGGAGTTCTTTATCTATGGCCCTGTTTCACGAAATCGTCCAGTAATTTTTTTTTTAAATGAGTAACCCTTTTTCACATTAACTAGAAATTTGAACAAATAATAATTTGATTTGAGCCCTAATTCACATTAATTTTGTCTACCCATTTTAACAAACTTCAAAAAAGAGGATGTTCTCGGTTATACTGTATTTTTTAGGTTAACCAATTTTGATAAATCTTCTTTTATGTAAAAGCTGGTGCTTCCCATATGGTCGCATTTTAATTTAGTTAACCTCCTTCATAAAATGAGGATGTTCTCAACTACAAAGTGTTTTCTGGGTGAATCAGTTTTGATGACTCTTTTGATTCGAAAGCTTCCCGCGTAGTCTCATTTCAATTTGGCTCAGTTCTGACAATAGCATGTATGATAAAACCATATTCAACACGTTGAAGTCGGTTTTCAGCTATGATTTTTAATGGGATTTTTGGGGGGATATCTACAGAACAAATAACCCAGTGGAAGGCAGTAACGCTAAATTAAACAGAACATATTCGGGAAAGCTGAACATCATTAGCTTTTTGAATGTGATCAAAAACGACGCTGTTCTTTCTTTAGCTCGCCAAGGTAAACCTCGGCGTGCTGATGATATAGCTCATGACAAATATATATTTGATTCTGTAACGGCAATGTTGAATGGCACTATATCACTGGGCCATTGCCTGGAAAAAATCAGCCCTTTTGTTTATTAATGATATTTATGTGTCTATAATTATTAATGATAAGTTTAAAAATGTTGATTTTTTGGAGATTTAATTGTTAAAATACTACTTTCTCATAAATAGTAGGTTGATTAAAATACTGTGATTGTAATTTGATTGTGATATTACGTAATAAAGATTTTTAAATATAAATATTTCAATTTATGTTAAAATACCACATTAACATAAATAACATAACGTGGTACTTCTATAAGGTACATATAGGTAAATACAAATGTGTATACGGTCTATAATTATTTGACTGTTACTTATATACAAATGTTGATTTTTTGGACATTTAATTGTTAAAATACCACTTTTTCATAAATAGGAGGTTAATTAAAATACTGTGATTGTGATTTGATTGTGATATTAGTCACGTAATAAAGGTTTTTTTAAATAAGTAGTTCTAATTATGTTGAAGTATCTCAGATAAATATTACATGTGTAATACATATATATATTTATCTTAACGTGGTACTTCTATAAGATAAATACAAATGTGTATATTGATAGGTGTAATTAATAGTACTGTGATTTGGATTTGATTGTGATACTAAATAATAAAGATTTTCCTAAATTGCAATAGATCTTTTAATTATTAAAATTAAAAACATGCATCGCAGATGCATACCTAGAACTGGAAGTATTTAATATCTTTATGTTATTAGAAAAAACTATTATTTCAATTTATTGGAAGATATAGTACAATATTTTTTGTCAACTGTACTTTGAATTTGCCAGGAATGTGGGACGAGTGGTGACTTTAAAACTCAAGTGGGACGAACGAGGAATTCTTTGGAATGTGGGACAAGATAGTGGGACGACAGAGGCACAAATCTCTCCTTCTCACGGTATCTGAACTTATGACCACTTGGCGTTCGTCACGCAGACTTTGTTGGACTTGAACTGCGTTGAGGCGGCGATTTCGCAGAATAGTAAGTTGGATATAACGATCATCTGCTACTGATGTAGCCCTAGGTCGGTCGACCTGGACGGTGATCGAATGTTCCAGTCTCTAGGTATCGTCTGTAAACTCGTTGCACCGAAGATCTGCTGATTCGAAGTCTTCGAGCGACCTCACGTTGCGCAACGCCTGCTTGAAGTAGTGCTACAGCTTGAGCTTCCTGAGGTGTCGTATCCATTATTGATCGAAAAAAAGTAGAAAAAATACACGCGTCTAAGCAAACGATAGACAAAAACTAAAGAAATGATAAGAAATATCAGACTACCCTCATTGTAGAAAAAAAGAACGCTAATCGCGAACTCTCGTCAAAACAGAGTAAATCGTCAGCATTGTGTTTGTTGCTTGATTACAATGTGAGTTGACGATACTTTAGAATTTTATAGTCATTAATCAGCTTGAAACGCACTTTCCTTAGATATAACTTTGATAGTTGTAAGTTTTATAGTTTTAGAGAAAATCGAATCAGAGTTCCAAGGTAGCGGGTGGCCCGGTTTATTTGCTGTCCAGTGTACTTTAAACGTTTTACAAGAAATATGAAATATCTTCCTCATAAGTAAGTGCCTACATAATATTTATTTATTTATTTTATTCATTAAAACTTTATGCACATAATGTACAAAGGTGGACTTAATGCCTTGGGCATTTTCTAACAGTCTACCTTAGGGTGATGCAGAAACAAAACAGTGCTAATATGCAGTGGCGAAACATCAAATTTAATAATATAAGCAAAGTTAGAGGAGGTAGAAAAAAAAATTATAATAAATGTAATGTAAATAAACCAACAAAATAAAAAATCTTATATTACTCATTCTATCTCGTTCTCTCCAACACATTTTCAATTTATGTGTCTGTCGTAACTCGATAATATTCGGTTTGCCTGGTTTTCCACAAAACAGTTTTGCCGTTCGCAAACACACTTGTACTCGAACCTACAAACTGATTTTAGTTCTGAATTTTGACACCAGAGCGACGGCTGTTGGCACCTGTTGTTTTCTTTGTTGACATAAAAATTGTAAGTATTTTTGTTATATTTTGAATCGTATGATAAATATACAAGCTGTTACCCGCGATAATCGTCCGCTTGAAATTATTATAAAAATATTACTTCCATATTGGAATAGGATTTTGTAAACAATTTCGAGGGTTTTATTTGTTTTGTATGGAACCCTAATAATTTTTCCAAAATAAAAGTACACTAAGTTACTCCTTATAACATAATTTATTAGCCGGAACTAACAAACGGACGGAAAAATTCGGAAATTAAATCATAGTTTCCTAATAATTCATGACAAAAATACTTTTCGTTCTATTATTTTATTTCTTAGAAAGTGTATTGTAAAACATCGTTTGATACACGTGGGCATTTGTTACTGCAGTTCTCGGCTCCATAACGGCTAACGGCACGACATGCGGCATCCATACTCGGCAGGCTCTTATTTGAAGCATATATCCCATGCGTGCTCAATTGGGTTGAGGTCTGGCGTTTGAGCAGGCCACGGCAGAACGTTGATACGAGCTTCGGCGACGTATTTACATCCTAAATCTAAGCAAGGAGATTTTCTGTTTATAACCAAAATTTTAACAAAATTCTATAATTAAATAGAGAAACACATTAAATTGAATCAATAGCTATCCAAAAAAGTTAATATAATAAACCTCAATTGCTTCAAAACCCTAAAACCTACATGATCCCTAGACACTATTTATGTGTGCATTTGACTACGTAGAGTGCATGTTCCCGAAGCGAAGCCGGTAGGAATCGTATTATTAGGTACCTTTGGGCCTGTTACGTATTGTATGATTCCATTGGTATTTACGGAAGGAAAATTATTATATTTTATTAATACTTTAATAATGAAACCACACTACGCACTTAAAACAATACTTAGGACCTAATTCATATGACTCGTTAACATTAAAACTTTGCCATAATAGTAGCTAAGCTAGTAGTAGGTTCTAGAATGTGGTTTATATAGTACTTTTTTATTATGTTTTTTCTCTTAACCGTAAACAATAGTGGTAGCTATGGATACAAATCAAAATGCATTGTGTGTGAAACAAAATCAAAAGTCATTAATTTTTTTTTTTTTAAAGAAATTAAATAAGTCTAATACGTCTGTTTTCTAACCTAACAGACAGGTTGGTCCTTGGTATGCTAGGTTAGAAAACAGACGTATTGGGGGCAAGGGTGAACTGGCAAATATCCTTTCTTCAATGTGTGTGCTTGATGGGATTTGACGTCAGCAAAAATGACGAATTTCCAATCCAAGCCAACTTTCATTCACTACCTATACCTAGGTAACCTCTTTAAGGAATGAATTTCCAAAAATCTTTCCTTAGCTCTAGCCTTCGTTTTATTACCTCTTGTGCTTGTGAAGTGTTTCCAGTTAGTGCTTTGCTAGTCCTAATAGTTGCAGTTAAGAAAAGCAGATAATGTTAGACTTATTTAATACTAGCGACCCGCCCCGGCTTCGCACGGGTGCATGTATTATACATATAAACCTTCCTCTTCAATCACTCTATCTATTAAAAAAACCCGCATCAAAATCCGTTGCGTAGTTTTAAAGATTTAAGCATACATAGGGATATAGGGGCAGAGAAAGCGACTTTGTTTTATACTATGTAGTGATTATGGATTTTGATTTTATAGCAGTTATGCGAAAGCATATTCAGACACGTGACACTGTGAAGTGTGAATCCCTACTAACTAAATAGGTAGTTCTGTATGTCACGACAAATAAATTATTCCCAAACATTAGATTTAGATGGCCTTCTTGGTCATCTTATTGAACCATGTGGGTGCCACACGGTCTAATTCATCGTCCCAAGTCCCACAACTCTAACTACTCCGTTATCTTACCTTTTTGAATACATGGCCAGTGGCCTGCAGATAACTGATTAAAATATCAATAGCAAATTAAATCATTTGACATGAGATGCCTTTCGTATTTATTCTCCTCAGTGCCGACCAGACGATAGAGCCGTAACGCTAACAATTTCGAGATTTAATTATTTTCGAAACAAACATTTAACTTTATACTTTCATAAAATAGATGGGTTAATATTAAACTGTTAGGTAAAATTATAAAAATCTAGGTACCATTTTTGAAAGAGTGGCTGAGTGAGTGACTCTCGTTGATGTCTTTCCCTTTCACTCATTAGGTACTATTTGTCTTGCTCTCTTTTTCTCACAAAAGTAATGGCGTCATGAGAAATACGTTCTTGCTCATCGATAAATGAAATATCGATACTATCGTTATTTTGTTATTTATTTGGACAAAGTAGTTAGAAAAATATAAATACATACGATTTAAGTATCTGTTTTTGTGTGAATTCAACCGTCAAGTAAACAAATGGCAAGTAAAATTTTTAAAGTTAAAACTTTATTCAGTTGGAATATTCGGTAATCTTAAATCTATTATTTATTGAAAATGAAGTAGGATCTATACTACAAAAAAAGTGAACATTAATTTGCCATTCTGCTTAAAAAATTATCGACACGTCAGAATCTATGTTGTCATTGTCCCATCATCACTACGGCAGGTGACGTCACCTTGAAATAGCCAATCGGATTGCAGTTGTCAGTCCCCGCGCACCGCGAGCCTTCCGCTAAAGGTGAACTCGTATACGAACAAAATGCTCATCATACAGAATCGAGAGAAGGGGGGAGTGCTAAGAGACGAGTGAGTGTATTACTCAGAGGAAGGCATAACGGTTTCACTTTTCAAAACATGTAAAGACGCCAGCACATCAAGCTATTACAATATGGCAAATTTCTTTATTAGATTTTTAACTTTATCGCTAAAGCATTAGTGTCACCAGTCATATCACCAGTGTTAGAAACGATCGAGCCGTCACAGAGACAACGCGACAGTGAGAGCACACCTCTAGTTCTATCTCCATCACAGCTGTACTTGGCAGATGATTCAGTGAGCGAGACCGGTGTAGCCGAGCGGGACACAGGGAAGCACAGTATCGCGCCAGATGGAAATCCACGTGTTTTTATGCCGAGTAAGTTGTTATCACAAACAGCTGAGAGGGAAGTACATGCAACTTTACCGGTTACAATGACTACACCTATTGAAGTGTCTGAAAAGCGGTTAACTATGGCAGAAATCGTTCAGAAAGACGGAGACTTCAAGATAAATAAACAAAATTCTAGTTGGATTACCGTGCAAAGAAAACGACTACGAAATCATTTTGTAAGTCAGTTAGGTAAGGCAAC
Organism: Eurois occulta; assembly: GCA_950022335.1. Classification (NCBI taxonomy): domain Eukaryota; kingdom Metazoa; phylum Arthropoda; class Insecta; order Lepidoptera; family Noctuidae; genus Eurois; species Eurois occulta. The sequence continues at coordinate 12,918,975 of OX465477.1, read as the reverse complement.
CACGGAATCCCGTAGTAATTTTAAGGCGGCTGATATTAAAGTTCCTCTTTTTGTCTCCAATGTACATAAAGACACTGTGGAATCTGACATAGTGGAATACATATATAATAAAACGCAGGAAAGAGTGAGGCTTACTAGAATTAAAATGAAATACGATAAAGGGTACAACGCCTTTAAATTGTTTGTAGCGAAATGTAGTATGCATCTGTATCTTGATGACAATCTGTGGCCAGACGGAATAAAGTTCCGACGATTTGTAAACATGAGATGGGGGCCAGATGAGCAACTTATTGATGGATCACAACAATAGCAGCATTCTTGTTAGTTTTAACTGTAAAAACGTGAAAAGGAGTGTGGAGTGTGTCCGGTCACTGTGCCAGCGTGCGGACTTGGTAGCACTTCAGGAGACGTGGCTGGTGCCGCAAGACCTGCCTTTTCTCGGCGGCATCGACAGTAGCTTCAGTTATACTGGTAAATCGCCGATTGACTTATCATCCGGAATGAGGCGTGGGCGACCGTTTGGAGGGGTCGCTATACTGTGGCGTAAAAGTGTGTTTACAAATGTGACAGTTGTACAGTGTGAAAGCGATCGTATCACGGCAATTAGAGCGGATATAGGTGACAATCGTGAAATTATAATTATATGTGTGTACATGCCTACCGACCAGTCTGACAACCTACCAATTTTTACGAACTGTCTAGGGGAGATTAGCGCAATTGTACAACAGAGTAACGTGGAATCTGTATTTATTCTTGGGGATTTTAATGCTCACCCCACCGCGTCCTTTTGTGACAATTTACTTGATTTTTGTGATGATAATAAATGGATATGTGCGGACATAGCTAAGTTAGGCAGGTCGTCAAGTACTCATACATTCTATAGTGAGGCTCATCGATGTAAGCGCTGGTTGGATCACTGTGTAGTCACGGAATCAGCCTGGCATACAATAACAAGTATTAATGTTGACTATGGAGTGTATTGGTCGGACCATTTGCCTTTAATTGTTAAATGTAATCTTGACATGATTAAGAATAAGTGTATTTGTGACGATTGGATTTCTAATGATATTATGTGGGGTGAGAGAGAAACTGACGAAATAAAAAATTATTCTGACATTTGTAATGATAAACTAAAATACCTTGACTTTCCCAGTGAATTCTGTATTTGTGCAGACAGTATGTGTAATAATTTTAATCATAGAAATATTATTGATAATTTATATAATGGCATTGTTAATATTTTATGTGAAGCTTCTGTGCAAAGCAAGAAAGTGAGGACACATAGAAAGGGTAAATCTGTAGTGGGGTGGAACAAACACGTGAGAGAGGCACATGGTCAGGCTAGGCAGGCTTATCAAAGGTATATAGCACATGGGAAGCCTGAAAGTGGGCCTATTCATGACAACATGTATCTTACACGTAAAACTTTTAAATCTAGACTGAAGTTTTGTCAGAATCACCAAGACCAGCTTAAAATGGATATATTAGCCTCCCATGTTACTGACAAAAACTTTCGTGCTTTCTGGAAGGGTACTAAGAGGATGAAAGGTAAGGTTAGTTTGCCAGTGAGTGTGGGCGGTTGTAGTGAGCCCAAAGGTATAGCTAACCTATTTAAAAATCATTTTAAGGTTGTGTCGCCGCTAGCTGCCAGTGTTGCAGTGGGGGATGTTGAGACCGTGACTGCCTATGAGAACCCAATAGGCTTTACTTGTAAAGATGTGAAAAATATTATCATGAACATGAAACGAGGTAAGTCTCCGGGCAGTGACGGGCTGAGCATTGAACACTTGCAGCACGCGGGTAAGCATGTACTTAGAGTATTGGCTATGTTGTTTACCTTTTGCATACGTCACTCATACTTACCATCTAAGATGACGGAAACTATTGTTGTGCCCATAGCAAAAAACATCACTGGTGATATAACTGATAAGAACAATTATAGGCCTATCTCACTGGCTACTGTGTTGGCAAAGGTTTTCGACGGTCTTTTAGATAAGCAGCTCAACAAGTATATTACCCTTCACGATGCCCAGTTTGGATTCCGTGAGAATTTATCAACCGAAAGTGCAATTTTGACACTAAAGCACACAGTCTCTTATTATGTTAGCAGGAAAACACCCATATACGCTTGCTTTCTAGACTTATCGAAGGCCTTCGACCTAGTCGATTATAATAAGCTCTGGACTAAGCTTGGGGAGGTCGGGGCTCCAGCCGAACTCATTAATATATTCTCGTTCTGGTATAACCATCAGAAAAACGTTGTCAAATGGGGAAACGTATATTCTGATGAGTATACACTGGAGTGTGGAGTTAGGCAAGGGGGGCTGACCTCTCCAAGACTATTCAACCTGTATGTCAACCAGCTGATTGGTGAGCTCAGCAACAGCCATGTCGGGTGTCACATAGACAACGTTTGTGTCAATAACATCAGTTACGCTGACGACATGGTGTTGCTGAGTCCATCTGTAGGTGGGTTGAGAAAACTGTTAAATGTCTGTGAGTCATACGCCGAGATTCACGGCTTAAAGTACAACGATAGAAAGAGTGAGTATATGATTATCAGAGGTAAAAATAAAGAACCTGAGCATATACCGCCAGTTTATCTAAACGGGGTATCTTTGAGCCGTGTTTCTGAGTTTAAGTATCTAGGGCACGTTGTAACTGAAACCCTTAATGACGACAGAGATATTGAGAGGGAAAGAAGAGCATTGTCGGTGCGTGCTAACATGTTGGTGCATAGGTTCGCAAGGTGTACGGCACAGGTTAAAGTAACTTTGTTCAGAGCATACTGTCAAAGCTTTTACACCAGCGCCCTATGGACCAACTATACGCAGCGGGCCTACAATGCTCTTAGAGTGCAGTACAACAACGCCTTTAGGATTCTGGTGCGACTGCCTCGGTTTTGCAGCGCCTCGGGCATGTTTGCCGACGCGAGGGTGGATGACTTTTACGCTATAATGCGCAAAAAGTCAGCCTCACTAATTCGCCGAATTCGAGGTAGTGGCAACGGAATCCTAAGGATGATTGCAGAGAGACCTGAATCTGCAGTTGTAGGTAGGCTTATCAGGCTGCATGTTTTATAAGTTTTGTTTTGTTTTAACTAACAACCTATGGACATTTTATTAGTCTGAAGTAAACGAATTTTTTTTTTTTTTTTTTTTTTTTTATTTTTTTTTATTTTATTTTATTTTTTTATTTATTATTAGGTTAAAAAAAAACAAGTACTTAAATAATAATAACACCAAATTTTAATACTTAACGTAAAAAGATCACTTATATATTAATGGAAGATATATTCCGTATAGTTAATTTTTTACCTAATATAAAGCGGCACCCCCACTTCAAATTCAGATAACTTTATTTTCTCAAACATGTGTGTACATAAAAATAAAATGCATGCAAGGTGTTATAAGTACATGGAGTTGTGCTAACATGTTTACCATATTGTCATGGTGTCTAAATATTTAAACACGTTTAGAAAAAAAAATAACAACATTCATTAACATTGACAATGCTGACTAAATAAATAAATAAAGTTAAATTGATTGATTACATAATTAAATCATATAGAAATAGATAGGATTTACATACAAAATTGTAAAATATTCCATAATCAAAAATAAAAACATCACACAATAATGTCAACGTAGCTCCAAAAAATATTCAATACAAACTTCATTATTAAAATCATTATTACATTTAGATTAACATAATATGTAAAAGAGAATTTCAATTTAAAAATGGTTCCCTTAAAAAATTCATTCACATCATAATGATTTACTAGCTAAAAAAAGATTTTACTTTCCTTTTGCTTCTACGCTTAGCTCTTTCCAGACATTGGGAAGCTTATTGAAAATAATGGGACCCATGCAAAAAACACTCCTGCGTATATATGCAGTCCGAGACCTATGTTGACAGAGTTGACTGATATCACGTCTATTTCTAGGAAACCGGCTTACCATGCGCGGAAATAGCTTAGTATTTGATTGAATAAATATCGCGATTTCCAAACTATAAATTGATGGTCAAGTCAAGTCAATTTTGCTTATGAAAAACGGCTTGCAGCTGTCAGTCATATTTAGTTTAAATATGGATCTAAGGAATCTTTTTGAGCTTTAAATGCAATATCTCTAAGCGTAGACAGTCCCCAAAAAATAATGCCGTATCTTTTAAAGGGAGGTTAGTAGGGAACACGTCTTTAGGATCCGCGATAGTTTATATAATGCGAATGCACTACTTACTTAGTTTATTGCTATGTGTGCCTTCCAATTTAAATTACGATCTATGGTTAATCCTAAAAAACTATAGTGCAATTTACTGTGTCAATTACAACTTAGAAATGTTAACTGCCTTTGGCTAAAATGAAATTATTACTGTTTTATTTTATTTCATATTGAGGTTATTATTTTCTAACCATAACCACTTGGGCACGTGTGTTTTAATAACAGGAATGTTACAAAAAAGTTTGATATATTATTTGCCCGAATAAGCCCTACTGACCTGACAACTTAAGCTGCACGTCAGTCGCACGTTATCATGATTTTACGCTTGCTTACTTGCATCTTACGTAGAAACTCCGTGGACAGTAGGCCTAAGTTGCAACATTTGTGTTGCAACTTATGTTGTAGTGGGGATTTGGCTTGTTACACACAATAGTTTTCACTGCTTGTCTTCCATACTAATAAGAACCCTGACAGGTTCTTAATTTGTAAAATAGGTCGGAGTAATATCGATAACGTTTTATGTGCCACTGTTTGCTTTGTGACAATGTTATGTTTTTTTTTCTGTGAGATTCACTTAAAATACCATACTTAAATGCCCTGCACATTAGGGCTAAAGATTGTAATGCCTTTACTTAAACATAATTAAACATTGAACTCTTTAAAGTCGAAATGTATGCTGATTAAGAGAAAAATTCTTAACTAATGAAATTTTATAAAAAAAAACAAATGAAGTTAAATAAAAAATACCTACTGTTTTAAAAATAGAAACAATAATAACGAAATATAGTATCTAGATGATCTTAATGTGATTGACCCTAATATTAGGTTTTGCCTAAAATTATTATGACAATACTTTGCTGGTGGTTTGCTTGGTGTAATACTGATGAAATGGAACACTTGTCAAATCCTCTTTTTCCATCAAAAAACACAGAAAATATTCTTTAATTTATTTGTCATTATAAGATTTTTATTCATCATGATGAATACAGCCTGAATTCACCCACTGCTGGGTATATGTAGGCCTCTCTTTTGTGGTGCCATCTCCACTTTTCTGTGCCACCCTCATCCAGGTTTTTCCCCCGATGGCAACTATGTCGTCTGCCAATCTCGCCACCGGACAACCCACATATATTTTCCCAGTTCTTGGACGACATTCGGTGACAGTAGTCCACCTGTCATCACTGCGTTTTGCTAGGTGTCCTGCCTAACTCCATTTGAGTTACGTAACGCGATCTATATTACTGAGATGTATTAGGATATGATTGGATAAGCATGGATTATAAAATTTAAATAGTAAGTTTCGCCCTACCTCATCAAAAAATAATCACCATTCTGTTTTGTTTCTCTCACTCTAAGCATTCGCCAGTAATGTTACAAGTACAATCCAAGATTCAGTTTTGAGCATTACGTTAAAATTCGTTGTTACAAATTGTATCATAACAGATTGTAACAATCCCTTGTTTCTGTACAAATCGCAACTTGCAATTACATTACAGGCGAATGCTCTCTCACCGGAAGCGTTTCTTCGTAACGTAATGCCATGCTGAATGTCTTAGCATATCTTTCCAATATGGACACTTTTTCGCGCAGCCTAAGTACGGTGGAAGTACATCCAGCAATTAAATCTTTGTCAATTTCCAACGGTCGAGATTAAGTGATGTAAATATATGTTTTTGCTGTACTTGTAGTTGTATAATCAGTTGAACAAAAATGAGGAATTAAGCTATGTTTTGTCCTTTGCACATTTTCCAGTAGGCGCCCCGCTGAGCGAAGAGTTCAGCGTGGGATCCACGTTCCACAATTTTGCCTGAAACAATTTTTTATTTTAGATCCTCATTTGGAAAAATGGCCACAAAGCCATTGAGTTATAGCATACATATACAAAAAATCACACCTGTAATCGAGAATAGCTCACATTTCACTTCGCAAGCTCATGCCGAAAGCCATGTAGTAGGGGGCGAGAGTATTGTCGGCAACCAATATATAGCTGCTGACCGGGCTTTTATTGACAAATTTCTGATGGAAAAACCCAGGAATCGAACAAGTAGCGCTTGCAAACTACACTCCACTACACTCAGGCATTGCACTACGCTTAACATTTACATCATGTTATTAAAAAGTTAATTGTACCTTTATCCAAGACACAGATGAGGTCCGCGTCTTTGATGGTGGAGAGCCGATGGGCGATAGTAATACACGTGCGACCCTTCGCTGCCTTCTCTAGAGCTTCCGATACGGCCTGCAAATTTTGTGATTACGTTATGAATGAACCAGGTTTCTGTTTACACTGCACTACTATCCAAATCAAATTACAATACACAAAACAGTTAGGGGATTTTAAACCCTGAAGTTTTCTGCCGTCATAAAAGGCTGTTCCATGTCTTTTGACACAGCTGTTTTGCTTGGGGGTTTACTATCATGTACTGAATGCACTGAAACAGTGTGGAGATGAAAGAAATTCTATCTACTCATTTTTCAGTTCAATATGCATATTTTACGTTGAGTTTATAATCTGCCTCTGGTACAGCTGCCTCAAAAATTAGTTAAGTCTTACCCGTTCACTGTTCGCGTCCAGCGCCGACGTGGCTTCGTCCAGCAGCAACAGTCGCGGTGACCTTACGAGCGCGCGTGCGATACACACGCGCTGCTTCTGACCACCCGACAGCTGAGCGCCGCCAGAACCTAGGTTTGTTTCGTAACCCTGGAAATAGTTTTAATTTTGATACCTCAGAGGTACCACGGCAAAGGAGGCTTAGTATTTTAAAATACTAAGTTTGATAATAAGTGATGATTCCTTTGGATCCAACATTCGTGACTTACACTAATCTCGGACAGGAGACACAATCTGTCAGCAGGCACAATTTCCTAAAATCGGCAGCATATTCACCAGGAAACCTGGTAGACGCCCGTTGGAAATTATGCCGGGATGCCCTTACCTGACCCACTCACTAATCGCCACCAAGTAAGCGTCTTCCTACAGAAACCTGGTCCGGTCAGTGATCTACTTATAATTCCCTTAATGGTCTCTGAACAATGGAAGATGTAACTCCAACCTAGTAAAGTGGGGATACCTCGACTGAACAGCAACACCTGTCACAAACTGTGTCCTATACTGCCCTCTGTGCCCCAAAACAGGTACTTAAAGTTATTTCTGCACTGCTACCGAGGACTCCGTGGAAGTTTTGGGCCAACACAATTTGAAATACTGTTGTGTTAGCAACATGAAATATAAGAATGACTGGGAAAAGGCATCCACCCCAATGATTTGTTCCAAGGGACTCGCTTAGTTGGCCCGTGAAACAGTTCATATTTTAAACTTACTTTAGGCAGAGAGACGATGAAGCTGTGTATATTGGCAGCCTTTGCAGCAGCAACCACCTCGTGCATGGTAACCTTCCTGTGGTTGTCTCCGTAGGCAATGTTCTCGGCCAGCGTACGATCGAACAGGATGGGTTCTTGTTGCACCACGCCAAGTTGGCGACGGAGACGTGGTAGGGTTAGAGATGACCTGATGTCGCGACTATCTAGCTCCTGTAAACAACCAATACAGAATGAGGGTTATAGACGCTGGAGCAGATACACACAATGTTACGTACGCAATACCCGTAGGCAGGGGTGCACCTCATCATGTTGGTGACACTTCGATGTATCAAATGCTTAACATAAACCAAATTCACATTACATGATATGATAAGGTGAGTGATATAACATGTCTTAATCCAGACTGGGTTCAGACATGTTACATCACTTCATCTTATCATATAATTTCGGGTATAAACAGAATTTGATTAGTGATTAAATATTACTCTTATCTTTCACTTTACCTAATCGTTCTCTTGCTATCATTAGGTGACGATTAGAACCACAATATTTTTTGTAAAACATAGTATGTTATGCAATAACGTTTTATGTACAGTCGTGTGCAAAAACATTGTACATTGACTTTCAACCTCATAGCGAAAATTAAAGTGATTTGGTTAGTTGTTCTTATTTCAATTAGGCATCAAATATTCAGGTCGGCATAATTCTTCATGCCAAACATGACGTGTACGCTTAGCTCGAAGAGTCGTACAAGACGTGTAAGTTTATTTTTCTGTTTGACTCGTGCAAATTATTTTCTACTTCCAATAAAGCCGCGTTGACATCCGGCCCATCCGAGTGCGCTCGGATTATCGGTTGCCACAATACAAGTATACCAAGCATACTCTGATCGTGTCAATTGCGAAAAATAAGAGAAGGTTCTTCAAATCGCCAAAATAAAATTGTCGTGATTAGTGCAGGTTAACAAGTATTTCCAACTATTACTCACAATGTTACCGGAATCAGGATCATAAAACCTCTGTATCAGCTGCAAGATGGTGGACTTGCCGCAGCCTGAGGAGCCAACTAAGGCCACTGTCTTACCAGCGTCCACCTTCAGGTCAATGCCCTTCAGAATCCTCTGGTGCGGTCGGGTGGGGTAACTGAACTCTACGTCTCGGATGCTGAAGTTACCAGTAGCAGTCTAGAAATGTAACAAGAAGTTAAAATATTATAATATCCCAAAGAGAGAACTGCACTCATAGTTGGATATGTTCTAACCCGTGGTATGCTCATAGCATACTTATAAGCACCGGATCGGCATCACCTGACCTAACTTTTACTAGCTGATCCCGATCCGAGACGATACCATTTCGGTATTTTTAAATGTTCCTAGCAGTATGGAATTAAATAGAAAAATTCTGAACGAAAGTTGAGGGAAAAAAGACAACAGGCTGCTGGCTGGTATAAAGAGAATTTGTCCTCCCCGGGGTACAAACCCAAGAGTAATCTGACGAACACTAGACTGCAGAGGTAGCTAAGTCGTGTTGAAGTGTATGTATAATTTACCCAATCCTTTTTGTCCCTTATTCCGTCTTCTGTCCTGACCCTGGGCGTTCTTTGGATGATGGATAGGATCCTTGCTCCACAGGTCTTGGCTGAGTTAAAGCTAGGCACGTATACCAACGACTGACCCAACATGTAGGCTCCATACATGATGGCTTCGTTAACCCTGCAAAAATAATAGAGCTTAATTACCAATGATTTAATGGTCTAGCAACTCTTTTTCATAAGAGTTTCCAGCACGTCGAGTAGTGTTAATATCGTAAGCGAGAGAAGCAAAGCGATTATTACGCCATAATGGCTCAACAAAAGCTATACGTAAGTACCTCTTTATCAAACACTTGATTTTATTTCGTCACCGTTTGTCACAATCGTGAATTGGTGGTGCTGTTGAAGACACTTTAACCTTTGTGGTAATTTAGGAATTAAATCTGGCGCATTGTAAAGAAAATGGAATTAAACAATAAGATCGAAATTAGAACAAGAAAAGTTTACGCAGGCTTCTAGGCGTCCGTCAAAGCTGACACACTTTGACGGATGCCTAGAAGAAACCGTTACGTTTGGTATAAGTATTCTACTCTTTGAGTATTCTACTTTTTAGTATCAGTGTAAATGATTTCTATTTAAATAATTATTCAAGTTCAATCTTAAAAACGCCTTTTATTTAAAGTAGAATACAGCCCTCATGTTGATATTCTACAGTACTTACAGTAGTACAATTTTATATTCAATCTCCCCATACGCCACCAAGACGGCACCGTACACCATGGCACAGCAAAACGCCAAGAACGGCACATAGACCCCCAAGCCGAGGACCAGTCCCCTCCAGCGGGACTTCTTGGTGACAGCGGCACAGGCTTCAGTTAGGGCTTCTTCGAATTTTTTCAGGAATATTGGTTCAACGCCTGCATAAAAGATGTGGTTACCATCAATTATATTACCTTTAGATGCGTTACCTACGCTTGATATTGGCAAAGTAAAAGCAAGGCAATTGCCGGACTTAAAATTAGTCTCGCACCATCAAACGCGCCTACATATCACTATTAATCGCAATATTCAGCTATACTCTGCGTTTCAGTATCTATAGACGAGGTACAAAATACACATCTACTGTGAGAGAAAAAAGACGTACCTACTGTATTTTTTTTAATAAGAGAATGATATATTTTGATACAAGTGGGGGAACTTTGTCAGTGCAGCTGAGGCGGAATTCACACCCGAGCCGTCGGCGAGGCTGGGAGGCGTAGTGACACATGCCCACGTGAATCACGAAAAGTATTTTTGTCATAAATCCTTGTGAAACTATTATTTAATTTTCTTTTTTCCCCGCGCTTTGCCATCGCAGGTTGACAGAGAAGCAAGGTATGGCAAAACAGCCTAATATTAAAAATTCTACAATTTTTTTATTTGGGAAACAGATAAATGTTGATAAAAGAAACTCATTTTATAAATAATAATATTTATTTATGATATTCCATGACAAAACTACTTTTCGTTCTATTATTTTATTTCTTGGAAAGTGTAATGAAAAACGTCGTTTGATACACGTGTGCATTTGTTACTTCCATTCTCGGCACCATAACACCACCTGCCTGACCTGGGGCTGCGGCTGGGGTGTGAATTCCGCCTTGACTGCAATAACTAAATTACTCCCCTTTCATCAAAATATGCTATTCACGGTTGTATCACTGTAGAGGTAGGCAATCATTTCTACCACAGTATGCCAGGACCACCCATGGCACTTGTTGCACAATCTGCCTTACCCAAGCTCTGAACTGTCTTGATGCTGACAACTGCTTCTGTGGCGATAGCTGTGGCTTGCTCCATGGCCGAACGTTCATCGATCTGGGACTGCTGCGAGATCATCCCTTCCAACCAGATGCTTCCTACCATCTAGGAATGTAGAAAGAAGTACACAAAAAGTTCATAGAGACTAGCAGAAAAAACTCGAATCGTAATTATTGTAAATATTAAAAAAATAACAATCATTAAGATTCGAGTTATTCTCAAATTAAATACAGTGACAAGCAGCAAATATGGCAGATCTAGCATTATAAAGTTACTGTCACAAATACCCGAATAAAGGCGTTCTGCAAGGCTTAATTTTTACTCAACACCAGAATGTACCATAATAACTGCACCAAAACATACTGTAACAACTGATATGTAGTTGGGAACTTCCAAATTTTAGAGAAATATACTGACCAGAGGTAAGAAAACAGTCCCAACTAGAGTGAGTTTCCAGTTATAGCAGATCGCCATCAGGAAGCCCACTAGCACCGAGCTTATTCCTTGCAGTATGATACCTATCCTGAGTCCGGTAGCACCCTGCACTTCTGCCGTGTCTCCGCTTAGCCTTGCGCACATTGCACCGACCGTGTTGCATTCCTTGTCGAAGAATCCTATTTCCTGGAATCCATCAATGTTGAATCGTTACTTTATTTAAAAACTTAAAAAATTTGTCAAAATGATATGTTTAATAATAACAGCCGCTCAGTTTGACCTTTAGTACAGTGCTTGCCTAGGTTGGTCCGTGGATGGGTAACCGCCCGTTATATACCGATTTTCTTTCGTATCTCTGAAAGCACGTTCAGCCGTTAATACTAGCTGTCATTTGTAGAACTTTGACAGTCATTACAGAAAGTCAGTGTCCCGAAAGTCTGACAAAACCAGTCTTACCGTGATACCCAGTACTAACTAGGTTGTGGAGGTCAGATAGGCAATTGCTCCTGGTATTCAATTGCATCGGATTAGACTGGAAGCCTAACGTAATTGGGAAAAGACTAGGCAGATGATGATAAGTTAGGTAATTATGGAAAAACGTATCGGTTATATTGTTTAAACGCTTCAAAAAAGGCAGCCAGAAAACCGAATGAAGTAGCGACACTTTAGAATGTCCTTTGCCCAGCTGTGGACTGGTAATCTTACAATTTATATGTGATAGTGATTATGGTTACGCCTGGTCAATGCCATACTTAATGGTAATTTTACTTGCCTTTGATAGCCAGTGCGGCGATACTTGAAAATAAACTCGTTACCTGTTTGAGTAGAGATGAGAAGTACTGTTGCCGCAATCGAGTGGTCATCCTCAAACCAGCCGTTGTGAAGGTAATGCTCTGCAAACACATGGACACACCGGCAACAGCAGCCACTACTATGAACATGCCCGAGTACAGATCCGCCAAATAAATGATCTCTTTTCTATCGTCGAGAACGAATATCTGAAAAAATAAATAAAGTTTTTGAATATGTTTCTTTTACTTGAAACAGGCTTCGGAATTGGCAGTTGCACATGTAAAACTCTTGAAGTTGTACTTACACCACTGGAAAATCCAAGAAGTAAGGCAAAGACAGGGAAACAAGCACCTTGGGTGAAGGCTGCAATAGATCCTACTGTTATGAGTGGCCATTCTGGTCCGTTTAGCTTCAAGATCTGCCAGTCGCTCACTGGTTTAATTTTCTGAGAAAAGAATTATTTAGAGTAATTAAATGTGTACCTGCGGGTTTGGTTAAATAGTAGCAACCGCACGGAGCAATCTTCAAAATTCAGCAGTGCTTGCTGGGGTCGTCCGTGGGCGACCATTCGTCACAGTTGACGAATTCCCTTCGTATTTCGTATCCCAGCTATAGTTTGTAGACCTTTTTTAATTATTACGAGGACTGAGATGCCCGAAAGTCTGACGACTAGTCTTACCCAGGAGTATCGTAATCCTAACCCAGTAACTGGATTGTGGAAGTCAGACAGGAGTCGCTCCATGTCAAATACTGGTATTCAGTTGCATCCGTTTAGACCAGAAGCCGACCTTAACAAAGTTGGAAATAGGCCATGCCGATGATGTATGGATAATTGTGTACCTATCGGTAACCTCTACCATGACCAAGACCAAGAGAGAAGATTTACACAAAACACTAGAAAATCTCATATAGTTGGTGAACAGTTTTACTTACTTCCTCCTCATCATTTTCTTCATCCGACTCATAATCAGCATTATACACGAAGTTTTGTAGACCAGTAGACATGACAGAACAAATGGAGCCGCGAGGAGTCATCCAATCATGAGAATCTGTCAACAAAAAGCATTCGGTTGTGTTTGATTATCCAAAGCCATTCATAAACAAAATTAAGAACTTAATGATAAGATCGAGACTCGTGTTATTATTCAGAGGACAACTGCATTACTACGCAAAATCTAAAAATGTTGGACGTATAGACATAACTTCTATAAAAAAAAATTGAGAGTTATTCTGCCTTGTGTCAAAATTGCGCTATACTATTTGGATTTCTTGTTTATGGTAGGCTGATGCTGATGCTGCTGCTGCTTTTTTATCAAGTTGTTCAAACCTCTTCTAATCGAGTGACGTCTGTGCACACGTCTGTTTGACTTCCTCTTGACATCAGCCCGGGGAGCTAGGACTGGCTCTCCGTTCTCCTCACCGTCACCTTCTTCAGTCAGTGTCTCAATTTCTTCGGGTTCTTTCACCTCATGACCTGTCGTCACTAGCTTGTAGTAGAAACCTAGAATGATCAAGAAACGGAGGTTGTTAAGGTCGTGGTCCACTATGAAACAGAATGTTCGATTACAATTATTTTCATGAAGACAAAGTGTTTACATACTTGAGTAGGTACACAACTATACTCGTAAAAAGACAAAATAAGGGCAAACATAGCTCTTAACTAAAAACTCCAGGCAAGGTAAAGGTATGCACTGTGCTAGAAAAGTTTACGTTCCCAATCATTGTCAACTGCGGTTAGATCTTAGATCTTTGAACTAAGCTACGAAAGACAAACTAAAATCACCTTTCGATTTCATCAGCTCTTCGTGCGTCCCCTCTTCCACGATAGCACCCTGGTCCATGCAGATGATACGGTTAGCGTTGGTGATAGTTGACAACCTAGAACAAGCATACATCAGTGTTATCACTGTAAATTTTCCACACGCTTCTCGTGTCTAAAATACTCGGGGGTGTACCCCGACTATTTTAGTAAATACTGATTAGAAAATAACTTGTACTTTGGATATTTAATTTGCCATTTGTCTGAAATATGAACTTGTTAACAATATGTTGTGCTGCCTATTTCGTCTAGTTTATAATTGGAGCGTGTTTTGAATGTCGAGGGCACGGATGTCTATCTCTAGACGATTTGTATTGCTTTGCATCGTTTGCAGTTAAAATTTTAAACCAACCGATGGGAGACCATGATGGTGGTTCTGCCAACACTGGCACGATCGAGGGCGGCCTGGACCTGTCGCTCGGAGTGAGGGTCGAGTGCGGAGGTGGCCTCGTCGAGAAGCAGCACGGCCGGCTCGCGGAGCAGCGAGCGGGCGATGGCAACGCGCTGCTTCTGCCCGCCCGACAGCGACGCGCCGCGCTCGCCTATCACTGTGTCGTAGCCCTGAGATCAAACCATTACATTACTTCATGCTTCCTGCCCAAAAACTTACAGTCATCATCATTATTATCACTGCCAGGCTTGTTCCATCCACTGCTGAATATAGACCTTCCTCCCTTTTGTTCCATTCCTACAGTTCCCGACTGTACTTCTGGTACATTTTGTTGTTATAAGTGCAGCGTCGTCTTTGGCACTCGTCAAACTACTGCATGACAGTCTCTTTCTTAAGCCGTAACGAAAGCCTTAAAAATACTACATAAAATAACCTTAAAATTTTGGAACTCCTTTAACTGACTTCTGAAAAAAAAACTTTTTGATAAAAATTAAACCGACTTCAAAAACACAACAAAGTGAAAAATAACTTTAGCTTCAGAAGTCGAAAGCAAAAAAAAAAGGATCATTCAAACAAAAGTCACCGACTTCTGAAGCCCACTTTTGGTTGTAATATCCTACACAAATATTTGGTATATATTTATTTACATTCCTAACAATACATTTCATGGGAATAAGCTTATTCCCAGTAAAATGTAACTTAAAATACCTAACTGTCGAAATCTGGGTGTACTGTTAGTACACATCTGCTTACCCCCTCAGAGCATACAGGCGTTATGTTACGTTATGATATTGTGTAAACAATATACATCCAAGCGATTGCTGAAATCACGACAGATTTGCTGTCTATTATTGAAGAGTTCCATTGTAAATCTCCGAAGATCAGCATCAGATCCCGACTTATACCTTCCATTATCAGCTCAGCAACATGAAATAATGATTACCAGGCACAAATATCTGAATTGCTTTAGAAAGTACTTATATGAAAAACTTTGTGAGAGCCTATAAAAATTCAGGGTTGCGTCAATTTCCCTGGGATCCCATCATCAGATTCTGACTTGGTGACAATGGGACCACCTCAGGAGTATAAGCTTTCGAATAAAAAAAGAATTTTGAAAGTCGGTCCACAATTGGCGGTGAAATCGATGAACATACATAAAAATACAAACAGTTGAACACAGCACCTTCCTTCTTTTTTTCGAAGTCGGGTAAAATTGTCGAAGGAGTTTTGGTGAAACATTATTGAACCGCTAACAATATATGTTATGGTAATAGGCTTATCCCCAATAAAATGGAACTTAACATACCTAACTGTCGAAATGTGGGTGTACTGTACAGTATACATCTGCGTTTTGTTTTTTTTTTGTTGTTACATTGGCACAACTGTTTTCCATTTTGACGCGGAGTTTGAGTGGCATCTGTTATTTAGATTAAATACAGTGCTGTTTTTAGTTAGACCATATCTAGTGTGTATTGCCAATTTCATAATAGACAAAAACATCGAACAAAGAGTTTTCTTAAATTTTGCATCGCCAATGGAATTTCGTGTTCGGAGTCCCTGAAAAATGTTACAGAAGGCTCACGGTGAATCAACTTTATCAAAAATACGAGCTTATGAGTGGTACAAAGCGTTCAAAAGCGGTCGAGATGTGAAGGAAGATTTGCCTCGCTCTGGTAGGCCATTAACGTCTTCAACTGAAGTTAACATCGCAAAGTGAAGGAAATAGTGACTGAAAATTCTCATTCAAGTTTGAGAGAGATAGCCGCTGTACTTTCTTTGTCTCACGAGTCAATACGTACCATTTTAAATAATCACTTGGGTATAAAAATTGTGCCCCTCGGCTAGTCCCAAAAGACCTGAATTATCTCCAAAAACTCAATCGCATAAGAGTTGCTGAAGACATGTTAGGACGAGTCAATTCCGCCCCAACATTCATGAAACGCATTGTTACTGGTGACGACACGTGGATTTACGAGTTTGACATGTAAACTAGTCAACAAGCTTCGGAGTGGCGCCTTCCAACTGAACCGAAACTGAAAAAACTACGCCAAAGTCGATCAAAAGTCAAAGTGTTGACCGCTTTCTTTGATCATCGCAGTGTTGTGCACTTGGAATTCTTACCAGAAGGTCAAACAGTAAATAAAGAATATTATTTGAGCGGTTCGACGAAAAAGGCCAGGATTATGGAAAGAAAATTCTTGGATTTTGCACCATAAAAATGCACCTGCGCACAAGGCCATAATAGTGAACGAATGTTTGACCAAAAATTCAACAAATACCATCGAGCAACCACCTTATTCACCAGATCCAGCTGACTTCTTTCTTTTTCCCAAACACAAATTACCACTTCGTGGCACCCGTTTTCATTCGGTAGAAGACGTAAAGGAAAATTCGCGGCGAGAACTGAACTCAATTCCGGAAAAAGCGTTTAAAGATGTTTTGATGATTGGATTATTCGTTGGCGTAAGTGTATAGTTTCTGAAGGAGTATACTTTGAAGGCTACAAAATAACTTTGTATGATTATCTAACATTTTGTGTATTATTGTTCGTTTCCCGGTACTTTCATGATAGACTAGTATGACAAGGATTTGTGTAGGATATCTCAACTAAAAAGGGTAAAATAAAAACATTTTTGCACAACATCCGAAAGTAAAGTTATTTTTCTTATTTTTTGTGTTGTTTTGGAAGTCGGTTAGTTTCTTGGCTCCTACGTAACTGTAACTTACATTGGGTAGGTTTGTGATGAAGTCGTGAGCATATGCCATTTCAGCCACAGTCTGTACTTCCTCGATAGTGGCTTCAGGGAAACCAATGGCAATATTATCAAAAATGGTGCCTCGGAATAGTACAGGTTCTTGACCTACCACACCTGGAATATTTATGAAAAACTGGTATATTTATCGATAATTACAACAGGAATTCTGATTGTTGTACTTTTTAGCATACGAACCTAGACATGATCGGAGCCATCCCAAATTCAAATTTTTGACATCCTTTCCATCAAGCTTCACTGATCCGGAATGAGGATCATAAAGTCTTTGAAGTAGTTGTAATATTGTTGTTTTGCCGCAACCAGAAGATCCAACTAAGGCTACACATTCTCCTGCTTTGATTGTAATGGAAAATCCGTTGAGGACCTGTGGAATATTGTTATTGCCTTTATGAATATAATAGTTTAGGAACATTTTGAGATTTGGCTATGTAAACAATGATGGGGAACATATCAAAACGCTTAGTCATGGTTAGAGGAGGTAAATATTATAATGAGTGAGAATAATTTAATCCCACCAAAAACATTAAATGTAAAATAGGTTACCCAGACTTGCGAGCTCATAACACGTCGCACACGAGCTTAAAAAGTCGTATGAAGAGCCAAGCCCAGCCCTCTACAAGAACTACAAATCCGATCTCTTGGTCAAAAAGTACGGCTTGGCTTCTTGAAGTATCCTAAGTACACACAGCGTCAGTATGTGCTAACCCCTCAAGTTTTAAAATGTTACACTGCTACAAGATTGAATTTGATTGATTGGATTGTTACGAATAATCTAAAGAATACCTCAAAATGAGTTCATTGTTTCGAATTGGATTCGAATTATTGCATCACCGAACGTCGTCATACCCATATTACCCATACCGGCAGTTTGACGAACTAGCCAGCGAGCCCGTAGGAATTGCGATGCAATAATTGTTATCCACTATAGTCCGAGTCACTTTATCTTTAGGTCTCTGTCTAATTGATAAATGTTATAATTTGAATACCATTATTTTACTTACCTACTAAAAAGAATGTATTCCACAAGTAAAACGGAGGATAATGCGTATCTTACCTTCACTTCAGGTCTTGATGGATAACTAAAGTTAACATCCTCTAAAGTAATTTCTCCGATGACTCTTCGAGGAGACAAGCCTGTTTGTTGAAGACTGTCAATTAATGGCACTCGGTCAATCATCTGGAATATGGATGAGGCTGCACCTCGAGCAGCTGCAAACATCTCTGCGTGAGGCACACAGAAAGTCATCGACTGAGTAGCCATGTACACGTTGAATATGATCTGAAAAAAAGACATACTTAAAAGAATAAATATTATTTTCAGGATGGAAATTCCACAGATATGTGTCATCTTGATGACAAGCGTCTGACTTACATTTTTCAAAAGTTTGATTATAATATAACTAACTTTAAGTTTGATACTAGGTCTAGAGATTTGCACCATACTTGCACTCAAAACTGTAAGAAGATCTTCAGGCTTTAAATGACAAACGTATATTTTCCCTAGTGCTCGCTAACGATAGTACAAATATTGAAATAGTGTAGCTTGTACTCAGTATGTTGCAAAAATACTTACACTGTATACAATTCCCACTAAATATTTCCTCTCGCTATCTGGGTTATCCCAGTCCTGGAAGACCAGCCTGGTGCCGTAGGTAAAGCCGATAGCATTGAGCGAGTAGGTGAGGACCCAGTTGAAGCCGTTGCCCAGGCCGGTGTATAGGCCTCGTTTTCGACCTTGCTTTTCGGCAGGCTGGAGCAGCTTGGTGTACCTGGAGAATAAGAAATTAGACGTGGTGGTATTGCAATTACAGGCATTAGTAATTTTGATAAATAGGTACGTTGAGTCCTGGCTTACAGATAAGGACAGGAGACATTTGGCTGTCTGACATTAGCTCGGAAAATCAGTAGTATTTACTCCAGAAAATAACGAAGAAACTCGGAGTGAACTACAGTTGGAAATACTTTTTAAAGACTCATACGTTCATACGGGCGTTCTGTACCTGTCGACTTCTTTGTTTTCTCCGTTGAAAGCCACTATAGTTCTTACTGATTTAAATACTTCTTCTGCTTGCTTGCCCGCTTGACTGTATGATTCCATTTCTAATATCGATGACTTGGTTTGATACTAGAAACAAATTTAGAAAATAATTAATACACGCTGGTTCGATTATAACTATCAAAGAAACTTAAAATAAAACAAGGATTTGGCAATAATATCAATCTTTACTGAGAACGACTGAAGCATATCATAATTATGCTTTAGGTGTCTTTTAAAGCTACGGTTTTGTATGCTTTTTCGAAGGTTTTGTATTCAAGGAGAACCTCATAAAACACAATCTAATAACACATACTAAGATTAAGATAATGGCAAACAATTCATTATAATAAACAATACTGTCACAATAAAAATCATCATCTACTTAGTTTACTCACATTAGTTAAAACAACAGAGACAGCTATAGACAACGGCATGACAGTACAACATGCCAGGGTCAGTTCCCAGCCCAGAGGGAAGGCAGTTGCCAGGCAGATGATGGCAGTCCCCACCAGGTTGGAAACCACGGCCAACTTGTCGCCCATACCTTCCTTCACAGCCATCAGGTTCCTAGAATTAGGGAAAACCTTAAAGTAGGTATAATGTAATACTACAGATGATAATGAAGAGAAATCTTGAAGAGCATTATCTTATTGCTCTTCAAGATTTCTCCTTGACATACAATATCAAAATATTGTTTTTTTTTTTATTACATTAAGGGCCTGCTCTTGACCTCGATTACGCGTGGTGGAAAGCGATGGATGAGGTCTATGATGAAACGAGCGTGCCCAGAAGATGCCTGTTCACTCTCGCTTTGAAGGCAGACGGGTTAAATGTGGGAGGGAACACAGACGCCGGCAGAGAGTTCCACACTTTGGCTGTGCGCATAATAAACGTGGAGGAGAAGCGCCGAGTACGACTCATCGGGATATCAACCAAGTGTGGATGGTATTGATGGTTATATTTCTCATAGGCCTACCTTTTCTCGGCCCGGTTCGGGTTGGGCGTTTCCTATGGAGGAGAACCGGCAAGAAACTCCATAGTTACACTTTTTAAATTTCTTGTTTTTACAATATTATTAAGTACAGCATTAGTACTTTAGTACGGGCGGACAGCGTAGGCCCGACTATAAGCTTACCACACAAAAAAAGTAAAACAAGATAAGACGTTAGCAATCATCTAGGAATCTACAAGGCCTATCTACAATGTACACACATTCCCAAACAATCGGTAAAAAAAACCGCCATATTTAGTCACATACAGTGCCAGATTAGTAACTACATCGAATACAGAGACTTCAACAGTACTGTAGTAAGGCTAATAGAGCGGTAAGGGGATTACATCGAATACAGAGACTTCAACAGTACTGCAGTAAGGCTACTAGAGCGGTAAGGGGATTACATCGAATACAGAGACTTCAACAGTACTGTAGTAAGGCTAATAGAGCGGTAAGGGGATTACATCGAATACAGAGACTTCAACAGTACTGTAGTAAGGCTAATAGAGCGGTAAGGGGATTACATCGAATACAGAGACTTCAACAGTACTGCAGTAAGGCTACTAGAGCGGTAAGGGGATTACATCGAATACAGAGACTTCAACAGTACTGTAGTAAGGCTAATAGAGCGGTAAGGGGATTACATCGAGTACAGAGACTTCAACAGTACTGTAGTAAGGCTAATAGAGCGGTAAGGGGATTACATCGAATACAGAGACTTCAACAGTACTGTAGTAAGGCTAATAGAGCGGTAAGGGGATTACATCGAATACAGAGACTTCAACAGTACTGCAGTAAGGCTACTAGAGCGGTAAGGGGATTACATCGAATACAGAGACTTCAACAGTACTGCAGTAAGGCTACTAGAGCGGTAAGGGGATTACATCGAATACAGAGACTTCAACAGTACTGTAGTAAGGCTAATAGAGCGGTAAGGGGATTACATCGAATACAGAGACTTCAACAGTACTGCAGTAAGGCTACTAGAGCGGTAAGGGGATTACATCGAATACAGAGACTTCAACAGTACTGCAGTAAGGCTACTAGAGCGGTAAGGGGATTACATCGAATACAGAGACTTCAACAGTACTGTAGTAAGGCTAATAGAGCGGTAAGGGGATTACATCGAATACAGAGACTTCAACAGTACTGCAGTAAGGCTACTAGAGCGGTAAGGGGATTACATCGAATACAGAGACTTCAACAGTACTGCAGTAAGGCTACTAGAGCGGTAAGGGGATTACATCGCTCAAATCCCAAAAACACAGCATGTAAATAAGTTTGTAGATAGAGAAAAAATATATATTATACTTAGGGTCATCACAAATCAATTGTATTGTTTAAAATTTTATTAAACATTCCCAGTTTTTTTTATCAATCGTAGTAAATAGGCCCTTTTTCAATCTAAATTGTAAATTTTCTCTGTAACGGCTGAATAGTTCGGTATAAATTTTATACCGAAAAATACGAAATGATGTTTTTTTGAAGTGAAAACTTCTTTAGCGGCGTTGAGCACTTTAAAAAAATTGTTCTGTAATGGGTATAAAATCTTAAACTCGCGTCAGGACACTCGCGTCAGGACACGTGACAAAGCGTAAGACGGATGGAGAGTAGACGATTTTGAACTTAACCTTCAACATTTTATGGTTTAAAATTATTTAAAGAAATTTGGAAAAAGCGTAAGACGGATGGAGAGTAGACGATTTTGAACTTAACCTTCAACATTTTATGGTTTAAAATCATTTAAAGAAATTTGGAAAAAGCGTAAGACGGATGGAGAGTAGACGATTTTGAACTTAACCTTCAACATTTTATGGTTTAAAATCATTTAAAGAAATTTGGAAAAAGCGTAAGACGGATGGAGTGTAGACGATTTTGAACTTAACCTTCAACATTTTATGGTTTAAAATCATTTAAAGAAATTTTTAAATGTTTCCAATCAACTTTGAACCTAATGCTTTAGGGATAAACACGGAATAGAAAAAACCGTAGACAGAGTATTCTATAGACTGCTGGATATCTTCCTTTGCATTCGCACAAGAAAAAGAAGAACATATAAACGTCACTAGCAAAGAAAAGAGACAGAGTATAAATATTTCTGTCCCTTATCGCGTGTCGGCTGAGCACATCATTGTCAGTGCACAACAAGTTTGACGTTTGTGGCGGTGCCAGATTGACATCCAATTTGTTTATTAACAATTGCATCGAAATTATACACATTATATGATCTTTTCGAGCTTAATTCGACAACAGTACATTTGTGCAACTGTGCAAAATGGTAAGGTGCAGTGTAATAAACTGTAAAAGTGATAGTTTGATGAAGATTGCTGGACTGTCCTTTCACTCGTAAGTATTAGATCTTTTTAAGTATTCAATCGCTTTGTGTCCTATTATTTCTCATAAAATAGTCGCAGTAATGTACCAACTAATTCGTTTAATGGATAAATCTCGTATAATCGTGATTTTTGCAATAATTTTATTATCTTACCTCAAAATTCAGTGTTGCCACTTTTTGACGGGGAATTTACCCTTTAATATGGGTAATACCGAATAATGCAATGTCTATAAAAAAATACTCTTCCGACCTTGATTCATATGATATTAGTAATACGCACTACTTAAAATCTATGTTAGTAACACACGTATTATACGATTTTAATTCGTATAACTGCACTCACCTGACGCAAAAAATGAAAGATAATAAAAAATCTTATTAAATTTTCAGATTTCCGAATAAACCCGAAATAAGAAACTTGTGGATTGCTGCTACCGCATGAATCTTTAGGATGTGATCCTATGATCAACATAGATCATGATTATTTAACAGATCCTTCTAGGCTTACTCTTTATTCTAAAGAAATAATAACCTATATTGCTGGTTTTATTGCAAGAAAGTTGAGGAAAGTTATTAAATGTGAGGATTGTCTTTTGGCTTTGATCACAGATAAGTATCACGGAATCATTACGACTGAAGGACATGTATCCATGGTCATGAATAAATTAAAAAAAAAAATCACGGAATCATTGCTAGAAGAGACAAAGGAGGCCTTATTTATCCTTCTACTGACTTAAATAAAGTCTGTGAATTGGCAGAAAAGATATTTCGAGCGCGTTCACATAAAGGAAATTCATTTTTTAATGAGAAAAATGTGATGTCAACACTTATATTATCGTGTTACAAGGAATGCACACGTACCAATATTAATATATTTATTAATGACCATTTCGACAGTCAGCCTTTTATAGGGAATCACAGAACTCTCCTCATTAAATCAATCGCAATGCATTACTTCGAAACCCGTATTCACCATAGTACCAAACAATGTTTTGAACCACAATCTAAAATAAGAATTATACATAATAAGTTAGTGCTTTTTCAAGGACAGTAATTTGTTTATAAATAAAATATTACAGTTGCATCATTGCTATGTTTTATCGTTTTCTGTGTATTGGAATGTTCATTTTAATTTGCAAGTGTATGAGTTTGGCGACACTGGTTCCCGTACTAAGGCAGTCTAAGGGCACTTCCATAAATGATAGTACCTACTTTTATACTGATAAAGCAATTGGTGCAAAATTATTCCCTAACCATTCCAAAATATCAAACATGCTCAACGTTAATAATCAAGTTTTCACTTCTGCCGGCACTCCCGGAGTGCTAGTTTTTTTTTTCTCTTGTTGGGAAGCGCAGGGCAAGGCACTTGTGACGCATACTCGGGACCGGTATCGCTAATATGTCAGTGTCTCGATGACTCTTATCACGGGTGGACCGGACCATAGGCATGTTATTTTTCCCAAATAAAATTCAAAAGTGCACGTTTTTAATAAGAATAAATCAAGTAAATAAAGTGAAGCGTGGCCGAGCTCTCCAAAACTATTGGTAATTATCTATCCATCCTCCTTCCTAGCTATATTGATACCTATGATATTATTTCTATGGTGTTTATTTTTTATCGTTTTTTACTAATTTGTCTTGAGAATTTGTTTGATGGAGGATGGAGACCTACTTGACTGATGATGTCACCTACCTGATGGTGAACTCCGAAGGTGGGTATAGTATCTCATTGACGACACTGCGTAGAGCCATCGTGTGTGGACTCATTTGAATGGGCTCATGGAGACTGAAAATGTCAGTCTTGATTTTAAGAAAAAATCTGGAGTTAAATACATTTTACTTTTTTTTTTGTGGTTTGTGGCTTATTACCTGATTGTAATAGCAAAAACTGTACCTTATCTCACGTAAGTTATTATTTTTCAGGCAAATAACAAACCAGCGAAACTCCGATTTACCAGATCTTTCTGATCAGGTAAATCAGCCGTTAACAGAACGTACGAACTGCCATACTAGTTGGCAGTTGATGAAGAGGTAGTGTAAATTATGCCGGTAACTTATTCTGTTTGCTAACAATGCGGTATTTATAGATATATCAAAGCGGCCCGCGCGTACCCGGTCGCCCACGTCTCTTCCAGAACCACTTGAAAAAAGTACAAAGATTTGCCTGTGTAGCAATCACCGGCAGCATGAGAGCATCACCCACTGCCGCGTTACAGGTAATGCTGGGGTTACCACCTCTACACCTCGTCGTAAGAGAGGAGGCGGCCCTAGCGACCTTCAGGCTCGAAGTATCCGGCACCCTAAGTAAGGACTCCAGAATCAAACATACGCGCATAAAAGACGACGCAATCAAACAACAGCCCATGATGGCATCACCCTGTGACAGAACCCTGAAGACCCACTGCTTCCAAAAGCACTACAATATAGAGCTCACAGCGGAGATGTGTGACTACTCAGGTCCAAAAGAGCTAAGGATCTACACTGACGGATCGAAAACCGACGATGGAACAGGTGTCGGAGTTTTCTCCGACGACCTAAACATCAAAATATCCAGACCCCTGGGAATGCTCAACTCTGTATATCAGGCAGAGTGCGTAGGCATTATCCAAGCGGCACACGCCATAGAGGCCAGGGAAGTTACGGATACTCACATCCGTATACTTTCCGACAGCGCCTCAGTTCTCCAATCCTTAAAGAGAAACCAGATCACGTCGAGACTAATACTAGAATGCCATAATGCCCTAGAACGAGTTACGGTACTAAACCGCAACACGGTGACACTACAATGGATCAAAGGACACAGTGGATCGCTTGGAAACGATGCAGCTGATGAACTCGCCAGAAGAGGATCCAGCACAAACGCTTTCGGACCCGAACCCATTGTCCCCATACCCTTCAAGCAGCTCAGAAGTTGGCTAAAGGATCACACTCAAACACAAGCGGAGAAGTGGTGGACCTCGACACCAGGGTGCAGGCAATCCAAGGAGGCTATGCCATCTCTGGACAAAAAGCTGACCAAGCGCCTTCTGCGCCTGGATAGAGATAGCCTGCGACTGGTGGCGGGGACCATCACTGGACACTGCTCACTAAACAAACACTTTCACACCCTAGGTATCACTGACAGTCCCCTGTGCAGGGCGTGCATGGAGGCGGAGGAAACGATAACGCACGTACTCCTTGAGTGTACTGGCGTCACCCAGATACGCGAGGAGACTCTTGGAACGCCAAGATCTCTTGAGGATGCCCTGAGAAGACCGGGAAGTCTGATCTGCTTCTGGAGGGAGGTGGGCTGGTTGGAGTAACGGCCACCATGGCTCACGCACAATGGTCCACTTTAAGGACTAAGTGCGGAAACCAAAATCCCTAACATAGAACAACATAGAACCACTTGAAAACCATCTTGTACATTATTAAAATGTTTCATTTAGGTTGAACAAGATGAAGAAGATTTACCAGATTTGATGATTGAAGAAGTACAATCACAAGCAGAAACAAAAAATATTGGACGTGGTTACCTTCATTTTTCAATAAGTTGTTGCTGGAAGAAGCCATACCTGACGAATGGTGCAACAGTTCGCTGCTGCCCATTTTTAAAAGTAAAGGTGATGTGCTGCAGTGGAATAACTATAGAAGAATAAAGCTTATGGTGCATAGTACGAAAGTTTGGGATACATTAATTGAAAGACGACTGAGAGAAGAGAGTGAAATTTTTGCCATCCGCCTGCTGTGCGAGAAATACAGAATTGTGCACAAAAACTTCTACATGGGGGTCATCGACCTCGAAAAGGCATACCGGGTACCTCGTGAAATTTTGTGGTGGGCCCTGAAAGAGAAAGGTATGACTGGGAAGGATGTGCAGTTGACCCGAGCGATGTACAGTCGATGTAGTACCCAAGTCCGATCTGTACCGGCAGCCAGTCAGCGGTCAGTCGATGTAGTACCGGCAGCTTCAATGTCTGGCTGTCGGCTTGCACCAAGGGTCAGCTGCTCTAAGCCCTTACCGTTTCCTGGTGATAATGGAGCAGATTGGAAGTGTGTGTGGCAAAGACTAGAGAATGTTGGCCTGAATCACAGAATAAGTATTCTGTGATTTCGGCAGTTTCTCCAGTCCTGTGTCCATAACCTTGCCGGAACGCCCATACCGATCTGTCCCGATTTTCGGTACCTTGGGTCGCTTGTCCAAGGGATGGCAAAGTAGACCGAGACGTAACGCACCGGAATCCGGATCAATTCAGGATGGACGAGATGGCAACAGGTCACTGGAACAACTTGCTACCCACGGATGTCCTTCAAGTTAAAGGGGAAGATATACAAGTCCGTGATTAGACCTGTCGCACTGTATGGATCGGAATGCTGGACTGTGGAGAAGATGGGTGAAAAAAGATTGCATGTAGCGGAGATGAGAATGGTGGAATGGTGGATGTGAAGTGCGACAGGAATAGATAAGGTAAAAGGAATGAGTATATATTAGAGGAAGTTTAAAAGTTGCGCCAGTTACAGAAAGGTTGTAAGGGAATCGACTGTCTTGGTATGGATATGATTGTGATGAGGAGGTACAAATCGCATGTCACTGAAAGAGTGAGGATTAAAAATGGTGATGGATGGAGAGGTAGAGAAAGACCAAAGAAACGATGGATGGATTGTGTGAGGAATGGTATGAAAGATAAAGGAGTAAATGATAGCGTGACAGTTGACAGAGGAGAATGGAAGAAAAAAACGTATTGCGCCGATCCCAAGTAACATGGGACAAGGGCAGGAAGATGATGATGACGTAATACAAGATCAAATTAAATTAGCTGGCGATATCCATCACGCATGTGAAGTTTTGCTGGCAAAATTTGATCTTGAGAACCTTAAGGTGTAAATCACAATCATAAAGGTCATTATCAGACCTTCAGAATGTGAAATGCAGTAGCACCCGTGCTCAATTAGATAAAAATTGAAAGCTAGGTCATTCTAACTATTCCCGTTACTGAGAACCGATAAGCACTTACCTGGTCATCATCAGACCTTCAGAATATATCCTGTAGTAGCACTCGTGCTCAATCAGATATAAGTTGAAATCTTCGTCATTCTATTTCCGTTACTGAGAACGGATAAGCACCTACCTGGTCATCATCATGGTTTTAAAATGAATATACATAAAATTGACGAAGTAATTCAAACAAAATTTCTAGGTGTAGCTTTAGATCAAGACATAAACTGGAAGGCACATATTGATACCGTCTCAAAACGAATAAATAAGTTCGATGCACTTAAAAAAGTTAAAAATATAACAAACGTTAAAACAGCAATAACGTCATATCATGCATACGTCGAATCGGTGCTCCGCTATAGTTTGATAATATGGTAATAGCACAGATCAAAATAGAGCATTTATTGCACGAAAAAAATGCATTAGAGCAATTACCAGGCTTCGACCTGACGAATCCTGTAGACCGATGTTTAAAAAGCTTGGCTTGTTACCGCTACCGTCTCTTTACATATACGAAACATGTATGTTTGTGAGGAAGCATAAAGAATTGTTTCATAATACAGATGATTTATATCCTCGTAACCGACGAGACCCCCATAAGCTAGTTCTGGATATCCTTCCAAGACTAGCTAAATATGATAAAAGTTGTATATCTATGTGTGTGCGTATATATAATAAAATACCAAGTAGTCTCAAGATGTTAAATGTAAGTTAATTTAAAAATAAATTGCATGAATGGTTATGTAGTCATAGTTTTTATAGTGTCAAAGACTTCTTTGACAATAAATGTTAAATTTTGTACGCTTATCCCTGATGCAAATACATGTATGCTCTTGTTTTTTTTTTGTATTTTACCATCTTTTATACCATGTTTTTAAGCAAATACATATTATTCTATTCTATTCTATTCTATCATACCTTCAGAATGTATCATGTAGGGGTACCCGTGCTCAGTAAAATAACTGATGAAAACTAGGTCATTAGTCAAAGTATTTCAAAATAAATATTAATTATGTTGTACGTACAGGAGTACTCTAGGAAGAGTAACAAAATGTATTCAGGTCTCTCAGAGAGCGAATATATTAGGCAAAGAAGATGACAACACTGCGATACATCTGTGTTCTTGCATAATCTTTATTGTAGTATGGTCGTTTGTCGGTAGGGCTGCCAAATAATCAAAAGCCAGTACATAGGCCAAATCATAAAGGTCATCGAGCAATGTAATACCAAACCTTCTTTAACCCTGTCGAATGTCGTAGTCCAAACTAATATTATAAATGCGAAAGTAACTCTGTCTGTCTGTCTGTCTGTCTTTGCTTCACGCCTAAACTACTGAACTGATTTGTGTGAAATTTGGTACAGACATAGTTTGGAACTTGAGAAAGGACATAGGATAGTTTTTATTACAAAAAATAAAATAAAAAATAAAATTTATTCCGGACATACAGCGCCATCTATTGGTCAAGAGTCGGCATCAATACAGTACTGAAAATTACGCGATATAACCGAACTCGACGCGGGCGAAGCCGCGGGCGGAAAACTAGTAGGTAATAAATATAACTTTTTATTTTTTTAATAAAATATTTTTTTAAATGAAAAGAAAAAAAATATGTTTAACTAACAAAATTGAACGCGATTACGAAATTTCATGTCCGTGTTATAAAACGTTGAGGAGTTCTCTCGTGAGGAGACGGTATTGGTTTCAGGATCATGTCGGTCATAAACATGTATTGTCACCAAAATCAAAGGCGTGTGCATTTCAGCTCAATGAGTTGGGGAAAAGTGGTTTGAAATTAAGTTGCAAGATTTGATCAATGCAAAATAACTAACTAACAAGGCAAGTCATATAAAGCTTATAATGAAAGCTTATAATAAAAGCTTTTAAAAATGAGAAAAATTTGCCTTTTGTCAAGGCTCTTGTCATGTCTGGATGAAATGAAACGATACCTAGTGTCTCAGTCTCTTAGAAAAGTTAATATCTTCTATTAATTCTGAAGGCCTTCCGTGCTATTATGGGGTCGGGGCGGTCGTTTACAAATGATGATTACCAATAATAAAGTGGCGTGATACGTCTTGGAATAAATACAAAATTAAGGTGACTGTCTCATTGCCCAGAGTCAGGATTAAGACCCGGTTGATGGCAATAAGTTCGAGCCTATTGCGCAGAGTACTTAAAAATAACCCGGCAAATGAGGATAAACCTATAGCAAATGCGTAGGGACAGATCTGTGGGGAGACGCAACATACGCACTTGAGATCTGAGCTATCTATGTGACCTGATCTGTGTTGTTGTTTTTTATCTCTGCTATAGCGGCACTTCAAAAAGTACTACAGCGCCATCTATGACAAAAATTAAGAACTAACATCAAAATCCTGAATCGCGTTATTAAATTTATTTGCAATTTAAGACCATATAACAATTTAAACCCGACAACAACTGTTGGGCAGTAGCCCCACCAGATACAAAACATCCGTCTGGTCGGAAGATCTTCCCTTTTCTACGGGGGATAAAGAAATTTACACCCTGTTCTTCATACCCTATACTGCCTATCCTTTCGGGGAAACAGGCGTGAAAATATTAATGTATCAGCTTAAGTCAATTAGTTCATGATTTCGTGGAAAGTAGAAATTTATGTAAAGTAACTTACTCAGACATCTTGGAAGCCAAGTTGAACTCCGAGTCGGTGTCGAACCAGGACATGTCTTGTCGCAGCACTGCCTTCAAGAACTTCATGCGTATCCGAGTTATCTGTAGAACAACGTATATTTATTCAAATTCAGCAGTTCCTGACTCACACGATGTTATAAAGGCACACAAAACATGATTGCGAGTCTGTTTTAAAAGTCAATTGAAAATAAAATGCATCCGAAAGTAGATCCAACGCTTCCTTGTATAAGAAAGCAGCTCAAAGTCCATGTAATATCAGGTATACATGTAATACATATATAATGTGTGTATTTATAATGTTCCTGACTACTCATCGCAACGCATCATGTGTTATCATTAACTAAACTACAAAGGAGAACCAAGTAAGCAAGGAAAATCAGAATTTCTGTATGTGACATACAATTGCATCGGGATAAACCTGCCGTTAAACAGCTGACAGGCTTGGCTGACCGTTTTGATCAAAATTTAATGCGCTGAACCCCAATATCGAGTCGCCAAGGTCACATTTATCAGTAACTAAGCGTTATTTCGTTTTCATTCACAATGAGAAGCTCTGCGCGTCAATTAGTTGTAAGGTCATCAATTTAAAGCAATTTATTTTGATGTGCTTTGTAAAATTGGGTCCCGTTATTTATTATAGCATATAAATACATAGGGCATCGTTTAATATATTTACCAACGATCAGCGCAAAACAACCAACACCGAATGATTTCTTTACGCAGACGACTTGGCCCTAGCTACAAGGACTACAAACTTCGAGGATTATGAAACAAACATTGAAATAACTCTGAATACTCTCAAACATCCGTCTAAAACACAATCTTGCGCATTCCACTTCAGATATCGTGAGGCGAACAGAACTCTTCAAATAAAATGGCGAGGCACGACTATTGAGCACACCAGCAACCCCGTCTGTTTGAGAGACACACTAGATTACTCACTCATCTACAAAAACCACTGCATTAAGACCAAGCTAAAGTTCGCTCGCAACAACTTATTACGTCGGTTAACATCCACACCTGGGGCGCCTCCGCACATGTTCTCCAGACTTCTGGCTTGGCTCTCTGCTTCTCAGTTGCCGAATTTGCATGCCCAGAGTGGCATCGATACGCTCATGCCCGAGAAGTAGATGTAACTCTTAACGAAACATGCCGAATAATCACTGGCTGTCTCAAACCAACCCCATTTGCTGTACTATTCGCTTGCAGGAGTGGCCCCCCAAAAGGTAAGAAGAGAGGTTGCCTGCGCTTCCGGAAAGTATAATAGGCAGCAGACAGACAAACGCCACCCTCTGTATAATATGGAGACACCAAAAGGCAGACTGAAGAGTCGGAAGAATTTCCTTAGGGACAAGAATAGCTGTGTGGCTCCTCAGTCATCCTCCTCCGACACATTATGTCGAAGTAGCAGAAAGGCCCCACCGGGACATCCGGCTGCTGCCATCGCCCACCTGGAAGACCCTAAACCGATTGCGAAGCCAGGTGAACCGCTGCAGATACAACCTGATCTGGGGGTATTCCGATGAAGCCATATGTGACTGCGGTGCCTCAACGCAAACTATAGCTCACCTTCTGTCCTGCACTATGTGTACCGTGGTTCCACGTGCACTTTAAGGGACTTGTCCGAGGCCACCACCAACGCCGTCGGGGTGGTCAGAGTTCTGGTCAAAACTAATTTATATAAAAAAAAGAGAAAACATCGACACGACGAAGAAGGGCATCGTATGTCGTAACATTCATAACATATTTCACATTGGAACTGCTTATTGTGCGCACGATACGACAAAGCAAGTTTGTTACCATTCTAGGCAAGCAGATGCCCATTATAGCCTCAGAACCTGGCCTCTGAATCGCAGGAAACCTTCCGATCAAAACAATTAGCACGTGTTCTGAAGTTATTATTTCATGTACCTAGGAACTGATAGTAACTTTTAAACACCAGCAGACGTTTTTGTTACCACCCAGCGAATTGTAACTAATTCTCAATGTTGAATAAGTAATAAATCGCGTTACAACCGAGCTGATTATCTCATCTCTTGGTAACTAAGAAGCGCAAATAATGATGATAGTAATAAACCTAATTAATCTAGTAACCTGGGTCAAGTTCAAAGCTATCACACATTGTAGGTAAGCGCTAATTAGAAAGATCCTGAAAAGCTATCAGCCCGTCGCTCTTCTGTCGAGGAAGTGATGGCCACAACTCACCAGCTGTGTTTAGTATGGAGTAGTAGTATCTCAATGTATATTTTGCTTCCTCATGATTTTTCGCTCACACGCTCGCACAGTGTGCGAATAAGGCACTTGGATACAGATTTGGTGTTCCACCAGTGTCCAAGCTTTTTTGTTTTAAAGCGGCCACTGTAGTGTGTCTCTTGGTGTATCTTTATGGAGTGTTAAACAATTTCTACACAGTAGGTTTAAGTTGGTCAAGCTTTTACCGATGCCTATGACGTTATTAACTATCAGCTACATGCACAAACAAACCAATTTAAAACAAATGTTATCCATTGATTGAGCAGCACTGGACTGTACATAATCAAAACGATCGGCAAGTCGCTCGGAGTCCACTCTTGATGACTTCTGATTGAGTTAACGCTCGGCGGAATTCATCATGTCTGCGTCGGTACATACTGATGGTGATGTGCGAAATGAATTACACAATGTAATGTACCTGAATGAGTGCAATATGAGTATGTACATATGTACTGCATTTTAGTAGGAATAGTTCGTAAGTTTTCTTGCAGATTGAAAAGGAAAAAGCTCGAGGCTTTCATTATTAACAGGAATGTTTAAATTGGTTTATTACAGACATTTTCAGTGATAAGTTTCCTTTAATTAATAATAATAATAATACATTTATTTTCTCTAATCATCATCATAAACAGTAGGTACATTATTGTACCGAAACTGCCAGCGACGTGTTTCTGCAGTGAAGAGTGTTTTGTTTTGAGGTTATTCTGAACCTTTTCACCTCCAAAGAAACATCAGTCACTGCCAAAATTGTATGAATATAATTTTATTATATAGGTATTGCAGTCGTTTTTGATAGTTTCAGTGTTTTTTCACTGACGCTGTTAAAATGTACCGTCAACATATAAATAGGTCAATATGTCATTGGCTTTTCGCGTGAAAATGAAGCTTAATATTTATTTAAGTCCCGAGTGAATAGGCTTCTTTTGGGTTAGGTCGTTCCATCGTCAACCTCATCCCTGTCCCCAGGACAAAATTGAGGTCAAGAGTAGGCACATTTAATATAAATATAAATAAAATACATACAATTATGAAGCTGTAAATAGTCTCCTACACATATATGAAGCTGCAAATAGTCTCCTACACATATATGAAGTCTCCTGTCCGTATACTATGAAGATTATAAACATTCGCATTGTTTACAAGCTATGTACTTCAGTTCTTCACGAAGAAATAAAATAACGAAAAGTATTTTTGACATTTTAATATCAAACTTTGAATTCATTTGCTTCTTTTTTTTCGTGAAAAATCCCTAAACTTTTTCACATCTTTTAGCCCTTCCGCATCATACTATATCCATCTAAAATCTACGATCTGCGAAAGCAAATAAGGCAAGAGGTGATCAGCGAAACTAAAATAGATACCTGTCGTAGTGCACTCCAACTGATGAGACCGACGGATAGCATGCAGAAGATGAGTGATATGCCGATACTGAGGAACAGGCCGATGGCCATCGCCTTCGCATCCTCGATCAGAGCTGCCATGTTTTCGTCGTAAGATGCATTTGCACTGGACAAGAGAAATGGACACATTCATATTTTTGAAGAATTTTATAACTTAACAGACAGGTATGTTACTGATTCGTCGTTCTGAGTCCTGATTCTAAGGCACTTTTGATTTTTAATTTTTTCAAAGTTAACCTCTGACGAAATTACATCCTCAATTAATCTGATTTAATGTGTTTTACTGTAGTTTCTTTGTCCTTTACACTTTCCCGCCAATGAACACACTTTATTACACAATAAAACATGAAGAAACCTTCGTGGGTAAATTCTCAAGTACGACTACGACTATTACAGACCGTGAAGTTATTCCATTAGGAAATTCTCTGGTAATGCCAACAGGCTCCCAATTACATAGGCCTTAAAAACATAACTGACGAAATGTGAATGTATATAGTGTAGTGAAATAAAAAATAATAATGTAATATAATTTGTATAAATTAAAAAATAACAGTTTTAAATAAAAATCATGATAAGGTATAAAAAGGTCTAGTTATGAAAATTAATTTTGTGTAAATGATAGGAGTAACTTTGGCCAACTCGCGATTGCAATTACTTTTGATGGAAAAGACACCAAGTTTCGTAAGGTCAGGGGTTTAGAGATATATAAAGAGACTTAAATTAAACATGATTTGATTGAATAGTAATAAAATACAATTTCAGTTCCTCCTTCTCGGTGAAAATGTTAAACTCGTCGCCAAATTTTGGATCGACTCAATCCGAATTGAGGTCGACACGCTAAGCAAAAGAATATTCGCGATTTATTCTCTAGGGTACTCCCTGGATCACTCTCCTGGCCTGGTGTCCCTTCGTGTAATGGCACTCGAACTTCACGCTCGGTATGGCTTTTCTTGAGGGTTAGGGAAAGGGCCAAAATTAGAAAGACGACCCTGTCAACTCATTTTAAACCGAGAAGTAAACACGTCAGGAAAAACTGTTGTCGAGTCTAGTTGTCCTCGCGTAATTAGTTATCCACGACTGCAACCTTCTTATGGTTGCAGAACGCACGCCCAGATTAACTATATATAAAATTACTTTCACTACTTGATTCAGATTATGAACTCTGCAGGCTAATAAACTCAAACATAGAGAAATAAGCAGTACCTATGTACTCATATATTATAATGTTATTTTCCCGTGTGGTCTACTGTGTGTACGAGTACATAAATAGTTAAATAAATAAAGATTTTTTATCATTATACCCAAAAGAACTTCTCATCGTGCTGCTTGAGGATAATTTTCACGATTCTACTTTCTTATACTTTATCATAATTTTATTTAAAACTGTTATTTTTTAATTTATACATATTATAATATGTGTTTTACAAGGCGCAGATCCTGGACTTTTATTTCACTATAATAGGTAGTATTACATCTCCCTGTGTGGAGTATGGCATGATATAAAATATTGCTATGCTTAAAATAGAATTTAGAGCCACTTACAGCCTCCTTCCTCCTCCAAACGCAACAGTTAGCGGTAGGTAGCTGGTAAGCCTCTCTCGGTATGTGGTCCTCTCGACGAAGGCTGTGCTCAGCTCTCCGATCTGCACCAACATGAAGCAAACACCTCCTCCGCTAGCCAGGCCAAAGATGATGCCCATGATAGTTGCCATGAGTTCCGAACATGTCGCGTAGCGGAACTGAGGAAGAACATACAATATTGTTGGATCTTATGGTTCCATACAAATAGAGGAAGGTTTTATAGAGTAGTCTGGAACAAGAAGAAAATGGCGATACTGTTTCTGTAAAAGGCGCACATATATTGGAATGATTTAAGCTTCCAAAAAGCTCGATTCAATATGGCTGTAAAACGATGTGGAAACGCAAATCGCAGCGATTGCCACTGATCTCTGGAGTGTGGAAGAGGAGATACAAATAAATTGGCAGGATGTTGATGATGACATCCATATATTTAGGTATAGCCTTGTGATATTAACTTATAACTAAATTTAGTACTTAGTTACTGTTTAAACTCCGCATAAACATGAAAATAACGTCTTACGGCCGAAATGATGATGACGAAATGTGAAAAACAAACCTCATAGGAAAACGACCTCACAGGTGGATTGGGTTTTATTTTGCTGGTAATATATGAATTCACACGCGTTTCAAAGATTTCGCATTATTTTTACGAAAATCGTTTAGTGTTAACATAAAAATGAGTTAAGTACTTACAATCTGATAGAAGCGTAGAGATTTCTCCGGCTCCTTTTTTCTGAAACAAATAATACAACAACGTTGTTACAGATGTTGGCTTTAGGATGGGAACCACATCGGCATTTTTATAAGGGGAATTTTTAACTGAACCTCTATTTAGAACGTTAAGCAAGCCAAATTTCTCCACTAATAATCTAGCTGATATACGCATTTTGAAACAATATTACTAACCGTAAAACAAAAATACTGATTTGCACACAAATTATTCAATATTACAACGGAATTTCCAAAATTATTTTCTAAAACTGCATAACAAAAAGCAGGGCTCCGTCGACGACGCCTTCGTTAAACCCGTTTTCTCGTGGTCCTACTATTTTGTCCTACTAGTAGGACCACGAGGGACACCAGTTTCTGTTTGTCCTACTATGACAGACGGTCGACGTCAGGGGCACCCCGAAGTTCGGTAGTTAGGTTCCTGTAAACCCTACTTTTAGTTAACAACTATATAGTCATTCAGTAAAACAGTTAAGCTTTAAAGATCTAACTGTATAATATAATTGATTTATTTGATGAGCAAATTTATTGTGAAATTCAGTATTTTTGGTGGTTTTTTCGAATATTTTGATTGAAAAAAGGGGATTTACAGCTAAAGTATTAAATACCACCCTTTTTATAATAGGTTCATCTCTAAAGGTATTAGTGTGCGTCCTGGGAGACGGCGCACCGTGGATGCGGAATCCGCATCGCGCAAAACAAAACATTGGCCAACGGGAGCGTGTGTGCTCGGCGCATGGTAAATAAACACTTAGCATTCCTACTTTAGCTACAAAATTCCGAGCACAATGTGGACAGCACACCACTTCATCTACCATGATTAGCATTTTTAAGATCAAAATTTTACTGCAAGTGCAACCATGACTCGTCGTCATCCGAATGCAGTTTTGAACTTTTGATTTAGTAAGACATGTTGTGAAATCACTAACAAAGTTGGCAGACAAGCTGGTATAGTTTTAATACAGCATTTTTTGGATGCTCGTTGTGAAAATCGTATGAAAATATTTTCTATAGAACGTGTTTTTTAGATCATTCATTTATTTATTTTCTAAATGCAGTGTCTGTGGAATGATCGAACACAATGCGTTCCTACAGAGAAGGAAACCATGATTAAAGTTATTCTGAACACATTTTTATCATCCAATAATATTCGAATAAGATTACGAAAGTTTCGAGTAAGATTCTCAATCGAACTACTTCCATTATATTTTAGCAATCAAAGCATATTCATCGGTAACATTCGCTTAGGTTAATAAATTGTAATATAAACATCATGACTAAAGAAATCGATCGCATTTGCAATGAATAAAAATATTAAAGACTTACGTTTCCTTTTTCTTTTTTGAGCCCATTGTTGCGGGTTTGTAATTAATTCGGGGCTGTGAGTGGAAGTCAGTTGGGACGTGTCCACTGCCCACGAAAGCCCAACTTCAATTGAAGCGCGCTCCTGAATCTTTCTGTACTTACGTCGACCGCGACGGGAATCATCTTTATTTACTTGTATTAGGCGTGCTCATGACTTCGCGTCAATACGTACCACAGTCTAAAGTCGTAAAGAGATTATTTAGATTAGAGAGAGAGACACAGCATCGTCAACTTCGTTGTAACATTATAAGCTGCTTTAATATCAAACTCGTGCGATTATGAGTTTATGAACAGTTATTTAAAGAAGATTTTTTTTTAATACTAAATACGATTACATTTCGCTGCAACTCGCCTGATGTGAAACTAAACTGAGAAATGGCTGAACTCGACCAATACTATATAGTTCAATACATAAATCTATGATGTAACTGCACGCACGTGCAATGATAGACAATGCTGCACTGGGACTATCACATTTCTGTTATATGCAGTTCTTAGGTTCATCAGTTGTTAGGACTTAGGTAGTTGTTTAATAACAACGTCTAATTTTTATCTTCACGTCTAAGAGCATTTATCGCCCTCTATGCTTTGCGCAGATTGCTTAGTTTAAATAAAATACCTACTCGTATAATACATTTTAATATAAGTGAGGAAACTATGAACGTTATTGCATTCTAGGCAGAATTCATAACCGAGCCGCACAGGCGAGGTTGTTATTGAGCCGAGAACTGCAGTAAAAAATGCCCATGTATATCAAACGACGTTTTTCAATACACTTTTGAAGAAATAAAATAATAGAACGAAAACTATTTTTAAACCGACTTCAAAAAGGAGGAGGTTTCTCAATTCGACCGTATATATGTTTTTTTTTTTTATTTTTTTTTATGTGTGTTCGCGGATAACTTCGTCGTTTATGAACCGATTTTGATTTTTTTTTTTTTGTTGGAAAGGAGATACTTCAAGAGTGGTCCCATGATAAGGAAACCGGGATCTGATGATGGCATCCAAGAGAAATTGAGGGGAGCTTTCAAAAATTGTAGTGGCGACTAGTGCGTTTGTAACTTCTTTGATTAAGTATTTTAAAGCACTACAATTTAAAGAAGGTCTGGAGTCGCTCTGATGATGGAACCGAAAGACAGTCGAGGGAACTCCTCAACGGTTTACAGCAGTCACCTTGTGTTTGGGTTTGATTAATTTGTATTGATGAGAAATTTACACCTAGATGGGTTGTGACTGTCATAAGGGGTCTGATGATGAAGACGAAGGATAGTTAAGGGAACTCCTCAACTGTTTACAGTAGCTACCTTGCGTTTGGACTTAATTCATGTATATTGATCAAAACTTTGCACCCATCTGGGTTACAAGGGCCATTACAGGTCTGATGATGAAAAATATTTCTATGGAATATTGCAACTAAAAATAAAAAAATAAAAAAACTTTTTGCAAAAAATAAAACCGACTCCAAAAACACAAAAAAAGTGAAAAATAATTTTAGCTTCAGAAGTCGGTGACAAAAACTGAATCAAATAAACAAAAGTCACCGACTTCTGAAGCTAAAATTATTTTTCACTTTTTTTGTGTTTTTGGAGTCGGTTTTATTTTTTGCAAAAAGTTTTTTTATTTTTTTATTTTTAGTTGCAATATTCCATAGAAATATTTTTCAATACGTTTTTCAATACACTTTTGAAGAAATAAAATAATAGAACGAAAACTATTTTTGTCATAAATTATTAGGAAACTATGATTTATTTTCTTTTTTTCCACGCTTTAATATCAGCAGGTTGAAGGAGAAGCAAAGTTGTGAAGCCGCTGTGGACGGTGAGTAAGGTGGGCTAGCTAGCCGTCCATCCATCTTATGAAGACAGGCCGTTGCAAAGGCGCGTTCGTGTTCCACGCGCGCCTCAAAGAGATGTCAGCATACAGGAAGGGGTCTGCAAAGGCCGATGCCTTGGGCCGCGGGACTGTTCGAAAGAGATACCGCGGCCCTAAAACACAATGGGCAAAGAAGGAACATGTATGGGTTTTAGTCAGTACAAGTCTGACACTCCCTTCCGCTCCGCCCAGAGCTGGAGGAGTCATTTGATGATTTCAGATCTGAAAAAAGGTATGAAGCCGCTAAACAGCCTAATATGAAAAATGGAACTTTTAACTTTTTTGGAATTTTTAGAACACTATTTAAATTTAGAACACAAATACATGTTAATTTGTTCATTAAAGTAAATATTTGTTTAAAAAAAAAATAATCTATTTCTTTCCAAAAGTAGGTATATATCACGACTATTACAACTAAAAATAATGCTCAATCCTTCTGAGGCAGGCAGGATTAAGTGCGCTATCGGTTAGGTTCAGGTTACCCACTCACAGGTCTGTCGAGCCCTCAACGGTAAAAAAGTCTTCAGAATGCTTTTTATCTGTCGAGGCTTTTTGCTTTCCAGCTTTTTGGCTATTTCCTTAGGCAATGTATTTAGAATGTTTAATGTTAAATACTCATGTTTATTTAAGATATTCTATTTATGAACGCCATGTAAATATTCAAAAAATATTGACGCCGTAAAGACGCTTATCTCTTTGCCGAAATTGAAAAAAAAACAATCACCGACGTCTATAGGCATTGAAGCAATAGGGAATATGCATGCAATTTTTTCTCCACTTGAATCAATCAAATACAGAACTATTAACCCTAGAAAACAATTAAAATGTAAGTTCAACTACTGTTTGTCGCTAAAAAAAAAATATAAACTCCTAGAATTTTCTACGACATTTCAAAGTCCGTCACTGTCGCGGCCATTCGTGTCATGTTATGTGACGTCATTTAACTCCATCTGCCTTGTTTACATCTATTTTTTACCTTTAATATAATAATTTTACTAATTGTATGTGCTTTAGTCAAGCAAACATTGCAATAACAATATTGTAGTAAAATCTTAGTACAATAATTTAATTGGTAGTTATGTGTTTGAGCCGTTTGGGGTTGAAACACTAGGGCCATGGGGTCCGAGTGCCCATCTAGTTTCAGGTCCATTTCAGGAAATCGCCAAGCGGTTGGTCGACTCTTCACGTGACCAGAGGGCGGGCCTATTTTTTGGCCAAAGAATCAGCATTGCCAGCCTTCTCGGCACTTTTCCTGTTGACAGCGATGTGGACGAATTTTTGGACGTATTGTAACCTTTTTGATACTTGTACTAACATATTTTTATTACTATTATAGTATTGTACTTTGTAAATAATTTAATTATCATTAAAATAAACGAGCGAGCGAGCGAGTTTGCATTCCTATCTGTATTTGCTGATACTTGGCTCTTTTGCATGCTTTTATGTTTTTGTTTTATGATTCAACATTTTACTGTTTTATTAGCGTTTAATTTGTGTTTTTGCTTTATATCCCAACATTCCACTTTATTAATAGCGATTAAAAGATTTGTATTATTCGGGAAACAACTTTATATGCATATTTATACACACCTCACTTACCTCTCACAAAACATTCATCAGTATACACAATCAAACATTCTCTTGTACACAATACTCACAAATTACTCTTACTTACCTATAAACAACTCCATTACCACATTAACTCACCTGCCATCTTTTGCCCAGTCCGGACTCTTTTTGATACAGATCGTTCTCTATTTAGTACTCAATGACGATGTGCTTATAAATGAAATGACCCCATTTTCCCCATGTATAATTCGATAACTTTTTTAATATAAATGATAGCATTGATACTTTTTCTGTATCACAAAGTCAAATATGTAGCCCAGATGACTGTAATTCCTCTATATTAAATCCTAATGAACACTTTAAAATCCTAACTCAGAATATAAGATCCATAAATCGCAATTTCCATAGTTTTATTACCCTATTACATAGAATTAATATAGACTGTGAAGCGATTATTCTAACGGAATGTTGGCTTAAAAACAACGTAACAATACCTAACATAGATGGTTACTTAATGTATCATACTACAAAGCCTAAAAATCAGAATGATGGCATAGTTGTCTTCCTCAAGGACCATCTGGAACACACAGTCTCTGAGATAGATTTCATGGAACGCACTTGTATGGTATTAAAAATAGGTAACGATATAGCAATCGTCTGTATATACCGGTCACCCTCCTTTAATAATACGACAAACTTCTTAACTTCTCTTGACTTAGTTCTGAATACACTATCCTCATTCAAAAATGTTACAATAATTGGTGATATCAATATTGATATCGTTCATACCCAAAATGATACTCATACCTCAGATTACCTCAACTTAATAGCCAGTCATGGGTTACTGCCTGCCCATACGTTTCCTACGCGTGGCCCTAATTGCTTAGACCACGTGATACTTAAGTCTAACTACGAAGCGCTAACCCTAGTACTTGATTCATCTGTTACGGACCATAACAGTGTACTACTGTGCCTCAAAAACAAAGGAAAATCTTCTAAAGGTTCCAATCGCCCTATTCTCAATAAAATCAACTATAAAACCCTTGACCTGGAGATGAACGATATCAACTTTGATCAGATCTATTGCATTACAAACGCAGATCAAGCTGCTGCTCAGTTAATTAACACCCTAAAGTGTGCTTTAGATAAAAATTCAACCACGGTTAAGATACCAAATCGTAAACTAATACTTAAACCGTGGGTGACACCTGGTTTACTTCGTTGCATGAGAAATCGGGATAATATGCACAAAGAAACCATGTTAAATCCGAACAATGATACCTTAAAGTTAACATACACAAGATACAGAAATTTTTGTCACAAAATATTAAAAAAAGCTAAGAGAGACCATGATCGTAAGGAGCTAACAGACGCTGGCACGGATAATAGGCGAATCTGGAAGGTAATAGAACGTGTAACTAACTGTGTTAAATCTAAAACTTCGTCTACTGATTTACTACTCACTTCTGCCTCCCCTGAATACTCTGTCAATCAAGTAAACGACTACTTTGCGAACATTGGTAAAAACCTCGCAACCAAAATAAAACCTCCAAATCCCCACTCAAAATTCCAGGTCCATGTCCCCGACAACTCCTCTCGTGGCTCCTTTGTTATTTTACCAACCGATTGCAGCGAAGTTGAATCAATTCTATTCTCCTTAAGATCTGACTGTGCTGTGGGATGGGATAACATTCCTACAGCTCTGCTCAAGCGATATAAAAACCTCCTCATCCCCGTCATAACTCACGTTTTTAACCTCTGCCTCGAAACAAGTACTTTCCCCTTGTGTTTCAAAAAGTCACTTATCCATCCCATTTACAAGAGTGGGGGTAAAGACTGTGTCGCCAATTATCGTCCGATAGCCGTATTGCCTATACTATCCAAGATCCTGGAGCGCATAATAAATAAACGACTGATAAAATTTCTGGAAGACAAGAACTTATTGTCAACCGCTCAGTATGGCTTTAGACGAAATAGATCCACCTCTAATGCTGTCCTGGATCTTACTAACTATACACCGTGACTTTTTAGTCGTCTTACAACGGCAGCCCACTTCATGTAACCAATGACTACTAAACATTCACGAAAAAAAAAAAATCGTATTTATGTGATTTTAATAATTTAAAAATAAAAATATTATTCAGTATTATGACGCATGACGTTGTTGAACCACCCTGTTGCGAGCGATGATCTACTCGACTCGTGTCCTCAGTGCTGGGTAGGTATGTTCTACCGTTTGACACAAACATTATTAACAGGATGTTTCATAATTCTAATGTAAGTATTATTTATTTTTCTTTGTACCTAATGTCATAATTATTAAAGGTTAAAAAAAATCGCGCCTATATGTATTTTATGTCGGATACATTGAGTGTACCATCTTTGTAAGACGACTAAAAAGTCACAGTGTATAGTCAAAAACCTAGACGAAAAGAAAAAGGTCCTCACTATCTTCCTAGATCTGGCTAAGGCTTTCGACACAGTCTCTACTCCCCTCCTGCTTCATAAGCTGGAAAAAA
Source organism: Eurois occulta (assembly GCA_950022335.1). Lineage (NCBI taxonomy): Eukaryota > Metazoa > Arthropoda > Insecta > Lepidoptera > Noctuidae > Eurois > Eurois occulta. The sequence goes on along the minus strand of OX465477.1, from coordinate 12,875,592 downwards.
TGGGCGTAAGAGGTGAATCTATTCTAAAGGACTATCTACATAACCGAACCCAATGTGTTAAAATTAATAATTATGTAAGTGATGAGCTGCCAATAACATACGGAGTACCGCAGGGGAGTGTGATCGGGCCGACTCTTTTCCTCGTATACCTAAATGACCTTTGCCAGATTAAGTTAAACGACACCAGGATAACGGCGTTCGCAGACGACACTGCACTTTCATTTAGTGGTGACACATGGCCAGAAGTTTTTACCAAAGCTCAATATGGTTTTAATATAATTAAGGAATGGTTGGCTAGAAACTCACTGACACTTAATACTGACAAAACCAACTATATGACTTTCTCACTCCGTCAAACCACCCAACCTCCAGCCTCCTTATACCTTGTCGCGCATTCGTGCGCTGTTCCCGACGACCAGATCTGTAACTGTCCCAAATTGGCTCAAGTGACCAATACCAAATATCTTGGCTTAACTCTGGACAATGGTCTTTCTTTCTCACTCCACATTGAATTATTACAGAATAGAGTTAGAAAACTAATCTACATTTTTAAAACCCTACGTCACGTAGCTGATGCACGATTGTTAAAACAGGTCTACTTTGCACTTTGCCAATCCTTACTGACTTATTGCATATCGACCTGGGGAGGTGCGCCAAAAACAAAGCTGTTAAAATTAGAAAGAGCTCAGAGAGCTATCTTAAAAGTTAGCACCTTTAAACATGTGACACGAGAATTTTATATATTAGAAGAAGATAATAAAATAGTAAAAATCCAAATCGATGTTCCGACTTGGCGCAAAAACTAATCAACATAGCGGTTTCATGGTCGCCCTTTTTCACTTTTAGTGATTTGTTTTAATATTTTTTCATGCTGTGAGGTTTCCATTTTTTTTTTTAGATTGACAATTATATTTGTATTCCTATTTTTCTCATTTTTTTTTCTCCAAGTAATAGAAAAGTATAGAAGAAGACAAGCTGCGCCAACCCCAAATAAATTGGGATAAGGGCAAAAGAATGATGATGATGATGATGATTTCTCCAAAAAGTAGTATAGGGAACAGAAGTATGATAAGTTCATATGTTCTTGCTGTGCTATAAGTCTTTTTCCTTCTATATTTGCAAATTATCAATAATCCATACGCAGTTTGGATTTAAATATGTCACGGAGAGTTCCTTAATTTAGTTTTTGCGCAAATAAGCGCAAATTGCTCAGGAATTCGCAATGATCTTTACCAATATTCTAATTAAAACCGATTTAAAATCAATTGTGCGGCTGTCCATTACCAGCGCTTTCAATACCAAGCCGCTAGTCTAGAGTCCATGATAGTATAATTGTGTGCTCGATCAATTGCAAGACGTCAGAACGTTGTCGGGGTCGTTCATTTTGATCTTAGAAATATTTAAAAAAAGAAGTTGTGGCTACTTTTGCGTTTACTGAGAACTGCATGATTATCCAGTGCCTGTCATGGCACAGCACAATGGAATACAAATAGCTTACAGCATGGTGTTTGTCCATGGGTAACATGGTAATGGGAAAGTAGAAGATGGCAGAGGCGTACTAGACATTAATGGTCGGTATTGCATTGAAAACAGGAAAACAAAACCTCTCGTAAAAATAAAATGCTTCCGTGTAATTTACAGCTAACCAATTTCACAATGGCCATCCCTACACACCCAGTCGCTATTCAATCAGACTGTTGATATGATACATCCACTGCCAACTGACACACAACTGACTGTTACACACTGGATTATATGGTACAAGATTTTTTTTTCTTACCCTGACTTTTCTCACTGTTGGGCAAAGATACATAATAATATATTTATTAGCCGACCGCTTAAATCACGTTTAAACACGTGACCTGTGACGTTCATTTCCACTTTGCTCAATCAAGAGGTTGCACTGACCACGCTTATTGGGGCCAGTTAAGATGAGATGGCAATGTTGCTAAATTATTGTAATAATGTTCTTAGATTGAAGCTTTGTTGCTATCAGGAAATCACAAGTCAAACGGTTTTGAGTTTTGCAGAGTATGGATTGACTTGACCTAGGCTTATTTTAGGCGACTGTTTTAATGGTGACGAGTTTCACACCTGACAGTCAAATTTTTATTTCCACAGTCTGATTTTAAATTCCTGATGGAAGCTATTCTTCCATCAATTTCGCACCAGCTGCCAAGCTGGATTTGTGCCAAGTCGATGGCAATAGGCTCGTCCAGTATTACATGTGACTTAAATATAACTGGCGAAATATGGGTGTAGGTACAATCAGGTACACCTCTGTCTAACCCTTAGGGGTTTACAAGCATGCGTGATGGTATGTTGCAAGTAGTTTGAAAAGCGCTGTGATGTGTTTCGTGTACATAACATGCAGGGTGTAAGGGATATTGACGCACAAATTATTTTCGCAATTTCAGTACATATTTATATACACACAACAGTAGAAAGGATTTCGAGGATTAAGGAGGACAGCAGATAGGAAAAAATACAGCGTGTACCAGACAGTGTTTGGCTTATAAAATAACTCAAAAGATTACCTACTTTTTACTATTATGGAGTTTAAGATTTTGTAGCGGTAAAGCGAAGGATTTTCAGCCACGTGACACTGTAAATAAGTAGTTATGTAGACTGGGACAGGTCACGACAAATAAATTATTCAGTGTTACAAATATTAGACTAGAAGGTCGTCTAATTGGACCATGTTGCTACCACATGGTCCAATTAGATGACCCTCAACTCCCACTACTCCGACTTCTTACTTTTTGCATACGTGGCAAGTGACCTGTAGTATGATCGTCGATCTACTGCCATTACTGATTTGCAATATTTCGAAATGCACATAACCAATCCATCATCTGCCTAGCCTTTTCCCAACTATCTTGGGGTCGGCTACCAGTCTAACCGGAAGCAGCTGAATCCCAGTATTTTACCTCCACAACCCAGTAGGTCCACTGGGTAATACGATATTCTTGGTAAGACTGGTCGACCTGTAACGACTGTCAAAGATCTACAAATGACTTCCGGGACCAACGGGTTAACGTGCTTTCCGAGGCACGGAGGAAACTCGGTATGCAACACGGTTACCCATCCACAGACCAACATAGGCAAGCACGGCTTAATCTAAAGATCGACCCGAGCGGCTGTTAACATTTAACCACGAGCTCCAAAAAAAAATATGACAGAATTTTAATTCAAGAATTTAATTTTGGTAATTGCTGCAGATTAAAACTCTTATTTGCAAAAAATAAAACCGACTTTAAAAACAACTTTTTTGTGTTTTGAAGTCGGTATTATTTTTTGCAAAAATGTTTTTTTTATTTCCATTTTTAGTTGTAATATCCTATACAAATATTTGCTATGCATTTATTTACATTCTTAACAATACATTTCATGGTAATAAGCTTATCCCCAGTAAAATGTAACTTAACATACCTAACTGTCGAAATCTGGGTGTACTGTTAGTACATATCTGCTTACCCCCTCAGAGCATATAGGCGAGATGTTATGTTATGATGTTGTGTAAACAATAAACATCCAAGCGATTGCAGCAATCACAGCAGATTTGCTGTCTATTATTGAAGAATCTTCACCAAATTTAAACGGGACCACCGCGAAATAATTTGCTTTCAAACACAAAAGAATCATCGAAATCGGTTCAGAATTGGTGAAGATATCGCTGAAAATAAACACAAAAACAAATCTGACGAATTGATAACCTCCTCTTTTTGGAAGTCGGTTAAAAAAATAACAACAGCAAATCAAATCACTTGACATAAGATGCCTGCCTTTCAGAAAGGGAACTAATTTTTTGACCTGTTATTTAAATAATCGAGATGTTATTATGATCAGTTGAAAAACATATTGAGCAGTTATTTAATTGAATGGCGGTTTATTAAATATTGCGACAGTAAAACATGCAACAATGTCAATTCTAAAAATAATTGAGCAGTCCAATAACTGAATGAGCAGTAAAATGATGGAATGAGCGGTTTGATAAATAGTTCGTTCGCAGTTCATAGGGTGCGGAGACACCCGGACTTGGGGTACCCCGAGTTGGACAGATTAGGTTCGAAGGGGATGGCGGGGTCTAGTGAGCGAGCGGAGTGAGCGAACTAAGACTCCGACATACCCTTCGTGTTAGGTTACTGTAAGCCCTGCAGACAGAAATAGGAGCCCCGCGTAGCGGGGCTACGCTCACTACGCTTTTTAGGTGAATAACTGCGCACTCGTAACTGCCCATTTAGTTATTTTACTGCTCAGTATAATTATTAAATGATACATTTTATATTACATTGTATTGAATGACATTAGATTAAATTAAATTAGATTAAATTAGATTAAATTACATTAAATTAGATTAAAGTAGATTAAATTTAATTAAAATAAAATATATTGAATTGAATTAAATTAAAATAAATTGAATTGAATTAAAAGGAATCATTAGAATAATTAAGTGTAGACATTTATGTAAACAATTGTAATTATTTTTAACTGTATCTATGACGGCTATGAAATTATTTCTACTAACATAGTTATTAAGCATTTCTAACCCATATATGGACTTGGTTGTTCGAAATAAAGTATTTGAATTTGAATTTGAATTTGAATTATTTTTTACGACTCATTTTTGTTTACTTTACAGCTAAGTTTTAACTGCTGAACTAGTTATTAAACGTGCCATTTATAATTTTAACTTACCAAAACCGCTATTTACAACTGCCTCTTTAAATCAGTGCCTTTCAGAAACTTCTTGTAGGTACCTACATAAGTCCAGTCCTCGCACACGATTTTGACTCCATCACTGTCAAAATCTTTATTACTGCCTACTGCAAATTCAAAAGGAGGGGTCTTGATTTTAGTACTCTATGTATGTTTTTTGTAGCATTTTTATGTCCGACCAGCGGCAGCGCATAGACTTACTACTGGGACAATGTTTAGACATGCAGTGTTAATTAATTCGCTATTATAGCGCGAGTGACAAAGGCTATATTGTAAGCCAAAAAATCAATTTATCGAATGATACATAAAAAAGTCTATAAATTTATTTAGCCTGTCAATGCAAAGTAGGACTGCCGAAAAAAAGGGATTTCAAATGAAAGAGGGAAAAATTCTGAGTTTATTCAAAAATATCATATGTCATAACAATGAACCCAAAATCATTTAAATTAAAAATGAATGAAAACTAAAACCCGACAAGAAAATATTTATGAACTCGGAATTCTCGTGTTTCAGGTTGTTTACTGACGGACTTCCCTTAACGTACCGATGTACAAACCATTAATTCGACTTTAGTTGCGATTTACTTTCCATCAGGCGCTTTATTTACGGTAAGGCGCAGGTGTCTCTCAACTCTGGTTGGTAGTTACGTACCTACTCTCTTATCCGAGTAAGTACGTAACTACCAACCGGTTTTACCGGTATAAAATAACATTTTATACCCTCGATGTCGTTTTTCTTACGCTCCTTTTATTGAGCGTTTTGAGAATTACTCAATAACATCAATGGCATAGCATGACACTCGAGACACTACAATTGCTATGTACTTTTTGCCAGGCGCTTTAAATCATGAAAGTTGTACCTAGGCACTCGTGAAATAGTAGCTTTCGATATGCGTACTTAAATAATATTTACATAATATGATTTCGTTACTAATAATTACTAAATAATGTTCAGTAACAGACACGTATTTAAGTTATTTATGGTTTCTGTCTACCGAACTTTTAACCTTAAAGTATTCACTCACAGTCATTTGTGACTCCATAACCTTTGAGGATAAGTAGGTATAAATAAAGAGGAGAAAACTATAGAAACAAACCCCGCCTCAAAGTTAAAATAGTTTAAAATGCTATGAGTCACAATCTTTAGGCGAAATATAATAATAGGAGTTATGCTAATCGACTTTTTATAATATCTACATAATAATACAATTACATATTTCCAATTTAAATAAATATTTTATTATTTATATCAATGACTCTACTAGTATAATATTTTTTAGTTATGTAGTTTTTGTAAGGGTTCACAAGGTTATTGAAAATTTTTTAACAAGCAGGAAAACAAATAGTTTTGCATGTTGCACGTACAAATATAAACAAGGGCCTACATTTAATATGAAATCTAAGTTTAGCATGTACGAGGTACGACGAGGTAGAAGTTACTTTCCTAGCATGGTTCGGTTTATTTGAGTGTATAGTGCTGCAAGGTTCTTGGTGTGCGGACATAGTCGGAACTAAAGCTGCCATCTTGTTTTTTCAATACAATTTCCACAGACTATTTCACAAATGTTTACCAGCAGCGCCCTCCTAGCAATGTCATTAATGCGCCAAAAGATCAATGCAACACTATATGATTATACTATTATGTAGTATTTAATCAATCTATATGTACAGACAACCGACTGCAATTACACAAAAAATATATTTATTTTCGATTTCCTGATATTTGCGAATGAATTTTTAGTCACTTCACTAGTAGGTAAATGTGGTTTTCTTGAATATTTTTACGCCAAGTTATCTGTGAAAAAGTATCAGTTACCAATATAAAAGAAAATCTTAATCTGAAAATTCACTATTTTAGAAATAATTAAAGTAATTTTATTAGGAAATTTTCTAGAAGAAACTTGAAATATGCATTTCGTCGACAGCAATGAACAAAGAAACATACTCAATTGTCGTTTATTGGATGAACGCGGGTCACACTATTACGCAAAAATATAAATTCGGCGAATTTCAAGTTAAACATAAATGAAAACAAAACATTCAAAAGGAAATTAAAAAAGAAATCGCGAGCGTCGCAATTCTTTTATTTTACTTTCTTCTCCTCACCTCTAGGAACTCAAAAAAAACTCTTAAGAAAATCCGACTAGTATAAACTTCGTTCCACCTTATTGTCTAATTACACTCACTGCTGCCTTTCCTAATCGATGACGACGGTTACCAAGAAGGTTTCACAAATCACAACACAAAAGCAAAACTTCACTGCTAGCGAGTTATAAAAAAGTATAAAACCTTTTTTTGAAATAACGTTGGTGGCTAGAATTTTCGGAAAAAGAAGAGTTTAAAAAAATAACAGTTAGGAACGCTGGTCAATTGTTTTTTAAATAAATTCAATTTTTGTTCTCATGTTTAATTTTTGGTTCATCAAGCTTTTTTTTATATGTATTGTCGCACAACTAATGGTCATTTTCGTTTGTTTTTAGAAAGATTCACTTAATTGTGGTGTGTCCGTGTGTTCCGGTCTCAGAAAATTCAAGACGCTGTGCCACGTTGTTCTATAAGTTAGTAGGTAAGTGAAAACAACTCTTCTATTTTTATCAAACGAGACTTTTCCTTGACAGTGTACAAATCATCAAGCTCCTCTACTACTCTTAGAAATCGCTGTCTCTCCTTTTCATATATACCGATCTTTAGGAACTACAGTTTTTTCACAGTTTTTTTAGCTCTGACTTCTAGCACTCTGTGATCATTATTTCAGTAAGAATATGCTGATCGGTAGTTCTCACTGACAGGTCGTCAAAATTAAAATAGTCATTACTCTCGTTTGCTATAAGGTAAGGTAAGGTAAGGTAGGTAGGTTAAGGTTTCTGTTGAATTGCAGCTTTCAGATGTAAAGTAACTATGAAAACCTGTACCACAGATTGCTCTTTTCAAATACATCGATCTCCAATTATGTTTTAGATAGATCTCCGTGTAAATTATCCTTAAGGCGCACTTACCTTGCAGTCAGCTGTCACAAGATTAGACTTCAGTGACTGCTTCCTAAATAAATAACGTATAACATATTTACTTATTATTTAATCGTATTTTCATAGGTACCTAGTGTCGGAAACATTGTAAATAAAAGATGTATTGAAATTAAATTAAACAATTAATGCTTTTACAATCACAGCCGCTGATTTTTTGTCTTCCAAGTACGTTTGTTTATCTGCTTATAAATATGTATTATGTGCCAGTAACTTCATAAATGACCGTAGAGGTTACATCTCTATAGTATCTATCTTTAGCTAATCGTTAACCTTTCTATAATCAGGTTTATTCCTCGAATGGTCCCCAAAGCATTGCCAGCTGTTGTCAGCGGCGCAGTCCTCAGGCATTCATTTCTACTGGGGATTTCTTGAAACTAAAAATTGGAGGCACAATGGCAGGGCTGAAGTCTCTTTTTTGGGTAAGTAAAATTTTTTATGTCGTTTTTTCGTTATTATTGCGAAAATTAACTGCATCATGCATCCAAACAGCAAGTTCACTCGCGCTTAGTTTTATCAATCAACACTGTAAAACTCTCAGCGAGAAAACTGGTTTTGAATTTACACCTATGTAATTATTTGTAATTGCATAAGTATACTACGAAATTCCCGCTTATTGCTACGAAATTAAGGGGCTATCAATGTCAAATTGATACCATGGACGCGTAGTTGACTGTACTTAGGTACTAATAGAACTGTGTTCTTGTTACATATACGTACGTGTAAGAAATGTAGTGTAGTTTTGTTTGCATAGATTCTATAACTTTAACAAAAACAAGTCCCGCTGCCATAAATAAATTAACTATACCTAATCAAAAACCAGAGCTATAACACGTCCAAGAAAATCGTAGTTCGCCATAACATATTCAAAGTGAACCTATTAATATGTGATATGAAGAAAAACCGCGTGTTGCCAGTGAAAGCCGTGCCGCTGCGCCCGCGCCGAGGCACCTGGGCCCTGCGCGCGCGCATCGACCTGCTCGACCATCGGCTGATAACCGCCGTACTTCCAACTCGAAAGTGATTTAGATATTGTCTCTCTCAGATATAAATTACTCTGTTGTGTGATTGTGTGTGTGCGGTCCCAGTACCTACGTTGGCATTATTTATTTAAAACTTGAGTGCCCCGAAATTAAAATTGATTTTGGTAAATTAATTTTGCATACCTAATTATTTCGTTATCAGTAGACCAATAAAATCTTAACAATTATTGCAATTTAGTGTCAACACCATCTAATTAAGCTTAAAATACAAACAAAAAAAAGAATCGAAAAAACATAATAGGTACTTACTTAATTCACCAAAAGATGTGTTCATTGACCTCAAGTCTGCAACAAAAGAAAAACTAGTACACACACGCGATCGATAACACTGATAGTAGACTTCAATCGTAGAATAAATGATTTGGAAACGGAAACTAGTAAACTAGCCCTCGTTATCAGTAGCGCAAGAACCTAATCACTTTCATTGCAACCCCGCGAAGGAGGTCGCAGGCCGCGCGCTATCACACACGCAGTCCGTCGCGCGCATTGGGTGCGCGCAGGCGTGCGCCATGACAGTCCCGCGCCGGCACAGACACGACCCCGCGCCGTGACCGAGGCGACACAGCCAGGCGCCCAGGCGACACACGCGAACCCCGGCAGCAGCCGGGAATGGAGGCCTGCTGCGCGATCACAGCTGTCGAGGACGTAGTGGGCGACCAGGTACAGGACCGTGCTCCAGTGACTGAGTGTTACCGTAGTTCCTAGTGCTCATTTGATACGAGATAACTTGTGCCGCCCCGTCCTGCTCCGTATGCGATCCGACTTGGTTTGTAGAAACACTCTTAAAACAACAATTGCTTTAGTTCGTGATTGTTTTTTATAAATGTTGCGCCGGAAAAGGTTTTCTTTTGCGGAAAACCCATTTTTGAGCGATTTACCGAAACTTCTTTCGCTCACTTTTATCTGTGTCTTTCTATTAGAAAAGTTTTCAATAGCTAAAGTAAATTATAAATGTAACTATATCTCGAGCAACACTTTCGTAAAGCAGTGAGTTTCTGTACCTAGCTAGTAGTAGTGGCTGCACCTAACTTCTGTACTTCTGTAAATTGTATAGCTGAAAACGCAGTTTTCAGTTTAAGGAAGGAAAGGGAAATTAGAGCGCGCACTAGCGCGCCTGCGCCCATATTCTTTTGAAATCTAAATATAAATATGAATTAAATAGCATATTATATAACTTTTATTATTGTTTTTTGTGTATAGTGTGTATTTTATAGGCGCGTACTAAACAAATTCTTGTTTATGAGGAAATACTTGATATAAATACTTGATATTGGTCTTTTATAAATAATATTCCAAAAACGTCCATTCTACGCATTTCAAGGTTAATTTTTACATACTTTAAGCAATTTCTGTGTATACAATACATACTTTAAAATATAATATTGATAATAAGTCAAGTTTAGACATTATTAACGTGGTGAAAACACCACATTAGCTAAACCTATTATAATTTATTATACTTAGGTTCTCATCATTAGATGTAGAAAGTTTAATTCTGTTTAACTTAACACGTAAATAAGTAAAGGTTATATAAAAATATCTTTAATAAAAAAGCATGAAATTTAGAATCACTCTTATACACGAAACTAAGCGTATAAAATAATTAATAAACGGCGATTATAAATTTTAAAAACGTATTTTTGCTATTTAGACTAATTTAAATAATAGTGAACATAGTTAACGCACACTGCGTTAACTATATGCGCGGTATTCTGTTTGTTTGTATTTAGCTCAGAACATAATAGTCGTGGCTGCTTACAAAAGACATCAACGCCGACCGACGGCAAAATGTTTCAGTGCAACATCGCTTTTCCTTTCAACTTACATCATTCATGCTCTTCAAACTTCTAATATTTTCATGTTTTCAAAGCAAAATAATATTTTGTTATTGAAAAGCGTATCACCAAATCACTTTTGTACATTTAACAATTTACCTTAATTATAGTTGGTATTTAAGCTAACAATTTTTCCGTGTATCTTTTAGAATCATGTCTATCTCTAATGAATGCCATAATTTTGCAGGCATGCAGTAAACTACTCCAGTTGAGTACTACAGTACTTAAAATTGAGTTATATTTGTCAAAACCGAGCTTAGTTGGACAATAGAACGATTTATGAGTCAGCGATCAAAATAAGAAATAGAATGTTCAAGTTACATTTTGAATCAATTAAAGAATCGGCGTCTTATTACTTAAAGCAATACAAGAATTTGTGTGGTTATACTACAACTAAAAACCCGACTACTGAAAAATCACGCTCTAATTAAATTCGGGGTTTACGAGGTACAATCGACTCCTCCTGTTGTTGAAGACGGTTAAAATGTAACCTATGTTACCCGGGCCATAATAACAAATCGATTGACACCATCAAACTCGGATTAATAGTTTAGGCACTACGGAGGAACATACGTAAATACAAACATACATGCATACATACATACACTGCTAAAATCATAACCCTTCTTTTTGGTTTCACCGTAGTCGAGTAAAAAGAGGACACTCCGTGTATGTTTCACATAGATCATATCATCCGTCAAAATAAAATGTCCGTTTAAATTCTTTACAAAAAGCAATATACAAAATATTCATGTTTGTGTCCGAACAAAGAGTTTATTGATAGGCCGCGGGCCGCGGTACACCGGCCCCGCAACTTTTCAAACCGAACTTACTCTTAACAAACGGAACATCCGATTTTTCAATAGATTAAAATACAGTTAGCGTCGCCTGCCTGTCGTGTGCGACTGTCAATGGGCTCCGAAACTTCTTACTATTGCCTGTCCGAATGTTCTCTGTGATCATTGGGATTATACCAGCCGATTGGCGTTCACTGACTGATTTATCGATGTCCTCAGTCTGGTTATCTCGTTTTGGCAAACTCGCACAATTAAAAGGTACAGACAACTGCCAGAAAGGAGTTGTAGTATTGAAAGTATCCTACTTATTTCTGCAATACCGGTGAAATTAGAAGCACCTGAATTGGTAATGTCATGTCAAAAGCTTGCAACAATATTATGTTAAGCTGTGACCATTCTTATTTATTATATATAAACCGTTTTACACACGCCATTAATAGTTTACATGGACTATTATCTTGTTAGCGCTTTCTCAGTTGCAAATGAACCTCCCAGTAATTAAATATTACAGTCAATGACTATCAATTCCAAGAGTTTATGTGTATGATATTATTTAATTAGCTTTATATTTCAACGTTTATTAGACTTCACGATAATTTAGCATAAGTTGACAATTTCTCTTGGTTTCTTGAGTTGTGTACTAGAATAATATAAACTATTGAAATAATTGTCTATAATTATTTTTCTTACTTTCTTAATAATAATTGAATTTCTCAGTAGCAGATGGGAGTCCAGACTTGTGCCCGGATGTACTAAACGTACTCCTCTGCCTAATTCTTCCGCGAAAACAGTTTTACATTTTCCTATGATTCTCATATCTCGATTGCTAACGTGCTGACTGACGAATATTCCTAAAACAGTAGAAGCTGTCTTATATATGTGGTTCCATAAGAGAGACGAGAAAAAGTCCTTTAGAATTACGGTCACTAGCTCCGGGTGGCTTACAGGTAGGTCCGTACATAGAGAATTTGATACCTCGAAAGATCCAAGTCTCCTTCGGATTGGAACCGTACCAAAGTGTTCATCCTCGCGAACGAAATGCTCTTGTGGAGTAATGGGCACCATACGCACATGACCGTACCGCCCTCGGCAGCTATTATAATTACTATGTAGTAACGTTACTGATACAACCACTACTAAACTATCCACCTGTTTTGCTGCTATTTTACGACGACACTTGGAAACAGTCATTAGCAATGAAGAGTAGAATGTTAAGAAGGTGAACACCGGAGTAGAACTGTGTAACGTCTATTGTTAGAACCAATAGTAACTTAATCAATTTAGAAGCACATATGATTGATATCATATAATTATTTTATTTTCTTACTAGCGACCCGCCCCTGCTTCGCACGGGTTTGATGCCTTGAGAGATTACTTTATATCTATGTTCAATATTAATAAATACATAAACCTTCCGGAATTAATTCTCTGAATAATGGTAAATAAAGCATCAAAATCCGTTCGTTCAGAAGCACAACGAGGGTCACTTACACAAATACGACAGATTATTATTAATATATGTTAAGATATCGATGAAGAAATTAGTAGTAGGTCATAAATCTACTACAGTTATGATAGCTATGAACTTATTAGCATTATGTTCTATTCTCATATCGGGATGTTCCAAACAGTTTTTATTTAAACGAGTAGTATTTATAGTAGTAGAACCTCTTCTTGTTTTACAGCATTTATGGAGTTGTTTCTATCGTCAACAGAGCACATTTCATTAACACTGGACAGGCGTTAGGTGCTTGCAATTCTTACTTATTATAATATGAATATTACATTTTCCCTTATACATAACATCACGGTTGTAATCTTCGCAGAAGGTTACACAGGGGCGAATCCTATACACTTCCATTTCGCCAACTACGCTAACATCCGATATACAATTGTACATAATAGAAGTTGAGCCTATTGCAATCAAACGGGCTCAGAGACTGACACCGGGCTGCTACTAAGCTTGTCCTGATGGAAACCCTAATAAGAATTTTCCAGTCATGGAAAACGAACTCAGGACCTCATGGTCTGCAGTAGCGATTGTGACCACCAGAGCAGCGAGGCATTTACCAACGTCATTAAACGCATGTTTAAATAGACAACATTTATTTATTTATTTTATAAATTACAAGTTCTATTTATTCTAACAAAGCACACAATTAGACCTCTGGGGTCTGTCTTAGCATGCCATGCCATTACCACATCAAAATAAGTAGCATCATCCTATAATGTAAAGAACGCAAATGACAGCATACTGATTGGGGTTGATGCACTTATGCCTTATTTATAAGTTAGGCATCTGCGTCACCATATAATTATATTTTACAGTTTCATGGTGCACTGTCTAGGTAAAGGTCATTTAACAATCATGTGTGAAATTACTTGCTGACTGGCTTTATATTACCACCACAATAACTTCCAATGGTTTTATTTTATTAATGGTTAGGTACATTAGGAATTTTTCAATAGCAGCCCATAGTTATGATTTGTGCGCGGTTGATGGAAATAGGCTTGCCTCTATTACGTAGTCCTTTAATGTAACTGGTGATTTTGGTGTTCTATTGGTGCATCTCTGCTTAACCTTTTGGAGAATACAGGTGATATTGACATAATTATTAGTTAGCTATGCTCACAAGAAAAATTGTGAAACCAAATTACATTTTCCCGAATTTCACACATTAATAAAGTAGCAAGACAGCGTGCCTTACAGTAACAAAAAATAATAATTTGAAATTCTCGGCACTTCCCATGTTCCTTCTTTGGCCCTTTATGTTCCAGGGCCGCGGTATCTCTTTCGAACAGTCCCGCAGCCCTGGCAGGCGTTACAAGTTCCCCTGAGGATTAGTTTTCGAATTTCAGTATATTTGACTAACATCTTACTTGTTTGTCTTTTCACACATTTTTTTTTTGTAGTTCTGCAACAACTTTCAACAAGACAAAGCTTTTTGGCAGCTTACATCATTGCACCACACTATTTGGTAGCTTATATCAATCCATCACAGTTTTTGGTAGCTTATATCATTCCACCACACTTTTTGGTAGCTTATATCATTCCACCACACTTTTTGGTAGCTTATATCATTCCACCACACTTTTGGTAGCTTATATCAATCCATCACAGTTTTTGGTAGCTTATATCATTCCACCACACTTTTTGGTAGCTTATATCATTCCACCACACTTTTTGGTAGCTTATATCAATTCATCACACTTTTTGGTAGCTTATATCAATCCATCACAGTTTTTGGTAGCTTAAATCATTCCACCACACTTTTTGGTAGCTTATATCATTCCACCACACTTTTTGGTAGCTTATATCATTCCACCACACTTTTTGGTAGCTTATATCATTCCACCACACTTTTTGGTAGCTTATATCATTCCACCACACTTTTGGTAGCTTATATCAATCCATCACAGTTTTTGGTAGCTTATATCATTCCACCACACTTTTTGGTAGCTTATATCATTCCACCACACTTTTTGGTAGCTTATATCAATTCATCACACTTTTTGGTAGCTTATATCAATCCATCACAGTTTTTGGTAGCTTATATCATTCCACCACACTTTTTGGTAGCTTATATCATTCCACCACACTTTTTGGTAGCTTATATCATTCCACCACACTTTTTGGTAGCTTATATCAATCCATCACAGTTTTTGGTAGCTTATATCATTCCACCACACTTTTTGGTAGCTTATATCATTCCATCAAACTTTTTGGTAGATTATATCATTCCACCACACTTTTTGGAAGCTTGTATAATTTCACCTCACTTTTTGGTAGCTTATTTCAGTCCACCACACTTTTTGGTACCTTATTATCAATCCATCACAGTTTTTGGTAGCTTATATCATTCCTCCACAGGTTTTGGTAGCTTATATCAATCCACCACACTTTTTGGTAGCTTATATCAATCCAATCCACACTTGCCATCATCGTTTTTGCTTATAAAATGTCACTTTGTCCATAGCCTAAAGTATGGACGATGTGACAAGCATCTAACGAACTACTAAATATTAAAATAAAAGTTTGAATACTAACTGGTGATCTATTCTTCTGTTAGGATAGGACTGCGCCAAAAAAAGAATTCGTCATTGTTGATAGAATGTTACTTGTCTTGCCTTCTGATTGTGTTTTTACCCATTGTACTGGATGTTTGATTTCTGCTACTGTAGTCGGTTGAATAAAAGAGGTGTGTGTGTTTCAGATTGTCCCGGGCGGCGGTCGTTGGGGTGCTCCACACGCCGCCGGCCTTCTCGACTCCTGGTTTCAGATGCAGGTTAGTAGACATTTAATTCCACCAGTCTCCCACATTATAATTATTGCTCTTACGTATTCTGTATTGATATCTCTTTAATGTAACTATGTATTGTGGTGAGGTATAAATCGTTATTATCACATGGTATTATTATAATAAAAAGTTAAGAAGCTATTAAGGATTACTTACTTACACTCTAAAGTTTCAAATTGTTCAATTCAGGACACACAAGAAACTTTACCAATGTTCGCGAATTTAAACCAGATAGTCAACTACAAATTGTTGACAACAACAACAACTAACAGTGGTCATAATCATTCATTCCTGTAAAAGCTTTTAAGCAAAATAGGGACTCGAGTAAAAATAATAGACGATAAAGTTTACTCTGTACCTGAAATGAAATTACAGCGATCAGAACATCTGAACCGCGTTCAACAGTTGTGAGCGTCAATATTCTACAACCATGATGAAATTGTCAGTTCTTAAACGCGTCTGAAGGTCATCATTATTCTATTGAAATCGTCATGTCGTTCATGTGAAATAACCAATTATTGTCCACGTTACTAAAACTATAAAATGTCGTTGAGACGGACAATTTAGTTTCAAATATCTACTATCCGTGAAATAAATCTACTTCGTCTTGTTTTATGTTTCCTTAGCAGTGATTGGTTACCTGATAGATAACTTGACTGGGTTTAGCTATGCTAATGATAGGCCAACTAACAAATAATATAGGAACTGCTTATCCTAATGTTGGAATCGAAGCTTTATAGTTATTCTACTGTTGACTGCACCACTGTTGAAAAATGCGTCAAATTAATGCAATGACTGTAGAATGTATCTCGAATGTACTCACGTATCACATATATTAAAATCAAGATAAATTCAACATAACTTTTATATTAGGAACGCATACAAACAAATACTTGCAATTATATGCCTTAAAGACTCTTGGTTATCTTCCAATTACTATAAAATGTATTGAATAAATACAGTATTATCCTTAGAAAAGTTCAACAGGCGAGCACAGAAGAACCGACAGGAATACGCCAATAGAATGGAAACGTAATGAATAAGCACACTTTACCTTTACGGTTAACCCATAATATATGGTGTTAATACTGGATTTTGTACTCTATACTGCGAATTTAAGGTTAATTTTGAATTGCTGCTTCTGTCTCGGTAATAGTGAGGACTAATTTTTATGCCGCACACGGCAGTGACATTGTCACGTATAAACGACATGTGTGTATATCTATTTACGTAGATCTAATAATAATAAATGTGTTTGTATCACAAGAATGCGTCACTGTGGCTTATCATCTATCTAGCGTCGTCAGTGAGCTTTGCAGTGCCTTCCCTTCGTACTCCAGCCGATTGTTGCGATCGGCTGATGTTGATATTGTCCTTGAATTTTCCGCACCGTCTTAACAATTCAAAGGAAGTATATCTTTGCATGTTTTGCGGTCATCTCTTGTACGATACAACTGCGTTATCTGATCTATGCAGAATTTACTGCTTAGTAGGTATCTGTCCTTAAATTATAGGAAAATAATTTAATGTTACTGTGAAGCAGTAATCTCCATTTATAAACAAAAGGTAGATTTTCCGGATAAAGATTTATCTGTGCTAATTTAGCATGATTAATCTTTATGGTTGCAATGAATGTCATCCAAATCCGTAGCCCCATTACAGTGTGATTGAGTAACAAACATCAATTCATCGTCTGCTGTTATAAAATGTGGGTTACTACCTTTTGTCTTGTTGCCTGCAAAATGTTCATGTACGTCACACATTGTCAAGGGACTCGTAAAACTTTGGGGGTTAATTAATAACTGTGAATGATCGAGTAAGCTTTATTACAATGCCATTTTAATTTTGAGCATTAATTTAGTTTCTGTAGGAATTAAATTCAACATCAGACAAATAATCAATTAGGTACGTTGTCACGGCTTAATTTGCGTCTATTCGTTTGTTAAATCAGTTTTACAGGGTTATTATTAGGCTAGTCAATAGATAGACACGGTTGTAGTTGGAATACACAGTTGAGTGGAGTCAAAATGTTTGAAAGCAGCTAACTGACAGATTACAGCAATTTACACGGAACATAACGTGTGGAGACACCATTGTCAGGGCGCAGGCACCGTGCAACGTATGGGAATTTGTATTGTGTAATGTGGGGGCTAATAGAGCATGGCAATTTCGGTATGTACGGTTTAAATTATTTATAGTTTTTTTCCGAAGAACATTGGTTGTTAAAACCCGCTTCGTTTTATCTTTGGGGATGCCTTTAGTGCCTATGTGTAGCAGACAGCTTTTACAATATTCTAAGTACTTATCAGCTTGATTCAAAATACTAGTGCATATTATTATGATTTTTTTTTCCTGTAGGGTAATACTCCGCTTAAGGTCGTTTACATAAAATGAATATTATTCTTTTGTCTAAAACAAATTCCTTAAAATAGTTTAGAAAAGGCTCGAATTTTTCTAGGAAAATAATGATTCATCTTATCTGTACCTCAGTAGTACTTAAGTAATAAATGTTGCTTATTAGTAGATATGCTGGCAAATGAGTGGCTAGTAAGTGAGCTCTGCTTAGTAATACATAGCCTATTGAGACAGGTAGGACCTTAAAAATATGTAAAAAGTGTCTTTAATTTAAAACTATTTTAATTTATTTGACGCAGTTGTTTGCTTTTTTTAAAACTTCCCCTTGCATTATCATTTTCCGAAATTGCTAGAAATTAGGGACGTCGCCGTAACTTTATTAATTATTAGGCGCTTTTAATTTTACAAATCGGTAGTTAAAATTAACAAGGTTTTAGTCAAATAACACATGAAAAAAATATTATGAAGTGGTTATCATTATTTGTAGGAATGTGGCCGCGTGCGCGATCTAGCCACTTTTTGGACTTCATTGCCTAATAGATGTTATGTTACTGCTACTCAACATAACTATCTTATTATTAAAAAAATATTGACCTACACTCAGCATTGGGTGGCCAAAGGTTGAAGAAGAAGAAGAAAACTAATACAAAAGAAATTATAATAATAAGTCATAGACTCATCTTATCCAGTCGGGTAAAAAGCATGACACTGTTTTAAAAGTCGGTTAACCCTTTCAAATCAAGTCATAATTATTATCCTATATTTTACAAGTTAGCATAGCTATGTCATATAATATGTAAACAGTACTTCAAATGAAGAAATCAATAACTGTTTTATTTTTAATACCTTTCACAAGTTAAACCAGAAAATAGGGTGGGAAATTAAAATAAAATTACAGTACCAGTGACACTGACAATGCTAGTTTGTATAAAGTACACACAGGTGTGGACACTGGGTATTTTAATAATAATATAATTAGAGTGGGAACCTAATATCCTGTTCGCAAATTCCAGGTTGAACGGTCTAATTACTAGGACCTAATTGTAGGTTACAAATCGATGCGACAATGGTTGCGGGCAGTTTGTCGGTACAAAAGTTTGGTACCCCCAGCCATTACTGTCATGTGGTCTTATGCCCTGTATTTTGACATAATTACCGGAAAAAGTATTTTTTTTTTGCAAGAGACTTTGTTAAATTAAACAGTCCAGCCCTCAATAACAAACGTAGTATAACTCAAACCGTAAGCAAACTTTACAAAAAAAGTACATACAAAATAGTCGTATTCCCAGTGGGCACATACAAAGGGTGTAAACCCCAATTATGGTCGGTCACACAAAGACGACCTTTAAAAATGAATCGTGTGGCCCTGGGGCGAACGTCTCTTTTGTAAGGACACGTGTTTCAACTCATCATTGACACATCCCCTTCATGTTTTAAGGTCAAATCTATCAACTCAGCTTATTTTATGACCTATCATTTTTCCATTTAATTAGAGATCGCAGACATTAAATAATTTTCATGGTGGCTTGAGTTGCAATTAATTTAAAAATCTTTGAACGCAGTTCTAATTATTTTTAAATCAAAGAGAAGATTTCTGTCAGTAAAATTTACTATAAACAATATTTGAGGTATTTTTTTACTTAAACTAAAAAGCTGGAAATAAAAAAAGTAGTTGAAAAAACTAAATAATAATAATAATAATAATAATTTCTTTAATTCAGACCATTGATCCATATAGTAAAAAAAACCCGACCCGTAAATAACCCGACTGAAAAGCATAAAACAAGTGCATTTTAAATTAAACACAAGTTGGAAGCACGAAAGGACCGATTTGAATATAAAATTATGAAGGAATGGGCTTCATAATTTTATATTCAAATCGGTCCTTTCCTTTTCAACTAAGTACTTTTTTGTCTATAACAATTCCTTCGTCCTATTCCCTTAATATTAAACACAATGCTTATGTTTAATTGTTGTTATTTCGTGTTCCCGTTGGACCTAGGTGCCTACACAATCTTGGACCTTAAATACAGTACAGACGCTATAAAACCATATTTTTCTTTTTTTTTGTAATTCAATTTGCTAAATTTAATTACATCGTTGCGAATGGATCATAATGAGGGAGGAAATACCAAGTAGTATCGGAGCGCGGCAGCGTTGTTATCAGTACTATTGAGTACAGACCGTTCGGCCAGTAACACCGTTTTTTTTAACGCCTATTTATAAGTAAACGTA
This sequence comes from Eurois occulta, assembly GCA_950022335.1. NCBI lineage: Eukaryota > Metazoa > Arthropoda > Insecta > Lepidoptera > Noctuidae > Eurois > Eurois occulta. The sequence continues at coordinate 12,855,288 of OX465477.1, read as the reverse complement.
GAATGGAAAGTTCGTTTTTCCTTCGCCAAACGTAACACTTGCGTTATAATTTAAACGTGATAACAACTATGATAGTGGTTGTAGCTCATTGAATGTGATGTAGAAGATCGGTTTAAATTGCAGCATTTAATCAAATGGTGTTATACTTATATCTCTTATGCAAGGTAAACATAACTGGCGAAATGTGGGTACACATCTGGCTAACTATTTGAGGATTACAACATGCGTGATATTATGTTATCTGAGCAGTCTATTCTGGGGGAAGAACTGTGAAAGCATTTCTACAAATACCCGCTTAAAATAAATTTTACCGATAATCTTGCTTGCATAGCGCAGAGAGATGAATGATCTGTTTCATAATTATTTACCGTTTTTTTAAACAAAATATTAAGATATTAGACACCATTGATTAAAAGAGGACAATACCGAACCATTTTTTTTACGACGTCGCGTCGTCGCGACTACATTAAAGGCAATACAATTTAAAAAGACAATCATTTTATGTACCGGTGGTGGGTGAATAAGATTGTTTTATAAAATCCGTACTATGGGATATTAAAGCCCACTGGAGTGTGCAGAGGAAGTCGCAAGTTTGTCGTTATTAGTACGAGACCACTCATGCGCAGCGCCAAGTAGATTACACAAATACACATGCACACACAAAAAATATGGTATGAGTAAATTCACGAACAGTATTCCTTAATTTGTTATTTTATGAAAAATTTTTTCAGGCTTTGTCTTCGATTATGATGTAAGTACATGCCAAGCTATGTATTCCCAGAAACATTTTCATGGAGTATTTTTATAAATTTTAACTAAGAATCAAAATTATTGGGATAGCTTTAATAATTATTTTGAAAACAACTCAATTTAAAATATTAATATAAACTTAAAAAGAAAACACTTATTAAAATCTATTTATCTAAGCACTCGCTAAGTATACTGTAACCTCCACAACAGAACCTGATCCATTAAATTGTACCTATTATTTTTTTTACGTTTTTTGCCGTCGGTGCCGTGTGTAAAATAATATTAAACGCACCATTAGAGCCGCACGCACTGTGACATCGCCTATTGTTCTGTTCTGCGGCTCGACTCTATGATTTTTCTATTCCAATACGTAATTGTGCCTGCCAGACGTTGCATAAGTTTTTATTTTTAACTGATTTCAACAAAGAAGTGTTGACTCACACTTACTTATTCATAAATTATTTCAGCGATTAATTTCTTAAAAAAAACATCCTATATAACGATTAGCGACTCTGTATTAATTACAAAAAATAACTAAACACAAACAAAATAAATAATATAAATATGATCAGATAGCAAGTATCAACAAAAGAATAGAATTAACAATTGAGAAAAGAAAATAAATTAATACAAGGCGTCAAAAAAGCGTCCACATCGCTGTCAACGGGAATAGCGCCCAGAAGGCTGGATGGCAAAGCTAATTCTTTTGCCAAAACATAGTCCTCTGGTCACATGAAGTGTCGACCAACCGCTTGGCAACATCCCGAAAGATCTGTTGCTCAAAAATATCAAAATCAACTGCTGTACGATGATGAATGAGCGTTATTCCACAATATACATTGAGACCTTTTCATTGTCGGTTAAAATTTGATAGTAATAACTTGTCCTAAAAATTACATTGATATGATGGGTATCCATCTCAGTGCGTTTTTGATGTTTTTGGTGTTATGTTTATTGACCTTATAAATTAAATAATAGGTAAATAAAATTGATACGTACATGGCTTACTTCGATACGACTGATTTTATGTTTTTCGTATATAATAATAATAACTTCAGTTTATCTTTATGTGTTACATTAAGCAATAAATTAAGCTTAATTATAAACGATGGAAGGAACTTTAAATGAATCATCACATGCTTCATACTTGTGGTCATCACAATCGTACCTTAATTTTTCAGGTATGGTTCGATGCAAATTTTCAGCAGAAACTTGTTACTTTCTGGATTGCTATTTCCACACTCTACTCTTTTCATAACTTTCCATCTACGAAGTCCTAGAAAGCAAACTTAATCCAACTTTATGTAAATGAGTTGCTACTTAGTTAGTATTAACCATTGGGAAAGCGTGTTGCAGATTATTTGTTTAAAATTGCTCCTGAAATATTGTGGTAGCGAAACTGTCCAATTACATAGAATTAATTTAAGTGCGCAGTGCTATAGCGAAGTCACAGGCTATCAAACTATATTAATATCTGTAAGTATTAAAGGTTCCTGAATGACATTCAGAATTAAAACTACTAATAAACAGTGATCGGTCGAACCTCATTCTTTCTAAACAAACTAATATCAAAGTTAAACATTTCCCCGAACCAACGCAGTAAAACTATCTCTTACATATTAATAACATTTCACACTTCAGCGATTTTACTCAGTTGCGTAAGCGCAACGTAAATGAGATTCAAATGATGGGGACGAGGGGTCCAGCGGGACGCGGCCGGGCGGGGGGGCAGAGATGTAGTGACAGGATTCACGGTCCAACTGACGAGCACAATGATCGCGCTCAATACGTGATCGATTATGCCATTATGTGTAGCTATGTGCATACATCGATGAACGTGTATTATTCTCCAACCTATATGTATAACTACATCATCCTGAATTCAGTATTATTCCGTCAAAAAACTGCGTAAATCACCTGTACCGACATTTTCCCGTTCATCCTAAACTATTCAGAGAATTCGTGAAGATTTCCGTTCTTGTTCGTATTGTCATGCTTGCTATTCGAATGATTACGTACATTTAACGACAAGAATTCACAATCACTTCGTTTTCTATAATGTGATTCTATTATTCCATCCTTATCTGGTAAGCTTTGTAGAATTGTAGTGTTGATCTAAATAAACAAACGCCGAGTGAATGTAACAGGAATCCACGTAGGTACGTACTTTCATGCTCGGCAACTGATATACAATTCTAAAAGTATCCCGGTAGTAATGTATGCCGCATTTGATGCACTCATCACATTTGCAAAACGGCTTTCAGGGCGTAAGCTGATTGTGATATATTTTCATTTGCATTTTCTTAAACTCATGCACAAACTCAAATTGTTGTGCTCGTAAGTACCTACTTGATTACCTACAAGTATAAATCTATTGATAAACAGATAAAATCCGCGAAAACATGCCATAGCGTACACCATATTAAGCGATATGAAGGTATGGTAGATATCGCTATATCAAAAAGTAAACTCAAGTTAGCCTCGGTTACTTAGAATATTTATCGCAGTAAATACACGTAGTTGTTACAAGTTTAAGTGTGGCCTGTTTACCGATTGATTCATGCCTCAAAGAATGCTATTGGCCAACCTCAAAAGAAAGAAAAATGTTTAAAACTATTTTTGAGTAGCACTTTTCACCTCGTAATGTGTGTAGGTGTCGTATGTACTTCCTATGTAGTCCACGCAGCAGGTTCATAAACGCCCTGACACTTTTTAATGTTTTACTGTCTGATGAGTTAAAATGAGTTTAGAAAAACTCCGGGTCGAATGTCGATAGGAGTTAAATCACAAAAGTTCCGAGTGCCGTAAACACAATTTATGGCAGGTATCAACAATACTTTCAAAGAGCTATTTAGTTTTGCTTAAACAAAACATAAACTATGCTCGGATACGTCTAATTATTTATCGCGGAAACTATAAAACAAGACGAATGGGACAATAAACAATGCATAATATTTAGAAAAATGGAATTTATTTAGTAAAAGTTGTACGGACAGCTTTCACTAACTAGAACCGATATATTATTTAATTGCTAAATATGTTCAGTAGCTCATTAGAAAAAGAATATCTTTGTATAACTGTTCACTAACGAGACAGCAGCTTCAAATGTCATACGAAATATGAATGTATGTACTTCATAAACTTACATCATCTGTTTCTGACTCACTCAGTTTAGAGTAGACTCTATTAGTTTTTACATACTGTCATACATTTTTATTGTTCTTTTATTAAGGGTTCCGAGATGAGTTTGTAGAATATAGAGAACTACATGTCACTCTATTTACGATCAAAACTTCTTTACTTCGTTTTTTTTTCACAAAAAATATCGGTGATCGTAGCTTAACTTTAGCATTTTCGAACACTGATTAAATTCCAATAATTATAATATTCTGTCTGAAATTGATGAAGCGCCTCACATTTCTCTTGATATAGTAATTAAGTTCCAATCAATATTCCTTTACCCATAGAGTTCGATCCTAGTTAAATATTAAAATGTAATCACGGTTAATCTATCAACATCGATTAACTATAATTGAATTCATAAGTGGAACATTCTCATTTCTGGATTCAATTATCCACAGAAGGCGAATTATGCCTTTTAGTGTTTTTTTGTAAATACCGTTTTGTAAGTATTTATGTATTAGCGGAGGTACGGGATGGTGTCGGTTTGACGGAACAGTTGAATGATTACAAGCGCGCGCGCTCGCCGCTTGTCCCCGTTCGGGCCCGTTCGGGCCCCGTCGCCTGCCGCGTCGCACAGGTGCGCTGCCTTATTAGGACCCCCATCTCTAAAGTACAGTTCATGTATATCTATAGACTTTATTAACTTGCAATTTAATGTGACTTACGTATTATAATATATTTTACCAGTTTTAAACGTGTGATGTTTATGATTGAACGTTATTAGGTTAACAGTGAAAACTTTATATGCGCGTTTGCTGATGAGGTAATGTTAAACGAATGTCTAAATCAAAATATCTAGAGGTATTCGCAATCGAGTGCAATCAATCATATACATATAACTCTAGATTCTACAAAGTCTATATGCCTCAATATTATGTATTATCCATAAGTAATAAACATAAAGGAGCTGATTTCGACAGGCACTAACGAGAAACAGTGTATTCGTACTTGCGCAGTGACATGCAGAAGATTACTCTTGTTAAGTCTGAGTCGGACTACCGTAAGAGACCTACAGATTAATTTGACTTGTGCACTGGTCGTACGGAGCTTAGACCGCTCACTCACGTGGCACCGCATTAAGATTCGAAGAAAAAAAACTATTATCCTCACACACTTTAAGCTTTTATGTCAGTACAAAAGCATTTACTTCTGATTTTTAACCATGAAAATAGGAGTTCGCATACTTAAGAAGGACCAGCCGCGGAGTCGAGGCAGGCTTTATTACAAAGTCTACTGAGCGCAGACAATCTAGGTTAGGGCGACGCGCCGCGACCCCAAATCGATCTTGCAATCTGAGGCGAGGCGCGCGAGTGCGAGCGAGACGGCGCGTGCTGACCTAGAGTAGCAGGTTGGGAATCCGGAAGGTATGAAGAAACCGGCTTCACGGTGCATTTTTCCATTCAATGGAAAGCTCTACGTATACTTCGCCAACGGTAGATTTTTAGGGATTTTAAAATTTTCTCATGTTATAGACAGGCATTCGGAGATGTTTTGTCGTTCATCTATCAACGGGTTATTCACTTATCTTTTAATCATTGAAATGTCATGTGTAAAAAGACAAGCAAGCAAGTTGCCATGGCTGTCTAAAGAAATCATGGTCAAAATGATGAGTTCCTAAAATGTTTCAGTAGGTACCTACTTAGGTATATATTTCTCGGATCAATATAAATTTTCAAAGTCTATAGTTGATCAAGCATTCTGATCTGCGGAAACTGTCTATCTAGTAATGGGTACTACCTGTTAAGTTCGCCGCATCCTAATTAGCTATTTAAATTGTGCGTTATGCTAATGCTACCAACAACACGTAACTATATATAATTTATATGAGCTAATACAATTATCTAATTAGTTGTAACGATTACTTCGTCAATATTAATTTCGATCAACTTCTTCCTCCTTAACAAATAACCAGTCGCAATCCGCTAGCCACATAGGCGTCCGTTAATGACCGTCATTGCATAGTTCATTGAAACTATCGAGACATTTCATTTTCATTGAAGTAACCTTGATCTTCCAAAGTCTTACCAGTAAAGAGTATGGGCAAAGAAGAATCCTAACCTAATTGGAGAAACACGACATGATGATAAGGTGCGAAATCTAATTACTCTTCTTCCAATAGCAAAAAAATATGTCTAGGATGGGCAGGCTTGGTATCTCGCCCTAAATAAGCGTGTAACATAACAATTTAGTGTCGTTGAAGTGTTGATAAGGGCCGGCGACTGCGCGGCCGCTTTCTACCCCGCGGCGCTGGCGGCGGCACTACTTGCCACATTCCGCGCCTGCGGCAACCTCACACACGCCGTGCCAAGCGGACCACCGCCGACCACGACCGACCCGACCACCAACCATAGGAACACTGGAAAATGATGAACACTACCATCTGCTCATCTGTCCAGTAATTAACTAAGTGGACCGCTTCATAGAAGGGATACCAATAATCCGGGAATTAATAACTAAGTAATATGATTTAGACGAGAAATGTTATGTTGATGAATCTCATCGTAATCAATTATTGTCTATTTAAGTCGCGAGTTAATAGGCTTCATTTGGGTTAGCTCGTTCCATCGTCGATCATTAAACATTAAAAAAAAATCAAATCTCAGGAAAATTGGACAGAAAACCCTATTTTGCAGCAATTAATAGGTTAATATCAATAGCCAGGCACAAGCAAGACACGCGCCAAGCGCAGCGCTAAATAAATTATTGATATTAAAAAGGCGGCAATAAAATAAAACACACAAGTCAGCACACTTAGACATAATGTGCGCAGTGAATTATGATCTATTCTGTTGTATATTAATGGAGGCTGGGCTTAAGTTATCGTAATGTGGGGCACGTGTCGTTTTTTTGTCGATCGCAACTTGTGGAATGAAGCAGAATGGGACTTGCGGTCTTGTGATACTACTCCACAGTCCACCGGACACAGCTAACAACTTTTTATTGATACACAATTAATGTCTCAAATTTTTATTGGGAAATTGAATCGTAATAATCGAATCAAACAGCTTTGATTTAATGATCGATCGCTAACGAAGTGAGCCTCGAATTAGAATCGTGATAATGAGAAAGTGGTGTTTTTTACGTTTGTGGAGGATGTACACATTAATATTATTCTAAGTAACTTTAGAATATCAGTTTCGCTTATGAGTTTACAGCAAAAGGAGCCCCGTGCAGCGGGTCTACTTCGACCACGCCTTATCAACAATCTAGAGGTTAATTAGCTAGTTTTAGTTTTTTTTCTTAGTCCTTAAATTATCACACTGACCGTATTGAACCACTAGTAACTTGAATTTGTATCTTCAAGTCGCCGTTTTAAACATTTGTATTCGCCCACTGTTTGTCACCCACTTAGTATTTCAGTAGTCCATATTCAGTATTTTTGACACCTTTAACACCTTCACTGCGGATCACACAAATCGGTCCGATACGGTGCTTGCCGCTGCTGCGCACGGTAAAAACTATATGTTTCTCGCTAGTGTGGAACGATTGAAGAAATTAAAATCCTTTTGGACTTGACACCACTAAGATAAATTAAATCGCTATAATTTAATTTATCCCAGTTGTGTCAATTCCAAAAGGACTGATACGCACTATCGCAAAGGACTTTGGATACGCATTCCGACCGCCATCGCACCAGATGAAAGTTTAATTTTTTTTTCCGCAGGTAGCGTGTTCATGAATTTATTTTCACTCGTTTAAAACATTTCTAATAGTCAATACACATCCAGACAAAGGTGGCATTGTTTTTAACTTTACTATCTAGGTTCTATTCATTTTCGTCATAAAGCTTGGTCCTGTATGATCTGTACATTATGGCGTGCATCATGTCCACTGTGACTACATCTGGCACGACACTAAACTAAAATGGGCCTGGGGCAGACCCTTGGTTAACTCCACTCATTTTATAAAAAATAGTAGTGACGCCGACATTCTTACCCACGGATACTGAATAACGGAGGCTGAATTTGTGCCCGGTTGATGGCAATAGGCTCGTCTCCTATCTATTACATGGGACAAACATAACTGGCGAAATGTGAATGTACTATTAGTTACACCTCTGCCTAAACCTGCGGGGATTACAGTTATGTAAGATACTGAATTTGTATACATGTCTGTGTTAATGCTAACATGCGCTTTATAAGTATGTTCACATGCCCCAGCAATAATTAATATGACATAAACTGCAGATAGACGCAATCAAAGGCCTTTTCGGCACAGTTAAGAACGCCTGCATTCAAATGTCTTCTCTATTTGTATCATTCAATTATCTTCAGTGAAAAAGTTGTTATTGTTATTTTGTGAAAGGTATGCTGACATAGATATGAGTAAGCTCTTATTGATAACATAAAATCTACTCAATCATTAGTTAAGTTGTATTTTAAATTTTAATTTTTCTATTTGTAACTGTTAACATTGTCTCATTGGTGGCAATAGTGGACAAGTTTCCTTCCTCGTCACAGTTATAACAGTGTCATCGACTTTGTGCCTTTATTATTTGCTTTGGTTATCTCTTATTGACACATTCAAACGACTTATCGGTCGAGTCAAGTCTCCAAAATGCCGTTTCACAAGCCACAACATGTCTCCTTTTGCACACCGTCATTGATTTTATTTTCGTCATGTTTAAAGAAAAATATTAGCCGACTTTTAATATTTTACGAACAAGATACTCATGCAGTATTATTTCTTATCTTTTTTATTTCGATGCTAAAGTCATTCACTAAAAGTTCAAGTGAGTTTTTTGTTCATCGAATTTATAGCTCTATTTTAATTCCTCAGTTATTTCATTGAAAAGTATTATAGTTTTAGCTAAATCTTATCGCCTTTACAACAGTACCTATAGTTAACCCTCAATATCAACATTCGGAAATTAATAACTCTATATATTAATTACGTATACAGGAAATTATCTAAATGAGAGGGGTAATTAAACTTCCGTTGTGTAAACGGTCATTGGGTGCGTTAGCGCGTGCGGGTGTGTTGTTGACTTTTCTTGAACAAAACACACCGTTACGCGAGCCATGTCGCGACTGCCGTGCCTTGCCGTGTCGCGTGCATTGCGCGGGCGCGGGCCGGCCCGCAACCTGCGCGCGCGGCTCCACGAAAGTAATCAGACGGCAACTATTATAGACTAGTCACCTGTCAGATATGACAAAGCTAATGTTCATGTTATGTTGCGGTTGTAATATATGTTGAATTTGACGAACAACTTATTACGATCATGCTTGTTTCTGAATTACCCAGCCAACTGTCAAATTATTTTTTTTATGACATCTATGATTGATAGAACTGCCATTTTCGTTTACCACACGTTATGTACAATACTCAGCAGAGTTATGTTATAAGAATAATGCAAACTTTTGAGCATTTACGTTAATAAGCCTTAAAAGACACATGTATTAGAACCCAAAGTCAAGAAACTGGAAAGTTCAGGAAAAGCTCAAGAGAGCTTTTGTGTTTAATAAAAGCTATTGTTTCTGACATCAACGACAACGGCAATATTGGTCGTATGTCGAGTTGGATCACTAGACCGATTTGCTTGTATCAACAGTATATTAAATACAACAACAGAGCCAGGCGAGCACGTATCCACCACTAGGTATCTAATAAGTCCTCGCACTCAATTCGCGCACTTAACGTCATTTGGTTCACACATGCGCTTAAATGGCACTAACTTTAAATATTTCCCTTTCTTTACATAATGCGGTCAAGTAAATTTACAAAAATACTTAGTAGGGTTGCTGTTTAAGCCCAACAAACACAGCCCGAGTGACGTGTCTGCAGTTGGATGCGCACGGCCGCCCCCGAAGCCGCGTCTCGAATGTTGGTCAGGCGGACCGCACACGACAGGTTAACGTGCCTGATAAACAGAAACACCGCGGTAATGCCATTCAAGACTTAACAGCCTTTTTAGACAGCGTGCAACCAATAAACACCAGATACGGTGTCTTTTTCGAAAAGCACCTAAACAATGTTGTGCAATTGCGAACGGTGTTCTTAAGTGGAGGCAAGTGAAGCAAAGTGTAGGTGTCGCCGACTCGCCGCCAGATAGCGGCAGACGTAAGCTGATGGTGTCATGGAATTCCACTCTTAACGTATTTAGCGATTACAAAACAAAACATCATCGCATTATTTATTGAAGCTTAAACTTCTGAATAATTTGAACTCCATTTACTTGAAAGCGGACGAGTTGCGCCTGCGTCGTACGTATCTTAGGTCTTCATTAGAAGTCGATAGTGGTTTTGCTAGCAAAAAATTCCTCAGCAATTAGTTTCATTATCATAGTATGTAAGTATTAATCGAAAGTTCTTTGTTAACTTGGACCTAGCTAACGAGTTGTATGTGAAGCATTTTTGTAATCTATGCGCTTACCTTTCGGAAATGTCAAAGTTGTCTCGAGGAATCTGGAAATGTTAATCAGGAGTAAAACACTATTACGCAGCTCTGTGACGTAAATCATAAAGTTAGTAAACAAATTCGGCACAAAACCTATTGATATCTAAGATTTTGGGTCGCAAACGAAACCGAAACTGAGTTTCGCAATACTGAAACTAAATGACAAGCAAGTGGCTGTGCAGCTTTTGTGCTTAATGTATTTGGTAGCTGAGTACTGAGTAGATAGGTGTAATGTCGTGACAATGGTCGGAATTCGCGAGACTCGTCGCCAGTGCGCCGCCACCGGTCGGTCTTGACGTCGGGTCAAACATTCTAAATGTTCCATTTGTATGACGCAATGTGGCTCGGACTGGATTTGCACTCGTCTTACCAACACTCGTATATTATATACTAACCGCTATATAAATAAGGACGTGCTTTAACCGCGTTCCCCTTCTACTTATTTAGACGTAATTTGTTAATTTGTCAAAGCCCTGAGAAACTGTACACTTGAATGTGATTCAATTATCCTTAATTGATTGTCTCGTAGTAAATGATTTACCTTAAATAAAATAGAAGAACGTCAGTGCCTGACTCCGAAAAAGATAAACCTTTTCCGCAAACTGCTTTTCTTTCCTCACTTTCCTCTTATAAGTTGGGAATCCCTGCTTTCGTTCATAACTATGAACAAGTGCTAACTACCAATTCAAATAGCTATCGCGGGTTACTTAATTGTTGTTGCAGGATTGTTCTTGTAGTTCGACGTCGATTGCTAGCTCAACACTAATCAGTCGCGAGTGCGGTCGTGCCGCAGAGTCGCTGGACATGTATCATTGTGAAGTAGTCGTGGCCGCGTTCACGATTGCAACACTACGCTGGTAGCAGACAGCTTGGCGCGCCACTTTTTTTAAATAATAACTTTTTTCTTGACAAAAGTCGGACATCAGAAGCGGCCAGGCGGGGGCTGAAGAGGAAACCGTTGACTTTCTTTTTTATAGCCTCCGAGAATGTAATAAATTGTATGACTGTTAGACGTGTAAAAGGTTTAGAATTACACTGTTGCGTTTATATAAACGCTCACTTGAAAAATTCACCCCGTATAGATAAACCATCTTTGTCTCAGAAACGTTGGTTGACAGCTATTTTGAATTCCGTACTGTAACGCTAAAACGGAACCTTTTTAAGATTTTTTGCACTCATCGATCGCTAGTCAAGGATTAGAATTTGTTTTCAGAATAAATGCAGGTTATTTCTATCTAGTATTTTTATTTATAAGTATACGAGCCCGAATCGTTCTTCATCGGTTTTTGTTTTATTCCAGTTATTTGAATTACCTACAGATATTTTTAGAAATATATTTTATTTTTATATAAATACAGGGTTATTTGTAAAACACCAGCAACCTCTTAAGAGGTCATTGTACTCATCATTATGAACAACTTTTACTATGGGACCAAACGTGAAATCGCGAAAAAAGAAAACACTGTTCCCTACATTTTTGATCGATTAACTCGTCAAAATGTAGGGAACAGATGTTTTTTTTCGCGATTTCAGGTTTGGTTTGGTTTGGTTGGTTTGGTTTAACTTCTTTATTCTTTACTTTCTTATGATTATTCTACGGCGTAGAATATTCCTTTCTTTTATTCAATGTTACTAATAAAAAATTGTAACTTATTCTTGCTAAAACCCTTTTGTGTGCTGAATGATAGGTACTTAAATAAATATTAAGTTTATTTCTTGAATAATAACTAAGTCAAGAGTCAAGAGTGAATGTCAGAGAACCTACTGTAGGTTCTCTCTCATTCACCTGATTTGCATTGTTCTTAGCGCATGTCTGATTGAATTGATTTTGTGTCTGTAAACACAAAATCAATGAGTCACTAAATATGCTCTCCGAAATGAATTAATTATGTATATGTATACCTATAAAAGTAATAATTTATTTTATACTATTTGGTACATGTATTTTAAATATTTTTGGCGATGATTCACGCCGAACTTAGCGTATTACGTAATACCCAATACTTGTTCTACAATAATAGCCATAGATTATAACATTTATAATATAACATACAGTGACTCAACTATCGATAAAAAATCACTCATTGAAGAATATATTTTTAATATAGAAGAAAATGGCAAATGGTTATTTAACAACAATAAAGAACAATTTATTATTAAAAAGGAGAGAAAATGATACTTAACACTTGTAACTGCTTGCGCTTTATTTTTAATGGAAATCAAGTTTTCTCAAGTTCAAACTTTACGCCTTCTGGTTTTGGAACAAATCCTACTCTGTAGCCGCATCTTACGTTAGATTTCTTCTGTCTCTTCAGTATTCCTGCTTGCAGGTGGTACTGTCGGTACATGTACTCCTTGGTCATCGCCTGCGCAGTGAACATGGTCCTACTCCGCTTCAGTACGTCATCCCTTGGACCCCATGAAGAGTCTAAACCGACTTCTTCATGTAATTTATTTTTATACAAAGCTATTAATATTCTAACAAGGACCACTAGTACCGTTGAGACAATATTCAAAACAAACATATACCACCCTACTGACCCTACTAAGGAACCCATTGACTTTGTCGTAGATTGATATATTCTATAGAATTCAGTACAAAACACATAGACGAGAACGACGCCAGATAACAACCAGCCAACTTTCACGGGAGTATTCGGCTGGATGCCTTGCATAAAGTGAACATCTTCAGCGAACTTGTGCACACCATACCATAGTACAAATACAATGATCTCCAACAGAACTAAGAATAAAGTAAGAAGATCCATCGGATTTTTAGCGTCTAACAAATAATATATAGTCAAATTGCCCAATAATGGCGCAGTCCCAATATAAAGAGACATTGCAAATACAAAAGTGATTAGACCCGGATTTCTGTCTATTGCGGAATATCTTTTTGACAACATCTCTATTAAGTCTGAAATGATACTTAGATATCGAGTGATTGATGATACTGCGATAAAACTGTAGCAAAGTATCAACCAAAAAGATGTGTGCTCGTACACATGTAACAATCGAGGTATCATTTCAAAACTATTTGAAATGGGGTATCTCATTATAAGACCTGGTCTGATATAATTCTTGAAGGCGTATGGGCAGGTCATCATGACGGTTGAGCAGACCCCGAGAATTGTCACGCAGCAGGTGATGACAACCACGATGACGGTGTTGGAGTAGCATGGAGCCCTGAACGAAGTCCTGCTGGCGGAGCCGAACGAGAGGCCGGTGCCGATGCTGAGAGTGTACAGCACCTCGGCTATTGTTCTTGTAAGACTAAACCGCTGAGTGAATATACTAAAATCAGCGTCTAGGGCATCTTCATATTTCACCACCACTCCCTTTTGCAACATGGATCCTATCATGAATACAAAATGAGCGGAAATAGGAAATAACGTACCAAATAAGAAATAACAGTGCAGTGATCGTGCTCTTTTGAAACAACTGAGATACACAGTGATTGCGATCAAACAAGAAGCAAGACCGACCCGCCAGGGCAAGTAATAGCTGTCTCTGTCCCCAGTAAATTAAATCTCCAATATTGAATCTCTGGAAATGAGTGAGATAGACCCGTACAATACGGCGATGGATCATTTACCTTCATGCATTGCCGGTTCACGGAGAAGTTGTAGTTCAAAATGTTGCAATCAGGCTTGCTCCATTTTCCACAAAGGTAGTAAGGGATAGGGTTTTCGAAGCTTATCAACAAATAATGCACTACAAACGAATTTCTGCAGTGAAGGTAGATAATACAGAGGAGTTGCCAAAAAAATTTAACGTATCCGACGTGTGAGAGGCAGGCTCGCGTGCGCCACACCTCGAGGCAGTCGCGCCCCGTGAACTGCCCCACCACGGTCTCCATGTATAGCAGCGGGATCCCGATCACCACGTACACCACCGGGAACACGAGCATGTGCCCCAGTGCTCCTCCGATCACCGCCAGGTGCGGCAGATACAGTAGTGTGCCTACCCCCAAAGTTTTAGCGAGCATCACTGTTACCTATATGCATACTCCTCAATCCCCAATTATTTTCATCTGTATTTTCACAAGTCGCCATCATTGAGAATAATGAATTATTGCACTGAGAAGTGTTTGAATTATGTCACAAAATAGTCAGAGTCGTAGCCAACATGATTGTACGGGATAAAAGACAACAGGTACCTACATAACTTACTTTTAGATATAATATGATTAGGATATCAGCAGATGCAGAATATTCATTGGTAGCTGAGCAGCATATCCCTTTACATAGTTTTATGTAAACTAGTGCATTGAATTCATTCACTTTCGTATAAGCTAATGTAGGAACGCATAACACGTACATTACATGCTTGCGCAAACTGTGCATACAACGCTGACAATCTACAAGGTGGAAGAGAAGATACTAGCAAGCACGCCAAGATTTGTCTACTGTTAGGGTTGGTTAGCTTGCCCGTTATAACCTAGCACTGTTCTGTTGCCCAACAAGCGGTAACTATTGATACGAATTCCTTTTATCTCAACACATACAGATTTAGGTACTGCGAATACTTACAGATAGAATACATATTATGGATTGAATATCGATAGCAGTAGAAAATATCTAGTTAATATAAATTTTAATAATGTGAAACTTCATTTGAATAATTTTTTTCTTAATTAAATCCCTATTCGTAAATACTCGGTATTTATGAGTTAATCAGATTACCTGTATAATTACACTCACACACACACTAATATAAACTCTATGGACAATCTATGAATGTGGAAACAGTAACATTTGATCAAATTAATTTACACGTTGTTAATTTTTACTTTTCTCATAGCCTCTGTTGCAGAATATGTTTTCAACAGCAAGTGACAAACGTATTGTGAGTTACTCAATTAATTCAATAAAAAAAATCGAAGGTATTTTTTCAGCCCAATACTAATTATTATGTCAATAGCAAACAGACCATCTCTTTTTTCTTACTTTAAAAATATATATATAAAACCTTCCTTAGAAACAGTAACAAACGCAGATAAAGAAAGCCCCACGTGACTTCATATTTCAGTGAAAATTACAAGTGATATTATTTATCATAAAGAAATGGTCTTCCTAGTGTGGAGAATAGCTCCCCGGGCAGGTGTCTGCGAGATAATGAAATTGCATTTGATAAACTTGCTGCAGTTTCACTTATGCTGCGATACGAGGCTCGGACTCGTTCCACTTGTAGCTAATGTTTCCACAAGGCTTTCTTGTTTCACGCCAGACTGGTGCGATCATAACCACAGCCTATCCTATTTTATACTTTAACGACACATTTTACGCTTAGATGACTCTATTTACTACGATATAAAATGTAAATAAGAAATACTGTTTTGATTGCGTTCGATAAGTAGGTATGCACTGTAAGTTCGCTTTCTTGTAGGTATCTTTGTGCTTACTGTGAATTTGCATGTTTCTGTCGAGTTGTGAAAGGAAACATCAAACAATAGATAGACTATCAGACTTCACACTCTATATAGAAAAGATTAAATGCGTTTTATTGGTTATGCAAAAAGATTTACTACTTTTTTTTTACCTACCTACATAAATACCTATCTCCCATAATTAAAAGGGACAGCAGTTTCCCTTCAAAAATTAAATATGTTTTCCGTAACATGCTTTGTTTTGCGACAACAGAATTATCCCTAATTATCCCTTTACAATAAACAAGTTGAATGAAGTCAGAAACATAATCGTAACGTTTCAATAAATGATTAAAACACTGCAGTAGCAACTGCCCGTGAACTATAAGCTCTCATAGTTCAGCAATGCCACACTTAGCCGACAATAGTACTCGTTAACAACTGAAATAATGTTGCTTTCAACGCGTAAAGTAATATAAGTCTCCGGCAAGTATGTACTAGGAAATGCAAAAGCCGTTTGACAAGTGGTTTAAAGACGATATCAGTGAAAAATATGCATCTTTTATTTACACAAACATTTTTATCTGTCAACTTATCTTATCAATATTTCTGCAATGTACCGAAGGTAGATAAACTGGTTAAAATCAACTATTTTGCGAACCCCACCTTTGTTTGATGACCCACATTCGGTTTAGTTAATTATTTTTAACTTTACTTTCATACACGTGACCACGTTTTTAAACCCGTGGCGCTGATAACACAACTTAACACCTTGTTATGTCTTTCAAAACACCTATGTATGTGTATAACAAATGGGAAATATACCTAGTTTTGGCAAAAACTAAGAGTTTCCATGTTAGGACAAGCACATACACACAGCATCAGTATGTGCTAACCCCTCAAGTTTTAAAATGGTACACTGCTACAACACTGAATTCTTTATGAAAAATCGAAAGAATACTTCTGCCCAGAAATGACAATTCCAGAAACTTTATGGAGCTTTGACCCATCAAATAAAAGTTGGTTTACAAGCATGCCAAATGTAGCATTCTATTTGTGCTTTATTAGTGATAACTAAAAACATGTTTAAATGCTTTTAAACCTTGTTTTGGGGGTGGATGTCATCCATGGGACCGGAAGAATTAGTAGAAGCAAGGGCGCATGAACGGCCAGAACTATCTGCTTTTGCAAGATGTTATGGTGCCAACAGTGCGAGTTGCTTACCCAGAAGAACTGATCTATTTTATTCAAAATAACTGTTCGGTCCATCGTTCGCTTATAGTGCTGGATTGGCTCACTACACAGACTGACATAACTGTCATCTCCTGGCCATCGAAGAGTCCGGATTTAAATCGAATTGAAAATATGTGGGGTCAAATGCTTTTAATCTGGGATTCAAGCGAAGTGAAGTCCAAGATTAACTTGTACAATGAAGTTTTGAGGAGTTGGGAGTTAATGCGAGGTAGTAATGCAGGTTGGACGATGGTTACTCAAATGAGGAGCAGACTCCAACAAATAATAGAAAGCGAAGGTCATCCTCTTCGCTACTAAATTTAATTTATTTCATAATTTCACACTTTGCAATCCCGGTTAAATATTATTATACTAAAACAGTAAAGTTGTATCTGTAGTGAAAACATTTTGTTAAATATAGTAATCTCACAGTTTATGCGGTTATGTTAATTAAGTCTGAGAAGAAAATAAACAACGAAGACATCGAGCTCATATGATCCCACTATTGTAAATTGGTATAGCGAAATATTCTAAGTAGACCTTGAGTTAATAAGAGATGTTAATTGTTTATCTATTGAAAACATGTTTATTCATTTGGTGGGTTTTTCACTATTCACTTCATTGGTGCTCATTATTGTAATTCTGCCAAACTAGGTCCTAGACAAGGTGCAAACGCTTCAAAATTCGTCTCTTTCAGTGTCGCTTATCAGACTGTCAAATGTCAAATTTGTATGCAGACGAAATGGCAGATCACATGTCGTGTCGTTAGCTTATGTCAATCTAAACTATTTCTAGGGCTTCCTATTTTATCATTTTGCGTTAAGTTGGCAAAATATGTATAATATTATGATAACTGTAAATTATATATATAATTAAAATAAGGGCAATAATAAATATTATTCAAGTATTTAATATTTCTTAATTATAAATTCTTTATAAATATTACTAAAACAAAATAGAAAAATACTTTATACTAAAAAATATATAATGACAAAGGGCACACTTCGTGCCCAGGATTTGAACCTCCAATCTTATGCACGGCAAGCGGTCTTGATACCTCCGGTATAATTGACGTTGAATAACTTCTCGTAACCGTTAGCCGTATTGTCTTGCTTGTCGCTCTAAGCAATAATAAAAGTATTGTCATTTTTTAGAAAAACAAAAACATTAAAAACAGACTTTAAAAAAATAAATAATAACATAAACTTATTTATTCACAAAAACAATTAATTTAGTACTTAATTATAATAAAATGTTTTTTTCAAAATACAAAAACCAACTTGGGCCTTTCCTGGATTTGAACGCACATATGATAATAATATGTCTTTTGCGGGGGTAAGCACTTAATGGAGCTGTGTATACCTGATTATAGTTATTCTAATGTTATCTACTAATGATCTAGAACGAAGATTAATGTTTAAGTTAATACAATTATTTTGTAGTTGTAGTCTTATGACCCATTGAATATTAAGGAGCAAAGAATGAAATGCAAGTTTTGTGTGTCTATGAAAATCTTAAGTCACAAAGTAATGTTTTTAGAAAATAAATGTGTGGGAATGCATGCTCATCATAGTCATCCTATCTGCTGTGATAAAAGATAAAGATTGTTTGACCAGGACGCTGGGAAAGGAAACCCGTGAACTATAAAGTGACTGTCTCTCTTGACATGACAAGAACAAGCGCTGTGTAGCGCTGCTAACATGAAAAACTTAAACACAATCATGTAATAATCCAGTAAATTAAGTGGTTAAAACGAACCTGATATAAAATACCTATATCGTGTAATATTTGTTATTTAATCTCCATATTATGTGTTTACTCGTAAGTGCAGTATTATCGACGGAACGTTTATCTTCGCACGTTGAGTGACGACGACGCGCGCGGGCACCACAACGTCAGATTACCACCCGATACTATTCGATATAATGTATTTTTATTAATGCAATTCATATTCACCGACTACAGCTACCTTTGTCGTAAGATAAACACCCACAGATAACGCAGTGGGTAAGCGTATACAATATACTACACATAATCATCATCAATGATTATGATTTCAGCGAGGCGCAATTTTTCAACAATTTGTGTAAAAGTGGCAATGACTACATATGATTCTATATCTGATTCGCGATTGTGATTATAGGTACTACTTCTATCTAACAGATTTTATCAGAAATTCAGAATCAGACGATATTTTGTTTTCATCCTATCTTTTATGGCTTTAACTACCACTGTCATTGGAAGAAGAATACTTCATTTACATACATGAAACTCTTTTCATTCTTTGTTTTCAGCACAAGTTCAAAGATTTCCACTCATTATTGACTGGCGATTCTTTTGTCGCTTTTACCATAATAGTAGCACGGTGAATTTTGTCGCCCATCGGACCTCAACGCCCACGTAAACTAATATGCTGGCATCGAAGTAACGGTGTAACTGTTAACTGCTTATCTTCTTGACAACTTAGCTATAAGAATTAGTGATAGCTACAAAATGGGTCATGGTGACTACACCATAACCAATCCAGGTCAACGTGGTTGCTCGCTCAGGTTTGCAATTTTAAATCAATCCGTCGACCGCTAAGCTATCTTTATTGGAGATCGTTTACCTCGTGAAGGAAAAACGCTGGAAAGATAAATCTCTAATCTTTGTAATTCAGTTTACGATAGATACCAAATGAAATTGCTCACTTTGCACTCCTCATTAAATTTGGACGTACTTTAGTACTAATTAAATGATAGTAGGTATTTCGTAAAAGTCTAGGTAAGTAACGATGAGAAATACTTAGTCAAGTATGAATGTGTGGGACTGTGGGTATCCCAAGTGTTCTGAAGAAAGTAGGTATACTGACTGAACAAATTAAAATAATTATAATAATATAATAATAATAAAATTTATTCAAAAATCTAAAGTACAACTTTAACAGTTTATCTTAAATCTATATCAAGTTCACTCATGATTTGTGCCTGAACTAGGTAATCCTGTGTTTCAGGCGATTGTAAGTAACATTAATTGATTAAATAATCACATATCATACTAATCTTATTGGTACATAGGTAAAAAGTTATATAAAAATTATATTAATTAAAAGTTTTGAAAACAAGTTTAACAAACTCACTAAATATTTTCCTCAGTTTCTAGAACATTATTACCATGATGGGGAACACATTTCACGACCGCTTACAAAATCCTCCTTATAAGTAGAGTCGTATGTTGTTATCGGACTATGTATCTTATACAAACAGTCTACGCTAAGTCGGTGACGCGGCCTGCTATTGATTTTGACTGATAGAATCGCGAAGCAACTTACAGTGCTGGCAAACAAACCTTTCACACTATAGGAAGAACGTCTTCCATTTCGTTATTATTGCTAGGAAATTATGACATTTGTGAACTGTCTTGAAAAGCAAGGTAATGAGACCTGTTTTTCAGGATACTTAGGAATAACACACTTTGTTGTCCTCTCACACACGATCCAAAGGAAATTTTCTTTTTTAAATCTTGTAGGTACTAACAGTCTCCAGTGAAAGTGGAGGAAGGTGTTTCAGACTGAAAAACTGGCTGGCTAACTGGCTTCTTTTAAAGTGTTTCGTCTTCTGTTAAGAAGTGTTATGTTCATATTATTTTCATGTTACAATTAGCATCGGTACCTTTAGGTATTACACAGGTGTTTTAACCAACTCGTAATTCTAGATAAGATTAGGTATGCTGAATAATAAAATGTTTCAAGATCCGATTATGTGTTATGCCTACTTAATTATGAGAAGTACCTAATAATAGTCACTGAAGAAATGGAAATAGATATGGTTTTATCTGTAAAAAATGAAGAAAAGCATCGATGAAAATTCCCTAAAACTACAATTTAAACTTGTCATCACAATTTGGCACTGGACACAATAGTCAGTGAACCAGCTGTGTAAATAGTCTATGAAACTATTTCATTATCATATATATAATACGTTTTAGAGGTATAATACAATGTAGTGAAATACCGAATGCCTCTGAAGAGAATATTGGAATCGTGACTCGCGCTGGCTGCACTATAAAGAGCCGTAAGTGATGTTAATAAAGTTACATTTGCGTTGCACGTTTATCGTTTTAACATTTCACTATCGATAATGCTGTCCTACTCTGACGTGGGAGGCGTGATTTGCTATTTCAAGCCGAATAACGCAGTGCAACGGAGCGACCGATAGCTGTCCTTGTTTAGCGTAGCGGCGACCTATGACCTAATGTATCGACTGGTGAATGTGGCCACCGCGGTAAATCGAATAATTATCCGAAGTAGCTGGACCGATTAGCTAATCTCAGTACCGGCGAGTACGGTACGGAGAACGATATCTGATAAATTTATCCGCAGGTTTTTGAATTTACATAATTTCAATTTTTTTTTATTATACATAGGCATGGTGGTGAACATAGCGGTCAATAACTCCTTTTAACAAAGCGACTTTGCACTTTCTGTAAAATTTTACGGCGACAAAAACAGGAAATCTTTGGAAAATTATTATTATATTGGTAACCAAATTGTGACTAACTGTAATTACTTGCTTTAAAACCAGTTCTATTGCTAATAAGCCAAGTAAACTATACTGAATATATAACGTAAACGAACACCTCTGAAAATGGATTACCCCCTATTCTTCGGGTAGTGTACATAATACAAACGAAAGATACCCAATTAATGGAGGCTGTACTACATGTATAATGTAAAGGCTTAGAAATAGATACCTACCTATGTACGTACATATAGTGAACTTTAATGCGGTTATCAAGATATCTCCATTCAAAGTGGAAACACTTTGAATATTTGAACAGCAGTAGTAAATAGGCTCTCTGGGGTAGCTCCTAGCTCGTTATTTATTCGAAAGTAAGATTTATAAAGTACGGAACCACGCTGTGTTAGATATTCGCTATCACAGTTCTGTGTGAAAACGCCCGCCGGACAGCCTGGCACTTGGCAGCCTAGGATTAACACATAAATGTACTGTGAAAGCAAGGTCCATAATTAAACATAGTTGTGTTTATGTATTAACTAATTAATCGGCCAATAAGAGATGTCAGCCTGTTTGCTTAATAAGTGACGCCGGTATTAGGCAGTCGCGCAAGTACAGCAGACGTCCAACAGTATCATTAACACTAGAAACGGGATATTTACCATGTTTACTGTTTGTCCGTGATCATGGTGCTTGCAACAGCGCCGAAATATCGGGAACTGAAAACAAACAGTAAACATGGTAAATATCCCGTTTCTAGTGTTAATGATAATGTTAGTGACCATGGTTTAAAAACTTACGTCCAACAGTACCTACTGGACACTACATATTTTTAGATAAGGTAATTTAGGATTGCTCAATGCTCGAATGCTCGACCCAGGTCATTTGATGATTTCCCAAAAAAAAGATAATTTCTGGAAAGCCACGTAACAACTGAAACTGAAACGCTAAAGTGAAGTTCATTATCTATAGTCATTTAGGCTTCCAGAATTGGAACACAATGTCCCTAACTTCAGCACAAGTTGCTCAAACTGTGTTGCTTCGGAGTCAGGGGCGAATGCTGGTAGAAATTGCTGAAACTTTAAATGTACCGCGTACAACTCTCAGGTACGCCTTAAAAAGGTACGACCAGACCGGCTTCTACACAAGGAAACCAGGAAGTGGCGGTATTAGGTGTACATCAGCGTAAAATGACCGATTTATAGCTCTCGTAATTTTAAAAAAAATGGTTCTAACTATGGCTGATTTACGGTACTTAGCGGCTAAAAATTTCAAGAGGGGTCAACGTTAGTGCATAAAAAGATGTGAATAAAATGGAACTCCAATAAACATCTAGAAAGTGAAAATGACTATTAAACATTTATAGATGTGAAGGGTCATAGAGATATTTCAGTTAAAGTCTATAAGTAACAGAAATACGGGTGGTCCCTAAGAATAGAAGATTTTAACGATCTTTTACCGCTTATAATATCTTAATACTAGATACTAGCAATAAGCGATTGAAGTAATCACTCGTTTGCAGTCATAAAATTCGTCCATTAATTTATTAGTTAAGTACCAAAAATCTGGAAAAGTTATGTCCATGTATTTCTCAAATTTTTCAGAAGAAGTTAAAAAGATATTAATTTTTATACAAACGTGAGCTCAAAAATCATTCCCACACAAAACAAACTCAACATATCTGATGAGTTAGCGAGAATCCAGTTTCTGTGTTTCGAATCCAGAACAACCAAATACAATATTTTTTCTTTTGAGAATAGGCCCACCACATACATTGTAGCGTATAATAATGAAACGTATATGGATTTCTCCCTTATAATCTCTAGATTACAGTGGTACTATTAGCTAAGCTTTTTCAAACGGGAATATTGACAAAATCCTAAAATGAAAACGTGAATCTAACAATAACCTCAAAATGAGCACTGCTGTCTAATTTAATAGGTTTACCCGGTATTTTAAGTTAATGCAGTGCACTGGGGGTCTAAAATTACCGCTTTAGCAAAATCATAATAGGATAATAATATGAATTACGTTTAAATTCGTAAAATGGTCACAAGGCGACAATTCATAATAGTACGTACGTCTATGACCATTTTAAGAATTTAAACGTAATTCATATTATTATCCTATTATGATTCTGCTAAAGCGGCCATTTTAGACCCCCTGTTCAATAACAAAAATAGTCACTCATCCGTGTCCGTACTACTTGAAATATTTTGATGCGATTTGATAGACTGATTTACGAGAGAGGATTTATAATATTCATTTGGAAATAGCGCGGCATCGCCTAGCAATTACATTCAAACGTTCCTCGAGAATCAATTTATGTAATCGTGACAATTGCATCAAAATACTTTCAGTAAGAAGTTCCGGAGAAAATCAGGGACTGACAGACAGACACAGTGTGGAACTTTATTTAATATTTATTGTTTGATAAGTTAGCATAGGGGGATCCTAAACACGATTAAAGTCACAATGACTAGAGATTATCAAAATATTTATTTAGGTATGATATTATGCACTGATAAATATTACCCAAGTAAGATGTTCTAAGCTGGCCGTTTATGGGGAAAAACACATTATATATACTTCAAAAACATATATTTTATTGCTTTTAATCATCATCATCAATTAGTAGTAGGATTTCATCAAAGAAAGATGCAAGTGGTTCGACCTCATCTTGATGCCGTGCCCAAGATAAGAACCACACGGCAGACATTACATGTGCAAAACATCTGGCATATCAGGCGCAGGCATTGGGGGTGGTTGTGGGATGTTACTGCTGTATTCTATTCCTATATCCATTGGCTGTATTTCCATATCTCTGATATCATTCAGTTGCCTCTGCCTGTGCTCGGGAAGCTCTCAACTAGCAAGCCATACTCGTTCGCACGTACTGAACGTTCCACCTGAAAAAGGTCATAATTATTGTAAATATAGCTTTTTTTTGTTAGTCTGAACTGTCCCACTCCTGGGCAAAGGCCTCTCCACATTCCTTCCACTTATCTCAGTGTTGTGCTTCTTCTCGCCAATTCGAGAGGTAGTCATCCAAGGCATTTGTAATTACTAACTGTCTACGCTGCAGAACCCATATAGTCGAAGTAAGTAGTTCATAAAGCTGCAGGACCGAAATGGGACTGGGGAGGCAATGTCTTCTGGAAGTCGGCACAGCTGAGGACCCTTATAGAAAATATATCTTGTTACTATTTTATTTTTATTTAAATACGCACACATATGCATAAATATTACCTAGTGCAATGGTATCCACTGTAAAATAATATTCCTTTCCGCGGAGTCAATAATCTTAGCTTATGTTTGGTGTGCTCTGAAATTAAAGGCCCGCATGGAATGCAAATATTCCTTCCAAATCTTCTAATTAAATGAGCAGTATGAATACTTTCACTCAATAACATTAGGCAGTTTCCACAAACTGCATCAAGTGTGTATAGCTGAAAAGAAATAAAACAAGTCAAGAATCATAACACTCCATTTGTTTCCACTACCCTCCTTCTAGTGTAGCTGGATAAAAAGATAATTATTTAGTCCCATTAATCTCTCGAGCTACGAATATGATTTAAGGAATGTACCTGTCTTATGAAATTATATTTCATTTATTACAAAGATAATTAAATTATTTACAAACTACAAATCTATAATAGTGATAAATATGTACAAGTAGAAAAGGGTTACAGGGCGTCCAAAAAATCTTCTGCACCGCTGCTGTCAACAGGAAAATTGCCCAGAAGGCTGGCAGCATTGCCACGTTGGATGCCAATGCTGATTCTTTGGCCAAAAAATAGGTCCGCCCTCTGGTCACGTGAAGAATCGACCTTAGCGATTTCCCGAAATACTAGGTGGGCACTCGGACACCTGTCTTATTAGTTCATTACTGGATTATTAAATCCTAAGGGGTGGGTGGAATAGGAGGGTAACTCGCACTATACCTACTAAAACTACCCTAACGGTTTTTCATGGTATCATGTTAGTTACAACACAGGGATGTGACGTGAATAATATAATCAAGTTCAAATCAAATCAAGAAGCGAGAAATCCACACACATACAAGTTGGCGCACGTCTGTAGCATGTTACAATGCACAATTGACACAACTGTTTTGTGGAGTATGCGCTGTACTTGCAGATGGCATTTTTATGAAATAGTTTTTAATAAATGGGAAAAATCTGCAGAAACAGAAAGAGTAAACGTCAAATGAAGATCGCTTCCTAAGTGTGCGTCCACACTCCACAGTGAATGCGCGGTGACTAGGGCCTAAGGCGGGCGCGACGGCGCACGTGCGGTGGCCAGAGTGACAAGCGAGCTGTTGTAGTGCTGAGACGTATTTCAGGTGTTACAAACCATGGACGGGTGTGCATAAAATAAATAAAAAACAGAGATCTAAGGTGATTTTTTACTTTGTATGAAAAATTGAGATTGTATCCTAGGAAATTGGAGAATAGAGAAATAAACACTTCAGTATTTATCGCCTCATATTTTATTTTAACAAAAAAAAAAGAAGTTTATCAGTGTAGTGTAATGAAAATGAAGTGTATGTGTGTAATGTAGAATGTAATACATTATAGAATAAGAATAAGAAGTCGCGCTTACGCCGAGCGACAAGATTGAATTGGTTTGGGGCTTCCCGCTCGTTGGGCCGCTGGCTGACTAGCAAGGATCATAATTATATACTCTAGGGAGAAGAATGTCAAGCACGTATAAATAGAATGGCACGGTTTTGGCGCCTCCTGGTGGATGCCCCCGAAGAAAGCGGGAAATTCAAAATCGAATTCTACGTCGTTAATGGCGAGGATAACATTTAACAATGCAAAAAGAGAAGATGATGACAAGAGAATTCACAAGAAATAACATTAACATGCGCTTGCGCCGGTAGACATTTTTCTTGTGAAGTGGTGTGGGGCGGCCTGGCCAATTAATAAATTTTGAAAATAAATAGCCTCTGCCCGATCTATCAGTAAATTAAATTAATTATTTATTTATTGACTTGATTTTTAACCGTTCTGTTTATTCATAGCTACAACCTACGCTATAGGAGCGTATTTCTCTTATATTATGCATTAATAATATTTATTTTTATTGAATTTTAATAATATTAACATTGAATAAATAAGCCGAAATATTATATCGGCTAATTTGTTGATTAATAATTTCAACAAGAATGTCGCTATAACTACCATATGGTAGCTTTTTAACATTCAAAGCATCTATTCAGTTTTGCTTTTTGCCATCAAAAGTTATTATAGATCGAAAAATTTTTAGGTCTCGCTTAATAGAGGAGAATTTGACAACATTGGTCTAGCCCCCATAGGCATTCCAAGGTTTACGCAATGAGACGACCCCGCCTGCTGACTAGGCCCGTAGTGTGGCCATAACGCGCGGATAAGAATGATTGAAAACTACGCGCACTATATCGCTCATGCCCGTCGCGCTTAACGCCCGCCTTAGTCACTACACTATGGACGTGAACGGTGGTTTCATATGTTTGATAATTCGCGCCCGTTGTAGCAACCGCGCTAGGCTCGCATTGTGGACGCGGGCTAAGACTGTGAGCTTAAAAAAATAAACCTTTTATGAAAATCGAGACATGAAAGACAGGAAGAAAAATATTTTCGTCGTTTCGATGATTTTATTTAAGTTAACTAAGTAGCATCGTACAGATTGTAATGTTGCACAAAGACCGTGTCAGCAGGTGGAATATCGTTTGTGATGTGGCTCCGCACTCAGACTTTGTTTCATCGGAATGAAAAAGAAAGACCAAAGCGACTATCTAAAATATCACACTTTTCAAGTTATCACAACAATCTTCAAGCAAGTTTAAGTAAGACACAGGGACCCGTTCAACGTGCTGATACCCAAAACTCAATGCTTTTGCAAAGCAAAAACCTTCAGTACTGATAATAATCTAACAGGTAACAGGTTGACAGCCCTAGATAATTTAAAGCTTTTCACTCTATCAGGTGAAACGCGTTTCGAAACATACATAACCTAGCCGTAGGTAGGTACTTCAAGCTGTTAGCTCGAAATTGCAACTGGTTGTTCATGTATCTGCATCAAGCCTTATATCTTCAAATTCACTGCTGCCTGATAACGTTTTGCTGTTATGTTAACTTATAACTTACTGAGTGAACGATCCAATTATTTTAACACATCATCTCTGTTCATTTGTCTCTGTCAGTACTGATGATTATAAAATTTTGAGTATTTTTCGACTGTTCTTCTTCTTGTTCTGAATTAATAACAGCGTCACTACTTTAATTGACGTGAGGATAAAACCTTTCGTCCGTATGCTTGATACTGTTTGTCTTTGAAGCTTTTACATTCCAAGTTAAACAAAAAAAAAAACAAACAAACATTTACAGCCACTCATGATCGAGTAACCATAAGAGAGCCAAATTTTACACTCAGTTCCGTTGCTGCACCCTGTGAAGATACTATAACTATATAGAACTATAACACTAACTTTATCTAGAAAGGTTCTAGACATATCTCCTAAATCAACTTGAACAATCGATATAATTTTATTTTAAACCCAACACGACACAGTGGTGTTGCAAACAATCTCACAACTGTATACCTATGTGTTATTGAAAGTGAGTATTTTACAACTTGATTCTGATAAACGTTGGGTGTCCAAGATGGGCCACAAACTTGACATTTTATAGCCCCCGCTTAACACTGGTAGTTACGATGCTTTTATATCCCATACCAATGACATACGATTATTGCACATCGTCAATTCGACGATTTAAAGTCGTTCGCAGCTCTATATTCACACAGAAACAATTATTTTGCAATGGTTGAGCGATAACTGCATAGGCATTACAAAAACTCGTTTTAGTCATGTCAAATGATAAATTGTAAACCAGCACATAATAAGGCCTTCATATTAAAAGACAGAGCACCATTTTACCTGTCTCGATGTGTCCCAAAACCCTAAACATTTATGCTAATAACACACACAACAAGACGAGAATATGACCCATTGTCGATTCAACAACCATTGACTATTATCTTTTCGATGACAAATGAGCTCAAAACTCTGCGTATCATTGTACGTCAGTCTCAAAGCAGTGCACGAATGAAACTTTAGATAAGCGCATTATACATTGCCGTGTCACTGAACAAACGTGTAAGAAGTCACAAGGAAAACACGACGATGTAAATAGCTAGATTTGAATGGCTGCGTCGATTGTCAAAGTGAAGGGTAAAGCCGATTTAGATCGGACAGATAGAGAAACATGCGTGATGCTAAATCAAAATTTAAATGTGTGCTTATGCGCATACAATTCGAAATCCAAAAGAACGAAACTTAAGTTGAACGATACCTTGCCACATTGATACAAGACGAAGACACCGAAACGTTAAAGTAGTGTGCCTTCTTTACATTCGGCCTATTTATTATTTTCTTATTATCATACTATACTAAGACTATTTATTTTGTAGTATCAGTAATCAGTTTTTTACCAAGCGTTTATTGATTATAAGCATTTAATTTGATCCCTCACGACCGTTCAATAAAATATTTCAGTCGTGTTGAAATTCATTAAGTAATCTAAATTATGTCGATAGCATTCTAATATCATTAAACGACGTTAAATTGTGCTATAAAAATAATTTGGTCAAGCAACTTATATTTCGTTTTATCCCATTCATGAGCAGTCGATGAATATTTTCTTCAAAAACAAACAAAATTAAGTGTAATATATTTACAAGCGCGCGTTGGCGTCTTACGATCTGCGTGAACATAAATAGGCAATTATTTAAATGAAATAGTATTTTATTTGGTAAAGCTGTCAGTGTCCTAAAATCGTATAAATTGTGTTAACTGTTACATAGAATCGATTACCTAGAAGTAATTTAACACCTCTATCAGAATATCCAAAAGAAAACACGCGCCGCGACCGAATCTGGAAAAGAGATTCATAATAATAAATGACTTTTGTCAGGGGGAAACAAGGTGCGTGCCTTCAACGGTTGGGTCATGCCGATTTTGATGTATTCTTTCGGCATACTCAAATGGACTCAGACGGAACTTGATGCCCTGGATAGGAGGGTCCGCGCACTGCTGACCGCGAATCGAATGCTTCACCCACGGTCGTCGATGATGAGACTGTATATCCCGCGGAAGAGCGGGGGTCATGGCTTCTTAATTGCTAAGACTCTGCACAACCGTGAGCTATGCAGTCTCAGGGAATACTTCCTGGGAGCCGACGTGGGGATGCACCGAGATGTGGTCTCAGTGGACAAGGACCTCACCCCGCTCTCCCTGGCTAACGAGAACTGGCGCAAGCCTAGAGTTTTAGACACTAATAACCGCAAGGAGACATGGCAAGGAAAAGAGCTTTACGGACGCTTTTACCGGGCCCTACATGGGCCCGATGTACTTAGTCTTCGTAGCGTCCGTATCTTGGCTGCGCTTCGATGATCTATTCGGGGAAACCGAAGGTTTTGTCTGTGCAATAATGGACGTTATGATGACGAATAACTACCGGAAAAACATTGTGAAGGATGGCACGGTTGACATATGTCGGGCATGCCACCGTCCGGGAGAATCGATCCAACACATTATTTCTGAGTGTTCTTGTCTGGCTAACAGAGAGTACTTGCATTGACACAAACTCGTTGCTAGGATTATCCACCAGTGTGCCATACTATAAGTATGCGCCCGACCCAGTTCTCGATGATGGTAATATCACGTTGTATTGGGATCGACCTATCGTCACTGACAGAACTATTGTTGCCAATAAGCCTGACACTGTGGTGACAGATCGATTGGAGCGTCGCGCAATGATTGCTAATATAACGGTTCCGCATGACGAGAACCTCGTGAAAGCAGAGAAAGATAAACAATTCAAATATCTAGATCTGGCTCGCGAGGTTGTCGACATGTGGCATCTAAGGAGGCTCTCGCTGGGCAGCTGGATCAAGGGCTTGATTCAGAAGGCAGTTCTTCTGGATACGGCGCGTATTTTTAGGAGGTTCCTCGCTCAAGAGCCCTGACCACAGGTAGCTCGGACTCTGTTCCCGATGCCGGTCGGCTACTAAGTAATTTCTATATTTTTAAATGTTTTTTTTTTTATAATTTTTGATAATAACATATTTAATAATAATTATGTTTAATAATTATTATTTTGTTAGAAAAATGAATAAAGGAAATGACTAATACTATAAATGAGTTTCTCGCGTTCATGCAGCAGTGATTTAAACAACAGTAATTGCAGCATAAATACAATTACTTAAGAGGTGATTGGGGTTTGAAAACATCGGAGTTTTCACCGTAATTACGCGTGGGCCGAGCGTTTACTGGCATGCCAGGCTTACGGGAGGTGATAGGCCACACACGTATTTTACGCGAGAGTGCGATCTGCAGCCGGTGATTAACGACTGTAGACGCGTAGAACAGCGATCACAAGGCACTATTGGTATTGCCATCATGCTTGGCGGAATGGTGATTCTTACGTGCATTCGAGTCACGTTTGTAAAGTCGTCCGGACTTGGGTGGTGCTAACAGATCACCCAAGCGAGGCGCGCAAAAGTTCTTTCACGTTATGTGATATTGTGACTACAAACTTGTAGGCGATATTTAAGGGAATATAATTATAACTTAAAACGATATCGTCGTTTAATAATAAAGCTTATAAAATCGGGGCGAGAGAACTGTTTCACAAATCCACATATCTTCTACCAAAACTTTAAAAGGCAGGCTGATCTTCATATTGGCGAGCCACTGCATAAGCGGGCGGTTATTGAGAGAAATGAAATGATGTGAGCGCATCGATCACGGCTGGCATAGAAAGTGCACCCACGACTCAGTCGAACAGTTGCAACGTGTCGCAGTCGCATCGCGGCCCTGTCAGCCCTCATGCCCAGCTATCGCTTTCAGCTTCTGCTAAGTAATGTGTTCTGTTCAACCACACAGACTCGCCACAGGCTATTTATATTAATTTGAATGGATTGTGTAACTTTTTGTTGCTACAATACCGGCCTGTTACTGTCACACTACAGAGCAAAGGCCTCAATTCATACAGACAAGGCATGAGAATTGCGATTTCAGACTTACTTTACGAAAAAATATGTTGAATAGAAATGTACAGTACCTAACCTCTTTAGTAATGAAAATTTCCGTAGACACTAGGT
Organism: Eurois occulta; assembly: GCA_950022335.1. NCBI lineage: Eukaryota > Metazoa > Arthropoda > Insecta > Lepidoptera > Noctuidae > Eurois > Eurois occulta. The sequence goes on along the minus strand of OX465477.1, from coordinate 12,823,710 downwards.
AGTTCATGTAATGAGATCACTAATTAAATATTTTCGATATAGGGTAAACACACCTTTTGTTGCCACCCCACCAATATCGACACCCTAACAGTTTTTATCAAATAAATTAATAAATCTTCTTGACATGTTGCTTGAAAAGTAAAGTAAATGGAGTATAATTTATCCTTTATTATATTGGTGGTACAGAACTGTTTAAAAAAAAACAATATTGCGTCCGTTCCGTCCGTGTGATATTTAAATACTCCATCAAAATCAAGAAGAATTTAACTATTTGCTAAGGGAATGGTTGTTTTAATATAATTTTATTTCAGTTTTCTAAGTAAGAATCCTTAGAGTTTGATATTATTTTGGTTATTTAAGCACTCGTTACCCGTGGTCCCGGTGGGTCGACCTATTACCGGGTCCATGGGTAATTTTAATTACCTGTGGTTCCATGGCATTAGGGATTGCTCCCGGACTTCTGACTATATCGATAAAAAATGAAAACCGTCAGTTACACACAATATAGTTTACTCAAAAAAATAATTCCATCCTTGGGAACAAAAACATACTCATACCAGAACTACACAGTGACACAAGTCTGGCTTGAGGTTTACTTTTTGTAATGCCGAATATATTTTTGCCCATCCTCCACATTGCTTGCTGCCAGTGATAATAGCACCCTAGACTGATACAATGAGTTTCCACATGTTGTTCAAACTTTAGTGAGCATCAACTTTTTAAAATTATGATGTCAACATCTGGTACCTACGCGCAAAGTACGAAAATCCATTTTGTAGTCACGGCGCGTCACAATAATAATTGGTTTTTGACCAAATGTACCGAATATAGCAATTATGAACACCTCTATTTGTATGTAAAGTTCGTTTTAGGTGCTGAGGAAGGTTAACATGTAAAAAAGGAGTTGAATTACCTTTAATAGATCCTAACAATCATATTATAACAACCCCCAAGAGTGTGTATCATAACTGCATCCCATGGCTTTTTTTTTTGTAAAAATAGACAAAAAGTTAAACATAGCAACAGAAATCCCTACCGAAGCAAGATGCTAAAATTTGCGGCCTGCTCTTACATTCTGCAATCTCTTAATTAGTTCTTAAACTTTCTAAATAACGTTCTGGCTAAAGTTACTCCAATCTGTGTAAATAGACGAAATAACCTATCCTATTCGAGACTAAGTGTGAGGTAGTTTCCCCCGCCCTTACATCCTACATTCTCTTAATGTGTGAGCTCTTCTGCCGTCTACGTAAGTTGATAAAGTTGAAAACTTATTGTGTACAAAAGAAAACCTCATCAATCCAAACGGTTTTCAACTCGCTTTGTGGAGCTAAAGCTGCATCCCCTCGAAATAATCCAGCTGGTGACCATTTTTGCATCAGCAGCACACCTCAAAACGTAACAACGTTTTTAAAGTGTAAAAATGTTTTTTGACCGAATTTGAGGACTGAAGATAGTCTGAAAAAGAAGCCTTCAATAAGAATAATAGGATTAACTTTATTGGTTTTTCATCAAACCTGATATTAAATTCTCAATAAATTATCTGAAGTTATTATTTCCTGAACAGCAAGGGGTGTCAATAAATTGGTATTTCAAATAACAATAACTGCGGATAAATGGCCTTTTTTGTTAAAGGCTACAAATAAAAAACTTTTAATGTCTAAAAACTATTTTAGAGTTTTAGTAACATTCTCCAGTGTTTTTTTTATCTTCCAACATTATTTTCACAGGCAACTCGCCCAATGAATTCTTTTGCGTGAGAAGCACAGAGAAACTCAATAATTGGGTGTTTTCACTATCTCGACATTACTACAAGATTTTACTAAATTGGCCACAACATGAGCAAGTTACAGATTCCTTAATCAATTATCCTATAATAACTATAAAATAAAATACTTACTAATAAATCGATAGTAACTACTAAATATTTTATTACTTACTGCAATAAAATATACCAATAATACTAATTAGCAATTACCGACAACTGGTACGAGTGTTGACCTGTTTAGTTGTTGAACTGTATCAATAAGAGCGAGAGCTTACAAGTTAGAAGTCGTGCCTCCAATTATCCTGTCATGCTTCAATATTTATGTAATCTCTGTTATAATTTATGTAATGTAACTTTAAAAAGTCGTCTGTTTGACCCTTAACTCTCTGTTCAGAGTTCAGTGCACAGTCCCCCATGTTATGGCTATCTAAATCATTTGATTTTGTTAGCTGATATATTTCATCATCATTCATTTCACTCATAATTATTGTCGACCTGTATGCTTCCAAAACTATGTCGTATATTTCAGATATAGGTTGTACTGTATACACATTCATATTTATAACTAACAACTAAAGCCATTTATCAGTATGTAGGGAACCTGAAGTTAAGCCAACTTCAGGTTCCCTACATACTGATAAATGGCTTTAAATCCATAGTACCTACGTAACTACTCTGTATAGTTAGTTAGTCCTAATAGACAAGAACTTATACTAAGCAGGCATAAGATATTAAAACATACCTAATAGGAATGCTACTTGATTGAAAATTCAACCGTGTCCAATATTAATTTTCGAGAAATGATCTGACAACATGGCGACGATACAATAACTTCCAGGTTCGCCATCCGATTCATTTAGGCACATCATCTAATGAAAAAAGTGGACCAGAGCCCGCTGATCGGAATAACTGCGTTATCTGTCGATCAATCTCGCCACCTGCCCGCTCAGCAGTAAATCTTCATTATTGTATGTTTTTTTACCAATTTACTGTTACAAGCCGACTAGTAGGTACCCATACTACCTATAGCTGCGAGCTTGAAATCGATCTTCTTGTAGAAACGATTACAAACCGATGTAATTATGATGTATCGATGTTTCTTAGGCTCCGCCGTACGGCTGTTATTTTTGTTGATGATTTTTATTATAATATATTGCCGTGTAGACTTTGAATTTAAAAATTAAAGCTTGAAATTATGTGTCTATTGGGCACTGAACTTTGAAGCGCATCTGTTGGGTAGTACTATAGAACAGAGAAATACTAATCATGCGGAAATCATCGTTCACCTCCTACCAATTACTTATATGAGAAGAAGTAAAGTAAGTCAACCCTTAGAATCACATTATGACGACGCCGATAACAATAACCAAAACAGTATATAACAGTACGAATACTTACTGTCGGCCACTTTTACCGACTCGACTAAAGCCTTCCTTATTAAGACTCGGCTAAATCCTTTTCGGTCACATTTAATGACGCACCAGTCAGTCTCCGCAGCCAACCAGTTTGATGGATAGCAACTCTATGTTTTGTACACCCGATATCTACAGAACTAATCACTGAGACTAGAAAACTGTAAATCTATACATTACTCAAATGCCCTTACTTGTGTTTTGTCTATAATAAATACACTTTATGTAATAGGTTTTTAATGAAACGAATCAAATTTTACTGTCCGGCAATATCGTAATTCGCTATTAGCATTGCCTATCATTTGAAATGCCTGTTCAAGCTTTATGTGAGGTTATTACATTCCAATCAAAATTGTAGATTCATCTTGTTAATGAGTGGCTTCCTTGCAGTAGTATCATGTAAATCGGCGCTTAGAATTGAATTACATACTTACATGATTATTAACATTTTAGAGGAAAAAAATGTTTTTTTTATGCTCTTTAAAAGATCTTCCTACTCAATTACTTAAACATACATTCTAGGATACTTGACACTATCTTCTAAGTACTTACTGTCTCTATAAAAAAGTAATACCCAATTAGAAATTTCCGAAAAAATCTTTTGATGTAGCCAAAAGAAATGGTGCCGAGACATGTTACGACAACCGGTTACATTGACGTCATTCTTCACTCTACGCTTCGATATTTTTGATAATAGTAACAAATCAATATGTTCCAATAAGTAACTACCTACATTATAATAATTATAACACTGCCATGCCCCGCGGCAACGCAGAGATTTACTTCACGAAAACTCTCTGCTCACTAATTAAAGAATTAATACTTATAAGACCAGTTATTTGAAGATAATTTGTCATGAACTTACGTTTGATGTATTTTTGAACACTACCCAATTAGAAAACATACTCGTAGTCAAATATCTTCCAAATGGACGGCAAAGAAAATATTTTGGAGATGTGTTAACTCCATTTGAATGTGGCTAATACATATTTATTAACAAACTGTCGCATTTAATTTCGCTTTAATTATTATTAATGTAAACATGAGAAGTGCTTTTGAATTCTTTTATATTAGTTTGTCTGGTAGATAAATGTATTGAACCTTACTCTTCTATCAACGTTAACACACATCCTAATTTGAGAGAAAGTGTTAGGATAGGAAATATATATATTTTCTATCCTAACACTTTCTCTGATGTTGTTTCTGATGTTCACTTATCTCTATTTTAACAGTTATTTCTTAATAACCTTTAATTAGACCGCCTACAAGTCTATGTTTGTCTTTAAACTTTTTTTTAAAACGAAGCCTAAATTACCCTATAAAGTCAGTTCCGAATTATTCCTTTAACCACGAACACAAACTGTTTAAGTAATTTGATTCGACCAATTTTACCATTTGACTAATCATAAAATAAATACAAAATGAAAAGATATAAACAGGAAACTAGCATTTTAATTTGCGCTTATACCCCAGATGATGTCATGTATCGTCGGACACAAAAGTGAAATGATTTGGACACTTTCCACTTAATCACTTACTTTTGCGTATTCTCCTCTCATTAGGATCTCCACAAGTCGGTATGGCCCACGAGTTTATGTGAAAAAATCAGCCAGGTGCCTTTGGGCCACCCGCAGTGTAGGGTTCCGTAGCACGTAGCAAGAACGGCTACGCGTTTAGCTTATAAGTACGCATATATGTAGCTGTGTTGAGTGTGCTGTTCTGTGAGATACCTGCATATGGATGATGGATACTTTTATGCCAAATCATTCGTTATGACAACGTTTCCCTAAAAATACCAAATTCATTCATTAAGGGACTTAGTTCATTAGTATTCCAATTCAAACCTTAACATGTCAAAATTATGAAATTGATAATTCTATCTGTCTAACAAAGGCAAGCATTATTGCCATAAGAAACGTATGTCGCTTGGTTGGATCTCTTGAGGAGTGTCGCAACACTCGCAACGCGCAAGCACCACCGTGCGCGAGTGTCCGCGGCACCGGTTGGTCGCGCGTGGGCGGCAGCATCGTTTTCCCATGTCCCGCGACCCAAACAGTTATATCAATAATACAGACCGATGGCTTACATATCGAACGCTACTTACATGCTACTCGCAGATATCACTAAAATAAATATAAATATTTTTTGACGACGATCGTGTGTGATATTCCACTACTGCATTACCTGTGTAGACCATGTGTATGTGTACCTACTGTCAATAACATCACTTTAAACTTTAATATGTTTAAAAGCACCGTGCAATTTTGCTTGTACTGTACTACACTTAAAGACACCGTCCATCTCGCTACTAGATCTCGTAGTATCGCAATAGAAAAGTGGAATAGACATAGCCAATCTACTTCCACTGACCATACATACACAAATCGTAGTTATTTAAACCCAGCTCTACATTAGCAATTCAAATCCTGGTGTCTTCCCTTATTTTCCGCACTTACGGAATGTCACAAAAACTCTTTAATTAATTAATACTAAATTAGGAATGTCGTTGTAGATCTCTAGGGTTGTTAGAGCTGTGGGCATCGGTTAGCTGTGAAGCTTCTCATGTGTTCTCGTCTTTAAATAGTTTATTAATTCCCACATTACATTCTGACTGACTAGTACTTTTGACCTACTGATGAATAATACCATATTTTTGACTTCCGTTTCTTCAAGATTTTCTGGCGCTTCGAAGTAAAGTAAGAAATATTCAAACAGTTTTGCAAGTAAGTAGGTAAACTAAAACATTCAATCAAATCACAGATTGATAAATCGATTTACATAGACAGCAGACGCAGTTCTATGTCATTAAATATTGTTCACGCATTTTTCTATTAATTGAGAGTGCTATTTAATTGATTACTTTCATTAAAAATCCTCCAACTTGATTTAACAAAAAAACTTTTTTGCTTCGTATTCTTAATTCTATATTATAAACAAGTCTTTTAGAACCAGCAGTGTGGCACCCCTGTGACATGGCTTGCCATGTGAATCAGTTCAGATTTCCACTCGACAGCCAAGAGGCTTGAGTGCTCTTCAATTGTAGCTCAAATATTTACCGAGAAAGACTAACAATAACATCAATAGTTATTAAATGCGCTTTGGTATTCATTTAGCAAGTTTTTGTGCCCGTCCCATGTCTTTCAGCTTATCGCATTTTACACTGTTAATGCTTATTCTGCTAAAAGGCAATTATTACGAATAAGACAGATTGTGCGTTTGTTAATAGTTTAATTAGAATGCTTGCGGAATTAATCGTAAAACGCACCTTTCAATAGTAAAACTTATCTGTTATAGTATGCGTTTGTGATAACAGCTATAAAGTACGAGTAATAAAATCAATAGACTTTATAATATTATATTTTGAAGGACACAGTACTAATGTTTTATTAGCCAAGAGTTCGGAGTTCGTAGTGCCGGCCACTTGTCCTACGCAATATTGTTCGGTTCGTGAGAAATCCTTTAGCTCTGAGTGGGTCGATTGCAGGCCTCGGGATAATTTAAATGAAATTATTGCATCTATTAACTTCTATAGGCTAAAAGTCACTGTTCTGCGTTTAATGCTTGCGGATACAAATTGTTTAGTTATTTTAAAGTAGGGTTTATTCCATAATAGTTCTGACCCTGGGTCCACACCTACCGTAGACAGCATAAAAGGTTGTATGGATAGTAGAATCATGGCAAAGTCGAATTGCACTCTCGAAATATGTACTTATCTTAAACCCCTGATTTACCAACCATACGCGAGTTTTATGAACTTTAGAAGACAACGTAGTTATTAAGATGAATAATACTCTTTTTACCGTTGCCACTCGAAAAAGGGCATTTTATTCATCGATAACACTGAATAAAACTCACTTTTTCTTCTTCTTTACATTTTGAATTTGGAACAAGCACGAATTATAAACAAAAACTAAATAAAACGTGACGACAACAATAGAACACTGAATTTCGAAAATTGTTCTAATTTCACTATACATTTTTAATTTTTATATTTAATCCTTTCTTCTCTATTATATCTATTATTCTCCATATTACCGATACTATAATAAATGAGTTAAATAGTCATCTGCCTAGCTAGACTTATCCCAACTTTATTGAGGTCGGCTTGCAGTCTAATCGGACGACGGACGCAGCTGAATATCAGTATTTTACATGGAGCAACTGCCTATCTGACCCAGAACTCAACCCAGTTAGTTCGTTCCTGGGTTGAGTTCTGGGTCAGACTTTCGGGCCACTGACTTCATGTAACGACTGTCAAAGAACTACAAATGACAGCCGGTCCAACAGCTTTTCGTACTTTCCGAGGCACGGAGGAAACTCGGTATGTAATGAATTAGTGGTCAGTCATCCACAGACCGACCTTGGAAAGCCCGGCTTAACCTTGAAGATCAACCCGAGTGGCTGTACTATAATTCTATTTATTTTCTCGCAGTCAATGGTAAAAAGTAGAGTACACAACTCGTGAAAAAAAAACATCTCGCTTCTTGTATCTCGCTCCGCTCTGGATTCTACTCTAGAATCCCTTGCTACTCTCGGGATCCAACTTAGTCCCTCGAATTAAATTCCCTTTTTTATTATTCCCAATTGTTGTATAATCTACTATTATTACACAGGCTGCCCCAGACGTACCTGACCTGACGTATAAATGCTGGTTATTGTTTAAAAATAATGTGTTTGGTAGAAATTACCAATCTTATAAAACAAAAATGTAAAGTTTCGAGCCGCTATATTATTTATTTTTTGTTTCGCGCTCATCAAATAGTGAACGCTGTCACTGAATTTTAGAACATGGAGAAAATTGGTCAACATTACGTGATAAAAAACTTTAATTTTAAAAATTTCAGTCCGGCCAATATCAAAGCCGAGTCAGATTCTTCGGAGAAATCTGTGTTTTCATTTACAACAAAAAAAAAAATGGGAAATAACGAAGCTAAATGCTACTGCACCGGAAATGGCGGAAACCTCCTAAAAATAAAATTACTATCTATTGAAAGTGCGCGAACTAGCAGATAAGGTAGGGATTTCAGAAAGTGCTGTTCATCGTAACTTGACCGAATATTTGGACATGAACAAGCTGTGCCCAAAGCGGCTGCCTCAAGATAGAACTAACAAACTGCAAATTAAGACATGAATATGCATATGAACCAAAATGGAGTAATGAAGATGTTTCAGTCTAGTGGTAGGCAAAAAATCAAGCCAATCAAGAGATTTTTTGAAATTGCACATCGAGTTAAAAGGGGACTAAGTAGAGGAAAAACATAATAATATAAATTTACTATTTTTTATATTTTTAAATGGTATTTATATGATTTTTATTTAAGAAATATTTTGAAATATGTATGAAAAATTAATAAAGGCATATAAATTTAAATTATACACACTTTTTAACTAAACACAAAAATCCTGGTTTTTTACCAGGATTTTTATGTTTTCTTATTTAGGCCGGATACTTCTGGGACTGCCCTCGTATAAATTATACACCATACACACCATAAGTACTACAACATAGAACTTATAATTAATAAGGTGACACAATGGGTGGGCTTATCGCTAAAAGCGATGTTTTCAAGAGAATCTATGTATTTAAACATAAAATTATTTTTTCATAGGATGACAAATCCCTTGGATATATTCAATGATCCAGTTATCATAATGACTTTTAACAATTCAACAACATTCATTGCTATATTCAAAGAATTAGCATTGCCATTCGACGTGGCAATGCTGCCAGTCTTCTGGGCACGTTTCCAGATGATAGCGGTGCGGGGGAGTACTTTGACGCCTAAGACGTGTCCTATTGTCGTCGTTGTATATATGTATAGGTACTTTATGTCTTCTTTTTATATTTATTTTAGTTCTATTTGTAGTCTGTATATAATGTACATAACACAAATAAAAGCGAAACGAGAAAAAAAAAGAAAAAAAATGCTAAATGCTTGCTATATAAGTTTGACAGCTTCTTAGATCAACTCATTGAACATAGTTAAAGTTTTAAAATGAAAGATAGGTGAGAGCGGAAGTGCCTACGTGTAACCAATGAAACTGAACGCGATTAGCACATCAAAACGGCGTTCAAACCTGCAATTGTTAAATTTCTATCTATAGCAATTACATGGGACTAATAAGCTCTTATGACACTGACGGTTCTTGAACGCGATTTAGGTTGCAATTAGTTTCAGTACATTCACAGCTAAATGGGATAGCGTGCAGGAGTTTATACTTATCGTATATATGTACATACATACAGAGGTCACAAAGTCACTCGTCTGGTGTGAGCAGGGCTGCGGGTCTCACCTTAGACAGTTGGCCCTAGAATCCATGTAAAGCAATAATGAGTCAGGTTAACGACCGCTATAGTCCATAAGTAATTACAAGTTATTAGCCTCTATTTACAAGCACCTAGTAATTTGATTTTCTTCGGTTAATTCTAAGTACTTTGGTGGTCTGGCAGCATGAACAAAGATGCAGTGTACTGGGAACCCTGACTCATGTTTTAGTGACCCAAACTCTTACACGAAAGCTTGAAATTTTGAGCCAAAGCCTGTTTGGTAACATTATGTTGTGTGCTATTATTAATTCATTCTGAAACTGCCTTACTAATCATGTTTCCAATCGCGTATACTTTAGTTATCCCAAAACCATAGTTGAGACGTAATCGTATCTCAATCGATATTATGAATTAAATTATCTGCTGATATCTGCTTATCCAATAAAATTTACAATCAATGTTTACAAAATTGATCGTAATAAGTAAATTATAAGACAGAAAATTATTTGAATAACTTAGGCAGTACGTTCACGTAGCGCCGGTTGCAGTTTTTTCTACAACTCCGTATAGAGCAGGCCTGTTAGAAACGCAGTATGCCCGGCAGAATGCCCGGCATCTGAATACGGCAAAAAAATAATAACCAAAAATAGTACTTGTTTTAAAATCACTGCTTATACCGGGTGAAAGGGATACCGATACGAAAATGTTTACCACGTATTGAGTACATCATAATGAGCCCCCCCTCGCCCCTCTCACCACATAGAAATTTTTCAACGGTTATTAAAAAAAATCAGCTAATTCCTACAAAAGTGCAATACCTACACAGTTTTTTTTAATAACTGATGAAAAATTTCTAAGTCGGTGAGCTCAGAATGAAGTACTTACTGAATAAGTGGTAACCGTTTCCACCCTGTATAGTGTATAGACCTTCCGTGATAAAACTACTATTCACAAGGAAAAACTTTTAATGATTCAAATGCTAGTACAAAAACCTTTTCTTCCTTATAGAGAATACATAGCTAAGCACCAGCCCATAAGCTTTAAATGCTAGTTACTAAGACATTCATTCATACGCTAAAATATTTACAAAACGTATCTATATTTTGCTAATTCAATTTAACAATTGCAGAAGTTCAGATCGGTAATGTCCAAAATTCGTGAGTGAGAAAGTGAAGAAGTTTAATCAAAATCCAGTTAAACTTGAACATTCAGATGTCTTAAAGTCATCGTGCATTGGTACCATCGAATCCTGTTAAGTAACCAATCCAATCAATTAACGAAAACCTTAAAAATGACTCGGTCAAATAAGCATAAATTCTCAGCTGCGTCTTCCAAATACCTACCTTCAGGAGTTTAATAGTCCATAAAAATCCAAGGAATCCCATAACAGGGCTACAAATTACGTGCACGACTACCGATTGGCGAAAAATTGTCCCGTGAATCGAAATGTCAGACATAGCAGCTTCTGACAGTGCCGGCTGTCCGTTACCTCAGCCGCGGTGTCGGTGACATCACCGCACAGCCACGTTAATACTCCACAATACCTACATACACGGTGCCTTATTGTCATTAAAACTACGAATTGTATGGAGAATAAGCAGTTAAAGATATTGGCGCATCCCGCTACAGCTATAAACCCTAGTCTTGGAAGTGGGGTAACTATTGCCGTTTCCGTTCGCGTCGGAATGTGCACTTGGTACTATTGTGCTTTTCGTACGTCCGTTGTGATGTGATTTCTAAATCTGTTAGTTTGTGGTTTGAGTTAGGTATCTGTTTTCTTTATAGAAGACAATCGATTCATACATAATTTTATCCAAATACCAAACCTAAATTATCGTTCTAAATCGTCTTGGCACCTTTTGAAGAAATATTTCCCGATACAATGGCATAATCACCAAAAATATACACCAGTTTATTGTGTACGTTAGACACGTTCGTCCAACCAATCCCGTCGGGTCTTCTAATCCGTTGAAGTACCAACAAGCCTCCGAATTTAAATTTCTTGTAATTTATGACCCCATGCTAATGAGGTATCAATAGCTACGGTGCCGTTATGTCCATTCATAAAAATTTCGCGGGCGCGCAATCTCTCCAGCTGTCTGGCCAACTAAAATGTAAGCTTTTCTCTTTTATTTGATTCTTTTGACTTGGTTATTTAAGTTTTTGATAAAAACAATAGTTTTATAGAATTTCTGTTTTTATCTTGCTGTCTCTCGCCTCTATCTGTTCTAAGTAGTAATGTGCATGCGAAGTTATTGTGTTGGCGCCGAAAGTTACAGGTGTGCTCGTCGGTTTCTCCTTCTGTGTGTCATCAGCTCAAATGAGACACTGCTTTACAACCAGTTATAGTTGATGGGTCCGTAAACTTGTCCAATTTCATCATGACACCAATCAGACATTTATTTTGACAGTAAAACCGCTTAATGTGACCTACTCATAAAAACCCTGAATATGCACTTTAAATCGTTACAGGCACACTTTGAAATCTGATTGATAAACTCACACATGCCAATATCCAACGTGGGTTTTACTAAGAATATAAGTTACGACCCATTATGACTTACCTACATCAAAACTTATGAATTTTAATGTAGCTCCAAGCGAAAATATATTTTGTAATAAGTTATATTTGTCGTATATATTTTTTGTAGCTATCCACACAATTTATGCAACTCAAGTCTAACGACCTATATATATCTTTCAGTGAACTAGGTACTGATTTTCTATCGTGGAAGGCGCAAGCTCGCTATCAAATAATTAAACAATATCTAAATGAAATTCATTCTATTCTCGTGATTAAGCGATCAGTTGTGTATCGTGACGGATAGACAGACAGACAGACGGACAGCTCGGCCCTGCGCCTGTCACACTTTGGAACCATTGTCTACCTGCTAACAATATTGTTAGAGACACTTCAATTCCTTATCTCGTACGTATAATATATGTATAACATTGAATACTTAGTCTCGACTATGTTCACATTAAAACCTTTGACTGTAATGGTACCTGTTCATTTACATATTTTGCGAGAAACTCCTCTCTTAGATTTATGTATATTATTCCTAAGAAGGAATTGTTTACCAATCATTAGCAGATCGTTAGTCGCTTACCAACCAAATGATGCAAGCGTGACAATTCAATCGTAATAATGAAAAATGTTATGGAAAGATTTGTCTTAATTAATATTAAGTACATTCGTAACAAGATACTCGTTGTAATGAACGTGATGTGAACGGGCGCAGGCTACGTTTATTATTCACAGATCACTGAAGACGAGAATATAACTCGAATTACACTAATCCAGAGGTCAACGACATGCTCAAAACTTTTTGACCTTATCAAATCTCAACTTCCTTTCTTGAAAGGCAAAAATGCACAATTCCTACTAATGACGGAATCGTGCGCAGCATACTGAGTTAAGACCTCGATTAGAATCTGTACGATATTTCCGGCGATGCGTGGGCGTCACAGGTTTGTTCCCGAGACAAAATTTGTCGAAAAAAATAACTTCGCACACTCTTACGCACCTCACTTCACTTCCTCTCAACATGGGATCATAATCTTAAAACCTACATAGAATGAGGCTTTTAGTCATAGCATATTTCTATTTTAAACTATATTATATATGTAATTAGGCACAATTTCATATGAAACGTGAAGAATATTTAAAACTCTTTGGGTGCTATTGAGAGAAACACCATTCATTGAGACAAGTAACGGGCTAATAGTAATCTCGCGTCTTGGCAACGCCATTCAAGAGAGCGCGTACCGTCGACGTGAAAATCTTTACATCAAAATGAGTCAACTTGATTAATTATTTAAATCAAATCATAATTTATTTTTTAACGTAGGTAAAACAATTACACATCTTATGTTTGATGAACAGGACGCTATATTATGCCAGGAGGCGTACAAATATGGTGTGCTAATCTAGCTGAGGATTACAATTATTTACTAAAATAACTAAAAATCATGATTAATTAGAACATAAATTGAACAATTACATACTTACTATTTAATGCTCCAATTACGTCAGACCTAAATGAGGCATTATTATAATGTCAAAAAATCTATGTCAAAATAATTAAAATGTCAAAGTTATTTAATATCAATATTAATATTTGTCTGAGTTGATAAAACCTCAATATTTGTTTGTAATTCTAAATTAATTCGTCATTAAAGTATTCGTCAATTTCATTTTTTTATTAAATTGCGTAAAATTTAATACTTTTATGGCATCTGGAATTTTATTATAAATGCGTGTAGCTATACCAAGGGCACTTTTAGTTACTAATGCAGTTTTACACTTACAAATTACTCAACGCATTTTAGTACTGACTACGAATTGGAACATTTCGTACCATTGTATTTACTTCGAATTTGGTACTATTAAAAATAATATAAACAGCGTGAAACTTGAAAAAGATTTTAGTAAACCTCAGTTACTGATCCGTAGATGTTGATTTATGACTATATTATGAGTCATTATGAGTATGTACCGATATAATACTACGTAACTGTTCATTTATTACGCATATTAATGAAGATTATAATTTTAACAAGATTATTAGCAACGTAATGTACTGTACATTCAGAATTGGATATTATTTATTAATTAAATAAAAGCCTAGTGACACGGCCCGGGCCAAAATAAATCAAAATAAATTACATCAATTTGAATAAAATAACAATACACCTATCTACTTAAAAAGTATTTCGTTGGTGAGTATACATTGTGAGTGTGTGAGTATCTGTAGACTTTCTGACGAGGTGCGTTTGTGTGTGGTAAATCTTGTTTTATGCTTAGTTTGTGTATGTAAATGTGAGCGGGTTTGTGTGTGTGAGTCGCGTGCGCCGCATTCCATCGCGTACTCATTCATACATACTCAAAGACTTCGAGCCGTTTATTTGTCTACCTATATCTTTTTGTTTTAGTTTGTTGTGTTTTTGTCCGCATACGAATAGAAAATTACACTTTAACTTTTAATTAGCACGAATTATGAGTACTTACGTACATTATTAGAGAATTAGAGGCGTGACACTTCGGTGTAATAGGAATATAAAGAGGCAGTATGGAAACATAATGAAGTCGTTAGGTCCGGCGGCGCTAATACCACATGTACATGCATTTCATTGTTCGAGCTATTTCCCCAGTGCCCTCCAACTACTTTCACTAGTGTTGAATACAAAATCGCTCCCTCTACTATCAGAACGAAAGGAAATTTTACGTTATTATAATCTGGACTAAATCGTGTTATTTAGATGTCTACATGTGTATGGCAAATACAGTTTGTGCCTTGATGTCCCTCCATCCTGCGTAAGTGCAGACAGATTATTACTAATGGATTTCAAACCTATGATAAAGTACAGTATGTAAAAGTACAGTACCTAAGTACAGTATGGTAAAGTACATTACATTACAAAAAAATTATTGCTGCTGGTTTTTTCCTTTCTAATTGTATACCTGCCTACAAAATATAGCTATTCTTTGCTTAAAGTGAGTAGGAAAGGAAAATGTTGGATTTCCATCTTAAATATTCATTGGAAAGGCTTATCGACAAAAACTTATTTATTACCTTAGAATAATACATATAAATTTGGCAAATATTAGTAAATTCACGCCGCAGTAAAGTCATACTTAACCATGCATTGGGATTGCCAACATCTAACAATTAACGCAAAGGTCAGAGGCATAGGCCTTAAATCTAACAATATAGCGCCTAACGGTACATTATGTGCTTACATTACGTATTCATAATTATTCACTTCCAAGTGTTCGCTTGGCGATTTCCGCCTCGCGGCCCAATCACGGCCCTGGGCGGGCGGCTAGGGCGGGGGTGTATGCAGTGACACGTCGATAACTGCGCGCGCATGTTCCACAGAGAATGTCATTTACATGCAAATGACATTCTTGACGGCACTGACGTTTCAGGGCTTCGCATGAATATGCTAAATCGTAATATGCCGTGAATAGGCCCTTCGGAGGGCACTTAAAACTGTTAGTGTGACTTTGACTGCGGTCTACGGTTAGTGTAGACGAAGGCAAACTGAAAAGGTACTGAAAACTTGTTTTTGTTTCTCATATCAAGATCCTTTGATTATTTACCTTCTCGTATGACAAAGCTCCAGGAAAGGCTAGGAAATATGAATCTTACAGGCTGTGTCCGTTTACAGGGAATGCATAGTTTGCTAACTCATATAGCCTACATTAATAATTATCTTATAAGCAAGTGATACATTCCGGGTTTGTTGGTATATTCCGGATAGATTATATTCAAAGTTTTCATTGTATAATTCTTATTGTCTCAAAGATGAATCATCCTACAGTCTCATAAACAAACTCAGAATATCACCCATAGTTCATTATGTAAAACAAACTTGTTGTAAATTACGTTACGTGATTTTATTGAAATAGAAACATACCGATAATTCATAAATCATCTTATAATACAGCACCTTTGCTACATCAAGAGATGGCCATTTTATATCTGCTAATTTCAAATTTATAATTATTCCAACGACTTAGACACAGTGTCTGCTACCGATGACTCATTGCTGACGTCACCGAATAATTAATTATATATTTTATTAGTAAATACATCGACACGAACTGAATGTTGTATAGATACTGCTAATTTGAATTCATAAGCTCTCAGCCCAAGTATTTGTATAAGTAGGCGCATATTTTAGTTCTATTATTAAGTTCGTTATTGTCATACAGATGAAGATCTTAATGACAGCAGCACACAACTACTTCCTACTCGCGTACCACATCAGTACATGACCTCACCACTCATTCTGTAATGAAAATGAAAGGCTCTACTCTCCGCTGTTTATATAAATGTAGTTCTCACAATCCTCCGAGCTGCCTACTTCTGATAAAGGTACTCTCTACATCTACAAGCCGCCTGAACAGTGGCAATACTGCATGCATTTAGAACATTGACCGTAACATTTACATATTTACTGAGGAAGAAAACCAAGTGGCATATTTATCGATGTCCGAGTCATTCGGATTAATATAAAACACTTAACTTATTTAAGATGGGGCCGTAAACTACCGACCCGACTACTTACTTCTACTTCACCGTTTATTGTCACGTCGATATCTGATATCGCTGTATTATTACTATTCCCTACTCTATAATAATTCCCGCTACCCCATACTGCTTTGTGTTCACATCATAGCCAACGGAAAATGAACTAAATGTTCTCACTTCGTAGGTGTATTATGTGTCAGCAGCGACCCACCACCTCTCACCTCCTTGACTCCATTCAATTTACGTCAGAACACGAGTTATGCGTTTTTTATTGCAGCCAACTATAACACTGTCGTTTCGATTATTATGAAGAATTATTTTTCAGATAATATAAAAAGTCGATAACTACTGTCCTACTACGGGGTAGTAGGACAGTAGTTATCGACTTTTCCCGGTGTACCTGAAAATATAATTGAAAGCTGAAGTAAATTCTTTACAATTGAACGCAAGATTTAATAACTTAAGGCTGTCACGCTCGCGGATAGAAAGTGAAGCAGACAGATAGAGCAATGAATAGGCTCCACCATTATTATTCAATACTTGTTTATGGACAAGCAGTAATAACGTTAAGTCAGAATAGTTATGCCACAATCCCACAATAGTTTAACGCCAAAGGTTGATTGGCATCCTAGTGTCCGTAATTTCAATATTAACTGCATTATGGGCATTTGAGCAGATCAATAAAGAATTATAAAATGTAGGTACCTAAATGATTAGCAGGCAGTAATTTTTATTATAAACTAGCTATATATAGCTTATAGACGTCGTTCTGTCAAAAACAAGCAACAACAAGATAAGTTCTGGTGATGGTGTCGCTTAGGTTCTGCACAATAGGTCGTGATGACACTTTTAGTTTTAAGTTCTGGTAACCAGAACAGATAAATTTGTGATACTATACAGCCACAAATGTGTATGTTACACAACACAAAAAAATTAAACATAGTTCAGAGTGAACACTTTATTTATTGACTATCAAATAACTACCGTTATAAATAAAAATAAATGAAAACTACATATTCCTATCTAGGTTATACCTACCAACAATAAATTTGCATAGTGTTAATATACTCTTGCATGATTTTTTTTAATGTCATAAACAACAACTACTTACTCAAAACAATTTTCTGTTTCGAATATACTTAAGTATGTTATATTTGTGATAAATGATATTTTTTGTTTGATTACTTGGAGCGTACACAAATAAAGCTCTTTGTTTTCCAACACGGGAACAGGCAACATAGAATTGGGCATGCGAGAAACATGGGTTTTCAAGATTAATGTCGCAAACACTCAATGACTGCCCCTGGGATATATTTATAGAAAAAGGAAACTGCAGTGGCAAATTTAAATGGTGTGTCATTCGGAATCACTGGGATACGTGGTATCAAAACGTCTTCTTTATACTTTCCCTTTAGGATGGATGCTTCGATCGCATTGTTGAGTTTTTCACCGCTAGCCGCGTGCCGTTACAAAGACGCAGTTGGTTGATATTTCGCAACATTATGATTACCGATCCGACCTTTAATTGAAGATTGTGTTGCGGCAATCCTGACAAATCCAGCGAGTTCAAAAATCCGGGTGGATAGATGACAGCATCATCTTGGTTGGTAGCGAAATCAACTGGTAAGAGTATCAAATACATACTTTTGTTTTTGGATGTATTCGAACTGATTCTCTTAAAGCATCTAGATCGTACAGATTTTCGCGTTGCAACTATTGATTAAAATGCATGCCTAATTGAGATGATACTTTGTTTGCCATCATCAAGCACATGTCCTCAATTGATATTAACGCCTCGTTGTTTCTTCACTGATCGGTAAATTCGGTTTTTCTGTTCTATTCCTCTTGTACCTACGTTGTTTGTATGTTTGTACTTGATCCATAAATCATTTTATTTTATGGGAAGGATGTTGAAATAATTATAGAAAACGCTGTTCATATTTGATGAGCTTATGCAGAAATAACAGCATCATTGAGAGTTTGATCCCAATGAGCGTCATTTTCTAACGATTGCAAACGTCGACATGCTTCTCTGTAAGAGCCACACAATCAACCATCAACAGTTCATAAATGTTGGACTGAAATCGGCCTCGAACATGACTAACGGTTGAACATACATCACGACGTTCACGTTTCCAGGAAAAGGCTTTCCCTGTTTCCTACTTTGGATTTTTTTGATGATGCGTTCCATGCATCTCGGCAACTCCGAGTAAAGCTCGGAGAAAATCTTGCAAATTGATCACTTGCGAATGTCGCAAAGAAACTTTTGTCAGTGTTGTTGCTCGTGTTAAAATAAGCTTGTTGTTGTCCATTCTTCAGGTGCACAGCTAAAGACCAGGGATGACGTTCGTGAATGGCGAATGAAAAGATTCTCCAAATTGGTTCATTGCTGCTGACATATTTATATTCCTATTTGAATTGCGAAACTTCATCGTTGGCATCAGAAGATGCAAAACCAAATACAGCCATGTCGCTTCGTTTTGTGACGTACTCAAACATATTATTATTTGATGGAATTGATAGAATTGCAGTTCTCAATATTCAAATGCGCTTTGAATGCTTTGGAAAGCATTGCTGAATACGGAACAATCCAGCTAGCAGTCCCAATATTTGACTTTCAACGTTTTCGTTCTGCCGTTAGCCTCAGCAGGGCGACGACGATACAGGGAGTAACCGTCATTACCTGTGCTTGTGTCAGCCAACAAACCACGCGGATAACGTTTACAGCATTTGTTTTAGATCATACGTGGTGGTTCTCTGTTGCGATTGCCACATGGTCCATGAATCAAATTTGTTGTTACAACTTCATACAACTCTAGATCTGTTTCCTGATCTGGAGTTTCTGCGTATATTATAATGGCGTCAATTTCATAAAGTCTTATTTTATCGACCATCAACAGGAGAATAAGGTCGTTAGGCAATCCTCTTTTCTGCCTCTCGACAGAGTACATCCAGCATCACACGTCTCCGAAGACATGATACTTCACAATGAAGTTCTGGTTTCTCATTGCACATGGGAATACTGGTGCTGCAATTTCGTGACGATCGCTATCACCATCCAGATCAAAAAATTATATCCATCCTCTCCTCGGCAAAATGTCAGCAGCTAGTGTAATGCATCAGACGAACGATGAGTTTCCCTGACACGCTGAATCAAAATTTCACAAGACTCTAAATTCTCGCCAGCAACCACAATGGTAACTACATTCACTCTCTGTGATCGCTTGCCCTCATATTTGTTATTTTTTCAATGACCGTAGATTCGGTACGCTCATAAACATTTTATTTAAACTTCGTTTCTCAGTAAGTGAATTATTGTTAATTCTTGATGAGGAATAATAAAGTTCTTAAACCATATTCAACGTCAGTGCATTGAAGATTTTTACAAAATGTGTGGATATGCAAACTATATAAAATAAAAACTATTTATTTAACTATTTTTTAAATATTATTTATATATTTTAAGCATTAAAAAAATCAAAATACTTACAATCACAAAAAGTAAAAACTCGTTGAGGATCGAACTTGCAAACCAAATTCTTACACCATTAAAACATATAAATCACAAAAGGAAATAACTGGTTGGGGTTGGAACCTGCGAACAGTGGTTTACAGCGGCCTCGGAACTATTAGCCTTATTTTGTTATTTTTGCCATGGGAAATCATCAAATGACTCCTCCCGCTCTGGGCGGAGCGGAAGACAGTGTCAGACTTTTACTGACTAAAACCCATCCATGTTCCTTCTTTTGCCCTTTATGTTCCAGGGCCGCGGTATCTCTTTCGAACAGTCCCGCAGCCCTGGCAGGCGGAACTATTAGCCTAATAGTTATTTTTATTACATTTTTAATGGTGTAAGATTTCCTCAACGGCTAACTTGATAGCTATCGACATAGATGCGGTAAAACAGTTGAAGACTATGGACATACTGAGTTATAATTCATGCATTTTTTCAAAATTTTCTTTCATGTATACCTTTTCTTGAGAATTACGAACACAACAAAAAAGAAATCAGCCAAATTGGTCGAGCCGTTATCAAGTGCTCCTGAGAATAAAAAGTTTCACAGAAAACTTAACACCCCTTTTTACCCTCTTAGGGGTGGCATTTCGAAAAACCCTTTCTTAGTGGATACTTAGTCTTCACAAAGAATACACCCTCCAAATTTAATTTCTCTAGGACCAGCGGTTTGTGCTGTGCGTTGATATATCAATCAGTCAGTCAGGACTTTGAATTTTATATGTATATATAGAAGATCAAACCGGTCAGGGTTTGATCTTCTATATATATATAGAAGATCAAACCCTGACCACCCTGAAGTCAAGTGTTTAACGCATTTAATAGTTACATTTTTATTTTACTGTGAATCAGCAATGACCATGATGATGAACCATTGGGGTTTGGGTAAATAAACTAACATATTTTAAGTAATATTTTGAGTACAAACTAATTTCCTACTAATCCACTAACAAAATTATCCAAAACACAATAGACTCTCTTAAACCAATTTACTGAAGAAGTTCCCAATAAGAAGACTGCAGTCGCGGCGCGGGCTGTCATAACTTATTGCAACTGCGCTACGGTCGTTAACAGAAATGTAATCAGACGTTATGTGCCATTTACCCTTGCTAATTACCACAAAAGGGTACTAATAAACATCACTCTTTAGTAATGTTTTTTTTTAGATTATCTGAACTTATAAAAGTTTAAATAACAAGTAAGGGAAGCAATATTATCTGACTCACACAATTTACGACATAGTAATTGTTATTTGCTGTGATAGTTTTACGACTTCAGCGATACAATTGGAAAGTCATAGTTAATGTCTAGCCAATTAACTGTCTGTCTGCTCATTTACTTGGAATTCATCGTTTTTACTCTTGACCCCATGGTAAGCGCGAACATATTCAACTTAACACTGATTTATTCATCAATCATCAATACATAAAACCAACTGTAAAACGCTCATTAAACGGCGCAATCGGCAAGAATTTTACATAGGTGATACTTAGGTACTAGCGAAGAGAGACATTTTCAGTTTAGCAATAAACTTTCCTTTATCCCTGAATTCAGGAATACCCTTCGTTCACTGAGTAATCATAGTTAATGTGCGCGTGTGCCCACACTTTTACCAAGTCATTATAAAAAAATCCATATTTTTCCATAACGGGAAGGTACCGCGGACGAAATTTGAGATGTGACCACAGCGAGGTGGCGAGCGCGAGCGTGCCACAATCCATTACGGAGTGGAGCCAGTAGGCACGGGGCAGGGCGACCCGGCCATTAGCTAATTAGTAGCTCGCTGTCGGTACCCGCCAGGCCACCAGCGACCCCCTTCTTGCCAGATTGTTACCTTCTTGGCTGTCTAATTGACTTCCATAACGAACAGAACACCCGACTTTTTACATTCAATTTTAATATTAGTTTTCGCGACTAAAAACATATTGGTTTTACCAAAGAGCTATTTATTTATAGAGATTCTCTGGATTGCCGATCCCTAATGAGTTTCGTTATACTTACCGACTCCACATTGTTTTCGCCGGAGAATGATGTAATTAAAAGCATGATGATTTCGTGTAATTGCACTCCAGTCGTAATAATAAAATATTTGGCCAGTTTAAGTTGTTTAGTTTATATGTGAAGATGAATCTAAGTCGAAAGATTGAAAATTATCTACTAACGAGATTACTTGGCATCTTGCTTCAGATGCACACATACAACACGTTGCAGTATGCTACGAACTGAAAGTTAGTGAGCAGGTAAAGTGGTTACGTGTCCCTGGCTGTAACTGATGTCTACTGTGATTCTGTCTCTGTGTCAGACTGTGACTTAGACAATTGCATCCCACCCAACCTTAATCCTATTCACTCGCTCAAAATCCTGAACCAGAACATTAGAAGCATAACAAAAAAATATAACAGAATTTCACACAATACTTGCTAGAATAAGGATCGAGTGGGGCATTATAACGCTGACCGAATGTTGGCTTCTTAACACACACTACATTCCAGACCTTCAAGACTATAATTATTTCCAAACTGCAAACAACTTCACGCAAAACGAATGTGTAGTCGTTTATGTTAATAAAAAATTAAGTACAGTCTCCGTGAAAGAACCCTCAATCTTGGAAACCAACAGAGATATTAACAAATTCCTAAACTCACTCAATTTGCTCCTGGCAAATATGTAACATAATATTATAAATAGGTGACATAAACATTCCTAACCAAACCTATTAGCCTCGAATAGACTACTGTCTGCCCATTCATTGCCTACACGTCTCCAAGCTTGCCTTGTCCATGTTGTTTTAAAATCCACTCTGCCAGCTTTCACTTACGTGGCTCACTCTGCACTAACCAATCACGAAACTGTACTGTTTTCCTAGTCAAGAAAATCCCTAAACCTGTTATAAAACCAACAGCCACTCGTATTAACCATGATCTGCTTGCTTGACGCAGAAACAAAAACACTATGTTAGAGCTTGAACGAATGCAGAGAATTATTGTGAAAGTATCTTTATTCCGACCTTTCCGATATCCATCGGTTATCTATACATCTATACAAATAAATAAAATTGAAGTGTCTGTTTGTGATATTAAAATTACAACTTTTTACTGAATGCTTATTGAAAGTATAAACGGTATTCATCACATCTGGCTCTCGACTACTTCTTTCCATCGATTATTTTGCTACCTTGGTTGCTTTGTTTATAATAAGATAAATAGGATACTCCCAATTTATAACCTCTCCAAAATCCAATGCAAAATTAAACTAAACCATTGGCTCCGGGAGTAAAATTATGAAGAAACAGAAAAACTACTTGCTGTCCGAAAACAGCTAATATAACACATTATATTCAGCACCAATAAATTGCAACTAAGTTCATTTTCTTTTTTCTTTTTATCATTAAACTTTAAAGTTTATGCTCCTTGTTCATTCTTACCGCTTTAATTATTGTACATAACATTAAAAAGTAAGTATAACCGAAGGGGTGGAGACCTGGTGTCCTGAAATACAGAACAAACGTCTAGCCTAGGCACCAGTCTGCAGTCTTGTCTCCCACAGAATAATTATAACTGTTACGTATTTTGTATTGACACCTCTCTAATGTACCTATATTTTGGTGAGACATAAATTCATATTTCCTTTACACATTAGTTACATTTTCAAATATTCTAATATAAACAATATAAAAAAAAAAATAAAAAAAAAAAATAGTAGCCCACCGGGCACAGGGTGTCAATATTATTATTATTTATTTATTCATTTCATAATCTTATTTTATACATTTGTATTTGCTGTTTAATATTTCTTAAAAACCTATTAAAAAACATTTAAAAATATAAAAAATAGTGGTCCGTCGGTATCGGGAGCAGGGTCCAAGTCCAAGCTACTGTTGGTTAGGGCTCCAGAGACAGGAACCTCCTCACAATGCGAGTCGAATCGAGGAGTACTGCCCGCCCGTTTGTAAATTAATATTTAATTACATTTTTAAATATTAATTTAAAAACAATACGAGCCCTGTTCTGATCCAGCTGCCTAACGAGAGCGCCCTCAGGTATTGTTCAAGGCTCTTGGCAATTAAGTTAAGATTATCGGCACAATGATCGCTGAGTCCACATCCCACATGTCGACAAGCTCGCGAGCCAAGTCAAGGTACTTGATTTGCTTATCTTTCTTGAGGTTCTCGTCATGCAGGACCGTTATGTCAACAATCATTGCGTGGCGCGCTGATCGATTCACCACCACTATATCAGGCTTATTTTCTACAATAGTCCTGTCAGTGATGATGGATTGATCCCAGTACAATGTGATATTCCCATTTTCGAGAACTGGGTCGGGCACATACCTATTACGGAACTTCCGATTCCACAAGGTTGTATTTTAAAGCAAGTTGCTGATAGATAATCCTGGCTACAAGGTTTTGTCTATGCAAGTACCCTCTGTTAGCCTGACAAGAGCACCCGGGGATAATGTGATGGATTGATTCACCTGGATGGTAGCATGTCAACCGTGCCGTCCTTCAAAATAAATCTCCGGCAGTTATTCGTCCGGTCGGTTCGTTCGAAGAGGACCCCGGAACGTAGCCAGGCTACGGTCGCTGATAGGTCAATATCGGGCCCATGCAGGGCCCGGAGAAAGCGTCCGTGAAGCTCCTTGCTCTGCCATACCTCCCTGCGGTCGTTAGTATCAAGCACTACAGGTTTCCGCCAGTTCTCTTTAGCCAAGGAGAGCGGGGTGAGATCCTTGTCATGCATCCCTACGTCGGTTTCTAGGAAATATTCCCTGAGACTGCATATCTCATGATTGCGGAGAGTCTTAGCCTTTAAAAAGCCTCGACCCTCACACCTCCGCGAGATATACAGTCTCATAACTGAAGAACGCACGTGATGCATTCGATATGCCGTTAACAATGTACGGATCCTCCTGTCTAGTTCTGTTTGAATCCATTTGAGTATGAAAGGGTTGGGGGGTTGACTGGTAGAAAATGCCTATGGCATTAAGTCCGCCTCTGTACTTTGTGCTTGAAGTGTTAAATAAATAAATAAAGGGTACATCAAATCCGGCATGACCCAACCGTTGAAGGCACGCTCCTTATTTCCGCCTGATAAAAGACAACTAATATACTTTTATCAGGCGGCCAAAGAAGCGGTCTTTCAACGACTGCTTCATGTCAGTAACATTGATCCATCGCTTCCGACATACCCAAATACTTATAGGTTTTGGTTGCTGAGAGGTATCTAAGATTTATGGAATCCGAGAGCTTGGTTTCCACAGATTCCATAATCTCCCCTCGCTTTACATGCATGACCGCACATTTGTCCACACCGAATTCCATCCTGATGGCGCTACTGAAAGGTTCAGTTACCTTCAGTAGCTCCATCAATTGCAAATCGTTGGGAGCAAAGAGTTTCAGGTCAGCCATGTAAAGGACACCCTAGGGAATCCTCCAGCAGCGTCAACTTACAACTACCAAATAACTATACAATCCTAGCACCCTCACGAGCCAGGTATGTGGCACAGAGTCATAGGCCTTCTTATAATCTATCCAACATGTCGACAGATCCTTTTGGGAACGACGAACCTGTTGACTAATGGCCATATCAATGAGGAGCATCTCTTTAGTACCGCGGGACCCGTTTCTACATCCATTTTGAGAAGTGGACATCACAGAATTTTCATCAAAGTGTTTGCTAATTTTAGTCGAAACAGATAATCGGGCTACAATTTATTATAGACCAATTATTATTATTATTGTAGACGATGTAGCGCTATATTCGACGCGTAGCTGAAGCAGCGCCGTAAATGAATAATCGATAGCAGTGGACCCCTTAAAAATCACACCTTTTCACAATACTAAAGTATTTAACCGCAAGCATAATACATTAAATTAAAAAGTTAAACTACCCCCGCAGTCGTAGCATCAGACTATCTTTTAATGAGGTAATGGCAATCCGACAGGGGTCGTGTGGTCGGCACGCGAGCGACCCTCGCTCTCTAATAATTTCATTATTATAATAAAACGAAATCAAACGTGTAAACGAGGTTACGTGATTACTGTGACCCTCTAACTACTGATCATTGTGACAGCTTGCCCTTTCAACTTTGAATTATCATCGGTTCTTTCGTTCGGAAAAACATGTCTACTTAGACCACTGTTAAATACTATTGTTGATTTCTTATCATCTTATACTCACTTTTATTGTATCTGGATACCACAGTCAATCTGTATCTGGATTAAATTATATGAAACACCATGCAAATATTTATAAGCAAATCTATAAAATGTATCGGTAATGTACATACGCAACACGCCAACATGCAATTAAAAAACTAAATCAGTACTCGTAGCGTACTGCCACGATAGAGTCGATAGTCATGACAGTTAATTTATAAAACGATGAGTTACAAGCAATGCCCAAAACTGCTCAGCGGGCACAATAAACATTATGGGCACATTCATTAATAGCTGACCGCTGGCCACTGACAAACGGTGCCTCTGCCCCCTCCTCCTCTTTACCCCCTTATCCCCTTGAACCCCCTGTCTACCCTCCCACGTTCCTCCTTCCATCTCCCCGTCTCCCCACTTGGCCAGGTGTAAAACTGCCCGGTCACGGAAAGACAGACATGCGATGCGGCTAATATGTTTTTATTATTAAAACTATACGTATTGCTCATCCCTCTGGCTGGCGAGGGGATCACCCATGAATATTTATACGGTGATTTGTTAATAGCGCCGCGGTACTTGTTAAGGGTGACTTACACGACATTGCAGAGTCACAGCCTATGAGCCTACACACAAGCGGAACCTCTCGCCACGGATGTTCGAGAAGGTTACATCTTGGCACGCGAAGAACAGCGAGTCTAACAGAGTTTTGGAGACATACTTGTAGGTATATATCAAATCATGCATTATTCTTTGTGTAAGATAATCGTGATAATACAGGCAGGCACACGTTTATTCTCAGAATTGTTTTTAACAGTAAATTTCACAGCGTCCTACATGTCGACACTATGGGGTATGATTCAAGCGCTTTCTCGACGAATTGTTAGTAATGCAGGAAAACGTATACCCAGTAATGTCAACTTTAGTGTCGTCCTAATGTGTGGAGTTGAGCGCTATCTGTGCCGGCTGTGCACCTGCACAGCTCCCGCACGCTGCTCGCCGCAGAATCTGATTACTGATTGTATGAAAGATAGGATCCAGCGTGCGTCAGGCGAGTACGCCACTTGTGCAACACAGGTACATAACGTATGTTCGGTACAACGCCGTCGTGGGAACCAAATTTTCATTAACTTTGCAGCCGAATGTAATATGCCTTTAACTGCTCTTGACTGCGAATGTTCATACGTGCTTCACTGTTTTCGCAACATTAAGAAATGTGCGCGGAAGGAAATGAAAGTATGCAGGAAATACTTTAAGTCTAACATTATTTAAATGGATATTTTTATGTTCAAAAGAAGTATGTATGTGTACCGTATGTACTGCTGTGTATTATTTTATTCTAGTTTATGATAGTAATGTTGTTTTTACACGAAGTGGCACGCGCTGCCGGCACGCTGCGCGGGCACGGCTGCTTGGTCGCGCCACACGCTCTGTGAGCACTCGCCGTTTTTACGAATTTGTTAGCAGTTAGTACATTCCTTTTATGATCACTTACGAGTTCATGCGAACACACTTATGAACGTAGTAGCTATACATTTACATTATTTATTTCGATTGTTGCCTCGGTGTTGGATTCTGAGTACTCCTTAGTTCTCTCTAGTTGTTTTCTGCCCTGCTTGGTTATTACTTGGTGTTTCCGATAACTGAATCCTATTTTGCTACTAAGGCTTTCCAAATATATAAGTCCTGTGAAGGCAGCCCCGTGTCAGTGAAAATGCATAAATACTGTATTTATATTGTAATAGAGTTCGCCCACGCAATTCTTCGGTAATAGAAATGCTCAATGGATGGAACCTAAACCTCAGAACAAAACACGCTTTACTAATTTCTAAACCTCATGTCTTTACCTGTGGGTAAGCAGAAACTAGAGAACGCCACGTGCCGCGATCATTATATACTAAGTACTTTTGCTTCATCCACGTTCATGTACGTTCATGTTTCTGAGAACATTCCTCATAAAATTTAAAGTTAAATCAGCAGTACACAAAAATATCGCCCTAAAGCAGTAGGTACATAATTCGTGAGTTCATCGGCGGTGTGTTTGGCGGCGAGAACCCCTGCCCGCCGCCCCCGGCCCGGCATTTAGCTAAAATTATGGGAAATGCAAACATTACTCAAATTACATTTTTTTATTCTTCTATTAACCGCCACCGTGAGACACGTACTGTTTCAACAAGTTCGGAATGCTCCCCTTTACTAC
The DNA here is from genome assembly GCA_950022335.1 of Eurois occulta. Classification (NCBI taxonomy): domain Eukaryota; kingdom Metazoa; phylum Arthropoda; class Insecta; order Lepidoptera; family Noctuidae; genus Eurois; species Eurois occulta. The sequence continues at coordinate 12,795,363 of OX465477.1, read as the reverse complement.
AATGAGTTTTTCTTTTAAAATAATATTTCAGCAATTAAACTCAAAAGAGTTTTCCTCACTGTGTAATGTAAACTCGAAGCAGAAAATTTAGAGAAACCCTATCAGACATTTAACGTTTTCTTCATGCCTAATATGTAATAAATAATGAGCTTAATGCATGCCATAAGCATATTTGCAAACCTATTAGCTTAGCCGAGTTTCCGCTTTAAGACTAGTAAAAGATACACAAAATTATTTAAATCAGTCAACAACTACTATTATTTGTCATTAAAAACTGCGACAGGACACAGCATAGTGTTCTATATTAAAATATATTCTAAGTAACTGCGACCCCCACTACGGTGGGCGGTTCTTATCGATCCGCCTAACACCGCCCGCCCTAGTCCGCCCAACCGATAAATACGACTCCCGACTCCGCGGCAATGTGAGCTCACTGCCTATAAAATGTTATTACTATTAGTTATTGTCGTCATAAGTTTTAGGGGTACCTATTGGATGATAAAAAGCCTTACTTTGTATGTAACAACTAAAAGCGAACATGTTAAAATTTACTTTGTGTAGGCGGTTTTCCCGAAAGAGTTTAGGTGTTTCTGGTATTCTAAACGTTTTTGTTTTCTGTAATGTTATTTTCCACAGTATGACGGAAAATTACAGTACCGGATAAAATCAAATAATTATTTATTTCGAACAACAAGGTTATGGGTTAGGTACTTAATAACTATGCATGTTAGTTGTAAAAATTTGGTGATTAAGTTAAATTAATTAAAATTTATTCTTCAAATAATAATAATTAATTAGTTAATAATTTCATCAATTTTCTGTTATTCATTTTAGTCAGCACCCTAATGTACTTACTTAGAATAGGGCAGTCATAACCGCCAGAATGCCATTACTGCTAGCACGAACTCTGCTCAATAAGAAGGCGACTTTGTTGCGTAGAACAGCTGCAAATCCGTCCGTACGAAATGGCAGATGCGCTGCAGAAACGTGGGAGCCGCAATAGTATTCTGAAGGCATTGTGTTATATTGGATGCGCATGGTGGTAAGGGTTGAGAGCGACTGTCGCAACCCCGTGCAGGGCACGCCACGATAGTGGCGATAAGTCCCCTCTTTGAGGAGTGGCTAGAGAGGCGCCACGGCGCCCTCACCTTCCGCCTGACGCAGGTCCTCACCGGACACGGTTGTTTCGGGAGGTACCTGCACCGAATCGGGCGGGAGGAAACGCCCGGGTGTTATCATTGTGAGGATCGCCCGGAGGACACGGTGGAGCACACCGTGGAGGTCTGCTCCGCTTGGGCGGAGCACCGCCGTGTCCTCGTAGCGGCGATTGGCGGCGGCGATTAGCGGCGGCGACCTCTCGCGTCGGGCCCTGGATCAAGCCATGGTCCGGGGCGAGAGGGAATGGGAAGCCGTCACCTCCTTCTGCGAAGCAGTCATGCTAGCGAAGGAGGTGGCGGAACGTGAGAGGCGCGGGCCTGTGGACGGTGAGTAATGGGCTAGCTTGCCGTCCGTCCGTGGTAGGACGACAGGCCGTGTCGACGGGGCGTTCGTGTTCCACGCGCGCCTCAAAGAGATGTCAGCAAACATGAGGGGCCCGCAAGGGCCGATGCCTGCCAGGGCTGCGGGACTGTTCGAAAGAGATACCGCGGCCCTGGAACATAAAGGGCAAAAGAAGGAACATGGATGGTTTTTAGTCAGTAAAAGTCTGACACTCCCTTCCGCTCCGCCCAGAGCGGGAGGAGTCATTTGATGATTTACCATCCGAAAAAAAAAACGAGAAAAAGAATATGTTGTCCATAAGCTACTGTCATAGAAGTTTTGACAATATGCCTTAAATATTGTAACTTTGACTTCTTTTGAACAAGACACAAATCTTCGGAGCAACATATTAGCCCTGAACGGCAACGCGCTGCAAATATTTAAATTGACAAACCCTGTAAAGTAACATCATTTGACATCACTGGTGAGGCCACCTATCAACTCATCAACATAGAAGTTGAAAGTTTAGGAGAGGTTATTCCCCCCTGCCTCACTTCACCATCTCAAACCGTATGCATCCGAAAATTCCCCTGCCCTTTTAACATAGTTTATAATGACTCAATAACAGAACACAACTGTTTTAGTAATCTACATAGTTTTCCTAAGCTTCTTCCAAAGCACATCATAAGCTACCATGTCGAAAGCCCTCGAGAGATCCAGGAAACACGCTTACACTGGAGTCTTTCTATCGACATAGTACCTTACAGTGTGTTTTAGAGTTAAAATGGCACTCTCTGTAGAAAGACCTTTTCAAAACCCAAATTGTCCTTCATGCAAATTTAAGTGCTTGCTTAGGTAGTTGTCCATGAAATGGTCCAGAACCTTTGCAATAACTGTGGCCACAGATATAGGTCTGTGATTGCCTCTATCCGAGATATCTCCCGTTCTGTTTTAATTATTGGTTCGACAATAGTCTTTATCAGATCTAATAGCAGGTAATAATGAGAAATACACAGAAATATAAACACGGCGAGAACTCGCGGTAGATGTGATCCTGCATACTGCAGGCGTTCAATGCCAAGACCATCATGGCCTAGTGATTTTCCTCTACTCATGTTCTTAATTGTGTTACTCACCTCCTTTGCTGTAAACCTAACATTACACGACATGTCAACCTGTACCGTCTCGGCACTGAACACCTGCTGCTTACATGTACTTAAAGGTGATTCAACTTTCAAGTTGTCTTTAAATAAGTTCGAAATGTTCACAGGTTTTGAATTATCTTTTTTGTGCTTTTCCAAAATTGAGAGAAGTTTTTGGCTGATCTGTGTCTAGCTATTACCTATACTTATCCATTTTTATCCGATCGTGATTTTTCATACACCATTTTAATTTTGCCTTGAACTTTCTTCTACTTTCACTCATCTCATTATAAAAAAAGCACCACTACTTGGCCTACCGTACCAAATCCCAACCTGTAATTTGTGCCTGGCCTCCCTGTGAGCAGCCTCACAGGTTTGTTCCACCCTGTGATACTGCAAGAATTGTACCTATATGTACTCTTTTTACGATCGTAACATAAACTTACAGATTCTTTAAAAATATTTACAATGTTATTATACATGTCATAAATGATATCTTTATGAGTTCCGTCACAATAAATTTTGTCAGCACACAAACAAAACTCTAATGGAAAATTAATGACTTTAAGTTTTTTGTTACAAAATTCATAATAGTAATCTGCCTGAGAATTTGTCCGTTCACCCCATACAACTTTATTATTTATAAAATTCTTAATTTCAGAAATAGATTTCAAGCGTACCAGATTTAAATCACAAATTATTAACTCAGGAAAATGGTCAGACCAAACCACACCATTACATACTGATTGTCGCAACCCATTCCACCACCCGCATTATCTGGTTTGCAAAATGGCATCATTTAGTCGTCTGTAGTATGCTACTTAAAAACTGCGTGCACAATATCGTCAAAATACAATAAGAATCGGAAGTACCAGCAGAGCATATTTTGCGATCGTCACCGTCACCCAGCCTGCCATGAGACTACAATCATGATAATAGTCACTTTGTGAATTATGCCGATTACCTACATCAGCGCCCAGTTTACTGTTACCCAAGAACTTTTGTTTGCAATATGAACTTTACGACTTTGCATTAAGACGGCTACGTGTGTCTTTTAATTGTTTTACATAGTATTGTGTGCGTATGGAAGAATGAACCATCGTGGGCGTCAGTTGAATTATGGAAATAGAGCGATGACAGTCGACGAGACGCGCTGTTCAAACAATGCCGTAACGGTATGAGACGGCAATTTTAATTCTTTTCATATGAGGATACAGTATTGAAAAGGTCATGTTGTCTATTGGGGGGTAGTTAAGGCGACGTCGCTTCTCTGAAAGTGCGAACGTGTTTCCACGAAATATATTTCAGTCATAAATATTACGCAGGCGGGCGATTATGTTTGCCGCAGGTTTTAGTAATAATTTAGTAAATTAAAAAGTATTAACGAAAAGCTTTTAACATAAAGCATGCCTTTAACCCTCTTTCGATAGTAGTCCTCCCAGTTATGAAACTTAGGTCATAAAACAAGCCAACGAACATAACAATTTGATCGACAGATCAAACAGTCGATTGTCATTGGCGTCCCCTTAAAGCTAATTAGCACACAGTCCCGGGGGTCGCGGCGGTAAGGTTTATGTGTACTGCCTTATGCCTACGTACACAACGTGGCCTGACCTCCTCTGACCTTTTACATTTCCTGCTATCGCCGCTCGACAGTTTTTCATTCAGAATAGTTTTCATGACTTAGGTATATTGATGTTGAAACTTTCGTGATTAATTCTGCAATAAGCATAATGCGCATTACATACATACGTTTATCAGACATTTATAAATGTAGTGCCCATGTACATTAACATTTAGCGGCTATTTCATAGAAGCCCATTTTAATATTTTTGCTACACTAAAAAGCTTTCTGATGTTGCGACGCGTTTTATGATTTTAATTATTTTTAGTGTTCCGAAGTTCAATTTGTTTACAAAACTAGTTTTACTATCATAGATATCAAGTTGACTAACGTAAGTAGGTATTCCTTCTAGATGTAGGTTACTTTAATTTTTGACTTGGCAACACGTCACTATCTATATACTTTTGATTGTCGTCTGTCGTCAAGTTATTAATGTTAACACTTTGTTTTACAATGAAATTGTGACACACTTACGATACATTGAATGCTTTATATGTAGATTTCGTAGAGGGAAACAATTCCAGCTCATGAATGCCTCTAGCTATGGATGTTATTGCTATTCTTCATTGAATTTAAGCTGCTATCTCTGGTTTATAGACTATTAAGCAATCTTTTATGAAGTAGGTAGGCGTCCATGCAAGAGAAAATAGAATTGCTTTCGCGAATAGCGGTTCAACACGCAGGGCCGCCTATACATGTACATACCTGTTTTATGTTTTAGTAGGCTAGGCATACCTTTGTCATTAAAATTTTTTAATTTGCAGAAATGCACTGAAATAATTTTCAAACTTAACGAATGGAAAACCCTGTTTGGTTTACGATAGTTAAAGAACACAATTGACGATTCCATGAAATCAAATCTATTCGAAAGCCATATTGTGTATGCAGACCATTTACAAACTCACTCTACTAAAATTAAATTATTTTATTACTGACGCCGGCTGTCTGTTGGTAAAGGCTTCCTACATTTCCTTCCATTTCTCTAAGAGAAATTCTCTTTATTGATTGCTATTCGAGTCCACAATTTTCCTCCTGTTCTTTCCAGTTCGTCCCTCCAGTGTTTGCTCTGTCTTCCTCTATGTCGTTTTCCATTTCGCGATTACGAGACTGTCATGCTTTTGCTTCATTTGTCTGGGCCTTGCATGGTGTGTCCAGCCCATTTTCATTTACGCCTTCTGGTTTTCCATGACGTCTATCATCGACTTTGCCTGTCTTATGTCCTCGTCTCGAATACGGTCTTTTATTTTTACTCCCATCATTTCATACATTACATACCATCTATGGGACACAGCTAATTTATAAACTTGTGATTTTGTAAAGCCCAAGCTTTGTGAGCAAGCATGAATCAAATAGTTTCCTTTGTAATTTTAGACTGAAATCAGGACTCGTCATAATTTCTTTAAAGGACCAATACCTGTTACATGCGTTTGCTACTCGTCGTTCTATTTCTTTTTCGTACTGGTGCATGGTGCTTGGAAATTATCTGTAATTATAATCATATTAATATTCGGTGACTTTAAATTTTTACCATGACTTCTTGCCTTTGGTAGTTTGTTACAAGTTTGGTTTTGTGGGTGTGCATAGTAAGTCAAACTAACTCGCTGTTTTCAGCTCGGTCTGCTATCATTTTGTTGAATTTCGTCATCAGCGAACCTAAGGTGGGTCAGTCTGGATCCATCGATTGATATCTCCGAACTGTTTCCACTCCTCTTTTGATTACAATGTATTTACTCTTTTTCTCGAGATGTATTTTTATAACTCTTGGAGTTGTGGTGGAACACCTTACTCTTTCAGTGCTTCCTAGATTGTGTCATGTTCTAACGAGTCACAACGCTTCATTATTTTCGACAAAACAACACACTTTTTTAAATTCAAGTCATGTTAAATAATAGGTACTGCTTGCTGATCTAAGTCTTACTACCGTTGCTTATTTGTCCAACTGATATGAAATGCAAAGGACCCCACTTTCTGCTTCGTAACGGAACATCTGCCACCGCTACATTGGCTACGCTTTGTTGTAGCCGCAAAGATGCATAAGTCTATGTTACGAACCCAAAAAAATGTACCTACGCTTCAATCGTTTCAGTGTCATTATGTTATGTGGCACACAAAACATAATGGCGAGTAATTTCCAAAGCGACGTCAGCGTGTCCGTCATTGGTCGGCGGGTGCGTAGCACGTGCGCACCGTCGCTGTCGGTCGCGACGCTCAACCATTCTATTTATGAATTCGCCCGCCATCAACATCATTATCTCAAAGAGGACCAATCACAACACGTTATTTTTTTTCGCATAGTTTCCTATGTACCGCCATTCCATTTCATTATACCTATTACACGAATATGATTGCAGTTTCGCACTATTCGTCAGAGATATAAAACAGATAACGGTATTTATGTACATGTTTAATTGATATGAAACACAAATGTTCGTGGTTGTACCACCTCCATATTTTCTTTGTAATCGCTATCAATAAATTTTAATGTATTGTTGATAATTCTAACGAGCGTGTGTACTTCACGGATTTATTAAATACCTGCCTACATTTTCAGCCATTCACATGAACAATAGATAGCGCTGATATTCCCGCTGATATGATTAATTGATAGAGATGATCGGATGTTTATATTAGTAGGCAGAAAAATAATAAAAGATTGGAAATATCTTATCATAAACTTAAGAAGTGTTTGGCAAAAATACACAGTAAGTATCAGTAGAGATCTAGATCCATAAACTGAAATAAATACTCGAATAAATACAATTCCCTGGTAATGGTGCAAGCGACCTCACTAATATAAACTTTGAGAGCCGTGAGTAGATTGGCGCTGGGCGCTGGGGCACTTGCTTCATTCAACGGTCGAAATAAATAACAACAACAATCTATTAGATTTGAGATATAATCTGGTGCAAGTGCGTGTTTCATCACTGGCCAGTGCAAATCCGCGGGAGGTTCTTTCATTTCACAATAGCTGTCTGTTCGCTATAAGCCGACTGATTTAGCTGGCTTCGTAAATGAGCTAAACCGAAGCGAATACGGTGCCTAGTGTACCGCCCAACGCATAGAATAAAATTAACTTTGCACACAGACATGTCGCAGCTTTTACGACTCAGAGAAAACTAGGATGATTTTAGATTTGGTAAGAAAGCAGATTGAGTTAGAAGGATTACACAAATAGATAATAAAATGATGACCTGTAAATTCATCCAGAGTGCTTTGCCACAGTAACATTCTACCAGCGATGACGATGGTAAAAAGTCAAAAACGACTTGACGTAAGGTGCTGAAAAGCTTAGGTCAATCCTGTTCTCATCAATCCTGTGGTCATCCAAAGTCGTTGAACAAATACAAATGCACGCTATGATTTAGTTATACAAAAAGATCAGGTACCTACTTCCATAGATCCATAGATTATATTGTTATGATTTTTTTAACGACATAGGTACTTACTACATATTTAGAAGTATGTACTTAGCTCTTACTATAAAATGCTCACTGTACAGTAAAATTGTATCTACATTAAACTAAAGCAGCTGACATTTGGTCTGTAGCATAAGACTTCCAAAGCCTTATTGACGTAAGGAACATAAAAGTGTATGTTTGTAATACGTATTAACGCTCACGGTTAGCCAGTGTGGTTCTGCACTAGTATAGTCTATGTGGTTGTTGCTTAAGCTCGTCTAGTCGCGGTGGAGGAGCCACTGCGCAATCGTTCGATCCGCAAAGGTCATGGAAGGAATTCGCGCGGTCCGGCGCTCTTGCGACACCCCACGCTGCTCCAAAGAGGTTCCGAGTGTTCCGACCGCTGCCGACCCACCTCACCGTTTATTTTAACTCTATTTCACCTGTTCGCCAATAAAAACGAAACTAATTATCGAACATGCACGAATGGCGTTTTATTTTCAAGTAACTAGTAAAAACACATAGGTAAAGTATACGCACCTAATCATACGAGTAGATAATATGACTAGTTGAAGCCGTCGACATTAAACAATAGAAAAGCAAACAGATAAAGCACTACATAAAACTTATCAATATTTACATATTCTATCACAACATGAACTAATAGGAAATTACTTCACCACTTTTACCTAGTCAGCCAGTACCTATGCATAGTTACGAGTTATAGGTAATGACACCTAATAAATAAAATGCTCTTATTTCTAACTTGAGATACTTTTCTATTCAAGTTACAGGAAAGTAGGAATGCTAAATCTTAACTAAGTATTGTCAGATAAGTGATTGAAAACTAAACGAATAGTTATCAGATAACTTGACACCTAGTTATTACTTACAAGTTATTATAATTAACTAGGTAGCAGGCTTTTCCCATAAAAACTACACACATAGGAATTTACTGGCTCGCAACTTACCGGAGGTCAATGAATTATACCTTGTACCGTATGAGGTCCTGAACTGTCTTTCAACAAGCATTCCATTGAAATAGTCTCAGTAGTTTCGTGTTAATCCTTGGGTTTCATTCAGGATTACTTTTTTTTTGTAACTCTTTGAGAATGGAATTTTGTTATAGTTGTCGCCACAATAAAAATATATAATTATACATCCCTCTAATGCGGTGAGTGCCGCCAATGAATATTTTATGTAAGTACAGCTTTAGAACCTTTCAAAGGGTTATCAAGTAATTGGTCCGACACTGCTCAGGCTCACCGTTGACGAACGACGCGGGCGCAGCAACAGCGCAGGTGTACAAGCGCATATAGCTAGCACTACACTCAACACTATCACTGTACAAGTTTTACTGCAACTACATTTATTTTATTGTCACTCGTAAACGGCGTATAGTAATTTAAGGTATATAAGTATACCTATAGCAAAAGATGACATGTTTAGAGATTAAATACTTTCTAAATGTCTACGCAACCTGATTGTTTTCTATAAAAGTTATTCATTGCTTTTCTCCTTTGTAACGTCTGACCAAAGGATCTTAACATTATGTGTCGACACAGTTTAAATTAATTTCGATGCTAGCTTTATCTCATCCCGAAATGTCTACGTATGAATTGATCCGATAAGAAAGCTCTTGCTCGTCACCTGCGCGCGCGCGTGGGCGCAGCCATTGTATGCTAATATCGCACGGCGCGCCGAGCCGGCGCAACAACGCTTGCCCACCTAGCACGGAGAAATTGTTCAAAATTGTGTAAATTCATAATGTTAATCGTAGATTTAATCCTATTAAGTATGATTGATGCAGCCAATCAGTTTCCTAGAATATGCGTGTTGTTCATGTCTTACTTGATATAAACAAAAATGAGGTACGACAGTTCATTCTGGCTATTTATTTTACAGCTTATTTTAAAGCTATAAAATTGGTATACTTAGGTACCTACAAACTTGACTATATGAAAGGAAAAGTTTTAGCACAACAGTCGTTTACATTGAACGTTCGTAGAACCATTTTGTAAAATTTTAAACAGGTAGGTAATATTGGACCTACTAAAAGCAGCCTGAGCTTCAGCAGCCTCCTGTTTAATTTCATGAACTGGTATTTTGATAATTGAATAACGCAGCAGTAATAGACCGGGAGATAGTGACACAAAATTTCCGGTCATTTGTACCAAGTATGACGACCCTTCAAAGGTCTAATTACGTAATGACGAAAAGGAAAATGATGGTCATAGCGCTAGTACCGGCGGCGGCCCCTTCGCATGGGCGTTAATCGAACGTGTCGGATAAATTATAATTATAGATTTGTTACTCAAAAATTCTTGTAATTTCCGATAGTCTATGAAAAAAGAAGTAGGCGGTAGCGTAATACCTTACTTCTCCGGTGTGACTTACAGCCCGCCATACCGATGAAAACACATTAATTAAAAAATAACAATTCAACCATTTGTTCCAGGCTATTTTTCAAGAAAATCACCATGCTATACTTTTCCGACGATTCCAAATAGCCGCCATTCCGCCGCAAAGGAGTATAATATTATATGATCATAAATAGAAGTCTGATAATGCCATTCCTGTGGGAGGTCTCGAATGTGTACAATATTCTTTCAAAATTGTAAGATTTTATGCGTATTTTGAAATTTCAAACACATAAATATGTGGCGGTAATGTTGTTTTATAACCAGATGTTGTGTTTGTATAATATTCTACGGCTACTACCGCTCGAACGATTCCTCGTGTTGTATAGGTCTCAAAGGCACAACGTATGGCACCCCAGGTATAAGGCAGTTGCTTGTCAGGCGACCTACAACTACATGAAGTCTATTTTTTCAACATTGTATTGGTTGTGGACATATCAGAGCGAGTGTGGCAGGTCTAGCCCGGTGGTCACGGTACCTATAAGCAAATTTTTCAACACCAAAAAGAAAATGATACTGAGAAAGAATTAATATTACTTATATTAGCCGTACGTTATGCGTACGTTGTCTTTGTATGTCTTATACATTCGGAAACTTTGTTATTGCATTCGAGGCGGAATTTAGACCTTAGCCGTAGGCGAGGGTGTTATGGAGCCGAGAGCTGCAGTAACAAGTCCCCACGCGTATAAACGACGTTTTTCTATACACTTTCGAAGAAATAAAATATTTTAACGGAAAACATTTTTTGTCAAGAATTATTCAAAATCAAAATATTTTATTTCATAAAGGCCTACATGGGAACTTATAAAACGTCGACAAAAAGGTGCACGGTTCGGATTTGTCGTTTCCTATGGAGAAGAAACTCCATGGTTACTCTTTTAAAATGATTTGGTTTTACAACATTATCAGGTTACAGAATTAGTACTTAAGTATGGTGGGACAGCATAGGCCCGGCAGTAAGACGTTGCTTACTATACAAAAAACTTAAAACAAGATAACCTGTTATCTTGTTTTACGTTTTTTAACAAAAGTTAACACGCATTTAGGAATCTACAAGGCCTACACTGTACACAGTACATTCACAAACAATCGTTAAAAAGAATCTATACAAAGGTAAGAAAATATTATAAAAGACTAAATTAAACATGTGACAGAAATATTGTCATCAGTGCTGTAACTATTCTGACCAAAAGGTGTTTAAATGATTTGAGAACTATTGTAATAAAAAAGAAAAATTATGAGATTGAGAATAGTTAGACACATCCACATATTTGTGCCGTTTATGAGCTACCAGGGAAGCAACATGTGCAGAAGGAACTTAAACCAAACCTCTTTATCTTCAACGTACCTAGTCCTTGATTTTGTAGTTTTTGAAGTTTCCATCGGCATTGGTCAGTTATTTATCTGACTTAGGTAATTTGTTATCAAAACGTATACTGTTTATAAGAAAAGACTTGCTAGTTTTTGTTAATCTGAATTTAGGTACTACAATTTTGTGTTTACTGCCTCGTGAAATCATCTCATATCAATAAATCCCTCGGTTTTTGCGGACATATAAAATACATTCTAAGATATAAAGGGAAGGCAGAGTCAGTATATCGATCTCTTTAATTTTTTCTATGAAGGACTCGCGAGGACCTATTTTGTAAATCGCGCGAACTGCCCGCTTTTGTAAAATGAAAATTGAGTCAACGTCTGCCACCGATCCCCACAGCAGAATGCCATAAGACATAATACTGTGGAAATAAGCATAGTATATTAACCTAGCTGTGGCTACATCAGTTAACTGCCTTATTTTCCTTACTGCATATGCAGCTGAGCTTAACCTACCGGAAAGAGTTCTAATGTGCGGTAAAGATACTGAAATTTAGAATCGATAGTAATCCCTATGAATACAGTTTCCGCTATAACATCATTTTTTTTGCCGTTAAGATTTAAATTTATATCCCGTTGTGTTACATTTGGTAAAGAGAACTTTAGACATTTTTTTTTGTTCGTATTCAGTAAAAGATTGTTAGCTGCGAACCATTTCGAGAGAACAGTTAGATTCTCGTTGACATGTAAGACATCCGTATCCTTTCTATCTATTTAAAAAATTAGCGAAGTGTCATCATCAAATAGAATTATATCCGATAATTTAGTCATCATATATGGGAGATCATTAATGTAAACAAGAAATAGGATAGGGCTGGGAATTGAACCTTGGGGCACGCCCATCTTTACTAGAGACCCGGAGGACGTCACCCCATTTACTTTTACTTTTTGCTGCTTGTTTGAAAAATAAGAAAGAACAAGATCAGCATCTTGTGCACGAATTCCGTAGTGGTGTAATTTACAGATCAGTGTGTTGTGGTCGACGCAGTCGAACGCTTTTGAGAGATCACAGAAAATGCCAATAGCATCCTGGGACTTCTCTCAGGATTCCAGAATGTGACGGATGAGTTTTACTCCCGCGTCTGTTGTCGACCTACCCTTCGTGAAACCAAACTATTGACTATGCAGAATCCTATTTGAGTTGAAGTGAGACAACATCTGGACCAGCAATATTTTTTCATAAATTTTAATCAATGCTGGAAGCACAGATATACGTCTATAATTAGAGGGGTCACCCTTACTACCCAATTTATATATTGGTACTACTTTACTATGTTTCATTAAGTAAGGAAACTTGCCGCTGTCCAAACATTGATTGAATATGCCTGTTAGGAGATGAGCAATTGAGTCAATAATATCCCCAAGAACCGTCAAAGTTCAAGGATACCCGAGGTCAAACAGACCAGCGGTACCCCGCCGCGACATTGTAGCACCATTTTAACGAGCAATTCATCTATTTCTATAATTAAAATATAGGTGTTACTCGATCGAATTTGATGGCTCAACAATAGGTATTATTTTTGATTTTTTTAATGATTTTCGCTTTTCTTTTTGCGTTGGGAGTTTTTTAAATATTTTTAGGTAAATAAATTTAAACTTCTTAAGGTTTTGTTTTGTATAAGAATTAACATTTGTGAGTATTTTTGTTTGTAATTGCGGATAGTTTAACTTATAATCGTAGATATTTAAATTAATTGTCAGGTTAGGTTAGCAATAACATTTCAACAATTTGACCGATTTAATGAAACACAGTTTTTTGTAATAAACACGTAATGCCCTTTCATTTGATACCCCAGATAATAATTAAAAAAAAAAAAAAACGTTATTTAACTTCACAAATTACAAATTACATAATTACAGTCAGAGTCAGAAATTTGGGCAAAGTGTGTAATTTGTGGGAAATCTGGAGTCTAAACTAAGCCTAGGCCTGTATTATAGAACTCCAGCCCCCCATTAAATTATGTTGCTCAGACTGTCGACGTCGTCGTGAGTAAGCAGATATACAAGTGGATGAATGCGCTTAAAAGAGCCTGCGTGCTTGTGTGTGTGTGCTGTACGTGTATGTGTGTATGTGTGTGTGTGTGCGTGTGTGTGTGTGTGTGTGTCAGTTTGAAATACATTACTAGATTATATTTGTACATATATATATATAAATGTGTGCTTGTGTGTATGCAAAAAAAAAAAATACTAAAATGCAAAAATCAAGAAATCATCTCAATCAACTTTTCAGTATCAGTGTAGCTTAATTCAAGTAACCTTTTTTTTTCTAAGTTTATTCTAGCATTCAGTTTTGCGGCAGTCAAATATATCAATTTGTTTATTGAGTTTATTAAACAATACTCCTCCACGGAATGAGAAGAATTTTTGTGCAAAAGACGTGCCGTTTGACGTGACTTTGTGAATCAACAGCTGTACAGCTGTTGATTCACAAAGTGCATAACGTCTTCTTGTGAGGGCTTTCCGCTTTCTTAGTTCTTCGGATAAATAGGAGCGTTGGCGAAGTATAGTCAGCATTATAGTATCTACTGTAATTTTGACGATTTTCTGATCACTTTATCCACCCTTAAATTTGAACCAGACATTATAATCCTAACGGAACGTAGATTGCATGCTAATAAAGCAATTCCGCAAATAAACAACTACCACTCGTATATGACGACTCGTCAGTTAAACCAGAATGACGGCGTAGTTGTATATGTTAAGGGTTCTTTAAACCCCAAAGTTGAAGAAATTCAGTTGGCTCAAGCATCGTGTCTACGATTAGACATATTGGGTAATATTGTTTTTTGTGTCTACCGATCTCCCTCTAACGCAAATACCGACAGCTTTATTGACTCCCTCAGCACACAGTTAAACACATTAACACCACAAAAAAACATTATAATAGCTGGTGATATAAACATTAACCTCAAACATAAAGAGACCGAGTCATCCCAGGAGCACAGGAGTAGAGTTAACTACTTAAATATGTTATCGTTTTTTGGTATACTTCCTGGGCACACTTTGCCCACAAGGGAACAAAGCTGTCTTGACCATTTCATGATTAAAATACACAAGAGGTTCTCGGCATCTATCGCTATCCTGCACACTACGGTGACTGATCACTACACAACATTTATCTCTGTATCGAAGTTAAAAAATATCCGAATCGTAAACAGAATTTCCACTACACTAAATTTTGAACAAGCTTTAAAAGATTTACAGGAAAGGAATTTATCAAACTTGTTATTTTGTAATGACCCAAATTTATTAATCAATAGTTTTATTAATATACTAACCAACATTGTAAATGACAACACTAATATAAGGAATATCCCAAGCAATCAACGTATCATAAAGCCGTGGATTACCTCGGGGATACTTCGCTGTATAAAAAACCGAAATAAATTGCAAAAACAAAGTCGCAATGACCCTCATAACGAAATTCTTAAAATAACTTATACTAGATACAGGAACCACTGCAATAATCTTATAAAAAAAATAAAAAGAAAATATGAAAGAAATTTACTTGCACAATCAGTATCCAACAACAAATTACTCTGGAAAAATATAAAAACCATCACATACTCAAATACATTAAAAAATCAAAACGTAGAATTATTAAACATAAAAACAACCCCTTTAGAGTCAATAAACTGTGTTAATGCTTATTTTGCTAATATTGGAAAACAACTTGCCCAAAAAATTAATCCTGAATTAAATAATATCCCTAATAATAACCGAACGAATGCATTAGGATCACAACTTAATACCTTCGTGCTGTTAGATACGGACGATTCTGAAGTGGATGCTATTCTAATGAATCTGAAATCGGACAGTGCCCCTGGCTGGGATAATGTATCAACTAAATTCTTAAAATACATAAGAAAGGAAGCTGTCCCCATTATAACTCACCTTACTAATCTCTGTTTTCAAAAGGGTGTCTTCCCTGCTCCACTAAAACAGTCCGTTATAACCCCAGTTTACAAGGGTGGGGACAGTGACGATGTCAGCAACTACAGGCCTATTTCCGTTTTACCGTCGATATCAAAAGTGCTTGAAAAAATTATAAATATAAGACTAACCAATTATTTCAAAAAATTCAATCTTTTATCTAACTCACAGTTTGGATTTAGGCAAGGTGTATGTACTGAAGAGGCAGTAACTGCGCTAAGTTCTCTTGTAGCTGAGCACCTTGACAAAGGAAACAGATGCCTGTCTGTTTTCTTAGACCTCAAAAAAGCATTCGACACCGTCTCTGTCCCAATCCTTGTGAACAAGCTGGAAAAAGCTGGAATAAGAGGGAAGGCACTCAGTTTACTCGAAAACTACCTCTCCAACAGAAAACAAAGAGTAAAAATAGGACAGTACTCCAGTGACGAGGTGGATGTATCATACGGCGTCCCACAGGGTAGTGTTTTAGGGCCTACCCTCTTTCTCCTGTACATTAACGATCTCTGTAATATGGAAATAGAAAATGCTAGAGTATTCTCGTACGCAGATGATACATCAATTGTGTTCTCTGGTTCATCCTGGCACGAAGTCAAACTAAGAGCAGAGGCAGGAATGGCTCGGGTAGCTGAATGGCTAAAAAGTAACTTACTTTCCCTAAATACTAATAAAACTAACTAGATATGCTTTAGTATCAGTAACCGAACACAGCCTATTGACGAGTTGGATTTAAAGGTACACATATGTGGAGACACGTCTACTGTAAACTGTAATTGCCCATGCATTGAGAAGGTATCTAAAACTAAATATCTTGGAGTTGTGGTGGATCAGTCATTGTCCTCGTACCCTCAACTTGAGCAGATTTCTGGGAGGATAAGGAAACTCAGTTGGATCTTTAAAACCCTCAGGCATATTGTTCCAACCAAAATAGAGAGCTGTAAGACCCGTCCCAGAAATCTCTTAAATGAAATATATGTGGCACTGGCCCAGTCTGTACTATTATATTGTATACCAATTTGGGGCGGTACAGCAAAAACAAAATTTATAAACATAGAACGAGCGCAGCGTGCATTAATAAAAATAATGTATTTTAAAAATAAAAGATTCTCCACCACAAGCTTATACCAAATAAGTAATTTACTTTCTGTAAGGAAACTGTACATAACCCAAACCGTACTAAAAAAACATAGAACCCTACCATATAATGATGAGGAAAAATCTAAAAGAAGAAAAGATGTAGTTCTCCAAGTTCCCCAAAGTAAAACTAGATTTGCATGCAAACAATTTAATAAACGCTCTTCTCAGCTGTATAACAAAATTAACAAACACATTTATATATATAATAAAAGTTACCATGACTGTAAAAAAGGTATAATAGACTGGATAAAACCACTTACCTATGAGGAAACCGAGGCACTCCTGGAACATGTTGGGTAGCCGAAATATACCACATATATCTACCATATCTTAACACTACACACCATGCCGCACCACACACCTCATCACACACACCACTCACACACGCCACACCACACAACACCACACCACACCATAACACATCACAAAACATACCACACATCACACACCTCACAACAATCCACGCACCACGCCACACATAACACCACATCCCGCGCCTCACCACATACCACACATAACACCGCACAACTTACCACACCACACTTCACACTTTACATCACTTGCACTGACTGGGAAAGTTTTATAAGTTTTAAGTAAGTTTTAAGCTTTATTTTACTTTTTACTGTTTACTTTTACTGTTATTAATTTAAATTGCAACTTTACTAATATTTTTTATTATCTTAAGATTAGTATTTAAAAGCTAGTAACACAGAAAAATGTACCACATTGCATAATTACCCTTAAGGTTAAAAAAAATTTAAATTTTTTAACACAGTACACTATATATAATATTAACTCGTGTTATTATAAGTGTACGACAACGATGTAGAAAGAGCGGAGCCTTCTAATACAGGCATTGTTTGCCTAAAAGGGGGCTCCAAATACATTAACATGTAATGTTTTTATTTAACCCAATAAACTATTTTGTATTTTGTATTTGTATTTGTATTATGTACAGCTGACGGACAGTCAAAACTTGAGTTTCCTCATATAGTGTGGAGGTAGGGAAACGTCGCGGTTTTGATAAGCTCACCTTTTAGATCATCCTCTGGGCTCTCTCAAGCATTATCATTTTTGTTTTGCATGCTCCTCCCCAAGTGGTTATGCAGTAACTAAGGATGGACTGTACCAAGGCCTCGTACACCATCGTCATGGTCTGTTTCTCTGCAACATCCCAGAGATCCTTAAAAATGTAAGTGAGCTTACGGATTCTTTTGGATACGGATAGTAAATGATTTCCAAAAGTTAAGTTAGCGTCAAGTTCAATTCCGAGATATTTAATACAAGTAGTTGAATTTATGTTGGGACAAGTGCAGTTTGGAGTAGGAGGATAGTTGCATTTATGTACATAAATTTTGTCTAAGTGGTTAGGAGGTTTATTTCGTTTTGTCATTGAAAAGACAATGTATTATATAGTTTTATCCTCATTCAAGGAGAGAGAATTTGACAGTAACCAGTGACATATTGTATTGAACCCGTTTTGTGCAAAGTTATATAGTTCATCCCACAAATCTGAGAAAAAGTGAGGGCAGTGTCATCAGCATATGCAGATATGCGGCAGTTTGGAATTTTAAGAGAGCAAAGTTCATTTATGTAGCAAAGAAAAAGGGTAGGACCCAGTATGCTGCCTTGCGGCACGCCAAAGTC
Source organism: Eurois occulta (assembly GCA_950022335.1). Taxonomy (NCBI): domain Eukaryota; kingdom Metazoa; phylum Arthropoda; class Insecta; order Lepidoptera; family Noctuidae; genus Eurois; species Eurois occulta. Next base: position 12,777,212 of record OX465477.1, on the reverse strand, counting down.
GACTGGTAGTTCATTGCTGATATATCCTCCGATTTTGCGCATTGGGTTCTGTTTTATAAATAGTCTGTTAGCAGTGCCAGCGGGACACCTCTAATACCAAGGTTTTCAAGTTTTTGCAGTAGGTGGGGAACAGAGACAGTGTCAAATGCCTTTGCAAGTTGGGTAGGTATATTTGAAAATATTCGATTATTCATCCCCACTTTCATCCCCATATCTAAAATGACCGAGCCGATGTGGATAAAACATGTCTAAGTAATTGTAATAAGTATACACATCATGCGCTTTCATTTGATACCCCACTTGGGTATAAGTATTTGAAAATATTCCATTTTTCATACCAGCTTTCATCCCCCATATCTAGTAAATGGCTGCACTGATTATGATAAAACATGTCTAAGAACCATCGCCAAGGAACAAGCTTTAAAAAAACACCTCCAAATCGATTCACTCGTTTAAGAGCTACGGTGCACCAGACAGACACATAGCGGTCAAACTTAAAACACTCCTCTTTTTGCGTCGGGGGTTAAAAACCGGCGCGATAAGGATCTGCAAATCACCAAACAACGTATTTTTGTTTTGTTGCAGACATCTGAGCTAGAGTCGCTGCTGTGTAAGCAGGAGGGCGCCTCACTCGCGCCCGCCCACATGGACCTATTCGACGGTGGAACCTCCTCACGCGACGATGCATTCCTCCGGCCCGCTCTGTGGGAGGACATCGCGTCCTCCATCAGGAACATCGACCCCGAGAACGCGAACATGCTCGCGCCGCTCGGCTCCACGCACGTCAAGCTGGAGGCCGACGACGCGCTGCTGGAGGAGTGCGCCACCCCGTTACTCAGCCCCCTCGAGATCAAGACGGAGAGGCTGTGCGCGCCGCCCACATACGCGCACCCGCAGCCACCGCAGCACCCGCCGCCGCACCAGCCAAACACATCCTTCGCCAAGTACCCCCCCTCGCGCCTCGTGTACATGTCCCCGCTGACGCCACCCAGCTCCGAGCAGGGTAGCCCCGGGAACACCATGCAGGTAAACCTCCACCTGAGTGAGCTCGCGCGCTTTGCGTACGCGACAGATGGTACCATCTTTTGCTCAGCGATCTTTGTATGTCCTGTCATTTATTTTCTATTGCAGTAGAGACGTGAAGGCAAAGAGCAGTCAAATGTCGTTCGTTAAAACGATTGTAATCAGGGTGACGGTAAGGTCCTGACTAATGTATGTGTAGTTAATGACGTTGGTGATACATGCCGATGAGAAACATTGGCTAGTATGTATAAGTGCAGCAACATGTGCGTGTTATCCGCAGGGCGCGGGTCGGCGCACTCCACCGCCGCCGTACCACCCGCCGCCGCTACTGCGAGCGCCGCACGCGCCGCCGCATACTGGCCCGCATCCGCACCATCACCCGCAGGTGACTACCACAACACATTACCACCTAAAAGGCTTTAAATTAGAACTCGTAACCGGGAGAGTTATAACTATTCCATTTTTTTTTACCATGACCCAACCAATCTCGAAATCTAAAGAATTATAAAAATTCACTTTTCTTTAACAACATAGGTATCCTAGTTCACCTCGAAAACTAGAGTAGTCCCATGTTTTTCACATGCTATATTTAGCGATGAATTGAAACATAGTAGGTACCTATTTAAACCCTTAACTGTGAACAAAACGTTAATCATAAATGAATAAAGTAGTTCGTTCCGATGCAGCCGATGCCGCAGGCAGTGCAGATGCCGCAGCCCGCGCCGCAGCCGCCGCCGCCGCCGCACCACGTGCCCATGCAGCACTCGCGGCTGGCGCATCCGCATCACGTCAAATACAACCGGCGGAACAACCCCGAGCTTGAGAAGAGGAGGGTGCACCACTGTGACTTTATAGGTAACACTATCTGATCTTCTTTATCTTTGGCGCTTGGCCATAATCAAAGCTAGCGTGCTGCTGATGATGAAAAAACAAAATGGTTTTTGCTATTTTGTTTTTTCATCATCGGGAGCACACCGTCCTGTCAAGTCATTGAAACGGCAAAAGAGCCGTGCAACGCTGTCTTAAGGCTATTTCTCAATAAACCAATCAACTCACTGTGTCGCAGTCCACTGCAGGACATAGGCTTCTCCCTTCTAGCTGCACCGCAACACCCTGTCCTCTGCCCTCCGTATCCAGTCTTAAAGGCCATATATTAAGACCGATAAAAACTGAAATTCTTCGTCAAAAAAAGTTTACGACTTCGATAACAGGGCGAGTATCAAGTGGGGCGGGGCAGTAACTTTTTCTAGACGTGGATGTAACCGATAGAGTAAGAATTCGATAGAATGGTGGCCAACAACCCGCACTGGGCCAGCGTGGTGAATTGCGGCGTACTCCCTCTTACAAAGAGCAGGTCTGTGTCCCAGTAAAGGGTGATTATGGAGGCCAAGATTTGGTTAAAAAAATTTAGCTTACTGCGCTCTTGGGACCGACCCAAGTTTTTTAAACTTAAAAAAAAAATTGCAAAAAGAACTTCTGAAGAAGGGTCACTCCGTCTGATTAGTCGGACTTATAGTTAAATCTGTCTAGGTCACTCACTAGCAATAATATGAGTACGTGTAAGTCAGAAATTTATTCGTGACAGAGTTCGTAGGAAAACAGTTATATTATCAAGGAGCAAATCAGTTCACTGTCACCAGAAACACTATGTAGGATGAGTAGACGAAACAATAAAGATAGAGTAGGAACTACTCTTGAAATAGATTAGCCTGCTAGGTTAGTTTTATGACCTGATTGGTCAAATTGGGCCACTGACCTTGACTGAACTTAGGGGATTAATCTTGTCAGCCTGGGCACTCTATTTCATGAGTCGATGGACTGGCAACAAAACGTAGAAAGTTTCAAAATCCGATATATCGATGGCCTCAACTCGTATGCATTCAACAAGTAGCGTAATAAGCCAGTAAATCCCCGTATATGTAACAAGGCGAAATACAACAACCCGCTTTTTATAGTTTTGTTACTAATCCAAGCCAAGGAGCTCGTGGCTAAATAAAAAATAGCCGCTCGGGTCGATCCTTAGGTTAAGCCGCGCTTGCCTAGGTTGGCCCGTGGATGGGTGACCACCCATTACATATCGAGTTTCCTCTGTGCCTCGGATTGGTCCCGGCTGTCATTTGTAGATCTTTGACAGTCGTTATAGTCAGTGGCTCGAAAGTCTAACAACCTGTCTTCCCAAAGGGTATCGTATTACCCAGTGCTAGCTGGGTTGTGAAGGTCAGATAGGCAGTCGCTCCATGTAAAATACTGGTATTCAGCTGCATCCGCTTAGACTGGAAGCCGACCCCAACATAGTTGGGAAAAGGCTAGGCAGATGATGATGACTAATCCAAGCTTCGCATCAGACATAATTTTGCAATCGACAACTAAAGTTAGAAACTCACAAGATATCTAAAACCTACACTATTTATTGCAGGATGTACCAAGGTCTACACGAAGAGCTCGCATCTAAAGGCGCATCAGCGAATACACACAGGTATTAACTGCACTTTTATTTACCTGAGCCACTGCGAAATAGTTGTGACCCACGTGGCATTGCGAATATCCACTGTTTGTACTAAATACATCAATTTACACGTGTTTAAAGAAGTCATACATTTTAATTTAACTCGACAATCCCCTTAATACGTACGTGGACTACCTACTCAACAGCCTAGCGAAAGTAACAGATATACCTGATGGCAACAATGTCCCTAAGTACTGATACGAGTATCGTTTAAATTTCACCGCAATAGGTTCATTGTCACTTGTCCAATTTATTTAACACAGAATTTACTTAGTTAGCTTTCTAAAACCTTAATTTTACTTCGTACTTAAGATTTTATTCAGAATTGAACCCCGCGGTAGAGTTCATTGACATCAAACTGAAATTATTAAAGTCAACAAAGCTTGCCGATAAGGCAAATAAAATTACTACTTTAAATTACTTTCTCCCAGTTTCTGAAAACACGACTTGTTGACGTTTTAGCAGTGTTACAATAATGTTAATACATCGATGACACAATTCGGTCCCTGTGCATGAAACATACCGGATTTTATACAGTGTCCCATATTTTATGGAAACATTACTGTAAACTGTGAAATAATAAGGGTTTGCACACATTACAGAATTTGATCATTCTTAAACCGCTTAAATCGTGGTTTTATGGTTCCAAAGTGGTACATCTAAAAAAATCAACATACCTACAGACCCTTGCCCCATAGCGCCGACCGTACACGCTAGGTTATGCCCTGAGGGTTTTGCATGAAAATCATCCAATCCACGCTAACATGAATGTGTGATCGAAAACTGTAAAGTTATCCTATTCAATTAGCGATAACGGTAATAGAAAAGTCAAAAATGTATAATGACCTGAACTAACGAAAGCTTAAGTCGTTCCCGATGAAAGTAGTTGTAGTAAGAACAAACGCTTTGAAAGTGATTGCCACTAATCGAGCCAATCTGAATCATGACAATGAACTGTTTGCTGGCGCAGCTGTAACCCTCATGCATAACCAACCACTTGGCATCGAGCTGCACGTTCTTGCGGCAACTACTACGGAGGAAACAAATGAAAGAAATTGCTTAGAGCATGTTAGGAGTACCCACGACGCGACGGTCACTCGATTCACGCGAAGAAACAAGTCGCATCGCCTGCGGTCGTATGGTTAGCTTGAGTGAGCAGTGGTACAGTGAAGTGCCCCATGCCCCCAGGTGAGAAGCCGTACACGTGTCAATGGCCGGAGTGCGAGTGGCGGTTCGCGCGCTCCGATGAGCTCACGCGCCACTACCGCAAGCACACGGGTGCCAAGCCGTTCAAGTGCGCCGTCTGCGAGCGCTCCTTCGCACGCTCCGACCACTTGGCGCTGCACATGAAGAGGCACCTGCCCAAGACGTCCAAATGACACGCGAGGAGGGGCGGGGACCAGCCGCCCGCTCCACACAGCACTCAGGTATCAATCACGTACTTTACTCTTGGTCCAGAAGAACTTCCACTATCTAGATTCCGATTCCAATGATAACTTGGTCAGATTTCCCAAAAGGAGGGACGGTAATCCGCCGCCCGCTACACATACCACTCGGGTAATACACCTGTTTTCTGAGGTCCTGCACAGTACTACCTACTTCCTCCTATGTAGCTCACACACTCTGATAACAATCACATACGTAACTCTTAGTCCTGCCTCATTTGATCATTTCAGTTTACTGAGATCCTAACCCCTCCCCTTTGCCTCTAACTACTTCCTGCTCCTCCATGTATGTCCTACCCAAAAGCTACAAATTACACTCAGACACTGAGCACACCTACACTTCCCTCTTCTTGTAAGCGTGTCATGTCAATCTAAATGATTTCAGCTCAGATCTTTAACACCCGAGTTTGCATTACCCCTCTTCATTAATTGCCTCTCTTCGATCCCGAAAGATACACATATCTATCAATCAGATATCATAGGGCATGCAGGACAGATTTCAAGAGTGCCACTCACATCTTGTGTAAAAAGGCACACATTTGCACTCCTAGTTCCAATCGTCATCGCCACCAGTCTGTTTTTTTTATTAAAGTTCGTGAGCTATAATGAATATTTTCCTTGAAACCTTATAGGGTATATTATATAGCGACCCGTCCATGCTCCCCACGGTTGCAATTCCTATCGCGTCCAAAATTCTATCGTTCAAGTTTGAACCAACCTACACAATCACAAAATTCTATCGTTCAAGCTTGAACCACCCTACACAATCACAAAATTCTATCGTTCAAGTTTGAACCAACCTACACATTCACGAAATTCTATCGTTCAAGCTTGAACCAACCTACACATTCACAAAATTCTATCGTTCAAGTTTGAACCAACCTGCACATTCACAAAATTCTATCGTTCAAGCTTGAACCAACCTACACATTCACAAAATTCTATCGTTCAAGCTTGAACCAACCTACACAATCACAAAATTCTATCGTTCAAGCTTGAACCAACCTACACAATCACAAAATTCTATTGTTCAAGCTTGAACCAACCTACACAATCACAAAATTCTATCGTTCAAGCTTGAACCAACCTACACAATCACAAAATTCTATCGTTCAAGCTTGAACCAACCTACACATTCACAAAATTCTATCGTTCAAGCTTGAACCAACCTACACAATCACAAAATTCTATCGTTCAAGCTTGAACCAACCTACACATTCACAAAATTCTATCGTTCAAGCTTGAACCAACCATACACATTCAAAAATTTCATTGAAATGGATTGGATGGTTTCAGAGATTAGCGTGTCCGAATATTGTGACACATTATATACAAACTACAAATAGAATTTAATTCCAGTTGCTTTTTCATTTTTTCAGGAGGAATGCAGTGAGAGCATCTTCCTGGAGTGTGACCTGGACACTACCCTGATGGACACGTTCTACGGTGTGCTGTGACCGCGCGGCGCCATGCCACCGGCCACGGCCCACCGGCTCACGACAAGTTAACCATGCTTATTGTATATTTTGTAAAAGCGAAGCTGACTACACAACACAGTTTCTGCCTCTTCAAGTGTCACGACTGTGAAGTTGCCAGTGAATTTACAAAAAAGTAACTCAAAAATCTCCCATTCTCGCGCAGTGGTAGGAACTTAACGTGGTCAAGTATTCATTAGTACTTGCTCACAAACCATCAGTTAACCATAAATATACGATTCTCGCTAATAAAGTCACAATACGTACAACACAACAGCATTACCAAGGAAATCGCTTTACATAATATATACCTTATTAATTGTAAATGACTCAATTAGTCATGATACAGAACCCAAAACACCCGTATTTTATAGATAATATGATGTAAATTAAAAATGACAAATATTTTAATGCAGCGGGGTTTGCGACACCGTTGCTAGATGCTCTACTTTACTTTAGCTCCTGATTCAATAATCTTCTATTACTATAACCCAGTACCGGCCACTAGGGCCGCTGACGCCTCGGGCAAGAATATTCTGGCGCCCACTTAAGGAAATCATTATCAAGTGTACATTTTTTGCTGAACCAATGTGAACGTTTATTGAGAATTTCATCTTTCCTTTATCGTCAGCCCCAGACCTCGGCGCCCCCCAAATTTGGCGGCTAGGGCCGTCACCCCATCGCGCCCCCTCTAACGCCGTCACTGTAACATAAAAGAAATACACGATTTACTATTTTACAACAATGTGCGCCTCTGGAGCAGATTTGTTAACTGGCTCAGATTTATGCATCGTGTGTATGTTTAAGCAGACTTCAAGTTTCAGCACTATTTGACCTTAAATACTGTTTAACGTTGTCATCAGTGATTTAACTGACATTCTTGTTTTAAAATAATTAAATTACTAAAATTCATTAAAGTCAATTTCCACACACTTCATCAACTTTGTCCATCGTCAAGTGTTCAAATTTCCAGTAAATATATCCAGAAATGAACGTAAATATTCATAAAAAAAATTGCTCACTACAACAGCAATGGTGTCGGTAAAAAACTTCGTGAATTAAAAGCTCTAAGTATTCATTAGATATGATTAGTTAATTTATCGTAAGTTAATTAATAAGAGAGCAAGGAATATCCAAGATATTATCTTTTAATATTATTATTGCATAAATATCAGTAAGTAGATGTATGTTAGTCTTTAATGTACGAACGCTGTTTCAATGGTACGATCTTAAACGTGATCTTAGTTTCATTTAGCTGCATAATAACGAGATTCGAATGCAGTGATGAACTTTACACACTTGCATCAAAATGTAGTTTGTAGACGTCGTCGATTTTATTGTTTTAGCTTATCTTTAGGCGAGGAATTCATTAAAATAATTCAATTGGAAAACATGACTAAGAAATTTTCCTTTTTCAGCTAAAAACATTCTAAATCAATAAAACCAGATTACTTCGTGTACGTGATCCTAAGGTCGTATTATTGGAAAGTTCAAATTTTACACTTTCTAGTCTCGATTTATTAAAGTTTGTTTTTTCACAATGTCATTTCACCAACAGATTGCCTTAACAATAGTCCGGCAAAGTGAACCAACATGTTTCATCGTGCATAATATATTTTATATTTGATAATATATATTTATTGTACTTTCTATAATGATAACAATTTAAATATTAAGCGAAATTAATAATGTAGCGCCTAATATAATGTTAGCGTATAACTTACGAAATGGTTTAGGCAGTTTAGTGAGGAATGTCTTGAATCAGCCTTATTGCCTCCGTCCAGCTTGTGCGCTCGCCTGCGCCTGCGTGCCTGCGCGGGCGCACAACCGACCACATTCACACTTTTATAACTAAATCTTTTAATGTTTACTATAACGCAATTGCCATCTTATATAGTCACTAGTATTTTGTGCTACTGTAAGTTATACTTACCTATTACGTATGTTCAAAATGTAGTATTTAATTAATATTAACGCCTATGTTTGCAGAAATATCGTTTCATTCTGATATCGCTTATTGTCCTGTATTTTATAGTTCACTCTGTAACTGAACCAAGCCTGTAAATATCAATCAACATTTATCATTTAACTTGTATTAAATGCTGTACCTATTATTAATATTATTATACTTGAATATGTATCGAGAATGCATTGTATTGCTGTCATATTCTTGCAAGTACAGGTAACTGCAAAAAGTGGTTGAAAAACAGATACGTAATAACAAAAACAAAATAAATTGAAAACTAAATTTTTCGGCAGTTACCAGTACTTCCCCAGTGAACCCAAGATATTCGAAAAATTGCATCGTAACAGGCACTTTCACTCATTCATATATCGGAGCTGACTGTCATACCCACACCTAATGTAGACGCACTGTATCTTGCCACTGTTTCTTGCATTTAATTTTATGTGTTTAACTTGCGCAAACTCTCTAACTTTATGAAAATGGAACCAAAAGGTATATTTTGTGCTATAATTTAATTCTACAACATAAGCTGTTGTAAACACATTAAAGGTCAACGCTCACGTATAAGTTCTGTTTGAGATCGGCATCACTTCACATCATCGGCTCGTCGTCAGCCAGGCGACAGGCCTCCACCGTAAGGACGTACGTGACGAGGTCCCGCTTAAATAAGCTGGATGACTGCTGTTTGTTAGCTGAACCCGAGTCAAGCCGATTGCGTTACGAAGCTTATAAGCGTATATTGCAGTCCTGACCGAAATCCACGAATGGAGACGAGATGCTGACTCCATGCCGTGCTTATACGTGTGCATTTACTTTAAGCAGCCTGATTGTCGTTTAAGGATAACCTCTAGTCTGAAGTGTAGTTGTTTCACGAGAAACTATTTAAATAGACTAGAGAATGACTTAACAGTCATAATGCCTTTCGAAACGTTACAAAATTAAATGAGGCCTTAAATTTAATGACTTACTTTACGGGAGTAGATAATAATTTTAATATTATAAAGAAAAAAACAAGAACTTCATGTAGTTCTGTTTGGGCACTCTTTAAATCAGGTGTTGTAGAGACTTAAGTTTGTCGAGTGTGCTGACTTTCTTGAACCGAATAATTGCCATAAACGTGTCGGTAGATGCCATATTTTTAATTAAAACTTAATTTTAGTTCTTATGAAAAATCTGTAGTAGTAAGCTCGTTTTCTGTATAAAAATCGTACCTCACTATTTTCTGTTCTTGCTTATTTCTTATAGGTACTTACGATTGTTTCAGCAGCTGTTATGCGATCATGTTTGTATCTTTTCACGTGTAATGTTTATTTTTAAGTGCATAGTTAAGTATGTTGACTAAGTCACAAGATAATTTATTACCAATGACGTGTTTTTAAATTCTTTTTTATATACCTATTTTTTATAGTTGAGTGTAAAAAGTTGAGATATATTATATTGAGAAAATAGATATGGATTTAATGTGTTTAAATACATAGTTTGTAGATTTTGCCAGAAGTGTGATTTACTAACAGTTTATTTGCCACTTATATTGTCGTAATTAATTTGTTCACCGTTACAATAAACATTGCAGTATTTATCACCCTCCCATTGAATACCGATCAGAAGAAATCATTAAATGTATTATTGACGAATACGAATAGAAGATTCGAATGCTACAGTAGTCATTCTATGGAAGTACCGTTAAAATCACATATTATCTAATGTTAAATTATCAATTCCATGAGGACCACTTCTATTTTCTTAGTTCTACCTACCCCACTTGTAGGCGGCTTGCACTGTTGATTCAGGCTATAATGGGTTAAAAAAATCCCCAAACGATACTATTCCCCCAAAATTTTCATAATTTTTCGATTGATAATCCCTAGCACCCGTCAAGTTTTAACTTCCAACATTAAAATATCCTCCAGATTAAATTACTGCACCTGCCTTCTAGAGCTACGGTCATCTGTTTACTGTCATTCCTTCAGTTTACCTCGTAATGTACCATGAGGTGATAAATACCGTAACTATTATTTAAAATTCAACAGCTGATTAAGCCGAAATGCCTTTTTGCCATGAAATGTATCAATTTGTGTAATATTCTGACGAAAAAATTTGTACCATTGATGTCCATTATTCGCTAAAGCTCATTTGTTTCGGACAAAATACAGATTTTTCATTATAATTACCAGCGTAGCGGACGCGCTCCGTAGCACGACGTAGGCATTTTGTAGCGCGGCGTAGGCGCAGTGTAGGCACTGCCGAGACGCTATGTACTTACGTCTACGGCTACGACCAAAGACGCTTACCGTACTTAATTGAAATACAATCATTAAATACTTGCAAGAACTACTTGTGTTGACTGTGCTAAAATTATTAATACAAATACAAAGGAAGACAAAATATAAGAGATAGCACTTAGCTTTTTTTGGAGTTATTGGTCAAATACTGTTTCTGAAATTACAAAATAGAAAAAATAAAACATGTCGGTGAGTACACTGACGTGAAGCCCAAGCAGAGTGGGCCACACTAACACTACACCAACGCTCAAAGTGAACGCGCTAAACTTTAAAGTTACTAAAACTTTTGTGGACTTTTCAATGTCGTTATGTAAATTTTATGATTTATCCAAAAGGAGGTTAGAAATTATATTAAAATTGTAATGAAAAATGTTATTTTTCTCATGGAACTACTTGCATGCTATTATAAACTGCAACAACTTGTAGTAGAAGAACAAAAACTGACTACTATGCACTGATGTCAATGGTACAAGATAATTGTAGTCATACTTATTGCATGCTATTAACCACTTTGTATGATACCAACCATTGCCATGAGAGTAACGGATGTTACGGCAAGCTTCACGTTTCAGAACAAATTAAATTTAGTCACATTTACAGTGGTTTATTATTTGTTTACCTTTTCTCTTTCCGGCGACAATGGAACATATACATATTTTTTGGCTTAAATAGTAGTGTTCATCCATAGGTTCGCGCTTGCTCTCAACTGTTTTGTGACAGCAAAAGGACCACAACCTTATTCCTACTGAATTATAATAGATCACTGTGATCTGTGGAGCTGGCTAAATGACTGCCCCAAGCATTTATAGGAATCTCACATTAACTCGTAATATTTAAGTATTCATTCAGGAATTATTTAGTGCTTAATAATTTCCTAGAACTTTCGTGAACTGATAAACATAAAAGTTTCTTAATTGCTTTTTAATCTTTTTTTGGTTGACATGACATGGTCAAGGGGCAATAATATAGTACTGCAAGCCAGGGAGTCATATCGGTTTTCCAGAATGTCAAATCAAAACTACTTACATCGATTTTTGATAACTGTTATCAAAACAATTTATTTTCTATCTAAGAAAAGCTAAGAAGTGGCAATCAGAGTTTTGGGCGGAAATCGATGGCGTTCAATTCGGTGTTCTGTTTTGCTTGCTATTGTGTTTCCACAGTTTGGATTCGGGAAATGGGGTTGTTTTTAAAGTGACAATCGACTCTACTCCATTACACCTTTATTCTAACCAAAATCAAATAAGTAATAAAATAACTGAAAGTTTCGGAATGTGGTTATTCGTTTAATCTTACTACCTATTTTGTGTCGAAAAATATTATCTGAATAGTGGTCGACAAATACTAATTCTACTTTTTCTTTCAACCCTTTCGATTATTTTATTGATTCTGTTACACTTGAAGTTCAGTTCAATCTCTGAAAAAACAAACGCAGATTTTAGACGTCGTTTGAACGCTTTGCCGTTTGCTTGTTCGTGTGAAATCGATGTGGGTCGATAGTCAAAAATACAATTAACAATATCATCGCAGATACATCCAAACGCGTAGGTACCTAGGTAAAAGTTCGTAGAAATGTCATTTGTTTGCATTTTTTTATACCTATTGACGTAGGAGTCACACGATTTTATTTTCAGGATTGTAAAGTTATGAAAGTTCTTGAAACTTTTTTTTATATGAAATACTAATTTTCAGCTATTCAGCGTTACATATTGCTAGGTACCATGTTTATACATTAGGTACTGAGGCAGTCGTCTATACATCTATTTAGCCATCTCTCTAGGCGGTTTTATTCCAAATGTGGGAGTCTTTCGGCTAAAATGATGATGATGATGATGATTCCAAATGTCTATTATACAGAATTATACCTACTAATAAAGTCAGTAGTAGTTTGCGATTTTAGCTCTCATTTTATCACTCTAACCCAGGAGTAACCAAACTTTTTCAGTTCGCGGCGCACTTACAGGTTTATTATATTTACTAGCTGTGCCCGCGACTTCGTTCGCGTGGATGTCGGAACTTAACAATGTATTTTTTAGTGCGAAGCGCTGTTGGAGGATTCCGATACAAATCATTTTTTTTTATTTATGCTAGTGCTTCTATATAAACAAAATTAGCTGTGGAACCATCTGGAGCTTACACAACGCTATTTCGCGATATGTTGCAAACCGGGCTTTCCGTGCGGTCTAAGTCGATAGGAATTATAAATGTTACATGTGCCGTTTTTCCTCCAGACAATAATGTGGCTGCTATTCCTGAAGAGGCGACAGCAAGGGAAATTTTATTTTGGTTCTGTAGCGGCACTACAAAAAGTACTTCAGCAACATAGTACAAAAAGTACTACAGCGCCATCTATGACGCAGAGGATAAACTAAAAATCGAAATATATCTAAATTCTGCATCGCCCAAGTAAAGTTTTTCGCGACTTAAGACTATACAGAAAAACCCGACAACAATTGTTGGGCAGTAGCCCACCAGACATAACAACCGCCTGGTTGGAGGATCCTCCCTTTTCAATGGTGGTTGAAGAGCTTTACACCCTGTTCTCCATACCCCCAAATTGGTGACCCCGAAATGGACGTCAGCGCAGCCTTCGAGCAACGTGACGTCATCAACATCACTTCCTCAAGCTTCCTCAAACTTCCTCAACCTTTCGAGCAGCGAGTCATATAGCCAGCCAGCTTCAAAATGGGTATTCCTGACCACCAGCATGCAGCGGAAGCACATTCCTGGTCAGCACCCTCAGCCTCATCAAGCTACCTTGGCACTGCACTTTCGGCCGGTTGAGAGCTGTACCTCCCGGTCGACGCGAGCAGTCAGCCAAATCGCGGCGCTGTACCACGTCCGACGCAACGGAGCATATGCAGCCCCGACTCAAGGGGTTCGCACTACCGCCGCAGACAGTTCCGACTCACCGTGAACAATGCGGCAACGACTTTCCACTGGCCTGGCAATCAACGACTCATTCTACTACCGACCCTGGTCTCCGGGGGTGAGTGATGTAGCAGCACTACAAAAAGTACTACAGCGCCCTAAAAATCTAAATATATCTAAATTCTGCATCGCGCAAGTTAAGTTATTCGCGACTTAAGACTATATAGAAGAACCCGACAACAACTGTAGGACAGTAGCCCACCAGACATACCTAACACCGGTCTGGTCGGAGGATCGTCCCTTTTCAATGGGGGTTGAAGAGTGCTTTACACCCTGTTCTTCATACTCCCAAAGTTCCTTATTCGAGCCAAAATAACTTTGGTTAGGAAAGTTTTACCTGTTCCGCCCGGTGCGTCTAAAAACAGGATTTCACCCGAGGCGTTTTCTACACTGCAGCATATGAGCATGCCCTATCAATCATCTGGCGCTGTTCCTCTGTCTTTGCGCAGCCATTTTGTAAAATTTCTGCGAGTTCCACGGGATTATAACTAATTTCTGATACGTACCTACTCACTGTTTATACGTTCCCCATCGACTGTCGGTGTGGGCAAACCGTATTGACTGATCGGGTTCCCTGGTATACTCAAAACTATCTCTTTAATAGCCTATAAGGACCTGTTGTGACAAATTTCACGTACCCTATCAGGAATTTCTCCATCAGTACCTATTTAGTTGAACATGCCTCAATCAGAAAATGACGTCACACGCACAATGCCATCTATCGAATATCTATATTCAATGCTGCACGCAGTTGAGCTTTAGATATAGTCCAATCTGAGTTCGATAGATGGCGCTGTTTTAATATTTTACTTCGGAAACACTATTATAATTTTATTAATTTACATTTTTCTTTCTTTTCATTTATAAGGTGTGAACTGATTAGGATGAAACAAAAAACTTAATGTTACTTCAATTTACGCACATATTATTGTTGTATATAAAAGTTACGGGAAGTTTTGAGACCAAGTGCACATAACCCTAATTTTACTTCTGTAACATATCTTTTGATAGACTGAACCGATTGCAATGAAACAAAAACTAAATGTTACTTCAAGTTACGCTCAATCGTTGTGTGTAAAAGTAATCTACATTGCTTTCGTAAATTTTACGTGATGCCCGAACAAATAAACAGACAAACAGACAAATATTCGAAAAATGCTGGAAATGGGTTCTATTGGTTGTCCTTTAACACCCTGGCTATTTTTTTTGGATTTTTTTTTGATGTACAAAAACGACTTTTCTACAGTTTTATTATATGTATAGATATAGATATAAACCTGTAAATGAGCCTAGTAGTAGTAAGTGTGCGTTTATATGTATTTTGCTTCGGCGCCCTAGCGTGTCAAAAAAGCAGAGTTTTTATAATATTGTCGACCCACAAGACACATTTGAAAATCCTGCTACACATAAATAAGATGTTGCAAGAGGAATGAGAATTCTTGAATTTTAAGTTTGATATTCATTTTGCACCAATATCCAAAACACCAAATCGTAACACGCACGTGAACCTTGTTTTAAGGCTGCCGTCGCAAGAGTTCATTGCGACTCTCTTCTTCTTATGAAGTGAATTCTGGTGAAGCTTGTGCATGGAAAGGATTTTGGATTCACGAAAATTTTTCGACATCGTCTTCGGCAAAATATTTTTAAAAGCAACCATGTTGCTATAATAAAAGTCAGCCATAATAAAGAACGTTATTTCAATAGAAAATGATACCATTCTCTCAATGCGAGGATTGTATGTAACCCATTTACCTATACTTAATCAATCTTAATCTACTTTATTAAAAAAAAAACAATACTTTTATGTACATAATAATATTATGCTTTACTATCAATAAAAACTGTATCTACATTTTAAAACTATTGTTTTAGATACCTATGTGATACATATCTTAACATTTTATGCATTGACCCCCCAGTAAACCTTTTTTTTTTTTTGTTCCCGGGGTGGAAAATCCACACGGATGTCCTCCGCCCTGGGGCGGGCGGAAGGGTCTGTCGGACTCTAACCGACTAAAAACCACCCCGGTGTTCCCTTCCCACACTTGCACCGGGGATCATGGGAACTAGTGCGCCTTCCACGATCCCCGGCTAGTGCCGGCCCGCTTCCGCAGGCCTCCTCAAGTCTGCGGGGGTAGTGAGGTGTCCTCCCCTCGGTACGCCAATAGGGGAGCGCACAGAACACTACGCGCCACCACCTCGGGTGACCCCAGTAAACCTGAGGCAACCCATAATTCTTCAATATGGCGTGATCACCCATTACAGCCCTATCTTAACCAAAAATATGATGAAGAGGAAATACTTTTGCTCGGTGAATGTCTTTCATTAATTTATTTAATTATGTTTATATTAAATATTATGAATAATTATTTTAATACTTATTATTCTTCCAGGTGACAGCGGTTATGCATTGAGGAAGACAATGATGACCGCAATACCAGGTTCCCCCGAAGAACACTATTATAAGCTGCAGGTCTCAGCCCGCAATACAGTAGAGAGATGCATTGGTGTCTTGAAAGCTCGATTCAGGCATGTATTTGAGTAAAACTAGTTTTCCCCAAGTTAATAATTCTGAATGAAAAGAGTAAAATTATTATACTCTTTTTATTATCTTTACCTCAGGAAGTCAAACCAAGTGAATGTAATGAGGCCCATCATTTTTATTGTATTGTTTGGTGTTTATTATAGTTTTTAATTGTTTTTGTTTCAGGTGTTTATTAGCTGCATGCATGCTTCACTATGATCCTCTTTTTGCAGGCCAAATAGTGAATGCCTGTGCGGTATAGCACAATATAGCAAACAAGGCACAATTACCAGTACCCCAACAGCTGACACATCAAGAGCAAGAGAGAATGCGTGTACGGCGTAGAGCTGCTGAGGAGGATGTGCGTACGGAGAGTCTGAGTATTCTTGCTCAAAGCAATAGGCGGCCAAACAGAGATTTATTGAAAGGTCGGGCTGTCCAACAGGCTCTTAATAATCGCCTGTGGCTACATAGGGACTAAGGAGTCAGAATTTCCACTTAATAAAATTAATTATTTATTGTAGTATTTAAAATTATGTTCATATTGTCAGTCATTCATCATCTGAAGATGCTCCTTTCTGCCTCCGCTGTCTTGCCTAAAAAGAAAATAACTGCAATATAGTTTCTACTAAGATTATAAACATAATACATTATAATCAGTGTAAAGTCAAGTCAATGTGTGTGCAAAAAAGAAAAATAATGTTATTACCAAGGAACTATTTATATTTGCCAGTGCTTCTGCTATGCGGCACTGTGCATCTGCTGATTTATTTGCTGCATCAGCCACTCTGTTCATGGCATCGGCCATCTTAATGTAGCCTTCAGCCACAAGCCTTTCCACTTCTATTCTCGATTTTTCTAAATTGGCCAGTGAATTTTGATCATGGTCCAGTACTGAGAATGGAGGAGCCACTGCAAAAAATAAGATATTAAGAAATGTACCTAAAAATCAGTTAGGTCAAAAAAATACATACAGATTTATTTTTAATTTTCCATTACGTTATAGTGGATTATATGTATATTATAATAATAACATGAAAATGTGTACATTGTCTACGACGGCGACGTGGATTGTTGCTGCGACGCGCGCTATCTAGTTGCAGCCTCTTGCTCACTTAAACAAAATAAAAATATTATGTTATGGTTATCAGACTGTTATTTATTTCCTAAATATGACAAGTTACTATAATTACCTTTCAGTAAAATGTGTGATGTCTTGTGTTGTTGCGGGTGTAACATTAATAATAATACTATCTTCATTTCTGCAAAAATAAATAACATATATGAATATTAACTGCTTAGCACAGCTAGAATGTAAATAGCACTTGACATAAATTGAAACTTACATATTAATACTATTGTTGGGTGTAGGTGCATGTTCTATAGCATCTGAAGGTAATGCGAAAGATGTAGGAAGTGCAAGTGATGGATAATCGGGCAGTGCAGGCAACGGAGAATTGGGAAGTGCAGGCAACGGAGAAACTGGGTGGGGTGTAGGCTAGCAAAGCAAAAAGAAAAAAACACTCACTATGACTGAGCTTAAAAGCAATAAAGATAAGAAAGGTGTTCCGTAACTTACCGACAAGGGATTTATTTGCACCTCATTTTGGGGCGTGGCACTCCTCCCCACGGCTTCAGTGCCGGCATCAAGCAGAGTGGCGATTCTTTCATCAAAAGGGGATAAAGAAGTGGGTACGCCTGGCCCTCCACCTATACCCCTTTGATTATGCCGAATCTGCTTGATACGGTTGAGTAAGCGGCACTTATAGTCGGTATACCACTAAAAATATTACAAATCTAGTTAATTACCCAAGTATAATGTACACATGGGTACAATATCGATAGAATCTAACATACCTTGCTCCACTCTTTGGGAGTTCTTTGATCCCCGTCTGCCTCGGCATTTAATATGTTGGCGCACTCTGACCAAAGGCGTGATGAGAGGGCACTCCCCTCTCTAGACCTTAGTCTGCCACGGGCAAGGCCCCTGTGCTGTGACCCTCCAAATATTCAACCAGCAATTCCATTTGACCTACCTACTGAAGAATCAGGATAAAACTTTTATGAAAGGAATTTAAACTGCTACTTCATCGTTTATTTAACTACATACTTAAATATCATTTTATTCATAATCATTTATTATTATAATATAATACATGCTCACCATCAAAGTATAAATCTTTAAAAGTTTTCTATTCGCACCTGTGATTTGCACTGATTCTTGAATTTCAACATAAGCGGATCTCCTGTATTGGCTGGCCCTGGCGGGTCTCCTGTTATTTTGACAGGTTTGGGTTTATGGGGCAATGATAGACCATCATTCAGCCAAATTTTAGCAAAATATGTGTTTGATTGTGAATCAAAACGTAATTATAATTAACACTAGAAACGGGATATTTACCATGTCCACTGTTCATATCCCGTTTCTAGTGTTAATTATAATGTTAGTGACCATGACAGTTTAAAAACAAAACGTACAATTGTTCGTTTATATAGTAAGAAAAAGCACTAAAATCTGTACTGGGGTATTATTTTAATATTATAATAACGTCATATTCATTGAAATGTAATCGATTATTTAGTGAGTAATATTTTGTCTCTCATATGGCCACACCATAAATAAGTTTGGTAGAGTTTGGCTGTCGTACAGTTGACCTGCAGTTCACGCGCAGCTTACGCGCAGTTCAAAGCACAGAATGCATTTACCACTCAAACTTGAACTTAACTGCAACTGCACTAAAACTTAATCACCGTTCCATAGCTCGCTAAGCGACCTTAAATTTATGGACCAGCCGTACCGTCAGTGTCCACGTTTCGACTCCGTATGTCATAACAGGCAGGACGCACTGATTGAAGACCTTAGTCTTTAGGCTCTGTGGAATACGCGACGAGAAGACCCGGCGAAGCTTCCCAAACGCTGCCCAGCCCAGCTGGATTCTTCTATTAGCCTCCCTCTCAAAGTTGTTCTTACCAAACTGCAGAGTTTGCCCGAGGTAAACATATTCTCGAACAACCTCGAGAGGACCGCCATTTACAACAATAGGTCCTGGGGAGACATGTTCGTTGAACATAACCTGGGTTTTGTCCAAGTTCTTCCTGAGACCAATGCGTACAGAAGAATCAACTAGGCTATCCAGCATCTGCTGCAAGTCATGCAGCGATTCAGCCAGTATGACGATGTCAGCTGCAAATCTCAAGTGTGAGATGTACTCGCCGTTGATGTTAATGCCACGTCCTTCACATTTTAGCGTCTTGAACACATCCTCCAATGCGTTGGTGAACAATTTCGGGGAAATTACGTCCCCCTGCCTCACCCCCCGACGCAATGGGATATTCTCCGTTTGCTGGTTTTGAGTTTGGACGGTCATTGTGGCGTTCTCATAAAGGATTTCTCAACACTTGGATGTACCGCCAGTCGACTTGGCATCGCTGCAGAGACTCCAGAACTGACCAGGTCTCGACAGAGTCAAAAGCCTTCTCATAGTCCACAAATGCAAGACACAGCGGCCGATTATACTCTTCGGACTTCTGCATGATCTGCCGCACTGTGTGGATGTGGTCTATGGTGCTATATCCTCCTCGAAACCCGGCCTGCTCCGGTGGCTGGAAGTCGTCGAGTTTTCACGTTAGACGATTCGTGACGACTCTTGAAAACAGCTTATACACGTGGCTAAGGAGCGAAATGGGTCTGTAATTCTTTAATAGGGTGTTGTTTTTAAAGAAAAGAACGACCACGCTCCTTCTCCACTCTTCTGGAGTTCTCCCAGAGAACAGGACCGAGTTGAAAAGCTCCCGAAGCTCTCTTAATACCGGACGTCCTCCCGCTTTCAGGAGCTCGGTCGTTATCCCATCCTCGCCAGGGGCTTTTCCATTCTTAAGCTGTCTAAGAACCGCCTGGCTGACTTCTGGCAGGTCTTCTGTGAAATGGCGGGTTAAGGTGGCTCTGGAATCCTCATTTTCGGGATCAGGTCGAGATGCATGCGATGCGTACAACTGGCCGTAGAAGTTTTCGACTTCCGAAAGAATCTCCGGCTTCGAAACGACGATATCCCTACTAGATTTGGTCAAATTTGTCAGGTGGCTCCTCCCAACTCCCAAGTGATTGGACGAACACTTTCGACCCCGATTTTGCTCAATCGCTTTTTCTACTGAGCGTGTGTTGGAGCATCGAAGGTCGCGTCGTACCAATTTCCTAATTCTTTTATTGAGTGCCTGTATTTCTGACGAAGTGATGGGTAGGTTTTCACGTCGTTTCGTCATAAGCTCCAGAGTCTCCTCCGAAAGTTTGGACTTCCTGCCCGTACGCCGCATTTTACAAAAACGCGTCCCTTCCTCCCTGAGGATTTCCACCATTTAGTCGAGCGCCTGGTCAACGTCATTTGTGGTTTCCACGGCCGCGAGTCGGTTCTCCAGATCGGACTGGAACGCTTCAGACCCTAGCATGGTTTGGAGCATATTTGGACGGAGCCTAGACTTCATCAAACGGGTTCGCTCCAGCTTAAAATCAATGTTCCGAGTGCCTCGAACAAGTCTGTGATCACTACCGGTGTTGAACCTGTTGATCACCGAGACATCTCTGAATTTAGTATGCTTTTTACCGGCTATGATGAAGTCTATCTCATTTTTCGTCATAGTGTCGGGGCTTCGCCACGTCCACTTCCTTTGGGGCTGTTTCTTAAAGAAGGAATTCATCTCGAAAAGCCCCTCCTTCTCAAGGAAGTTAACAAGCATTTGCCCCTATGATTTCTGCTGCCAAACCCGTAGGATCCTACTAGGCTACTACCGATTCACTGCAATTCTGTACTCCCACCATAGCGTTAAAATCTCCCATGACAACGTTGTAGTGGAGTGCAAGGCCTTGGAGATGTCCTCAAACATTTCCTCCACCACGTAGTCCGAATGTGCCGAGGTCGGTGCGTAAACCTGAACAACCTTGAGGCTATACCTCTCAGTTAGCTTCACTATGAGGTACGCTACCCTGTTCGACACACTAGACACTTCTACCGCGTTGTCACAAAGGGACTTGTGCACCAGGAACCCGACTCCGCCTTGGGATAGCTGGTCTCTCTCTCTAAAATACATTAGGTGGCCCGATTCAAGGGTTATTGTGTCCTCGCCCTCTCTTCGGACTTCACTCAACCCAAGAATGTGCCACCTTACTCTTTCGAGTTTTTCCTCCAGCTGCGCCAGGTGTTCGTCAAGCCGTAACGTGCGTCCATTATACGTAGCCAAGGTTAGTTGGGTTTGGCGGCCATTCGTAACCCGGGGATTCTTAGCACCGCCTGCCCTGCCGTTACCGTGACCGCCGCCAAAATCAGGGATAGCAAGGCCGCCGGGAACTGGGGGCCGTGGTTGATTGTGGCTTGCCATTTAAAGGGTTTGCCCATAATCGCCACGCTGGGCATGCGGGTTGGCGATCGCAGATCACAACTTCTCGCACTAGTGACGCTGCTGCCCGTCGCTAGTCTGCGCCATTTAGCTGCGAACATTTCTTTCGAAATGGTTATACCGCCATTTATCGGTCGTCAGAGCCTCGTTTGTTGTTCAGCAGGATGCACAACGAGCAGGTGAGGTTGACTTGGGGCACTGAGATGGTAGGTGTGCCTCCTTACACCCCAGGGAGAGCAATACTCGTCCTAAAGTGATGCGTTTTGTGAGGCGGGTGTTCTCGGGGACTGATATCAGTCCTCGAGACTACATGTCCCGTCTCACAGAGCGCATCGACTTCCTGAAGCAGAAAGTGTATGCATGGGCAAACCGTATTCGTAGGTATAAGCGGCGGGTGGATCGATACACTCAGAATCGCACATTCCAAAGAGATGAAAGGTGGGTTTATAGGGCTTGGGAGCGACCGGACCAAGGTGTGGCTGACGCGCACCTGCCGGATAATGATGCCATGTGTTCGTTCTGGCGCAGCATCTGGTCGGTGCCTGTTAGCCATACCGAGGGTGAATGGACTCGGGGGGTCGAACGAGCGTGCGATCAAGTACCAGAAATGGGAGCAATCACTATCAGCCCCCAAGACGTAGTTCGTGCAGTCCGTACGTTGCCTAACTGGAAATCCCCAGGGCCCGATGGGCTGCACAACTTCTGGATTAAATGAGGTCGCACGCTCGCCTGGCGACCCTATTCCAGTTGGCCTTAGAGTTGGGGCCGATGCCCGAGTTCCTGACAACAGGTATAACCCACCTGCTCCATAAATTGGGCAGTACTGCGATACCCAAAAACTATAGACCGATTACCTGTCTCCCGACAGTATATATTAAAGTTCTTACATCCATTTTGAGAGCTAAAATTAGCAAACATATTGATGACAATTCTATCATGTCTGCCTCTCAGAATGGATGTAGGAACGGGTCCCGTAGTACTAAGGAGCTACACATCATTGATATGGCTATTAGTCAACAGGGTCCTCGTTCCCGAAGGGATCTGTCGACATGTTGGATAGACTATTAGAGGGCCTATGTATATATGTCTCTGTGCCACATACATGGCTCATGAGGGTGCTAGGTTGTATAAAGTTGATGCAACTCTGCGCACCTTCCTGGTGTCATGTATGGGGCAATGGAGGACAGTCCTTCGTAATCCAAGATGTCGGCAAATCCACAGGAATAGCGAGCCGATAAGGATAGAGCGAGGCTTTTTTTTTTTTTTTTTTGGAGGGTGGGAAATCATCAAATGACTCCTCCCGCTCTGGGCGGAGCGGAAGGGAGTGTCAGACTCTTACTGACTAAAAACCACCCATGTTCCTTCATTGGCCCTTTATGTTCCAGGGCCGCGGTATCTCTTTCGAACAGTCCCGCAGCCCTGGCAGGCACCGGCCCTTGCGGGCCCCTCCCGTTTGCTGACAACTCTTTGAGGCGCGCGTGGAACACGAACGCGCCGTCGACACGGCCTGCCCGTCGTCATACGACGGACGGACGGCGAGCTAGCCCATTACTCACCGTCCACAGGCCCGCGCCTACGGTGGCCGAGAGCCATCACGGCGTGGCCCCCGACGCCCGGTGCTTCTCCCGCGGCGGCTGGGACGTGAGGAGGTTCTCTCCCTCTCACGTTCCGCTGCCTCCTTCGCTAGCATGACTGCTTCGCAGAAGGAGGCGACGGCTTCCCATTCCCTCTCGCCCCGGACCATGGCTTGAACCAGGGCCGGGGTTCTGCATAGCCTTGAATCCTCTTAGCACGCTGCTGGAGGATTCAGGTCTAGGCTATCGGTTGAGGAGAGGTGGTCAAGTTATATCTCACCTCCTTTACATGGATGACCTGAAACTCTTTGGCCCCAACGATTTGCAACTGATGGAGCTACTGAAGGAAACTGAAACTTTCAGTAGCGCCATCAGGATGGAATTCGGTATGAACAAATGTGCGGTCATGCATTTAAAGCTAGGGGAGATTGTGGAATCTGTGGAAACCCAGCTCTCGGATTCCATTAATCTTAGATCCCTCTCGGCAACCGAAACCCATAAGTATTTGGGTATGTCGGAAGCGCTGAGCATCATGTTGCTGACATGAAGCAATCGTTGAAGCGCTTCTTTGGCCGCCTGAAAAAAGTATTTAATATTATTTGAATCAGGCGGAAATAAGGGGCGTGCCTTCAGCGGTTGGGTCATGCCGGTTTTGATGTACTCTTTCGGCATACTCAAATGGACTCAGCAAACTCGTCAAGTCGGAACCCATTTAAATTTTACGTACGTTACGTGACAAAAAAGAAAAGAATGAGTCCCGACTGTTAATTCTTGTATTCTGCTTATGAAATTATGATTTGTATAAGTGTGTTTCGATTATAAAACTTTTTCAATGGTGTAGGTTGTTCAGTATTAATTTTGTGGTTTATTTTTTTATTTTATACTTTATTCTGGTAGATAGATGGCACTGAATAGGAAGAAATTAAAATGTTTACGACTTGCGAGTCTCGTTATCTTAAGGAGCATTTACATCAGACGAGCGAATGCTCATTCTATCCCCACTTCATTAAATTCCTCTTATGTAAACAGACTCAGAGCATTCCTTCGTTGTTCTATTGCGTTCCATAGAATATTCTAAGAATGCCCGCTCGCTTGATTTAAACGGCACAAGAGCGTGCGAACAGTTGCTTAGAGCCATAGAGTAAAGTAATATAACGGGTACTTAGAGCGTTCTTTCGTGTTCGGACGTGCTCGCTCCCCAGGGCGGTCTCGTCACCCACCAACGTCTCTTCCTTCTTTTCTTTTTGAGGGTTGATGACAAAATTATAAATTCAGCACTTGCAATTATAATATCGCTGTCAGAGTCGGACATAACGACGCACTACCAACCACAGAATTGACACAAATGAGCGATTAGCATGCGTTCGGCTGATCTAAGGCTGGTTTTATAGTCACGCCGCTAGACGCGCCGTTGGGCAGCGCGCTGTTGAACAGGAACACCGAACGGCGCTGCTCAAGCGCGCGAATTTGAAACGCTACTACTACCCCAATACATATCCGAGCGCGCGCTTTCCGACGGCGCTGCTGAAACGCGTGACTATAAAATCAGCCTAAACATCTGTGCATTCTAGTTCTAGTTCTTGGTTCTCATTCTTGCTCGTTAATATTTTGGTATAAACACTGAAAACGAACATTCGTTTACACTAAAAGATTAAGAAAGATTGCTCTTGTTCTAGCTCTAGCTCTTTGTTCTTTTGGTTTAAATGCACATTTAGATTTTTTTTTTTTTACGTTATAGTATTTATGTTCTGTGCTTGCGAGTTTGATGTTGAAACAAGCATTGCCACAGTGGAAAATACTTTGAAAAACTGAATAAGTGTCTACTTAAAAAGGGGTAAAAAAAAAATTGTCTTTGACAACAGAAATTATTGATCGACAATAATTTCTAGTCAAGTTTCAAAACGAACGTGAAGGTGAAAAAGATCGCGCTTTTGTATTAATTTGTTCTTGTGTCGAATATTGTAAATTGATATTATTCTTCGCGTTGGTGCTGCCTCAGGTTTGTTGTAGTTTGTAGTTTTAACTTTCTTTTCAAAGAACAGTGGAAACCATTCAAACCATATGATGTATAGTAAGTAGTCTTTGGTGGAAACTGGTGTCTTGCATTGACTAGGCGTCCATTACGGACGCCGAAAAACCACTAAATCCCTCAGATCCCTTTCAATACGCTTTCCATGTTAATAACTGTTTCCATTCCCGACGACAATGATCAAGAAAATATTATGATCTCGGAATTGTCTAGTAGAAAAAGATTAGCTGCTTCCCCCCGACGATTGTAACTTATTCCTCACAATTATTTAAAAAAGAAACGGTGTGGTAATCATATTTTCCAAGGGACAACACACTTTGTTTGTTTCTCTGAAAGATAGCCAGACCCCAGGTACTGTTCTGTAATCAGAAAAGTTTGAGATGTTTTTGTTGCTAATTAATTACATCAACGTTCTCCGAGGTAGTGTAAAACATTTAGGAAAGAACTGGTTGTCAGGGTAGTTTATACCGCACCAGGATGCAAACAGTTTCTTAATTAGTTGTATGTTAATCCAACATAACAACAACATGCTTTAGTACTTTTTGTAGTGCCGCTACAGGCATACAAATTTTCAGATACTTATAATTCTAATTTTACATGTTTATGTACTATTAAGACCATAAGGTGGAAGCCCCAGGGTAGTGCGCAAAATTCAAATTTTCTTATGTGCGTGTGAACTGAGGGACCAAGCTGGTATTTCGCAAATAAATATCGTAGGATTTAGTAGTAGTCTTAAAACAATTGTAGAACAAATCTGGGAATTTGTAAACAAATGCATTAAAAATTACAGCCCATAAAGTGTGGTCCCTCAGTCCTCACAGATCATCAGCCAGATCTCGGAAAGCATCTGGAAAAATAAGATATTGTGACTACAGACATTTAGTAAAGATAGTTACTGAAAAACAGACCACGCAGCATCAAAGATAAAAAATGTATAACGACTAAACTGCGGTCCCTCAGTCCACACAAGAAAGATAAATATTTTAGTGAATATTATCAAATCAAATAAATAAAATCTTTCTTTTTCTACATAATGTTTTAGTAAGAGACTTAAAACATTTCGTAAAAAAGAAATGGAATGAAAATATCTATGCAATTTGAAGATAGCGATTATTAAAACTAGTCCCTCAATCCTCACCTCCACTAACATAATGTGTATGTACTAGCTGCTAGACGAGAGGAATATCAGCAAGTCTAGTCTGCTTAACTTTTAGTAAAAAGTTTCTACTAAGTAATAGGTATCTAAAATTGTGTAATTCTTACCTCTGAGCTGATATAATATAATTTTTTTAATCCTATGAAAATAGACAGAGTAGTGTGACCACACAATGACACAAAATGTAGACAGTCAGTTCACATGCACATATTTTCTTTGGTTTTTCGCAATTTGTAAGTCAGTGTCAGATTGTATGTTGATGAAACTTTAGTTGCGCCAGTAACAAGTATGCAGTTACAGAATTATATTCATTAAAATCCTGAAATCTAACCCTCTAAGCTCATTTAACCCCATTCAATAAATATTTCAAGAAAAAGTCAGTCAATGGGGTTAAATGAACTTGAGGGTTGTATTGATGATTTTTGACAACATATGTTTTAGTAGCGCAACCCATTTTTCATCAACATACAACCAGACACTGACTCAAATTGACTCAGAAAATTTGAATTACGTGGGTGTGGCGCTTCTACCTTAAATAGAATTGAGCTTAAATAAATCGGAATTTGACTCAAACAACAACATACCTACCATCATTGCTTTAAATGTGGTAAGGACCAACCAGGCGAAGGTTACCAAGTTTCACTGAATGTGCCGTTTGCATATTGTGTTCTGGCAGTAATTATGCTTTATAAGACTTGTCTGGGATTGCGTCAGCAAAATCGCATAAAAGCTCTTATGGCAAAACCTGTCTCTTATGCAGAAACTAGCCTGGTCTTCTCCATATTATTGATTCATGGCATTTAATCAATGAAGTGGAATTCACTGCCAGCTTCTCTGTTTCCCGATCATTATATTCTGGATCTTTCCAAAGTTAGAGTTCTTCTAGGCAAGTGTGCTCCACCCTCGGTCGCATTTACAGCAGGCGAGTTGCGGCCATAGTGGATACATACTGGCTGTCCCAGAGCTAGCTTAGAAAGTGACAACCTAGAGGCAGAACAAACTACTGCTACTGAGAAGACAAATAAACCCTCACCGATATTTGTCGACAAAGTGGGTAATATCCAACCGCTTCTCAACCTCAACATTCTAAATGAACATGCCCTTGACAGGTATAACCTTAAAGTTCTGAACAATGAACAGGTTAAAATACAGTCAAAAGATCCAGATACATACAGGAATATTGTACACCAACTAGAACTAAGAAATACAGAGTTCTTTACATACAAACGCAGACACGAACGGAGCTTTAAAGTGGTTCTCAAAAACATGCACTCCTCAACTGTTCCTGAGGAAATCAAAGCGGCATTAAATAAAATAGGACATACCAGTATCAATATACGGAACATCAAACAAAGAAACCATTGCCACTGTTCATAGTTGAATTAGAAACAAATTGCAACAATAAGTGCATTTATGAGGTTAGAAACTTTATGAACTGCATCACTGCACTGCATCATATCTTTCGAACCGCCTCAGTCGAAACGAGAAATACCTCAATGCGCCACATGCAATACGGACACACCAAAACGTACTGTCGCCGTAGCCCTAAATGCATCAAATGCGCTGGTGACCACCTCTCCACCGATTGCCTTAGGAAAACCAGATCAGACAGTGTAAAATGTGTCCTCTGTGACGGCAACCACCCGGCAAATTATAAGGGTTGTAAAATCTACCGAGACCTCGAAAATATCAAGTTTCTAAAGGCACCAGAACGCAGAAAAGCCTATACAACTAATAAGAAACAGAGCGTCACAGTAGAAAACCAGAATCCTACGGACAAAGAAAATCAAAATGGCCAATAGCAGCCTTACAAAGACGCTTTGACTGATAAAAATCAACCCGAAAGTACAAAAATAGAGACAAAACAGGCCAACCAATTCCAACACGACATGCATGAAATAATGACCTTGATGAAACAAAAATGATGCAACAATTAACCACCCTGAGAAACTTAATAATAGCCCTCACAACCAAGCTCTCAACTTCAACTGCTTCAAAGTTGCCCTATGGAATGCGAATGGGCTGTCACAACATACCTTCGAGGTTAAGGCATATCTAGACACACAAAAAATAGACATTCTTCTAGTTACAGAAACACATTTTACAAAAAAAAGTCACTTCAACATTCAGAACTACAAGACATATCACACGATGCACCGCGATGGCTGCGTACACGCTGGAAGTGCGGTGTTAATAAAATATAACATAAAACATCATGAAACCGTACATTATTGCACAGAGGAAATTCAAGCAACGAATGTAGTCATTGAAGATTGGGCAGGACCATTCACATTATCCGCGGTTACAGTCCACCTAAACTTCCTTTCCACACTGGAACACAGATTCATAGCTGGAGGAGATTACAAAACCAAGCATCATTACAGGGGCTCACGTACCTACCATAACTACGAAAGGTAGACAGCTACTAATGGCCATAGAGAAATTAAATCTTAATGTGGTTTCCCCTGGAGAACCTACCTACCAGTGGCATGCCCGCAATGAAAGGGAGGCAAAGCCCAATTAAACAACTGACGACATTTGGGAAAAAAAAATAAGTTTCGCTCTCTGTTCTGAGTTCTGACATGGGTTTTTAATAACGCCGGTTTTATTTTCCTATTATTTAAATATGCCTAAATATAAAAATGCAAATAGTGGTGATTAACTTTTCGTATTTTATATCCCTTCGCAAAATAAGTAAATGATATAAGAGCCATCTACTGATGTAAATGTAACAACAGAACTCTTCAAATCAATTCGTAATTATTTCCCGCTTTGGCGAGACATGGCGCTCAAATAAAAAAATCACAAACTAACACAAACTACAAATCACAAACAAACACAACTAACTGGTAGGTAGGTACTCCAGGGGAAACCACATTAGGGTTGTGTTCCGGCACGTTTTCAGAACTCGAGAAATATGCTTTTATTCCAATGTCCGCCAGAGGCCTGACGAACTTTACTCCTAAACGAATGAATCATGTCAAAAGTTTTTAAGCGACAACGACATAAATGTGTGTAATTTTAACATTGTATAAAATATTTTATGTTAACTAACAAAATTGTCCTGTCCTTTCAGGTACTAACACTACCTGGTGCTCAGCTTCACGTCGACATAGAAGAAAAAACGAAAACTTATTTTTGTAGAATCTGTTTCTACATCTATAACAACTATGCCTGGACCACCAGGTATTTTTATTTAACTCAACTTTTTTTTCGCACTAGACATGTTAGCATATTGATTGTATTAAAGAGAAGTGTTATTGGCTTTGTTTTCTGCTTAGATGTTATTAGCATTAAGCAAATATTTTACTGAATATGTTAATTCTCTTGAGATTTTTGAATATTTCGACACCTAAACTCTAATGTTGCAGGACGGTCTAACCGCGGCAATCGCAAAGGTGGTAACAACTCTGCTCACACGATAGCTTCCGTTGGAAAGGAAGTTGCGATGTCCTTTTCCGCAGACAGCCCAGTACTGGCAGTATTCAAAGATGCTGCTAGGAAGCTGAATGAACGGCAGGACAAGCACGAGCGGCTCGTAAAATTATCGCGTGATATCACTATTGAAAGCAAAAGGATAATATTCTTGTTGCATTCGTCAATAACGTGAGTATAGATCTAAGTCTTAGTAAGGTTGGGAATTTGGGATGCATGGATTTCTTTTTATTTACCCGACTGAGGTGGACTAGGCCTGAGGTGTTTATCAGCCTATTTTATGTATGTTTATTCCTTTGTGGCGGACTAGAGACAAAACGTGCTTCACGTTTATGCTCTGCGCACAGCAAGAATCTTCGTTCTTCCAAGAATCGTCTTCTACGATGACCTACTCACCGCTCTGGTTTTCTTAAATCTTCTTTTCTTGTCCAGGCAGTTTTCCTTTGGAATGCGCTCCCTCTGAATACCAGGACGGCAACCAGTCGGTTCACATTTAAAGTAAAAGCTCGCGAACACTTACGTAAGAAGTTGGCAGACTCGTCCCACAATTAATTTGTTGTGAATGAATGAATTTTAACTCTCTTTACTTTGTATATTTTGTTTGTATGTAGGTATACCTACAACATGTCACGTAATTAACGCACACCCTCAGACACCCCAATTAGTATATTATGTTATAAACATAATACCTACATCTACTGAATTTATAGTTAAACATGTTTATGCATTGTTTATTTATCAAATTAGTTTCATTTTTCTTTATTTTGTATTGAATGACGGAATTTGTATTAATGCAAATAAGACTGCACTTTTAAAAGTCTTATTTCCTTGAGTTACGGTCCATTTCAGTTTGTTTTAACTGTACAGGGGTAGTGTGACTGTAATTTACGTAGTTTTAATTATTTTTGGGATAAAAAATGACCTATATTAAAAATAATAAATCGATTCAGTAAACGATTCTGAACAAACTAATTTCAGGATGTGCGTTACGCGTTGTATATGTATTTATTATTATTTAATAATATGACCTAACAATAGAACATACCAGGCACATTTGAATGTCAGAAAAACAAAAAAGGCGAAGCTACAGTCACAGACACAAGGCACAATAACTTGTGAAAGTACTATAGTTGCCCATTCCAAAGCGTACATTTCTATGGAGAAGAAACTTTTCAATCAAAATATTGTTACAAGATCTTGGTTACATCATTCATGTTGAGATTATACATATATGTGAGAACGATGTAGAAAGACGTGCACATTAAGAGCGTCCAGTGTAAGAGATTATATTGAAAACAAAGTAGGTAGTAAAAATAAACCGTCGCAGCTAAGAGATGACCAGTCCCAACTGACAGCGCCCGTTCACGCACATGACACATGGATCAGCCCCATTCAGCTCAACCATATTGAAGGGAACTAAATGACCGATGAATAGCAACGACTTATTGTCGGGCCTATGCTGTCCCCCCATACTTGAGTACTAATGCTGTAACATGATACTATTGTAAAACTAATCATTTTAAAAGAGTAACCATGGAGTTTCTTGCCGGTTCTTCTCCATAGGAAACGACCAACCCGAACCGTGCACCTTTTTGTTTGTTTTTTGTTTCTATGTGAAATAAAAATATTTTGATTTTGATTTTGACCCGAAACACCCGCCACCATCAGCGAGACATTTGATTGGGCATGACATTCTCTCAGCCACCAGGACACATTCAAGTCAATGAAAAATAACTAAATGTAAATGGTAGCTAAACAGTACATAGTACTCACACATGTGCTTGTCGATTATATAATACAAAGAAACATAAAGATACGCGCGAAAAACATAACCCTTCCTTGGCAGTCGCGTAAAAATATTAAGTGACTATACTTTTAAGTTATTTAGACGAAAGGAAACGCGTACCTATATGTCACATCGAAATATTTTATTTTACATGGGTCAATTTAATATATCACATTTGACACTTCATCAAAATTCAACAACTTCACCTTGTAACGGCGGGCATGAAATATTATTTATTTTTCAATACACATTCTCGAAAACTGGTTCATATCGTACTACGATTAGGTTCAACATGCAATGTATTTCATACGCGTGGATTTTTAATATGTTTCCGAACACGTGCGGAAATAAAAATTTCCACATATAATGTAAGACGTATATTAAGTCCAAATGGGTTCAATGACTACTAAATAGTCGTCGGTGTTTGTTTTTTTCTTAAATCTCGGCAAAGAGATACGTCTTTATGGCATAAATATTGTTTGAGTATTTAAATTGTGTTTATAAATAGAATATCATAGATAAACATATTATTTACAACAAATACAAATTCCTTTTATGAAAAATTTAACATTTATTGGTGTTCTAAATTCAAAAATATTTGAATTTTCAATTTTTTTAAATTAGACTTTTTAGCGGAATTCGCCAGGTTGAAAAAACCGCAAAGGCTTACCTTTGCGGTAAGCAAAGCGCGAAAAAAAAACAAATTAAATCATAGTTTCTTAAAAAATCCTGGCAAAAATACTTTCCGTTATAATATTTTATTCCTTAAAAAGTGTATTGAAAAACGTGGTTTGATACGCGTGGGGATTTGTTACTGCAGTTCTCGACTCCATAACACCCTCGCCTGAAGCTCGGGTGTGAATTCCGCCTCGAATGCAATAACAAAGTTTCCCCACTTATATCAAAATATACTATTATATTTCAATGGGTGGGCGTGGCCTGCCTAACTGCCATTTACATTCTAAAAAGCGGCCAGTCGTCCACGCATAAAATCTTTTGTTAGCTTAATATCTCGGAAACGAGATGAGACAAAATCTTCTAAAGCATCATTTAGAAGATTTTGTCTTCTCTAGCTATTGATTCATACAGTTTTAATGCGTGACTACTATTTAAAAAAAGCCATTGATGGTCAAGAAGAATGATGACAAGCTTATTAATAGTAAAGAATCATTTATTAAAACAAGCTTTTAAGTATAGGTGTGCCGTCATTTTTTTTTGTCGTATTCTTTTCAGCAAACCCTTTTAATTGATACCCCAAATCATGGGGTGCATAAAAAAAATAATTAGTCCGCCATCTTTGTGTATCCGCCATATTGGATTTAGAATGACGCCACTTAGCTCACCATGCATTGTCATTCAAACTAAACGTATAATAAGCAAAATTTCAGCTCAATCGGTTGGGGATAACTGTTTTAAAATTCAGTTGCAAGATTTGACCTAAACAAACATTGCAAGTTAAATAAAAGCTTGTAAAAAGAAAATCTAACATTATATGCAAACCTTAATTTCATAATTGCAGGGCTGTTAAATTAAAAATCATACATTTTCAGAAAAGAAACATCTGAGAGTATTATCACAGAAGCCAAGGAACGAATTCAAACCCTAATCAATGAGCCAATCAAAAGCATTGGCTTGGAGCTTGAGCACAGCCCAGCACATTTGCATTCTAAGGCAGTCACAGCTGGTTTCCAGGAGTATGCTGAAGCCAGGACCCTTCTATCTTTAATGACAGAGAAAAGGATTATCACTTACCAAGAAGTTCAGAAAGAGTTTGAGTATTGTATAACAGAAGGTGATAATCAAAGGCCATTGGTTACAATGATTTCACAAACCGACTATATGTTGGGTGTTGCTGATCTGACAGGTGAACTGATGAGGAAGGCCATTAATAGTATATCTAGTGGAGATACTGAAGAGTGCTTTCGAGCTTGTGATGTTATCAGGCACTTGTATACTGGTTATCTAAGTAAGTTGACACTAATTATGTTAATCCTTTAATCATAAGGGTTGCTGGAAATGGAAAGTCCAAGATAAATGCTGAATGGAATAGTAGATTATATAACAAGTGAAAAAAGGGTATTTAATTCGAGGGGGACTAAGTTGGATCCCGAGAGCAGCGAAGGATTCTAAAGTAAAATCCTGTGCGGAGCGAGGGATACAAAAACCGAGATGATTTTTTTTTCACGAGTTGTGTACTCTACTTTTTACCATTGACTGCGAGAAAATAAATAGAAGTTTAGTAATTTTATTTCTCGTGGGTTAGTAATAACAGCCACTCGGGCCGATCTTCAAGGTTAAGCCAGGCTTACCAAGGTCGATCTGTGAATGGGTTTCCTCCATGCCTCGTAAAGTATAGTAAGCCGTTGGGCCGGCTGGTATTTCTTTGACAGTCGTTACAGGAAGTGGCCCGAAAATCTGACAACCAGTCTTCCAAGGGGTGGGTACCGTCTGACCCACCCAGTACTAACTGGGTTGTGTCCTAGGTCAGATAGGCAGTCGCTCCATTAAAATATTGATATTAAGCTGCATCCGATTAGACTGGAAGCTGACTCCAATACAGTTGGGTTAAGTCTAGGTAGACGAGTATTTATCACATTTTATTATATTATCGATAATATAATAAGAGAACAAAGGATTAATATAAACATTAAAAATGTACAGTGAAATTATAACAATTTTCGAAATTCAGTGTTATTGTTGTCGTCACGTTTTATTTATTTTTTGTTCATAATTCATGCTTGTTCCTAATTCAAAATGTTTTTATTCACTCAGTGAGTAAAAGAGAGTTTTATTCACTGTCATCAATGAATAAAATGACCTTTTTCGATTGGCATGGGTAAAAATATGTAACTTTACACAAAGAGGACCCATAATGATCACTAGTAATAATTTTGGAAAAAACCGTCTACTAAAAGGAATTTTGTTTCTTTCTAATCTTTTCAATACGTTACTATCCACAGCAGGAATACTTTTACATAATATTATGACAAGGTATCCATTTGTTACCAAAGCACCAAAGTTGCTGTCTACAATATACAGGGTGGAAGGCACATCGACACACTAACGGTGACCACATGTTAATTACATCATTCTGCGAAACCCATAGAAATGTTTAATCGGCAATTAAAAAAAACAGCTGTTTCCTACACGTAAAAGTGCAATACCTACACGGTCAAAATGTGTGGAACAGCTGTTTTTTTTTTTGTCAATGAATGATGTTCTGAATATGTTGTAATCGTTTGTGCGTCGATGTCCCTTCCACCCTGTATTAATCGTGAAGAAAATGCGAGATATTCTCCTTTTGTACTCCAGATATCTAACCCTAAGTGGGTTAGATATCTGGAGATTAAGTTGAGAAAACAAAATCTTGTGGGGAACAACAGGATACAGGCAACTATCTGTTGCTTCGACTGCCTGCCTGATATTAAATAATAACAGACAACAACAACTCTCATTCCAGGTATAACAGGCTGCCGTCCCCTAATCCGCAAGCTCCCAGTAACGAGAAACAACTTGAACAAGGTGGAGATGGCGGTCTATGCGCTGCGCATACGCGGCGGGGAGAGGCCCCCGAAGCTCCTCCTGCCCGCCGCGACCACCGAATATCCGACGCAGCCCAGCGGGCCGGAAGACGAAGGGTACTGTTGAATACTGCAGCGAACAAGGCGAGAGGGTTATACCGTGAACCGATATTGCATCTAAATAATTAATCAAATATTTCAATTTAAACATTACCATAGTATGTGTAGTAATTACTGTGAATCAATATTGGATCTAAACAATTGCAAATTTTTATATTTGCAATTTTAAGCATACAACTAATATTATAACCGGCGTTTTTTAACTTAATATTATAAATGCTAAAGTAAGTTTGTTTGTTTGCTACCTTTGTACCTTTCATCCCGAAAAAAATTACGGTTCCCGAGGAAAACAACAATAACGTTCTTATGATAATAGATGGCGCCAGCGTTGCAATGCATGTTTTCCTACCTACTACTTTCACTACCCTAACTACCTACCCTACCTACCTACCTACCTACCCTATCTAGCCTACCTACCTACCTACCCTACCTACCTACCTACCCTACCTACCTACCCTACCTACCCTACCTACCTACCCTACCTACCTACCTACCCTACCTACCTACCTACCTACCCTACCTACCTACCTAACCTACCTACCCTACCTACCTACCTACCCTACCTACCTACCTACCTAACCTACCTACCTACCCTACCTACCTACCTACCTATCCTACCTACCCTACCTACCTACCATTGTTTTTAAGATGTATTCTGCTATTCGGGTCGGAGACAAATCCAACGAATCAAAAACCTTGAAAATTGGACCCGCAGATCTCGAGTTATAAGTGTTGTAACAAACCCGACTTTGTTTTAATATAGATTGATAGATATGATTGAATTTGAACTTTATGCAGCGGTAATAAATTACGTTAGGAACACACCTAAATTGCTTAGACAACAGTGAGTGATTATAATTTAATATGAACTTTATTGAATAGCAATAAAGTTCAAATTGACTCTAGAAAACGTTTGTATGGGAAATAGAAAAGGGCTGTTTTTAGGGTTTTCCCGGAAATTATTCGATTTTTTCTCGCTTTTTAAACCTTCCCTAGACCTCCACGAACATTTCAAGACTAAGATAAGATAAATCCGTTCAGCCGTTCTCGAGTTTTAGTGAGACTAACGAACAGCAATTCATTTTTATATATATATATATATATAGAAGATAGAAGATAATGATCACTTAATAAAATAAACGATTGATATAATTTTAAATAACTTATTTTTAAAAGCATAATATACATTTAATACAAAATCGTTTGATATACCACTCAAAAGACATAAAACCTATTTAGTCTAATGATAAAAACTGCTCGCTTTCGCGCGTTAATGGCTAACCTGACCCAAATGATTCACCAACTATAGTGGGGATCTGGCGCTCCCCTCCGCTCCCGCCTTAGCCTTCTAAACTAACCCATCCGAGTCGGATAGCTCTGAATCGGGGTGTTAACCATAATGATGGTATCAATATATTATATTTTAAACGATAGACCTAATGACTTTCGATTAAATATACGTTATATCCGAGAACGTTATACGAAATAAGTTTTAGAGGACGTAAATGTTATAAGTAAAGAAATTATATCAACAGTTGGTATATCTCACGCTTATTACATCTTGTGAACGTTATTGAAATAAAAATATACCAAAAAAATTATGATATGAGATGAGACGCACCTATTTTTTATACATTATCTTACTTTAAAGAGTGCCGTATCTCAAAAGGAAAAACGGAACCCCCAATATTATCACTCGCGTGTCTGTCTGTCTGTCTGTCACAACCAATTTACTCCGAAACTACTGGACCTTTGGTACACATAATTATGTAAGTCGGTGACCCAAACACTGACGTGTAACGTAAATTAATTAATTTTGAACATGGGAGCCACTTTTGGGGATAATAGGAAATGAAAAAAAAAGTTTTGCAAACCATATCGTCTTACATATCAAATGAAAAGGCTCATTTGATTGATGATTGGACGAATATTTTGAAAAAGAAATACAAAAAATTGTTCTTTGCCTATAGATTACAGGAAAACCTAAAAGAAATCTTAGATTTAAAACAACATACGGAATTTAGATAATTAACGTACGTAACTCCACACGAGTCGAACTCGCACTTGTCCGGTTTTTATTTAAAATAATAATCGTCGTCGTGGTGGTGGCGGAGTGCCACCGCCATGACGACGAGGAAGACGACGGCCACCAGCGGGCTTGGGACCTCGAGGCCAACGGGCATCGAACAGGGTTCCCGCTGCCGGTGGAAATGTGTCGCGCATGCGATGGACTCAGTCTATAAAGGAGAATTTCAGGCGCGCATATTATTATGGGGCTACTGAGGTGGGAAGCAACTTGACTTCGTACCGTGTTCGGATGCTCTCAGCTTGGCGCTACGACTGTCGGTAAATGGCGGGTAAATTTTTGCAATTATTTAGATGAAATTGATTCCATGAGATGCGATTTCCATGTTTTGTTTAGTCATAATTTGGCCTAACCGCTGGGACATCTCAGTTTTGTATTATTAGAATAAGATATAGAATAATAATCACTATTTAATCAATTCATAATTTAATTAATCACAAGAAGTATGATAACTGTAATAATAAGGGATTGATAAGGTCGCTTTGAGCACCATAATGGACAATATGGCGTCTAATGTGGGCTTAAGAAGCAATAAGCAAAGGAAAGATAACCTCATAACGAGGAAGCAGGATAAGTCTCCGGAGAAGACGATCAGGGGGACGAGGGGGGCGTAGGCAACCCGTCCACTTCGAAAAGACCGACCGAAGAGGACAATGAAACGGGCTCTACGGAAAGACTGGAAAAAAGCTAACCTGGATGTACCATCCATCAATCATTCACAGGACCGTAGCCAGGTTGCCATTTTTAACCCCCTCCCCGAAAATTTCACATAACTAAGTATAGAGAAATTAATCTATTTGAAGCGTGCAGTTTGTGTACCTATTAATGTATCCGAAATTTTTTTTAATTTAAAAAATAAAGAGCACAATCAGATCGCTTATTTTATCATTTCTTTCCCGAATACCTTCGACCTTATATTGATAGTGACCCTACCTAAGGTTGCGTTTCCACCAGAGATGCGCCCAGGATGCGTAGCGAGGGATGTGTTTGTTAAGAACCTATAGAATCACGGAATTACTTCATTTACCTTACCTCGCTGAGCGTAGCTCTTGTGGAAACGGCTCAGCTGAGTGTGGTTTTTGTACATACAAAACAATTCTCTCGCACACATCCTCCGACCAATCATTACATACGGCTCCATGGTTTGGTGGTCTAGGACCAATCTGAGCACAGCCCAGAAGGACCTCGAGAAGGTACAAAGATTTGCCTGTGTAGCAATCACCGGCAGCATGAGAACATCACCCACTGCCGCGTTACAGGTAATGCCCCCAGCATCACCATCACCACCTCTACACCTCGTAAGAGAGGAGGCGGCCCTAGCGACCTTCAGGCTCGAAGTATCCGGCACCCTAAGTAAGGACTCCAGAATCAAACATACGCGCATAAAAGATGACGCAATCAAACAACAGCCCATGATGGCATCACCCTGTGACAGAACCCTGAAGACCCACTGCTTCCAAAAGCACTACAACATAGAGCTCACAGCGGCGATGTGTGACTACTCAGGTCCAAAAGAGCTAAGGATCTACACTGATGGATCGAAAACCGACGATGGAACAGGTGTCGGAGTTTTCTCCGACGACCTAAACATCAAAATATCCAGACCCCTGGGAATGCTCAACTCTGTATATCAAGCAGAGTGCGTAGGCATTATCCAAGCGGCACACGCCATAGAGGCCAGGGAAGTTACGGATACTCACATCCGTATACTTTCCGACAGTGCCTCAGTGCTCCAATCCTTAAAGAGAAACCAGATCACGTCGAGACTAATACTAGAATGCCATAATGCCCTAGAACGAGTTACGGTACTAAAGCAACGTTACCTCCGCAACACGGTGACATTACAATGGATCAAAGGACACAGTGGATCGCTTGGAAACGATGCAGCTGATGAACTCGCCAGAAGAGGATCCAGCACAAACGCTTTCGGACCCGAACCCATTGTCCTCATGCCCTTCAAGCAGCTCAGAAGTTGGCTAAAGGATCACACTCAAACACAAGCGGAGAAGTGGTGGACCTCGACACCAGGGTGCAGGCAATCCAAGGAGGCTATGCCATCCCTGGACAAAAAGCTGACCAAGCGCCTTCTGCGCCTGGATAGAGATAGCCTGCGACTGGTGGCGGGGACAATCACTGGACACTGCTCACTAAACAAACACTTCCACACCCTAGGTATCACTGCAATGACAGTCCCCTGTGCAGGGCGTGCATGGAGGCGGAGGAAACGATAGCGCACGTACTCCTTGAGTGTACTGGCGTCACCCAGATACGCGAGGAGACTCTTGAAACGCCAGGATCTCTTGCGGATGCCCTGAGAAGACCGGGAAGTCTGATCTGCTTCTGGAGGGAGGTGGGCTGGTTGGAGTAACGGCCACCATGGCTCACGCACAATGGTCCACTTTAAGGACTAAGTGCGGAAACCAAAATCCCTAACATAGAACAACATAGAACACATCCTCCATGTGTGCGGGAGAATTGTTGTGTGCGTTACGATTTCTCCACCAAGTTAAGCAAACTAAAAAAAACTTCGCCAACTTTCTTCTTATGATTAAATAAAACCTTTTTAGTTCATATTAAAAAAAAAAAATATTTTTTAATTTTTGGCTAGTTTCATTTGTATTTAATTAAGACCTTTCTTCTTGTAATAGTTTTACTAATGAAGTCAAAGAAATAATCAACAATAAAGAAAACAAGTGAAGGATTGCGCGGCCATAACTTGTGAATATTTCGTAAAATATTGATCCAGACTTTATAATTCTTTTTTCGTCAATTTTTGACAAATCTAGTCTTCAATTATTGACAAAAAGAATTAGATCTCTAACCCATGTAGTTGCTGAGATCTCTATGGCCGCGCAATCCTCCACGTTATGTTCGCGCGGCCAACTTAAAACCCTTTTATCTTTTAAAATGCTACTTTGACAAATTTTTGGTTTGTTCCCTTCGATTTTAACAAATTCCGACAATTTTTTTTTTGTTTGAATAACTTGGCGGAGCAATCGTAACGCACACGATTTGTGGCGAGGGAAGTGTGTCACGAACGAGAAAGTAGTAGTCAGTCTGAAACGAGCCCGCTACTCATCCTATACCGTTCATCTGCGCACCGTTTCACAGCATCGCTACGCATCTTCACACCGCTCAGTGGCCTAACTCATCTCTGGTGGAAACGCTCACACCGTTCCACACGTTCGCTACGGCGGCGCGGTCCCAGCCAACAACTGGGGGTAAAGTCGGAAAACTCGGAAACCATTCAATTATTTGAACAAACTAGGAAGCTTAAAATCTTTCCAAAATGTTCGTTGCGTGTATTCACTGTAAGGTTCACTAATTTGATTTTAGTTGACTAGCTACATAGACAATGCCCCAAAAATATGTGTTTGAAATATTATGATGGAGAAGGTATCTGTGTGACTACAATAGACGTCGGTACCGTTTGACAGTTCAGCATGAATTTTGGCAGTTGTAGGTACTTTGACCACTCTAGAACCTAGTTACCCTGTCGTTTAGTACCTAGATATTAAGCCCGGGGCTCGAGACTGGATGATGGTAGATGGGATAAAATCAGAAAATAATGAACATACAAATACAAATTATTAATTATCAACGATATAAATATTATTAGGTACCTAGTACAGTTCCAATTTTATTCCAATAATATAACAAAAATGTTGATTAGCTAGCTTCATTGAATGCATTTCAAAAAAGGGCACTTTCAGCTAACCTATTCCTTTAGTATCTATGAAACAATTTTAAATGTACATACTAGAGACTAGGAACTAAAATAAAAAGGCTCTCTACGTAACGCTAGCTTTAAATGGAAAACATGACAAAATTATCCATATTTCAGTATTAGCCATCAGTACAACGTCTGATTCTGTCTTAAGAAAGGTTATTTTTCATACCAAAAGGTTACTACTTTATCCGTTACAGTACAACTTTTGACAAGAACCGGCTGGCAACACTGCAATCAGTCGAGTGGCATTATTAAATTAATGGTCAATTATTATTTTGCCATTATTTATTGGTCATTGACGTTAATGGCATTGAGATAGATTAGATAGGTCTATGCGTTAATGGTCATGTCATGTCATGATTAAAGATTAATGTTAATAAAATACGAGTGACATTAAAAGTTTGTAAACATAACGTAGCCTTCCAGGCTATGGGGGAGTCCTTTGCCCAGCTGTGGGACAATACAGTTTAAGAAAAAAAAAACATACCGACAAGACATTGAGTAAATAGGTAGCTACAAAAATGGCTGCAGCAATTGATTCAGTTTCGGCGATGATGAAGTTTACGTTGAACAATGGAAATGTTATGCCTTCCGTGGGTTGTAAGTACATTTTATTGCAATTTCATAGAATGGCCTAATCTAATCTATAATTTCAACCATTTTACAATAGTTATTCGCGCTTAAACTCACCCCCCCCCCCCCAAGCCATAACAGCGCAGTTGGTTCCAGTTTTTTTAACTTCATTTACTAGGGCTTTGAATAGTTTGGCCTGCTTAACTTTCGCCATTTTATTTTCAAAATAGCGGCGCTGTGTAAATCTATAGCTGATACAATAAACAAGTATGATGCAAAATCTTCTTGCGTCACGTTAAGTTATTTATGAAAGTTATAATCATAAACATCTATACAACTTTGATTTTATTAACACATAAAATCTGAATTAATCAATCTTTAGCTGGCATCAATACAAACGAGATGTATCAGAAAATTTTCTGTTGTAAAATTGTTTGTATTGATGCCAGTAATTGATTTATAGGTTTTATGCGTGGCTAATAAAATTAAAGTTTTAATGAAGGTGGCATAAGTGAATAGATTCATCCCGGAAATGTGTCAAAAATTGCGGTGCAAGTGCGTGCTGATAGAACAAATCTAGAACTACTTAGTTTTAGAAGATACGTGGAACCACTTCACTTTGTTATGACTTTAGAGTGCTGGGTCTAGAAACACTATTCACATAGTTCTGACCCAGGCCCTTGCAAAACTTTTTCAGATAATAAATATTCTTATGCTGGGATCATGCACCAGTCAAAAATCCTTTAATGAAATTACAACTTCTGCATCGAAAATTAGGTCCTACAAGATCTCTTTCCATAATCTCGGCCTTGCAATGTAAACCTATGTATATGATAAAGTGAAGGACCATGGGCATTTGTCTTTAAACACTTGGTGTAAGACCAACAGAATTTAAATATATCTCAAATAGTAGCTTATAATGAGGACTTCACTTTATTCTAAAACAATAAGTACCTAAGTCATCAAAGTAGAGCCACTTGAAATATGTTGCGTTTTTCTGTATTTTGCCAAAGATTTGACCTATTATTCAAACTAATAATAAACCTAGATTAACAAGGGGTTTCCATAACACAGGCTCTACAATCTTTAGTCGATTCTAGGATCTTGCTACCCCAACTCAGATTAATTACTGTGTACTTAACTTTAGCACAATGTTTTCAACATTACCTACTTGAAAAACAATTGACTGTTGTAGTCAGATTTTATAATAATAATATAGATAATTGCTACATTTTCAATTTGCCATAGCCCTGGTCTCCGGTGAGTTTGGTAATTCTCGCCATAGTATGACTTGGAGAACTTATAGTGAGCTATATTTCAATTCTGTTGGACTTACGACTATTTTGAACAAGGAAACATTTAAAATCTAGTGTCAAAGAATAGCAATTAATGTTGTAAGGTTTAGTATATAATTAAAATACAACAGTTAAAATATTTTCAGGAAATATAGAATATTTCCTGAAAATATTTTAACTGTTGATACTTATTAGCACCAACCAATGCATAACTGAAATGATAGCTATAATTTCTCATGTTTTTAGTGGGTACCTTCCGTATTCGTGATCCGGGCGAGGTCATGGAAGTAGTGGACCAGGCTCTGTCAGCAGGATACCGCATGTTTGGTAAGTTACTACTTATGGCTAACACAGATATCATTTATTCACTGGAAAACAAAAAATGTGCAACTTTTGGAAGCCATTAACCTATTCTCAACAAAGAGTAATGGTGACGACACCAACACAGAAGGTGAGCTTTCAACTAGGCTAAAGATTACTTTCAAAAGAATCAAGAGATCACACTTCGCTCAAATGACTGAAATCTCTTTGTAACTCATCAATCAGTGTCTGCATTCAAAAAGGTTTGGTAACAATAGGTGAATATTGTTTCCTGGTGTTCTATATATTGGAAGAGTTCATGTTCCACACTAAGTAGCTATTAGCTGTATCACATTAACTAAAATTTTATTAATATAATTACAGATACAGCCGCTGTTTACCGCAATGAACCATACTTAAAGGAAGCCTTCCGAAAATTGCTCCCCCGACATGACTTGGAACGTGATGATATTTTCATTACAACCAAACTCTGTAAGTGCTGTTACTGAAATATAATTTGGTGTTTAACTACTATTGCTACTGAATAATACATTAGGTCAATTGTCCAAGGGGATGGCAAAGTAGACCGAGATATAGCGCACCGGATCAACTCTGAATGGATAAAATGGTGGCATTCGCATTAATAATAGTAGCAAGATAATAAGATGCATGTATGTTTTTGGATAGGTCATTTTTCAATTTGCATGAAACAGGATCAGTTTTCATTGCTACAAAAATATCAAATAAATAAGCTGTATAGTATGTTTATT
Organism: Eurois occulta; assembly: GCA_950022335.1. Taxonomy (NCBI): domain Eukaryota; kingdom Metazoa; phylum Arthropoda; class Insecta; order Lepidoptera; family Noctuidae; genus Eurois; species Eurois occulta. The sequence continues at coordinate 12,733,297 of OX465477.1, read as the reverse complement.
TGATTCTAAAAAAATTATTTCCCTTTATCCTTAGTTATTTTATTTGTGCATGTTCTAAATTTATTTACAGCACCTGCTGATCATGGAGGGCCAGAAATGGTTAAGAAAGCCTACAAAGCATCAATTAACAGTTTGGGGTTAGATTTTGCAGACTTGTATTTGATCCATTTCCCTGGGACACAGAGAATTGCAGTTACTGATAAAAGAAATACAGAGCTCCGGCATGCAACCTGGGAAGGCATGGTGAAACTTTATGAAAATGGCCTTGTTAAAGCCATTGGTGTATCTAACTTCAACGTTTACCACCTAAACCTTCTTATGAAAATGAATTATGGGGTAGTTCCAGCTGTAAATCAGGTATATTTTTTTTTTGTAAATCAACACAAACTTAATTTTACCACAATTTTGATCATGTCTTAAGCAATTGTTTTTTTTATTTTTTAAAGGTGGAGTTTCACCCGTTTTATTATCAAAAGGAGTTGCTAGATTATTGTAAGGCAACTGATATTGTACTACAGGCCTATTGTTCATTTGGAGGAAAATCTGTCAACAATGATGAGTTACTATGCCATCCATCAGTTACAAAAATAGCCAAAGGTCTTAGGGTCACCAATGCTCAATTATTGTTAAGATGGGCAGTGCAACAAGATATTGCTGTCATACCTAAATCAACAAACCCCTTGCATATGAAACAAAATATTGCTCTCAACTTCGACATTTCTCCCCAAGATATGCAGATACTCAGCAACCTTTCAGAAGACAAAGTGAAGTATGCATGGGATCCTAGTGGTGTTGTTTGACAAGCACTTAATAAATGCACCAAATCTCAAAGGGGTGCAAAGAAGCCACAAATAAGAGGTTTTATGTGATTTTATGACATTTTGATTAGATAGGTCTAGTTGATCATCTAGAAATATTGATAAAGTGATCACCACATTAATGTTAAGGTCTTTATCTATATTATCTCATATCGAATGGCTACAGTGATATTTTCTCAACTAACCTCGTAGATTTCGTAGCCTCATTTTAGCTCTCATACCGATTACGGGTACTGTAAAAATTCTATCTTGTACGACTTAGATGTCGTTTGTTCTTACATGGCTTGTATGCCCAACACTGAATGTAAGTACGTAATCCCGTGGGGGTACTATTAATTACCTATAAGAACAAATCTATGCTTTTGCTTATATGTATTATAAAAAGGTACAATTTGTTTGTAAAGCTAGTACTTACTTAATATAAGCACAATGTATCTGGTTTTGGACTAGCAATATATTAGGTACTTATACTGATATATATAAAAATACACATTTTTAAATACACACTAGGTACATACTTGGGTCCAATCCACTTCCCCGCAGCCATTTGTTTTATTTTATTCAGATAAACTAGGTATGTACGAGATAAAAATAGGCTTATTTGGAGCAAATTCAACAAATGTTTGTATTAAAATAGTTGTTATGTATTTAAGTACCTAGAATATCGCTAGTCCATAACCGGACACATTGTATATACAGGGTGTAATGTAAACGGACCCTTCACGAAGCCGTCAACCAAGCATTATGTACCTCAAACTAAGTAACTATAACTAAAATTATTGCTGGGAAACGACTCTTTTTTGGGGTGAATAATCACGTTTTAGTCTTATCTCTTGCTGTCGTAATCAAGATGGACAGGACAATCCACCTGTACATTTAATTGAAACCTGCATACAAGGTTTACTTTATAAATTCCCTAGAATTTGACCTAAGTAGCATCTTCCTAGGGCTAGTGGCGCCTGGCGGTACTTACATACAAGCCTAAAAACTTGGCTTGCCCTTAGAAGCTACTAATCTTCATGATGTTAGGGTTTCTGAACAGTGCCTTATGTGCTTGCTATATTGTTGGCCCCTAGGCCTTGGTATTAACTCCATAAAGAGATTACCAAGACTGCTAATGTTCTTTTGCTGCCCCATCAATTATAGTAGGTTTAATGTCAGTATGACAAAAACCGTCAAGAATTGCATAACGCTTCTTGTCAGTCACTTACATTCTTGTAGCCTTTCTGCAGGATGAACACTGAAATAAGGAAAAGTCGGATGTCCCATACATTTGTGATCTTTTTAACCGCCAAATGTACATAAACGTATGTATGTACATATAAGCTTTTTTTTCTATAACAGGATTTATCCCACAGTGATGTGATGAGTAATGCACATCTTTTGATGACAATGCCACCTTCAGAGGTTTAGGGTAAACAAAAACAAAGATTGTGTATTTTTTCTCGTATGTAAGAGATTTCCTAAACTACTTGCAACGTTTTTAGCGTTGATTTTTAGCATGTGCGCTGTACTATTGCTTTTTTTTTTGTAACATAGGCATAATATTTTTGTTATGTCGACATTCATAACTTAATCATGAGATACAAATATTATTTGTCTATGACGCAATGTATTATTTACTCAAACTATTTATGCTTGTATTGTATTCTTGATTGGCGTAACATGCGGGTTGATACTGTTGCACCGTGCTTTTTGAAAGACCGTAACTACGACCGTAGCCGTAGGAACTAGGTGCTGTCGAGTTTGTTTAAAGTCTCAGAGTTAACATGGCAATTAATCAGCGCCAATACCTACCTACTGTATTTGATTGAACTCTTAGTTTTATAAATGACCATGTTTTCATTTATAAGTACCTAATTGTGATTCACTCACTGAAATTTATTTGTTCAAAACAAAGCGGTGCTGTTGAATGTTCTATTAAAACTACTAGAGCTATAAGTATACTTAGGTACTTCAGCAAGAATTATTACCTACTAAACTAAAATTCGTACTCTTCTACTATATGTTTTAGATAAGTACTTATGGTAAGTATCTACATAAAAAAACTAAATTCATCAGAATGTTTTTTTTTGTCTAATTCCATAGTTTTTACAATCCGTGTAGGAAAAGAAATAATCAGACCAACAAAGGCAAAGTATACACGTGCTCAAAGTATAGGGTGTTAGTTGAATGTTGAGACTTTTTATAAACATAGATCCTAGAAACGGATATCCGGTAACTATCCGACACAGACACCGCCCGGTGTCTGTGTCGGAGAATCTCCAAACCGCCTTTGGTTCATGTCCTGTTTTCGATGGCTCCTGGTACGGACACCGTCCGTGTCGGTAGAATTGGCATAAATTATCCTTCACTTCTGACACTAATTTGTTACGAGCTGAGTATGGGATAAATGAATTACTACCAATTAAACAACAAATAACTTTATTAATCACAAAACACTTAAAACTTAATCACAAGTAGTTACGCAAAAAGGATCCAATCCACACTTTCCCCGAAATTGAGTTATATGTACCAAACGCATCCTTGGGGTGATATCTTTAATGTCAAAAAACACCCATGTGAAAAAACACAATTTTAAACGTATCCACAACTACCAGATACCAAGCCACATCTATGGGCTGCATCAGATATTTTTCATCAAAACGAATCCAATGCGCTTGAATCATTCTTGAGAAATGGTAACTCTATGGAATAAGTGTTTTAGGAAAATCACAAAAACGCCCCAAACTGTTTGGATTTTTTTTGAGAAATACAGTTTATATACACACTCAAATATCAGAAAGGGTCCAGATTACTTGAATCCTTTTTGCTAAAAATAAATGTCTCATTAAAACCAGTATACTTAAATATCAAAAAGGATCCAAACGGCTTAGATCCTTTTTTATAAGTATTTCGTTACATTCAACAATGTACCAAAAGAATTGGCGCCTTTTTAACTATTATTATTTCAATGTAAACAAATGATCCATGATTTTATTTTACAATTTGCTGAAACTTTTAGTTGTTGGAAATAAATGTTAAAGTTTCCGAACGAACGAAACAAAAAACTTTATCTGTGTTCAATGGAATGAGGAGAAAAACTCAAAGGTCGACTTAGATGTCGCTAGCATCGACCCTGCCTTGTCAGATAAATGTTGACGATTTAGTGAATTTGTTATTGCTGTTTTCGAATAATTTTATATTTAAAATGTATTCTTTTTGGACTGTTTCACAATTAAAAGTGGAGTTACGTTAAAGAAATGCATCAACAGCAGGGAAAAGCAGCAGTTTTGATTGAAAGGTAATCAATAAATAATTTTAAGGTTATATTGATAAATAATCGACATTCTCATCGAATCTATTATGATGTATGTTTTTGACTTTCAGATTAGAAGCATACGACCGAAATTTTAATTTTAATGTCAACCTAAGGCCTGGCACATCTCTCAGTGACCCACAATATCGGTGCCCACTAACTTCTTCTTACAAAGACATCAATGCCGATTCGCCGATTCCTGCTCTAAATAGGCAAGAAATACAGTCGTACTTCGAATGGTGAGTTCATTTATAAAATCTCTTGTAGCATCTCTTTAATGATACCTTTATATTTAGACTTTAGGACTAAAATTATAGGAGGTACCTTCTATGTTACATGAAGTACCAAAGTGCCTAAAGTGCTATTCTATTTCTTTCAGATTCAATGCTCTGAATGCTCAGCCGAAAGGACAGGCTATGTATGAAGCCAGGTGTTTGCTGACTGCACGGTATAGCATTGAAGGTGCATACACATACATACAGGGCCAATGCAAGGCCCAAATGAAAAAAGTTGTCTATATTGTAAATATTCTGTTGAGCAATGAAGGCAACATTGAACAATGTAATTAAAGAAAAGATTGAAGGCACTGCAGTTTTCTTTAAGAATTTAGCCTTAGGCTCATACACTGAAATAAATAACATATTATCATTACTTTCTATGCAAAATGATCTACAATTATCCACGAGTTATTATGAATCAATCACACGTACCGGTATATTTACTTTGGCCAAAATAATCATCAGCTTTAAAATGAGCAGGGCACAACACAGAGTGCTCGGTTGCTTTAAAGTTTTTGATTCTCAACGGTTTTTTCCAGGCTTTTCGGCGTTTTGGATCCTTTGGAAATATATGTCTTCCTTGATTTTTTTGCAGTCTGGAGCACAACACTGCGTCATATTTATAGTATTTAATTATTTTCGATATTTGTTTATATAAAAATCGTAAATTAGTATGGATTTTGACAGGTGACAGAACACAATTAGGCAAAGTCGTAGACAGAGAATGCTATAGACTAATTGATATGTTTTGTCGCATTCACATAAGAAAAAGAACAACTTATGCCGATGTCGTGTAAAGAAATGAAACAGAACGATAACATTTTTTGTTTCATCGAGCGTGCCACGTTTTTTCAAGGTCAGCACACTAGTTTGCTAAACAAAGTTTGACAGCTGACGTGCAGCTAGCCATCGTCTACCTTTAAAATACAGTTTTTACGTGTTAAATGTTAAGTAATTTATGTTATATTTTGTTTTGAACAATTTAGACTTACTATTTCAACCATTTATACAAAAAAAATGGTGTGGTGTAGCGTTAAAGGGTGTAAAAGTGATAGTGGAACGAAAATCCCAGGATTGTCTTTTCATTCGTAAGTATGCCACTCTTTATCAGTTCTAGGCATTCAGTAACATTTTATTATGTTCATATATTGTGTATAATGTACGCTAGACGTACGATTCATCCTTAAAAAGCACAAAAATAACAATTATTATTCAATTATAAATTCTAACCTAAAAACGTTGGTGTTGCCAACTTTTCTATAAATTATTACCCACTATTATGGGAAATAATAATATGATGGCTTCTGCAGTGAGTATTAATTAAATATCTGAAATATTTAATGACTTTTTGCAGTTTCCCTGAACCTGATAATTTACGTCAGAATTGGATTGTAGCTACAGGACGAACAGACTGGACACCAAAACCGTCATCAAAAATTTGCAGCAAACATTTTGAGAATTAATTAGAAAGAAGAATTCATAAATAATCATTTTGAAAGTCAACCTTTTATTGGAAACCACAAAGTTTTACTTATTAAGGCAATTGCCATGCACTATATTGAACTGCGTATACATCACGCAACAAAAGGATTTGAACGTAAGCAAAAAATTAGAAACATACGAAGCTTGTTTTATTTAAAGGACAATAATGTGTTAAATCAATAAAAGCTTATTAAAAATAAACATGTTCTATTATTTACCCACAAACCCAGAACCTACTATCACATCAAAAATGGCAGTAATTTAGAACCACATCATCATCATCCATCGTCACTCCTGCCCTCATCGCAATTAATTTGAGTTCGGCAGCATGTCTTCTCCGCATCGCATGCCTTTGCGTACCGATGGTAACGGATATGTCATTGGCATATTCAGGCTTTGTCTTACGTACTAATTTCCAATTCTCATAAATTGTGGGGTAAATTTTTCCTCACCCGGTAACCCTAAATTCGTGACGTATTTATTTTTTGTCTCTTTTTGCGACACGCTTTGGCGGTGTCTATAGGATACTCTGTCTACGGGCAAAGTTGATTATGCGACATCTGGTGGGATAAAAAGGCAGTTTTTCACCCCATTACAGCTTGGCAAAAAAGAGTGTGGAATAAATGAGGTCGCCACTGCCACTGCTTCGAATAGTTTTATTCATTTTAAATAGTTAATTACGCAAGGAAAGTTGATAATTTTTAAAAATCTATGAAAAACCACTAGGATATACGCACTGTTGACACAGAATGTACTAGCAGTTGACAAGTAACCACAATCATCGATATTAGTTCCAACTGTCACCGCGTCAGACTCTTTTTTGCCAAGCTGTACATACTCCTTGCACAGATTTCTCAAAAATTGAGACACAGCATAAACAGCATGAAAGGATTTATACGGCGGATGAATACATTAAGGTGAATGCTCCAACCAGCCCGCGAAATTCAAAATTTCTTGCGTTTTTTGCAATTTGTAGGCCAGTGCTAGGTTGCATGTTGATTAAAATATTATTCGCGGCTGTAAGACATATGTAGTTACAGAATTATAATCATCAAAATCATCAATAAAACGCTCTAAGTTCATAAAGCTGTAGGAATGACTATTTTCTTTTTTTTTTGTTCCTACGCCTTTATGAACTTGGAGGGTTGTATTGGTGATTTTGATGATTATAATTCTAAATTTTGAATTTCGCGGGCTGGTTGGAGCATTCCCCTTAACGTTATGAAAAATAGTAAAAAAAAACCACTCCAAGTCTATAGGATGAAAAAAGAAGATTTTACAGCATTAAAGCGATAGAAAAAAAAATTGTTAGTCGCAAAGTAGATGTAACAAAAAAAAAAGTTAGTTGGCTTACAACTAAAGAAATTTTATTAAAAAAGGAAGTGGAGCATTCTTTTTTTATGAAAAAAGCAGACTCCGAAGATCTCCAAGAGGTAAATATTGGGAAAAGAGTCAAAGGAACTCTACAAGAAATTTCGAAAAAGGATTTTGCTTTGCTTTGGCCTAATGGCAAAGAAATCGCCCAAGCCAAATTGGACGACTTAAAGTCCATGTTTGATTTAATTCCAAAGGAATGTTTGGAATTTTATGAGCGATTATTGCCTTTGGGCAATGCTCAAATTTTAGAAGACGTTGACGGATTCAATAGCATAATGATTGACTTTGAAATTGATGCAGATAGCCAAGTTTAATGTTGGCATTCCTACACCATATTAACTCTAAGAAGACTTAACTTCTATCAAAACCCGTACGGTTTTGATAGAAATAATTTTAACTATATTGGAATCTAGCATTGATATATAGAATCTAGATAAAATTATTTCTACTCACCACTCACTTCACCTGTTGGGAAAGTCAATCGAGTTATCTCAGTGCCTCAAGTCGAAAGTTTTTAACCAATGCGTGTTACCAAGGATGACTTGAGGCACTGAGGTAACTCGATTGACTTTCCCAACAGGTGCAGTGAGTGGTGAGTAGAAATATTTTATCTACATTCCCATATAGTTAGCCATAGACACTCGCCATAGTTATATATATTGGCCTCCTTATAGATTTCCAATAGGACCGGTTGGAAGCGGCTTGCATATCCAGCGCGATCCTGTGGTCTTCATCGGATCGTCTGTCCACCTTGTGGGTGGAAATCCTACGTTGCGCTTATCACTGCGTGGTCTGCATTCGAGAACTTTACGGCCCCAGTTCTGCGTGCTGTGTGGCCTGCCCACTGCCACTTCAACTTGCTAATTCGCTGGGCTATGTCGGCAACTTTGGTTCGTCTACGAATCTCCTTATTTATGATTCGATCACGCAGAGAGACTCCGAGCACAGTCCTTTCCATAGCTCGTTGGGCTATCTTGAGCTTACTAATGAGGCCCATAGTAAGAGACCAAGTTTCAGTGCCATAAGTCGAAAGTTTTTAACCAATGCGTGTTACCAAGGATGACTTATGGCACTGAAACTTGGTCTCTTACTATGGGCCTCATTAGTAAGCTCAAGATAGCCCAACGAGCTACGGAAAGGACTGTGCTCGGAGTCTCTCTGCGTGATCGAATCATAAATAAGGAGATTCGTAGACGAACCAAAGTTGCCGACATAGCTCAGCGAATTAGCAAGTTGAAGTGGCAGTGGGCAGGCCGCTTTCAACCGGTCCTATTGGAAATCTATAGGGGAGGCCTATGTTCAGCAGCGGACGTCCTACGGCTGATATGGGAATGGTTTTCCTTTAAGTATACATACTCAAAGTCTGCACTTTCTTACAGCAAAAGTGGTATAGTGACAACAGATTTTGATCTCTTTTTATTGATAGTTTTCATACGAAACTAGCAAGTTTCAAAGCCAAAAATACTCTGTTAGCATTAAGTTTGTTAATAATTATTAATATTTAATAAAAAAACTATTAGTATACATTGATTTTATTGAATAAGTTACTAAAACATTATGTGGATCGTTATTGATGAATGTATGTTGAGCAGCACCCTTACACTTATTTATTTAGCAAAAAGGATTCAGATCGACTTTTTCCACATTATCTCTATAAAATTGTATTACTTTTACTACAAAACTTAATACGAAATTAAATACGAAAAATTTGCTAAATAATCATCACAACACATATCGCTGCTTTGCACGAATAACCGCACAATCCAAAAAACACATATTTTACAGGGTAGCTATTTGAAAATTAAACAAAATATTTACTGTCATAACTTTTCATGTATTAGATCAATAGAAGAATAGAATGTATAAATCGAAAGGGCATTAATCACGGTTTAATTAAAATCTAAATATTTAGGTTTTAAGCTGCGAATACCTTAATTAATAATTAAAAACTGTGCGTTATTCGACTTGTTACAAAATGAGTTTTGGTATATTATCATGAATAGGAACATAAATCAAAATAATATACTTGAGTAGTTCTCAATTTTACTTTTATAATGGTATAACTGGTAATAAGATCTACAAGATATTAAAAAAAATCTGTAATAGTAACATAATTACGATTAAAATAATATTAATGAAAAGTATGTTCATACCCAAATCAATTTATTAGTTTTATGTCGAAGCCATCGGAACGATTTTTTCTGGAGAATAACACATTTCTGTTTATTATATTAGTGCATTATGCTAATTAACATGAAATTCAGAGATTAAACAAACCTGTGGAAAAGTATTTTTAGAAGAAAATGCTGTCATACAAAATATATTACATAAAAATTAATAGGAACATCAAAATAGTCCACATTTTGTAACAACTTGCAGTATGTATGACCATCACCCAGATACCTAACAGTACGCACATTAAAATGATCACCCTTAACATTAAAAATATTAGGAACCACAAACATAAAACAAATCTAACAGACATTATTATGCTTCCTAAAAGTAATTAGGAAAAATAACATTATGAACCATAAACATAAAAAAATTCTAACAAAGTTTTGTTATTTAGAAATATTTGGGAACATTTTAAATCATAAACATAAAAAAATATCAACAAACTAAAAATAATTAGGAACATTATGAACCAAACTTAAATATAAAAAAAAAATCTAACAAACTTTTGCTTTTTAAAAACATTTAGGTTCATTAGAAACCATAAACAAAAAAAATCTAGCAAACTTATCCTCTATTAGGCTTCTTCTTAAAACTAATTGGCAACTACCGCATAATCAGTCTTCTTCAGGTACATAATAAAAATCAGAGATTCTCAAAAAACGGTTTATAAAATCTTGGTACAATATTTTTCCTAATAAGGTCTAGCAAACCCTTTTTCTTCTTCTCACATATTGGAAATTTTTCTCTGTATGCTTTTTTAACAGTGATATTATTGGCAGTGTTTCTTGTTTTACCAATTTTATCTATAATGACTGTTTTAAAATCTGTGTCCTCGTACGATGTTTTATAGGAAAAACAGTAATTAGAATCATCAGATTCCACTTTTAAAATTTTGACATCTCCTAGCTTTAACGTTTCTTTGTCCATATTCTTAGAAAAATTTTTGCCTATCGATGAAGCCAACGCTTTTATATCAGAAAAATCTTCGTGAACTAATTCATTTACTTGATATGCTTTACCAGATTTTTTAGCATTTCTTATAATGTGCACATACTGGTCAGGTGTATATATGGGTCCAGACTTCAGAGCTTTACCTATTCCTCTTTCAATGAGGGAGTGGACATTATCACCCTCGTTTTGAGTGTGCCCTTTTATTAGGTATTTGTGGGTTATTGAATTAATAAAATCGAGATGGTAAACTGCATATACATAAAGAGCTATTATGTACTGGTTCTTTTGCTGGCCGCAGCAATTGTCGGAATAAAAAATTATGTCTAATTTTGAATCTAGCTCTTCAGCTTTAAGCTTTAAATTCTGTATGTATTTGAGCAAACAAGATCCTATTTCTATAGCACCGCGTTTAGCTTCACCTTCATGCCAGACATAACATGCAGTGTCTTTAGATTTGATATCGCATATTGTGAAATTATATGTATTTAATTTTGATACGTAATAAAAGTTTGATGCATCTCCTTTAGGACAAGGCATTGCAGCCTGAAGATCATAAACCGCTACAATACAATTATCAGGAGTAAATTTTTTGTCATCTTCTTTGTTTTGCCTTGACAAATCTTTTTCTTTTAAATGCCTATCAAACTTTTCCTTTAGTTCTTCCTTATCGTTTTCTGTGGCATTACTGTATGATGTACAATCCTCACACTGATCTTTTTTCGGTTGGAAAAAGGCAATATTGAATTCGTTACTGAACGTCCTGTAATACATAAGGTAATTGGCGCTTGGTAGACTTTTTGACTGACAGTCGAGTTCGTAATCCCTATGTAAGTCTGCTACAGTTTTGCCACCATCGATATAAAGCCTTTTTGTGCCTGCACGACAGTAGTGACTTTCAATCTTTGGAATTGAGTTGATGTGTTGAATAATACCTTCTTTAATAGCCGGATCTAAATGAAAATGTTGGCTGTGTTTGCCACGATTATCCAAATCTAACATGCCACATGAATTCGTCTTCTTTTGAAGAACAGTTCGGATAGAGGCATCAGTTATATCTAGCGTAGCTTTAAAAAATACTTTACACACTCGAATTCTCTCATTATCAATGGTCAAATAAAAAGCATTGTTTTTCCCTCGGTTACTGTTATGCATCTTGTATGAATATCGTGGTTCAATGACGGAAAGATGGCGTAAAATAAACTCTCGTTGCCTTTGCAGATCTCCCATGCCCCAAAAGCATTCAAAAATTTCTTTGCGCTGTGATTCTGTAATATTTTGAGTACACTTTTGTTTGCATTTATCAGTACACGGTGTTTTTAGAGACTTCGCAGGCACGACGGTTTTTCCTTTTTTAGAATTGGATATATAGGACTTACCAGAGTTTCTTAGGATTTTTGCCTTGTTACGCAACCAGTTATTGGGTGTAGATTTTCGTTTTCGTCCTTTATTTGAGCTGATATTGTCTTCACAATCAATATATTGTGTAGAATTGGTATTAGAAGTAAGTTCCAAAGAAGTTGGAGGTGTATTAGCTGTAGAACGTGAAGTTGAAGCTACTGGCTCAATCGAATCATAGCGAGAAGTATCATCTTCGATGCAGTTAGCTATTGTAGGAAATATATTTACCCTAGACTGAACCACTGCTGTTAAACGTTCATTATTCAATTCATCGTCTGATGAACTCTCGGAATCTGATGAACTAGATCCATCGCTTGAGCTGGATGAACTAGATCCATCGCTTGAGCTGCTACTAGATTCTGTTTGCATGGGGACTATCGGCATAGGTATTGGTGAACTTGTTTGGTTTATGGTGGAAACATCGTTACTGAAATTGTCATATTGTTTTTCATTCAAATCTATTCCAAGCGTTAAATTTTTAAAAACTCCGCGTTCATTTCTCAAAAGAGACCTCTTTGTAAAACAGGAAGTATCGATATCTACATAATCAGGATCCTTCACACTATCATCTGAGCAAAAGTCTTCACTAACATTAGATAAATCTTTATTTTCAATGTTATCTTTAGGCTTGGGAGATAAAATGAACTGTTCCTTTTCAGTGAATTGTATGGAAGTTGAAGTCGTAGGTATTTCATTTTGTATATCTTCATTAACTTGTTTGAGGTTCCGGATTATTTGTAGGGTACGGGGATTCGGCACTGTAAATAATAAGAACAATTCATAAAATAACGAACCACACCATACTATGCCGTGCCATGTCATGCCACGCCCACACCACAACACAACACACCACACCACTCCATACTAAACCATACCACATCATGCCACACCACACCGTAAGTACCTACCACTCTACACCACAACATAACATCATGCCTGTAATAACCGAAGGTGTAGGCAGAGGTGATAAATTCACCCGCGTTTCGCCGGATATATTTTTAGGTCTCATGGTTACGTTATAGGGGCGAGCCCTTTGCTGTTCATCGGGCACAATTTCTAACTTCGAGTTGCTATTACGACTTTTCTAAATTAGAAATGACGATTACCACGTTTACTGCTCGACCCAGGATTCGAACCCGGGACATCGCGGTTATATAAAGCCCTATGCAATGAGCCAGGAGGCAGCAAAAAAACAATCAAAACACGTTATAATTATATTATATCGTTAAAAGTAACTTAACTTGCTTTCGGTTCTAAATTATTTAGCTTTATTTCTAAGCAATAATCACCTATTTCGTAAACATGTTAAAAGATTTTGTTATTTCTATCTTGAATAAACAAATAAAACTTAATAAGTATTATTGTCTTACTTACTTTTTCGTGAAGAATGTTGTAGCACTAAATGCAGCACATTTCAACAAAAAAAAAATCGAAAATTGCCACAATTTTATCTTGAATAATCAGACAACTCAAAATGAATCAATATTGCAGAAAATATTTCTAAACTTTACACTTTAAACACACGATTATTTAGAAATGTGATATTATTTCCGAAAATTTTAATGTGGTCACGCGAAAACAATAATAGCAACTGGCGATCGTCGACTGTTGCACAAATATGGCGTGATAAATCAACCAATCACATAACGACATTTTTGCGCGCCACTACGCCGGTTTTGCCGTTATGAATGTGAGTCTTACTGACCATGAAATAAGGACTAATTTGCATTTGGCTGTGTCATAAACCAGTATTTTCAAAATTTTGGTTTGTGCGGGTATTCATGCAAAGCAGCGAATATGATCTAAACATATCAAATGTTCGACTAAACTGTGTTACAACTTCATTGGCCTATAACTCAAAACTACCTTCACGTGGATTGGATCCTTTTTGTGTAACTACGTCCAAGTACACTACTGATCACTATTCACTTAGATATCGCACTTCTAGTTCACTTCGATCCGCTTCGTTGTGTAGCCAAAATCAGACTGACTGCTCCCGCAAACACGACGTCTATTTTAAATATACCGACCGATCCTTCAAGAAGGTTCGACAATTTGTAGGAACCTACTTCACAGTTCATAGTTGAACATTATCTTTCGAGAAGGTTCCACAACTATCTCGAATCTTCTCAAAAGCTCCATAGTAGAACATTGTCCTTCGAGAAAGTTCTATAGTGGAACATTCTAGACTAATCTTATAGACAGGTCCTTACTAGAACATTCGTAATACGCACCTTAAAACAGTAAGAATTTGTGTAAATAAGTTGATAATCTGTGATTCACAAATACTAATTGTCTCAGTCTTTTTAAATTATTTTTAATCAAAAACATTGTTCACTCTTGGTCACAAAGTCGTAATTAAAACATTTTAACAATCCCGTGCAATCTCTTATTGAATTCCCAATTACTGCATTTTGACTCTCGGTCTACAGCGGAACGAGTGGGAAATAAAAAGTTCCAATCGTCACCACTGGGGAGGAACGAAACTTTTTTTCCATTCTTACCCAGTGGGGCGACCGCGAATAAACCTTCCACACTGCAAGGTGTAGAACTCACGCTGGCGCACGGGCGCCTCTCCGACGCATCGTAGACACGTATATCACACATTTTATCGAACTAGATCGCGCTAACACACTCAGTTCAAATGGATGGCAATTGAATTTGAGTAGAATACGGAATTTCGACGCACAAAATATCGATAAATGCTAATACGATGCTACAAAATTGCGATGCACGTTACTGCGAAAGACCGTCTCTGCGAAGCCATTACACTTCGATGCACGTTATCGCGATAGATCTTCACTGCGCTACTACTTGACTTCGATGCACATTACCGCGAAAAATCATTTCTACAGAGCCGCGGGCTAAAACTAGTACGTAAAAAACGCTTGAAAATTATAAATAAGTTAAGGAATTATTAGGGGAAAGTTAGTTTTACGTCTTCTTTTTTATAGCATAATTATGCAAGGCCATCCATTAAAATATCCCGTCTTTAATGTTGAGATGGTTTTGAAGTTTGATTTGTTTTTATTAATTTGTTTTGTGTGTAAATTCAATTTTTGTACAGCAATTTATGACGCCTCCAGATTTTTTGTGAGCTAATTATTTCCGTGTGTAATTGCTATTTGTAGATTTGTGTTTATCTATCTACGTTTCCTAACTGTACCATGTATATTGTACATTTATTATTAACTGGCTGTTGCCCGCTACTTCGTTCGCGTGGAAATTTTGGTGTGTTTGTGAGAGACTGCCTCGTTGGTCGAGTGGTCGCAATTGCAACTACTAAGCATGAGGTCCTGGGATCGATGCACGGGTCGGGCAGTGTTAAAACATATTTAATTTAATTACATAAACCTTCATCACCTTTTAAGCAAGGAGATGCTTGTGTCACTTCCCTCTTCCACTTATTATTATTATTATTATTGCATCTTTATTTCGGAGAAATCTCCTTATAAGTCACATTACAGTACACAACGAGACATAAAAACATTAAAAAACATAACATAAAAAAGTTAGTGTGTTAGTAACACAAAAATGTACTTAAAAATATGTCAGTATTGTTAGTACCTATATCGAACTGATGCCTATGGCTGTCCTTATCCACTGATTCTGGAAAGGACAGTCAAAACGGGCAGCAATCACATTTAGAATGCTGTTGCTGCTGCCTCGTAGACGGTGCAGCAAGGAGTTTGCTTTCTTGCGCATGATGGCTTGAAAACCATCCGTACGCGCTTCAGCAAACATACCAGACGCGCTGCAGCGCCACGACAGCCCCAACAGCATCCTAAAAGTGTTATTGTACTGTGTGCGCAGGGCTGTGTAGGCTCGCTGCGTATGCTTCACCCACAGGCCGCTCGAGTAAAACGACTGGCAGTACGCCTTAAAAAGTGTTATTTTCACCTCGTTGGTGCAGCGTGTGAACCTGCGAGCGAGCATAGTGCCTCTCACCGCCAAAGCCCTGCGCTCTCTCTCTATGTCCTCGTCATCCTTAAGGTCACCAGTTACTATGTGACTTAACATTAAACAATGTATGCTTTTGAAAAATATACTATAAATAATAGTGTTATTGGATTATTCCATCAGGAATTTCTCAATAGCAGCCACGGGAATCTGGATTTGTGCCCATTTGGTGGAAATTGGCTAGCCCTCTATCACATGGGCTTCAACGTAACTGGCGAAATGTGGGTGTACGATTAGGTACACTTCTGCCTAAACCTTCGGGGATTACATGGCGTGATGTGTGAGAACTGACCGGCTGATAAAAAAAAGTGATAATGTGGGTGATGACTAAAATTTTAAGGTAAATTGTAACCTCTTAAATGGAAATGGCAAGTTATTTGAAATAGTGGGCATGCGGGGAATTAAAACGCTCTCTCCTTTAGCAGCTCCGTTTTTATAATGTTACTGCCCAGACTGTGCATCGGCACCAGGCTTCGTATCACAAAGATACGAAGCCTGGTGCCGATGCACAGTCTGGTTGCATCAAGGTTTCGCATGACCATAACTGGAACGCCAACTTTAAGCTCCAGCTGATGAGACAGCATGCCCGTTAACTCCAGGGAGTTGAGAAATTCAACGGGCTAGGCAGTACACGTTTCTTCTTAGCCCTTTGTGTTCCAGGGCCGCGGTATCTCTTTCGAACAGTCCCGCAGCCCCAGCATGCATCGGCTCCTGCCCCCCCCCCCCCCTTCCGGTTTGCTGAGTTTGATCTCTTTGAGGCGCGCGTGTCAAGACGGACGCGCCGTCCATACGGCCTGCCTTCATAAGATCGGTGCGGTCCGACGGCGAGCTAGCCCATTACTCACCGTCCACTGGGTCTTAAGTCACCGAACGACGCCACCTGGATGTCCTGCAAGCTACGGTTTAACGCCTCTAATGCATGCTTCTGTAGCATTGTACACTCGTCCCATACTATTAACTTTCACTGCTGCAAAAGGACTCCCACGTTTTTGGTGATGTTTCAAGATTCAGCGGCAATTTGAAAATGGAATGTGCAGTCCGGCTACCCTTAAGAAAAGTTGCAACAATGCTCGAGGAAGCCACAACCATAGCTATATGACGGCACGGTTGGCGTAGTGGCTGAGCAATTGATTGTGGCGCTGCGTGTCGCGGGTTCCTTTCCTGCACGGAACAAATTTACAACGTCGTGTATTTTATCATATTTTAATTTTTCATTTTTAAATTCTTCAGAGATTTTATTTCGTAATGGGTTGTACGTAGTACTTATTACTTCCATGCAAAGAGTAAACACAAAAGAAAAAATAAAATCAAATTCATTTTCAGCCGTAGACAGAGAATGCTATAGACTAATTGATATGTTTTGTCGCATTCACACAAGAAAAAGAACAACTTATGCCGATGTCGTGTAAAGAAATGAAACAGAACGATAAAATTTTTTGTTTCATCGAGCGTGCCACGTTTTTTCAAGGTCAGCACCGTAGACAGAGTATCCTATAGACACCGGCAAAG
Source organism: Eurois occulta (assembly GCA_950022335.1). Lineage (NCBI taxonomy): Eukaryota > Metazoa > Arthropoda > Insecta > Lepidoptera > Noctuidae > Eurois > Eurois occulta. The sequence goes on along the minus strand of OX465477.1, from coordinate 12,716,051 downwards.
CGTGTCGCAAAAAGAGACAAAAAATAAATACGTCACGAATTTAGGGTTACCGGGTGAGGAAAAATTTACCCCACAATTTATGAGAATTGGAAATTAGTACGTAAGACAAAGCCTGAATATGCCAATGACATATCCGTTACCATCGGTACGCAAAGGCATGCGATGCGGAGAAGACATGCTGCCGAACTCAAATTAATTGCGATGAGGGCAGGAGTGACGATGGATGATGATGATGTGGTTCTAAATTACTGCCATTTCTGATGTGATAGTAGGTTCTGGGTTTGTGGGTAAATAATAGAACATGTTTATTTTTAATAAGCTTTTATTGATTTAACACTTTATTGTCCTTTAAATAAAACAAGCTTCGTATGTTTCTAATTTTTTGCTTATACGCAGTGATGTATACGCAGTTCAAAATAGTGCATGGCAATTGCCTTAATAAGTAAAACTTTGTGGTTTCCAATAAAAGGTTGACTTTCAAAATGATTATTTATGAATTCTTCTTGCTAATTAACTTATATTCTTCTTTTTAATTCTCAAAATGTTTGCTGCAAATTTTTGATGACGGTTTTGGTGTCCAATCTGTTCGTCCTGTAGCTACAATCCAATTCTGACGTAAATTATCAGGTTCAGGGAAACTGCAAAAAGTCATTAAATATTTCAGATATTTAATTAATACTCACTGCAGAAGCCATCATATTATTATTTCCCATAATAGTGGGTAATAATTTATAGAAAAGTTGGCAACACCAACGTTTTTAGGTTAGAATTTATAATTGAATAATAATTGTTATTTTTGTGCTTTTTAAGGATGAATCGTACGTCTAGCGTACATTATACACAATATATGAACATAATAAAATGTTACTGAATGCCTAGAACTGATAAAGAGTGGCATACTTACGAATGAAAAGACAATCCTGGGATTTTCGTTCCACTATCACTTTTACACCCTTTAACGCTACACCACACCATTTTTTTGTATAAATGGTTGAAATAGTAAGTCTAAATTGTTCAAAACAAAATATAACATAAATTACTTAACATATAACACGTAAAAACTGTATTTTAAAGGTAGACGATGGCTAGCTGCACGTCAGCTGTCAAACTTTGTTTAGCAAACTAGTGTGCTGACCTTGAAAAAACGTGGCACGCTCGATGAAACAAAAAATTTTATCGTTCTGTTTCATTTCTTTACACGACATCGGCATAAGTTGTTCTTTTTCTTGTGTGAATGCGACAAAACATATCAATTAGTCTATAGCATTCTCTGTCTACGGTCAGCACACTAGTTTGCTAAACAAAGTTTGACAGCTGACGTGCAGCTAGCCATCGTCTACCTTTAAAATACAGTTTTTACGTGTTATATGTTAAGTAATTTATGTTAAATTTTGTTTTGAACAATTTAGACTTACTATTTCAACCATTTATACAAAAAAATGGTGTGGTGTAGCGTTAAAGGGTGTAAAAGTGATAGTGGAACGAAAATCCCAGGATTGTCTTTTCATTCGTAAGTATGCCACTCTTTATCAGTTCTAGGCATTCAGTAACATTTTATTATGTTCATATATTGTGTATAATGTACGCTAGACGTACGATTCATCCTTAAAAAGCACAAAAATAACAATTATTATTCAATTATTAATTCTAACCTAAAAACGTTGGTGTTGCCAACTTTTCTATAAATTAGGTTGGAGTGTAGCCTTAGGGGCGCACTGACCATAAATTATTACCCACTATTATGGGAAATAATAATATGATGGCTTCTGCAGTGAGTATTAATTAAGTATCTGAAATATTTAATGACTTTTTGCAGTTTCCCTGAACCTGATAATTTACGTCAGAATTGGATTGTAGCTACAGGACGAACAGATTGGACACCAAAACCGTCATCAAAAATTTGCAGCAAACATTTTGAGAATTAAAAAGAAGAATATAAGTTAATTAGAAAGAAGAATTCATAAATAATCATTTTGAAAGTCAACCTTTTATTGGAAACCACAAAGTTTTACTTATTAAGGCAATTGCCATGCACTATTTTGAACTGCGTATACATCACGCAACAAAAGGATTTGAACCTAAGCAAAAAATTAGAAACATACGAAGCTTGTTTTATTTAAAGGACAATAATGTGTTAAATCAATAAAAGCTTATTAAAAATAAACATATTCTATTATTTACCCACAAACCCAGAACCTACTATCACATCAGAAATAATTTTTACACTAACAGTATTTTTACAGTAACAGTAACAGAATTTTAGATCGTTGCACTTTCAAATGCTGCCCTAACTTGTTCCGTCAAATTTTTACACTGCACGGGATGGTTGGGTCTGGTCTGAGTATGGAGCTCAAAAAATTGTACCACTTGCGTATAGGTTGCTGTCAAACAAGTCAGAAAACTCGTATTTTGTATTTTACGAATTAATAAGAGTTTACTGCAAAAATGAATTGAACATAGATCTAAATCCCGAAATAATAATTTCTGATTTCGAACTAGCTATTATAAATGCCAGTCTGAGGGCGCTTGTACACGGTAAGAAAATTTACAGTGTCTGCGGCAGACAAGACAAATTCTTCGTGTACACGACAAGAATTTTGTCTGTTCTACACACGAAAACTTTTCGTGTCTTTCGCAGACAAGACCAATCGGAACGTGTAGACGACACGATTTTTTTCGTGCAGTCGTCAGTCGGGCGTAGGGCGCGCAAGTAATAACAAGTCTGATAATCATTTTCGTTTATTTATAAAAATGTTAACTACAAATCAAAAAAGAATGATTCGCCAATAGTTCGAGGGATTAAATAAGTCTTTAACCCGAGGTAAACACAGTGCTTTTCATTACGAATACAAGGAAAGTAAAAATAAAAACATGAATTAGCAAAAGAAAAAATGAGTAAATTTTATTTTAAATAAATCAACAACTTTGGTGATTTGGTGAGATAATTTTATTTAAAGTTTATGGTAAAATTAGAACAATTAGTTATATGTAGTGAAAGGTTTTTTCCGGGTATGTTGATATTTGATATTTTCTGGGAAACTTGAGTTTCTACAGGATCCAGGGATTCTTGGGTGAATGTTGGGGACATTGATATTTGTCTATTTTCTTCAGCTGTTACAGCTTTATTTTTGGATTGCACCGGATAATATTTTGAAGTGCTCGGTTGCGGAGAGTCAGTGGAATGCAGATTTATCATTTCTGTTACTCTGTGTGATATCTTAGTTTTATTTTCCACTGACTCTTCTATGCAGCCTTCAGCTACTTTACTCGACTTCCAACCTCCATGCCTTTTAATGACAGTTAAATCGGCACCAGAATCGGCTAGCAAAGTTGCCGATGTTCTACGAAAGCAGTGACCCGAATATAGATTTGAGTTTGGCAAATTAAGGTAGGTGGCTATCTCTTTAGGAATACTCGAAATCTTGTTTTTGCCAATTACTTGCCGCAGACACTTCCCTTTATGATAATTTATGAAAAAACGGTTCGTTTCTATACCACTTGGTCGTAATTTTTGGTATTTTTCTATTATATTTACAAATTCTTTTTTAATAACGAAGGTTCGGTCAACTTTGGTTTTAGTGCCACGTAACTTCACCAGTAATATATCACCTTGTTTCTCAATGTCATCAACCGCCATATTTACTAGTTCGATACTTCTGCAAGCGCCACTTAATGCCAATATCAACACTACCTGAAAAGTAGATATAATTATGTTTTTTTAATTGGTGTAAGTATAAAATATAGTAAGTTACAATTTGATACAAATTTCGTATTTAAGCGATTAACAATAAAAAGATTAGCTTACCTTCATTACTATACTCCATTTGTTTAGGTAGTTAACTAAATGTAAACAATCTTAGCATGTCTTTTATCTAAAAAAATGACTAAAAATTGTATCTAAAAATGTTTACAATTAGGTATTTACTTAAATAGATGTTAGGTAATTAACTTCATTTAAATAATCTTTGTATGTCTTTTATACGATTTATTTTACATAAAAAGACATATCAAGATTGTTTACCTTTAGTTAACTACCTAAACAAATGGAGTATAGGTATATTTCATCAGGCGCTTGGTTTAGGAAGGTTTCTACCTCTTGAGAAGTGAAAACTTTGGATTTTTTTCGATTGAAATCCATCAGATTGCCTTTTGAGAAACGATGTAAGCCTCTCAAAATTCTTTAAATGTACATTGTGTTTAGTACTTAATGTTGTCTTTAACATAGAATACACGCTCCATAATGTTGAAGGCTTTTAAGTCTTTGATAGTTCGTTGAAAATATATAGCAAAACGTTTTCTGATAACGATTTCACTTTTTTCTCAGCGCGCCATTTCATAAAATCGTCATACGATTTTAGGTATCTTTGTTTTGATTTAGGTGGTAAAAGGTTTTCCACTACCGCTATAGCCTCAATTCATATCTGAATCAGATGAACTCATTTTATACAAATCTCTGCTATACGGAAGTATAAACAAAACTCTAAAACTCGAAAAAACAAATGAAGATCGGATTGCCGCTTTCCCGTTTCCCGCCTATTTTGTTTTTTTTTTCTGTGGCCGGCCAGCTATTCAGCCATTTTTCATTTTCATTCACATATGTTATTTTAAAGAAATTGTTGAAACTAAATTATAATAAAGTTATTTAAAAAATATATATTATTTAATCAATACTTTATTTTATTTTTTACGTCGTGGCTGTAAAGTTGGAACATGGTTCTATAGAAATGTGAAAATAGAACTAGTTTTTTTTTAAATAATTTGACAGCTGTCAGTTGAAAGCGATTTCTCCCTAGGGATGAAAATGAAAATATTACTTTTATCCCGCTCCTCAGGCAACTTCAGACCTACTTTCAGAGTATGAGTAATGAAAAAAATTAAAATTGTCACTGTCAAAGATGTCATGAAGGCGGCATATTTTTTAAATTTTTTGTTACTACTTACTTTAACCTAGCGCAGTGAATAAGAAATATTCTCTGCTATATATCTGAGATAAACCAGAATCCACATAATCAGCTACCTACTTGTTTGCTTTAAAATTATTGAGAACACACGAATCTTTCTTTAATTTTGTAGTTGTGTTTGAAATTGTTAGAAATACAAATCGGTGAAGTGTTTTAGTTCGTATCTACATAGCTTCAAGTTACAAGTCGACAGAAACGCAACTTATAGCTCTTTATAGATTAGAATACTATAAAAACAAAATGGACTGGAAGTTGATGAATGAGGATGTGAGGAAGGAACCTCCGCCGTCACCGAAAATCATTAAGTACCTAAGTGATAATTGGTAGGTACGAGTTTTCTTCATTTACATGAAAAAAGTGAGAGTGAAACACAGGCAACTTAGCATGCTAAACATAAAGTATGGTTGTACGTGTTTTTTACTGAATTGACGATTTTTTGTAAGTACTGGTATGTAGGTATCTCTGAAGGAACATGATCAGGGCACTAGAATAGCTGAATCAAAACAGGAGCCTATTGTTTATCATGTAGGAATCTATATTCGATAACTTTTCTCAGGCTGTTTAGTGGCTGTAATAAGGAATAATTTGTTTTATTTATTTTCACTTGTATGAGATGGGCCTTTTTCTATTATCAAATATTTCTCACTGTTACTGTAGTTCAGCACTAAATTTATGAACAAATTCCAATACAATGACAACAACATTCATTTATTGTCAGATTTAAAAAACCGGCCAAGTGCGAGTCGGACTCGCGCACGAAGGGTTCCGTACCATTATCTATAAAAACGGCAAAAAATCATATCTGTTGTATGGGAGCACCCCTTAATATATTTTTTTTAATTTTTAGTATTTGTTGTTATAGCGGCAATAGTAATACACCATTTGTGAAATTTCAGCTTTCTAGCTATCACGGTTTATGAGATACAGACTGGAGACAGACAGACAGACCGACAGACTGACAGCGAAGTCTTAGTAATAGGGTCCCGTTTTACTGTAGTGTGTAAGCAATAATACTAAGCATGTATGTAGACAGCCTTATTTGAAGTGCTTCTTCAGCAATATTGTATTACAATAAATTGTAAGTATTTTTAACACATTAAACCGGACCATGAAACCAAACAGACGTTTCATTTCAAGTCTTCCAACCTAGCGACCGACCTGATCACACTACATGGCGACCCTGCCAGTCCTCATGTCACTCTACCAAACTGCAACAACCCTGCCAGTCCTCAAGTCACTCTACCAAACTGCAACAACCCTGCCAGTCCTCATGTCACTCTACCAAACTGCAACAACCCTGCCAGTCCTCATGAGATATTCTCAATGAGATAGAAAATGATTCGACTACTTCGGTACGTGCCATAGAAGAAGCTACAGGAATCCCGAAAAGTACGTACGAGTAAGCACATCGAATTTTACAACGTCACAAGCTTCACCCATATCACTACAGGCGTGTGCAGACATTATTACCGCGAGACTATCCACTACGAGTCACATTTTGCCGTGTGATGCTGCAAAAGTACAGGGAAGATTCCCAATTCCTAGACAAAATTCTATGGTCGGATGAAACAACATGCAAGAAAGATGGGTATTTAAATCTTCACAACCTAAATAGTTGGAGCCTTGAAAATCCGCACTTGATGAGACAAGACAGATCCCAATATCAATTCAAGGTTAACTTATGGACGGCATATTAAATGGAAAAGTAATTGGGCCCTTTGAGTTACAAGGAAACTTAGATGGCAATAGTTATTTAAACTTTTTACAAAATGACTTGCAAGAATTGTTAGACGACGTGCCCTTAAATGATCTCCAAAACATGTGGCTCCAAAATGATGGTTGCCCAGCACACTATGCCCGTCCTGTGCGAGAATATTTAAATCAAGAGTATCCAGGGCGTTGGATCGGGCGGCTTGGTCCTATCTTATGGCCACCCCGTTCACCCGATTTGAATCCCCTGGACTTTTTCTATTGGGGTTGTCTTAAAGACAGGGTCTACTCAAAACCCATTGCGACATTGGACGAGCTTCGTCGAAATATCACTCAGGCTGCGGATCACAATAATGGCAGAAGATATGCAAGACAAATAAAACGGTCATTTTTAAGGCGATGTCGTGCATGTATTAATGCTGATGACGAACAATTTGAACATTTACTATAATGTTAATAAATTACAAGAGAAATTGTTTGTACCATTTGTTTAAATATTAAACATTTTTCAAGAACTAATACTTTTTATTACCCGACCGTCATTTGGCCCCTGTTTAGAATAAAGCACATTTTTTTTTAAACTTGTTTGTCTAGAGTATTATACCATTTTGGAATCTTGATTAGTTGCGTCAATTTATAAAAAAACTTGCCATAGTAGTGTTCATTCTTTTTTTTTACACCACGATGAGTTAAAGTTGATTAAAAGTAAAAGTCTTCAAAAACTTTAGGGAATAAGTTAAGTTTCATTAATTTTTGTGAAAAAACTAGAGGTATTCTGGATTGTTTAAGAATTGTGGTAGATAGCAGTGCTATTCAGGTTGCCTATAAAAAAACACAGAAATATTTAAAAAAATGTGGTCATGGTAGTGAAAAATATAATAAAAGGTTCTCAATTTTTAAAGAATTTCTTTTTTTTTATTACTTCAAAAAAAATTGAGATATATATTTTTTTTTCTTTTTTTCCCCGAGTAGTCATGGGCAGATCTATCCTCCGGTGCTGGCATATCGTTGAATTTTGGGACATGTTGTATATTTTTTTTTTTTTTTTTTTGTGTGTTCGCGGATAACTTCGTCGTGTATGAACCGATTTTGATTTTTTTTTTTGTTGGAACGGAGATACTTCAAGGGTGGTCCCATGATAAGGAAACCGGGATCAGATGATGGCATCCTAGTGAAATTGAGGGGAGCTTTCAAAAATTGTAGTGGCGACTAGTGCGTTTGTAAATTTTTTGATTTAGTATTTTAAAGCACTACAATTTAAAGAAGGTCTGGCGTCGCCCTGATGATGGAACCGAAAGACAGTCGAGGGAACTCCTCAACGGTTTACAGCAGTCACCTTGTGTTTGGGTTTGATTAATTTGTATTGATGAGAAATTTACACCTAGATGGGTTGTGACTGTCATAAGGGGTCTGATGATGAAGACGAAGGACAGTTAAGGGAACTCCTCAACTGTTTACAGTAGCTACCTTGAGTTTGGACTTAATTCATGTAGGTAGGTATATTGATTAAAACTTTGCACCCATCTGGGTTACAAGTGCCATTACAGGTCTGATGATGAAAAATATTTGTATGGAATATTGCAACTAAAAATAAAAAAATAAAAAAACTTTTTTGCAAAAAATAAATCCGACTCCAAAAACACAAAAAAGTGAAAAATAATTTTAGCTTCAGAAGTCGGTGACAAAAAACTGAATCAAACAAACAAAAGTCACCGACTGCTGAAGCTAAAATTATTTTTCACTTTTTTGTGTTTTATTGTTATTTTTTGAAAAAGAAATAGTCCCAATCGTTTTGAGTTCGATGATCGAGTTCATGGTATTCGGCTCCAGAACGACCTAAAAATAATGGTGTAGAAGAACCCGACAACAACTCTCGGGCAGTAGCCAACCAGACATAACACCCGTCTGGTCGGAGGGTCCTTTTCTACGGGGGATGAAGAACTTTACACCCTGTTCTTCATACCCCCAAACAGACATTATAGCCTATAATCATGAATGTTGTTAAATTCCAGTAAACTAAACAAGACCTACAATATTGGCAAGGACTTCCCCGAGCCGGAATATGATGCGGAACTTTTCTCCCCACACAATAAGACTTTCCTGGATGAGGAACCTGGTTGGTATTCTATTATTTTAGTTTATAATTATACAGATAGTGCAGACTTGTTGTATGCATACTATCATTTTAGATGCGAAAGTCAGTCTGTTTTTGGATGAAATTGACACGTGGATAATTTAAAACAATCCTATATCCAAACACCACAAAAACGATTCGTTTTTATCACGACAGTATTGAGATTCTCATTTTGGTGTTGTGAGAAACTTGCTGATATAAATATATATGTAAAATGTAAAAAGTTGTTAAATACCTGATTAGAAATAAAAGGCTTTTTATATATTTAGGTATTATTGATGCCAGCTATTGAGTAATACAAGTTTATTGCGTGGCTGCTATTTTTAAAGTAAAATGGTGGAACTTAGGTAGGCCAAATAATTCAAAGCCCTTAGCTCTATGTACTTACTTAGTTGAATTAATTAAATAAAAGTTACAAAGTTTGTGTAATGATGTCCCTTACAGCGTGTACAGATCCTCGCAGTTGTTACTTATAGCCACTAGCCTTCTGACCATGGGCAAGATGATGATGAACAAAATATGTATTCCAGCATCTCACTTGGAGCTCAAGCCTGCGGAGGATCCTCTAGACGTTCATCTGGCGTACTTGACTCCGGCACAGATGAGACAGAAAACTGAAAACTGGCTGACGCTACACGGCGTCCCTGTGACGCAAGAGGAGTATGCAGACACGTATGACAAGTGTGGGGTATGGACCACTGACATATCGCTCTCTTATTCCAACCGTATCCAAGCAATGCTGAGTATAGGTTTCCTCCATTGCACACCACTTTAGAGCTGGACTCCAACAAAGCGGAGAGTAGACGTGCGGATCAATTACAGTGATTGAAATCTACGTCGCGTGTCTCGTCTCATCTTGCACATCTCTCCGCTCCGCTCTACTCCGCTTAGGTGGAGTTGGAGTTCAGGCCTTACGCTGTCCTGCGGCCTCCACATCTAAATGTTGCCTCTAACCTGACTTGTGATCTACCCCTGCTTCTATGACCAATTTGGGTCGCTACTCCAATAAATTGTTACCTCATCTACCATCCCATTGGTGGAATATATGACAACATTAACACATAACACAAACAAAAAATTACATGTAAATTCGATAAGGTCAGGTGGCAATGCGCGACACGAGGGCGTTGACGTCATGATTGGCCGAGTACCTACTTAATAGGCCTGTAATTCCTGAAGGGTTAGGCAGAAGTTTACCTATTATTACACCGACAGTATGCCACTAAAAGTCCAACGTAATAGGGGACGAGACTATTGCCACCAACTGAGCATACATCCAGATTCTGGGTTGCTACTGAGAAATTCTTGATGGCAAAATCTAAGAACACAGCTGACGTCGAAATCGAACCCAGGACCTGCGCTTGCTGCCACGCCGTGATGGCTCTCGGCCACCGTAGGTACGGGGCCTGTGGACGGTGAGTAATGGGCTAGCTCGCCGTCCGTCCGTCGTATGACGATGGGCAGGCCGTGTCGACGGCGCGTTCGTGTTCCACGCGCGCCTCAAAGAGTTGTCAGCAAACGGGAGGGGCCCGCAAGGGCCGGTGCCTGCCAGGGCTGCGGGACTGTTCGAAAGAGATACCGCGGCCCTGGAACATAAAGGGCCAAAGAAGGAACATGGGTGGTTTTTAGTCAGTAAGAGTCTGACACTCCCATCCGCTCCGCCGGCATTTGATGATTTCCCACCCACCAAAAAAAATTGGAATGGGCAACTATAGTCCTTTCACAGTTATTGCTGCTATTGTGTAGTTATTGCTGTTTTGATAAATCAAAAGTGCCTGTACCTAATCAATCTATACATATAATAAATCTGTAGACGTGGAGTTTCTGTACATTGACAATATTTAGAAAAAAAATACTAGGGGTGTTAAAGGATCACACACAGAACCCATTTCTACCATTTTTTTAAATTTTTGTCTGTTTGTCGGTTTGTCTGTTCGTTTGTGCGCGCATCACGTAAAAACCTTAAAATAAAAAAAATAAAAAGTAAAAAAATCCACGACGTTGTAAATTTGTTCCGTGCGTGAATAAAACCCGCGACACGCAGCGCCGCAATCAATTGCTCAGCCACTGCGCTAACCGTGCCGTCATATAACTGTGGTTATGGCTTCCTCGGGCATTGCTGCAACTTTGCTTAGGGTAGCCGGACTGCACATTCCATTTTCAAATTGCCGCTGAATCTTGCAATCGAAGATACCCCAACATGCAACATCACCAAAAACGAGGGAGTCCTTTTGCAGCAGTGGAAGTTAATAGTATGACGAGTGCACAATGTCGCAGAAGCATGCATTAGAGGCATTTAACCGCAGCTTACAGGACATCCGCGGCAACCAGGCGCTGAGGGGAGGCGTCGTTCGGTGACTTTAGATCCTGTGGACGGTGAGTAATAGGCTAGCTCGCCGTCCGACCGTCTTATGACGACAGGCTGTGTCGACGGCGCGTTCGTGTTCCACGCGCGCCTCAAAGAGATCAAACTCAGCAAACCGGAAGCGATCCGCTAGGGCCGGTGCTTGCCGGGGCTGTGGGACTGTTCGAAAGAGATACAACGGCCCTGGAACACAAAGGGCTAAGAAGGAACATGACATGCACGTTTTTCTCAATTTGGAGCCTTTGGAGGTTAATATAAAAAATTAAGAGTGGTTGTGTGAGTGGGCAGTGCTGTCGCCAAAGAACGACTGGGTCAGTAAAATAAACAAAAAAGAAAATTGACATGATCGTCGGCGATTCAAAAGTATACAGATCCATAGACGCTGTGATGGCTAATGACGATAGTACTGCCGACCCCGTTGATTTTTTCAACCCCCTGGAGTTAACGGGCGTGCTGTCCCATTAGCTGGAGCTTATAGTTGGCATTCCATTCATTCTGGTGATGCGAAACCTTGATGCAACCAGACTGTGCAACGGCACCAGGCTTCGTATCACAGAACTGGGCAGCATCATTATAAAAACGGAGCTGCTAAAGGAGAGAGCGTTTTAATTCCCCGCATGCCCACTATTTCAAATAACTTGCCATTTCAATTTAAGAGGTTATAACTTCCCTTAAAATTTGATTTAGCAATGACAATCAACAGATCCCAGGGCCAAACCATAAAACAGACAGGCATTCAATTGTGCACTCCACAGTCAATTATATGTTGGTTGTTCAGTGCCCATAACTTGCACGTGCTTGCGGAAAATAATAAGTCATTTAACGTTGTATACAGAACGGTATTAGAATAAATAATGCCTAAGAAGGCGTATGATGGTTCACTTTGAAAAGAAAGTGGTATAGCGCCAAAATAAACGGTTTTTTAAGCCATATCGTCGCCATTTAATTTTGTTTGGGACTTCTTTTTGTAGTCATCACTCACATTATCACATTTTTATCAGCCAGTCAGTTCTCACACATTACGCCATGTTATCCCCGAATGTTTAGGCAGAAGTGAACCTAATCGTACACCTACGTTTCGCCAGTTATGTTGAAGTCCATGTGATCGGGGGCGAGCCTATTTTCACCATCTGGGCACAAATCCAGATTCCGTGGCTGCTATTGAGAAATTCCTGATGGAATAACCCAATAACACCATTATTCATAGTATTTTTTTCAATTGCATACATTGTTGTGTAATGTTAAATGGAAGAGCGGAGTCTCACAAGCATTTCCTTGCTTAAAAGGTGATCTCTAAATCATGTCCGTTATAAAATGTAATTAAAAAAAACATTTTTTTTTAACACTGCCCGACCTTCGCATCGATCCCAGGACCACATGCTTAGTAGTCGCACTTGCGACCACTCGACCAACGAGGCAGTCTCTCACATACACACCAAAGTTTCCACGCGAACGAAGTCGCGGGCAACAGCTACAGTGGATTTCGGGTATAACGACAATGAAGGGACCACTCTATTTTCGTCGTTATATCCGGAAGTCGTTACAGGCAAAGGTAAAGATACGGACACGTACACACGTGTAGTTTATATTCATTTATTATTGAAAATATTTGCACACATAAGTAAACTCTTTTGCAAAAAAAACGGGCACTTTAGATTTTTTTCTCTACTTCAATGAAGAAGAACAAGAAATAGGTTTTATTAATTTAACGATGTATTGGCATGTTATTTGAAGCATCCTGGCATGATACGTTCCAAATTTAAAATTTGAAATGAATAAAAGAAAAATAATGATTATTGTGGATTATTCTAAAATTGCTTTACTAATGGCGCGAATTGCTGAAACGATTTTTAACTGATTACGATATTTTAAAACTTTTTGGAAATTTTCTGCAAATTAAACAATTTAATCTTTCTTTTTACATTATATACCACTTTTTGATATGAGTGATAAAGCGATAAGGGCCGGTAAAATTATAGCCCTACTTGAAGAAGGTTGTTCGCAAACTTACGTGTCTCAGCGGCTAAATGTGAGTCGTTCAACTGTCCAGAGGACTTGGCAACGGTATCAAGAGACCGGTTCGGTCAAAAGAAGACCCGGTTCGGGAAGAAAACGATGCACAGAATCAAGAGATGACCGCTTTTTGGTGAGTCAGGTGTTGCGGAATCGTAAGGCGTCAAGTGTGGACCTGAAGAAGAGCCTTGAAGAAGTAAGAGGAGTAGAAGTTAACTTGTGGACGGTCAGGAGGAGGCTTTTGGCTGCCAATATCAGGAGTTACCGCCCAGCTCGGGGCCCTAAATTACTTCGTGAGCATCGTGTTGCTCGACTTCAGTTTGCTCGGAACTGTGCTTCATGGACTCTGGAGGACTGGAATAAAGTATTGTTTTCTGATGAAGCTAGAATCTCTTTGTGTGGAGAGGACCGACGCCGGCGAGTGCTGCGAAGACCACGGGAACGCTATGCGGAAGTGTGTTTCGAAGAAATCACTTCTTATGGCGGAGGCTCCGTTATGTTTTGGGCAGCAATTAATTCGACGGAGCGTACGGAGTTAGTTTTCATAGAAAATGGAACATTAAATGCACACCGGTACATAATGGAAATCCTAATTCCATATGCACAACCCACATTGACTGCACTTGGGGAAGATTCCATTTTTATGGACGACAATGCTCGCCCGCACCGTTCTGGCGACGTGGAAGCGTACATGCAAGAAGTTGGGATCCGTCGTTTAGATTGGCCAGCTCGAAGTCCTGACCTCAATCCAATTGAGCATGTCTGGGATGTTCTAAAGAGACGGGTAAGATCAGTGTAACCTGCTCCACAAAACATCAGGGAGCTAAAAAGAGTCATTGCAGAAGAGTGGGAACGTATTCCTCAAAACGTTATTAAAAATATCGTGGAAAGCATGCCCAGAAGGATTCAAGCTGTGATTTTGGTAAGAGGAGGTCACACTCGTTATTAGGTTTTTACATTTGTAACTTTAATTAATCAAAAAAAGTAAAAAAAAATCTTGTCTTTATTGCCGACCACTTTTTATTGTTTGGGCGTGTACATCGGTTTTAAAGAATCCATCGTTTTTTTTTCTTTTAATTGCCCGAATTCACTTCACGCGCATTAATTTATACGATTATAAGTGACTGACTACGTCAAAGAAATAAATTTCATTTAATTAACTCAAATCGACCTTAGAACGTAAATTTCCTTAGGTGCCCGTTTTTTTTGCAAAAGAGTGTAGTTATTCACCGGTACAATAATATACCAGAATATCACTTTGTAACTGAACCATAAAAGCTCCGAAACGTACACGCTTCCCTGCCTACTTAGTTGATATCTATAAACAAAAGGTAAAGGTCTCCACACTTGCTGACCATCTGTGTGCAATGGATGTAAACAAAAGATAAGAAATGTTTGTGAAAGAAAAAAATCTTTGTGTCTTTGGCGGCCGACTCCGGTCGCAATATCTGCATGGATTTCTAGGAATTTGTTACAAATGATTCACGGCGTTACATCCAAAGTCGCTATAGCCACATGAATTTTGTACTAAAGTATGCTTTGAATTCAAGGGACTTAGATTTAACGTCGCTATAGGTAAATGGTCGCTACAACCAAGGTCGTAATAAATGAAATCCACTGTAGTTTGAAATAAATGCTTTGAGTTTGAAATCATGCTAAGATGTTGCCGAGTTATGATGTAAATCCCATGTAATGTTGTGGTCACCAGGATTACAGGCGTAATGGTAACGTTATGTATGATTTATAATTTTAATCCTTTTCCTATAGCATGTACTACATATACAAGGCGATTGTGATAAGACAAGGAAAGTATAAAGTAAGTGAGTGATGGTATTCGGTTATATTGCAGGTCGAGGATGTGAGCGCGGAGTTTGTGCGCGGCGCACACACGGCGCCACACTCCTTGGAGATAGAGCTGAGCGTCGCGCAAGGTAAGTTATTGTTCACACCCTAGCATAATCAGCCTTTAACGATTCCAGTGCAGGACACAAAGTCGTGGCATGTGATCCATCACGTCCAGTGCGTGTTGGTGGACATCACTTGTCTTCGAATGTATGGTTCTTC
Source organism: Eurois occulta (assembly GCA_950022335.1). NCBI lineage: Eukaryota > Metazoa > Arthropoda > Insecta > Lepidoptera > Noctuidae > Eurois > Eurois occulta. The sequence goes on along the minus strand of OX465477.1, from coordinate 12,700,804 downwards.
AAACATGAATGCAAATGTCTCATATACATATCTACATGTAATTATAGTTTTTTTTTATGAACCCGCCCTGTGGATTTTCACCAATTACGCTGTATAACGTGTGTTGTTGTTGCCAGCAGATTGCCCGTGCTCGTGCAACAGCTCTCTGTGCTTGTTGTCCATGCGTCAGCTAACGCTTGGGATACAGCGTCACCACTCCGCGCTCACACTGCTGCTGCGAGAACAGGCGCTCAGAGAGTCACTGGTAAGTGTTGGCTTTTTTAATTGACCTGTACTTTCCCACTGCTGGGCAAGGGTATCACCTTAGCTTTCCACTTCTCCCTGTGCGTGGCAATCTCTGGCCAATCTCACTCATAAGGATACGTCATCATGCCAGAATTTTTTAGGTCTTCTTCAATACACTAGGTTCCATTGGCCTTTGGCAAACATTGAGTATGGAGGGGAGGGACCAGGGTTCAGCACCGTTGGCTACACGATGGATGTCACTCTTCATTAGCGACTTCATGAAGGGGTCAGCTAGTATGGCCCAAGTAAACGTACTGTTAGTGCAAGTTGGCATAGTGAACTTCTTGCCCAACTACCTCAACTCTACTTTTTGTGGTATTAGTCATCTAAAGCCATGACGTCATTGGCCGATATCATCATTAGTCTTCCAAAGCTTGTTGTGCTCAGATCTCGGTGCATCATCATTTTGTTGTATTGCTATCGTAAATAGATTTGTCAATACCTGCAACAAAACTGTTTCTTCCACAGAGCTGGCGCTCTTTTCTACATCTTCCGATCCCCTTCAAGGTCTACCCGACGCGCGACACGGACCCACTCCGGACGCCGGACAGCGTCCTGTCCAGGGCGCACCGGACGCGGCCGTGGTCTCATTCCGCAATTGGACAGTGTCATCGGCATCGGAGGGGGAGACCTTACCGGTTATAAGAACAAAGAAATCTTTGTAAGAGAGAAATCAATTAAAATGTGATGTTTGTTAAACGAAAAATTTGTTGGTGAAACTTTTCAGAAGCGATTTGCTCAATAGGAATAGACATAAAACGGTGAAGTTCTGCAAATTAAATAATTAAATGTCCTGTATAGCTAAAGGAAATGCAATAAAAATTACTAATGAATTTAGAAATGCCGGAATTAATGAGGTTTTTAAATTATTTTAGTTTGTTTAGTGTGCGATGGTCTACTATATAAAACGTACGAAGGTGTATGTACAGTCAGTCCCAAAAAGATCTAAATCCGGACAAGAAATAATTTTACTGTCTACAACCATTATTCTAAAATGGTGTAAAATATACATATAATTTTACACCATTTATTATACAATATGTTAAAAACCCTGTCCGATCCGTGAGGGTATTATTAGATATCAAGATTAGTTATTTTTATGTAATCCTTTTTGGAGAAGAAGTAAAAAAATACCCCAATGAAAATAAAATGTACTAAAATGAGGAAACTTTTAAGGCAAAACACGGCCACGGGCGGTCGCTTCTAGGGTAACGTCTTAAAAAAACAATTGACGGTCAAACATATTATGCCGAAGATAGTGTTGTCACATTTTAAAAGTTAGTTAGAATCTAGGGAAACGGTGGTAATCTTTATATACATATAATGAATCTGTAGAAGTGGCGTTTCTGTACATTAAAAAAATTTAGAAAAAAAATAGTAGGGGTGTTAAAGGATCACCCAAAGAACCCATTTTTAGAGTTTTTGTCGGTTTGTCTGTTCATTTGTGCGCGCATCACGTAAAAACCCCTCATTGTATTCAAAATCGAAATATTGAAAGATAAGAAGCATTGTTCTGAGTAACATTTAGCGTTTATTTCATCAAAATCGACCAACAAACTCAAAAGATATTAATTTCTGTAATTATTTACGTAAATAGGTTTTTGGTTTGTTGGTCGATTTGGTTTTATTTTTCCTTTTGTGTTTACTCTTTGCATGGAAGTAATAAGTACTACGTACAACAACAGTTCTTATTGCACCGAAAAAAGAGGATCTTCGCGAATGCAGTCCTATTCTAATAAGGTCACCCTTAATTATATGTAAAAAGTAGGACATGATGGAAAGGCTGAGAAAATAACATCTATCTTACTTTTTCTCAATCACGCCAGAACGTCTGAACGGATCTGTATGAAAATTGACACAGAGGTAGATTATAGTCCGGAATAGCACATAGGCTATATATTATACCCATATTATACCGATACTAACTTAGGGGGATGAGCAATAGTACATTATGTCCTTAATGTTGTCAGTTTAACAACTGTCATAGCATGCATAGAAGAATAGAACGGCTATTTTAGACCATTGGTAATAAGTAGCGGCCGCCCTGGAAACCAGGGTTCGCAAGTTCGAATCGCACTTTTCCTAAAATAATAAACATGGTTCGTGAGTTCGATCCCCAACCGGTTTTCACTTTGTAAGCATGGACCTATAAAAAAATATAAACCTTTTTTTATAGGTCCATGTTTGTAAGTTACAGTTGCATGAAAATTAAACAAAATACCTAGATTTTGTTTTATCTTCATGCTTTATGATTTTCAAATCATTACAAAATAGATTAATGTATACTTTCAGTTTTTTTAACCATTCAAAAGACAGGTAATCATAAATTAATTAATAAAAAATGCACAAATTAACCCAGTACGAAATAAAATCTCTAAAAAGTTTTAAAATGAGAACAAAATTAAAATTTGATAAAAATCCACGACGTTGTAGATTTGTTTCGTGCGGGAATCGAACCCGCGACACGCAGCGCCGCAGTCAATTGCTCAGCCACTGCGCCAACCATGCCGTCATGTGAAGGGCTTCCTGGGGCATTGCTGCAACTTTGCTTAAGGGTGACCGGACTGCACATTCAAATTGCCGCTGAATCTTGCAAGCGAAGATACCGCAACATAAAACATCACCAAAAACGGGGTCCTTTTGCAGCAGTGTAAGTTAATACATAGTATAGGACGAGTGCACAATTTCGCACAAACATGCATTAGGCCGCGGCCCCATGTCCACGGCGCGGCGCCGGCCGCCGTGTGACGTTGCGGCGCCACCGCCGTAACACGGCACGACGTCGTGCCGCACCACGGTACCGCGAACGGTGCGCCATCCATTGCCCCTTTCAGTCGATATTTCGCAGTTGATTCGATCGACTGAGGGGCAATGGATGGCGCACCGTCCGCGGCACCGTGCTGCGGCACGACGTCGTGCCGTGTTACGGCGGCGGCGCCGCAACGTCACACGGCGGCCGGCGCCGCGCCGTGGACATGGGGCCGCGGCCTTAGAGGCGTCGATCCGCAGGTTGCAGGACATCCGCGCTGATGGGTGGCGTCGCCGTTTTGCTCGTAGGTGATGTTAGACCCTGTGGACGGTGAGTAATGGGCTAGCTCTCCGTCTTATGACCATTTCAGGTTGTAAGTTCCGAAACCTTGATGCAACCAGACTGTGCAACGGCACCAGGCTTCGTATCACAGAGCTGGGCAGCAACATTATAAAAACGGAGCGGCTAAAGGAGAGAGCGTTTTAATTCCCCGCATGCTCACTATTTCAAATAACTTGCCATTTCAATTTAAGAGGTTACAATTTCCCTTAAAATTGGATTTTACAATGACAATCAACCCAATCCCAGGGCCAAACCATAAAACAGACAGGCATTCGATTTTAAACTCATGATTATCACATGGTCCATTATATTTTATGTTGGTTGGTCAGTGCCCAAAACTTGCACGTGCTTGCGGAAAATAATAAGTCATTTATTTATTTATTTAAACTCATAAGAGTGGTACATAGGATTTGACAAACTTTTAATGGATTTACTAAAGTAGTTTAAGAATACTAAAAAACTAAATACACTTCTCATCAAAAAAATCGAAACACCTCGCAGTTTATGATTTGATAAGGATTATCAGAAAAATGTGTATATTTAGGAATAAATGTAAAATGTCATTTAATAGTGAGTAGTATGAGGTTTTTAAATCCTAATGTTATTGTTCTAAATTCAAATTAAGTCTTCATAGGTTTCGTATTTTGTATAATGAGTAATTTTTACCCTGTATGGAATATGAAGGAAATGGGTAAAACAACACGCGTAAATGAAAAAAAAATGTAAGAAACGTTTATTTAATAACTTGTATTCCCTCCGCGAGCTCTTATTACTGCTTCCATACGGTTCTTCATCGATCGGATGAGAGTCACGATCACATGTTGTGGTATATTATCCCATTCCTCTTGGATTGCATTTTGCAGCTGGCTAAGTGTTTCTGGGGCTGGATCTCTTGCTCGAATTCGTCTCTTTAATTCATCCCATAGATGTTCAATGGGATTCATGTCCGGGCTTCTTGCTGGCCATACCATAATGGAGATACCGACTTCGGTAAGATAATCTCGTACGACGCCCGCGGTGTGAGCTCTAGCATTGTCGTGCATGAATATGAAGTCGTTGCCAATAAAATGTGCATAGGGCATCACATGAGGTTCAAGACACTGTTCGATGTACCGATGAGAGTTTAGTGCAGGCAGCCGTGGCCCAGACACAAAGGCAAGTTCTGTCTTACCGTCGGCGCTGATTCCTCCCCAAACCGTCCACGAACCGCCACCATAGCTGACCTTTTCTTCAATGCAGCATTGTGCAAAGCGTTCTCCATCTCTTCTGTAGACCTTGTTCCTTCCGTCGTTACAATACAGCATAATTTTACACTCATCAGAAAACAGTACTTTGCTCCACTGAAGGTATGACCAAGTTAGGTGCTCGCGTGCAAAGTTAAGGCGCGCTCTTCGATGGTCTGCAGTTAATTTCGGCCCATTCGCTGGCTTATGCGGTGCCAATCCGCGTTCCTTCAACCTTCTTCTTATTGTAGAGTCACTTACAGCTACTCTTCGTACAACGCGAAGCTGCTGCTGCAGTTGAAAAGCGTTAAGGCGTCGATTTCGTAAAGAAGTTGTTACAATAAATCGATCATCTCGCTCAGAAGTGACCCGATTCCTGCCAGATCCTGAACGGCGCGTGAACGAACCAGTCTCCCGATAGCGTTTGTAGACTCTATGAACAGATGATAAGCTTAGATGCAATCTTGCAGCCACAACACGCTGACTAAGTCCAGAATCCAGCAATGCCACCACTTGGGCGGCTTCTGCGGGCGAAGTATCCATATGTTTTAGAAAAAAAAGTTTTTTCAGACGTCCCAAAGTCACAGTAAATGAAATAAGAAACAAAAAGTTTAAAGACAAGCGCTAATTTTTAGTTTTTAAACGAGAAACGTACTCCAACCCTAAATACACATTTGTCTCAAAACAGTGATTAATTTCATTTATAGGATAAACAAATGAAATTCTAATTTCGAATTTTGATTTTTTTCTTCTTACTGTAATGACCAAACTGCCAGCTACACAATAATGTTTATTTTTTCATGGAATTAATTCTCTTTTGTAAAAAATTAGGACAAAAACAATAAAAACGAAAGTGTTTCGATTTTTTTGATGAGAAGTGTATGATACGAAAGATATAATTGTATAAAACCTACTGAATCAGAAAGAAAATACTTGGACGTAAGACTAGGCAATATGGTTGAAAGACCGAAGAAGAAGAAGAGCGTTCCCTCCGGGATAAACTAATAAAAACGTAGACAGAGAATGCTATAGACTAATTGATATGTTTTGTCGCATTCACACAAGAAAAAGAACAACTTATGCCGATGTCGTGTAAAGAAATGAAACAGAACGATAAAATTTTTTGTTTCATCGAGCGTGCCACGTTTTTTCAAGGTCAGCACACTAGTTTGCTAAACAAAGTTTGACAGCTGACGTGCAGCTAGCCATCGTCTACCTTTAAAATACAGTTTTTACGTGTTATATGTTAAGTAATTTATGTTATATTTTGTTTTGAACAATTTAGACTTACTATTTCAACCATTTATACAAAAAAATGGTGTGGTGTAGCGTTAAAGGGTGTAAAAGTGATAGTGGAACGAAAATCCCAGGATTGTCTTTTCATTCGTAAGTATGCCACTCTTTATCAGTTCTAGGCATTCAGTAACATTTTATTATGTTCATATATTGTGTATAATGTACGCTAGACGTACGATTCATCCTTAAAAAGCACAAAAATAACAATTATTATTCAATTATAAATTCTAACCTAAAAACGTTGGTGTTGCCAACTTTTCTATAAATTATTACCCACTATTATGGGAAATAATAATATGATGGCTTCTGCAGTGAGTACTAATTAAATATCTGAAATATTTAATGACTTTTTGCAGTTTCCCTGAACCTGATAATTTACGTCAGAATTGGATTGTAGCTACAGGACGAACAGATTGGACACCAAAACCGTCATCAAAAATTTGCAGCAAACATTTTGAGAATTAAAAAGAAGAACATAAGTTAATTAGAAAGAAGAATTCATAAATAATCATTTTGAAAGTCAACCTTTTATTGGAAACCACATAGTTTTACTTATTAAGGCAATTGCCATGCACTATTTTGAACTGCGTATACATCACGCAACAAAAGGATTTGAACCTAAGCAAAAAATTAGAAACATACGAAGCTTGTTTTATTTAAAGGACAATAATGTGTTAAATCAATAAAAGCTTATTAAAAATAAACATGTTCTATTATTTACCCACAAACCCAGAACCTACTATCACATCAGAAATGACAGTAATTTAGAACCACATCATCATCATCCATCGTCACTCCTGCCCTCATCGCAATTAATTTGAGTTCGGCAGCATGTCTTCTCCGCATCGCATGCCTTTGCGTACCGATGGTAACGGATATGTCATTGGCATATTCAGGCTTTGTCTTACGTACTAATTTCCAATTCTCATAAATTGTGGGGTAAATTTTTCCTCACCCGGTAACCCTAAATTCGTGACGTATTTATTTTTTGTCTCTTTTTGCGACACGCTTTGGCGGTGTCTATAGGATACTCTGTCTACGAATAAAAAAGTACAAGAGCTGTCAAAACACTTAATTTTTGTGTCAAAAGTCAAAGAATCAGGGCAGAATTTGTACAAAAAAAATAAATATGTTTAGAAGTTGGAATTCTATTTTTTGAACTCTTGGGTGCCTAAAGAGTATCTTCAGGCATTTAGAATATTTTTTAACTCCACGATAAAAATATAATGTTAAACGTAAATAGTTTAACGAGGAGCTCATTATTTCAGAACGAAACGGCGGCTGTCAGTGTAAGACCCGTCAGGGGCATAGACCTATAATCCTATAATTTCGTAGACAGAGTATCCTATAGACACCGGCAAAGCGTGTCGCAAAAAGAGACAAAAAATAAATACGTCACGAATTTAGGGTTACCGGGTGAGGAAATATTTACCCCACAATTTATGAGAATTGGAAATTAGTACGTAAGACAAAGCCTGAATATGCCAATGACATATCCGTTACCATCGGTACGCAAAGGCATGCGATGCGGAGAAGACATGCTGCCGAACTCAAATTAATTGCGATGAGGGCAGGAGTGACGATGGATGATGATGATGTGGTTCTAAATTACTGCCATTTCTGATGTGATAGTAGGTTCTGGGTTTGTGGGTAAATAATAGAACATGTTTATTTTTAATAAGCTTTTATTGATTTAACACATTATTGTCCTTTAAATAAAACAAGCTTCGTATGTTTCTAATTTTTTGCTTAGGTTCAAATCCTTTTGTTGCGTGATGTATACGCAGTTCAAAATAGTGCATGGCAATTGCCTTAATAAGTAAAACTTTGTGGTTTCCAATAAAAGGTTGACTTTCAAAATGATTATTTATGAATTCTTCTTTCTAATTAACTTATATTCTTCTTTTTAATTCTCAAAATGTTTGCTGCAAATTTTTGATGACGGTTTTGGTGTCCAATCTGTTCGTCCTGTAGCTACAATCCAATTCTGACGTAAATTATCAGGTTCAGGGAAACTGCAAAAAGTCATTAAATATTTCAGATATTTAATTAATACTCACTGCAGAAGCCATCATATTATTATTTCCCATAATAGTGGGTAATAATTTATAGAAAAGTTGGCAACACCAACGTTTTTAGGTTAGAATTTATAATTGAATAATAATTGTTATTTTTGTGCTTTTTAAGGATGAATCGTACGTCTAGCGTACATTATACACAATATATGAACATAATAAAATGTTACTGAATGCCTAGAACCGATAAAGAGTGGCATACTTACGAATGAAAAGACAATCCTGGGATTTTCGTTCCACTATCACTTTTACACCCTTTAACGCTACACCACACCATTTTTTTGTATAAATGGTTGAAATAGCAAGTCTAAATTGTTCAAAACAAAATATAACATAAATTACTTAACATAAAACACGTAAAAACTGTATTTTAAAGGTAGACGATGGCTAGCTGCACGTCAGCTGTCAAACTTTGTTTAGCAAACTAGTGTGCTGACCTTGAAAAAACGTGGCACGCTCGATGAAACAAAAAATTTTATCGTTCTGTTTCATTTCTTTACACGACATCGGCATAAGTTGTTCTTTTTCTTGTGTGAATGCGACAAAACATATCAATTAGTCTATAGCATTCTCTGTCTACGTATAATTTATATCTCAATGGTCAGGGGCGTTCAGGGGGCATTGCATTGCATAAATTATTATACTCTTTGGGGCATTGAGAAATCCCAATGGAGGCGGTATAATTTACTATAGAAAGAATAGTTATACAAATATCTAGAATATCGTTACACACATCTGAAAAACAGGTTTTGTTTCTTTTTAATAAATAAATCAGTAGCTGCATAGGAAAAGAGAGACAGATTGTCAAGTCTTGTGCTTATTTTGACAACACTTTCGTGTGACACCATAAGCTCAATAATGCGTGACCGCGATCGTCATGTTTTGCGCCATACTTACTATACTTCTAAGTTTTGCGCCGAGTTTTCTAGTAGATCTGATGTCAAACGGTTGCGCGCTAAAAGTTTTTTTTGTCGTTTTTTGAATAATGATGAATGCTAAGTGGCGGCCATTTTGTGCACCACATTCTTGTAGGTAATCACGGTAAGTTTGTAAGTCAGTGACAACGAGTTACATCTCTTGACTCTTGTCTTTCAGTGTGATAGATCCGTAAATGTCAATTGCCACTTCGTTTTCATTTTTATAAATACAAAATGGCCAACGAGAGGAAACGAAAAACTGATATTTTGATTTCGAAAAATTGTAATAATATAGTTTTCAAAAATATGATACGTAAGTATAACAATCTACTCCTGGTAATGTATTCTCAAAATTAGAAAATATTTCGAACCGTTAAATGAACTTTTTTTTTGTTTAAATAATGTAAGGTAATCTCGCCATGATTCTTTTTTTTTATAAAGACAACCCCAACATATCGACAAACATCGTAGCGCGTGAGCTTGGTACAGTGGAAAGTCTGGTCTGTAGCTCACTTGTCAGGCAGACATCCATACCACTATCAACCTGTCCAGTAGAAGTGGGAGATCCGCCGAGACGGCTTTAATTTTGTCGTTTTATGCTAAGTGCCGACGCCGAAGGCGAAAACTTTTTTAAAAACATTCTGTGGGCCGATGAGTCATGTTTTGACCGTAATGGTATCACAAATTACCACAACTTACATTACTGGGTACCGAAGGCAAATCCTAAGAAACTGAAACCAACCGCATCCCAGCGTAGGTTCTCGCTTAATGTTTGAATGCGTACTATCGACGACAAATTAATTGGCCCACATTTTTTACCCCGAACACTAAATGGGGAACTTTATGAAGATTTCCTAAGAAATCATTTGACACCACTGCCCACGGATGCACCGGAAGACAGAAGAGCAAACATGATTTATCAACATGACGGATGTCCAGCCCACTTCCTAATCACAATTCGTCAATTGCTGGATGAAACCTATCAAAACCGATGGATAGGGCGCAGTGGGCCGATTCCATGGCCTGCACGAAGCCCTGATTTTACGCCGCTAAAATTTTACGTCTGGGGTCATATGAAAGACCTAGTTTATATGACCCCAGTAAATTCAATTGAAGAACTAAGAGAGAGTTTAACAGATGCACCGGACCAGATGAGGGCAAGAATCACAAAAACTGAAGTGAGGAAGCGAATAAGAACATGTATTCGAAACCGAGGGCAGCACATCGAACAAGACGTGTGAAAGTATAATTCAAGTTTTTAAACTGATATTTATCAAAATCTTTTTGGATAGCTGATAAGACAATGATATTTTCCTTGTAATTTGTACATCAGGCGTAGTATTTTTTTTCACTAGACAACATTTTGTTTGAAGTAATAGCAAAACTGACAAAATTATAAATGTTTTTTTTAGTGATATTTGCTAAGGTTTTTGGCAACTTTGAACTTTTAAATATTAACAAAGATCTGCTACGGCATCAACTATGATATTAACTTAAATTTCAGTACAGTCGCGCAGAAATACATTTTTAAATTGGCTTCAAATGATTTAATCTGGGATTTTTCATAAAAATCTAACAAACTCAAAAACTACTGAACTTCGGTAGAACATTAAATTTGGTGGCATAATTTGCTGCATTTTAACATTTTAACCCTACTATGACGTCCTGCAAGGAATACGTCGAGTTATATTGGTAACTGTGTTCATAAATGATGTAATGTATTATCTATGGTATATATATTCTGTGGTTGTATTCACAGACAGAGTACATTTTTATTTGTTCTACTCTACTTGAGCAACGACTGTTCGGACTGTTCACAGTGTTCACGCCCAGCGAAGTTAAAATAACAAAGTAAATAAAAAAAACAATAACTATGAGAATATTCTGATAGTGTATTGACATTTTTATTTAGCTTTATCTTTTGGTTGTTATTTAAACGCGGAGGATGTCTGTGAGTGCTAGTGCCGAGAACCTTTCAACTGATGCACAGGTAAGTTAAGCGTTTTGAGTTACTTGCACTCGCTTTTGTTGTAATATTTAACTATGCATATTAAAGTTGACTCAATGTTAACGTTGTGACTGGGTGCTGATGTAAAATCAGCTTGTTTTCCCGTTAATATAATTTAGCAGTGACTCATTACAAAGAGGAACCTAATACGGAAACTGTGACCTATAAGTGTGGACATCCGCATGCGACGTAGTATTCCCGCCTGGAGCCCGTGGGAACGATGACCGTGCACTAATGCCCGCAACTTCTTAGCTATGATAAGATAATAGAGCTCGGCGACACTCATTATAAACATGTTTGACACAAAGGATAACTTGTTGAAACTTTTGGTAGTTTCGTAAACAATCAAAAAACTTTTTTTATCTTTGTATAAAAACGTCGTATTGCTATAAAAACGTCATAGCCAAGGACATGTAAACTAATTTTATGCCTGGCCAAAAGTTATCAGTATCAACTCCTTTTATTTTTAACCGACTTCAAAAAGGAGGAGGTTCTATGTTTGGCTGTATGTGTTTTTTATGTATGTTCACCAATTTCTCTGTCAATTATGGATCGATTTTGAAAAGTGTTTGAATGAGTATACTCCCAAGTTGGTACCATAGAAATATTGTCATGATCTGATCATAGACTTCAGATTTATGGAATGGAACTCTTCAATAATAACAGGAAATCTGTTGTTATTCCTTCTTCAATAGTAACAGGAAATCTGTTGTGATTGCTGCAATTGCTTGGATGTTTATTGTTTACACAACACAATAACATAACATCACGCCTGTATGTTCAGAGGACCCCCTCAACAGATGTGCTCAGTACATCCACATTTCAACAGTTAGTTATGTTTAGTTCTATTCTTTTAGAGATAAGCCTATTACCATGACATCTATTGTTAACAATGCAAAATAAATGCTTAGCAAACATTTGTATGTGAGATTACAACTAAAAAAGGAAAAAAGTTGCAAACAGTTTTTTTTTAAATGATCAACTAACAATAAAATGTGTTGCTGTGATCAAACACTATTCATTAAAGCAAGGCAATTCAATTGGTCTAGCCACCAATCACCATAGGCTATCAAAACCTTTCTACCTGTTGCTCTATTGGATGATTGGTCAACTGAATGTACAGTGATATATTCTTTTATAAAACAGAATATAATAAACACAATGTTCTAATTTATGAAATCAGATCATAAATTAATGATTAGTTAAATTGAAAAAAAAAATGGTCCATCAGTTGATCACCAAAATAATATTTTGGTGATTGTGATGTCACTGGCTAGTAAAAAGTAACAGAAGTTGTGACGTCACGCGAGACTTCAATGCGCTGTATCATGGTCATTTTTTGTTTACATGACAAAAGAAAAAATACATGTCCAATATTTTTTGATAATATAACTGGGACTCAAAAAAAAATCTAAATGGATTTTTTCAGGCAAATACCCTATTTATATAAAATAAAAGGTAAAGGTTAAGGTAAATACCCTATTGAGCTGAATTATCATTTTGGTTTCCTTTTTCTCACAGATTGAGGGTTCAACAAGTGATGCTGTATTTCAATGAATTATTTAAACCTTGACCTTCTTCTTCATCTTTTTCATATGATATGTTTGTAATGGGAGTCTGTTGTAAATATAATATTGACATAAGTAGTTATTTTCTGCAAGAAACAGACTACCTACCAATATTTATATACCTATTCCAGATCAATATCACCCATTCATACAATACATACCAACAAAGTCTTATAAATTGTATACAGTAATCACGGCTCCTAAAACTTCATTGCTATTTAAGTAAATTACTTGGCACGAAATACTAATCTAATATATAAAATTCTCGTGTCACAGTTTTCGTTGCCATACTCCTCCGAAACGGCTTGACCGATTTTGATGAAATTTTGTAAGCATATTGAGTAGGTCTGAGAATCGGCCAACATCTATTTTTCATACCCCTAGGTGATAAGGGGGTAGGTAGGTAGGGTAGGTAAGTAGGTTAGGTAGGTAGGATAGGTAGGTAGGTAGGTAGGTAGGGTAGGTAGGTAGGGTAAGTAGGTAGGGTAGGTAGGTAGGTAGGTAGATAGGGTAAGTTAGGGTAGGAAGGGTAGGTAGGGTAGGAAGGGTAGGTAGGGTAGGAAGGGTAGGTAGCTAGGGTATGGTAAAAAAAAGTGCATTGCAACGCATGCCGGGCACAGCTAGTACATTATGTAAATGATAAAAGAATGTGCAATTACCATACTGCAATAAAAAGCATCTCACTCCAATAGCAAATGACCCCGATCATAGAACAGACTTGTTAATTGGCTAAAGTGAATGAGTCATACTGGTTTCAATTGTATTTCCATGTCTGATCGATTATTCATCATAATGTTTAATGAGTCACAGAACCAAGTAAATCAGTATTGTTTACATGGTGTTATGTATTTATTCTGATAATTTGTTGAACCGGGGTTCAATGAGAGTGACACATACTTTGTTACATGTTTCTCTTAGTTTTATATTTGCCATAGTACAGGCTCTGCCTAGTTTGGGATCAGATGGCCGTGTGTTGGTTGTCCCAAAATATTATTATTATTATATTAAAGCTAACAATCAGAAACATCACATAGCATAAAGTAATATGTGAAATTAGAGAACTACTCGCTATAGTGATGCCTGCAACTAAGGTGAGGCTATAATTAAAAGATCAAAAGTCAAGAGTACATGCGACACCACCTACACATTAAATGACATCTGATTGATTATTATGTCATATTTGTTCCCAGAGCTGCGATGGGGGCTCCATGTGCTTGGAGCTGGCGCTGGAAGGCGAGCGCCTGTGCAAGGCCGGGGACTGCCGCGCCGGTGTGGCCTTCTTCCAAGCCGCCATCCAGGCTGGCACCGACGACCTCCGGACACTCAGCGCGATATACAGCCAGCTAGGGAATGCATACTTTTATCTCGGAGACTATAATATGGCTATGCAGTATCATAAGCATGACTTAACATTAGCTAGGTAAGTAGAGTTTAACATTTTGTTTATCTAACTATTAACTGATCTGATAATTTTGATATAATAACATCATTATCCCGGTTAAGTGCAGACGTCTGAGAAACTTTTACTGCTATGTTACTAATTTCACTACACATTTTGTCTAAGTTAAATTTACAGTTTGCGATATGTTATTGGGAGTTGCCATAATCTATCATAGTTTTACACTGTATTTAGATGAGCTAAATTCTTTGATATTTTCTCTAATTCCAGGACAATGAATGACAAATTAGGAGAAGCAAAAGCTTCGGGAAACTTAGGGAACACATTAAAAGTGATGGGCAAGTTTGCAGAAGCGATACAATGCTGCAAGCGCCACCTTGAGATCTCGCGCGCCTTGGGGGACAAGCTGAGCGAGGGGCGCGCGCTCTACAACCTGGGCAATGTGTACCACGCGCAGGGCAAGCAGCTGGGCCGAGTGGGGCAGAACGACCCAGGGCACTTCCCGCAAGAAGTGCGCGATTGCCTCATGCAAGCAGTCGCCTATTATGAGTAAGTGCATCTTGTACCATTTGCTTTCTTTTTATATGTAACCATGTTTCTGCTGGCAAACCATCGACATTTCTTTAAAGTTTATTAATGTATTACAAGTTAAATGTTCCGAAATAAGTACTTTTAAATCCGTTCAGGAGTTAGTAATCAAGTATGTATAATAAATAGTATAATATACGTATAGATTACCCATTATTTTGCTGCTCGCCAACTGAAGAAAACAATCACATTGTGACCTCTGACCACTGCATTAACCAGGAACATAAATATAGCAGGCATGAACCACTTAATTGCTTTTACTTCAAAGGTCACAGCCATTATGTGTCACTACAGCTGTAATTAGATTATTGATCATATCATTCGCATGACCATCTCATAACACTTTAAAACATACTACATTACAGATACTGAGTTTAATTTATATTTTAAATATAAAGTAAGCTTTCGTATCTTTGCTAACTTCGATACGTTTTCCTACACGGCCATACAGGCTGGAAGGGACACCGACGCGAAAATGGTCACCGCGTATTCAGTACATCAAAAAAAATGTATCACCGGTTATTAAAAAAATCAGGTGTTCCATACATTTTGACCGAGTATAGCGAGGAGCCCTTTCACTCTCTGGTAAAATAACCCTTTCACTCTCTCGTAAAATGGCGTTCAGAACTACTTCACGGCACCTGTTAGATTTTTTATAATCACTGCATAGGAATCAGACTGTATAATTTTAATAGTTTCACTTAATGCCAAAGCAAGCCAAAACTCGCTTGTGCATACAAGCGAGTTTTGGCTATTAATTATTTAGGCCTACATGGGCACTTGTAAAACGTCGACAAAGCTACCAGGGAGGCCGCATGCGCATCTTCAACGTAGTCCTTGATTTTGTAATATGTTTTTTTTTGATAAGGACACGTTTGATGTAGTTTTTGAACTTTCCATCGGTCAGTTCTATAACTGACTTCGGCAACTTGTAATAAAACGTATACTGTTTATATGAAAAGACTTGCTATTTTTTGTTAATCTGAATTTGGGTATTACAATTTCGTGTTTACTGCGTGTATTTATATTATGGAAGTTCTAATTTTGAAAAACCCTCGGTTTTTGCGGACAAATAAAATACATTCTAAGATATAAAGTGAAGGCAGAGGCAGGCTATCGATCTCTTTAAATTTTTGCCCGCCCCATTTACATTTACTTTTTGCTGCCTGTTTGATAAATAGGAAACTTGTTCTTTCCTATTTATCAAACATATATATCAGCAGCTTGTCCACGAATTCTGTAGTGGTGTAATTTACAGATCAGTGTGTTGTGATCGACGCAGTCGAACGCTTTTGACAGATCACAGAAGATGCCAATGACATCCTGCGACTTCTCCTAGGATTCCAAAATGTGACTTATGAGTTTTACTCCCGCGTCTCTTGTCGACCTACCCTTCGTGAAACCAAATTATTAACTATGCAGAATCCCATTTGAGTTGAAATGAGACAACATGAGGTCCAGCATGATTTTTTCATAAATTTTACTCAATGCTGGGAAGCACAGATACAGGTCTATAATTAGACGGGTCACCCTCACAACCCGATTTGAATATTGGTACTACTTTACTATGTTTCATTAAGTCAGGAAACTTGCCGCTGTCCAAACATTGATTAAATATGCCTGTTAGGACAGGAGCAATTGAGTCAATAATATCCCCAAGAGCCTTGACGGATATCCCTCATTAGTCTTTATGGGGGTCTTTAATTTAAACCAATACATATTGGTTTAAATTTATAGTCTGGTATGTCCTTAGTAAAGTTTTCTTTAAGAAGTGCTTCAGCTAATTTAGATGAATAGATTTCGTAACCTCTAACGGAATGTTGGTAAAGAAATTTTCTAGAGTCAGCGACTTCTAGCTTATCAGAAATGAGTTGATTATTTATCTACTGTAGGTTCGTACTCGTAGGTTGCAACTATCAACTAACATACACGCCGCGAATCGACGCCCACTCTCTCCCCACGCCTAGAAGCACTGTGTATTTTCAACTAGTTCGTCATTCATATAATCGATATTTATATAAAACTCTAATGCCTGGTCTCACGAACACTAGATGATGGTATAACTGAATGCCGAAATAATAGGGCGCCTTTGAATTCTCAACGTCGGGCTGAGCACCGAGTCTTCAAAATCCTATCATCATCAGCCTACAGCAGTCCACTGCTGGACGGAGGCCTCTTCAATTGCATGCTATTCAGCTCGATTCTTAGCAACTCTCATACAGCTGTTACTAGCGTCGCTCTAAGTGGAGCGAGGAGTGGACCTGAGAGCGAATAATCCAAGTCACATTTAGGTATTCATTTACGTGTAGGTTGAGCCAGCAAAAACAGGCCTCGAAACAGCATGAAACCTACTCGTATCATATAATAAAATAAGGGATAAGTAATATTATTTCATCCTCTAAAATCTAATTGATCTATCGTAAATGAGCACTTTTAAAAATAAATTATGTATTATTTATGTTGTATCTTTATACTAATTATTGCGTCTATATTAGTTGATCTTCGGATAAATTATAAATGAACTGCATTCAAGGTAACATGATAATTATGTTTAAAACATACTCAATTAATATTTGGTTTACAAAAATAATATTTGATCCTCTTTTTTAGTTATTGATCTTTTTGGCAAGAGCGAGCGAAGCAGGCTCGGGACTTGGGGCTCCCCGACTCCGGACAGATTAGGTTACTTTAAACCCTGCAGACAGAAATAGGAGCCCCGCCTTATAACAACATTTTGAAATTTAGCTTGACGTTGATTTTATTCCTAATTTGACCTTCAAAAACTTTAATTAATTGTGTTCGACCTTAACTTCTGGGTGAAAATGAAATTTAAATAGACAAATACTTAATTTAGATAAATCGAATTATATAAAAAAGTATCAAAATATTAGATATTGAATGCTCATTATTTCTCTTAGTTTTAGGGCCCGACAAGTAACTATCAGACGTAATTTCTACATCTAAAACATTTTTTGCGTAGTTCTTAACAGATTAAAATATCGATTGATTTGATTTATTTTATGTCTCGAAGAAAGAGGATCAATCACTAAAAACCGGCCAAGTGCGAGTCGTACTCACACGCACACAGGGTTCCGTAGCACCAAACAATACTATAATAAAAATATATTGAAGGCTCATTCTTTATGTTGTATTGTATTACATTCAACAGCAAAACAAAATTTGTTTTATAGTATGTTAATGAAAAACAAAGTTACTGCTGCAGTTCGATGAAAAAGTCCCTTAACTCAAAACTAAACATCTAATCTTTTTCAAACCAATTTTTACGTTCTACAATCCCAAATTTTTCAGAATTTTCCTCTTACTTTTGTAATTAGAGGGAGGCACACACATTTTACCACTTTGGAAGTGTCTTTCAAACGATTGACTTTGAGAAAAAATGGTTTTAGGAACCTCAATGTCATTTTTAAAAAACCTATCTATTTGATGAAAAAAAATTGTTTCAGTTCCATGTACGGGCACCCTTCCCTTACCCTTAATCTTTTTTATTTTTGTATAAAAATCGTAAAGCCGTTCACAGAATACATCTACCTACCAAGTTTCAACTGTGTAGTCCTAATAGTTTCGGAATAAAGTGGCTGTGACATACGGACAGACATGACGAATCTAGTTCCGTTTTTTGCCATTCGGCTACGGAACCCTAAAAAGATAACAGTTTAGATTTTTTTGCTTGCTGTTGCAATAATAGTTTCGACTAATTTCTTTTATCACCATTATTCTTCAGAGAGAATCTCGAGCTGATGCGCAGCCTCGGCGACCGGCAGGCGATGGGGCGGGCCTGCGGCAACCTGGGCAACACTTGCTACCTGCTCGGCGACTTCGCCCGCGCTATCCGGTTCCACACCGAGCGCCTGCAGATAGCGCGCGAGTTCGGTGACAAGGCGGCCGAGAGACGCGCCAATAGCAACCTGGGCAACTCTCACATATTCCTCGGACAATTCGAGAATGCTGCTGAACATTACAAGTACGTACCACCGATGCTAGTGGGCTCTATTCATAACCGCTGCTTGAGCGTAAGTAATGAGCGTCATTTTTCGTTTCTATAACTTTAGTCAGCGTTTATGAACAAACCCCTGTCTAGTTTAAGACCAAACAATTTGTTAAGTTTTTTGTTGCTCATGTGGATGATTTCAGAAATTGGTATTCCTGCAAAATCTATTGGAATTCACGTTGTTGCTACTGCATGTTTGTATCGTATAAACAAACACTCAAATATTGTGCGTTGCTTGCCGAATGCGACTATAATTAGAGAGCTGTAAGCATGCTCGGAATGAAATTAGCATGCTGTTTTTCGCACTGACTAGAGAAACTGTACTTTGTTTCTTAGAAACTAATAATATGTGTTTATATTCTAGTAATACGTAAGCGAGCTGTGCTCAAAATTTAAATAAGTCGATATTTCCGCAGTAGAGGATTACTATGTAACAGTAGTTTTTATGCACATTATGCATGAGAATGTTGCACGGCGAGGTCGGCTACACGCCACTCATGCCCACTGTGCTAACTGAACTCAATTCATAAAATCCATTCTAATATCATAAATGCAAAAGTAGTTCCCTCTGTTAGTCTGTTTATTACGGTTTTCATGGCAAAACTGCTGAACTTTTTTTGATAAAAAGTACAAAGATACAAGAAAGAGAAATGTCCTAAAAAAAACAACTAAAGTTTTTGAAGTTTAAGTTGGTATTGTATACCCAGAATCCTCGGAGAAAAGCGCTTATGGTAAGTAAATACTAAAATTCTACATTGTTTAGCATTATTGCGATTTAAATTCCAAATGCTGCTCGCTCAAAACATGTGAACGTGAAAAATTGGTACCAACCACTTTTTAAAAGTATTTAATGTTACTTGACATGGTTATGTAATACCGTATGTAGCCACTTAAAACCCCGCCCCCGCTACAAAAATGTAAACAATTTCTTTCCCTCCTTAGTATGCTAATAAAATATTAAAGGTTAATTATAAATTCGTAACATGTAAACCCATTGCTGCGCCATTTAAAAGACATTATAGAAACAGGAAATGCTTTTACGGACCTTCATTTGTAATCATAGCAAATACACAGTCCTTTCTGTCTTTTCGTAGTTATTGTAAGTCTGATTTTGCATCACTCTTAAAATTAAAGTGATCCGTATTTTCATGGCAGTAAAGTTACTGTTGGATTGCTGTAGACGTGTTGGTTTATTGTAGACGTGTCTATCAAAATCACAGGGTATTTATTTTCTTTGGTATTCTGAAGCTGGTGTCAGAGGTCAAAGACTTCGTTAAACAAACCGCGCCTATCGCCGTTTTTCTGCTGGTTTTGGCATTCGAGACTTGCGATGATTTGGATTCTGTTTGGGTAGCTAAACATACATATGCGTTTCCGTATAATGCTGCCTGTTAGTGTATTTCAGTTGTCGTTAACCTGCACACAACGACTTTTAACTTTGAGCTGGTGTAGATTAAATTAATTCAAAATGAAAATGTTTAAGTTATTGTGCAAACCGAACTTTATGTTTAACAAAAACAAATACGTTAAATCGCAATTGCCTGCCTCGTTGGTCTAGTGTTCGCAATCGCGATTGCCGAGCATGAGGTCCTGGGTTCGATTCCCGGGTCGGGAAAATTGCTATTGTGTTTTCCATCAGGAATTTCTCAATAGCAGCCACGGAGTCTGTATTTGTGCCCGGCAATAGACTCGCCCCTATTACATGGTACTTAAACATAACTAGCGAAATGTGGGTGCACTATTAGGTATACTTGTGCTTAACCCTTCTGGGATTAGAGGCGTCATGCTATGTTATTTAAATCGGAATCGCAGATACATAATATGACTTTTCCTACAATGCCACGCTGCATGCTGTTGCTTAAAAAATGTTATTTTATTTTACTTTCTTGAACATACCCACTTCTGAATAAGAGCTTAAATTAATATTTGAATTGGGTAGGTACTACTTGATATCATAATGCTGCCTTTGCAATTGTCTTGTTTAGTACTGCCTTGTTGTTAGTTTTTCCTGTAATTTAATAAAAGCTACAGCGCCATTTTTGTGTGTGTTTTTATAGACGTGGTTTTTTGTGTACATACACATTGCACAAACTGAAATGTATTCTAAAAATGTCAATTTAAGCAAAGTAAGCCGATAATGTGTTCTATTCACCATGCATTCCCAGAAAACACGAAACTTTTAGACATTTTTAAATTGTGATTCTGTAATCAGACTTACGGCTTTGTAGGCTATCCGTGGAAGAAGCTGTGCGTTCAATGCACTTCGGCGCCGTGATGTTTATTAGTACTACTGTCTCTAGAAGCTTCTGGCTCTGCATTCTGAAAGTCGACAAAGTCGTAAATAGCTATCTATTATTTATACTATTTTGATTAATAAATCAATAAACTCAATATTAAATTATTTTATATCGCTCAATTTTACACAACAGTTTTGGTTATGAATTGCGACGAAACCTCTGAATTCCAATTCATAACACTAGTTAGCAGTGTTTTTGTTGCTCTTGATATGAGAGTGGTTTTAGGTTCGCCTTGTACGCAGGAATAACGAAAAATTAACAGTTTTTGGAAATTAAAAATATGATAGTAGCACTTAAGTATTCTACAAAATCATTAAAAATACTGGTACAAAAATAAAAATTAACCGGCCAAGTGCGTGTCGGGCCACGCACAATTTTCCTGGCTAGAAATATTGATTATTCAAAAATCTAATAATTCAGTTTTAGTTTCTATCAAAATCGGGCTCGAGACTCCTTTGAGCATTTTTCGCTATTCCTCATAGTTTCGGATTTGGCCATCCACGCCCTCTTGAAAAATTCACCCTGTACATGCTACCACCGTGATTTTTTTCACACACCCAAACACAACCGTTTAGCTGGTAGAGGGGAGGGGGGGACTTAATCCTAACAAAAATTAGCACTTTAAAGCTTAATATGTCACAAACGAATCCCTTAATCGAAAAATTATTTTTTTTATAATTGAAAAAACTCGCAATTCTAAATATGATAAACTATGGGTGGGGTACGCAGGAAAAAAAATCCCCACTTTACGTGTACAGGAGATATACTAAAAAAATACTTTTCGAGATTTTATTTTAACACTTTGTCGGTGTAACTAATCTGTATATTCATGCCAAATTACAGCTTTCTGTACAAAGAGTCTTTGAGCTAAGCTGCGGACAGACAGACAGACGGACATGGCGAAACTATAAGAGTTCCTTGTTGATTACGGAACCCTAAAAACTAGAGCTGATCTGGCACACTAATAATTTTACTCTTAAGTTATATGATATAGATTAAAAAAAAACTCGCAAGAATATCGAGGCAACAAAAACATATTATTTGGAAACTTGTGTAATCAATTTTGGTATAAGATAGAACGATATTTCATAATTTCGTTCAGTAACATTAGTCAATTGATGAAAACAGAGTGATATTTGACAGTTTTATGCGACGGTGTCAACTCTCAGAATGCGCCCTCTTAAGCACAAACAAACATTAATGTGATTTTGAAAAAGTTAAATATTGTACAATCCTTTCAGTTACTTTGCGTCTGAGTTTGTATCAAGGTCAAAACTAGTGTAACTATTTATGACCATAACATTGGTGTCGGGTTGCTGCCACTGTACAACTCTGTAAAATTCATAGTAATCTTTATTCACCTCACAACAACATTAACATTGGGGCAGCAACCCAACCCATGAGCGGTCAAGGACTGTAGAGAGATTTTCTGTGTCATGTTATCGGCCATGTATCTTAAGTGCGATGTGAATGTTTTCAGACGCACACTCTCGCTGGCGGAGGAGCTAGGTGACGCTGCAGTGGAGGCGCAAGCGTGCTACTCTCTCGGCAACACATACACACTGCTGCGCGAGTACCGAGCCGCTGAGCAATACCATGCGCGCCACCTAGCGGCCGCACGCCGCCTTCACGACCGTGTCGGAGAAGGCCGCGCAGCATGGTCTCTTGGCAACGCTCACGCCGCACTCGGCAACCACGAGAAAGCGCTGTACTTCGCCAATGAACACTATAACATATCCAAAGAAGTGAGTTTTGAGCAAGGTAACGTTGCGGTATGGTGATGGTGAAATAATATAGTCGAATCGTTTTAACTTGTCAATACAAGGATAATGACCCGGTTTGTACCAAAAAGTCGCAATTGTAAACGATAGTAGTACTACGCATACTAACTGTAACATCGTACATAACTGTTTAACATCGTACAGACATCTACATCTACATCTGCGCATACATCGTCTTGCAACAAACGAGAACATCCATACGAAACTAAGTCACTCGCGATTCACATTAAAGATTTACATTTTGTGTCCAAGAGACATGTTCAGACCCTCAGATGGTCAATGATAGACTATTTTTGCAATGTTAACGTTACTAAAAGCAAATATCTATTCCCATCCATTAAGGACTGCTACTTTTCATCTCCGGAATCCATCATCAGATCATCACCATTTTTAAATGGGACCATTTTAACATTCCCTATACACTAAAAAAGAACCTATAAAATATATTTATTTTATACGTTCTTTTTATATATAGCTTTGCACGGAGGACTATTACGGAAAAATCCACATTTTCAACCTTCAAAAACAACGCAAGTATTGGTCGTACAGCTTAGCTGCCATAAAGACCGCCAAGTGCGAGTCGGACTCGAGTTGAAGTCTGATGAGAGAGAGAATGATGTCCTTCATTGTAAACGTAAACTTGTATTATTAAAAAAAAAAAACTATTGAACTGCACTCTAATCACTGTTTTAGCATTAAAACTAACGTTTAACCAATATAACGTTAGTGTTAATACTAAAACTCCAAAGCTTTATAACAATATTTCCCAAAGAAAATATCTGTGTTTGAAAAAATACTTTCAAAGTATTAATAATCAATTGAATTAATAAATAACCCCTAATAATTCATCGTTTATCAAGTTCAGCTCGACTCATCATTATAAGTAATATGTACTTCAAATCTAAAAACTTAAACGTGACTGCTGCTACTGTAGGCATGACACGCCAGAAGTGCACAACATGAAGGTATGGCGGTGTCGGCGGTGTAAAAGGGATACAATGTCAGGAAACCTGTACTTGTAACTACCAAGTGTACTTTTGTAGATCGCCAATCCGCCTCGATCTTCAGTCATGCATAATCTATATAAAAAGAGGCATTTACCCTGCTGTGCAATTAAATAGAGGAAGTTAACAGGTGGATCTCCGCCCATCGTGCATCCTGCTTCAATTTAATATTAGTTTTTTCGTAAAACCGTTACAGTCCGTTACGTTAATATACCTGATTTATTTAACTGATATTACAAATTCGTCTTTTTTTTTCGGATGGGAAATTATCAAATGGCTCCTCCCGCTCTGGGCGGATCGGAAGGGAGTGTCAGCCTTTTACTGACTAAAAACCATCCATGTTCCTTCTTTTGCAAACCATCCATGTTCCTTCTTTTGCCCTTTATGTTCCAGGGCCGCGGTATCTCTTTCGAACAGTCCCGCAGCCCTGGCAGGCATCGGCCCTTGCGGGCCCCTCATGTTTGCGGACAACTCTTTGAGGCGCGCGTGGAACACGAACTCGCCGTCAACACGGCCTGTCGTCATAAGACGGACGGACGGCCAGTTAGCCCATTACTCACCGTCCACAGGCCCGCGCCTACGGTGGCTGAGAGCCATCACGGCGTGGCCCCCGACGCCCGGTGCTTCTCCCGCGGCGGCTGGGAAGTGAGGTTCTCTCCCTCTCACGTTCCGCCACCTCCTTCGCTAGCATGACTGCTTCGCAGAAGGAGGTGACGGCTTCCCATTTCCCTCTCGCCCCGGACCATGGCTTGAACCAGGGCTAGACGCGAGAGGTCGCCGCCGCCAATCGCCGCTACGAGGACACGGTGGTTCTCCGCCCAAGCGGAGCAGACCTCCACGGTGTGCTCCACCGTGTCCTCCGGGCGATCCTCACAATGATAGCACCCGGGCGTTTCCTCCCGCCCGATTCGGTGCAGGTACCTCCCGAAACAAGTGAGCGCGCCGTGGCGCCTCTCTAGCCACTCCTCAAAGAGGGGACTTATCGCCATTATCGTGGCGTGCCCTGCACGGGGTTGCGAAAGTCGCGCTCTCCATGTCGCCATGAGATCGCGCCGGAGGTCTGTCCGCTGAGCGACAATTTGCCGCGGCAGCGGAGTTTCCCCCCGGCGTAGTGCCTCCGCGCGCCACTCGTGCAGGCGCGCGAGGACTATGGCCTCCAGATCCCATGGCGGCAATCCGGCAAGGAGGCTCGCCGCCTCGCCGTAGATCGTACGGATTACAAATTCGCCTCACTTCTGTTTTCGATCCTGTAAGACAAGTATGTATTTCTCATCTTTAAGAATATTTTAACATCATCAAATAAACATGATAAAAAAAAAAATATATATACACCATTATTTTTAGGTCGTTCTGGAGCCGAATACCATGAACTCGATCATCGAACTCGAAACGATTGGGACTATTTTTTAAAAAAAATAACAATAAAAAAAAACACGAAAAAATAAATTTAAAGTTTTTTTTTAAATAATGAGAACTCAAATGCATATGTGTGTGTAAAACGTATCCACGATCGGCAACACACGCGAACGATACCCATTGAAAAAATCATTCATCGATCGATTCTCATTATTTCACAAAAAAAAAAACATTAAATTTATTCTTTCGTGTTTTTTTTATTGTTATTTTTTGAAAAAAAATAGTCCCAATCGTTTCGAGTTCGATGATCGAGTTCATGGTATTCGGCTCCAGAACGACCTAAAAATAATGGTGTATATATAATTAAAAGTAATTTACGTTTAGCACCTCTGCTACGACCTTGAAGCCAATGGACCACAATTAACGAGTGACCGTGAAAACACAAATAGGAGTACATTGGTAGGGAGGGGTGAATTACCTGTATGGTCATGTTAAAACGATTCGACTATAGTTTATTCGTTATAGAGGCGAAGTTAGTAATGCAGTTTTCATAAACTTGTCCGGAAACGAAGAAAAGCCAAATATACCTTCAAATTCTCTAAGACTACGCTATCACCTCACAACTCGTTTTATTGACACGGGCGCCACATGTGACCGTTGTCAGCGCCGCACAGGTTTTTCTAAGTAATGATAGCACAAGCTAGATTAGGCTAGCGGGGCCAA
Source organism: Eurois occulta (assembly GCA_950022335.1). Taxonomy (NCBI): domain Eukaryota; kingdom Metazoa; phylum Arthropoda; class Insecta; order Lepidoptera; family Noctuidae; genus Eurois; species Eurois occulta. The sequence goes on along the minus strand of OX465477.1, from coordinate 12,675,184 downwards.
CTGTCCGGAATACCTCTTCATACGAATAATTCCGAACAGTGGCGACAAGCCCCCAAACGACCCTAAGTCGTACCGGCCCATAACACTGCTACTATCTTGGGGACCATTCCTGGAGCGAGCTGGACACGAGAACTTGGCTGACGCTGACATTTGCCTTCGATTAATATCTCAGTGGGATTATCGAAACCGCTCCACGTGTCGTCACCGTAAAGACGGTCGCCTTTTTGCTTCCATAATATAACGGCCGCAATATGACGGCACCGCTATTGGAGAAAACCAGAGCTTTAGTTCCCATTACGGGCGCGCAATAATAGATACCACGAGTGACGTCATCGCATAACATACCCACTAACGTAGCGCTAGAATGCGTCACGTAAACATACTCATTCACATCTCAGTACAAATATTATGCATTAACAACTTAATAAATATACCTCATGCTCATTGTCATTATTATTATTATTTTCTCTGTCAGAATTTGTGTTGTTTTTAAATCATTCATGCATTTTATGAAACCTTACCCATGAAAATGTCGTTTTATTTAGAAAAAATAAACATTCTTGTATATTTTTGGCAAATGATGTTTGTTGTATTTGAAGCTCTTTAGCTATTTTAATGAAAATACATTGATGCTTGTGCTACGCCGCCGTTAATTCAAGAACTTTGGAGGTTCCTGCACCGCCTCATCGGTGTCATCATAGATATGCTACGAAAGCATTGTATAATATTATGTCAAGCGTTGGTTATTCACTTATTGGTATTTGGTCATTGTTCCCCATCTTATTTTCTTGTCAGCAGTGTCTCACCCTTATCATAACGAATAGGATCACAGTCACTTTGCTAGTGATGCCGAATCAAAAGTTAAATAACTTTGAAAGGACTGTAGCATCACCCATCATCTCGTTGTCATCTCATTTAAAACAACTCTGTAAGTACACCTTTTTACATTTTTTTTTTAAATGAAGGCAATGCTACTTAATTGATTTATGGAGGCCTGTTCAAACGCATTACCGAATCATGACTAGGTATAATACACTCGAGAGCAATGAATCCGGGTCACTTAAAGAATGTTAAAAATCTCGGAAACTAAAAATGATAGGTTAATGCAATTAATTGTATTTAATAGACAATGTAATACTCCTTAAATGAAAGTAAAAAAAATATGAGTCGCCATACATTTTATTAACACAAAATTACATAAAGAAAAAAACTGCTGATCTCTCCTTAAAAAAATTTTTGAACTTTATTACGATTTTCTTGAATTTTAATACTTCGTATTGCCTCCTCGTGCTTCCATTACTGCGTTTACGCGGTTTGGCATGCTGTACACCAAGTTCCTTATACGATTTTGGGGAATATTCTCCCATTCCTCTGTGAGAGCAATTTTGAGCTCACGAAGCGTGATTGGGGGAGGGTTTCGTTGTTTTACGCATCTGCCTAGCTCGTCCCAAGCATGCTCGATCGGGTTGATATCCGGGCTGCGCGCTGGCCACTCCATACGAGTAATGTTCATCTCTTGAAGGTAGTCATTCACAATCCTACCTGTATGAGGTCGGGCATTGTCATGCATAAATATAGCATCCTCACCTAAATTGACCATAAATGGACCAACGTGATCATTGAGGATTTCTTCCACATATCTTACGCTAGTTAAAGAGCCGTTTTCTATGATCACCAGCTCTGTGCGACTTTCAGAAGAAATTCCGGCCCGCACAAGTACAGACCCACCACCGTAGGCTACTTTTTCTTCGATGCATGCTTGCTTGAATCTTTCCCCTGGTCTTCGATACACTCTGTGTCTTCCATCGTGCTTGTAGAGCATAAATTTTGATTCGTCGGAGAACATAACTTTTGACCAATCTTCAATACTCCAATTTACGTGGCTCTGGGCATATCTTAGTCTTGAAATACGATGCCCACGCTCCAGTTTAGGGCCGTTTGCAGGTCTAAGGGGTTTTAAGTTAGATTCAGCAAGCCGACGTCTTACTGTCCATGCACTTGGGTTACTTCCTCCGAGGCGTCGAAACTGATTTGTGAGTTCAGTTCCTGTGAGAAAGCGATTTCGAAGCACGGTGTTCACCAAGTATCGGTCTTCTCGTGCTGTGGTACACCTGGTTCTGTCCGTTCCTGGTCTGCGTAGGTTAGAACCAGTTTCTTCGTAACGTCGGAGAACTCTTTGTACTGTTGACAGCGACACACCGACAGTCCTGGCTGTATCGCGCTGACTCCGGCCGGTTTCCAGCATTGTAAGTATTCTGGTGCATTCTTCAGGCGTAAGCGACATAATTTCATCTTGAATAATGAATATAGAGCACTATCAACATGGTTTATGTACCCACATAAATGACAGATTACAAACAAAAGCAAAACCAAATGCTGTAATTTCGTAGTTCCATCTTCGAAAGTGGCCCTTTTTCAAATTTGATTTTTTTATGATATAACTTTACAATAACTAAGAAGTTTTAATACCTTCATTTAAGGAGTATTACATTGTCTATTAAATACAATTTATTGCATTAACCTAGCATTTTTAGTTTCCGAGATTTTTAGGATTCTTTAAGTGACCCGGATTCATTGCTCTCGAGTGTATAATCGCAGTATACTTGAAATGTAGAATGTATGCGGGATCGTCCTCGCAGACGGAGATGCGGTAACGGTCAGGTAACCAAAATGCTGGCAAATAAAATAACCGCACTGTTGACGTGGCAAACCACGCCGTACACATCGCAAGTATCAGTAGACGATCTAACTACACTCATAATTACTAATTTAAATAAAGCGAGAATATAATAGAACTGATAAAGAATAAAACCGGTCAAAATTAGAGCAAGCAACTCTTTATTAACCTTATTTATTAGCCTTACCTAAAGTATTGCGATAAATTATTCATTAGCCACAGGTCAAGTCAATACTTGTAGCTAGCTTTAGCATAAAATATGCAACACCTGCGCCATCGACGATGGTGCGTTTCTCACGTGGCGCATTGACCCGGCAATGTTGCGCCGTACGAGTATGTACACACTCAAGACAAACAAGCTTTCCCGCCGAAATCTAAAAGGCTCGGTTGGTTAGTCTAGTCTAGATTCACTCACGCATGCGCCCTTTATCAGACCGCGAAACCCTACAGCTACAAGTGTGCAGCTCACCAAACGTAATTTCCCGGCATTCTGCTAATGTAAATGCTAATTTATGTAAGGAAATAAAGTATCCGCGGTTTATACGAATCTAATTTTGAAGATCTTTAACTGTCGTTAAGTGCTCATACTGTCATCATCATTATATAGTGCATCTCGTGGCACCGGCTGGCTGAGGCCCGGTTCAGTGATTGGTGCACGAAAGAGCTTTTCAGATTGCATTAAAATTGGCTGTCGACAGGGACGCGACATTAACGTTTGTATCTTATATTTGCATAATTAAACGTAGCATCGTAAATCACTGCCGGGAGATGGAAGTTGGACATAAGTGCTTAAGTAAAGATTAAAATAGCAATGTAGAAATGAACATTGATGCAAGTAGTGCTTTTTTACGAGGATGCATGTAATCAATAATGATTGTCTAAAATCGGTTTCCAATAAATGAATGTATTTCTGTGTTAGGATTGAAGGGATTCCGAAACAAAAGATGTAAAACGCAAGGATGCGCCGCGCAATGACGCGGTCTGTGCATGTTTCACTAGAGGGGGCTCTACACGTTGGACGTGGATCGATAGTTCAATTAAAGATGATCCCATTACACAATTACCCTTGATATGATACCGTGTACAATCAGTGCGCACGCTAACTGCGACGGGTTTTATTTATTGTTATAAATTTTGATTGATAGTTTGTTCCGATTTCATGTTTGGAGGATAGTGTTGTGTTACGGTGCGGTTTATAATTAATCCGATTGGCCATTGTACCGCCTAGTCGCGCCGCCGGTCAACGGCTCAAGTGGTTGCGGTTTACCCAGCTTGCCGCCGATGAGGGACTACAAGTAATCTTGTGATTGATTTTAGTTATAGTTATGATTTGATCATTGTATTTAGTGATGTCCAGTTTACTGGCTCTGTAAGACTGTGTGTATACTAGGGTTAGCCCGGCAGCGTTAATGCAAAGGCGGCTGCAACATGGACTGTAGCTATTCGAATAAATTATTACAAACACAACTACAGATCTATAATTTGTTAGCTCCTTTATTACTTATTTTTCTTCTTTGCCTATTTTAATGACATTTCACAAAATATGTTTACCAACCGCACCCGACTGCACAGCGTCATTCAAAGAACCATGCAACCCTATAATTCATAATAATTAATTGTGACGTCGAAAACATAGACGTAACTATTTGAAATTCTAGACTCCTGATAAAATATGTACCAATAATTTGTGTATTCGCCTTTACATAATAACAATCAGCCACTTTGTTTCTCTACAGTTGGGTGATGTGCTGGGCATGGCCACAGCGCAGATGAACATCAGTGATCTGCGCAAAGTGCTAGGCCTGCCAGTCGAAGCCGAGTCGCTCCCCGCGCCCCCCTCCGACGATGACTCCGCCCCCCGGACGCCCTTCAACGCTCTGAGGGTCCGCAGGCAGAGTATGGAACAGCTCTCGTTGATACAGGTGTGATATTCATATTAGAAACTTGCTTATACATTCACGCTTAGTGTTTGTTTACCTTAAACCTCTTATTTAGGGTTACTCATCATTACGAGCAACTTTTAAGATGGAACACTAATCACTAAAAAAGTCAGCTGGCTCAAATGAGAGAAAAAACATCAGTTTAGTCGAGAATTCCCCAAACTTTACTGTCTTATAGACCCCCTGCCATGTTTTACGATTTGGGGTAGACCTGCTTAGCTAAATTCATAATTAATTTATCATTTTTTTAAATTCATTTGTTTTTGACTTCAAATGTATTTTGACTGATTTCTAACTGTAATGAGAAAAAGAGTAGAAGAAAAAAAAACCCTGAAAAACATATTAATTTTTATACATTTATCAATGAAACTTAGTTAAAACGAACCGAATTAAAATTAAATACCTATGTACAAATCAATAAGTAAAAATATAAACTTTTTAGTGGGAGCGATGCCGATGAACCTGGTGCTATGATAATAAATTTTCAGAATCTTAAATCTCCTCGGTTAATAATGTTTGATTCTTTTTTTTTGTTAGAAGATAGGCAACCACGCTGGAACCTTTTCCCACTCAATATGAAGATTGAAAAGCAATCAAAAACTTGCTCGCGATATTCCATAATGCGGGTTATGACAATAGGTATAGCTTTTTAAAGGCAGAATAGCTAATATCCATTTCTGTACTGCGCCTTAAGATCTTCGTTAGTGCTTATTCCTCTTGTAGTATGACATCCGTTTCTTCAATTTCACCATGTGGTATTACCATGTTCAAAACATCCTCACACCTTATTTCAAAATCTGCATATAATGCAATTAAATGTTGAACGTAAGTTAAAACGCCATCTTCTTGGCAGTTTGTCGGTCTGTCTCCAATGTTTCATTAGTTTAATTCTGGCAAAAAATGCTGAAATTAAGGATTTATTTTTATCAAATTTTGTCTGGCACCTTGTAACTGCAGGTTAACCTCATTAAATTTACTGAATAAATCTGTTAAATAGGCAATGTCTGGTTTGCACCTGATTAAACTTTGAAACTTTAAAACAGGATCTTTAACATTCAACAACTCCAAAACACTGTCAAAAAGAGCAACAAATGTTGTCAAACATATGCCTTTAGAGAGCCATCGTACTTCAGTGTGAAGAAGCAATTGATAAAAGTTCTCGTCATTTTCTTCACACAACTGTGCAAATAATCACGTATTCAGCGCGTAGCTTCAAATTCGGTTTACTGCGTTAATGACAAATTCAAATGCAATCTATACTCAGATTTTTTAAAGTAAATGTTGTCGATGGATAACGCAGTGTATTGCTATCACCCCGGGTACATTCCGTTTTAAGTGGCTTAAAAATCCACGGTAGTACCCTACCAAGGCAGGTGCCCCATCTGTTGCTACTGATATAATATTTGATAGAGGGATCGCTTTTTCCATGAAGTAATCCTTCAAAACATTAAATATTGATTCGTCTTTAGTGTCAGTTGTCAAAGTTCTTGCAAAAAGCATCTCTTCGTATATTTCTTGATCCATAATAAAACGAACATATGCTAATAATAATGCTTCATTACCAGGCAAGGTTGACTCGTCCAGATTTATAGAGAAAAGGGTTGTTTGCAAAAAATAAACAAGAAGCTTTCAATTTCATAACTCATTTCATCAATACGCCTTTGAACTGTGTTGTGTGCTTAAAGGAATTCTTTTAATGATATCAGATGCAGGTTTGTGTAATACAGTTCTAAAAACTTCTTCAACGGTTGGCAATATTAACTTTTCTCTGATAGTATGGGGTTTTCCGGATTTTGCTATAAGTAGCGAGATATTGTAAGACGCTCGCAAACCATCATCATCTCTTTGTCCACTGTGAGTCTCTTCTGAATTTTTTCTTTGAGTGTTTGAAAGTATTTCAGATCTGTGACATCTTCTCAAATGATCTTCTAGCTTAGATGGTTTCATAGCATAATTTCTTAAAACTTTGTTGCATAATAGGCACATAGGCAATTGCTTGTCCGACAAAGAAGGAATGAAGTCAAATTTAAAATAATCAACACTGTATTCTCTACTTTTCTGTTAAGATTCGGCCTTGTTTAAAATTTCCTTTTTTTACCTGTGAACAAAATTGAGCTATTAAAAATATTTAAATTAGTTACTAATATGTATTGTAAAAGCGACAGGGCCAAAAAACTTATTTTATTTATGTAAATAATTTATTATCATGTGAATTTGAGTTGAAAAAGGGGGCTTAGCATACGAAGGACAAAATTGCGATGAACTTTTTGTCCGCGATCTTGTTAATATAAGGTTGAACCTCAGTGCAAAATTTCAGCTTTCTAGGTTCAATAAGTGTTTGGGCTGGGCGTTGATGAGTCAGTCAGGACTTTTCTTTTTATTTATTCAGATAAATTAAACACACAAACTAGGACACTGATATAATAGATTAGGTACCATACAGAGAGTTTTTTAAAAGTAAAAAACTAAAATTTTTCAATAAAAAATGTACTTGCCATCTTTTGGCGCTCACAAACAAAATTACATTGTTTTTTTAGGGTTCCTTAACCAAAGGGTAAAACGCGACCCTATTACTAAGACTTCGCTGTCTGTCTGTCTGTCTGTCTCCAGGCTGTATCTCATAAACCGTGATAGCTAGAAAGCTGAAATTTTCACAAATGATGTATTACTATTGCTGCTATAACAACAAATACTAAAAATTAAAAAAAATATATATTAAGGGGGGCTCCCATACAACAGATATGATTTTTTTTGCCGTTTTTATAGATAATGGTACGGAACCCTTCGTGCGCGAGTCCGACTCGCACTTGGCCGGTTTTATAATTTATTACTCTTTTTACAAACCGTTCAAAAGTCAATGAAATCAGGTTCATAATGTCGTTGGCGAATTAACAAGGAGATTATATTATATAGTCTTTGAATTTGTCCTTCAAAAATTAAATCTTAATAAAAAAAAACTGGTATTTTTACAATTATTACGTTGTTTGTGTCATAATAACACGACTTTATAGTGATGTGATGAGGAATTTAATTGCTTTAAGGTAATTGTTATGATATTTACAGACGTACCGGTAATAAGATGAATGAGTTTTGCGTGGTTCTTTGTTTATCTTTTGGTTATCTAAGTAGGTTTTTTTTTCAATTATTTTTTTATTCTTGTCTTGTTCCTGTCTAACTACTCGTAGTTTATACTTTTAAAACTATTTTCTTAGTAAGAAGTAGTTTCCTTTTCAACGCTGTGGAACAAATGAACGCGTTTGTTCCTCATTTTACTACTTATACATTGTTGTATTATACAAGTCAATGCAAGTCAGTCTTCCTACTACAAGTTCCTATGCTGTCTTAGACAAAAATGGACAAGCGCTTCTACTTCACGTACGCGCTTAAGTAGCATGTACTTAGGTAATGTACAAGTTTCTACAAGTTTATTATGACCATAAAGCGAAAAATATCCTACTAACTTATACAATTTTATGAGATATATTAATTTGCTACTAGGGCCATTATTTTTTTCCAGGGCCCATAATCGGTCTCTCAAGAACAGAGCCTATTACATTAAAAAAAACTATGATTACTAAAATAAAATCGCTATTGGTAGAAACGTAACAATAATATCCCTCTAAGAAGACATAAACATTAGTGAAAAATGTTATAATTTGACGTAAATGACGGTAACTCAGTCGCTTTTCTCGGTAACGCAGTCGTATCTCATACAAAATAAGGCTGTCCCAGCAAGCAACTCGCTTCAAATACATTGACATTACATTAAAACTCTTCACGGCACTATTAAATTAAAATATCTACGGAAATTAAGGTAAATATGAACTTTATTAACAGGCTAATAAGTTTATCTTTTCTTTAACCGTGTATTATTTACGAAATATTTCTTGTATTGTCTCTGTTGAAGTAAGAAAACGTAAGTACTCTGTGTTACCAAGCAAAAGTGAGTCTTAAATTCGACTTTTTTCGTGCATTTTCAACTAAGTTCGTTTGATTTAATGTGAATTGCTGGCGGGGTGAGGCGGGTGTTCGTGGCCTAGACGCTGACCGCGTCAGTCGAGCTCGAGTCATCCGGAGAGGCGCGTGTGTTAATTGTGCGGCCGCTGAGTTACCGACGGCAAACGGTGAGTTTTTTAAATATTTGATTGTTTTTTTATTGCGTTTTGTAATAGAATAAGTAAATATTTGCATGCACTCAAAAATAATTAGGTATTTATTATCATATGACCCAAATGTTAGAATACACGTTATTTTTACAACTGCGTTACCACTACACTGCGTTACCACGAGAAGTAACGCAGTTGTAGGTGCAGTAACGCAGTTGCAAAGTAAACAGTTTTCGAAGTGTATTTATCTATTTTACAGTTCACTTAATTAATTATTGGGTTATTTTGTTACAGTATATTATTTTCAATATAATGGCGTTAACACCGGCAGAAAAACAACGGCGTTATAGGGAAAATTGAAACAGGACCCTGTGAAAAATGCTGAGGCTAAAAGAAAACATCTTCTGAGTTATCTCCTGTCTTGACGCGTTTGTTTCGCCTATCTCTAAAAACCGGAGTGGTGCCGGAGTCCTGGAAGCTTGCTAATGTGCAGCCAGTGCCCAAAAAGGGTAACCGATCTTGCTGACTATAGACCAATCGCCATAACCTCCATACTGTGCAAAGTGATGGAAAGGGTACTTAACAATAAGCTGCTAACATACCTCGAAGACAATGAGCTCCTCAGTGACCACCAGTATGGCTTCCGTCGTGGTCGTTCAACTGGGGATCTTCTTGTGTATGTTACGCATTACTGGGGCGAGGCCATTGAGAAACACGGCGAAGCCCTTGCTGTATCGCTTGATATCTCAAAGGCCTTTGACAGGGTCTGGCACGCTAGTCTGTTGGCTAAGCTTCCTGCATTCGGCATCTCTGCTGACTTTTGCAACTGGATTTCCGACTTCCTGAGTGGCCGTTCGATCAGAGTGGTCATAGATGGCTGCTCATCGGATCATAAGGCCATTGATGCCGGTGTTCCTCAGGGGTCTGTTCTTTCTGCAACTTTATTTCTGCTACACATCAACGACCTGCTACAACTTGGTGCAATCGGGTACGCTGATGACAGCACAGTCGCAGAAAGATACCTGTCCAGTGCAAGAGCCAGCAGAGAGGAAACTGCTACTCATAGAGAGGCCATGGTGTAGCGAATGAATCTGACCCTAAATCTCGTTTCCAAGTGGGGCGACGACAATCTGGTCAGATTTAATGCTCTGAAAACACAGGCATGTCTTTTCACTGCTAAAAAGAGCCAGTTCCAGTTGTCTCCAGCTTTCCGAGGTACAGTTGTACCAGTCACCGACCGCCTACAGCTTTTGGCCATGGAGTTGACATCCGATCTCAACTTCGGCTCAACCATCGAGTCGAAAGCTCAGACCGCAGCTAAGAAGCTGGGCATCCTGAATAAGGTGAGGCGATACTTCACATCTGGACAGCTTTTAAGTTTATATAAAGCACAGGTCCGTTCCTGTATGGAGTATTGCAGTCACTTGTGGGATGGTTCAGCAAAATACCAGCTCGCTGCACTTGATTCGGAGGAACGCAGAGCTAAAAGACTCATAGGCGACGAGACTTTGATAGCTTCGCTTCACAGCCTAGCTCATCGGCGTAATGTCGCCTGCTTGTCGGTCTTCTACAGACTGTACTTCGGAGAGTGTGCACAGGAGCTCCACGATCTGATTCCACCATCACCCTTTTACCACCGGACTAGCAGACGTACTGCGGCGTACCATCCACACTTGGTTGATATCCCGACAAGTCGTACTCGGAGCTTCTCCTCCACGTTTATCATGCGCACAGCCAAGGTGTGGAACTCTCTGCGCCGCATCTGTGTTCCCTCCCACTTAGAACCCGTCTGCCTTCAAAGCAAGAGTGAACAGGCATCTTCTGGGCACGCTCGTTTCATCATAGACCTCATCCATCGCTTTCCACCAGGCGTGATCGAGGTCAAGAGCAGGCCCATTTTGTAATAAAAAAAAAAAATTAGGAATTTGATGTTCCATTAAATATATTTGAGAAATAAGACTGATGAGACAAAGATTTTATGTTTAAAAATGTTAATTTGAGAGGATATTTCGTTTTGTTTTTGTTTTAAGGAGAAGTTTTATTTTATTTCAAATACCTATTATTATTGTTATTGTTTTTAGAGCGTTTCTATTAGTTAAAGCGAAAAAAAAACACCTAGTGCTGTGATAAGATTACCACTGTGTTACTTATCCAACTACTGCGTTACTTTTTTGTCCCTCTTTTTCTGAATACGTTAAGAGCTATAAAGCTTTTAATATAATTTTGAACCACCACAAATTTTATATTTTTTTGTTTATCTACCATTTTTCAACCTGTGCTATAAAGATTGAGTTTAAATTGCTAAATATTAAGGCATATTTTGAGAAATTACAGTAGCTTAAATTAAAATAACGTAACGCATTGGTAAACTTAATTAGAAAATAAGATATTAGACTGAGATGATTGTGATTTTACATTATAAGATTATTGCAATTCTTGTCTAAGTTTATGTTTGATAGGTTTTTAAAATTAAGGTAAAAGTTCCTACAATAAAACTGATTATTCCAAGTAAGTAACACAGTTGTTGTTTTTCTACTCCTTTCCTTGTATTAATATCAAACAAAACAATAAATAGTAAAAAAACATCGCTGCTAATGCCTGTACTGTTTACTTTAAATATTGATAAAACTAAATTAACCTAAAAATTAAAAAAATAAACTAATTGGTTTTACAATTATTTTTACGACATTGTTACTCAATTTGGGCCCTCGAAAAAAATAATGGCCCACTAATGTTATAAAACGAAAATAAGTTGGTTTACAAAATCTACAACAATACAATTTAGTACCTTATCATCGTCGGTCTGTTATGTTTAGGGTTGCCAACCATACTGTTAAAAAAGTATTATACTGTTTTTCACTCTAAATTACTGTTTACTGTTCAACAAAAATAAAGTATAGTATATACGGTTTTCACTGATATCCAAAGCTATATACCTAAATAAAAATTCTTCTATTACTTAGAATATCATGCGAATACCTTTTAGGTATTAGTATTGTACTGGTTCTGCCATCTTAATAGGTCTATTCATAGAATTAGTGTTTTCAGTGATGAATGCTAAGTGGTGGGACGACCGAAATAGTTCTTCAATACATTTGATAAAAAAAAAAATTGTTCCTCGTCTATTCGGTGAGGCTGACGAAGCCTTCAAAATTGACGCTAAATGGATGAGTTTCGCGAGTAGTACTAATGTTATAACTTTTATCTAAAACATTAAAATAATACATAAAATACTGTTTATTTTTCCGATAAACTGTTTATTTTTTCACTTTGACCTTAATATACTTTCTTTCTTGTACAAAAAGTTGGCAACCCTAGTTATGTTTTCAGGTAAAAGCAAAATATCAACGCATCTTTGTGTGTGTGGTATTCCATTAATGGAAAGTCAAAATTCAAGTCTGATATGCTTATATAAGATTAAACTATCGCGGACCTCCGTTTACATCTCATAGACCCCCCATTTCTTTCCATTTCATGGACTGCTTGTAAGTCGTCATTGACCCCTGGGGGTCGATATAGACTACTTTGGGTATCACTGGTTTAGGCGCTAACTACCTCGAACTAGTTCGACAATAGTTCATGACAAGCTTAGTTCATTTGCTGTGTGATGAGATGAGAGATGAAACGCGTGGCACGAAAAGTGTGATGAATATAAATGTTGGTGAATGGAGAGCGAGACGAAGGATAAAGAAAAACTGGTCTAAATTGTGTGAGAAATGGTGTGAAAGAAAAGGGGTGAATGATACCTTGATGGCTGGCAGGGAAGAATGCAAAGACAAGACGTACTGTATGTGATCCTAAGTAACATGGAATGGAGCAAGACAGAAAGACGGTTCTATGCTTAGATAATTTGCTTAGGTTGCCTTTTGTTAATCGCTTTTCAAAAATACTCTCAAGTATGTTTGAATAGCAATTAACAAAAGGTCTAAAACTAGTGGACACGCCAGGGGAGAATGCTGTAGAACGATGAGTGAATTTTTTTGTTTTCTAGTAACTGTATATTTAACCTTAATCTAGATCCATATCCTGCGCGGTCCAAACTAGATCCATGCCCTCCCCGACCCTTGTTCGAGCCAGCCTGCGTGGGTGAGCCTGTAGTCCAAAATCAGCCCCTAACGACACTATTCAGATACAGCCTGTCTCTTTGCTGGCCTCACTCAGCGACGCCCTAAGCCGAGGCTCGTACCTCTTAGGGGTGCCCTTAGCGTGTAGTCGCTTAGTTTGTAAGTTTTTTGCCCTGGCTAGAAGCCTTACACTCAAGGCACGCACAGGACAGTCCGGTTAAGCAGACGTCTACCTCCTAAGTTGAACTGCGAGATGCCATTCACAAAAAAAAACTCGACCCAAACAATCCCTAGTTCCGTGACCGTCGGTGGAGGCGGTCGTCCCGACTCGTGCCCGAATATTTCCACTCTACTTTCATTGTTACATAACCCAAACCCTCTGCAACCATGGGTTGCATGTGCTGCAAAGCGGTTGAAGAGGTACTTGTCGACAAATAAAGTGTCTTAACTTACCGCGCAGTGCCCGTCGTTCTATTTTAATGACATTTTCTGTCCACAGATCACTCCGGACCCCAAGAGGTCCGAGGAAGAAATAGAGACCCAGCCTAAGAAAAAGATCGAACACACTGAGTCGGAGGATAACCCCGAGTCGTTTTTCGATCTCGTCCTGCGTTGCCAGTCTGGAAGAATGGAAGAGCAACGCGCGACCTTGAACAGCAACAAGGAAAATTTTCCTAAGTCAAAGCCGAAAATCTCCGGCAAAGGGTAAGTACACCCACCCGTGCCATTATAATGCCCTGATTCAATTTGTGTATAATATATCTCGAGATTAACTGACTCGTGAAACACGTGTTAAGTCCTCAAGTAAAGTCCTCCTTAATTGCAAGTCCAATTGGAAATGCAAAATCTAGGTTAAGTTATAAAATGAAAACCTGCTCGCGTAACATTTTTCCTATCTTTTGTTGGAGGTTGGAGTATAAACCTCTTCAAAGGTCGACGAGCCAGTCTCACACGCACCATATTTCTTAATAAATTCGTTCACCATGCATATTTTATTTTGTAGTCACGAGTACGATTGCTGAGAGGGAAGTACAGGGTTTAACGTGTTCGTTCATACATTAAAGCAGTTTCTCATTCGTCCTCTAGCTATTACCCTGTCATAGATGTTACGATAGATATCCTCTGCTCGAACGCTGAACGACAATAAGGATAACGGATGATACTAATCTAGGTAACAGAACGACTTGGTCACATGTGCATATGTGAATTAAGGGGTGGGTGCCGCCCGCGGCCTACCAGTTGCGCGAATTCATTATTAAGCGCGGAGCCTGCCTTGTGAAGCTTGTCGCATCGTTCTCTTGACCGATTTCATTATCAAGCCAATGCGAACGGACACTCGTCTCTTATCTCATTATGATCTCCATATCTACTCGAAACAAACACTTATCTACTATTTCCAACAACGTGTGCCTCTCGCTGTCTCCGCCACAGGTGACGACACCGTGTTTATGTGTGTTTCTCATTTAGATACAATATCTTTTGACATAAAGCCCATTTTCATACTCTTTGTCTCATCTTTATATCGCGCAGGTTGAAGTGTCCGCGGCCAGTATTTAAAGTTTTATTATCTAGATATATATTATGAAGGCTTATGACGAAGATTTCAAGGGGTAACTTTTCAAAATTGGATTTTATGTATCATTTAATTTCACTTTTCACATGAACTTGCTCTTAAAACGTTTTCGGTGTGTAATTGGAACTTGAAGTGTTTTCGGCTGAAATGTAAATTGTGGTACAGCCAAGACGTACTAGCTAGTTAAGCCGTGTGCGTCTGTAAAGTCGGGTATTTGGTCATGTGGACGTTACGCATGCGAAGCGGCGCTAATTGTACGCGCACGTATGTATATACCTGATAATAGAGTATTACAAATACATATGAGTATGGCATGGGTGCCAGTTCGGACTTGGGTGATTTCTGCTAGTGCAGTGCTTTATAATTGAAAGAAAAGTATTCAATATTGAGTGGAATCTACTTACAATGTTGGTGTCGAATTTTTATTGTTCTTTATATTTTTCATTCGCATTCGTCTTGATATATGATGCAGCGTCACTGCATACAACGTATAGGGAATACATGTTACACTATCGACATCAACATGACGGATGTGTACATCGACCGATAGTCAAGCTGTTATTTGCGAACCTCCACTAACACCCGGACTCCTGTACATTAGGCTCATATGGCTGTCGATTGGGGACTGCGTCTGTAATAGCAAGGCCCTTCCATCGGTGAGCATACATACAGCTCCGCGTTCTCTCTGGGTCACCGGCGTCTCTTCTATGGAGCCGTTGGTCTTCATTTGTTTAATGAATATGCAACGGCCGCGAGTAGTCGAAGCCAGGACTTTAAGCTAGTATTAGGAGTGGACCAACGAGATTGCACAATTTTCATTCTATAAGCGGTGACTTATGTTCCAATTTCAACAAGTAGATATCTTTATCTTTAATATTATGCTGTCAATATAGTGTGTTAGATAAAGTGAATAACGCGCGATTTTCCATTGTGTCAGGTCGAGCGATAATATGCTCGAAATGATAAACAGCCTGCAATCGGAAAGAATAGACTCGCAGCGCGCAGAACTTCGCCCCGTTCAGAAGGCGCCGAGCAAGGAGCCCGCCCCAGGTACCTCGCTGCCGGGACTGCGCCCTCAGCACACCACCCGAACAAAGCCGGAAGATGACTTTTTGGAGATGATCGCTCGCGTCCAAGTATGTATATACAGACACGCCTGCCATGGCGCACCATACCAGAACAACATATTTAGGATTTTTTCAGTAACATCTACGGATCCTGGATTCTTTGTGCCAGGTTGATGGCCTTAGGCTCGCCCCATTAATTGCACGTAACATAACTGGCTAAATGTGAGTGTACTATCAGGTACACTTCTGCCTAAACCTTCGTGGGTTACAGGCGTTATGCTATGTACATCTAAATGTTTTAAAGGCATTCAGACAATTATAGAATCTTAAATTTTTCAGGGCTCTAGGCTTGAAGATCAGCGTACGGAACTCCCGCGTGTTTACGCTGAGGCCAAGCCAAAGCCGAAACAGCAGCAGCAGCCGCCGCGCAGCGAGCAGCAGCCGGAGGTGCGCGCGCGCAACGAGCCGCCAGTGCAGCGCCCGCGCGCCAACCAGCCGGGAGGCACTGTGCCCGATGACGACTTTTTTCTATATCTAATCCGTGCCCAAGGGACGCGTATGGACGATCAAAGAGCTTCCGTAAAAACAATTTTCCTTTGTAAACTACGATTTAGTTTCTTTTTTATTATCTGGCCGCTATGAATTTATTTGAATGTTAATGTTGTTTCAGATCCCCAAAAAGGAAGTTCGCCCTCTCAAAGATCCCAACCTGAAGAAGTGATGTTGCCGAGGTTGTAAACGTGTTGTGTTCTTCGTTGGAGCTACGATTATACTTTATATTATCTACTTATCGCTAATTTGTACATAATATATTTATATTAAGTGTAGTTTTATTATATTATGTTTGTGGCCTAATCATAGCCGGATTTAGGATAACTGACTACTTAAAAAGTTAGAAATTCCATAATTATTAGGAATCAAAATTTAATAAAAATTACGGTCTAATATCTATCTCAAAATATTCCGGCCTTGACTTGACTTGTGAAATTGTTTTCTATCTAAAGAGTATATCGACTGCTATTGTATCGCTGAGCGTTTGAAGGTTGAGTGACAGTTATGCGGGTTGCAGACCGAAAACTAAGCTATGCTGAGGCTAAACTAGAAATATGTCCCGTGCACACCAAGAACTAACCGAAATCTCAGTCAGTGTTGTGAAGTTCAATTTGACGGACGTATCGCTCGCCATGAATATAATCGATGAGGAAAGTTCTGTTGAAAGAAAAGAAGATTAATACGTACTTATTACATACAGAAAAGACATTCCAGACCTTAGATTATGTCAACATCTTCAATCTCGGCAATCAAGACACTGGACAGCGCTGGGACGGGAGGGGCTTAGCTCGTGTAGCTGCGCATCCTCATACCCAACTAACTTAACATTGCATGTTTTAGCTAGCTCACATAGCTTAGTTTGCAGTCTGCGCACAAGTATGAAAAGCTGCGTCAGCTATGCGTGCTAAGCTGAACTTAGTTAGCTTAGTTTTTGGTCTGCAACCCGTATAAGCGATGCACTAAGTGAGGCTACATTTAAGATATGTATTTGTCCGTTGCTACAAGTGCCTGACATTTAATTGTGTTTTTATTTAAAATCTAGGCTTACTTTCTATTATCTAATTTACTCATTAACTTATATAAGTGAATCTATGCTAGCTTCGATTTCTAATTTATTTTACTATTTACACTGGAAATCTGAAAACATTAGGCAATAAATTGTTTATAGTAAAAACTAAAAGTGTAGTTTTTAGTTGTAATTTTAGGTGACGAATATGCCAGAAATAGTAAACTTTTTTTCTTAAAAATGCCTTGTATTAGCTCATAAAAACGTTGTGGTACACTTATTTAATTCTCTAATACAACATTTATTTTACAATTTAATATTTTATGTAGTGTGTTTTTGGTGAAACCGAACGCAAACTCAAAACGCATCGTCCTCGATAACGCCGGTAGCGACATCAAATACTATGTGTCAAAGATACAGTTTTAAACATATACTGTCACTTACGGGATATCTTCCGTGATTATTCATGATTTTGAGCTCCCGATATTTAGACGCTGTTGCAAGCGCCATGATCACGGGTTGACTGAAGAATGCGGATGGATGGTAAATAAATTATTAGGAGCAGACAAATCTGTCTACCCTCTTTCTTTGTCTTTTGCTACGCGCACTACTGGAACTCGACACTAAGTCACGGCAAAACACACTCACAGTATCACCAGGTTTTTCCGGGATCATGGCGCTTGCAACAGCGTCGAAATATCGGGAACTTAAAATTATGAATAATCACGGAAGATATCCCGTAAGTGACAGTATAAGTTTAGTTTTAAATCGTGAAAGCTTAAAAGTGTTTGAAACACTTTTATTTGAAAAGTACTTGATTCACTAAGATTTCATTATAATATTGTTATTGCAATTTTTGCTTGAATAAAGCACATACAATTAGTAAAATTATTCTATTAAGGTCAAAAATTCGATGTAAACAAGGCAGATAGAGGTATGTGGCCGCGACGGTCACGGACGTTTGAACTATCGTAGAAAATTGCAGGAGTTTAATATTTTTTAAGCGACAAGCAGTAGTTGAACTTAACTTTTAATATTTTTTTTGGGTTGATAGTACTGTTAGTCCCAGAGCCCGCGACGATCACACCTTCGTTATTTTATAAAACCTGAAAGTTTCTCGGTGTATGTCCCTAATACAGGTACGAACGATCCCCGACTATGAAGTTTGGATCACGGTTGCTTTGAAAGGTAACAAGTAAAGTATAAAGCTCAGTTTTTATATATTTTATTTGGAACAATATTATAAACCACCTCATCCATTGTCAGACACTTGGTACAGTTGCACCCCCCTGTTAGACACCCTTAAATTATAATTATAGTATACAACCTGAATTTTATATATGTTACTTGAGGAACTATCAAAAGATGTTTTCTCAGTAATCAGACAGTTTCGTTGGTTCTTACATCTTGTCATACACATTCAAAGTCTACCGTAGGTGCGAACGCGAGGTATATTATTATGTATTATGTATATGCAAACGGGTGCAAAACTCAAACTCGAAGCATGTATTTCAATTAGACCATAACAAGCATTTTTGAATTTCAGAAAAACGAGGGCGAAAGCTAAAGTCACAGACACAAGGCATAATAACTTGTGAAAGTACTATAGTTGCCCATTCAAAAGCGTAGATCTCTATGCAGAAGAATGGGCAAGAAACTCCATGGACACTCTTTTCAATCAAATTATTGTTACAAGATCTTGGTTACATCACTCATGTTGAGATTATACATATTATATGTGAGAAAGATTCGATCGTTTTTATTCGTCCTCGTTCATCCATCATATCACATATTCGCTTTGAGTCAAACTAGCAGACCACCTTAACATGAGGTGAGTCCGCATCCTATCAAGTACGTGAGAGTATAATGTCCGTAGTTGACGTAATATTCGCGCAGAAGCGCAGACGTGCTAACCGCTTACAAACAAGTACGTAAAAGTAAAAGATGTCTACTGGATTATTATATTTGAACTGGATTAAGGCTTATTTAAGGAGTATCCAGATGCTCCTGCAAGGGCTCATTTAATAAGTGGCCCGAATTTTATATATGTTACTTGAGGACAAGTAACATATAAAAAATTCGGGTTTATACTATAACGTAAGTATAATTATAATTCATTATTATTTAAGGGTGTCTGCCAGGGGGTTGCAACTGTATGAAGTGTCTGACAATATTGTTCCAAATAAAATATATTACATAAACACTGAGCTTTATAGTTCAACGAATTTGAGGAGCATTTTATACACCTTTGTTACCTGTTACCTTTCAAAGCAACCGTGATCCAAACTTCATAGTCGGGGATCGATCATACCTGTATTAGGGACATACACCGAGAAACTTTCAGGTTTTTTCAAAATAACGAAGGTCTGGTCGTCGCGGGCTCTTGCTCTACGGATTTATTGATTTAAGTAAAGAAAAAATTACATGCATATTCCCTATTAAAGTAACTATCAAACTATATGTTCTTAGTGAGTATATATTGGTGTACATCAGGTTTCGATCGCGCCAGGTCGCGGCCGCCCGGAAGAGGCTTGCGCGTCACAGTAGTAACATCACACTCCGCTCTACTACACAACACTACGTTACCTGATCATTTTCATTGTAATTTTATAATTTTGTTTTGACTACTAATGTGACGACTATTCAATATTTTATTACAATTTCATTTAAAAATGAACCAAAAATAAATTTTTAGTTAGTTTTATGTTATTTTATATTGGGTAGTATTAAAAGCTCCGAAAATAATATGAGCATATTCAAAATATGAAATTTACCGCTTTATATACTAATCTTCCGACAACTGAAAGAAACGAACGAATAAATACTGAAAATTCCGAAAATCAATACAGCATTTGCTGACGTAATATTTTTCCACCAGCTTAACTTGCGTTTTAACCGATAAAATAAATAAAACAGAAATAAAATCAACGTCAAGGTAAAGATCAAAATGTTGCAAAATTTCGGTAATCCATTTTAACCAAGCTTAGTATTACAGTCGACCACAGATCGTTGGAAGTTAATTTGTTTTTCGGAAGCTTTATTAATTCCTTTTCATATTCATTCCAAATGCATTTATTGTGTTAAATTTCTGTAAAGAATATTTTTTCGAAGAATGTATGATCTTGTTGTTCTATGATTGAGTGGCTGTTACTATCACGTGTTCGCAGTTCCTTGTTATAGTAATTATTCAAGCAATAATAAACTATTGTTGTATTCAGACAAGCTCTCGGCCTCTCGAAAGTGTTCAGAGATTCGGACCTTTTTTTATCACCCAAATTATATAATTTTGTATAAGTACGTATCGAATGTTAAATAGCTATAATTTCCAATTTTATTACGCGATCTCGACAAAGGTCGTTGAAAATTTAATAATAAAATGAAATTATTAGACATAAACTTACATGCTTAAGTCAAAATATTGTGATTGTTATGGTCAATAAACGCCAAACTACACATTGAACTGATACTGTTGTTTCATTTGTATTCTTAGCTGTTACCCGCGACTTCATACGTGTGAGGTTCGCGATTTGCTTCGAATATATTTTGCTATAAATAATAAACATTTATTTAAGATAACTAGGATCCAATTTGTTAGTGGTAAGTACATTAACTACTTATAACTAGTGTTAGTAATACAAACTTAATCTACTCGCCCCCTACCTGACCCATGAATCGAGGTATCAATACTCATGTGAGCATTAATACATCGATTCATGTACAGACAGTCAAGTCTACTGGCTACCATACATAAAACGCTGTTGCGACTAGCCCGCACTCTGCCCAGCATTGACGCGCACCGCTTGCGCAGAGTGTGGCGTAGAAGCAATCGATGCGCGCGTCCGCAAACATACGTGAAGCACTGCAGTGGCGGGGCAGCCGCAACATCGTTCTAAGCGCATTATTGTATTGTACCCGTAGGGCACTGTACGCTTTTTGAGTTAAAGACTGCCCACAGGCTGCAGGTGTAAAAAGAATCACAATAGGCTATGAAGAGAGTGATTTTTACCTCAGTTGTACATCGGGCAAACCTACGAGCAATCATGTTTGCTCTCACGGACAGTGCCCTACGTTCACGTTCTATATCCATATCGTCCTTAAGGTCGTCGGTAATTAAATGACCCAGGTATCGGAACTGATGTACCCTAGCCAACTCATCTCATATAAGTGGGGAAACTTTGTTATTGCATTCGAGGCGGGGCGAGGGTGTTATGGAGCCGAGAACTGCAGTAACAAATCCCTACGCGTATCAAACGACGTTGTTTAATATTATACTTTCGAAGAAATTAAATATTATAACGGAAAGTATTTTTGTCAGGAATTATTAGGATTTTTTTTCGGTCTTTGCGCTCACCAGGTTCAAGAAGAAGCAAAGGTATGATGCCGCATACAGCCTAATATGAAAAATAGAAAATTCCAATATTTTTTAATAATAATTTAGAACACAAATAAATGTTAATTTGTTCATAAAAGAAAATATTTGTTTTAAAGAATTATGTTAATCTATGATATTCTATTTAAAAACACAATTTAAATACTCAAAAAATATTCACGCCGTAAAGACGCATATCTCTTTGCCGAGATTTAAAAATAATCACCGAAGATCAGCATTAGATCTTCACCAAATTTAAATGGGACCACCGCGGAATAATCTTTTTCCAAACAAAAAAAGAATCATCGAAATCGGTTCACAATACGAGTAGTTGGCGAAGATATCGCTGAACAAACATACACACAAAATCAGACGTTTTGATAACCTCCTCCTTTTGGAAGTCGGTTAAAAAAGGATTTCTGTAAATGTAAACTGCTACTGAAAGTGGCAGTTGGCCTTGTGGTCCATTTCTAGGCTAGAAATAAGTTTGCAGATTGGGACAGACGTTAATAATAATATAACAGAATTCGTAGTTTAATATTATATCGTTAATGTAATGTCTCGTAGGTCTAGTGGTCTCAAAGGCTACTGTATGAGTACGAGGTGCAGGTTTCGATACCCGGGTCTGGCAAAATTATATTTGGGTTTTTGACCATCATTTTCTCAGTATCAATAGTACAACCGGATACCAATTCAGCTTTTGGGCAGCTCAAAATCTGGATTCGTATCCGGCCGATAACAATAAGCTCGCCTACTATTACATGGGACTTAAACAAACCTAAAAATGGGTGTACTAAATGGCAAACCTCTGCCTAAACCTTAAATTACAGGCGTGATCTTACGTGATTACCGTTATCTGTCGCCATACGATCTTCGCATATTTTCAGAAAAGCTGCCGCATATTTCTCCGAATGTGTATCGTTGAATACTATCATCATCATTAATTTGAAATAATTTAGCGCCGCCATTGACCAATATTCACATGTGAGCCAACTAGCCAAGTCATTCTGTGATATTTAAAATAGGTAAAATTTGGTAAGTTTTTTAAAGGTGGCAACAAATAGAGGTAGGTATTTGCACCTTTTGGAAGATAACTTTCAAAATGGGTGTATCACATAGTTCTTTAGCTTTTGCAAAACTCAACAAAAAAAATGAAGTTTCCTGTACATAATTTCCATCCCTTTTTATCCACGTTAAGTATTACAAAAAGTAGCTTATGTTCAGTAATTTAGGCGTGAGAGGAGCAGACAGAATTATTTTCGAATTTGTAATATTAGAATGGATCACTATATTACTTTATTGATAAATACTTTAAATTTATAGAAAATAGGGATCTATTTAAAACTAAGTGCTCGACACTGGTACTGCGCTGGCGACTGCACTGATGGTGCTGCGACTGCGACTGCGGAGAACCTCAAGCGGCATAAATAAAGTAACTTTATCGGTACTATATTTTAGAGCCGTTTGGGATAGAAACTGGGACCGTGGGGTCCGAGTGCTCACTGCTCACAGCCTTTTTAGGGAAATTTGTAAATGCCTAGTTGACGCCTGCCGTGACCAAAGGGCTGGCTATATTTTGGTCTGAGGCTTAGTGTTGTCATACGCCGTAGAAACGCGCCGCTATTATCTTGGGCAGATTACCAGCTGTTTGAGTAGTTTTTGAGGTACTTTATTATCTTGTATCGGTTTTATTTGTTAACTAGCGACCCACCCTTGCGCAGCGCTACCTATCGGGTCCAAAACTATATCTAATGTAGCCTATGTTCTATGTTAAGGGTTTTGGTTTCCGCACTTGGTCCTTATAGTGAACCATTGTGCGTGAGCCATGGTGGCCGTTACTCCAACCAGCCCACCTACCTCCAGAAGCAGATCAAACTTCCCGGTTTTCTCAATGTAGCCTATATTTTAAGTTGAGCATCTAGCAGTAGAGCGATGAAAACTGCGTTCAAATCCATGTAGTAGTTTTGCTGCAATCGATCTATCACCACAATGTAAGGCTTATTGGGAACAATAGTCCTGTCAGTGACGATACGTCGATCCCTGTACGATGTGATTTACAATTCTCCTGGACGGTGGTATGCCCGACATATGTCAACCGTGCCATCCTTCGCAATGTATTTCAGGTAGTTAATCGTTATCATAACTTCTTCCATTATTGCACAGACAAAACCTTCGGTTTCCCCGAAGAGGTCCCCAAGACGCAGCCACGATACGGACGCTAAGAAGTCGGCCCATGTAGGGCCCGGTAAACGCGCCTGTGCGTGTTTGCTCTGCCATACCTCCATGCGGTAATTAGTGTGTCTAATACTATAGGCTTGCGCCAGTTCTCGTTAGCCAGGGAGAGCGGGGTAAGGCCATTATCCACTGAGACCACATCTCGGTGCATTCCCACCTCGCCTTCTAGGAAGTATTCCCTGAGACTGCATACCTACCTCACGATTGTGCAGGGTCTTAGAATTTAAGAAGCTACGACCCCCACTTCCGTGAGATATACAGTCTCATCACCGACGGCAGTGATAATGCAATTCGATTTGCGTTCAGCAGTGCGCGGATCCTCCTATCTAGGGCATCAAGTTCCGCCTGAGTCGATTTGAGTATACCGAAAGAATATATCAAAACCGGCATTACCGTCGAAGGCGCGCACCGTAGACAGAGAATGCTATAGACTAATTGATATGTTTTGTCGCATTCACACAAGAAAAAGAACAACTTATGCCGATGTCGTGTAAAGAAATGAAACAGAACGATAAAATTTTTTGTTTCATCGAGCGTGCCACGTTTTTTCAAGGTCAGCACACTACGTAGACAGAGTATCCTATAGACACCGGCAAAGCGTGTCGCAAAAAGAGACAAAAAATAAATACGTCACGAATTTAGGGTTACCGGGTGAGGAAAAATTTACCCCACAATTTATGAGAATTGGAAATTAGTACGTAAGACAAAGCCTGAATATGCCAATGACATATCCGTTACTATCGGTACGCAAAGGCATGCGATGCGGAGAAGACATGCTGCCGAACTCAAATTAATTGCGATGAGGGCAGGAGTGACGATGGATGATGATGATGTGGTTCTAAATTACTGCCATTTCTGATGTGATAGTAGGTTCTGGGTTTGTGGGTAAATAATAGAACATGTTTATTTTTAATAAGCTTTTATTGATTTAACACATTATTGTCCTTTAAATAAAACAAGCTTCGTATGTTTCTAATTTTTTGCTTAGGTTCAAATCCTTTTGTTGCGTGATGTATACGCAGTTCAAAATAGTGCATGGCAATTGCCTTAATAAGTAAAACTTTGTGGTTTCCAATAAAAGGTTGACTTTCAAAATGATTATTTATGAATTCTTCTTTCTAATTAACTTATATTCTTCTTTTTAATTCTCAAAATGTTTGCTGCAAATTTTTGATGACGGTTTTGGTGTCCAATCTGTTCGTCCTGTAGCTACAATCCAATTCTGACGTAAATTATCAGGTTCAGGGAAACTGCAAAAAGTCATTAAATATTTCAGATATTTAATTAATACAAATATAGTTATAGTTAGTTAGTTAGTTAGTTATAGTTTTTATTTACTCACTGCAGAAGCCATCATATTATTATTTCCCATAATAGTGGGTAATAATTTATAGAAAAGTTGGCAACACCAACGTTTTTAGGTTAGAATTTATAATTGAATAATAATTGTTATTTTTGTGCTTTTTAAGGATGAATCGTACGTCTAGCGTACATTATACACAATATATGAACATAATAAAATGTTACTGAATGCCTAGAACTGATAAAGAGTGGCATACTTACGAATGAAAAGACAATCCTGGGATTTTCGTTCCACTATCACTTTTACACCCTTTAACGCTACACCACACCATTTTTTTTGTATAAATGGTTGAAATAGTAAGTCTAAATTGTTCAAAACAAAATATAACATAAATTACTTAACATATAACACGTAAAACTGTATTTTAAAGGTAGACGATGGCTAGCTGCACGTCAGCTGTCAAACTTTGTTTAGCAAACTAGTGTGCTGACCTTGAAAAAACGTGGCACGCTCGATGAAACAAAAAATTTTATCGTTCTGTTTCATTTCTTTACACGACATCGGCATAAGTTGTTCTTTTTCTTGTGTGAATGCGACAAAACATATCAATTAGTCTATAGCATTCTCTGTCTACGGCACACTAGTTTGCTAAACAAAGTTTGACAGCTGACGTGCAGCTAGCCATCGTCTACCTTTAAAATACAGTTTTTGTTAAGTAATTTATGTTATATTTTGTTTTGAACAATTTAGACTTACTATTTCAACCATTTATACAAAAAAAATGGTGTGGTGTAGCGTTAAAGGGTGTAAAAGTGATAGTGGAACGAAAATCCCAGGATTGTCTTTTCATTCGTAAGTATGCCACTCTTTATCAGTTCTAGGCATTCAGTAACATTTTATTATGTTCATATATTGTGTATAATGTACGCTAGACGTACGATTCATCCTTAAAAAGCACAAAAATAACAATTATAATAATAATAATAATAAAATTTATTCAAAAATCTAAAGTACAACTTTAACAGTTTATCTTAAATCTATATCAAGTTCACTCATGATTTGTGCCTGAACTAGGTAATCCTGTGTTTCAGGCGATTGTAAGTAACATTAATTGATTAAATAATCACATATCATACTAATCTTATTGGTACATAGGTAAAAAGTTATATAAAAATTATATTATCTTAACTTAGCTTACTAATTTAAAAAATATCTCTAATACGATCAATATTTACTTTAGCACAAGTAATAACTTCTCTGTATCTTCATAGGACATATTCTGAAGGGCTTCTCTAAGGATTTTCTTGCATTTACTATGATTTGAGGAGTAGATGTTTCCTTTTTCATTTAGCCTGTTATAGAGTAGCGGTCCAAGGTATATATAAAATTTGGCTATGAAAGCATGTTTTGTACTTTTTTGAGGGCAAACTATATCTTTCCGTCTTTTTTTAGTAAATTCAGTGCTGTATGGAAGTGCCGCGTGTTGTTTTAGTACCGTGCTCATAATAAATAACTGTCGGACTGTTAGTACTTCACAAGATTTATACAGGAGGTTAGTGGGGAAAAGGAAAGGGCGGCAAGTAGCCACCTTGAGAATAGCTCTTTGAGCTCTTTCAATGGGCAATAACAGAGTTTTACTTGCCCCACCCCACGAAGTAATACAGTAAGTCAGAAGTGACTGACATAGAGCAAAATATACTTGCCTAAGTATTTTTGGATCTGTAATAAATCGTAGTTTTTTGAATACGAATATCAGCTTCCGAATTCTATTATTTAGAGCTTCCATATGTGGTTTGAAGGAAAGGGTGTCATCTATTATAATACCTAGATATTTTATTTTATCAGTCTTCTTAATATTTGGACACTTACACTGGCTATCTGTAGGGACTGGGCAACAATGAGCATGCAGCGCTGAGGGGATAGTCGATATTTGCTTACGCATCGAAAACTTAATGTAATTTGTCTTCTCTGCATTTAGAGTTAGTGAGTGATTTTTAAGCCACTTATTTACAATATTAAATCCGTGTTGCGCAAGATTGTAGACTTCATTTTCTGAGTCAGCCGAAAAAAGTAAAGCAGTGTCGTCAGCGTAAGTTACGATAGTACCATGCTCTAGTTTTAAATTGCAAAGGTCATTTATGTAGATCAAAAACAGAGTGGGCCCTAGAATACTTCCTTGAGGAACACCAAAAAATGTGTTTTTTTGAACAGCGCTAAGACCATTGCCGATCTTTACGCACTGGGAACGATCTTCTAAATAACTTTTGAATATTTTTAGCTGGGTGCCTCTTACACCAATGATCTCAAGCTTGCGCAACAGAATTGGAATGGAAACTGTGTCAAAAGCTTTGGCGAGGTCCAGGAAAATTCCTACTGTGTGGTTACCCTTGTCAAGTTCTTGTGCTAGATAGTCAGTCAGATGATGTACCGCGTCGGCAGTTGAAATTTTAGGCCTAAAACCAAACTGCCGTTTAGACAGAATTGATTTATCTTCCAAATAATTCAACAACCTTTTATTTATTATTTTCTCCAATATTTTTGACATAGAAGGCAGTAAAGAAATAGGTCTATAATTTGTCACTTGCTCTTTGCTGCCTGATTTATAGACAGGAACAATTACAGCTTTTTTGAGACACTCTGGAAAATGACCTGAAGATAAACAAATACGGAAAATATAAGTCAGTGGTGGTACCAAAATGTCCTTGAATTTTTTAATAATTTTATTCGATATGTTGTCCCAGCCAACTGCGCAGTCTTCTTTCAAGGTCATGATTATACTTTCTACCTCAGTCTCGTCAGTATCTAGCAGCGCGAAGGATGTTAAAGCAGTGTTGCATGTTAAAGGAGTGCTCGTTAGGTTTTGGGATTGACTCATATTTTTTTCTGCCAGAGACTTACCAACATTAACAAAGAAATTATTTGCTATGTTAGCGGATTCCACCGGTGACGAGTGTACTTGTAATAAACCTGAAGATGACTCATATTGTTTCGTGTTATACGTTACGTCTTTAATATATTTCCAGATCTTTTTACTATTTGTTCCAGCCTTTTCCAATGCCGCTTTGTCGTAGTTGCTTTTAATTTTTTTAAGGAGATCGTTACAAAAATTACGATATCTTTTGTACGAAAGTTGCAATACTGCATTGTCTGGATTATGTTTAGCTTTCATATGCAGTTTATCCCTATGTTTCATACAGCGAATAAGACCTGATGTGATCCATGGTTTTATGTTGTGATTTTTGTTGCTCAGTTGCGATACGATTGTGTTTTTCTGAATTGCATTTCGTACGTTTTCAATTACAAACAACATGCAAAACTGTGGGTCAGCGGAATTATAGACTGGATCAAAATCGATGACGCGTAAATCTTCTTCAAGTCTATTTATATTCAGTTTTGAAATTTTGCGAGTGTCTTGTTTAGGTAATTTACAATTTAGGGTTAGTAGGGCAGCATTATGATCGGTTATTGTTGAGTTAACAACCAGTGCAAGTGAAGGGAAATTAGATTTAAGCATAATATGATCCAAACAGGAGCCACTCTGATGTGTAGGAAAGCTGTGTGCTGGAAGCAGGCCATGAAAAGCGCATAGGTTGAGGTAGTCCTGAGCAGAAGCATCAGCACTTCCTGGAAGAATATTGATATTAATATCTCCAATTACAATCGTGTTTTTAATGGATGATAGGTTCTGCAAGGTCTCATTCAGAGATTCAGTAAAATTGCTAGTATTTTTAAAAGACGGAGGTCGATATAATGCTAATATCGCAAATTCTAGTCCAATTTTAACTAATAATCTGTTACAGTCGTGCATCTCAGGTTCCTCTACAGAGACATCCAGATGATTTCTTGCATAAACTATCACACCATCATTTTGGTTGTAATTTATGGTACTTCTATACATATTATATCCCGGAATTAGTGGTATGTTATATTGTTTGGCAAGCCAGCATTCGGTTAGAACAATAACGTCACAATTTATGTTTAGCCGTTGCTGAAATGTACTAAAGCTATCAAAATTCTTAAAAACACTGCGAATATTTTGTGTTAATATGGTTAGTGAAGATTTGTAGCCGGATAGATATTGTTTGCAGGATTCAGCTTCACAAACTTTGGACTCGGATACAGAGAAATTATCTAAATCATTAATTAAACTATTTATCATAATGGTAATTAAAAATAAAAATATAAAATAAAAAGGTCAGAAAAATAACTAATTAACGGCGCTCTTAGGCGCCTCCATAATCTACAGAATTGATGTACCTTTTTTCAGCCATTATTTTCGCCGGGCAGTCAGCAGCCCCCGTGTTATGCTTGTCTGGCTTTTTGAAATGCAAGCAAGTAGCGCATTTTGGTACGTCAGCCTTCTTTGGACATTCTTTTACTGAGTGACCTTGATCACCACAGTGGCCGCAGGTATACGATGTCTGTCGACATGACTTAGCCGCATGTCCATACTGCTGACACTTATAGCATCGTGTGACCAAAGTAAAGTCCCTCACAGGGCATGATGACCAATTTACGAATACTCGGTCTTGTGAAATCAGGGCTTTGCGTATGACTGCAGATACTTCAACAATGTAATTACATGTGTCCGTGTCCTTCTTACCTGACTTATGACTTAATTTAATTAAGCTCAAAAACGTCTCAAGGCTGCAATCCTGAAGTTTTTCGGCTAGGTTTTGATTGTACACACAGGTAAAAACCTCATTTTCCTGCATGGATGACGGCACTCCTATAATTATAACCCTAGGCTTCCTTTTATGGGGCTCGTCGACTGTTAGGCCTGATTTGGTTAGCTGCACCGATTGTCTGAGCTTCTCGATGTCGTCCTTCGTCTCTGTGCTGATGATAACACCACCATTCTTCGTCTTGCGCAGGCCTCTCACGTGGAGCTTCATTTGTTCGGGGCTGATAATTTTTTGGACAAGAGTTTTAGTCTCCTCGCTGGTCTTCAACTTGTCACTCGGATAGATGGCCACGGAACTGACATAACTTGGCTGGATAAAATTGTTGGCACCTTTCTTTACCATGTCAGCAAAGGAAGATCCCTGGGCAGGTTTCGTTGACTCTTCGATACTCAGTTTAAGGTTCTGTAGCTGCTGCGAGAGATCAAGTTGGTTTTCAAGAGTTCTGACGGCGTAGTGCGATTGGAGGGCTTTAGCCTTGACGGACTGGTACATAACAGCCATCTGCGAGGTCCCGTGACTAACCTTCCGGCATAGGTTAGTGATGCGCGTTTTCTGCTCCACATTCAGCTTTCCCTCAGCTGCAATAGCGCACACCTCCTTCAGGCTCTGCTCGATAATCGCCATCCAGTTCTGGAGTTCTGAAGTCGAGACAACTTCAGGGGCATCGTTCCTTTTGGTAGATGCTTTAGGGGTAGAGACGGGTAAGGCCACGGGCACAGGGGTAGAGGCGGGTACGGCCACGGGCACAGGTGTAGAAGGCGGGGAGCGAGCACATTTACTACTCCGGTTGAATGGACTATCGTCCATCGTGTAGCAGTTTATATTGTTCCTGTTAAACACTGGTCATTTCTACTAATACACTTTACACAAATGTACTGTACGAGTATGCGTTACTACTGGGTATTGGTAACTAGGTCACAATTTCGCAAGTGATTATTTGTTTATTGCAATTATTGTTCGGAACGTCTGTTCACTACGACCGGCAATTTTGCAATCCTAATTATTATTCAATTATAAATTCTAACCTAAAAACGTTGGTGTTGCCAACTTTTCTATAAATTATTACCCACTATTATGGGAAATAATAATATGATGGCTTCTGCAGTGAGTACTAATTAAATATCTGAAATATTTAATGACTTTTTGCAGTTTCCCTGAACCTGATAATTTACGTCAGAATTGGATTGTAGCTACAGGACGAACAGATTGGACACCAAAACCGTCATCAAAAATTTGCAGCAAACATTTTGAGAATTAAAAAGAAGAATATAAGTTAATTAGAAAGAAGAATTCATAAATAATCATTTTGAAAGTCAACCTTTTATTGGAAACCACAAAGTTTTACTTATTAAGGCAATTGCCATGCACTATTTTGAACTGCGTATACATCATTTTGAACTGCGTATACATCACGCAACAAAAGGATTTGAACCTAAGCAAAAAATTAGAAACATACGAAGCTTGTTTTATTTAAAGGACAATAATGTGTTAAATCAATAAAAGCTTATTAAAAATAAACATGTTCTATTATTTACCCACAAACCCAGAACCTACTATCACACGGTGCGCGCCGTGCGCGCACCTTATTTCCGCCTGACAGATTATTATTATTATTGGAACGAAGTTCCTTATGGCGCGTTGTGAAAGGAGGCTAGATGGAAAAAAATCTCACGAAAAGTTGTAACGACACTTTTACCCGACTGCGCGACGCAAAGGAGGGTAATGTGTTTTTGCTATAGTAAGCTATTGTAAGCCGTGCGGCGCACATAGGAGTATTACACATAAAAAACCGGACAAAATTGAAAATAGTGATGTTAATCCAACCGCACCCAAAATACATGTTTCTTTACCTACGATAACCGGTTTATCAAAAGGCAGACCCCCAACCCTCAACTCCCGCGCAAGTTCCACACAACGTCAGTCGGAACCCAGTCATCGCACTGTACGCGTGTCTTTGTTCTCGGCGCTCTCGTTTGTGTTTATCAGTTTTCTGTGTTAAAATGGCTTCGTGTAGCAAACGACAGGAGACTAACTATTCGGACATGGATATAGAAGGTTAGTACTATACATTGAAGTTTATTTTACTACGTTTCTTCCAAATTTATTACTTGTATAGCCATCAATAAACAGCGGCACTTTTTTTACTTTTTTTTTAAAGAAATTTGAAATATATTAGTGTTTTTGTTTATGTGTCGCGCCTTGTCGCCTCGAAATTTTTATGTGGGCATAAAATGTAGACTCTAAGGAAGTAGAAACATGAATAAAAAGATCCCCCAACGTACCCCATAATTTTTTATAGTGCTTCAAACAATATGGGGAAGATTATAATTATACTGACAAAGCTTTTCTTTTGACAGTTCCGACGACGAAGATGATGAGGACCAAATCACATGTGAACTCGGAGACAGTGATTCTGATTGATTCGGTCTCCTCTTGAAAACAAATCCTGTTTTAAGAGTAAATAACTCTCTTAGATTTCTAATTTTTTTTTAATTGTTTTTTTTTTTTAAATAAATGCCTAATTATGATGAATTATTGACTTTTATTTCATAAAATAGTAAAATAAAATATAAAATAATTTTGTCCGGTTTTTTATGTGAATTACTCCTATGTGCGGCGTCGGGAGGTACCTGCACCGAATCGGGCGGGAGGAAACGCCCGGGTGCTACTATTGCGAGGATCGCCCGGAGGACACGGTGGAGCACACCGTCGAGGTCTGCTCCGCTTGGGAGGAGCACCGCCGTGTCCTCGTAGCGGCGATTGGCGGCGGCGACCTCTCGCGCACGGCCCTGGTTCAAGCCATGGTCCGGGGCGAGAGGGAATGGGAAGCCGTGCGTCGCCTCCTTCTGCGAAGCAGTCATGCTAGCGAAGGAGGCGGCGGAACGTGAGAGGGAGAGAGCCGCCGCGGGAGGAGAAGCACCGGGCGTCGGGGGCCACGCCGTGATGGCTCTCGGTTACCGTAGGCACGGGCCTGTGGACGGTGAGTAATGGGCTAGCTCGCCGTCCGTCCGTCGTATGACGACGGGCAGGCCGTGTCGACGGCGCGTTCGTGTTCCACGCGCGCCTCAAAGAGTTGTTAGCAAACGGGAGGGGCCCGCAAGGGCCGGTGCCTGCCAGGGCTGCGGGACTGTTCGAAAGAGATACCGCGGCCCTGGAACATAAAGGGCCAAAGAAGGAACATGGGTGGTTTTTAGTCAGTAAGAGTCTGACACTCCCTTCCGCTCCGCCCAGAACGGGGGGGGGGGGGTCAGTTGATGATTTCCCACCCACCAAAAAAAAAAAACAAAAAAAAAGCCGTGCGGCGTGCGCATGTTTCTCTGTCTCTCTCTCGCTTTCTTATAGAAAGCAAGCCAGATATTTTCGTTTCGTCTTTGGTCTGTGGATGGGTGATCAAGTTTAAGCAACGACTGCCAAGGTCTGTCTGTGGATGGGTGATCCAAGTTAAGCAACGGTTGCCGAGGTCTGTCTGTGGATGGGTGATCAAGGTTAAGCAACGACTGCCAAGGCCTGTCTGTCAATGGGTGATCCAATTTAAGCAACGGTTGCCAAGGTTGGTCTGTGGATGGGTGATCAAGGTTAAGCAACGACTGCCAAGGTCTGTCTGTGGATGGGTGATCCAAGTTAAGCAACGGTCTGTCTGTGGATGGGTGATCTAAGTTAAGCAACGGTTGCCAAGGTTGGTCTGTGGATGGGTGATCCAAGTTAAGCAACGGTTGCCAAGGTTGGTCTGTGAATGGGTGAACAAGGTTAAGCAACGACTGCCAAGGTTGGTCTGTGGATGGGTGATCAAGGCTAAGCAACGACTGCCAAGGTCTGTCTGTGGATGGGTGATCCAAGTTAATACATACACATACATCATAATAGTTACTATACTTCAAACAAAGTTTTTAATTAAAAATAATAGTAACTTCGCGTGGACTAATTTTCTTTATTCATTCTTCATATATATATGAAGAATGAATAAAGAAAATTTAAAAAAAACATATATTATTAGTATTGGTATGTACTTTTGCTTCTCAGCTTACTGGTACGGAACCAAAGCGTTCATTTGTTTCCACAGCGTTGAAAAGGAAACTCTTTCTTAGCTTAGTAAGAAATAGTTTCCTTTAATATGATAAAGGTTTTAAAAGTATAAACTACGAGTTAGATAGGAACAAGACACAGGAATACCAAAACAAACCAATGTAATTTTGTTTGGGAGCGCCAAAAGGAAAGTAAGATCATATTTTTTTATAAATTTTAGTTTTTTACTGGCAGTTAAGAAATTCTCTTGGTATGGTTCCTAATCTATTATTTCAGTGTCCTAGTTTGTGTGTTTAATTAATTTTAAGTAAAAATAAGCCCGGTAACGTATTTTGAAAATAATAGTAAGTTGATCTGAAAAATAAGACAATCGTGAAACTTTATTTATTCGGCGTTGCGTAGACGCTGGACAGAATCCACTGTCTTATTTTATACTAGCTTCTGCCCGCGACTTCGTACGCGGATCCCGTTGCTTATGCCAGCGACAACGGGGTCGTCAAAATCGAAAATCTGAAACGTCTGATGTAGAATTCTGAGGCCCGGGGACGGAAAACAACGGGATGAGCGAGACGATTGGAGTCGTTCCAGATCATTCATTTTTGTATGTCAACAGGAAATGCCCATAAGACTAAATAACTCTTGCTAAGACGTCATTCCTTAATATGTTATAGTGTCGCTGCCATGGGCTTTGGAGTTCCACAGCAGGTGTTCCAGATCTTCAAATTTATTCTCACAGCAGACGTTCGTTGCGCTCTTCTTCTGTCTCTTCATGCCGTACTCCAGCAATTCTTTCTCTCTCACTTTCTAACTGATTATGAATATTTTGTTGTGTGCGTGTTCGGGACAATGTATGATAATCTCGATCAACAGTTAGTAGCGCATCACGTTCATCACTTGTTTCAAAAGACCTGTTAGTAGATGTGCGAATTCGCTGAGAACTCAAGCGTGATCCTGTATCGTTAAACGTTTCTGATTCGCGAGACAATGCATGTCGCTCACGATCGGCAGACAGTCGCGCATCACGTTCTGCACTTGTCTCTAGAGACCTAGCAGCAGATGCGTAGATATGCTGAGAACTCAAGCGCAATTCTCTATCCGTGAACGTCTCCGACTCGCGAGACAATGCATGATGTTTACGATCAGCGGACAGTCGCGCATCATGTTCCGCACATGTTTCTAGAGACCTAGCAGCAGATGCGTAGATACGCTGAGAACTCAAGCGCAATTCTCTATCCGTGAACGTCTCCGACTCGCGAGACAATGCGTGACGTTCACGATCAGCAGACAGTCGCGCATCATGTTCCGCACTTGTATCTAGAGACCTAGTAGCAGATGCGTAGATACGCTGAGAACTCAAGCGCAATTCTGTATCCGTGAACGTCTCCGACTCGCGAGGCAATGCGTGACGTTCACGATCAGCAGACAGTCGCGCATCATGTTCCGCACTTGTATCTAGAGACCTAGTAGCAGATGCGTAGATACGCTGAGAACTCAAGGGCAATTCTCTATCCGTGAACGTCTCTGACTCGCGAGACAATGCGTGACGTTCACGATCAGCGGACAGCCGCGCATCATGTTCCGCACTTGTCTCTAGAGACCTAGCAGCAGATGCGTAGATACGCTGAGAACTCAAGCGCAATTCTCTATCCGTGAACGTCTCCGACTCGCGAGACAATGCGTGACGTTCACGATCAGCGGACAGTCGCGCATCATGTTCCGCACTTGTCTCTAGAGACCTAGAAGTAGATGCGTAGATACGCTGAGAACTCAAGCGCAATTCTCTATCCGTGAACGTCTCCGACTCGCGAGACAATGCGTGACGTTCACGATCAGCGGACAGCCGCGCATCATGTTCCGCACTTGTCTCTAGAGACCTAGCAGCAGATGCGTAGATACGCTGAGAACTCAAGCGCAATTCTCTATCCGTGAACGTCTCCGACTCGCGAGACAATGCGTGACGTTCACGATCAGCGGACAGTCGCGCATCATGTTCCGCACTTGTCTCTAGAGACCTAGAAGCAGATGCGTAGATACGCTGAGAACTCAAGCGCAATTCTCTATCCGTGAACGTCTCCGACTCTCGAGACAATGCATGACGTTCACGATCAGCGGAGAGTCGTGCATCATATTCTTCACTGGTCTCTAGAGACCTAGATGTAGATGCATTAATACGCTGAGAACGCAAGCGAGCTTCGCGATCCGAAGAGGTTTCTACAGAGCGAGTTGCAGCCTGATGTTCTCGAACAGCATCAAGTCTATCCTGACGCTCTTCGTTAGATTCTTGGGATCTTATGATCCTCAATCTTTTAGCTCCTTTGGAACGTTGGGAAAGATTTGACCTCTTTCTAGGCATGGTTATAGTTTTATTCTGAAGATACCTGATCAATTAAAATGTAAGTGACTACTCCCCTGCGTTACCGGGTAGGCTACCGTGTCACGAAGATAAATGGAAAAGGAAATTAAACACTCAAATAACATAAGCCCGAAGGCATATTTATTCGATAAAATAAAATAATAAATGGGAGTTTTAGCCAGAAGAGTCAAATTTTTAATGACTCATAGAATTTTCATCGAAAATCAGTCCTAAACTGTTACCGCCTTCACCGTGTGGAGGTACTCCCAGCTTATGTTATTTTATAATTATACAGTGAACTCTTGGACTTCCACAACAGGTGTTCCAGATCTACAATCTTTATACGTCAACAGAGAGTGCTCATCAGGCTGAACAACTCTTGCTAAGACGTCATTCCTATATAGGTTATAGTGTAGCTGGGCTCTTGGAGTTCCATGTCAGCTGTTCCAGATCTTCAAATTTTATACGACAACAGAGAGTGTTCATCAGGCTGAACAACTCTTGCTAAGACGTCATTCCTATATATGTTATAGTGTAGCTAGGCTCTTGGAGTTCCACATAAGCTGTTCCAGATCTTCAAATTTTATACGACAACAGAGAGTGCTCATCAGGTTGAACAACTCTTGCTAAGACGTCATTCCTATATATGTTATAGTGTAGCTGGGCTCTTGGAGTTCCACATCAGGTGTTCCAGATCTTCAAATTTATTCTCTTAGCAGAAAATGCTCATCACGTGAAACAATTTTTGCTATGGTACCATTTTTGTATCTCTTATAGTTTAGCTGGTCTGTTGCGGTTCTGCATCAGGTGTTCAGGTTTCCAAGATAAATTATAGCCTATGTGTTGCTCAGATTTTATACCTATACAACAAAAAAAAAAACATTCAAATCCGTCAAGTAGTTCCGAAGATTAGCGTGTACAAACAAACAGACAAACAGACAGAATTTTTTTTTTGGTTTCGTGCTCCATTACTGTTTCTAAACCCCCCTCAATTATTATTTTTTTAATATATTCAATGTACAGACACAGTTTTTTTACTGTTTTATTATATGTATATAGATGTGCAAGGAATTTGGGCTCAACATTCATTCTAACAAGTCGAGTGTGTATGACGTACGTACGCACTATCGAGGTTTTTAGGGGGAGGCCCTGTACTTATGCTTTTACGGTTGCACAACGACACGCTTTCGCTTACGCTTGCATGGTAGTATAGATGCAGGCCTACCCTACTGCCCCCCTCAGAGGTGGTAGGGTGGCGGGGTCTTGAGGGCGAGCGCTACAGTCGTGTAGATCCTCAAGGCAAGTCTGGGGGATTCACCTTCACGAGGTTGCCGCCCTGTTCTTGGTCTAATTCCATAAGAAATAGACGTAACAAAAACCACCAGGCGCTTTTACTCCGCTCCCCCGAAAGTCAACTCCCAGGCCTAGGGTAAACCAAACCCCCATTCCCATGATCCAACGCCCAATCCTTCCTTCAATTTCTTCCCCTTTTTATCCTTTCGGTCCTTGAGGAGGGGTAACCTCACTTCCAAAAAAGCCCACAAACCTCCACGAAATATGTCGCAGAAAGGAAAATTTAATCCCCAGGTGGGTCCCGGCAATGCCGGGGAATCCCACGCCGACACGTCGGCCAGCTCCCACCGTAATCTGGGGGGGGGCACCAATCTGCTTGCATATGCCGCGCCTTCTGCGCGGCAGGCTGCTTTAGCGCCAACAGCACCGGCTGCGGCTTACGCGCCACCTGATACAACTAAGGCTGCGACTTCTGCGCCTACCGACACAATTATGGCTGCGACTTCTGCGCCTACCGACACTTTGACGGCTGCGACCACCGCGCCTACGACCCTGACAACTGATACACCTTCCACGAGGGCCTGGCAACAGAGCATCGTTCGGAACAGTGTAACAAACAACCCCGACAATGACACTGACGGAGCACGACTTTCCAGTCTTGACGACGAACTCCGCGCGCTGGCACTCCAGCGCGAGAGGATCGAAGCAAGACTGAGAGACATTGACTCTGAACACCACGGGACGGGATGGGACGCCGAATCTGGTGGTTCTGGCTTCACCTCTGTGGATGAAGTACGCATGCTTAAGCGTAAGCGCGGAAAAATCAGGAACAGAGTCAGAGATCTCAACAACCGTTTGCGCAAGATCCGCGAAGGCAATAGCCAGCGAGAAACGCAAACGGTTGCTTGTAAGGGAGTACGCGACCAGCCGCAAGTACGCGAAGGGCAAACCCAGCGCGAAAAGCAGCCGGACGCGGAAACATGCGGGCAAGGACCATTACGCGAAGGGGAAACCCAGCGCGGAACGTCAATGCCCGCACCAGAACCACCCGGAGGAAACGACCGGAACCGCACCGAGACGACCACAAGATACCAACACAGAAAGAAGCGAGGCAGGCGATCTGGATTCTCGCGCGGGGTGTCCCTGGCACAAAACACCGTGCCAAGCCCCTCGGAACCGCAACCAGGACCAAGTGGTCAGGGAGCGGCAAAGAGGGTGCGCCCGGACGACACGGCCTCGCCGAGCACACTACAGGGGGACGCCAAGCGCGTCAGAATTCAGACCGCTCAAGGGGAGCAGAGAATCTACGCACGGGCCACAAAGGATATTCCTGCGCGGCTCGCCGTAGCGATCTGCCTCTCGCCTCCATCACGAGACATGACCACCGACGAGACAGAGCACATCAAGCTCAGCCTTGAAAACCTCGTCATGGACGCCGACCCCTCCAAACCACTCCCGGCCTTCCGCGGTTACCCACGGGTAGCGGATGGCACGGTTCAGATGTGGTGCGAGGACGACAGCTCCCTGACCTGGCTGACCGAAAACGTGCCCAAGATTAGACTGCCGAACACAGACGCGACACTGACCGTTATGAAACAGTCTGACGTACCGAACCGTGTCCGAGCAGCGCTCTTCGTACCCATGTACAATGGGGACATAGCGCGGCTCCAGAGTACGACATAGGGAGGTGGTCGCTGTACAGGGCGACATCAGTCGGTGGAGATAACCATGGGACTTATTTGACCCTGGGTATCCCACCGGAGGAAGTCGAAAAGGTCTTGGGGAGGGAGCGGCGGGTATCGTACCTTCTGGGGTCGATATACGTGCGCTTTTTCCCCAAAACCCAACCCTCCGACACCGAGACTACGACCACGACCACTGCACAGACACAGCCGACACCGACAGAAGACCTGACCATGACGCAGCTGGAAGAGGAGCTGGCGAGAACGGCGATGGCTGATGCCGACGCTGGGAGCATGCCAACCTCACCACCAGGGTGGACAGAACAGCTGCTCACATCGTCACCGTCACCGAGAGACGACCGGCACGGTTTGGGGGAGGGGGGGGGGATTTATCCGATGGATCAGTCTCCTCCTAACTCCACCCCGCTGCCGCCCACATCCAGCCCCCTGAACATAATCCAAACAAACCTCCAGCATAGCCAGACTGCTACGGCTTGCCTACGCAGGGCACTGGAGACGAAACCCCGAACTATAGCACTGATCCAAGAGCCGTGGATCCGAAATAATAGGATCTGTGGACTCGGCAACATTGGAGGTAAGTTAATCCTCGACACACAGGGTACAGACAAACCACGAACCTGCGCCTATATACCCAAAGATGTACCCACCACAACACTCACACAACTATGTTCCAGAGACCTGACAGCTGTCAGGCTTAAAACCCATGATGATGCACCCGATATCGTCCTAGCCTCAGTATACATGCCAGGCGAGGATGAAGACTGCCCACCAAAAGAGATGGCCGACCTGGTAAAGTACTGTGAAGACGCCAACCTGGACCTGGTCATCTGCACAGACTCGAATGCCCACCACCCGCTTTGGGGCTGCAACAAAGCCAACACTAGAGGTGAGGTATTATGCACATATCTATTCTCCACTAACCTTAACATTGCAAACCGTGGTTCAGAACCCACTTGGGTCACGGCACGAGGACAAACAATTATTGACCTAACGCTGGCTTCGGAAAGCGCGACAAAACTTATCTCTAACTGGCACGTATCCAACGAGCCTTCTTGTTCTGATCATAGAAGGATTCGTTTCCAACTAGTAACTAACACAAAAATACCCGAACCAAGGCGCAACCCACGCCGTACTAACGTACCCGGCTACAAACGGCTTCTGGCCTCCCTACTAGCGCAGCACCAATTACCCTTAACTGTAACGGACCCCAAACAACTTGAGGATACTGTAACAAAACTCTCAGAATATATCATTGATGCGTATCACGCCTGCTGCAAGCTAACCGATCCAAACGCCAAGAGCAAGGGGAGCTCCTGGTGGAATGCAGACCTCGGTAAGCTCAGGCAAACCATGCGCAAACAATTCAACAGAGCCAAAAACTCCAGACTCCCAGAAGACTGGGACTTGTACAAGAAAACACAATACACCTTCAAAAAATAGAGGACATCGAATCAAACAGCGAAGCCGCACGAGTAAGAAAGATCCTATCCACCGATCAGGATCGTACCCTCGGGTCGCTGAAAAACCCAGACAATACCTATACAAAGTCGGACCACGAAACCAGCAAAATTCTTTTGGAAACTCACTTCCCAGACTGCAACCTCTCTGAGGACAAAACATGGGAAAGTGAACCAATGCACACACCAAACGACCAGGACTGGTCCAGAGCCCGTACCATAGTAACTGAAGACAGAATAGAATGGGCAATCAAGACCTTCAAACCATACAAAGCCGCAGGCTTAGACAACATTTTCCCAGCCCTGCTGCAATGGGGCGTAGACGTCCTTACACCGTGGCTGGCTGTCATCTATCAAGCCTGCTTAGCACACAACTATGTACCACTTGAATGGCGAGAGGTGAAAGTCATTTTCATCCCCAAACCAGGCAAACCAGACTATACACAACCCAAAGCATATAGACCAATAAGCCTGACATCATTCCTACTGAAAACCCTCGAGAGACTCTGTGACCGACACATCCGGGACGGACCTCTTCGGGAGCTACCACTACACAAGAATCAACACGCCTACTCCACAGGAAAATCAACAGAATCCGCACTACACAGTGTGATCTCCAAGATCGAATGTGCAGTAGACCACAAGTGCTCCACGCTAGCGGTCTTTATTGACATAGAAGTAGGGGTCGCAAACCGGGATCCCGGATACCGAAAATACCGGGATACCGGACCGAATAGAAGCCTTCACAATACCGGTATTGAATTTTTGAATACCGGAATTTACGGTATTTTCGGTATTCATCACAGAACGATGCAAATCGCAAATCCTCCATGCGAGTGGTGGCGACACTGCCAATCGCGAACAAACACGTTTCAAACACAGCATTAATTTTCAACGTAATGGTTTTTAACACGTTTTTAAGTTATTTTAAGAGTCTTATTTATAAAATGAAAGGATACTAACCTAAACAGCATAGGGTAAGGTTATTTCTACCCCTACAGTAAAAGTTCCACTAAATGTAGTTGCTGCTTTCTATTCATGTGATTTATGTATTATTTCCTTTATTATTTTTTTTAACATATTATTTACATTTTTAAATATTTTTACTAACAAAAAACATTAAAAAATATAGAAAATAGTAGCCCACCGGCATGGGGAACAAGGTTCTAGCTACCGGTGGTCAAGGCTCTTCAGAAAGGAACCTCCTAACATTATCCGCCGTGTCCAGAAGAACTGTCTTCTGAATCAAGCCCTTGATTCTGCTGCCCAGCGAAAGCCTCATCAGATGTTGGTCGAGGCTATTGACTATTAAGCCATTGGCCGACACGGCTATCGGCACAATGACTGCTGTACTCACGTCGCACAACGTCGCGAGCCAGATCTAGATATTTGAATTGTTTATCTTTCTCTGCTTTCACGAGGTTCTCGTCATGCGGAACCGTAATTTAACAATCTATGCGCAACGCTCGAATCGAGCAATCACCACAATGTCAGTTGGCAACAGTAGTCCTGTCAGTGAGTATAGGTCGATCCCAATACAACGTGATATTACCATCATCGAGAACGTCGGGCACATACTTATAGTATGGCACTTCTGATTCCACAAGGTTGTACTTCAAAGCAAGTTGCTGATGGATAATCCATGAATCCATCAGCAAAGATACGGACGCTAAGAAGTCTACATCGGGCCCATGTAGTACTTGGTAAGAGCGTCCGTGAAACTCCTTGCCATGCCATACCTCCTTGCGGTCATTTGTGTCTAATACTCTAGGCTTGCGCCAGTTCTCGTTAGCCAGGGAGAGCGGGGTGAGGCCCTTGTCCACTAAAACCACATCTCGGTGCATCCCCACGTCGGTTTCTAGGAAGTATTCCCTGAAACTAAA
The DNA here is from genome assembly GCA_950022335.1 of Eurois occulta. Taxonomy (NCBI): domain Eukaryota; kingdom Metazoa; phylum Arthropoda; class Insecta; order Lepidoptera; family Noctuidae; genus Eurois; species Eurois occulta. The sequence goes on along the minus strand of OX465477.1, from coordinate 12,632,895 downwards.
TACCTCACGGTTATGCAGGGTCTTAGCATTTAAGAAACCACGACCCCCGCACTTCCGCGGGATATACAGTCTCATCACCGACGACCGTGGGGTGATGCATTCGATTCGCGGTCAGCAGTGCGCGGACCCTCCTATCCAAGGCATCAAGTTCCATCTGAGTCCATTTGAGCCGAAAGAATACATCAAAACCGGTATGACCCAACTGTTAAAGGCGCGCACCTTGTTTCCGCCTGACAAAAGACTGTTTAGCACATTATTCAGGCGGCGAAAGAAGCGCTCCCTTAACGATTGTTTCATGTCGACAGTTTTGATACCTAATGCTTCCGACATACCCAAATACTTGTGGATTTCTGTTGAGGAGATAAAAAATTAGAGATTTTACTATATTATAATGACTTAAACGGAAAAAAACTAATAAAATAAATATGATTTCTCTAAATGTCGAAAATCCCGGAAATACCGGAATCCCGGTATTCTCCTAGACTCAATACCGAGAATACCGGTTTCGGAGAGAGGGACCGGTATTGCGACCCCTACATAGAAGGGGCTTTTGACAAAACCGTTTTCCATAGCATCAACGCAGCCCTCGAGAAACACGGTGTGGACTCGACCCTGCGAGGATGGATCACAAAAATGCTAAGACTCAGAGCCGTACAGGTTACGGTGAACGACACCACTAGAGCCATCGTGGCGAAAGGCTGCCCCCAAGGGGGCGTCCTCTCGCCACTCCTATGGAACCTCGTGGTGGATAGCCTTATCAAACGTCTAAATGACAGAGGCTACTACACGGTGGGTTATGCTGATGACATAACCATAGTAATAAATGGCACACATGAAAACACATTATGTAACCTTATGCGCCAAGCCTTGAAGATGGTGGAGGACTGGTGCAAGGAATACAAACTAGCAGTGAATCCCACCAAAACCGAACTCGTCCTTTTCACAAAGAAAAGGAAGTTGGCAAACCTACAGCTGCCACGTTTCTTTGAGACCACCCTAAGCCTATCGACTGAAACCAAATACCTGGGTATTTATTTGGATAAACAGCTGAACTGGGCAAAACATACCGACTACATCACCACAAAAGCCAGCATAGCCCTATGGCAATGCAAAAGATTGCTCGGCAGAAACTGGGGCCTAAGCCCCAAAATAACCTACTGGCTATACACCACAGTCATCCGACCAATCATTACATACGGCTCCCTGGTTTGGTGGCCCAGGACCAACCTGAGCACAGCCCAGAAGGACCTCGAGAAGGTACAAAGATTTGCCTGCGTAGCAATCACCGGCAGCATGAGAACATCTCCCACTGCCGCGTTACAGGTAATGCTGGGGTTGCCACCTCTGCACCTCGTCGTAAGAGAGGAGGCGGCCCTAGCGTCCTTCAGGCTCGAAGTATCCGGCACCCTAAGTAAGGATTCCAGAATCAAACATACGCGCATAAAAGATGATGCTATCAAACAACAGCCCATGATGGCATCACCCTGCGACAGAACCCTGAAGACCCACTGCTTCCAAAAGCACTACAAAATAGAGCTCACAGCGGAGATGTGTGACTACTCAGGTCCAAAAGAACTAAGGATCTACACCGATGGATCGAAAACCGACGAAGGGACAGGTGTCGGAGTTTTCTCTGACGACCTAAACATCAAAATATCCAGATCTCTGGGAATGCTCAACTCTGTGTACCAAGCTGAGTGCGTAGGCATTATCCGAGCAGCACATGCCATAGAGGCCAGGGAAGTTACGGATACCCATATTCGTATACTTTCCGACAGTGCCTCAGTTCTCCAATCCCTAAGGAGAAACCAGATCACGTCGAGACTAATACTAGAATGTCATAATGCCCTAGAACGTGTTACGGTACTAAACCGCAACATGGTGACACTACAATGGATCAAAGGACATAGCGGATCACTTGGGAACGATGCAGCTGATGAACTCGCCAGAAGAGGATCCAGCACAAAAGCCCTCGGACCCGAACCCATTGTACCCATCCCCTTCAAGCAGCTAAGAAGCTGGCTAAAGGACCACACTCAAATACAAGCGGAGAAGTGGTGAACCTCGACACCAGGGTGCAGGCAATCCAAGGAGGCTATGCCATCCCTGGATAGAAAGCTGACCAAGCGTCTTCTACGCCTGGACAGAAATAGCCTGCGACTGGTGGCGGGGACCATCACTGGACACTGCTCATTAAACAAGCACTTCCACACCCTAGGTATCACTGACAGTCCCCTGTGCAGGGCGTGCATGGAGACGGAGGAAACGATAGCGCACGTACTCCTTGAGTGTACTGGCGTCACCCAGATACGCGAGAAGACTCTTGGAACACCAAGATCTCTTGCGGATGCCCTGAGAAGACCCGGAAGTTTGATCTGCTTCTGGAGGGAGGTGGGCTGGCTGGAGTAGCGGCCACCATGGCTCATGCACAATGGTCCACTTTAGGGACTAAGTGTGGAAACCAAATCCCTAACATAGAACATAGATCGAGGTTTTTATACTACATTTACATAATATTGATTATATTATTGACGACAAAATTCAACCTTATATTAATAAGATGGCGGACAAAAACTTCATCGCAATGTTGTCCTTCGTATGCTAAGCGCCTTTTTGAACTTAAATACAATAAAATAAATTATTTACCTAATTAAAATAATCTTTTTGGCCCCGTTCCTTTTACAATATTGTTATAAGTAACTAATTAAAATATTTTAAATAGCTCAATTTTGTTCACAGGTAAAAAAGGAAGGTTCAGAAGACACTCACAGTGGACAAAATGTGCGCTTCCACATCTCATAGAGATGATGATGGTTTGCGAGCGTATGACAATATCTCGCTACTTGTAGCAAAATCCGAAAAATCTGAGAAAAGTCAATTGCCAGCCGTTATACAAACTTGCATCTGATATCATTAAAACAATTTCTTTAAGTAACCACATTTCAAAGCGTATTGATGACATAAGTTATGAAATTAAAAGCTTCTTGTGAATTTTTTTGCAAATGACCCATTTCTCTATACAGCTGGGCGAGTCAACCTTACCTGGTAATGAAGCATTATTAGTAGCATATGTTGGTTTTATTATGGATAAAGAGATATATACCAAGAGATGCTTTTTGTGAGAACTTTGACAACTGACACTTAAGGTGCATCAATATTTAATGTTTTGAAGGATTACTTTATGCAAAAAGTGATCCCTCTATCAAATATAATATCAGTAGCAACAGATGGGGCACCTGCCTTGGTAGGGCGCTACAGTGGATTTGTAAGCCACTTAAAACGAAATGTACCCGGGGTGATAGCAATAACATTTACTTGTCAAATGTCTGAGTAGTAGATTGCATGAATCTGGGCAATTTGACATTAACGCAGTAAACCGTAATCGAAGCTACGCGCCAAATACGCGATTGTTTACAGTTGTGTGAAGAAAATGACGAGAACTTTCTTCAATTGCTTCTTCACACTGAAGTACGATGGCTCACGAAGGCCTAGGTTTGACAACATTTGTTGCTCTTTTTAACAGCGTTTTGGAGTTTTTGGACTTTAAAGATTCAATTTTAAAACAAAGTTTTATTTAATCAGGTGAAAACCAGACATTGCCTATTTAACAGATTTATTCAGTAAATTTAATTAGGTTAACCTGCAGTTACAAGGTGACAGCTAAAGTTTGATTTAAAAAAATCCTTAATTTTAGCATTAATTTCTTGCCAGAATTAAACTAATGAAACATAACATTGGACGGGGGGACGGGGCAACTTTGTCCAGTTTCCGAATTTGACACAGATTAACTGCCAAGAAGATGACGTTTTAACTTACGTTCAACATTTAATTGCCATATAAGCAGATTAATTTTGAAATAAGGTTTGAGATGGGTTTGAGAATGTTTTGAATATAGTAATATCACAATGGATAATAAAATCAATCCACATGGTGAAGTTGAAGAAACGGGTGTCATGTTACAAGAGGAACTGATCAGAATAAGCACTAACGAAGAACTTAAGGTGCAGTTCAGAAATGGATATCAGCTCTTCTTGTTTCTATAATTTTTTTGCAAAAAATAAAACCGACTCCAAAAACACAAAAAAGTGAAAAATTATTTTAGCTTCAGAAGTCGGTGACTTTTGTTTGTTTGATTCAGTTTTTTGTCACTGACTTCTGAAGCTAAAATAATTTTTCACTTTTATGTGTTTTTGGAGTCGGTTTTATTTTTTGCAAAAAAGTTTTTTTATTTTTTTATTTTTAGTTGCAATATTCCATAGGTACAAATATTTTTCATCATCAGACCTGTAATGGCACTTGTAACCCAGATGGGTGCAAAGTTTTAATCAATATACATGAATTAAGTCCAAACGCAAGGTAGCTACTGTAAACAGTTGAGGAGTTCCCTTAACTGTCCTTCGTCTTCATCATCAGACCCCTTATGACAGTCACAACCCATCTAGGTGTAAATTTCTCATCAATACAAATTAATCAAACCCAAACACAAGGTGACTGCTGTAAACCGTTGAGGAGTTCCCTCGACTGTCTTTCGGTTCCATCATTAGAGCGACTCCAGACCTTCATTAAATTGTAGTGCTTTAAAATACTTAATAAAAAAATTTACAAATGCTCTAGTCGCCACTACAATTTTTGAAAGCTCCCCTCAATTTCTCTTGGATGCCATCATCAGATCCCGGTTTCCTTATCATGGGACCACCCTTGAAGTATCTACATTCCAACAAAAAAAAAAAAACAAAATCGGTTCATAAACGACGAAGCTATCCGCGAACACACATAAAAAAAAGGTACCTCCTCCTTTTTTGAAGTCGGTTAAAAATAAATACCTGTTACTTTTCCCGAATTAATCGCATTATGGAATATCGCGAGAAAGTTTTTGATTGCTTTTCCGTGTTCATAGTTAGTGGATAAAGGTTTCAGTGTGGTTTCCAATCTTCTAACAAAAATACGGTCGAATTGAGAAACCTCCTTTTTTGAAGTCGGTTAAAAAAGAAACAAAATGTAAATTACCTATTAACCGACGAGACAAGATTAAACCTCACTAAATTGACGCCAACTATTGAAAATTTATTTTCATAGCAACAGGTTCATCCCTCCCTCCCACTAAAATAGTAGATAATTCAACAAGTCAAAAAAGAGAATTTAATTCTAGGGACTAAGTTGGATCCCGAGAGCAGCGAAGGATTCTAGAGTAGAATCCCCCTTGCAGGTCTCTTAGATTCAAAGATATTAGCATTTGGAACCCGCGGACGATATTTGTGCGGCCCGCGACGAAACAAATAATTTTAGTAGATAAAATCAATGCTGCTGAATGTTGCAGAATGAACTCATTGAACTAAAGTACGACACAGACTGAAGTCAAAAGCTCATTTCATTGAACATCGTGAAAATCAGGAACACATTGAATTTTGGAAAAATGTGCCTATTAACAGCTATAAAAGTTTACGAGTTGTGCATAATTTATTTTGACAATATTTTCTTCGACGTATGTTACCTTTGTGAAGCTTCATTTTCCAAAATGAACTTCTTGAAGAATAAATACCTACTGCAATCGTCTTTCCACTCAGAAGACTCAATGAGTAGGTACCTATTTCATGTAGCCCTAAAGATGCCAACATAGAATAAATAATTAAAAAATTTGTCTCTATCGTTGCACCGGGTGTTCGTGGGTTCGATTCCCATCCGAGACAAATATTTATGTGATGTGTTTTGCGCCTGGGTGTTCTCTGTGTCCGTTAATTGTTTACTACTTAGCTCATTGAGTTGGTAAATAAAGATTTGACATTGGTCACAAGTAACAATTGCCATACAAAATCCATAGCGCAACGCGTTTTGACAGTTGATAAAAATATGTCCATTGATTGCATTGAGATATAAGGTCTATGATTGATTGGTAGTGTCAACTAAATGATACAAGAATATGCGGCCCGTACTGATACCTCACATTGTCCTATGTGACCCTTCACCAGAAAAGTGTGTCGAGCACTGCCCTAGATCAAGCGATTAGAAAAATAAGATGCCTGCCATTCGCGGGGTGAAGGGTTTGGAGTAGGTACCTATTTTTAAACATGTATTTGTCGATATAAATGAGTATTTATATGTCCTTAAAGTGTCGGTTACTGGTAGTCAAACACAGTGTGTTTGACTACCAGTAACCGACACTTTATACGTTCAAATTAATATACACGAAAAAATATGTAAAATTCTACTTTTTCAAACAACATGTCGTGAAATGTTTTAAACTAGCGATTCGTAAACGCGCTCCGTTTGACGTTTAAAAGTAAACTTCACAAACTTGTTTGCTTGTGTGCGTGTGTGTGCAACTACGACAGCCAACAAGTGTTTTTTCCATCATTTTGTGTCAGTTTTAATTATATAAAAATTTTATTTGTGCTTTTGTAATGGTAGTTTAAAGTCCAGTCTAACAAAACTCTATTTAAAACTTTTCTAGAGTTATTGGTGCTACTTTCTCAAAGTTTTAGCTAGTTGTGTGATAATAATCCGACGAATTAATAAGTTCTTGAAGTTTCCATGCTTTATATCAAGGAATGGAAGATTTTCCCAAGGAGCCTAAAACTTCACAGTGTGACCAGTAAGTACATAATTATAACTCTTGTTTACTTTATCCAGTAAGGGTGGCCACACGTACATGACCACCATGTCACTACTTACACACATGATTTCAGGAAGTGTTTTCAATTCAGGGATGTTTAAAATTGTGATAAAACTCTTTGGAACAAACTTCACGTTATATAAACCAGCTATTTATACTCAGCCTGTCCATTAAATAGATGCAAAGTTAACTTTTGAATGAAACTTGCCAACTATTTTGACAGTAGTTTACATAGTTAATTCTAGTGGTAGATATGAAGTAAGTGTGTTTATCACCATTCTATGCTTGTTTGTATTATTAAATATAACCTTTGTACAGATAGAACAGTACAGCCAAGCTTCTCCTATGTTCACGGAATCAGCTGAGTTGATTGATAAAGTTGAAACATTGTTTGTGTATTCTTAACTGTCAATAATTTACAAGTCATAAAAGTCCTGACGTTTACTTTTAATATTTCTACACAATTATTTTTTAATTTAATGAAAATTGCTATAGATTGGAAACTCCAAACAAAGTTAATAGTGAAAAAAACGAGAAGAGAAACATTGGGACCCTATGGATAGAGTGGGTACTATTAACATTAAGATTGTTTCTTAAGTTCCATTTTTGGCATTTAAAGGTGCGGTCAAAACGGCCAGACTTGCTTCCATACCGGACTCTGACACCAGACTTCAACAGATAATGTGCTGAAATATCTCCCATGTCCAGTGTCCACAGCCAGTCTGGAGTCTGGTAGGTTTCACTGCACCTTGACTCAATACACTTAACTTTTTGTGTAATTTAGAATAAAGAACTGTTAACTGTCTACAACCAACACCGTCGTGTGGCATGCACAGAGGGTCATCAATTGTCATTGAGGATAATTTGCCGGTGTCAATGCGCTCCGTGCATGTCACATTACGGTGTTGGTTGGTGATGGTACGGTATAGTGGGTATGATACACTGTTATAATAGTCCTTGTCATGTTTTTTTCCGTGTCTGATAAGTTCCTAGCACCTTCATGGTATGATAAGGTGTGGTAGGGAGACTCTTTTTTTTGCTGTGCCATATGGTATTTTTGTTATGCAGCTTTTTAGTGCTTCTAAAAAACATGTTACACGGGTACAGTGTACACATCAACTATCTACAATAGGTAATGTGGATGTTGATTGCTGTGATTATAAAATACAGTTTAGTGGTAACTGCATTGAATGTTCAAGTTTGAATTGAAAGCTGCTTACCTAATATCAAGCGCAAATAATACTCCACCAATTTCACAAATACAACAGTGCCTACACATGCTAATTTCCAGCTCAGATCTTGCGATCATACAAATTAATAAATGCTAATGATTGTCTTCAATGTTTTCGTGTTCTTATCAAGCGTGACTCACGACGATGCAACAGACGTGCCCGCAACATGCGCGAGAGCGAGTCACTTTTGAGAGAATTAGACTTAAATGGGCTTACTATTTAAGTCTAATTCTCTCAAAAGTGACTCGCTTTCGCGGATGTTGCGGGGATAATTCTCTCAAAAACGACTAGGATTAATACAACCAATTTTGTCCCAACAACCAACTTCAGAAGGTGCTAAAAAGTTATGTCATTTAATAACAGCCGTTCATCAGTGACTTCTATCTTTACCCCAAGTGTTAGTATAGGTATGTGTTCACTATAAGGTTTAATGTAATAATGGTAAAAACCACGATGGGGTTGACATATCTATTTAGATAAAAACCCCAAAACAAATAAAGAAAAACAAATCAAACATGTTGTGGGCAAACATTAATAACGCGATTGCGTATTGTGATGCAAAGTGAGGTTAGGGTTAAAATTCCGGACGTTTTAAAATTCCTCCCGCATGCTGGACACTGAGCTTAAATTCCGGACATATGGCAACCCTACGCAAAGTCAACTCTATTAGTGTTACATTGATGTGAAGCTGTCTGCCCGTCGTTATTAGTGTAGTCCCAACAAACAATTATTTGATCAGCTCAATTACCCCAGGACGCGAGAGATGATTGAGTTTTATAAATCTATTAGGTCCTACCGCTAGCGCCGGTAAATTGGGCTACTCAGACAGATCGCTAACAGTCAGTCTCTGATTAGGTTCATCACTATCATTGGCCCTCAGTATCCGCATTCTTCTTGCTGTGTCGTGCTTCCTTGGTCTGAGCAATGGCCAACCAGGACTTACTCAAATAAAAGTGGTGAAAAAAACTGTTGTCAATTGTTCGTGTGCTACTAGCAACTAGTCTTGGCCACTTGCTCAGCGGCTAGTTCCGCAGATTCATTAATACTATTTACCAAAGCATGTATCTAGAATATAATTCGAAGATATCCTAGAACCAACAATTCGAAGACTTGTGATATGCACCAACTCGCACTGGGCTCGCGTGGTGGACTGCTGGTGGTGGCCCCCTCACAGAGAGGAAGCCTGTGTCCCCGCCGTGGGAACGCTATAGTTTATAGCCCCTACAGAGGCATCAAGTCATGGATAATTATAATACTTATTTAATATTGGGCAATGGGTTTATAGAATGAAATTGAATTGCATTTAGAATTCTAAAGCAAAGAGGTCAGTACAAACACTAGGTAGAACGTTTTCCAAGGTGAGCCGAAATTTAGCAACCGTGGGTCCGAGGCTAAAGGTCAGTAGTAAATCTTGTTTAGAAACTAAGTTAGGTATGTTTACATTCATTTGTAACAAGTTGCTGCGTATTGGTCGAAAAAATAGGCGAAAGAACCACCGAGTGGTTCGATGTGGCAGTCAGGGGGAATATGGCGGGACTAGATTTATTCCTACCGAAAGAAAAACTGAGACAGTACAGTGAGATAATACAGGCTTAGTTAGTTATTGCTACTATTATTTCCTTTATTGGTTCTTTCACATATTGATTACATTTTTAAATATTAGAATATAAAACAATATAACCGGTCACTTGCTTTTGGAAACAATTGTTTCCAAAATTGAACACCCGTGATTGCTTCTGGCAACAATCGTTTCCAACAACCAATTTTACTAATCAACTTTAAACTTTATGTTGTAGTGCATAAAGTCCTCGTGAAACGTTTTTACGGGTGGTCAGCGCTCTTGAGAGAGGAACCTCCTAACAATACGCGCCGTGTCCAGAAGAACTGCCTTCTGAATCAAGCGCTTGATCCAGCTGCCCAGCGAGAGCCTCCTCAGATGTTGGTCCTCGCGAGCCAGATCGAGATATTTCAATTGTTTATCTTTCTCTGCTTTCACGAGGTTCTCGTCATGCGGGACCGTTATATCAACAATAATTGCGCGACGCTCCAATCGATCTATCACCACAATGTCAGGCTTTTTGGCAACAATAGTCCTGTCAGTGACGATAGGTCGATCCCAGTACAACGTGATATTACCATCATCGAGAACTGGGTCGGGCGTATACTTATACACTTCTCATCAAAAAAATCGAAACACCTCGCAGTTTATGATTTGATAAGGATTATCAGAAAAATGTGTATATTTAGGAATAAATGTAAAATGTCATTTAATAGTGAGTAGTATGAGGTTTTTAAATCCTAATGTTATTGTTCTAAATTCAAATTAAGTCTTCATAGGTTTCGTATTTTGTATAATGAGTAATTTTTACCCTGTATGGAATATGAAGGAAATGGGTAAAACAACACGCGTAAATGAAAAAAAAATGTAAGAAACGTTTATTTAATAACTTGTATTCCCTCCGCGAGCTCTTATTACTGCTTCCATACGGTTCTTCATCGATCGGATGAGAGTCACGATCACATGTTGTGGTATATTATCCCATTCCTCTTGGATTGCATTTTGCAGCTGGCTAAGTGTTTCTGGGGCTGGATCTCTTGCTCGAATTCGTCTCTTTAATTCATCCCATAGATGTTCAATGGGATTCATGTCCGGGCTTCTTGCTGGCCATACCATAATGGAGATACCGACTTCGGTAAGATAATCTCGTACGACGCCCGCGGTGTGAGCTCTAGCATTGTCGTGCATGAATATGAAGTCGTTGCCAATAAAATGTGCATAGGGCATCACATGAGGTTCAAGACACTGTTCGATGTACCGATGAGAGTTTAGTGCAGGCAGCCGTGGCCCAGACACAAAGGCAAGTTCTGTCTTACCGTCGGCGCTGATTCCTCCCCAAACCGTCCACGAACCGCCACCATAGCTGACCTTTTCTTCAATGCAGCGTTGTGCAAAGCGTTCTCCATCTCTTCTGTAGACCTTGTTCCTTCCGTCGTTACCATACAGCATAATTTTACACTCATCAGAAAACAGTACTTTGCTCCACTGAAGGTATGACCAAGTTAGGTGCTCGCGTGCAAAGTTAAGGCGCGCTCTTCGATGGTCTGCAGTTAATTTCGGCCCATTCGCTGGCTTATGCGGTGCCAATCCGCGTTCCTTCAACCTTCTTCTTATTGTAGAGTCACTTACAGCTACTCTTCGTACAACGCGAAGCTGCTGCTGCAGTTGAAAAGCGTTAAGGCGTCGATTTCGTAAAGAAGTTGTTACAATAAATCGATCATCTCGCTCAGAAGTGACCCGATTCCTGACAGATCCTGAACGGCGCGTGAACGAACCAGTCTCCCGATAGCGTTTGTAGACTCTATGAACAGATGATAAGCTTAGATGCAATCTTGCAGCCACAACACGCTGACTAAGTCCAGAATCCAGCAATGCCACCACTTGGGCGGCTTCTGCGGGCGAAGTATCCATATGTTTTAGAAAAAAAAGTTTTTTCAGACGTCCCAAAGTCACAGTACCTAAATGAAATAAGAAACAAAAAGTTTAAAGACAAGCGCTAATTTTTAGTTTTTAAACGAGAAACGTACTCCAACCCTAAATACACATTTGTCTCAAAACAGTGATTAATTTCATTTATAGGATAAACAAATGAAATTCTAATTTCGAATTTTGATATTTTCTTCTTACTGTAATGACCAAACTGCCAGCTACACAATAATGTTTTTTTTTTCATGGAATTAATTCTCTTTTGTAAAAAATTAGGACAAAAACAATAAAAACGAAAGTGTTTCGATTTTTTTGATGAGAAGTGTAGTATGGCACTTCTGATTACGGTTTCGTTGCGACACTTTACAAACTTAACTTAACTTTTTAAGCTCAAACCTTGTCCACCTATAAAAACCGGCCAAATGCCAGTTGGACTCGCGCACCGAGGGTTCCGTATAAACTTGTAGGTATTTGACTCATATTTTATATACAGGGTGGAATTTTTCAACGCCACCTGGAGGGAAAGTACTCTAAATCTGCATTCAAAGATTTTCGAAAATTCGCTTGCCACACTCGGGAATCGAACCGGCAAAATTACAAAAAAATAACACCCTATACTTTTATGGCATTAATCGATAGGGTCAGTCAATCATAAGGATCAAATCTCTCATCATCTGGCATGGCGGATGGCAACCGGCTCGCGCCCTGTTACCTGGGGCTTAACCTTAACGGTCGAAAAGTAGGTGTACTGAATCTACGATGTGAATTACTAATAACACCCCTGACTTTGAAAACGTAATCATAAATCTCCTAGTGCTGTTGTTTCCAGTTACCAACACTGATTTTGTTATATCGTCAACCGCTTTTGCTTGACGACGTCCCGCGACGTCAGTGATAAGATAACTCACAGTTCTTAATATCTCCAGTCACTTGCGTGTGCGTAGCTATCTGTGCACGTCTGCTCTGCACACCTCGTGTTATCGCCTCGGCTACTTTACTGCATACGTCGTACTTACCTGCTAGTGACGTCACTCGCAAGTCCTAAGTACATAGACAGTGTTTGCCAGTTGCTATCACCATGCGAATGCACTACAATTTGATGATGTCAATTTTTTACTTTTTGCCGTATCATATTTTTTATTGCATATTGTGTTATTTTTTCCATGAAAACAATTTTGTTTTTGCCTGCTACTAATACCTACTGAATAGCTACATTTAGTGTCTGGCATTTAAAAAGTAAATACATATGTACAACCGCGACACGATGCAGAGGTAGACAACAGGATATGACGGAGTTGAATGTCTTCCTAAGGAATGAGGATTGTCCATTTTTAGGGTTCCGTACCCAAAGGGTAAAAGGGAACCCTATTACTAAGACTCCGCTGTCTGTCTGTCTGTCTGTACGTCTGTCGCCAGGCTGTATCTCATGAACCGTGATAGATAGACAGTTGAAATTTTCACAGATGACATATTTCTGTTGCAGCTATAACAACAAAATACATATATAAAAAAACAGAACAATATAAAAAAATATTTAAGGCGGCTCCCATACAACAAACGTGATTTTTTTTTCCGTTTTTATAGATAACTAGCGACCCGCCCCGGCTTCGCACGGGTGCAATGCTGATACTAAATACACTACAGAAAAACTGTGAACGTTGTATATAAAAACATAGCGGCCCACTTCGGCTTCGGGTGTAAAATATATAGCCTGTATGTCACTCACTGAAAAAATGATTAAAATTGATCCAGTAGTTTTGATTTATTCATTACTGCCCGTGGCCCGCACGCGTTAAATTTGGAGTAAAACAATTATATTCCCCTTTCCCTATACCATGAAGATTTCCTACTATCTTTGGAATATCTAAATTCATACACTACATTTTTACTTATTATATAACAATTAATATATTACAGAATTTCTTTATATACAACGTTCACAGCTTTCTTGTCATTAGACAATACAAACATGTTTTCTCTAGAGGTTACTCTTGAAAGGGCGACATACAGTTGGCCATGTGAAAAACAGTCAACGCTCAAATCTAAGCCTGCAACGTTGAAGGTTTGACCCTGCGATTTATTTATGGTCATCGCAAAAGATGTCTTTACCGGAAACTGTAGGCGTTTAAATTGGAATGGTAAATCCGATGGTATAAGAGGGATTCGGGGAATCAACACATCTTCTCCGGTACCACATCCTGTCAGTATTGTGCACTCTATTATGTAAGTTTTCAGAGATTTTACCAGCAAACGCGTGCCATTGCAAAGTTAAAAGAGCTCCGATAAATAAACGCGTCCGATCGCTGCTAAATTCAAAATTTATAGGCACGCTGCCGTCCGCCTCGCCGCGCCGGCCGGTGCCGGCGCAAACGCTACGTCCCGCAATTTTTAAATCTGTAATATCTTCGAAAATATTCATTTAAATCATATGCTGTAAAGGGCCATATAGATCTATATTAAATCAACAATGTATTTAAGGTATTTAATTGGATAAGGATTAATGCCGTATTGGTTAAAATCGCTTCGGAAATTAGCCATTATTTGGCGTAAAAAGTAAATGACAAAAACATGTTATTGTGGGATATCCATAAGAGATAGACATATACCATCGCGGAGTTTTCTGTAGACCTTTTTAATGTGTACAATACTTAGTACATTATTTTGATAAATCTCGTAGGGTTCAGCCTGCGTTTGCAATGTAAGCGGAAAAAAATGAAATTATTTACGACTTCACAATAGAAATCTTGAAATTATCAGTGGTTCTCTAATATATTAAGCATGTTATTATACATATAAACCTTCCTCTTGAATCACTCTATCTATTAAAAAAAACCGCATCAAAATCCGTTGCGTAGTTTTAAAGATTTAAGCGGTCAAAGGGAAATAGGGACAGAAAAGCGACTTTGTTTTATAATATGTAGTGATGGTACGATACCCTTACGTGCACGAGTCCGACTCGCACTTGGCCGGTTTTTTTTAAAACATTGTACTAATTACAAAACCATTTCGAAGAATAAGGTCTCTAATTATTTATTTCTCGTTAAAATGAAAAAATACTCCTTATTCATTTATATTTTTAAAGCAATGTAGTCAACCTTTATTTGACCATCAATGACGTCATCTCAAGAAAGAATATTGGAAAATACGCTTTTTGCGATTCCAAACCGCAGGATTTGCACTCGCGCGATTGTCGCGTGTCTGAACGAGCCCTTAGCTTCATGTGAATGCCATTAAAAACAAACTGGCATTTGAGTGAGAGTCACTCACGTATGAGTATTTTCCAGTGATGACGTCATCAGTCATAAAAGTTTAAAATGAAATATAAATTAAACTAGCCATTAAATTTTAAATTTCAAAAAAATACAAATTTGTTCCTTAGAATACTATGTTTTAACTAAAAAAAACCGGCCAAGTGCGTGTCGGGCCACGCACAATGTAGGGTTCCGTAGTCTTAAAACGTTAATTTAATCCTCTTCCTACAGTCCGATTTGCCTCCGAACGATGTAATAATAAAAACAAACTTACATTTGCAGTTGAACAATCTGTGCTCCCCATTTTCCCAAAGTTGTAAGTACTTTTTATAAGTTGGTCGACTATTACGCGGAAACTTGTAAAGCCTACTTAGCTGTGATAGTTTTCCTTTTAACTTCGTTATATATTCACCTTTATTTTTTTAGTGATTATTCCAAACATACAATAATATTTTTACATGAGTAGAATATTGGAATCAAAGTGATGGGTCGTAGACTTATTAAAGCGGTAAGTGTTTTAATATTTTATTTTATTTATTAAAACTTCATGCACATAATGTACAAAGGCGGACTTAATGCCTTGGGCATTTTCTACCAGTCTACCTTATTCTACCTTATTTTACTCTTCAAAATTAACTTAATACAAACAGATTTTTTGTAGGCGTGTGATATGTATTTCTTACAACCTAGTGATCGTGTATTTGGTTATTTTCCCATTAAACCCATTCCTTACAAGTTACCTACACGTTTAAAAAAAATTTAATAAGTATTTTTTTGTTTTAGAGAAATACGTTCAGGCTATGCCCAAGACGTTATGGAGACACTGGAAGTATTCAACGAAATCGTCCTGGAGCAAAACCCATGATATTGAATGATACTGAATTATATGAAATGGTTGACTGCTCCAGAAGGTGTAACCGTTATTAATTGGCTATCTAAAACTCCCAACTTGAACCCTATAGAAAAATTATGGGGTCCAATGGTTTTAAATTGGTACACATCCGAATTCCGAAATAAAAACATTTTGGCTGAGATCATGTCATCGACATGGGAGCTCATGAGAGTAAAATATTGGTGTTGGAACATGGTGTGCGGTATGCGGAGCCGCTTACAGCAAGTTATAGAAGGAGCCAGTGCGCCACTTCGCTACTAACTAATCTACTTTTAAGTATTTTTAAACACGCAACACTTCCAAGCATTAACATGCCTTTTTAAAATGTTTATTAAATGGTTAGGTTTAAAAATATTATAAAATGTACCTATATTAATTTTGAACTATGAGTATTTACTTACATTATTTAGGTATATTTATTTAAATAAGTAATAAAACTTTTCATTACTTGCAATGATGTTGTTTCATTCCTTTATAAACTGCCTATTTAAAAACACATCTTCTTTCGTTAAAAAAAAGATAATAATTAAAACCAAAACATTGTGTACAAAAAGTTGTATCGAAACCAGGATAACTTAATTAACCTGGTTTCGAACACAGGTAACGATGAATACCGTTCTGTCATGGCGACCATGAGATGAAACCAATTCGACTCTTATAAATATTTTGAAATCAAATCTTAGTTGTGATGCTAGACGCCATATTTAAAAGAATTTGAACCATGTCGTATATTCTATAAAGTTCATTATCACACAATCACAAGCAACTGTTAAAATATATCTCGACCGGTAACCAGTTAACCAGTGTTACTGATGCGCGATGTTTTTCTTTATTAATCCACCCTCGCCTTGTTTATTTTTAGTTATCGTGTTGCTTATTAATACTCATTACATTAGTCTTTCAACCTTAAAGACAACAAGATAATGGTTAAACTCGCTTATCTACATGATTTATCGAATGCTGAAAGCGATAAAGTTCAAATTCGCTATTACACAAGGGGGTCAGATAACGTTGGCCACAGACTGTACCAAAGCAAAGCAAACTCCTTTATTTCCCTCCCTGTGTTACCTCGAGTGGTCAACATTTTCCAGTAACACACTTATTTTGACGAAGCTGTGTTTTAGTTTAGTTTCTACTGCATATTGAAACACTCGACCGGCCACCGCGCCGTCCAGAATATTGGCAAACATGGCTCCATAGGCATAGTCTCTTGAAAGTTTATCTCCCCCCTCTGTGTCAGTCGATATTGTTGATAGTGCGCCCACCCCCTGCACCATCCCTGTAACCAGTATCTACAGCATTGCTTAGATATGACGTTGTGGTCCAAAAAGATCCTGTAACTACGTTAATCTGTGTAGGTGTACCGTCGTGAAGATAACCAGGAACCACGACGTACGTCTACAGATTTCCACACACAGTATAAAGGATATTTCTATTAAATTATTTCGGCGGTGAAATGATTACTGAGTTACGCTAGTCAATCGTATTGTTAATATCCAAAGCCTTATAAAGGGTGTAACAAGACCCTTAACGAAGCCGAAAGACACTTGTTCTCCTCGTCATTGCGATTTTTTTTTTGTTCTAGACCATACCTGGAGACGAGTTACGGAGATATTGGGGGTCAAAGTTCCAAATTTTTGACTAGTTTTTTTTTAATACATATTTTTAATGTAATCAACTCCACGTCCCCGTATTATTCAATCCATCCACCAGCACAATGATTTGAGTGCGTTACATTGAGTCCTACCGTAAAACGTGATTTTCACCCCAAAAAAAAGTCGTTTCCCTGCAATAATTTTTGCATAAAGTTACTTAGTTTGATGTACAGAATACTTGATTGACGGCTTCGAGAAAGGTCCCTTTACACCATGTAGGTAATATTAAAGAAATTACGGAATGGAAAGAAAATTAGGAAACGTAAAGAACGATCTTCTCTGCGTGTTATGTCCACACAGCGTCAGTATGTGCTAACCCCTCAAGTTTTAAAATGTTACTCTGCTATAACATTGAATTCGTTACGAATAATCTAAAGAATATTTCAAAAAGAGTTCATTGTTTCGAATAGGATTCGAACCATCGTATCACCGAATGTCGTCATACTCATACTCTAGTTTAACGGACTAGCCGGCGAGCCCGTATGAATTTCGATGAAATTGTTATCTACTATCGTCCGAGTCACTTTATCTTTAGGTCTCTGTCTAATTGATATATGTTTCTTTGCTAATAAACCATTCTATTCTATTCTAATTGACTTTTATTCATTAAATAATAATATTAAGTTAACAAGTATAGAAATAATTTAACATATTTCTCAAAACCAGTCCCCATCGAGTCCCAAACTGGAACGGGCCGGGGCTGCCTTCAAGCGGCTCTTGCCCAACCTGAGGTCCAAACGCCTCCTGCCGGAGGCTTTACGCGGGGGTCGTGCGGTCCATGGCCCTTTACGGGGTCCCGGTGTGGGCGCGTTCCTTGAGGCGGTGAGCCACACACCACCTGAACGCGCCCTAAAAGGTGGTGGCCGTAAGGCTAATCCGGTGGTACCGCACGATCTCCGGCGAGGCGGCGAGCCTCCTTGCCGGATTGCCGCCATGGGATCTGGAGGCGATAGTCCTCGCTCGCCTGCACGAGTGGCGCGCGGAGGCACTACGCTGGGGAGAAACTCCGCTGCCGCGGCCAATTGTCGCTCAGCGGACAGACCTCCGGCGCGATCTCATAGCGACATGGAGAGAGCAACTGTCGCAACCCCGTGCAGGGCACGCCACAATAGTGGCGGTAAGTCCCCTCTTTGAGAAGTGAAGCCACGTGGTGGCTCTGGGCCGTCGACCGTAGGCGCAGGCCTGTGGACGGTGAGTAATGGGCTAGCTCGCCGTCCGTCCGTCTTATGACGACAGGCCGTGTCGACGGCGCGTTCGTGTTCCACGCCCGCCTCAAAGAGATGTCAGCAAACAGGAGGGCCCGCAAGGGCCGATGCCTGCCAGGGCTGCGAGACTGTTCGAAAGAGATACCGCGGCCCTGGAACACAAAAAAAGAACATGGATGGGTTTTAGTCAGTAAAAGTCTGACACTCCCTTCCGCTCCGCCCAGAGCGGGAGGAGTCATTTGATGATTTCCCATCCCTTAAAAAAAAGTCCCCTTCGAGTAGAATATTTACACAAGAAATAAACAGACAGGACAAACACAAACATGATGAATATTGTTAATTTGTTCGCTACGATCCGTTCAAGGACTTCACTAAACATTTTCCACTTAAAACATTCTTTGAGAAAAACTCCAGTCGCTATGTAAACATGGAATAATCTGAATGATTGTGAACGCGTCTCATGAATCTAGAAGGTTTACCATTCCGTACATTTCCAAATAATTTTAATTTATTAACAAAAATGTTGTTTTTATTTATATTGCTTATGGTAACTTATTATATATTTTTATCGACATGACATAGGTACTTGAAGAATGCATTATACCTATTATGTCATATTTTTATGTAAAAGTAATCTTAGCTTGTATGTCTTCTCTTTTTGTGTAGAAATTCGGGTATTTACGTACTCACGTACGTATTTATAGATCTCGGCCAAACCAATTTCCGGCTAAACTAGTTTGCCCTAGGCCAAACTGGGGCTCATCACAAAAGAACGATCATAGAGCATCCCATCTAAATGGGTTAGGTTAGGTTAGAACTGTGACCACTCACACGCGAGCCGAGCGAGGTTCGCGAGCGGTGCCGCGGCAGCGGCCGGCGAACGCCACTTCCAAGTTGGGCGCATTGTAATTGCTTTGCATGGGTTAGTGTATCCTGACACGATAAACCAGTAAACCGGTTTGGTCTAGGACTAACTAGTTTGTTCTGATATCGTGTTTGACCGGTAACATATGCACGGTAGGGTTAAAAAATTTTGTCCCTGGAAGTGAGGCTTACAGCTATCAGTTTGTTCAATATTTACTAGACTCCTAATAAGTTATTATTGTAGGATGAATTTGTCGGGGGTGAGTGTATTTGTCGGGGTCACGCACGGTTGAGCTTAACGTTACGGATAATAAAGTCGGGAAGCACGCGGGGAAAACGCGGGAAAATTCTCACGCTTATAAGTTGTGTCGAACAACCCCTTCGCGTCGTACTCTTTTTCATTTCAAAATACCATATTGTGGTGTTTGCGTAAAGCTCCTTACCTCGCGAAAGTTCAGTAAGCTCTTCCCCTAGCCTTCCAAGTGGCTACACCGACTTCGTTTGCAGTTGCACCGGGGATGAGGGGATCGGCACACCGCACAGACCTGTTGTACCTATTCAGTTCAAACGGCTCGTTAACGAGTTTAATCGCCCGCTAACGAGCGACTGAGATCGAGTGCCGGCGGCGCCGGGATTAACCCCATTCATAGACATAGCTAAAAACACACTCCCGGATACAACTGGGTAACAAAACAAATTATATGTATTGTACTGTACATTTTTCCAAAAATCCAATGATACAGTTTTGGTTTTCATCAAACTCGTGCTCGAGACTTCTTTTAGTATTTTTCGTTATTCCTCATAGTTTCGGATTTGGCCATCCACGCCCACTTGAAAAATTCACATGTAGCACGTCCTAAGGTGACGTACCTTTGGACGTGCTATGTACCTTTGGACGTGCTATACATACTATTATGGGTATATACAGGGTGGGACACCGACGCACAAACGGTTACCACGTATAATACGTGGTACTCAATAATCGAGTACATCATTCTGAAGCCACCACATAAAAAAAAAATCAGTAACTAAAATAAATAATTAATAATATAACTAATTTAATAACAGAACTAATTTTTATTATAGTCTCGTATAAGTTGTTTCTGAAATTCGAACCTAGGTTCGCAGCAAAGAGAAACACCTTTATTTGAATTGTCCTGGCATTCTTCATTTCATGTCTCTGAACTCTAAGGGCCTATTTCACGATGTCCGAATAGCCACTACTTACCGAATAAATTCAAAAATGGAAGAGAATTTGTATGAAATTATCTGCCAAATAAGTTAACGGGAACTTAATCGCGGGTGGTGAAACAGGCCCTAAGTGTCACAATATAAGTTTTTAAACTGACATGTTCAACACCCCAGACATTCCCAGTAAATATCCCGTTTCAAGTGTTAATGATAACCTTAGTGTCACGTTCGTTACAAATTGTTGAAATCCTGTATGACCAACTAAAAGTATTAGGTACTGACTGCATTCGGAATCTCATAATACCTGGCAAATATCTACCTGGATTATATTGTTGCTGGCATTATTTCATCAAGACTGTTTTAAAACCCAAACATTTGGAAGATACGGAAACGTACCAACACTACCGACCCGCGCTGAACTCGAGAGGTGGATTTCGCCCATTCCCTCTCACCGAGAGGAAGCCTGTGTGATCTGTGTCCTCGCAGTGCGAACGTTATAGGTTCATTAATGCTTATCGATGCAGACCACTGAGCTAGCTAGTACTGAATATTCTACTGGCTCACGTATTCATTGTGGTGACTAATATAATAATAAAGACTATTATCACCATAAATCGTAAGTTATTGTAATGTAACCACAAATTATGGACATTCTAGAACATGGCATGCCTGCTTACCATGGCGCTTTCATAAAAGATTCATGTATGATTAGATTAGTAGGTGTTGTTGTGAACGAAAGCCGGCAAGACGCAGACGGCTTTATAACTCCCGCTGGACAAACTGGACTACACACTGATTTGCTCATTTTATGAGAAAAACTAAGAAGGACGCTTGTAAGTGCATTTAACCAGAACTTTTTATTTGGTCGATAGCTTAGTTTAGCAACTGCTAACCATGCAAAATCTATATCTATACAAATCAATAAAATTGAAGTGTCTGTTTGTAATATCAAAATAACAGCTCTCTACTTTAACAAAAACACATTTTTTCCAATTTTTGTCTGTCTGTTCCGTCTAATCTCCGAAACGGCTGGACCGATTTTGACGGAACTTGACAGGTAGCTGATGTTATAAGGTCAAACTTAAGCTACTTTTATTTAAAAAGAATAATTATAGGCTTCCGTGCAGAAAAAATAAAACCCTTGAAATTGTTAACAAAAACCTATTCAAAAAGGGGAGGTAATATTTTTTAAAATAATTTACGAAGGTTGCGGGCAGCAAGTGAAAAATAAATAACTTAAAAAGACAGTTTTCGACACCTACAATTTTAGTGAATTATTCGTGTTTTCGACATAATGATGAAACTATTTTTGATAAGCTTTTAAAATAGAAAAGCTTTTAATTTACTAATCCTTCAAGTATATTCTCTCTCATTTATCTTGCTCTTTTATTTATATTTATTTTTGAATACATACTGAAAGTGTGATACAACTAAAAACTAGGTACCGCATATAATTTCTACCGTAATAACTTGGTATGCTGGCTAGTCAATATTTATTTAATTAATTGTATTTATTTTAAGTTAATAATATTAGTAATTTTAGCGTGCATACGTACGTACTAGTTAAAATCAATACACTTTTTAAATTATTTTTACATACCGTGTAGGTAATCGATTCTACTCCCGATTCCGAATAAACGTGTTTCCCTACCTTAAGCGACACCTATACAAATGCCTTAGTGAAAGCGGTCGGATTTCAATCGCTGAACTCAGCGTAGGTAGAGGGTTAAAGTTGAATGAAACTACAACAGTGCATTCATTTAGGTTATGCTTAGTGTTAGTGAAAACATGCATTAGTGGCAGGCCGTGCCTATTGTATGCTCCCAAAACAATGCATTGTTATCAATAACGGTTATTGAAACTCGGTTAGTGATCGAATATCCCGATTATCTGCTCATTAAAGTGTATCATAATGATATGCAGTTCTGTTCCGTATTTATTGTGAACTCTGAACGGCCGAATAACTTGATATTATCTATGGGAGGATTCGGTCCGATTGAGTTTAATCTTTATTATTAAACTATTTGCGCTTTCATCAGAAATCATTTTCTATACAATTTTTACGCATGACTTATATATTTAATAGCGCAATTAATTGAATGTGTAATTGTCATGAATTTAGCTAGGTACATGTTAAAACATTCATTCATCTAGTTCTAATAAATTATAATAGAGTTTAAATAAATTATGTAGGTAGGTGCATCTATTATTATCATAATAAATTAACCAATTATTTCACTATTGTATTGTATAACGGGCTGGTGTCCGCTGCAACTCCACGTCGAAAGCGCGTATTATGCGGGCGGAAAAATTTCATTGTTATTATTTTTTAAATATTGTTTAGAAATCTGTTAAGCAAATAGTTATTATTAGAAGACATCGCCTGTGATACAGGATTATACAGGCAACGAACTTTGTTATACCTAAATTATTTACCAATTTTAACTTTAAATATAAAAAAAAAAAATTGTTTGGTCATCTGTTTCTTGTAAACTAAAATCCTACTTATATTTACCTGTGATACAGAGGCACACTTTTAGGGTCAACACGAAAGCGGATGAGAGCAATGAATCACGAACGTGCTATTGCATCAACCCCAAATATGTTTGATCCCATCAAATTCAAATTCGACGGAGAATTAGCACTTTTAACACTTCCTAATATTTAGTTTTCTATAATTTCAAGACGCTATAAAAATCCAGATTCTGCCACATTTCAGTTTACTTAAACCTCTAAAGCCGTACGCACACCCACATACGGACATCGAAACTATAAGGATTCCTTGTTTCCCTACAGAACCCAAAAAAGTGCTCAAGTCCATGTACAATAAAAAGAAAGATAGCAACAGAATTAGTACAAACCGCAGCTAAACCGATGTTATGCCCATAATTGCGTCACAGCAAGGAGTCGTTCAGTACAAAATCCGTTCCGCGCGAACTAGACGGAGTCGCACCATAAGTTTAATAAAAAAATAAATTTTATTAATTTCGACAAATCAGTATTTTTATACCTTTTCTTAGGGAAGGGTAACCAAAATGTCCGACTTGAGTCCATCGTAAGCCGGCAACTCGGCAACGTCATCAGGGCGTCATTGTGTCCAGCTACTGAGCGGGGGTCTGTTTCAGGTGACGCCAGCAGCGGGAGCGGCACCTGCTCATGACGCGCTACCGGCACATCAGGTACCCACTGCAACCAACTGCCGTCCTTTCTCTAAGGCTGCGTCATACCCTGGCGCTGAAGGTTTAGAGAATCGACGGCTTGTCCTTCACACTATGTTTTGTGCACGTTTCCAGAATACAGGCGTCTGTCCACGGCGACGCTTTATCGTAAGCAACTCTGTTTTGATTGTGGATTAGGAAGTAAGCTATTATAGAAATATTTAAATTCAAGACTCTCAATTTAGCTCAAAACCGGATAAAAACGTCAGATTATTTGTCGATTGTTTTGTCAGATTGAGCGTCGTCGACTATTTGCGTACTTATTTTAATAGTGAAGGTCACGCGGGTGGTTCCCCAATTTACATACTTGTTACTGCCTAAATACAGTGTGGATTAGTATGTACATCCATAATTCTTCTTTGTCATTCAAATGCCTCATATTAACAAGCAGTTTGTGTTTGACTGATGTTATTCTGTCACCCCATGGTATATTCGTGCACGTCCAAACTGACCACAGTAATATTATGTGTAGCGATGAGTTGGTATGCGAATGGTGACTAATCAGTAATCGGCTTAAAAATGAACGTGTGTATGTATATTGTATGTGTGTGTGAGGCATGTGGGCGTGATGTTTGCCTTTCATTCAACTCATCATCGATTTTCGCAGACCTAGTTTAAACGTACGTATAATGATGCCTGTATTCCCTTTTTCATAGTTACTTTAGGAAATGTTACATGAGACTTAAAGAGTTACCAAACCTAGTCTGGAATCCAGACCACGGACTGCAAATTCAATACAGAAAAAAAAACATGAAAACTGAACCTGACTATAATTAATCCAACCCTCCTGGGTTGACGCCCAAGCTTAGCTCGCAGTCTTCAGGTGGACAACCACTCATTGCATGAGTAACAAAACAATCTCATGACGCCAACAGCTTCTGAAAATACTTACCTGATATTCTTAATTCGTAACCAAACGACTGATTAGTCCACACTTACACAATCCACTACTGGTCAAATTTGTCGCTTCTTATATCATCCACGCACGCACAAGCACAAGCACGTCCACAGTAATCTTCATCATCACCAGCTGGACCTGAGACCTGACTCTTGGGGGTCTTTTTATTGCTTCAGTAGTCAATAAAAGCTCATAAGATGTTTGAGATACTATCATTTCAGGATCGATACATTTGGCAGCCATAATCTCGCAATCACTTTGTTACGCTCTGTCACTTACATATACTCGAATATCATAAGACTACCTGATTTCTTAAATTCTAAATCCCGATCTTGAACCAGTAGCTACTTAACTTTTCTGTGGCTTCCTCACGCAACCAAAGGCTACAATATTTATTTTTATTTGACTTATTATGGACGAAAAAGCAGTTACGTGTTCAAGTTTAATATTAGATGGTTAACTAAAAAGGAACGGAAACGTATTTATAATTTAATTTTAGATTAAAATTGTGGAGAAAGAATATTTGTAGCCAATGTCTAAACTTTTTACTACAAAGAGAGAAGACATCTATGGTCATGAAGTTTGTGTTACTTATAGGTTTCCACAAGTTGACGAAGAGACACTCGTGCCCCGGCGTTGGTCCTGCATGAATCCACATGGAAAAGCCGGGGCCCGCGGGTCGCCTGTCTGATAACAGCTCTTGCTACTGTTTAGCGTAACTTATTTGTGATTTCAATACAGTCAAATCTTTGTTACTGCACTAATCATGCAGCATCATGACCACCGACCAGAAGTAAGCGCTGAGACTCTAAACTTAAAACATTATATTGCTGTAGTAATTATGTGTAGGGTATCGTTACAATAGGGTATTAATTGTAATTTAATACTTACTATTTTTAATTTAATATGCACCATGGGTAACACCAAGCTGCAGTTGCGATGTATCAGATATTATATCCATGTCCATATGCACCACCAAAAATGTACTCACCATCGGGTAGGGCTTTGCCATGGTAATAATATGTTGTGTCATGAAACAAGCATAAATAAATAAAATAAACTATAATATAGTTGTATGATGTATGAATGATGCAGATTCGGGACACAGAAATGACTCAAATGTGACATTCTTTAGGTTTGCGTATGCAAGACAAAAAGCGCATTGTCTTTGATTAGTGGATTTTAATAATACTCAAAATAAGTTTAAGTAGT
This sequence comes from Eurois occulta, assembly GCA_950022335.1. Lineage (NCBI taxonomy): Eukaryota > Metazoa > Arthropoda > Insecta > Lepidoptera > Noctuidae > Eurois > Eurois occulta. The sequence continues at coordinate 12,607,183 of OX465477.1, read as the reverse complement.
TTAGAAGAATGGGTAATCAAATCACGGCGTAATACGTAAATCAATAAATGACCTTGACGCTTGACTGTTCACTGAAATGAAAGCGGTCTAGATAAAACGGTAATATGTATAAAGTAAACGTTTTACAAATATATTTGTATTGATTCAATTTGATTACTAGTATGAGCCGGAAAACTTTTGCGAAGCTATTTCAGGGATAAAATTCGTCCCCAAAAAATTTTCCGTGAAACGAAAGCCAGACCTTACAACAAACTAACAAAGATGCGTACAAAAAAGTACTATACTTACATAATAGTGAACGATATGAATAGCAACTAAATAGACGTCAATTTTTACGCACAATGATGAGTTCACTAGTTCCTCCCGAAAGAGTTCTGTCGACCTAAGTCAATAAAAAAACAAAACTTCATCGTCCATTGTCAAGATCACTCTTATTGTCGATTCTTATAGCTTTGGAGTGAAGTTTTATAAGTAAATGCGTTCGCAGGCGGAAGGGGTAAACTCGAGGAGTTTTATATTTGGTTTAGAGGACGCAATGTCCTGCACTAGTGGATAGTTAGGTACTGTTGCTTCTTTTCAACAATACTATATCAAGTTTTATCTATTCGATTGGAATAAAACTATTCTTTATTTGGTTTGTCAAACGGGGTCCCAGTACTAACTGGTTTGTTGAGGTCACGTAGGCAGTCAGTCCACGTAAAATACTGGTATTCAGCTTCATCTGGTTAGACTCTTCGTACTGTATTAATTCCTCGATATAGTGTTGCAGGGTGTACTGTTTATTATTCTTGATGTACATAATATAACAACGATCTCCCAAAACTACGACGGAATCGTGCGTACTGTTCGCCGATCAGCACATAATGACTTCCTGTAATGACTCTCAACACCTTCGTAACAATTTAAATATTGTTATGTCAATTATAAAAAATTGTATGAAAGACTAACTTCGAAATTAACTTCTCTAAAACTAAAATTATGCAATTTAGACCTTTAAAAAACCCATATACAGGGTGGAAACTTTCAACGGGGAAGTAAGGAAAACTACGTAAACCGTTGCAGCTACATGAAAATAGTCTTAGGAGACTAACCATAATTTTGTGAAATTTAGATCCCCATACTTACACATAAAAAAAAAATGTAAAGTTATTTAGAAAATGGCAATTTTACACAAAAAAGATTGGGTGCCAATCGATCCTGTTTCTATAACTGATAAAAACTTCTATGGGACAAACCCAGGTTGGAGTACTAAGGGCACGCCACAATAGTGGCGGTAAGTCCCCTTTTTGAGGAGTGGCTAGAGAGGCGCCACGGCGCCCTCACCTTCCGCCTGACGCAAGTCCTCACCGGACACGGTTGTTTCGGGAAGTACCTGCACCGAATCGGGCTGGAGGAAACGCCCGGGTGTTAGCACTGCGAGGATCGCCCGGAGGACACGGTGGAGCACACCGTGGAGGTCTGCTCCGCTTGGGCGGAGCACCGCCGTGTCCTCGTAGCGGCGATTGGCGGCGGCGACCTCTCGCGTCCGGCCCTGGTTCAAGCTATGGTTCGGGGCGAGAGGGAATGGGAAGCCGTCACCTCCTTCTGCGAAGCAGTCATGCTAGCGAAGGAAGTGGCGGAACGTGAGAGGGAGAAAACCTCACGTCCCAGCCGCCGCGGGAGAAGCACTGGGCGTCGCGGGCCACGTGGTGGCTCTGGGCCACCGTAGGCGCGGGCCTGTGGACGGTGAGTAATGGGCTAGCTTGCCGTCCGTCCGTCTTATACGACGACAGGCCGTGTCGACGGTGCGTTCGTGTTCCACGCGCGCCTCAAAGAGATGTCAGCAAACATGAGGGGCCCGCAAGGGCCGATGCCTGCCAGGGCTGCGGGACTGTTCGAAAGAGATACCGCGGCCCTGGAACATAAAGGGCAAAAGAAGGAACATGGATGGTTTTTAGTCAGTAAAAGTCTGACACTCCCTTCCGCTCCGCCCAGAGCGGGAGGAGTCATTTCATGATTTCCCATCCCAAAAAAAAAGGTTGGAGTACTAAAAAAGTCAGAAATTGCAAAAATCTTTTCCCATACATTTTGTTTGAAATTTATAACCAAAAAATCGATCCTGTTTCTAATACTGATCAAGTATAGTACTATAATAGTAAGTACAATAATATTAATTGCGTTATCGAGGTTTTCGAGCAGACTTTCTTTTCAAACGTGATGAAAATGGTTTTGCGAATTTTCTTCAAAAGCATTTGGATTGTGATAGAAAATTATGTTATGCAATAAGGGTGCTATGCGATCAATTTTTGTTGTTGTGGAAGTTAGAAATTGGACGATGAAATCGAGGCGTCTCATTTGGAAGCTGCGATACGTTCTGCGTAGTGCGAGACAATGATAGCGTTCTCGGCGGGAGGCGGGCTGTGTGTGACGAGATAATATATGTGCAGTCTGTACCCAGTGCGTGCGTGTATACACTGCTGCCTACCACAAGTCTACGACGTAAAAAGGAAATAAACATGGCTTCTGAACTTGAAAACGTTTCTTTTAGACACAGATTTTACTTGAGTTCACAAATGTTTCATAAATAATTTTAAATCCACTAACGGCTGGGTGTAGAAGATAGTAATTATGCACAACAGTTAACTGTAAGTGAGCCCTAACTAAGGGTTTTTAAGTTTATCAGCAAAATATGGAAAGTGTTTAATTTTTGCCGATAAAAATTCTGTTGGGCACGCGGCTCTTAATCTAATAAAACTTAACAGTGCTGTACAAATCATTGATAGAAAAACAGAATTCAGTCAAATGAATTACAAATAAAACCCTTGACTTTTCGGCCATGGCTAAGAATTCGTCGCTGCCTGTTCTAAGACCGCATTATAGTCATTTAGGTATACCATGCCCACAAATCTTCTTACAGTAGAGAGCAAACCTAAATGGCACCTTCTCGAAGACAACTCACACTTACATCATACATTTCAAAAGCCCGTGGTAAGAAGTTAGGACACTATATCGACATGGCTCTGACAGTCCTGTCGAGGGAAGCGGGAGGAAGGGGGTGGTGTCACCAACAGACGCAACAGGTATTTGTTTTCGTTGGCAGCAATTTGTGTGTCATTTTATACTTACTAACTGGAGCGTGATCCATGTTTATTTGTGTAGGTATCAAATTGGCTATCAATAGGATAGTTTGCTGGGAGTCTCGTCAGCTAAAACACATGGACGTAGTGAAATACTGCCGTATGTAATTCTAACATTTAAGAAGATCTGCTTCTTAGAATTTCTCAGCCTTATTGGAATCGATGACTTTTGATTGATTGTCAAATCATTTATGTTGTAACTATAGAAAAGTGTTTTAATGCTGTTGCTCGTTGGCTAGGTAAGCCAGCGTTCTTATCTCATGCGCTTAAATTCCAGTCGACTCTGACCTAATTAGATGTGGATGGGCTTTCAAAGTCTAAGTAAAATATACCTTCGACCGTGCAAGTTTATCCATCTATTGTGAGAACTAATGACATTAATCTACATTTAATTATTATTATATCTAGCCCATATTGTCCCACTGCTGGGCAAAGGTCTCCCTCCATTCCTTCCAACAGTCACGATTCTGTGCTACTACTTTCCAATTCTCAAGGAAGACATCCAGTTCGTCCCGCCATCTCCTTCGTGGTCTGCCACGACCCCGTGTTGTACTGTTTCAGGGCACCAATCCTCAGCTTGCTTTACGGGCCCACAGTTCATACTATCATAAAATAATTAAAAGGCTCATTTGAGAGAAATAGAGATTTTAACATGAAACTCACTTAACTGAGTGCAACGAAACGACACACCATGAGTTTTGTGTAAACGAGGTATTTCGTGTGTACCACCCGATAACTGAACAATAGTACAATATCAGTTGATGTTAGTTGAGAAAAGTGATCACTATTTTTATCATAACAAGATTAGCCAAATGATAAGATGTTTGCATCGGGTTTGCCGAGTTATGTGCCGACTGCTGATCAAACACCGCCTGGCACCGGATGTTGAACTAGGATAGGACCTGCGGCGAGCCTCTTGCCAAGTCGACTCAACTTAACATAAACAACTTAAAATAAACGTGTATTTGTCGATAGAAATGAGTAGGTATATACTATGCCCTTAAAGTATCGGTAACCGTTAACCAAACATACTGTATATTCATTTTAACTTTCCGTAAAATATTGCAGATTTCAAATGATTAAAACGGATAATTAAAAGCCAACGACAATTACGATTAATTCGCTGGACGGTAGACTGCGTAGCAGTTTCGTAGGCTGTCGTAGTTAGTGCTCAGCGGCGTAGACGCTGCGTAACAGCTCCGTAGCCTAGCGTAGAATCGGTGTAGGCCCTTGTAGAGGCCGCGTAGGCGTCGCACGTCACACAATAACAAACTAAACTTCCGTCATATTTTTTTATTTGCAAATGTATACAACCTGTATTTATTAATTCAGTTTTATTGCGGGTAATCAATGTTGTATATGGTGGCATCAGTGAATAAATTCTAACTTTGATCTAAGATTTGATAAGGGGACGTGAGGCAATTTTGGCGATTTTTCGACCCCCTTAGTGAGATGTTGTGAGATTTGACTTGACCCCCTCACCCCCCACTTTCTCCCTCGTGAGATTGGGTGAGATTCGGCTAGACGCCCTCCCCGCCCCTAAACGCCTCACGTAATTAATGGACGCCCCCAAACTTATGTCTCGAAAACGTGAACCTTTAGAAGATTTTTTCCCAAACCTTGAATTCAAACAAACGTTTGTCTTATTGATTTATAATAGTCTTCAAGAATGATCATTACATAGACGGGATATGTGACAATGCATTTACATTGCAAACAAATATGTTTGCACAGGCCTGTCAGTTTTATACAAACACTGCGCTTGTACGCTCTTCCGAAAGAATTAGAGCAGGTGAGTATTCTCTCGCGTCGTACAGTGGATATTTCAAATATCGAATCGAATATTGTAACCTCCCATGATATTTACTAAAGTCGGATCTATATTGATCGAAGAGTCGGATAATAAATAAAAGAGAATTGTGTCGGGAACAGTGGTCGCAGGACGCAGCTCACGTAGCGCTCCGGGAGCCAGTGTCGGGTGTCAGACGAGATTGCGGCGGTGTCGCGGTGATTAGCGCCAGTGTCCGGTGACATTGTCCGGACTGATAATGTGATATTTTCCATGATTTGGTTTACCGACCTAATTCTCGGTTTTCCTGTTGTGATCCGTTTCTTTTTGATCACCAGTACCTATATGTTTAAGGAACAAAGTACAAAGATTGCTTCTAAATTCTGTGTCAGCATCATCTGTGGCTGTACAGCCGCGGGTGCCATCCGTCGAGCATATTGCCCCATTGTCACCATTTCTGAATTCATAGTCCATGTCATTTAACTAAATATCAGTCCTACGAGTATCTAACGGTTTTAACAACATTAGGCTCGTCGTGTATCTCGTAGAGCCAATAAACTGTGTACCCTGAAAAAAGAAACATTGAAAGTAAAATGTGGTGTCGCATGCATAATGCGGAGTGCCCGTAGAGCTGTGCGCGGGCGCACGCACATGCTGCCACTCGTGACTCGCGACGTTGTTGACAAACTCTTGAACACTATTTAGATATAAACAAAAACATCGCAAACGTTCATACATACGCCCATCGACATGTATTAGCAGTTACCTATCGAGGTGAGGATTGACTAGTGCTTAGATAAAAGTATATGTTAGGATTTTTGTTTTGTGATTGTATTGCCATAAGTCAGAGTCCCTAAAGTTTGAAAGCCGATCTTATCCAAAAGCTATCGCTGAATAAAAATGTAGTAGGTACCTTGAATTCCCCGTTATAGGTATTATTGAAACAAGGGCCATCGGTGCGCATAGCTATTATATTCAATTGTGTCTGGATACACAGAAATCCGCCGGAAACATATTTGGGAAGGGGCTAGAATGATGTGGCGCGAGAATGAATCATTTGGAGGTCGACGACGTACAGACATGAGAACATGTAATTTAGTTGTTGTAGTTTGCACTTTTTAAACCGACTTCATTGGATTTGATTTTCTCCTATCGCATTGATTGGAATTTAAATTTTCGAGAGAGATTAGCTCTTATCTCAAAGTTGCTAGCTATTCCTCGTAAAAATGTATCATACACGTACGTACATCGTACATGTAGTGTATTATGGATATTTTGGTTTTTAACCGACTTCTAAAGAAGTAGAGATTTTGTAGATTAAGCTCACGCGGTACCTATATAAATTCTACTAACTTTGCTTCGGTACTTTATGAGTTATCCTCTATAATATGCAAAAAATAACAAGGGCACAATATTGGTTCGACAAATGATAGCAGCCAAGAGTACGACGCTACGTAGGAGGAGTGGAGTGAACCCAAACACATTTAAATATACTTTTATAGAGTTAGACTGGACAACGCAAACAAAAACGAAATCAACTTGCTCAACTAGTTGCTGTCGGTTCATTTTGCTAAATGGCCTTACTAAGTCATGGGATCCTATTTTTCTAAGACAGTTCTTCTGATATCCTTTCTATGTGTTTGTGTTAAGAGTGTCAGCAGAGCACGCGACATAGGTACTTATACTTCTTTGCTGCATACATTACAGTTATCAATTCAGTTTAGACGCATAATGAGACAGAAGCCATGTTATTCATACAGTGATCAGATATATTATTATGTGTCCTGCTTTCGCGCCACGTGGAGAGGGAAACGTGAGGGTTCCACGGTCACGGGACTGAGCTGTCATCTAAACTAATATTATAAAGAGGAAAGATTTGTGTTTTTGTATATTTGTAACGAATAAACTCAAAAACTACTGGACCGATTTCAAAACTTGTTTCACCATTAGAATGCTACATTAACCCTGAGTAACATAGGCTATATTAAGTATCGCAAAAAAATGTCCACCCGTGGGATGCCAGGACGAGCCGCTAGTATGAAATAAGTATGTATATGGTTTTATTAACTACTAGCTTATGCCCGCGGCTTCGCTCACGTTAATTTAAAATTTGACAATCAATTCACATTTCTTAAGGTTTTCTATAATAATATAATTCAATCATGATTCGAAAGACACGTGGCGTCATCTTATCTTAGGAACGTTATTGTGGTTTTCCTCGGAAACAGTATTTTTTTTTTCTGGATGAAAGGTGACAACCAAATTCTCTATGGTGACAACGTATATCAGTGGTTTAGGTGTGAAACGGTGACAAACAATGAAACAAACTTACTTTCGCGTTTATAATGTTAGTTAGGTTTAAGTTAAACTATTTTAATTAACTGTTCCATTTTTGACCTTGTAGCCTGATTTGTAATTACAAACCATTTTTAAGTTCCAAAGGACCCTTTTGAATTTTAACTTTTCCTATTGCAAAACATACAAACTGATAAAATAATGAACCATCTTAACACGCGTCGGATTATCAGTATATTGCCACATCGTATCACTTCCACCTTTGATTGGAATTGATTAATGACCACTTTACGTTTGCCGATAAGGAACCTGTTGTTAGCTAGTGATCGAGTGATCAGGCGCATACTGCATGCTGCGTGTGACACTCGTGTTTCTGAGTACTTTTATTAGTTTTTCTTGTGTCCCACTGTTGGGCACAGACTCACCTTTGATACCTGGTCAGATCAGGCGTCTTCCGATTCCCTTTTTGTTATTATCCACTATGCATTTGTCAGCCCGCAGACTGGATTTTGTGTCTAGTTGATGGCAATAATGCACATGAACCGGAACGTCGATCCGCGTACTAGGTAAATTATAGTTATAAAAAAAAAACTCGCGATGTAGTTTTGTCGCCGATCCGCGTTCTGGCAGTATAGCAGGATTGCGCAGATCAGCGGTTCTAGTGCACGTGGAGAGTTGGAGACCAAAGGTTAATCATACCTGGCGAAATATGAGACTTTAAGTGCACCTTCGCTTATGCGATGCTATATCCGAAATTCTGATTGCTTAATTATTGGATTTTCATCAAATCGGTGCTCGGTAGCTCTAAATAATCGTCAATCAATGTAAATATTATTTTTGAACGGCTTCCCCCGTGTTGCACGGCTGGTTTGATCCCGGTGCCAATTAGCGCGAACACACACATTGTGGAGGTGGAGGGTGAAGTATCGCGGAGGGTGAAGTATCGCGGAGGGTGAAGAATCGCGGAGGGAAGCCGCTGTAACTTGTTACCTGTAGAAAAATATACGGACTAATAATGGACACTAGTAATTGCCGTGATTAGGGAGAGGGGAGCCGACTCTTTGTCACTTCATAGGACTTACTGTACTTTGCTTTTAGATATACTTACATTTTTATCGGCAGATATTTTAACGATGAACTTAAAACTTGTCGGGAATTAAATATAATGGCTGTTTTTTTGTGGACATGAGGTCATGGTAACAGATTGTCCAATTGACATCCCCTTTTTTGAACATGATGCTTTTGGTTTCATGAGGTTAGTAATCAACCTATGCTTGAAACAATTTGTACACAACTTTACACAAAACATGGTTACCTAACCTCAATATACACATATAGGTTATTGATCAACTATTTAAAAACCACGTTTAAAATAGATATGCCAACAGTTTACCTAAATAAGCCTTCCTAGTTTATGTATAATACTAGCTTTTACCCGCGACTTCGTACGCGTTAGGTTCGCGATTTGCTTAAAATACCTAAGTTTTTTTTGGATAATATTTTTGTGTTCACCAAAAATCTAAAGGATGGCATGTATGCATTTCTAAAATGTTTATTCTTCCCCGAAAAATACTGATCGTGCACCAAATATTCCTGAATATTACACAAAATATTTAGTATGCATCCTAGAGATGGTCGACGTCAGGGGCACCCCGAGGTTCGGTTAGTTAGGTTCCTGTAAACCTTGCAGACAGAAATAGGAGCCCCGCGCGGCGGGGCTCCGTCGACCTGCTGGCGGAAACTAGATATAAGTAATTTAAAATTATATCATTGGTGTTTGATTCAAATACATTTTGCAGTGCATTATCTGAAGTAAAACTAAAAAAATAAATGCTTGTTTTTAAAATTAGGTGTATTACTATTTTTACAAATTTGCAACAGTTGTTAAATAGATGCTCGTTATGACATATTTTAATTAATGAACATATTTTGGTGCACATTCAGTATATTTGGTGGAACACAGGCAAAATTAGGTAAATGAAATGGGAATAAATTGAAGTACCTACTTTTAAATACCATCCGTTTTTTTTTACAAATATCAGTACATACTCTAACCCCCAACTTAAAGGTGACATTTCCAATCCTTTCTTAGTAACTACCGTATTAAGAACTTGCTAGATTTCATGTTTCTGAATGTAATAGAGATAGAGAGATTTTCTTTTTTTTTAAAGAGATTTTCTAGAGATTTCGTGATTAGTCAATGAGTGAATGGTATTGCGCTTTCAAGTTTCCAATTAAAAGGTATAAAAAAGTATTCTTTGTCCTGACATGATCTGTCGTGTGGCTTTCCGTTCAGCTCTCAAGACAAAAAAAAGGGAAAACAGACAAATAGAGAAAATTATTTTCGCACTTAGAATATTAGTATAGATAGCATGGCTACAAATAGTATCGGAGTATAGACGTAGTATTTTAAACGTTGAAAGCAGAAACCCCTGCAGTGAAAAGTTAACGTAACTAAACATAAAGAGTTGAAAGAAAGAAAGGAATAATTGTTACGTTTAATCATTTTTGTTAAAAACTTTTTTGTGGTCTTGCCATCTTTTGTATTGCCATCTTTTGTTTTGCCATCTTTTGATTTGCCATCTTTTGTTAGAACAGAACGATGTGGGCTGGGTACTGTGGCTTGCTCATAAGTATATATGAGCACGCCACATGCAATTGCCAATAGGAAAGCTCGCCCACTATTACATGGGACTTAAACATACCTGGCTGTAACTCCTGAAAACCAGAATCAACAGTGGCGACCACCAGAAAAGCGCCGAGACAATGAAGCTCGACGAAGTCCCAGAGAAACAATTTAACTGTCTTGGATCCCACAACGAAATTAATCAGAAAAGTATAGCGGAGGAGTAGGATAACCATAATAGTAACCAGTGGTTTGGGAATAGTGCGGCGAGCTTGTCCCAAAAAAAAAACATACCTGGCTAAAAGTGGGTGTAGGTACTAAATGGCAAACCTCTGCCTAACCCTTAGGAGATTACAGGCGTGATCTTACGTGATTACAGTTATCTGTCGCCATACGATCGCCAATTTTAAGAAAAGCTGCCGCATATTGTCCCGAATATGTATCGTTGAATACTATCATCATCATTAATTTGAAATACTTTAGCGCCGCCATTGACCAAGAGTAAGAGTATCGTTTGGCAGGCTAAAGGGTGTGGGAAGGGAGAGAGGGGGGGGGGTACCCCTTCACCCCTGGCACCACTCCCATTAATAGGTAATGCACCGTTCTTGAGAAAACACTTATTGTTACCTAACTTCAAATCCGACCGTCATTGAACGTCATTGTATGAGCAGTAAGTAACCAAATTGCAAAAAATTAAAACGTAAACTCGTGATTTTGCAACTGTATATTATATTAAAATCAAGTTTAATTGAATGCATCCCCCGGCGACCCTTCACTTCTAAGAGTAACGTGAAAATAATTTGTGGATGTGGCATCCTGTAGCACTTCTGTGACACTTGTTGCTGAAGTAAACATACATCACAATAGTCCCCGCGATCTACTCAACGTCGTTAACAATGTCATCACGCGATCTGAGTAATCCTCCGTACCTACGTAGCTCCGTACTTACAAGCTGGTGCAATTTGTTCACTTGCATAATATTACGTTATGTTTACTAGCTGCAGGCGGCACGTGTAAGCGAGTTGTTGACGTCTTGAGATTGCAACGACTCCGAATTAGCTATCCATTACTTACTGGGTGTAGTCTAGCGGTTGTTGGCGCGTTGTGGGCGACCGGTGGATTATCTACACTTGCAATGTGTCGCGGCGGCATTCGCGGCGGTGGCGGTGGTGAAGGCCAGGTTCAGGGGCACGCTGCGTCATCGCGATGCACTTTTAGACGTTCGTGATTGCGTTCGAGTGCAGCATATTGCCTGCCAGTTTGTAGGAAGTGAAATCGCGCGCGCCTCTCATACTAACGGCCAGTCAATTGAATGTAATTTTGAGAAACAATTGAGTTGATCGCTGTGTTGTGTGCGTGAATTTTGTGACCATGGAGACAGCATGTTGATAAATGTTAGACTAGAATGCTTACGAAAGCATATTACCTATATTTCACTTGAAACTGCCGTAAGACTTAGTACCAATTAGTAGATGGCAATTGCAATTGAACAGATGAACATTTCTTTAGCCATGCTATTCTGAAGCAAATAGTGAAAATACACGATCAAAGTGTGCTAGACGCAAGTAGCTAATCGGATCAACCCTGCCGGTAGAGGATGCCGGCGCGAGTCTACTTCGCACATTTCACACTACACTACAGCTTCGATTGACGATTGTTTCACTTGTTCCCCGTCGACTACATCCCGGCACACACGTGAGCCGATCGCTCCCGATCAGTTCGGATCTCACTACCGATCGTGCGGCGCGCGGCCGAACGGAAGCATCTTCAATTAGTTGCTTTAAACAGTTACTCTGAATTAGTTGTCGGTAACTCGGATAGATGATTAGCTTAACGAAAAACAATAAAAAAAACACAAGAATTACTGTTTATAAAGTAGTAATTCTTGTGGTTTTTTTTTTTAATTTCGAAAAGTATTAGGGCGGGCAGTGGCGTATGAAGTGGGCGGCGCGAGTTTTCACGGAATTTTCATAACAGTTTTGTACGGTTGCAAGTGTGGTTTTTATTCAAGTGTTGTTTTTTTCACAGTCTTTAGTTTGAATGGTAGTAATTTATCGACGGATTTTTTCCTTAATAAAATCTGGTAGAGGATGGTGCCTAGCTTTGTGTAGTTATGTGCGCGGGAGCTGTGGGAGTGTGTAAGATAGATAGGGGTAGTGGTTGAGCGGCGCGAGTAGAGCGACGAGCGCCTAGTGTTTGCACAGCCTCTGGATCTCGTGCTGAGATGCGCGACGAGCGTGTGTAGTGCGGTGAGGCGCTGAGCCGGTGACGGTGAGTGTCGCAGTCGGGTGAGACGACGTCGCGGGTCGGTCGCGTGAGGCGCGAGTCGGCGCGGCATGGCGCGCGAGTTCGTGCGAGGGCACGAGTTCTATCTGCCGCTGCACGAGCTGCAGCCGCCGGCGCACCACTACCATCACTATGAACTGCACCAGTGAGTACCCTTACACTCGCCAGCCACCACACGATATTCTGCAGATTCTCTGGGAACGCTGTCACTTCCTAAAAGCAGAATAAAGTTACATTTTCATAGTGTTAGAAGTACGAAATACTTAGTTCTGTTTGTTGGTACAACAAAACAAACAAAAAAATGCTCTTCAAATGATCCCAAGTTTACACCAAAAAGTTTTCAAAGTTTTATTCAACTTTTCGTAACTTAAAAGTAAGTTACTGTGTAGTTTGTTTTGAAGCAGACATTTAAAGAAAACATAAAACCAGCGCTAAGTAATGCGTGCGTATCTTAATTGATATTACATCACAGTAGGTAATTACCGGTATAAACGTTAACTAATTCATCATAGTGGTATAGTTTATTTGTGAAAATTATTAAAATAGTGCCGGAGTGGGTGCTATGTGAAACATAGAAGGCTGTCTTTCTATCCATTGTATCTATGTGAATGTGAAATTGATTATTTTGGGGTGGGCCTTTATTGTTTTTATATTTATATTTTGAAAGCTTTTTACAATATTCGTATGGATACATTTTCACCTGTATTTAGTATTTACCTACTTATTTGTCAATAATAGCCTTTGTTAACGTTTAAACGACGAATGAAAAATATTTAAAAGTAAAGTTTTAGGTTATCTTTTTTGCTTTTTTTTTCTGAGATACCGCCGGGCATGAAATAGCAGTACCTACTGACCTAGACTTCGTTCAGAGGCAGAATATCTCAAAACAGGAAAATATTTCAGATCAGCGGCCATTTATTAGGTATACTATCGTAGTGGTAACGGCGTCATTTCATAGTCGTAGAGCGTGGGTTCGAACCCAGTTCGGCATTTTACTTCCTGTAAATTATTTCATCACTACTGCTCTCAATACGGTGAAAGAAAACATCGTGAAGAAACCGGTATGACCTAACATGCACTAACCCGCACTACCAGCGCCAGCGTCCCCTCACAGAGAAGAGGCGTGTCCACTGTGTCCCAGGAGTGGGAATATGGCAGTTATGCTTATGCTACACAGTAAGTGCTCACAATAAGAGTTCTGCAGTAAAAGAAATAACAAGAACCTCAATTTTCGGAATGGCACCCACCACACTTTATCTCTGCATTCCCATTCAAAGGTTGTTCGACTTCCAAAAGGATTGTTTTTTTGTCTTGTTTTTTTATTGTGTATGTTCAGCGATATCTTCGCCAATTGTGAACCGATTTCGATGGTTCTTGTTTTTGTTTGGGAGTAAATTATTCCGCGGTGGTCCCGTTTAAATTTGGTGAAGATCCTGGTCTTCAGAGAAAAGGCATGATAGTCTTCAATAATAGACGGCAAATCTGTCGTGATTGCTGCAATCGCTTGGATGTTTATTGTTTACACAACATCATAACATAACATCACGCCTATACGCTCTGAGGGGTACGCAGATGTGTCAGTACACCCACATTTCGACAGTTAGGTATGTTAAGTTCCATTTTATTGGGGATAAGCCTATCACCATGACATGTATTGTTAGTGGTTCACTAATGTTTCATCAAAACTCATTTGACAATTTTAACCGACTTAAAAAAAGGAGGAACTTCTATGTCCGACTGTATGTATTTTTTTATGTATGTTCATCGATTTCTTCGCCAATTGTGGACCCATTTTCAAAATTCTTTTTTTATTCGAAAGCCAGCTCGATGCCGATCTTCGGAGATATACAATGCAATAGTAGACATTAAATCTATCGTACTTACTGCAATCACTTGGATGTTTATTGTTTACACAATAAGTATAACGCCTGTACGCAGATTTGTACAGTACACCCAGATTACGACAGTTAGATATGTTAAATTACATTTTATTGGGGATAAGCCTATTACCATAAAATGTTTGTTAACAATGTAAATAAATGCATAGCAAATATTTGTGTAGGATATTACAACTTAAAACTAAAAAAGCTTAAGCTTCATCTGTCACATTTTTTTTCCGATTGAGTTTTTCTGTCACCGTCAGAAGTCGGTGACAGAAAAACTCAATCAAACAAACAAAAGTCACCGACTTCTGAAGCTAGCCATTTTTCCATTTTTTTGTGTTTTTAATAATAATAACTATCAGCGTCCGTAGCCTGGCTACGTTCCGGGGACCTCTTCGGGGAAACTGAAGGTTTTGTCTGTGCAATTATGGATGAAGTTATGATGACGAATAACTACCGGAGATTTATTGTGAAGGACGGCACGGTTGACATATGTCGGGCATGCCACCGTCCAGGCGAATCAATCCGTCACATTATCTCTGGGTGTTCTCGTCTGGCTAACGGAGAGTACTTGCATAGACACAACCTTGTAGCCAGGATTATCCATCAGCAACTTGCTCTAAAATACAATCTTGTTGAATCGGAAGTTCCGTACTATAGGTATGTGCCCGACCCAGTTCTCGAAAATGGCAATATCACATTGTACTGGGATCAATCCATCATCACTGACAGGACTATTGTAGCCAATAAGCCTGATATAGTGGTGGTGGATCGATCAGAGCGGCGCGCAATGATTGTTGACATTACGGTCCCGCATGACGAGAACCTCGTGACAGCCGAGAAAGATAAGCAAATCAAGTATCTTGACTTGGCTCGCGAGGTTGTCGACATGTGGGATGTGGACTCAGCGATCATTGTGCCGATAGTTGTGTCAGCCCATGGCTTGATTGCCAAGAGCCTCGACCAACATCTCAGGAGGCTCTCGTTAGGCAGCTGGATCAAGGGCTTGATTCAGAAAGCGGTACTTTTGGACACGGCTCGTATTGTTAGGAGGTTCCTCTCTCTGGAGCCCTGACTGCCGGTAGCTTGGACCCTATTCCCGATACCGGTGGGCTACTATTTTTTATATTTTTAAATGTTTTTTTTTTTAATTTTTGTTACTTAAAATATTTAAAAATGTAAATTATATGTAAGAAAGATGAATAAAGGGAAATAATAGGTAATAATAAACATTTATTTCAGAATCACTTCCATATTTGTTAGTAACAATAAAAACTCATAAGTATTATGTTTTTGATGTCGGTTTTATTTTTTGCAAAAAAAGTTTTTTTTAATTTTTCCATTTTTAGTTGGAATCAGGTAGAAAAAGCCTAAGGTATAAGTCATAACTCCACCTCTGAAAATGTGTGTGCTTAAAAAATGTAATTAGAACAAAAAAGGGAATGACTAACCATCCGTAGCAGGCGTCAACTCATATTTAGTAAAAACATCACCTCCCTTCGTAAATGTAAAGCGCTTCTTCCACCGAGAGCTAGGCTAACTTAGTTTAACAAGCCTAATTCATTTATGTACGCATGCATGCAGGCCTTTAGGGCAGGTTAAATCAATACCCGCCCGTTTCCGGCCAGCAAATGCCGACTTGCCAGGGCATTTTTTAATACTTTTAAAATGATAAAATATTTTTGTTTTTTACCCGACTGCCAAGGAAGGGTTATGTTTTTCGCGCGTATCTTATAATATGTTTGTTTGTAAATTTCTTTATTACCTCGTATCTTCCAGACGGCTGGATGGATTTCGTAATTATGTTTCATAATTATTGTGTAACAAAACAAGGGGTGTAGACGCAAGCGGGAAATATCGATAAAAATGGTAACTTTGTTACTTCTTCGTTTAATGTTATGTCACCGACTTCCGAAACTAAGGTTATTTTGCACTTTTGAGAAGTTTGTTGGAAGTCAGTTGATTTTGCAAAAAAGTTTTTTATATTTCCATTTTTATTTATTTCATAGTCGCTTGATGATCTATCTATCGATAAGCTAGAGCCCAATAAACTTGTAAGCAACCACATGAAAAGCATTATCATAAATCTTTAGACACGGTACAATCTTCATCTCCAGAACCCAGAATCAGATCATCCCCATATTTCAATGGGACTATTCGGTTATCCCTGTATACTACACCAAATGTTATTTATTCATCCAAAGTTATTTTATCGCCCTTAAAGTATGCTCCTTCAGAAATGATACACTTACGCCAACGAATAAAATCAATCATCAAAAAAAATTAAACGCTTCTCTCTAGTTTTCTTGCCTCTCCGCCGCGAATTCTCCTTTGTCTTCTACACTATGAAAACGGATGCCACGAAGTGGTAATTTGAGTTTAGGAAAAAGAAAAAACTCGGCTGGAGCCATATCTGATGAATAAGGTGGTTGACTGGTTGGCTCGATGGTATTTGTTGAGTTTTTGGTCAAAAATTCGTTCACTATGATGGCCTTGTGCGAAGGCGCGTTATCGTGGTGCAAAATCCAAGAATTTTCTTTACAAAAATCTGGCATTTTTCGTCGAAATTGCTGTCTTAAATGTCGCATAACGCTCAAATAATATTCTTTATTTACTTTTGACCTTCCGGCAAGAATTCCGAGTGCACAACACTGCGATAGTCAAAGAAAACGGTTAACAAGAGTTTGTCTTTTGAACGACTTTGGCGTGGTTCTTTCGGTTTCGGTTCAGTTGGAAGGCGCCACTCCGAAGCATGTTGACTAGTTTGCATGTCAAACTCGTAAACCCACGTGTCGTCACCAGTAACAATGCGTTTTATGAATGTTGGGTCGGAATTGAGTCGTTCTAGCATGTCCTCAGCGACTCTTATGTAATTGAGTTTTTCGAGAAAATTCAGGTCTTTTGGGACTAACCGAGCGGCAACATGTTTCATACCCAAGTGATTATTTAAAATGGTACGGATCGACTCGTGAGACACAGAAAGTTTAGCGGCTATCTCTCTCAAACTTGAATGAAGATTTTCAGTCACTATTTCCTTCACTTTTGCGATGGTAACTTCAGTTGAAGACGTTGATGTTCTACCAGAGCGAGGCAAATCTTCCATCATATCTCAGCCGCTTTTGAACGCTTTGTACCACTCATAAGCACGTGTTTTGTCAATTAGCATTAAGCCGTAAACCGTAAGCCTTCTGTAACATTTTCAGGGACTCCGAACACGAAATTCCATTGGCGATGCAAAATTTAAGACAAACTCTTTGTTCGATGTTTTTGTCCATTATGAAATTCGCAATGCACACTAGATATGATCTAACTAAAAACTGCACTGTATTTAATTTAAAACAGTTGTAAAATGTAAGTTTAAGAAAATGGAAAACAGTTGTGTCAATCTAACAAAAAAAAAAACAAAAAATTGAATTTGGAACCATAAACAAATCATACATTCCCGATACTTTTTTGACTGACTACCTATATACTAAAAAAAGAGTAGTTAAAATCGTTTCATAAACCACGCAGTTTCGGCACATCCATAAAAAAGTACATACACACGAACACAGAACCTTGTTATTTTTGGAAGTCTGTTAAAAATAGTTTATGATTAGTTTTTTTTTTACCAGAAACATACATATATTTAATGTAGACTGTTTTTTCTTCGCAGTAATTTGGGCTTTTATTCGGGTGTAAATAATTTCTTGCTCTTTGTTGCTATTTTTTGTGTTTAATAATTTAAACCCTCGACCCATCATACGATACTGACATCACGTTTCACGAAAAAAATATTTAGCTGGAGGCAGTGAGAAAGAAAACAAGTATAAAAAAACTACAAATTTTATCATATTTGCCGTGTTGGGGTCATCTCCGCCGTGTTTATAACTCGTTTTATCTCGTTAATCTATCGTGGTGTACAAGATACAGGTCAGCTTAGTGACACTGACACTGACACGGGCAGAAAATCCAAACAAGGGAATATCGCTTTCAAACCATTTCGTACATACATTACAAACTACACAATTTATTTACTGGTTACTTTGTAATGCTTGTTAAATAAAATTATTTTACCTTATATTTTGCATAACAGTACAAACCGAACGTTTTAAAAAACTAAGTCAAGCAGATGAAATTATACTCACATACTTAATACTAACGTGACTAACGTGTTTTGCTAACCCAATTAAGATGCGATAGGAATGCGCTCACATGGTGAAATATGCGTGATTTGATCTGGAGACAATCCGAAGCTCAAATCGTTCTGGCCGATATGAATGGACATGTTACGTTTACACAAGTTTTTAGAATCCCTCTAAACATTCCCATTTTCTATCTCACATAACTGATACAAAAAACCGTACAACTGTCAAACGTACGTACGTTTTTGTTAGGTACAAAACGTACGAGGAATACGAAAATATTATATCTTATTTTCGGACCACGGACTGTTTGAAAGTATTTTTCACGTAAAAATCGCTGCTGTTAAAAACAATAGATGGAATTAATTTACCTACAAAAGAATGCCAAACTTACCGCACCCTTAATAGTGGAAGTATAAATAATTGCGGTTCACAGCTGAATACGTGGTATTCGTTTGTGTTTGTGTGTCCCTTCCACCCTGCTTAACTTGGATTATTTCCGTGGTTCATTTTGCAGGCAACTACAATACGGGTAGCAAATGTGGAGATGTACGCACCTGCTTTCGTCAAAGTTGTGATTTTAACCCATGCCATACGAAACAACTTTCGTTATGAAACTCATAAACGGTTCCTAAAATAAAAGTTATAAAATCCTACACAACAGTAGACAGACTGCTTCAATTACATGTATAAAATGTCTTTGTTTTATTCAAGCATTCAAGAGACTTTATCGCCGCCCTCTATTTTTAAACTAATTCAGTAATTTAACTCGAATGTACAGACGCCAGCACATCAAGCTACTACAATCTGTCAAATTTCTTCAATAGATTTTTAACTGTATCGCTAAAGCATTAGGTTCAAGGTTGATTGAGAAAATTTGACAGTTTCGGGTAGCTTGATGTTCTGGCGTCTGTACATGAAGAAGAAAAATAAGACGTCTGTAACTGCTTTCTAGTTTTTGACCGAGTTCTAAAAAAGGAGGAGGTTATGTATTTCACCGGCATCTCTTTTTATTCATGTATGTTCACCAATTTTTCCGTGATTACTGGTCCAATTTACTTAAATGAATCTTTTTCATTTGGTAGAGGAAGCTTGCGCGGTGGTCCCATAAATTAATTGTATTATGTTTTCTCTGATCTGGTGATGTGCTAATAACTTCTGATTACAAAGTATTTCTGTGAGGTACCACAACCAAAACGGATAAAATAATAACTTTTTTGCAAAGAAATAACAGACTGCCAAAAAACACTGTTTAGTGGAAAATACCTTAACTTTCGGAAGTCTTTGGAAAAAAGTCAATGAAACGAAGAAAAGTCGCCGACTTTCGATTGTAAAGTTATTTTCCACTTTTTAGGGTTTTTTTGAAACTCGGTTATTTTTTTTTGCAAAACTGTTTTTATTATTTTCGAAATGCAGCTTAGAAGAAATCCGTTCACCGGAAAAGTATTTTCTGTCCGCCCACTCCAGAAGTGGGCGATCTTTGAAGAATCTTCACTTATTTTCACACTTTATTTATTTCTTTACTCAGCGTTGGCTTTTTCTCGTGCAACCGGAATTAAATAACTTGACGTCTTTTATAAATTTATTTTTATAAGCTAAGTTATATTTGGACAAGGATATCCTTTGACTTTTTGCGCAGACTTTTATTCGCCATTATATTGAGCGTTATTTAATCAAACAAATTATTTTAGACTATTTAGTTAGTTAGTTAGTAGTAGTTAGTTAGTTAGTTAGTTTATAATAGTTAGTTTAGTTAGCTAGTTAGTTAGTAGTAGTTGGTTATATAGTTAGTTTAATTAGTAAATTTAGTTTATTGTAATCGTTTAAGGTCAACTAAGAACATGAAAGTGACAGATACCACACTCCTGGAGTGGGCAGACAGAAAACACTTTTCCGGTGGACGGATTTCTTCTAAACTGCATTTCGAAAGTAATAAAAACAGTTTTTCAAAATAAAATGCTCTCTTTATACTTGATTATCTACACTACCCCATATAAGTCACCGACATAAATGTAGAAAACAAGGTGATTTTCGTCATTAATCAAGATTTGGCAAAAATGACCAACAGTATAACGGTATCTAAGCGGAATCCCCCGACATAGTAATACTTTCCGAGGACGTGACAATCTATGACGTATGGTATAATAGAAGAGTTGGAGACAGATAGGCTGATTAGTGGTTATGTATGGCCGCGTCACACTTCATCGCCGTCATACCGCTACAATAATCAATAAGAGTTGTTGGAATACGTATGTTGCAATTTTATTACCTCTCCTAAGAACTCATACCACTGTATTCCACTAGTGTTGGATTTACGAAATATGTAAATAATGCCGAAACAAATCGTAAGAAAATTCCAAATTACTTAATTAATTTTTATTATTTGTATCATTTTTATTGTGTGCCGTAATAGAGGAAGTTCAAGAAACTGTTATAACAAAGTGATGGAGAAATCATAAATGTAAAGTTTGGGACCGAAAAGAAGCCGACTTCTAAAATATTTTTTTTAAATCTAGTCTCAAATTCAAACAATATATATAAACATTTATTTCAGACCAGGTCCATTTCTTGTTAGTAACAATGTACTTAAAAAACTAATGTTAGTATCGGCAAACAAAATTTTAATTACGACATGAAACCGAACCCACTTTTGCAGCATGGGGGACTCCCACCGATCAGCGAAAACACCCAGTATAGTGTTGGTACTGCCAGGAACTTGAGCGAGTAGAGAGGCGCATCTTTTTCTAATGATAGCGGCAAAGCCATCCACCCGCGACTCAGCGAACATCCCTAACGCACTGCAACGCTATGGCAGCCCCAACAGTATCTTGAAAGCATTATTATATTGGACACGCAGGACGCTGTATGCCCGCTGCGAAAACCCGACCCACAGGCTGCAGGTATATAAAGATTGGCAATATGCTTTAAAAAGCGTGATTTCAACTGAATTCCGTGCAAACCTGCGGGCCAGCATGTTACTACGGAAAGCCAGCGGCCTGCGTTCCCTTCTTGGTCTAAATTATCACTTAAATCATGGGTGACCCAGTGACCCAAATATTTTTTATGCTGGGTAAGAAAAACCACGGGTTGGGAAGAGTGAACTAATGCTCTTTAAAGCTTTAGTTCACTCTTCACAACATAGTATTTGAGCCCATGAGCCACCGCATATGATTCACATATTGACACTAACGTCGCCATAGCTCTGATTGATGGATTCAGCAACACCATGTCGTCTACGTAACTAAGATTATTGGTACACACTCCGTCAACATTACATCCGACCTTGGTGCTGCTGAGCTCAACAATCAGTTGGTTAAGGTACAGGTTGAACAAGCGAGGCGAGCTTAATCCGCCCTGCCTCACCCCGCATTCCAACCGGTACTCACTTGTCAAGGAACCGTTCCACCTTACACAATTGCGTTGATTGCTATACCAATACTTGAATATTGATATAACTTCAACTGATACAGAAGTTTCAGATAGCAATTTTTTCCACATTACGTCATAACTGACAAGATCGAAGGCCTTCAATCGGTCCAAAAAACAGGCAAAGACAGGCGTTTTTCTATCCTTGTAGTACTGCACAGTCTGCTTAAGACACATCAAACTGAGCATCATGCAGTATTAGATGCTTAGCCAATTGTGCGTCAAGCAGACTGTCCAGCACCTGAACTGAAACAGTTGCCAAGGATATAGGCCTGTAATTTGAGGTATCAGATGCATTCCCAGTTTTATTTTTAATAACAGCCACCAAAACTGTAAACATGAAGCTATGTGGTAAATAACAGTGACTGCAGATACACAAATTAAAAACATGGCAAGTACACGTGGCAAGTGCACCCCAGCGTATTTCAGATGTTCGATACTGAGGCCATCGTGACCTGGTGACTTACCTGTTTTCATTGAGTAACACATGCTCCTTGGTTTATGAAAACTTCAGAATTACAAGAGCATCTACAAATCAGAACCATAAAAGAGGAAGAAGAACACCGACTAAAGACATACACCTAAGCTAAGCCATAGCCCTAAGTGATCCAATAAAAAATTAAAACCGTCAATAACCGCACAAAAAATCTGCTAAAGGTTTACAACCGATCGCAAGGTGCACAAGGGAAAAAAATGTATAATTCGCGGCGTTATTATGAATGCAAACAGTCTAGTCTAGCACAATAAATCTGTTAATGTGCCAAAGTGACGTCATACTTTTATATCAGTGGGAATAATGGGAATAGTTACGAAAAAAAAAACAATCCTTGTCGTACTTGTAGCTAATGTGTAACTTTTTGTATTCATAGTCACACACAGTCAGGTCCAGAATTCATACAAAAGCTGTCACATTCCTTTATTAACTTGCTGTGTTTCTGACAGCTGACAGTTAAGTACTTTGCTCGGGTTCGCTGTACAGTGGATTTAAAATTCAGTTGAATGCTGCCTATCGTGTAATTAAAACTTAATTGAATCGATGCAACATGTTCATCTCGAAATAAGGCGAAATGGGTAGACTAGGCAGAGTTATTAATTAATACAGTTAATAAGTAACAAACCTTTCAGACCATTCAATAGTTACTAGGTATGTATCTAATAAAGTATTTATGTAATGAGATCGTGATTACCGTCTCGTTTAATTGAATCGTCTCGTATGACGCAGTGACGCACAGGACTGACTAGGTACCC
The DNA here is from genome assembly GCA_950022335.1 of Eurois occulta. Lineage (NCBI taxonomy): Eukaryota > Metazoa > Arthropoda > Insecta > Lepidoptera > Noctuidae > Eurois > Eurois occulta. The sequence continues at coordinate 12,584,390 of OX465477.1, read as the reverse complement.
ACCACCTACCGGATAGGTACTACGTATGTACTCGACGGCTCGCACGGCTCGTCAGTCGCTAATGAATGAGATATAAACGTAGATATAAACAGGAAGTTAGGCTATGTTTATAATTTTATTTATTAATAAATAATTATTATAACAAAGTAGTATTTCTGCCGAAACCGAACCTTTTATAAACGTGATTAAAATGTTGAATAAAATGACAGTGGGCCGTTCTTTACAGATATATGAATAATGAAATATCTCGCTGGCCTAACACATGTTACAGGGTTCTAGGTTTCACTTACAAACAACGTACGTATATGTCGTACATAAATAAAATGATCTTTATATACACCAAACTATGCGAACAAAAATATAGTAAAATATCGTAAAAACCAATATAATGAAAAAAATAAAACCGACTGTTTTATTTTTTGCAAAATAGTTTTTTTATTTTTCCATATTTAGTTGTAATATCCTATACAAATATTTGCTATGCATTTATTTACATTGTTAAAACACATTTTATGGTAATAGGCTGTCGAAATCTGGGTGTACTGTACACATCTGCGTACACCCCCGGCGTTATGTTATGTTATGATAACTTAAACATCCAAACGATTGCAGAAATTACGACAGATTTGCCGTCTATTTTTGAAGAGTTCCATTGTATATCTCCGAAGATCAGCATCAGATCAAGACTTATACCTTCCATCAACAGCTTAGCAACATGAGATGATGATTACCAGGCACAAATATCTGAATTGCTTGGGAAAGCACATATATGTTAAACATTGTGTGTGCCTATAAAATGTCAGGGTTGCAGTCGATTTCTCTTGGATCCCATCATCAAATATATACTCCTGGGGTCCCATTGTCAACAAGTCAGAACTTGGTGAAAAAAAAAAGAATTCGGAAAATGGGTCCACAATTGACGAAGATGTCGCTGAACACAAAAAAAAACAGACGAATTGATAAACTCTTCTTTTTGGAAGTCGGTTAAAAATAGACAAATACCCATAATAATACTAAACAAGTGAACATCTAAGTTGTATGTATTTGTTTTGCTATAACCGGAATATTGCAAGAACTCCAGCAAAGTTAAAATAATAATTCCAGAGCTTAAATTGATTTGAGATTAAAATTGAGGGGGCGATTGGGGTGGCGGAACCCGTCATCGGCGGGTTGTACCTCACAAAATCGGTGCGAATGCACGCTGCATTTATTTATACACTTTGTTGAGATCCTCCCAAGGACCAACATTGCGTTAGGCTAAATGTTGGCAAATAGAAACATCTTTTTCTTATTTTAGTGGACGAACGAACTATATGATACGAGGTTTTCAGTGTACGGCTACTGAGTGATTGACATCTACAAAACTTAAGTATGTGTTATAGTCTTATAGTCAAAAACTTTTGTGCTTATCACTACAATAAGCTAGGTGTTATTTACTACTAGAAACTTGTGTAGATGCCTTGATAGAGTTGTTGAATGATTATAAACCTTTTGAACGCCATTGTCACATATACGTGACAAGCAAGCGCGTGCCCTGTATGCCAAACGACATAAATATGTGACAAAATGGTAGGCGAAATTGTGGCTTGGCGTGGAGGGCACGCGCGTGCGTTTATGCCCTTGCGTTCAAAACGTTAAAATATTCGCCCATCGAACAATGAACTTTCGTTTTCCTGTGCTCGGAACTTATTTGCTTCGGAACTCAAGCGTACTTCCGCAAAATGTTCGTTTTCTTTATTTAACTTTTGTACTTACGCCTACGCTTCGCTAAGATCGGTGCCCTTACCCGGTCTACCTCTTTATAGTGAATTGTTTATTTTATCCAGTTTATTTGCACAGTAAACAGTCATGTTTCCAAAAAAAGTTTAAAAACTTTCAAAATATCAAAATAATCCCTTAAGGCGCGGTGTTACCTCAACATTCCCAAAAAATGGTTTCTTAGATAGTCGAGTATGACCCATTCAATGCAATGCAATGAAAATATCTAACGCAAAAATGAAGTGGTCAGAGAAGGGTTTAAAGAAAAATTTTAACCGAACAGAATTATAAATTTGATATATAAAAGTTTGATATTTAAAAGTTTGATATTCCCGATAAATAATTGGTAAGTTGCGGCACAAAAATATACTTTGGCGTCGAAGGTCTCTTATGTCCAGCAATAAACAACAGTTTGTTTTTCAAGAATATAATAGAATTAGCATTTTTTTTAACTTTAACCGAACAATTATTTAATTTAATGTCTATATTTTGAATAATCTAAAGAAAACCTGTAAAATAAATGCCCATTCGCAGCTTAGTCACATGTCAACACACATACATATCATTTTCAATTTTTAACCTTATTTACGCCCCATAGTGGTGACAATAGTTTACGCGGTCTAGTAGCGATTAAAATAGTAGTCAGTCCGCGCCCTAAGGATTGAATACAGAGTGACATTGTTCTCGTGTTTGTATAAATCCTCCTAATTGTGGCAAAACATTAATTTGTAAAATCGGTTAAATTATTTGTTCCAATTTGCGTATTACCGTGTCTAACATGCCTTCTGGCAACTAGGGAATGCAAACCCGATGTGGCGGGTGATCTTTTATTGTTTTTGTTGATTTAAAAAAAATACGGGTTATTTGGCTGGTTTGGGGTTTTTGGGTTGGGTTCAGGTTATGGGTTGTGTCGGGGTTTTAGTTGGTTCTTTCCATTCATATTTTATTTTAATTGACCTCATGGCTCATAGTCACAACGAAACAGTTTTCATCGTTTTTAGGGTTCCGTACCCAAAGGGTAAAACGGGAACTGAATTAATATGTCTGCATTCTGTTTACGCTTTTATTTTGAATAGTAAAATGAACATTTTTGAGGGACATTGACACACACTAGTGTGTTTATTCTATAGAATATTTGGTTAAAATCAGTAGTCGGTATAATTTTTCTCTTGTTAATAATGAATTTGTTATTGATTTTTGGCGTATAATCTTAAGAATAAAGAAGGGATATTTGATATTTTGTTCATAAAAGTTTTTTTTTTAATTTCAAACCTCTTTTAGGTAGGCAGTCGCTCCATGTAAAATACTGGTATTCAGCTGTATCCGGATTCCGGTTAGACTGGAAGCCGACCCCAACATAGTTGGGAAAAGACTTGATGATGACTTTGCCATTTAATTTTCATATACTGACTTAGCCCCTATGTTTGTAGGAGGTGGTGCAGCAAATAACATGTTGTGCAATAAATAGCTGGTGCGTAGTACATTTATTATTATGATTGGCGTTCAGATTGCCGTTCGGGTGTAATTGAGTACTTAAAGTAGGTATTCGAGGAGTTGTTGTTGTGGGGTCTATGTAGCTAGTTATATTGTGTAGTTTTGTTGGCAGAGTAACTTAAGTCTTGTGGATGACATGTAGAAAACCTGGGAAAACCAGTCTTTCTGTCAAGCCTGACGGCCACAATCCACTTACCGGGTAACACGATACAATCTATTTAAGAAAAATCGCTTTTTTAAAAATGAAGTAAGAACAAACTACCTACTTAACTACCAAAATAAAAACCCCTTCTAAAATTTAGTTAGTTAGTTAACTGATTGAGATGTATCACCCAAGTACCAACTGTAAGCGTTTGTAAAGGCTATTGAGTAACGTGCCGGGAGACTGATTGACAACGACCGCCTTGTCAAGGCGAAGCTCCTTAGTCTTGAACGTCGCCGCAAAGTTGCCAGCCTAATGGTCTTTTATCGGTTTCATTGCGGAGAGTGTAGGATTACACGAAGGATTTACACGAAGAGTCACCGTTATAATGGTTGAAGTTCCATAGACACGAACAAAGCGCTATGCTTCCACATTTATTGTACGAACCGCCAGTGGAATTCACTGCCGGCTTCTCTGTTCCCCTATTAATGTAATCTGGATCTCTTCAAGGTCCGAGTGAATCGGTTTCTTCAGGGCAAGCGTGCGTCACATCAGGCGACTTGCGGGCAACTGCCAACCAATTTAGTGTAAAAAAAGCCCCAATGAATACTACAAGCTCAACACACTGTTCGTCGCTTGAAAACACTTGAAAATACCTATAACTGCGAAGACGGTAGTTCGCTCTATGTTTTTGAGAGACAGGTGAAAGCAACACGCCGCCCGGTGACCGGGGCCGCCACCCCAGCGTTCCACGATCACCCTTCGTTCTAAATCGCAAATCAATTTAAACTCAATAGGAACTCGAACAAATAACTACCAAAATCTTACTAACAGTTAATCAAGAAAGAATTCAAACTTTTAATTGGCATTTTCATTAATTGTGTTAATTAATTTCAGTTACAAGGTCTTTTGTCAGTTCGAAAAAAATACAGTGTGTTGTGCTAAACGAGAGACACATTTTAAGTGAGTGGAATTCTTGAAAATTATTTTTATTTGAGACAACCTTGAGATCACGTACCCTTGTAGCAGAAGTAGAACTTAGTAGGTAGAATTTCAAACATAGTTAAGTCTGACAACCAGTCCTACTAAAGAGTATCGCGTATTACCCAGTACTAATTGGGTTGTGGAGGTCCGATAAGCAGTCGCTCCATGAAAAATGCTGGTATTCAGCTGCATCTGGTTAGACTGGAAGCCGACCCCAACATAGTAGGGAAAAGGCTAAGCAGATGATGATGAGTATGTATACATACTAATGTTTCTAATTATAAACCATATTGGCTTATCCGTTTTCAAGTTATGCGGTTACCAATCAACAGCATCTAATAAAATTATAATTATTAAATTTCACTTTTTCTATTCGCTTTTATAAGAGGTGTGGGTCGCAGTCGTTCTTAGTACATATTTCTATTTTTGTTGTGAAAGCCAAGCGTTCATCCGGGACGTCCTGGGCAAATGGATAATCCGACATGCTAGCATCCTACTGACTGGCTTATCTCCCTAATGCAGTCGTATAAGATTGGCATTAGAGAAAAGAGTTTCATTTTCATGCAATAAAATCGGAGAAAACGTCATTCGCTTTGTTTCGATTTGAACGACGCGGCTCGACACCGCTGCACCGTGCAGCGCGCCGAACTCAATGTAACAAAATGGGGCTAAAGCCGAAATCGCCGGTCGCGATAGGTATGGTCAGTCCCTAATATCATGTTTTGTATCAAACATCTGATACTAAGTGCAGTTTGGTCCTGACGTTTTAATAATGATCACAATGAGACTGAAATAGGTATGTAGAGGCCGTACGTATGCGCATTGTACACTATTATTAACACAATCCCACATAGTATTTCCGCGTGCGTCATTAGCTGTTTGTTTACCATATACCTAAGTATTGTGTTATATTATGTTACTAGTTCTAGTCGATATTGTCAAGTGGACATCAGACATCAGAAGGTAGGAATTTAAAACAGTCACCACAGCTCCTAAACAGCTAGCTTAAACTTCCTAGTACTTACGTTGCGCAAAGTGAATTGAAGAATTTACTTTCAACCAATTTCGTCGAATGAAATATATCATCGAGTGTGGTTCAACGTAAAAGCACGTTGGTACCGTCAATAGGCTAGTTGACTACATTTAAAAAATGGTTAATATGCTACCTTCGAATGTATTTTAACCAAAGTACATAATAATATTATTTTCAACAATCGAATATTTAAATTGTGTTTTACGTTTTAAAAACCCAATTTTTTACCGCAAAAAACGCTTGAAACTCATGGCGTCACGCCGTGGCAAATAAACGACAAAATAAACATCACAAAATCGTCTGTGTCACATTTATTACTTTTAATGGCGTGTGGCTTTGCTAAATCATATAAATTATAAAGGAATTAAAGAGCTCTCTTGTATGCAAATGTCAACTATTATGACAAATTCAAATTACAATGGCGTCAGGGTTATCAACTCCCAAAAATATGTACCCTAAAGTTAAAGTCAAATAGCCCTAAAATCGCCAAAGTACTTAACTTGAAAATTCCCTTAAAAAAATAAGTACACTTTATTTTTTGTAACATTCTTTACAATACCTTACTGAATGCCTAATTTGGCGAATTTATTTTCTGAGAAAATTATAAATCTTTAGTTTTTATACGAACTACACTCCATCCGATTTATTAATACACAATAAGCCACATACAGTCACCAAGTCTTTAGACTTGTACGATGATGGCGCGATCAATGACCTCAGGTTCCTGCGACTTGCATTGCGTCTAGCGCAATACTTTGTATCAACTGCACTGTAATAGGCTGCCATTATATTCTAATTTGCAAATAGGTCGCACTCGCACCGACACAAGCAAATTGCATGGCTGATAAATCAGGCCAACGACTGCGCCTTCGAATGCTCATTTGATCACCGGCGCTCAAAATGGATGAAAAATTGTATGAGCCTGGACCCTGAATCTACATAATTATATAAAATCAATGTCAATTAGTAAAGTTATATATAAGTAATTAAGTATTAATTAAAGATCTTCTATAACAGAAATAAAAACCGGCCAAGTGCGAGTCGTACTCACAAGGGTACCGTACCACCAAACAAAATAATAAAAATATTTTTAAAGTTCATTCTTAACTTGTATTGTATTTCATTCAACAGCAAAACTTTTTTTTCATACTATGTTAATGAAAAAGTAAGTTACTGCTGCTGTTTAAAGTTATAAATAAGTAAAGTATTAAGTAAAGATCTTCTAAAACAAAAATAAAAACCGGCCAAGTGCGAGTCGTACTCACAGGGTACCGTAGCACCAAACAAAATAATAAAAATAAATTGAAAGTTCATTCTTAACTTATATTGTATTTCATTCAACAGCAAAACTTTTTTTTTCATAAGTACTATGTTAATGTAAAACTAAATTACTGCTGCTGTTTGATGAAAAAGCTCCAGATCTCAAAAACTAAACATCAAATCTTATTGAAACCAATTTTCGTTGAAAGTTTTGTTTGCGTTCTACAATCCTACATTTTCATATTTTTCCTCCTCTTACTTTAGAAATTAGAGGGGGGCGGACACATTTTACTACGGAAGTGTCTATCTTTCAAACGAATGACTTTGAGAAAAAATGGGGTTTAGGAATCTCGATGTCATTTTTAAAGACCCTAAGTATCTATAAACACCCCGCACGTAGAGGTTTGATGTTTTTTTAGTTTCAGTTCCATGTACGGGTTTTTAATAAATATATTTATTTCAACCAACTTTGGATCATACAATTACATCATAATTATTATATAATTAAAGCAATAAAATTAAATTAAATTCAAGAACAAAATCACAACTAAAATTAAAATCAAAGTCAAAATTAAAATTAAAATCACAATCAAAATTCAAACTCAAATTAAAATCAAAGTCAACATTAAAATTAAAATCAAAATCACAACTAAAACAAAAATCAAAATCAATAATTAAAATCAAAACCAAAATTAAATAACATCAAAATAAAATCAAATTAAAACAATATCTTAACATTAGTCAGTACGTGAACCATGCTGCAATGGTTCACGTACTGACAGTCGAAACGTTCAGCAAAAGCTTTCATACTGTTGCGGCTGGCCCGCACCCTACGCACCAGGGATGTGCACGGCTTGCGCATGATTGTGTGGAAATAATCCACACGCGCCTCGGCAAACATCCCCGACGCGCTACAGAAGCGAGGCAGCCCCAACAGCACCCTGAACGCGTTATTGTATTGGACACGTAGAGCGCTGTACTGTTTCTGCGTGTAATCCAGCCACAGACTGCCAGTATAAAAGGACGTACAAAATGTCTGGTCCAAAAAAAGCGTATTCAAATTATAACAACATAATTTACGTCAATTAAATTGACATTCATTAAGAAATAAGGTTACCAGCGTTGTAGCGGCACTACAAAAAAAGTACTTCAGCAACATTGAACAAAAAGTACTACAGCGCCATCTATGACGCAGAGGACTAACTAAACATATAAATCCTGCATCGCGCAAGTAAAGATATTCGCGACTTAAGACTATATAGAAGAACCCGACAACGACTGTTGGGCAGTAGCCCACCAGACATAACACCCGTCTGGTCGGAGGATCCTCCCTTTTCTACGGGGGTTGAAGAGCTTTACACCCTGTTCTTCATACCCCTAAATTGGTGACCCCGAAATGGACGTCAGCGCAGCCTTCGAGCAACGTGACGTCATCAACATCACTGCCTCAAACTTCCTCAAGCTTCCCCAAAAACTTCCTCAAGCTTTCGAGAAGCGAGTCATACAGCCAGCCAGCTTCAAATGGGTATTCCTGACCACCAGCATGCAGCAGAAGCATTCCTGGTCAGCACCCTCAGCCTCATCAAGCTACCGTGGCACTGCACTTTCGGCCGGTTGAGTGCTCATCCTCCCGGTCGACGCGAGCAGTCAGCCACATCGCGGCGCTGTACTACGTCCGACGCAACGGAGCACATGCAGCGCCGACCCCGACTCAAGGGGTTCGCACTACCGCCGCAGACAGTTCCGACTCACCGTGAACAATGCGGAAACGACTTACTACTGGCCTGGAAAAAACATCACCAGGTGTTACGACTCATTCTACTACCGACCCTGGTCTCCGGGGGGGAGTGATGTAGCGGCACTACAAAAAAAGTACTTCAGCAACATTGAACAAAAAGTACTACAGCGCCATCTATGACGCAGAGGACTAACTAAACATATAAATCCTGCATCGCGCAAGTAAAGATATTCGCGACTTAAGACTATATAGAAGAACCCGACAACGACTGTTGGGCAGTAGCCCACCAGACATAACACCCGTCTGGTCGGAGGATCCTCCCTTTTCTACGGGGGTTGAAGAGCTTTACACCCTGTTCTTCATACCCCTAAAGCGTAATAAACATCTGATACCCATTTAAGCCTCCTTTGGTTCAGAAACCCCTTACGAAGTTGACAGTATACTCAACTAAACTATTAATTCAATAATAAATTATTCGATAATAACAAAACGTAAAAAATAATAATGATTTTTTATAGTTTAGGTTACGATAAGTTACGGCTATTTTACATTTGAGGCCCGATAAGAGTTTAGTTTTCCCTGTTCTGTTCTTTGTTAATATATATATATGGCAACATCATTACGAGTTCTTTATTTGTAATACTTGTATTTTTGTACACGCACGTTTCACGTGGCACGTTTTGTCCATATCCTTTAAAGAAAAACGTTATAAAATTAAATTTACGGTACAAAATGATAGAATTGACGCTAATAGATATAGAAAAGAAGTAGAGGACGCCTAAATTGTTAATTTGGTGATGTTGAGAGGATGAACAAAATGTCGACTAACAAAACAAGACAGATGTGAGTGGAAACGCTGCAACGGAACGTATGAATGTGGACGAAGCAAAAGGAGTGTGTTCTGTAGTATGTCCCTCTCCCATGGGAAAAATACGTGAGTTTATGTATGTACGTATGTGAATGTAGATAGAAGTCATTAATGTTTAAACGAATGTGCGAGTTGTAACGTAGAATCACGTGGAAACCCAACCGCTGCGTGCGAGATGAGAACTGCAGTCTAGATGTGAACTCGATCACAAGCTATTTAGACCCTTTGTCCTAAATTAACCATTAATTGGTTTGTTGGAAACGTTATTTGTTAAGGCTTGCTTACCACTTTCATTCAGAATTGCCAATGGTAGCCGTCTTTTAAAAATAATGTTTCTGTTGTCTACTGGTGCATCAAGGATCGTAATAGGTAGGTGTTCATCTCGCAAGCGTCGCGCATACCTACACCTCCGCGTTTGTTCTCATAAATTGCGTGCAGTTCATTATTAATTGTTACACAAGAATCATCTGCCTTAGACAAAGGATTAAAGTTTTAAAAGAACCTTGAACAAAATAATCTTGTAACTTTGTCATGAAGTGTTTTTTTTAAAGAATCATTTTATAATTTTTTTCTGTATTCTTTAAGTGTGAAAATATTGCTTAAACAACAACGACCATCGAGACCCTGCAAAGTCTATACGAATATTATATTGTAAGTTTGTATGTAGGGGGTAATCTCCGGAACTAATGATACAATTTTAAAAATTCTTTCACTGGCTGAAAGCTTCATTATTCGTGGGTGCTATATGCTAGAAATTATATTTATATCATGCATATTAGCCGAGGTATCACAATGTTTGCGGACGAAATCGCGAGAGAAGTACTAGTTCTGAATATAAAGGAGAATTAAAGTGTTTTAAATTGAGACACGCGGGCTGCCAATTGTAGTTGTGAGGTCGTCGTCGTGTGCAGTTATTACCTACTGTGCATCTTGACCCACATCTCGTCTGCGATGCCACTTACGTATTTAATTGTGCCTATCAGAAGGAGTGAGCAGATGTGCACATAATTATCAATTAATCGAGGAAAAATATTGTAAATCAAAAGGGTTTTGGGAACGTTATGGATATCGGACTACAATAAGCAAGTACCTACCAGAACTTGTCATGCTTACGTAATTAGTGATTCATTTCGCTATAAGCAAAACGTACTTGCAAAATGACAACATCATTATTTTATCAAGATACAGTACAGAATTAAATAAATTGTATAAAATCATTTGTTCGGTTTCCGTAGTATCTTGCGAGCGGTGAACTGCAATCTGGCGCGGGCAGGCACTCGCACTCTCGAGTGCAAGCGGATAACATTTATTGTAGGCTTGGCACGCGCTTGGTTGCCGGACGCTACCGCGCGGCTAATCGACTGCCACAACACACCACGATCGTTGCAATCGGGGAAGCTGTACCGTAAACCATAATACACGACGTTTACGTTTAGGCACAGGCACCAAGCGAGTAGAGAGAGATAGCAACTAAAACGAGTTGTTTTTGAGAGATTTCTTGCAGTGTGAATAGTCAGGGATCACCTATTAATTTACATATTATGTATCTCTAACCACGGGGCCTACATCTGTTGGTGAGGAAGTAGTCGATAGCTAATCGCGTCCTCGTCGGCGGTAGCGGTGGGACCAGTACCCAAGGCCAACAGTAGACCGCAGTACTGATAAGCCGCCTGCAATCTAAGCCGGCGTGGCAACGGCCAGGTGTGGCCATGTTATGTGTACTGATCGCATTTAGCACAATACTCGTTCATCAGTTACTAATTACACGGTGTTATGTTATTTTACGCATTCTTATACAATATGCCTGTTGCTTGCCGACTGGAAAATTGTAATGAAATGCTTTTTATTGGTTTCCGGCGTGTGGCCCCCAGACAGCCACGCAGACGGCTTGTCCCATAGAAGGGTAAGCACGCCTGTAGCTGCAGCTATCTAGAAATATCAATATTGTTATTTTTATGATCAATCGATAACGTTTAACTACGAGTAACTACGAGTTGGCGTCTATGTAGGTATGCTTAGTTATGAGAATCACATAGAAATGATTCATACATTCCCATGATATCTACATGTTGTTTCGTTTCCAGTTAATTTCTGCAGGATATTGTAGGGCTTCTCAAAGGTAACGTTTGTAAGAGTGGTGTGTGTGTGTCGAGAGGGGGGAGGGGGTTGGGAGGTAGTTTTAAGCAAGTTGACGATTGTTGTTCGCCATCGATCGCACCGAAGCCGCAACGGTGCGCGCCTTCGACTACACAGAACTAGCACTAACATTTCTTGAGATAATTTTGCTTCAAGTTCTCGTTGCAGAATAAGCAATTAAGTTTCTTGGTGGAATAATGAACCTTATCGAATGATTCGTTGAATATTTATTATTTCTTTCGCTAAAAAATTAGCACTTCGGCGGGCGCTTGCCGATGCGAATACTAATATTCGTGTTCGTCTTGCACCGGCGCCGCTTGCTGGACCAGGGGTTCTGATAAACAGCAGTGGACTCACTATTGGCTGTGCCGCACATAATAATAACAAATTTTTTGTTGATAAAAATATTTAAAAATGTAATTAGTATGTAAGGAAAATTAATAAACGAAGTAAAGAATTATTTAAACTAATAAAAATAAGTCGTATACAAGTTTCTTCTTATACATTATTTTACGACATGCAAGTAGTTGCAAGGCGGTTAGTGACTGGTAATTAACTATATTTATATTAATAACAAGAAACGCCGACTGCCATGTTGGTCTAGTGGTCGCAATCGCGACTGCTGAGCATGAGGAACTGGGTTCGATTCCCGGGTCGGGCAAAGTGTTATTGGGTTTTCCATCAGGAATTTCTCAGTAGCAGTCACGGAGTCTGGGTTTGTGCCCGGTTGATGGTAATAGGCTATTACGTGGGACTTAAACACGGGTATTACAAGGCGTGTTATGTTGTATTAATAACCGATTACATAAAGCAAAAACAAACTTTACCAATCCGTTAGCGAAGTCGTTCAAGGACATTAAGAAAATTAAAGATAGATTGAATAGTACCTATACTTTATTTTACACCACGAGAAACTAAAATGGCTGGATGTTGGCATGAGTCATTACTCTGCAGTGTCATTGTTGCAGCTTGTGTTGGCTGGAGGTGGACCTGCCTGCGACTGCGACCACAGCATGGTCTCGGGTTACCGCAGGAGCATACATAATTCTCTGCGAGACGGTTAAAACTCCTAGACGTCAAATGCTTAACATAATATTATTTTGTTAGGATATGTCAGTTTCCTCACAGTGTTTCCGTTAGCTAGAGTTTTGAAAACATAATATCATAATAACGCCTGCTATCCCCGACGGGTTAGGCAGAGGTGAATCTAATCGTACATCCAAATTTCGCCAGTTATGTTTAATACTATGTAATAGGGAACGAGCCTATAGCCATCATCCGTCTCGGCTCCTACCTGGGAATCGAACCCAGGACCTCATGTTCACCAGTCGCACTTGTGACCAATTGAGCAACGAGGCATTGGTGATAACATAAATAACGCAAAGAATGACTGTACTAGTGTACTACCAATGGGCCACCAGCTCTTTCTCTAAAAGATTACTTACGCAACAAGAAGTTTAATAAAACAAAATAATTACGGTATCATTACATGACATACACAAACCTATTATTTTCAACAACACACAAATGTGATGTTATTCTATTCGTCTCTAATGTAATATCAGGTATCTGTTTGTTACACGTAGGTGGCATTTACCTCCAAAATAATGAACGTTAGACAATAATAATAATAAGGTAATAAGTTAATATTAATAGACGAAACTAAGAACACGACATGTTTTGGTAAAAGGATATTAAGTTAAAAACACTAAGTATCCGTTTACCAACGAGTTATTATTATACAATAAGGTAAAAGTATTATCCGTAAATATGAACTTGAGTAGGAGCCTGTGGGGCCTTTTTTTCTGATGGGAAATCATCAAATGACTCCTCCCGCTCTGGGCGGAGCGGAAGGGAGTGTCAGACTTTTACTGACTAAAAACCATCCATGTTCCTTCTTTTGCCCTTTATGTTCCAGGGCCGCGGTATCTTTTTCGAACAGTCCCGCAGCCTGTGAGGCCTGAGACAAAAATCTTTTAGATAAGAGTAGCATCCTAAACGTTTTGTTCGCAAAATGAAAGTAATTTTGTCGTGTGTGTTAATTAGTACTCGTGTGATCGCCCGATAGTCAATCAAACCTGGCCTTGCTTTTGGCCATTAATCACAAGAATAACCTCTTCTTCGAATAAAATATTTGTAAACAACAATTTTGAGGAAGGTACATAAAAGTATTTAAAAATAATAACAAAGCAACATGTTTTGAGATCGCTTCAATTTTTAAAAGTTACTTGTGAACTTTTGTGAATATAACATTCCTTGAAACAAACTTTCACAAAGCACTAAGTATTCATTCACGCCTACGCGCCTGGCTACGCTCGTAGCAACGCGACCCGGAGCAAGGCTACGCGAGTGGGCGAAAAACGAAAATATCTCGTAGCGGACGGCATTGATGCTACGCATGCTAACTCACACAATGAGCTTTACTACACTTTTTTTTTTCGGAATCATACTGAGTGCTTTCAGTTGATGTCATCTCACTTAGCTCACATAAAAGTATTACGTTTATTTCATTTCCATTTCGATTGATTGGATTCATGATTATTATTGGAATTTGATTGGAAGTTAAAAATGCTACGTTTCATACGTAGCATTTTTAATAACTTCCAATCAATTTATTTCTGCAGTTCCGAAATTTCCGCAAAGCAACTCGTATAAATAGGCTATTTGCAGAGTTGATGGAAAAATCGGTTATTTTACTAGTTGGAATGAAATGAATATTCGAATCATCGAGAAATAATTCCCGATGTTGGAATACTAATAAAATTAATCTTAATCATGTGAACGATTTTATCGGAAACGTTATGTAATTTCATTCAATTTATTTTTAATACAATTAGCAATTTGTCGATTTGATAGCTACTGCATTCTTGACCTAGATCATTTATTAATTAAACTATTCATGTTATTAATGGCCAAACGCAGGTCCAGGTTTGATTGACTATCGGGCGATCACACGAGCACTAATTTACACACACGACAAAATTACTTTCATTTTGCGAACAAAACGTGAGGATGTTACTCTTATCTAAAAGATTTTTGTCTCAGGACTCACAGGCTCGTAACATCGGCATCTTAACTTGAACAAGAATTTGTGTGGTATATACTTACTATATATTACCACTAAAAACCCGACTACTAAAAAATCACGGTCTAATTAAATTCGGGGTTTACTTACAAGGTAAAATCGACTCCTCTTAATGTTAAAGTCGGTTAAAATGTAGCCTATGTTACCCGGGCTACATAATTTTGGTAAAGTTCGGGATTTGATAAATAAGGTGTTAATTGATTCGTTATTATGGCCATAATAACGAATCAATTAACACCTTATTTATCAAATCCAGATGAATAAGTTAGGCGCTACGGAGGAACATACGTAAATACAAACATACATACATACATAGACTGCTAAAATCATAACCCTTCCTTTTGGCTTCGCCGTAGTCGGGTAAGAAACTAGCCTTGAACCATAAGTGTGTTAGTGTAATAGGGGGTGAGACTATTTTCATCAACGGGGCTCAGATTCAGACACCGCATGTACTACAGATAGGATACTCCTTCTGTGCCTATCCATTCGAAGATTACAGGCGCAATGTTGCATTATGTGTTGATGCTTTATGTGCTGATACACTCGTGAACATTGTCCGGTGCATCTACGTCATTAGGAAAGGCCCGCAACGACGTATCACTTAGGTGTCAAGTGATTCATCATCAAATGAGTGATCATAACACTCTTGTACATAGCGGAGTAGCAAGACATACGTCATAAAACGACTAGCATTGTCAAAGTGGCTCGTTTTTTTATTTTTTATTTTTTAGGTACATAGAACAGTTACATGCTACAGAAAATACAAAAAAAATCCTTAAAAGCTATAGATCACAAACATGTAACCCACACCAATATCCACGTCTTAACAAAAGAATAACAGACTATGGTAGGTTTTAAAGATTACAGATCCTTCTGTGACATCTGTTTTTAATGTGTTACAAATTAATTAAAATTAATTTACTCCTATGTAATTCAATTAAAATTATCTTAATTTAGTTGGATTAAAAACAGATTACAAATTATTTCAATTCCATTAAATTATTTATTCAATTCAGTTCCATAATTGAATTGAATTGAGTGAATTGAATTATTTTGATTTCAAATCAAACTAATTCAATTCAGTTAAATATAATTCAATTCTAAACAATTCAATTCAAAATAATTCAAAATAAAATACAAAACAATTCAATTCAAAACGATTCAATTCAAAATAAAGCTCTTTATTATATAAAACGAATAACTATAACGTAACGTATATATAACGATGAATGAACAGTTAAAAAGGTTTTGGGGTAACATCGACTACCGAAAACCTTTTGAAATTCCTGTCGATAGTCAGTTGTGTTCAGGCTCTGAAATATACTTTTTCTATGCGGTGGATGTTACCTTAGTGGTCGATTATACATTAAATCACCTCAACTTAGCTCTCTCGCCTACTTCTATAAAAATTGACCCGTCAATACATTTCAATATTTATTTTGTTACCAGGAAAAATATAAAAAAATATATAAAAACACTCAAGATGACGATCGTAAACACCGTTTGTTAGGTTGCACATGTGACTTTGAAAAAACAATACTTTTGTTTATTTTTTTTTCAAAACGGATATTACTCCGTTTTTCCTGCGTTCGTCATCAATATAGATAGCTGTTTTATTTTATTTGACAGTTATTTTTCGAGTTTTCCCCTATTGCCCGATTTTTGACTGAGGACAGTATAACAATCTACTTGGCCCTTTCAATTCGCAACAATGTAAGTGTTAAATTATTTGACGAACAAAAATCTGTGACAGTTAGGACGTCTGTCAGCGTTTAGGGGTGAAGGTTCTATTTCACTTTTTTATCCTAAAAGCAGACTGCATTTTTAAAGGTGCATTGAAAAGAATTTGAACAATATTTCGCTTAAGGTCGCTTGTTCATGATTGTTAGAGTTTATCTTAATTACATTGGTGGTTTGGAAAGTAGTCCCCAAACTGGGCTGCGCTTGTATCTTGAGGGCTCGAGTGAAAATCACGACTGCTAAACATGAGGTCCTAGGTTCGATTCCCAGGTCGGGCAAAGTGTTATTGGGTTTTTCTATCAAGAATTTCTCAGTAGCAGCCACGGTTTCTGGTTTTGTGCCCGGTTGATTACATGGACCTTAAACATAACTGGCGAAATGTGGGTGTACTATTAGGTACACCTCTGCCTAACCCTTCGGGAATTACAGCTGTGAAGCTATGTTATATTATATTAATCCAATATTTTCGAAGATAGTATTATAAACTACTCAGTACTAAATAGGGCCCACCATTTTTTTTTTCTGCAACTTAAAATTGAACCTAAATATTCAGTTTTTATTAATAAATAAGTTTCAAGTGAGCATTCAGGAATAGTGTAAACATAAAGAATATAAACATTTGTTTATTTTGTTTAAAAATACACAAAATAATAGCTTTTAGGAAAAATTACACATTTTATAGGAAAAACATAATCTTGTACAACACAACTATTTTCGAAAAAATTATGTTGCTTGTTATTTTTTAATAACGAGTGGGTCCACCTCTGCTCCGTATGCACTTTCAGAGCCTATCTGGGACACTTTCGATCATGTGAGTCACGTTTATTTCCGGTATTTGTTCCCAACATACGTTCAAGGCGTTAATGAGCTCCTGCTGGCTGTTCACATCACGGTAATGTTCTTTCAGGCTTCTTTTGAGCTGATCCCATAAATGTTCGATGAGGTTGAGGTCGGAACTCATGGCTGGCCATGGCAAAACGGTGATATTGGCTTCTGAGAGTGCTCTTTGTGTAGTGCGGGCTGTGTGTGCGCGAGCATTGTCATGCATAAAGACAAAGTTATTGCCCACTCTGTGTGTAAATGGGATGACATGTGGCCGGATTACTTGCTCGATGTAACTGGCGGCGGTTCCGGTACCTTCGTTCAGAATTACCAGCTCTGTTTTGCCGCGTAAGCTAATTCCACCCCATACCATAACACTGGGACCCCCAAATCGACCTGTTCCATAGACGCATGGTTCAGAAAAACGTTCCCCTTCTCTTCTCAACACGCGTATCCGTCTGTCGTCACTGTGAAACTTCACTTTACACTCGTCCGTAAACAGCACGTTCCTCCAGTTATTGATGGTCCATTCCAAATGTTCCCGGGCGTACCTTAAGCGTGCTGCACGAAGAGTCCTCGTCAGTTTCAGTCGAATAGCACGTACTCTGGAGCATTGTCCATCTTCGTGAAGACTATTCCGAATGGTTTGATCGCTGACTCTCGTCCCTGTGGATTGCCGTAGTCGAGTTTGTAAGGTCCGAGCGGTTGTAAGGTCCCGACGTGCGGTTAACCTTAGGTATCAGTCTTCCTGGGCAGTTGTAACCCTAACTCTTCCGGTGCTAGGTCTCCTAGCTACACTTCCGGTCTCCTGATACCGTTCCCCAACCTTTCGGGTCGCTCGTCGCCATACACCGAGGTGTATAGCCACAGATCTCTGAGACTCTCCCTCTTGAAGCAAAGATACTGCTCTTGCAGCGGTTTCCATGTCCATATGTCGGCGGGAACCAGGCATAGTGATCAAAACTAACACATTTTTTTCACATCATGTGTATTTAGGACTTCAGCCTAACACCATATTATTTACTGCCTCGTGTTCTTGGCTGAAGATCCAGGGTTCGATTGCCAGGTCGGGCAGTGTTAGGTATTGAATTTTTTCATCAGACGTTTCTCGATAGCACCATGGAGTAAGTATTTGTGCCCTTCCCACCCCTGCCCATTGATTGCAATCGACCTGGGGCTTAAATATTATATGACTGGCGTCTGGCGGTTATACCTAAGTCGTGCGTGCATTATAAATACACCTCTGCTTAACCTTTCTGGGATTACAGCCGTGATGTTATTTCATATTGATAAGGCTGAGCCCATGATCTGATTGCGCATCTAGTTACGATCACCTTGACCTTACTGCCCACCTACGCCACCTACCCCGGAGCCCTATATCAGCACGAAACAAATGAGGCCGATTACGCAAGCTAGCCAATGCGCATGCTCTGTAACTTACATCCGAATATTAAAAATCAATTGTATTACTTAATTTACTTTTGACTGCAACTTAAGAATTGAAGGCATGTGAGAGGGGCGAGTGGGCGTGCCGCACGTCGCCGCCCACCGCGCGCTCCGCCCCCCGTCGCGTCTCGAACAAAGAAACCACTAAGAGCCACAAGTCCTCAAACTTTGAGAAAACTCTCGATACCTTCCACTTAACTAGCTCTCGCCCAATCAATGTCAAGGCCGCCCGGTCGTAGCAACCCACTTCATATGAAACTAGAACAATACTGTAAAGTTAACTTTATTTAAAACTGTTATTTATTTTGTTATGTACATTATATACAGACTACAAATAGAACTAAAATAAATATAAAAAGAAGACTAAAATAAAGTACCTATATATATACAACGACGACAATAGGACACGTCTTAGGCGTCAAAGTACTCCTCCGCATCGCTATCATCTGGAAACGTGCCCAGAAGACTGGCAGCATTGCCACGTTGAATGGCAATGCTAATTCTTTGCCCAAAGTAAGAGCCAGCCCTCTGGTCACGCGAAGTGTCGACCAGTCGGCGAGAAATTTCCTTGAAAAGGAGACGCGCACTCGGGCCCCATGACCCGAGCGTTTCGACCCCAAACGGCTCAAAACTGTAGTTACCAATAAGGTTACAGTATTTGCGCCGCTTGAGGATCTCAGCAGCCGCAGCAGCAGCGCCCGCACAGCCCGCTGTGCTTGAAACGTGAGATGGCGCAAGGGTGTCGACACAAGTTCCGTCCCACACCAAAGGCCTACCGCCTTCCAAGGCACCAACGTCATGCCGTCTGGTCTCTTCCCATCGTCACGTACCAAGCCGTTTGGTTCTAAAACCGCTGGTACGCCGGCGCTGGCAAGAGCTCGATGAATCATGTCGTTAATGCTGGCGTGCCGTGCAATGCGACCTGCGCTCCTGTAGCAGTACAGGCCATGGTGTCCGAGGCTGTCGACAGCTTCACCGCAATGACACCGATGCGGAGCAACACAAGGTGCGCCTAAGCGTAGACTCGTAGCGACCCGGAACGATGCGTCATCCATCATAGTGCCAATAGTGAAAGATGGAAGTGCCTGAAGCCACAAGCCCGACTCCCATTCCCCCACGGCCAGCAGACGGGCACGCTCCACAGTGTTGATTGACGTGTTTAAAAGGTTATTCCGTATAATACTGCAGAGCGGCACGTCCCACTGCCCGTGCGTGGACAGGTTGTCGGGCACATCCGTATTGGGACAAACCATTTTCCAGGCGTTCAACGCATCAGTCAAATACGGCACCTCAAAATCAACCAGTGAGGAAGTCAGAATATCCCTGGTTAATTTTTCGGTACCGTAGACTGAGGAGAGGAAGGAGGAGGAGCTCGTGGCTAAATAAGAACAGCCGCTCGGGTCGATCTTTAGGTTAAGCCGTGCTTACCTAGGTTGGTCCGTGGATGGGTGACCACCCATTACATACCGAGTTTCCTCCGTGCCTTGGAAATCACGTTAAGCCGTTGGTCCCGGCTGTCATTTGTAGATCTTTGACAGTCGTTACAGGTATCGTATTACCTAGCATTTACTGGGTTGTGGAGGTCAGATAGGCAGTCGCTCCATGTAAAATACTGGTATTCAGCTGCATCCGGTTAGACTGGAAGCCGACCCCAACATAGTTGGGAAAAGGCTAGGCAGATAATGTAGACTGAGGAGAAGAAAGCTGGTAAACATATACTTGAAATTTTGCGGACGCCGAGACCACCCAAACGAATGGGAAGTGCGGCTTGCTGCCAAGCTCGGTCGTGCAGGGCCACATTAAGTATTGAAGTTAAAGTTTTCCTAATCATTTGGTCTACTTTTTCTAAAAGCTGTGGATGCTTCCAAAGATGAGAGGAGCGAAGGCTATACGTGAATTTTCCTCCAAAGCAACAGTATCGAATAAGTGTGAAGGCCGAATGAATGTTAATTTTGAAAAGTCTCTCCGAAACATCATTAAAATTTTGAATTTTTTCTTCAATGAACGTCGGAAAAGATTCGTAAAATATTGGTGACCCTAGGAGGTGAAGAGATTTTTTTCCGGTAATTTTGATATTTGGAGCTAACGAGTTAAATTTAGAAATGGTAGTCTGTCTGGCAGTGGTTTCAGGAAGGTAACGCACTTCGAAAGGTTAAGGTCTAGGCCAATGGAACTGAATTTTTCTTTAAAAAGAGTTAAATCTTTTAGGACTGTGTCCACATCTCCTCCCAGGGTTCCATCATCCAAATACCATACGTTGAATTTAGAATTTAGCTAAATTTATTTAAACTGTTTATGTTCAACATGATGCAATGCAAAACTTGCGTTCAAGATCAAGCATGTCGTCTGGCTATTGAATTATCACTTGCTTCCGTGAAGCCAGCATGCCTGAGAGATAGTTTTTGACGGTATGTAAAGCCAAGTCAGAGGCCCATGGGCCGCATAAAAACTCAGACACCAGGTTAGGCAGTAACCACACGATAAAGTAGAAGATTGACTCATTATATTATATAAAGGAGTTACCTACTTAGGTACTACATACATAAATACGGCACGATGTGACTAACACGGTGTAAAAAAAATAACCGCCTGTAACCCCTAAACGGGTAGGCGTAGCACACACTAGCACCCACATTCACTTACGTATGTCAAAAGTCCCATGTGCCATTTACCGGGATCCCGGAACAAACCGTTATTGGAATTTTCCATATGGATTTCTATCCGTATGGAAAAATCTATCTTCGTCCGACAAATTGGATCAGACACCGGAGTTATACAAAAAAGCACCTCCACGTGTGCTATAGAAAAACTCGGAAGAGTTAAGCTCGCTTTGTATACACAAGATGTATTGTATACTTAAATAGGAATAATACCGTAAACGTTCATAAGGTAGTAATCCTGTAGGTGTCAAAACAAGATCATACATTTGACACATACGCATAAACTCCTACGCTAAATTATTTTTCACATTCCTTCATTGATCTGGGGTCGGCACAGCGTCATCCATCCATACCTACTCACTTAATGTATCTACATTGTTATATAACACTCGTCTCATAATCCACCCACTGCTAGCTTAGCCGCTGAATGTTGGCCAAGGTTAAACCAAACAAACCAGGACCGTCCAAAAGCTTGTCGAGTTGACGATATCATAAAATCGTAACACCTGGATGAGGGACGCACAGAAGCGGGAGGTGTGGCGGAAACAAGAGAGAGAGGCCTATACCCAGCAGTGGGTGACTCCGGGCTAACATGACACAATGGCGATACATGCACGAGCAAAGTATTAAAAGGATCTCTTGTAATCTAAGTACCGAGCTGTTATTCCCAGACGTACCTACAATATAAAATAATTTCAATTCATTATCCATTACATCATCATCATCTTCCTGCCTTTGGCCCATTCTATTTGAGGTCGGCGCAACAAGTCTTCTTCCTCTACTCTCCCCTGTCAGACGTCACGGCATCATTTACCCCTTTCTCTTTCATATCATTCCTCACACAATTCATCCATGACTTAAACTCTCAAATAAAACAAAATTTGTTTTATTTGAGAGTTTATACAAACTCGTACAATAAGTGAAAACATTTTCCTTGAAACAGCAAAAAAGAAAACAAAGTTAAAACAATAATTACACCTGTTACGCAATGTACGCGTTTCACAAACGTAAGTAACTTTGTTTTCTTTTTTTGCCGTTTCTAGGAAAATGTTTTCACTTCGCCACTAGGGCATACAACATTCATTCGATTTAAATATTCACTCGAATGATCGAATACGATTTTTTTTAATAATTTCGAAATACATGTCCAGTGTCCAGAATGTTAAAAATAATCACAAATAACCTCCTCTAGGTTCCGTATAGAAAGCAACTTACGTGAGCCACACATTCATGAGCAACCACAAATATGTATAACAGGATGCTCTTATTTCTTCTCTTCAGTGTCGACCAAAAGTTAACGCTAACAATTTTGAGATTTAATTATTTACTTACGAAAAAATAATTTTATATGTTTTACGTTAAATGGTATGGATAAATATCCAGGACCACCGGTTATAAAAAATTAAAGTGTTAAGTAAAATTATAAAAATCGTCAATTTTAGAAATAGCTCAACTTAGCTGGCTTAGCTTAGCTGGTGACTCTCGTTGATGTCTTTCCCTTTCTCTCATTGGGTACTTTTGTATTGCTGTCTTTTTCACACAAAAGTAATAGTGTAGCACGTTCTTGCTTATCAATAAATAAAATATCGATATTTTGTTATTAATTTGGACAAAATAGTTCAATAAAAAACAGATACAATTTACGGTTGATTCTGAAGTAATTAATCTGTTTTTGAGTGATTTTAACTGTCAATTAAACCGATGGCATGTAAATTTTTTAAAGTTAAAACTTTATTCATTCGGAATATTCGGTACAAAAAAGTGAACATTTTGCTACTTTGTTTAAAAAAATTATCAACCGGTCAGAATTTATGTTTAATGTCATTGTTTCATCACTACGTCAGGTGACGTCACCATAAAATACATAATCGGATTCCAGTTGTCACTCCCCGCGCATCGCGTGCCTACCGCTAAATTGGGTGAACTTGAATACAAACAAAATGTTCATCACACAGAAACTAGAAGAGTCTATCTGTGAATATAATAAAGATAAAGTTCAATAAAACTGTTTAGTCTTGTTGATTGCGCATCGAGAGCCGCGGGCTCAAATTATTCGAATCGGTACGATGTTGAGGGTCGTAGCTCAGTCAACCCTAGTGAGTTGACTCGTAGCACAGTATTAAAATGTCGAAACAATTGTGTGCAGAACCTTCTAGTTCCTTCTTTCTTCGGATTCGAATTTAATCGTATCGTTTCGTCTTAAATCTATGTATAGCGTCTACGTCTATGTAATACACAAAGATGATACAGCCGTCTGTTTTCGCATTAACTTGCACATTTGTAGTGTCTGTCACCGCATTTAGGCCTCGTTTCATAATGAATAAGTATAATGTGCGAACTGTTGCGTTCACTTACGAGATCGCTACTATTTTGCCTACAGCGTGTTACTTACACTGTAATAATATTTTAAAAGGTATACGAACATATCAATTACATCACTCCTGTATCCTTCGAAGATTAATGCGGAGGAATTACTATGCTAAGTATGCTGTACTTACTTTTTGTTAGTTAATTAGTAGGGCCCTTGTCATGGGGGCAAGCCTATTGCCATGAACCGGATATATCCAGTTCAGACTGCTACTGAAAATTCCTGATGTCGTCACGAGAACACTTTGCCCGACCTTTCATGCAAGTTGCCAGCTACAGTGCATCCTTCATTGCTTTTGCGTTGACGTCACGAATAAAACACAAAATCGTATAGCATAGCTAATGTATTAGATCTGCCGCAATTCTGCGAGAGCACGCAGCTATGTTTCCACTCGGTGAGACTAATGACGTTAGTTAGTGGGTAGTTAGTAGGTGGGCCGCATGTCGGTGGCCACACTTTGACCTTGAGCCTGGCGTAGTATGACGTCCACATAGAATAAGAGTCCAGCTGACATTGGTTTTGTTACCACATGCGGCCTACTGTACGTTCATGTTATCTGACTGTGGACCGCGTTTAGAGTTATGGTTTAAACGGAATGAAAATGTACTTACATTACTGAGGGAATTACAACACCGGCATAAAAAAACATTAAAAAAAAAACATCATGTAGGTCCTACTAAATTGTAATTTGTTTTTAATGGTGAGAATTAAACCGTTTTTATGTTTTATTTATTTATGTATAATTGGCCTTTTAGCTGGAAAATTCAGTCGAGTCTGAATGATCCGATCAAAATTCCGAGATAGGTGCGGTTTTAGACGATTAGTGTGTGACGGCACTCGTCGACGCGGAATCGAGACATTTGACTTAACAATTGTGTTTACTCGTTTTCTCTTTGGGGTGTTTAAGTTTATACGTTGATCTTCCGAGAGCTTACATAGCTGTGATGTCCGTCACGTAAACACTGACCGCGTCCGCAGTGTCACGTCACAAGGTCGCGCTTCCTCTACGTATCACACGTTCGACTCCCCCGCACTCCCTCGCGGTGGCGGCCATGCCCTACAACAACAGTGTGTCACGTCTTCCCCCTTCCTGAACAATCGAGATATAAGTTTGAAGCTTTTCAAGATTTCATTCTATTCCATTCCATTTTTAGGGTTCCGTACCCAAAGGGTAAAACGGGACCCTATTACTAAGACTTCGCTGTCTGTCTGTCTGTCTCTCTCCAGGCTGTATCTCATAAACCGTGATAGCTAGAAAGCTGAAATTTTCACAAATGATGTATTACTATTGCCGCTATAACAACAAATACTAAAAATTAAAAAAAAAATATTAAGGGGGGCTCCCATACAACAGATACGATTTTTTTGCCGTTTTTATAGATAATGGTACGGAACCCTTCGTGCGCGAGTCCGACTCGCACTTGGCCGGTTTTTTTTCTTTATGGCACAATCAGTGCCGAAGTCGACAATTCTGCCAATATCAGATGTGTTGTGAAGAGTCGAGTGGGAAATAAAATAGAAAATGATGGAAAAAGAATTTGCTGAATATTTAATTAAACTGAATTGCATGTGAACTGGATAACGGAAATTACTAGGTACCTACACAACAAATAAAGTAAATTATCAAGAACTGTATTGTCGTCTACCCATTATTTTAAATAAATAAATATACATATAATTGACGCACACCACAAACAAAGCACACCACTCACATTACAATTCGATGAGTTTTATCCGAATGTGTTAGCTACCGGTTGCTTATATAAATCGATGGTTAACTATTACAGCAGTTGAAAAAGTTATGCTCCATGGTGCCAACCTTTTGTTTATTAGCAGATCAGCTTTTCTAAGGTCTCACGTTCAGTTTTAGTACTCCAAATATATTTTTTTGCTAATGAAATCCATGAGGCATGATCACTTATTAAAATCACACAGAAATAATACCAAAGCACTGTTGTTGTAACTATTAATAGGAATTTCACCTTTTACCAAAACAAAGAATGAAGGTTATGACGTAGGTATTCAATGTCAAGTTCAAGGTTAAGGGGTATTAGGTTGAATCAAAGTGCGACTACAGAGTGGTACAGAGCCTCATCACTGAGGCCTCGGCCTCGAGTTTTGCGGGCAGCGGGGCGGCAGCGGCGGCAGCGCTCGTTGACTGGAGTGCACCGCTCGTTGCCCGCTCCCGCGCCACTGTTTTCGAGAACCGGTCCATTTGATTTTACGCATAAGATCCTGCCGCTCCCGCACCGCTGCCGCCGCCGCCCCGCTGCCCGCAAAATTCGAGGCAGAGGCCTAACGATGGTCTACCTCATGTCGTGCTCTCTGTCCAACTACGCCTACAATTTAAGGGACCGGTGCGAAGCCACTGCCAACGCTTTGGTTTTGATAATAATATTGGGATCGTCTACAGGACGTAAAAGCTTTTTTTTTGAGGAGGATAGGTTCACCTATTTTCAAAGACTGTGATGATGCCATCTTCGGCACATGACATATTGTTTTTCAATTTGGTGAGTGCTGCTGTGTTATGGGTGGTATACTATCAGAACAGCAATAGCAAGGGATTTATACTTTCTAGATCGGGATTTTCCTTGAGCATGCCCTAGGTGCAGATCACGTTACGTAAATCCGGAAAATCGACATTGATGTGGCTGCTGTGCTAAAAAGGATTAAAAAGTTTTGTCATTGATTGTGAGTTAATCATCAATTGCCTAGCCTTTTCCGAACATGTTGGGGTCGGCAGCCAGTCTAACAGGACGCAGCTGAATACCTATATTTACATGGAGCGACTGCCTATCTGACCTCCACAATTGTTTCCCTGATGACGTGGCAAAATTCGCGATCTAAGTCGCCTCTAGTGCGTCTATGAGTCATGTAATATCGATCACCTTGTTATCCCCGAAGGATTAGGCAGAGTTGTAACTGTACCTAATAGTACACCCACATTTCGTTTCACTTTCCAGTTATGTTTAATTCCCATGTGATTATTTGTTAATCTTATTAATGTAGATATAAATGCGATACATATTTTGTGAAAGCGGTTACTGTAATGAGCGGCGAGCGCATGACATATTAGTGATGCACCGGACCTACGCGAAGGGTAGATAACCGCGGCCTAGATCCGTCTGTTGCATAGCTGTATATGGCAGTGCCACATTTACGGTGCAGTATTCCTAAACATTGCCGCTTGTGCAGCTGATGCCGGCTAACAGGCCACAAAGCCATACTTGACGTAACTACGTTGCTAATATAGCTTTCCGTTTTTGATTTTGAATCGATTCAAAGTCATGAACCATTTTTTCAATTAGCTACCGTAACGTTGACGTGGAGGGTATCGGAACCTAAATAATATGATAAAACAAAAAACAAACAGTTTGATTATTTATTATTTCGAGTAACTGTTTGTGAATGTATAGCTTTGTTGTGTAGGTGAAGATAGAACGAGGTGGATGACGTCTTTTTCGCTTCTATTACAGTTATTGCGGACCGCAAGCCGATCTCAAGTCGGTGACTCCTTTATCTATACTGTATACAGTATTTAAGAAAATGTTTTCAGTTATGTTAAGTATGCCAGTCGGCGTCGTGAGGAATGAATCACTGCCGCGCAACCTATTCCTAATAGGTATGACTCATGTTCGTAGTCGATGTAGTTACTGTGTGCAACATCGCGACTTTTGACAACAAAAATTAAGTGGCATGCAATAATTTCTTAGCACCATCCATATGTGAATACCTACATATGGATGCTGCTACGAAATTGTTTCGCACAAGGCTTACATCGTCAGGCTCTTAAAACCTGTAACCTAAAAGTACTTATTTTGATGACAGTAACCTATGTTGTTTGGACATAACCTTTCACAGTTACGCTTAACTAATAAGGACTTGCGCGTTTTCACTAACGTTCCTTAAAAATCAATGTCTCAAAACTTTCTAACTCAAAGCATTTTTTTTTCAATTAGACCATAACAGGCACTTTTGAAAGTCTAATTAGGTAATGCGAACCGTAAACAGATCCCTGAACAACCACTCTTGCCTCTCCATTAATTTCTCAAGTTACTTGAAATGTTATGTGCTAAGGACACACCTGCTTTAAAACTAACCTGTTGATGTTTTAATTTCAAGTCATCTATCTTTTCCTCAACCAACGTTTTTCTGAATAAC
Source organism: Eurois occulta (assembly GCA_950022335.1). NCBI lineage: Eukaryota > Metazoa > Arthropoda > Insecta > Lepidoptera > Noctuidae > Eurois > Eurois occulta. The sequence continues at coordinate 12,556,695 of OX465477.1, read as the reverse complement.
TTAGTCAGCATTATAATAAAGTAGCATGCCACGCTGATACGGCGGAGACAAAGGTTCCATAATAGTAAACACTCGTCGCGCGTGATAATAGGGATGATTCCTGAGTAAAAGTAATATGATTATATTTAGTCCGTCAGTTAAATTATCGAAAAATATTGGATACTTACGTAGGAGTATTTTTTGTTTTATGAAATCAATAAAAATAGACGAAGGTATAACGCATCAAAGATCAGTGGGGGCTTGTGACGTCACTTTCCGGTAAAAAGTGTACCGAAATGTGACATCAGACGAGTTTTCGACGCACTGTATCGTTTTCATTTTGTGTTTAAGTGAAAAAAGAAAAAATAAGTGTCCAATATTTTTTGGAACTCTTTTTATGTGTCTAGGACCAGCGGTTTGGGCTGTGCGTTGATATATCAGTCAGTCAGTCAGGACTTTGAATATTATATGTACAATAGATTTTAATATTTATAATATAGCTTTTGCCTGCGGCTTCGCTGATGTCGAAAAATATCCGACGGGAACTTACTACCGGAATTAGAAAGTAACTTAAAGGTTAATCCAGGTACCGGTAACAAAATAATAACATACCTTCATCCCCCTTTTTGACCCTTCGGGGGTAGAATAATCGAAAATACTGAAACACGTATAAATTAATTTTCAATCGTCAGCTTTAACACAAAATTTAAAGATCCTATCTTCAAAACTGACGGACTTTCATATAAACTTCCATCCCCCATTTTACCCCTTTAGGGGTAGAATTCGCAAAAATCCATTCTTAATGGGTATTTTCTCTTTACATAGAACACACCCTCCAAGTTTCATGTCTCTAGGACCAGCGTTTTGGGCTGTGTGTTGATATACCACCCAGTCAGTCAGTCAGTTTACCATTTTATACAGGGTTATTTGTAAAACACCAGTAACCTCTTAAGAGGTCATTGTACTCATCATTATGAACAACTTTTACTATGGGACCAAACCTGAAATCGCGAAAAAAAAATCAGCTGTTCCCTACATTTTGACGAGTTAATCGATCATAAATGTAGGGAAGCTGATTTTTTTTTCGCGATTTCAGGTTTGGTCCCATAGTAAAAGTTGTTCATAATGATGAGTACAATGACCTCTTAAGAGGTTACTGGTGTTTTACAAATAACCCTGTATATATAGATAAAGGAAGCTTTGGTAATACAATAGGTAGAGTTAGCTATTATGCAGTGGCGTGCAGTGGTTCTCCACGGAAGGTAGGCCACGCATACGGATACCCAAAAAAAAAACTTCGCGCAACATCACAACGTCGCTCTACTTATGATGATGACCCTAAAGTAGTCACATTTATTGATTTACAATATTTAAAAAAAAAAAATTGAAAAGAAAGCCTGTAAAAACAACAGTATGGTGGGGGTGTAGGCTATCCAGTGAAAGAAACAATAGTTTTATAGCACAAACGAAATCAGTTTATTATGAACACACAACTTGTAGAAGCTAAGGATGTAAGTACATTCACGAGATTATTGCCGAAAACGCGTGTTATAAAAGTTATAAATACAAGAACTCACCACATTATTCAAGGTTCAAATCACGATTTTCTGAAGATTCAAACTCAGTCACAGTCACTCAAACTCGTCTCGTATCTTTATAAATAACTTAAAATCATCAAAATCAAATCAAGTTGAATCTTAACATTAAACGATAATGCGAAAACTTACTACTTTGAACTTCTAACAAACACACATTATCAGCGCAAACTTCACAACAGAACACCATTTTTAAGTAGATAAACAAACAATAAACAACAAATTACTTTTAATTGAGTACGTTAAAAAAAGCAAAACATTCAAGATCGCGGATACACAAATATGGCTTCTTAAGAAACCAAATAATAATTGCATCATTTTGCCGGATTGCCACAGTTATTTTCCTAACTTCCCAAAAATCAAAGCGAAATTTCACAAAATTTTGGAAAAAAATAAAATTCATGTATTTTTTACTATTTTAATAGGGCTTTTGCTATTCCTTATAATTTATATTTTTTTGGAAGGTTTATATTCGACAATACCACCCTGTTTTTTTAAAGTAGCAAGTCATTATGGAAACGATCGTTTCAGTGTGTAGTCTGTTTCTCGAATTCCCCGCGATCCGGGGAAATCTCCACAAATTGGTAACCCTGCACTGCATTTCATTCATCTTGACTGGCACTTCTGATTGGCTGGCCTTCAAGGCCAGCCAATCAGAACTGCGCTGGCGGTCTCCTTACGGCGGAGTTCCCGCCCATAATCTATACATGTGTGCCGTTCATACACACGAAAATATGCACCAGTGTGCGTAAATTCATCAATGAGTCGATGAGAAATGAAGGCAGTTCGTTTGGTGGCCTAAGGAGTAGTAGCGTGTGCCCGTGTGACGTCACACGGGCGCGACAAGTTGCTATAAGTGTTATAACATGAGTTTTAACTTTCTTTTTATATTTTGTATTTTTTATTAAGTACATGATTGTTGATTTGTTGTAATAAATGAATTTGGCTAAGGTAGGCTAAGCCTATTTGCCTGTATGGACGGCACGCCCCTGCTATTATGTGAACTAGCCACTAATATAGACTAAATATAATCCACTTGAATTGTTACTGAATCAGAGTCACTTTTACTGTCAAACAAAGTCGTCGGATCAAACAAAGTATACAATGCTCTGTTTGATCCGAGCCAACTAAAAGAAAGTTACCTACCGACGAATAGTTAGGTACTTAGTAAAAATGTAGTAAATGTGTGTTTTAAGAAAGTTGCTTAAAACTAATTCAATAGAACTCATAGCAATCCCACAAGTAAAGAAAAGCCATCTTCGCCAACAAGCAATTTTCAATTATTAATAATTAATAATTGAAAATTGCTTGTTGGCGAAGATGGCTTTTCTTTGTTTTGTTTTCATGAGTTTTGTTTTGTTTTTTTATTTAGCCTATATGTACTCAATGTAATATTATAAAACTTGAAATACCCATGTAAGTGCTGTGCACACCTGTAAGTGACAAATTCACTCTAGATTTTAAGTTTAATTATTACATTACCCCAGAGAATGTATTAGTGAGTAAGTCGTTGGAGTGACTTAATTAAAGGGAACTAATTGTTTGAACTGTTATTTAAACATTCGAGAGGTTATTATGATCAGTTGAAAAAAATAATGGGCAGTTATATTTTTATCGGCGCGGCGGCGGTTGGTAAATTTGTGCGACAGTAAAACATAGACAGTAATAAAAAAACAACTAAAAATATGTAAAGCAGACAAATAAGTAAATGACCAGTAAAAATGATGGAATGGGCAGTTAGATAAATAGTTCGACAGTTCATAGGGTGCGGAGACACCCGGACTTGGGGTACCCCGAGTTAGGTTACTGTAAACCCTGCAGACAGAAATAGGAGCCCCGCGCAGCGGGGCTACGCTCACTACGCTTTTTAGGCGAAAAATTGCGCACTCGGAACTGCCCATTTAGTTATTTTACTGCTCAGTATAATTATTAAATGATCCATTTTATTATTTTTTACGACTCATTTTTGTTTACTTTACTGCTAAGTTTTAACTGCCGACCTTGTTAATAAATATGTATTTTGTAATTTTTAACTTACCAAAACTACTATATACAACTGCCGCTTTAAATCAGTGCCTTAATTAAATAAATAAATAAAAGAAAATTTTCCGACCAATCACCATACGTTTATTCAAGTTATGTATGAAATTATAAAAACAAAGTTAGGTTAGGTTAGGTTTATTAAGTTATTTCAGTTAAGTTTATTTTCGTTCTGTGAAAACAAAGTTAGGTCTCACGGCCGCGACCTCCATCGCGGCCGTGAGACCTAACTTTGTTTCTACAGAACGAAAATAAACTTAAAACACCAAATGGTCCATTGGACCATTGTGTCACCCTTCGCGAAGCCATCAGTTAAGCATTTTGTACATTTAAATAACTCAAACGATTCTTTTTGTGTTTTGTGTACCTTTTTTTTTTCGATGGAAAATCATCAAATGACTCCTGCTCTGGGCAGAGCGGAAGGGAGTGTCAGACTTTTATTGACTAAAACCCATCCATGTTCCTTCTTTTGCCCTTTGTGTTCCAGGGCCGCGGTATCTCTTTCGAACAGTCCCGCAGCCCTGGCAGGCATCGGCACTTGCGGGCCCTCTGGTTTGCTGACATCTCTTTGAGGCGCGCGTGGAACACGAACGCGCCGTCGACACGGCCTGTCGTCATAAGACGGACGGACGGCGAGCTAGCCCATTACTCACCGTCCACAGGCCCGGTGTTTTGTGTACCTAAAGTTAAATCACGTTTTACGGTAGGACCCAATGTAACTCACTCAAAACATTGTGCTGATGGACGCATCGAATAGTACGGCGGTCGTGGAGGTTTTAAAGTAACGTTATAACATTAAAAACTTGTATTTTTTTTAAACTTGTTTATGTAGTTGGGAGCTTGGGACTTTGACCCCAAATATGATCTCCGTTACTTTACTAGAAGGTTCCCAGGAATGGCCCAGTACAAAAAAAAATCGCAATGACGAGGAGAACAAGTGCCTTTAAGGTTCGTTAAGGGTATTTTCACACCCATTACATCCTCAACTACGATATACCCAACAACATATTGAATGAAAACGAAAGTTGGACTAGACCAGAGGTTCCCACACTTTTTTTTTGTCGTAGACCCCTTTCCAAATTTTCTGTTTTCGGTGGATCTCCCCTGCTGCTACATAGTCTCGACACGCGTAATAAATGTCGAATATACAAGTTTTTACAAGTAACAGGTCGCTGAACTTCTTAAATACACTAATCTAAAAAATTAAGCGAGTTATTAAAAAAAGGAAATGAATGCTGAAATGAACAGCCTACCTGATCCCCCTAACTGAGAAAAACAAATTTTCAAGCACCTGGACCAAATGAAAATGCACAAAATTTGCAATATCATTTTTTTTGCGCTATTTATTAGAATTGCTTGAGAGCCGTCCAAAACAATTTTCGCCGTAAAATCTGAAAATTAGAATCTTAAAAGCTTCAAAATTCTATTTTTAAAGTCTCAGTACCTACGACCATTTTTCACCTATACAACCTGTCAAAAATCACTGCATTTGTATTTTTTAAAATATTTTATTAGTTTATTATCTGCCTACGTCGATAGGTAAAGCCAACCTAACAGATTTTTTTTCTTCTCTATCGAAATCAGATACATTTTCGTGGATACACCCACTTATGACTTGTGAAACCCCATTTTATTTCACGCCAACTTATACCCCGTCGACTCTCCCGTAGACCCCTGGGGGTCCACCTGGGCCACTTTGGGAATCACTGGACTAGACAAACCCAAACTGCTGAACAATATTGCTCCTTGACCATCCATACCTGCTTAGATAACTGAATGTCCAAAATGTCGAATTCATTGATGAAATAATTTAAGTGTAACGGTTCGGTTCATAATTATTCCTGTTTGTGTATGGTATGTTAAATAGGTACTTAGGTATAGGTAATAATATAGTGTAATTTATTAGCGAGATCCTCGTACAGCACATTTCGGAAAAATATGAGCATGCTCAAAATATGAAATTAACTGTTTTATAGCTGGAACACCAAAGAAGCAACCGAATAAAATACAGAAAATCAATACAGCATTTGCTGACGTATTATTTTTCCACCATTTTCTCATCTATTAACTCATCTATTATAAATTTAGAATTAACCCATAAAATAAAAAAACCCGACTGCGTAAAAAATACCTGAAATAAATAAAAACTAAAAAGAAGAAAACCAGCCCAGAAGAGAGAGAGAGAATTAACAGTCTTTCCAATGGTGAAAGAATTTTTGAAATCGGCACAGTAGTTTTTGAGTTTATTCATTGAAAACATACACACACACAAAAATACATTTATAATATTAGTGTAGATCTGTGTGCTAAATTCCATCCAAATCCGTTCATTGGTTTTTGCGTGAAAGAGTAACAAACATTCAAACATCCATCTATCCTCACAAACTTTCACATTTTTATTATTAGTAAGATTTGTTGTTAAAGCGGCAACAGAAATACACATTCTGTGAAAGTTTCAACTGTCTACCTATGATGGATCATGTTCAATCAGATCATGTTTCGTGATTTCTCGTTTTCATGATTTTTAGGATCGCTAATAACGAAAATGAGGTACAAAAATCCAAGATGGCGCCGAGGAAAATTTTTGGTTTTTCCGTCAAACTTCTTTGTGATATTGATTGTTTTCTCTACGCGTGACCTAATATAATTAAGTAATAATAAATCATTCGGATACGAAGTGACGTTCGTAAAATGTTGTAATATTCATTTATTTATGAATAGGAGAACCAACAGCTATAACAAATGAGTAACAATTGTTGCACGTCTACTGCAGTTTGCTGACTACACACACTCATCGTTATATTTCTGAGTTGTGTGTTTTTACTTCTAATTAACCATTTATGTCTAATCAAGATAATTGGTTGCATGTTTGCAACTCGTTATGTATATAAGAATAGTAATGACAGCTGTGTTGGGAAGCTGAAGCTAATATCGCCGGTCAAAAAAGTCACGTGAATCAGAGCTGTTTTATTTCATCTGCTAGTTTACATAGTGAGCTGTTGCATATCGCGGTAAACGTAACATGAATGTTTTGCCTATATTTATTATCGCACAGCACACAGGCGTTGTTCTATTATTTATCTATGATGTATGTGTGTGTGCGCGCAATGTCAAGGTTGCGCAGGCGAACTCTCGCGATGTAGTGCGCGCAGACCACTTCCCCTGCAGTCTAAACGCGCTGTACTGCAACTATGCGGGACCAGCAGCCGGTGCTATTCTCAGTGTGCGGCAGCTCTTTCGAATGAGGTTAATCCGTTATTTCTTTGCTTCTGTGTTGTGTCATTCTATCGCAATTGGCCGCTGTGTGCGCAGTTTTATGCATTACTTCTGTACGTTTTATAAAACTAGGTAACTTCAGCTATCTGCCAGTAAAAGTCCTGTCAAAATCGGTCCACGTTTCGGAGATTAGCCGGAACAAACAGATAGATAGACGGACAGACAGATAGGCAGACAAATAATAAATTGTTATAACTACCGTATATACTTTCAAATGCATTGAGTAAAAAGGTGTTGTTTTGAAATTACAAACGTACACTTTATATGTTAATACACTTTGTAGGTATATTAATTCTGGAAATAATAAAGATTCTAAAAAACAGATTAACTTCCCACGATCTGTAGTTTACTCTATTGCTAAGCTTGGTTAAAATGAGTTACCGTAAAATTTATATAAAATTCACCGACAAAAAATGTTGTGTTTAACAAACAAACATAAGCTTATTCAAATTACAATTCTACGAAAAACAATAAACTTAATTTCGAAAAAAAAAAATACTAAACTTCCTAAAAAAATGCTGTTTCCGAAAACATGTTCTGCTAAAATAATCGTTTTATTAAGCTCTCTAACTTATAAAGGATGCAAGGGCGAGCGAAGCGTACTCGGGACTTGGGGCATCCCGTCTCCAGACAGGTTAGTACTGTTAGGTTACTTTAGACACCACCACCCTGCAGACAGAAACAGGTCCGCGCACCGGAGCTACGTCGACTACTACATTTTGATATTTATCTTGACGTTGATTTTATTCCTTTTTTATTTATTTTATAGGTTAATTCAAAATTTATAATAGGTGAGTTACGATGAACAAACTGTAGTTTTCGGTAAAACGCAATTTAAGCTGGGGGAAAAATATTACGTCAGCAAATGCTGTAATGATTTTCGGAATTTGCAGTATTTTATTCATTCGTTTCTTTTACCTTTCAGCTGTCGGAAAATTAGTATATTAAGCAGTTTTCATAATTTGAGTGCTAATCTTTTTTTTCGGAGCTTTTATTACCTACGCCTTTAATTTTATTGGAACGAAGTTCCTTATGGCGCGTTGCGAAAAGAGGCTAGACGGAAAAAAATCTCTCGAAAAGTTGTAACGACACTTTTACCCGACTGCGCGACGCAAAGGAGGGTATTGTGTTTTTGCTATAGTAAGCTATTGTAAGCCGTGCGGCGTGCGCATGTTTCTCTGTCTGTCTCTCTTTCGCTCTCTTATAGAAAGCAAGCCACATATTTTCGTTTCGTCTTTGGTCTGTGGATGGGTGATCAAGGTTAAGCAACGACTGCCAAGGTCTGTTTGTGGATGGGTGATCCAAGTTAAGCAACGGTTGCCAAGGTTGGTCTGTGGATGGGTGATCAAGGTTAAGCAACGACTGCCAAGGTCTGTTTGTGGATGGGTGATCCAAGTTAAGCAACGGTTGCTGAGGTCTGTCTGTGGATGGGTGATCAAGGTTAAGCAAGGACTGCCAAGGTCTGTCTGTGAATGGGTGATCCAAGTTAAGCAACGGTTGCCAAGGTTGGTCTGTGGATGGGTGATCAAGGTTAAGCAACGACTGCCAAGGTCTGTCTGTGGATGGGTGATCAAGGTTAACCAACGACTGCCAAGGTCTGTCTGTGGATGGGTGATCCAAGTTAAGCAACAGTTGCCAAGGTTGGTCTGTGGATGGGTGATCCGAGTTAAGCAACGGTTGCCAAGGTTGGTCTGTGGATGGGTGATCAAGGCTAAGCAACGACTACCAAGGTCTGTCTGTGGATGGGTGATCCAAGTTAATACATACACATCCATCATAATAGTTACTATGCTTCAAACAAAGTTTTTAATTAAAAATAATAGTAACTTCGCGCGGATTAAACGTTTTGTCAAAACAGTGCTTAGACGCCATGACGTAACGTAAACAAAAGATAAAATAAAAGAAACTTAAAAACTTAAGAACTTCGTTCCATCCGGGTGTCCCTTGACACCTCTCTAGTTTTTTTTTTAATGTATAAATAAACAAGGCAGTACATTATGATCAAATAATACAACAGGTATCTAAATTTCTTGATCTGAACTCGAAGTAGACATGGTTTCTATTAACATAAATGACCAAACTTGTGTTAATCCACGTTTATAAATACATGCACTAACTCAGCCTTATTAAACGGTACGGAGTCATCTAGCCGATGAAATCACTTAGTCATTGCACACACAAAAGGAACATGAGCTTTGCCTGAGTGAATACCGCAGACGTCACTATCGAATTCGGCAGTTGTTATTGTTACTCAATGAACTCTCTACTAGGAACTTAAAGAGTGACCATTGGCTTATTGATTAACATATAGTTTCATGTTTGATTAGATGTTTGTGGCGATATGAAAAGATTCACTAGTGACGGCGACTGCGAATAAACTTGCTGATTCATCATTATCATCATTTGGCCGAAATACATCCATGGCTAAGGCTCCCCCAAATATTGCCACGTCGACCGGTCCTGTGATCTTCTTGAGGGTTTATTAAATTGATGAACCTCGACCGGAATGGTCGAGGTTCATCATGTGTCATCTTCTTGAAGGTTCATCCAATAGATGAACCTAATTAAATTTTAAAAGACACTGCTATTAAATTCCCGTTGGCTACAAACTACTATATCACACTCTTATATTCGAACACCGTTTACAAAGCGAGGTGGGCTGCTGCAGACAAGACTTAGTCTTCGCCTTAGAATTCTTCCAAAAAGGAGGTGGTTCTACTCGTATGTTCGACTGTATGTATTTTTGTTTTTTTTTTTGTATGTTCACCGATATCTTAGTCAATTGTGGACCGATTTTCAAAACTGTTTTTTTTTTGAAAGAGTGTACTCCCGAGCTGGTCCCATTGTCACCATGTCAGGATCTGATGATGGAATCCTAGGGAAGTCGAAGGCATCACTCAAATTTTATAGGCACGTATTACGTGTTTCATGTTTTTTCTAAAGCTATTCAAGTATACGCATCTGGGAGTCATCACCTCATGTTGATGAGCTAATGATGGAAGGTATAACTCCTTAACGGTTAGGAGTTGGAGGATAATTATTTAGCAAAATATTAACCGTGGATCGATTTTCAAAATTCTTTTTATCATTCGAAAGAGTATACTCCCAAGTTGGTTCCATAGTAATATTGTCATGATGTGAACATGGACTTCGGAGATATGGAACGGAACTCTTCAATAACAGACAGTAAATCTGTCGTGATTGCTGCAATCGCTTGGATGTTTATTCTTTACACAACATCATAACATAACATCACGCCTGTATGCTCTAAGGGGTTAAGATGTTACAGTACACCCACATTTTGACAGTTAGGTATTTTAAGCTCCATTTTATTGAGAATAAGCCTTTTACCATGAAATGTCGGCAGCATTGCCACGTTGGAAGGAAGAATGATTTTTAAATGTTTCATGTTTTCTTTTTAGGGACAATATTGTAATATGTATCTGAAGTTTCCACTTTGTTGATAAACGTAATAAAATAAACTTTTAATGAACTTATTGGTACTTTGAAGTATAAAATAGAATTAATGACAGGACCTTACTCGCCAGTGGCGCCATCTGGTGAGCTCAAAAACGATAGCCCTCATTGTGCACGACGAGCCGGGCAGGGCGGAAAATGCGGAATATACGAATTGTGACCGGGCCCCACGCACACTACGTGTTAGTGTGGAGCGCCGTGGTGGGTTTAGGATGGGTCGATGATACCCCATTTAGCTTGATTGGATGTGCAACGGCTAACTTGAACCTGTCAGATAGTGGTTTAAATACAATAATTTTAGTGACCGTCATATTTTGTGTGCAGGGCGAGCGCGAGCGCGGCGCCGGCGTACGAGCTGACGGCGGGCGGCGGCGCGTGCGCAGAGTCCCCCAGCGCGCACGCGCAAGCGCCGCACCAGCCTCCCATGCAGCAGGCCTCGCACCAGCACCACCATGACCCGCGCAAGAGGAAGACTTCACATTAGTAAGTACCTGCTATCTTTACTTTTCATTATCCTTCTGTTTATGCTCTGATACGCATATTAACCATCATTCAAACGAATCGTATTTAGATCAAAAATACAATCAAATTTTGATCACATATTGATACTCAAAACTTTTTCCTCAAAGTGCTCCTCATTCCTCTGTATTACAAATCCATGCCATGACAACCGATTACAAATCTTATTTCTTACTTATTATCAAAATCATCCACAGCCTGACTTCACCTTCTGGTGGGTATGGGTTTAGTCCTGCCTAACTTTATTTGGGTTCCACTATATGTCTAATCTTTGAAAATCTTCCGGATTAGAAGTTTTGAACTTTGTAATTTCTAATTCATATGAGATAGTTAAAATATCCATTCACGCCTTCGCGTAACACATATTATGCCAAGGTACTTATGTGGAGGTGTGTAACTGGCTCGAAGTCCCATGATGTAGGCATTACCTATGCATCTGTTGAAGCTTAATTTTTTTTTTTGCGTGTCGAAAACTCGAAATCCTCCGCCCTGGGATGGTAGAGGTCGAAAGGGTATGTCAGATTGTTACCGACTAACACCACACGATGCTCTTCGACAACCTTCGAACGCGATACTGAACGCGGTACTTGTGCAGTTCGTCAAGCTATCCCGGCCAGGTATTGGTCCGCATGGACATGCAGGCGTCGTCATCCACTGCGGCCATACACTAGTAGGTAAGTCAAGTACGAAAAGAGGAGAAACGATCCTCACCCGGCTAGCTCGCTCGCTAGCTAGCGGTGTGGCCTGCGCTTTAAACCAACGGTGGTGTGCCCCGACCTGGCCCACCCGATTTTTTTGTTACTTCAACGGGCGCATGTATATGACCAGATGTATGAACGTGGACGAGGCAGACGGAGTATGTAAGGATCGTAGCAGGTGGCGTTCTGTGGTTTCTGCCTACCCCCGTGGGAAAAGACGTGAGTTTATGTGTGCACATATGTACTTCCCAAATCAAAGCAGAACTAACAGTTGTTTATCACATCAAAGAACTTTCTGAAACAAACAAAACGATCGTTCAAAACACGGCTAATATTTTCAAAATTATTTCACGTGTATTACAAAATGTCCTCTATGCGACCATGCGGCGGCGGGGTGGACTTGAACTGACTTTGTGCCGCTTCGTTGAGGAAAACCTTCCGTCTGGTATTCGCTGAACTCTAGGACGAGTAAACTTTCGTCTGAAGGGTTTCCGAACTTCCGAAATGTTACGAAGAAAGAGAGTTACATAACTTTCTTTCTTCGTAGTATTTTACTCACGTTTTTGTTTCTCCCTTTGCTTTCTAGTAAATTGTCTTTGGTGGCTAGATACTTTGTTTTGGGCAATATTCATTTTCATATCCACACATATTATTAACTACTTAGCTGTGGCCTGCGACTTCGTACGCGTGGAAATTTTGGTGTGTCTGTGAGAGACTGCCTCGTTGGTCGAGTGGTCGCAAGTGCGACTACTAAGCATGAGGCCCTGGGATCGATGCCCGGGTCGGGCAGTGTTCAAAAAAAGTTTACGTTAATAACATAAGTAATTACATAAATTTATAACGCACATGATTTAGAGATCACCTTTTAAGCAAGGAGATGCTTGTGTGACTCCGGTCTTCCACTTAACATTAAACAATGTTTGCAATTGAAAAAAATACTATAAATACTTACGTTACGTACGTTATTGGGTTATTCATTTCAATAGCAGCCACGGAATCTGGATTTGTGCCCAGTTGGTGGAAATAGGCTCGCCCCCTATCACATGGACTTTAACATGATGATGATGATGATGATTTCTCCAAAAAGTAGTATAGGGAACAGAGGTCTGATAAGTTCACAAGTTCTTGTTGTGCTAGAAGTAAGTCTTTTACTTCTATATTTGTAAATTATCAATAATCCATACGCAGTTTGGTTTTAAATATGTCACGCAGTGTTCCTTAATTAATTTTGAAATTTTATTGATTTTTGTTGCTATCATTTTAAAGAAAAAGTAATTGAGTTTTTCCGCCAGGATATTCTCAGTAGCTACGAAGTCTGAATTTGGTTGATGGCAATAGGCTCGCCTCCTATTTTATTGGGCTTAAACATAACTGGCGAACCATGACAATGACAAAAGTATAAGCGGTCACGGGAGCGAAGCCGCGGGCAAAGCTAGTAAACTATAAGGTTATTAAAATAATGATAACTTCGAGCGTCTAACACGTGTATCGTGGTGATCATTGCTTTTTAGGATTCTGTATTATATTATATTTCCGAGGGGAACCAACGGGACCCTATTACTAAGCCTCCGCTGTCCGTCCGTCCGTCCGTCCTTCCGGCCGTCTGTCTGTCTGTCAGCGGGTTGTATCTCATCATGATCCTTAATAGGTAGACCACCATTTTTCACATTTGCAAAACAAAGGGGCTCGTATATCTCTCTCGGGGTCTCTAGAGTGACCACTATTTTTATGTCGAATGAATGATTAATTAATGTATTTGTGTTGTATTAGAAGATTCAACTACGCAGTGATAGCCTAGTGGTGTGACCGTCGGACTGCCAAGTCATACTCTTAGGTCTCAAGTTCGAACCCAAGACACGCACTTCTGAGTTTTCGTATTCATGTGCGAATTGTATAATTATCACTTGGATCGTAAGGAAACCAGCATGCCTGAGAGATATTTCTCAACAGCAGGTAGAGCCAAGTCAGAGGCCTATAGGCGGCATAAAAACTCTGACACCAGGTTAGGCACTAACCACACACGATAAACAAGTAGAAGATTCACAATTTTACCCGTTTATCGGGTATATAGTTGTTACATGTTTCGTGTTTTGTACTATTACTAGCGACCCGCCCCGGCTTCGCACGGGTGCATGTATTGTACATATAAACCTTCCTCTTGAATCACTCTATCTATTAAAAAAAAAACCGCATTAAAATCCGTTGCGTAGTTTTAAAGATTTAAGCATACATAGGGATATAGGGACAGAGAAAGCGACTTTGTTTTATACTATGTAGTGATAACACTATTATTATGAGAGTAACATATTCTTGTCATTCAGTGCATCAATATTCCTAAAGCAGTCTTGTGGTAAACTTAACAAATAAAGAAAAACAAAAACAGGAATGGGCAAATATTTCCATTAAAAAATCCTGGTATTACAACATCGAGCAACAGTGGCCAATACTGTTGCTCGATGTTGTAATACCTACAAAGTTGCGAGTACTCTCCGCGAGGTGGAGGCTCCGCGCACCGACCGAGCTTTTTCCGAGCGCCACAATACTCGCCGCGGCTTAGTATACTTCAGAGCGGAAACCGGGTGGGAAGAAACACAGTCTGCGTGTTCCCGCGCAAATATATTTACTATAAACTTTGTACCATGGACGGATTCGTGTGGGGCGAAGAAGACTTTGTCACGTTTTGTGATTACTACGAACAAAATCCATCTTTATTTGATAATCTGAACCAAACTATTGACGAGCCTAAAGAAGCAAAAAAAGTGGATAATGATTTGAATTTGCGGTTAGATAATGTTGAGAGTTTTATTGGGTATGGACGCGAGCCGAAGCAGCTTAATAGCGTCCGGCCTTGGACGTCGGAAAATTATACGTCGGGGGGATATTATACGTCGGGGGGAAATTGTATGTCGGGGGGATTTTGTACGTCGGCTCCGAGCAGGTGAGCGGAGGTTCAGTGCCCCGAGCAGGACTGCACAAGTTCCTACTACCGTACTAAGCTATGTGTTGTCTTACAGCAGCTCCGAGAGCTTTGACCTGTCAAGCTGCGAGGCGCCGCTGGGCGCGCCGCTGCCGATCCCGCTGCACGCGCCATCCAGCGCCACGCGCAAGAGGAAGCCATCTTCTTAGTGAGTACCTTGTCTTTTTATCTCCTTTGCACGTAACTCTTCAGAGAATTTATTGAGTCTATCGTCAAGACTGACTTTATCCAATTGGTACCTCAAATTATATTTACACGCTATACCTATCGTTCAGATTATCTGCCCAATTTTCGTGATTTTTACATGTTCCACTGACTTGTCTTCCTAAATATCACGCGTCAACAGCTAAAGCGCCAGAATCGCCAATTTTTCTTACTTTTTGCAATTGGCAGGTCAGTATCAGGCTGATTGGTTGTGACAAATACTCGTATGTATTTATATTATCTAAACTAAAATTATAAAAAGGAAAGATTTGATTTTTTGTTTGTTATGATTTAACTCAAAAACTACTGGACCGATTTTAAAAGTTCTTTCACCACTAGAAAGCTACATCTTTACCGAGTAACATAGGCTATATTATATTTTCAATAAAATTAGAGATCCCTACCTAAAATGGTACAATGTAACACAAGATATGAAAATGTTGTCTATAAAAGTCATTATTTTGTACGCAAAATGATGACTACCACGACCCCCCTGTCCCCGATGACTACTATTTTTCTTTTTTTTTTTCTTTTTTTCATTTCTTCTTTTTTTTTCTTCTATTTTTCTTTTTTTTTTTCGTCAACAGTTTATTGATGTTATATAAAAAAGTGTTCTTTATATTAATAGTACTCATATTTGCTCACAAAAAGATCTGCGATGGTATATGCCTAACATATAATAGTTAGGCACAATAACAGTTTTTGTTTAAATTATTAAGTTCAAATACTGGTGGAATCGAATAGTGGTGATATTGGTATCATGATATTAATCCTTATCCGTTTAAATGTTTTGATAATTAAGGTTGATTATGTACCTGTAAATTAATTCGACTTTAAATTATTCGGATCGGACTTTTCGTTTAGAAGTTATGACGGCTATAAAAATTCTAAGTAAGAAAAGTGTCACGGTTTGAACAAACTGTCCTACGTTTAGTCTATTAACAAATACTAATTTACTTATTTAAGGTAAAAAATAGTTTTTAAATTTGAAAATTTTATTTTATTTTTTATAATAAATACGCTTTATTAAGTAAAATACAGTGAACGCAAAGTCTACCAAACGCCGCCGTGCCGCACCACACCCAATTAAAAATCTTATAGATCTGATCATGTTTTTAAAAACATACGTAGGTACAATAGCCTCTTTCAAATGACTTCTTTTGGCGCGAAGGAAATTAGAGAAGGAAATTTTATGCCCGCTTTTAAAATAGAAGCTCAGGTTCAGTCAGGTTGGTCAGGTTATCATCACATAGGTAGCCATTTACCACCGACAGGCCAAACCCCTCAATTTTTGCAAATATATTTCATGTCGTTGCGCTCAAACATAGCCCCAACGCTAAATATAGACCTAATTCGCGAATTACAGACCACTTTTAATAATCACAACGTACATAAATATGAAGTTTTAAACAAAATTTAGAAGTTAATAATTCATATAATTTAAAGTTAATTATTCACTCAGACCGCACACCAGACACACAACATCGCGGCAAATATAATGCTCCGACAGTAAACGAGGTAGCTGTTCTCTTGTTTGATGTTGAAAAAGGTCCCAGGGATATAGTGCCGTACGGTAGAGATGGTCAGCTAAAAACAGTCTCAGAATTGTACCGCTCCTATCCATTAATAGCAAGATCCAAGGATATTGCAATATCCTTTAATGTTAGTAATGGTAGAATATGGTTATTATTTGACCATCCCTCAGCAAGGTTCACCGCGTAATAAAACTGTTTCGTGTAGGTATGCAATTTTATGCATTTAGATTGATGGCTAAGAAAAATCCAACCAGACGAAATTGATAGTGTCATAGTTGCTGAACTACCCGACCAGCAAAATGATCCGATATTGTTACAATAAGGATTTTCATTGGCTGTGTTCTAGAGCAACAGTGTCACCTAGAAATGAACTGTCAACGAAATAAATACTTTAATTTTACCGGCCGGAACATATAAATCGATAGACACCGTTACTAATATGAAAGACAAAGTACATTACGCACAGGAATTTCTAAATGCTCTTAACCCGTCTGGACGGTCCGCCACATCAAATTGCAACACCTATAATGCTATTACGAAATTTAAGCCCTCCTAGTATTTGCAATGGCACGAGACTTCTTATAAAGGAATTGAGGGATAATATCATTGCTTCGACCGTAATCGCTGGCCCTGCAGTCGGTCAGTTAGCGCACATACTTACCCCGGATACCTATGATCCCTACCGATTTGCCAATACCATTCAAACGCCTTCAATTTCCTGTGAAAACATCATTCGCACTGCGTTTTATAAGTCCCAAGGCCAAACTTTCAACTTAGTAGGGATATACTGAAGTAAAGAGTGTTTTACTCATGGCCAACTGTATGTTGGCCTGTCGCGAGTTGGAGCTCCCGAAAAACTTAGTCCATAATAACATATCGTCAATTAATGTCGTTTACAGAGAAGCTTTTAAATATTAATGCTTCTCACGGAATTACACCCGTGCGAAGCCGGGGCGGGTTGTAGTATTAGTATATAATATTATAAAGAGGAAAGATTTTTATGTTTGTTTGTACCGAATAAGCTCCGAAACTACTGGACCATTTTAATCATTTTCTCACAAATAGAAAGCTATATTATCATTAAGTAACATAAGCTATAAATTATATTTATATCATGCCAATTAGCCGATCTATCACAATTTTCGTGGACGAAGTCGCGCGCGGGTGAAGTGCTAGTAGAATTATAATTGCAAAAAAGTAAGGAAATGGCGGGCCACCTTAGCGCTTCCCCATTAGTTTAAATCGGTGGTACGATTTGCTGTTTTACTTTTCGACCACAATATCAACGCGTGCCAAGCTATTGAGTTCTAAGACAGCTGGCACCCCGGCGGCGCGGCGGTGGCAAGAGCACGACGGATAAGATTAGTGCTAACGTTCCGTGCAATCGGACCTACACTCTTACTGCAGGAAAGGCCATGGTGTCCGAGGCAGTCGACTGTTTCACCACATTGACAGCGATGTGAAGCCCCACAAGGAACGCCCAATCGCAGACATGTAGCGAGCCGGAGGGTTGTGTCACCTAGCATAGTGCCTGAAACCAGAGGCCCGACTCCCACTCACCCACAGCCAGCAGGCGGGCACGATCAGCAGCGTTGATAGACGTATTAATAAGGCTATTCCGTACCAACCTGCAAAGTGGCTCATCCCACTGTCTCTGGGAAAACGGGTTCCCGAGCCGATCCGTATCCGGGCAAGCCAGTTTCCAGGCGTTCTCTGCAACGGTCAAGCACGACACTTCCGAGTCAACCAGGGAGAGAGCTAAAATTTTCCTGGTTCGCTTTTCAGTGCTATGGACAGAGGACAGGAACGCGGCGTAAACTCGTACTAGAAATTTTGTTAGTTATCATTTAATAAAAATAAAAAAAAACATCTTATTCAATTTTACGGAGTGCTTGCGAAATCTCCGTTCATTTGACGAATGATCACGTGACACTGAGATCAGCCTGAAAATGACACTGCGCTTTATTTATTACTAACTGTGCCCGTGGTTTCGCTCACTTAACCGCGTATTATTTAATCATTGTCAAAGTTTATGAACAAAATCAAAATTTAGACGTAACTCATGATCAATCCTAGGTCCCAACGGTTAATATCCTTAAAAATAAAAAATAAAACTTTCAACTCTGAGAGCTCAATCAGCCGATGGAAATAATGTGATGGACACAAACGATGGAAACAAAAGTGCGAACGTGGAAAATAACGTTACTGAAAAATACTGTGAACACTTGAATTTAATGTATTTAGCAATAGAACCAGGAATACTATGCGCATCGATAATTATATTTCGTCAATTTTAATAAAGCGTAGCCTTGATTTCATTTAATCAGGCGACT
Source organism: Eurois occulta (assembly GCA_950022335.1). NCBI lineage: Eukaryota > Metazoa > Arthropoda > Insecta > Lepidoptera > Noctuidae > Eurois > Eurois occulta. The sequence goes on along the minus strand of OX465477.1, from coordinate 12,538,062 downwards.
CATTCGCAATGTTAATTTGTTCATGTAAGTATTAAGATTGCTAAAAATATTGTTTTCATTTGTTAGACAGATAAGTGAAGCTCGATCTTACTGGCGTGAGTGATGTTATGTTAGGTCAACCACCCGCCTGTAATTCCCGGAGGGTGAGGCTGAGGTGTACCTAAAAGCGATTTGCGGTTTCAATCCTTTAACAACTTGCGGACCTAACCTAACAGGTCTTCTCAATCCAGGCTTACATTTAAAATGTTTAAAAATGACAGCAACAAAAAATAAATAGAATAAGAAGATAGAACCATCGGGGCAAAAGTCCTACCCGCATTTACAGTTTTCTTTAAAATAATTTTGGAACTAAGTGAAAATGTAGCTTAATGAAAAATAAGTAAGTGAGTGGGCGGCACAGAGGAAACTCGGTATGTAATAGATGGTCACCTATCCATGGACTGACATAGGTAATCACAGCTTAACCTTGTACTTGTAGATCGACCCGTGCGGCTGTTATTAGTTATACATAGTGGAGTCTATGCGCTGGGACAGGGCTCAAGATCGCAGATCACGCAATTAAAAATCAAGATGAGGCATTCGCGGGGTGTGGGGTTAGGAATATTTGTAAACGTGTATTTGTCAATAGAAATGAGCCCTCAAAGTATCGGTAACCGGTAGCCAAACACACAGTATGTATAGATTTTCTACTGAAAAGCTTATACATGTTCGAATACACACAAAATTTAGCTGCTAAAGTACAATCAACGCTCAGTATTGAAGTTGAGTACGTAAGAAACCTCCGTGATATACTTTGAACTTAAACCTCCATTTTTAGGAACTTTCAGAAGTTATGCAACAATCCGGAGCAACGTAATGCATACTTTGGGGCCATCCATAAATTCAATTCGTCATTTAAGGGGGGGGGGGAGGGGTCGACGAAGTTTGATATTGGGTGACGAGGGGTGGCAGGGGTCCTAAATTTCGTGAAGTCACATAAAATCTAATATATTATCAAAACATTAAAAGTATTTTGGCCGAGTGTTATTTACTCTTCTGTTCACTTCTTTAGTGGATAGATCTCTTACAGCTATAACCTGTCCCAAATATACATACGACAATAAATTAAACTGCGTATACCTCATAAAGCAAACTTTATAACGTTGGAAAAACAGAGTTGAGACTGTTTAAAATTCCTTGGTATTATTTCAAGTAATTATTTAATTTTGAAATTAAGCATTTTATACTAAGCATTTTAAATAATTTCATTAAGTATTATTATATAGTTGGGTTATTGTGTAAGGTTGGGAGAAACTTGTTGCTCTTCATTTCGCAATCGGCAATTCATAAGCCGTATCTTAAGGGAACACTAGCTTATTATTTCAAAACGGTTCACTGTCCACTCTAAAAAGGCTTTTTTTACAAGTGTAAAGTTCTGGTTATCATAATAGGCCGTCAGCCGTGTGACCTGAGTGAGGCTGCGAACAGCCCGGCACAGCTATGAGACAGAACCATCGGGGCAAAAGTCCTACTTGCATTTACAGTTTTCTTTCAAACATAATTTTATAGTTTTTGGAGTTGCTACTAAACCAAGCTCACCTTTTTGTTCCATAGCCAATTTGTTTCCCACTGCTGGGCAAAGGCCTCCGGTAGAAATTTAAAGTAAGGAAAGTGGTAAAGAAGAGTCACTATCCGCACTAGCATGACTAGCAGTGGAAGAGCATGACAAGAAGCTGGTATTAAGCTACATCATACTATGAATATATATAAAAATACGAATATAATAAATAATGCACCTAAATAAATAACTTTTAAAATTCATAAAAATTGTTTGTTGTAAAATTCAGTTCCATTGGCCTAGCCCGTAACCTTTCGAAGTGCGAAGTTTAACTTCCTGAAACCACTGACAGACAGACTACCATTTCTGTTAGCAACAAACTTTAAAATATTACTTACCGGAAAAAAATCTCTTCACCTCCTAGGGTCACCAATATTTGACGAATCTTTTCCGTGTCGATGTCTCAAAAAATAAGTTCTAAAACTAAAACCCGACTACTGAAAACTCGCGTTCTAAAAAGAAAGAAACAAGAAAATATGTTCTTCTGAAATTGTTATGTATGTACCTACAAACCATTCAATATTTATCGACTATTAAATAAACAACTTACTACTACTGTTGCAGTTAAAACATTTTAATTTTACTTTGTATTTTTATTCTTTTTTATTCATTGTTTAATTTGCTATTTAGGCGCATAATATAGTGCATGTAGTGCTCTTCTTTGAGTAATTGTACTCATTGTTGAAGAGCCAAATAAAATAAATAAACTTACTTTTGCTTTTAATAAATATTCATAGTAATGTTCAAAGGATAGCCGTGGTCGTATGCCATCTACCCTGAAAAATAAAACAATACATTCTCAGTAATTCAACAGTAGTAAGGGAGCATAAAAGAGCTAAGTATACTGACAGAAATTTTGACAGTTAAAACTTAAATTAAACACTAAAGTAAGATGCGATGATCAGATGGTGAAAAAGAAACGAAAATAAAACGAAACAAGAATGAAAATCACGAAGTTTTAGTCGTCAGGTTTTGGGCTACCCCTCCTCCCCCCGCCCAGCATTACGTGTATTTTTTATTTGAATATATCATCAGATTGTTCTAAAATATGATTTATTAAAAAAAAAAAACAAAGGTTATCCTTGCTTTTAGCTCTAAAAACTTTTAAATGTCACCTTTTTAATACAAAAGCTTAAAAATTCGATATGAGCTAATAACTTTATACTTCGGCAATTGAAGTCTGCTCCGGAACCCATACAAACTGGGCAAACTTACCCTTTGGCTTTGGATACAAAGCGGCCAATTAGGCACGAATGCGGGGCTGCCTAGCAACGGGGCCGGGCATGCCAAAAAAAGCCACCTGTGACCAAAGAGTTAAATTGAATTTACCCGCTCCAGTCATAAGGCTTCTAGCTTGTACAGGATCGAACTTGGCACGTACGAGCCAAGCGCGACTCTCGTTATAATTTTCACGGCGATATTTTCCGCTGCAGCTTTAATGAATCTTCGTCATGATCGAATCGTAATTCTAGTCACGATTCGATCAAGACTTCAAAATAGATGAAAATTTTACTACTATTGTTATAAATGTGGAAGTTACTGAGGATGAATGGATGTTTGTTCCTCTTTCACGCAAAAACGGTTGAACGGATTTGGGTGAAATTTGGCACAGATGCATAAAATATTATTATAAAATTGATTTTATAACCTGGAAAAATATCCTATACGTTAATATAGGATATTTTTATACCGGTACCGGTACCGCACGCGGCGCGGGCTAAGCCGCGGGCAAACGCTAGTCTCAAATATTATCTTCTATTCTTCACTATGTTCTATTTATTAAGAAAAAGAACAATTTATTTTAAAAAAGTATTACAAAATGTGAACATTTAGGCGAAGTGTGTTTTTTTTCATACACTAGTATAATTAGTAAGTAAGTAAACTATACTTAAAATATATTCAACAGCTGCAAGTAATGATAATGTTTTCAATTCAGATGTTCTGAACACTAAAACTAGCTTTGGTAAATACTTATGTACATTTAGATACGAGGGGATAACAAAATAAAACCACAACTCTAGAAGGAAGTTTTTTAAGTATCGCTAAATAATCCAACATTACAAAACTACATTTTCATAACTTAATCGCTTGTAGCTTGTTGAGTCTATTATACAGAAAAGGTCCTAAAAACACATAAAATTGATTCACAAACGCATGTCTGATTTGAGGCTTTGTGCAAACCAGGTCCTTCCTTCTCCTAACGGAAGGAACTGGGTCATAGGGAAGTGTAGAGTGCTGGTGTAGTATTATGTGAAGAATACATAATTGCCGTACTGTGAGTACATTACATGCTTTGCAGAGCTGGTTTGTAGGTAAAAGGATGGAAGGTAGCAACTTTAAGAATTGCTCTTTGAGCACGTTCTAGAAGGAGAATGAGGAGTTCTAGAATAGACTGACACAACGCTAAATAAATCTGTTGTATTAATAGCTCGATATGTTTACAGAAATTTAGATTGGAGTCAATAGTGACACCTAGATATTTCCAGTAGTCAGCTTTATCTAAAGTAGAGCATGAACATGCAGTGTCAGCGTACGTGCTAAAGTTATGCGCGTAAATGTTTGTTAATAAGCGGTGTGTTAGTATTTATTTTATTTTATCAGCATTTAGTGTTAAAAGATTATTCTGGAGCCAATTAGACACAATGTTCAAGCCATTCTGAGCATGTTCTTTTAGGCCTCGCTCTTGATTTAGCTGCAAACAACAATGCAGTATCCGCATAAGACATTATAACACCATTTTGGAGTGGCAGGCAGGACAGGTCATTATTAAAGATTAAAAATAATTTAGAACCTAAAATATTGCCTTGTGGAATTCCAAAACAAGTATTAGAAAGGTCAAAACTTGTATGCGAACCAATTTTTACGAATTGCTGTCGATCGCTACGATAATCAGACAGTAGTAGAAGCTGCACACCTCTTATCCCAGGTTTTTCAAGCTTCTGCAAGAGTGGTGCAAGAAACAGTGTCGAAGGCCATGGGAAGGACTAGAAAGATCCCAACTGTATGCATTCCAGATTTGTAGAAATGTAATTAGTCAATTTGTTTACTGCTTGGCTTGTTGATTTTTTAGGCCTAAACCCACATTGATTATTTATTTATAATTAATTTATTTACAAACTACAAAACTATAATAGTAATAAATATGTACAAGTTGAAAAGGGTTACAGGGCGTCCAAAAATTCGTCCGCATTGCTGTCAACAGGAAAAGTGCCCAGAAGGCTGGCAGCATTACCACGTTGGATGGCAATGCTGATTCTTTGGCCAAAATATAGGCCCGCCCTCTGGTCACGTGAAGAGTCGACCAACCGCTTGGCGATTTCCCGAAATAATAATAATTTATAATAATCTGAAAGTAGTTTGCTATCTACCAGATATCATATCAAGCTACTGTAAACGATTTTTCTAAACATTTTGAAACACCCGTTAGCACTGAAATGGGTCTATAGTTATTCACACTGTTGATATATTAGTAAAACAACCGTTCAACTTAAAGCAGACTTTTATTAAATTAGACGTTACCTTAGCAATCACATTAACACAATAGACAAGACAAACCAAAAAGCATAGAGACACAATACCAACTTAACAAAATAGAAAAGTATTACATTGCTACCAACACCCCCTCTCAATGTAATACACTCTTACAGTGGCATATTTATTTAATTTATTCATACAAACCACAGTTTTTAATAAATCTTAACAATAAATTTTTATTTAATGCCTTTGTAAACATATCTGCGGTTTGGTCTTCAGTTTTAATATATTTTAACATTACTTTGCCACTTTTAATCAACTCTTTTATGAAATGAAATCTGATGTCAATATGTTTTAATCTCTTGACACTTTCAGTATTCGCTACCATTATGGCACTCTGATTATCACAAAATATTGTGACAGGACACACTTTAACAATATTGAAATCTTTAAGCAAATTAATCAACCAACACGCTTCGCTAGTAGCCATTCTTATAGCTATATACTCTGACTCGGTAGAAGATAGACTAACGCTGGCCTGTTTTTTAGAGGACCATGAAACTAAACAATCTGCAAACTTAAAACAGTAACCAGTTGTCGACCTTCTATCCTTCAAGTCACCTCCCCAGTTTGCATCACAATATCCCACTAATAAGTTGCTATTACATTTGTAAACAAGTTTGTAATTTATTGTATGTTTAACATATCTTAGCACTCTTTTTAAGGCAGTTAATAAAATATTATTTGCATTATTTTGATATCTGCTCAAAATTGACACAGCAACACACAAATCAGGCCTTGTTCCTAACACAGCATAAGACAAGCAACCTATAATTCTTCTACATTTATTTTCAATGTTTTTATCAATCACAGAATCATTGTTATCTTCTAATATTTTAGTATTAAAGTTCAGATCCATTGGTGTACATATTTCTTTACAATTCTGCATATCAAATTTTTGTAATACACTTTCTAAATATTTCTTTTGATCAAGTTCAGTGATCCCTGTGACTAAATCTTGTTTTACATGAATACCTAAGAAATTGGAAACTAAGCCCAAATCCTTCATCTTGAATTCATTATTTAATAATGACTTAAGGTCACATATCTGCTTTTGGTTATTTCCAAATATTAATAAATCATCTACATACAGTAAAACATATGTTCTTGCATCACCCTCACATTTTGTGTACAGACAATAATCACTTTTTGAGTTTACAAAACCTTGTTTCCTAATAACTGAATTAAATTTGTCATTCCAGTACTTGGGTGATTTTTTTTAACCCATACAAAGATTTATTTAATTTAACAATATTTTTATCACCGCAATATGCACCTTCAGGCAATTCTAGATACACTGTTTCATCCATTTCTCCATATAGGAAGGCACCCGTAACATCCATTTGACTAATCGGCAAGTTTAACTTTGATGCTACACAAACAAATAACCTGAAAGATGTTAATTTAGCTACTGGTGCATATAAATCACATGGTTCCATTGTATCACACTGCTCAAAACCTCTTGCCACTAGTCTCGCTTTTTATTGTACATTACTATTAGAGTTTTTAATTTTAAATACCCACTTACTACTAACAGTCTTATTAGTTATAGGTTCTTCACAAACAGTCCAAGTGTTATTTTCCTTGAGAGTATTCAATTCTCTTTGCATTGCTTCTTTCCATTTACTCGCATCTTCCCTATGCATGGCATCTTGGTAATTCTTTGGTTCATTTCCCTCAACATAGACATGATGACACTTGTAAAATGAAGTCTGTTTCCTAATCCGAGTACTTTTCTCACGTGTCTGTATCTCCCCATTATCATCATCACTGTATTCATCATCACTTGAACATGGTAGGTAGACACTGTCACTTTCGCTAGTCATATTAAGGGTCTCCTCTACCTCTTCCTCTTCAGCCTGTGCTTCTTCTTTCTCCATCCTCCTTCCTTGATCTTCAGCCTTCTCTTTGTTTTTAGAATGTTCTTGACTAGTTTCCTCCTTCTCCTCCATTGTAGTGTCCAGCATAACTAATTGCTCCTTCTGTTTTCCTAGAAATATGATATCTCTTTTTACCTCAACAGTGTTCTTATCTGAGAAGAATACCCTGTAGCCTTTGACATTTTCCTCGTAGCCAACCATGACTGCTTTCTCCCCTTTAGGATCCCATTTTCTTCTCTTCTCTTTTGGAACATGGACATACACAGGATTTCCAAAGATTTTAAGGCCCGTTATATCAAATTTTTTGCCTGTCCACGTTTCATATGGGGTCTTTCCAGTTTCATTGCTTTTACTAGTTCTGTTTAGTACATATGCCGCAGTATGAACAGCTTCTGCCCACAGCTTCTTAGGTAAACCTGCTGCACACAACATTGTACGTGCTGATTCTATAAGAGTTCGATTCTCTCGTTCCGCCTTGCCATTTTGTTCGGGAGTATATGGAACCGTGGTTTGATGAGTTATTCCACGTTTCTCAAACAAATTTTTAACTTCTTTGTTCACGAACTCTAATCCATTATCACTTCTAAAACACAATACTTTGTTTTTGGTTACATTTTCAGCCTTGTTCAAAAAGTTCTCAATACACTTCTTAACTTCATCTTTGCCTTTAACAAAGTACACTGACCTGTAGTTAGAGAAGTCATCCTTTAGAATTACGAAGTATCTGGATCCTCCCACGGACGGCACCTCCATAGGTCCGCACGTATCTGCATGTATTAACTCACATGGCCTTCTCGTTTTATTTTCACTGGCACTGAAAGGCAAACGATGTATTTTGCCCTCCAAGCAACTCTCACACTCAAAGTTAGAGTCGTTCACTTTAATGTTGTTGTTTTTAAGCACCATTCTCACATACTGTAAGTTTTGATGAGCCAGTTTTTCGTGCCACTCTTTAAGTCCAGATTTCACTTCAGCCGCGTTCGCTATCTCACATTTGTAACGCACGTCCATATAGTACATATCTCCGTTACGACTCGCTACGGCACTCACATTATTTCCTTTGTAGAATTTACACAAGTTATTGTCCATTTTAACAACATAACCTCTCTCTGTAACACATTTGACAGATAATAAGTTTGTTTTCAATTTCGGAACGAAGAGTACATTATCTATGGTTGTATGTACCCATCTATTGCCATTGTAGACCTGTAACGCCACCTGTCCACACCCGAGCGCATTAATCTCCTCGCCATTACCGACTATCACTGTTTTATTGTTCATCGATGAAAATGTTGCAAATAGGTTACGATCATGGCACATATGTTGGCTAGCGCCTGAGTCCACTAACCACTTAGATTCTTGAACGTTACTATTTGAGTTCATCACCATAAATGCATTACTCGTACTGTCCTTTTCCCGATTCTTCTTGAAGTAGCACTCACTCTTATTATGTCCCATTTTCTTACAATAATAACATTTTTTAACCGGTCTATTGTCATGTCCCGAACCCTTGTTTTGGTCACACTCACTTTGATGGTGTCCCAGCTTATTGCACTTATAACACTTTACGTTTTTCTTAGCTACAAACGCTGATGCTGACGAGTTTGGAGGCTCCTTGTCGTTAATACGTTCTTCTTCAATCAGTAATCTCGCGACAAGATTTTCGAGCGTTTGTTTATCGTCAGGCGCGGACTCCCACGCTGACACAAAATGTTTATAAGCATCTGGAAGAGACATTAGCACTTTTGTTATTACGAATTTGTCTGAAATGTCTTCTCCCATCTGTTTGAGCTGGTTTCTTAGTTCTTCTATTTTAGATAAGAACGTTGACATCGCCGTGCCCTCCTCGTACTTGTATTGAAAGAAACGTTGTTGTACGATATGTATACTTGTTTGAGATTTTTGCTCATACACGCTCGCAAGTTTTCGCCACATTTCGGCTGACGTAGTGCATGTTATGATATGCATCATCACGCTTTCTGACATTCTTGTAACAATCCATGATTGAGCTTTCGCGTCTTTCTTTTCCCATACAGCCTTCTCAACGGCGTCCTTTGGTTTCACACTGCTTCCATCTGTTACTTCCAGTAAGCCCTGACTCCGCAACAAAACGATGGTTTGGAATTTCCAAATATTCCAATTGGAAGTTCCCTCGAGCTTTATATACGTCTGGAGTTTTAAAGAATTGTCGTCCGCCATCTTCCTGTCTGTTCGTCCCGACCTTGCTACAATCACTCGCAAGTATTTTTCTCGTCCGCCGGTTTCTAACCACACGCGGACAATTTTACCTTTTTGACGAAAAAACAGTTTCTGTTGTTTTACTCTTTTTTTTTTTTTCTTTAGGATTATGTGTCTGGGCCCATAACCTGTTGATATATTAGTAAAACAACCGTTCAACTTAAAGCAGACTTTTATTAAATTAGACGTTACCTTAGCAATCACATTAACACAATAGACAAGACAAACCAAAAAGCATAGAGACACAATACCAACTTAACAAAATAGAAAAGTATTACATTGCTACCAACACACACTAATTTGGTGCACCACATTTTTTGATTAAAACTGAAGCAGACTTCCCGAGAAAAACCGACTCAAAGTGACTAGTGCAGTATAATCATATCACTGAATCTGCAAAGGAAATATTATGTTGTAATCATACCAACTAGCTAGTTACACTTTATTATTATAAAAAAACCTGTACCTAAGTATCACTTGTAAACCTTTTTGCCACTATGTAAATCGCATGCGTTTTTAAAGTTGTTACTGCTCTGAATACAGATTGTCCTACTTAATGCAAACTACAGAGAAGTCATACACAAATTATGTTGCACACCATACCACAATGCTCACTCTCAATTCCACAATCACACATACAAACACACGCGCATCGTTATCATATTAACACTCTCTCATCTCATCTCTCGTGCACTCATCCTCACCAGGCCATATTGTGCAACCTTTTTCACCTCCCACTATAGCTTAAAACTAACGAATCCGTACAGATTACGTTGGCTTGCTTCAAGCCCATACTTGATTACCATTGCGACTTATTTGTACTTCTTAGAATTACAACATGAATGAAAATACCGAAATTACACATGAACTAGAACAACTATCAGTCTCGTCATCCTATGAGTATTCCCCAGAACAATGTAATACTTGTTTAGATAACTTTGTAAAGGGTCTTAATACTTTCACCTGAATATTGGAAGTAAAGGCAATAATACTAACTTTAATAATCTCTTAATCCTTCTGATTTGGATGCTATTGTTTTATCGGAGTTTTGGTTACGAAAGTGCCCTTAACTTCCTACCATACCTGAATTCGATGCATTTCAGTCCAATCACGCGAACCAAAACGTCGGTATTGTTGTTTATGCCAGGCGAAATATCGATATTTACGGATTCGAATTGCTTGGTTTTAAAATTCGGCACAGAAATAGCCCTTGTGGCAATAGGTATATCGATCTCCGTCGTTCCGAAATACTAATAACTTTATTGGCTGTCTGGATTTAACTCTGCACTCGTTCGACTCGCAGAGTTAGTAATAGTTTTGGATGTTTTTTTTTTGTTTTAGAATGATATGGTATAAGCAAGAACCGCTTTGATGTGTGAGGTAATGAGCTGGTAAAAGTCCATGAAATGCACACATTTAGATACTTATATTGTGTATGGGTGTTTCCCGGAGGAAATGTTAATGTTGATATCACCTATAAAAAACTTTTTTGCAAAAAATAAAACCGACTTCAAAAACATGGAAAAATAACTTTTTAGTTGTAATATCCTATACAAATATTTGCTATGCATTTATTTACATTCTTAACAATATTACATTTCATGGTAATAAGCTTATCCCCAGTAAAATGTAACTTAACATACCTAACTGTCGAAATCTGGGTGTACTGTACACGTTTGCTTACCCCCTCGGAGCATAAAGCGTTATGTTATGTTATGTTATGTTATGATATTGTGTAAACAATAAACATCCAAGCGATTGCAGCAATCACAGCAGATTTGCTGTCTATTATTGAAGAGTTCCATTGCTTATCTCCGAAGATCAGCATCAAACCTTCACCAAATTTAAACGGGAAATAATATTCTTCCAAACAAAAAAAGAATCATCGAAATCAGTTCACAATTGGCGAAGATATCGCTGAACATACACACAAAAAAAAAACATTCAGACGAATTGATAACCTCCTCCTTTTGGAAGTCGGTTAAAAAGTACTCTTATTATGTTTCGTCTAAAAATCTGTCGATATTGTGAGAAGGAGGCCTAGCTATTGGTAGCGTTGAAAACTTTCCCGTGCTCGTTTAGGTTACAGGGACATAGGGCAGCAACAGTAATTAAGATATAATCAAAGTTGCGTTCCCGAAGGGGTCGGCACTCGAGGTAGGTCGAGTGTGTAAGATTTCGGACACGTGTGGCGAGTGACGACTTACCATTTGTCATCTCATTGATCACTAACATTGTGTTTATATAATATGGTACATACTACATTAAACAAGAGACCACATTCACTTATGCCTGGTCTCTAACTTCCTTGGGCACTGTGTCAGTTTGGGTGATGGGGATGTTGCGCTCAAGTCCAAACTTGAAAGGGATCATGTGCCTCGAACAGATTTACTAGAAAGCAAGGTCAATCACGAGTACGTAGATATAAATGAAGTGCCTGTTCTCAATCACTTATTGGAAGAGCGATTGAGAAGGTGAATATTTTTGAAGAATTAATTGGTTAGCGGTGGAAGGGATGCTGCTAAACGCGTGTCTCTACGATATGATACATTTTGTTGTGTTTATTGCTGTTTAAGACAATAACATACCAGAAATGCTGCAAATTTAAGTTTATTTACTCCGTAACTATTCTGTGTTCGAAAATGAAGGTAGATAATACATTTTATAGCGCCGCCGCCGCTGCATGCTTCGAAAAAGTATTAATAAAAATGTGATTCCTAATCACTCTTCTTCAAGGGCTAGCGGTAACCCCGAGTGGAACCATGTGGGTAAGGGGTTAGTTATACTTGTATGCAAAAGCTGTAATATTGCGATGCAAAAGATTAGGTCATTGATACCCATATGAACCTCCAGGGGGCTTAATTTGATTCGTTCTAATTTGAATTTATTTAATTATTAATGTAGTAGAAGTAAATAAACATGACTGTGTTAAAAAAAACCACTTTCGTTACTACAGTTAGATATTTAAAACTTTCAGATTCATCAATTCATCAATTCATTCATGTGACAATCGAGTGTAGTTTTTCATGAGACGGAATAAATTTTTACTGTGTGACTTGTAATTTTTTTAAGAATTATAAACCGGAACAAGCGATTTTGTTTAAAATATAAAAAGACTTTTTTTTTTAACTATGCGCTCTTTTCAAATAAAAAACTACACGTGTGCTGGGCGGTGGGCGGCGGGAGGAAGGGTGGCCTAAAATGTCACGATGACACGACCAAGGGGGAGGGGTGGGGGCTATAAGAGTAACCTAAAAACATCACGTAATTAAAGAATTAAAAAAAAACATTTATTAAGTTGATGAGGCCCTCCTGAATTCGCAACAAAAAATCTATTGGATGGATAGATCCAATAGATTTTTCATAGAGAATGCTATGTGGAATTTTATATTTTTATTTATTTATTTATTTAAACTTCATGTACAATAGTGGTACATAGGCGAATATGGATATGTCTCTGCTGGGCTTTCAGTACCTACTTATATTTGATCTCGTATGAACAATTAATATAGGCACTCTGAAAATCCAGAATATTTGGCCATCGATGTAGCTTACCTCTAAGGAAGGATGTCATTTAAACATCGAAATGAATAGGTTTTAGTTTATTGAAATATGTGCATACCCACGACGTTGCTTATAGTTACCAACACCTTACGGCGCAGTTCCTAACTGTTGATTGTGTTACAGCGGTACGGGCAGCGCGTACGACGATGACGGCGCAGACGACGCGAACTCTGTCCGCACAGCGCCCGACAAGAAGTAATTTACCCTACTATTCCTACATTCTACAAGAAAGACATAGCTAATTTAAAAAAGCATATGTCGCAAGATCAGACGGTAGGAAACCTTGTATGGCTTCCTTTTTAAATTGGCGAGAAGAAGCACACCATTGAAAGAAGTGGAAGGAATGGCTGAGGCCTTTGCCCAGTAGTGGGCCAGTTAAGGCTAACAAAAAAATGGGCTAAGTAACTGGTAAGGTTTCAATGATTGACAGTTTGTCTAAGACGATGCAGATTGCTACGAGCCAAGGGTAGATATGCAGTAATCATAGTTTGCGGCTTGCTGGTTACAGGCAAAACCACAGCGAGATCGAGAAGCGTCGGCGCGACAAGATGAACTCGTACATCTCGGAGCTATCGGCCATGATCCCGATGTGCGGGGCCATGGCGCGCAAGCTGGACAAGCTGACGGTGCTGCGCATGGCAGTGCAGCACCTGCGCTCGGTGCGCGGCGCTTTGTCCGCGTGCCCTTTGAGCGCGCGCCCGCGCCCCTCCTTCCTGTCCGAGCGCGAGCTCAATCAGCTCATTCTGCACGCGGCGCACGACTGCTTCCTGCTCGTGGTGGGCTGCGACCGTGGCCGCCTGCTGTACGTCTCCGCGTCGGTCAAGCAGATGCTGCACTACGACCAGGTTGGTTTGCAAGCGACACGTGTCACGCGTGTCGCGCTGTTCGTCAGCGACTACGGACAAAACAATTGACTCAGAGCATAACGCGCGTGATCGCGACGCGACATGACGGAACTCTTGTCTCAATCTGAAACAAGTGGCAAGCGCGTGACGCAGTCGCATCGGCTGAGCAATTTAATGAATGTTTTGTATATTTGCATTTCATACGTGTTGTCTGTTTTATTTCGAACCCTTACCAATTTTCCTGTTGTTTTATATTCGATCTTTCCTTCACTTGATTTCATCTAAGCTGCAATGTTTACGAAGACTTACCAGTAACTTGTTGTATAATTGCTAAGCCGTATCTACATAAATGATGAATGTTTCCTCATACGTTTGCATGTGATCGTAGCTGCGCTTCCTCTATCTGTGACGTACAGTCCATCACGCTTTGAATTAGTATTTTAATTACGTTCTACTATTAGCTATAGTTATCATGTTTGCTTGCGCTCCGCCATAGCTGATGCGGCTAACGACTAATGCTGTTGTTACGATGCGATAGAATTGTTGTCTATCTTTAGGTACCTTTTACATAGTTAGTAAGTACAACACTGTACATTGCTTACCTGGAATATGATGAGGACTAGCGCCATGCCACTGTCTCTCATGGTGCCCCAGCATTATGCTGAACGAAGGCCGTATTGCGTGGGTGTGAAGCATGTTTTCCCTATACTTTCCTTTTAATGTGCATTATATAAAAATATGTATTTTCTTTCTTTTTAACGTTCTGTTGTGTGGCTGCTGGTGGACAGACGCGTGTCCTCGCTTATACTGTAACCTAGGTCCGGTTGTCCCCAGAGCGAGCTGCTGGGTCAGAGCCTGTTCGACATCCTGCATCCTAAGGACGTGGCCAAGGTGAAGGAGCAGCTATCCTCGTCCGACCTCAGCCCGCGCGAGAGACTCATCGACGCTAAGAGTAAGTATTGCCTCTGTTTGATATATTGCCGAGATACGCTCTCCTCTAAAAAGACGGACGTTTTGGCTACTCTTTACTCAGATAACTATACACTTAAAATTAGATGCCTCGTGCCCAAGCGTATCCGGAAACATGACATGCGGGACATGTATGTCCCGCGACTCCTGATAGTTTTCGAGATATAGTTTCCTGAAAATTACGTGGGAGCCGCTTTGTTACTCTTGAGATTAGTAAATGCCTCTGATTAAAATGCCGTGCAAAACTTCAGATATATTTTTTTAAAGCGGTTTGCATTTAATGTTCAACAAACTATAAATAAAAAAATAAAAAACTGTGAAAAATATATGTATGTTTATTGTGTCTCAAATGGTTACGTTTACAAATGCGAATGAAACAGCCCCAGTAAGTAATTAATAATACTTGTGTTGGGGTTGTTTCGCTCCTTCCCCTTAAGTATAGTTTACAATATTGAGACTTAATAAAATAAAATTTAAAATGTAAAACACTATTTTTTTAAATGAATATCAACAATAATAAATAATAATAAAGTAATAACAAGCAGCTCTGTGTAGTGTGTGCTTGTATGTGTATGTGTGATGGTAGGTTTGTGTGTGTGTGTGTGTGTGTGTGTGTGTGTGTGTGTGTGTGTGTGTTTACGTATTCGGTGATAGTGCCATTATAGTAGAGATTGATAAAGAATTCATTCTTTATCAATCTCTACTATTCTTAACTTCATGTAAGTCTGTCTAAAATATGGTCAGCTTCTTCATATGTTAGCGTTTTTAACCACTCGGTTATCGCTTTTTTGCATTGATGCGAGACCTCGTGGTGGAACTTTAGTTTCGCGTTAACTTTGTAGTATATGTAGGCTGCTTGGCATACATACGCCTTGCAAAAGCCGTTCGTACCCCTGGAGAGTAAGCCACAATATCCTTTCGTCTAGTATTCAGTCTTTCTGGGTTAACTGGAATGTATTTGTGTAAGTATAGAATGATGTTTAAGAAGTACAATTTCCTGACTGATAATAGGGCACTAATTCTATATAGAGCGATTGTGAGATATCTATATGGTTTAAAATATATTACTTTTAGGAGTGACCTTTGGGCTCTTTCTAACTCTACAAATTTTGTTTTAGAGGCCCCTCGCAAAACTGGTAAGCAATATGTGATTACTGTCTGTGCAAGTGAAATATAAATGTTGTTGAGTCTTTTGAGGCACCACATGTCGTAGGTTTTTAAAAATCCATATAAATTGGCGAACCCACGACATAATAACCTCGACATGCGAGTGCCACTGCCATGCTAGACAGTCGTCGATTATAACTCCCAGGTATCTATCCAGGTATCAGTCACAATTTTGGCTCGAGCTGTTTGCACATATGTATACGGATGTTGAAATTGGTACATGCTTTGGACCTTGCACTGGGAGAGAAACAGATGTAATTTGTTTTAGCTGTATTAAAGGTTAACCTATCTATAACAGCTAACCCTATGATAAATAATAATAATAATACCAATCTGTGGCCCGGGTGTCAATGTGACGCAACATTTTTTCTGCCGATTTGTCGAAAATTGGCGAAAAATGGTACAAAATTATTTTTGTACAATTTTTAGCCAATTTTATTGAAATAGCATGTTCAGGACAATGAAAATAGAAGGAAAAAAACAAAAATTATATACAAACATTTTGAAACCATGAAATAAATATACTTACATACCTACCTCAATTTGAATGTCTTTGACATTTACAAACGCAACGAACGAATGAAGAAACTATGCTGACTAGAAGCCGGACCAAACTACGGGCACACCCACCATCTCCGGACTGGTCGCTCAGCTCCGCCTCGCAGTCGCCGGGACGCGCCTCAACCGTGAGTGCTGTCTTCGGTCGCTGCAGTTGCATCGAGCTCGAGCGACGAGTTTTTCTCCCCGCCGTCGACTCCATCACCACCACGACGACGAGGAAGACGACGGCCACCAGCGGGGCCAACCGGCCCCGAACAGGGTCCCCGCTGCCGATGGAAATGTGTCGCGCATGCGGTGGACTCAGTACATTAATGAAAACTTTATGCGAGCATATTATGGGGCTACTGAGGGGGGAAGCACTTGACTGCGTACCGTGGTCGGATGCTCTCTCTGTTTCAGGTGCTTGAGCCAGGTGTCAGCGTGTCGGCGCAACGACTGTCGGATCAAGTGCGGGTCATCCAGCGTAACCGTGGATGACACCGTACTTGATCGACTACGCTCCGAATCACGGAGTAACCTAGTTACGCCTGCTTCACCTATGATCGCGGTACAGCTGCAAAATGTTACCAGAGCTTCGCCGCGATCCGATCGCGGTGGTGAAGAGGATGATGATGAAGTTATATCCGTGAGTACCCAGTGAAACGCACAATTGAGGAGTGCTTTGGAGGGTGCATTCCGGGAGTACCGTTCCACACCGCCTGAACTTAGACCACGACTACCTCGTTTGCCTATGCACAAAAAAAACAAGGCGCTGGTGTGTGCTCTAGATTCGCAGCTGTCAAACTGCTTTAACAGCAGCAAAGACCTCGCCGATACTCACTCAATATTGTACTGTGGAGCTGTAGCGGCATGTCGTGTAGCTCACGTCAAAGGACAATGACCAAAGTTGGTACCAAAAAGTCTCGCGCCTCAAAACCAAAATATTATAGTAATTAGTTTCATATTTTTTTACGGCATTACGCTTCGGGGATTTGATTTTTGAACTGGAAATATACTTTTCGAGTTTAAAAGTACGAATATTGTTTTACTCCCTTTATATGACGTTCCGTTTCAACTGAATATAAATGACGTTCCGTTTCAATTGAACAAACCCTTGTCTGTCGAGCGAACTCTAAAATTAATTACAATTAAGTAAGATCAGTACACCAAATCGATTTAGTTTGGTTTATTGCTATTTGCAACAAAATAGATTTTCTCAGCCTAAAGATTTTGATTTATCGATTACATCCCTAAATCCCGACTAGTTTATAGCACTTACTATACTCTATGGTTTATAGTTATCTTATCTGTGGCATCTGACATTTGTACTGTACTGACTGACTATTGGCAATGTAAAGGTCTAAAATAAAATCGAGTTTCAGTCAAGCATACTGTGGATGTTACTTTAACTCGTAATTCTTACTAATATTAGTGTATTACGCTGTTTTTAGAGCAATAATGTAATGTATGTGTGTTAAAATACGTCGTTGGTAGCGTCGAAAAAATAGACCTACTTTTTAGGTTAGTTTCGATTTTATAAAATAACTCTGAAACGCGGGTTTTTTTTTCAAAAATAATTTTTGTAGGAGTTAATACGATCAGTGTAGTCTATAAAAAACAAGGTTTGATTTTGATGCAGCATGGTACGGGATTCCATACTTCCATGAGCATTCTCTTTTCCTAACAGTGACAGAGCTACACGACCAAAATTAGCTGTTCCAGCTTGGCAGTGCAGGATTGAGCGGCGTATCGGTGAGGCTAGAGCACTCATCGGCAAGTTAATCTGCTTCAGGGAGGGCAATACTCGTCCTAGGGTGATGCGCTTTGTGAGGCGGGCGTTCTCGGGGACTGATATTAGTTTTCGAGACTACTTGGCCCGCGTCACAGAGCGTATCGATTTCCTGAAGCAGAAGATCTGTGCATGGGCAAGCCGTATTCGTCAGTACAAGCGGCGAGTGGAGCGATACACTCAGAATCGCACATTCCAAAGCGATGAAAGGTGGGTATATAGGGCTTGGGAACGACCGGACCAAGGTGTAACTGACACGCGCCTGCCGGATGAAAACGCCATGTGTTCAGTTTGGCGCAGCATTTGGTCGGTGCCTGTCAGTCACACTGAGGGCGATTGGACCCGGGTGGTTGAACAAACGTGTGATCCAATACCAGAAATGGGGGCAATCATTATCAGCCCCCAAGACGTAGCTCGTGCAGTCCGTCCGTTGCCTAACTGGAAATCTCCAGGGCCGGACGGACTGCACAACTTCTGGATCAAGTGGTTTCAAAGATCGCACGCTTGCTTGGCATCCCAGTTTCCCTTAGAGTCAGGGTCGCTGCCCCAGTTCTTGACGACAGGAATTACCCACCCGCTCCATAAATCAGGTAGTACTGCGGAGCCCAAAAATTATAGACCAATCACTTGTCTACCAACGGTCTATAAAGTTCTTACATCCATTTTGAGAGCTAAATCAACCAACACATTGAGAGTAATTCTATTATGTCTGTCTCTCACAATGGATGTAGGAACGGGTCCCGCGGTACTAAGGAGCTGCTCCTCATTGATATGGCCATTAGCCAGCAGGTTCGCCGCTCCCGAAAGGATCTGTCTACATGTTGGATAGACTATAAGAAGGCCTATGATTCGGTGCCTCATACATGGCTCATGAGGGTGCTGGAGTTGTATAAAGTAGATGCAACTCTGCGTACCTACCTGATGTCATGTATGGGGCACTGGAGAACGGTCCTTCGCTATCCAGGATGTCGACAGATCCAGGGGAACAGAGAACCAAAAAGGATCGAGCGCGGCATATTCCAGGGTGATAGTCTGAGTCCATTGTGGTTTTGTCTAGTCTTGAACCCTCTCAGTACACTGCTGGAGGGTTCAGGTTTAGGCTTTTTAGGCTTTCGTTTGAGGAGAGGTGGTCAGGTCATTTGTCACCTTCTTTACATGGATGATCTGAAACTCTTTGCCCCCAACAATTTGCAACTGATGAAGCTACTGAAGGTAACAGAAACCTTCAGTAGCGCCATCAGGATGGAATTTGGTGTCGACAAATGTGCAGTCATGCATGTGAAGCGAGGGGAGATTATGGAATCCGTGGTAACTCAACTCTCGGATTCCATACACCTGAGATACCTCTCCTCAACCGAAACCTACAAGTATTTGGGTATGTCGGAAGCATTAGGTATCAATACTGCCGACATGAAACAATCGTTGAGGGAACGCTTCTTTGGCCGCCTGAATAAGGTGCTTGGCAGTCTTCTGTTAGGCGGAAACAAGGTGCGCGCCTTCAACGGTTGAGTCATGCCGGTTTTGATGTATTCTTTCGGCATACTCAAATGGACTCAGACGGAACTTGATACCCTGGATAGGAGGGTAGGCTCACTGCTGACCGCAAATCGGATGCATCACCCGTGGGTGATGAGACTGTATATCCCACGGAAGTGCGGGGGTCGTGGCTTCTTAAATGCTAAGACCCTGCACAACCGTGAGGTATGCAGTCTCAGGGAATACTTCCTAGAAGCCGACGTGGGGATGCCCCGAGATGTGGTATCAATGGATAAGAGCCTTACCCACCTCTCCCTGGCTAACGAGAACTGGCGCAAGCCTAGAGTCTAGAGTACTAGACACTAATGACCGCAGGGATGCATGGCAGAGCAAGGAGCTGCACGGGCGCTTTTACATGGGCCCGATGTAGAGTTCTTAGCGTCCGTATCTTGGCTGCGTTTCGTTGACCTCTTTGGGGAAAGTTTTGTCTGTGCAATAATGGACGAAGTTATGATGACGAATAACTACCGGAAATACATTGTGAAGGATGGCACGGTTGACATATGTCGGGCATGCCACCGTCCAGGAGAATCCGTCTAGCTAACAGAGAGTACTTGCATAGACACAACCTCGTTGCCAGGATTATCCACCAGCAACTTGCTTAGAAGTACAACCTTGTGGAATCAGAAGTGCCATACTATAAGTATGCGCCCGACCCAGTTCTCGATGATGGTAATATCACGTTGTACTGGGATCGACCTATCGTCATTGACAGGACTATTGTTGCCAATAAGCGTGGCATTGTGATGATAGATCGATTGGAGCGTCACGCAATGATTTTTGATATAACGGTTCCGCATGACGAGAACCTCGTGAAAGCAGAGAAAGATAAACAATTCCAATATCTAGATCTGGCTCACGAAGTTGTTGAAATGTGGGACGTGACTACAGCAGTCATTGTGCCGATTGTCGTGTCGGCCAATGGCTTAATAGCCAATAGCCTCGATCAACATCTGAGGAGGCTCTCGCTGGGCAGCTGGATCAAGCGGTTGATTCAGAAGGCAGTTCTACTGGACACGGCGCGTATTGTTAGGAGGTTCCTCTCTCAAGAGCCCTGACCACCGGTAGCTCGGACCCTGTTCCGGATGCCGGTGGGCTACTATTTTTTATTTTTTTTAATGTTTTTTTTATATTATTTTATATTCTAATATTTAAAAAATTTAAGTAATCAATATGTGAAAAAAACAAATAAAGATAATAATAATAACATAATCGAAATACATTACAAATTACATATTAATGTCATAATAGAAACGAATCACAAATAGGCATAATAATAATATAATAGGAATAAAATAAAATGCACGTACAGTTATCTATAGCCGATCTGTATGTGCAGTCTCACCCATCGACCAAGCATCGGGCAGTCCCACCGGTCACTCAATGCTCTCAACATGCCGTGGGTGCTGATATCTGTTCTGTGCCGGAGAGAAGCGCATCGTTTTCGAATAATGGCATAAAAACCATCCACTCTCGCATCGGCAAACATATCCGAAGCGCTACAATACCGCGGCAGCCCCACAAGCATCCTGAAAGCATTGTTATACTGTACACGCAGGGCGCTGTATGCCTTCTGCATATACTTGACCCAAAGGCTGCAGGTGTAAAAAGTCTGACAGTAAGCTCGAAAAAGCGTCATTTTAACGTCGTAAGAACACCGTGCAAACCTACGGGCCAGCATATCTATATCTATATGTTACGGTTAAAGATGGGTGTCAACATAAACTTAAGATTAGCCGGCTAAACTCCGACGTCAGGGGCACCCCGAGGTTCGGTTAGTTAGGTTCCTGTAAACCTTGCAGCTCCTATGGCTCCTATTTCTGTATATTACTGTACACTGTACATTCAATTTTCAAATTACTGCTGGATCTTGCACGGTGAGTAATGGGCTAGCTAGCTCGCCGTCCGACCGTCTTATGACGGCAGGCCGAATCGTCGGCGCGTCCGTGTTCCACGCGCGCCTCAAAGAGAACAAACTCAGCAAACCGGAAGGGGGGGGGGGGGGGGCAAGAGCCGATGCCTGCCGGGGCTGCGGGACTGTTCGAAATAGATGGCACCAGGCTTCGTACCACAAAGCTGGGCAGTAACATTATAAAAACGGAACTGCTAAAGGAGAGAGCGTTTTAATTCCCCGCATGCCCACTATTTCAAATAACTTGCCATTTCAATTTAAGAGGTTACAATTTAGGGCCAAACCATAAAAGTGACAGGCATTCAATTGTGCTCTCCATGCTTCTCACACAGTCAATTATATGTTGGTAGTTCAGTGCCCAAAACTTGCACATGCTTGCAGAAAATAATAAGTCCTTTAATGTTGTATACAGAACGGTATTAGAATAAATAGTGCCCAACAAAGCGTGTGATGGTTCACTTTGAAAAGAAAGTTGGATAGCGCCAAAATAAACGATTTTTAAGCCATATCGTCCCCATTAAATTTTGTTTGGGGCTTCATTTTGTAGTCATCACCCACATTATCACATGATCAGCTAGTCAGTTCTCACACATCACGCCATGTAATCCCCGAAGGTTTAGGCAGAAGTGTACCTAATCGTACACCCACATTTCGCCAGTTACTATGAAGTCCATGTGATAGGGGGCGAGCCAATTTCCACCAACTGGGCACAAATTCAGATTCCGTGGCTGCTATTGAGAAATACCGTCTATACCGTCCAATCTCTCTACTGTGCCATACATACAAGCTTTTCGAGAGACTGCTGCTTAACCGTCTTACGATCGTGATTGACCTGAAATTAATCCCAGAGCAAGCTGGTTTCAGACCCGTCAAGTCTTGCAGTAACCAGACCCTCAAACTGGTTCAACACATTGAAGATGGTTTCGAGAAAGGAATGGTCACAGGTGCTGTGTTCGTGGACCTTTCAGCTGCCTACGATACAGTCAACCTCAAGCGGCTGTTGTGGAAGGTGGAGACCTTGATCAGCGATCAGAGGTTTGTTCGTATACTCCGGGAACTTCTCCATAACCGCCGTTTCCAGGTCCACCTTCTCTCAGATAAAAGTCGCTGGAGGGCACAAAAGAACGGCCTGCCCCAAGGTAGTGTTTTGGCACCGCTTCTGTTTAATATATATACCAACGATCAACCATCAAGCCCGAACACGTCCCGCTTCCTGTACGCAGACGACCTTGCCCTCACCTCCCAAGCCACCACCTTTGAGGTGGTCGAGGACCGCTTGTCAGATGCTCTTGGTGAATTAGCCACATACTACCTCGCTAATTCACTCAAACCCAATCCGAGCAAAACACAGTCTTGCATTTTCCACCTTCGAAACAGAGAGGCTAGGCGTAGGCTTAACATCGTCTGGGATGGGGTGTCTATCGAGCACAGTAACTCTCCAAAGTATCTTGGGGTTTCCCTGGACAGATCATTGACCTTCAGCAAAAACTGCCGTACTATCAAGCAGAAGGTGCACACTCGCAACAGTCTCTTACGGCGACTAGTCTCTTCAAAGTGGGGTGCTTCGCCTCGTGTCTTGCGGACTACTGCGCTGGCGCTATCTTTTTCAGCTGGCGAATTTGCGTGCCCCGTGTGGAGCCGTTCAGCCCATGCAAAGCTAGTGGATACAGCTCTGAATGAAACGTGTCGGATCATCACTGGTTGACCGACCCCGGTACAGATGCTGTATCCACTGGCAGGAATAGCGCCACCAGAAGTTCGCAGGACAGTGGCAAGCTCTAGCGAAAGAGCCAAAATGGCTTCAGACACACGACACCCTTTACATTTAAATACCCTCGTCTCGCAAAGGCTGAAAAGCCGAAACAGCTTCCTGAAGTGTGTCACCCCACTCACTGGCGAGCGGTCTACGGAAAGATTGAGACTCTGGCGATGTAGTGCATCTTTACCTAACCCATTCATCCCGCCTGCTGAAAATCTCCCGCCTGGACATGAGTTGCCATGGCTGACCTGGAAGTCTCTGAATAGACTCCGGACCCAGGTTGGTAGTAGTACGGAAAACCTGCTCAGGTGGGGATTCATTAATGACTCTGCCCTGGAGTGTAAATGTGGTGCTGTTCTACAAACGATGGGGCACTTAATATCGTGTCCTGCGTGTCCTGTTGTTTGTTCGCTACTGAAAGCGCCAAACTAGTAGCTCAGTTTTGGGCTGATACAATTTAGATTGCCATCGATACGCTAAGAAGATTGAGAAATTCCGAATGGAACAACCCAATAACACTATTATTTATATTATTCGCGGAGCGGAGTCACACAAACATCTCCTTCTTTGAAAGGTGATTCTAAATCATGTGCGTTATATAACTCTATGTAATTATATTATTATTTTTTTTTAACATTGTCCGACCCGAGCATCGATCCCAGGACCTCATGCTTAGTAGTCGCAATTGCGACCACTCGACCAACGAGGCAGTCTCTCCCATAAACACCAAAATTTCCACGCGAACGAACTAGCGGGCAACAGCTAGTTACTAAATAATCGCGAAATTCGCGGAACATGGGGTAATTTCTGGTGCCCTGGGTATAATTTTTTATATGACCTCACTTTTAGGGCCACGCTGTATGTTGGTATAGGTAAGTATAATGAAAAGCAACCGAAACTCTGCATGGTCAGTCTATACAAATCTGATCGAAATGTGTTAGCTACACCCCTCTGCTTACTCTTCGAGAATAGACGTGTTGTTAATTCAGATATGTTTGTGCACAAAAATTATCGATGCCTAAACATGGTGAAACGAAAAAGAATTGACTTAAAACAAATCATTTTTTTGCTGACTGCTAAGTTTTACTAGCTAATTTGATTTTACCTTTTCATATTATTTCTTAAGTCAGTGACCTTGCAACATCATAAGTGGGAGCCATCAGTTCACACTGTAACTGCAGCTCTTGTGTCGCAGCCATGTTACCGGTGAAGGCAGACGTACAAGCAGGTACCTCGCGGCTGTGCCCGGGTGCGCGCCGCTCCTTCTTCTGCCGCATCAAGTGCAGGGTTTGGCCCGAGGCGCCGCCGGACGCCGGGCCCGTTAAGGAGGACCCCGAGCCGTCCGCCAAACAGCGCAAGAAGTCGAACGAGAGGAAGTACTGCGTCGTGCAGTGCACCGGTGAGCCGACCTGCTCATACTATTTCTCTTGTGCTCTCTTTGAGTACTTACTCAACTTTGCAACGTTAGAAGTGCAACGCATACTTGCGTCACAACTGGAGCTATCTTCATCTCAAGAAGGTCTAGACAAGTAAAAAATAATAAAATTTTATTCAGTTTGCATAACAAGGTAAGTACAATATTAATAAGCTAGTAACAAAAAAAATGATCCTTAAGCGCTAGGTTTTTACAAATTCCCTGGACTCCACACTAGGATACCCTGTGTTGTAGGGTCCAGTTTGTTCCCAAGTAAGGGTAACATGTTAGCTTTAACTGAACTAATTACAAATGAAATAGAAAAAAATTGATTAATAAAAATAATTAAGTTAACAAACTAAAAACTGGCAATGGCTTTCAAAACGTATCAAAAGATTGACGTTAAGGTGTTTCCTCACCGGAGCATTTGCAAGTAATGTAACAGTACAAAATTCAATTTTGTATAAAAACCAGTCGTTGTTAGAAATAGGTAGTATCATTACATTGCGCACTATAATGCTCGGTCCTCCTCACTCATTGAAGTAATGCTCAGATTTGAGTTGTTACATTACACGCAAATGCTCCATTGACTGGTGACTTGTAGCGACGTCTATCTCGCAACATACGAACTGAAATGCTATAACGCAAAAGCAGTCGTCCGCGAGAATAGCACATAAACAAGAACCCGATAATAATCCACCAGCAGCAGACAACACCCATTTGGTCGGAGGTACCTTCCTCGGAGGACGAGGATACTCTGCTGCTGGCGAATAACAGTCAAGTCATCTTTTGTCTACCAATGACAAAGTAACATCGCCTCCTGCCAATGTCACTCAAACACCAAAAGAAGCATGCAGAGGTGCACAAAGTCACTAACCATGTACAAGTGAATGCAACACACGTAGGCCGTTGCTAATGGGGGACTAAATATCTGACACTCAGTGTGAATGCGGTGCTCCCGGACAGACCATGGCCAGTGTCCCTACACCTGCACACGAGAGGACTTCAAGATGGCACAGACGCCACCTCAGTTCAGTTCGATCAGGTCGAAACGAAAGAAGAAGAACGTTGTAAGTACATAATTATGATTTGTATTGCAGGCTACCTAAAGTCGTGGGCCCTGACAGAGATGTCGGAGGCGGGCTCGTCTGAGGTCCCCGACGACGGCGACGCGGGCAGCATGTCGTGCCTGGTGGCGGTGGGGCGCGCGCTGCCCGACCTCACGCCTCTCGCGCCCGCGCCCCCGGTCACCACCACCCGCGCGACCCCCGTGCGCCAGCTGCAGTATGTCTCCCGACATGCGCCCGACGGCAAATTCCTCTTCGTAGACCAAAGGTTCGTTGAAGCCACAAAAATACCATTTATTTGCGACATGACGCATAACGTAAAAAAATCGCAAAAATCATATTAGTAGGAAAATATGCGTCATATTCACTCAAAACGTCCATCGCTCAGCATGATGCTTAACTGCGTTAGTTAGTTAGTATTGCGACAATACATACATGTAGTGATATATATCTCGAAACACATGAAGCGAATTAATCATTGCATGGCGAAAGTAATTAGCATACAATAACATACAACCGACAACGAACCGTCACGCAGATAACCCTCCAGACACAACATTCGCTTGGTCGGGAGACCCTCCCTTGTCCATGGAGAAACAATGAGGAACTGTACACTCTGTTCCTCATACCTCTAAAGTTCACAGAAAAGGTTGCTTGGCAATCATCACCCATATGATAAGTGCCATAACATAGCTAATTTGCAAACCAGGAGATCGCGTGCTCCTGTTGAACTGCTGCTCAGCAGTAGCGGTTGGGATCACTAGACCAGCGAGGGGTCGTTAGTTGGAATGAATTTTATTTTTGAGGAAGCTCTCAGTGTGAGTGTGTATGTGGTTGCAGGGTGACGCTGGCGCTGGGCTTCCTACCACAGGAGCTGCTGGGCACGAGCCTGTACGAGTACGTGGGCGGGCCGGAGCTGGGCGCCGTGGCTCGGGCGCACAAGGCAGCCCTGCTGCGCCGTGAGCCATTGCGCACGCCTACCTACGCCTTCCGCCGCAAGGACGGCTCGCTCGCGCGGCTGCACACACACTTCAAGCCCTTCAAGTTAGTCCCTATTTATTTACGAAGTACACCATCACCAGTACACACAATGCTATTTAAAGAAAAAAAAAAGTACTTCTAAGCATGTCTTATACGTTCACCATTGTGTCAATTTTGCCTTAGAAATCATAATTATTATAATCATACAAGATTCAAATACAATACAATACGAGTATAAGTCTTACTTAGTACTAAATGAAAGATTACGATGACATGTGACAGGTGTAATAAAATACAGAATGTGAGTGATATCTAAAGTTTATTACATGGTCCGTTCGCTCCACCCTAGGTATACTGGATAACTACACAATACTTTATATTACATGGGGTCGCTCGGTGCAACACATCATCATTTCATCCATTTTCCCCTGTTCGCGTTATTATTTATTGCTTCGATATCATTCCTCATATAGTCCATCCATCTTATCTTTGGCCTTCCTCTTCGTCTCCGTCCATTAACATTCGTTATTTCATAATCATCACTCTTTTAGACACCAAGCTAGACAATTCCCTTTCGATCGTTCTGTAACATTTTCACCTCTAATAATATAATTTTTAGGGTTCCGTACCCAAAGGGTAAAACGGGACCCTATTACTAAGACTTCGCTGTCTGTCTGTCTCCAGGCTGTATCTCATAAACCGTGATAGCTAGAAAGCTGAAATTTTCACAAATGATGTATTACTATTGCCGCTATAACAACAAATACTAAAAATTAAAAAAAATATATTAAGGGGGGCTCCCATACAACAGATATTATTTTTTTGCCGTTTTTATAAATAATGGTACGGAACCCTTCATGCGCGAGTCCGACTCGCACTTGGCCGGTTTTTATAATTAGGTATTCCTTAGAAGAAAAAAAAGGTTTATTAATTTCTTTGTAGTCTTCTACCACGAATGTGACGGCAGAAAGGTAAGTGAGTGAGTGAAGTGGTTAAATAATAACAACCGCACGGGTCGATCTTCAAGGTTAAGCTGTGATTGCCTAGCTTGGTCCGTGGATGGGTTAAAATCTATTACATACCGAGTTTCCTCCGTGCCGTACACTCACTTACTGGCATCTCACTCCTACTCGTAAATTTGGGGCCTTATCCATCTGCTGCTGGGGTACCTGCGACATTGCGGAGTCTATGAGTTGGGGCAGGGCTACATTCAAATGACAATAATAATTGGTGTTGAGTCAATATTTTGATAGCATTTTGTAGGTTGACTCAAATTGTTCTGATTTAACATAAAAACATTCAGGGGTTAATTTTGCACTACAGTAGAAAATGAAAAAGGTCTCTTAGATTCAAAGATTACATTGAACATACGAGTACCTTAGATTAGCGGATTAAAAAAACAAGATGGCTGCCATTCGCAGAGTATTTATAAACGTGTATTTGTCTATAGAAATATGTATATGTATAAAATGCCATTACGGTTTCGGTAACCGGTAGCCAAACACACTGTGTATGTTGCTGTAAAAGCTTGAACTGGGGTAAATACTATGGTTTTCCAGTAAACCTAAAATTTATTAACTCTCACTGGTAAAAGTCCGAAATATTCTGTGATCTTAGAATTTAGCGGAGTTCCCGTTTAACAGTAGCATATACAATTATACATGTATTGTTGTGTAACATGTAATATTGTACTACTGTTTTTCATCCCAAAAAAATAAATCACTTGACAAATGAATTTGGTTAGTTCTCTCTGTTCAAATAAGAAACTGACTGCAATGTTATTTTAGCTAAGTATCTTTAGTCCTAGCATCGTGCGAACAGCTGTCAGCTCGCAGCAGGTAGTATGTGGTCATTCAGCTGAATCAGCCAGGTTAGTGTGTCTCGGTATTGACCCAGTGCAGAGTTGATCAAATGCATCAGTTCTGAGCTAACAAATTATGCTGTAGATTGTTTAGAATGAATGAACATCAGCCGTAGCCAGTGTTTTGTATGAGCTGTCAGGTTAGATAACCTCACGCCTGTATCTCCGAAGGGTTAGGTAGAGGTGTTCTTAATAGATCACCCACATGATATGAGTTTAGCTATAGTGGCAGATGTGTGTATTATGAACTTACTCTGTCACTTACGGGATATACTCCGTGATTGTTTATATTTATCGTTGTTTGTTTGTTGTATAGTTTAGTTTTAAACCGTGAAAGTTTAAAACACTGTGTGTATATGAGATAGTAATATGGAAGAATTTTCAGGAACCCGTGGACGAAGGACGTGGAGTGCCTGGTGGCCAACAACACCGTGGTGTCGGAGGAGGACGACGCCGCGCTCGGAGACGGCGCGCTCTCCTACGATCTGTACAAGCAGAGTGAGCGCACACTACTCATAATCCAACCATACTTCAAT
Organism: Eurois occulta; assembly: GCA_950022335.1. Taxonomy (NCBI): domain Eukaryota; kingdom Metazoa; phylum Arthropoda; class Insecta; order Lepidoptera; family Noctuidae; genus Eurois; species Eurois occulta. The sequence continues at coordinate 12,508,873 of OX465477.1, read as the reverse complement.
TTTGCCACCTTCACCATATCACATTTACCACATCTTGTATTGATAACCTGCAGAATGATTAGTCTAGCCATAAGCCGGATCACATCACTGTTGTTTGTCGTAACGCCTTCTGAAAAAACTGTTATACAATCAAAATTGTCATACGATCATCGCCTGACGAGATTCGTTTGATGGGTCATTCCTGTATCACGACTCCTTAGGGCACCGCCAGTCGGGGTGATCCGGGTTAGGTATTCTCGCAACATATCGCTCAAAGATGATTAGGTTTTGTTTAGTTGTCTGTCCACAGATAAGACGCAATATGGATGATGCGCTGCGACACTGGATGTTGGCGTAGTTGCTTTTAAACTTCATGTACAGTAGTAAACATATATGCGATGATTTAATGCCACAACGCATTCTCTAACTGTCAACCTTTGGGTTAAATAAGACAACATTGCGATGGGTACAAAAACACACACTTATAGTTTTTTATCATGGTTCTTTTGGCGCCTGACAATTGTGAAGTTGTTTGTCGAAATTGTAAGATGTTGGTGTTAGTGCCGATATGTGCGCGCGTACTGTTTGGGAGTGTTGTGTGAGGAAAGAGGGGCGCGCGTGCTGATGGATCACGTGCGGTTTCAGAGGCCGACGTAGAGATGCAGCAGCTGATCGAGTCGCAGGTGGAGTCGCACAAGATCGGGAGCGCCATCGCCGAGGAGGCGCTCCGTCGCTCCTCCTCCGAGTTCTCTCCGGAGCTGCCGGCCGACCTGCTGCAGGATGCCGTCTTCAACCCAAACGTATGTATATAATAATTATGAAAAAAAGAGATTCAGAATGTTTTCTACCTACTCCAAAATTAAGATGGCCAATGTGAAATTTCAATTCTTATGAACCTAATGCAATATGGTCTGGTTTATACAAAAATGGACTAACAATAAAAAACCGAGTTTAAAATTTGTTGTCGAACATGTTATGTACGTATGTTTTAAAATAGGTAACTATAGTCGTTCCACAGGTGTTGTGCTTGTATCTACTGATATGCAGAAAATAGGGTAGTTGACACCACATGGCAGTTGAAATAATTTTAATGAACTGTTAAACCGTGAAACTAAAGTGTATTGTAGAGAAGTTATATATGTATTTCGCAATTATTGGTGAATGGTACTTGTTAATTCAAGTGTTTGTAACTGGTCTATTTGAAATAAATGATTTGAATCTCCCTCACACAGTGGCCACTAAAAGCCAACGTGGTGTACGAGCAGGCGTCGCTCGCGGACAACATCCTGGGCGGGGAACTGGCGGGCTACAGTCAGGTACGCAACAACGTGCCGCTGTCGGTGGCCGCGCCCGGTTCGCCCCCGCCACCCGCCTCGCCGCCCACCTCACCTCCGTTGCCACCTCTCGGGCTCGACGGCAACGGCGAGGCAGCCATGGCGGTGATCATGAGCCTGCTGGAGGCCGACGCCGGCCTCGGCGGGCCCGTCAACTTCTCCGGCTTGCCCTGGCCCCTTCCCTAAACGGGATCATTACTCAGCAAAACCACAGCACGACAGCTGAATGATTATTTTGAGGAAATGATAACCTCGAGCGTACCTATGCTTGCGCTTGCGAATGGCGCTCACAAATCTTAAGTAATTTTACAAAAGTCATATTTGTATTTCGATTAATATGCTTACACGTTTTATTTGTCGCCTATAAACAGCGCCAAACTCATCGTCATGTTATTAAATAAATGATTAGTGATAATTATTATGATGCAGTGATTTCTATTGAATTCAGATCGCAGGAGAAAAGCGCCAACAAGCACACCCGTGCTTTTAATGTCTTTATTATATTTATTTTTACTTGTTTTCACTAGACAATGTGATAATTGAGAAATTGTTATTAGCCCTATTATGAGTGATATAAAGAATTTATATAATTAGTTTACAGTTATGTGTATTTTTTGTTGTTGTTTCTTTATCAATTTTATTTCGTTATACTGCAATACATGTTTTATACACTTTTTTTATACACAAGATTTCTTGCATGACAAAATTTGAACGATCAATCCAATTTTATTACTTACAACAAAAACCAAGCTTGAACTTCGATAGTGAAATATTGAAATGCTTAAATTACATTTCCGAAGCAATAAAAAGGAATATTGTTTATTTACATGCAGGATTTACAAACTACAAAACTATAATAGAAATAAATATGTACAAAGTATAAAAGGGTTACAGAGCGTCCAAAAACAGGAAAAGTGCCCATAAGACTGGCAGCATTACCACGTTGGATGGCAATGCTGATTCTTTGGCCGAAAAATAGGCCCGCCCTCTGGTCACGTGAAGAGTCGACCAACCGCTTGGCGATTTCCCGAAAAACTAGGTGGGCACTCGGACCCCATGGCCCTAGTGTTTCAACCCCAAACGGCCCAAACACATAACTACCAATTAAATTATTGTATTTGCGCCGTTTGAGGTTTTCAGCACCTGCAGCAGCCGCCCCAGCGCAGCCCACTGTGCTAGGAAGATGGGATGGCGCAAGGGTGTCGACGCAAGTTGCGTCCCACACCAAAGGCCTACCCAACTTCCATGGCATTATGGTCATACCATCTGGTCTCTTCCCATCGATGCGTGCCAAGCCATTGGGTTCTAAGACAGCTGGCACCCCGGCGGTAGCAAGAGCACGACGGATGAGATCATTAATGCTAGCGTGCCGCGCAATCCGACCTGCACTCTTACTGCATGAAAGGCCATGGTGTCCGAGGCAGTCGACTGCTTCACCACATTGACAGCGATCTGGAGCCCCACAAGAAGCGCCCAATCGCAAACACGTAGCGAGCCGGAAGGTTGTGTCACCTAACATAGTGCCTATATTAGGTGACGGTAGTGCCTGAAGACAGAGGCCCGACTCCCACTCACCCACAGCCAGTAGGCGGGCACGCTCAGCAGTATTGGTAGACGTATTAATTAGTTTATTCCGTACCAACCTGCAGAGCGGCTCATCCCACTGTCTCTGGGAAAACGGGTTCTCGGGCCGATCCGTATCCGGGCAAGTCACTTTCCGGGCGACCTCTGCGTCGCGCGTCGGTCAAGCACGGCACTTCCGAGTCAACCAGGGAGTGAGCTAAAATTTTCCTGGTTAGCTTTTCAGAGCTGTGGTCAGAGGACAGGAACGCCGGTCATCATCATCATCATCATCATCCACAGCCCGATTTTACCCACTGCTGGGTAGAGGCCTCTCTTTGCTTGTGCCAAGCTCCACGCTCCTGTGCCAGCCTCATCCAGGATATTCCCGCAATGGCAACAATGGCGTCTGCCCATCTCGACGCCGGACGACCAACACTCCTCTTTCCGGTAATCTTACACTAGAAATTTTGCGGGACGCCGAGGCCACCAAAACGAATTGGTAGGGTGGCTTGCAGCCACGCTCGGTCGTCCAGGGCCACATTAAGAATAGATGTTAATGAGTTGCGAATAATTTGGTCGTTTTTCCAAAAGTTGTGGTTTCTTCCAAAGAGGAGAACAGCGGAGAAAATACATAAAATTTGGACCAAAACAGCAATATCTGATCAGGGTGAATGGCCGAATGTAAATTAATTTTGGGTCTATCTGAAATATCATTAAAATGATTGATTTTGTCATCGAAGAAAGATGAAAAACTTTCTTCTAAAATAGGGGAACCTAGGAGGTGCAGGGAATTTTTTTCTAGAATTTTGATTTGAAGGGCTATTTCATTAAATTTATCTATAGTCGATTGTCTGTCGGAAAGGAAAGGAAAGGAATTGAATTATTTAGGAAATTAAATCAAAATCAATCTAAAGAAATGTCAGATAATAAAAACTGACTTACTGCTAATTTTCATGGAACTGTCAACGTTCTGACAACTGACAGGACCGTTCCGAATGGAAACATCGCTGATAACGGCATGGTGCTGTTCTACAAACGATGGGGCACTTAATATCGTGTCCTGCGTGTCCTGTTGTTTGTTCGCTACAAACGAACTGATGGACGCTACTGAAAGCGCCAAACTACACACACCGACACAATTAGGGGAACACAAAAAAAAGGTCGTTTTTCTTAACAAATTTATGTAGCACATATTTTTTTTAGTTAATCAATAATTAATTGCACTCAAACTAAGTGAAATAAACGCTAAAGTGACTCACACAATACTTCTACGTGAAGAAATAAACAAAAATGACAAAAAATGAGAATTGAACGTTATTTCCTTAAAAGTGAAATCTGTAAACATTATCAATAATGACAAAAAAAAGGAGTTTTAGAATCGGGTATTGCCGCCACGGGCTCTAATTAAAGTCTGTACACGATTTCCCATGCTTCGGATAACGTTATCAATGAGTTCTTGGGACAAATTGTTCCATTCTTCCACTAACGCTAATTTAAGTTCCTCCACATTATTAGGGGCTGGATTTCTTTGTACATGTTCTATCGGATTCATATCCGGTGATCGCGCTGGCCAGTTCATCTGAGTGATGCCTACTTCATTAAGGTAGCCACTCACTATACGCGCAGTGTGAGGGCGTTCGTTATCATGCATAAAAATGAAATTTTCGCCTATGAATGGGGCAAAAGGCATGACATGGGGTTCTAAGACTTCTGTAATGTACCGCTGTGCAGTTAGCGATCCATTACTGATGATCACTAGCTCCATGCGGGCTCCCAAACATATGCCACCCCATACTATAACTGACCCTCCCCCATACGACACAGTTCTAGTGAAATTTGCTTGGTGATAACGTTCCCCTCGATGTCCCCACATTCTTTCCCTCCCATCCATGAAATTTACACAAAATCGGCTTTCGTCACTGAACAAAACACGGCCCCACTCATTAGTCCAATCTTGGTGCTGTCGAGCGAATGCTAATCTTGCTACACGATGAGCTACCTCGAGTTTTGGGGCCTTTGCTGGCACGTACGAGTTTAAGCCAACTTCATTCAACCGTCTTCTAACAGTCCTTTCACTCACGTTGACGTTACGGACTTCTGCTAAACGATTTCGGGTCTGGACAGCTGTTTGACGACGATTTCGTAAAGTCTGCATGACCAAGAAACGGTCATCCAAGGCGCTAGTTGCTCGATTTCTGCCCTGTCCTCGTCTGCGCACGAACGATCCAGTCTCCCTATAACGTCGGACGACGCGATGAATCACCGATGTCGATACACCCAGTGCGCAACTGACTGAGCGATAGGTGTGCCCATCCTCGATCATGGTTACAGCCCTAGCCACAGAAGTTGCTGGTAAATCACTCATTTTGTATCAGAACAATGTGCACTATTCAAATGTAAACAGTTAAATGACCCACAGTCCCTATTCGCAGCATCCACTAAAGTTCTTATCAGAATGAGTACAAAACGTTAAGTGAGCAAATTCTTAAACAACCATAAATTCTTGTCAAAACACTTAAAATTAAAGTTAGGGGTACTTAAAACAATCTGTTATGAAGTTATTAACACTTAAACAAAAACTACTTATAAAAATACTCGACAATGTTAGAAAAAATCAACCTTTTTTTTGTGTTCCCCTAATTGTGCCGGGTGTGTGTAGTTGCTCAGTTTTGGGCTGATACAATTTAGATTGCCATCGATACGCTAAGAAGACGGCATGAAGGCGACAGCTGCACCGGAACGCCTTTTGGCGCTATGATCGCTACTATCAATATTGTTATCAGTCCAAGTGATCGTTCGATCGCACATCCACCGCCACTTCACGTGAATCGTGACGACGTTGACTAGAGTCATATTTCCGAGTGACCTTATTGTGCAAACCAGTAGTCTCTGCTCACATAGAGAACCTAAGTTTAACTATTTTCTAAAGCTAAGGAACATGAGTACGGTATACAATTGGTTGATCGCAAATGAAATCTGAGAGAGCATCTGATTCGTCTTGGTCGAATCGTCTGCTCATAACGTAGTAAAAAATACAAATCAAATAACAGACAGTCAGTAGTGATACCTTTGTCGTTGATACCATAATATATATTTTATTAACGTTATGATTTTAAATTAGTCATTTATGACTTCTAGTTGCGCATTTTTTATTAGAAGTAAGTAGTCAAAATTAGACTTTAATGTTAGAAGGTATGTTGGTGTTATATTAGTGCGTAACGTTGCATCATCATGGTTTAAATCAGCTTCAGATAGTATCGACATGTTAAGCTGTATCTATCTCCCTTGTACACGAAGCGATATGTATGATCTAAACATACATACATATGTACATATTTTAATGTTAATGTAAACGCGCTGGAATTACATTAGGTCATTTAGCCATTTGTGTTGTTATGTTAGAACAGAGAACATTAATTATAAGTACAATATTTAGTGAATGTGTCGGCTGATGTAATTTCATCGTGTAGTTAATTATAAATTATGCTTAGTTAGTCAATCGAGCTGAAGAGGGCCCGCTCAGTCGCACTATTGTTTCCTTGTATAATATAATTATTTACAAACTTCTCGTACATTAGCTGGTCTACGTATGTTATTAAGATGTAGTCGTCGTATGCACTCAATGAGACAATACAAGTAGTCGTTGTGTAGCGCGCCAGTCTCTGGACTCCTTCTGTATAACTGGTGGAGCACAGGAATGCAATCAACAATAGTGCGACATAGTTTTAGTCCTGTTGTCGAGTTTCTTGTTGTTTACTTATGATCAGTTTATTAAATAAAGTATTTGGATACCTTGTTTCATTCATATACAGGATGAATTTTCAAGTCAGCGTGGATGGCCAAATCCGAAACTATAAGGAGTAGCAGAAACAACTCAAAGGAGTCTCGAGCCCAATTTCAATGACAACTAAAACTGCATCATTAAATTTTTGAAAAATCAATACCCAACTAAAACTGCATCATTAAATTTTTGAAAAATCAATACCCCTAGCCAGGAATCGAACCTATTGAATTAGAAGAAAAAAAAAACACACGCACTGTATTATTACACCATTCTATTATAATAAGGGTGTGTTTTGTTTTCCAAAATCAATGGGTTCGATTCTAGACTAGGAATATTGATTTTTCCAAAATTTAAGGATGCAGTATTTGTTTTCATTAAAATCGAGCTCGAGACGAATATTTTTCGCTACTCCTCATAGTTTCGGATATGGCCATCCACGCCCACTTGAAAAATTCACCCTGAAAAGTGTAATTTATTCCCTACCCTTAATTCTACTATAAAACTTGTTTTTATATATTCGGGAAAATAACACGTATTTAACCGTGCTGACCTATCAGACTATTTTCTCGCTCAAGAAACGCACAGTAGATAGTAGGTCCCGCGTACGTAAAAGGTACATCATGGTATTAATAGTTAATCGCTGATTGGTCATACCACAGGTAAGTACTTTCGTTGGTTGCAGCGACAAGATTTACCCAAGAGGGTGTACTCGCTCAGCCGCGTCCGCCTTGCTGGGTAGGACACTCGCTTGGTACAGACATATAGTAGCGTAGTCGCCGGGCGCTAGCGCTCATGGCCCAGCGACTTACTACCCCAGCTACACGCTCATTCCTCGCTTGGCGCTATTCGTTGGCAGTGGGACCAGTACCTGGAGTTCAGCTGCCACAAAGTCGTAGCTCAATAAAACACCATATTATAAAACTCAACTATTATTTTCCAATATTTTCGCACATAAGAAAGCGGTAAGTTTGTATAACAGACATAATGCGTACTACTGGCTAAAGCCTACTCTACGAGAGTTCCTTGCGAGGCTTAGTGTACGATTGCCCGATATCACGGTGTACTTATGAACGTATGACGAGTGGATTGTACGACGACGGGACGACGACGACTAGTCCATGACGTCACCATACTTGTTGGTATGTGCGGATGGCGAGGGGGCGGCGGGGCGCATGCGCTGCACGGGCGGCGGGGGGCCCAGGTCCGACCTGCAACAAGCACACAACTCGCGACTCACTGCATGTTTGTGCAGAGACAAAGCAAAATGTTCAATGCGCATAAGAGGGAGGCCACACGGGCGTAGTGCCGGCGCTTGCTACAACGTCAGCGCTCAGGCGGTACATTGCGTGGCTTCGCTCCTATAACACTTAAAGAGTTGGTTGCATCTCCAAGTTACAGACAAGCATTAACACACTCGTACTAAACATCAGATGGAGATTCGACGTGCCAAGCCTACAATGTGGTACGAACGGCGGCCAGGTGCGTGTTCGGCCGGACAGCGTGTAGAACAAACATTGCACATTAATGAGTAACTGAGAAGAAGACGGTGTTTATAGCAGAGCGTGTGAGCGCTTGTTCATATACAGCTTGTAACAGAAAGGGTATCGTCATAGTTGAGGGTGTGCTACAGATGATCAAACTGAACCACTTTCTTTACGAGGCTAACATAATAATGGCGAAAAAATACACACACACGCTGAGATGCCTTTGTTTTATACGCTGTCGAAATGCCACTCGTACCTACAATAACCTACAACGTATTACACCAAAATTACTTGACATTGACGATAACGATGACCGCCTTACTTCAAAGTGCTTTGATTTACTTACCCTGTCTAACTTCCTATTTTTTTTTTAAATAGCGAGCGACCACGCCTGTATTGTATTGTACTATACATTGTATATTGTGTACATACATTGTGTATTTGTATATTTTATGAACTATACTATACAGTTTCATCAAAATCCGTTCAGAAGTTTTTGTGTGAAATTATAACAAAAATCAGTTCATCTTCACAAAAGTTGGATAGAACACGTCGAATATCCCTCGCTTAATGTTCATAGATTACAGTTCCCTTAGTTCTATTTTTGAAGCAACCCTCTCTAAATGTTACTTACAAAGTAATAAAAAAAAAATGAAGTATGAATGAGGTTTGAAAAAATAGACATTTCGATGGATATGAAGCAAGCAACGATATGTTCTTACAGATTTGTACGAACAGAATTATAAACCGATTCAAGTCTATTATAATAAAGTACTTTGCTGTTACTGTATGGAATAATCAACAAAAAAATATCGTTAACTATCAAATCTGTAAGCACGGAGAAGCAAAAAGTGGACAGTTTACATTGTGTTAGCGTAGCGCATGCCAGTCTCTCTCAGTGGCACTACATATGCTTCGTGTTCGACGCAAGCAAGTAGTTAGGCCGGGAACATTTACCTGCATGCAGAATAACTGCTTAGAACTATCGTTTGTACTAAATTCTTGGCAAGAAAAGTTTAAATTACTGTTCAAATCTTGAATAAAGTAAAAAATATAGACATGTGCGATAGACGCCAAACATTCGCTAGTTCAAATTAAAGCAAGACAGACACGTTACACCAGCGGGGAACAAGAATTTGGAGTTGACAAACAACATAAAACATACAGCTAAGGGCAGACATAATTTAATCTTTCAAATACTATACTCGCCATAATATTAGGGGTTGCCAGATGATATTAGCTTAATGTACCGGACTACAGGTAATTTATTGCCCTCGCCTATACAAACGTGCACTAATACGAGGAGTGAGACTCAATGTGTATTTACCTGTAAGGGTCCTGTTTCGAACCTTTATGTTCATCTCTGTTTTTGCGACGCAAGTCTTCGTAGGATAGCTCTGGGTTCGCTCCCCTGGGCTGGCCGTCAGGGGAAACCGTCGTAACTGTCGGGTGTATTACATACCATGTTATTAAAATGTCCGAAGAGAGATAAGGCGCAGGACCAACGGTGCGTTTCAAATAAGAATAGGATTGACCTCGCGCCATAATTTGGTTAGGGTCTAGCCCTCTAGGGTTTCTCAGCGAGATTTATCGAAACAGGAATTCTTGAGAAATTCGGCCTTATTCGAGACGAGGAAAAACGTGGTCGAGAAGTCGAGAAATCGCATCTCGATTGGCAAATGCTTACACACTCACAATTATCCTGTTATTGGTATAGTAGTACTGGTAGTCTTTGAATAAATAAAAATAACCCAAATTTATCGCCACTAGTAGTGAGTGAGTTGAGCTACGCTAGTCATGTGGTTGGTTAGCGTTACGCTATGCACGATAGCTCATGTTTGTTGGAGCGAGTGCGGAGTTACCTGGCGCGCCCGGCCGGTACGACTCCTCGTTGAACAGCGGTCGGTCCGTGTCGAGGTCCAGTGAGCTGCCCGGGCCCGCGTCCGAGTAGATGTCGCCGGGCTTGGCGCCCAGCATCGTAGTGTCCGAGTTCATTATCGGACTGCGACTGAAATCACCAGCATACACATGAGTTACGGACCCGTCATTGAAGAAAGAAGAAACTTAACAATAGCAACTATGTCTTGTCCGACCGAAGCCGAAGCCGATTCATCGATTATTCTACGCGGCTCTTGGAAGCAGTTTACAGTCTGTTCATAGTTACATAAACATTCGACTTTGTGTCACTGTTACAATCAAAGTGATCTTTATTCTAGTTGAAATAACATTGGTGTTGGATTGTTGCTATCTAAGGTGAAATGACTAAGAGGATTGTAATTGTGCTGTTCGCATTCAGTTTCTTTGTTGAAACTCGCCCATGCGTTAGACCGTATGTAAATAATGAAGACCCGTACCCTCCTCCGACCTTCCCCTGCTTGCGCTCACGCAGCAGCTGCCCGATGTAGCTGCCGGGCAGCGCCATCAGCTTCTCGGCGCAGGCTTGCTGATATGACAGTTTGCCGATAAAGTATCCCACCATCACGGCTAGCGTCACCTTCGGGAACGGCCCGAAACGAGGGTTCGGCTTCAGATTGCCTGGAATATACCAGAATTTCACTTTATCAATGAGTTAAAACATGTGATTAAAATATAATTAACAAATTTATTGGCACACGCAAGTTAGAAAACATGACAATCATAGATCACAATGACGCCAAACGAGACCTAGCCTGTCTCTCGTTGTTCAGAGCGACACAGCAGTCAGCACAGCGACACGCTAGATTTGTTGGTTTTTCATAAATAGGCAATATGCAGGGCGATCTTAATTATGTTCTAAATAGCTTTTGCCTGCGGTTTCACCAGCGTTGAAGTTGGCAAATATTCCACGGGAACTTACCTCGTACCGGATAACAAGTATTCTGTATTATGCCCTAAGTCATGGTGTACCTGTGTGGCCAGTCATCGAAGTCCACTCAGCTGTTAAAGCGTGAAAATGTAACAGACATTAACTTCTGTCATTATAGTGTGCATTATGTAATGAGTCTAGTTTGTAATAACAAGCTTATTTCCAGGAGGCAGGAGGCTGGTGTGAGTTGGGCTCATATCAACCTGTGCCATTACAGTGCAGTTGAGGAGTCATGCAGTTATAAATGAAATATCATATCCTTAGATAAAAAAAAATTGGTTGTCTGTAAAGTCGGTTTACGGACGATAGATTTACGTGATAACGTCATAATCATTATTTTATGTAATACAAAAAAGGAGTTAATTGAAAATTACAATTTTTTAGATAAATTAACATTTATTTACATGCGTTGACGCACAAGCTCAGGTGGAACGTTACTATGGAACGTTACTATTTTTCATGAGTGTTGCTGGTATTATCAATTTATAAGACGTTATCACGTCAAAAAATCTCGAAATAAAAAACCGGCCAAATGCGAGTCGTACTCACACGCACACAGGGTACCGCACCAAACAATATAATAAAAATATTTTGAAGGCTCATTCGTATGTTGTATTGTATTACATTCAACAGCAAAACTAAATTTGTTTTTCATAGTATGTTAACGAAAAACAAACTTACTGCTGCAGTTTTATGAAAAAGTCACATATCACTAAAACTGCATATCCAATCTTATTCAAACCAATTTTCGTTGAAAGTTTTTTTACGTTCTACAATCCTACATTATTTCAGTATGTTCCACTTCTTACTTTAGAAATTAGAGTGGTGGGGGGGACACATTTTACCACTTTCAAAGTGTCTATCTTTCAAACGATTGATTTTGAAAAAAAAAAATGGTTTCAGCAACCTCAATGTCATTTTTAAAGACCTATCTATAGACACCTCGCACATATAGAAAAACTTTTTTAGTTTCAGTTCCATGTATGGGGGGATCAATGGAAAATCGTAAAGCAGTTCACAGAATACATCTACCGAAAAAGTTTCAACTGTGTAGTACTAATAGTTTCGGAATAAAGTGGCTGTGACATACGGACGGACAGACAGACAGACAGACATGACGAATCAATAAGGGTTCCGTTTTTTGCCATTCGGCAACGGAACCCTAAAAATCAGCAATAATGAGGATTCTAAAAAATTGCAAGGAGTACTTAACAGCCAATACTGAAAAACACCAAATAGTGCTGCTACTACTGTATTCAGCTGCATCCGTTTAGACTGGAAGCCGACCACAATACAGTTGGGAAAAAGCTAGGCAAATGATAAATTCAGCAGCAACAACAGGTTTTTTCACTTTGTATAAGTCAAACCGTAAAGGAGGAAGCCTGCAAAACAAGCCGAAGATACAAAGGAAGACTAAATTAACATTCAAATTAATTGGCTATTTACTCCAAAGAATTAACTTACCTTAAAAGATAGCAAATACTAGACCTAGACCAGCGAAACTCACGATTTAGTCTCTACCAACTCATACGGTGCCGTTTAATGGAATCGCACCCAATCCAAATGAATCCCAGAAAACACAACAGATATAAAGGAAAAAAAAAACTTGGTCCAAGTATAATGCAACCAGCGTTATAGGTACTTATACCAAGATTTTTTTTGTTGGCTTGGATATTTTCTGACTGGGTAAATGTGTGTTTTTAACAGAATCAACAACTATGCCACTGTCTATAGCGAGTTGCTGTGGCAGGTAGACATATATATAAAGCCTAATGTTCTTTGCTAACTGAGCCCAGCCATAAATAAAAATAGAAATACCAGGGTAAACTAAAATTGATCACAAACATGCATATTCTCTGGCAAGTGGAAAATTAACATTTGTCATGGCCAGCAGATTCGCACCAGTTTATTAGGGAGTGATATTGACATTTTCTCAGGTTGGGATATTGCAACTCATAATGTTAATATACTACAAGAACAATTCATACCAGACAAATAGAATGGGGAGTCGGGCCTGCTGTTTACAGAGTGTTTATACACAAGTTACTTATGAAAAACCATTCAGATTACATAGCTTTATTAGTTGACAAACATAACATGGAAATATATTTGTTGCTGAAATATCAGGATGACTAGTAGTATAAGCCTCTCTCCTCCTCTCTCGCCCTCACAGTCTAAATATATGTCAAATAACAATTACTTTGTGAGTGCTAAGGTGTGAAAGGTAACAGACATACAGAGTTAGTTTGACATTAAAATTAACATAAATAAAACAAGCACCACAAAGTAACTTTTAAAAGTGGTTTTCTCAATTGCGCGTTGATTGCAATTTTATGTTGCTACAAGCATAGTATTTTGTACCCCATACTATTATGATATGTCTTATCTCAGTTACAATCTATATCCCATGAAGAATCACTTTTGACTTTAGCTGAGTGGATACATATTAGCGCCCCTGACTGTATTATGCGTTGTGTGAATCTTTTAAGTGGGTGTGGAATGTGTGGATGACCAAATCCGATACTATGGGGAACAGCAAAAAATACGGAGTCTCGAGCCAGATTTTGATGAAAACTATTAGATTTTTGGAAAACCAATATTCATTGCCAGGATTAAAACCCATCGATTTTGCAACAAAAAACCACACACTATTATTACACCATTCAATAGTGTTGCTAATAGGGATCAAATTCTGGGAAGATGCGGCAAATTTCAGGAAAACTCTCTTCTCAACCCCTATGAGTATTTTTCACTATTGCTCATACAAATAATACCAATAATTTATTTTCTTTAACAAGTTATGTACTATATCTAGTGGTTGAACTGACCTTTTACACAAAAATTGTCTGTTTTCTGCACGCAAAATACGCACATTGGACGTGGAGTTGTGGACACCAGCCCGTTATACAATACAATTGTCTGTGTTCGGTCACATCACTCTTCCGAAGCTTAAAGTTACATGGTGTACCAATAATTTTGAATCTTATTTTCTTAAGAAAACATTTCAAAACAATTTTACAAAAAGAATAGTTATAGTTTCAGATTTGGCCAGCCATGCCCACTTGAAAAATTCAGCATGTTTAGTTATTAAAAATAAACAGTCAGGTCATAGGGTTAATTAAATGAGTAATTTTCACCAACTAAAGAGTTGTTTATGTTTTTTACAATTTGAAGGTCACATTGAGGTAAAAAACAAAAATGAGCAATATTTGTTAACAACAGATCTACTTCTATCATTCCAGGTATTGCCTTAATATTATGACTATTTTCTACAGGTTATTTTAAGTAACAGTAGTTTTCCCGACATTGAATATTTAGCAGTTTTTCGATAACAGAGAGAGCATAATGAGTAATACAGTAGACTTGTACTGACCGCTTTGTACGGCGAAGTAAGCGCCGAGACCGAGCGTGGTGCCGAGTGGCAGCGACCGCTGGAAGAAGCTCTCCCTGTTGCACTCGCCCAGCACGCGCAGCTCGTCCGGCGCAAACTTGTACTCCGACTGAACCAACAAGCCCACAGTTACGCACGGCTCCCACTCAGCCACATTGCCTCCACACTATTAACCTTACCGGCAGCACCGCGGGTTGCCCCGGCTCTATCTGCCCCGGCGCCATCTGCTCCGCCGCTGGCAGCTGCGTCGCACTCTCCCGATACCCATACGAATTAGAGTCTGTCATTCTCAGTAGACAAACCACATTAGTCCAAAAATCTGATAAAAACCAATAAAAACAGTACTTCACGAGCTAGTACATTACTTCATTGCTTTCGGTCGTGTCGTGTGACATGACTTGCCGATTGACATCTATTTTTATCTTTGTCTCTGACTTTTGATTGACATTTGATAGTGATGTAGCTTAATCATTACAGAAGCGTAAAAATTAATGCATCAAACTATTTTACTGTGATCCCATTTATTTAGTACTCGAGGTACAGTCAATCTGTACTGTAATCAAAAAATCATAAATCAATAATAGTTTAACCATAGCTTTTTTTATTATTAATTTACAGACACCAGCACATCAAGCCACTACAATCTGTCAAATTTCTATAATAGGTTTAAGGTTGACTGGGAAAATTTGACAGTTTCGGGTACCTTGATGTGCTGGCGTTTGTACCTACAGTCTGCCCCAAAAATATGTAAACACGGACTAGGCGCCATTTCAATGTTAACAAACTTTGCTCCGTAACATTGCATTCAAGGTATAGGTACAAAACTAAGCATACAATGTATTTCACCAAAATAAAATAGTCACGTGACCCAAAAACTTCTATAAAGGTCAGATACATTATTATCGATACACCCTATGACCAAAACAAGGTAAACTTGCCAGATACATAATTATCGATACACCCTATGACCAAACCAATGTATAAACATGCCAGATACATAATTATCGACACATTCTATGACCAAAATAAGGCAAACATGCCAGATACATAATTATCGATACATCCTATGACCAAAACCAAGTAACATTTAGCGTTTATTTTATCAAAATCGACCAACAGGCGCAAAAGATAATAATTATAATGTTTATAATTTAGTTAGTAACCTCAAACGCGATTTCAGTGATAAAAATTATTTACGTAAAATAGGTTTTAGTCGAAGTGTAGTCGGAATGGCTGAAAATGAATTTCATTTTATTTTTCCTTTTGTGTTTACATGGAATCTCTTTGCATGGAAATAATAAGTACTACGTACAAACCATTACGAAATAAAATCTCTAAAAATTTTAAAAATGAAAATTTAGTCAAATCCACGACGTTGTAAATTTGTTCCGTGCCTGGAAAGGAACCCGCGGCACGCAGCGCCGCAATCAATTGCTCAGCCACTGAGCCAACCGTGCCGTCATATTATTAGCTATGGTTGTGGCTTCCTCGAGCATTGTTGCAACTTTGCTTAACTCTTGCGATGTTGAGTGGGCCTCTAAGGCCCATTTTCAAATGTTGCGATGTTGAGTGGTGTGTTGTGGGGTTTTCAAATGTTTGATCGCTGTTGATCAACCCTGTAAGGCCCATCTGTCACTGTCATCGGTTATGTTATAAATTTGCTTATAAAAACTGCATCTATCTTGCTCAACGCTCAAGTCGAGTCTAGGAGAAAGAACAAGAGAGATATACTGCCTCTGTCCAAGTTATTGAAAAGCGCGCGAAAATCCGGCAAAGTACCCCACAAATAAAGGGTTAAGGCCACCCTTAACCCTTTATTTGTTGGACTGCACATATTATTCCATTTTCAAATTGCCGCTGAATCTTGCAAGCGAAGATACCCCAACATGCAACATCACCAAAAACGGGGGAGTTCTTTTGCAGCAGTGGAAGTTAATAGTATGGGACGAGTGCACAATGTCGCACAAGCATGCATTAGAGGCGTTGAACCGCAGCTTGTAGGCGCGGCAACCTGGCGCTGATGGGTGGCGTCGTTCGGCGACTGAAGACCCTGTGGACGGTGAATAATGGGCTAGCTCGCCGTCCGACCGTCTTATGAAGTAGGCCGTCTTGACGGCGCGTCCGTGTTCCACGTGCGCCTCAAAGATATCAAACTCAGCAAACCGGAAGGGGGGGGGGGGGGGCAAGAGCCGATGCCTACCGGGGTTGCGGGACTGTTCGAAAGAGATACCGCGGCTCTGGAACACAAAGGGCTAAGAAGGAACGTGTACTGCCTAGCCCGTTGAATTTCCCAACTCCCTGTAGTTAACGGGCGTGCTGTCTCATCAGCTGGAGCTTAAAGTTGGCGTTCCAGTTGTGGTCATGCGAAACCTTGATGCAACCAGACTGTGCATCGGCACCAGGTTTCGTATCACAAAGCTGGGCAGTAACATTATAAAAACGGAGCTGCTAAAGGAGAGAGCATTTTTAATTCCCCGCATGCCCACTATTTCAAATAACTTGCCATTTCAATTTAAGAGGTTACAATTTCCCTTAAAATTGGCTTTTACAATGACGATCAACAGATCCCAGGGCCTAACCATAAAAGTGGAATAACCCAATAACACTATTATTTGTATAGTATTTTTTCAATTGCATACATTGTTTAATGTTAAGTGGAAGAGGGGAGTCATACAAGCATCTCTCTAAATCATGTGCGTTATAACTTTATGTAATTAAATTATTATTATTTTTTAACACTGCCCGACCCGTGCATCGATCCCAAGACCTCATGCTTAGTAGTCGCAATTGCGACCACTCGACCAACGAGGCAGTCTCTCACATACACACCAAAATTTCCACGTGAACGAAGTTGCGGGCAACAGCTAGTTCTGAATAAATGAGCGCCTTGATGATGAATGATTTATCTAGCATTGTAAAAATACAGATGGTTCCAGAAACAAGAGAATGCAATACAAAGTATCTGCATAACTCCTATTTCAGTATGAATGGTCAGAAGAAAATATAGCCGTGCATTGTGCGTTCTTTGCATTCCCGACATTTTTTTATAAATTGGCAGAATTCGTTCTATTTTTGTATTAATAGACAAAAGGAAACATCTAATTCGAGGTACCTAATACTAAGTTTTAAGTCGACAAAGTTAGTCCTTGCATAAATAGTCAAATGCCAGTTTTCTTGAAGTAATTCCTAATTCCCTTTCTTTTTTATGAGTGTTTTACTTTTTGGTTAACCCCCCCCCCATTTGCTTTTTTCGTTTTTACCGCAAATTATTTGTGAACGAAGTTGGCAAAATATTTTTTGGTTTCTGTGTACCTTCTCTGGCAGATCAAGGGGCCCTCGAAAGAATTTGCTACGGGTCCCGCGCTTGCTTAACCATTTTATTGTTACATCTTATGTCCTTTATGTACCTAGCTTCCTGAAATTTAAGCAAATAACTTATACTTTATTATACACAGCAGAGATCTGAGTAATCAGCTGCTCGAAAAGTGGGGAAAGTTACAGCAGGCCAAGTTGTGAGTAAAAATGTTTTTTATTTTTTATATTTGGTTATAGGGCTTTGTCGCTTAGCGATCATCCCGTGCAAGTAAAAATGATAAAAAAGCAATAACTACTGACTCGATTTAAGGGATAATTTTTGGAATCTTTTACGTGATTCCAAATATGTTGTTAAATTCGTGA
Source organism: Eurois occulta (assembly GCA_950022335.1). Taxonomy (NCBI): domain Eukaryota; kingdom Metazoa; phylum Arthropoda; class Insecta; order Lepidoptera; family Noctuidae; genus Eurois; species Eurois occulta. The sequence goes on along the minus strand of OX465477.1, from coordinate 12,490,815 downwards.
TTGCCGCAAGCTTTATACCGCCAGTCAGGGTCAGGGTAGACGGCGAAATTCTTCTTACGTTTTTTTTTTTGCAATTTGCAGGTCAGCGACAGGTTTTATGTTGGTTTTACTGAGTTATAAATTTGTAATCATTATAAGCATCAATTCAACCCTCCAAGTTCATTTAATCCTTTTTACAGAGTTTTTCATGAATTAAATGAACGTCATTCAATGGATGATTTTAGTGACCACAATTCTGTACCTAAATAATACGTTTTACGCGAATCATATTTTGTTCAACATAAAACATGAAACTGGCCGGCAAATTGCAAAAAACGTAAGAAAATTTGAATTTCGCGGGCTACCTTAAGTAGATCATAGAAATCTTCCAATTCATCATCGTGGTGACTTTTCACCAAATAATCTACTTACATCAACATCGTTATGTTGGTTCATAAATTTGAATTACAGTGAGTTTTTTTCTGTAAATAATTAACTATTAAGTAGTATAAAACATCAGTATTTTGAATTTTACTACTATCCTTCATACTAAGCTTCAAAAAATCACACATAAAATAAGCAGTCACATTTAAAATAGGCATTTAATTATGCTTCTATTGATGTATTTCATAACACGTTAGACAAAATATTTACAAAACTTTAAACTTTGTTTGTCAACCTGCTTACTCAAGTAGGTTGATTGAATATCTTGTGCCGTAAGAGTAAAATTAAAAACCAGCCAGGTGCGTGTCGGACTCGCGCACAAAAGATTCCATAGCACCAAACAATATAATAATTAAAAAATACAATATTAAGAAACCACATGGTATGACAATAATGCCATGGAAATTGGGTAGGCCTTTGGTGTGGGATGCAACATGCGACAACACCCTTGCGCCATCCCATCTTCCTAGCAATGTGGGCTGTGCTGGGGCGGCTGCTGCAGGTGCTGAAAACCTCAAACGGCGCAAAAGTAATAACTTAATTGGTAGACTGATAGTTATGGGTTTGAGCCGTTCGGGGTTGAAACACTAGATAGGGCACTCCGCCCCCATGGCCATGGCTCTCGCCATGGGGTCCGAGTGCCCTATCTAGATAGTAGATACCTAGCATTTCGGGATTTCGCCAAGTGGTTGGTCGACTCTTCATGTGGCCAAAGGGCTGGCCTCTTTTTGGCCAAAGAATCAGCTTTGCCATCCAACGGCAACGTGGCAATGCTGCCAACCTTCTGGGCACTTTTCCTATTGACAACGAGTTGACGAACTTTTTGACGCCCTGTAATTCTTTTACCATTTTGATACTTGTTCATATTGTTGTATTTTAGATCTGTTTATAGTTTGTAAATAATGTACATTATGATTTCATAAATAAAAAACAACATTAAACCTCAAACAATGTCTATTTACACTCAACAGCAAAACTAAATTTGTTTTCTATAGGATCTTAATCAAAAACAAAGTTACAACATGAATGCAAGGTAATTACCGAACCTCCAATTAGTCGCGTAAGTACCAACCAGTGCCGCGACTGTACTGTACGTGACATTAAAATAACTTGTGTGACTAACTTCCTCAAATAACAAAAAAATGCCGCTCACGTGGAAGATAAAAAAGTATCATTCATTTCATGCGTAAGTACCTAGGTATCAAGAACAAAGTATTTTATTTTATTCGATGCCTTCTAATGGCGGCTGGCGCCCTGAGGTAAGTCACGTGCCGTTAGGGGAAGATGGGGTACAAGACTTTGTATCATTGTTTATAAAAAAAACGTAAATTGTTTTTATTTATATGAATATTGTTTGAATATAATATGTGTTAAGGAACTGACTTCTGATAACTTTAATACAAGAAATAGTAACACATTAGATCAACCACGTTTCAGATTAGCAAAAGTAAATATTTTAGGGTTCACGGTCTCGGACGATGAGACCACAAGTGACGTAAGTGTGCGTCGCTGGTTTCATAAGCGTGAGTACAGTCGCCAGCGCATAAAGTTACCACAAACTGTCAAATTTCGCCAAATGATTTTAAACCATAAAATTATTTTATGGGGTAGGTACTGTGTAAAATGTCCAACTAAATGATAGAAAATTTAATTGTAATTTAATTTTGAAAGATTGTTGTACTTTTTATTTTCAATTTTTAATTATTGACATTTTTTTTATAAAGATTTTTATGTTTTTAATGTTACACTTTGTTTTATTAATTAAGTGACAATAATTACTCTTGCGAAATACTGCATTCATATTTTTAAGGATTGAAAATAATATTATTTTACCCGTAAATCTACTACCTATATCAACACCACATTCCTCCTTTTGTACGCGCTCGGCCAATGAGCATGCACCATAAAATGACAACGTAATTAAAGAAATATATTTATCTCTCTCTAACAACAGGAATTCCGTAGATGACGTTTAATTTTCTTTCCCTTTCTTCGTGCGTCTCAGAGCTACATAGCTACACGCAAATACTATCGGTCGGAATTTGCGCTGTTTTCGAGTGCCGGCCGTGATGTTCATGCATGAAGCGTCTATTTAAATTACGTCATTGATTCTGAAAAATTTTTGGTCCCACATTTTTTTTAGAATATTCGTCATACTTTAACAATTAGAGAAGACACAGAATTTTTACGACTTTAGAAGCGAATATCTCATCAACAATTCACTTAAGAAAAAATGTAGGTAGGTAGGGTCGTTTCGCCGGTATCGCGACCACCTTCAGTAGGCGACCATTTGACGGACTAAGTTTCTTTAAATCAAGATAATAGTATTTGTAGAAGAAACTTATATAAAAAATAAATCTAACGTGCTTTATGAATAATTAGGAAATAAGAATTTACACAGTTTGAAACAAATGGGTTAACCCAGAGCCGAAAAAAAATTGCTCAATGCGCGTCTTGATTCAGTGGTGCCTGGACGTACCGCGAGTTAGAAAAAAAATAACACGACGCGCGGCGTTCAAAGGTAAGTTTTATTACTTATTTCATGTTTTACACACAAGTTAGTTGTTAAATTGTACAATCGATAAGTTTTGGATAGTATTTAGTTTTATTTTGCTATTTTTTAACTTATTATTAAGATAAAATCAAGTGGTCGGTAATCGAAATGCTTATTTATCAAAAACGTTAGATAGCGACCACGTGGTCGCAAACCGACGTGAACCGCATTATTTTGTTTTGATTAGTATGACCCTAATGCTTTATACAGGACTGTTACAATTTTGAATGTAGCATTGTAAAAGTATTTCGTTTTAGTTCTTTGGTAAGCGACCACCAGTTTCTTTGAAAGAACTTTGTACAAAATTGGGCTAAACAGGTGGTCGCAAATCAAAATAATCGAAATAAAAACACTGGTTTTCGGCCACCATCGGAGTTCCCAAATAATTCAGTCAACTAAACAAAAGAAAAAGACTGTCCAGTACACTGAAGAAACCCTGAAAAAAGTTCTCGATGATATACGAAAAGAAGGGAAGGGAATAAGAGAAACATGTAGACTGTATCAGATCCCAAGGACCACGATACAAGATCGGCTTAGTGGGAAGAGGTGTATCATTCATAATTATGAATAAGAAACGCGGAATATGATTTCTAAAATAATATTAAACCAGTTGATTAAAAAATATTAATGTTGATTATTTTTAAATGTTATACTACATACTTTACTACATACAACTATGACTAAGTTCCTACAAAATGTAAGATTGTTATTTTTTATTATAAGAAAACATTACAACAAATGATTACCATATTTGTTTTTATTAAGAGGCAAAAATTAAAATATTTTTAAAGCGATTATAATTGTTTTAATGGCATATTTTTCATATTAAAATAGTGGTCGCAAACCAGCTCACTGGTGGTCGTAAACTGATAAAAATGGTCGCAAACCGACGTTTTCGCTATATTTTCACTTTTTCAGCATTTTATAAATATTTTTGTATTAATGTATTTTATTTTACGTTTTATATCCAAACTAGACTATATTTGGGACAAACTCACATTAACATATACTATTTTGCGTGTAGACAACATTTTTTTTTCCTCATCGTTTGTGGGCAACCCAGCTAACTGGTCGCTAACCGGCGCAATGACCCTACCTATATTAGGAACATCGATAATTCGATATCATATTTATTAGCTGTCTATACAAAAACACCTCACAGTTTCACATTCCGTAGCCGAATGTCAAAAAATTGAACCCTGATATCTGTCCGTCCGTATGTCACAGCCACTTTATTCCGAAAATATTAGGACTACCTACACAGTTGAAACTTGGTAGGTAGATGTATTCTGTGAACCGCTTTACCACAGTATTAATAAATTACTGTGGCTTTGCGATTTTTCGTAAATATTTTTTAAGTGTTTAAATTGTGTTTATAAATAGAATATCATAGATAAACATGACTATTTAAAACAAATATTTACTTTTATAAACAAATTAACATTTATTTTTGTTCTAAATTCAAAAATATTTGATTCTATTTTTCATATTAGGCTGTTTGCTTCTTCTTCAACCTGGCGAAAGCAAAGCGCAGAAAAAAAAACAAATTAAATCATAGTTTCCTAATAATTCCTGACAAAAATACTTTCCGTTCTAATATTTTGTTTCTTCGAAAGTGTATTTAAATTCTCGGCTCCATTAAAATCCTCGCTATCAGCTTGGGTTTTAATTCCGCCTCGAATGCAAGAACAAAGTTTCCCCATTTATATCAAAATGTACTATTTTTCATCAAACCAATACATGAGAGGTGTCTATAGATAGGTCTTTAAAAATGACATTGAGGTTCCTAAAACCAATTTTTCTCAGAGTCATTCCTTTGAGAGGTAGACTGTCTTCCAAAGTAGTAAAATGTGTGTACCTACCCCGCCTCTAATTTCTGAAGTTATTGGAGGAAAATAGTGAAAAAATGTAGGATTGTAGAACGTAAAAACAACTTTCAACGAAAATTGATTTGAAAAAGATTTGATGTTTAGTTTTAGAGATATAGGACTTTTTCATCAAACTGCAGCTGAGTAACATTGGTTTTCATTAACTTATTATGAAAAACAAATTTAGTTTCGCTGTTGAATGTAATATAATACAACATATGAATGAGCCTTCAAAATACTTACTAAACTCTGACATCATATATTATGTATCGCTTCCCCATCTATTTGGTTGATTTAAATAAATAATTGTCAAGACAATACGAGTTAATTTTACTTTATTTGTCAAGGAATCTCGCAAATGTTACATTTATTTTTATTTTTATAAAAGTAATGGTCCTCCAAAAACGTTTTTTTTAGCCAAAAGTAGATAATGATTAAACAATCGCACACCAAGTATTGGCTATGCAATCATTGTTCGCTAGTTGGTTGTTTGTTAATATATTAGAAGTATTTAGTGTAAGTATGTTTTATACTCCACATGTCTAGTACACATGGTCGTATAGCGACTAAGTGGCTGATTAGTTCGATATCATTGATCGGCATCAGTTTAATTGGAAGATTTACTTAAATTGAGTACAAACTACTTCAAATTCCTCAAACATGTCATATACACACACACACACACAGACACACACATACACAGGCACACATATACAGATAATTGTTGAAAAAAAAAATTAACTTTTTGAACAGATGTTTTAGTGACTGCAGCTGCGCTCTAGTAGTAGCTGTAGCTGTGCTACTTAGCTGGTTTGCCACCAGGCGACGGCGAGGCGCTACTTTTAGCGTGGTAGTCGCGCAGCACGTTGCCGAGGTAGGAGTCGGGCGGCAGCTGGCGCAGGCGCTGATCGTACTTGCCCTGATACGACAAGCGCCCGCACACGTATCCCACGCACATCGCCACGAACACTTTCGGCACCGCGCCGAAATGCTGGTGCGGCCGCATCACGTCTGAAAACATTCATAGAAGTAAGAAGTCACTCCAAGGAATCACCACCAAAATTTATTTAAACAGCTCAAAAAATAATTTCACAAAAGCTATTTTGGGTAAAATTCTTACTTCTATGAAAATTTTCGTGGCGTCCTCTACCGACAATACTTACGTTGTCGTTTTTGTTTTACGTTCTAAATATGGCAATGAGGAGTGTATTTTACCGTTTTTGATGGCCGCATACGTCAGGCTCGCTAGTACCGCGCTGAAGGGCAGGCAGCGTCTGTAGAAGCTTTCTCTGTCGCATTCCTCCAGCGCTTTCATCTCCTCTTGGCTGAATTCGTAGTACCGCTGGAACAGACCAGGCGTGTGAGTGTGGTACGTGTGTGTGGCTGTGTGTGTGTATGTGTGTGGGTAGTACCAGCGGGTGGGTCACATTGCGCAACGGGGGACAGGTCAGCCCCAAGCGCGGTTCCTTGAAGCAGTCACAGTCCAGATCACCAGGTTTCTTGGCTGTCTTTCTAATCATAGTGTCAATGGATGTCTTCACTTATTACTTCATCGTCGTTTTGGAATGAATGATCCAACTCACATTATTGCATTTTTTAAAGTTTTTTTTTTGGTACATTTAATTTTATTTTGATTTGTTATAATTTTGATGGCATTTATCAGATTGAATTATTTGTCAAAAGCGACAACTGACAAGGAAACTATTCTGAGTGGCCCGTGCTATTCAAGTACCTATCACTACTTTGGAAACTCTTTATTTAACTATTTATTTCTGAAATTATATTTGTTCCCTAAACGGTTAACACATTTTTTGTAAGTAAGTACCTACTGTACATAGTTACCTACTTCCCGTAAAAGTATATAAATGAAAGAGAGATTATTACTTTTTGTGTCGTCAAATAATATTACAGGCCGGTGAAATGTTTTAAATGTCAACATGGATAATAGAAACATACGTTAGTCCTTCAGTGTCAAATTTATAGTTACATTTGCAAAAATATGCCGCAATTTAGGTGTGCGAAAGAGAGTCACAGTGCCGAGGCATCAACATAGTGGTAGTAGGATCGCGTGCGCGGCGGGCGAGCAGGGCGACGAAGTGTGATGGCGCGGGCGCTGCTGCTGGCGCTGACGTGCGCGGCGGCCGCGTCGGCGGCGCGCTACGCGGACTACTCGGGCGTGAAGATGCCGGCGTACGGCGCGGGGGACTACGAGGCGCCTCGTGAGCCCGCCGCGGCGCCGCCCGACGACTACCGCGGCCACTCGCCCGACGCGCCTGCCTCGCCCGACTACAAGTATGAGGAGGAGCCGCGCGGTCAGTCACTCATCCTCACTATCATCACTCAAATACATAACAACAGATGATCCCACAGGAACTGGGTGGCGGAGATCAGATAGCCAGTAGCTCAATGTAAAATATTGGTATTCAGCTACATCCTGTAAGATTAAACAAATCAATGGTAAGTCGGACAGCGTTGCGTCAGCAACAAACGATACGGAAGTCTGGCCTAGAGTATGAAGCACTAGGCACTCAACATCGACGGAGTTTATCATCTGTAGTCTGCTATTTTCCTAGCAAGGTATTCAGTTTCGCCTGTTTTGTGGTCACTGGGCTTATAGAGCGTATGCAAGTGGCTCATCTCGGAGTGTCAGCTTTCTTCGCGCACTCTGACATCATAAGGCCTAGCTTCACCACAGTGACCACTTGTATAATTTACCTCTCTGCAAGATTTTGCTGCATGGCCATACTGTTGGCATTTATAACACCTCGTAACTAACGTAAAGTCCCTGACAGGGCAGGATGTCCAATTTATAAAAATCCTTGATTCAGGGATTAGTATTTTTCGTATATTGGCTGAAACTTCAACACCCTCTGCGACCTACTAGATATCTTTGTTGTTGTCGCTGTGACTGAACTGTGACACAATACTGGAAGCACCGAAAGTCATTTTGGTTAAATTGTATGAGATATCCGCATTATACAACAATATGTTAAAAAAACCCTGTCCGATCCGTGTTGATATTATTAGGTATCTATCGAGATAAGTTTCTATTTATGTAATCCTTTTTTGCAGAAGTAATAAAAAAAAAATACCCCGATGAAAATAAAATAAAATGTAATAAAATAATTGAAGCTTCTATGGCAACACACGGGCGCGAGCGTTCGCTTCTCGGGTAGTGTAGTGACGCACTAAAAAAAACAATTGACGATCGAACGTACTTATGCCGAAGAAGGCGTTCTCACATTTTAAAAGTTTGTTAGAATTCATTTAGGGAAATGGTGGTAATTTGGGACAAAAATCATGCATTTTAAAATTCATTAATATTTTTACTTTTATCAATATTTTATGTATCTTATTCTATTTGGCAATGTCATATGCCTCTTTCGGATCGGACAGGGTTTTTTTTTAAATATAATGTATATAACTGAGTTACGTACGTTAACGATACGACAATTAGTTACGTAGAAAGTAATAATCGTAATTAGCTAAGCTACTTGTTGGAACGTCGGCGCGCTGAGCGCAATATGACTCACAGGCACATATAAAAACAGTACTTTTATTTACAGTTAAAACCGAAAAACCTGGGAAGGATTCCGACGAACTAAAAGTGTGGCGAAAACCGGGAAGAAAACAAAGAGGATTGTTGAGGCCACCCATAGACAGCGCTGCCGACACCGCGCGCAAGTATGAGCGAGATGAAGACGATGTGCCTAAGTACCGCAGCAGCCGCCGCTACCCCAAGCACCGCTCGCGACTCAAACCCGAGCCCAGCGGCGACGAGCCACCCAGGCGTGCCAAATATAGTCGAGATAGGAAAGATGACGTTAGTGATATAGATAGCAAAGACTATTTCCATGTAGATAAAGATGACTTTCCAGATGATAAGAGTAAAGATTTCGATGAAGAAAATAAATTTGTAAACGAAGCTACCACGAGACGGGCGCGGAGGAAGCCAAGGGACAGGTTCATAAAGAGGAAGAGTAGCGACCTGGACTTCGCGTACGAGGATGACGACCTGCTGGACCAGCGGATGAAAACCGATGAGGAGCTAGTGGGATTGCGGCGTATGCGCCCGACGGAAGCGCCCGAGACGCGCGTGCCTCACGCGCCGCACGAGGCGCACGCGCGCGAACACTTACGTCCGCCGGCGCCTCTGGACGACGACGACGAGCAGGCGCGCATGCAGCCGCCCGCCAAGCCCAAGCACAAGCCCTACGAGGACTACGACGACTACTACGACATGAAGCGGGTCAACAGCATCAAGAACAAACTGCCGCAGCTCCTCCGACGTACCACCACAGGTTCGTACGTCTTATTGTTCTATCAGTAGAAATCCCCCACTAACAACTAGCACTAGCAGCCAGTTTATTTTTTGACTAGCCTACCACCCTTCAGCCAGTTTGCTGGTTGTGTTAGCGTGTCGCCGACACTTATGTGCTCTCTTATTATTAACTATAACCAGTTTGTCTTGAGAGCACCGATGTTTCTCTAGCAGTACTCCCTGTTGTGGTAACAGAGCGCTGTACCGAGCGTTCGACAATCCAACAGTGCGGTTTTGATATCAATTAATGCCGTTGTGCCGTGTCGCATTGTGTTAATGAAAACGTGGATTAATTTAGCCAGTCTTATAAAAAGTAATCTTAAAATCCATACGATCTAATGAAATATACAACAGGAAACAAAGTCGAGAGGACGGAGTGGATGTCCTCTAACTGGTTTCTATCGACATGTTAGAGCTTTAAAGAAAGTCGTTGTGAAGAAAAATATCTAAATTACTGATATACACTCACATTAAGTTTATTAAAACATGTAAAACAAATCTTTAAAACGATTCTTTTCTGGTCTACTACACTATTTAGCTCGGGTTGAAATAGACAAACAGTTTCATAGCTTACCTCACACCGTTTAGCATCGCACAGCACATATCTGCTGGCTAGCCAGTTTTGCTGTTTTGTGTGAGCATTGCAGCACTGTATCCGTTGTATATACCTAAACTTTTTACTCAGCTGGCTTTAAAAGGAAATTAATAATGCTGTAATAAAAATACGTCCAGGCAAACATTTTGTGGGTTTGTATGAAGTGCGTGTGTCATACATAACAAATTTTGTATTAATTAGCTGCAACATTATTATTTTAAATATCTAACTTTTCCCGCGACTTCGACAGTATGAAGGTCGGAATATATTCCACTGGAAAGTATTACTGGGATAAACTATCCTGTACACGTCCAGTGTGTAGAAATTAATTGAAATCCATTTCGTCGTTAATTTGTAAAACAGGCAGACAGACACAGAGTTAAAATATTAGATGAATGGATTTACTTTTCACTACTGCAATGCAAACTAAATGCGGTTTCAAATTAAAATATTACACTTGTCGCTTTCGTTGTTTTGTAAGTGATTCGGCTCGAAGATCGGAAAGCTAACGAAACGCCCGTTGTGTGTGCTCAGAGAGGGCCCTCCCGAAGCCGACGAGCTACCTGGACATGCTGTGGAACAACCGGCGCCTGCTGCAGCCGCACGCCAACACCGAGACGTCACTGCCCCCCACCACGCGCCTCTTCAGCCCGCGCCCCAAGACGCCCACGCCCTCCCCCAAGATGAGGGGGACGAGGCTCACGCGCACCACCACCTCTCCAACCACCGTCATCACCACCACCACCGCTTCCACCACCACCGCGTCCACCACCACAACTACCGCCACGGCGTTGTCGCTTGCTGAGAAGTCTAGACTTTCCATTTTGAAAAAAGACGCTCGGAAGGCAGGGTATCACCTGGATGCGTCCACTGCAAAGCCTGCAGTGCTGCTGCAGGTGACGCAGTTCGTCCCCACCGTGGTGATGGTGGAGCCGCCCTCCTCCGTGCACCCGTACATGCGCGTGCGCGAGCTGTCCGACGACACGCCCGAACGCCTCGAGAGGGTAAAGAAGCTGATGCGGCACAAGCTGGTGTCCGAGGCGAAGAGCATCCACGACCTCACCAGCAACTGGGACGATATGGTGTGCGACTACATCGACACGTCTTTGCTAGAGAACGAGCCGCACTCGGACGCCCCTCACGCGCCGCGCACTGGCCCAGCCATCAGCGCGGTACTAAACGCTTGCCTCGTGTTCATGTTTGTGTGTTTTTAGTGTTTACTAGTTTAAAGTGTTTGTAAGTGTTTGTAGTTTGTATTGTTGTGTACGTATTGTGTCTTGTTTTAGCCAATGGGGCAAAAAGAAAATCAATAAAAATGAAATTCCTTTATTTTATGTTATTTTTTACTGGCGCAGGGTTCATCGTTGAGGTGATGCTTGGGCGAGGCCTGTGACCAACAGTCAGCACCTCGAAATGAAAGAACAGGTTTTCTTTTTTCAATGGTATCACTTGCAGTGCTAATGTTAGGTTAAGTTCCCTCGGCGGTTACTATTAGGCCCGGACTCCTCCTCCAAAGCCAAAGCGTAGTCAAGCGGAGCGAAGAGGAGTCGTGCGGAAACGGATCAATCAAATTGGTTGAAATCTACATCGTCTCTCATCTGTCCTGGAAATAGTTAAATCTTGCACATCTCCTCTCCACTCCACTCATCTCCGCATTGGTGGTGAAAAAAAAAAAAGTTTGCCTCAACGGTTTACGACCAAAACCATATAACATCGATAGATTTGGTTATTCAGAAACAACCATATTGCGAATAGGTTTAGGTGGTATTAGGTTGCATAGGTATAATCGGTCAAAACATACGGTTGTCGCGAGAGAGAAAGAGATACCACGGCCCTGGAACACAAAGGGCAAAAGATGGAACATGGATGGGTTTTAGTCAAAAGTCTGACACTCCCTTCCGCTCGTTTGATGACTTCCCAATCCAAAAAAAAAGAAGGGTGAAAGGGACACCGACGAACATCTGTTATATTATTATCTATGTAGTACATAAGGGTAGGCTATAATGTAATCTATTCATCAATACAAATTTGAAATGTCTAAATAACAGCTTTTTACTGAATGCGTATGGAATATAAAATGTACCAATACTTATTGCAAATAATATGATTATGATTATATACGGCACTTATACTCGTACCAAACAATTTTTTTTTGTTTTGGTTTGTCTGTTCCGGCTAATCTCCAAAACGGCTGGACAGATTTTGACGGGAGTTTTACTGGCAGTTACCTGATGTTATAAGGTCTAACATATGCTATCTAATTTAGAAAAATAATTAGGGTTCCGTGCAATTAAAACCCTTGAAATTGCTAACAAAATTCGATAAAAAAAATGGAAGTAATATATTTTTATAACAAAAATAGAAAATGGAAAAAAAAAATCTTTTTCCATTTTCCTATAGATACTTTTTACTATTTCAGACCTATACATTTCCTTCATGAGATACACAACTTCTAATACATACATATACCTCTCTCACAGATACTCAAATGCAGAAAATCTCGCATTAATGTTTGCGAAACCCAAACATTAATCAGTTCCAGAACTTACTAAACGAAGATTTCAATGTTCAGAGCAGAAACTAGCTATTAACGTCAGCTGCTCACCTGCTTTGCCCGAAAATAAGCCTACTTGCTCGCTTATTCCATCACTGCTGGTGAGGTAGTCCAGTCGGTGGGCCCCCAGCGAGTCACGCCAAATGTTGCATATGCAATGGAAACAAAGGTTGCATCGAGTCACACTCGATGCAACCTTTTTTTCCAGGTTTCCCAACGTGTCACGCTCAGTGTAGCAGTTTGATATGTTGCGAAAATGAACTCTAACGAGACACACTGTAGCACATTGCAATTTTGTTATTCCGGTTACCTAAAATGAAATTCATAATTATGAAGCTTAACTAGATAAATATTGCCATTGTTAGGCCCGGACTCCACAAACGCGGAGACCGTACGAGAGGAGAGATGTGTTATAAACCACCAATATAATTTCTCATATTTGTTTAGGCCAGTCTCCGTTCTCGGTAAGGCGAAGTGAAAGAGGTTTATTGCTTCCTGTATAGCCGTCGGCACCCCGATAGTGATCGTTTAATTAGCTGTGCTGCGCACTTGACCCTCGAGTGCTGGCGGTGCGGTTCGTCCCACTGACTGGTGTGGTTGTTATTGTGTGCAGAGACCGCGCTAGTGCCGCGCAGCTCGGGGGCGAACGTGGCCGAGCGGGAGCTTAAGGCGGCGCTGGATGCGATGGGCGCGCGACGCACGCGCACGGGGGCGGATGAACCGCAGCCCGTTCCGTTGCTGGCCGCACCGCCGCCCCCTTCGGCCGCGCCCCTGCCGCTCACCTTTCCCCCCGCCGCCGTGCCGCCCGACACCGACAAGCAGTGGAACGACTTTATAATCGCCAACCACTCGCCGCGGCTGCAATCTTCTATATTGTATGTTATATTGTTAGCTTTAATAAACTGTTCGCTGAGATACGAGTATAGCAATATTTCAGTGAGCACCCTCCTTACCTTACTCTCGCCATGCTGTTGCTGTTGGCTGCTGCCAAGCACTCCATTCCGTGGTCTGATCCTTCTATACTCCCGACGAGGTTTAACTTGTGTGAGTATAGAGGCAAGCAACAAAAACGAAGATAGCCAGTAAATATTTACTTTTTCATGTACTGAATAAGTGGTCCTAATACATCTCCCTATTCGCAGGAATAAACAACAATAAATGGTGTATGTATTTAAATTTATTTCAGAAATTATTTTCAAACGAGGAATTCAAGCTTTCTCTTTGTACGATTGTACTCACCTCCGAAACCTACCCGCAATCTTCTATATTTTTTTATATTTAAAACCAATATTATACGGGGTGGAAGGGAGGGACACCGCCGCACAAACGACATACATAGAGACTTTTATAGGTTTAAAAAAAAAAGAGCTGTTCCCTACAAAAGTTCAATACCTTCTCTTTCAAACGGTGCCCCTTCGACTCTATTTAAAACATACTTCTAGGACATGCTACGATGAGAACGCCGTTTCGTAGACCCCGCTACGAAAGCACTCGCGTAACTGACCGCGTAGCTGTGCTACACGTAAGTTTGTAGCTAGCTACGCGTGTAGGGCAAGTAGGTCAAACAATGTAAAAACTTAATATACTTTATTTTTAACATCTTATGTAAGCTTAGTGACTTATTTTAGAATAGAAACACTAACATACAAGTAGATTGGTGATTACAAGGGTCCATAGATAGATACAAGAATGTAAATGAAAGAAAAGCAACACGGTTTTACTAAGTTTATTTTAAGCTTATATTGACATGAGAGAAGTATGGAAGAAGAAATATGCTGCGCGCTGACCCCAAATAAATTGGGATATAACAAGTGCAGCTAGCAGCTATTACAAACGAATGTCGTAATCACTATCATAGCTTATTTTTGTACGAAATGGGATTCTTAATAAATATGTTGGAGTGCTACCGAGAAATACAATTATTAACCCTTAATCAGGCAGCGATGGTTTAGTTTTTCGATGTTTACGAAACTCAGGTTATTCAATTGTAATATCGAAGCAATAAATTACTATTATTATTTTTAAACCGACTTCCAAAAGGAGGGGGTTGTCAATTCGACTGTTTTTTTTCTTTTTTTGTTTTGTTCAGCAATATCTTCGCCAATTCTGAACCGATTTCGATGATTCTTTTTTTGTTTGGAAGCAAATTAAATTTGGTAAAGATTCGATGCTGGTCTTTACGGATAAGCAATGGAACTCTTCAAAAATAGACAGCAAATCTGCGGTGGTTGCTGCAATCGCTTGGATGTTTATTGTTTACCTACACAACATCGTAATATCACAACACGCCTATATGCTCTGAGGGGTGCAGATGTGCCAGTACACCCACATTTCGACAGTTAGGTATGTTAAGTTACTGTTTCTTGGGGATAAGCCTATTACCATGACATGTATGGTTGGCGGTTCACTAATGTTTCACCAAAACTCCTTGGACAATTTTTAACCGAAAAAAGAAGGAGGTTCTATGTTCGTCTGTATGTATTTTGTTACGTATGTTCACCGATTTCTCCACCAATTGTGGACCCATTTTCAAAATTTCGTTTTTTATTCGTAAGCATACTCCTGAGGTGGTTCCATTGTCTCCAAGTCAGAATCTGATGATGGGATCCCAGGGAAATCGACGGCAACCCTGAAATTTGATAGGCACACACAAGAGTTTTCGTATATGTACTTTCTAAAGTAATTCAGATATTTGTGCCTGGTAATCATCATTTGATGTTGCCAAGCTGATGATGGAAGGTATAAAGTCCGGATCTGATGCTGATCTTCGGAGATATACAATGGAACTCTTCAATAATAGACAGCAAATCTGTCGTAATTTCTGCAATCGCTTGGATATATATTGTTTACTTAATATCATAACATAACATAACGCTTGTATGCCATGAGGGGGTACGCAGATGTGTACAATACACCCAGATTTCGACAGTTACGTATGTTAAGTTACATTTTATTAGGGATAAGCCTATTACCATAAAACGTATTGTTAACAAGGTAAATAAATGCATAGCAAATATTTGTGTAGGATATTACAGCTAAAAATGGAAAAATTAAAAAAACGATTTGCAAAAAGTAAAACCGACTTAACGACTTGACTTTTGTTTGTTTGATTGAGTTTTTTTGTCACCGGCTTCTGAAGCTTAAGTTATTTTTCAATATTTTTTGTGTTTTTGAAGTTGGTTTTATTTTTTGCAAAAAAGTTTTTTTATCACAAGTACTTTTTTTATTTTCCAAAAAAACCTGTGGTCCATAGGCGTACCTTGCATAGTAAGGGAACTTGTATTTAGTGATTGTGGCCACTATTTGTACATTGCCTGTATTTCAAAAGGTCATAGATAGAGTGTGTTTACATTTGGAATCTTTTGAAACATGGCCATAACACACAAAGGCACTTTGCATGAATTGCACTCTATCTTCGACCTTTTGGGATCTGTTCTTGTAGTCCAGAAACGGTAGCGTTTAATACCTCCTTGAAGCATATGAGCACAGCTGGCCAGTTGCACTTCATCAGCAATCTCATACACATCACCCTTCTTATTTTTCAATATAGTTGAGCTGGCTTTACGTGAAGAACAGTTGCTGATAGGTCCTCGCGCAGCGCGTAGTCGAAAGTCACGATGGTCATTTAATTATTTCGCTTCACATGTCCAAATAAAGGCTTTTATTATTGCCGCTTCAAACAGAAACCAAAATAGGCGAAACTAATTTTATTTTTTATTTTGCGACCAATGGAGTAAGAACTTCCGAAATGGTCGAAGCGGTCTACTACACCCATGACTTTGGTATATTCGGCGATTGCCGTTGGGCAAAACAGTGGTTTTCTGGAACCATCTTTTCGTTTCCGTTGTATTACTTCTAGTTTTCGCGGGTAAAATGCAGTAGTCACCACATGGACATCCTTGGTGACCATCCATTTGATGACTGATACTGGAGAACAATGCAAAAACATAAACTCACCACCAGGCTTCAGACTCATTGCGTCGCTTTTTTCCTCCTTTTTAGTAATGTCTGTGGGAAGATCTTTTCTGTTCATTCTTAAAGTTCAAACTGAGTAGTAGTATATATTCCGTTTTTGTGCAGCATTTAAAGAGGGCGAGGCAGGCTTGAAAAAAAATTGCCAAATGCCACTATGTTTGTGGTAAAAACATCTTGACATAATTCAGTCACAACTCTGTACCCAAGACCTCCAGCATCATCTGATGAAGTACTCTTGCCTGTATACGGAGTGGAAGGGACACAACGGTTACCATGTATTCAGTACATCATTCTGAGCTCCCCCCCACATAGTAATTTTTCATCGATTATTAAAAAAAAAAAATGCTGCTTCCTACGAAAGTGCGAAAGCTCGGTCAAAATGTGTGGAACAGCTAATTTTATTTTCAGCATTATATATATATATATATATGTATATAAGCCTTCCTTGATAAATGCGTTATCCAACACTGAAGGAATTTTTCAATTCGAACCAGTAGTACCTGAGATTAGCGCGTTCAACCAAACAAACTCTTCGGCTTTATAATATTATAAGTATGTTAGTACACAAACAAACGTGGTATATACGTATGTGAGGTTTATCCTCGTAATCGAAAACACACCATTTAAGTAAGTCATAGCGAGTATGCCACAATTTGGGTGTACCTAGTATAACCTATACACGTGTACAGGCGAATCCATTAAGAGTAATTGTTATAATGGCTATAGTTCGTTATCACACAGCTCTTACCTACCAGTGTGGTGTGACCGCGACAATTACTTCCGCGGTCAAACTTGATGGACTGTCCCTATTATAAAAATATACTAGCTAGCCGCCCCTGCTTATGTTGGGTCCAAACTCCAAGACTATCTTATCTTTTAAGCTGGAACCAACCATACACACTCACAAAATTTTATTGAAATCAGTTGGGAGGTAAAAAGCAGAGTACACAACTCGAGAAAAAAAAATTCATCTCGCTTCTTGTATCCTTCGCTCCGCTCAGGATTCTACTCTAGAATCTCTCGCTGCTCTCGGGATCCAACTTAGTCCCTCGAATTAATGTCCCTTTTTTCACTTGTTGTATAATGTGCTATTCTGATCGCCTTGTGAAATAACCGCTAGCGTAAGTTACACGAATAAAGGGAAGAGGACTCTTGTAGAAGTCTCCCTCTTAATTAAGTCGTGAGGTCAGATGCCACCTCGGCGTGAAATTATGATATCTATCATTATCTTGTAAGACGAGAAAACGTCCCAAATACTACACTAGCGACCAGCGTGGCTTCGGTTGACTAATATTAGTTTTGTCTAAAACTAATCTAAATGATGTTGAGAAAACCACCAATCCATATGTTTGGGCTTCATCCATTTCGTACCGGTCGCATCGCGTCATCGCCAGCCAATCAGCGTACAGTAAAATGACGCGATATTGTGTTCCGATTGGCCATCATTGTTCTCATATCTTTCCTCGACTGCTGTACTTATAAAATACACTTGCTTACGAACACCACATGCGACAACATTGTTTTTTTCATTTAAAAAACCCCATCCTAATCTGGGCAAAGTAGCAGCCATAAACCAAAATTACAAGTAGCTAAATCACGTCGCTACATATCTGGACCTCCCTAGCCATATTTCGAGAATTTGGAGCATCGAAAACCAATTCTTCGAGCAGAGCGACTGCCACGCTGCCGCGCTGCCACGGCCACGCAACTTCACAAAGACGAGCGAGATCACAATAAGGAGCGAAGATTCGTCGGCATATAATTCATGCAAGGGCCTTCAATCAATATGACGAAAACAAACAATTGCCGATTTGTATGATCAATGTGGACAAATGGTGTTTTTCCTATATATTTACTCTGTTGTGGGATGATTTTGGAAAAACTGTGATATAAGTGTCTCATAATTTTATGGAAGAGTGTGTGACACATAGTGTGACACTAATTTTCGAGTCAACCGACCCAGAGAATATTAATTTTCACAGAAAATTCAACACCCCATTTCAACCTCTTAGGGGTGGGAACTTCGAAAAACCCTTTCTTTGTGGATAGGATTTCACACAAATAATACATACACCCTTCAAATTTCATGTCTTTAAGACCAGCAGTTTAGGCTGTGCGTTGATATATCAGTCAGTCAGGACTTTGAATTTTATATTGGGGGATGATTTTGGAAAAACTGTGATACACGTTTCTCGTAATAAGTTAACTGAAGAGAGACAAATTTTGAAGTCAATCGACTAAGGGAATAAAAAGTTTCACAGAAAACTCAACACCCAATTTTACCCTCTTAGGGGTAGAATTTCCAAAAACCCAAGCAAGTTGTCCAAAAAAAGTAAATGTTTGTGAACATCATGCGCACACGACTCGCGCGCCTGCCCCGCCCCCAAACATTGATAACAATCAAGACATAAGTTGCAAATTTTCCCTTCCCGTCACCATGCAAAATTGAAATTCCGGATAGAATAAATTTAATTTTGAAAATTTTACATACCCCATTTTTTTGTCTGAAAGATATCTAATTCGTAGAAAAAAATTGGAACGTGATAACATGTCTTCCTGTATATATAATTGCAATAAAAACCTCAAACACTAAAATAGAGGAAACTTTTACGGAAATGGAAAAGGTTGTGAACTTTTCGGTACAGTTAACCTCACGCGAGTTAAAGACTACTATCCTAGAAAAACAACGTAACTCCATGGTCACTAAATTAACTGTGGGTACTGGAAGAAAAAGCGGAGTCTTTCGACCGTGCCCTTTTAAAAACCTGCATCGAGCTTCGCAACTTACCCAAGAGAGCGAAAGAAACTACAAAGATGCTCTATGACACCTTACTGGAACTATCAAATCAACTCGAATAAAACTGCAAGTGCCTGACATAATTTTATTATAGGCGATGTTTCGCGACAACCTTCAAAAAAAGAAACTAAATTCTACCCTAACAGAAGAATTTACGAATATACTGACCAAAACCAACTTTTTATCAGCTGTTAAGGACCACAACAAATCAAATCCTAACAACAAGTTGAACTCAACTCATCTGGGTGTAGAAGCTCCAAAAACGCCAACTTACGCTACGGAACAATTAACCTACTCTTGGCGACTCTTTTACCTGGCTCGTAACTCGGGTCACCTCGTCGGCGACACCCCGAAGTGTCGAGTACTCGAGTCGGAGGTAGCTCCCACTGACGGCGCTCCGGTGGTTGCCGAGCCCAGTCATGACGCCCGGCACGTCAGGAGAGGCCGTGTTAGCTGCGTCTCCAATAGCTGTGTCTCCAATCTACATCCCACCAAAAAACCCGGACCATATAACCGCCTATATAAAACAAGTCGTAGTGTGCCCTATCCAAAAAAAAAAATGGCCAAGGGCTCATCATTCCCTTCCGCGCACTCAATACTAATTATTCCCCTTGATTATGTTCACTCGATTAATTTATTTTGTAATTTTATTACGTAAAATTATAACTTTTGTTTTTTAACTTTTAATGTTTGTGTTTTGATAGATTATATTCGTTGTCCTGATATTTATTTCATTTAATTACCCATAACTAAGTACATTAAGAATACCCACGAACTATACTCGTCATAATTCTACATTTGTTAAACTTTCAAGTCATAAATCATTTAAAATGTTTTTTATTACTTTCAAAGAAAATAAAGTACTCACTGGGCACGTGTAGCGAATATCAATCATAGAAATTCTCAAGTAGTACTTACCTATTAATTACAGAATGAATAGTAGAATCATTTCAGAATAAGTACTTGATAATAATAGAAAACACGTATAATATGTTTTTATTTGATTTATTTGTGACAGTAGACAGCTGTTTGTTTATGTTATAATTAAACTACGTGGTGAAAACTACTCAAATCATTTTTGAATTTCAGCCTGAAAGCGGGAGTTTCACTTCGGTGGGTAGTGTTGTTTCAGTCTACTAGATGGAAGCACGTACGCTACATGAAAGTTATCTCCAGTTGAATTTATTACTAGGTATTGTTGTTTAAAAAATCTGTTTGAAGTGGCTAAATTGAGTAACTATTTTTAACCGCAATTAGTAGGTAGTTAGTCTTAGTAGCAATGTTAAGAGTGTTGTGGTGTTGTCATGCGCGCCACCTGTGATCAGCGGCGCGCCGCGAGTGTCCGCCGGTAGAGGGGGCTGACGCAGCAGGCAACGCCGCGGGGCATTGATTGCGCGTGTGTCGCGCGAGCTGGCCGGAGATTGCCGCGGCAGTATTCAATTATTTATTCGCCGCGCGAGCCGCGGGCCGGAGGTCGGTCGTGACTGGAGACGAGCGTGCGGGGCCGGTCTCCCCGTCAGTGTTGTTGTATCGAGTCTGAACCCGGTGTTATAAGTGACTATTATGAGCGACAGGGATAGATCGTCGCCTTCCCTCACGGACACCCCGCTGAAGACGTACATCGGCCGGCACGACGACGACTACCCTCTCATAAACGGAAACGGTGAGTGCTTCCTAACTTCTTCATGTGAGGGTTCTAAGGTTCGGAGCACCGTGCCGCGGCCGCAGTGCAGCGTGCTGGGCGTGCATCACGCGCTCGGGCGCGCGCGCTTTTCGCGCCGCTGGGACAGCAGCGCGCTGTGCTCGCGGTCCACTGATCGCTGCTCGTTCTCGCTGCTCGCTGCTCGGCTGGCTGCGGATCTCCGCACACGATAAGGTTTGCCGCATTGAAGCTCCCGCCGTTCGATCGACCCGCACCCCTGTGGCCCCTTCCCGAAAAGCGTAAACTTACGTATAGCTCGCGGTAGCTACGCGTCGCCGAGCGATCAAAACGGAAGTGTTCCGATGTCTTGGGGCGCCTCGAATGGGGCCGAAGGAGCTCGGTGGGCTCATCGGGAGCTTCTGTGCCGAGGGTGCTGAGCGGAGGTGTCGCGGAACGGTCGCCAGCTGGCGCGGATCGATACCGTGACCTTAGCTGCGACTGCCGAACTGTTGGAAGGGTGTCGCGAGATAATCGCGAATTCACGACCACCACACTGCGCCACTTCCGGTTCCTCAGGCACTCAGCCTCTATGCGCGCCGAACTGCTGAGATACGAGTTACTGACACAAGCACAGCTGCGAGGGGAGCTGACGAGATAACCGCTGCAGAACATTCGCTGTCAGCTGATCTTACAAATTTAAACATTAAAGCGGAACGTCGACTGCGTGACTTTCAAATTAGTTGAATAGAATCACTTGCTTAGAGTAATTGTTATCCTTCAGTACTTCAGTAGTTAAGAATTCATTTCGTAGGTCGTGGTTATATTGGTAGGCATAAGTTTTGTAATTTATGTTTGAGGACAACGACATTGTTTTTGACTCAGACTGGCTTTTTCAAATTATTTTCCTGCTAGTACAGGTAAACGTGTTCATAGGTAGAAGATAGTTTTATATGCGAGAGAAGTCTGAACGACAACATTCTCAGTTATTTCCACTCCACGAAATATCAAATTACTTTGCTAGTTGACAAAATAAATAAACGCTTTTAGAATATTATGTTGAAATTCCCGTAGCATTTTTGCGGACAGTAGAGTGATCAGTGGATGACATGTATTGTAGCAGTAGTTGTGCCGAGTCTTACGGCAGTGCTGCTGACCCCGCGGGCGCGGCACGGTGGTGATGCTCGGCAGCACGGCTGGTGTGAGCTGCTCCTATCGCCTATTTTCCTTTTCGCCTAAGGCTCGCGATATGAATAGCGCTGCGTGCACGGCGTGCGGCGAGGGCGGCGAGCGCCGAACAGTGACCTTGACCGATATACATTATGATTATATATGACGACAACATTCAAGATTGTTCATTTTCTCAATTTTTATACGTTTGCATGGAAATATGTAAGTCAGAAACTTAACACTTGTGACGATAATCACCCCGTTGATAAACTTAGGGTTCAACATCACACATTACTCAATCGGAGCACCTGATTGTACATAACGCGCTGTATCTAGCGAGTGTGATAGCGGCCGAGCCTGTACACTTGAAACTATTCGAGTCGCGCTAATCTGACGACAAATACTTGATCATACACAGTGACAACACACAGCAGTTACATTAACCACATGAACGGTTCATCGAATAATACGAGATGAACCGGGAATAATTTGATTGTGATAAATTTGTCAGAGAGTAGAGTGGGTACAGCAGTGTGCGGCGCAACTGTGTCGCAACAGTGGCGCGACGGGCCCACGTGGTGGGTCCTGTAGCCGGTGCGTGCGCAGTAATTATCGCGCTTATCTCGCGGCTCGCTGATAACCGCGCGATGCGCCACTACGCCCTGTACGACTGTAACACTGTGCGACACTGATGTGATCACAAACACAGATAACGTCATTCTAGTCAAAAAACATACTTAGGTATTCTTGTGATTTCGTGAGATACTAGTTGGTAGGTACTTGGTGTAGCCGATGATAGAGATGTGCGTAGTACATACAGGCAGCCGTACAGCGCAAAAAGATTTGTGATTCTATACAGAGGCTATCGGTAGGAATGCCATGGAAAAATGTAGGTAGTCCCATTGCCCATTGCGACCATACCTGTAGCAATATGACATAATGACCAAAGACACGTCGCAGTTGCATCCACAGCAACCAGTTAACTCTTGCAAGTAGATTACGATTTTATTCGTCATCATCATCCATCGTCGGTATATTTAAGTGACTTATGTACAAGGACTCCAGTGTTAGGCATGGAGACACATTCACGGGGACCATGATCCACCCATGAGGTCTATGGCCGCACACCGGCACCACCTGGCACCGCGTTGCTAGCCACGCGAAGAGCTCGATGCTTTGTTACCATCCAACGTTAGAATGCTCCATTTACACAACACGCACGCTCTTTCTGCTACAGTTGCTATCATAACCAAAGTATCCCATTTAACTAAAAGGACGCGAAACTTATAGTTTCATGCTCTTCATAGTTAAAAAGTGCCTAGAAAGTGATACAATGCAACAAAAAACAGAAGAGAATCAAGTCGAATCTAAATTAACTTGTTGTAGGATACACGCGAACTATTTACAAACTTGTAGTTATTTCTTGTAAAATTCCTGAAAGTTGCTGCGTCTTAGGCAGGCATAAGAACTTTGAAAAAAGGTACCTATATTTAGCGTTTCTTCGGCGATTTGAGCAGATGAAACATTTTCCTTTCCTCCGCGCATTCTTCGATCAATCTCAGGTGTCGGTGGAATTTAGATTAGATTAGATTAACCGAATGAACCTCGTCAGCGTGCATGGTTGTACACGGTTACACACACAACTCGTATGCGTAGCTAAAATCTAACATAATGTGAAATAGATAGAATGTGTGAATTAAATAATTGGCTTTTATCGGTACGGGCCGCGAGGTGTCGGATGTTTGGGGCTGTGAGGTGCGGGCAGTCGCAAGTCGGGCTGGCGCAGCGGTCGGCGGCGACACGACAAGGCGCCCGCCGGCCGCCCGGCTGTCCGGTGCGCGGCCGGCCGCCGCTGCGCAATTCATATAAACTAGATTAGCCTCCAGCTCTAACCGGATAAACGCCGGGATCGGCTGAATGGATGATAGCTTTTTTGACCCTCCGACTAACGAGTTATGTCTCTTCATAACTCCTAGGATAAATAAAGGATGCCTCTATACCTACTATGAGGCAAATTATGGCCTTCTTTATCCTATTAATTTACTTGTAATTCCTGAAATTATCACATTTTGGAATATCCTCAAGAGTTGCTTGTACTCAGATTTGAATGTTACCTTAAGGCATGAGATTATGATGGTCATTGCTAGCTTGCAGGTACTCGAAGAAAGCCTAGACAGATGTCTAGGCTCATCGAGAACATCGGGGTCGTAATTAGAGAACTATGTGAAAAAATCTTAGAAGTTCAATTTGACCTACTTCCCGGTTTCCGATTGAGCTGAAATTTTATGATGTCGTGCCAGTGACAAGAAGAAGTATAACAATATAAGGACACACGACGAGGTATTACTGAACATAAATTCAAACCTTTGACAGTGTGGTGCATTATACTCGTACATATCCCAGTCCAAAGGTCACCTGTTCGCTGTTCGAGACTCACATGGATTTTCAGTGGGACAACTACCTATGTATAAGGCCTATTAAGGACATCAATAAATTAAACGATTTTTTCTAAGTTCTGACTGTCTGTGCGAGGGTGTGCATAATGATCCCAAGAGACTTGATGCTGATAGCTGCGATAACATGTAGAAACTTAGGCCCATCGCGTCGAAATAACGTGCTCGATAATATTCCAACGAATAAACAAAGTTAATTGCTCATATATTAGTTCCTTGTAAACCGCGAGATAATGCGACAACGGATAACACATTGAGATTTGACTTCAATGCCGAATAACAGAATGATACATAGATAGAAGCACGTCGCGTGGTAATGAGCGGCGCGTTATTGGTGGCCGCGGCTAATGTCAGTGTTAACTTGATAAGTGACGAGCGTGCGGCGCCGCGCGTTTGTCGCGCGCATCCCGCGCTGCACCGCGCAATACTGCGCAAGAGTCGAATGAGCCGCCACTAACTACTTGTAACTAACGCCAGCCGCTTTTCATTCGGCTGCTCATTTACATAGTATTTTGCGTTTGTCATTCAGTTCCATTGTCGGATTTACATATTGTATGGAGTGACATGTTCAAGAACGATATATTATTATTTTAACCAATAAGCTGTCACGTGGTGCATGAATTGCGGTAAATTCTCGTGTACTGTGTCATTTACCTATTTGGTTAGTTTTACTAGATGACTTACAGTTGAATTCTTAGTAGGTAGTTCTTAAAGAAATGATATTACCCCTAAGTTGTAGGTAACGTGTCGAGCGTAACGTATTTCCCCTGGTCGCGGACGGGTACTGGCACTACTGGCGGTGGCGTGCAGTTGACACACATTATGCCCGACCATGCCGCGATTAACATTAATTTGAAGTGCAGGCGGTGACTATTCCCGCGCTGATAATACGACTGGTTTGTTGCGAGTTGCGCACATATGCGACACTCCCATTACTTCACTCACTGGTAAACTGGCAGTGATAATGAGTGACCACAGAGCACAGGCCGCGCGGCTCGGAGCACGCTATGCTGCCCCCCATAATACGTAACAAAAGGACGTGTCTAATTTTTTTTCCAAAATTGAGTTAAAAAAGACGAACCTGCTGATATACAGCGTGTAACGGAAGGGGGGTATCAACCCTGAAGGAGGTGAACGTGCTCATGAAACTCAACAACTTTCCCCAATGAAAAAAAAATTTGGCCCTCCCATAGTAAATCAATCAGCTGGTAGTCAGTTTTGTAAGGGAGGGCCAAATTTTTGAAGTGAAAACTTCTTTAGCGGCGTTGAGCACTTTAAAAAAATTGTTCTGTAATGGGTATAAAATCTTAAACTCGCGTCAGGACACTCGCGTCAGGACACGTGACAAAGCGTAAGACGGATGGATAGTAGACGATTTTGAACTTAACCTTCAACATTTTATGGTTTAAAATTATTTAAAGAAATTTGGAAAAAGCGTAAGACGGATGGAGAGTAGACGATTTTGAACTTAACCTTCAACATTTTATGGTTTAAAATCATTTAAAGAAATTTGGAAAAAGCGTAAGACGGATGGAGAGTAGACGATTTTGAACTTAACCTTCAACATTTTATGGTTTAAAATCATTTAAAGAAATTTGGAAAAAGCGTAAGACGGATGGAGAGTAGACGATTTTGAACTTAACCTTCAACATTTTATGGTTTAAAATCATTTAAAGAAATTTTTAAATGTTTCCAATCAACTTTGAACCTAATGCTTTAGGGATAAACACGGAATAGAAAAAACCGTAGACAGAGTATTCTATAGACTGCTGGATATCTTCCTTTGCATTCGCACAAGAAAAAGAAGAACATATAAACGTCACTAGCAAAGAAAAGAGACAGAGTATAAATATTTCTGTCCCTTATCGCGTGTCGGCTGAGCACATCATTGTCAGTGCACAACAAGTTTGACGTTTGTGGCGGTGCCAGATTGACATCCAATTTGTTTATTAACAATTGCATCGAAATTATACACATTATATGATCTTTTCGAGCTTAATTCGACAACAGTACATTTGTGCAACTGTGCAAAATGGTAAGGTGCAGTGTAATAAACTGTAAAAGTGATAGTTTGATGAAGATTGCTGGACTGTCCTTTCACTCGTAAGTATTAGATCTTTTTAAGTATTCAATCGCTTTGTGTCCTATTATTTCTCATAAAATAGTCGCAGTAATGTACCAACTAATTCGTTTAATGGATAAATCTCGTATAATCGTGATTTTTGCAATAATTTTATTATCTTACCTCAAAATTCAGTGTTGCCACTTTTTGACGGGGAATTTACCCTTTAATATGGGTAATACCGAATAATGCAATGTCTATAAAAAAATACTCTTCCGACCTTGATTCATATGATATTAGTAATACGCACTACTTAAAATCTATGTTAGTAACACACGTATTATACGATTTTAATTCGTATAACTGCACTCACCTGACGCAAAAAATGAAAGATAATAAAAAATCTTATTAAATTTTCAGATTTCCGAATAAACCCGAAATAAGAAACTTGTGGATTGCTGCTACCGCATGAATCTTTAGGATGTGATCCTATGATCAACATAGATCATGATTATTTAACAGATCCTTCTAGGCTTACTCTTTATTCTAAAGAAATAATAACCTATATTGCTGGTTTTATTGCAAGAAAGTTGAGGAAAGTTATTAAATGTGAGGATTGTCTTTTGGCTTTGATCACAGATAAGTATCACGGAATCATTACGACTGAAGGACATGTATCCATGGTCATGAATAAATTAAAAAAAAAAACACGGAATCATTGCTAGAAGAGACAAAGGAGGCCTTATTTATCCTTCTACTGACTTAAATAAAGTCTGTGAATTGGCAGAAAAGATATTTCGAGCGCGTTCACATAAAGGAAATTCA
This sequence comes from Eurois occulta, assembly GCA_950022335.1. NCBI lineage: Eukaryota > Metazoa > Arthropoda > Insecta > Lepidoptera > Noctuidae > Eurois > Eurois occulta. The sequence continues at coordinate 12,463,579 of OX465477.1, read as the reverse complement.
TTTTTTAATGAGAAAAATGTGATGTCAACACTTATATTATCGTGTTACAAGGAATGCACACGTACCAATATTAATATATTTATTAATGACCATTTCGACAGTCAGCCTTTTATAGGGAATCACAGAACTCTCCTCATTAAATCAATCGCAATGCATTACTTCGAAACCCGTATTCACCATAGTACCAAACAATGTTTTGAACCACAATCGAAAATAAGAATTATACATAATAAGTTAGTGCTTTTTCAAGGACAGTAATTTGTTTATAAATAAAATATTACAGTTGCATCATTGCTATGTTTTATCGTTTTCTGTGTATTGGAATGTTCATTTTAATTTGCAAGTGTATGAGTTTGGCGACACTGGTTCCCGTACTAAGGCAGTCTAAGGGCACTTCCATAAATGATAGTACTTTTATACTGATAAAGCAATTGGTGCAAAATTATTCCCTAACCATTCCAAAATATCAAACATGCTCAACGTTAATAATCAAGTTTTCACTTCTGCCGGCACTCCCGGAGTGCTAGTTTTTTTTTTTCATATTTCGACCTATGTTCTTTGGGGAAAGTTGTTGAGTTTCATGAGCACATTCACCTCCTTCAGGGTTGATACCCCCCTTCCGTTACACGCTGATATATTTTTGTCTCATTTAATTTCGGATTTACCATTTTGTCTTTCTTATTATTGGGGGCAGTACGGTGAACTATAACAAAAACTGTAGCTCACCAATCAAGTTTGTGTGTACCTACGTTTTTTGTGTGCCAGTGACGCCATGTTACAAACAGACGTTTTTGTGACGTTTAATTTTATTAATCACTAGCTGTTGCCCGCGACCTTAGTTCGCTTGAAATTATTATAAAAAATATTATTTCCTATTTTGAATCGGATTTTGTTACCAATTTCAAGGGTTTTTAATTTTTTTGCACGGGACCCTAATTTTTATTCTAAAATAAAAGTAGCCTTTGTTGGACCTTATAACATCAGCTATCTGCCAGTAAAAGTTCCGTCAAAATCGGTCCAGCCGTTTCGGAGATTAGCCGGAACAAAAACTGAAATAAATATGTTTTGATATAAGTGCCGTAAATATTTTCATAAATAAGCATTCAGTAAAAAAGCTGTTATTTTTTAGATGTCGATTCACATCCCGTGTAGGTCGCGGGCTGGACATGATGCCCAGTACGACAATAAGAGTTGTTGCCATTTTTCATGCTGACTTTACACTTTACACCTTATCCAAAATTTGTGATTTCAGATCAAAATTGGCGTCGCTAGCTGTTGAGCTAAAAACAGATTTTTAAGGGTTTGATTTTCAATACATACATTTTATGTAATTATGTATAAATAAGTAGAAGTAACAAATTTTGTTGAGTTTTTTGAAAAGTCCAGAAAAGTAAGCTATTCATAAGTCCTTTTATTCAGAAAAATTAAATTAATTAACTTAGTAACAAGTCAATTAAGTTACTTAATTAAATTAATTAACTACATTGACTTAAGGATACAATGTTAGGAATAAAAGATCTAAGAAGACCCCAAGAGCGAGCTCGAAAATTGTATTACACACTGCCTTATACTCGTACAGGTTAGAATTGTTTCGTTCCTTCATAGAGGAGTTACATTCGCGACTTATAGACAAAGATAAGATTCAAGAGAAAGTAGGCTGCAAGAACGCGAATCCTAAGTCGCTGGGGGCAACGCCCATGGGTCCATCTCAAAATTCCACCCTGTATAGTACACAGTATGTTATAGTTATTAAGTTATTACTTAAAACAAGTTCTGTAGGACACAAACACTGGGGAGTGTATAATTGTATTAACGCGAGCTAGCAGCTGCTCTGTTGTAAGAAAATGTAATATAGGTAACGTTAGCAACATACTCAGTTACTTTTTGGAACATTTCATGTAGCTAGGAAGACTAAATAGGGTCTCATCATGATCTAATGCTCGTTTTAAAACTTGGACAAGTTGCCCGCATGGTTCGAGCCTTACTTTTGATTCTTGACACCATTAGCATTAATGACTACAAACTTTCCAATTAGGCATTACAGTCTAATAAATCACGAACACCGCAAAATTCAAGTAGATTAATGAAAATACTAGCCTTTGCCAGCGGTTTCGTCCGCGTCGAGGTCGGAAATTGGTCTGCGGGTTTGGTGGAAACCCACCAAACCTACCGAGATATAACGTATCCTACAACCCAATCAGCAATGGACGTTCATCCAACTGTGCAGCTGTGTGCCAATGTGTAACAGACAGACATACAGATTTAAACGTGAAAATAAACAATGTTCCTTTGAAACATTTTAAGCTTGCATGAAGGGTACTGTTATTGGGTTCATAACATTATAGGCCGAGGATAAGTTCTGGGGCCGAATCAATACAGACTGCCAGTTGCCATCGACACGCAAAGAATGTTTGCGGATGTTTTTAGGGATTTTGACTGTCATTCTTAAATGAAACATTGAGAAGATTAGATGATCGGATAGCGTTGTATAATGTACAACGCAACGACAAGTCATGCTGGCTAAAATAAGTTTAGGAACTACAAACCTATATTTTTTATCTTACTTAATAACAGCAAATTCACTAATATAGTGATAAAGAAACTAGGAATTCAAGAAATGTACAAACAGTACTGGTAAATCTGCTTCACAATAGAATTTACCATTACGAAACTCGGCCGATATCTTCAAGTAGTTAAAAACTAGTATAAGTTCGAGAACGTTACGGGAGCGCGGCGGTCGTCTATACCGTGCCCGTGCCGTGCCGGGCCGGAGCCGGTGAACTGTCGTAAAAACGTTTAAAGTATTCACTCCGCAATTGGATTTTTGCGAGGAAGTATTCCGGAAATGCGGAGCGCTGTGTTGTGGGGCCCGCTCAATGCGGCTCGGGCCATACAAACACTTGCTACTTGCTCAGATAGATATACTAGAGAACACTATTATGCCCGCTGATACTTTTAGAGCCTTAGAGTACTCGCTGATAGTGCGAAGCCAACACTTTCACACAATAACGTTAAAGATGAAGAACGGAGTAAGAGCGTTTAAGAAGATGTCGCATTTGCCATGAACAGTTTGTGTTAAATAGATACCTCGAGAAAATGTTAAGCGAAGTAGCAAGAGCTGCTCAGAACTTCACCCGGTTATAAATAATTCAATGATAGCGGTTAACAGATATTATCGATATTTCAATAGCGCTTGAACAGTTTAACCAAACAATGTTGTCGCTTCGATTTGTGAACGAAGCAACAAATCGAACTAACTGAACATACCAGTGGCTCAAATTGAGTTAACGAATGCGTTGTGCTTGTGAGGCTGAACTTGTAAGTGTATGGGAGCGTAAGGCGGGGAGGGAGGTGAGGGGGTGTGCATGGAGGTGACCGGCTCCTGGAGGCACGTACCACGCGCCGGTCCTCTCACCTGACGCACACTCGAGCCTGTCGCACGCTGGGCTCCGTCCGATTAGCTCTGATTCCCACGGCTTAGAAAATCCATTTGTTTCAATTTCGACTCAGTAAAGTGCTGAACAAAATCGTTCAGTACTCAAACTTCTAAAACACTTGAATGGACGCTTACAGCTCAATTTACGGTGAGAACTTCAAAGAAGATGAGAGAGGTAAACAAACTATCATAAAAGTTTGCCACGCTTTATAAATCGGGCTTTGAAAATTTGATTTCCGAAGAAGCCTGAAATACAAAGTTAGTATAGTAGCGCCGCGGCCGCGCGTCTCTCGGCACTTGGTGAGCCTTCCGAAGCTACCGCGACTATCGGCTGAGCGAAGGTTAACTTGTGAAGGCCAGACAAAGACGAAGGTCGATTTTTTGTACCCTTCTTCGTACGGTTAAAGTAAGACCGATAGCTAATATTATAACACAAATAGCTGGGTTCTACTCAAAGGAAAAAAAAATCTGCATTCAAATACTGCGAATTCAAAAATAGAGTCCTAAAACTTTCTTACAGTTTTAGGATTTAAAAATAAACATTCGCTGTTCTAAATACACGCAGTGTTTTCACAAATTGTGAAAGTTTCGAATTCTGTCTCAATATTAGTTTGGTTGCCAATAAAAATATTTGATGTGGACCAAACAAACTATAATACGTATTGTATATATTCGCGGTGGCCGGTGTATATTGTGCGCTACAACTGTAGCCGTTAGGGATCCCTATGCCAGCGGCGTGCTGCGGCGGTGCTGGGCGCTGTTTGTGGACGAGCGCCACGTTCCCGAGTAGTACACGCTTCGGGATTACCTCGGGGGTCCACTCCACCATCTGCCTCCCTCCTTTATGATTGACAGTATAAATTGCATTTTTCACTGAACTATTGATGTGCATGATTTCTGTTCCACAATAATGTAAATAAATAGTGGAGGTCTGCAGATTGTAATTGGGGCATAACTTCTAATCAACTAAGATACATGAACTCACGGCGTTGTCCATGGGGGTTGATAGAAAGTTCAGAACGCCAGCTGCTACGATCCTTCCATACTCTTACAAAAACTACTACAAAAATGTAACACTGTGAAGGACAGCAGCTACGTGCAGTGAAAGAATTCCTTCAGATTACATACAATCCGAAATCAGTGCAGAGAGTGACAGGCTCACAACTCGAGTCGGTCTGCGTTTTGTTTCCTGAATGATATCTCAAAATACATCTCATCGAGTAGATGTTTATAAGTAGTAGAAGTAGCGAAGCTGGCGGTGTGGTTTCTGCACCTGAGTCCCTGAATATTTTATCATTGTTAGTGATTTCTAACTGAAAAGCAGACAGCAGTCGGGGGCTCTCACTTTGAGGACATGCCAACTTTTAGAACTCTATAATATGCTTTTGATCCTTGTGAATGTAACAAACTGCAATGACTGAGGTTGACCTTAGTACATATTATGTTCCAAGATGTACATATGTACCTGTCGGACGTCGTGGGTTCGAACCCATAAAGTATTTAATGAAATTAAACTAATTTTTTTGTGTAATTTTAAGTAAAAGTTTACTCAAAACGATGAAGGAAGATCGTTAAAACCAAAACTTTTGATGCGGCCCATTCACTCTCACAAAGAGATCACACACCGCTCCAGCAGTGCCATTAATGGCTGATATGCCACCATGTCTCTGAATTACATAGTTTTCTAATGAAAACCGAAAAAGTGTTTGTGTGCGTATGTGCGTGAAGTAACCAGCGGTCGAGGTTCAAGGTGCGCGAGTGGTGGGTGTAGCGGAGCGCGCGCCGGGCTCGGCAGAAATAACTACACGTCTACTGTACTTTGGAAAACAATAATAATTACCATTAAATGTAGTAGTTTTTAACAAAATCATCTTTTTGAGCACATCTACAGGTTATCCACGTTTTCGCCCTTCTTAGCCACATAACGGACCGGCAATGTAGGGTATCTTCTTTGGGTATACAAGTGTGGTGTCTGGCCTCGGTACATGTTGGTATGTTTTGATGCTGTGTGACGTCACGCGCTTCGGTAAACACTAGGCGTGCGCCTGCGCCGCGTGGGCGCGCACGCATCGTTACGTTCTGCTCGATATATTAAGCGCACGGTTTACAGAGATTGTGACGTAGACCAGTATACAACTAGTAATAACAGATAGGTTGAGACTTGAGCAACACACGTCGCGTGTGTTGCTGAGAGCTGAGATTCTGCTGGGAGCTGTGCCACCACCTCTCCTACCCAGCTTAACACTAGGTCAAACTTACATAAGACAGTACCCTGAAATACGCCACACCCCTTCACCACTAGTGTTAGTGTTCTAAGTGCTAATTCTAAACCTAATGATATTATAATGAATATTGTTTTCGGAAAAGTGTTTTTGTGTTTTCTCAGTAGTAGCCCGTTGTTGGGTATTTTGTAAAGTTTATGGCGTTAGGCCTACATGGAACTTAAATATAATTGTTGAAGTACACCCTGTTGTACTCGTATAGGTACAACCCTGCCTAAGCTTACGATCATTACGGGCGTGATGTTATATTATTCTGCTGCTAAGATCTGTGGATGGCAATCTAAGCCGAGTGGGCTCGGACCGGGCTACGGGTGTGGTGGCTTCCGTCTGCCAAAAAATGTTTATAATTACCCATAAGTCCTGAAACATGAGGGATCTGTGGGTCACTGCTGTTGAAAAGTAGCTCAAGTTCAGGGGTGAACCTATCTACAGTATCTACTGGTGCACGGGGTGCACCCCTGAACTTGAGCTGGTGCTACATAAACAAGTGAAGTCGCGGTTTCCACGAACACGCTGACGTTTTATTCGTAACAATACGTTTGTTTATCTGTGCGTATCAGAGCCCTCCTAGAGTGTAATGGATGTACCTACATATAGAGGGTTTTAAAAAGGGTTCTCTGAACTCAACCGGGTTGAGATTTTTTCGAGTCCGGGAGAGAAGCTAGTACTCGGGCGCAACCGAAAATTATTGGTTTTTAGGAACCTTTTTTCAGTCGGAAACGAAATCGATATTCGTCCTGAAAAAAACAAAATAAATTAAAATTATTTAAAAAATAAGCTTTTATTAAAATGATATGAAGAAAATTAGGTTTATCTATCAACATTGATCACGTAGGTATACAAAGTTTCGTGTCCGTGCTATAAACCGTTGAGGAGTTTTTTCGTGAGGAAGCGATCCTGGCTGCAGGATCCAATCATGTCTGTACTAATATAATATATGCAGAGGTCTGTGCAAAATTTTCGCTCAGTCCGTGGGGGCACTGGTTTGAAATTCAGTTGCAAAATTTGACCAACTAACTAACTAATATTTAACAAGGCAAGGTAAATAAAAGCTCATAATGATGTTTTTGTGGATTTTGTTCGCTAAAAGGAAAATAAATACAGAATGCATCCTTGAATTTAACTTTTTCTACATATCACATGTAAATTAACGTATCACCTTTCTGATAGGTATATTAATTAATAAACTTTCTGATATTATTGCGGAGAACAACTAACAGCTCTACAAATTCTCTGTTATTCTGCTTGCTGCTGATTTGCTAGAACTTTATTTGTTTTAATATCTGCCGAAGATGATGAGGTTTTTCGGTTGTCGGATCTGAAAATGTCTGCAAAAGGATATTTCGATCGAAGGCTGAAAACGAAGTCAGACAGACACTAGCTAGTATCTGATAAAGGTGTTAGTCTGGTCTATTATGAAAATAAGCAAAAAAGAAAAAGTTTTTTTTTGTATTTTATTTGTATTTAAAAGTTTGGTGGTCGAGTAGAGTAGAGCGGCTCGCGGCGGCACGGGCACAAGCCAGTGCTCGATAACAAGGTTCAGTGAGTCGGCCGCTATTCAAACGATTGAATGCGTTTAGTGAAGCGCGCGTTATCCCACGATTATCGGCACCAGCCATATAACCACGGGTGTTTGTACGCAGTGTGATGGCAAGCAGTCCCATGTCGAGTCTGTGACTCTGTGCACTGTGGTCATGTGCAGTGCACGTTTGCTTACGGACAAATCACGTCAAAAATTATGTCAGTCGACTAAAACGTCTACGACGTCGACGACGTTCGACAATATTCTCTCAGCGAGTTTCAGCTCGGAACAAGTACCTACTTAGTGGACCCAGCTTATCAGCCGCACATCTCTCTGTAAGGTTAGAAGAACCCGATGTTATTATGTTTTAGGTACTTAGTGCTTAACTTAGGCATTTGTCCTATTTATTATTACAATCACTGGAAATTATTCTTCTTAGTGTGGCGATGGCAGTTCAAATTGATTCGGCCCAGGACTGAGCATCGATCAGTACCTGGAATTAACAAACAACAGGATACGCAGGATACGACGTTAAGCTATTGTTTGTGGAATAGCACCACGTTTAAAGTTAACCTCTCTAGTCTATGTATAGTTACGAGCACTAATGTCAACACCCATCAACTTTTAAAAGTGATTTTCTCTTACTGTATTGATTAACGTGTTACGTTTTCACGAAAATACTGTTTTGGAAGCAACACTATTATGAAATAGGTGAATAGGTCTCAGAATAGAAACCATGATTTCACGAGAAAATCGCTTTTGAATTTTGTATAGTGTACTGTACACTATACAAAATTTAAAAGCGATTTTCTATGTACACTGTGTACACATTATTAGTGCTCGTGATTGTACCTACATTGGTGTCATGGAAGCGTTGCCGTTTGTCTACGTACAGAACTAGTAATACAACGTTCAATGCTAAAAATAGAGAACCTGATCTATGCATGACGGTGATAATGATTTGATACTAGTTTACTAATACTTACTACGTACACTATAGCAAAAAACTGTGGTTAACTTTGAATGATTTAAAATAAATCAACCGAGCAGTAAATCAAACAAATATACGAATCTATTTCTGTACTTATTACATAACATTGTATTGTATCAGCTGTGTTCATGTTCAACGTATGTATGTATGTATATATATGTAGAACATACAAATATGTGACGTCACAGCCTCGGAGTACGGAGACAGACAAGCTCCTGCCAGAAAATCTATGTGTCTAAGAAACACAAAATACAAATTATGCGCATACATTGAAGGGCGCGCGCTACGCGGAGGAGGAAACCGTTCCACGAGCCAGAAATCGATGCTGAATGCCAGCTGCTGAACATCTTACATTACCCAAAGGGTTGCTAGGAACGATATCAAACGCTACCGGGTATACAAGGTATAAACGGAGCCTTCACGAAGACTATGCAAAAAATATTGCTAGTAAACGACTTTTTTTTTGGAGTTGAAATATCACCACATGGTAGGACTCAATGTAACGCACTCAAAAAATTGTACTGATGGTTGCGTTGAATAGTACATTGGTCATGAAGGTGTTAAAGGTAAAGCAATAATAATAGAAACTTTGAAAAGAAAAGAGAAAGAAAAGAAGAGAAGGGAGAAAGTTTAAACTTTGACCTGTCTATCTCCGTATCTAGAAACTTCCCAGGTTAGGTTAGGATCAGAAAAAAATAGCAATGATGGGGAGAATATTCGATGCTTTATTTTGTAGACAGTGTAAGTAAATCAATTTACCGGTAACCAGATGTGGTATCTCCAATTTCCCGTGAGCGAGGCAGTATCGTGTGTACCATCGGATTGTCGGGCGTTCCTCTGTCGCTTTCCATCGGATGCTACAGTAACACAATCATATCTTCACCGTTAGGAAGGCTTTACTATGTTTCATTTAGTTCATCTGGACTGCTCTCAAGAAAGACTTAGTACAAATCCGACGACGGCAAGTATAAAGCCATAAATTGAAATACATGTGATATCTAGTATCCCACCCGGACCCCTGCTTGGGTCCTCGTGGTGGACTATGCAAACTTCCTCTCACAGAATGGAGGTTGTGTCCCGACATTCAGAACATCGTTGAATGATTATGTTATTGTGTCTTCTCGGCGTATCAAGCCGCCTTGCGGCTGATGGAATCTCGGTTAATACTGAACTTGCTACATATATACCTATTAATTACAAGTTGTACAGTATTGTGCGGCCTATATATAGAACATTTTGGCCTAAGTTCTAGTAGAGCAAACAAAATGAAGCAATTCCTATAAATATCATATTATCTTGAGAGAAATAAAAGAACAGCCTCGCCACATTTTTCCGGTTGACCTTCTTTCGAGGTGGACGAATGTTTGCTATTCATATAGCTGAACTGCTGAAATGGCCCACACCTATAGCTCCGACGTTTATCTAAGTATGTCAAACGTGCCTCATTGTAATTATCTGGCCGCAGTTTTCAACTTTTTGCATAAAGTGGTGCTGAACCAGCGATGCCATTTGTGTCGCGTGGCGGTGCCTCAGGAATAATAAGCACATCCCTTAAGGGCCGCTCGTACCGCCTCCCCCTTCCCCCACCCGACCCACACCAAGCGTGTCTGAGTGCGTGTGCTCATCCCTGTCCATACGACACGAACACATTTTAGGCAGTTCTCCAAACGATCAGTCCAATAGCAATCAGTGCTACAAACATTGCCCTGAATAAAGCAAATGTAAAACTGTACAATATTTCATTTAATCCCGAAAATATAAAAGGAAGCGCTGATCTAGTTACATCGTTACATAGAGACGGGGGCAGATCCGGCGTTATTTAATTTACATGAAGTCGAGACGCAAAGTGCCGCGTTTTCTATCCTTAATATAACTTGTAAGAATCGAAAATAACTGGATCTGTGCCGTGTTTTATTTTATGAAGTCGATTTGTTATTTGGTTCAGTACAAACTGTTATGTTAGCGCGCTCGATACACAGCGATGTTAGCTCGCTTAATGAATAGCTGTAGCGTTGGTAATGGAAGCCCACTACACGCCGCTCTCGCAGAAGGAGCAATCGTCAATCCTTAGTTGTTCAGAATTAGAGCTTCGATAATACCTACCATGATCACGCAACATCTTAACGTGATGTGTAAATTTTTCGAAACTCCAAATGATGTTGAAGAACTTCTTGGTTGGTTCAGCTTGTGCGTGTGTTAGCCACCCGTTCAACTAGACACGGGAGGAGTGGGCTTTCTGCCCTCGCAAACGGCGTGGTGCCCGGAGCCGGTCGGCACTGCGAGACGTGTCGTCGCCGGCGCGCAGGGGATCGCTCGCGACGTCTTCGGGCCGTGTTTATTGACTTAATCACTTATGTACGCTGACTTCCCTTATTTAGTCAATTTTATTGAGGGGTTTACAGAATACGCACTTTTAACTAATGAGGATGAGCACGTCGAGGTGCTTGTTAAAAGCTAGACTAGCTGCACATTGAAAGATGAACAGCTAGTGAAAACAGTGTATACTCAGTGTATTATCCGATGACTAGTGGTGAGTGGTAACGTTGGGGTTGGTCCTGCTTCTCTCTTCTGTCTGACTTCTCTCCTGTCGGTCGTAATGTCCGCTTAGATTGACCACCATGAGCAACAATGGTCAAGAGGCCTATTATGATGGATACCCTGTATGTAACTGCATCCTATTGACAAAGTGTGGGGCAGCCAGGCCCGGAGCCCTCGCCGCGCTGGGGCTTGGGCTCTGGGCCCCAGGGCTCACCGTCACTCAGCTTGCATGTCCCGTGCAATTAGCCCTCCCCACCCCCACCCCGCCCGGCGCGTCGAGGTCTCAGCAAACACAAACACGCCAACCTTTCTTACTGACCGTTTTATAAAATAAATATCGCACCAAATTTTGACAAGATATCATAATTCATGCAAACATTTTAAAATCCGAGAAAGTAACTTAATGGGTGTAAAGCTGAACCCGCTCACAATATGCAGATATGTCATAAAGCATGCAGTGGCAGGGTGACAATGTGTCGGTGTTGTCACAAACGAGGCATGTTAATGCCGAACGCTGGACACAGCTTTATTAAAATAAATAAATTTATTGACACTCACAAGCTAGGAAACATACAAACAATAAAACAAAAACAATGAGTATAGTTAAAAGCGTACATATGTAGAAGTAGCCGTGGCGGGTGGCCCCTAAACTAGGCACAGCCTGTATCTTGGCCCAATATTCACTGTAAAGGCAGATTGAACACCTGTTCAGCTTAACACAGCACAACAAGACACAAGAACAATTAATTTTGAAAAAAGTAATTATAAATCATTCAGAAATCAACAATCAATAAAATTAATATTTGTCATACTTTGCAAATGGTGTCGAGCTCGGGCCTTTACATTAAAAGCCCGCGCGGGAATGTGGAACCTTGGAACGTTTTTGAAACTGTTTTAACAGTCGGAACCATACGTCAGCAGCCCAGTCTTAACAAAATTTTTTACAAAGAAATATCCCGTACCCAGTAGTTGCATTGTGGGGGTCAGATATGTAGCCGCTCTATGTAAAGTACTGGCATTCAGCTGCAACCGGTTGACAGGAAGCCACCCCAACAATTATTTGGAAAAGATATTCCCACATTGTATGTTGAACATAGATAACCTCGGCAACAGCTTAGCAGTCGACTTTATAATTGTTCCGTCAAATATTCTATGACGACAATTAACTCAGTCACATGAGTAGCGAGCCAAATAGTCTTGACATTAAAATACTCGATGTTTTTTAATCGGTGTGCATTCGCATCTGCAACTCTTAATATAAATTGTATGCTTCTATTGTATTTATAGCGAGACTCGCCGCCGACCGGCGACCGAAGCGCGACGACACGACAGCGACACAGCGACTCATTATCCGCTGTTTTAATCTATCGTCGACCTATGATAGCATATGTCGACGACGCTTATCAACTTTACACTATAACCAATTCCAATTCGATCTATGTAAACTTTAATTTCGATTATACAGGGTGTAAACGGACACAAATCACGAAGCCGTCAACAAAGCATTATGTACATACATCAAACTAACTTTACGCAAAAATTATTGCTGGAAAACAACTTTTTTTTGGGGGTGAAAAATCACGTTTTATGGTAGGACTCAATGTAACGTACTCAACATATTGTGCTGATGGATGCATACGATGGTACGGAGGTCGAAAAAAAACAGTAAAAAAAAGAACTTGACCCCCAATATCTCCGTAACTAGAAGGTTCCCAGGTATGGTCTAAAACAAAAACATATCGCAATGACGGAGAGAACAAGTGTCTTTCGGTTTCGTTATGAAAATTAAATAAGAGTGTTCACATTGAACACACTCATCATCATCTTCGTGCCCTTGTCCCATTCTATTTGGGATCGGCGCAACACGTTTTCTTCCATTCTCCCCTGTCAGACGTCTCGGCATAATTTACTCCTTTTTCTTTCATAACAGTGTTCACACAATCAATTCATCTTTTCTTTGGCCTTCCTCTCCCTCGCCATCCATCAACATTCATGTCCATCACTCTTTTGGTCACATGCGTTTCATCTCTCCTCATTACATGTCCATACCAAGACAAAAGACTTCCTTTCAATTTTTCTGTAACAAGCGCCACTTTCACAATGAACACACTGCCGATCACAATTTCCGTTTGAAGAAACCAATTCGTTTTCTCATATCCGAGGAATGTCTCGATCAATCCTTGCATGAAACCGTAACACTCGGGAACTCCCATCTCGTCTGGAATAAGTAACGAACTGGTTTAGTTTGCAAACTTTTGACAACAACCATTTTAAGAGAATCCTCGTTCCTTCCTCTTATTAGATGAGGGTCGGTGCGGGGTCGTGTGGGGTTGGTGCGGGGTCGGTGCTGCAGCAGCCACTCCTGTAAACGATTTATTGCAAACGTCATTTAGGACACCAACGTCGCCTCTTTATTTTCTTGTTTTCTTTCACGCCGTGTTTGTATTCTTTCGCACAGCACCTTTTCCAGTAAAAGTGCTGTGTTAATTAACATTTCCTCCCGGGCCCTCTCTCTGGTCTCTGACCACTCGGCGTTCCATTTAGGTCATACAAACCGGTTTTTCCCGATTCTTAAAAAAACGGGAGTTCCCGGTTTTTAGCTTTGTAAAAAAAAACCGGTACTGTCGTATAAAACCCGGGTTTTCGGGATTTCCGTTTCTTTTGTTACTTTTTTAAATCGATCGTTATTGATCTGTGAATTTCGCAGAACAGACACAACACGTCGTAGCTCGTTTAAAATGTAGAAATATGAGTAAGTCAGTTTATTGTATATTGCCCTCCCACGACTTATTCGTCTAATAAATAATATATTCTCAATTATACGCTATAGGGTTTCTTGGGTTGTGGAATTGGTAAAATTCTCATACGAAATTACCCGTTGTATTATTTCTTGTATTAAATTGATTGTGTATTTGTATTACTTTTACATTTTTAAATATTTTTAAAAACAAAAGCATATAAAATCCTTTGAAAAATAAATAAAATATAGTAGCTCACCCGGTAACTTACATTCATAATTGATGAATGTAGTGACCAAAAATTCATTCGCAATGGTTTTCTAGAACATTTTTATGCCTTCTTATCTGTGAAAATATATCAGCTTTTTAAACATATCCTCCAGTGCATTGCTGAACAATTTCGGGGAAATTACGTCCCCTTGCCTCAACACCCAACGCAATGGGATATGCTCTGTTTGTTGCTTCTAAGTTTGGACGGTCGTTGTGGCGTTTTCATAAGCACTTGGATGGATCACCAGCCTACTTGGCATTGCTGCAGAGACTCTAGAATTGACCACGTCTCGATAGAGTCAAAAACCTTTTCATAGTCCACAAATGGAAGACACAGGCCAATTATTATACTCTTCGGACTTCTGTATAATCTGCCGCACTGTGTGGATGTGGTCAATGGTGCTGTATCCTGCTCGGCTTGCTCCGGTGGCTGGAAGTCGAAGAGTCTTCGCGCTAGACGATTCGTGACGACTGGAATCCTCTTTTTCTGATCCTGACTAGAAGTTATCGATTTCCGACAAACGATCCCCACTAGATTTTTTCAAATTCGTCAGGTGGTCCCAAGTGATTGGACGAACACTTTCAACCCGCGCATCGACGGTCGCGTCGTACCAATTTTCTAATTGTTTTGTTGAGTGTCTGTAGTTCTGGGCGTACGACGTTCCGTCATAAGCTCCAGAGAGTCTCGTCCGAAAGTTTGAACTACCCGTACGCCGCATTTTGCAAAAACGCGTTTCTTCCTCCCTGAAGATTTCCACGATTTGGTCGAGTGCCCGATCCAATACCTTTGTAATTGTTAATTAATAAATAGAGCCAAACTGTATTGTAAATTAATGAAAAAACCGAAAATACCTGAAAAACCCAGGTAACCCGGGTGAAAAAAATTCCATTCAGTAACGTCGGCCTTCTTGAATGTCTCTCTTCATGAATGAGCTGCGACACTGCGCTCCGTTTAATTAAAAATATCGTTGGAGGACAAACGGCGAGTCACAACAAAATAAATAATAGTCTTTTATATGATCTTTAAAAAGCACCTCACTTTTATCTACAACAGCACCCCTGTCTTGCTCGACGAGTTAGGAAGGAGGTACCTACATTCAACCCTCCACAGAGTACTACATAATACACTCGAGAGCAATGAATCCGGGTCACTTAAAGAATGTTAAAAATCTCGGAAACTAAAAATGATAGGTTAATGCAATAAATTGTATTTAATAGACAATGTAATACTCCTTAAATGAAAGTAAAAAAAATATGAGTCGCCATACATTTTATTAACACAAAATTACATAAAGAAAAAAACTGCTGATCTCTCCTTAAAACAAAAATAGGAAACATGAAATTTTTGAACTTTATTACGATTTTCTTGAATTTTAATACTTCGTATTGCCTCCTCGTGCTTCCATTACTGCGTTTACGCGGTTTGGCATGCTGTACACCAAGTTCCTTCTACGATTTTGGGGAATATTCTCCCATTCCTCTGTGAGAGCAATTTTGAGCTCACGAAGCGTGATTGGGGGAGGGTTTCGTTGTTTTACGCATCTGCCTAGCTCGTCCCAAGCATGCTCGATCGGGTTGATATCCGGGCTGCGCGCTGGCCACTCCATACGAGTAATGTTCATCTCTTGAAGGTAGTCATTCACAATCCTACCTGTATGAGGTCGGGCATTGTCATGCATAAATATAGCATCCTCACCTAAATTGACCATAAATGGACCAACGTGATCATTGATGATTTCTTCCACATATCTTACGCTAGTTAAAGAGCCGTTTTCTATGATCACCAGCTCTGTGCGACTTTCAGAAGAAATTCCGGCCCACACAAGTACAGACCCACCACCTTAAGCTACTTTTTCTTCGATGCATGCTTGCTTGAATCTTTCCCCTGGTCTTCGATACACTCTGTGTCTTCCATCGTGCTTGTAGAGCATAAATTTTGATTCGTCGGAGAACATAACTTTTGACCAATCTTCAATACTCCAATTTACGTGGCTCTGGGCATATCTTAGTCTTGAAATACGATGCCCACGCTCCAGTTTAGGGCCGTTTGCAGGCCTAAGGGGTTTTAAGTTAGATTCAGCAAGCCGACGTCTTACTGTCCATGCACTTGGGTTACTTCCTCCGAGGCGTCGAAACTGATTTGTGAGTTCAGTTCCTGTGAGAAAGCGATTTCGAAGCATGGTGTTCACCAAGTATCGGTCTTCTCGTGCTGTGGTACACCTGGTTCTGCCCGTTCCTGGTCTGCGTAGGTTAGAACCAGTTTCTTCGTAACGTCGGAGAACTCTTTGTACTGTTGACAGCGACACACCGACAGTCCTGGCTGTATCGCGCTGACTCCGGCCGGTTTCCAGCATTGTAAGTATTCTGGTGCATTCTTCAGGCGTAAGCGACATAATTTCAGCTTGAATAATGAATATAGAGCACTATCAACATGGTTTATGTACCCACATAAATGACAGATTACAAACAAAAGCAAAACCAAATGCTGTAATTTCGTAGTTCCATCTTCGAAAGTGGCCCTTTTTCAAATTTGATTTTTTTATGATATAACTTTACAATAACTAAGAAGTTTTAATACCTTCATTTAAGGAGTATTACATTGTCTATTAAATACAATTTATTGCATTAACCTAGCATTTTTAGTTTCCGAGATGTTTAGGATTCTTTAAGTGACCCGGATTCATTGCTCTCGAGTGTATATGTATATTTCGCCGGGTATGATTCCGTCCCATGCCAATTCATTGACGCACTAACATGATTATAATAAAAACATCATGATAATTCTTTTCTTTTCCTCCAGAATGGCAACTTGCTGAATTTAAAATTTTAAAATAATATTTTCCCGGACTTTTCCGAGTTACCACCACGCATGTTACCCCGGAAAACATAAAATTTTATGCCAAAATGCCTTTATTTAAAAAAAGCTTTAATTAACAGGATCAAGTTCTCTGAAAGCCTGCAAGCTTTGTTGTCGGAATATTTGTATTTGCAATAATTTACCGCTGACGTGCACTACGAGTGCAAACAATCCAATTCGTCACCAAGTTTGTCAGATTTACTACTCGTCACCGGTGCACAGTGGCTAGGAAGTAATGTCTGTTCGATTATTTGTTTACAATTGATGTAACTTCTACGTAAACAAATATCAAAATAAATCAAATTTATACTATGAAAATAAAAATTGATTTTAAAAACACTCGTACTACCGAAAAGTTACAAAACAGTTGTATCGCAAACTGACTTTGTGTCACGGTGTCAAAGTTAAGTTCCAAAAACTCGTATTGGTTTGCATGTTTGGAAACAAAATTGTAAACGCAGTTTAAATATAAGTATCGGTCAGTCCGTCTACGTCCACTAAAGTGACGTGATGGGGAAGCCGGGCAGAGCCGTCGTGTTACCGGTCCGGTTTGCCCCGGCTTGGGACCACTTGGCTCCCGGCCATGCTGCCCGATTAATAACCGAACCCGTTCACGTTTTAGTTACGTTTAAATCATGTTAATTGTAGGCCGCATTGATTTAGCACCATCCACAATTATTATCAATAAGTGTGAATTCTATGAGTAAGTATTACATATTTCGAGCATTTTAGTAAATGTCTATCAGACTCTCAGGCCTTCACAATGTATGATTTAAAAAAAACTTGATAAAAATAAGTGTTCATGAACGCGTAGCACGACCAAGGTAGATATGAAAAAATGACTGATTGTAGAATGGTTTCTTGAAGATACAAAAATTATGAACAAAAGAACGCTCACTTTGTGACCTGAAGTCTTGTATAATAATGAAGGCTTGGGTTGCGAAGATGCAGTTAACACAACGATGCATCTCGTTGCTTCTGTAATAACAGAAGCAGCAAATAGTAATCTGTTTGATGTTATATAGTCTATTTTAAATTTTCTGTTTCATATTATTTATATAATACATGTGGAAATTTGTAATTGGCCATATTTTGTTTAAAATATTACTCACTGTCTGTTCAGCTGTAAGTTTTTCTAAACAGGAAAAAAAAATTAATAAACCATCCTTTGCGAAAAGTTTCATGCGAATTATTGCAGAACAATTAAGCATTAAGTAGTGTGAGCTGCCTGTGATAGTCGCTTACTATTGGCCTACTAAAAAAAACTCCCAGAGTTTATAGCCCAAAGAATTGCTAAGCTGCGCTGGAAGAGAGAGGCGCAGTACCAGTCGCTGTGGTCATATTTGGGGGCAGTCGACGTTTTTTGGCTGAAATGATAATGATGAGGTAGTGATCAGACTTGTCGACGTAAAATCGGCTTGCACCGATCGAAAAGGGTTTTATATTCTTGCAATAAAGATAAGACGGCGTCATTCGACTCGTTTCGGTGCGGACAACACGACTTGACACCGCTTCAGACTATACGCTATTAATGCAGGCCGACTTAAGCTGATCAGTATAGATGGTCCTTTAGTGAGGGGCTCATGTTCTATCTGTGAACATGAGTGCGCAAGGTGAGGTGGTGGAGCAACCATCGCGACCTCGCGGCACTGTGCAATGTGACCGAGGACCTGTTAGCGCGTACACGTTACATTTAGCGACGAAACGTCATCACAGGCGCTTCAAGCCTTTCAGAACATTTATGCTACCGAAAAATTATGATTTTGAAATCTATACTACGATACCACTTAGAGGTAACTAGTTACGAACTTTAGAAGTTTAGAGGAGAGAGATCTTTGGGGGAGGCTTATGTTTAGCAGTGACGTCGCGTCGGCGTCGGCTGAATTGATGGTGGTGTGATGAGACCAACTTTCGGGTCTCAGCTAGTTTCTACAAGACGTACCTTACCTACTTTACTTGAAGACGGAACCTTAAAGTTATGTCTAATGTGAATACCCATTAGACGACTTGATGATATTATGCAAGTCATTCGAAATCTGAACGGTCAACTGCTCCATTCCTGTAATTACCAGGGGTTACTCGTATCAGACGATAAGGATTACCTAACGCCCACGAAGCAAATAAATATTAAGTTAAGCCGCAACACTCTCGTATCTTCGCAGGGTGAGCTAAAGTTTTATATTTCAGTGCTTTCAGAAAGGCATAAACGTAGATGGTTAGGTTTGTATTGTTTATAACAAAATGTATAAAAAAATACACATGCGATAGTTGTCACCACCAACTAATGCCCTAGTTGCAATAAAACAGTCAAGTTACTGAATGGCGACATCATTCAATTAAGTCAACGAAAGAAAATATCCCGTATATTTTCTTTCATCGACTTAACTGAATGATGCCGCCATTTCAATTCGCGAAGTGCCTCGTGCTTCGGAAAGTTTTAATTTATCTTGGCTAACGGCTGAATAGTTAAGATAAATAGTTGAGAAAGAAGTGCAATTTAATTACGAAAGTGGGATGTCTACACCTCCTAGAGCTCCCTGAATTCTAGAAATAGTGTGGTATTATGTGAAATCACGAGCACTAATAATGTATGCAGTTGGCAATATTCAAAACCATATTTCTTGTAGAATATCGATTTCTATTTTGATTTAAGGCCTATAATATATAGGTATTATTAAGTATAGAGTCCAAATTAGGTACAATCAATCAATTTGGAGAAAATCTCTGTTGAAAGTTGCTAAGTGTTTCATAATAGTGCTCATTTCCATTGTCACAGCTTTTCCAATGAATTTATAGTTTCAGGAAATAACTGAATTTGATTATTAGACCAGGGGAAGGGGGTCGTGTCACGAGTCGCGATGACGTTTTTTAAACAGAAATATTTTTCACTGACGAATTCCTATCATGTTTCTTTAAGCAATGTACTACGCTACATTGTAGCTAAAGCTTTGATCTCAATACGCACATCTATTTACATTTTCCGCGACGTAAGGTAGTCAGACTGAGGAAGCCTTATCAATTCAAACATTCACTCGGACTCTTTTTCTTGCGTCGTTATCAATCACGGTTATCATGATAGTTTTAGTGTACATAGTGAGGCAGATTAACTGCAGCGCCACGCGGGGATATACAGAATGTAGCGCAACAGTCGGACCACACGCGGAGGAGCGACGCGACGTGACGCTCGCCTGCAGATTAGTTAAGTGCCTCAATAATCCGCCAGTCCGTATGCACTTCCGTGATGCTCGATTGACTAGATTCCTCTCTTTATCGGTGGTCGAAATTTTGATTCACATCAAATAGGTACCCGGAATTTCAGAAAATATAGTACGAGACACACGTGGTGTAAGACGGACTCAACGCTCAGATATAAGGTCGTCCGAGCGCAAATATTGGACGCGAGGCGATCCTCGCTCGGGAGCTAAACGGCGGAAGCTTTCGCTCGAACACTCGAATAAATATAAGTCACATGAGTCGCCACTAGCACAATGATGCGCTGTACTATAAACGTTAATCCTCTGCACGAACAGAACATGTATATTTATTTTATTGTTAAAAAATGCGTTCCGCGCAATCGGCACGTTGAATGGCTCAGTAGACGGGGGCGGTTGATAAATAAAGCACTGCTGATCGTGACTACTGCGAGCTGCGCTGTCCGTTGTTGCATAGCTTATTCGGGTTAATACTGGTATTCAGCTGCATCCGGGTACACGGAAAGCCGCACGGGGAACATAGTTGGGAAATGGTGGACAGATGATGATCAGTAAATATTTTACTGCATTTAGTTGGGTGCAGTGTCGGCTCACGTCGCGGGGTATGTTTTTCGGACCGAAACAAAGCGAGTTTTCTTGAATGGACGGAAAGCTCTCAATCAGACTGACTCAAGTCGATTCCACGTCGCTACTGAAGTGTGGTCACTCCCGAGCTTTGGAGTAATAACAAGCTTACATAATATGTGAACTTTACCGATACCGTTTCAAAGCGGAAAGCTGTTAAACGAGGCATTTCGTCTTTCGTGAAAAGTAATAATGAACAGTTAGAAATATGTAAAATTTGTAGACTGGGACTAGCATTGAGAGTAAAAAAAACTCTATAAATATATTTAATAATTTAGTTCATTAGTCCACTTACATTGGATAATGTTACAATATACATTTCATAACTTTGACGCTTAGGTCCTATTATCGTCGGTGTATATACTCGTATGTAGACCAGTAGGTACTTACTTTTAGTCTTAATTTTTTATTATTATACTCGAAAACTAAATCGATGTTAAAAATTACCAATTTAACAAATGTTTTTGTAAAAAAAAAGAAAATGTTAAGTTTCAATAATCTATCTACATTCATAATTCTTATAAAGAGGTAAAATTTTATTGTAAGTATATATGAAGGGGGTAATCTCCGGAACATTAGTTCTAAAAATTCTTTCACTGGTATAAAGCTACATTATTCGTGGGTGCAATAAATTATATGTATGTCGTGCATATTAGACGAGCTATCACAATTTTTGCGAACGAAGTCGCGGCCATTTTATAAATCGATTAAATTATAATATTGCAATACGAACATTATGAGCATATGGACCCTTCACGTGCGATACGATTCGAACTGCGACACTTATGTGAATACTAAATAATTGGGCGTTAATGAAGTTCAAATTAAATTAGTTTGTTTATTATCATGAATATTAGAAAAATCTGTACTACTTTTATAGATACATATACAGTTTGTAAGTTTGTATGTAGGAGGTACCTAATATCCGAAACTACTCATCCGATTTCAAAAATTCTTTCACTGATGGAAACCTGCACTTTTACCGAGCGTCTTAAGATGTTTTCTTCGACGCAAACGAGATCGCGGCCACCAGTGTGCCTTTTCCATATATATCTCTGAATCCTAATAAGGTATGATAAAAACAACTAAAATCTGAAAAATTTCTGACGAAGCGGTCCTTGAATTCATTACTAAGTATTTATAAAAACTTTTGCTGAGCGTAATTCTTTAAAATATGTAGTGTTTTCGAACAACGCGCGCGCCGTAAGCCGCAGCGACAACTCAACAGTAGCACGACAATCCGCGTCGCACTTCCATCGCCTTCAATTATATTAACAAAGCATGTGTATAGGTACCGGTCCCCCTAATGGTCTACCGCTGGGCGGGAACCTTCTCTAGTCCTACCTAACCATTACCGCATATTACGAAAACCTGATAACAACTAAACTAAACGAACAGTAAACTTGGCTGCCGCGTGATGACTGATGTTAAATTTTATCCAACATTACCAGACTAAAATCACCAACTGCTTATTTGGTAAAGGTTAAATCTGGAACAGAAAACTATGAATATTTATGCGCTGAAATGCCACGTTTCCATATAGCGTCCACAAACTCCTTTGGACACTTTATATCATTTAAAACTTTTCTTTATTTCATGTTTTCGTTGTAAATGAAATTTCGTTTGAGGATAATTACTTTATCCGTTGGTTGAGCGCGACGCGAGACGGCGCTTAAGTACACACTTTTTGATTTTTTTTATTTGATTTTGCGTAGAATTTATAAAATATCGTGCTTTAATGAAATTAATTCTAATTGTTACTGCGGATTGTTTACAAAGGTGATCCAATGGATGTTATTTTATGATTTGAACTTGTCACGTATCTCTGATTATGTGAGTTTTTCGTTGATGAAACATGTGCTGCATCTGATTACGAAAGTTTAAAGTTTATTTGTGTCCGTTTTGTATCGCAGTGTACGTCGTATGTGGATCATGACGGATTTAGCACCAACTAGTCAAAAGGCGTCAAGACCAAATGTTGCGATGGAACCGCGACACCGTGGTGCATGTGTCGCACCGTCGCACGAGGCGCGCGGCGCGGCGCATGCCGCGTTCGACATATGCTGCAACACAAATAGATGTCTTGTCACGAGACCAAAGGGCCAGACAGCCCGCAGCGGCGCGCGGCGCCGGCAGATTCAACTAGCAGCGTACAAACTTTGACTAATGTACGAGTTTCAGTGCCACTGACAGTCACGAGGATCACATCATTGTTAAGCTGGTGTCAGTGTTGGACGGAGGCGTACTTACATATTCTGTCACACTATTCCAGGCCTGAGATCTGTTACTGCTGTGACAAACGATGTACAGGATTGATCCAAAGAGATGATTCGTACAAATAACAGGTCCATTGATAGTCCAGTTCACAACTGTCCACAGTAGACCCTCAAAGGACATAACAGAAGGGCCCATGGGAATGAAGCCCGTTGGACTGTGCTCAGCTTTGGAAAGTTCTGTGCTGTCATTAGCCCCGGTGCTGTTGACAGAACAGCGTATATTTAGCGTCGTCTGTCATGCGCTGAGCCGCTATATTATGTTTCAATACATTTAGTATTAATAGAAATGCCTTGCTTGGTATGTTTCTCCGACTTCCGTGACTACTCGTATTTGTGTTCGGTCGCTTGGAATTGTTAAAGAAAACTGTATTCCTTTGGAAGTTTGTCCGTCATAATTAAAATAATCTCCACCTAATCGCCCTGATGTAATTAGAGGCATCATCTTAAGATGCCTGTAACCTGATTTTAAATATTTCGAAAATGAACAACATGTTGAATATTTTTGTACCAAAAACCATTAATGAACAACCAGTGTTTGCGTTGTAGTTTTTCGTGTTTCTTGTTTGACCATAGGACTGTGTAGTTACTGTTGCTTTGTTGTCATTTATGCATCATTCAGTGGGTCTTGGACAGGCATCTTATCTTCATTCTTCACAATACTCCTTTACAGGCGTGTATTCAGCAGTGCATTCAGCTGTGTTCTAACAGAGGAGGCGGCAGTATCAGCATAGTAGATTTAATTCCGTAGATGTCGCGTCGAGCTCGCGGGCGATATTGTGCTCGTTTTGTTGCGAACGAGACTTGTCTGGAGCATCGTGCCAGTCGAGAGATCCGCGCAGAAGTCTCAGAAAATAGTGCGATAAGAAATCAGGCAGGCAACATGGAACAGTGTCGTGTCTCGCAAAATGAAAACTTATCGCTGCTACATGTGAAGTTCATGTAGAGAATGTCTGATGCCTGTTTTTATTAAAAACCTCTCATCTGCAAGCCTAGCATGACCACCGTGGAAACTGGTTTTGTCGACGGAAGAATCGACAAAATGACAGATTCTAGAAAGACTTCTATCGTCCTAAGCATGCCGATGTCCAAATGTGGAAAAAAATTGTTTCTATTCTTTAGTCGACAAAAGTATACAGCGTCAAGCATGCCGACTATTTTTTCTCTACTTTTGAGCAGAAGTAGAAACATTTGTTCTCAACAGTGGCGAAGGCTCCATACAACTTAATTCCTACCAGCTTCCCTTTGAAAAATGGCACAGTCAGTATTCTATACATAAATAATATATATAATCACATTAAAGATATGTACTCCGGCTTACTTCTTACATAACTTGACGCTTCGCTAGGTTCTCAACAAATGTCAAATAGTCTACATCACATCGGACCTAGACAAGACTACTATTACTATTCTTTGTGTTTATTGACCTATATTGATTTTAAAATGTCGTGGTCCTACCGTCGCCGTCTCCTCAGTTTTTAGGCCAAGAAGAATGAAAGTAAGTCCGAAAGGAATGCTGTGCGCTGATGAAATGAATGAACCATGCTCATTACCCGGGGCTCTTCCTCTTGATCAGCATTGTAAAATGTACGGCAAAGATTTTATCAGACAATGCCAAACACCCGTTTTCACCTACAATAAGCGACACCTAACTAAATGTCTAATTCCTGTTTTCACCAACATAAAGTGGGCAAAACAGGAATTCGGCATTCAGTTAGGTGACACTTAGTATTGGTGAAAATGGATTAGGCATTCAGTTAAGTGACACCCAACTCAATGCCGAATGGTCCGTTTTCACGAATACTAAGTGTCACCTAACTGA
This sequence comes from Eurois occulta, assembly GCA_950022335.1. Lineage (NCBI taxonomy): Eukaryota > Metazoa > Arthropoda > Insecta > Lepidoptera > Noctuidae > Eurois > Eurois occulta. The sequence continues at coordinate 12,439,014 of OX465477.1, read as the reverse complement.
ATGCCTAATTCCTGTTATCACCACCACTAAGTGTCACCTAACTGAATTCCTGTTTTCACCAACACTAAGTTACACGACGATCGAGATTCGTAGAATACCTACTAACATCACTAGCTACTTCCCCGTTGCAATGGAAATAATTTCTATGTGTATGTCTTCGTAGAAATTCGAGTCTACGGGTCGCCCCATGCTCGGGCAGAAGACATTTCGAGTTGTATAGAAAGAGATTTGTCTATTCTTGGTAGAATCGAGATAGAATTGGTTATGCTACACGTGCTGGGGAAAGTCTTGTCGAACTATTTCTGGAGCAAGACTTCTGTCTTCAATGCTCGTAAGTGAAGATAAAATAAATTACGTTAAGTAGTTAAGTGTAGCCGCCGGCGCCGGCCCGGCTGCTGGCCTGCGGGATACCTCATCCATAATGTAGGATGCAGGGCTCCGCCCCAGCACGACGCGACACTCATTTACAACCGGCACACTAAGTATCTCTCTGCACTTAGTTTTTCACACTAATTTATTAAAGAAAAGTAAAATTCGTTCATTCATTATGTACTCGTATATCCAATTCATGGTGGTTATTATTGAAAGAAAAGCTTCCTTCTCCAATGTTTTGACAGGTTCTCACTACAAAGTGCAATTTAAAATTGTTCTGTAAACACATCCATCACTTTGATACGTAAAGCGGTTACTTGTAGTGATTCGAAGTATTTAATCTAATCTCGTTCCGCAGTTATCTCTGTTGCTGTGTGTATATGTAAATTGTCAACTATATAGGAAATAGGTCGGTCTTAGTACTGAAAAGTTTTATAGAATTGTATACAATATAAACAAAACGTACCTTTCAAGTTTACGTTTAAATGTAACGAATGGCACACGTGTGCCATGCCCTTGACCTGCCTCACAAGCAAAATCTATTACCGACGAACCTTTATGTTATTTTTTTTTGTTTTCCTCTTCTTTATCCCCACAATAGCCCCATTCACTTTAGAATAACACAAAGTAAGAAACTTCATTGAGGTTTTGTAGATATTTCTACAGTTAGATAATAGACCTCGAGTTCAGTAAGAAGATGCTTCCTAGATACGATTGAAGAAACAAAACACGTTTCTTTGTTCAGAATAACTTGGAAAACTTCGTAGTTGGAATATTTATTAATTAACAATCTTCATTTTAATACTCCGCTTGCTTATTTGCACTGAACCTTTAATTACGCAGAACTTCTTACTACCCTTCTATCGTAAAGTGTATTAGGTATTACTATCATTTGTATTTCTAACAATTAATAGCCATTTAGTATTGTACCATTTAGTTTATTCCAGCATAGGTCTTTCATTATATTATTATGTAGCCGACTACAGGTCAAGTCAGAAATAGTTTAGAAAACATTCATTGATACTTTTAGGCAACTTTGCCAAAAAAAACCTAACAAACTAAGATATACTAATATAGAGAGAGAATTTCTCAATGTTTAATACTTAATACAGTTTAATACAAAGCAGTTTCTTAAGCATTAAACTAACTTTATCTGAATGTGTCTGATGAAATGAGCGAAATTCAGCTGTAACAAATACATAGGATCTTCTTCTGTTTTATCCAACGTTGCAAAAACAATTATGAGGTTTTAATTGGATATGGTAGCGTCGGTTGTACAATAAAGTCTAAGACATTGTCACTCCGTAGCAAATGAGGACACTGCCAGCAGTTTGAACGCAGTTTCGATGTGTTGATTGCACTCAGTTATATAGGGGAATATGTTACTGTAGATAGCATTCATTCAGAAAACGTAGTATCGGAGAATCTACTCGTATCTCCGATTGCCGGATGATGGCAGGTCCAGTGATTGCATGACATCCGCAGCTCCGCGCGTCTTGCCGGACGGCGCGCGGTGTACCCGGCCCATTGACGCGAGATAGCTGTCCTGGCTCGCAAGTAAAGGAAGGATTCCCAAACAAAAGCATCAAAACCCGCGTCGGACTCGCTAAACTTTTCTCGACATCAATACTGATTTATAAATCGCAGTCGCAGACAATCTTCCTTTTAACGTTGGGTGACACTTCAGTTCAGTTTTATTGTTTGACGCCATTTACCAATCAAACAATAACAAATAAATCTGTGTGTGGTTGAGTCGAGTTATTATTGTCGAGTGGGCACACTGAGGTCGCTGGCCGAATCTGGCCGAAGGTGGCCGAAAGTAGCCGAAAGAGGGAAACTGCGAGTGACAAACAAAGTGTCCGGGTGTGCGTGGCGGGTCTGTGGCGTGCGAGTGAGTGTGTGTGTGCGCGCGGGTGTCTGTGCGTCGCGGCCTTCGCCTCGACCCCGGCGCGAGGGGGCACTCCCGACTCTCACGGATCCCCTACCAAGATTTCATAAGGCACAAAACGAGCCCACTTCTTTGTAGCCCTGCTTTATATACGTTATTAATTCAAGCTCTACATTAATTTCAAACGTGACTAGCACGATCAATATTATCAATCAGCGTATCTAAGCTTCGACCATGGAACAGTTCGTCCATTGTTTCTATTTATGTATATTGTTTCATTGATACGAGTACACCATTACACTTACGAGAGCGTAAGTGTAATGGTGTACTCGTCATCATTGTATTCTAAACGAATCTTTTTAGAACTTCACGTTTAGAACACATTATTTCAAGCTTCCTACAATTTGTCTAAATCAGATCTATATCTGATAGGATAAATTGTAGGAAGCTTGTAAATGATTTGGTATTCGTGAGGAATTTATTACAGTTTACAAGCTTCAAACTTCAGCGAGCTGTCCGAGCGTATCCAGCACAGTTTGATCTTTCAGTTAACTTAACCTTTACTACCAATACAAGTTTCCTTTAAGTGTACCTACTAACAAAATTATATCGTTGAATCTGGGGGTCTAAAATGGCCGCTTTAGCAGAATCATAATAGGATAATAATATGAATTACGTTTAAATTCGTAAAATGGTCACAAGGTGACAATTCATAATAGTAGGTACCTCTATGACCATTTTAAGAATTTATCAATTTATTTATAATCCCCAATAAATAAATGAATTGAATTGGTAACCTCCAAGTACTCTTCCTGAAACAATATTTTAATGTTGCGGAAAACTTGAAAAATTACGTTCTGACACCGATGGTAAGGCGTGGATAGCATTCTACCTGGTTTTTTTAGGAGTCGGCTAAAACGTATAATATGAGCATGTAGAATGGTCCAGTAGTAGCAGGCACAGGCGCATGTGTCAGTAATAAGTCGGGACGAGGTGGTCCGCGCCGCCACTGACCCACTCACTGCTCCTATTGAGGCATATAGATGGAGAACCGCGGCTCCGCACCGCAATCGCCGTAAGAGACTTACGCCTTACATCACTATAACTTGTAATCGTTCCGCTCCTTCAATACAACAAGACGCTGTATTGAAAGAGCTTCCATTCTCAACACTACTTCACTGAATGTTACGCTACAATATTTGTTAAAGTTTTCCTGATGTAATTAGTTTCTGTAACAGGGATATTAAATCAGCGAAAGCATTTAATTCAAACGAATGGTATAAGTTTCCCTGGCCCGATGGTTTGTTTTTTTTAATGTCGTTTTTGGGCATTTATAGCTTCTTCCTTATGAAGTCATCTTTTAATTATTCCGAGGGTGACTTATTATTTGTGCCGAGGGCGACTTATATGACAGCTTTTTAACAATAGTATCCCATGCCGTACACAAGCGCATCGCTATAAAAATCAATGTCCCACTTGTCAATAGGCTACCAATTTGCGTGCGTGAGGGGAACTCTTTTGTGTCCCTCCTGTTGAGGAAACAACAGCGTCGTGAGGAGGTCGGCCGGCGTGGCGCCATCTCGCGGGGCCTCGCTGCACTGCGCACTCCCGAGTACTGACCCGGTTTCTCAAACGATCCTCTTTTATCAATGATAGATTGCTTACCTACTGATTAGCACTAAAACTTGCGTAGATACTTAATTACATTCATTTGTTATCATGCCAGATATTACACTGTATCAGTATTACTATAACAACAACACCAAAGTCATAATAATTTGAAATGAACCAATTCGACACAAACACAAACGTTAATACTCGTAAATACTTCCCCACAAATTGGGCGGCAAAATGAAAGTCTATTGTGTGAGAGAAACAAATGAAAACTAAAACGAGCAATAGCTAGCGACAGTTCATACACAGCACAAAAGGGACTTTTACAGCCCGCATAAAAGTTTCATATGATTTTTAGGGTAATTTTTGGTGGACATGGAAACAAAAAAGACTGGGTCGCCAGTTTATCTTGGTCCATATAAAACAATAGAAAAATTTGTTTATTTGCACCATCAATGTTAATTGTGCCTACAAACATCTTGCAGCGCCAATATAAGTGGTCATTAAGATATACCTTCAAATTATAATTACAGGAATAATTTAGTTAATTTTGAAATATCTACTTAGTTGAGTTCAAGTTGTAATAAGTTAAAATTTTAAATAATTTATACCTACTAAGTACAGGAATTAGGGACTGTTCAGGTGCAAAGCACTAGTTCCGGGCTTTATGAAACGGAGCGAGTCATCAGGGATCGACAGGGCTTTAATACAGTGTCACTGGTTCAGCCATTGTACCGGTGTTAAATGTCACGGGGCTCAAAACAACCGTCGCCGGTGGCCCCCAGTGGTCGCCACTGGTCGACAGTGGCCGCCTCACGCCGCCACCGGCGACAAGTATTTGACCTACATGGATAATGTGGATTAAAGAGCAGCACACGATTTACTTTATTCGGGGGCCGGAATGTTACTTGCGATAAGAGTTTTATAGCTCAATTATTATTGTATAGTATTGCCATGTTATTAATTATACTTGTCTATAATGGACTTTGTTGACTTCTGTGTCTATTTCAGTCTTTCATTGTTGCTCTAATAAAATAATTATTAGATAAACAATTTAAACAACACCTCTGGGGTCTACCCGGTCTGGCAACAGGCGGTGTCAACGATAAAAACTAAAATTTTCAGTTTCCTCAGTTCGCTGTGCAGCGAGCCGAGCTTAGGATACCAAGTCATGGCGGGTCCGCGGGTATTATGTTGAATAACTCCGCGATTTTACAGCACATAGTTATGACAACTGTTACCAATGTGTATTATGGCAGCACTCACTCACTCAGTAATGTATTACACTGCATCCTCGTAAAACCTAGAGTTGTTCAAAACTTGTGTTTGTTGGAGAATTCCGACGACTTTAAGTGGTTTGTAATACTCCATGAATTTTATTTATGTAGATTGAAATACCTAATAGTAAATTGTATTAGCGGTGGACCGTGACATCTGGCAGAGGCCGCATAGCCACAATAGTTCTGGAATGTAAAGATAATGACTCAATGTTCCTTAAATAAGACAAAGCTGTGAATTTAAAGTAATCCTCCCGATGTGGTAAAATTGGGGCAAGCGAAACCCCTCAGGGCCAGCTCAGTGAGCTCGGAACCAGAACGCGTCGGTTGTCGTTAAGTCAGCAGATTACAGACACCGGCTCACTCGTAATCTTGTCTAGTTCCGTCCGCTGGCGTCACGTGCGGGTTCCGGCTTACTTCTTTGTACACTACTTCAGCACCTCCACACGACACAAAACAGTTTTTTGTGTAAAACTTACTAAGGCACTTAATTGCCCTGTTAAAGTAAAAAGTAGAATTCCTTAATATACCACTTAATTTAATAGTAGGTACAATTTTCGTAATTATTCATCGTGCATGGTCGCTTGATTGGTTTCCGTCGTCATCGACAGTGGTCAGTGGAGCGAGGGTCTGGTCGGCAGGTGGACCCTCCTCGCTCGGCTAGCGGCGCCGGCCGCGTCCCTCCGACCTCGTCGCTCGGGAGGGTCTCGCTGGCAGCCGTTCAACACCGACGACTATTAATCTTGCGAGAGAAACGCGTCGCGTCGATGCGCAAACCAACGCTGTCTGCTACAGTGTTTACTTTTACAATACATTACGGAACCAACATGCAACTAAAACGGAATCACATTTGTTTTAGGAATACTCGTAATTCTAGAAGTGTATGTGTGGGTCTTGTTGTGGAATGAATTCACTTCCGACACATAAAACTATGTCTCAATCTCGACGGTAGGGTGCGCTATGCGAGGGGAGTAGTTTTGTTGTAATTACCTAGTAAATTAAAGTCGAAATGTAAATGACGGCGCGGGCCGCGGGCCCAGTATCCATAGGCTGATCATTAGCATCTGGTTGGTCCCGGAGGGCGGCACTGCGCTGTTATCCACCCAATTTTGTGAGGTTTATCGATCCGGTATTCCGGTGGCAGTGGAATATTGGCTGCGACCACTCGCCAGTCAGTGCGGAGTCGGTGAGCTGTGCCGTGAGCTGCTAATCTCTTGTATCACCTTACGGTAATGGAGAAGTTTCCATTTTTTTTTTAAATAATATAACTATATTCTAAGAAACAAAAATTTAAATAAATCATTAGAATAAGTCTAGAAATTAAAAAAAATATGATACTTTAATTGTTGCAATGAGGTAAGTGACGTCACTTTACCTCATTATTTATTTTTGAAGTGTGGCTAATGAAACAAACACTAGAGATGGTAGATAGGAGTACTTACTTAAAAAGTTAAATTCCTTTTATTTAAGCACTAATATAAGACGGATTTCAATAAAAAAGGTCAAATACTGTGTGTGTATACTTTTTTTATTTATTTAGTTCAACTTTAATAATATAAAAAAAAAACAATTATCTTCTTAGTTTTGATTCACATTTTTATAAAATTTAGTTAAATATAGTGTTACCAACATCATGAAACAGCTCCATTACTAATAAAATAATAACTTTAAAAAGTCATTGAGGTTCCTAAACCCATTTTTTCTCAAATTCAACCGTTTGAAAAATAGACACTTCCAAAGTGGTAAAATGTGTGTCCTCTCCTCTAAATTCTAAAGTAAGAGGAGGAAAATTCTGAAAAAATGTAGGATTGTAGGACGTAAAAAAAGCTTTCAACGAAAATTGGTTTGAATAAGATTTGATGTTTTGTTTTTGAGATATGGGACTTTTTCATCAAACTGCAGCAGTAACTTTATTTTTAATTAACATACTATGAAAAACAAATTTAGTTTTGCCGTTGAATGTAATACAAAACAACATATGAATGAGCCTTCAAAATATTGTTAGTAAATTACACAATTTATATTTATTTTAGTACGACTCGCACTTGGCCGGTTTTTTGTGTTTAAATTCACCTAAAGTTCTGGGTATTTATAATTCATTTATTTATTGTTTGTCACACGCGAAAAAGTTAGATCTTTAGATCGATTTGCATTACAGTATCACTGTAACATACCCATTGGGTGTACAATATTTACATGCATGTCAATTTTAGGCTATGTTAAGAAATAATTAATAATAATACAATCAGTGACACTCATCATTGGTTTGTGGTTGTTAACCGTTGCAGTGGTGTTTTAGCATTTGTAACTATTCTTAACATGTAGAGGACATATGAAAACTGATTAAGTTTTTTGCAAACCTGGTCAACCTATATTTTCCAGTTTAGTCCAGCGTCAATATGTCTGCCAAGAAATTTGGTGGTCTTTTCTTCTTCTTCTACAGTTTCACCTTTGTATTTAATGCTTAGTTCCTTTAGTTTTTTATTTATATTGGCAAAGGAAATGTAGGATGTTTTTTCTAAGTTAATTTTAAGATTTTTGACATTTAACCAATTTATAATGCATGCAAGGCAATTATTTACATTAATTTCGTATTTATCTTGATCGTCGTCGGTGAAAATAGCTGTGCTGCCATCCGCAAACAAATTTATGTCATTTTCTATGGCTTTTGGGAGGTCATTAATATTATGAACAATAATGGACCAAGAATACTTCCTTGAGGCACCCCGTACTTAACCGTTTTAAGCTTAGACTGAAACGTTTAAACATGAGGGGTCCGCAAGGGCCGATGCCTGCCAGGGCTGCGGGACTGTTCGAAAGAGATACCGCGGCCCTGGAACATAAAGGGCAAAAGAAGGAAAATGGATGGTTTTTAGTCAGTAAAAGTCTGACACTCCCTTCCGCTCCGCCCAGAGCGGGAGGAGTCATTTGATGATCTCCCATCCGAAAAAAAAAAATTGTTGAAAAGTTTCATTTGATACTCTTGTTATTTGAACCCTATTTTTGAGGTATGATTTTATAAGATTTAAAGCATTCCCTCTAACTCCGTATTGTTCTAGTTTAGTTAAGAGGACGTTGAGGAGTTTTAATGTTTATTTTAACTAAATAAAAGATCTACCCTGCAAGGGTACAGACTTTTTGAAAACATAACATGACGGGAGTATATATGAAAATTGCGCTAACATTCGCTCCTACCTACAGAGGGTAATCTTTTGTTGTCTCTTAGACGCGACGTTAGCGGATCCTCTCCATAAATCGTCGACGTTGCGTCGCCTGGCTAATGAGTGCACTTATTAACAAATACTCGATGGAAACCAGATTAATATTTTTTTTTTATTTTTTATTTTATTTTTTTATTACAAAATGTGCCTGCTCTTGACCCCGACCACGACTAATATACTATAAGTACCTCCTAGCTGAAGTAGAAGCACGGGGTTTTGAAAGCGTCAGGGAGAGAATCCAGAGTTTAAAAGTTTAACTTTGATTGTCTCTATCAAAATTGAACGTTTGAAAAACATAAAAAAGCATTTTTATAAATGTTACAAAAAACCACATTAAAATTGAAAGCTTAAGGGTATTCCCACAACAATTGATCGATTGCCATCGATCAATATTATAATGGATGGCATCGATCGATTGGTGTGGTAAAACCCTAAAAACTGCACGCATGTGCACGTGTTGCTGGTAACCTACTTCAAGTTTTGATTTATACTACTATGTAAAATTATCTAATTAAAACTAAAATATTGAATTTTTGACCTCATACAAAGATGTTGTCAAAATCAAAATATTTTATTTCACATAGGCCTACGATGGACGTTGTTGGTCAATTTCTATGGAGAAGAACCGGCCAGAAACCCCGTGGTAAATGTCATCGTTGTTGCGACGTGTTGTTGCAATATTTCCACATAACTTTACTTAGGGACACGGTGAAACGCCAACGAATTGCACCTTTGAAAGGATATAACCTGAAAAAAAAGTTGAATACATTTCGCGAATATTTCGTAGAGGGTGCTACGTGGGGGTCTACGTCGTAGAGACTGTGTTGCAGGTTTAGGGACGGAGACTTCTGAGGGGTCCAAACGCCTCCTGCCGGAGGCACTACGCGAGGGTATGGGTTTATAGGGCCCCAGTGTCGGCGCGTTCCTTGAGGCGGGTTATATAGTTTCCCTCACGAGAGTACCATGACCTTAAGACCTATGTGACCCGGGTCAGCGTCACATATACTTGCAAGTGTCATGCAGCGCTATAATAACAACAATATTTATTGAACAGTAGTTAGCAGACACTGACATAGTAAGAATGCCGCGGTGCTAGTATTTGTGTAGCGGAGTGAGCCGCGTGGGGGCACAGTGCGGCTATTATTGTGCACTTTATATTAAGGAGAGGATGCGCGGGAGTTGCGCACATCGTGGAGAGCCCGCACGCACGACCGACCGCATGCCGCGTCCGAATGACTACCTGCCCCACTCAGAATTACATCTAGAGCAATCAACTTCATTCAATACTAAAACATGATCAACAATGTTTATAAACCCGTCAAACACTCGTACAAAGAGTTATCCTAACAACGTAGGGGCGCGGGCGCGGCGGCACCTATGTTGGTGCCGCGCGGCGAGTGTGTGGCCTCCTCACAATATTGTGCTAAGTAAGCGGATGCTTGTGTACACAGTGGTCGATGTTGGCGCACGCTGATGGATCAATTACTGACCATTGACTCTTTTTGTAAATATTGGTGAATGGAAAACAGAGTTTAGTTAAAAATACGGCTTGCTGGGAAGTTCAGTGCATACTTGGGGGTGTGTCAGGGCTTGCTAGTAATAATTAAGCACGTCTCAGTTTAAGTAAAAGAACCGGCTGGTAGACGAAGTGTGTAGCATTAAGCTGCCTGGAGTGCTGGATCGATTGGCAAGATGACAGGGTCGCTAGTGTGATTACTTGTGTTCAACATCTACAAGGAACAACATGCACGCGCCATGCCACGCCTCTTCCACTAGGCTAATTGTTTTCGCTGCACATTGTGCGGTTGAGAGAGGTATGATGAAGGTATGTGTGATGTCTCCCTGCTGGGGGAGCACTGTCACTGTGGCAGCGCGTCGCTCGTGAGGTGTGACACACGCGTCCTCTGGCGGAGGCGTGCGTTTCGCAACCTGACCGCTAACATGTGAACTACTGGTTCAATACTTATCGCTCTAATATGATAAATTGGTGATTCACGTTCTGTTCGTTCTTTCGATAATACGAGCAAAAATTGTAATTTACACAGTCCACGACGGAGGGAACGACTTGGTTTTGGCAACGAGCCTTGTCTAGACAAAACTCAATACTGGTCCCCGGGACGATGCTATTACTTTACTAATGATAACTATAGGAGGGGAGGGTAGAGCGGATGATTTAGTAGAGTCTAGGCGATGTCTGTGTGGCGTGGCGCATGCGTGGCGTGTCCAATGGCGTCGTGCGGCTCGCGTGGCTATGGCAATGACACGCGCCGCACAATACTGCGTGACCTACATGCGCGCGCGCCGTGCCAACACAGCTCAGCGCCACACTAACTCAATTAGCAACTGTCGAACACTGCGCACGCGCACCGAAGCCAAACACTTGAATTTATAGCAAGGAATATAGAAGGATTCATCGTAAAGTCGAAAGTCTACACTTCAACGCAGCAGCTGTAGGTGCTTGAGTTCCGCCGAGGGCTACAAGAAGCTATCCATCTCGCTCCTGCCAATATCTGCCTTAGTTGTTCTGTGCTCGTTGATCACGTCCGGGGGTGACGAACGCGTCATTTCGGTCACGACTTGCAGGAATGTGCGCAATGTGCGCTGATCAGTATTCCGCAGCGGCAGCTCATCAGCGCGTTCTCGCGACTGTCTCCGCGCTCGTACATGTGCAGCCGCCCGCTGCGTCGCATGCCGGACACGTCGCGCCGACGTGATACGTCTTTGAGCGGAGCCCATTGATCATTATTGACTCTCGAGCACAACACAACTTGCTAGATTCGATGATGGAATACTATGCCACTGGCGTTGTAAACCTTCCATTAGGCCGTAATGAAACTTGTTTGGTTAAAGAACATGATTATAAAGGTCCACCTAGAAACTAGATTAAAAACGAGCTACTCATGATCGCGTGACACCGCTTCAGAATATACGAACACTGTTTCCTTATAAGTTTTTAAACTGAAAAGGTCACTAACACTATCATTTACCCAAAAAAGAAACTCGGGAACTCTTAACAAATAGTAAATATCCAGTTTTCGTGTTAATAATATGTGCAGCAGAGTGAACGGAGCGAGTGAAGCGACAGTTATTTCGTACTCGGAACAAAATCGCGACAGTTATTTCGTACTCGGAACAAAATCAAAATATTTTTATTTCACATAGGCCTACATGGGCACTTAGAAACGTCGACAAAAAGGTGCACGGTTCGGGTTGGTCGTTTCCTATGGAGAAGAACCGGCAAGAAACTCCATGGTTACTCTTTTAAAATGATTAGATTTTACAATATTATCATGTTACAGCATTAGTACTCAAGTATGGGGGGACAGCAATAGCAAGGAACTGTCGCAATATTCGTGTTAGCTGTTCTTTATTTCACAATTGCTTGCGATGACCACAACTGCATTTGCAAATGGATTCATTCAATGACTTAACTTGATCGCTGGATGAACCAATGCTGCTAACAGTATCTCTATTTTCCTCTTTTAGTTATTTATTATTTTCCAGATTTTAGGATTGTGTACAGAAGCTAGGAAAGTGAATTGTTTCAATTATAGGATTTGCGTTGTGACTTGAAGTGCGGCGGATTTGGTCAAAAAAGCAAATCTGGCAAAAGCTGAATCATAGCGGAACTTCATCTGCGAAGCGGTTATAAATTCCAAATAAACAATCGCTGGACACTGTGCGGCAAGAAACAAATACCAACTAACTTTCGTTTTCAAAAATTGGTACGAGCTGATGCAATGTGTTAGACAAGACAACACTTAATATAAACTAAATAGATAGAAGTGTGGATTGGAATAGTGAAAGGCTAAATCATTGTTGATAATAAAATCATTGCGGGTTGGAAGAAGAAAAAATGGAGTGTACCCACACTAATTCATATAGTCAGCCCTATAGTGCTTACAGTCAATTACTAAGTTAGTGGTCGCTCACTACGTTAATGGTTGCGTGTCGTGCCAAGTCGCCGATTCAAACGACCGTAAGAATTATATTTGTGATTTGAATTTACGTATAATTTAAGTTGATAGGCAATTCGCTAATCAATCATTTAGCTGAATGTACACATACACATATTAGGTATGTTGTGTGTAGTCTGTGGTCGCTCCGATTGCTTGCGGTGCGTCTGCGGCTGCGCACGCGCCGCGTTTGGCATCGCGTTGCTACGTGGAAGCTGCTCTTTGTCATCCGGCTATTTTTAAACCGTCGACATATATTTTAAGGCTGTCAATGATGAAGTTTCCGCCGTCGAGTTGTCACCGGGAGCGACTATCCACATGAAATATTGTGATAATTCTCACATTGAGGGTCGAGCTATTTCAGAACGACTTTTTCTGTTTTAAAAATAAAGATCTTCAAAACATAAAACTTGCCTTTGAAGTGATGTTGACATCGAATTACGTTTCTATAACGATGAACTGCCTATCGACACAGTAAACTCTCTTATACGATGACTGGTCCCAGTTCAACTCTGCGGGTTCGTGAGTGTGACGTTATGAGTAGTTCATCACCGTAACATGTAAAGAATACACGGAAGTGATCGGATGCGTGTGCGCAGGGCACATGGCGGAGCGGACTGCAGCAACGTGCACTCTCAATTCATGAGTTGTACTTACGTGTGCACTTGTTGGCGGCATCCTGTTTATATTGAACGCTCGTAAACTGGCCGCGCTAACAGAGCCGCAGGTGACGTCACACGCTTACTCTGTACTACTGTACCTGTGCAGTGTGCGAGTGTGCGAGTGTGCGAGTGTACGGTACACCTCAGCAGAAGAGATTTTCATCGATACACCAGCAACAATGTTTGCGCAGCAAAAAATTAGCAGCAAGACGCGCCGCGACAGCGACGCGCTATGATGGATGAGCGTCACGAGCGGCACGCGGCGTGGAGCACGCGTGACTTGGCGGTGGTGTGGCGAGAGTGGGCCACGCCGCCACAGTCGTTAATTACACCCGTCGAAGTAATCCCTCACACGATACCTTATCCCTCGCTACCGAAGGATGCCGACTAATTTGCACTGGATTTGGATTCACTACTACATAACACTCACTGCTACTCTTATACTCACAATTTTCCTTCCTTAATCGAACTGTCAGATAGATTTATTCGGAAAATAAGAAGCTATCAGCGATGTGAGCCCACCGGGAGGGCCGGGAGGGCCGGGAGGTTCCTAAGTAGTACACCATACATAACGAGCGAAAATTAGGGCGGGAGCTAATGACAGTGGCATTTTGCTCACATCAAGTGGACGTGGAGTTGCAGAGGAGTCAAATGACGTTTAGACACCGTGCTGCAAACACCAAGGGGAGGCGTGGGGACTAAAATATCATGAATAATGAATGTCATACTAGACATCGGATTATATGCCTTTGCATGTTTGCTTGTTTTAGTACTTTTTCGTCAAAAGTGCTTATTTTAGTAGTTAAATGTGTTATGATGCGAATTGAACTATATAAAAACCCAGGTATGGTTGAATAAATAAAAGTTAACGCACATATCAACGGCACCGGCCAGACCCTGCCTGGGCCGGCAGTCTCGACATAGATACCGACGCTGTCGTAAACTTTCGATCGCTTTAATATAACGGAAAAATTCGGTTGCCATAACGATGCTTGTGAGAAACGCAAGTCTGTACATCAAAGTTGCGATTCTCGCAAGCATTGTTATTGCAACCGAATTTGTTCGTTTTAATTAAGCGATCGAAAGTTTGCGACAGCGTCGGTATCTATGTCGAGACTGCCTGGCCCTGGTTTCAAAATAAAAATTAACTGACAAACGTCGCAAGATTAGAATTATTCTAGAAAAATAAGTACGTTATTGTGTACTATCACAAGAATTACAACTGATTATTAATATATTATGTACATTTTGAAAAAAACATAAACGTAACTTCTATAACTAACTAGCGTTGCGTTTCTGCATATTTTGTGCATATTTCGCCCTTTTTGTATGCATATTTGCATGGATGTTTTGGCATTTTGATAGTGCATAAGTACAATCCGATGTCTAGTCATAACAAATAGACGAAATTATTGTGAACGGATGGGTAGATTGTGTGTTTTAAAAGTAAAGGAGGTAAAAAAGGCTACCTACAAACCTTTACATATGTATATTACTAGCGTAATATACATATGACATACATTAAACCGAACAAAAATTTTCATACTAAAAGAATCCACGATTTTGCCGATGTAGCTCGTCCCAGTTGTTCACTGAAACTTTCAAAGAAAGCACGTATGGATCCTGAGCTAAGCAAAATGTGTTACGATAATTCCGCCGCCCGGCCCGAGCTCGAGAGTGTTCCATCAAGCGCTTACTCGCGCGAGTTACTGTCGCCGATATCTTCTGCTCCTCAAACATCCAGGATACAGGTGAACGACCTTCAGTGATGAGCATCGTGTTACGACTTGTATGTAGGTCGCGTGTGGCCCGCTGCGGACACGCGCCTCCCTAGGGGCACTTAGGGGGGGGGGGTCGCCCCTAAATCGTCTCAGATTCAAGCCATTACCAATCGAATTCTAGACAGAAAAATTATATTAGGCCAATTTTTGGAAAAGTTGCTCAGCAAACTTCAGAAAGTAAGTATATCGGTTCAATAGCCTGTCCTGTTTCATAACAATCGTGTATGAAAACGCTAACTGGCAAATAAATGAAAAGCACTGTAAATGTTCTGCGAACTTGTAATACTCGTAGTGGTCGGGCAGGCTTTGTGGTGGAGGTTATTTCACACTCCGTTTGCGACAAATTTGTCGTGGCCCAGTGTGGCGTGCGCGGCGCAGTAAGAGTGGGCACACACGGGCACATGGCCGGTGCTTCACACCAGATCCGCACTGGGTACTTACATTCATGTATACAATCTTTTATAATAAATGCTAATGATTAAAGTTTAATTTAGGCACGAAAATTTTTAGGCAAAAGCGATGGGTTCCTGAAAATGAATGAAGTCAGCATAACATTGTGTGGGAGCGCTCTAAAGTGTGGGTCATATGTTTCGGTTAACAGGACAGTAACTGCTGGGTCGGGCACCATTACAGCGGTCCGCCGAACGAATCGCCGACTTAATTGTATTAGGAGAAGGCTTAGCTCCCCTCCGATGTATCGCGAGGCTCTCAGCATCCCCTCTGCCTCATATTATGCTAATGCCAGGGCCTGATTTAAATATTCGTGTGTAGGTGAATGGCTGGTTTTATTGTCTTTTCTATTCTGTATTTGGCAATATGTCTGAGCTGTTGGCAGGAGCCCGGCGCGCGCACACCCTCACTCGGATACAACACGCACGTTTACCGTATCCACGTAGTAGGTACGGGTGTGTCTCACAAATATGTTGGGGAAAGTTTGTGCGGTACGGAAGCACGGTCGTTCAGATTGGTGTGGGTTACGAAGACTGCGTCCTTAATGTTGTAATTACGACGATTATGGATAAAGCCGCGTTCATCCACGGGCACATTCCCTGCGAGGCAGCGGCGCGCATCCTTGCGATGGTAATTACCAGTGTATTGGATAACACGCCCCGTGAGATCCGATTCACGACGCGCTGCGGGGTGCCGGCAGAATGCGGGATTCACGACGCGGGACGCGCCGAGGGGGGGGGGGACGTGTCGCCGAGATGTACGCGAAATGAGAGAACTGATAATGAAACTTGAACGGAATTATTTTACGTAAGTAGCTATGTAGATGTAAATACATATTTAAACTGGTACCTGCTAGGTACTCTTGTGGACTATGATAAAATATAGAAATAATAGTAAAAGTCATAGTGACGAGTCTTAATAGCGAGTGTAGCGCAAAGGTAGAATTCGCCAGAGTTAAACAATGGCCAATCATATTCATATCTAAAAATGTACACTTTTGAAGTCTCTTCCTGAACACTGAACGTCCCTAGGTTATCGTAATCTCTCTTCAGGTAGTTCCTGACATAATACCGCTGCGAGGACTCCTAACGAGTTGTCTATGTGTAGACGATTTCTTGTAAAGTAATTGTTACAAGTGGGACTTAGTCTTACAATTTGGTTTTATTACTGTATGACCTAGTTCATCATTTCAGACCTAAAGGAGATGTCGTTTGCTCAGTCATCATCTATCGAAAACCGAAACCTGGTGGACAATGTGTCGAAGATCATCTCGCAAATGAATAATTAATATGGTTAAGCAAACATCAGTTATTACTAAACTTTAAGCAATGCTAAACCACCATAATACCGCTTGCAATCAATTATTGTTGTTAACCGACTTCCAAAAAGAAGAGGTTATCAATTCGTCAGATTTTTTTTCTTTTTTTTTTGTGTTTATGTACAGCGATATCTTTCCAATTCTGAACCGATTTCGATGATTCTTTTTTTGGAAGCAAATCATTCCGCGGTGGTCCCGTTTAAATTTGGTGAAGATCTGATGCTGGTCTTCGGAGATAAGCAATGGAACTCATCAATAATAGACAGCAAATCTGCCGTAATTGCTGCAATCGCTTGGATGTTTACACAACATCATAACATAACATCACGCCTATATGCTCTGAGGGGTACGCAGATGTGCCAGTACACCCACATTTCGACAGTTAGGTATGTTAAGTTACTGTTGGGGGTAAGCCTATTACCATGACATGTATGGTTGGCGGTTCATTAATGTTTCACCAAAACTCCTTGGACAATTTTTAACCGACTTCAAAAAAGGAGGAGGTTCTATGTTCGACTGTATGTATTTTTTTACGTATTTTCACCGATTTCTCCGCCAATTGTGGACCCATTTTCAAAATTCTTTTTTTATTCGAAAACCTATACTTGGGGAGAAGCCTATTACCATAAAATGTATTGTTAACAATGCAAATATTTATATGTATAGGATATTACAACTAAAAATGGAAAAATAAAAAAATATTTTTTGCAAAAAATAAAACCAAAAATTGAAAACTTCAGCTTCAGAAGTCGGTGACAAAAAATCTCAATCAAACAAACAAAAGTCAGTTATTTTTAATTTTTTTTGTGTTGGTTTTATTTTTTGCAAAAAAGTTTTTTTATTTCATTTATGGCTTTTAGATTTAATGTGTTTCGTAATGCCCCGTTGATGAATTTATTAACAATGTCTTCTGTTTTTTTTTCAGGTGAGCATCATGCATTAGCTCAATAAAAGGCCACGTTCAGGTAAGTCGCCGCTAGCCCACCAGCCTACCGCTACTCGGCTGGTCTGCTCATTTGAAATCCAAAAAATAGTTTTCAGGAGATTTTCAGAAGTGTATACTTTGCATACTACAAATTACTTATTGAAAAAAAAAATACTAGAACGGACTGATAGTAATATAATAACAATCAAGGTGTGATTTAGTCACCTGTAATAGACAGAGCGTAATACAACCCATTATAGCGAAGCAATTTTCGATTCATAAAAAGTAGCATTTCATAATTATACAGGTTGGCGCTGACAATACGACAGCAAATTAAACTGCGTATACCTCATGCCGAACAAAAAATCATTCGAATATATCCAGTAGTTTGGTCACAGGACATTATTTTTCATTTTCAGCATTTTCTACAATTTGTAGATATTATTATAGAATAGGCTAATACCGACAGGTTAACGACCCCCGCATCTGTATAAACAATAAACACATGTTGCCAACTCGCTACTTCAAAAACCTTTGCCAAATTTGGTCCTTTTTTATTTCCAGACGTGACTTAGTGCAAATTATACCTAAGGATCTGTGCCTAAGGTTAGTAAACCAAATTTATAAATGGTGTTGTATTTCGTTAACAGTTTTATATTATTAAGTTAGTTAGAAAAAAAAAGATCGGTGTAAGGATTTATTTGATACTAGTTTTCCGCCCGCGGCTTCGCCCGCGTCGAGTTCGGTTATATCGCGTTTCCAAAATCAGTTCAGTGGTTTAGGCGTGAAAGCGTAACAGACAGACAGATAGAGTTACATTCGAATTTATAATATTAATAGGGAGGTAGGGATTTTGAAAATATTCCTATGAACTAGTAATACCAGTGTTTTAATTTATTGTCGTATTATTGGCGCCACCCTGTATACATCGCAAGTATCTGTGTTAACCGAACGGTAACGAAGTTTTCGATCGCTGAATCGGTAATGGGTTCTAAAGGGAAATGAGAATGAGAAACAAATATATGAGACCTAGGCACACCCTTCAATAACATTCTGCGATATATTGGGTGTTTGGTGCATCGATGGCCTAGTTGAACGGGCCGAATGAAGAGGTAATCTTTGCTGTCTCATCAAGTCATCAACCCTAATACCTCATCCTTGGCCCCACAGACTTTTATTTCAATTTTTATATTTATTTAAGAATTTCGCAAAATTCTGGTAAGGGCTCAGTAAAAATAACGTGATAAAGTAGTAATTAAAATGGTTTCTGTTTTTTACTGTTTTGCTGTCAGTGATACATTCGTTGTTTCGTTATTTCGGGGTCACGTAGTTCGGTGTGCGTTTTTCGTTGTAAAGGGCTTTTGTTGTTCCGTAATATTTAATACGAATATATATGGGTACTAGTCCTGTCCCTCTGGAAGGGCCCACCATTCTCTAGCAACAAGCTTGCAACGACACGTGATATACCATCGGATTAAGCTTTCAAAATAGAAATATTTGAGACTTTATAGATAAAGTTAAACTTCAATAAATGTAAAAGTTAATTGATACGATTGCGATCACTTACAGTATCACTTAACTCCGAAAACACTGAGATTTTGACCTTAGTCGCAAGTAACTTAAATATGTTCTGCTTAAAAATGCCTATCATTTGTGAGCAAATCATTTCTATTGAGGGTTGGGGTCCCAAACTACTCATTCTCCTACATAATCCACTTCCTTGATAACGCCTCGCGGAGCGTAATTATGTTAATACTCCGTCTAACATGGGAACAGCATCATGGGAGCAAGAAATTTTAATGTACTCATGAATGATGGATTATCATCGATAATCAAGATTTAATGTACGGTCATACCGGTACGGGCAAATTGCAAATTCGGGTCCGGACACGGACACACGAGAATGAACTATTTGTCATTATCAATGTGTGGTACCCGCGTTTGTCAGTGTGTGGTACCCGCATTTGTCATTTGTCGTTTAGTATAAAACATTAACAACGCAAACGCGGGTCACAGGAGGTATTATATTCATTAGCAAACTAGAATCAGGATTCTAGTTTGCTAATGAACATAATACCTCTAATGTACGTGTTGGAGACTCCACAGTGTTCAGCTCGTACTCTCCGAGGGCTAATATTATTATCACGTAATACCTCTGAAGGAACACATTTCACGGGTTATACAGAGATTGACTTATAGTACACCCACATCTCGCTAGTTATGCTAAAATCCCGTGAGATAGAGCGAGCCTACTGACATCAACCGGGCACTAAACCAAACTCCGATCTGCTAAGAAATTTAGAATAGAAAACCCAATATCAATTTGCCGTTGAGGTGACCAAGAACTTTGTGCTCGGCAGGTGTATTTGCGACCACCAGCCCAACGAGTATTGTGTGTGTGTCTAGTATTAAATGATGTGTTTCAGCGTCAGTAGGAGCCTGTCAGCCTCTCGGGCGAGGCTGTGTTCATTACATCGACGTGTAAGAGCCATCCATCTCACGAGCACATCACTCATACGCGGACGGAAACTCCCGCCGCCGGGATTATCGCGAACATACAATAAATACATTAATACTAGCTCTTACTTCACTTGGCTGCTTTACTTTTTATTAGCAACTAGCGACCCGCCCTTGCTTCGCGCACCTATCAGGGCCGGCAGTCTCGACATAGATACCGACATTGTCGCAAACTTTCGATCGCTTAATAAGAACGAAAATATTCGGTTGCAATAACGATGCTTGCGAGAAACGCATCTTGGATGTTCAGACTTGCATTTCTCACAAGCAACATTATTGCGACCGATTTTTTCTGTTATTATTAAGCGACCGAAAGTTTGCGACAGCGTCGGTATCTATGTCGAGACTGCCGGCCCAGGTTCAAAACTATATCTAATGTAACCTATATTTTAAATTAAGCATTTAGCAGTAGAACGGTGAAAACTGCGTTCAAATCCGTGCAGTAGTTTTTTTGTGATGCGCATACAAACATACAGACAGAAAGACAGACAGACAAAAATTCTAAAAACTGTTGTTTTGGATTCTGTTGCCCGGAGTCTGGATCTGTGTCCGGTTGATGGCAATAGGCTCGCCCCTTATCACATGATAGTGAAGTATGACTGGTGAAATGTGGGTGTACCTATTATAAATACACTTCTGCCTAACACTTCGCTGAAATGCACTCGCACTGTTATGATGCTTTTGCAGTGCGATTTTTTTCCTAGTCTTTTAAACATACAAACAAATAAAATTGAGTTTCTGTTTGTTATATCAAAATAACAGATTTTTACTGAATGCATATGAAAATATATACGGCACATATAACAAAAACACAGTTTTTGTCTGTCTGTCAGTCTGTCTGTCTGATTGTTTGTTCCGGCTAATCTCCGAAAGGGTGGGGCTGATTTTGACGTGACTCTTACTGGCAGATAGCTGATGTTATAGTGTGTAACATAGGCTACTTTTAGAAATATAATTAAGCTTCAGTGCCAAAAAATGAAAACCCTTGAAATTGGTAACAAAATTCGATTCAAAAAGGGAATTTATATTTTTTTATAACAATTTCACTCGAACGAAGATCGCGGGCCATAGCTAGTTGTTAATAAAAGTCGCGTCGCACTGTCAAAAACCACCGCATTACGCGGCTAAATTTAGCATTCACAGAGTCACATCAGCCAACTGCAATGCATTTAGTTAATCATATTAGTGTCAGTCCGACGAACTTAATTGAACTTTAATAACTTAATAAATGAAAAGTACTCTCGGGCTCTTCATTAGTTCACCTTTCCGTCTGTATATCATAAATTAATATCGGCTAGCATTTATTAAAGGTCGACGCGGTTACTGCTGCGCTATGGTGGGCAGACACTCAATAATAAAAATGAAAAGTGCTTTTTGCTGCAAATGTCAAGCGTGTCACTGCGTGTGCCTGTGCTGATTGCCGACGTGGAACTCGCTAACTATATGAACGTTTTGATCATTCTAGCTTTTTTCCTAATTGGCTGGGAGGTGAAACCCCGATGAAACGTGAAAATGATGGATGGAATATTTATTTATCCGTTGGATGGACATTTCTGCTTTACGTAAAGAAATATTTCTAGAGGCTACTTACCGCTTTGTTAATTATGCAACGATTGATATTAAGGAATAATGACAGATACAAAAAACACTTTAATCAAAATGTTTTTATAAAACCTAGGAATAGTTCATACAAGATAGAGTAATAAGTGATTAAGTCTTATGACAATACCGGTGGACATGACGTGTAAACTTATACTGTCACTTACGGGATATCATCCGCGATTGTTCATAATTTTGAGCTCCTGATATTTCGACTCTGGCAAAATTATAAACAATCACGGAAGATATGTAAGTGACAGTATCAGTTTAGTTTTAAACCGTGACAGCTTAAAACAGTGTATGACATGTGTAATCACATAGTGCCCCAAATAAGGTGGTTAAAAAGGTGTTGTCTAAGTACCTTATTCAATACCGCCGATCATTGACAGAGTTTCAGGCACTAATACGTCGCGGTGACATTTTTGAGGGCTGACGTCTATTGACGTTCAAGAAAAGCTGCTTTCGAAAATGGGATAAGAAAATACTTCGAAAACTACATACCCTTTACAAGTTCCTAGGTGTGGAGAAGAAAATTAAAAAAAACTCAAGGCTTGCGCCGCTTTTTAAAATTTCCTTTTTTTTCGTTTATGAATATCGTGAAATTCGATGAATTAATATTGTGGCGTAATAGTGTGACTTGTGCGCATCCATTAAACGCCAATTTGGTCTGTTTACTTGTTCATTGTTGTCGATGAAATGCATACATCATGCTTTTGTGAAAATTTCCAGAAAACCACATTCATGAGTGTATTGACAAAAATTCATTCACAAAGATCAGGAAATATTGATTGCAAAAGTTAAAGATGCCCATTTTTATCAAATAAAGGTCCCATGAAAATGCGACCACTATACAGGGTGTAACAAGACCCTTAACGAAGCCATCAACCAAGCATTCTGTAAGAACATCAAACTAAGTAACTTTACGCAAAAATTATTGCTGGGAAACGACTTTTTTTCTGGGGCGAAAAATCATGTTTTACGGTAGGAGTCAATGTTACACACTCAACACATTGTGATGATGGATGGATTGAATACTAATAGTACAGGGGTCGTGGCGGTGTTTAAAGGAAAAACTTGTGAAAATGTTAGAACTTTGACCCCCAATATCTCCGTAACTAGAAGGTTCCCGATATGGTCAAGAACAAAAAAAAATATCTTTCTGCTTCGTTACGGGGCTTGTTACACCCTTTATACTCCGTCCCACCTTTTTAACCTACTTCTAAAAAGGAGGAGGTTCGCATTACAGCTGTTATTTATTTTGTAATATTTGTTACCTTCCTAACTCCGTAATTAAGGGTCCAATTTACGTCATTCTTTTTTCATTTGGTAGAGGAAGCTCGCGCGGTGGTCCCATTTTACGTATTTTATTCTCATTGTCTTAGTAGTTTATGACTTATATCTTGCTTTTTTTGTCTAATTGCACTTGAGTACACGTCCACTGTCCACTACCTGATCTAGGTTGCTGACCTTTGTTGCTGAAATAACATTATGGTATTATTTTTTGAATTTCAATGGTATTCGTTTTCAATTAAAGGTAACAATATCGTTTCACAATGTCTAATCATCTTAAAAACTTAAAAAGTAGACCTTTGTTAAATTTACAAAAATCTTGTTAAAAGTTTCACTGTTATAATGGCATGGAAGCCTTAGCAATAAAGTTTACGTGAAGTACTCGAAATACACCGAAGTTAACTTAAAAATACTTCAAGAATTACCCTAGCCTCTTAGAAATGATTCTACTTTGAAACAAACAAATTGTTGAGGTAGGCCTGAACCGGGGATTAAGTAATTCATATTATTATCCTATTATGATTCTGCTAAAGCGGCCATTTTAGACCCCCTGAGCTTATGTACAATGTGGATACTTAGCCCGCTGGAGTGCGCTGAAGTGTAACCTAGGTAAGTATGTTTGGTACGTATGCTCTTGACTGGTGATTAGCAATCTGAGGCATTTTTCGAAACCGGTCTAACTGACTGACTCTCAGAATTCGCTCCGATATTTATACAGGGTGGAACTTTTGTCCCTTCCGACCTGTAAAATACGACGCTAAAACGGTTACTACTTATTTTTTGAATAAGTAGTAACCGTTTTAGCGTCGTATTTTACATCATTCTGAAACCCAGAGACATTTATCGTCGGTTATTAAAATAAAAAATAGCTGTTTCCTTCAAAACTGCAATACACGGTCAAAATGTATGGAACAGCTGGGTTTTCTTTGTGGTAACCGTTGTAGCCGTGTCCTTTCTACCTTGTATAACATCACGCTTATATAGCATCAAGACTTAGGCAGAGGCGTACCTATAGTGTGTTTTGCCAGTAATGTTTATATACAATGCAATAGGGGTAAGCTTAATGCCATCAATCGGGAAAAAGCACTACTGCTGAAAAATTCCTCCAGAAATACGGGCTGGCAGGGACACCGACACGAAAACGGTTAGGTACCACGTATTCAGTACATCATTCTGAGCTCCGGACATAGAAATTTTTCATCGGTTAATAAAAAAAACAGCAGTATGTGGGGGGCTCAGAATGATATACTGAATACGTGTTAACCGATTTCGTGTCCCTTCCACCCCGTATATAGGGTGGAAGGGACGTCGATGGACAAACGGTGCGTCGATATCCCCTATCTTATATTGGGGACATGTGCGCATTACATACTTCAAGATTTGTCGAGTTTGTGATCGTGCAAGAATAGGAGGAGGGGGGGGGGCATAAACTATCGGTTGTAAGAAGTGGTGCAATATCAGCTCAGGAACTCTGTGTAACTTTACTTATGAAAAAAAAGTAAAAATTCTAAAAGTGCGCTTCTATTCGATGGCAGATTTTATTTCTTGGGCACCGGCGGCGCGGCGCTGATACAACGCCGGCGAGGTATTTACAAATACTTACGCCACTTTTATCAATTTGACTCCACCCCATTCGCACTACCACTGCTGGCAGTATCGATATGCAAATACTCTTCCATGATACTATATGAAACAAACATTATTATTATCTATATTATAACTAATGCGTAGTAGTTCATTATACGCTAATTCAGCTGCCGTATATATTAAAAGTACAGATAAGTCATATACAACTCAGATATCTGAATTGGACGCACAATCGCTGATAAACTATCAAAATAAAAATATAATGTTACTCAGTTTATAGTCGTATAGTAGAACTGAGCTGTTATCTCAACGATATGAGAATCAAATTGTAGTTATCTGTATAGAGTCATTTAACTTGAGTTTGATCCGCTTTTAATAAAGTGGAGCTTTAGGGCTTTTACACACGTACTACAACCACACCACGAC
This sequence comes from Eurois occulta, assembly GCA_950022335.1. Taxonomy (NCBI): domain Eukaryota; kingdom Metazoa; phylum Arthropoda; class Insecta; order Lepidoptera; family Noctuidae; genus Eurois; species Eurois occulta. The sequence goes on along the minus strand of OX465477.1, from coordinate 12,414,131 downwards.
CACAACCACAACACGTGGGCGGGCGTAATTGTGTATTGAAAATGAATAGTAGAATTTACACGGCCCACATTTTGCTGTCATTATTGACCATGTGGGTGATACCGACCACATCGCAACCACCAGCGACACTGTGAACGACACTCCGACCACATCGCAGTCTAGGCGTGTTTCCTCTACGAAAGCCGGTGTCGAACTGTCTGTCTGCACTCGTGAGCACCATTGTGTTGTCGCTACTACATCGTAACTACTAGCGACAACGCAACCACAGGCATATTTTGTCGGTACCACAAAATATGCAATGGTAACTGCAGCTTTGTGCAGTTACGTACGACACTATTCACACGTAACCACTGTTTGACCACCTTTTGTCGCTGCGATGTGGTGCGGTTGTGGTACGTGTGAAACAAGCCTTAGTTAGCAAAGATTTTGTTTTATTTTGTCGATGCACGCTTACATGACTGGCAAATTGGCGACGGCCTCAGGGATCGTTTTGTATATATGTTAACGGAAAAATATGTAATGCCTTTCCTAAATAGAGATCGGAAATGTTTTAAATTTTTGATGTTCTTAAGCACAGGGCGGATAGCGGTGCGAGGGGCGACTACACATCGTGTATCGTACTCTACTACTACTACCATTTTTTATGTTACCCTAATACACTACACACCACACCAAGATAAACAAGGCATTGTGGCAAGGAAAACTTAGGATGCAAGAGCGAGTGAAGCGAACTCGGTACTTGGAGCACCACGATTCCGGACAACTTAGGTTCGAAGGGGATGGTGGGGTCTTGAGAGCGAGAGAAGCGAGTGAACTAAGCTCCATCATCCCCTTTGTGTTAAGTTACTTTAAACCCTGCAGACAAAAATAGGAGCCTATTTAATAGGAGGATATTTACCTTGACGTTGATTTTATTAGTGTTTTTTTCACAGAGAGCATTCATTTTTATATATTTCCTAGTATCATCTCTCTATACAATTCCTAAGAAATATTATACATTTCACAGGTAATGTGTGTATTAAAGAATCTTTGAAACATTATTTTACACATTTCCTAAGTAGACTCGGCACTGTACATATTTCCTGGGTAATTGTGTACAAATTCATAGGTTTCATTAATTTCCGGTAACATTTACATACTTACGAATAAATCTTTGCTATTCCCGAATCGATAACGTAACGAAAGACTTCCTTCGGTGAAACCGATTCGAGCACATTGCGCATCGAAACCGATTCGAGCATATTGAGACCGTAAGGCGTACACTGACAGACACTACAATACTTCCTCGGTTAGGTTCGAGTATGTTACACGGAGCCGCGGAATTTGTCCGTACCAGTTTGAGGAAACCTTTCAATTATGCTAACAGAGTAAGCTATCTAATATTGCGTACTGTTACATCCCCAGAATACACCCTTAAGTGCCTAGTCAGCACATCATCATTCCTTTCTAGACTTAGTGCATTGGTCAGGCAATAGCGCCAGTTCGGTTTGAGACTCCTACCGGATAGGTCGCAAATCAGAATATCGATAAAATTTCCTTTTTTAATACTGTATTTGTGCCGTTCACTAAATATAATTAACTAGCTTTTTCCCGCGGCTGCTCCTCGCGTTAATTTAGAATTTGACAATCAATTCGGTTTGCACTCTACTTGTAGTATTATAATTCAATCATGATTCGAAAGACACGTGGCGCCATCTATTATCATACGAACGTTATTGTTGTTGTTCTCGGGAACAGTACTTTTTTTCGGGATGAAAGGTACCCATGTCCGTTTCTGTACACCTGACAACGTATATGCAAAATTTCAGGATGATCGGTTCAGTGGTTTAGGCGTGAAAAGGTAACAAACAAACTTACTTTCGCATTTATAATAATTATAGTTAGGATTAACTTTCAATAATCGTTTTTTTTTAAAGGGATTTCTTAAGCGTGTCCTAACAGTACGTTGCGTGCCATGTGGCGGCGATAAACATTTTGGGAACTAGCAGCTGATCAGATGCTGCGTGTTGTTCGTAAGTGCGCGACCGCTGCTCACTGACGAGCGGTGCATTCCTGCGTCGTGTTAATTAGCAATAAGCTTGTATATTTTCAGGACACTACTTGCTTAGAGTTAGAATACAGTATAGAAGGTATTAGTCTTGAATCTTGACACTTATGTCATGATCATTCTCTTGCCCTTATCCCAATTCATTTGGGGTCGGTGCACCATGTCTTCTTCTTTCATACTTCTCTATTACTCGTCATCTCATCAGACACCTCCTTTCTTGCCATATCATCCTTTACACAGTCCATCCATCGTTTCTTTGGTCTTCCTCTACTCTTATACCCAGCCACATTCATACTCAAAACTTTGCTCACAACATTTTCCTCATTCCTTCGCATCACATGCGCATACCTCGACAACCGATTACCACACAACTTTTCAGTCACCGGAGAAATCGCAGAACATTTTACATTCGGTTTTAGTTCTGCTGGTTTTCAAGCCGACATTCTCGAGCTTCTGTTGCTATTTCTCCAATCTGCTCTTTGATCCTTATCTATATTTATCTATACATATTTTAATTATCTTTATTGCAATTTGATCCTTATCTATATTTACAAAAAAATCTTGTCAAGAAGGAATTCTACCCGCAAACTTGAGAGACGTGCAGTTGCTATGTCGCAGGAAGTCGCAGACGATAGCTAGTGTACCTTGCAACAAGCGACGCCGGTGGCCGGAAGCAATGACGACGCCTGTAAGGTGAGCTGTAAACTGAGAAGCGCATTGGAAGTTATAGCACGCTGCACGGTGACTCACGTCCACTACCAAGCCTCGCACAGCGCAGCTCTGGGGGATAAGGGCTTAGTGGAAGCGAAATGCGTGCGAAGAATTTGTGTGGCTTAACTCGAATTGCTTGTTTTGTAACAACAATTGTGCAAGACCACTTGTCGTATAGCAGAGTCCTCAACGCATCCACGCACTCAGCTTCCTCATACAGCATTGCTCGAAAGATTCGCACCGGTTTACAGCTCCGCTACGTTAGCTCGCTCCACTCAGCTTTCCGCAAATCTCTGTCGAAAAAAATTGCGGGAGCACCGAGGCGAGGCGAGGTGATGTGCCGTAGATTTTACTAGCTAACTGCAGGTACGGCCATCATTATGCTACATTCAATCTAATACCAGGTATCCAGGCAGCGGAGTCACTACATTAGGTATCGATTCGTTTCGCGAACAAAGCGACAGCGGACCACCGTCTATATTGTAGAGCGGGGCCTTACAGTACAGGAGACTCTTTTTAAAAACTTTTTAATGTATGTAGGTCATCCGACTCGAAGCCATTGTTTTTTTCCGTGTACAACAAATACACAAATGTTAAGCTGTCCTGAATCCTCTTTGAACGCGGTATTGATATCGAAGCTTTGGAATTCATCTGAATTCCAAAGCTTCGATATCAATACCGCGTAAATTCTCCTCTAATTTCATCAACAGTTTTTGTGAAACCATTCATAAAAACTGTTGGTTAGAGGAGAATGTAAAATATTATTTTCAGAATTTTTGTCAGATATAGGTAAGTCGAATGCTACCCCCTATACGCCGAACTCCTAGCGTTTGTAAAGCTCCCACAGTTTTGAGGTGGTACATTCTTCCGCCCTCGCCTCTAACCACTCGGACGAAATCTCTTGTGAACAGTAACAGTAGTAGGAACTAGCCAAGTTTACCAACTAATATTATCTTTACGAGGCAAATTCTAAAAATAAATCGTTGACTCGCGTATTATTAGAGTTAGGTATAAAGGTGGAGGTTTGCGTGCACGCACGTGGTGGCACCCCCCTCTCTCCCCCAGCCTCCCTCCGCCGAGCACGCTGCCACCCGCCCCCCGCCCTGCGTGCCTGCGTGCCTGCGTCCCGCGTCCAGCGAACAGTGTACAGTAATGTGGGAGGTGTTTCCCCCGACGCGGACGTCGGTGCAAGCGCGAGGTGCGCGCACGCCGGTCACGGGACTTGGCGTATTTATAGTCGAGTTCGGCGAGCCATTGATTGGCGTCCGGCGAAGACGCTCTATGCCCAGCGCTGGACAACCGCTATCACGTTCACCACGACGCTGCAACGCGACGCCGGGTGCCTAACGACTTCTGCAGACACATGGCACGCTGTGCTCAGCTCTCATTGATTTGCTGGTGTTGCATTCCAGCAATGAACACAATGAGCCCACGTCTCGTCACTCATGGTGGTGTGTGTCGCCGTACCCACAGCGGGAACAGGCACACTCGGCCGGAGGGACGAGGATGAGTGCGGTGGGACGCGGACGGCTCAGTTTAAATCATCATTAGCCACATTGTCCTCACCGCGTCGTTAGTGCGATCAATATAATGATAGTTTTTACAACCGCTAACGTCGGGAAGAATACATTAATGTGGGTTCGTCCGCCGCTCTATTTGTGACTGCCACTCTAGATACGATTCCACCGAATGCCGAGGGCCGAGCGCCGAAGAAAAATAGGCCGATCCACGCCGACAATCATCCAGACGGGCCGTTCTCCACGTAGTGTTTATGTGGCATGTTGGCGGCGCGCCAATCATGTCTCAACTGATTGATTTTACTAAGACATATCACCAATAGCATTATTGCTCGGTTCACTTTATGATTCCCGCGTATCAGTCGTACTACGCACCTTGCTTCCTGATCAGCCCTGCATGACCTGCATCTCACTGACCTCATCTGATCGCTTGTCCCATGTGTTCAACCAGAACTTTTAATTGATTGATACCACTTTTAGTCGACTATAAATCCTGCCTCTTTGAAGTACTCGTAATTTTGAACGTCGTTCTTTTCTTTTCTTCAGCACAGTAATAAAATTATATCATTAGGTATGTAGTAGGAAACAGAATATATCCGGGGGGCCAATAAATGTAAACTTATAACTAAAACGCATAATAATACGCTAGGTCAATCTGATTCACGGATATTATAAGGTGGGACGGAATCTGTCACCGGTATCAATTATACGAGTACGAGTACCTGCATAAGGTTTTTTTTGGTAAAATGTTTGACTACTGGGTTGACTACAAAACAAAAACCAATACAAAAACGACTCTTCACGTGACCAGAGGGCGGGCCTATTTTTTGGCCAAAGAATTAGCATTGCCATCCAACGTGGTAATGCTGTCAGCCTTCTGGGCACTTTTCCTGTTGACAGCGATGCGGAAGAATTTTTGAACGCCCTGTAACCCTTTTCTACTTGTACATATTTATTACTAGGTATTATAGTTTTGTAGTTTGTAAATAATTTAATTATCTTTGAAATAAAACCTTTACATGTATAGATTGTTCAATTAAAGTTATGTTGATTGTCTTTTACATATTGAACGGTATATACCTTATGTGTGAAGGTATTAAATATGGTGTGATTGTTCTACGAATTTAAACAAAAACGATTTTTGAAAAAAAAAAAAACTATTTCCAAAACAAACACTAAAAAGTGAAAAAATAACGTTACTTTCGACTTTTGTTTGTTTAATGCCACCGACTTCCGAACAATGATATTATAAATAAAAAGAGGTAAATATCGCACCAGTTTGTGCAAATTGTTGCAAACAAATTCAGTCAGTTGTCGTAATTTAATAATAATAATTTTCATTTAAGTACTTACACCGATTTCTCCGGTCCGATTCTTTTTACCCACTTTCATCTTCCTATTTTTAACAGTTTCGATTAAAAAGTTCAACTTATTATTCCATAGTCCATATTATTTCAGCCCGAAACCCGTTCAGAGTGATCAGGCTATATGTACAAACAATAACATAAGCACCACGACTAAAGACGAAGAAAGAGTTCGAGACACCACACAGTATCAATGTTTACGTATCAACCTATCTCAGGTGCCTCACAAAACACTAAGCCGTTGGCGCGGCTGTCATTTGTAGATCTTGGGCAGTCGCTACAGGGAGTCTGTGACCCAAAAGCCTGACGATTAGTCTTACGAAGGGTATCGTATTACCCAGTTCTAACTGGGTTGTGGAGGTCACAATCTAAACTACCGGTATTAAGCTGCGTCCAGTTAGACTGGAAGCCGACCCAAGCATAGCTGGGGAACGGCAGCAAATGATTATACACGTTTAGAAAAAAAAATATCACTCTGAACCTGAAAAACTTGAAGCTTATTCCGGGAAAACTGATGTAACATTACGATGCAAACACCATTGAAGATAATAATATGTTACTGGACTTACTGGATTACTAACGATCTACTAAGTATGTATGTACCTAGTTATATGTACGTGGTCGGAGGAAACGTCCATTAGTTGTTATGATGTTTGTTCTCGCGCTGCTATTTAGTGGCACCGTCCTAATTCCATGACAGCGGACCGTCGACCAGTCAATATGGGCCCGTCCTCTTCATGCGAACAGGAATGTACCGATTAAACGTTTTGGTCATATATGTATAGTTAATTTCGCTTATTAAACCGATATCGATTGGTACCTCTAAACCGCGTTTTTAAACTGTCAGCGTCAATATTTCTTAATGTGCTGTGATAAGTTGATGACACTGACAGATGTTGTACGCACTTAAACGCCCTTCCTTGGTTAGCTGCTTCAAAAAATGTGAGAACGCAGAAAATAGCAACCAAAGAACATATACCACATACAAGACATTGTATTGAAGGTGTAGTTTAACAGGAAGTTGAGTTACAGCAACAAGATCAGTGTCGAGCGAAACCGCGCGCCGCCTCACCTCCGCCGCTCTTTACAATAAGATCAATCTGCGTAAATTGACCGGAACTCGGATTGCTGTCTTTTACAAGTCTGTGCAAGAGTGTACAGGGCTCGATGCACACTTGTAGTCAGACCAGCAAGAACTGTGACCGGACAGCTTAATACGTAGTGATATAAACCATTTATCTAGTCATGTTATAATTAAAACTACCGCTTCAAGAGCGGCAGATCGTGTTGTATCATCATTGCCGTGGAATTGACTGATAGCTGATACGTGTCAATGTTCTATAGCAATGACGCCACTAACAGTTCGATCGACATCGAGTTTCGTTGGCGAAATTGGCCTACTTATAATAATATATGTGTCTTTATCAACTTCAACGGTCAAACGACCTTGAAAACCCATAAATCTATCAATAACGTATAAAAAAATGTTAATTAATTAATAGTAGTAGTAAATCGTTTATTGGCGTCGTATGCGTGAATGAACTCATAAAATTTGGGTTGTGCGCGTAAACGAGCTGTTGTCGATGTAGCTAGAGTAGCATGTGGCGGGGTGGCGCGTGCGCAGTCCGCTCGGCAGTCGGCACGAGCGCGCGCCGTGCTGGCGCAGTGAGCGCTAGTGCTCGTCCCGCGTCACAAACAAAAAACGTTGGCGACGATAACAGTTGGTGTTTTAAAATAATACCCATGAAAGGTTTATTTTCATTTCCACCTTGAAATCCATATTAAGGAAGCAGCTCCAACGTGCTAATTACTGACCAAGCGATACTGACCTAGCGGTTGCTAGCACTGGCCAGCATAGGCGTCACTTGGAACCCCCGGCGCAGTACGACTCAAGCCCTAGGTACAATCCTCAACACTACTTTGTAGACCAGGGTCGATAATTTTTGAAACCAAGAAAAAATTATAGTAGTATGAAACCCATTGGAAAAGGAAGAGAATATAACAAAAATGAAAGGAAAAATAATTTACGGGTGATCTGAGGTCGGGAAGTGGAAGGGGGTGAATTTTTAAGGGTAAAAATCGGTTTATCTCGATTTCCTGCAAAACTACAAGTCCTATGGAAAATAATAAATGGCGAAGTTGTAGGTAATAAAAAGATCTACAACTTTAGTAATTTACACTTTTTTCACATAACCTCAAAATTTATGTGAAAAATTCAAACCAAGTTTTTATTTTTATCTTTTACAATTTGTTTTTCCTCGAAATTGGTAAAATTTTACCTTTTTATGTCCCAAACATACTGTAATTTTTTTATTTTAAATATAATTTTTTCACCTTATTTTGACTTAGCACCCTAATTTTAAATCGAAAATTCTCCCGTCATATAATCTGTCTTATTTTAAAAATAGTCGGTAAGTTTTCACCAAACGTTAAAAGATTTTTTTTTGTTTTGTACAAGATAAAAATAAAAAACCAAAAGCTTGGTTATTCGAATTTTTCACATAAATTTTGAGGTTATGTGAAAAAAGTGTAAATTACAAAAGTTGTAGATCTTTTTATTACCTACAGCTTCGCCATTTTATTATTTTTCCATAGGACTTGTTGTTTTGTCGGATATCGAGATAAGCCGTTTTTACCCTTAAAAACTCACCCGTTTCCACTTCCCGACCTCAGATCGCCCGTAACTTATTTTTCCTTTCATTTTTAGGGTTCCGTACCCAAAGGGTAAAACGGACCCTATTACTAAGACTCCGTTGTCTGTCTGTCTGTCTCCAGGCTGTATCTCATAAACCGTGATAGCTAAAAAGCTGAAATTTTCACAAATGATGTATTACTATTGCCGCTATAACAACAAATATTAAAAATTAAAAAAAATATTAAGGGGGGCTCCCATACAACAGATATGATTTTTTTGCCGTTTTTATAGATAATGGTACGGAACCCTTCGTGCGCGAGTCCGACTCGCACTTGGCCGGTTTTTGTTATGTTCTCTTCCTTTTCCAATGGGTTTCATCTTACTATTTTTTTTCCATTTTTACCATTTCCAAAGGCTTCAGCCCTGGTCTATTATAATAATAAAACAAATCTGGGTGTAAAACTTTCCGCATGTTTTTTACTATGAGTATTTATGTTATTACCGCACTCTGTTTATGAGACACACACACTTAATTCCGTTATTGAAATAGAGTGTGTTTACGTGAATAGTGTCGTGGACAAGCGGGATCCATTATTATAGCGATCATATAGTTTCTATTTCGGTTGCGTCGAGCTGCATGTAGGTAAGTACTGAAGTGACCGTAAAGATTTAAAGATACGCGCTTCACTTAATGAGCGGCGAAAATTATGTAAACAACTTAGCAAGTGATTGATATTCAGATGTGGGCTTACTAAAAGTGTAGTTAATTCAGTTAATATGACTAAACTTGTAAAACATGGCATTTGGCACCGTCAGGCGCGCGGTTCACGGCGGCGGCGGTGGGTGACTCATTACCTTAGTGCCTACAGTTACCTACTCTTCCCCGTAGTAAACAAACTCAGAGCTCGTGACTTTTGGAAATAGCAAATAAAGTACAACGCAATAGGAAATTATCAAAAAAAACTTGATTAGGTATGCATTGCATCGACTACAGTGAACAAATAAACTAAACCAACCACCAAATTGGCGTTTAATGGATACACACAGGTAATAATATATATTACGCCATAATTCTACACCTATAAGAACTTAATAAAAAACCCATGAAAATCCGACCACTGTAAACTTCGTTCCACCTTTTGAGTATTTTTTGTCAAATTGCATTCGGCTAATAATAACAAATTTTAGTTAAAATTAACAAAAAAAAAAACTGACGGTTCATATGACGAATATTATGGTTCCTACCTACTATGACTTCAAGTTACCATGTTAAAATAATGACGGTTGATGGCTTTGTCCTAATGAATGAAAACTATGAATGCAATCAAGAAATGGAAGAAAAAATACAAACGTATTGGAAGACGGAAATAAGCAACGTTTTTACAACAATTTTCTTGGACTTTTGGCATTCCCAGTCTCAGGTGAAATTGTTTTGTCAAAAGAGTATTTTCGCAAATGAGTCTAAAACGGACTGATAGTCGTAACAAAACGGCATGACGGCACAGTTGGCGCAGTGGCTGAACGATTGCCTGCTGCGCTACGTGTCGCTGGTTCGAATCCCGCACGCAACAAATATTTGTATGGCCCACTAGTTGTTCCGGGTCTGGATGTTTGTGTATGTGAGTTTAAATGTGTGTAAAAATGATCCCACGATAAAGGAGAAATCCTAGTGTGGGGCAAGGTTTTCATGAACTAGAAATTGCTCGCCGAATTTTAAGTTTAAATTCGCTTTCATTTTACCCGACTGTGGCGAAGCCCAAAAACGGATTTGCATAAATGATATGTCTCTAGATTCGTCTTGCTGGTGCAATTGTCACTGGCTGCATTAAAATTAAAAACCGGCCAAGTGCGTGTCGGGCCACGCACAATGAAGGGTTTCGTAGTTGCCCAATGCCCATCAAAATATGCGGAGTGACTAAACTGATTCGCTGAATTTAATAAAAACAAACTTACATTTGCAGTTGAAAAACCTGTGCTCCCATACATTATGTTTAGGAAAATATGATTTCCAAGTACATTTTTAAGTTGGGCGACTATTACTCGTAAACTTGTAAAGCATACGTAGTTGTGGTAGTTTTCCTTTTAACTTCGTTTTATATATTACCACTATATTTACTTGCACAGGCACAACCAAGTGGCCAGGATTGACCAGTAACTTGCCTTGAAATATAAACTTGTGGAATCTGAGGTACCTACTTACCGTACTACAAGTATGTGTCCGACCCAGTTCTCGAGAAAGACCATGTCACGCTCTACTGAGATCGGTATATCGTCACTGACAGGACTATTGTCGCCAATAAGCCTGATATAGTGGCGATAGACCGATTAGCGCGCAGCGTAATGATAGTCGGTATTACTATCCCGCATGACGAGAATCTCGTGAAAGCTGAGAACGAGAAACAAATAGAATATCTCGACTTGGCACACGAGGTTGTCGACATGTGGAATGTGACCTGGGCTATCATTGTGCTGATTGTCATTACGGCCAATGGCCTGTTAGCCATAAGCCTTGACGAACATCTGTCGAGACTCTCGCTTGGCAGTTTGATCAAGGAAATGATTCAGAAGTTAGTACTCCTCGACAGGGCCCGCAGGAGGTTCCTCTCTCTGGGGCCCTAACCATCGATACTTTGGACCCTGCTCCCAACACCGTCGGACCACATTTTTTATATTTTTAAATGTTTTTGTAGAAAAGATAAACAAAGAAAACAAAATGAAACTAAAATCGCATTTTTTTTTTGTCCCGGGTAAAAAGAGAAATCCCGTACTTTTGATGGTCTATCACAGTGTGTCCCTTGAGGCCGCTGATAAGTGCCGCAAGCGCTGTGTGGCGCAGTTGAACAGTTCGCTGTGAGAGCACTCCTCCAAACTGAACTTCTACACTTTACACAAGTATATTGAGCTCTTGAGCACAGGTTGTGTTCTAGTGTCATTCACTTTTACAACCATGTCCGGGCAATTTAGCTGTCAGTTTAAGTTCAGTAAAGTTTGTTGTCGATGCTGCGTCATAGTGATTGTAACGCGGCTGTGCGGCTATTGACATTAAGCTTGGGAAGTTAACACTCTGTAGCCATATCAAGCTCGCACATTCGTTGAGATTTCGAAAAGTTTGATTTAAGATATGACCGGCTGGGGCCGCTGAGGACACCAAACACTGAAATATACTTCATTTTATTATCTGTCTGAATCTACTGTCCGGAGCCGTCCGTATAATGTCCGTACCGGTTTGACCCTACGTCCAGACAAACAAAATAATAAAAAAACTGTTCGCTTTATCTTTTACGAAATGTCTTCCTAAAGCTGGAACGAAATCTGTTGAAACCTTCAGGTCTATTTAGGTACAGTTATGTCAAGGTTCTCGGTGTGGTGGTTTCTAATTCGAGGGCCTGTATAAATAAACACCTATTGTTTGTCGAAAGGGTGTATAAATATCGACGCTAAATATTATTTCCATCTTTGGAAAGTTTTGTTAACATTTGGAAATAGAAAGTGTTGTTGAGAATAACATTTTGCAACTACATTATTTGGACTTTTTTTAATGCCTTGAATATTTTCACCTAATTAACGACTGTAAGTAATTTGTATTAGTCAATTTGCGAACTGGACCATTTGCTAATTGGACAATTTGCAATTTATTTTTACTTATTTTTTTGCGATGACTGCAACTCGAGAAGATATACTTACACCGTTGTTATAATTATGACGTAATTAACTGTCATACACCAACCTTTAGGAGCGGTGTGTAATGCTGGATAAAGTTTTGGGCAAACATGAAATGTGAGGATGACAATACACTCCGCGTCGCATCGCTACACTCCGCGTCGCATCGCTACACTCCGCGTACCATCGCTACACTCCGCGTATCATCGCTACACTCCGCGTCGCATCGCTACACTCCGCGTCGCATCGCTACACTCCGCGTCGCATCGCTACACTCCGCGTACCATCGCTACACTCCGCGTACCATCGCTACACTCCGCGTCGCATCGCTACACTCCGCGTCGCATCGCTACACTCCGCGTCGCATCGCTACACTCCGCGTCGCATCGCTACACTCCGCGTACCATCGCTACACTCCGCGTCGCATCGCTACACTCCGCGTCGCATCGCTACACTCCGCGTACCACCGCTACACTCCGCGTCGCATCGCTACACTCCGCGTACCATCGCTACACTCCGCGTATCATCGCTACACTCCGCGTCGCATCGCTACACTCCGCGTCGCATCGCTACACTCCGCGTCGCATCGCTACACTCCGCGTACCATCGCTACACTCCGCGTACCATCGCTACACTCCGCGTCGCATCGCTACACTCCGCGTACCACCGCTACACTCCGCGTCGCATCGCTACACTCCGCGTACCATCGCTACACTCCGCGTATCATCGCTACACTCCGCGTCACATCGCTATACTCTGCGTCACTTCGCATTGTTCGCCGCATAGTTTTCACGTGCTATAAATTACCGCGCCCTTAATTGGTCTATATTGAATATCTATTTAAAGAAATGGTAATGGCTGGCTTTTCAATCAATTAATTTACTTATAAATATTGTACAGAGTGAGTGAATCGCAATTAACGAAGCCAATTATTTTTACGACTTAATTAATGTTTTATAATCATATGTACTATTTAACATAAAACATATTTACGATAGAGAATCTGCGCCTATGCATTAGGGGTCATTTGTCTGTGAGATGTTGATAGCGTATCGGACGTGGCTCGTCGAGTTATCGCTAATTTAATCAATTTAATAGCATAAGGTCGTGGCACGGTTTTAACGAGTTTCCACTGACGCAATAGCGCGCCTACCAAAACAACAGTCTAGTGGAGTGCGAAGAGCGTTTTAGCCCCTGACGCCCCCGATTGATCTGATGAGCAGCACTCTCGAGCTGAGCCCCCCTTGAGCCAGCTCGCGGCTCCCGTGCGGCCGCACTAGGCATCAGAGACTGTTGTTGTACGTGTCTAACGTGACCTATTAATCATTGACAGTAGCTGCGACAAATTGCTGCTAATTATTACGTATTGCATTGTCTCGCTCAGACATAATATAGCACTATTACTGCACGACGATGATTTTCTTGCGTTTCCAACTATTTGTGTAGTCTTTAGTCTGATGTACCTCATTGTTTTGTCTGTGTGCTGTAGCAGAACCACCTATTTGTAGATTACTATATGAATGATCTAATTTGTACAATACATTGCGTTCTGATAAGGGGCCAACCATAAATTACGTCACACAAAAGACTCCCTGCTCCCTAGTGTTACGTCACATATTTTACAATTTTACATGTTTATAGAGTTGGAAATATTATATAATAGTTAAAATTTCGTGTTTTAATACTTGGAATTATATTACATTTTGAAATGAGATGTCACGAAATTTAGGACCCCTCCAACCCCTTGTCACACAATGTCACACATCGTCGAACCCCTCCCCTCCCTTCATGTGTGACGTTATTTATGGATGGCCCCTAATAGCGCAAGTCAGTCGCGTACTCGCGCCACACCACTCCTCATCGTGTGAACATCGCCACTAAGCTCATTGACAGTGAGTTTACTAGCTCACTTCAAGTTTGTTTACCACTCAAACTGTAATTCACAGAGCAATACGTCGAAGAGTTTCCCATTGACATAACGAAGTGAATGGTGTCACGAGTATTTCACTGTTTAATTAACGATATTGGTGAACGGAGTCGACCGTGTCGTCCGCAGCGCGCGCGATTCCGCGATTTAGCATGGGACATTAATGACTTCACTGAAACTTAGTTGTGTGTAGAATTGATGTGATTCTGTTTTATAGTGATTAGTGTACACATTCATGAGTCGTGTTGTTATCTTCGCGGAAGATTAATAGTCTCCTCCGCGTGACTTTAGCTATTTAACTTATATCACATTGGTAGTGAGAGCCCGCGCGCCGCCGCCGCGCCGCGCCGAACTGCCGCACGCTGCTCCCCACGCGTCCACCGCGCGCTAACAATCCCAATGAAAGAAAAAGAACCACCAACACAAACAAATATAAACCACAAATAGCTCACAAAAATAGAAAATGCGAATAACTGACACACATCGAAGTGTTTTCGCCCAGCATTAGTTTGATAATGGCGTGAGCGACGCACGCGGCCTGAGCCCCCATTAACTACTAGTTAATGACATGTTATGCCAATTAAACCGCGTGTGTCCACCATCTATACGGCAATTGTGTGCGGCGTTTGCAACAACATCACCACTTTCAATGCAAACCTGCGCTCAAAGTACTTCCCCGTACTTCCGGCCTTTTCACTTTCACTTTACGAGCTAGTAGGTATAACAGGAGACAGAACTCTTTGCTCGGCGCAGACGTCTTTTTCATTTAATTTATTTAGAATCCTTGCGAATAGTTGTGGTTCACACCAGTGTAACACGTATTCACACAACTGTGCATATGTGGGTGTCGCTCGTGACCTGCCTAAAATGTGAATCATGTGATTTGGCACCAATGTTGGCTCCAACAGTACGTCACCGTTGTCCGGTTATTTCTGACACGCATTGTAGCTTGGCAACAATAAACAGAGCTTGTTTTTTTTCGCGGTAGGCCTATGGTTGGCATCGCGACGGGCTCGTGAATCGGCAGTGGGCTCGGTGCGTGCACCGCGCTCAGTGCTGCACCGGTTTCCTCTCCTGCCGGCACTACAGCGCTCACATCGCTACTGACGTCACTCGTGGGCTCTTACTCTGCACTCCGCTGTCCATGGTTCGCGGAGCTTGTATCCAGTTTCGACAAGATGTTGACTTGATAGTGAAACAGCCAAGGAATCAAATGGGCGGAGTGTTTGCCACTTGGCCTGCCATATTCTCTGTATCGTTCGCAATCGATGTTCCGTTGCGCCAGGTCATGTGTGTTTGATGTACATAAGCATAATATTATAATGTTTTTTAATAATATTGAATTAAACAGACCTAACTTTGACATTGACACAGCAGGATGGTTATTGAATCATTTTAATGCTTCATGTCTATACTCCTATCCGCTAATACAGTATGTTAGGATTTACCTACGTAGGTAAACATTGGGTATCTGCCTAGTATGTACTTGTATTTCATCTCAGTCAACTTTTTCACTTAGTTAGGTGTACGTTAACAATTGTGAAAGAGTACAATGCATTAAATGAAAACGTCACAATATAACATCACGCCTGTAGTCCCCTAAGGGGTAGGCAGAGGTGTACCTAATAGTACACATTTCGCTAGTTATATTTAAGTCCCATGTAATAGGGGGCGAACCTATTAGCTGCTACTGAGAAATTCCTGATGGAAAAACTCAATAGCACTTTGCGCCACCTCAGAATCGAACCCAGGAGCTCATGCTTAACAGTCGCGCTTGCGACCACTGAGACCAACGAGGCAGTGAAATTAAAACATTGATTTCACAACAATTTAATTTTAAATAACTGAGATAAATTCATTACACCTTCGCTCATGCGTAAAAAAACGATACATATCGTAAATTACTTTTTGTACAAATGTATTTCATAAATATCTGATAGTTGATTTAAATTAAAGCGATTAATATTTTCTGGATCAGCGACTCGCAGCATTTCCACTCATTTCCTTTTTTAACGTTTCTTAGAACAACCTCTGAGCGCAATACCTTTGCTTATTAATTTTTATTCTCGTCAAAAGACAATGTGAAGTTACAGATTTGTAAACATTTAATGAGTTAAGTCATCATCTACCTAGCCTTTTCCCAACTAAGTTGGGGTCGCTTCCAGTCTAACCTGATGTAGCTGAATACCAGTATTCTACAAAGAGCGACTGCCTATCTGACCTCCACAACCCAGTTAGTACTGGGTAATACGATACCCCTTGATAAGCCGGGACCAACGGCTTAACTTGTCTTCCGAGGCTCGGAGGAAACTCGGTATGAAATGGGTGGTCACCCATCCATGGACCAACCCAGGTAATCGAAACTTTACCTGAAGATTGATCCTAACGGTTTTCATTATATAGCCACGAGCTCCATATAACTGCTTAATAATTAATTAACATTTAACTAGTTAAGTATTATTGTTTTAATAAATGTAGCAGCACTTTTACGCTGGTACGGTGATATTATGTCTCATAGACAAGTTAGTACTTTTTAGTTTTTAATGTTATTCCTGCACAATTAAACACGTTTTTTTAGTGCTTAATAACCATTAATCACATAATTGTAGCTTTTGCAACGAAGATGATAACTATAAAGCTGACTGTCTCTTGATTCACGATAACTCGATAACATGCAGACTAATTGCAACCATCCCTCGTTGATCTAGCGGTTGCAGGCGCTTGTTGAGCTTGAGGCTTCGATTCCCAGGACGGGCAAACTGTTATTATAGGTTTTTCCATCAGGAATTATTTCTTCGTAGCCGGTTGATAGCAGGCTCATCTCCTTTTGGTGATACTTTTTGATCTAATTGCACGGTAAAGGCCATACCTACGGCGTCAAAGTGAACCACAAATTAGCGCGAATTGATCGACAATGTAGCGCATGAATACGCGACGAGCCTAAAATGTTTCAGCCGCAGGATATAATATGAACGCGGAGCGACCTGCCTCCGATTGCCATTATAAACGTAGTTATTAACTGTATTCGATGAAATGCTGAAATGCTTTTACGCTCACATTTAATTTCTCTGTATCGAAACATGATTGATGTAATATTGCCCAACTTTACTAAACATTTCGGGTTTACAGGAATGACGTTACCTGATACCTATGAAAAAACACAAATTACAAGAAGCGGTTCATAAAACCTGCATAACTTTTTCTTCTTATAATAAAAAATAAAGCAAAACTAACGTAAAACGTTAATAAATCGTTGCAAAAACTTAAATATTGGTCTGTTGGCCACTCCATGCAAACAAGATATGTGCTTAATGAAAGAAATTCGATCCCAGGATTACTGTTGAAAATATTACATTTTTCTGAAGCGAGCAGTTTCATTAATATGTGTGATGTTGAATACATGTCGGTCGCGCGAATAAAAACCGATAAATCATTAATTTCCGTCAGGTTCCGGCGATGCTGGCCATTCAACGGGTTGATTGACGTAAACAGCATTACCTACCGCTGAACACAACACTTCCTACTCAATATTGGAACAGGAGCAGTCAAGCTCGTGGACTGGTACCAGGACAAATTGTGGACTTCGAACATTGACTGATTTTAGCACAGTATTTGTCAGTGACGTGTATTCGGAGCAGCGTCCACAATGTCCGTCTGTTGGGTTTGATTGAACTTTAAGGTTGAAAATATAACTTTTATTTTTACATTCAACGTTATAAGTTAATTTAGCATGGGTAGGTTGACTATACTTGCCAAGTAGTAACCTACAAATAGGTACCTGTCAGTAGGTCATCAATATTGTTTAGTACTAAATCAATACTGTGCTAAATGATCGGCTTTCAAATTCAGTGTATAATAATGATAGACTTAGATATTCAGTGCATAGATCCCCAACGATGCTAAAACTGTTAGGTTAGGTTAAGTGTTTCGAACTCGATCTGTTAATTTTACACCTAAGAGACTGCGCTCTATAGCACGTTGGTAAACCTTGAGTTTGGACTTTTAGATGTTAGACAAATACCAACTTTGTGCACCGTAGGTCAAGATGGAGAGAACACACATGTCCACTAGCTTTCGCTTCAGAGACATGGGCAGAGGGCCCTTAAAATACTCCTTCATGGACCAGTAACTCTTCCAGGCATTTTCTGTTCGTCTTCTTGCCTGAAAAGAGATTACTTGGCCCAAGTAGATATACTCTTGGAATTGTATACTCTCCCCGCCTACGTGCATACTCTTCTTGTCAAACACAACATAAAACTGAAAAAAAAACTTAAAACAAAAAGATAATATTGTGTGTCTTGTTAGAAGAAATGAACGGCGTCTGCTCTCCGCGGGTAAGCCGCGGATTCCGAGGGGAGGCGGGCAGGGGGAGGGGTAGCTCGAGCATCGCCGCCACTTCTTCAGTAACATTAATAAACACAGAATGAACAATTAGGTCAATTACAGAAATTCATTTTAACTAAGCTTTTTAAACAAGCTAAACCAGTTAAGGTTATACCACATTTGGCGCATTCGCTTAATGTTGCGCGGAGTCAAGTAGCGTCGCGTCGCATCGACCAAACTGAAACGAGGCGAATGACGTCTTCTTCGCTTTTATTGCGTGGACATGCTCCTCTTGTTGATCAGCTGAAGCCAATTCCGCGTCGATAAGTGTAGTCACACCCTCATCTGAACACTAGCTCGCTTCTAGACGATACGCATCACTCATCAGCAGCACAGTGATGAACGCACATAAGCGAACATATGTAATAACTAATAACACTTTATATTTAACACCGCTAACAAATAAATTATAAAAATAAAAAGTTACTACGTTCGGCGACCACATCGCATAAAAGCCCAAGTTTTTGTTACCCAGAGCGACACGGCCCAAGTTGTTCGTTACGGAATTACCCTGAGGCCCCGGTCCCACTGCAGCACTGGCGAGCATTCGCGACAAGCGAGCGGGATTAACTAATCTACTTACTCCAGCCAGTGTATTTCAGTTATCTTTTTTCCTGGGCCATGAGCGCGTTCGACGGGCGATTACTCGCTGCCAATCGCTGGTATATGTTAGTTAATGAACCAAACGGGAGCCTCTTAGCGAGTGTTCTGTCTGCTATGCGAGGTTATTCTGACAATTCTGTTGTCGCAGCGACAAACTAGTGACAGAGAGAGTTCTCGCCTCGTAGTATGAACGGTTAGCGATCAAATATTAATTACAAGGTGTTAAGTTAAACGGACCCTTCAAGAAAAGTTTGATGTACAGAATGCTTGGTTGACGGTTCTACCAAGCATTCAGTACATTAAACTAAAAATATTTCTGGAAACGACTTTGACTTGATGAAATCCCGTTTTACAGTAGGACTCAATGTAACACACTCAAAAATTGTGCTGATGGATAAGATGATTTTTAAAATATATTTAATTTTAATAATACAACTTGCTGTTTAAAAACAAACGTGTGAAAAAGTTGGAACTTTGACCTCTAATATCTCCGTAAATAGAAGTTTCCCAGGTATGTTTCACAAATATATGTACATATACCGTAATGACGGGGAGAACAAGTGCCTTTCGGCATCACTAAGGTCCTTTAACACCCATATGGTGAATCTTTTTTATTGACACGGGACCTACATCTAATGTCAGATTGTTGAGGGAGAAAATAGTCGATAGTAGGGCCTTTTCCTCCTCGGCGTTGGGAAGGGTGCCTCGAGTCGAGACCGCGTCGCGTCGTCGGCTCGCGTCGGGTAACATCGTAATATCGTAGCGTTTCGTAGTATGACGTCATATTATATAATCTCTGTTTCGGAACGCTTTTCAAGTTCACGGTCATTGTTCGCCATGTTCGATTAAGCTTATCAAATCTATTTTTGATTGTACATTTATTTTTAACGATTCTTCTTTGTACGGTGATTTCACACAATTTTTATTAATTTGAAAGTCGCTCTGAATTAGGTAAGAGTCTATAACACTAGGAAGTGGCGAAGGGTGCGTTTTCTTATGTCATTTGAATGTATAAAATGTGCTGAATTTCAGCCTTATTTGTCTGTAAGTATTCATTTCACGTCTCGCTGGCTGAAGTATACATAATAGAGATAAAAATAGCACAACTGAAAGAAGCATCGTGGTCCAGTGAGACTGGATGAATGCCCACCTCCCCCTCCCTCAATTGGAACCGCATGACTGTGCCACTTGTGAGATTCGGACAATATTGATAGCCGAGTTTAAAAGTTAGCGCGCGCTGCCTTCACTTCTTACGGTCTTAATCCGCGATTTATCCACTACCTCTTGACCCCATTAAACCCCTCGCTACCTCTCTCCACAGCAGTGGTACTATACTCTTATAATAACAGCTTAATTATCAATGGTGGCTCATTTGTGGTAGTAATGGTTACTTACATTAGTTGACAATTACCTAAATTAATGCCAAAAAACTAGAAAAACTACAGCAGTGCATAATATTAGGAATCCAGTCAGGAGTCACTTAGTGTTGTTGAAAACGAAGATACTGTGCTAGATAAGTACTGAACAAGCACATAGTCGTAATGCTCAAAAACTTATAATATTGGAGGTTCATGTAAACTAAGTAACTTCGCGTCACGGAACATTTGCTACTGTCACTGGACGTGGAGCAGTGTGCGAGCCGAACACGTCCACTGCTGGGCGAGAGGGTGACACGATACTTGGAGACAACAAGTCGAGCCTAGGGGACGCGGTCGGGCACACATTAGATCAGCGCTGGAATTCAGAAACTCGCGGCTAGCTGCATAATCTGCATAGTGCCTAACATAAACGACTAGCGTACTAGAAATAACGAGCTAGACAATAATGTTAGCTTAATACTCGTAACTCTCTGTTATACACGAGCTCGGTGGAGGAATAAAATACCTGAGGCATACGAGGCGACGTGAGAGTACAAAATGCCTTGCGCCTCGCTTTTCTGATCAATTTTCCTTCATTTTAGCGTTGCGTCGCGCAGCACATTTCCGAACAAATTCTGGTTATAAGTGCACAAGCGATGCGCCATCATCTGGTCTCTTGTGCTCCAGGTTCTCATTTACTGGCGCTTCTGTCAACAATATGCTATTGGGGCGGAAACCTTCTTGTAAACTATGTTTTGCAATAAGTACCTTCTACCATTTTATCAAACTTCATCGCACAAAGATACCATTGTGTTCGTTGGACATGTCGCTGTGGAGGCCGTCACTCGCAGTTTATTGTGAATTCCCATAATTGTTCAACTGGTATTGAATGATATGGTTTAATACAGTTAAGTTTTGAATTGAAATATTCCCAAATACAAGGTACTTTTCTCAGCCAAGCATTTTGTTTATCAAATTAAATAACTGTACGCAGATTGGGTGAAAAATAATGTTTTACAGGAATACTCAGTGTAACACACTCTAAAATTGTGCTGGTGGATGCATTGAATAGTACGGGGGTCATTAAAATTTGTATTTAAAAAAATGGGAAAGAGTTGGAACTTTGACCTCAATATCTCCATAACTAGAACGTTCCCATGTATAGTCTAGAATAAAAAGGGAAATTATATGTCAAGCCACAATTTTTGTTTTGTCTGCGGAATCCTAGTTCTAATTTTATATACTAAGCAACGGGAAAATGAAATCAATACTTACATTAATAAAATTGTAACAGGCTGATGTCTGTACATTGAAGATATTGAAAAAAAAAATTATATTGGGCGATTGCAGCAACAGTTTTTAGAATTTTTGTCTGTCTGTATGTTTGTACGCGCATTACGCAAAAACTTACTGCATGAATTTGAACGCAGTTTTCACAGCTCTACTGCTAGATGCTTAATTTAAAATATAGGCTACATTAGATATAGTTTTGGACCCGGTGGCGCTGTGCGAGCAAGGGCGGGTCGCTAGTATTCTAATAAACTAATTCGTCTTTTTTACAACGCCATCTAAATAATTTAAAGAAAGCGTCAAGTAAAGAGCAACAATTGTATCAATGATTTAATCACCATTTAATTTACTACGTCAGCCACTGATTTTACAACTTACCAACATTTTACGTTTTACAGCTTCCACACAATGCTCCTTTAAAAAAATATAGTTCCGGCATCACCTCGAAAACCTCATTAATATAACTCTAGCTTGTAAAATAATACCTAAATCGTATTCTTTTCTTCTTAACTATCATACTTTAAAGGTGTCCAGCGGTGGGTTTCCATCACACGCATGTTTGGCAGTGGAGGAGGTGAATCATCATACTAACCCTTATACAAATATATTACCGATTCAATAAAAAAGAAGCATCGTTGCCGGCCTGTTCAGTGGGTTTAAGTAACATAAAAATAACGCTCTATAGTACGACGTAACTTAGCAGCTATTTAGCACACTTTTGCCACGACCGACTTTTCATAATATCCAATTTGTTCTTACCTTTAAGTACTACGTAGTATTATATTATCTATGCCATAGTAACACATATAGTAGTACATATAGTAAGGTACCACAGATAAAGTTTCATCTGATGTGTGATTAAATGTGCCTTGTCAGTCACGTAATCATTAACGAAAATGTGAACTTTAATAATAGTGGTTAGGCAGCTCTCTTCAGTACATTATATTGCTGATAATAACAAAGGATCATGATCAGCGCAGCAGGCGCTTGCCAAGTGTGCTAACTGTCGCAATAATTATCCTGTAACAAACAGTCAAACATAGCTGTTTAACATAGCAAACTCTATGTAGAGTGCAAAGCTCGCTTTATTTCGATCTATCTGTGCTTCTACCATGTCGCTGGTAGAAGCACTTCGTGAATGGACGAGGCGGGTCAGGAAAAGCCAGCGCGTTCGGATTTGGGATGTAAATGAATGGCATCTAATGGGTGCCAACGGGTTCATGCCGTGCTCAGCGGAGGGCGGTGTCAAGTGTCAACAGTGGCATAATGTGCTGTCCGGTGTTTCGCTCGGGCGTCCTTTGTTGCCTGCAGGACGCGGGTCACGACTGACGGTGATTCGGGGTGATCTCTCTGCTGACACTTCCGTCGTGCGTCGCAACAACGACACAGTTGCGTGTAGACTCAGATGTTATAAAAAATACTCACCACTAATGAACGATGCCTTTAATTGGACAGACAAGCCGCTTAGCGGTTTGGAGCGGAGCTTTGCGGTGCAATGCGGTGCGGCTAGCTAACTCCGTGGTATCGATTGTTCACTTTTAACTCGGTTCATGACCGTCGTTTACCAAATGATGTAGGTATTTTGGTAATAATTCTACTAAATGAACCTTTTGTCACTTACATAATGAATACTAGCCGCAATCGCCAATATTATTACCTACTTTTCATGCATGGTTAGAGAGCATTGAACTTAGCTTGTTGACGACACCAGTTCTCACAACTAAGACACTGAAAATCGGAAGATGGCAGCACTGTCTCGCGAGGGAGTTGTAACGTGTGGCCATCGCCCATCACACGTGAGCAAGCGTCTAGCGTGAGGTGGCGGAGTGCATACCCTAACGCTACCATCTTTTTAAAAACTTTCGCACAACTAAAGTACCTACCTATTACTTAGGTAACGGTATATCTTTTGTTCGAGTTCTTGATGGAACAAATTAAAACAGTTTGACGCTGAACAGACGATGGATTATTTGTCCAATTCCAATGGACAGGAGTCATCATAGCTGCCATTTCTGACTGGCGAACAAATAATAGAAGATCGTCTGCTATTCGCCTTTAGGTTGGAAATGCATCAGACTTACACACGTCAATGTATCTGTGTAATACGGAATGCTTTGAATGCGATAGTCCAGGCCTTGACGATGGAAAAGACGAAGCATGTCACCGGCCCATAGGAGTAGACTATAATTATGTATAGTGACGCGTGGGTCACAGCTGATGTGTGCTACTGTGTCCTGGCGACGCGGCGTCTCCTGTCGCGCGCGCTGCCCCGCTGTCTGCGACGCCGCGCCGCCCAACGCCACCCTCAGGCGCCCCACGTTGCTCCACTTAGCCCTCACATAATCCATCGCATTTATTATGGATTGCTATCGGAGCCGTCGCGGGGTCTGCCTCCTTCAAATCCTTTGTGCTTACACTTGCACACGAAATGTAACCTGGACACGCGATACTCGACCGTGTCCAGCTCTGTGTTGAACCAGCTGTATAATTGTACTGGATCAGTTACTGCAGGATCAGGTTATTATGATGCATCTGTCATCACAAGCAGTCTGCCCACTACACAGTACCATACCATGACCGTACTATGTAGATATCAACTTTCATAGCACGATCATGGTATGGTACGGTGCCGTGGAAAGAAACATGACACAGACCACTATGCCTACTAGAACGTATCAACAGCGTGTCGTATCGTTTCATACCCGGGTTGTTGTGTTGTGGTACAAACGTTTCCGAGTTTAAAAATATATACGGTCGAATTGAGAAACCTCCTCCTTTTTTGAAGTCGGTTAATAAAATTAGATGCATTGCACGCTATACAAGCTTAGTTTTTGTTTACCTTAAACTTCTAAAAGGGTTATTGTTCTCATCATTACGGGATCGACCCTGAAGTCGGGCAAAATATCTGTTTTGCCAAACATTTGTGTTCATATAAATCGCAAAAATGTACGCAAAAGCTGTATTTTTTTTCGATTTCGGAATTCGTCCCAAAGAGAAAGTTGCTCATAACCACGAGCAGTGACCTCTTTCGACGTTTATTTAGGTTAAACAAAGAGTAAGGTTAAAAGTAGGGCCATTGGTCTGAATGTGCATATGACATATATCTATTCAGACCAAAATCCTGAAAAAACGCTGCAAGGTGCACGCAAATTGGTTTTTCCAGTTCCTGTTCATTAGGGTCTGTTCTCACAACGGCTGGCTCGTGGCAGACAAGCGGCGGCGACATCGACATAAATATTATACGACAGATTGTACGAACAGCTCGGTTACGGCGAAGTCTTTAATAACGCAATAAGTAGGAAGCAATCAAGCGGCATGCAGCGCAGGGAGGTGGCGCCGCCATGCTACTTGATAACAAGCCCCCGTACATACATTAACTGGTATATTTTCCATAACATTTAGAAGATATAATAAACGTGAGATATACCAACTGTTGATATAATTTGTTTACATAAAACATTTATATATGCTAGTCTTTAGGTTACAGAGAGCTCGATCGTAAAGTAAAGAGAAGTATACGACATGACATTAGACATTACAATACACAACTCGCTGATGCAGCTCTTACAAACAACCGCTCCCTAAGATCTGCCATGCGCGGCATGGATACAGGCAGGTCCACAATAACACATATAAGGGATAGCAATGGTGTGAAGCAAGGAGATAGGACCAAAATTATTCAAATATGCACTCAGTTCTATAAGTCCTTATACTCTGATAATACCACTCCCCAACTCTTAGCAGACGTAACCTACACATGCCCTGACGACATTCCAATAATTTCTGGTTTTGAAGTCCATCGGGCTCTTAATGGCATGAAATATAGCCGAAGTCCTGGTGAAGATGGCATCACCACTGAATCACTTCGAGTTGGAGAACCAACCCTGCTACCTCACATTTGCAACCTTTTTAACACTATTCTCAAAACAGGCATCTTCCCTAGTCACTTCTGTCATTCGAATATAATTCTGTTACACAAAAAAGGTGATAAATCCGATATTGGGAATTACCGCCCTATCAGCTTAGTCTCGCATCTTTACAAAGTTTTCATTAAAATAATCGAAAACCGCATATCAGGAACATTGGACCTCCATCAACCTCCAGAACAGGCTGGATTCCGCCGGGGCCTTTCGACTGCTGACCACCTACAGTCTTTAAACCAGATTATCGAAAAACACCAGGAATTTAATCTACCGTTATACCTAGCATTCGTGGATTATTCAAAAGCATTCGACAGCTTAACACATACCGCAATATTTTCTGCACTCAGCAAACATAATATAGAACCTACATATATAAATCTGTTGCAAAAAATATACCAGAACAGCACAGCAGCCATACGTCTAACTACCACCGGACCAGCTTTTCCCATTCAGAGAGGAGTCAAGCAAGGCGACCCGCTATCTCCTAAACTCTTCACAGCTACGCTGGAAGAAGTTTTTCAAGAAATAAACCCACACTGGCAGGATAAGGGTGTTGTCGTCGGCGGAAAGAGGTTAACTAATCTTCGTTTCGCCGACGACATTGTCCTTTTTTCTTCCTCAGCAGCTGAGCTAGGCCTAATGCTCGATCAACTGAGCCACGCCAGTCTTCAAGTCGGGCTTTCAATGAATATGACCAAAACAAAACTGATGACGAACAGCACAGAGCGTAACATAGAAATTGGGGGTGTGGGGATTGAATATGTCCATGAATACATATACCTCGGCCAGATAGTCTCTTTCCATGCAAGACAAGATAAAGAAGTTGCTCGACGCACCGAGAATGCCTGGAAGAGCTACTGGTCGATGAAACATTTAATGAAGGGATCTCTTCCCCTGTCACTTAAGCGAAAGCTCATGGACATGTGCATTCTACCCACCCTCACCTATGGAGCGCAAACGTGGGCGCTTACAAAACGTCAGAAGTCCGCACTTGGGGTCTGCCAACGAGCTATGGAGCGAAGTATACTGGGTGTCAAACTTACGGACCGCATCAGAAACTCCATACTTCGCTCCAAAACCCAAATAGCTGATGCTGGCCTTACAGCTGCTAAGTTGAAGTGGAACTGGGCTGGTCACATCTGCCGCATGTCGGAGGAGCAATGGGCAAAAATTACCACTCAGTGGATACCCAATAGCAGGAAACGACAACGCGGCAGGCCCAGAAGGAGATGGCGGGATGAGCTGGACTCTTACGCAAGGGATTGGCCTACAATCGCTCTAGATCGCGAAATGTGGAAAGAGGGAAGGGAGGCCTTTGCCCTGCAGTGGGACAATACAGGCTTATAATAATAATAATATGCTAAAACTTATTTCGTATAACGTTATTGGTTAAAACGTTTATTTAATCGAAAATCATTAGGTCTATCGTTTCAAATATATATTGTACCATCATTATGGTTAACACCCCAATTCAGAGCAATCAGACTCGGATAGGTTAGGTTAAAAGGCTAAGTGCCAGATCCCCTCTATTGTTGGTGAATCATTTGGTATAGGTTTGGTTAGAATAGTGACCATTAAAGCGCGAAGGCGAGCGAGCTAAGCGAGCGGGCCGCGGTAGTGGGTGCCGAGTGCCAGATGATAGTCAAAGGGGCGAGAGGCGAGTTTGGCGATGCGAGTCAAACGAGCAGAATGGAATGAGATGCGGCCTTCTTTGCGTCCTTCCCTTGGCATACAGTGTGGTTTTCTTCGGGCGACCCCACTTGTTCAGCTGAAGCGGTTGCGGACGTGATACGACAGGGAATGGAATACTTTATTCCATCTTCTGACATACCGCTCGGTCACAAAGCCCGTCCTTGGTTCTATGTAGACTGCGCTCATGCTGAGGCTCGAATGCAGACTGCATACCAAGCCTAGGTGCAAGCTCGTGACCGCAAGGTTCGAGTTCGACGGGTTCGCACGAAGAAAAGAGCTTTTAATTCTGCTGCATAGTGCTGTAAGCGGGTGATCGGAAAGGCGCGTTTCTACAACTAAGAACTACGAGTACAATTAAGATGCAATTTACATATGAATAAAATGAGAAGGGCCAATAGAAAAAAAAAACACAATATTTTCATTCATACAAACCTTGTTGTGACAATTACGAACACGATAAAAAAAAACAGTCAAATCGAACGAGCAGTCCTCAAAGGATGCTCCGCCATACATGTGACAATTGATTTTTATTAATATAATACAGAGGATGTAGAAAACTCCAGGTTTCTTCACGATATTTTGCTTCACCGACATCAAAGATGTTTAAGATAACCTCGCGGCTGGAGTTGTGCTTACTACTCGCTTATCGACAAGTCAGCTGGGGCCCAATTCTGCTATTACAATAGTGTCAGAATGGTCTGTCATTGATTTCATAATTGTTGATTTTGACTTGTCAAAACTTGTCAAAATCAACAATTATGAAATCAATGACAGACCATTCTGACACTATTGTCGTCTATTGTAATAGCAGAATTGGGCCCCTGTACTGTTGATAGTAACTACAAACTGGCATCACAAACGTTGCCAAGTGAGCATGATTTATCTAGTACCTACGTATGGAACGTACTATACAATAATTCTATTTCATAAACATTGCAGCCTGCTGTGATGATGAATCTGGCACTCCGTACAGTTTGAGTATTCTAGTAGTCCTGCTGATCACAACCGCTATTGTGATGTACTGATTTCGTCTGAAGCCGGACTAAGTAAGACAACTAAAAAATGACACCGTAATGGCGCCTCGATATACAATGGGGGTATTTTTAGCGCCATTGCTTAATGGGCGATGCATTAGCAACAGCCGCCCACACGCCTCTGCCGTAACTAAGCTGCCAGAATATCTGGATATCTCTTCACAATCATGCAATATTCGTCTTGATACGGTCGTTGTAAATACTAAAGAATGTAATTATACCTATAATAAATGACTGGAACCTTGACTGCAAAACATTAACCTGAAGAGAAGGCTCGTTAATTTGGTCCCTTGCTTAGAATATGTAGTTCCGAAATGAGAAGACTGATTGATACCCTGCGGAGTACTGAGTAGTGCTCGGTGTGACGTCGTCGGCGTCGTCGTAGGGTTGTCGGTGATCTTGAATAGTAATTGACAGCGATTAGTAGTGAGCGGTGAGGCGTGCCGCCAATCCATCACCGCAGCTATAAAGCAAGCTACTTTCAAATGCACACTAACGGCCCATAATGTACACAAACGGCACATCGATATGCTTTCGAAATTTGTCATATAAAGTGGCTTGCAGACGGGGTCGCTTTAGGGATGATATAGTAGGTGCATGCGGTCGCCTAAGTTCATTGGTAACTTCGTTCTGTATACACCCATGAATTCGTCACAAATGCAGGTGCGCATATTTTATGAAAAACACTTATACACACAATCTGGTTCACTTGATTTGGAATCGAAAACCAGATTTCATTTAAATAGTTTCTTCAAGATCTTTTAACCCTTAAATTGGCATGACAAAAAAGATTTTTCAGGAAGATGCCGTTTATATATCGTGTAGGTACTTATGCATTCAAAATACACAGGAAAAAAAATCTTTCCTGAAGGTTTTCCTGAAAACAGTCTTAAGTATAGTTAACAAAATTCGACGGTTAACGAACTAGATCGACCGACTGAACTAGACTGTGTGTGTGTGTACTTAACAAATCCAGGTCACCAAAACTTTTAAATTAAACAGAATATTTTTAAAAAACGTAATACTTAATCATGGCTATTGGCTAATTATGGTGATATTGAAGTGACTAACGTTACGTTTAAGACAAAATACTGTAGTAAAACCATTTTAACGCCCGACGCAAAAAGAGGGGTGTTATAAGTTTGACCGCTATATGTATGTGTGTCTGTCTGTGGCAGTGAACCAGCGTCTGCATCGATCTTGAATTCTGTAAATATCAACCCAACCTCAAGAACATCGGGCCCTGAATCTCGGGAGCATTTGTTTCCTTTGTGCGGGGGAAATCACTGAGGAGTTTCTCCAGCTCCAAAAGAA
The DNA here is from genome assembly GCA_950022335.1 of Eurois occulta. Classification (NCBI taxonomy): domain Eukaryota; kingdom Metazoa; phylum Arthropoda; class Insecta; order Lepidoptera; family Noctuidae; genus Eurois; species Eurois occulta. Next base: position 12,384,673 of record OX465477.1, on the reverse strand, counting down.
ACCAAGTCACGCAGAAATGAGGTGTGTTAATTAATGACAGCGAGGGAGTCAATGCTCTATTAGTAAGTTTTCAGGAATAATTGACCATATTTGAAGGGCCGTATCTTGGCCCCTATAAGGTTTATAAATCTACGGTTGGGCTAAAATGGTTGAAAATGTAGGTATCTTTATATAAATACTACATGTTATCTGTCAAAATGCATAGGTTTTGAGTTTTAGAGCAATAAGTGAAAAAAGTCCCAAAATTTCTCAGTTTAACGCGTGGTGCGCAGCGAGCACAAGTTTTTCGAAGTTGCAAATTTGGATTAACATCACCCTAACTGATCTATATAACATAATTATCAAAAATTCAGAACTACATCATGCTTTGCGATTTTTGCTGGGCTCACATAATATGTATTAAGTTTAGTTCGAAATTATGAAAACTTATTGGTGAGGTCATAAACTGTTAAAAAGGAAATTGAACTTAATGATAAGATAATAAAGTCGATTTTTAGTACTATTAGTAGTAGATTTTTCAAAAGCATTTCTCGATTTCGTCGTGGCATAATCCGATTTTAAAATGTGATACTTGTCAAGCCTTTGAGCCAAAGCGAAACTTGAAATTCATTTCCAAAAACCATTCCTTCAAAAAAGCTAATCAAGCCGATATGAAATCCTTGATCCTTAGTTTCAATAAATCTCCATGCAGATTTGTTAAGTATACTCTACATACACGGTTCACATAAGATTACTTACCACCGGATTTTGTTGAGTATACATAACAACCATGTTTACTGATTCGGTGTGTTCTCGTCCAGGTGACAAACGGATTGCAAATAACTTTAATTTTATTGTTTTACATTATATTCATTTAAGTAAGTAATGTACGTATCAAAATCCAAATAATCCGAAAAAAAAACCTGCAAAAGTAGCAAGCATAGCCCGTTGTTTCGTCGCCATTTTTGCTCGCTCATGTCAAGTAACATAATTTGCAAACGGGGCAAAATATTTTTCTCTACTAAACTAAATTAATATCGAAGTGCTCTTAGCCTACAAAACACAGAACCATAAAATAAAATTTGACGTCTAGATTTTTTTATTTGTAACGTTGAGTATAAAGGCGCTAACTCACCACGGTGCACGCTTTGCACGCGCATGCGGCGCATTTTGGCTGCGTGGATTTATTTGTTTGACCACGTAGGTCTACGTTTCCATCGCAGTACACACTACACACGCACACCTATGATGTACAACTGTAGTGTGCGTGGCCCACCGCGGCATAGTCGTATCTAGCGCGTACCGCATGCACAGCGTGCATGGTGTTGACAGCGATGATGAGCTACATAATAGTATGTGAGCGCTTTATTCGAGCAAGCCACGCATGTACTAGTGATGAATAGCGTGTCCGTGGTTTGGAGTGGACAGTGATGTCAGATTTGGGGGAATCCCCCCAAATCTGGGGGTTTTTTAAGTTATGGGGGGACAGTATTTTTGGGGGGATTCGTGGAGGGAAAAATCGTGGGTTTGGAGGGAATTGGGGGTTTTTATGAAGTTTTGTAAGCAAATTGGCATTGGGAATTTTGTCGTTGCGTTTTTATAACGCAGTTGTGCAAAGAGCCTTCTCCCAAGTAGCAATTATTAAAGACAAGCGATACAGATTAGCCATTCACACTGCCAAAACCATCTTGGGAATTAGATATTCATTGTAGGCAAGATATAATCATTTTAAACCCAGCTCAATTATACTAAAGACATTTAACTCGGATAAAATGTATAGAACTGCAGACGACGCGAGTGAAGATGAGGATTCCGTAATGGAAGCTATTGCTCCAATAGTATAAAATTGTATATTTCAACAATAAAAACATTAAGTTGCTATTTATGGGGGATTTTTTCTTCAAAACCCTGAAGGTTTCGGGGGAATGCGAGACGGTCATCTGGCAACACTGGCAGTACAAACAATCACATGGCTGTACACGTGCGTAGTTTATCCGGGCGCCGCGGTGAACAACGAAACTAAATTAAGGGTTAAGAGGGAAGCGCAAAGGTAGCCCTTGAATTTCAAATTTTATTAGGTGTTTTGTAATTAACAGGTCAGTGTTGTTCAACATGCTGTCTGACACTGAAAGGCAGATTGCAAAAACGAAAGAAAATTTTAATTTTCGCGGGCTGCCCTGGTGTTTCCACCTTAATAAATACATATACAGGGTTATTTGTAAAACACCAGTAACCTCTTAAGAGGTCATTGTACTCATCATTATGAACAACTTTTACTATGGGACCAAACCTGAAAGCGCGAAAAAAATATCAGCTGTTCCGTACATTTTGACGAGTTAATCGATCATAAATGTAGGGAAAAGCTGATTTTTTTTTCGCGATTTCAGGTTTAACCCTGTATATATATTACCTATTATACCACTTGTCTCTAAGTACCTACTACCTGAGTATTTGTTCTGCAATCATTCATTTACTCGTAATGTAATGTACACCTGTGTGCGAGCAGTAAACATGTTCAGCGATAATAATGCACTCCTAGGGTTTATATAAATTCATTTATCTCCCATTTATGAACAGAAAGTTAAGCCAAATATTTAATTGAAACCGACCTTTACACTGAGCTGCAATCTCGTGAGGTATATAATTTAATTTAATCGAGCTCCCACATAAGCAGGGCAGCGTATTATCCGCCATATAAAGGAAATTAACTGTTGGTTGTTGATGTTGCACAACAATTATAACCACAAATAACTTGAGTAAATAACAAAGAATATCAGTATCAGCTCTGTGAAAGAAAATGTCAGCGGTATGTAATAAATAAGACAAGTGGCGGTGCCTTATGGTTTCATTTCAACCTTATTTTTTTCATTCTTCATACTTAAATTAATATTTTGTGAAATATGACTTTTGAAATATGTAGTATGTAATTAACACTTTCTGAATACACACACTATATACGAAATTGTTGTTAAATGAGTTTTTTATTGTGACATAAAGTTAAAAGACTAGATTCCAAACGAAAAACACAACAAGACACCAATCGCCGAATCGTTTTAGGCTTTCACGGTTTACGGTGTACGTGGACTCCAGTTTTGAGTGCTCAAAAGCTCAAAAGTAGCAGCCGGCATCGTAATAAGGAATCCACAAAACCTGGTGATACTGTGAGTGTGTTTTGCCGTGACTTAGTGTCGAGTTCCAGTAGTGCGCGTAGCAAAAGCCAAAGAAAGATTTTTGTCTGCTCCTAACAATTTATCTTCCATCCATCCGCATTCTCCAGTCAACCCGCGATCATGGCGCTTGCAACAGCGTCGAACTATCTGGAGCTCAAAATCATGAACAATCACGTAAGATATCCCGTAAGTGACAGTATAAGTTCAGCGATTGGTGTAATGAAAACAAATATTTATTCATTATAACATTTCCAATTTATAAAGTAGTAATTAAAAGTATGATACTTTAATATTTCTGGGATTTTACATTGCAAGTTATATGTACAGATTGCACAGTCGGTAGCGCAGTTATCACAAACTTCCAAATGATTTTAAACCATAAAATGTCAATGGATAAGTTCAAAATCGTTCGTTATGGGGGTTCATAATAGTTCATATTCCCTATTATGGGAATAGGGAATATGCGTACCTATGATTCAAATAACGCTCAATATTTTTTTTAAATCTCTTTTCTTTTAGCTTTACGTACACATTAATATTTTTTTATCGATGATTTTAATAATTATAACACTGTAAAGCAATATTTGTTGCGGCCGCGAATCATATTTTAATCAACATACAACCTGAATTTCGCGGTCTACCCTGGCGCTTAATTGTTTGTATTTTAATAGCTATTATAATAAACGTTAATCCAAAACTATCGAAATTAATCACAGAGTGCGAATATGGCGGGTTAAGTTTGATTTTTTTTGCAGCCTCTAAAATCTAAAAGGACATGCAACCAACAGCTCGGCGGACTCTTTGTGCTAGCTGTCCAACGTTTAAAGAAAGTTTAAATAATACGTTAGACACCCCTCTAGTGTCTACCGTATTATTTACTTTCTTTAAAGCTGCTTTCATTAATCTGCTAAAGAGATCCCTCACCACAAGGAGGTACACTGTAATGTGGAAACTCTGGCTGGTCAACCAAGCAGAGTAAGTTTGAAGTATTAAATGGAACCTCTGACTTGTTAGAAAAAGACAGCTAATACTAACTAATTAGCGCACTAGCCAGAGGTTCCGCTTAACAGCATACTAGCTCTCTATGGCTCGCGTGGTGGTGTGTGGCCGGACGAAAGAGAATACGTTGTTACCCGTGCCTAAGAATATAATAACAAATCATCACACCCATACCCATTGTTCAGTGTCAGAGTTAAACATAACTGGCAAAATGTAGTGTTACATTTTGCCAGTTATGTTTAACTCTTAAATGTAACCGATAGTAAGGCTATTGCCAGGAGGCACACATCCAGACTTCTTTTTAAAAAAACAATAATATTTTTGCTAACCTGGGAATCAAACCCAGAACTTGAAGCTGAACCAACGAGGCGAGTTACAGCGCTGCTACGGAGCGCGTCTGTGAGCCTTCAACTTACCTACGTTCATCATTCATGTAATTTCGCAAATCTGATCATAATCACTCTCAATTTATCAATGTAATATCAGATTCAGTACAAATGAAATAAAAACTTTTGAAACCGGATGATTAAAAATAAAGTAAACAATTATAGATATATGTAATCCATAACTGATTGCAAACATAATGATTATTATTATAATCTAATCAGTTTGATTACTGGGGCAGGCAGGGCTCGGCGTGATAACATCACGGCGCCATCACATTGCTCGTACTCGTACCTAACCATCGTACACAGACTCAGAGTAAAGTTACGCCAAACTATATAACCTCGAAATACTAACTAATACTAGTATTGTCTGGTTTAACTTTTGAAATCTTATTGACTAGCTACTAGCCCATGATATCGCCATTGATGACCTCACCGTAGCTTAGCCAAGGGGGAGATCCTTTTGAGTCTCTGTGAATGGGAGTAACGGTAACCCATTTAATTTTGTAGATGAGTATTTCAATTGGTTTTTGAACGGTAATTGTCGTTTGAATAAGGATTCGCACACGTGGCACACGTTGAAAGGGGCACCAGTACGCACTGTACCTATCTCACACAGTTTGCTTTATTTCGGTAATCTCCGGTCGCGCACGCGGCGAGGGAGTGTCGCGTCGCATCACGAAACTAACCGAAACACTCACACAGCTCTCAAATCATCAGTGGTGCTCTAGTTTCGTATTAGATATCAGGTACATAAGCATTTAGCGATCGCATCCTGAAATAATCGAACAATAACGTCGTAGAAGAATGAAACCACTTATGTTATCGTCTGCTAGACGAGCAAGCAAGAGAACCAGCGCCGCGACCTACTGACTAGCTGATTATTTGGCCACTTAACGTACTCTTTGAAGTGACATGTGGCATATAAATGCTTATCCATGCTTAATTATTACAAATAAAAGACTTAATTGTTGATTTATAATTAATCTCAAAAAGTTCGATCAGAAGAGCAAATCACTACCGGAAACGTCGCCGAATCCGCGACTAAAACCGAACTATTTAATTATGCCTTACTTTAGTCAGTCATCATATCAGGAGATCATGGCGCGGCTCAGTTGTCTCCGCACGACTCACGAGCAAGCAAGCTCTGATATGATTCCTGAGGAAGACGCCGCATTAGTGGCCAACGTGAGCGAAGCTAACTCGCGTTTTAACAGCATTACTTCAGAGCCGCTATCCGAAAATCCACTTACCGTGTTGGTCGGGCTCGATTGCAAATTATTTATGGCTTCAGAGTTTCGGAGAAGATTCGATCGGAGAATCGGTATTGAACGAAAACTAGTAGAACGGTGCGGTTGGAATACATACACATTTTGTGACTGTGACTTCGGTTTTCGTGGAGACTTTTTAACCGATTTCAAAAAAGGAGGAGGTTTTTATAAAGGCGGTTAAATAGTTTAACATTAGCGATCAGCATACTTAATGTATTACGCACCTACAACAGTGGCTAAAGCCTTGAGAGCAGTGCTGTCACATCGTGCACATGGCTATTTATTTATCTTTAATTCAGGTAGATGAAACACACAACAAATAACAATGCTAAAACTGGGCGGCATAAAAACTCTAACACAAGGTTAGGCACTAACCACACGATAAAGAAGAATAACAACGCTGAACCTAAGAAATTCATACCATTCGCATGCAGTCAAACGTTCCTCAAGCGACTTTGTACAACTCGTACATCTACACAGCACCTCGCGACCCGCTACACTTCTTGTCATTTTTCTTTTTTTATGAGCTCTGCATCGTTAAATGAAATCACTAAGCTTAGCGAGTCTTTTACCGTTTGCTTTTAAAACTATCTAAGACATTTCTCCTTTTTGCATTTTTCTTGTTACATATCCGTGTAATCATATCTGAGGTTGAATTATTGAATGCACAGGCAGTGTATTCAATACAACTAAACAAAAATTTGTATAATTTATGTTGTAAGATTTTTTTTAACATTATTCTTGCATTGTTTGTTTAAATAAATTTAGTTCTTCGGTAAAATAGTATTATTAATTTCATTAATATGATATATGGATGGCTACTTAGCTAGATTTCAGCTTAAACTCAATAATATTGTTATCAGTTTTCTGCAATGAGCAAGGTTTTTTAACTGTTTTTACTGAACAGAACAATGGCTAAACGAAAATTTTCGTTGTATACGAGATGAAACTGAATGTATGAAGAACAAAATAGTTACAAAACGACAATTTTTTTAGGTATTTGGTACAGTTGTCTATCGAGAAACTAGCAGAATCGGGGAGTAGTCGATGCTCATGGCGTAGCGTATATGGGCGGACCTCGTTGTCGTTAGCGTATGTTGTGACATGAATATGGTGTGAGAGAGTCTAGGGGGCTTAGGGCCTTCGCCTGCTCCTCAGGCGAGGGTACGCAAGAGGCTCACGTTGAGGTGCCTAGGTACCTATGACCTGCCTAAAATGGAACTGCTAGCCAGCATACATACAACAGTAACAATCTCAAAGTGTCCGAAATATTTGTGACTGAGTGATGAGTACCTACCTACAGAACCTACAGCGACGCTGAGGGGCCGCGCCACTCATTCATATTTACATTCAACGGCTGGACTATACAATTAGGCAACAGATCGATAACCTCGGTAATTGCTCGCTGTGGTTAGTAATCGCCTTTGCTTAGCAGTCAATCTGCAATTCTTTGTTTGATCTCCTTCAATTCTTCCAAGAGATAAAGATGAAGGGATTATCAATAAACGTTGATTAATGTTTTTTAAATGTCGCGGTCACGGTGGAGCACGGTTGCCTAGAAGAAACCGATTCATTCGAACTTTGAAGAGATCTAGATTATACTAATCTGGGAACAGAGAAGCCGGCAGTGAATTCCACAGACTGGCGGTTCGCAAAATAAATGTGGAAACATAGCGCTTTGTTCGGGTCCGTGGGATTTCCGTCATATAACGGTGACGCTTCGCCGTATCTCTGCTCGTCCGATGATAGAATGGGGATGGGGAATTAGATTGTGTAATACAAAAACCGATAGCCTGGCAACTTGGCAAAGTGATCCCAAAGGTGCGAAATGCGAACAGTATTCCATGCACGATCGAATAAACATAAAGACACGATAGAATAAAAGTAAAGAAGATTAAACATTGAAAAGCAGTCTTGACGCACTTAAGCATTGCTTAACTTTTTTATGAAACCCCTAAACGTACAACCATGTCATAACGTCAGAAGCTAGTCTAGTGCGCAACTATAGTGTGGACCCCTTGAAGAAAATTGATTCATTCATTTACATATCTGGTTTCCAGCTTGCGGCTCGTAAATTTGAGAGGCCAAAATATACTAGAGCGCGAACTGTCTGGTTCATCTATAAATGGTTAATAGTTAGCCAAAGATCGTTGCTGGTGACCCAGTGATAAAAATATCCGGATGCTCTGGTGATGGTCGCGGCTGTGGACTTCCTGCATTCAAGTCTCATTACTAACTGAATGTGGCGGCAATTAAGCGTGAGCTCGAACCTTTTGTTCCATCGAGGTTAACTGAAACTAAGTTTCGAATAAACACCACAATGTTGCTTTTCTGCGAGTGTCACGTAGTAGGTACATAGTAGCAGTCCAGCTAGCAGCTGTTAGTCGTTGATGTCGCTAGCCTGGAAATTAAATCAGTCTGATAAGACGTTATCGACTGACGATCTTTGATATTGAGGAGTCGCGGTTCAGGGCAGTATGGAGTGTGGGTACATGTGTGCCAGATACAGATTGTTCAGCTCACTTGAGTGCAGTCACTCATAACACTTCAGTACAGTACATATTAGCACATGTTCAAAACTAACGCTAAAGACTCAATGAAATGAACTAAACTTTGTTATGGGATATGAACCATGTAATTAACACGACAATGACGAGAGTTGTGTTAGTATTTCATAATACTAGTGCGTTGTTGCGAGGGCTGCCCAGCCGCACAGGCGCTCAGTGCTTGTACACAGGGTTACATCTGTAACTGCCGCATGCGGCACTCTCGTTACTCGCGTTGGTACACCGGACTATATCTGTGATAACAACCATGACGCGTCAGATTTGTGATAGATAAGTGATAGCGTCGCTGAGGAGCGCCGCGCCTCTGCGGCAAACAACCCGTGTTGTTAAACCAATGTTAATAATTTGTTCAACAACTTATCAAAAGTAGATAGTGTAATGATTATAAATGCATGTTTAATAAAACTGCTTTATGAATGAATTTCTGTTTAGAAAGTATAGTATTTACTTGGCACACTGGATTTATCCGCAACTACATTAAATTCGTACTTATGTAAAATCCAGTAAATAGGTAAGTACTTCGACCAGCGATTCGAATAAAATTTTAACGTGAAATTGAGGGTAAGAGAGCCAGAAAAGTTTTCGCGCACTTTGTGTAGTGATATAAAAGGGGTATCTGTTATGTGTATCTACAAGCTTTTTTTTTTAAACATTTGTTTTTCATTCCTCATGGCATCGGTATAATTTGTCGGTAACCAGAACAAGATTTTTTTTTGAGGATTTCTATAGCAAAAAATACAAAATATCTCTGAAAAAACGTTGTATCTTGGCATAGGTATGTACAATATTATAAACAGCGCGTTTCCATAAGCCACAGACACGGTTCAATTGGTGAAACAAAATTGTAAATTGATTTGTTACCGTTAGAATACGGAATACAATAAAAGTAAAATAATGTGCAATAATATGCGCATTAACTAGGTTTTTTGCAAATTACGTTTAAGTGTAAAATTTTATTTAAAGTAGTTTTAGTTTAAAGCAGATATCTGCACTTTACTTAGTTAACCTGCATTTACGGATGCTACACAATCAAATCGCGGAAGCGGCAGTGAGCTAAAAAAGTTTTCTCGCCTCTCCCCCAACCTTGCGCCTATCGGCCGGCACCAGCGCCAGTAGCCGAAGAAGAAACCGAAGTGGGAATAAAATAACCTGTTCCATCTACATTTACCCGTTCAATTTTAACCGTAGTTCTTGAAAAATCTGATGATGGGTTCTACAAACTGGGCATCAAAAGCGGAATTTTCTTTCGTGAGATTGCTGTCCTTTAACACGAGTCTTCGGATGTTGACTTGCTCCATCTAGGACTTGAACGAGACAAACGACAGAGCTGTCCAGGATGCTACGTACTGGTCGGACCAAAATCTCAATCAAAATCGAGAAGAAGAAGATGATTTTCCTGATGTTGAAATTTCTTTACGTCACACAGCACACTACAACAAAGTAATCATTAGTAAAAGGCTTCAGGAAATGTGACTGCAAATCTAATCTTAATGTGCAACTAATAACACAGTACACACAAACACAGTGAGAGCAAGAGTGATAACTCCACAAAGTTTCGAGTTTGCGTGGAAAGGGCAATGTTTACTATTTATATTCTCTCCGAAACAAACTTTGTGAAGTATGAACAAGAGTCGGAGCGCGCTCGCAGCGCCATCTAGCGGGCGCCGTGCGAACCAACTCGTAGTGGGGGTTCAGTTACAGACAGACTGCATGGAAGTGTGGCGTTAGCTCTGTATTTCAATTCCAGATGTAGGAGTTGTTTCGCACCATTTTAGTACAGAAATTCACCGCTAGACATTGCTGCTATCCCAGCTATGACATTTGTTGACAACAATAATCATGAAGTAAATAGGTCGTTTCAATATGGTTTTATAGTAAGAAAACTTTCAGTCTGGCCCGTTTTCAGCGATTTTAAATATCTACTCAAAAGTAGGCATCGGAATAAAAATTGTATCAGAACTTATAGAATGTTTTTTATTGCAAATAAATTAACTACGTACAGAGATGAGCACGCAGTTAGTTTGTAACGTTCTACCAACAGATGGAACACCCGAGTAACTTTCACAATCGCTATGTAGGTATATTGTTCAGCTTGCTCTCTATTCAACGACGAGTTTGGCAAAGCAATTAAATAATATCATAATAGATTCCGGTTCGTTTTTTTGTGAGCAGAAGGTTGATGTAGTCCAATTGAAATTGTGTCAATTTTTCACTTATGCAGCTAGTAGAGGTGTAGCGACCGCGAGGCAGTAGTCGGGAGTCGGGAGAAGTGCGATTGCGAGCGGGGCCGCAGCACAAACCACAGCGGCATTCTTGGCAGTGGTTCAATGGTTGATCGCTACGTCAACTAACTGAAAGTGTGCATCTTATTTACGAACCGTGAACGCTACCATTACTGACTTGTCGGGCACTGTCGACCACTGGCGACCACTGTCGGCAACTGATGGCCACTGTCGGCCCACTGCTGCCGAGAACATCACTCGGGCATCACCTATGCATCTTATATACACGCCGTATAATAATTGGATAACGTCTTCTACAACAAAGTGCCATAATTTTAGGTTTACAATTTATTAAACCTTGAACCGCGTCAATTTTTTATAAAATAGTACATTTTGATATAAGTGGGGAAACTTCGACTCCCCTCCTCTTCGACTCCTCTTCTTCTTCTTCTTCATTCGAGGCAGAAATAACACCGAGCTGCAGGCGAGGAACAAATCCCCACGCGTATTAAACGACGTTTTCTCAATAAACTTTCGAAGAAATAAAATTTTAGAACGGAAAGTATTTTTGTCAGAAATCAGGATTTAATTTGCTTTTTTTCCGCGCTTTTCTTTCGCCAGGTTGAAGAAGAAGCAAAGGTATGATGCCGCTAAACAGCCTAATATGAAAAATAGAAAATTCAAATATATTTGAGTTTAGAACACAAATAAATGTTAATTTGTTCCTAAAAGTACTTTTTTTTTAATAATCGTGTTTATCTATGATATTCTCTTTTTTTAAATATTTACGCCGTAAAGACGCACAACTCTTTGTCGAGATTTTAAAAAAACATTCACCGCCGACTATAGTCATTGAACCCATTTGGATTCTGTGGAAATTTTTATTTCCGCACGTGTGCGGGAAAATATTAAAAATCCACGAGTGTGAAATACATTGCATGTTGACCTTGATCGTAGTGCGATAAGTACTTATGTTTGTATTGAAAAAATGTTACTTCCCTGTTTGAATCGGATTTTGTTAAGAATTTCAAAGGTTTCAATTTTTTGCAACACTAATCCTATTTCTAAAAAATAAATAAAAGTAGCCTAAGTTACTGCTTATAACATCGAATCAGCTATCTGCCCGTAAATGTCTCGTCAAAATCAGTCCAGCCGTTTCGGAGGTAACGCGGAATAAGCAGAACGACAAAAGTTAAAAAAAAAATGTTATAGGTAAATACCGTATATATTTTCATAAAAAAAGCTGTTATTTTTAAATTACAAACAGTCACAGAACATACACATACTTATTAAAAAGTCTAAGCAACATGTACGGTTTTCAACTTATTAACATATTTATTATTTCATTTATAAATATTATGCTAAGCATTTGATGCATTAGTCACTAAAGCAACAAAATCCTTCATTCAATTGTTCATTTAATATATTACACATAAATTCACAATAATTAACAATATGTGTACCATAACATACGTAGTATAAAATAAAGTTAATACGAAATTAAAGTTTTCATGTTTTACAAAATTAAATACCGATTTTTTTTTATTACCGTCTATTGACATGCGGAGATACCTGGGACTGATTCCTTCCCGCTTGTAGCATTCCTACTGTACAGCTCTCTGCTTTTCATCAGCAGTCAAATGACAAAAAACCGGCCAAGTGCGAGTCGGACTCGCACACGAAGGGTTCCGTACCATTATCTATAAAAACGGCAAAAAAATCATATCTGTTGTATGGGAGCCCCCCTTAATATTTTTTTTTAATTTTTAGTATTTTTTGTTATAGCGGCAATAGTAATACATCATTTGTGAAAATTTCAGCTTTCTAGCTATCACGGTTTATGAGATACAGCCTGGAGACAGACAGACAGCGAAGTCTTAGTAATAGGGTCCCGTTTTACCCTTTGGGTACGGAACCCTAAAAAATTACTCACCACTCATTTTTCTCAAAAGCTATAATTATAATTATCTCAAAATGATAAAAGTGAGTTTTATACTTTTATCAAGCAACGAAAACTCATTAAATCGGGAAAAAATAATTATCTTGAAAACCAAACACAATCGAAAAGTTTCTATTTTTAAAATCAGCCAGTAAAATGTTTCCGGGAACAAAAAGACTGTATGCCAATCTACTTTGTTAAGAAAAAAAAAGTATCAGTTAATAAATCATGCATTTTCTGTAAATGATGCGTGTTGCTTAGAGCCTAGTCTTTTAACTAGTCAACCGATTTTGATGAATCTTTTAAACCGTCGCGTCGCCGTCGACGCGTTGGCTTACTGCAAGAACTCATTAAGTGGCGGTAACATAACTTTGAGAAATCGTTTAATTACTTTTGATCTCATTGGATGTCCTATAGGTAATATAGGACATCAAATGAGATCAAAAGTAATTAAATTTAACGACGAAATTTGAAAACAAATCGTAATACGTTTTACACCGAATAATTGTATAAAAGTAAAGTGAATAATAATATGGTGAATAGGTAAAGTGTATATGTACACAAAACAAGTGTGTGTGTGTCGTGTGTTGGCTTTCTTGCGACCATGGTTTCCTTATTGTTTGTATCTATTATCTGTAAGTTCTCCGTGTACTAAAATAAATAAATAAACATACACTTTTGTAATTATCACGATGAAGCAGGCTAATATTTGACTAGTTAATTAATTAATTAATTTTAATGTTCGCCCGCTGGTTTTGCCTGCGTGGATCTATACACTGTAGATACAAAATGTGGCTTATTTATTTACCTACCCTTATGCCAATAGGCCTATGGATGGCCCCCCACCTAACAGAAATGAAGGCAGAGGAAGTCCTCTCATGATGGTTAATAAAACCTAACCTATCCGAAGCGGGCTGCTTAGTTTCGAGCTCGATACTCTCGCTTCCTACAGTATTTTAACTGTTCAGAACCTGTAATACATAAGTCGACACTATCACCTGTATGAACGGTAAAAATAAAATCTTATAAATCCGAGGAGGACTGCTAAATTTTTCGAGCTCTAGTATTCTGAAGTCCTTTATTAATTCTGAAACTATTGTGCAGTCACTTAATATCACAATGCATGAAATATAAAAATAAAATGCATGTTTTTTTCTTAGTCTTCATAATTCTAAGACTCATAATATGCTTATGTCAGCCAAGTTACTTCAATATCTTAATGGTTTCGTATTACCTAGCACTAACTGGGTTGTGGAGGTCAGATAGGCAGTCGCTCCATGTAAAATACTGGAATTCCGCTTCATTCGGTTAGACTGGAAGCCGACCCCAACATAGTTGGAAAAAGGCTAGGCAGATGATGACAAGCAAAGAAACTGCAGTGTCATGTTTATGCAATTTAGTTAAGCACGATTCGTGTTAAAATGCTTTTAAATACCATGGCCTTCGTAACACTACGAGCAACATACCAATGCAGTTTAATGATGATAGCCATATTGAAATATAACGCTACCGGCGCGGCGGCGGCGCAATGTCGAAGGTACCTATCTGTTGGCACAATGTGCCATCAGTGATCGGCTACGCGACACCACCGCGGCATCGCATCGGGCAGCCAGGACGCAGGACACCCTGCACAAGTGCGCGCGCGATCATCCAGCGGTATTCACCCTTTATCCTCAAAACTGACCTTCCTCAACATAGCCGCTGTTCTATCACTATGATATTATGTACGATGGAATTGGCCATAACACCATCGTACCTACGTCACCGAATCCGTGCTATAAGCGTAACTTCACTTGGACGACACAACATCAAATAAAAATAATACGACTCCTAGGTATCTATTATTGAATACGACTTCATTGCATTATTAAAACAATGTTAAATTAGTGAAAGGTCAATAACATTATTATTTGAACTGATTGCTCAGTACCTAGCAAAGTAGGTAAGTAAGTATATCTACCTACCTACTTAATGGTTTTTTTTATGTTCATGTATTGATTTTCATGTGTAGCGTTTCAATGAAGTCTGATGCCTAACGTTGATTAAAATGGGTTGTGCTCATTTTTGGCAGTGATCCTAAAATATATTTTTTAGGTACCTATTAGGTACAATTCTTTATGACTGCTAAAAAGTACCTATAGGCAGGAATACGAGAAGGTATTAGGTAGATACCTATTTATCATTCGTATTCATGGTGCTGTAGAACAATAAGTAATAAAAATGCAGTGAATTCAATTAATGGTTACAGTTTCGTGTGGGTATCGAATTCTCCACGTGTTGTCGCTTCACTTGCCTGTGGCCCAAATATCACGACGCGCTCCAGGCCGATCCATATTTTGCTATTTGCCAGATAGGTAGCTTAGATACATATAGGTAGGTTCCAATGATCCATTTTATGCAATTCACCGCGAAGTTCCATTCTGTCTGGCGACCGGTTACTCACTTTTTTATTGTGGCACTGCAAGGCGCGCCCGCGCATTTACGTCCACGGACACCGCTGGCGATGTAACGATGTAAACGATGTTACGCGACATTATGTCACACTACTTAACGCCGCGAGTTGTAAACAAGCCGCTCGCTGGCGCCATCTACAGCAGAGCGCGCCAATCGCACCTGTGGCCTTCAGCCGCCGCCGTCACGTGCTGGGCCGTACTCTGCTTTACCGACGCGCGCGCCGCACGCCAATCGCAACACGCTTCGCTGTTACCGACTGCATGCCGGGAACCAATCACAGCAAAGTACACTTTGGTCACAGTAAGCACATGTGACCGATCGCAACTTTTATCCAAAAATTACGTATTTTTTTAAATTTAAGAGTGTTTCATATTTTTACCTGTTGGTGTCAGAAATATTATCCAGGAACTGTGAATTATTTAATTTTAAGTGATTATGAGTCGAAACGGTGAGTATGTATGGTTGGTTGTATTTCCTTATTTAGCTACATTATCGCTAGCGCCATCAACGGCGACATTGATAACTACTGTTGTACATAGTAAGAACTCGGCTTCGTGGATTGAGAGTAAAAGTATAGATGGCGCTGTTCGTAGTCGCGAATTGTTACAATTTTATAGTGTTGCTTTTTTAGTTTTGTGTTTTATATCATTTTTACTCGAAGAACTCCACATTTTTTTAATTGTCTAAAAATATTTATAAAAATTGGTTACAATGCGAGTAAGATCGAATAAAAAACTGTTCTACTGAAAGCTTTTGTGTTCAACTTCTTGCATCTTTGCATTTACTGCACTGCACTGCACACACTGCTAGGTAGGGTTAGTAGGCGAGAAATATTCAAAACCAATCTTAATTTGTTTTAAACACACCTAGTGTAAAAAAACACCTCATCTTACCTACTGCGCAGGTCGTATGTCGGTACCTAGGTAGTATCTGTATAACCTAGGAACTGTATGCAATACATACAGTAGCTTAACAAGATAAATGGTAGGTAGGTATGGAATTTGCTTCAATACCTAATTGCAGCAATGTTGTCATGTCGTTGTATTTTAATTTACTATTCATAATGTTAGTCAAGTGGCCATATATCAATTAAGTTTATGTAAATAATACCGAGTGACCTGCCTAACTGCGCACACCCATCTTACTTGAAGATGGATGCCAACTCACTAAGTGCATACATTTCCTCTGACATATAGGTATTAGTTGAATCCTTAGGTATCTTATGAAATAAAAGGCAGGATTCTGAAATAGGACAAGTATATCAAGTTATACACATTTTTCTAAGTAGTTCAGAATTATTTCACCGGCATTCTAAGCAGCACATTTATTATTATTACTAGCTTTTGCTTTTTTTACAATTTGACAACCAATTCGTGTTGTATGTACTCGGCTTGTTGTTTGGCCGTTGCAATCATGGGCTCAGAACGGAACATTATTCTAGGACGCTCCTATACACAATGTTGTATGTCATTCTATTTGACGCTAATACATATAAATTCTGGGCATTGGACACACACAAATATGCTACTTATAGCTCGCCATGGGAAAAGCATGGCTCTTCCAAATGCACCCGCTACCTGTTGTGCTACATGATTGCCCTTGCGCTTTATTAATTGTAATAGCAAAACTTAGTTTTATTGTAAACTGAAGTCTTTTCAAATGAAATGGTACGTCAGTGGGGATTATTGGGATTCGAGGTATAATTACACTTTCCCCTTTTCAGTTAAATAGTCGCTCCGACTATATTTTGTCCTAATTGTTTAATCCGAAGTCTCGTCCCGTTACATAATCGGGGTGCATTTAAATTGCGCATAAGCATAACGGGTAGGTACACCTAATCTAGAAAATTTTAAAATTCAGCGGGAAATTAAGTGCTCTATTCTGGGTTCATGATGGTATCTATTGACAAATACTCCTTTATATCTCCCTGCACTTTATTCAAAATGTCAGTGTTTAACTGGTTAATAGTTTCGTTTTTAGGTGCAGGTATTGCTCTCGCACATTGCCCTGGAAACAATTTAAATTTACTTGTAAGTTAATCTATGTAAGTAGCTGGATTACGTGCTCCACAGGGGCCGTGAACCATATTTCTGGTTATGGTTTCGTGCAAATCCCTATCTTGTTCTGGATCCGAAATCTCGGCGCTTATAATGTCATCTATTTGGGTGGGACGCAGCTTTTCATTTAACCAAATAAAAAAAACAGGCCAAGTGCGATTCGGACTCGCGCACCGAGGGTTCCGTACAAACCTGTAGGTATATAAGTAAAAGTTCACCCATCACGACAATCGAGTCATAGTTATGGTATTTTTATTGGCGTTCATGAGGAAAAGGGTAGGTAATAACTTCATAAAAATTAAAAAAAATGTGATGTAACTAAAAATTTAAGGTTTTTGGATTTTTTCCTTTATATGTGCTATTGTGCTATAAAACATTGCTTCATGCCAAATTTCAAGATTCTAGGTCGACTGGAAGGTTTTTTTTACCCTTTAGGTTTTGATTCTCTTTTTTTTTCGGAGTCATCAATTGACACCTCCCGCTCTGGGCGGAGGGGAAGGGAGTGTCAGACTTTTACTGACTAAAAACCATCCATTTTCCTTCTTTTGCCCTTTATGTTCCAGGGCCGTGGTATCTCTTTCGAACAGTCCCGCAACCCTGGCAGGCATTGGTCCTTGCGAGCCCCTCATGTTTGTTGACATCTCTTTGAGGCGCGCGTGGAACACGAATGCGCCGTCGACACGGCCTGTCGTCATAAGACGGACGGACGGCGAGCTAGCCCATTACTCACCGTCCACAGGCCCGCGCCTACGGTGGCCAAGAGCCACCACGTGGCCCCCGACGCCCGGTGCCTCTCCCGCGGCGGCTGGGACGTGAGTTTCTCGTTCCGCCACCTCCTTCGCTAGCATGAATGCTTCGCAGAAGGAAGTGACGGCTTCCCATTCCCTCTCGCCCCGGACCATGGCTTGAACCAGGGCCGGACGCGAGAGGTCGCCGCCGCCAATCGCCGCTACGAGGACACGGCGGTGCTCCGCCCAAGCGGAGCAGACCTCCACGGTGTGCTCCACCGTGGGATTACACGCGTGTTAGTGAGTTTTCATGTGTTCGTAACACTTTGTCTCGTGAAGAGATCTAAGGGCTAATTCACGTAATTTTATGACGCGCCGAATAAGTTTTAGTGCAGTTGCAGTTGAGTTCAATTTTTAGTGATAAACGGTATTATTATATAGCAAGAGCGGTCCTTCTCGCCTCCGACTGTTCTGGAGTTTCTTTCGCTCTAATGATTGCCTGCCGCTGAGCTTGTTCTCTGAGATGGAGATGTGTTTGAACAGGCGTTTCAGTTACTCTTAGAGCTCTATGGCTTTTATGGTGTGTTCCTCCAAACGCAATTGAAAGGGCGTCTCAGACGCTCTCGGCTTGGCCCTCCAGTCTTTCCTCGCTTTGAGAAGATGTCTCATCAGATCGAATAGCAGCTTGTCGCTCCGCTTGTTCTTGCCGTCTTAATTCGGTATGAACGGGGGATTCTTGGGATCGAGCAATTTTCGCTGCTCGGGCTCGCGATGAGCTCCTACCTAAGTTGGAACCACGTTTGCTAGTCATTTTAAAATAGAAAAAAAAGACAAAGAAACCTAACCTAATAGAAACACAAAAAGAAACCCTAATCTAATAAAAACGGTTAAACTAACAAAGTAACCGAAAAATAATAAAAGACAATAATATAAGACAATGTTTTTATTTTCAAACAAACAATTAATGATCGATTGAATTAGTGCCGCAGACTTAGACAACCAATCCTAGTGAATAATTTTTACGAATATCAGAATAGCAATTTTAATAACCTAACTAACGGCAATAATTATGAACAAAAAAACCTTCGATGGTCATTCTTCCACAGAAAATCATAATACCACGATTCAGGAAACGGCGTCATCAGTACAACGCCATCGATCAAGCAAATTGTGAAACTGTTAAAATTATGCCATAAAAATGCTGTATTCTATACTCGACTCACAAAATGTATTTCTCATAACTAATATTATAAATTCGAAAATGAGTTTGTTTTATTATTTTATCCCTCGGGAACAGTTCTTTTTTCCTCGATGAAGGGTAGGATTTTTTTCAGTATTCTTGACAACGTATATGCAAAAGTCATCATGATTGGTTCAGCGGTTTAGGGCGTGAAAAGGTATCAAGCAAAGCAACTTACTGTCGCATCTATTATATTATAGTTAAGAAGATGAAAAACCGGTCTATCGACACTCTTAGACTCACAAAATGTATGCGGTACTTAAATAAAAATGACTTTTATAACAGTACTAAAATTTCTATAATAATAACATAATTCAATCATGATTTGAAAGACACGTGGTGCCACCTATTACCAAAAGAACGTTATTGTTGTTTTTCTCGGGAACAGTATTTTTTTTCTGGATGAAAGGTACCCTATGTCCGTTTCTGTATACCTGAGAATGTGTGTGCAAAATTTCAGGATGATCGGTTCAATGGTTTAGACGTGAAAAGGTAACAAACTAACTTACTTTCGCATTTATAAAATATTAGTATGGAGTATGGAAGTATGGATATCCCTTTATTCAGTTATAAACAAATTTTATACATTTTTAAATATTGATAAAAAAAACATATATAAAAAACATTAAAAAAATAAAAAAATTGTAGCCCGCCTGTATCGGGAACAGGGTCCAAGCTACCGGCGGTCAGGGCTCCAGAGAAAGGAACCTCCTAACTATACCAGCCGTGTCCAGAAGTACCGCTTTCTGAATCAAGCCCTTGATCCAGCTGCCTAACGCTAACGAGAGCCTCCTTAGATATTGGTCGAGGCTCTTGGCAATTAAGCCATGGGCTGACACGACTATCGGCACAATGATCGCTGAGTCCACATCCTACATGTCGACAACCTCGCGAGCCAAGTCAAGATACTTGATTTGCTTATCTTTCTCGGCCTTCACGAGGTTCTCGTCATGCGGGACCATAATGTCAACAATCATTGCGCGCCGCTTTGATCGATCCACCACCACTATATCAGGCTTATTGGCTACAATAGTCCTGTCAGTGATGATGGATTGATCCCAGTACAATGTGATATTGCCATTCCGATTCCACAAGGTTGTATTTTAGAGCAAGTTGCTGATGGATAATCCTGGCTACAAGGTTGTGTCTATGCAAGTACTCTCCGTTAGCCAGACGAGAACACCCGGAGATAATGTGACGGATTGATTCGCCTGGACGGTGGCATGCCCGACATATGTCAACCGTGCAGTCCTTCACAATAAAACTCCGGTAGTTATTCGTCATCATAACTTAATCCAAAATTACACAGACAAAACCTTCAGTTTCCCCGTTTCCGTAGCCTGGCTATGGACTATGATAGGTCTACATCGGGCCCGTGCAGGGCCCGGAAAAAGCGTCCGTGAAGCTCCTTACTCTGCCATACCTCCCTACGGTCGTTAGTATCAAGCACTACAGGTTTGCGCCAGTTCTCTTTAGCCAAGGAAAGCGGGGTTAGGCCCTTGTCCACCGCCACCACATCTCGATGCATCCCCACGTCTGTTTCTAGGAAATATTTCCTGAGACTGCATATCTCGCGATTGTGGAGAGTCTTAGCGTAAAAAGCCTCGAGCCCCACACCTCCGCGGTATATACAGTCTCATAAGCATTATTTGCAAATCGTTGGGGGCAAAGAGTTTCAGGTCATCCATGGAAAAGAGGTGAGATATAACTTGACCACCTCTCCTCAACCGATAGCCTAGACCTGAATCCTCCAGCAGCGTGCTAAGAGGATTCAAGGTTAAGCAGTACCTCGCTCTATCCTTATCGGCTCGCTATTCCTCTGGATTTTCCGACATCCTGGATAGCAAAGGACTGTCCTCCATTGCCCCATACATGACATCAGGAAGGTGCGCAGAGTTGCATCAACTTTATACAACTCTAGCACCCTCATGAGCCATGTATGTGGCACAGAGTCATAGACCTTCTTATAGTCTATCCAACATGTCGACAGATCCCTTCGGGAACGCCGAGCCTGTTGACTAATGGCCATATCAATGAGGAGTAGTTCCTTAGTACCGTGGGACCCGTTCCTACATCCATTTTGAGAAACGGACATGATAGAATTGTCATCAATGTGTTTGCTAATTTTAGCTCTCAAAATGGATGTAAGAACTTTATTTACTGTCGGAAGACAGGTAATCGGTCTATAGTTTTTAGGCTCCGCAGTACTACCCGATTTATGGAGCAGGTGAGTTATACCTGTTGTCAGGAGCTCGGGCAGCGATCCTGACTCTAAGGCTGACTGGAAAATGGTCGCATGGCGAGCGTGCGACCTTGTAAACCATTTATTCCAGAAGTTCGCTCGCTCGACCCCCCGAGTCCATTTACCCTCGGTATGGCTAACAGACACCGACCAGATGCTGTGCCAGAACGAACACATGGCATCATCATCCGGCAGGTGCGCGTCAGCCACACCTTGGTCCGGTCGCTCCCAAGCTCTATAAACCCATCTTTCATCTCTTTGGAATGTCTTATTCTGAGTGTATCAATCCACCCGCCGCTTATACCTACGAATACGGCTTGCCCATGCATACACTTTCTGCTTCAGGAAGTCGATGCGCTCTGTGACACGGGGCATGAGGTCTCGAGGACTGATATCAGTCCCCGAGAACCCCCGCCTCACAAAACGCATCACTCTAGGGCGAGTATTGCCCTCCCTGAAGCAGATCAGTTTGCCGATGAGTGCTCTGGCCCCACCAATACGTCGTTCAATCCTGTACTGTCATACGGCTGCCATCAGAAAATTTGACGTGAGTTACACGACATGCCGCTACAGCTGCACAATACAGGATTGAGTGAGCATTGAGTTATTATTATTATTATTGCTTCTTTATTTCAGAGAAATCTCCATATAAGTAACATTACAATACACCACGAAACATAAAAACATTAAAAAAAAAAACAAAAACATAACATAAAAAGTTAGTACATACTTATTAGTAACACAAAAATGTACCTAAAAATATGTCAGTATTGTTAGTACCTATAACTAAGTAATGCCTTTGGCTGTCTTTATCCACTGATTCTGGAAAGGACAGTCAAAACGGGCAGCAATCACATTTAGAATGCTATTGCTGCTGCCTCATAGACGGTGCAGCAAGGAGTTTGCTTTCCTGCGCATGATGGTATCAAAATCATCCGTACGCGCTTCAGCAAACATATCAGAAGTCAAAGTCAAAGTCAAAGCATTTATTTCAATTAGACCATTACAGGCACTTTTGAAAGTCAAAAATAAAAAAGCTAAGCTACAGTCACAGACACAAGGCATAATAACTTGCGAAAGTACTGTAGTTGCACATTCCAAATCGTAGATCTCTATGGAGAAGAATGGGCAAGAAACTCCATGGACACTCTTTTAAATCAAAATATTGTTACAAAATCTTGGTTACATCATTCATGTTGAGATTATACATATATGTGAGAACGATGTACAAAGACGTGCACATTAAGAGCGTCCAGAGTAAAAGATTAAGCCAAAAATTTAAAAATAAAGTAATTAAAATAAATCGTGGCAGGTAAGAGATGACCAGTCCCAACTGACAGCGCCCGTTCACGAACATGACGCATGGATCAGCGCCATTCAACTCAACCATATTGAAGGGAACTAAATGACCCGACACACCCGCCACCATCAGCGAGACATTTGAGTGAGCATGACATTCTCTCAGCCACCAGGACACATTCCAGTCAATGAAAGATAACAAAATATAAATGGAAGCTTTACAGTACATAGTACTCACACATGTGCTATGCAATTATATAATACTAAGAGATGGAATCTATACAATGCAAAGATATTTTACAATCTTCTGCAGCTTCCACAATAACTTCACACTTCATAATCAATTAGTTTGCACTCACAATGTTGATATAAAATATACAATTCACACCCTAAGTTTCCAAAAGAGAAACGAGAAAGAGAAAAAAAAAGAAAAGTATAATTAAAGAATTAAAGGGGGAGCATCTCTTCCAAACAATAAAATCTTAGTTCGTGAGCCCAAGTGGCTGTGGAGCAGGACCAGCATTGAGCCATGCATTTTTATCTACGAGATAGTCTTCCAACTTATAATATGCTCGTTTACATAGTGTGCGTTTTATGCATGTTTTAAATTTCTTCTCATTAAGTTGTAGAATGTCAAGTGGTATTTTATTGTAAAATTTTACACAGTACCCCATAAAAGAAGTGCGTACTTTTGACAATCTGAAACGTGGCTGATCTAATTTGTCCTTATTTCTAGTATTGAAATTATGCCTGTCGCTTATTTTACTAAAAAGATGTCTATTTTTCCGAACATACATAATGTTTTCATAAATATATTGACAAGGTACCGTCATGATGTTAATTTTTTTAAACAATTCTCTTAGAGACTCGCGTCTGCGTAGGTTATAGATGGCTCTTACAGCCCTTTTCTGCAGAATAAATATTGAGTCAATATCTGCAGCCCGTCCCCACAGCAGAATACCGTAAGACATGATGCTGTGGAAGTAACTAAAATAGACCAGTCTCGCGGTATCCACGTCTGTTAATTGCCGTATTTTAAGGACAGCGTAAGCGGCTGAACTTAGCCGCCCTGCAAGTGCTGTTAAGTGAGGACTCCATTGCAGTTTCGAGTCAAGCGTAATCCCCAAGAAAACCGTCTTATCGACGAATTCTAGTATTTCCTTGTTCAATACAACGTTACATTCGTTACTTTTTACATTCGGTAACGCGAATCTTATACATTTAGTTTTCTTCTCATTTAACACCAAATTATTTACAGTAAACCAGTTATGAATCTTAAGCATAGCGTTATTTACGTCGTCAATCTCTTGTGCACGTCTGTCTACCTTAAAAATCAGTGATGTGTCGTCAGCAAATAACACCATTTGAGGTTGACTTTTCAGCAACTGAGGTAAATCATTTATGTATACTAGAAAAAGGAAAGGACCCAAAATTGAGCCTTGCGGTACCCCCATTTTTACTTTTAATCCTAATGAATTTACGCCATTTATTTGTACATGCTGCATTCGATCATTTAAATACGATTTTACTAAACTAAGTGCTTGTTTTCCGAGTCCGTAATGCTCAAGTTTTAGCAACAGTGTGTCGTGATTCACGCAATCAAATGCCTTGGATAGATCGCAAAAGATGCCTATTGCATCTTTTGCCTCTTCCCATGCATTAAAGATGTGCTTTAGTAAGGTGACACCGGCGTCAGTAGTGCAACGACCTTTGGTGAAACCATATTGTTGATCATGTAGGATGTCATTCCGATTAAAATGATAGAGCATTTGATTTAACATTACTTTTTCAAATATCTTGCTGAAAACCGGCAAAATAGATACAGGTCTATAATTATTTGTGTCTTTGCCGTCTCCAGATTTATAAAGTGGTATAACTTTACTATACTTCATTAAATCCGGAAATACCCCTTGGTCTACACATAAATTAAATATTAAGGCTAAATAGGGAGCTACTGTCTCAACAATTTATTGACAGACTTTAGTAGACATACCCCAAAGGTCTTCAGTACTTTTTATTTTAAGTTGCTTAAAAGCCTTCATAACGACCAGACGCGCTGCAGCGCCACGACAGCCCCAACAGCATCCTAAAAGCGTTATTATACTGTGTGCGCAGGGCTGTGTAGGTTCTCTGCGTATGCTTCACCCACAGGCCGCTCGAGTAAAACGACTGGCAGTACGCCTTAAAAAGTGTTATCTTCACCTCGTTGGTGCAGCGTCCGAACCTGCGAGCAATTGCCTCTCACCGCCAAAGCCCTGCGCTCCCTCTCTATGTCCTCGTAATCCTTAAGGTCAAGAGTTACTATGTGACCCAGATACTTAAACCTGTCAACTACTTTTAAGGCTGCACCGTTAAGAATGACAGGAGGAACATATGCGGGATAGTATGTACCTGCTCTAAACACTAGTAGTTCACTCTTATTGGAGTTATATTTAAGCCCGTGCGAGATCGCAAAAGCCTCACACTGAGACACCAGATTCCTTAATCCGCTGAGAGTGGCTCAGGGACACCGTGTCGTCCGCATTGCTAATATTGTTAACACATTTAATTTTGTCATCAACGAAGCAGCCGACATGAGTGCTACTGAGTCGCTCAATCAGCTCAATCAACATTTACAATTATTTTAAACGAACTAAGAAATCATAATAACAATTACATATTTCGATTTATTTAAATATTCCCAAATATTTTCGTAGTTTTAAAATCTAGCTGCATTTATTGCTACACATGTATTTACATTGTAAAATATAAACAGTTGGCAGGTACTCGTAGGTATAGAACCAACACGTGCGGTGTGGGGCGATATAACAAACGGAAATCAAATAAAGTTTATTTCTTGATAATGTGACGCACGCCAACTAAGCTACGTAACAAGGATGGCGAAACTTTTCAGGTGAACTTCCGCGCCTTCCCTTCCGATATGGTAGGTTATTACATGATTACGAGGAAATTTCAAATATAACCTAGGTCACTCAGGGGATAAGGCAGTTTCCCTTTACTGAAAGAATTGTTGGAATCGGATCAGTAGTTCTGCCTAGTTTCCAGGGTTAACCCCTATATCCAAACCTACATACTTTACCTCAACTTTAATTATGAAATGGAGAATTGGCTTTGAAGTATAGGCATCTGCTTCAAGATCTAATAGCCATAAGATATCTCCATACTGATTTGAAAACAGCTTTTCAAGGAGAACCTACATACAGCACTGAATTTACTAAAAAGAGACGGAAAGATATAGTTTGCCCTCAAAAAAGTACAAAACATGCTTTCATAGCCAAAGTTTATATACACCTCGGACCGCTACTCTTTATCAGGCTAATCATTTAGCCTCAAAGGAAACATCTACTCCTCGAATAAAATCCTAAATCATAGTAAATGCAAGAAAAACCTTAAAGAAGCCCTTCAAAATATGTCCTATGAAGATACAGAGAAGTTATTACTTGTGCTAAAGGAAATATTCTTCGTATTATTGTTTTTTTTTTTTAAATTAGTTAGCTAAGCAAAGATACTATAATTTTATATAACTTTTTACGTAGGTACCAATGAGATTAGTATGATAATTACGTGATTATTTTATCAATTAATGTTAATTCCAATCGCCTGAAACACAGGATTACCTAGTTCAGGCACAAATCATGAGTGAACTTGACATTTTAAGGAAAACTGTAAAAGTTGTACCTTAGATTTTTGAATATTTTATTTTATTATTATACAAACACGAGTTATGGCAATTCGCAGTCCGTTCAGAGTTATTGACCTAAATAGGCGACTATTTGAACACCGAAGTTATGATTTTCGGGGTAACCAATAGCAATAAGATAAACACCATCGGAGATAGCTTTTCAATGAGAACTTTTGCTATTACCACAACTTTTGCTAACTCACAGTCCGTTTGGAGTTATTGACTTAAATAGGTGACTAGTTGGACACCGAAGTTCAGATTCTCTTGGTAATCAATTAAGGTTTTCTGGGTAACCAATAGTAATAAAATATCAACTATTAGAAAGAGTTTTTCAAGGAAACCTTTGCCAGTAACACGACAATTCGTAGAGTGTTTGGAGTTATTGGGCCTAAATAGGTGGCTATTTTAACACCGTAGTTAAGATTTTCTGGGTAACCAAAAGCAATAAGATGCACCATCTGAGACAGTTTTCAATGAGAACTTTTGCTACTAGTACCACTTTTACTAATTCGTACTTTGTTCGGAATGGTATCCTGCCTTTTCGCCGAAAATTGTTTGGCAGATTGTCACTTGCCAACCAACGTTTCGCCGATGTTCCACTTTGACAACTAACGATTAGCTAATTTTTGTATGACAACGTTTCATTTGGTAGAATTATTGTTAAGCTGATTATTATAATGACACAAAACGTTTAGGACATTTATCATTTGTCAAACATTTCACTAGACCACACAACTATTAGTCGAATGACGTTTTGTCAGTGTAACAGTTCCCTTTTCATACATTGATATCTTGCGTATCTTTCGGCGAAACCCTGGTCTTGAACTTACCTAAAACAAATAAGTTTTTTTTATTAAGTATAACAACAGAAATCTTAGGTTACGATAGATTAGGTTAGGTTAGAGTATGACAAACAACGCACGAGCCGAGCGAGTGAAGCGAGCGTGCCGCGGCGGGCGATGTGCGAGAAGCGAATCGCTTTTGTAAAAGGAAGCAGTTAGGTTAGGGCACATTAAAGATAAAGTAAAAAAAAAACAATTGAATAACAATAACCACCTGTTGCTGTTTATAATTTGTCCCAAATGAAAATGGCATCCGTGTAAATAAATTTCTTCAAAATTTGATCGAAGGCTCAGTATTGCAGCTTTTTCGAAATCTAACACGCATACTTTTGGTGCAAGATTAATACCGTGTTCTTTGCCGTATTCTGTGAACATTACATAATACTACATAATTATTAAACGAAACCCTACTAGATTTGGTAAACAATAAACAACTAAATGAATATTACGCAAACTGAAACATCTGCTACTTGACAGCTGGAATTTTAAAAAGTGTCATTATGAGAAGCAGACCAAACGCAAAGTTGGTAACTGTGAGGTTGGGCAATAAAACAAAATTATATCATAAGTTGGCAAATGATTATTCGGCGAAATAAAATTCTGCGAAACGTTAGGTGGCAAGTGAAAATCTGGCAAACAATTTTCAAAAGTTATACACCATTCGAGAGTCAAATAACTTTTACTGTCCGGTTTTATTGATGTAACTAGGTAGTTGATTGATCTCTGAACTGGAGTTCCTCTCCGACTCTTAATCGCGAAAAGTTGTCAAAGCAAGAAATATACTTCTTGAAGAAAATCGATCCATTAATACATAAATATCTTAATGCTATTAGGCGCTGTGGCAGAATTAACGATCTGTCCAACCTACTGTTACTGTAAGAATTTGTTACTAAAACCGCATTTATGAAGTCAATGTTTTGAAAATGACGTTTATAGGCTTCTAATATGATGTTTGATACGTACAGTACCTACCAAAGAAAGTTAATAAATTTACGAAATAACAGTATTCAATTTAACTAATTTCCCATCTCTCATCGGAATCTGAATCGAGAGAAGTCGCCATGATAAGAAATGTTCTTCTCAATCTATCCACGCTGTGGAAATTCCGTCCATTGTCCTTTGCAGGTTGAACGAAATCGACGATTGGTTGGCCTTCACTAATGGTTTAAAAAATAAATTTACATATCGTTTAGTACAAACTATAAACATAATTAAGTACATTCAAAACATAACAAATCACTTCGGACGAAGTTCACCAAAGAAATTAAACACAATTAGCACACCTACCTAATCGATCAAGACTATCAGTTTCCTGCGGGACTGTTCGAAAGAGATACCGCGGCCCTGGAACATAAAGGGCAAAAGAAGGAACATGGGTGGTTTTTAGTCAGTAAAAGTCTAACACTCCCTTCCGCTCCGCCCAGAGCGGGAGGAGTCATTTGATGATTTCCCACCCGAAAAAAAAAAGACTATCAGTTTCATCATTGTTGTGAAATATTAACACTGACAGTAATTCTTGAATTGGGCAACATCAGTGTCGTCTGCTGAGCGTGTCCCCCCAGCACATTGATAGCCTCCTCACATAGACTCATAGACTGCCAAAAAATGGCTCCAGCTTTGATCGGGTCCGACAACCGGCAAGTGTAAACAGGTGCGCGGATATCCGAATCAAATACGGCGCCCGACAAAGGGAATCTGTTGTAATGTACCTACGATTACGTAACAAGGGCCAAGAGTTTTGTCAGAACAAATCATTTAAAACAATAAGAAAAAAAAGTTTTTAAGTTAAATATTTAAGCATTTTTACATAATAAAATGTTCTAGAAGTTCACGTTAAACTCTTTTTATTTCTTCCAAATTTTGTTGTTTCCTTAACTTTTATACGATTTCTCTGCGTTGCCTTGTTGATATTATGATTATGTAATTAGTTTGTTAGCACAGTGAAATATTGGGAAATGATATTAGGGCATTCGAGTAAAAGTACCTACTGTTTGTACACCTATCCATACTTTGTATCTAATATTCAGCGTCTGATCGGGCTAAATGTACCTACCTATTTCTATAATACATATTTAGCTGTCTGTTCTTTACTGATTAATTTCCTTGCGGGATCCAAGACAGTTAAATTGTTTATCCGGGACTGTGTCCAGCTTAGTCAAGGTAGGTAGCAGGTTGGTGGTAGATAGGTGGTAGGTAGCAGGTAGGTAGCAGGCAGGTTGTAGGTAGGCACTGCTAGTGAAGAAATAAAATCATTTTTATCGTACCCGTGAAAACTAGGATATGCCACCCCTCTTCCTATCTAATTGCGTCGGTACATCTTAAATACACCCTGTCTACGTAACATCCGGCAGGCGGCAGGAAGTCAAGTAGGCGACATGATACAGGGATATCCGTGACTGCCAGACCTACGTAATTTTATAAAAGTTGAATTTTTTTCTGTAGAAATACCTGACTATTAGTGACGTATACGTTTATGAGTATTTGTTATAATTATGTAAGAACAACCAACTTTTCATAAAATCCAATTGTTCTTACCTCTGTAGTACGTAGTATTTTATTATCTGTGCCTATAGTAAGGTACTTCCACAGATAAAGTTTCAGCTTTTATAAAATGACGTAGGTCATGCGTATCTAATTGAACTTAAGTCTGGCGCTGGCTACATGGCTCTTTTGGCTCGTGTCTGTAATCGGAACTCCCGGTTGGGATAAGTATTCTACTCTTTGGTAGGAACAAACACCGTACGCTTTCCACAAGCAAGATCACAACTGGTTACCAACAGCACCATCACAATGGCATTACATTCATACGATAATAGAACGATGCCGCACTCATGCTGCCATAGACATTATCAGACTGTTAGTTTCATGAAAACAGGTGGTAGATAACCGAGAAAAAATCAATAAAACAAGCATCTGTCGCAGTAGCTCTGTGATCTGCCGTGAATCTGTGTCAGTTTTGACAAATAGTTATGTCAGTCATTATTGAAACTTAATATGTGCAGTTATGTTTAAATTGAATAAAATCATTATTTTACTGATGAATAATTTGTATGCAGATGTAATGAGAATATCTATTTACTTACCGAACACCTCACATGCGTTCTGAAGGTTAGTTATTGCTTTTGTGAAATAATAGAGTTAACTTATGTATATAACTAGCTGTTGCCCGCTACTTCGTTCGCGTGGAAATTTTGGTGTGTATGTGTGAGTCTGCCTCGTTGGTCGAGTGGTCGCAAGTGCGACTACTAAGCAACTCCTCGAGGTCCTGGGATCGATTCCCGGGTCGGGCAGTGTTAAAAAAATATGTTTATTATAATTACATAAAGTAACAATGCACATAATTGGGAGATAACCTTTTAAGCAAGGAAATGCTGTTGTATCTTCGCTTGAAAGAATCAACGGCAATTTTGAAAATGGAATGTGCAGTCCGGCCACCCTTAAGCAAAGTTGTAGCAATGCGCGAGGAAGCCACAACCACAGTTATATGACGGCACGGTTCGCGCAGTGACTGAGCGAATAGCTGCTGCGCTGCGTGTCGCGGGTTAGATTCCCGCACGGAACAAAATTACAATGTCATGGATTTTATCAAATACTAGCTGACCCGGCAGACTTCGTACTGCCTCAATCGATAAATAAAAGACCTAAACTTTTGTATAAATTAATTTCACATTGACTCTACATTTTATTTAGAAATCGTTTGTATGGGAAATAGAAAAGGGCTGTTTTTAGGGTTTTCCCGGAAATTATTCGATTTTTTCTCGCCTTTTAAACCTTCCCTAGACCTCCACGAACATTTCAAGACTAAGACAAGATAAATCCGTTCAGCCGTTCTCGAGTTTTAGTGAGACTAACGAACAGCAATTCATTTTTATATATATAGATAAATTTTGTTATCATTTTTAAACTTTTTAGAAATATTTTTTCGTACTGTGTAGATTGGTCAATTTTTATTAATTAATTTATGATTACCTGTCTTTTGAATGAAAAAAACTAAAAGTATACATTAATCTATTTGGAAATGATTTGAAAACATAAAGCATTATAATAAAACAAAATACCTCGAACTTAAAAAAACTGAAAACCGGTTGGGGATCGAACTCGCGAACAATGTTTAGTATTTTTGGAAATCCAACACCATTAAAAAACCAAATAATCACTAAAACTGGATACTTGCTGCGATTCGAACTTGCGAATCCTGGTTTACAGGGCGGTCGCTGAACCGCTAGGCTACTTATTCCTATTATAATTGGTCTAAAATAGCCGTTCTATTGTTATGACAGTTGTCAGTTGTCAAACAGTTGAAGAATATGGACATAATGCACTATTGTTCATCCCCCTAAGTTTTTAGCGCGATAATATATAGCCTATGTGTTAATCCAGAATATAAGCTACCTTAATACCCAATTTCATCCAAAACCGTTAAGCCGTTTGAGCGTGAAGGAGTAACAAACATACACATATACAAACTTTCGCCTTTCTAATATTAGTGTGATTAGTGTGGTATACCCCGTCACGTCATCTGACGCAGAATGGAGCACCTAACTAGTTCTATCCAACTAGATAATCACTTGCCTGTCCATCGCGTAATGACAAACACGTGTATGGATAAAGCTAGCTATAGCTACTTGTATTACAGGTAGACATGTAGCATCCCGACCTATCTCAACATAAGGCAATGTTATCTACGCTGAACTGTGCCTACTCAACGAAAACCAGTCACGCGCACTGAATATATTATTTAAAAAAAATAAACTATAGAACGATTCTATTTCCCTAATAATATTGTTTTTGTTATCATTGATATTTTAAGTTCATTTTACATATGAACGACTGCCCTCGGGAGTCTTCCATTTCTTATCATCAGACTGCAAAGCTAATCGAGTTATTTTCTGTTTTCAGATTTCCTGAGCCACGGGGCTAGTTTCAACAAAAAATACGGTTAGTACAACACATACCAGGTACCTAGTTTACTTATGAAATCATAATGTTTGCCCTAAATATGCACTCGTAATGATTAACATCCTATGTCAACAATCCAACAGAAGAAAATAATGATGTAAATTATGAGTGAATGTTTGAGCACTTCCTGCGTGGTTACTGCGTGGTCGCTGCGTGGTTGCTGCGTAGTCGCTGCGTGGCCAGTGTGGATCGCGAGTGGTTGTCGTGTTGAGCGGACATTTGCGACGCCTACCTGCAAAGGCGTCGCGTGCCGCAACAAATCTTTAATTTTCATCGTTGCCTTTCATTAGAATTACACAATTCACACTGAATCAAGAAACTTTGATACTATTATTGACATCGAATGTCACCCAAGAAACAAACCGAATCGAGAAAACAAACTCAATTACAACGCGATATAAGCCTAACTAAAGACTTTCTGAACACAAGTAGTAATTTTTCAAAGCACAGTTTAGTTTTCCTTCACTGTCTCTTTTCTGTCTTTAACTTAATCCTTTGAGAATAGTGATTACATAATATGAATAGTCGAAATTACAAAAATTATAAATAGCAGTAACTTCGTTCCCCTTGCTGACGTTAGCAACAATTGACGTTAGAAATAACTCGTAGAAAAAAATCCTTTTTTAGAATGTCCGAAAATATCTTTCTTGTTTGTAGAACATGTGGTAATATTTTAGGAATAAAAGATTTCCAGTACCTTCCATTCGTGGACGTTAATAGCTTCCACCATAAGTATATTGATGTAGGTACACAGGATTTAAGGCATTCTGCAAATTAAGAGATGACTTTTACTTTTGGCATGCAAAACATTGTGCTTTTGAGTAAATGAAATTATGGAAAGTTCGTGGAGATAAAATTTAAAACATGTTCTCGTAAACAACGTGAAGAACTGTCCGAACCGTCAATATCTCTAAAACCATAACGTCCCAAGTATCGTGTTTCTACCCCCGTTTTAAATGAGCAACAACAGCAAATGATCATGACTTGTCTTCGCCGTATGAGTTGTATCAATGATAGCCTAGTCAGAGTTGTTGTCAAACTGATAATCAAATGATTTTGCGGTTGCAGGGGCATTGGAAAAGTGTTTTTTTTTTAATATGCGTGTACTAAATGGGACACTTCTACCTAACCCTGACTCTGACGATTCTGATAGCAAATTGGAATCTATAGAGTTACTTATAATGTTTGAAAAGGGAATACGATTTGTGATAACGCCACTTACATTATATTGGATATCTGTTATCAAATCAGAAGTGTACCATACTGGATAGCAAAACCTAGACCCATGCTTATTTACTAAAACCTGTTCCACTGTTTTATAAAAACAATTTAAAGCCGCCTCAGAGAGAATATAATGTTTTTAAGTTGAGTTGATGGGATTGCGTTGCGCAACGTGCCACCCTCTGGTTGCCTAAACGCTTGACGTCACGACTCAGGAAGCTCAGAGAAGCACAGCAAACTCTGAAGAAATCAGAAAACATTTTTCAAGGGCATGTCGTAACGTCGCGCGTCGGGCGCTGTAATTTAAGGCGGACAGAAAACTTGCAACATCGTTTGAAATTTATTTAATACTAGCTTTTACCCGCGGCTTCGCCCGCGTGGATGTCGAAAAATATCCGATGGGAACGTACTACCGGGATTAAAAAGTAACCTGTAGGTTAATCCAGGTTACGGTAACAAGCGTCGGCGGTGGACGGAAAACGCGCTCTTCCAGCCCCCCTAAATGGGTCCAGAGGGACGGCGGACTTGAGTATGACCGGAGATCGTGGAAGGCGCACTAGTTCCCATGATCCCCGGTGCGAGGGTGGGAAGGGAACATGGTGTGGTTTTTGTGGTTAGAGTCCGACAGACCCTTCCACCCGCCCCAGGGCGGAGGACATCCATATGGATTTTCCACCCCGGCAAAAAAAAAAGGTTACGGTAACAAACATAGTTACATACTTTCATCCCCCTTTTTAGGGGTAGAGTTATTAAACACGCTGAGACACGTATAAATTACTTAATTTTCAATCGTCAGCCTAGACTCAAAATTTGAAGATTCTAACTTCAAAATTGACGGACTTTCACGAAAACTCCACGAATTTCCAAAAATTATTTCTTTTTAGATACTTTACTTTTCCCTCTAAGTTTCAAGTCTCTAGGACCAGCGGTTTGGGCTGTGTGTTGATATATCACCCAGTCAGTCAGTCAGTCAGTTTACCATTATATATATATAGGTATATATATACATATATATATGATGTAAGGAATGATGTGTATCATCATCTGCTTGCCTTTTCCCCAAGTATGCTGTGGTCGGCTTTCAGTCTAACCGGATGTAGCTAAATACCAGTATATATGGAGCGACTAAACGGAACATAAATAAAAAGACATAAAATCTAAAGTGACTCTAATTTGCTTAGAAAGAGGCGTCTTTTTGATAAAAAAAGTAATCTTATTGAACCTGGTTGCTTTAAGCTGGACAGTTTCAGATTATTTATTTATTTATTTATTTTTTTATTAATCACAAAATCCACAGCTCTAATAATAGCTATAATTATGTACACATCTTTCGAGCACGTGCCAGATTATGTTGGGCGTGGCAACCGAGAACTTATTTCCTATTTTTTCATGTGATAAGACAAGAAATCATTATCTAATTTAGTGAAAATAAGACACTTCTTTGTTGAGTCATAATAATTATGTGAAAAGATCAACCAATCGCTTATTCGCACGAAGTTGTTTACGCTTTTACTTTACAAGTTCACATGCAGGGCCTGCGGCTGTGGCTTTAAATTGCAACTATTTAGGAGCTTTCCCAATCATATTAAGCACTGTTTGATATAATTATTTCGTTTAAAAGTGTAGGTACACAGCAGAACTGGACCTCTTTATTCTACAACTCTCTCTCTTCTTTATTTTACAACTCTACTAAGGTTGAAGCTGCTTAACCGGACAATCCTGTGGTGGCCAAAAATTACTTTAAGGCCCCCAGCCAGGGCTTACAAACTAATCCCGGATATTTTTAAACTTTAACTGGATTTTATAGTTGTGGTTGTTTCGAAGTTTTCGAGAAGTACCCGTTTACATTATTGTAATTCCTTCAAATATTTAAGAAATGATTCTTCTGATTTGGACGATTCTGGACTTAAACCAAAAAATAATAGATATTGAAATCTTTATTGATACTAGTATAACTTTATACGAAAATCACCGATCATAATATATCGGCCAAAATCTATGGATATTGAGGTGTTTTTGAAAAAAGATAAAGGATTGGCATTATATGAGTATTTACGATATTATGAGTAATTCTTATTGTGCTTCTGTTTGTTTTTCCTTAATCATCATCTGCCTAGCCTTTTCCCAACTATGTTGGGGTCGGCTTCCTGTCTAACCGGATGCAGCTGAATACCAGTATTTTACATGGAGCGACTGCCTGTCGGACCTCCACAACCCAGTTAGTGCTAGGTAATACGATACCCCTTGGTAAGACTGGTTGTCAGACTTTCGGGCCACTGACTACCTGTAACGACTGTCAAAGATCTACAAATGACAGCCGGGACCAACGGCTTAACGTGCTTTCCGAGGCACGGAGGAAACTCGGTATGTAATGGGTGGTCACCCATCCACGGACCAACCTAGGTAAGCACGGCTTAACCTAAAGATCAATCCGAGCGGCTGTTCTTATTGTTTTTCCTTAAATAAATAAAAAAAATATAAATAAAATTCTTGGCCATATGGCACTGCGGAAGTGTACCGGCTGTATCAGATCTGTAAAGCCAATGTGACAGCATCCTCCACGCTCGCCGTGACCCGATATTAACTGGCCCCGCTGCGTCGTTCCGGGATGCTACGCGTGGCGTAGCACTGCTGTAGCGCCGGCGTAGCACAGTGCTACGCGTCCCTACGCTGATTCGTGTTCATGGACGTGGGCCATATTCCGCGTCACACCGTGTGTGAAACGCGCGACCACTGAAAACGTGCTAACTCATCATTATCTGCCTAGCCTTTTCCCAACTATGTTGGGGTCGGCTTCCAGTCTAACTGGTGCAGCTGTATACCAGTATTTTACATGGAGCGAATGCCTATCTAACCTCTACACCTCGTTAGTCCTGGGTAATAGAATACCTGGAAAACGTGCTAACTATCAAACAGTATACTCACAATACTTGGAAACATAAATAGTTATTAGTCCGCAAAACAAAAAAAATGGTTAGTAAACATAAGAAAAAAAAAACCGGCCAAGTGCGAGTCAGACTCGCGCACCGAGGGTTCCGTACAAACCTGTAGTTTTATTTTTTTTTGTTAATCGCATAACAACGTTTGCTGGGTCAGCAAGTCTAATATATAAAATTCTCGTGTTGCGGTGTTTATTTCCAAACTCCTCCGAAACGGCTGAACCGATTTGCATGAAATTTTGTGTGCATATCGGGTAGGTCTGAGAATCGGCCAACATCTGTTTTTTTTTTTTAATCGCTGAACAACGTTTGCTGGGTCAGCTAGTAAGTTTATGATTATTAAAAAAAATATACTATGTGATGTAACTAAAAATTTAAGATTTTCGGATTTTTTCCTATATGTGTACTTTATAACGTTGCTTCATGCCAAATTTCAAGATTCCAGGTCGTCTGGAAGTATCCTTTAGGTTTTGATTCCCTTGCGAGTAGTTGCGAGTTTCAAAATATGCGGCTTTAATTGCTGTATCTTTTGATTGCGTTGACGTAGAAGTTTGATTTTGTTACAGCTTAAAGATATTATAGACTTGAGTATTTGTTAAGAATTTCAATATAATACCACTACGCGTTCATGAGTAAAGGGGTAATAAGTTTAAAATTATTAAAAATATTTTTATTATATGATGTAACTAAAAATTTATGCTTTTCGCAATTTTTCC
The DNA here is from genome assembly GCA_950022335.1 of Eurois occulta. Classification (NCBI taxonomy): domain Eukaryota; kingdom Metazoa; phylum Arthropoda; class Insecta; order Lepidoptera; family Noctuidae; genus Eurois; species Eurois occulta. Next base: position 12,347,761 of record OX465477.1, on the reverse strand, counting down.
TTTATCTGTGTTATAAGACGTTGCTTCGTACCAAATTTCAAGATTCTGAGTTCACGGGAAGTACCCTGTAGGTTTTGATTCCCTTGCGAGTAGTGGCGAGTTTCAAAATATGCGGTTTTAATTCCTGTTTCTTTTGATTGCGTTGACATAGAAGTTTGATTTTGTTACAGCTTAAAGGTATTATAGATTTGAGTATTTGATATGAATTTCAATATAATACCACTACGCGTTCATGAGGAAAGGGGTAGTAAGTTTAAAATTATTAAAAATATTTTTATTATATGATATAACTAAAAATGTATACTTTTCGCAATTTTTCCTATATCTCTGCTATAAGACGTTGCTTCATACCAAATTTCAAGATTCTGAGTTCACGGGAAGTACCCTGTAGGTTTTGATTCCCTTGCGAGTGTCGAAAATTTGCGGCATAAACGGGAGTATCTTTTGATCGCGTTGACTTAGAAGTTTGATTTTTTCACAGCTCCAAGAGACCATAGACTTGAGTATTTGATATGAATTTCAGCTTGATACCTCCACGCGTTCCTGAGAAAAAAGGTCTTGACAGACAGACAGACAGACAGACGGACAACAAAGTGATCCTATAAGGGTTCCGTTTTTACCTTTTGAGGTACGGAACCCTAAAAACAAACGAAATTGATCCTGTACGAGGCCTAAGGGCCCTAAAGGCAAAATCAATGTTTCCGAAGACGGATGGAGTTTCTTACTGGTTGTTTTCCACAGGAAACACAAACCTTGCAGCTATCTTTAATGTTCTATTACTACCCATGCAGGAAATAGGGATATCTTATGTTACTATTTTGTATTCTGAGATCATGCCTAAGATAAACTTTCACCCATCTGCTTACTAAATGAAAAATACTTTTGAATAATCTTAATACAAGAATAAACATATTGCGAATACTAAAGTAAAGTAAATACTTGAAACTAAGTTAAGATCTAACTAAAAAATAAAAACAAAACACTTATTTTATAGAAATAGGAGAAGATTGCGAAAATAGTACATTTTGATATAAGTGGGGGAAAAAAAAAAAAATTAGAACGGAAAGTATTTTTGTCAGGAATTATTAGGCATATTTATTTTGCTTTATTTGTGCACTTTGCTATCGCCAGGTTGAAGAAGAAGCAATGGTATGATGTCGCTAAACAGCCTAATAATGTAAAAAAATCTAATATTTTTTAATTTAGAACACAAATAAATGTTAATAAGTTCATAAAAGTAAATTTTTGTTTTAAATACTTAATCATGTTTATCTATGTTATTCTATTTATAAACAATTTGTATATTCAAAAAATATTTACGCCGTAAAGACGCATATCTCTTTGCCGAGATTTAAAAAGAAAAACAACCACCGCCGACTATAGTCATTGAACCCATTTGGACATAGTTTATGTATGTACTAGGGGGTACTATCTGTGGAAATTATTCTTTCAGCACGTGTGCGGAAAAATATTAAAAATCCACGTGTGTAAAATACATTGCATGTTGAACCTAATCGTAGTGCGCTAAGAACCAGTTTTCGAAAAAGTGTATTGAAAAATATTTTTCCGTAAGCAGATGACTGAAGGACGAAGGTCGGCCTAAGCTGGATGAATTTTTGTAACTCTTTCATGCAAAAACTACAGAACGGATTTTAACGAAATTTGGCGCACAGATAGTTTATGACCTGGGTAGGATAATTTTAATCCCTGTAGTACGATGCCGTGAGGCAATTACCGAACTCTAATAGGTCGGAGCCGCAGGCATAATCTAGTGTAAAATAAAATAAAAAAAAACATTTTGAAAATTCTTCACATTGTTATTTGTATGTCTGATCATCCTTGAATTTTCTTTTTACCATATATTTTATTGAGTAATTTTACGCCTCAAGACGATTATCGTGAAGCGTTGTTGGTCTAGTGGTCGCAAACATGAATGCTGAGCGTGAGGTCTTCGGTTCGATTCCTAGGTCGAACAAAGAGTTTGTGTGTTTTTCCATCGGAAATTTATCAGTAGCAGAACGTAGTCTGGATTTGTGCCTGGTTGATAGGAATATGCTCGCCCACTATTATGGGAATACATCGTAACTGGCGAAATGTGGGGGTACTATTAGGCCACACTTCTGCCTAACCCTTCGAGATTACAGGCGTGATGTGTAAATTAATTGCAAAGTTTCGAAATAAATGAGTCTCGAATATCGTCGAAAATTGTACTGTGGAGGTGTTGCTATGTTCGAGTTCTGCATAACATGGATTAGGGACGACGTGTGATTGTATGAGTGTGAGTATGTGTGTGTGGGCGGGTTCGGGTATTAGCGACCACGTGACCGGCTGGCCTACTCTCGTCTAGCCTAACTTAATGGCAGCTATTTATAGACATACGCGTAAATTGATCATCAGTATTGCTCCTGTACACTTGTACATTGGACAACTGTACAGCATGGGACCGGCAGCGTCACCTTACTATGTAAGGTATATATCTATCTATACGATCAATTCACTGCACATTCTAAAATGTTTGTATCTTTATGTTTATAAGGCACATAGGCTTAATCTAATAAAAAGATTTGGTGTTTTAGTGAGCTAGCACAGCCGGCATATCGCCTCTAATCTGTCGCTAAGCCACTACTTCGCCGGCTTCACCCGCCACTGGCGCACACTCACACAAGCCGGAGACCACTTCAGGCAATGTTTGTTCCTAGAAAATCTGTCACGTTCACATATTGTAGTCATGATCCTATTTTGGTTCGGGTTAGTAAAGTGCCTAACGATTGTATTTGGGTGCTCGACTGCTCAGCCGAGATGAGAAGACTCAATCACAAAATTAGACAAACACGCAGGTCTCTCACACTCACACTCACTCTCACACGGCGCTTGGCGTGGAGGTGCAAGTATGAGCACTCAGACGGCTCCGACGATCCTCACAGGCAGTGTACTTAAGTTTCGTGATAATAGAGGGAACATGGTTACTTCAAAGATTGCGAATTGAACTGTGTTTCCTAAGGAAACAAATCATAACAGTGAATTTTGGACTCTGGTACAACAATAAAGAATTAACTTGAGTAAACGTGAGGAATAAATATAACTCGCTCTCTAGAACCCTCCACCCCACAGATTTTAATGACATAAATGAAAATTAGACGTCAACGTAAACGTGATATGCTAAAATTGGCAAATCACGTTTGCTGTAAAAATAAGTTTGTGAATACAATAGGGAGCAGTGGGCCCAGCAGGAAGATTAAACAATCACAATTTGTTGTGAAACTGTTGACAAATCGACACAATCACAGCTGTTTGACATTTGAATCTTTCTAGAACTATAAATTTCCTTTTTTTCTCAAAAAGTTTGCTGGCGTCACTCAAAACTTGTGATGTAATTCTGGTGGCAGATGGCAGTACAATTGCTAGATTATACGAGTATTAAATTCGTAACATGCATGGGAATGTATCGCCCGGCCTGCAAGTCGCGTGCGCGTCCATGCTAGCTCGAGAGGAGCCACCCACAGCACTCTCAGCATGTACTCGTACGTGTAGTGTGGGCTCCACTTGCCACTTATCAAAGGTATAAATTGCAGGACGAAAGTTGTCAATCTTCGACTCTTCTCATTACTGCCCAGCTCGTTTTTGCAGTCTGCATTTGTGACCGGTTTGTGGCAACAGGCTTGCCCTCTGTTACATTTACATGGAACTTAAAGATAACTTGCAAAACCTAGATGTACTTTACGGATCTTTGCCTAACCCTTCGGGGATTGCTAACGGGGTGATGGTAGTTCTGTAATTTGCTGTTAATTTAACACTAATCATATATTAAGCTACAAAGGGTGCTAAATGCAACGTTTAACGCCTGTGGAACGTAGCTTTCATTATCATCATAACATCGATGTCTACCCGTTTGATCTGAAGTGAATGACAACAAGCCCACACACCGGAGCCACGCCGTCTTGCGTGGACTATGTGCCCATACATACATAATATAAATATAAACGCTCCATTTACATAGGAACACGATACGATATATAACGTTAATTAAGACCGACGAATTGTACCTAGCTAGGCGACCAGTCGCGGCCGTGCTGACCAGTTACACTAAAGTAAATTAAATTTAAAAAAAAAAAATCTATTTACTCTGCATCAGTTAAAAAAAAATACCGTAATATATAATAGCACTTAATTGTCCGTTTTGGTTTTGTCATTTATATTATATTATTATATTGTCCCACTGCTGGGCAAATCGCTCCATTCCTTCCAATGGTCGCGATTCTGTGCTACTTCTTTCTAATTCTCAAAGAAGACATCCAGTTCGCACCGCCATGTCCTTCGTGGTATGCCGCGAACCAGTGGCTCACTGTTTCAGGGCACCAATCCTCAGCTTTACGGGCCCACAGCTCGTTCGGCATGCGACAGAGATGTCCTGTCCAGTCCCATTGGACTGGACAGGACATCTCTGTCGCATGCCGAATTTAAATTAAAGTAATATGTTATAAATGTATAACATATTAATTTAATTTTGTACAGTAATAGATATAAATCACATTCATGTATGCAAGTTTTTAGGATCGGCAGCAATAATACTAACTAACTATCGTGATTGTGTGGTACTGTTGTTCGTTATTTGTAAACGTCATAAAGGCGCAGATTTTAATATGTGGGTTCAATCAACCAAGTGCTTGTACGAGTAGGTGTTCGAACTGGTGAATTACAAGTGTTTCATTCTTATACTCTTTTGTACACCTATGAAGAACATTTTCCGATAGGTGTGATTTAGTGAGTGGACCATTTTTATCACGGTTCAATTTTATCGCTCCGTTACTAATAAATTGAATTGTTAACACAAATATTTCATATTCAGAAAATGCATTCGGTTTGCTGCGTGCAGAGAGTAGGGGTAGGGACCCAGCGACGTGCTGTGCGCAGTGCTGAGCAGCTCCAACCTGTGGACCACTGCGTGTACGGCGGGCGCGGCGAGGGGTGGCCCCGGGGGCGCGAGGGCGCGGGGCGCGCGGGGGGTGCGCGGGGGCGGGCGCACGTGTTTCCGAGCGTGCGGCGCGCACGTGCCGCTGAGCGTGCGCGGCGCGAGCGGACCGACTCCTTCATCATTCCTGCCGCGAACAGCATCGGGAACGGTCGCATCCACAGTCCCTCCGAGAGTTGTGTTTACGGTTCGCGACTTTAGCAAAGATTGAGTGTGTACGGTCGGAAAGGGGCAGCACTCGATGCTGGCCCTCTACACGTCTCGACAAGCACGGATACATCGACATGGGGACTGACTCGGCCAGCGCAAACTGGTACTCGTTTCCGCCCAGCAGCGAGATGTACTACTTGCCACCGCCACCGCTGCCGCCGCCCGGCCCGCGCGGCCCCATGAGCTACTCGCAGCTCTACTCGCACCACTCAGGTACGCTCACCGGCCAGGCTCCACTGCCTGCACTCTTCACTGCCGGCTGCACTGTTTGCCAACACTCTCATTATCGTGTCGCAGGTGGACGGCGGATAATAGACCATAGCGATGCGCACCCGCTCACCCGAGCGCACTGGAGTATGGGACACTCGCCGCGCGCCGGCTGGTCAACAAACAGTAAGCGCGTATCAAATAACTCGGCGTAGAGTCGCACGTGGCGCGAGTGGTTTGGTGTTGTTGTTGACATCAGCTGAGCGGATGTCCACTAACTTATCTTCTGACGACTATACTCGGTTGAGCTACTGGCGCTTGTCGTGCACTTAATATCGTGTCCTGCGTGTCCTGTTGTTTGTTCGCTACAGGAACTGATGGACGCTACTGAAAGCGCCAAACTAGTAGCTCAGTTTTGGGCTGATACAATTTAGATTGCCATCGATACGCTAAGAAGAAGAAGTTATGGCGTGGCTGGCTTATCCATCCTGATCTCGCTTCCGTGCCCCGGTGCCTGGTACCTGTGCCCCACAAACGCTACTCGCCCGTAGAAAGTACTTAGCGCATTCGTCTCAATTGTCTGTGAAAAGTGATGAAACGTCGTACACCATACCATAATTATTATCTTCCAATGCTACTGTCACCGGTGTTTCTCTCAGCTTACTGACGGCGCTGTGCTGGTCCACCGTCAGTCCAACACCTCGGGTCACAGACATTTCTAACCTGTTTAAGTCGTTATCATAAATATTCAACAAATAAATTCAACTCCAAAATGTATGAAATTCAAAATACGTAGCATATGTCACTAGCCCTGATGGCAAGAGTATCTACGTCATATATTTTCTATCAGATAAAACTGCTCGTAAGTCATTCTTGAGATATTTTTGGTATTTAATGCAAGGAACACACGATCCGTCGTAGCTTGCTGGGCTCGCTTGTTATCGAAAACTGCGCGTTGCTAGGCAACGGCGTCTTATCACACCATCGTTCTCTGATAACGAACTACTCTGGACCAACTCGTTGCTATTTTGCTTATTCTCGAAGAGTGCATATTTGCAAACGAAAATAATTTATAATAAACTAAGTTTTGGTCGCGACTTCGCTCGCATGGGGGTCAGATATGATTACTGGGATAAACCCGATAGGACAATTAATAATAAACCGACAGGTTAATTACTTCGAAAATATACCTATGTCTTAATCTTAGTTATGGTCTATCCGTATGCAAAATTTCATCGAAATTCGTTTATCCGTTAAGGTGTGATAAACGAAACCACTTTCATAAAGTATAATACTGGTTAGGATTAGGATGATATTTGTGAAATTACTTGCTAGGTACGGAGAAATGTTATTTTTTCAGGTATAGTACAGACACCAACATAAAATAACCCTAATAGGAGATGTGGAAAGTAATAGTGTGTCGGGTCATTTAGTTCCTTTCAATATGGTTGAGCTGAATGGCGCTGATCCATGCGTCATGTTCGTGAACAGGCGCTGTCAGTTGGGACTGGTCATCTCTTACCTGCCACGGTTTATTTTAACTAAGTACTTTGTTTTTAAATTACTGATATAATTTTTTACTCTGGACGCTCTTAATGTGCACGTCTTTCTACATCGTTCTAACATCTATCTCGACATGAATGATGTAACCAAGATCTTATAACAATATTTTGATTGAAAAGAGTGTCCATGGAGTTTCTTGCCCATTCTTCTCCATAGAGATCTACGCTTTGGAATGGGCAACTACAGTACTTACACAAGTTATTTTGTCTTGTGTCTGTGACTGTAGCTTCGCCTTCTTTGTTTTTCTGACATTCAAAAGTACCCGTTATGGTCTAATTGAAATAAATGCTTTGAGTTTGAGTTTGAAATAAAAAAAACAACGTTATGAAACTAGAAAACCACTAAGAAAAAAATATTTAAGAATATAATCAATACAAGGGAACGTGATCTGTGGGAGGGCGTCATCCGGCGTCATCCGGCGTGAGCCCGGCTCGTTGTATAGCTACTAGTGTGAAACTATACTGTGGGCTGTGGGCTGACTGATACTTAGTGGCCGATATTGGAACACGTGATTGTGCTCTTCATTTTGAATAAGTTTTTTATTATGGGACCAACTCTGGAATCCTGAAAAAAACAATCTTTAGGTCCGGACTCCACCGAAGTGGAGACAAGACGAGAGGGTTGTGTTGCAAACCACCATTGGCATTTAGTTATTCACACTTTTCGTCTCCGCTTAGCTTAAGTGTAACTGGTGGAGCAGAGCGGAGAGGAGATGCCTCGTAATTGTTTACTTGAAGATGAGAAAAGACGTGGGCGGCGTGCGGTGGGTGATATGCTGTCTGGCGTGCGGTGAGCAGTGCGCTGTGTGCGGTGAGCAGCTTGCGGTGACCGGCATGCTGTGGGCGGCGTGCCGATTTGCACATCTCCTCTCCTCTACGTTTTACACATTTCTGTATAGATTCTGTGGATACAGCCTAGCTTTTACGCATCTCCTCTTCGAGCCCTAAGGCCCGGACTCCACCAAAGTGAGACGAGCGAATATGTGCGAAACGAGAGAGGAGAGGAGATATTGAGGAGCTAGGGTATATCCACCGAAGTTGTGTAGAGCAGAGGTGTGTGTACTGCCTACTCACGCCCAGTTTAGCGTCCACTTCACGCCACTGGCGTCTCTTCTCGTGTCCGCTGTGCATGCTGCCTGCGTGGTCTAAACAAATAAGAGACATCTCTTTTCTCTGCTGCAAAGTGTCCACTACAGCTAAGCGGAGAAGAGAGAAGATTATATAATTTTACACTGGTTCACACGATTTGTTTTTTTTTGTAATTTGCAATGCAATCTGGTTGAATCTGTGATGATTTTCAGTGATACGTCTCAAAATCACACCTGAAGTAGATGTCTGATGAGACAAGAAAACCCGAGATCAGTCAGGATAAATAAATCCGTTGCAAACCAAAATTATATTATAATGCAGTTCCACAGACGAACGAAGCACAGGTACTTATTCTGAATTTCCTAACAGCGAGGCAGCGATAACACTCCATTTCGTGGTACTTCTGGCTAGTTGCCTACCATAATCTTGAGTGACGGAGTAATTATAATGATAATAAATAAACAAACAATTAGCCTCTCGTAATTCTTTTATTTGACTGATTTCGATTCTTGTGCCTGCTGAAGTTGTTTTGAACTGGAACACGTACATGTAATAGAAAGGCGAACCTATTGCCATAAACCAAGCCCAAATCCAAGCTCCGGGATACTCGATATCCTAATAGTGGATAAAGAATCAGAAACTTGCAATAAAAAACCTAGCTCCCAGCCTTCACTTTGCAAACACACACCACATTGTGGTTGTATTGGTGTTCTTATGGTAACAGCTTGGTAGCAGACTCGAAAAAGCGCTCTGTCTGAAAATAAGATCTGCCTATTTCTCTACTAACCCTTTGAGTCACAAAAGTAGAACTTCAACGACAAAGTAAACATCACGCTTAATTTTAGGCCATGATTACAAAATAAAGCTCGCATGTGAGTGCAAAAAAATGAGAATACAAAAATAAGTTTTCTGTCACAGAACAAAATTCAAATAATTTATGGTGGATTATAGGTTCATAAGATCCAAAAAACCTAAAAAACTTCCAGAGAAAATATCTATAATCTCCTATTAGGATTAGAAAATGGCATAATATAATGTACACTTGCGAGCAACCAAATGACAAAAACAAAATGCCATAGTTTAATCGATGACGCCACAATTTGAATTCACCTTATTCAATGTACTGCGGCTGGCCAATATCCTTTAATGAACAGCTGATTTTTAAGCGATTTCAGAGTTGGTGTCACGGTAAAAGTTGTTCATTAAGATGAGCACAATGTTATGTTTAAGTTGGTGATTTTAGGTTATTTTAATTAAAAATGTGTATGTCAGAACCGGAAGGAGGACGCGGGGGTTTCGCGGGAAATGAAAAAAGTGGATCTCAGGCTTTTTCCCAGGTATGGGACAGAGCAGGCTAACAAAAAACATGTATATAATATTGTTATGAACTAAAAATAAACTAGAATTGATCACTAATTTATTACCAGTCACCCAATCTATTATTGTGTAGTCGTTCCACTTGATCTCTTCTACGATAAAACTGCGCGTCTCCAACTGCACGCGTATGCACTGCAATTAATTTTTATTACTTGCCAGACCTGCTACTTCAATAATTGAAGCTTTACTCTCCATATAAAATCGTTGATTATTCACCAAGGGGATAACGCATTGTTTACTTCACGGGCGCTATTTTGAATCCCAAACGCAGCGAGGCATTTTACGGCTCCCTAGCAAAGCGAGGGAGCTAAGACTAGAATCCTGAGAGCAATGAGGGATTTAAGCTCGCACAAGACAAAGTTACTTTTATCCCCGAGGAGCATACTCTACTTTTCACGCCATTTTTTTAGGGTTCCGTACCCAAAGGGTAAAAACGGGACCCTATTACTAAGACTGTCTGTCCGTCCATCTGTCCGTTCGTCTCTCTGTCACCAGGTTGTATCTCATGAACCGCGATAGCTAGACAGTTGAAATTTTCACAAATTATGTATTTCTGTTGCTGCAATAACAACAAAACTAAAAACAAAATAAAATATATATTTAAGGGGGCACCCATACAACAAAGCGCGATTTTTTTTTGCCCTTTCTTTATAGATAATGGTACGGAACCATTCGTGGGCGAGTCAGACTCGCACTAGGCCAGTTTTTTTTAAATATGGCGTCGCGCACCAACATTCTAACGTCCCACACGTTAGTGTTGGTTGGTTAATTTTTTTTCCTTTTTGAGGGAAACAAATCGTTCTAGGGGAAATTTCTAGGAAAATAAATCATTGGGAAAGTTGCAACACTAAAAAAATAAGGTTACAACACTGAAAAAATAAGGTACAATTTAGGACATCAAGAGATTCATCCGAATTTGTAATCTTAACTTGCGGAAAATAAGCCGATTGCATGGTCTCATCCGTGAACGGGATCAGGTAAGACAAAGACAGACACATAATTCGATACCAAGTGGTACTTTTTGTGAATAAGCATAGTTATATCTCTGTTTATTTAATTCCCTATTCGAAAATTGCAAATTGTAACATTTTTGGGGAAAAAAATTGAATATGGGGTAAAATCAGAAACGCGATCTAGCAACCCTAGCAGCAGGCGATCATCCTTAGTTGTTGTGATGACTTGCTGCCATTATCGCTACAGAAAAAAAAACCTTAAGCGACTCAATTATTCAATAATTTTGGACTAGACCATTTACGGAATTATTTTTTTTTGTTACCAACCACACCACAAAAATGTTCTAATTTCACTATAAATTTTTAATGTTTATATTCTCTTATTAAATTACCGATTATATAGTAAAAGTTAAAAATACTTAACTGCCTAGACTTATCCCAACTTTATTGGGGTCGGCTTCCAGTATAATCTGATGCAGCTGAATATCAGTATGTTACATAGCGTGACTGCCTATCTGACGCAGAACACAACCCAGTTAGTACTGGGTGGTTAGGACGGTACCTTGGTAAGACTGGTTGGCAGACTTTCGGGCCACTGACTTCCTGTAACGTCTGTCAATGAACTACAAATGGCAGCCAGCCGAACGGATTTACGTACTTTCCGAGGCATGGAGGAAACTAGGTAATGAATTAGTGGTCACCCATCCACAGACCGACCTTGGTGAGCCCGGCTTAACCTGAAGATCGACCCAAGCGACTGCTATTATTTAGCCACGAGCTCCTCCCATTTGTAATATTTTAATTTTAGTTCTAATATAATTACACTGTTTTACACAATTTTAATACCCCAGCTGAAAGTTGTTAATTATTGTTTATTATGGTTTTGAAAATATTTGTTTACCTGAAAAACAACAATCTCTGTAAAAAAAATAAGAATGGCAAATTTTCGTCTACATTTTTTTAGTATTGTGGATTATTTTGTCATAATAGGCCAACAGTCAGCCTCTAACATTATTTCATGGCAAAATCCTTGATAGGTAATCTTCAAAGTCTTTAGATCTTGTTAAAAACGGTCCCCTGATAGCCACTCATACTTCCTAAGTTTTCAAAGAAAAAACGTTAACTTTTGATGACCAATGCAGTAAAACGTTTCTATATCTTTCACAAAACACTTACGAACCCAGTTTTTATCTTGGTTTGCAACAGGAAATCCTATCTATCCTATGGTATCTTTTTAACGAATCTCGAATGGGTCTTCTAATTTTTGCAATTATAAACTGTCCACCAATGTAGGAAAAGACGTAAGAAATTAAGAAAACACTTTCTGCTTTACATTTTTACTAAATTTGAAACAAGTTATTTAGGGTTTTTGTTGAATAAATGAACATGCAACTACAACCCCCAATCCTCCAATCAATCCAAAAATATGTTTTAACAGTAAAAAAAAAAATGTGACATCATAGAATATTTCTGCTAACACATTCCAGGTTTAATTAAGGAAGGTAGTTTAACATGTTTAATCTTGCAACGTATGCAAAAAAGTTAAAATTTGTAAACTTAAAAATATTAAAAATCCACGTGTGTGAAATACATGTTGAACTTAATCGTAGTGCGATAATAACCTGTTTTCTAGAAAGTGTATTGAAAAATATTTTAATTTTCTATTTTTCATATTAGGCTGTTCAGCGGCTCCATACCTTTGGTTCTTCTTCAAAGCGCGGAAAAAAAAACGCAAATTAAATCAGTTTCCTAATCATTCATGACAAATTATGTTTCTTTATATTATTTTATTTCATTGAAAGTGTATTGGAAATCGTTGTTTGATACACGTGGGCATTTGTTACTGCAGTTCTCGGCTCCATAACATTCTCGGCTCGCCTACGGCTCGGTTGTGTGAGTTTCGCCTCGAATGCATTAACAAAGTTTCCCCACATAAGTATATCAAAATGTACTATTGAAAAATTATAAACGAATTAAAAAAAACACTAAAAAGTGGAAAATAACTTTATTTTCGGAAGTAGCAAGTTATCCCTCACAAATCCTTGTCAAGTATCAATTTTACGTTGTAAGAACAAAAAGTGCATATTATGGATGACACATAAGCATAAGTTAATAAAATTTATAAGGAATCACAAGCGCGAGCTTCCTCTACCAAATAAAAAAATATCACTTAAATCGGACTAGTAATCACGGAGAAATCGGTGAACACACATCAGGTGGAATACATAACCTCCTCCTTTTTCGGAAGTCGGTTAAAATGAAAGACACTGTAGCACACGATCTGCTGCTAAATCTCTTAAAAGTCGGTCATTGAGCAAGTGCAGGCTAGCAATGATTGGGTGTCGATATTTTCTTTTAATTAGAATACCATAAATGTTGCCTACATTGAACAGTGTTGAGAATCGTAAACGCTCGTCGCTCGCTTGTTCACGAACACGCATACAACCGAACGCCGCGCGTCGCGGAGAGAATGACGCGCGCGTTGCACTAGTGTGCGGGCACGTGCCGCCGCGTGTGTGTGCCGCGGCTCCTCAAGCGTGCTATTCATTTAACATTATTACATTTAGGTAGCACACACTTCATGAGGCTGCATCTTGTGCTTGCTTCGCAGAGAGCGGAAGCGCACGCCGCGCGTACTGTGCCGCCCGCGTCCGCGCCTCACACTCACGGCTTCCCCAGTTAATTCCGCTATTTGCCGACAGATGTCGCTGATTATCCGATAATATTTGACATTTTCATTTCATTCTTCTGATCTATGCATATTATTTTACTTCAAAATTAACAGTCATAAAATATGTAATGTATTAAAACGGATCAAGGAATCATAGGGTGTCAAAAATTGGTCCGCATCGCAATCAACCGGTGCTGAAAAGGCTGTCAATTAGCATTATTTAATCAGGAATTATACCACCTATAGTTTGTTCCACCTTAAAAGTGATTGAGTAGGTACTGTTTGTTACTGAGGGAGAAATATCCAGCAGTCGTCAGTGATTGTGTTCAATTAACTTCAGCGCTGAATGACCGCGAGGTTAAGGTTAGGTACTACTCGCTGTTTCTCTTGACTTTGACACCCGTGATTCATTTTATTACGGCCGACAGCTAAAGCTAACCGTGTGTTATTTACAATTTATTCAATCTTTCATTCAATATTAATGTTGGATTCTAATAGTCCTTATCATTATTGAACACTTCCGTATTTTGTTCAACTACTTACCTCTTTGTTCTAGTGGTCTGTGAAGGTTTTTCCATTAGGAATGTCTTATAGCAGCCCAAAGTGTGGATTTTTGCCTGGTAGATGGCAATAGGTTCGCCAAGTATTACATAACTCACGAAATTCGAGTGAAGTGTGAGGGTGTAATGCGAACGGTTGACTTCGGGGAAAACGGGCGTTATATTATATTAGGTTATATTTTTCATTAACGATTTTTAACACCACATCCCAGTCAGATCAGACCAGGAGCCTATAAACATACCTAGGATACAACACAGTTAATAAACATCACACTGTGGTTCCTGACACTTCAGATCTTTATCTAGATAGAAGGCTAAACTTCAATTTACACTTCATATAATCGGGGGTTTGGCTTTCGCGGGTATGCTCCAGGATCCCAGGGCCGCCAGACCTTACTTATTTTCTGAGTAACAAAATGTGTGGGATCGAGTAGTATGTACTATAAATGTATGCATATGTGTTAGCTTGCGCCGACATCGACAGCCAATTTTGGTGCTAAAATATTACTTACACTTTTTTCACAAAAGCTTGTCGCATAATTTAAGTACTTGTATTTAATTAGTTTGAAAGTTTTAAACATTAAAATCAATCAGATCTAGTTATTTAATTTACTTGTTTATCTACACAGGTAAATCTCGCGACAAGATTTTATATCACATAAATTGTGTAATGACGTTTAAAGTTGATAGTGAAAGTTTTAAAGGAAAAGTTTAATTTATTCTTTTTAGCGCATTTAAATAAAAGCTTGTTTTACAAAAAGTTTTTTAATTATTAATTTTATTTTCAAATTTTTATTTTTGTCGTAATATCTTATATTGTTCACGATTCACATCCACAGTAGCACTACCGGCTTATTATCTTTGCCAGCGGCTTCACCGGCGTAAACATTAAAACATATTCCATGAAAACGTATTACGGGAAATAAAATGACATTGTCCTTATCTTGGTCATGGTCTACCCGTATGGATGTCACAAGTTCTCCCATAGAAGCCTGCTCGAACAAACTAAAACATGCTGCTCAGAAAGGCCACAAGAAACCCTTAAAGTTTCACCATGTCGTATGATTGTTTTTGGGGTTATGAAAAATCACAACAATAGTCATCATCATCTTCCTGGGCTTGTCCCTAGTATACCTACATATATATCGTAGTTATAAGGAAAACTACCAAAGCTATGTAGGCTGTACAAGTTAATGAGTAATTTGATACCAACTCATAATACTTGACTATCATGTACGGAATGTATATACAAGGTGAATTTTTCAAGTGGGCGTGGATGTCCAAATCCCAAAATATGAGGAATAGCGAAAAATATCAAAGGAGTCTCGAGCCCGATTTTGATGGAAACTAAAACTGCATCATTTAGGTTTTAGAAAAATCAATATTCCTAGCCAGGATTCGAACCCATTGATTTCGGAAAAAAAACACACACAATGTATTATTTCACCATTCGATAGTGTCGCTAATAAGGATCAAATTGTGAGAAGTAATGGCATACGGCAAACTAGAGAAAATCTAATGCAGTTCCATACATACTAAGCTCCATCTCTAATCAGTTAGTTTTGTCGAATAAATCTCTGTTTTATGTATTAGGCACATATAATAAGTAAGTATATGTATTGGAAATGTAACACACTCACATATTGTACATGTAGTGCCAGTCAACGGCGACAAGCGATATGTCACGTGCTATGTTCATGAAAAACTTCAAGAACTTTGAAACTGCAATTGAAATGTAAACAAACAGGTGTTGTATTGTTGGCCATGATTATTGTTTGGAAATTATTCAGTATTGTTGTAGGCTACCCTTTGATTTTAGCGATTCCTTCAACTTTAGCGATAAGCTTGAAGTTACGTGAAATTAGGCTATCTACTCGATCGAATAGTTTGGCAAAACGAAATGGACCGGCGCGAGGCTCGCGCTCGAAAGCAGAGAAAGTGCACAATGTGAACACATCTGCGTTCACAAAGATACCGGCAAGGTCGTTCGCGGCGCTTTCAAAAATCTGTCATTATATCTAAATGAAACGAAGCACCGCGCGCCCAGTGCCCCGCGCCTCGCCTGCACCACCCTGGCCCATGACGCCAGCACTTCGAAACTAACAAATTGCAAAATACTAATACAACGGAAGAGTATTCCCGTACAGGTCAGCCTGTATACATGCAGAAATATCCAGCGCGGTACATGCCGACGATCGAGCAGTAATGTAATAGTTTCTTTCAGTGCCTACTGAAGGATGCAAGTGGTCCCACGGTGTTGTGATGGTGACGCTGGGCCGTCGCCAGGTGCGGCGAGTGTAAACACCGCTGTTATTGTGTGCGCACAATGGCGCGATAACAACACGATAAGCGCCAGGTGACAACCCTGACATTGCGCGTCACGCTCCCGCTTCGCTGCCCTTTCTGCGCTGCCTCCCGCCAAGCTCGTCGCCTGCAGGCTCAGCGCATGTCTCGCCTCCCCTACTCCTCTTATTGTCTTGGTCCACGTTGCTCGCAGACGCTTCACTTCCTTAGCGACGACCTACTTCCACGTCTCATATAGGCCTACCACGTGATGACGTCACACAAGACTCAATGCCTCGTTTTTGGCACAGATATTACCAACTTATCGACTATTTAGAAAGTCAAGCTACGATACTCGGAAGCATTTTCTGAGTACATAGCACTTGGACTAACACTCTACATGGTCTTGTGATAAGCATATTTATAGTTAGAGATGCCATTGAAATTGTTACAAACCTCTCTGCGAGCGAGCGATAAGAATGCAATCGCACGTATGAAAAATGAATTGAAATGTTCATTCGAGATGACGTCAGTAGTACAGGTACCATGGATAAATAAGGAGTAAATGGTATCATTTACTCCTTATATCCTCCGACGGTTGACAGAGGAGAATGAAAGAAAAACACTTGTTGCGCCGACCCCAAGTAACTTGGGACAAGAGCAGGAAGATGATGATGATGAGTACAGCAGCAACACATCTATGCTAATATGCGCATTAAGTGCTGCGGTGTTTTTGCGCAGGTTTCGGCAAAGGTGAAAGTGTTCGTGTTTTTGAGAAAGGAAAAGTTGCTTATTTTTTGTGGTAAGAGGCTCACTGTGTGCCCCCTCCTCGCCTGCGCCCCGCGCCTCCTCCGACCGCCCCGCTCTCTCCCATGAAAGTGAAACCTGTCGGTCGAGCGCCGGGTTTTGGCAGCTGCACCTCTCGCGGCTCTACTGACCATTGTTACAAATTTACAATGTTCGCGTATCATCATAATTATATATGCCATATTTTTTATAAGAGACTTTTTACGGAGTTTTCCATTGATTACACCATAACCAGTAAGCATGGTTAGTATGTAAAGAAACATCATACATTAGAACACGGAAACGCTTTTCATGGTCTGTCTTTGGTTTCTATATAATTCTAACTTATTTCATTGCTTTCTTTATCTACTTAGCTCGTATTTAAACTGCACAAAACAATTAGAAAACTGGTTTTGAGTCTCTCGTCTGCTGTCGATGTATTCGCGGTTTTCAACTCTCCTATAAGAACTCTCTCAATCAAGAAATCAAACTATCACTGCATCTCCACGACACTGGCCGAGGGCACCGTCTCCAAAGTACGGGATGTTGTCTTGGTCGTTAGCTGTACTACAAGTATATGCCACTGAATGAAAATGGAATGTTTATAAACAATTTTCCTATTCTGGGTTAGAAATATAGGAACCAGTTTATTTGAATGACGAGGAAATACTTCCACATTGTATTACAAAGCCGTGGCTCGAAGGAGTCCCTGACATTGAGAATTCTTAAGAAAGTTGACATCTTACGAGGGCTACTTGCGAGCAAACGGATCATAACTTTTGTAAACAAATTATGTATTTAAAGAACTCCTTCTTTAAATAGTTTGTGACGCAATTGTTCACCTGATATGCGGGTCCCAGTGTGCATCTGTATATCAACTGGTACACAAGAAGATACTAATAAAAAATCAGCAAAATAAAAAATCTGGTGTCCCTTAAAAAACTTCAATACCTACTCGACCCAAAGGTATTCTCAGCTGATTATTTTTATGATTTCGATGTTGGTCCCGTGAAGAAAGTGGTTTAGTTTGGTGGTCTGTAACTCTGTAAGGGTGTGCCCCTTACATAATAAGATGCGGGAATAACGTGTGGTGATGCTTGCGTTTACATGTAAAAAAAGCATATCATCATAAATAATATCATAGGTATTTACAAAATAAATAAATGAATGTTTTAACGTGAAGAGTACTCTAACCAGGAAGTTAAGAAGACAGCTCGTATTGTCTACATTGCATTGCTATAGTCCCGGGCCGAGACAGCTCGCGTGGCCGTCAAAAATACTAAACAACAATAAAATGACGATGGAATTAAGCAGCACTAAACAATGCGAGTTCAAGTGTACGCCGATAGCCCCGGGTTATCGCACAACCACGCACACACCCACGCACGTACAGAACACTTTCATTACGCACCACCCGCGCCGCGCTGATCGCTCGCGCAGCCTTTTTTCAATACTAGATACCTTATTATAAAGCCATACTGAACAATTTATGTTTTTCATACGAAGAATGTTGAATGGCGGTGCAGTGGTGAAAATTAAATATAGGATCGCGATCTACATTTCTCATTTGTTTTTTTTTTATTAAATACGTACAGAAAATAAAATACCAAGTTAAAGAAATCGAATATTGTAGAAGCGTTATTCCATAACGGAGTGACAATTTTACTTTGCAAAGTTAATTCTGTTAGATTTGGAAAAAAATCGATGGTCGCTAATTATTGAAAGACAAAACTTTTCTGGAACAGAAGGGACAGAAGTTTCCTTATCTACTTTTGTCATGATCGTGTGACTTGTTACCTTAAGCAGGTACTCCCCGAACTTTGTGCCTATCGTATTTGATGTAATGTCATGCAAGTTGGGTAGGGGTACCTACTGCACGACTCGATAAATTCATCCATTGTACTTGTTATGTGCAATGTAGTTTTGTCAGGTGTTGTGTTTCACTTCCGCGGTCCATTGTGACGTGTTACCCGAGATTTCTATTGAATATTGTAAGTTGGAAGAAATTCCTTGAAGTTGTTTGATTGATAAACACGGTCGTTTCAGTGTTTGTATCTGATCAGAACGCGAATGTGTGCTAGATACCGCCGTCGTCACCTCCTCTCTGTCCGGGTCCTTCGCGGACACCAGCTCTGTCCGTGCACTCGCACGTGCCAGACACAGGACACAGGAGCGGCGCGAGACAAGCGGCTGCGGAGGCTTACCTCCCTCAGCAACATGCGTTTGCGCTGTTGAGTGGGATCCTAATGACTGTGGTACAAACAATACTGGCCATTCAATTAATAGCAAGTACAGTACTTGTAAAATGTAGGTTTTTTTATTAACTTGACCAAGTTGCCAAAGAGTTTTTTTTTTATTTAATATGTTTTTCTATTTATACGATCTTTGATTGAAATTCGTTAATATGTTGATTATTGTATTTGCTACTACGATCGCATAATACCACATGGCATTCAAACTGCACTGATTTATGTTGGGGCCAATATTAGAATTTTCTAGAAGTCACTCGACTACCTTGTAGATACCTAGGTGAAGGCTGGCATTACTGGGGGTGTTATGTTATGTTACGTGACTCGTCAAGTCGCAGCCTCGTGTCGCGATTTCGCGGTGTCGCTCGCAAACGAATGATACAAGAAAAGGGTTCCTTTGTCAAACGATTGTAGGATTGTGACACTTCGCCAATCGTTCCATGTCGGTAACTCAAACACTCTACAAAACAAAAAGACTGCTCATAGTTTCAATACACAATGGTGGGCAGTGAATGTCACTGTAAAGTACACACCAACTAGTTGACTGTTCCTGGCGATAGGCGACGCCGACGCCTCGTCCTTCACACTTAACATCGCTATGCCAGCCTATGGGCGGTATCCGACTTGGATAACGACTTACAATAAAGAATTCATCCTTTTTAGCAAGTTCATTCAATAGTATCATAAAGTTAGCCTATCCTAGTCCACGCCTATCCCAAGCTGTGTCAGAATGTTCTGCCTCCCACTACCCGTATCCAGTAGTGCTAGATATCTGGATACAGTTTATCATAACATCCATGATGTATTTGATCACAACAAGCCTACCTCTAATAGTGTTACAGCTTTTGCTGAAATGCCCAGTTTTTTGAATGTGAAATGGTTATTTAAGTTAGTACTCGTTGCCTCTCGCAGTGCCTCAGTGCCTCGGTGCTTCGGTGCCTCAGTGAGGCAGTAGTGTGTGCGAAGAGTTCGCGAGCCTATTTTTTTGAGTAGACTGTCTCTGTATCAGTGTTCCGAATGTTAGGTGAATATGGCAAATGAAACAACTCCGAGTTATTTAAACCTTCCGTTCGATATTATACGTACATTTCGAGCCAATTATAATAAAATAAAGTTTAGCTCGGCCGATACCCAACAACAACTTGAATATGAACATTATTGAGTGACAGTGATCAGTCTCGCATATGGAGGACGCAATAGGGGTGGAGGGCGGAGGAGTTAGAGGAGACGAGCCAAGTGTGGATATTATCTCAGCTTCCAGCATCAGCCAGGGTGCTATCGGGCCGTGCGGAGCGGACATTGAAGACTCGCTCTTGGTTCGGTCTTGGTTGCTTGCGTGAACTGTATTTGTTATAATAAACTGTATAAGTACGTTTCTAGAACCTATCTAGTATATTATTTAAACTGGTTTACAATTCTCACCACTGACTTGGATTTGTTGTGAAATTCCTGAAAAAGTGCTCTTGTGTGCGATGTGAGTCAACGCCAGCTGGGCGCGCCGAGTAAACACCATTGTAGTCGCTATCGGCGCACGCGCTGCCCCCCCTCAATGTACCCCCCACCGCCCCCAGTCGTCCCCCGCCGGTAGAAACAATCCGATATTATAAAATGCAATAAAAAACATTTTTCTGCTTTTTTCTGAATACTTTCCTGAGGTTGTAGGAACTAGACTCGAAGTTGTTTTAAAGTACATCGGATGAATGCATCTGCATAAATATGCAAATACATAAAACATTTAAAAAAACGTTCAGTAATGTCAGTTGATGTAGAGAGGTCATTTTTAAGCTTACAATAGTTAGTGAAAAACGCCACAAGATTGCTCTAGAAAATATTTAATTGTGTTTTGCCAAAAGAATTAAAACTGATTATTAATAATACATATTGTGAAAATAAACTTAAATTCTAATAATAAATAACATTTCAATTACCTATGCACACTTCACCCTTTTTAGTACATATTTTGAAATTTTGATAGTCCATATAATCCGATGTCTAGTGATAATGATATAAATGCAAGCAAACGCAGACGCTTTAGTGAATCACTCTGTATAAGTGTATAATATTACATTTCATAAACAAAATCATTTCAGTTTCGGTTCACATCGATTATCTTTTCACAATAATTATGTCAAATACATTTAGTTAGCTCACCGTCACGTGTGACTTTGTATATATTATGTGAAATAATTTTTGTAATTGGATCAGGACTTCGAGAGATTACCTCTTTCTTGGAAATAGTAAAAGGAATCTATTTATAATTTTAGTTTACGTCATTATTATTCTCCTACCTTTATCCCGATTTATTTGGACTTATCACATTAGTTTAACTCTTTAATAAAATATCAAATGTAATCGGAGCAAAACACGATGTTACAGAGCCTGCGATATATGCGCTACTCATATTACAATATACTCGTATTGTTTGTTATTAGTGTTTCATTATAATGGTTATGCATTTGAAGAAATCAATTTTGAATAATGCTAAGTTTGCAACACTATAGGGGCTGCCTTGTAAGACGTCAAAAATTACTTGGTATATCATGACACCTGTTCTCCCCAAAGACTTCGAATGAGATGTATACAGTTAATAGGTACACCATCATTCCGCCAGTTCATCTTAAGTCTCATAAAACAGGCCCTGGCGGGTCTATTGCCATCAACCGGGCACGCTACCTAGCTTGCCGTACTGAGGAAAAAGATAGGGAGACCTAGTAAACCTGCTGCTCAGCTGCGGCGTTTATGATCACTAGACCACCAGGGCAGTAAATAGCTTATGGAGCATTTTTTAATGATGTGTTTGTTTTCTATATTTTGACAAAAACAAAACAAGTAAAAGATAATGCAAACAAAAATACCATCGACGCAGTCATTAGTGTACTTTTCACTTTGCATGAAAATAATGTATGTAAGGAGTAAAAACTACATAAGTCAAGTTAATTCTTTTGATAGGAACTATTATATCGTGAATCGATAATAGTAGCTGTAAAGCGCTTACGCTTACAAGGAGTCGGGAGGACGCCTGCTTGAGGGCAGCGCCCGCCCGCCCGCCCGGTAACCCCCGGGCGAAAGTTCCGCCTTGCAAAAGACTTCAACGCGCGCTTTATCACGTCTCGCGTAATATTCAGTAAGCGCGTGCCGCCGGATGCATAGTAATGTTCATGTGTAACGTTATGGAGGTTCACACCATAGTCAACTCGCAACTGGTATTTACATCGGTAAGGGTGTGCTATAGAGCTGCGACTTAAGTGATTGTTTCCGGAAAGAGATTTGAATCGATGCCTACGTTTTGCAGTTTGTTTATCGCTTACTCGTTTCGGTTGTTACTTCGAGCAAGCTTTGTGCTCGCCTTACCAAGGAGTCGAGGCAGTGTTATCACTTTATCAAGCGATGTAGTTGTGTAAATTCTGTTTTGTTATTGTATATGAATGGGTACTCGCGAATGATTACGTGATGATGTTAGCGACACAGCGTGCTCGTATAACCTAGTTGTCGGCTTTGTTTACAAGCGGCGTGCGACACGTGCGCTCTTGTATACATACGACATGCGCGGTACGGTGTGTGCACTCATCAGTTATCGGCGGCGAGAGTGATCGCGTAGAACATCGCGGCTATTATGTCACCGCAATTAAAGACTGTATGTTGCGTGCTCGGAAGTGCAAGTGGGGTGGGGGGCGGGTGGGGGGAGGGGGAGGCGTGTAGAGAGGGGGGCGCGCGGCGGGGCGGACCCGCGTGCTCGGCGCCCGCTCGGCAGTCGCGCGCCGCACGCCGCCGCGCTCGCACGCCGCGTCCTCGCGCCCACCGCGATGAGTGATCACTGAGCGAGCGCGTCCCGAACGCCTCGACTCGACCCCATGGAGTACCAGCATCAACCCTGCCAGCCGCTGGGCCCCCCTGCGCCCCCGCCCGCGCTGCTGCCCCCCGCGCCCCCGCCGCCACTGCCCTCGCTGCCGCAGCTGCAGCACGGCCACGCTCAGGACGACGACCGCTGGAACCAGTACCACATCTGGAGACAACACGTCTTCGTCAACGGTCAGTGTCAATTCTCGCCGACACCTGACCACCAGGAAGCGCGCGCGCACTTTCTCCGCCGAGGCATTCGCGCGCTCAGATTCGTGATTGATGCTGCCCCACAGCGCCCCCGAGCTCGGTGCCCGCGTGAGAGCCGTGAAAAAAGAGAAAGTGCGCGAGCGCCGATATCAGCCGAACTTTTCGGTCGATTGAGAGTTGTTGGTTTCGGCACCGGGGCCTTTCACCCGCCGCAGTCGTTTCCGTGATTCCTCAGGTCCCCGGGAGCCCGGCCGAACACGCGCCGCTCGCGGCGACACGCGTAGCTTTTGTTTTTGGTCGCGGGTCACGTCTGGCGATAATGGGCGATAACGCGAGCTGGTCGCAGCCCCAAGGCCTCGCCCGCACTTGTGTCAGTACCTACACATTCTGACATGTTCTGTGTCCCGGACTGTGTCCCCAGAGTGCTTTGGTCCAGGAATTGCGCGCACGTGTCGCGGCTGGTGTCTGGTGTCTGTTATCGCGTTAGGCACGTGTATTTGTATCGCATTCCGAGCGCGGGACGCCGATCAATATCATAATATACGATTTATACTGCGTTGTTCGCCGCTCTTAGTACTTATTCGCTATAGAACACAAACGCCTTAATGTTTGCGAGCAGGCAGAGGCAGAAGGCACTTCGCCCTTAAACCCGATTAGTTCGGTAGGCAGCACAGGAAGCCCTAGCAGCGAGCGTACAACAACATGCTGACCGGAATACTGCGTTAATGATATTACAGTATTACGAGTATCTAACTAAAATTAAACAGAAAACCATAATTTAAGGAACACCTCTCTGCGGAAGTGATTCACAACCAATAAGTTTGTATTATTTTAATACTTTTTTTTTTAGTGCTTTTTACTATTTTATTATTATCGCGTCCTATTTCAATCAAAGATAATGTACGAATGTTGTGGACAAAACCAAGCTCATGCACCAAACTGCAGTGACGTTGTGTTGTTGCACAGAGTGCCCGCGCTTTAAAAAAAATCCGACCAGAAGTTCTTTAGCCCTGGCGATTTTGTGTTACTCTGTGAACGACTTACCGGAAGTGGTTAACAAACAGCCATTGCATGTTATTCGATGAAAAGGCGGGAAAACCAAATGAAAATCCGTTGAAATCCGCCTGGAAAGGGTTCCAAAACAATGTATTGTCCTGTTGAATTCATCAGGGTTTTTATGGAGGTTTCGGTTGATTCGATTCGGTAAGCTTCGAATGGGGTATAACGGGGTAGTCAATCAGTCAGTTAACAGATGAGGCGAACTCAAATTGGGTTTGAAAGGCTTTTCCTAACGATCACTAGCCGATGTTTATAGAATGCAGTAAGAACATTACAAACAAAACTTGAATACAACGTCGTCACGCGAGACATGACTCGTTCACTGAGATAACCTCATACGATCACTTAGTTTATCTTTAAGTTTGTTCTACCACGTTCTTCATAATAATGAATAAAAAAAATACTTCTTTGTTTTAAAAAATAAAAATAAAAACATTATTCTCCCTTTTGTCATTTCCGTAGTGAGGTAGAAAAAAAAATCGAAAAGATTTGAAATCGAATTAAAAATAACTCTGAAGTTGGATATAAATAACTAGTAGTAGCAATTTGTTTAAACTAGCTTCATAACTAAAAGTAAACAATCAACTCAAAGTCAAACTAAGTCAAAGTCATAGTATAGTGTTTTCATATAATTTCTACTATAAAATCGATGTATTAGCAACCTTGTTGCAATGAATATAAAGATCACTCAGATTTTCACAGAGATGCGAACTAAGAGCTAAAATAACGAAAGAGCTACATGACGCATTTTCACTTGAGGCTCTTCATAACATAATTGAATGAAAGAACTTTAGATTAAAGCTAATTAATTTCTTTATCCGGAATTATTTTTATAAGTAAAAGATGCGAAATAATAAGGTCAAATATTTTCTGGACGACTGTATTGTCTTGCAAGTTTGTCATCGACTGTCTTTTGGGACAGAGAGAGAGAAGTCATAATGTAGGTACTGAGTAGGAGTTAGCATGCGCGTGCGCAACTGCACATGTGACGATGAATCCCTTCATGTACCACAGTAGCGGTATCCACTAGCTGGATCCGTAGCCAAATGGCGAAAACGTAACCCTTATAGATTCGCCCTTTTCGTCTATTTGTCCGTCAGTGTGCCCGTCTATATGTCACAGCCATTTTACTCCGAGACTGGTGGCACCCCATAGTTGAAATTTGGAACGTAGGTGTCTTCCATGAACCGCACCACAAAAGTAATATGAAATAATGAAAAAAATAAAAATAGGGATGGCTCTCCATACATATTGTAACTAAGGGTAGAAAAAAATATTTCAAGGCATATCAATAAGGGCCCTAATTTCTAAAATAAAAGGATGAAAATTCTGAAAAATATAGGTTTATAGAACATAAAATGAACTTTCAACTTTCAGATATGGGACTTTTTCGTCAAACTGCAGCAGTAACTGTAGCAGTATATAACCATATTATGAAAATAATATTTTCATTAAAATACCATGAAAATCAAATTTAGTTTTGCTGTTCAGTGTGAATTTACATATGAATGGGCGTTAAAAATATTGCTATTATATTCTATGGTGATACGGAACCCTGTGAGCGCGAGTCCGACTCGCACTAGGCCTGTTTTTTGATTGCTGACGTTTGGTTAAAAACGTCTCGAACATTTTCGTTGTTTAAGAAGTTTAGTTTCCTTTTTTTTCATTGAATATTCAGCTGTAAACAGATCGCTTTAGGACTTACTCGAGTGGCCGCTTCTACGTAAATGTGAAACTCGCTTGTCTTTAAAATAATCATAATCTCCGGGCTTTTCCCAGCAATGTCGGGGTCGGATTCCAGTCTTAACGGATGTTACAGAATACCAGTATTTTACGCGGAGCCACTGCATATAGTACGATACCTCTTGTCTTTACAGGAATCATAATTTTTCATTTAAGTGCACGGCTTTACCATAACACTACTAAAAGTCTCACCTCGACTGCACTTTGTACGATAATATTATGTATTCTTCTTCGAGGTCAGTCTTTATCATCTGCATCCTAAGTAGTAAAGTTAACTGCCAAGTTCATCGCGTGCTCCTGGCACTGGTGCACGCTGGCCTGGACACCTGGCCACACTGTCTCTGTGCGAGCACACGCGCTCTGCTTTTCACTTGAAGCTACATTACCATTTTTGACATCTAACAATATGTATTATAGGTTCATCAATAACTATACGAAGGAGACCTCTAAAGCAGTTTTGAAAAGTCATCCCCTAAAAGGGTTTAAAAGAGGTTGAAAATCTGTATGGAGTTTCGTCATGTTTGCCGATGGAAAATCTCATCGTGGCACATGGTGGTTAAATCAAGTAACTACTTGAAACCTAAAAGCAAACACGGTACCCATAACTTAACGCGTCGGTGCTTAAAAATAAGAAAACATAATCTGAAGCAACTCAAATGTCTGACAATGATGGTAGAGATATAACGCAGAACAATCTGTGCTACTGGTCAGTTGCAGTAGTCCATCCCAAACACGACTCTTCTGCCCATGGTCGCGCGCTCTGCAGCCGTGATCACCAGCAGGTGCCGCTCGGTCGGCAAGGAGCTCGGGGGTATCGGGCGGAGGGGCCAGCGCGTCATCGGTCCGCGTATCTTTTTTTATCAATTCGAGCGTGGCCGCGTACACTTTCACTCAGAATATTTGGGAAAAAGTGGCGACCTTTTGGCGACTTTCTCCTCCCCGCCCCCCCCGACACGCCGCGCGTCCCTCGCTCTCGCCCTGCACGAGCTCTCTTCCGCGTGCGCGTGGGCACAGACCACTTTTACTTTTAAAACTTAACAATGTTCTTCAAGTGATAGCGATCGTGTTAGAAATTTCGTACACCATCGTGGTTTTTAGAACCTTGTTTGAATGCTATATTTAAAGTAATTATGTACTGAGTCGTTTGGTTTGGTTTCTGCTGACTTGCAAAAGTGTGATGAATTAGTTTGGCTTTCCAAATGACGTTATTCAGGTTGCTTAATTATGATTTGTCTGTTCGCCTGAAGTACATGCCACGCTCATTGAAGACAGATAGTTTTGTGATGAGTTTTGCTCGAAACAAATGCAATAAATGGATCTCGTTTAGGATTTCGTCGTTGAGTAAAATCAATGTGTAAGAGCTATGTTGAGACTGCTAAGTTGTTATCATTAATAACTGAAGGCACGCAAATTAATACATGCACATAAATCGCTAATTGGTGACCTGTTGCGTAAGTGGTAAATATAAGAATGTATCGTTGTAGCGCGGGGCGTGGGCGGGACGCAGGCCGGGGTGCGGGGGGTGAAGGCTCCGCGGCGAGAGTAAAAGTAATCTTCCGGAGTGTTTCCGCATCGCCCCTCCCGCCCCGCACTCTGCGCCTCCCCGCGCCCGCGCCTTTGCCTTCCGACTTTTACTTTTCCGCGGCGCACACATGCGCGCGCGCCCCTCGTTCCACTGATCGATCGCCACTACGTCTACCCTCAGTAGTTCCGTCGCTGACCGTTTTGGTCACTTTCTATGCTGATGGTGGTGTCCACATGATGTATTCACTTAACCAACGTGTTGCAATATTTATGTTCCTCTACATTGTAGCCATCAAAATAGGCGAGTTGGTATAATATGGTATTCAGAACTGGTCTTATACAAAACTTGGTGGGTATCATTCACCAATCTGTTGGTCTTCCAAAACGTCGTCTACCGTCTCGTCGGTACCTCAGTACCTTAGTTCGCCAGTATCTTAATCTATTCCTCTTCGATTGGTTTAAGTATGGATGTCTGGCAAAGCAATACTCGGTAGTATTGCTTTGTTCCGGTTTGAAGCGAATACCGAACAATTAGGCATTTTAGCTGTCTCTAGAATACCGACACACCTTGGTATTAATTGGGTTTAAAGAAATTTATGTCTCAAAAGGAATATAGATTACATAAATATGAGAAACTTGTAATAAACACAGTTGTCGTTCGATCTATCGGGTACATACAGTGAGTGATTCACTATTGTTGGTTGGATAAATACAACTTTAACCCATTTTCAAAGATATTCATTGATGCATAGTCTCTTATTTCTTTTGGTAACTGATTATAAAGCTGCACTCCCCAAACTGAAATAGTATTGCAAATATAAATAAGCGACGATGATCACCACAACATCAGGAAGAATAATCAGCTTGTTTATCATCCGAATATGAAGATATTCGGATGGAAGGAAGGAAAAGACGAGACGAAGTATATGGTGCATAATATGACCCAATAACCCATAACATGAACTCTCTCAGTAGGTCACCGAAAGAGGCTCATAGTCAAAGTTGAAAATGTGTTTATGGTTCACAGGCTCCTAGCTGCTCACTGCAGGCACAAACAGCAACAACAAGGGACATTAAACAACAAGCCGCTTTTTTCCATTCCTGAGTTAGTTTGGAACCCAAGAAGTATCACGATTACGACGGTGGCACCTCATAATTACGAAGATGATGCTACAAATTGTATTGTATTTTCAAGGCAGCACAAATGCGTCACCTTATATTTTGAAATTACAACTTTCTCATTCACTTTCGCTCAATTCACACGTTTACGAAAATGATCGCGCGTCGCCGGAAAACGTTGGCTTTCTCCGTTGCGCAAGAGCAGCAGCCACTTCCCGCTCGACGGCACTCCCCCCCGCGTGCCCCGCTGTGCCGCCCCCGCCCCGCACACACCCCGCGCTCCTCGCTCACGGCACTCCTCACCTATTTTCCGAGCAGGAAATGAGTTTGTTACGCAACAGCAGCTTTCCACCGGCGCCGGCACAACATTCCGATCGCGACGTGCCGGCACTGCCTCGTGACGTCATGTGCGATATACCCTGGTTAGCATCAGCCGCCTCGCGAGCGAAAAGATAGCACACTAGCTCGTGGTGAGGCTTCTCTGGACTTCTGTCACATTATCCGCAGTTTTTTCCACTAGATGCGGTTATGTAAGGGGCATGTTATACTCCCGTGCAGTTGCACGCCACAACAGTGGCGATAAGTGCCCTCTTTGAGGAGTGACTGGAGAGGCGCCACGGTGCCCTGACGCAGTTCCTCACCGGACACGGTTGTTTCGGGAGATACCGGCACCAAATCGGGCGGGAGGAAACGCCCGGGTGTTACCACTGTGAGGATCGCCCAAAGGACACGGTGAGCACCACCGTGTCTTCGTAGAGGCGATTAGCGGCGGCGACTTCTCGCGTCCGGCCCTTGTTCAATCTATGGTCCGGAGCGTGACGGAATGGGAAGTCGTTACCTCATTCTGCGAAGCAGTCATGCTAGCGAAGGAGGTGGCGGAACGTGAGCGGGAGAGAGAGCCTCACGACCCAGCCGCCGCGGGGGATGCCCTGGGCGTCGGGTCCAAAAGAGATACCGCAGCCCTGGAACACAAAGGGTTAAGAAGGAACATGGATGTGTTTTGGAGGGCGTCATTTGATGATTACCCATCTGAAAAAAAGGGGCATGTAATACTTGGCATAAGCATACCTAGTAGGTAATTTGGAGGCGCGTCACTTTCTACCGACCGTATCGGAAGAAAGTGAGAGTGCAAGCGTCACCGCGGAGCGCGAAACTAGCCGGTTCCGATACTTTCTCTGATAGGTTGACGTGCCGAATTCTGTTAATCCTGACCACTTATACTTTGTTGTAACAATATAATGGACCATCTCCAGTCTATAAACTCTATTACTGTCTAGCCTAACATAACCTTGCAAAGTGTAGGGAGTTACAGTTGCATATAATGGTAATGTTGTGATAGTAACAGACGCGTTTCACTTTCTCTGGTTACGTTGAAAGTAAGAGCGGAATCATCGCGACGCCGCTCTGAACCTTTGCGTCAATATAATTTGTTCAAACTCCCGTTATTTTATCAGCTCATAATGCATCATAGTCTAGGTTCTGTAGGCTCTCAAACTTATAATATTTACCTCTCACCTACAAATGTTGAAAAGAATATTGAAAATATGAAAGTCAGTGCTCCTCGTCAAACTTAAAATTTTGTTTTAAAAGAATCGTTATATAAATAAAGCCCACCCACAATATTGAGCTTTTTTCCAAATGATAACTTTTTGGACACATTTTTTGCTCATGTACTTAGGTGAGAAACCGATTATTGCAGTAAATGTCACTGTGTAGCTAACTTCATCTTTCCCGAGTTGCTGAGCGGATCTGGGTCAACTTCGAATACTTCCAATGTATTCGTTGACTGCTGCCGGTTCGCATCTCGTCCTCTATTGTAGCCTCTATTGTAGAGCATTCATGTTTATTAAGGAAATGTTCTTGAGTGCGTGGTGCATGAAGGTACGTTTGGAGCCAAAGTGAGGTGGCTTGAAAGAAATACCGTGCTGCTGGCTTCCGTGATGAGATAGTTGGTATGACGCTACTTGGGTGCTTCCGGCACTAATTATCCAGGGAGTCCAGAACCTTAATAACTTTCAAGGGGACTGAATAACAATTAAATTTTTTATCTTGGTCTCGTTAAATTTTAAATTATGTCATACTTGAATTGAACGGCTGATCGGACCTAGACGAAAGCAAGTTGTTGATCAATACATTAAGCTGATGAGAAGGAATTGAGCAGGTGTACTGGGTTTTAAAAAGTAGTTGATGCCATAGAAATGAGTGTAATGGTCAGGTGCATCAGTAGTATTGGTTGTATAAGAGAGGAGTGCGGGAGGGGGGTGCGTGCGGAGCGAGGAAAGCGTGGCGCGCGCGCATGTAACGCCGCCACTGGGTTACTTCCCGCTTCCTGCCGCCTGCGCTTGCGCCGCTTTTTGTGAAGGAAGCAGCAGCAGTGCGCGGCGTCGCGTGCCATTCCCACGAGCAGTATTGTGTCATTCTGTCAGACACGCGTGGCGCACAAGAAATTCTTCTTGTCGGCTTCTCGTGTCATGCTTCTGCAATTCCATGTCAATTCACTACGTAGTAGGTAGTGAGCAACTTCTTCTAAGATTACATCAGTATTGTTATAGAACTGACAGTTTCTTTGAAACTGTCGCGAAACTTATTTTGTAGCCGAATAGACTTCAAAATAGGTTTTGTGTCTTTTAATAACACTAGTAGAACTACCTTAACTTCTATTATATCTATAAGAGAATTATGTGGTTTCCTCTTAACAACGATTTGTTTGAAAGCCGCACACTAATTTGTCTATCATGGGTGTTTCCTTATTTCGTGGTTCAGCTCGCATCTTGTCGTATTTAATTTAATTTCTCACGTTACAAATAAACAAGGACTGGCTTGACTAATATTATTGTCCTTTTTGGTAAGACATTGTATTTATGCATGAACTGGGAAGGTAATCGATTTATTATCGAATTGTGATTATTTTGTTTAGTGGCCCATTATCGAATCGTGCTAAATGACGGATACTCAAAGAACCGGTCAATAAATAAATCACGATAGGTCATACGGTATCGGATGTCTGTGTGAGTAGCCCGTCCAGTGAACACACACCAACATACTTCACACATACTTTAAAAAATGTAGAAAAGTAATAAATGTATTTAAAAGATGATCTGAACATGCGAAGTTTGTTATCGAGGCATTTGTACATCTAACGACAGCTATAGGTACGGTAATTAAGTATGTATAATTTTATGTGTGCACTCGTGACGTGTGTACACGGACAGGTATTATTATCTCAGGCTGCGATGCTACTCGTACCCGGCGGTTGCGCGTGCGCCGCGCTCGCCGCGTGCTATGTAAATGCGCCGGATCGCCTTGAGAGGCCGCGCAGCCCTCTCACATACACATCTGCCGCTACACACACACGTTCACTCGATCACGAGTTCGCTCAATCACTGTGGAGCTCTCGGTTCAGTTCCTTGTTCAGGCAATCTGGTAAAAAACGCTTCGACAACATCACGAAGTTTGTTATAGTTATGGCTCTTAAAATGTTTATAATTAACTTGATTAGATGCGAATATAGGATTCACGACACATGTGATCGAAGACCTGTAGCAGTGACAGTTTAGTGAGTAGGACAGAGCTAGCGGGTGGCTGGAGGCTGGCGGGTCGCAGGCTGCGTTCGACGAGGACGTCGTCAGCGCGCGGTCACGCGGCGGGACGCGTGCGCCCAGACCCCGCGCCCCCCGCTCCCACCGCGCCTCGCGTGACAGGCCACGTGAGCACCCTCCGGCCTTCGAGGCTAGATCAGCTTCTACAAATATATCCCGTGTTCACGTGTAGCTCCCGGTCACATCACGTTACAGCCCGCCAGCCTGCCAGCCCGCCAGCCCGCCAGCCCCCCAGCCCGCGAGCCCACCAGCCCACCAGGCTGCACGAACTAGCTTAAACTTACCGAAACATGATGTGTGTTCATAATTATGCGCAGAGCTAATTAATTAGTGCAGTTACGTCATAATGACTCCACATTTGCGTAAAATTGTTGAAAAGCATTGTCGTTCCGTATCATTTCGACACATGATATTGTTAGCATATCAAAACCACTTTCGTTATCTAAGTATTGTAGGAATATAGGCGATTGTAACTACTCCACGCGCAAGCAACGTACCGTGGCTGCCACTGCAGCGGGTTATCTAGTGGCATTACATCGTAAAAACTGACAGATTCAGTGAATGAGAACCTAGGTTACCATGGCAACTGGCCTACGGGGCCTACGAGATATTCGTCAAAGTTAAACATTCCTCTTCTGCTGAATTCCCGGAGAGGCGATCGAGTCATGCCTCCTGCTCTCGGTAATGCACCTCAGCAGGTCTGTCCCGCTCGGCTCGCGGGTCAGACCTTCTCGTCGCTCCACGCCTACCACTCACGTCGTGCGCTCGCCAAATGGCGCCCTTTCTATTTATGTTGTTTAATGTGACGTTATTTGTGATGTTTGTATTTTATGCTTGCGATTTCGTTTCTGTATTTTAATTGATGCTCTCGCGATTGTGTGATTATGTAGTAATATCTACCGTGCCAAGCGATTGTATGTGCATCGCACTCGCTATAGCTGTGTACGTAGTCGTATTGTCCGCGCCGCGTCCGGGCCGGGTCCGTGTGCGGTGCGCCAGGCCGCGCCGGACACCGCACATTGGCCGGCGCCGGTCCCGGGCTGACGCCCTCTCATCATTGTTGCAGGCAAGTCGGTGAACAGTAAGGACCCGCTCGAGGACAAGAAGGATGACAGCGACCTCTGGGAGGCGCAGGCCGCCTTCCTCGGGCCCACGCTGTGGGACAAGACGCTACCCTACGACCCCGATCTCAAGGTACGAGAAGTCAGTACTGCTGCTGTATTACCTAGTGCGTGATGCGTGTCGTGTGCGTCTGTCCCGCACTAGGTAATAGAGTAGCTGCTTGCCGCCCCCTCCCCCGCCGCTCCTCTCTTCTTCGGCCACGTGGTGTCGTCTCCGATTGATCATAATTGTCTTGAATTATAATTTATATGCAGATTATGACTTATTTAAGCGATGCCAAGCCAAGCGAAAATGCTCAGCGCGAATGTTGTACCCCCGTGCGCGAGTGGAGGGCGTGCTTGGTGCTCGAGCGCCGGGCGCGGCCTGACGTCCGTTTCTGTTTGCAGTATGCGGACCTAGACGAGTTCCTGTCAGAGAATGGCATGTCGGGCGAGGGTCTGGGCGGTGCGCACCTGGGCGGAGCGGCCTTCGGGCCGGCGCTGGGCCTACCACCGCCCGTTACCAAGCGCGAGCGCTCTCCCTCGCCGTCCGACTGCATGAGCCCCGACACCATCAACCCGCCGCTTTCGCCCGCCGACTCCAGTGAGTACCATCTTAGTGGGTTTCGTTTCTCTCTTCATTACAACTCCAAAGCTCCCACTCGCTACAGTTGATACCGTATTCAACCCTTTTAACGTAGTCATTATAAGGATGAAACTGAACACATTTGAATC
Organism: Eurois occulta; assembly: GCA_950022335.1. Lineage (NCBI taxonomy): Eukaryota > Metazoa > Arthropoda > Insecta > Lepidoptera > Noctuidae > Eurois > Eurois occulta. The sequence goes on along the minus strand of OX465477.1, from coordinate 12,313,919 downwards.
AATATTTCACAAAAATGACGTCACTGACAGCCCTTTAACGCCGGTTACATAATAATGTTGATCATGTTTATATTCATTTGTGAAATTGGGAGTTAAGTATGAATTCAAGGACTAGTCAGGCGTACAAGCACACTGAAACTTACAGAGTTCGCCAAGCTCGTGCTGTAACGACTGGTCAGACAATCATCCTCAGAATCAATTCATTTTTTTATGCAAAAATCAGCGAAAGCTTAGTTACCTCTATTGATAGATGTTGGACTTGATGCTACGATGTTCACCAGAACATATGGTAGTACATCAAACCAACTGCACTTTTCTAGACTGATCATTTATTGTGAAACCATTATAAAAACAAGCATTTTTCCTTGAAATACTTATTAACTTTACGTTCATTCACTGTTACCGTCTTTAAAGCAATAATTACTGGATGGTTCCACTAGACCCAACGATTATAGAACTAAAACAGGAGTAAGACCACTCTTTTCGTAATTTACTTAAATTTCATATTTCTCTCGTGGTGATAGGATGAGTTTCAATGCATTCGATCGAAACATCCTCAACAACAACAACAGGAAACAAACTCATTTGTTCTTAAATTTGCATTTAGTGCGTTATTATCTATGAAGGGATCTTGGACAAAATAGGCGTCAATCCAACAGAATTGAAATATATCTCTAATCATAACTCAGAATAAGTTTTCCAATTCATAATTGTATGCGAAATACCAAGGTACTGCTAAAGCTAAGCACGTATTAATTAATCCGGACTAGGCTGTCTAAGCTCCTAAAATCGGATTAAGGACTAATACGGTTGTATAACGCAATCCCCTTATTCAACTAGGTTTATTAATAGTTTAAAATTATGTATTTTTTTGCCAAAATAGAGAAATAAGCAACATAATAATTTTCAAAGGCTCTATTTCTCTTCTCCGGTGACTTACTCGTAGGTACTTGTTGTCATAGAATGAAGGGAACTTCTGAAGCTACATTGATTACAAGCTATTTTGAGATATATTTTAATTTAGTTGGTTTTACGCCCAGATTCCATAGAAAATTGCCCATAGTTCTTTAAAATGAATCTAGCTAGTGACGCAGAGTGCACACAATATTAGTTTCACTGACAAGAAAGTATATCAAGAGTGTATTATAAAAGCAGACTTATATAATTCCAGCATTCTCGATGGCATCCTCGGGCCGTGACTTCGATCCTCGGACGCGAGCCTTCTCCGACGAGGAGTTGAAACCGCAGCCAATGATCAAGAAGTCCCGGAAACAGGTAAATGATGTTAGTGCGCTGATCATTCCTAGCGGCATGCTGCGGTCCGCCTTTGGGTGTGGCGCACATAGACACACCACACGTACACACACGCTCACATATACCTACACACACACTTGCACTCGCTTGAGTGGTGTGAGCCACCACGCTCGGTGCTTCATAAACTTTGCAGAGGTGATGGTGACTATGGTACCACTAGAAACACTCGATTCGATTCCCATATCAGTTCTGAAAGCAATCGCTAGAGAGCGCATATGAAACACCTATTTATTATTGATCATTATTTTTTTCATAACATTATAAAACACCACGTCGTTATTCATCGATGGGTTAGACATCAGTGTACCTGCAGTGCTTCCACATTTCGACAGTTATGTTTAAGTCTCATGTGATAAGAGGCGAGTTGATTGTCATCAATCACAAGTGTTTCGGTCCAAGCTGGGAATGAAACCAAGGCCTCATGATCGGTAGTAGCACTTGCGACCGCCAAACCAATGAAGCAATATTTTTTTTTAACTCACTTTTAATCTTCAGTACTATGTTTGTCTGCTGAAGGGATGAACCCTCGGCTCGGGTCGAATGTCGCGAGGAGGCTGAGTGACTGACCGTAATGGCTTCGCAACTACACACATCAAAAGTATCTCTGTACGTTTTAAAGTATTGCTGCAATAATTGAAGTTTAAAATACTAGAAAAGAACTGCATCTACTTCAAACTAGTGCGTTCTACTGATGTGTCTTCGACATGTAGAAACATCGACAGTACTGTCCTATAATTACGTTGTATACATATAATGTATTATACGTAAGTCTTTCGGAATCAATTTTCGCAATGGTTTCCTCCTAATACCAAATTTAGCGTACTCCAACTTTTACCAAACATTCGAAAAACGTGTTTGCTAAACCGATACGATTGTAATCGTTCACGTCACCAGGGACGGACTTGTCACAACGCTCTCGTGGGTGACTTCGTCAACTTGGTAAACTACTTCATGAGTCCTGTTTTTTTGTCAAAAGAAACTGACTGATTGCCTCGTTAGCTAGTGGTTGCAAGCGCTACTGTTGAGTATGACGTTCTGGGTTCGTTTCCCAGGCTGGTCAATGTGTTATTGGTGTAGTATTTCTGATCCGAGTCTCTCTGAACGACGAGGTGCCACTCCTGAAGTCTCTTAAAATACTCATTAAAAAGTAAACATGCTTATTTTCACATTAGGCCACACCTAAATGACTGCCTAAAAGAACATTGTGGAGACCACCTTTTTAATTAATTTTCGAAATTGCGGCCATACTTATTACCTGTTTATATCAATAGCTGCCATCAATACAAACAATTTGTACGAAAAAAATGTTATAAAGCGCCTCTTTTCCGAACGGATAACTAAATATTGAAACCCTTATTAAGAGCTACTTTCTTATATACCTATTATGTTGGCAAGCTGATGAGAGCCTTATACCAACCCCAGGATTTCATATAGAATCTGGAATAGTTGTGAACAAAGGCTGAGATTGCTAACAATCAAATGTTTGCGTGTGGCATGCATAAAAATCCGACAAAATATAGGTATTCGGTATGCACATACAACCATATATCTACCTACCACACAAATACAAATATGCGTCGCACAAAATAAAATTTCGGACAGTAATTTTTCGAATTCGGGTAAAAAAGATATGCCATTTACATCAATTGTCAATTTGTCATAGGTTACATAGAGGTACCACATTTCGAAAATGATCCGTGTCTGACAAACTACCACACACACACACACACACACAAACACACGCTGCTTCAACGTCACCTTGTAACGCGGGGTGACGGGCACTCGGCACACTCAGCACTGCTTCCTAACGCCTCACGTCACTACTAACCGCGGTACCGGCGCACGCGCACTCTGCGCTATTCTTTACTCCTCTTGTAACTTTATTTTCTTTACTAACATCTGATAAATAATTAAACAGGTATAACTTAATATGTATGAGACAGAAAGAGGACAGTTCCGGGTATTATCGCAATATTGTCACATTGACTCTCTAGACATCGACGCGGAGTACGAGCACGAAAAATAAAACATTTTTTCTTTGTCTTATTCAATTGTGAGAAAGCTATAAAGCTTTAGCTGTATTTTTTTGCTATGTTTTGTATCGAAAATGGAAAAAGTGTTTTAGCCACCTTGAAGTGTACCATTAGAAAACAATTGATTTAGGTATTTACTGGAACATATATGAACTGAGTTTTTAGAAGTTTTGTGGCTAGATGAGTGGAATGAACGAATGAATGTGTGTGTGCAGTATGTCTGCCTGAGTGAGGATAGGGTAGCTCCTCTCCTAGGGAAGTTTCTAAATATAATAAATCTATGGTTAGTAATATCTCTTTGGGCATACCGCCACCAAAGCACGAATATGTTAACGTAACGTCTATAAACAATTGTGAGTGTATACAAAATAAACAATCTCTAGATTAAGAATTTCTATAAAACAAATCGCTGTAAACTCTTTTAAAAAATCTAATAATTTGACATTACAAGTATGTACATAACAGTGTTCATGAATTACAATGAGTAAATAAAATTTAAATGTAACGTTTATGAATACGATTGTCGTTTTGAATTATGTTAAACTCTACTTCAGTAAGATAAACACACATCAAAAGTGTCTAGGGATATTTTAGTTATTCACGCATTTAAACAAAACTATAACGCATTTCTTAAAGCATCCTTATTATCAAAGTGCGCAGAATTTTAAACTCTTGCAGAAAATTTCATAACAAACTGATCTTTTTTATTTTATAACGGGATTTTTAGATAAAAATAAAAAAAAGTGAACATTTTGCTAAAATTAGACCTAGTGTTTTTGGTGATTATAGCAGGAAACAAAATTAAATGAAACATTATTTTTTTATAAAATAAAAAATTATAAACTGTAAGACCATCTCGGATGTTTATAACACATCTGCAAAGATTATTCATGCTCAAAATGAGGTTGTCAAGTTCGCCTTGTGGTATGAGGTACAACGAAAATGCATGAAAAGTGGACTGTTCGGCAGCAGATTCTCGGGAAAATTCGTAAAGACCTACGTTGCAGCATATTCCAGGCGAGCTTAACAGGATTTATATCTGGGGACTGCGTGGGCCACTCCAGGGTCGCTTCATGATGTTGCTGTAGCCTATGAGTTACCACTCGAGTCAAAGTTGGGCGGGCCTAATCACGCATACGCATAAAATCTTGACCCATTTGCAACCGGCGTGGTTGGAATATAAGTGCAAGCACCTCATCACGGTATTTTGCAGCCGTTCAATTGTATCTTATCTGGACGCGGTCAGTTCTCCCGCCTAGATGTAGTCCCACCCATACCATAATTGGGCTAACATGGGCTCCTCCTGCCAGTTTAGTCGCTAACGAAGACCAGGTGTTCTGACTGTAACTTTAAAACCGATTATCAAGTCGTCGCGTTCCGTTGTCTTCTCGCCGTAATTAGTAAAAATTACTCTTGTCTGGCGGTGGCTGCCCGGTTATTCCTAGTGTGCCACTTGGCCACTTCACCAGTATCCCGTAGCAAGACCACAAACTGGATAATTAGGACGCTTTGACTGGTGCCAATGGCATCAGCAATATTGAACTGCCGCGCGTCCCGCATGCCTATTGCTCTCAACATCTCTTGTCTAATTTAATGTCGCCTATCCTTGGTTTAAATAAACTTAGTAGTTTTGATTTTATTCTAAAACGTATGAAAAAAATCTTTGTTAAAAACAGTACAATCTTTAACACACGTAGGTAAGAAAATTTTGTTTGTTATGAAGTTTACTGATTTTTCCACATCTATATTTTTTCTTTTATTTCAATTTTGTTTTTTTATTATTGAAGGAAAATGTCCCAGGAACAAGTTCACGTTTAAATCTTTTTGAAATGTCCAAGACTTTTAAAGTTATGCTTATAAATGTAAAATATCCCTAGACACTTTTGATGTGTGTAGCTTATAATATTTAAATAGTGACGAAAACACAGGCCCAATAAATTCATTTTTCAACACGGGTAAAGCAGTTAAAATGTTATGTCTTTCTTCTTCATGAAATATCATGAGTATCCTGGACAATATCAAGGTTGCCAAACTTTGAAGATTTGAAAGCCTAGAAGGTTTCGCTTAAGATATGTATTTAAGTAAATCTTAAGCAACTAAGCTTCTTGTCCCTCTTCAAGCACTATCAGACAGATTCATGTCAGTAGTAACATGTCTCCATTTTTGGTAGTTTAAACATTGAGAAATCTCAGGCACACGATTAGTAGAAAATGTAGTTCAGCGGCTAGACGCAGGAGAGTTTCAGCCAATCTAAGACTTTTGTAGAAACAGACCCAAGCATACAAGTTCTGCTTTGGTATGTGTATTATTTGTGACATCTCGAATAGCAGTTTTGCTGCTAGAACTCGACCACCACACTTTTCCAATTTGAAATAGATACCTTTTTCTCTCTGCTCTAGGAAACCTTGCCTTGTGCTAATACCAAACTGAGACCGATTGCATCATCTTGATTGATAACACGAATGTATACAGCAGCCTCTTTAAGTACTTTAAAAGCATCAGCAAAGGCATGCACTCAAACCTTGACTATGAGCTGAAACTGTACCATCTCGTACTATGTTTATTTTAGTGAATCTATTAAACTAGGCATTCATTAATCAAATCAGTATTTAATAAATCGATTTTCACAGTTTATGAGTAAATATTTTTGCAGTAATTATTACGGGGGCAGACTAAAAGGGTCGTATAGCTAGGCCACATCCTATCGGACACTTGCCGTTTAGTCATATATTCCTGTACTTTTGAGTCTGGTAAGTCAAGTCGAACTGAAAGGAATCAATTTTTCCATGCCGTACCAAACTAAGTACTTTCATGGCATTAGAAGTCTTTATTGAGTTCTATAATTAATCATTGTTACAATAGTTGTCTACTTCTGCGTGTGAAAAAGTCTGGGTTATTGCTATTCAATTTTTGCAATCCAAAACAGCTCAGCAATTCGTTCATTTTATTACGAATATGTGTAGCTTCCTGTAGGTACTGTGTCACAGCCTGTCAAAAAGTTCTCCATGTAAAAATCTCTCTTAGTTATCTCTGACGGGACAGGATATTTTTCATGTTCTTCACCAGCTAACTATTGTAGTGTAACAGCCAAATACGGCGTGCAAGCTGTACCATTTTAAAATGTTTTAATGGTTCGTCCGGTTGTGGTCTGCATACTATTCTTTGGATGTCAATATCTTCAGAATTCTTACTTTCACCGCCCTAAACATCTTGACCATATCAACTACTAGGTACACAGATCTTGAAGTTTCTCATAACGATGTGCCTCATGTCTTGTTGTACATTGAGACCTACCATGAGATTCTTAATGAGTGAGAAGTTGTTAAGTCTCTTGACATGAACATGAACCATCAATAACTACGCGTACCTTTGTGGTGTCCCCATCATCTCTCACCTCGACATAGTGTAGTATATAAACTGCTTTGAGATTTTCTATGTCTGCTTCCTTAAAAGGTGTCATGTGATTCATTATAATATATTCCTGTAACATTTTGTTAAATTCCATTTCATCTCGTGTAGTTGTCAATTACTTCTGCATTCAGTTTGGCTCGTTTTTCGTCTCCCAAAATTTCTTAGCTCAGCTCCACTTGAGTGCATGCATGTTCATTACTTTGCTATCAGTTGAGGTTGAATCTCTTGACACACTCCCTGTTAATACCCAAATCGCCCAAGTAATTGTACAACTAACTCGCTGTTAAAGGATGACTGATGTTGGTTATAATCGTGTTGCTCAAGAAACGATGGACTGTGTGAAGAATGATAATAGCAAGAACACCTCCTGTGTCTGATGAGATAATAGTAATAGAGAAGTATGAAAGAAGAAGACATGCTGTGCCGACCCTAAATAAATTGGGGTAATGCCAGGAGAACGATGAAAAATCATGCTGCTCACCTCTCTTGCAAAATACAATAATAAATGGTGCCTCCTTCCACATTGCTTACAACTCGCTGAATTTCGACAGTTCATAATTGAGATGGAGAGAAACAATTAAAACACAAGTTAATCGAAACGAAGAGACTTAATAGGCACATTAGAATAACTCTTAGTACCTATTGTCAATAAAGCCATGAAAATACTGTATTGGAATACTTTAATTGTGTAGGTACGTACCTAGTTTGTATGTATCAGCTCCAATGATCTAAATCTTGATTTAAAAAATTCTTATAGTTGAGCCCATGCCCATAATGAGTCACTCACTAAACCCAGTTGATATTACTACTGCTTCATGGATGCAGGATCTAATTGAGAATCCACCAAATAAATAATGAACAAGTCACATTAATCAATGTTAATTTCCATGTTACGCAAAAATTGTAAACACGTTGTTATTGTATCTAATAAATGTTGTTGTTGTTACTAGCGGACGCATACTTAATCGGTTTTTGGATTAACAATGATTTTACAAATCCATAACAATTAAATTGCATAGTCCCGTAATGTTTAACAGTTTTGTTTCTAAGTCATCATCAGTCTTCGTCACAATTAGCATCGGTGGTTGAAAAATGGCATAACAAACGTTCTGGTTCACCTGACCAGTTACATTTCAAATAATGCTACTTTTACTCTGGCGACAATTTCTTGTTGGTGTGAATAAGAGAAATAAACATATAAATAAGAACGTTTGCCAGTCAACATACATATTTAAATGTAGGCAATTGTATACGTGGTAACTTAACATCACTTTCACTGACATGCCCCGCACTTTCGCTTGTTTTCGGTGTTGATGACGCAAGATAAGTAGGGATTCAGGGCTGCCTTCACCGTAGTCTTGTACTCCTCATGCATAGGTATCTTCCGTAAAATATGAATCCTACTTGTCCTTTTGGGTTGTCTTGTCAATAATAGATTTGCTGTCCATAGCTGCTCTAAATTGCCCAATCTAGTTTCAAAATAGGGTTTTTTTACGATCTTTGGGTGTTTTGGTCCATCTTGTTCAGGTTCTCCACGACATCTTTTTTTGAGTACAAATGTGTGTAACATGTTGAAACTCCAAAATCCAAACGATAAAGTTGACAAGAAATGATTATTTTGCTATCGCTTCCTTTTGATGCCTTCCTGGCTCGCCCCCTATTGCATGGGACTTAAACATAACTGGCGAAATGTGGGTGTACTAATGGGTGCCTCGTGTACTCTGCCTAACCCTTCTGGGACTATAGGCGTGTTGTTATGATGTTAGTATGAAAAACACATTTATTTTTAGTGTTTATTGTAGATCCATGATGAATGAGCGTTAAATTGTTATTAAATTGTTTGGAGCTACCCTTTGTGCTCGAGTCCGACTCGCGCTTGCCTGTTTTTCCTCAATTTTATTAACAAGTTGTAACTCAAGAAATCCGGTTCGATATGGACTATTATGTTAAGGCAATAAGGCCTATACCTGTATGTTCAATAAATAAAACAATTGTTTTAGATGTTTTCTGGAACATTCCTTTTAATGTACTCAATTTTTATGGCTAGGTGAGTGGGCTGCATGAACGAAAGACGTGTGTTTGTGCAATATGCCTGAGTGAGGGAAAAGTGTTCTAGTAATGATACTAAATCAAACTTACTACATCTATGGTTAGTAATATCTCTTTGGACATAGTGATTGTCACTATTACATAATACTAAGCCGCCATCTAAGCCAAAGAGTGGAATATTTATACCAAACGGAAAAGAGGGCCGACGCGCACAATAATTTTATTACCTGTTGAATGGTGGCGACATCTATTATTCTGTACCGACAACACTTCGAACTACTAGGGTCCCTATACGTATTTGTATGTAATATTATTAGCAGCAACGTTTAGGTAGGAATGTATTATAATGTAGCTATATAATTTCGATTAGATTCGGGTACTTGAGAAACTAAATAAAAACTATTTTAAATAAGTACACTGTCATATTAATTTTAGGGATATCGTCATTTTAATCGCACGCGCCGATATGACGCGAGTTCACCCAGAAGTAGCGTGACAGATGTGCGATTCGCCCCAAAAACGCTGCGACCGTTTTTCGCATATATTAATTCAGTCTTGTTGTGTTTATGTTTATTTAAATACCATCCCATTCTCGAAGCCATTCAGCCCATTTCTGATCCACCGTTCTTTTCAACGTCGTTGTAGATAAAGCTAGAAGCCTGAATTTTCAGTGATTAAGAGGGTATACTATACCTAGGTATATTCCTGAATTACATTTAATTTGAACTTGTAGTTTTATGAACTATTGCAAGTCAAAGTTCCTTCATTTGGTCATTGACTCACTCATACAACTGCTTCAGGTGTTTTTGATTTATGTTCGGTAACTAACCGACGCGGCCGACCGACCGGTTTATTATCCTCAACTGAGGGTAATCGTAATAATTTAAGATAAATTTTAATCACAAGATCAATTAATGAAACCGGAATTAAAATTCGTTAATAAGTCCATGGTGGAAAACCCAAATACACTTCGCCAGACCCGGAAATCGAACCCAGGACCTCATGCCCAGCAGAAGCGCTTATGACTACGAGATCAAACGCAAATTCACACAAAGTTAACTGTTCATTACACGGCTAAAAAACTACCTATTTAACTGTCTGAAGGGAAATTTTAGCAGCGACAAATGAAAATGTAGGTCTGATCAACATGACAAATATTTTCTATTTTATTCAAAAGTAACGAGATTCATTGCCGTCGTACAAAAGTAGTTTCTAAGAGGTTCTTCTCGCACAGGTAGCTTAACTTTTCCACTGGAACAGCACATACCAGGAGTTTCGTTTCCCAAAGTTTAAAATATACCTACACTAATCCATACTCCCAAACTATCTATTCTCTTATTAATATTTAAAAAACAACAATACAACAGATTGAATGAGGTACACGAATACCTAGCCTTTGGCTTTAGAACATAGGATTGCGATAGTACATTCCAGTTGGATAGTTTCCGACCATAGCGCGGGTGAAGTCGCGGGTATAAGCTACTTCTATATACTTAAACAATATGCGATTACACAGGTACCTTTGCACTTTATATAAATTTTCGTCCCTAAATACAGATAGGTAGGTAGTTAGTGGATATAGGTAGGATAGATACTAAGTTATAGACGATGTTTCCTTTAATGCACCTGTACTACGACTACTACCTACAAAAAGAAATAAGATCCCATCAAAAATATAACATATACAGACGCTAGCACATCAAGCTACTACTATCTGTCAAATTTCTTTAACAAATTTTCAACTTTATCGGTAAAGCATTAACTTCAAGGTTGGTTGGAAAATTTGACAGTTTCGGGTAGCTTGATGTGCTGGCATCAAAAATACAATTCTCGCGAAACAGTTTTTCTACCGTAAAACGAGAGTCAAGAGATTTGTGAGATCTAAATATGTCTTCAATAAATAGAATGACTTAACAATCGCTAAGGGCAATATAATCTACACACAACATGTATTGTAGCCTCCACCTGCTCGATTTCCACCTAACAATTGGCGACTGAATAAAAAACGGGCTGAATATCTAGAACAAAGTGGTTAAACCGGAGGCACACAAAGATTTATAGGTCGTGGGCTACGGACGTCTTCGTCTCTTTCTGCAGGGATAGGTACTCCCCTGTAGTTGCAGGCAAAATCCCTCTGCTGGCCGGAGATGGAAGTTGGACGAACTTCAGTGCTGTGCTTCACGGTGATGTTACTAGTAGATAAAACGGCGCGGCCGTCCGACTTGCTCAGCACACCAGCGACGAAGCGTCGAAATGGTCTTCGGTTCGTAGAAAGCTGGACGCGAAGCTGTTGCCGTTGAAAGCTTAGCGTTGAACCCTAAATCCCGATTTAGGGTAAAGCCATTAAAACTACCACTAAAACTAACTAAAATGTAGCTTTCCAATGTTGAAAGAATTTTGAAATCGGCTCAGTGGTTTTTAAGTTTATTCATTACAAACACACACACACACAGTTACAATTTGATAAGTGCCAATTAAGTTTTAGTGGTAATCCCGATTTAGGGTTCAACGCTAAGCTTTCAACGGCAACAACTTCGCGACCAGCTTTCTACGGACCGAAGACCATTTCGACGCTCCGTCACTGGTGTGCTGAGCAAGTCGGACGGCCGCGCCGTTTCATCTACTAGTAACATCACCGCGAAGCACAGCACTGAAGTTCGGCCAACTTCCATTTCCGGCCAGCAGAGGGATTTCGCCAGCAACTACAGGGTACTCCCCTGTAGTTTTTGAGTTTATTCATTACAAACATACACACACACAAAAATACAAATTTTTCCTCTTTATAAAAAATACAAATTTTTCCTCTTTAGTGTAGATAAAAAACGTAGTAAACGCCGGAATGATAGGATATGTACCCTGCCGCGAGTACGTTCAACTAAATTGTCAAGAGATTTTTTCATTTTCTTGGTCCGTTCCTTTATGACAAAATAAACGAAGAGTGTCAAATCTACGGACCACCGTATTACAAATGAAAAAAGATTGTGCAATCGTACCTCCAAAATAAGACATGACGAAACTGAAAAATCTTAACATAAATATGGTGAAAATGGACAAGCAAAAATACACACACAAACCCCCCCCCACACACACACACACAATCACAAACACACACACACATACACTACCTTAAATTATTTTCATATTGACGTTTAATAAAACGTACTTAATATCTTAAACTTAATTGTCAACTCAATACACCGAAATTATAACAGTATGATCAGAAGCACTATGTAACCTCTACATCATTACACCTTAGCCTTAGGGGACCGGACTGCTTCTCCTTAACACAGGTTTTCATAACCTAGCTAGGAGAGCAGTGCTCACCCACATGTTTGTATTAAAGTACTTTATTTGTAAACCTGTATTTTAACGTGTACTACTATGTTTTGTTTTGAGTAAATAAATATTATTATTATAGTTAGGACTATTTTAAACAGTAGAATATTCTTATTTGATTATGTTGCCGTGTGATGGACAAGTCATTCTATTAAAAAGGACATCACAAGATCAAGATCTCACATCTTTTTACGGTAGCAGAACTGTTTTGCGAGACTTGCATTTTTGTACATGTTATGTTGTTGATGGGATTACACTTTACCGGACAAAACTCGGTTGTTACACCACAATACACTAACTGTTTAATAAAATGTTAATGGATATTTAAAATATTATTTTTCCGACATCAGACGTCTGACATCGACGTTTCATTCAGAACTTTAAATAAATAAAGTCACTATGACTTTATGCTTCAATAATTATCATATAACTGGACCATTAACTTTTTATTTTTAGAATATTTTAGGGGTTCGTTAGAAAAGTATCGATACCTGCCATCTAGTGAGGTTTGTTTAGACTTTTTAACTGCATAACTTTTTGGTACAGAATTCAAGATGTCGCCACGTCCTCACAATAATTGCTTAGAACTAAGCGTGACCCATCTAAGCATTCTATAAGTCACACCTATTGATATTGAGCAAAAATTTGAGAATATGGAAAAAGAGTTTTATTTTTTGGTGTGATAAATCACAGTAGCAATGACACGCGCGCAAAACATTGTGTTCATGTATGCATGTAACAGTTTAGGGGGTCATGGGGTATTTAAAGTAATGAAAATCACAGAACGTTATTTAAATTATTTTAACTTTTCTCAAGAAACGGTGAACAATCATGACTTAAGTGAGTCAATTTCGTGCACGATCTCTAAAACTGATTCATTGCACAATATAATTCGGACTCTCAGAGCCAACAGCCCAGTCCATCTCTGTGATGGACATGAGAGCACAATCAGTAGGATCGTCAACTGTATCGGTACCTAATAAGTAAGCATTCGGCTTATTCCTTGGTGAGTTGACGATTAGGTTAGTTTACTCTTGACTCTTGAAACAGTAGACAAGCCCAACTATAAATAAGATAGATTCACTCGGACTCCTTCATCTACTGCTACTTGGCAATATGTCAAGTTCTGGGAAAGGTATGCAGCTTTCCTGACAGCATATTACACGTAGCAGTGGGTGGCGCCTCTGCGAGTGAAGGGGCGGAAGAGGGGTCCGGTGATTGGTGGCGCTCTAACTGTCCCGACGTCGCAGTTCGTGCCCGATGACCTGAAAGACGACAAGTACTGGGCGCGCCGACGGAAGAACAACATGGCGGCCAAGCGCTCCCGCGACGCACGCCGCATGAAGGAGAACCAGATCGCCATGCGGGCGGGCTACCTGGAGAAAGAGGTTAGTGTCCCGTGAACAGGCATATACCCCGCGAGCTACCTCCTAGTCGCTACCAGTGCTAAAATTTCACCCTTTACGAAACTACTACCAGTAATTGACGATAGCCGTAACCTAAACCTATAACGGTTACGCACCTATAATCATAGACAATAGCGATGTGGAGATTGCAACCACAACGTTTAATCTATAAATAATATATTTCTTTGATGTTTTCAGAATATGGGCCTGAGGCAAGAAGTAGAGCTACTTAAGAAGGAAAACCACATCCTACGAGAGAAGCTCTCGAAGTATGCGGATGTATAGGCGGCCCGCGCCCCTCCCCCACCACCCGCATAGCACAAACACGCCACACGACATGTAAGCATCCAACAGTGTACACCCCGTACACTGTGCACCCCGTACAGTGTACACCCCGTACAGTGTACACCCCGTACAGTGTACACCCCGTACTGTGTACACCCCGTACAGTGTGCAGCATAAAATACTTATAAACCATTAAGGCATTGTCTAGTATCTGATTTCGGATACTCACGATAAGTTTACACAGTCAGCTTTTATTCCATAAAGAACGAAATTTTTTTTTAAAGAAAACCCTGATCTTGAATTTCGTAATCAAGAGCAAATTCATATAGTTGCCGTGAGATTATTGACTTACATGACATAGTACTCGTGCAGACTGTTGAGTAGTGCTTGATGCGCACTGTTGTTTCAGGTCGCGGGCGCTCGCCAGCACACGTCCCCCGGCGGTGCCGGGCCCTTCACCCGCGCCTCCGCGCGCCAGCGCTACCGCGCCCCCACCTGCTGCTCGTTCATTTGCCCAGGGCGCCGGCGCGAGCTCATCGAATGCTGCGGGATCGCCGCGACCTTCCTCTCACCAACTGTCGTCCATGTTGACACGTTAAGAACGATCGTGTCGCTATTCGATGATCTCGTCGGTTAATTCTGTAACTTGTTCGACTAGTAGGTTTAATTGATACTGCAGTTACCGTAAGTTTATCTACTTAGTATAATAGGAAAATCTTAACCAAAGTTCCGTTCGAGCTCTGATCTATCGTCGTCTCTAATTCCTTCTCTCGGACTGAGTCCGACACTCAACAGGGTTAGTCAACGACGTGCGGACCAAATTTATGGGAAATTGTTATTTTGAACGGTATTGTGAGCCGTCCGTGTCCCGAGCGTGTGTCGGGCGTGTATCGGGCGTGCGTTGGGCGTGTGCCAGGCGTGCGTTGGGTGTGCGTCGGGCGTGCGTCAGGCGTGAGTCGGGTGTGCGTCGGGCGTGCGTCTAGCGTGCCCGGGCGCCCGCGGCGCGTGTCCCAGTGCGGACTATTGTATAAGTTAATGTTGTTGAATATTTATGTATCCCGGCCACGGCGGCGGTTGCGTGTTTGCTCAAGTGGCTCGCGTGCGCATACGCAAGTGTAGTGGCTGCGTCTGTATATAGATAGTTTTAATAGGGCCCCGAGCCGGCCCCGGGCACTCGAACCTACTCGAAATCTGTATTATAAACGTTGCTGTTGTAAACTCTGACCTCGTCCGTCCCTCGTGTCCTCGATGTCCACCGCGCCGTGTCCGGGGCCCGCGGGCCCGCGCCCCACCCGGGCTGCCGGACCGCAGGGCCGCGCGGGGCCGGGCCGCTCGCTCGCGGGTCTCTCACTAGCTCGCTTCGTAGGACTGCTACAGATGAGATTAGCTCTGCCGGGGACTGCCGTGCCCCTCAGTACCTTCTGTCGATTCAGTAGTGAGCGAACACTAGTTTCGTTTCAGGTTTACTTAGTGGATAGTTTAAGTAGTATGTAGTTTCCGTAGCGTAGTTGTCATTAGTCTATTTTTGTTATGGCTGTAGATGTTAATGTTTTTGAAAGTTTATATTTTTTTTTTTTTAGTTCTAAAGAGACTCGCATTAATGTATCGATTGGGTAGAACCCACGGACAAAGTTGTATAAGCGTGTAAGCGGGTGCGGGCGGCGAGCTGCCCCGCGCAGCCGCGCGCATCCTCGCGCGCCGCCGCGACTCCGCGCAGAAGACGTCACCGGACGTTTCCCGCACTCTATTTGACTCGTGCTAATGTTATAATATATTTTTGTAGGTTTTTGTCGTTGATAAAATATAAGTCAATTGATGTTTAAATGATGAATTGAAAAAAAAAGGTTTATAAACTAAGACTAAGAAGTTGTTGCATTTGAAAGTATTTTATGGATACAAAGCGAGAACAATAAAATGTTTTTTCTATAAAAGTTTACATGTGAGGGTTCTATACATAGGTGTGACGGTTGAACTTTGAAATGCACTGTTTCATATCAGACGATATTATTGTAATAACTTAATGTATAACGGCCGACGCCGCTCGGTATTTGATATTCCATCTTGTTTGTTAAAAAATATACATTGAATTATGCCATATTCTGATGTAACCTTTGTGGAATTTTACATACATCAAAATATATATGTACTTGTTTCTCCGAAAAATTATAACATGGATATTGTAATGTAATATTAAGGTATCGTGATAAGATGGAGCTGTATGTAAGAACGTTGCATGCTGAGGTACACTCCTCTGTGCTTCCTTTATTTATTTATTTGTTATGATGCGCCCTCGGAAGAGGCTCCTGTTCTGAACTTGTATACATCGCAACAACATAAAACCATATTGTTTTACATGTACGAGTAGTATTTTGTTTGAATTTAATTTATATATGGTTCTATGGATTGAAAATAAACGTTAATTGTTGTATTTATAATTAGTTTGATTTATGGTGCGTGTGAATTCGCGCAGTAGCGGGCGAGTCGCGCAGGGGTGCGCAGTGCGGCACGCTGTAGTCAACTGCTCACGCCTCTAGTGATCTTAATAAACCGCTGATACGTTGTCTCCATCGATGTTTTATGTACCTAAATAAATCGTCGATAAATTACCTTGCACACATCACGAGTTTTCATTATCCTCTCCTGTATATTCGGTATAAGGTGAGCAGCGCCTGCGCACTTCGACATTTCTGTACAGTATACCTGCCGTACCTGGTGACACTACCTACAATCTCAAATCTTCCAACATTTCCTTTATCCTACTGCTGAAAATTTAACAATAGTCAAGGTGGAAAAGTACAAACAGTCGCAAACTGAAATTATTCATTATGAGAGCCTATCACACATTAGGTGGCAATAAGAACAGTAAATTGTTTGTATTTTATTATCAGAAAACTCGCACCACAGCGGATACAAATTAGTATCGGGTTTAGCCATTACCTATGTTTTACGAGGTCCTCAGAAACAGCCCCAATCTCACTGCCGACGACGAAACGACCAGGGGGTTCACGCTCATAAGCGATTATTGTGAGATACTGGCGGCATCTTGAATTCTGTACCAAAAAGTTATGCAGCTAAAACGTCTAACAACTAGATGGCAGGTATTAATGCTTTCGAAAGAACCGCTAAAATAATCTAAAAAAAAGTTAATCGTCCAGTTTTAGGATAATTATTGAAGCATAAATTCACTATATTTATTTAAAGTTATAAATAATAATTATTTGAATCAGATTTTATTAAACGGAGTAGTGTTGTGTATCAACCGAGTTTTGTCCGGTAAAGTGTTAAATGATGGCAATGACGAAATGAAAACGAAGTGTATTTTTATAAACATAGGTATACACAACAAGACTGAAATATATGACAGTGTACTTATTTAAAATTGTTTTATTTAGTGTCCCAAGTACCCGAGTTTAATCGAAATCATATTGTTACATTATAATACATCCTACCTAAACGCTGCTGCTAGTAATATTTACGTGGACCCTAGTAATATGTAGTGTTGATGGTACAGAACAATAGATGTCGCCACCGTTCAACATTAGCAATCAAATTATTGTGCGAGTCGGCCCTCTTTTTCGTTAGGTCACAGTTTACCTTCTCTAGATTCCGTATATCCACCGCACATACATGACTAGCACAAATATAACTCATGCTTGTATTAATCTCTTCAGTGTCGACTAGACGTTATACCCGTGATAATGCTAGCAATTTAGAGAATTCATTATGTTTGAAAGTACGATTGTTACGGTTTGCTTAAAAAAATACCTATGCTGTTAAATAATGGTGTGGATAATAATCCAGCACAAACAGCAGATTAAAGATTATCCGCAACTAGGAACTAGACAATTTTATGTATGGTATACCTACCTCTACTGTTTACGACACATCTTTTGGATGACACATCTGACCACATGGTTGAGTGTTCGCGATTTTATAAGCTTAACATTATGTACCTCACATTGCTTCAACGTTTCGGTAACATCCCGAAACAGACATGTTTCGCCAATGGAAGAGTTCCTTGATCTTAAGGTACGATTTTGTGACACCTTGCTGGATGATGGAAGGAAAATTATTATGTACTTCCCAAATCGCGAGTGGAACTTTCACTGGGTAAAACCACGCGCCACGGATCAGAAGTATAGGACTAGTGATGGGCATGAGTCTAAAAAGAACGTCGTTCTGAACGTGGCGTCAGCAGGAAACATTTGGGGCGTATCGCGAGCGCCAAGATACAGATAGACCTTCTTATACCAATCTTTGGTATTCTGAGGACACTTAATCAAAAGTTATCGGACTTGCATAGATTCTAGATACACCATCAGGTACGACGTCTTGTACGTCAGACGTCTTTCGGTGAACAATGTCGAAGGTGTTTTGCGAAATAATGTGGCCCATCGAGCTAAATATCCAGAGGATTTTTTTAGTGTAAGAAGCCATTTCAGAGCCATATGATCTGTTATAACTATAACTGTAAACTTCACCACTTTCACTTCATCTAAATAACAACGAAAATGTTTTATATCGAATCTAGAATAGCCAAAAGTTCGCGTTCCGTAGTCCACACAGCTCCACTAGGTAAATGGTTACCCCCCCAAAAGACATGTGCGTTCAAATCCTTGATAGGCTCAAGTTGTTTTTGTGTTTTGCAAGAATATTTTATATTGTTATAATGAATAAATTCATGGAATTATTAACTACCTATTATGGTTTCGTTGGTATCACGGGATATCCAATGATTCGATGGTTTGAATCGCATCCGGGCATGTGAATACTTTTGGTAATATTCTTAAGGATGCTTTTTTTCCAAAATCAATGGGTTTGATTCCTGGCTAGGAATATTGATTTTTCAAAAATGTAATGATGCTGTTTTAGTTTTCATCATAATCGGGCTCGAGACTCCTTTGACCATTTTTCGCTATTCCTCATAGTTTCAGATTTCGCCATCTACGCCCAGTTGGAAAAATTCATCCTGTATGTGTCTGAATTGCAAAGTTAACTTCGTCGTTAACATCAAACGTTGTAGTTAAAACTTAAGAGCGTGGATTAATTTTATAAAGAAAACGTAAGAAAAAAAAATTATGGTACCCTCAAATTATAACATCAATTGATTAGACAGAGACATAAAGTGACTCTTACGATAGTGGACAACAATTTCATCGCATTGCATATGGGCTAGTTCGTCAATCTGCCGGTATGAGTATGACTACATTCAGTGATGCGATGGTTCGAATGTGCTGTCAATGTTCAACATTTAGTGACGCAATAATATGTAACAGTAATGACGTTTGATTTATGGCGTCACAATCTTGTAAGGGTTTACGAGAAATCAATAAAAATTTGAATGTCCAGCCAGCCTGAGTTCAAGCTCGCTGGACATATGTATCTCCGCTGCCTGATGATCTACGCCCTTCGAAATGTATTCAAAATTTTGTGACAGGGATGATAATAATAACCTGAATTTGTGGCGGAGAAACTTTACGTAGTTTCAAAGATATTGATCATTTAAATTTTCCTATAGAAACATTAATTAATATTGTGAGGTGATCATAATTTTTACATAAATAAAGGATTTCTTTTTAATCGACTAATCAGCAAAATCACTTCCGTTACCTAGATTGAGAGACCAGCGAAAAGTGGTTTTCAAGCTGGCTGGACACGTTTTCGATCGATATCTAAGATTCTGTAGCGTCACAAATTCTGAAATAAGGGTTTTTAGCCGTCACATAAAATGCCCTATTGTAAATGCGAGCTATTTTGAAGATTTGTCCAGCCAGCCTGAGTCACATAATGTTCAAGTCGAAACAATGAAGTATTCTTTTAATTAGTAACGAATTAATGTTGTAGCAGAGAAACATTTTAAAGCTTGAGGGGTTAGCACTTACTGACGCTGTGTGTACTATAATTATACTTCGCTTTGGAAAATAGGCGGGAATAATAAGCAACAGAATGTTCAACATTATTTATTTTCTGTGACATATTTCGTTTCAAAATTTCATTTGTAAGGATAGTTTACGTAAAATCATAAAACCCATCAATATCTTAAAGGAATTTTCTGTAGGAAGTAAGTAGTGAGTTGGAAACGAGGTTGTGGCCTTAATTATAACATGATAGGAATCGAAACAGTTTTTATAACTGGCTGGTATCATTGTCTTTTTCCTATGTAAAGTGGCATCCATGTCAGTGCATTATGTATTATATACTTGTTAGTGGTTAGGTCGAAGGCGGGAAACCGTAAAAGTGGAAAGGTGCGCTTTTTTATTCTAAAATATTTATTTGTATATTTTGCACAATATCTTTGTAAATACTGATATTAACCGTTAGTGTTGTCATAAATAGTTAGTGTAAATAATAATTGGCGTCCCATAATGGTTTAAAAAAGGAAGAGGAAGGAGAGGGAACCACCTCCGGATTCCCAGCAGGTCTCTACTGATTCCAACTCAGCGGAATCGGCGGTAACATGCTTTTCATACTAGGACATTACTTCAGACAAGGACCTAAAGGATAAGTACGGTATTTATAAAGTAAAGGGACCCGTAACTACCCAGAGGATACAAATCAAAAAGGTTGGCATCACATTCGATTTGCCTAATTACGCCAATATGTTAACCAAAAATAAAAATAAAATATTAGATCAGTTGAATCTTAAGGCATCCATCCCTGCCGCAGACACAGAGGTAACTGGGGTCCTCACTTCAGTCCCAGTGGATATGTCAAATAAGGACATATTGTCATTAACGGCAGCTCCAAAAATGTAGTTCAAGTCAGGCGCTTCATGCGCAGGGTAAAGGGCTTAGGCGGTGTTGAATTTGTACCAACACAAGCAGTTGCTGTTTTTATTTAGACTCATGGCGTCACGAGGTGAGCAAATATACTTATCCCATCTGTAAAACAATGTCTAAAGTGTCTTCGGTATGGACCCAAAAGATGCTAAATGTGCAAACTGCAAGGGCGATCATATAGCTATCTCCTCATCTTGTCCTTTAAAAAAGCAAAAAGTTGACGAGAACAAAATAAAGTCAAGAAGTGCCACATACTCCGATCTTTTTAATATTAATAATAATAATTCATTTATTTATTCAAGTAACAAGGACTCATTAATACACACAAAATTCAACACATTACATTAAACATACTAATAGAACACAAAACAATAAACACACACATAGGGCTATAATATCACAACTTCTGCACAAATCCTTACTTTCGTTTGACCGCTTGACATTTTTGCAGTTGAAACTAACCATATTACATATATTATAACTATCCATTAGCTTTTCCAGCTCTAACAGCAAAAATAAGATACACAAATTAGTAATTTAATGAAATCTGGTAAATTTATAAATATTTTAGTAGAGACAATTACAAAAATAGTTGGTAATAAAGATATCCATATAAACACGTCATCAATTAAAGAAGTTTAAAAAAAAAAACTTTAAAATTTCTTAACCTCCACAAATAACAAAATATGCAATTTAGTATGGAATGGAATGTTTGCAATGAAATGCACAAAGTCTTAATAGTAACAAAACAATATTTACCAATTTCCTCTAAGTATAAACAATATTCACATTGCAATAATTAGTCAAACATGGTTCAAACCTGGATAAAATCTATACATATAATAAATCTGTAGACTTGGCGTTTCTGTACATTGAAAATATTTAGAAAAAAAGTAGTAGGGGTGTTAAAGGAGCACTAACAGAACCCATTTCTACCATTTTTTGAATTTTTGTCTGTTTGTCGGTTTGTCTGTATGTTTGTGCGCGCATCATAAGAAGCATTGTTCCGAGTAACATTTAGTGTTTATTTGATCAAAATCGACCAACAGACGCAAAAGATATTAATGTTTAAAAGAGAATGCTCATGGAAGTATGGAATCCCGTACCATGCTGCATCAAAATCAAACCTTGTTTTTTATAGACTACACTGATCGTATTAACTCCTACAAAAATTATTTTTGAAAAAAAAACCCGCGTTTCAGAGTTATTTTATAAAATCGAAACTAACCTAAAAAGTAGGTCTATTTTTTCGACGCTACCAACGACGTATTTTAACACACATACATTACATTATTGCTCTAAAAACAGCGTAATACACTAATATTAGTAAGAATTACGAGTTAAAGTAACATCCACAGTATGCTTGACTGAAACTCGATTTTATTTTAGACCTTTACATTGCCAATAGTCAGTCAGTACAGAAATGTCAGATGCCACAGATAAGATAACTATAAACCATAGAGTATAGTAAGTGCTATAAACTAGTCGGGATTTAGGGATGTAATCGATAAATCAAAATCTTTAGGCTGAGAAAATCTATTTTGTTGCAAATAGCAATAAACCAAACTAAATCGATTTGGTGTACTGATCGTACTTAATTGTAATTAATTTTAGAGTCCGCTCGACAGACAAGGGTTTGTTCAATTGAAACGGAACGTCATTTATATTCAGTTGAAACGGAACGTCATATAAAGGGAGTAAAACAATATTCATACTTTTAAACTCGAAAAGTATATTTCCAGTTCAAAAATCAAATCCCCGACGCGTAATGCCGTAAAAAAATATGAAACTAATTACTATAATATTTTGGTTTTGAGGCGCGAGACTTTTTGGTACCAACTTTGGTCATTGTCCTTTAGTTAGTAATCTCAACACGCGATTTCTATGATAATTTTAATTATTTATGTAAATAGGTTTTAGTCGAAGTGTAGTCGGAATGGCTGATAATGAATTTGGTTTTATTTTTCCTTTTTAGTTTACTCTTTGCATGGAAGTAATAAGTACTACGTACAACCCATTACGAAAAAAATATCTAAAAATGAAAAAAATTAAAACAAAATTAAAATTTGATAAAATCCACGACGTTGTGTGTTTGCAGCGCCGCGCGCCGCAGTCAATTGCTCAGCCACTGCACAAACCGTGCCGTCACATAACTGTGGTTGTGACTTCGTCGGGCATTAATGCAACTTTGCTTAAAGGCCGGACTGCACATTCAATTTTCAAATTGCCGCTGAATCTTGCAAGCGAAGATACTCCAACATGCAACATCACCAAAAACGGGGGAGTCTTTTTGCAGCATGCACAATGCACAATGTCGCAGAAGCATGCATTAGAGGCGTTGAACCGCAGCTTGCAGGACATCCGCGGCAACCAGGCGCTGATGGGTGGCATCGTTCGGCCGCTTTAGACCCAGTGGACGGTGAGTAATGGGCTAGCTCGCCGTCCGACCGTCTTATGACGACAGAACACTGACACACTAGACACTGTGAATGTGATGGCTAATGACGATAGTACTGCCTACCCCGTTGAATTTCTCAACTCCGTGGAGTTAAAAGGCGAGTCGTCCCATCAGCTGGAGCTTAAAGGTGTCGGTGCTTAAACGCAACCGATCAACAGATCCCAGGGCCAAACCAAAAAACCGTGAAAAAGTGAGCGGCATTCAATTGTGCACTCCATGCTTTTCAGACGGTCAATTATGTGTTGGTTGTTCAGTGCCCAAAATTTGCACGTGCTTGCGGAAAATAATAAGTCATTTAATGTTGTATACAAAACGGTACTAGAATAAATAGTGCCCAGCAAGGCGTGTGATGGTTCACTTTGAAAATAAAGTTGTATAGCGCTAAAATAAACGGTTTTTAATTTTGGTTTGGGACTTCTTTTTGTAGTCATCACCCACATTATCACATTTTGATCAGCCAGTCAGTTCTCACACATCACGCCATGTAATCCCCAAAGGTTTAGGCAGAAGTGTACCTAATCGTACAGCCACATTTCACCAGTTATGTTGAACTCCCATGTGATAGGGGCCGAGCCTATTTCCACCAACTGGGTACAAATCCAGATTCCGTGGCTGCTATTGCAAAATTCCTGATGGATTTAACCCAATAACACTATTATTTATAGTATTTTTTTCAATTGCATACATTGTTTAATGTTAAGTGGAAGAGCGGAGTCACACAAGCATCGCCTTGCTCAAAAGGTGATCTCTAAATAATGTGCGATATAGCTTTATGTAATAAAAATAAAATAAAAATTTAACACAGGACCTCATGCTTAATAGTCGTACTTGCGACCACTCGAGTCACTCGACCAACGAGGCAGTCTCTCACATAGGGTAAAACCAGGATAGATGCCCCACTTTTTGAAAAAGCCTCCTAATTTTCAAACTGTACGTTTTTCATGAAGAATTTCCATGAATATAATTAGTTTGATCTTTGTACTAGCAATAAGACTCGTTTTTGTTGATCTAACATTATTTGATTCTGCATAAATTGAGTTTTTGCAAACCCTTTTTTTTGAGGATAGATGCCTTCCTATATGGATAGATGCCTCACTATGAAAATGCTAAGGAGGATAGATATAGATTAAAATAAGTAGGTACAATACATAGTTTTGAAATGTTTTATTTGTAATCTTTAAGTAATAGTATTAACGGTACTCTTAAAAATTATTAATTAAACTTAAATAATTGTTTAACAAAAAATAACTTCTAAATTTTAATGTGCATAATCGTAACTAATTGAACATAATAGGTATGGCAGGCAAGATACCAATTTTTAAAATTTTCAAAAAATCAACCACATTTAAAAATGTTGTCCTTATTTTAGGTTGAATTGGAAAGTGCTTTCAGTTTGCCACATCTTGAGCAATAATTTCTAAAAAGTGTACTTACATACTTCGTGCAGCTACTTCTGGCATGATATTATGAATCCAATCAGATTTTGACTTCATATTTTGATAGTTATCAAAGCATTCTATGCAATAATAAAAATATTATCAAAATAAAAACAATCATTTTAAAAATATGCTAACATGCATACAGCGTATGGGACGCCCCTAAGGGCACCTATACTGCAAAAAATCGGGGCGACTATCCTTTTTGCTATGGATAGATGCCCTTTTATTTTTTGACGTATCTAAATACAAAAGTGCAATTATTATTATGTAGTTATAAAGTTAACTAACCAATGTATGGATATAATTAAAATAGAACAGAATTTATTACTATATAAAAAGATATGTAACAGTAAATTCTTACGTTTGAAACTTTGAAGCGTTCGTCCTGTTCGTCGCGGAGATGATCGCATGCACCAGCTAAACACGTCAATCCCGTGCGATGGTCTGCAGGGCAAATAGGTGTGGGGCACGTGCGCTCTATTTTTAGACTATTAAATCTGTGTTGCGATTTTGGGAAGTTAGGTTTTTAGAAAATGGGGCACCTACCCAACTGCGGCATCTATCCGGGTTTTACCCTACATACAAAATTTCCACGCGAACGAAGTCGCGGGCAACAGCTAGTTTTAATAATAAAATTACAATATCGAAAGGAATGATTGTGGTAACAAACACAATGGAGTTGTCATTTTAATTCATAAAAGTATTATTTATGATAAAATTAACACCTATTTTGACAATTCCTTACAAAATATTTGTGTAAAAATTACAGTAAATAATCTATACATATAATAAATCTGTAGACGTGGCGTTTCTGTACATTGAAAATATTTAGAAAAAAAGTAGTAGGGGTGTTAAAGGAGCACTAACAGAACCCATTTCTACCATTTTTAGAATTTTTGTCTGTTTGTCGGTTTGTCGGTTTGTCTGTATGTTTGTGCGCGCATCACGTTAAAACCCCTCATTATATTCAAAATCGAAATATTGAAACATAAGAAGCATTGTTCCGAATAACATTTAGTGTTTATTTCATCAAAATCGACCAACAGACGCAAAAGATATTAATGTTTAAAATTTAGTCAGTAACCTCATACGCGATTTCTATGATAAATTTAATTATTTACGTAAATAGGTTTTAGTCGAAGTGTAGTCGGAATGGCTGATAATGAATTTGGTTTTATTTTTCCTTTCGTGTTTACTCTTTGCATAGAAGTTATAAGTACTACGTGTACCCCATTACTAAAAAAATCTCTAAAAATTAAAAAAATTAAAAAAAAATTAAAATTTGATAAAATCCACGACGTTGCGTGTGTGCAGCGCCGCAGTCAATTGCTCAGCCACTGCGCAAACCGTGCCGTCACATAACTGTGGTCGTGACTTCGTCGGGCATTGATGCAACTTTGCTTAAGAGTGGCCGGACTGCACATTCAATTTTCAAATTGCCGCTGAATCTTGCAAGCGAAGATACCCCAACATGCAGCATCACCAAAAACGGGGGAGTCCTTTTGCAGCAGTGGAAGTTAAACCTATAGGACGAGTGCACAATGTCGCAGAAACATGCATTAGAGGCGTTGAACCACAGCTTGCAGGACATCCGCGGCAACCAGGCGCTGATGGGAGGCGTCGTTCGGCCGCTTTAGACCCTGTGGACGGTGAGCAATGGGCTAGCTCGCCGTCCGACCGTCTTTTGACGACAGAACACTGACACACTAGACACTGTGATGGCTAATGACGATAGTACTGCATACCCCGTTGAATTTCTCAACTCCGTGGAGTTAAAAGGCGAAGCGTCCCATCAGCTGGAGCTTAAAGTTGGCGTTCCAGTTCTGGTGATGCGAAACCTTGATGCAACCAGACTGTGCAACGGCACCAGGCTTCGTATCACAGAGCTGGGCAGTAACATTATAAAAACGGAGCTGCTAAAGGACAGAGCGTTTTAATTCCCCGCATGCCCACATTTCAAATAACTTGCCATATCAATTTAAGAGGTTACAATTTCCCTTAAAATTGGTTTTTACAATGACGATCAACAGATCCCAGAGCCAAACCATAAAAGTGACCGGCATTCAATTGTGCACTGCATGCTTTTCAGACGGTCAATGTGTTGATTGTTCAGTGCCCAAAATTTGCACGTGCTTGCGGAAAATAATAAGTCATTATTGTTGTATACAAAACGGTATTAGAATAAATAGTGCCCAACAAGGCGTGTGATGGTTCACTTTGAAAATAAAGTTGTAAAGCGCTAAAATAAACGGTTTTTAATATTGTTTGGGACTTCTTTTTGTAGTCATCACCCACATTATCACATTTTGATCAGCCAGTCAGTTCTCACACATCACGCCATGTAATCCCCAAAGGTTTAGGCAGAAGTTTACCTAATCGTACACCCACATTTCGCCAGTTATGTTGAACTCCCACGTGATAGGGGCCGAGCCTATTTCCACCAACTGGGTACAAATCCAGATTCCGTGGCTGCTATTGCGAAATTCCTGATGGAATAACCCAATAACACTATTATTTATAGTATTTTTTTCAATTGCATACATTGTTTAATGTTAAGTGGAAGAGCGGAGTCACACAAGCATCGCCTTGCTCAAAAGGTGATCTCTAAATCATGTGCGATATAGCTTTATGTAATTAAAATAAAATAAAAATTAAACAGAGAACCTCATGCTTAATAGTCGCACTTGCGACCACTCGACCAACGAGGCAGTCTCTCACACACATACAAAATTTCCACGCGAACGAAGTCGCGGGCAACAGCTAGTAAGGAGATAAGTGTAGTCAGTTTCTACAGTCCTTTAAATTCAAATCCAGTTTTCAATAAGGAAAATTTGAATTCATTGGTTAAGTCTATTCCTGGTCCTTTTATAATTGCCGGGGACTTTAATGCTTATCACACATCTTGGGGTGGTGGTTCTGACTCTCCACGTGGTCGAAATATGTTAGAGGTCATTGCCGAGAATAATATAATTCTGCTTCATAATGGTCAGGGAACAACAGTTGGCTCTCTGACATGGCGTCCTAATGCGCTGAATTTATCTTTGGTTTCTTCATCATTGGCACTTAATTGCGAATGGCAAATAGTCATGATAGTCCTCTTGGTAGTAGTTATCACATCCCTGCAATTATAAAAGTAGTTATTATAGTAGTCAAAATAATGATTCATGTGGAAAATTGTTCATGTGCTGAACATTTGCAAACAGGGGCGGATTTCCCTATAGGCCGAGTAGGCCCGGGCCTAGGGCGGCAAAATTTAGGGGGCGGCAAAATTTGTTTTTTTTTAGTAGTTGCCCACGCGCCTACGTTTAAGAGAATCGCGGCGATATTATCCCATACAAATATG
Organism: Eurois occulta; assembly: GCA_950022335.1. NCBI lineage: Eukaryota > Metazoa > Arthropoda > Insecta > Lepidoptera > Noctuidae > Eurois > Eurois occulta. The sequence continues at coordinate 12,286,066 of OX465477.1, read as the reverse complement.
TAATATCGCCGCGATTCTCTCGCTCGCTTCTTAAGACAATTTGTGAAATCAGTATCTGAAATACTGATTGAGATAATTAAATCACTAACTGACTATCGTTTTTTCCATTTTAATTTAATTTCTATAGTTTATTTAATACATAGCGGGCGACAATCTTTCGTAGGCCTAGGGCAGCCAACGTATCAAATCCGCCCCTGTTTGCAGACCCACCCAAATTACAAAATGGTAGATTGGCAAAAGTATTTTGGCAATGAATTTTAATGCCCGACATCAAAATCCGACAATTCTTTAAAAAAAACACTTCATGGAGTATTTTTTAAAGAATTGTCGGATTTCTGTCTTGGTGTTGTGCCGATGTACAAATGTTAGGAATAGATTCGAATACACATACTTTTCGTAGTGACGCTCATGGCTGTGAGAGGTGGTTGGATCACTGCGTAGTCACTCAGTCAGCACTGGCTGCGATTAAAAAAGTATGGAACTATGGATACAGTATGACGTTTATTGTTCCGACCACTTTCCTCTGGTAATTGAATGTAACCTAAATAAAGTTAATGCAAAATTTGAGCCAATAACATTAGCGGATGTTTCAAATAAGTGTACCATTTGGGGTGATAGAAAAATGGAACAAATTAATAATTATTACACAGTGTGTCGTTCTAAACTCCGAAATATAGATTTTCCTTTAGAGTTGGGACTATGTTGTGATTCTATGTGTCGTAATAGTGAGCATTGTTTGATTCTTGATAAAATGTATAATTATGATTGTTATACCTAAGTATCTTAACTGACGCGGCTAATGAATCTTATAACTACAAAAAATATCCCAGAATGACAGGATAATGTAACTGCTGGCTGGAACAAGCACGTCGCCGGTGCACATGGGGAGGCTAGGCTTAGATTTGGGATGTGGATTTTGGAGGGAAAACAAAAAAAGGGACTTTATATAATGAAATGTAAGAATCGCGGAAAACAATCAAGGCTAAATTAAAATGGTGTCAAGACAGACAAGAGCAATTAAAAATGGACTTACTCGTCCTTAGTCCTCAATCAGAAATTTTAAATCGTTCTGGAAAAATACCAACAAACTAAATGTGAGGCCGAGCCTTCCGGTGAACGTTGAATGCGTTCATGATCACAAAATGATTGCCAACTTATTTAGGGAAGATTTTACAGTGCAGTCGACGTTGAACCCGTCGCCGCGTGTTGTTGCCGAGACAGTGGTGGCCGGGCGAAGAGTGTATTTCTCAAACAAAAGCGTTTCAAATGTTATTAAACACATGCTAAGAGGCAAGTCACCTGGTCACGACGTCTCATTATAGAACACTTTAAGTATGCCGGGGTTCACTTACCAAGAGTGCTTAGTTTAATTTGTTTCTATGCCTTTCTTATTTACCTGAGCCATTAATGCGTACAATCGTGGTGCCTATTATTTAAAACAAGACGGGTGACGCGTCCGATAAAGCTAATTATCGGCCTATTTCGCGTGCTACTATAACAGTTAAGGTGCTTGACAGTCTGTTGAATGGTAATCTCACCAGACATGTCGACCTGCAGGACGCGCAATTCGGACTTGGAGCCGGTCTGTCGATGGAGAGAGCCATACTCTGCCTGAAACATATTCTCAAGAACTATACAGAGAGAAGGACAGGAGAAGGGTATACGCGTGTTTCCTGGACCTATCAAAAGCTTTTGATCTCGTATCATATGACGTGCTTTGGGAGAAGCTGGGAAGCGCGGGTGTGCCGGTGGAATGTACGTCTCTTCTCAAGTACTGGTACTCAAATCAAAGAAATCAGGTAAGACAGGCCGGGTACACAGGCTGCACTAAAAGTATCGGGAATGGAATATTTCCACTTGTCCTGTCATATTAAATTCTTTTTAATTGAAAACTCCTTGGTTTTAAAAATCGAATACCGTTTATTTATTTAAAAAAAGATTCTCGGTCTTGTCACAAGGTTTTGTCAAACTTGTTTAGTCGTTGAGAAAATGGAATTGACTCGAGAAAATTCAAGAGCGATGATTTATTATGACTTTCGAAGTGGTTTAACACAAAAACAGTGTGTTGATCGGATGATTTCTGTATTTGGTGATGAAGCCACATCCAAAACCACAATTTATCGCTGGTTTGCTGAATTTCAACGTGGACGTGTCAAGCCAAAGAGATTAAAAATACTTACACATAATATTTGAACGTAGACAGAGAATGCTATAGACTAATTGATATGTTTTGTCGCATTCACACAAGAAAAAGAACAACTTATGCCGATGTCGTGTAAAGAAATGAAACAGAACGATAAAATTTTTTGTTTCATCGAGCGTGCCACGTTTTTTCAAGGTCAGCACACTAGTTTGCTAAACAAAGTTTGACAGCTGACGTGCAGCTAGCCATCGTCTACCTTTAAAATACAGTTTTTACGTGTTATATGTTAAGTAATTTATGTTATATTTTGTTTTGAACAATTTAGACTTACTATTTCAACCATTTATACAAAAAAAATGGTGTGGTGTAGCGTTAAAGGGTGTAAAAGTGATAGTGGAACGAAAATCCCAGGATTGTCTTTTCATTCGTAAGTATGGCACTCTTTATCAGTTCTAGGCATTCAGTAACATTTTATTATGTTCATATATTGTGTATAATGTACGCTAGACGTACGATTCATCCTTAAAAAGCACAAAAATAACAATTATTATTCAATTATAAATTCTAACCTAAAAACGTTGGTGTTGCCAACTTTTCTATAAATTATTACCCACTATTATGGGAAATAATAATATGATGGCTTCTGCAGTGAGGATTAATTAAATATCTGAAATATTTAATGACTTTTTGCAGTTTCCCTGAACCTGATAATTTACGTCAGAATTGGATTGTAGCTACAGGACGAACAGATTGGACACCAAAACCGTCATCAAAAATTTGCAGCAAACATTTTTAGAATTAAAAAGAAGAATATAAGTTAATTAGAAAGAAGAATTCATAAATAATCATTTTGAAAGTCAACCTTTTATTGGAATTATTAAGGCAATTGCCATGCACTATTTTGAACTGCGTATACATCACGCAACAAAAGGATTTGAACCTAAGCAAAAAATTAGAAACATACGAAGCTTGTTTTATTTAAAGGACAATAATGTGTTAAATCAATAAAAGCTTATTAAAAATAAACATGTTCTATTATTTACCCACAAACCCAGAACCTACTATCACATCAGAAATGGCAGTAATTTAGAACCACATCATCATCATCCATCGTCACTCTCCTGCCCTCATCGCAATTAATTTGAGTTCGGCAGCATGTCTTCTCCGCATCGCATGCCTTTGCGTACCGATGGTAACGGATATGTCATTGGCATATTCAGGCTTTGTCTTACGTACTAATTTCCAATTCTCATAAATTGTGGGGTAAATTTTTCCTCACCCGGTAACCCTAAATTCGTGACGTATTTATTTTTTGTCTCATTTTGCGACACGCTTTGGCGGTGTCTATAGGATACTCTGTCTACGTATTTGAATGTCTTTGTGTCAAGCTCAGTGATGATCCCCGTCAAGGTCGTCCAAAAACTGCAGTCACCCAAGAAAACGTTGATGCTGTGCGCAAGCTGATTGAAGAAGATCGACATGTGACATACCGCGAAATTCAGGCAACTTTAGACATTGGCATGAGTCAAATACAAATAATCTTGCATGAACAATTAGGTGTAAAAAAGTTGTTTTCCCGATGGATACCGCATTCGCTCTGTGAAGAGCAAAAAGTGGCTCGCGTTACTTGGTGCATCAGAACTCTCGAAAGATTCCACGCAGGATCCTCAAATGCTGTATACAACATCGTATCAGGTGACGAATCCTGGATATACGCGTACAAACCCGAAACAAAAAACCAGTCACGAGTTTGGGTGTTCGAAAATGAGTTAAAGCCAACAAAAATTGCTCGTTCACGGAGTGTTGCAAAAAAAATGGTGGCCACGTTTGTCTCCAAAACCGGCCATGTTGCGACTATTCCTCTTGAGGGACAAAGAACGGTTAATGCAGAATGTATGCTAGCATTTGTTTGCCACAGGTCGTTTCTGAACTCCGTAAAGCAACCGTTCTGCAACCGCCGCATTATCCTCCATCACGACAGTGCGAGTTCTCACACCGCACACAGAACAAAAGAGTTTTTAGAGCAAGAAAACATAGAATTATTAGACCATCCGCCGTGCAGCCCCGACCTAAGCCCTAATGATTTCTATACTTTCCCTCAAATAAAGAATAAATTGCGTGGTCAGAGATTTTCATCACCTGAAGAAGCTGTGAACGCCTACAAAACGGCCATTTTGGAGACCCAAACTTCCGAATGGAATGGTTGCTTCAATGATTGGTTCCATCGTATGGAAAAATGTGTCAAATTTCGCGGAGAATACTTCGAAAAGCAATAAATACATTTTTAAATAGTAATGTTGTGTCACTTCCTTGATTCCCGAAATTTTCAGTGCAGCCCTCGTACTTTGTCGGGCAACTATATTTTGGAACACAGCACAGCGCTGGTTTTCAGTGGTCACCCGTGAGAAGAAAAAAAAAACGTACGGAAATCAAGACAGCATAAATATTTGATTGCATGAATTAGGAAAAAATAAATTAATTAAATAATCAGTATTTGGATTATAATATAAAACAAATATAGCTAATATAATAAACACTACAAACATATAAAAGTATGTGCGCAGGCTAGGAGAAAATAAATATAAATACAAAAGCGAAAACATGGCGTTTTTTTGTCTCGCTCCCACCCCAACTTCGCGATGACGATTGCAAGATGATGACTGCAAGATGAGGTCATAATAGAAATCATCTTTATTTATCAAAATTGAACATGTGTACAAAGATTCGTGTCCGCGCTATTTACCGATGAGGAGTTCTCTCGTGAGGAGACGATCCTGGCTGCAGGATGAAGTAATGTCTGTCATAAAAGCGAAGTGTCACTAGAACCAAAGGTGTGTGCAAACTTTCAGCTCAATCGGCTAAAGATATCTGCTTCAAAATTGAGTTGCAAGATTCCACCCGGACAAACATACATTGCAAGTTAAATAAAAGCTTGTAATAATAAGACTGCTCTATGACATCAGGTCTGGGCAGGTTCCCGAATGAGTGCCTCAATATCCGTCGTTGTATAAATGAGGTAGGTACCTACTTAGTTTTAGTCTCAATATTTTTATTTGGTTTTCATAAATAAATGATTACTTTAAAATGGTAAATCTTTCTGAATATCTAATTAATGCACAAATTAAGATCTACTTAATTTGTCCGCATTTGCGAGCACCCAATTGATTTCCGAGAAACAAGATTCCGCAAAACAAAACTTCAGCAGGAAACGAAACATATCTAAAATCTTAATACAAAAAAAAAAAACTAGCACTCCGGGAGTGCCGGCAGAAGTGAAAACTTGATTATTAACGTTGAGCATGTTTGATATTTTGGAATGGTTAGGGAATAATTTTGCACCAATTGCTTTATCAGTATAAAAGTACTATCATTTATGTGGTAGAATACAATATTCATTTATTGCGCTATCGTACACAAACATGACAATTTATATTACATTAAAAATTTAACACTTTAAAACTATTACAATTATTTTACATTAAAAAGTTTATCTCTCCGAAAAATCAACTTTCATCCATAATTTCAACGACTTTTTCACCATCATCATTACCAGAACTATCATCGCCAATCTCTAAAACTGATACGATAGGTTTATGGTAGCTGAAGTAAGAAACGAACAGTTTTGATTCGAACCTATTTAAATGTCTAATAAAGACCGCATCAATAGTAGTTTTGTATTTCGTTGTGCTAAGATTGCGATCATTCGACATAGTTAAACCAAATTCATTATTTAAAAATTCAATTAATAGTTGATTTTTATCGTCTGCGAAGTTTATGTTGAAATGTCCACTCAAAATCATTGGCAATTCATCAAAGCTTTTTCCAATTTTTTTTTAAGCAATGCAGATGCATCATGAGAATAAATGAATAAATTTTCATACAAGAAGTCTCGTATCTAAGCACGCAATGACTTATCTGGAGAGATGTAAACGGCAACCATAATTATGAACTGATTATCACCAGAGTGGCAACGACTTATACAAATATCACCGATATCAGAAACAGTGGCATTAAACATGCTGTTGTATTTCACATGCACATCCATATAATTTGTGCAATAATGAACTGTGTTCATATTTTAATAAATAGCTACTCCACCCGCGGGACGATTATTTCTTCTGAAACTCGCAACAAAGTTGAAATTCGGAATGTCAATTATTTCATTGTTACCCATATGAGTTTCTGATAAAATTAACACATTCATCTTTTTAACAAGAGCGTCAATTGCTAGATCATCTACATGCGCACGTAAACTCTGACAATTGAATGAAAAAATAGACAATCTATTATTCTTAGAAATAAAATCTACAAGTGTTTTGGTGATGGTTTGCAAAGGATTTTCACGTAAACGTTTCAATTCAATTGATAAATCTTCTCGATGAGTTGTTGATCTCTTTTGATTTTTTGTTGCGTTTGAATCTTCCACCTGTGCGTTTCCTACTCTGCCATGATGAAATTTCCAGCTCGCCCTTGTGTCGTCTTCAGTGACTAAGAACAAACCTTCTATACTAGTTACTCAAAAACAGTGGAAGTGCCCTTAGACTGCCTTAGTACGGGAACCAGTGTCGCCAAACTAAATTAAAATGAACATTCCAATACACAGAAAACGATGATATAATTGGCTACTAATTATTTATGCAACTTTGGCGAAAAGTTTATTAATTGTTGTTCAAAATTAAGTCTTATTACAACTACTGAATGTTGTTTTTATTTTACATGTCAAAATAAATGAAGTCCATTTTTCCATCTAACAATCAATTTCGAGCAATCCACAACGAGTTCAGCTACTCAACGCTAGAGGGCGCTGTAACCAATTTACTCTATTTAGCACCCTAAAGTTATTGAAATAGATGTCATATTCGTATGCACTTGTTATCTATTTTTCTACTCAGCTAGGGATGAGGACAAGATATCGATAATTTAATGTCGATGTTTGTACAATGTAATAATTAAAATCTTTTATCTTATGTAACGGACCAAAGTCCGATTAGTATAAAAGGTAAAATGGTTAAATGAAACGATAAATAGTGAATTTAAAATATTTATTGTCCTTGAAATAAAACATATTTGTTTAATAATTGTCGTTTTGATTGTTTTATATTTAATTTTAACAGGTGATGCATGCGGATATTGACATATTTTTCCGCAATGGCTTTCATTAAATCCGTAATGTGATTCGATGTAGGAAATTCTCCTAACTGATGATAAATAATTTTTTGGAATATGGACGTCCCAATAAAAAAAATCTGTAGCCTTTTTTGAAGTTTGTAAATTGTTTTCATCAAAATGCTCAGAACAAATTGTACTTGATTTTGACGGCATCCAGTTCTGTCTTCCCGTAGCTTCTATCCATTTCTCCTTGGTAAAAGGATCTTTGGGAAAACTGAAATATTTCGTTACATACTTTATTAGTATTAGTTATTTTTGAGGCCTACGTCCAGCTATGAATGAAGATTGGTTTATTTGTCAGAATATAAGTACTCAAACTCAAACCATTTATTTCAATTAATCGAGAAGAACGTCAACGAGTACATAACATGTCATGGTAACGTATAAGGTTTCACTATATAAGTACACTCGAAGACACTCTTTATTATTTTATCGATACCGAACTATTTGAATGTGTCCCATCCCTAATCGAGTAGCGTCGAAGTTTCTAGAATGTATACGATGATATTCAAGACAGCGAGCAAGTTGATTTAGACTTTGAACAATGGACATAAGGTAGTTTTTAGTTCGCAACAAAGTAATAAATATGGTTTTGTCAATAAAAACAATTATATTGAAATATATCATAATTTTATACTTACCGGTGATACGATACACCTCCGCAAGATACATTTTTTGTCCTGCTATCGTTTTTACATGTAAAAATTGCACAATAAGGCATGTTTTTAATATTTTTCGTTACGTTCGAGACGTCGTATCACAGCAAGTTTATCCCTAAAGCATTAGGTTCAAAGTTGATTGGAAACATTTAAAAATTTCTTTAAATGATTTTAAACCATAAAATGTTGAAGGTTAAGTTCAAAATCGTCTACTCTCCATCCGTCTTACGCTTTTTCCAAATTTCTTTAAATGATTTTAAACCATAAAATGTTGAAGGTTAAGTTCAAAATCGTCTACTCTCCATCCGTCTTACGCTTCAGGTCACGTGTCCTGACGCGAGTGTCCTGACGCGAGTTTAAGATTTTATACCCATTAAAGAACAATTTTTTGAAGTGAAAACTTCTTTAGCGGCGTTGAGCACTTTAAAAAAATTGTTCTGTAATGGGTATAAAATCTTAAACTCGCGTCAGGACACTCGCGTCAGGACACGTGACCTGAAGCGTAAGACGGATGGAGAGTAGACGATTTTGAACTTAACCTTCAACATTTTATGGTTTAAAATCATTTAAAGAAATTTGGAAAAAGCGTAAGACGGATGGAGAGTAGACGATTTTGAACTTAACCTTCAACATTTTATGGTTTAAAATCATTTAAAGAAATTTGGAAAAAGCGTAAGACGGATGGAGAGTAGACGATTTTGAACTTAACCTTCAACATTTTATGGTTTAAAATCATTTAAAGAAATTTTTAAATGTTTCCAATCAACTTTGAACCCAATGCTTTAGGGATAAACTTGCTGTGATACGACGTCTCGAACGTAACGAAAAATATTAAAAACATGCCTTATTGTGCAATTTTTACATGTAAAAACGATAGCAGGACAAAAAATGTATCTTGCGGAGGTGTATCGTATCACCGGTAAGTATAAAATTATGATATATTTCAATATAATTGTTTTTATTGACAAAACCATATTTATTACTTTGTTGCGAACTAAAAACTACCTTATGTCCATTGTTCAAAGTCTAAATCAACTTGCTCGCTGTCTTGAATATCATCGTATACATTCTAGAAACTTCGACGCTACTCGATTAGGGATGGGACACATTCAAATAGTTCGGTATCGATAAAATAATAAAGAGTGTCTTCGAGTGTACTTATATAGTGAAACCTTATACGTTACCATGACATGTTATGTACTCGTTGACGTTCTTCTCGATTAATTGAAATAAATGGTTTGAGTTTGAGTACTTATATTCTGACAAATAAACCAATCTTCATTCATAGCTGGACGTAGGCCTCAAAAATAACTAATACTAATAAAGTATGTAACGAAATATTTCAGTTTTCCCAAAGATCCTTTTACCAAGGAGAAATGGATAGAAGCTACGGGAAGACAGAACTGGATGCCGTCAAAATCAAGTACAATTTGTTCTGAGCATTTTGATGAAAACAATTTACAAACTTCAAAAAAGGCTACAGATTTTTTTTATTGGGACGTCCATATTCCAAAAAATTATTTATCATCAGTTAGGAGAATTTCCTACATCGAATCACATTACGGATTTAATGAAAGCCATTGCGGAAAAATATGTCAATATCCGCATGCATCACCTGTTAAAATTAAATATAAAACAATCAAAACGACAATTATTAAACAAATATGTTTTATTTCAAGGACAATAAATATTTTAAATTCACTATTTATCGTTTCATTTAACCATTTTACCTTTTATACTAATCGGACTTTGGTCCGTTACATAAGATAAAAGATTTTAATTATTACATTGTACAAACATCGACATTAAATTATCGATATCTTGTCCTCATCCCTAGCTGAGTAGAAAAATAGATAACAAGTGCATACGAATATGACATCTATTTCAATAACTTTAGGGTGCTAAATAGAGTAAATTGGTTACAGCGCCCTCTAGCGTTGAGTAGCTGAACTCGTTGTGGATTGCTCGAAATTGATTGTTAGATGGAAAAATGGACTTCATTTATTTTGACATGTAAAATAAAAACAACATTCAGTAGTTGTAATAAGACTTAATTTTGAACAACAATTAATAAACTTTTCGCCAAAGTTGCATAAATAATTAGTAGCCAATTATATCATCGTTTTCTGTGTATTGGAATGTTCATTAAATAACTTGACCGTAAATTCGAAGCTTAATTATTTGAGACAGCACTTCCGTTTCCGCGTATTTTCCCTCTCTTTCTACCCTATATACCCTACTCTTTCGCACATCCATCCCCTCTCTCCCTCACCACCAGGTGGGCTCAAGGCCTGATGCGCCTGAGCCTCTTGCTCATTGGCGTTTCGTTTTCCGACGCGTTCGGTTCGACCACGAACCACTTTATATTTCCCCAAAAATTTAAAATTTACTGTTGCTATTAACGTGTCAAGTGTTTTACACCGAGCGCAGTTTTTCACGTAAGTGTTTGCACAAAAATTTTATTTTTAACTCTTTAACAGCTTTGCTGTTCGATTTATACCCACATAATAGATTACATTGTCTTTATGTGGATACATTTAAATTTTTCTGCTACAGATTTTATTCTACAAGAATTGCTAAATTCTACCCTACATTGTATTGTTTTTTTTTTTTATTCTAGTAAATAGTTAAATCACATAAGTGTTATTTCGTATTATTAGGATGGAAGACAGGGCTATACCTTCTGAAACCAATCCTGGTGATGTGTCAGTTACTCCAGGCCCATCGCGCCGCCGATCGAGCAGGAGTTCCTCGAGTAGCTCTAGTAGCACATCTTCGAGCTCTAGTAGTTCAGGGAAATCGGTAGGCCGTAAACGAAAACGTTCACGACGCCACCGTCATAAGAAATCAAAACGTTCGCGACGTTCTAGAAACCTTAGGGTTAATAAATTATCTAAGGAGGTAGAGGAGCTTCGTGACTTGCTTGGCCGTAATAATAATAATGGTACACACACCTATCCCATAGATAATTGTAATGAGTCCTGTATTGATTTAAATGAAAGCCGCGAATTATTTTGTGATAATGATATTAATGAGGGTAGCAGTGAAGCTACAAAAGAGTTTTCGTTTAATATTCAGACCAAGCTTAAGGAACCGTCAGTCCCTAAAGCACCTAGTGATTTTTTAAATACACTGAACTTTATTCAGCATTTTGATAATAATGACTGGTGTGATGTTCGTTATGCCGATACTCAAAAATTGTACAGCCATTCACCTGGTTTCGTAGATTTAGAGATTAATGACGAAATAAAAGCCTATGAGTCTACGCGTCATTTAGCTCAAGCAGATAGGGCCTACGCTGCCCAAACTTTTTGTTTATTAAAACTTAGGGAGGTTTTACAAGATTCTATGAAAAGTTTCCTAATATGGGCAAGAGACGAACAAGGTAAATTGTGTTTTGATAATTTACAAGAAAAAATTATTGAAATATTTTTCAAAGGTGATGTGCATAAAGTGTCATCCGATTTACTGCAATTACTTTGTGGCCATAGAGCCGAAATTATTCAGATGAGACGTGATGCCATATTGAAATTTATTCGAGATCCTCTTATAAAATCATCTTTACGTAAAATACCTCCCTCATGCCAAAACCTTTTTAATGCTGAGTCTTTTACGACTACCCTCGAAAAAATCGGTGGTGTTAAGAAGGCGTTCTTACCACTGAAAAGTAATGACAGCTCTGCCCATCAAGCTGGGTGTAGTAAAGCTGTATATAACAATCGCCCTCCGCAGGGGGCGGTCTGTTACAACAAGCCTTCACAAGGTTTTGTACCTGGATGCTGCCATGCTCACGCTGCACATCCGGCATATACCGCTCCTCCGCAGGGGAGCTATCATTCTCAATGTCCTCAGGGATATGTAGACAACCACTCTAATCGACGAGGAGCCTCCAATACAAGAGGTTCCTTTCGATCCCGAACCGGTCGTTATAATCGATCAGGCAATGGCCAATTCAAAAACATTCGAAATCAGAACGCGTCCAATAGCGCGTCTAAAAATGATCAGTTTAAAAAACGGAGGAACTGACTCGAGTCGCTCGAGCACCGAGTTCAGAGCCGGCCAGTTAACTCGCTTTGCCGACCGTTGGGAACACTTGGGAGCTCCAAAATTCATTATAAAAATAATAAATGGCTATCGAATACCATTCCTTCGAAGACCTCCACTGATTGTCCCAAATATAAAAAACAGTGCCTTCAATATTCTGACGTCACCAGAAATGTCAATGCTTGTAAATCAAATGAAAACACAGGGCGTTCTCGAGATTGCAGATATTTCCCCGAGCTTCTTATCAACAATGTTTTTGATACCAAAAGGCGATGGTTCCGTCCGCCCAATTTTCAACTTGAAAGCTCTAAACGAGTTTGTTTTCACAGACCGATTCAAACTGATAAACATTTTTCGAATACCCGATTTTCTACAGCCTCGAGATTGGCTTTGCAAGATAGACCTTTCCCAAGCCTATTTTCATTTGGCCATTTGTCAGTCGCAACGACGGTTTCTCAGAATAATTTACGAAGGAGAATTACTCCAAATGACATGCCTCCCATTTGGGCTGAGTACGGCTCCAAAGGTTTTTGCGTCCCTGACCAATTGGATCGCTCAAACTTTGCGAGAAGAAGGCATACGCTTAATTGTCTATTTAGACGATTTTTTGATCGCCCATCAGGATATAGGCGTTCTCAGATCACAGGTTCAGTTAGTGGTGCAACGGTTACAATACCTAGGTTGGCAGATCAACTTTCAAAAATCCGAGCTCACGCCCCAAAAGAATTTGGTCTATTTAGGCGTTCATTGGGACCCCTGGCTCAATCAAAAACGACTTCCGATAGACAAATATCAGGGCCTTCTGGCCAAATTGTCACGCATGCGGAGGGACAACAAAGTAGTATTAAAGGACCTACAAAGCCTTGTAGGCCTCCTGAATTTTGCCAGTTTTGTAGTTCCAAACGGCAGGCTCAACCACCGGAGTTTAGTGGATTTTCTAAATTCAATTCCGAAATCGTCAAAAAGCCTGCATGCATTACCAGCAGAGGCACAAGAAAATTTGGAATGGTGGATGCAAAACTACCAAGCCTCGACACGGATTCACATTGCACCTCCAAGTCATTTCCTTTCAACAGATGCCTCCGATATAGCATGGGGCGCACAGTTGGACAGTCGGTCACTGTCAGGACCTTGGAGCGAGCAGGAGGCCGGGTTGCATTGCAACCAAAAAGAAATGCTGGCAATTTTAAAAGTCTTACAAGGTCATTGTCTGCTCCTGCGATGCTCCACAGTGCTTGTACAGTGCGACAACAAGACTGTGGTCGCTTACCTGCGCAACGAGGGGGGGACAATATCAAAACCCCTGATGAATATTACAAAGAAGGTTTTCGAGGTACTGAACCAACACAGTATCGTTCTAAAAGTTTTTCACTTACCGGGGAAATTCAACATTCTGGCCGATCCTCTTTCTCGGGGTCGGGCTCCCGTAGAATGGCACTTAATATCTCGATGCACAGAAATAATATTTCGGAAATTTGGAATCCCGGTAATAGATCTTTTTGCCTCAGAAACGGCTCATGTCGTTGCCAATTATGTGTCGCTGGACTTGAACGACAAACAAGCCATTTACCACGATGCGTTTTCGATCGAATGGAACTACCAGTTAGCGTGGGTGTTCCCACCACCTTGTCTAGTTCCAAGAGTACTAGCGCACCTCAATCGAGCGACCGGAATCTTCCTTTTGGTGGTTCCTCGGTGGGACCGAGTTTTCTGGAGAGGAGACCTGAAGACACGAGCAATAGGTCCTCCCTTCACTATTCGGAACCTGGACCATTCTTTAGTGAACACGGCAACCGGCCTCCCACCTCCCAGAGTCCAAAATATAACCTTAGAGGTATGGAAATGTGGGGGTGGGGTCAAAACTTGAAAAACTGGAATTTAGACCAAATAAAATTGTTAGAATCATCCTGGAGGCCATCAACTCGCAAAACCTACAGAGCTGCTTGGTCACGATGGTTAAAATGGGCAGAAAAACATAAAATTAACCCAGTTAATCCAGAGGGATCTGTAATGGCACAATTTTTAGCGGATTTGTATTTAATTGAAAAGTTATCGTATAATACAATACTCTTGCACAAATCTGTAGTTTCTACACTGTGTAATGCGGATTCGGGTAACCTTTTAAGTTCCCATACTTTAGTGAAGCATGTGCTAAAATCAATTGCTCTCAAACAGCCGATAACAAGCAAACCCGCTATCTGGAACATTGATGATCTATTGTCTCATTTAGCGAATAGTTCCATAGACTCAAACAATATTTTCGCAGCATCTAGGCATACAGCCGCATTGCTACTTCTCTGTTCGGGCAGACGAGTTCATGATTTAACTCTCCTCTGTATTGACTCTGATCACTTAACTATGTCAGATGATAGTGTGATAGTGTGGCCAGTTTTTGGTTCCAAAACCGATTCTACTACGCATAGACAATCTGGTTGGAAATTGTTAAAAAATCCTGATAACAGGAATCTGGATCCTGTTTATTGGATACGTCGGACTATTGACCTACTCAAAAATAGACGCAATTTGGCTAAATGTCACAATTTATTTGTGACCATAAGGGGTCAAGCTAGACCTGCTTCTCGAGCTGTGATAGCAGGTTGGATTAGATCCCTCCTATTAGAAGCCAAAATAATAGCGACTCCTGGTAGCTTTCGGTCTGCGGTTGCATCAAAAAATTGGTCAGAAAATCTTCCAATTGATACCATTTTGGCTAGGGGTAATTGGAAAGTTGAAAATACTTTCAAGAAATTCTATAAACGTCAAGTTATGCCGGCTGCTTCGGTTTCTGGTATAACCATAACGAATTTGTTTGATCCTTTAAACTGAGTGATTAAGTAATCGTATCACACAATAATCAATGATTATGTAATTTTATAATTTCATAACTAAATTGTTATATAAATTTTCATTATTATAAGTTTCTTATTTTTAGTTTACCTTATTGAATGGTGATTGTTAAAGGATTTCTTTGTTGTTTATGTAAAAAATAAAAGTTTCTACGCACATCTATGTTTTTGTTTTATATTTAGGAAAATGTAAAACCACAATACCATTACTCCCCTCTGTAATAATTCTTTGACATTAAATTCTTATGTATTTTCATCCTCACATTGGCGTTCTTGACCACCAGGCGATAACAAACACGTCTCAAATAATTAAGCTTCGAATTTACGGTCACCTAAATTCGAAGCTTAACTTAATTCCTGCCTGTTGATTTTCAACACAATGAGCAAGAGGCTCAGGCGCATCAGGCCTTGAGCCCACCTGGTGGTGAGGGAGAGAGGGGATGGATGTGCGAAAGAGTAGGGTATATAGGGTAGAAAGAGAGGGAAAATACGCGGAAACGGAAGTGCTGTCTCAAATAATTAAGCTTCGAATTTAGGTAAGTAATTTAATAAGCGTTTTATTTCAGGAAAAACGCTGCTATTTTAATTTGCAAGTGTATGAGTTTGGCGACACTGGTTCCCGTACTAAGGCAGTCTAAGGGCACTTCCACTGTTTTTGAGTAACTAGTATAGAAGGTTTGTTCTTAGTCACTGAAGACGACACAAGGGCGAGCTGGAAATTTCATCATGGCAGAGTAGGAAACGCACAGGTGGAAGATTCAAACGCAACAAAAAATCAAAAGAGATCAACAACTCATCGAGAAGATTTATCAATTGAATTGAAACGTTTACGTGAAAATCCTTTGCAAACCATCACCAAAACACTTGTAGATTTTATTTCTAAGAATAATAGATTGTCTATTTTTTCATTCAATTGTCAGAGTTTACGTGCGCATGTAGATGATCTAGCAATTGACGCTCTTGTTAAAAAGATGAATGTGTTAATTTTATCAGAAACTCATATGGGTAACAATGAAATAATTGACATTCCGAATTTCAACTTTGTTGCGAGTTTCAGAAGAAATAATCGTCCCGCGGGTGGAGTAGCTATTTATTAAAATATGAACACAGTTCATTATTGCACAAATTATATGGATGTGCATGTGAAATACAACAGCATGTTTAATGCCACTGTTTCTGATATCGGTGATATTTGTATAAGTCGTTGCCACTCTGGTGATAATCAGTTCATAATTATGGTTGCCGTTTACATCTCTCCAGATAAGTCATTGCGTGCTTAGATACGAGACTTCTTGTATGAAAATTTATTCATTTATTCTCATGATGCATCTGCATTGCTTAAAAAAAAATTGGAAAAAGCTTAGATGAATTGCCAATGATTTTGAGTGGACATTTCAACATAAACTTCGCAGACGATAAAAATCAACTATTAATTGAATTTTTAAATAATGAATTTGGTTTAACTATGTCGAATGATCGCAATCTTAGCACAACGAAATACAAAACTACTATTGATGCGGTCTTTATTAGACATTTAAATAGGTTCGAATCAAAACTGTTCGTTTCTTACTTCAGCTACCATAAACCTATCGTATCAGTTTTAGAGATTGGCGATGATAGTTCTGGTAATGATGATGGTGAAAAAGTCGTTGAAATTATGGATGAAAGTTGATTTTTCGGAGAGATAAACTTTTTAATGTAAAATAATTGTAATAGTTTTAAAGTATTAAATTTTTAATGGAATATAAATTGTCATGTTTGTGTACGATAGCGCAATAAATGAATATTGTATTCTACCACATAAATGATAGTACTTTTATACTGATAAAGCAATTGGTGCAAAATTATTCCCTAACCATTCCAAAATATCAAACATGCTCAACGTTATTTAAAGTGCTCAACGCCGCTAAAGAAGTTTTCACTTCAAAAACACTTTTGGCGCACATTATACGCACAAATACTCGTAAAAGCTTCATGCTCCAGTAACGCCATAGACTAATATTATAAAATGAGAGGTAACGCAGACGACGAGGGAGCGACTTGCTATGGCCCATTTACCTGCTGGGGTAATGTACACGACGAGGGAGCGACTAGTTAAGGCCCATTTTCAGGCTCATGAAAAGTACAGTCACGAGCAAGGAACGGTATACCTACACTTAGCAAAATTCAAAATAGATTTTCTCGTGACATACCGTTTTACCGATAAAACAGTATTTCGTGATTTATTCTGCTATAATCAATGATGGCATTTTATACTTCCTGTTCGCTGCATCAATAGTTGTTACGATAATTTTAGGACTAGAAGAGTATTGTTGCGAATAGCACATACAGGCGTATTAGGCGAATATCGGTCTGTGAGACCGACGCGGGTATAGGTGTTCCATGGTGGTTCCCCGTGATTTTGTACTGAAACTTAAATTATGATACATATGTCTCAAATTATGTTTGTATTTATTAGCTAATAATGACTCTTTTAGGTTTGTCAGTATATTAGAAGAAAAAAAGTCACCTTTGCTAATATTTTACGACCTATTACAAAAACCTAACTATTTTTCAGAAACTGCAATGAAAGGATATACTCAGTAAATTTTGGTTAAAGACATTTAATTCTCATAAAGAAATTACATTTCACTTACATGAGAACAAATTTAAATATACAAAGTAATCATTGTCCTTCGATACTCGGACTTACAATTAATCTGACGTATTTACTGATATTATTAGTTTACATTAGTAGTACAATAAATAATTAAGTTTGTGGGTCCTCCTAAAAATCTCAGTTGCGATACTACGCATAACTACCCCCGCTTTGAGATAAAGAGTGCGGTCTCGTTGTTTTTAACTGACTAATTACCAGTTTATTGTCGGTAAATTATTAGTAATTTGAAAAAATAAACCCGAAATTGATTTCCAAACTTTCGATCTGTCAGACCGTACGCGGGTATAGGTGATATAAAATTTGGCGCCAGTAAACGAAGGTTAAGATAGAGATAAGACCTATTTTGTAATAGTGTGGCTTCCAAAATACCCCACTATATTCGTGAAAATGTAAAACGTTAATAAATATAGTAGGTGAAAATCACTTTTCAAAGTTGCTGCGTGTCTACATCTCATTGCTCATGACTGTACAACAGATTGTAGGTCCCGTGTGAGTAAAAGATGCTTTAATCGTAACGAAACGTTTATTTTACGTAACAAAATAATAAACGCAGGTAGGTATAGTCGCTGCACAAAAAAAAAATACATTATAAAAAATTAAATACTGAAACAATTTACATATTTTAGTTAAATAAACTTACAGAATATCATTTTACAACAGGATGCCGTCGCAATCCAATTTGCAAGAATCCTCTAGGAAGCTGTGCTCCTTGCAGCGCAGATAGCACGTGCGCGTGCTCGCTGCACTCTCACAGTGACATTAATACTAACGCGGTATAATACTGTCGTACTCTGGTACACTACTATATGATTCCAAATATTAAGATGTGCGAAACTGAGAAGCCAGGTAGCAACCTAGACGTCACTCGCACCACACTACTAAGCGTTGAGAGAAGAGCCACACAGACGATATTGATTGTCTGTATTGATTGACTATATTGATTACTTTACTAGTATTCGCACAAGGTACGTGAGAAGCATTGGATGAGCAGTGGGAGAGTCGGTGGGCTGCGAGGGCGGCGGGGTCCTATGCTTTCTTGGTCTCATTCGGCATGAACGAGAGCACGATGGCGAGGAGCGCCGTGTATGTGCCGGCCACCAGCCCCACCAGGCCCACCAGGAACAGCACCACGTCCTTGATGAACCGCATGTTGCTCGGCCCGAACTTTTCCGGGTACGACATGCACATCTCCATGATCGCCGGGAAGCAGATGCCCAGCGCCGACAGGCACAGTGCACCGAACAGCGAGATGAACAGCCCCAGTCGCGGCACAGCCACCGCCAGCACGACTGGAACAGAGAGTAACCATCTTACTAAGTGTTACACTCCTCAGTCCTCTTTCAATAACATAAGTTCCCTACATGGCGACCCAGCTATTTGGAGCGCGTGACGCTATTTTACTCTTGCTATACTTTTACTGTTATGCTATGCTTTTACTGTTATGACTAAAACTAAATTATTATTTTTAATTAAATTTGTAAAAATAAGTGGACAATAATAGATCAGATGCCGATCAAATGGGAAAAGGAGATGGAGGTTTTCTTAAACCAGAATGCTTGCAGGTATAGTGGTTACAGTACACAAATTTTTAAGTCTATCGACCCCGAAAATAAAAAGTTCCACAGAAAATTAAACCCCCCATTTCACTCTCTTAGGGGCGGAATTTCATAAAACCCTTTCTTAGTAGATACCTACACTTCACAAAGAATACATCCTACAAATTTAATGTCGCTAGGACCAGCAGTTCGGGCTGTGCGTTGATATATCACTCGATCAGTCTGCCAGTCAAGACTGAATTTAATTGTAAGTGAAAAGAAAATAATTAATATTATAGATTTAACTTCTGAAAAGAATATCCCATCAAAACATAAATGTGAAAATGGGAGCCAAGTTCAATATTAAGAAGAAATTCGGGCGGAGAAACTTTTGATAATCAGGTATTTGAAGAAACTATCTTACTTCTTTTAATAGGTAGAACAAAAAAAGGGAAAACTAACTAATTAGTTGCACAAATGAGCTCCCTTTTGTTGGATACACGAAATTAGGTAACAAAGTAAGCAAAGAGAATAAAGGATTTAGATGAAAAGATACGGATGTCTGACATGCCAACGAAAGACATTATAATATACTGATATACTGGATAACACGATGGTATAATGTTGTCTAAGAAAAATTTGTGAACTTCGGAGCAAAATATTAATAAAAGTCAACATAAATATGGTGAATAGACGAAGGACTTGCTTCAACAGTATTTGTTACATTGATCTGCAGACGCAGATCAATGTAACAAATACTTTACTACCCATTACTTTACTACCCATTATTCCGTTCCTTAGAAAAGTATACGCTTGGACAATCGTGGTCCATCTTCGGAAATACAAGACTAACAAATTATTGCTCTGTTCTTGTTCTTCTTTCGTATCGATGGTACGTTCTATCAAATTGTTAACACCCAGGTGGCTACGTTGATCACGTCGTCAGTAGCCATTTTGAAAGTAAGTCCTCTAAAACGCAGGTGTAGGAATACTTTGGACACTGCAGTAAGTCGGCCATGGTCTGGTCGGGAGCCGCGTATCCACATGGAGTTGCTACAACCGTGGAAGTATATGCCTAATGCCTATTATGTAACACCATGGTTACAATATTATAGATTTACGACTAAAATCTTTTCAAAACTTTTAAGTTAAAAAGACGAAGTGCGACCAAAGTGGAGAGACTTCATAAGTGCGCAATGAATGTACTACAATACAATGTATTAAAAAACCAATCTTAGAAGCTTTGCATCTGTGTGAATCACACTTCGTGTTAATTCGGTAACATGAAGATTGAAGCCGAAGCGCATACTCTTTTTGGTTCCATTAGCAAATACATTAAAATCTAGCGTTTACAGTAAGTATTTTTAAGTAACGGGGTTTTTACTTTTGATTTCCATCGACTGATTAAGCTCTCAGTGTTTAAAGGTTTTTTTTATGGATACTCAGCGTCGGGACCTATGATAGATCATGAATTGCATCTATGTATTTGCATTGTTCATAAACTTCTTCTTAGCGTGTCGATAGCACTGCCAGGGCTGCGGGACTGTTCGAAAGAGATACCGCGGCCCTGGAACATAAAGGGCCAAAGAAGGAACATGGGTGGTTTTTAGTCAGTAAGAGTCTGACACTCCCTTCCGCTCCGCCCAGAGCGGGGGGGGGGGGGGTCATTTGATAATTTCACACCCACCAAAAAAAAAAAAAAGCGTGTCGATAGCAATCTAAATTGATTCCCCTCAAAAATTGTCTACGAGTTCGTTTAGTACTTAAACCAAGATTTACTAACAGGTTTTAGTTTAAATTAACAGTTAGACAGTTTATTAGTATATTCTTTTGTAGAGGATATAAGAAATATACTACGACTTTACGCTCCCATGTAATGTTCCCTGGTAAAGCCAAAATAATACGCGCTCACGTGAGCGAAGCCGCGGGCACAACTAGTATTAAAGCAGCAGCAGCGGCAGTTTTATTAGTGTTGTATTAAATTAAATTATATTGAATTGGATTATTGTTAATTTGAACTGTTGAATTAGTTTTGTATTATTTTGTTTGTAATTTTATAACACTAACGATGATAATTTTGTGAGACTTGCGGATTAACATTAGGTAGGTACCTCATTACATTCGATTTTTGGTGTTCTTGAACGTTTCGAAAATTTCACAAAAAATGTCACCTGCCAATACTAGAA
The DNA here is from genome assembly GCA_950022335.1 of Eurois occulta. Classification (NCBI taxonomy): domain Eukaryota; kingdom Metazoa; phylum Arthropoda; class Insecta; order Lepidoptera; family Noctuidae; genus Eurois; species Eurois occulta. Next base: position 12,264,825 of record OX465477.1, on the reverse strand, counting down.
GAGATTTCTTTAAAAGTAAGCATCACCATTTATTTAATTAAATAAAATGTACAAATCTTATTTATTCATCTCGTGTCGGAAACTTCAATATTAGTAAACAATAATACTTTTGGTATCCATAATTATAATTAAAATTATTACAGTTACTAGTTTAATCAACAGTAGTAACAAAAGTCGGGTATTTAGATACAAATGGAATGTTTCAAGTGATTTATTTTTCATTTGGTAGTGGAATCTCGCGTGGTTATGCCATATAAATTTTATTAACTTTGTTCAGGTTAGTACTTTCTTCGTCCATGTAAATGACGTGCTAATATTTTCTAGTTACAGTGTAAAATACCTACATAACAAGCATTTCAGTGAAATAATTCCGCGTCACTAAAAATATGTTTGAAAAAAAATATCCGTCGTCGAAAAAAAAACACAAAAAATGCGACAAACACCTACAAAATCTAGCCACTGGTGTTTCGCAGAGGATTTTCATTTTTTACGTATAACAATACTCCACTAATGCGTGCTTGAGGAATAGCGTGTGAAGCTCCCATCCTTCATATAAAGCAGAGGATCCTCCGTTACATTCATAATGTTCAAATGTTTGGTGGGACCAAACATTTTATTTTTGTAAGTGGCCATGATTATTGTGGTGTCAGAGGCGTTGTTTAGATCATCTAGGGTGCAAGAGAACGGACACCTAGGACACTGCAGCAGGTGGGACATAGCCTGATCTGGGGCGCCGCAACCGCACATGGCGGTGCAGGCGGTCCATACTGTACTTACAGGTGAGCAGAGAGAGCCCGACGCGCAGCCCGTATTCAGCGGCACGTAAGCGCGCGGGTGGCGCGCCGGACCGCGTGAGCCGCGGCAGCATGTAGCCGCGCCACACCACCTCCACGGGCACGTAGCAGTGCAGCCCGTAGCTGATGAAGATGGCTACCACGAACATCGCCATCACGCTCGTCGCCAGTCTGACGACAACAACACACATCTCCTAGTTATTATTTTTCTTTTTAAAATTTAAAGATGGCAGGCTAGCCGGTCCCCATGAAAATATAACAAAAATATTTTTGGTTTAATTTTCGTCCATACAAATTCTATGAATGATTTTTTATGCTTTTGACCAACTTCCGCTGTCCCGATTTTTTCTTCCCATACAAAGAAAGTATTACAAATATGTTTTCATAAAAAAGGAGCTAAAGTTCCTTAGGTAAATTGTACAAAGTATCTTTTTTTTTTAGGATGGGAAATCATCAAATGACCCCTCCTGCTCTGGGCGGAGCGGAAGGGAGTGTCAGACTTGTACTGACTAAAACTCATCCATGTTCGTTCTTTGCCCTTTGTGTTCAAGGCCGCGGTATCTCTTATGAACAGTCCCGCAGCCCTGGCAGGCATCGGCCCTTGCGGACCTCCTCCGATTTGCTGACATAATCTTTATGAGGCGCGCGTGGAACACGAACTCGCCGCGCGTCGACATGGCCCGTCGTCTTAAGACGGACGGTCGGCGAGCTGCCGTCTAAATCGGTGCCATAAAAATCGGTCGAGCCGTTTCGAAGGAGTGCGACCACAACCACCGTGACCTGAGATTTTAAAAAAGATACATACATAGATACAGTTCATTTTATTACAAAGATGATAGTATAATCGGAAAAGACTCATGGTGGTCGCAAGTTAAACGGGCTGGACATAATTTCATCAGGCAGGGATGCCAGTTGGGATTAGGAATGAGTGAATGGGTATTCACTATTCACAATATTATATAGTTATGTTAAAAGATATTTTTATTCGGTAAACAGATGATCGAAGGTCGGTCTTAGTTGGGATCTAGACTGTTAAGGTTTGGCGTAGATGTTTGAGATAACTTTGTGGAGCTACGCTTTTTTTTTGGTTTGAAGATTATAATTAACGACGTTTTTTATGTATTCGAGTCTTTTAAGTTATGCTGAAATAACCCACTCTTAGCCCTTAGTAAATACACTTCTCATCAAAAAAAACGAAAGTGTTTCGATTTTTTTGATGAGAAGTGTATATAGACGAGCAGTTGCCGAATTGTGCTAGAACCAGGATGCTCAAATTATTTTAAAGGTGGGCCAAAATTTTTAATCCATGTCAGTCGGCGAGCCATCTAGTAAATAAAACTTTAAAGAGGTTTTTGAGAGATCACATAACAATATTTGTTATGCCTTTTTCGATTTTGTATAGAATTTCCAGAATAACTCAGAGACGTGGTATATGAGCGGGAGAAGTGTGCTCGAACATTCGCCTCAAAAATGTTAGATTTTCTTTTTGGTCATTAATTAACCTACAGGGCGGCTGGCTGTTGAGAGTGTTTGTATTAGGAAATATGGGGTGGCAGGCTGGAAAATAAAAGCAGCGGCGTCTGCCCCTCTTAGTTTGTGGCCTGGGGCCATGACCCGGTCTAAGGGTCACGCCTCAGTACACATTGATTGTAAAGAAATTTTCAGGAAAAAATCTGAATGATTTAAATAGATAAATGTATTGTATGGTTTCAAATTCTGAAATATGTTGTTTTGACAACATATTTCAGAATGACCCCTATTGGCGGGCCACTTCAAATGCTTTGGTGGGCCACACCTGGGGCCTGGGGTTGAGCAGCCTTGTGCTAGAGGGACACTCTACCTCACTCGTGGTGTTCCTTCAAGACCAGAATGATCGTATAGTCACAAGCACTGAAATATATACATATGTTTAGTAACATACATTTATATTTAGTAACATTCATTTATATTTAGTAACATTCATTTCAGTGCTCGTAACTAACAGCCCGAACTGCTTTAAAACCTAAGATGTTCCAGTAAAACCTAAGATTTACCAATTCTTAATGGTAAAAATCGGAACTATTCTGTGATCGTCGTTTATTTCAAACTTTTACTACACACGGTAAATCTTAGGGTTTACCTCAGAGAAACGGTATTTTTTGTGGGCTAAGATCTGTGAGCGACTACTAATCGTGAAAACGGCGACTTGAAAATTCGCATCCAACTTGGATGTAGCGCTCGGCCGTTCGCTGCCGTGGTACCGCATTTGGTCGGGATGCCCCAGCTTGGTTACTGCGACCGTGTCAATGCACAAGGTTTCTCATGGTTCTAACTTATCTAACCTCTTGGTTCACTCAGTTTAGTATTAGGCCTTAACCTATGAAATTGGAGATTTGTCTGAAAATTGTAAAATATAAAAAATTTGGTATTTTTTTTATTTTAGCTAATCAAAGTACGTTGTTTTTCCCTTTACTGTAGAAGTCTGCTGGACGGGAGGCGATGAAGTCAGCGAAAGCGTTTTGTACTGCTTCCCGGGTGTTGAATTTTTTCCCACTTAAAAAATTGTCTAAATTTTGAAAAAAGTAGAAATCTGTTGGGGCAAGTTCCGGTGAGTACGGTGGGTGACGGAGAGTTTCCAGCTGTAACTCTTGTAGCTTTGCGATGGTCTGTCGCGAAGTGTGAGCTCGTGCGTTGTCGTGGAGAAGCAATGGGGAAGAGCGATTGACCAGTCTTGGTTGTTGAATTGCGAGCTTCTCTATCATTGTTTGCAATTCTTGGCAATAGACTTCTGCCATCACTGTTGTGCCATTCGGTAAGAAGCTGTGATGTACTAGTCCACCAGACAGTTACCATCATCTTCCTATGAATAATCTTTTTTTTAAGCGCACTGATTAGGTGCTGTACCCGGGTCCACCCACTGAGACGAACGCTTACGGTAGTCGTACAGGATTCACTTTTCATCGTAGGTAACAAATCGATTTAGAATTCCCTCGTTTCTATGTCGATTCAGTAGTGTGTGTCTTCGACGCGTTAGTCTCGCTGTTGGTCTCTTATTTCGTGTGGCACCCACGTATCTAGCTTTTATTATCTTTCCGATTGGACGCAGTGGTTCAGTGTTGTTTTGACTTTGACACTAACTCCAAGGCCCGCAGTAAGATCAGCCGTAGATTGAGTTGGATCCGCTTCTACTATCGCCTTCAATTCGTCTTTGTCGACAATGGTTACCGGCCGACCGCGAAGCTCGTTCTTCAACTCAAAATTTCCACATTTAAAACGATTGAACCAATAATGGACCGTGTTTATGCAAGCAGTGTTAGGCTCGTACACGTTATGCCCGTATCGTTAATGTTTCGTATTGTTTGGGCAGCGGTATTTCCACGTAGGAACTCATATTCGAAAATTGTACGAATTTTCAGTATATCCATGGCGCCAAAAACTACCACAATTTCACAAAAACAAAACAAATGACTGCATTTGAAATTAAAAGCACGCATTACATGGCTTTCGAATAAAATTTATTTGAATTTCGAATTGCGCGCATTGGGACGCAATTAGACAATAAGACAGATAATTAACTCTGAAAATGCTGGCTATAAAATCTCCAATTTCATAGGTAAAGACCTATTATTACATAACTGTATGTTATATATATATATTTTTTTTTTACATATCCTATTTTTTGTTTTCATTTAGCTATTAAGATTTTTTATTTTATTTTCATGGAACATCATTCCATTCTGTATCTGGAGAAGGGTGTTGTTAGCTGCGCTGCAGTTTATACTTTTGCAGCTACCATCGTTTTATTTGTACCTTGTCTTGTGTTTTTGTTCCGAAATAAACTTTTTATTATTTTTTATTATTATTATTATCAGTCGCCAGATATTAATAAGAAATACGCATGGTTTTATTCCCAAAAGCAACATTTACAATATCATCATTAGTAAAACCTAGCATGTCCCAATCTATTATCGTAAAAGCCCGAAAACGTGCCTCTGCTTTATAAAATCCTTACATTTACCAACTCATGTCAGTAAATCCTAAGATTTACTAGTAAAACCTAATTGTGAAATGTTTTCTTTTATTAATGTTTATTTGTGTGGTGTACATTATAAAGAATATTCTATTTTATTTATTCTATACTAGCTGTTGCCCGTAATATAAAAAAAAAATATATAAATATAGTTTTTTTTCTACCAATTTACACAAAACCCTTGACAAATTATATACTTAAATCTTTCTCATGAATCACTATTCTATTGGTGAAAACCGTATGAAAATACATTCGGTAGTTTTTGAGTTTATCGCGAACAGATAGATGTTTTTTATTATGTAGTGATATTACTTCCCTGTTTGAATCGGATTTCGTTATCAATTTCAAGCGTTTTAATTTTTTTGCAACGGAACCCTAATATTTTTTCTAAAATAAAAGTAGTCTAAGTTAGACCTTATAACATCAGCTATCTGCCAGTAAAAGTCCCGTCAAAATCGGTAGTACCGCCGTTTCGGAGATTAGCTGTTTGAATCGGATTTTGTTAACAATTTCGGTTTTAGAAAGAAAGTAGAAATAAAACATATTTATTTAGCACATACCACAAGTGCACACAACAAAAAATAAAAAAAACTGAAATCTAAACAACTTTTAAGTTTTAGAAACTAACGGCTTGGTACGTGACGATGGGAAGAGACCAGACGGCATGGCGCTGATGACTTGGAAAGTGGGTAGGCCTTTGGTGAGGGACGCAACCTGTGTCGACACCCTTGCGCCATCTCAAGTTGCAAGCACGTAATGCAGGAACCAAATTGGTAGTTACAGCTTTGCGCCGTTTGGAGTCGAAATGCTCGGGTCATGGGGCCCAAGTGTGCGTCTCCTTTTTAATGAAATTTCTCGCCGACTGGTTGACACTTCGCGTGACCTGGGCTGGGTCTTTCTTTGGCCAAGGAATTAGCATTGCCATTCTACGTGGCACGCATAACGAACGTTTGTAACAGTCTGGCAGTAGCCGGACAGTACTGATGTGTTACGTGTTGCTCTCTGACTCGCGTTGAATGTCACTTCATTAAAGGCTTTATTTTTACGCAATCATTTCTCTGTCTCAAATTATACACAAAATTAAGTTACTTTTAATTTAGCTCACATCAATTCATAAGATGAGTTTCTTATACACTTGCATCAAAATGTATTTTAGTCAGGTTCCTTCTGTTCTGCGACCGATTGTACCAACTGTACCTGACTGTACCCATTGGAACGACGCGGCGACGCAGTGCGTGCGTACGCAATGCACGACAATATGCTGCATGTCTGCTCATCTAGTTGATTAGTCGAGCGAGCGGCGACCGGCGACGCGACGGTGCGGTGAAGTCGTCCGATTCCGTGCGTCGCGTCAACAATGCAGCATTACAAGAGTGTCGTGACAATGCTTATTGCTCACACGCGTATCAAACGAAGTTTTCAATTCTTGCAAGGAAATAATAACTTGCTTGTTTGCATTGCTTGTATTCAGTGAAATTGGTCATTGTTGACACTTGCCTGATACAACTATGCTACTCAACGGGGTTTCACCATTTCAATTCTACGGATTCATCACCTTTGATGTTTTGAGCACATGTAAACGGTGAAGCGTGAATGTGATATATCTGTTTATTATTGACATGGAGGCCCGCGGACTGCCTTGCTTTATTTGAGTACTCTGATATAAATTAATGTGTTTTAAAGTAGAAACACTAGTAGGTATCGTACTGGTATTTATTGTAACTACATTGCTCCTAATGAAGTGTTCACCTACTTATAACCCACTGAGCAGTAGAGAAGGAGGGGGGCCCGCGTTGGTTCCGCCTACTGCATTCCCAATACCAAGCGGATACGGTATCCCTGTTGTGATGATTCAACCTCGTTGCTGTACCCTACGTGACACACGGCTGGAACACAATTATTATTCTATTTCTGACCAACTGTCTACTCATGCCCTACTGCTTAACAACATAAGTAGTAAAAAAAATAACAGTGGCTCGGGTGCTCGACCGCACCCGATGTTTACCTGCTACCTTAATTTAAATACTAATTAATAATACATATTAATTTGTGACCGTTAGCTTTGAGAAAGTCTCCTAATGTAGTTAAACGAGGTAAATGGGTTAAAACCTTTGCTTACCAATCAAATCAAATCTGGGGACTGGACTTAATGCCTATAACCGCCATCATCATCTGTCGGCCTTTTCGGATCGGTTCCCAGTCAGCATTACCAGTATTTTACACGGAGCCGCTGCCTATTTGACCTCCTTAACCTAATAACGGGAAATACGATACCCCTTAGTAAGACTGGTTATCCGACTTTCGGGTCACTGACTACGATTAATGACTGTCAAAGGTCCACAAATGACAGCCAGGATCAACGGCACCCATTCATAGATCGACCTTGGCAAACGCTGCTTAACCTTGAAGATCGACCCGTACGGCTGTTATAATTAAGGCACGAACTCCTCTAATATCACTAATAAAATATAGAAAAACTTATAAAGAGTTAAATCGTCGGATTGTAGTCAGTCCTATCGCTTGTCGGGTTTATTCAACAGGCCCCTGGTTCCAGTTAAATCTCTTGTCTTATTTGTAACTTTCTCATGAACTGTGTTACTATCAAAATATATTAAGTTTCCATACAAGTAGAGCCCGAAGGGTTAGGCAGAGGTGTGAATGAATAGCCACACCTACATTTCGCAAGGTTATGTCTAAGCCTCATGTAATAAGTAGCTAGCCTCTTGCCATCAACCGGCACGGCTGAGACTCTGGACAAGTACTGAGAAATAAAAAAGAATGTATACTGACGCTCCCTGCGGCAGATCGAGCGTGATGGAGTCGCTGCATTCGGACACGCAGAACACGTAGCCCAGAGCTCCAACCACCACGTACAGCACCACGATGATGCTCATGCCCACGTTCAGAACGCCGCACGGTGTGCCGAACGCCTTCGGAGTCGCCATGTTGTTCTCCAGTGCGATCACCTGCCACACGCACATATAATCACTTACACGCGAACACGACTCTTCCACCATCTCCCAGCATAGCAGCACAATCAGCCCATAGTGTTCCCACTACTGGGACGCACGGCTCTTCTCCGTGAGGAGGACTGGGCTATTATCTACCCCGTGGGCTCAGTACGGGATGGTAGATGATTCATTATTATATCCAGCAAATTTTAAACTACGAGTTCTAGTGACATATGAAATAATTTAACAATATAATTAGGTATAGATACATCTACAGTGTTATACTCTCTGTAACACTGGAAAACTTCAAAAGGTCTCAAAAATGTATTAGCACTAATCACGCTCGCAACGCAATCGAATGAGATGAGATGAAAATGAATCAATGATGATATTCATTCTTTAGCCCTGTTAATAAAACATACACAGATCGCATGGCGGCCAATTCCTATTATACATAAGGATAGATACACGCGCAGCCATCAGCATCGCAGACTCACCACTCCGACAGCCGTGAGCGCGAACAAGATGGTGCCGAAGAACAGCGGGAAGGTGGTGGGCGAGCCCCAGTAGTCCAGCGGTGCTGTGGACTTCTTGTTAGTGACCAGGTAGTAGACCACAATGCCCAGCCCTATGAACGTCAGCACGTTGGCGAGGGCAGAGAAGGGCGCCAGCAGCTTCAGGGTCGGGATGAGGTTGAACAAGATCAGCGGCAGCAGGATGATCAGCATGTGCACCTCTATCGGCAACTCGTACGACGGGTCGGTCATCTGCAATCAATCAATGCTTACAGAGGTGAAGGGTGGCATTCCTTCGACATTAAACGTTATTAAAAGGCGTGCGGTTGCGTCATTGAGTATGCGTGGTGGAATTGCTCATTGATGAATATTGACGTAAGGAAGCGGCCACGACGCCGCCGCGCCGCCCCACTTAACTAAATTGTATCGGCCGCGCTCCCACGGCGCCACGCACCAGCCGGGTGCAGTCGAGCGCGGCCGAGAACCAAATCCCGCCCAGCGTGGGTCGCTGAGCGCTTATGATGACAGGAGTAGGATGTACGAGATCAAAATATGAAGGGAAAAGCTGGGATACCAACCTTCTTTATATTATCAGCGATGAAGACGATGTAGACGCAACATATCCCGAGCTGGTAGACCACCAGGAAGACGTCGACGGTGATAGCGAACGCGCCCGCGTACCGACGTCCAGCGGGAGGACCCGCCTCGAGCGCCACGGCCATGGACTCTGGGTATGTGAGCAGAGGCGCGCGCACGCGCTTGCAAGCCGCGTACTGGGACCCCACCTGCACAGTGCACAGTGCACGCCGCGTCACCTTAACAACGCACATGCTTGCTGCTTGCCCAAGCGCACTCACTGCTTTTCAAGCTGTATGGACTTTGTGTCATTAATAAAAGTAATTTAGTAAGTTGATTAAAACTTTTTTAAACGACAGGTACTCATTTTGTGTTCTCCAGTCTCTCACCATTGACCAGCTAATTACAAAACACTACAAAAACAAACACACAGGTTAGGTAAATGTAAATTATTCAGGGCACAGAATTTCAAAGAATAATTTAACATAGATACCACACGATGCGTTGTTGGTTTGTTGCGACGCGGACACCCCAGCGTTGAGGCTGCGTCGCACACTGGGGCAGGCTATATGAGCTAGATACCCAAAACTGGATTTTAAATGAAAGTTATTTAAAAAAACCCATTATATTGGCCCTTGTCTTGGAGGGGGACTTTTAGCCGCAGGGATTGGTGTTCCGTCGCTTCCACGGACATGTGCCACATGAACGCATAGTGACATAGTGCACAAGTGAAGTCTTAATGCCATAGTTTTAAGGTTCCTTTTACTAACACAATTTGTATTTTATTATATGTAGGTATGTTAGTCTGTAAGGTATATATCTATGGGCCAAAATAGCCTGATAATAAATGGATGTTGTTGTTATAAACTCTTGTAAATAAAATCTGCTAGAAGGTTAGCTTCTCTGCTTTCAAACGATTGACTTTGAGAAAAAAAGGCTTTAGAAACCTCAACTTCATTTTTAAAAACACCCCGCACGTACGGATTGGTTATTTTTTTTTTTTGTTTAGTTTCAGTTCCATGTATAGGGAATAATAATCCCTCAATATCTTTATTTTTTCTTATTTTTGTATTAAAATCGTAAAGCGGTTCATAGAATACATAGTAAGTAAAGTACCTAATACTTCTAATAGTTTCAGAATAAAGTGGCTGTGACATACGGACGGACAGACAGACAGACATGCCGAATCTGTAAGGGTTCCGTTTTTGGCCATTCGGCTACGGAACCCTAAATATGATCGCAAGGACGCGGAGAACAAGTCCCTGACTTGTTCTCCGCGTCCTTTAGCGTTAGGGGTCGGATTGGTTCGTTAAGGGTCTTGTTACTCCCTTTATACATAATTAATTACTATGTTACTATTAAAGAAAGCTATTTCTAATCCAAAATGCTACTATTTAAATTAAATTACTATTGAACTGTATTTAATGTTATTATTATTTAACTTGCGACGACCGCGACGCAACAAACCGGCAGCACCGAGTGGCTTTGGCTTCTACAAAGGTTTGTGGTGAGAGTCGGCTATGAGAGGTGTGAGCGAGTGAGCGAGTAGTGTATATGACTCACGAGCACGTGAAGACAGTGCGTGACGAGCGCCCCGACGATTATTGTCGCCAGAACCCCGGTGACGAGACCGGCGCGTGAAAACGCCTGCGGCATGGCGAGGATGCCGGTGCCAAGGCTGCACTTCAGCAGATGCACCAGAGTCTCCAGATTGCTGCAACATTCATTTCTGGTTTCTGTTGTGTCATTGACATTTACGACTTGTCAAACTCTACTTAACCCTTAAATTGGCAAATGAATTTATTCCTACAATTTAATGATTTTTTGTTTTTTCCTGGTTTATTATGATCCCAGAGGACTGAAAAAAAATCTGAAAAAAATCTACTTATAACAGTTTTCGCGAAAATCTATGTACACCGGGGAGTACATTGCCAACTATAGTGTAAAGTATGTTTTCTTGTGTTTGTACTACATGGAGCACGGTGCCAAGATATCAATTAAACACATCTTAGTTAATTATTTGCTTTTTTAATCATAATTCTTACTAAACAATATTAATTGGTTGTAAAATTGACGGAAGCAATTTCTTTTGTTACTTTGTACTACCACAAACCACAGAAACACACAAAACACAGATGCATATTGCACTTCACGCAAAGGACTTTGGTTCTTCCCTTTTTGCAAAACCTACAGCGTGATTGCTTATTTGAACATTCTGGAGAATGGCCGACAGCATCGTACCTGACACTGTCCACCTGCCTTTCAGAAGTAGGTTTCTGAATTATTCTCTCCTTCATCTCCACATGGTGACATGACATGACATGGCGATTTTACCAGGCCGACAGTGTCCTTCAAATAAATCAATCCTAAACTCTTTTAGAGACTAGTCTCCCATCTCGCCTGTAAAGAAGCCAGCCGTTGTTTATGCATTATGTACATCCAGCAATTGCGAAAATATAGCCAAATACCGGTGGTATTTGGCTATATTTTCGCAATTGCTCGGGCCTTGAACGGGGTCCGGTACAAAGATTTGCATATCTGCTGAATCAACGCCCCCCATATGCTTATCGGACTTATGCAAAACAATAAAAAAGAAACCATCTATTATTTACGCGGATAACTTCTTTACTTCTCCAAAGCTTATTTACTTGTTGCGGGAAGAATATGGAATAATTAGCCTAGGAACAATAAGAAGAAACCGGCTCAGGAGTTGTCAAGATCTGTTACCCACTGAAAAATAATTAAAAAAAGAAAAGGAGAGGATACAGTACCCAGGTTGTGTGTAACCTATGGCAACAAGTTAGCTTTCGTGAAGTGGAACGATAGCAAGCTGGTAAAGCTTGTAAGTTTCTACGTGGATTGCATGTCATTCTATTGAAAAGATAAGGAGATACTCGAAGGAAGACAAACGCAAGGTCGATGTTGACTGCCCTCAACTTGTCAACATCGACCTTACGTTTTTCTTCCTTTTGTTCTTATTGTTCCTAGGCTAATTATTCCATATACTTCCCGCAACAAGTCAATAAGCTTTGGAGAAGTAAAGAAGTTATCCGCGTAAATAATAGATGGTTTCTTTTTTATTGTTTGGCATAATGCTGATACCACCATGCTACCAGTGTTCAAGCACTGCAGAAAAAGAAAAAAGAACATGCTATACGACATAGTACAATCCACACCTCAACCGATGTTATTTTATATCAAAACAAACAAAAAAAGCCCGTTTGCTTTTCTCTGTGTACTTGGCAATGTACTACGTGTATTCCGAAGTCTATTTTGCGTATTTTCCTACGTACTTTGCAACGGTATTCACGGAGTACACACCTAGTTTCGAACTCATAAAATTACGATTACGTAGTTTACACATAAAATTACGCACGATTGATATTGTTGATAATGTCCCTATGCAATGTAAAGCCTAATAACCACAAGTCCCATCCAAAAAAACATAGAAAAACTTAAAAAGCTTTCCCATGACGCAGAGACGTCAGACCGCTTCGAAGACATTTTGAATTACACGCATAATTTTCGATGGTATCACATCCTAGTATTTTGTCTACCAAAATACACAATTATTGCAAACTAAAAAAAACAATAAAGGCATTTTTTTTTAGATTACTATTACAATCGATTTTTTCAAAGTTTATGTCTTTGGTGGAGTACACTGCCAATTTAAGGGTTAAAGGAGATGGACAATACGTGCCCCAAAGTGAACAAAAATAAATGTATTACAAATAATTATTATGATAAAAAGTTAGGAATTTTGGAAAATGATTGACGTAAAGTTGTGGAAGTTCTTTTCATTATCTGATATAGAGCAGTTAATGAAAAGAACTCATAATAAGAAGTATTTTTATTTTTGATTTTACTCGAAAAGTCGAAAGTACCCTCAACGTTGCCATACAATATTAACAAAAAACAGAACAGGGAAAAATAAATTCATACTGGGCCTAAACTGTAAAATATTCACTTACCGTAACTTAAAATTTAACACTTCATTATGGATTAGAAAACATAAAAAATAATAAACCGAATGATTAATTATTGAATTTATAGTTTAGTTTCCAAAGTGCTTAGTTGAGTATACCGTCAGTCTAACTTTGTTAGGGGGTTCTAAACAGAAAAAGTTTTTTAATAAGTAACTTACTTACAATAGTAAAATAATTATAATAATCACTTACTTCGTCGGAGTCGGAAGACGACGGTGCAAGTGAGGATCGTATGAGGTGGTCGAGGTATCTCTGCAGACAGATACAACTTATAAATAACATAAGTTTTGACATTAACGTCTTTCGGTCGAAAAACGGTCGAAAAGTTAAAACTTAGGGCGTGACGTCTTGACATAAGCAAAAAGAGTCAACAACATTTTCACTAAATGAATGCTTATCATTTAGTGAAAATATTGATGACTCTGGTCTGGAGTGTAAATGTGGTGCTGTTCCACTAACTATAGGGCACTTATTATCGTATCCTGTTTCAGTGGCGTAACAATAGGGTGGCAGGGCTGGCAAAATGCCACGGGCCCCCGACCCAAGAGGGCCCCGGCGCAAGAGGCCGCGAGCTTAAAAATATTTTTTTACATTGGACCTGAGTATTTTATTTTATTTGAAAAATATATTTTTATAAGTTCTGCTTAAAATCCAAAAGTGAGATAACTAAAGACCATAATACAATTTCAAGTTAATCGTTAAGCATTCCAACCAACCTAAACAAAAAGATGTTGATTCATTTTTAGAGATGTTCACGTTACCCGTGACGAGTAATTTTACGTACTCATGACCGTCAAAAAACCGAAAAATCTAAATACCGGTAATTGAACATCTCTGTACATTTTTAGAACGCATCCATTGGCCCCATCAAAAGAATTTGCCACGGGCCCCAGATGGTATAGTTACGCCACTGTCCTGTTTGTCCTTTTGTTTACGCATTACAGGAACTCACGAACGGTTTGGCGCCAAAGTCGTAGCCAATAATAATTGTGGACCGACTCAAATTATAAATTATTGCCATCGACACTAAGAGTCTAAGCGAAAGAGAATAAACACGTCCAGATTTTAAGGATGGAAATTTAATTGAATATGAATTAGTTGTAGCGCGCCACAGACTGCAAGCGGTTGTACGGGCACGATGTTGTACTCACGTGTAGGAAGGCGCTGCCCCCCCGGCTTCGTCCACGGGCTGCAGATGCACGGACTCCGACTTGTTGAGGTCCGCCATCATTGGTTCTGACAACACACAATTCCATCATGCTTTAACTAGAAAAACAGCAGAAATACTTCCAAACTGTAATATAGCTGTATCCCTATGTAATGTAGCCCTATCCGCGAGTCATAGCCCGTTAGTGCAGGCTCTGAAGTTCTGAATTAATCCGTGTTACAAAACTTTGTCACATACAAAAAATTGGTGAACTTTTTAAGTTCACCAATATTATTTATTACTGCTTCAACTTTGTATGTTTTCCAGTAATACGAATTGTATTATTCTAAACACAGACACAGGTCGTATAGCCCTATTTTAATGGACGCGACGAAGCTTCCGAAACGCTGCTCAGCCCAGCTGAATTGTTCTGTTAGCCTCCCGTCCAAATGCCAATACGGATACTAGCCCCCCCTAGTGCCCCTAGCCCTAGTGATAGATCAGCCTTGTATATTATTTCAGCAATCTATTAAGATTCTCTCGATGTAATTTTTTTTAGGAGAATCGCTGAATATTTTTTTGGAAATTTATACCCCGTTGAAAAGCTGGCAAACGAGATTGTGTTTTGTAATAATTTAGGTTTAGGTTTAATTTATGAGTAATGGTGGAGGCTGACGGCACGGATGGCGCAGTGGCTGAGCGATTTGCTGCTGCACTGCGTGTCGCAGGTTTGATCCCCGCACGGAATAAATATTTGTATGTCCTACAGGTAGTTGTTCCGGGTCTGTTTGTGTACGTGACTTTTAATGTTTGCAAACGCATTCACGATACAGGAGAAATCCAATCAAGCTGTGTGGGGGCAAACTTTCTTTTTGTTTTAAAAGCGCCAGCGTAGCCCGCGAAATACACATTTTCTTACGTTTTTTTTAATTTGCAGGTGTGTCAAGTTGTATGTATAACGAAAATTTGAATTTCACGGACCCCTGACTCTTTCACCGTAATCGGCGTACTTTATACGTATGAAGACGAATTTGGGCACTCCCTAAGTGAAGTCCATGTCAGTATTGTGTTACCGAGATAGCAGCCAGAATATGAATTTTGGCTGCTACCATGGCGAATAATAATAATTATAATTTATCAATGATTTCAATTTTACAAGAAATCTCGAACATAATTATCAATTAAACACCATAAATATACATACGATTAAATTAATTCCTTCTAATTCATAGTAGTATAGATAAATCTGTATTAAAAAAAGTAGTTGAAAAACTAAAAAAAGTTAAATTGTCAGCGAAATCTTTAACGTTACTAAACTAAAAAGCTGGAAATAAAGAGTAGTAGAAAAAAATAAAAAATCCGACTGAAATACTGAAAAGCAAAAAACGAGCACATTCATTTTAGATTTTAAACTAAAGTTGTAAGCAGGCGGAGCCCATTCCATCCTCCTAAAACGTGCTTTTCGTATATGATTTCGCAGAAGATTTAACTTTTTTATAATATACGTTTTTTTTCCATTTTTCGTACGATTTGTCACTTCGAATTTCTTTTAAACACACAAGTTGTTTATATTTTTGTAATCACCTCTTAAAACCCTTTATTTCGATGGGATTGAAAAAAAAAAGATTTGGAACTCCACAATATGGCACCCCAAATCATTTTCTTTGCTTTTTCATTTAACGTAGCCAGTGACACTTACGCCACCAAGACGAATCTAAAGACGTATAATTTATCCAAATCCGGTCATACGTTTAGGAGTTACGAGGGAACAATGAAACGGACATACATACATACATAATGTACACTGTATACACACTTACATACAGGTCAAACACATAACCCTCCTTTTAGACTTCGCACCAGTTGGGTACAAAACAATACCTATTTCCAAGACATTTGAAGTGCTGCTGAACCCGTAGTGCACGAGTCCGGCTTACTCTTGACAAGATTGTACATATTCACGCTTTATTCGTAACATGTTATTTAAAATAATAATATCATCGTTATCATTGATAGATTTATCACATTATGTTTGATCGTCAGTTCGTGCCAGTAATTTTATGTCGCTACATCGACAGGTCGCTACTTCACCCTTCATTGGAGTAATTTTTCTTCGCAATCATAAATATGCCAGTGTCAAAGTCGTTTAGTGTAGGTATTAAAACCTTGCTTCATTTGTCGGTGCATACATCGGTGAAAATGCAATAATAATGGATCTTGTCTGGTAACGATGCCGAAAGGCTGTTACAGGAACTCCCCAAATAAACTAAATGTTGTGTTTTGGCTCGATTGTTTTGCGTTGTCCAGAGTCTGATGGAGGAGTTAAGGAATTAGAAAGAACAAAGGGGAATTGTAATTGAACACATATTCTGAACTTTCGACTTGAATAGCAGAGTCACTTAAAAACATTTTATAATTGATTGGGATATAACAGATAGCCCACTCGCTGTCGTGTCGTGCACAGATCGCTTTTCATCCATTGGTGTTGGGGAGTCCCATCCATAATACTATTTTCGTAATTTAATGATACGACTTTGCGCACGAAAAATCTCACTTTCTTGTGCGTCTGTCAGAAAAGTTTTTCTCAAGATCTATGTATGTAACGAAGGAATTTAATTTTTGCCTCAAAAATTGTCAGTAACAGACCGCACATTATTTTGATTTAATATATTTGGAGTTCTTAGAAAAAAAAACTATATTTTAGGAATAAGCTCACGCATCACAATTTATCTGCTTGATCGTGTTTTCTTTTTTAGATATCGATACCAATCACGCCGGTGAAGTTTACACAAAATAAAAGTAATATTTCAAGTACTTTCTTAACTAAACTTTCTGCGGTCATTCACCCCAAAAAGTTAATCGATTCTGTTTTTTTGAATACATCTGTGATGTTTCGCTAGCTAATTCAATTTGAACTTGTACAATATTTGCGATTTTTTTTATCTCAACGCTGAGGCCAGAGTGAGGTAAATAGAACCTGTTATAACACAATTAACAAAACTCGATTCCCACCTCTGGGGTAAAAAAGGACCGTTTGATTAGCCTATCAAAATCGTCAAAATTTAGGCAATAATTAACTGTTGATCACACTGTACCTATTTAAAAAAAATCATGAATCAAGTTAAATAGTACATACAAAATGAGCGTAGTCCGGACGGGTTGACACTAGCTAGTACGCGACACTGTGGACACTGTGGACAAAGGCGCGCGCGCAGCCGGCGCGGACTAGGACTGACGACTGCCTCGCACTCACGCGTACTCGTACATGCGCAATCGCCTCAATTGCCCTACACTACATCTGCATGTATCGGGACCACCAACAATAAAACAATCATCCCGCCAATTGTCCACTTAGTATCACTGTTACAATCTGTTTCCTCCATGGGCACTATATGCAGTACACTGCCCATCAGTATGAGAGGTATGCGCACGTCGCGTCGCACTAGCTAGTGTTATAGTGCAGAGCAGGCGTGAGAGAACAATAAACTTAATTGGTGGATCGATGGAATAATTTTGGAATATCTGAGATTGCACTATTGAAACTTATGATTTCTTTTTACTTTGTTCAATATATAAAAGCAAAGAGTTACTTTATTTTTTGTCCTGGAAACCTTCAGTTTACTGGAATTTTGAAGGTCAGTTTAAACTTTTTTTTGATTCAATACTATTAATTACCTACTGATCTTTAAATACTCACGTCTATAAGCAAAAGTTATGCGAGCGTTCTGTGCTCAATAAATCACAGTAGGTCCAGAGCGTCCAGGCGAAAGTTTTCTGCTCTGTCTCATTTGAGTTGTGCACTTGAGGTACGTCATCTATATTTGTTTTGGAGTGCTTAGCGCAGTATTGTTCCAGATACGATCTGTTAATATTAATTTATCACCCAGTTATACTGCGCTCAATTGCTAATTGACAAACCTTGAGTTTGGACTTCTGGATGTTAGATTGTGTAGATGCATTATACTCTCGCAGTGAGTGCGGGATCATTCTTTGCTTCCTGGATTCCCATCAGCGAGTAAAGTTGCCGGCTGACATACATTTGTCATGATTACACATGCTGAACTACGAGATACTTACAACATGTTATGCCACATAATGTGATCAAATATGATATCATAGAGGCACCCTTTATATAATTGAAGGGTACACATATGTATATCTAAAATATAAACACCAGGCCAATAAAATGTTTTTAGGCTATTTTGATTGTGGTTATGACAGGTTTTAACCTCCTACTTATTCAATATTTATATGTACATGCTTAAAATACGAAATATTTCTAGCATAATATGACCACACTAAGTGATTTAGCTTCTGCATCAAGTACATTCTTTTTTGAAGCATCCAATGCAATGGATAACAACTACTAACTAATTATGAGTGTAATTGTATTATCCATTATTTTTAAAATAGCCAATAATATGTATTGACATAAATACAAATATTGTACAAATGTACACCCCATGGGTATGTTACAGTGATACAATAATGCTAATATTGTAAGATCTGGTTTTTTCACCTGTGACAAACAATAAATAAATGAATTATCATCCTGTGGCTATGTCACAAACTTGGCATTTTAATCTTTCAGCTACAAATTGATCAATAAACATAACACATTGAAGTATTAAACTTTTCATTCAAATAATAGAACAAGATTCTTTGTTGACATAATTCTATGGGAGAACAGCTGATGGAAAATGTTTCAGACACTTATGACAATCTTTAACAGACATAGCTGGAATAATCAAACCGGCCATACAAATGTCTAGGTACTCCTGTTCCACTACTATACCTAAGGTGAACAGTGAGGGTATATGTTGCAGTCAAAACTCTTAACCAGTCAAAAGTACTATTGACTAGCAAAATCAGTCAAAAGTACTTTTAACCGTATGCTTTAGTCAATAATACTTTTGACTGAAATAACAGTTAACAGTACTTTTGCCCAATGGAGCTGGTTAAAAGTACTTTTGACTAAGTGATTCCGTCAAAAGTGGTTTTGACTGGTTGTATCAGTCAAAACCACAGAAATATTAAAAACAGTTCAACAACTTCTTTATTATATCTATGGTCAAAACTCTTAAAAAGTTAAGGTGGTCGATAAAAATAACGACAAACGCACATGCTGATATTAGAACAAAAATTAGTGACTAAGAAAAGAAAGAACGCTTTTTGCAATGAATTTTAGCGATAGAAGATATGAAAGATAGTCATTTCAATGTGATGATAAAAGAAAAATTTGAAAAGTTTGCAATGGATGTGGAAGACGCGAAATTTGATGAAAAGAAAACACCATTACAGTACAGTAGACTAAAACGCTTTAACATCATTGAAGTTTGTGGTATAAAAAAATTAGTTACAAACACAGAATCTGTCAAATATTTTTTGCCGGCTGAGGAAATCTACGACATTATTGATGCTGCTCATATTTCTATAGGGCATGGTGGTCGCGATAGACTTAAGAATGAAACAGCAAAAAAGTACGCTAATGTCACAAAAGAAATTATCAACATATCAATAAAAAATCAATCAATCAATCTTATCAATGTGCGAAGTATGCCAAAGGAAGAAAAGCAAGAAAAGGAGGGGTCGAAACCGATCCTGCACACTGAAATGAACAGCCGCTGCCAAGTCGATGTTATTGACATGCAGTCGCAAGAAGATCGTGGTTATAAATTTATTATGATTTATCAGGACCATTTGACTAAATTTGTAATTTTGCGACCACTGACATCAAAAAGGGTTACTGAAGTTGCATATCAATTAATGGATATTTTTTTGACCTTTGGAGCACCATGTATTTTGCACTCAGATAATGGCAGAGAGTTTGTTAACTTAGTTATAAAAGAATTAACATCATATTGGTCGGAGCTAAAACTAGTAACTGGGAAACCACGTCATAGCCAAAGTCAAGGTTCCGTGGAAAAGGCTAATCAAGATGTTGAAAAAATGCTAGCATCTTGGATGGAAGACAGTAAAACCACTAACTGGTCGAATGGACTTAAATTTGTTCAATTCATGAAGAACAGAGCATTTCAGTCAGGGATAAAGCAGTCTCCGTATTAAGCAATGTTTGGAAATTATAAGCGGATTGCATAATGAGGAAGACTTGTAAGTTGCAATCACAGAAATGAATCAAAACTTCGATGATAATGAAGAGGACCAAGACAAACACGATAAAATTGAAACAAAAAAAAAACAGGTAAAGAACAAGAAGAAAACAAAGAACAAGGAAACAACAAAGAACAAGAAGAAATATTTGAACACAACAGAAACGAATCAATGATATTGGAAGCAAGAGAAAAAGCGAATTTGAATTTAGTAAAACAAGCAAAGAGAATGAAAACAGCAAGCGATCAATCTCATCCACCGCTGAAAGTCGGAAACAATGTGAACATACCAATCCCAGACGTAGACAAAGGAAAGGCAGACCTTCGTAATTTAATTGGAGTTGTATTAGAAGTTACTTGTGAGCAGTTATACAGGATTAGGACAAAGAGTGGGATTTTGGAGAAATTGTACCTACTAATTCAAATTTAATGTGCGTCTACTTAGTGAATTTGTGTGTGTGCGCGTGTGTGCGTGTGCGTGCGTGTGTGCGTGTGCGTGTGTGTGTTTGTGTGCGTGGGTGCGTGTGCGCGTGTGTGCGTGTGTGCGTATGAGCGTGTGTGCGTGTGAGCATTTGTCTGTAGGTTTTAACCTGTTTTAACATTTTATTTTCCAGATCCGAATTTGATGACTGCAAAGAAAAATTTATCCGGCAGGATGAGGTGCCCAACGTAACAATTACATTACGAACAGCTGCAAAGAACGCTGCTATCGGAACAGGTCAAGGTTATGCACGATGTGCATGTTCTACGGGCTGTAAAAACAATAAATGTTTATGCAAGAAAAAGGATTGCTATGTAACTCAAAGTGCCATAATAGTTTGAGTTGCATGAATAAATAATTCGTCATTGTAGACTGATAGCCTTGTAAAGTTATTAAAAAAAAAACACGTATGTTGCTTACGATGCATAAATAATGTGTAATAAGTAAAACATTAATTTACAAGGTTCTCATTTTACAATCACGAATTATGTATTGTTTTTGTTTTTTTTAATTTCAATTAATGGTAAAAATTATTTAAGAAAAGCAATTAACGTAATATAGGTAGGTACTGTGTTTTTATAACCAGTGAATTTTCTGATTACCTATTTTAATGACAATTTTTAAGTGTATGTTTTCTTTGTATTGATTGTAATGCCAAATTTTTCGTAATAAAACGATTTCACATTTAGTAAATATCTTTTTTATTCACATCTAACGAGTTAATAGTGCTTTTGACTGATGCTTAATTGCAGTTAAATCTACTTTTGACGAAGAGCGTCAGTCAAAATTACTTTAACCGCAAATTTGCAGTCAAAAGTACTTATAACCAATAATTTTCAGTCAAAACCACTTTTGACCAACCTGTTCAGTCAAAAGTACTTTTGACTGGTTAAGAGACTGTAACATAATTATGTATTTTTTGGGAGGCCATATGGCCAAGATTATTTTTTGGGAGTTTTTTCCAATTACCAGCTAGTCCCTTTTTGTATTGCATTGTATTTCAAAATCACTTAAACCTTACCCCATAATAATTAATTACCTTTCTTTTTTCATATTATTACTGGCATAAACCTTAAAATTATTAGTGAGGGATACATATGGAAACAATGTTTCCTTACTTTTGTTACTTTGACTACCTCTTACAAAATTATTAAGACAATCAAAACATAACGTATAGGCAAACAAACTTAAGTGAAAGTATTTTAATCTTTGGACTTCAAAATTAACCATGATGATAACAAATTAATGCCTAACAAACTACAGATAATTTGTTATGCCTGATTAATTCATTTATTTTCACCACCAATCTGAGAATTGACTTTAGTAGTTTTCAATAAAAAGTAAGCACTAAAGTAAAACGATTTAGGAAACAAAAAGGGGGCGGGCTGTCTGGGAGTGTAGAGGTAAATGGATTATGATTAGAACATTAAGAGATCAAAAGCCATACATTTCATGTAGAGTTATATAAATAAAATCTAACTGCAATTCATATCATTTGGCAATGTAGCCTATTACAAAATGTTGCCTGAATATGACAACATACATATCGCTAATTGTCACTGTAGCGTCTCTGTACTTGTTCCTCTGTTTTATACAAATTGACCTTCATCGTTTGGCATTATTTGTAAAGATAAGCATTGTAGAAATTGCCGAAGAATCGCAGTATAAAATATGTATATCTTACTAATTGAAAAATTGCTTGATTGTACTCATCGCATACAGACGTGCACATCAATGCAGAATAAAAATAAATAAATTAACGCCTGTAATAATTTCTGACCCAGTTTAAGTGTATTAGCTTGATATACAAATCAAAGTAGTAAGTGGTTTTTACTCAAAATAATGGACTAACTGAATTCCAATAGTTATTATAAACGGAAAAATGGACAGCAGCCCCTTTAGTCGGAGAGGGATGACGCCACGCAGCCCTCCGTCGACACCAACACCGAAACCACCTCAACAACCAAAGCAGTACCAAGAAGAAGCCGTTGAACCAATCTCTACTACGGAGATTCAAAATTGGTTGGGGACCATTGAGCAGTACCTGAATGAGGTCTGTGTTATTGCTTCTGAGGGAAAACGTAATTCTTACCAGAAACAAAGAATTACCAATCTTTGCCAAAAAGTTAGACATGGTGTTTCGTAATTGGCTATTCAATACCAATCGATGAAATCAAGAGCCCTACAAACACATACCGCCTTGAAAACTATGACCGAAGCTCGAGAACTAGCGGACTATCTTACAGAGATGAACCGAGTCCTGTGCGAAGCACGCAAGTAACTGAAAGTACGAGGTGTACGTAAAATAGGAAAAGGAGGACTTATTATCAGCACTGAGACCAAGGATGACCTAGATACGCTCAATATTATCAGCACTGAGACCAAGGATGACCTAGATACGCTCAATATTATCAGCACTGAGACCAAGGATGACCTAGACAAGCTCAATATTATCAGCACTGAGACCAAGGATGACCTAGACAAGCTCAAGAAAAAACAGTCCAAATCGCTTCGTCAGGCCTTACCGTCGACGAACCTCGGAAGCGCAAACCTTGCATTATTTGTAATAGGAGTTCCCGCATCAATGGCTGAAAATAAGGTTTATAAATGCATTTACGACCAGAACATAACGGATAAACTGCCTATGATCCTAATCCTAGATAAATTTCAGACCTCAAATAAACTTAGCCACAAATCTGGTAGGAAAGCTGCTGAGAGCTGATTACATTCTAGAAGTTTCAGCCGTCATTCGCAAGGCCCTGATCACACAGGACAGATTATTTATAAATTGGACGTCCTGCCCGGTACGAGACTTCACACTAGTAACGAGATGTTACAAGTGCCAGCAGTACGGTCATGCATCTAAGACATGCAAGAACGCTGTCCCGGCTTGTGGCCATTGCAGTGAAGAAGGACACTCTAGCCAAGACTGCGCTAAAAAAGCTGAAGATCAAAATGCATGCGCTTTAAAAAACAAGCCAACCACAAGACAGGAGACAGTTTGTTCGGATAAACTAGCTACCGAATACAGGTACACTAACTCGATTGACTATGAAGGCGCCTAAGAGCGCCACATGATTAAATCTTAGACGGAATTTATTGTTGTTATTTTTAAATTGAATGGATATTAACTAAATTCCCGACATAGATAACTCATTTTTAACTGAGTCAAAGTCATGTGAGGTTGAGGACTGCAATCAATATCTTTCCCAGTATCAAAAGTCACTAACCATACTAACCCAAAACATGCAAAATTATTTATAAGAACATAGATAGCTTTAACATATTTCTTCATATAGGTACTTAACTTTAATTGCGATATTATGGTTCGAACAGAATGCTGACGATCAAAGTGCCATGAAAATCTCCCGGCAATACCAGGATATAAATTGTTGTACTCTAAAATTAACAACAATCAAAACGATGGTGTCGGTGTCTTTGCTAGGAAATCATTAAAGGTCAAAGTCGTAGAACCTGATCTACAAGATTGTATTAGTAACTGCCTTATCATCAAAATTGGTACAACCATAGCGATAGTTGGTATGTATCTCCCCTTCCGCAAGAAACTTGACCTCTTTCCACAGTTCCCTAAACCAGATCTTTCAAGCACTTAGTCCATTTAAGAATATAATACTAACAGGAGATATTAACATTAATATTGGCTCTGAAAACTACGACGCAGGAACTCTACATTACCTTAACCATGGTTTTCTGCCTACTCATCAGAGCGGTTCTTGCCTCGATCATATGATGATCAAAACCACTTATTCATTTATTACGCTTGTTACTAACTCAACAATAACCAACCACCATTCTGTCTTACTAGCCGTAAATTTAACGCTGCCTAAGCAAAATCGCCCCCAGACAAAGACTAAATTAAACGTAAACAAACTCGAATATGATTTACGCAGCCTATATATAGCCTAGTTTACAATAATACTGCTGACGCTAATTTGGCTTTATCGTACTTAATAAAACATTTCCAACAAGCAATAGTGCGTAATACGACAGCTGTGATAGTAAATAATCGTCCTCGTAATATTAAACCTTGGATTATTCCTGGACTAATTCGGTGTATAAGGCACAGAGATAAACTTCACCAGAGAACTAAGAAATACCTTGATAATTTAATAACTCTATCTACCTATAAAAGATACAGGAATTTCCGCAACAATATCCTAAAGAAGCTTAAAAATAATTACGATATAAATGAATTAAATAAAGCAGGCAACAATAGCAAGCAAATTTGGAAGCATATTAAAAACGTCACCTACATGACTAAACAACGTGAATCAAATTCGAGGTTACTGCTTACTAATCCTTCACCTCTCTTATACGCTAACAAAGTAAATAACTTTTTTGTTTGTTGGGAAAACTCTGACCGAACAGATTCCGAAATATGGCGCACAACCATCTTTTAAAAAATTTAACAATAGTTGTAATCTGAAATCATTTGCTATGCTGGATACTGACAAAAACGAAATATCCCGAACCATTTCTGGCCTTAAAGATGACTGTGCAGTTGGATGGGCTAATATAAGCAACAAGATCCTTAAACTCTAAGCATGTATTGGCACTTGCCTTAACGAATATATTTCGAATCTGTCTTTCCAAAAGAATTTTCCCTGTCTAAAAAAGGCTGTTGTAATCCCTATCTATAAATCTGACGATGTGCCTAGAACTGCCATTTATTTGGTGACTATTTCACGAATTCTACAGTTTGCTGACAAACCTATAATTATAATTTCGAGGCAGAGCTTTTATTCGTAAACAAAATTTCCGTATTCACACCTGTATGGATTGTTAAAACTGAGGCAGGTAATACGTGGAACACGGCACGCAACTATTTGCGGCACTTCTATTTAACTCTAGTGAGGCTTATCTCGTGTGGGATGTCGGACTAAATTCATCCGCGCTGATTGCGTTAATAACTTGAAAGGACTGTGGGAGCTGTTCAAACTGGTGCGAATAGTCACGTCATGGCTCCCTAATCATTAACCTTTTGATCGCCATTGTCACATAAATGTACGTGGCAAGCAAGCGCGTGCCCTGTACGCCAAACTATACGAATATGTGACAAATGGTAGGTGAAATTATGGCTCGGCGTGGAGGGCACACGCGTGTGTTTATGCTCTGGCGTTCAAAACGTTAAAACAATCGACGCGCATTGTTGCGTCTCATTTTCTGCACGGGATTCACTTCAGGGCGCATTTGTCGCATTGCACGTTTTTTCCGTTTAGGTTTCAGATTAGCGTATTTTTGGCGAGTACCTATAAGCTTGTTTTTGGAAGCACGTATACCCATGCCTTTTGTTTCACGAGTGACTCGTATGGGCGTTGACCCGATTATAAGCTCGTATAAGCGTGAGCCGAGCAGCGAGAGACGACTTATCATGCGTCACAGACAATGCAACAGTAAAACCGGGTGTGCACGCGTTCGAATTTTTTAAGCGCGTAACGTAACGCGCGTTGTGTAAACCGCTACCAGTTGATACACTAGTCGCGTGCATGGGGAAGCTTTACCGCGCAAACACATATGGCAATGTACGATCTTGTTTCCGAAGATGCAGGGCATGACGCGGCGCGTCTGACGCCGCATGCTCCGTCGCAGGTATCACAACGTTTCACACGCCGCTTCTTCGTTAACGCTCTTATATATCGCCATATTTCATGTATGAATTTACTGCAGGCCTCTACATGATACGCGACGCGCCTTTCTCCGTAAATGAGCCTTTTCAGTGACCAGAGCTCTATTCCGGATATTAATAGATGTGACGAAACTGTGGTCGTAAACATATTATATGCTTAAAACAACTAACTGTAGAGGTTAATCGTAGAGTTGCGTTGTTTTCAATTCCAATTCGCTATGTCACTAGGGTTACGACAACGTTGATCTACGGTATTACATTTTCGAAATCATTTCCAACTTGTGCCCTAACTGTACTAAATACGATACTATGAAAATTTCTTTTTCAACTTTATGTATTAAATATTTCACAGGATTCAGTTATGACCAGAACAGTAAACGAATGA
The DNA here is from genome assembly GCA_950022335.1 of Eurois occulta. Taxonomy (NCBI): domain Eukaryota; kingdom Metazoa; phylum Arthropoda; class Insecta; order Lepidoptera; family Noctuidae; genus Eurois; species Eurois occulta. The sequence continues at coordinate 12,238,224 of OX465477.1, read as the reverse complement.
CGTCAGTACTGCTTTCAAATGAAATAAGGGTTAGAAGAATGGAAGTTTTCTTGCAGAGAACTTTTCCAAAGGGGTGGTTTTTTCCATTGTTTAAAAAAACATGCGTCATGAACAAAACATGCCCCCGGTACGCAAATTTTGCAGAAAATCTTGTACTGAAAATTTCGTAATAGAGAAACGTGACTTATAACTCTAGTTTTGCGCTGAATTACTTTTTTCGTTATTTATGTTATTTTGTATGTAGGTACGTTATGAGTGAGAGATATTATGACAAAGCCAGACAATTGTTCTTAATTAGCCCTGGGTAGAAGGGGTGAGTCCCGTTTGGTAACTTTCCCGTCTGGACAACTAAACAAAATAGCATCACAATAATCCCGTTTGTCACATTATATTTTTAATGAGACTAATTACCAATAGCGAAGGGTAATTTTTTTTAAGAGATAAGCCGAAGTACCTACATAATTATCTTTAATGTGATTATATTATTTGTCTATAGAATAATGACTCTGCCATTTTTCAAAGGGAATCTGGTAGAAACCGAGTTGTTTGGAACCTTCGCCACTGCTAATTACTGTAACTGTAACTTAAGAGTTTTGTGCAACGATATTGTGCATAAAGTATACTCGCCTCATATTTATTAGATCGCGAAAGCTCATTCGAGGAAATTTTATATGTATACGGATATTTTTATTTGTTGTAAGTACTTCTCTTTGGCTTAAATTCCATACGTATTTACTACATAATTTTACCACTCATAAAATTAGAATCAAGACTACGCTTAACAGGTAAGCTCGTTTGATACCCAATTATACGTGACGTAACCAACCGAAACCCGGATGCGATCAACAATTTCAACAGAATCAAACATATTCGCTTAGCCTAGCGGTCATACTACCGAGTTAGGCGAGGCGAGACTTGTAGTCGTAAGTACGATCCCCGCTATAAAACAAACATATTTTCCTAAACAATGTATTGGAGCATAGGTTTTTCAACTGCAAATGTTTGTTTTTATTATTACAATAAAAATCATCAGCAAGTGTTCGCATATTTTGATGGGCAACTACGGAACCCTACATTGTGCGTGGCCCGACATGCACTTGGCCGGTCTTTTTTTTACACCTCATGTTGTGGTACTTGTGAAATAAAAAATATGTTGGTGAAATGATCAAATTATTTGAATAACCAATCTTCTTTCCTCATTGCCCTCATCAGAATTTCAATACCATTCCACGTTATGTGGTATAATGTATTTTTATATGAATTAACTATTCAAAACTTTTCAGAACCATTTGTTTAAAGAATCAACACGTAAAAATTATTCGTACGTGACCGTGGCACGCATATTCAATCAGTACAAATCGAAAGGAATCGGGTGATTGCTGACAAAACTGAATTGAAACGCCGAATCCAGCTGCGCGGAGAGCTACCTTCAATCGCTGCAGCAACCACTTCCTCCACTGTTTGAAAAATACAGCAGGTTTATCTTACACAGAAATTGATGATCTTTCAGATGAGCTTTGGTTTTTTGAGGAGATCCACCATATTAGATACCTAAACTGAGGCGTCGCTTATCATGCTGCTGCCACTAATAAGGCCAATCCTATTAGATAATGAACCATATAATGTAGTCTGCCTTACCGAGACGTGGATAAAAAACCACCAAAAAGAAATAATTACAGTCAGTGGATACGAGTTCAGTTCGACTTTCTGTCGACAAAACCGCCGAGGAGGTGGAACTGCCATTCTGACACGAACGGGATTGAACTGTAAAGAACTACCCGACATTTCTAATCTATCCGTTGAATATGTTGTGGAATGTTGTGCCATAGAAATTAAGTCGCCAAAACTAATTATTATTCTTGTATACAGGCCCGATCGAAATATAGAACAGTTCTTTAACTTTTTAAATCAACTTCTAAAGCTAATTACATTAAAATATAAAAACACCCGCCTCATAATTACTGGAGATTTTAACTTAGATTATCAAAAAAAAGCAAGGGAATACCAGAAACTCAACAATATCATGACAGAACTAAACCTACACCAAATCATTGAAACTGCTACAAGAACCACAAAATCAACATCGACATGTATAGATCTATTATTTACAAATTATAGTAGCACAGAATTTAAAATAACTGTTAATAATAATGGTGTATCTGATCACAATAGTTTGATATATAGCTTAAGGAATCAGGCAACGCAAAGTCTTAACAGGTCACCGTACGTTACTAAAAGAATTTTTAATAATATCAATTTGACAAATTTCCAATCGGCATTAAATAAAATAAACTGGAATGACATTTTTAATCAAAACTTGGACATAGATCAAACTTATAATAAAATTCATGACATTTTACAATCTAATTTAAATAAATACATACCAAAAAAACGGATAAAAATAAAAATAATGCAAAACAAAACAAATAATTATCTTACTAAGGGACTAAAAAAATCATGCCAAAATAAAAGATTGACTAGAATTATTTCGAACCAACTAAATAGCGCTGTATTTAAAAAACACTTTAAAGAATACTCGAAAATGTTAAGAAGATGCATTAGAACTTCAAAGAAACTTAAGTACATAAAAGAGATGAATGCTTCAAAAAATAAAACAAAAACGATGTGGTCAGTAATCAATAACATAACTAAACCAAATAAAACTAAACAAAATCTAAAGAACATTAACTTAAAATTAAATAACGTAATAATAAAATCACCGCAACAAGTTTGTACTGCATTTAATGATTATTTCGTATCGGTAGGAGTAGATAACAACAAAAGTACGAAAGCTGCGGCGCCAGCGTCGTGTGGGCCATCGGTACATTCGGTGCATACGCCCGCAATAAACTCCATATACATCGAACCGGTAACCGAGCGAGAGGTTTTTAATATTATACGCGGAATGCAAAATAAGCGTAGCTTTGGAGTGGACGATATCCCGCCGATATTAGTAAAAAAATGCGCAAAGGAGCTTACATCGCCTCTCACTAAACTAATAAATATTTCTTTTGACGAGGGTCGATTTCCAGAAAAACTTAAAATTACGAAAGTACGCCCTATTTCCAAAAAAGGAGGAAATTCAGAGGATCCTAGTAATTATAGGCCTATTGCACTATTACCCACTATCTCAAAAATATTCGAAAAAGCAATGGCGAATCGCGTTAACTCGTTTTTAGAGAAATTTGATATCTTGGATAAAAATCAATTCGGTTTTAGGAAAAAATGCTCAACTACTCTGGCGGTATACAATTACGTACAGGAAATCTACAGTTGCATTAGCGAACGAAAGTACGCTGTGGGACTATTCCTAGATATGACGAAGGCATATGACAGGGTGTCACATAAAATTTTATTACAAAAACTTTACGGATCGGGTATAAGGGGACAAGCTTTTAATTGGTTTAAATCATATTTACAAGACAGAATACAATTCGTGGAAGTAGAATACTTCGATAGCACCAACCAGGAAATGCACAGCATACGATCAGACATGGCTACCATTAATAATTCAATACCCCAAGGAAGTGTCTTAGGAAGTACCCTATTTATAATATATGTAAATGACTTGCCAAAAAAGATAAGTTCGACGTGTGTTGTGTTCGCTGATGATGTTTCCTTATTATTTAAAACGCCAGCGAATGTTGACCATTTAGCTATTTTGAAAACCTTCACAGAAACTGAGCAGTGGTTAAACGAACATAACTTAGAAATAAACCTATCTAAAACTAAAATATGCCAATTCAGAACTTACCAAAGAACCCCAATAAGTCTAAATATATTAACGCAAAAAATTAAATTAGAAGAAATAAACGAATTTACACTTTTAGGCCTAACATTAGACTCAAACCTAAATTGGAAGAAACACATTGAAAAAACAAGAGCAAAATTGTCCCAATTTATTTATGCACTAAGTATATTGAAACGTAACACAGACTATAACACCGCCTTATCTGCCTATTATGCGTACGCCTACTCCTGGTTAAATTATGGTATCATTCTGTGGGGAGAAAGTACTGACTTTTTGGACCTCTTCATTCAGCAAAAAAAATGTATCAGAATACTAATGAACATAGACCAACGAGAGAGTTGTAGGCCACACTTTATCAAGCAACAAATTCTTACACTACCAGCAATATATATATTGCAAAGTTGTATATTCGTTAGGAAAAATAGACACCTCTTCAAATCTAATATCGAGCTAAATGAAAACTATAACCGACGGAACAGGAATAGACTAATACTACCCATCACAAACTTGAAAGTTATTGGGAAAAGCCCATACTCAAGACTAGCTAACATATTTAATAAACTACCTGAAAGATTGAAATCCCTTCCAAATGACTCAATTTTCGCGAAACAGTTGAAATCTTTGTTAATAAAGAAAGGCTACTATACAGTTGAGGAATTTAAAATTGACAAATTGTGAATCGATCGACCTTGCAAATAATATTAACTTGACGTAAATGTGAAATGTGAAAAATAATAGATACTACATTATAATTATATACCTATGACTAAAAATATGAATGAATGAATTGAGAATTGTGATTTATTTTAAGGATGTTTAATATAATTAATGTAAAATAGAATTAAGAATTGTGATTTATTTTATGGATGTTTAATATAATTAATGTAAAATTTTAATAATTAGAGTCAATATTAGAATTATGTAATTTAATAATATAATATGATATATAAAATTTGCAGTGCCCTTACAGGGTGCATGTCTTAATACTGTGCCATGAAATTTTAATGCATGCCTACTAATCAGTGTTTTACATGTTGGCAAAATAAATAAATAAACAATCAGGGGGGCTTGCAGCACTGCATTATCTAGTCCTACCCCGCCCCGAGGAACAAACGAAACTTGGGAGTCTTATCATAATAGAAATCGGTTTTTTTTTTTACAATATCTGCCAGGTTTTTGCATTGCAGCATCGCCATTTCGTGTTCCCCCATCAATGACGTGACTAATTATATATTTACGAGTATCATCTGGTAGTCTAATCGAACAAAGTTTAGCGTCGTGGGTTCTTAGACCAATATATTTATTATTCACGCTATTTTTATGAGGGGGTGAGCAATATTGCATTATGTCCGTATTCTACAATTGTTTGAAGTTTCAGTCATGACGTGCATTAGAACAGCTATTTAGACTATTCGTCAACGAAGTTTAACGGCCTAGCGGTTTCATGACCGCCCTGTAAGCTACGCGTCGCAAGTTCGCACTCCAACGCGTTTTCTATTTTTGAATTGTTTTATAATTTTTTAAGAATATGAGATTTCCAAACATTTTTTTAATCAGTAGCGTTTATAGATATTCCTTTTTTTCTCTTTTCTTTTACATATTTCTCCAAAAAGTAGTGCCTAAAAGTCTGACAAGTTCACACATTCTTGTTGTGCTAGAAGCTAGAAGTCTTTTACCTTCTTCCTTTGCAATTAAAATTATCAATAATCCATTTACGCAGTCTGGATTTAAATATGTCGCATTGAATGAAAATATGAATGAAAATAATACGTACACTTATCTGATTTATTTTTATTTTAAATTATACAGCGTGTAACTCAACAACTTTCCCCAAAGAACATAGGACGAAATATGACAAAAAAAATTTGGCCCTCCCATAGTAAATCAATCAGCTGGTAGTCAGTTTTGTAAGAGAGGGCCAAATTCTTTTTTCATATTTCGACCTATGTTCTTTGGGGAAAGTTGTTGAGTTTCATGAGCACATTCACCTCCTTCAGGGTTGATACCCCCTTCCGTTACACGCTGTATACTTGTTTAAAAAAAACGGAATTTTATTACAAAGACGATGGTGTAAGGTTTTTTTTTAATTAGCCTATTTTGTCTCATGTGCAGTTTGCTCCGAACGCTTCTAAGTCGTCACGCCAGCGTTTTCTAGGCCTCCCTCGGCGACGACGCGCGTTTCTGGCATCCACTGCGTGTAAGGTTATTATTCTTATTCTATTCCGTCAAGACTCATGGTGTCGCACTCGGTAAACAGATGGGTGAAGATCGATCTTAGGCAGAATCAGACTATTATGTATTTTTTTGATACTAGACGTTCGACACGTCGTTCACAATTAGTGTAGGAAGTCCACACTAATTGTAATCGAAGTATATCTAGGAAATATATTATTTATATCTGTAAGAACAACAGTTTCACTCGCGGTATGTCTGTGACTTGAGCATTGGAGGAAGGCTTTCCAATGAACTTATGAGAAAAATATTAGTTTTGAGGTTGGTCAGTGAAACCAGATGGCAGTTTTTCCTGTCACAGGGTCCGTTAAGAGGGGGAAAGCAGTCCGGGTGTATAGCAGATCCACCAAGACCGCTCCCACTGACCAACTGCAACATAATTATGTTTTTCTTCTAGGTTGGGGTGAACCTATTGCTAACGGTACACCTAATATCCACTCCACTGATAGGCTGTTAGTTTATAATATTCACTCAGATATGAATAGTATGTCGAAGTTTAGTTATTATATTATTAACACTGCGACTATTAGTAATCATACTAATACACATTTTTATAATAACTGTACGTCGGAGGTTCCATGTGTAATAACTATAGATGATTCTGAAGTAGGATTCACTAGCTTATTAATAAATGAACTAAATTAAACATTCACAACGGGCTTTGATTATTTGGCCTGCTAAATTTCCACAATTGTTTTTAAATAGCTGCCTCACTTTTAGCCTATATTATATGCCTTTATTAACACAGGTTTTATACATGCGAGGCTTCTAATCTATCAGATTGCAGCTGAATTGCAACATTTTACACACGCAGTAAGGGATCTTGAGCACTACGCGGCCACGAACGCGGCTTGTCGCTTGACCGGCCGCTATATCGAAAAAGAACTGGTCAGACGCCCGGTCGTGCGACCGGGTAGACTGACTGGACTTTCAGGCTTCTGATAACCCATAACGACTGTTAAAGATGAACAATGACAGTTGGAACCGACGACTTAACGTGTCATTCGTCCACCGACTGACCTCATCAAGCATTGCTTAACTTAGTAGATCGATCCATGCCGCAGTTGTAATTTAGCCACAAGCCTCTTATTACGGTAACCATGTAAATAAGAACGTCGATATTGTCATTTCGTTAGGTAACGATGCGACTGCCATACGTAGGAGTACCTACGCCGTACGGTACAAGTATGACACACTAAACAGTACCAAACACGCAAGACGTGAACTTTACCGTCGGGTAGTAAAGTTGCGGCCGGTGGGTCGCCAGACATAGCCATACAACGCAGCCGGCACCTCGCTGCGTAGCTGGCGTAACACGCCCGACACGCTCACGTGTGGCACGACGGGGGCGCCTGCCACGTTCGGCCCGCTACGCCCTCGTGTCAGTCTAGGCACGTCGCGGCTGCGTGATACGCTACGCACGCCGCGGCCGCGTGGGAAGCCAGGCGCACCGCGGGCGCGTGAGGAACTCGGGACGCCGAGGGCGCCTGAGAAGCTCGGGACGCCCAGGGTGTGTGGGGCGCGTGGGACCGCGAGGGCGTGTGAGGCGCTCGGGCCGCCGAGGGCGCGTGAAACGCTCGGGACGCCGGGGGCAAACGGCTGACGAGGAATGAAGAGGGTGCTTGACCGAGGTGGGTGTTGGCGTACGCTTGGCACGCTCACTCTCGGCACGCCGGGTACGCGTGGCGGACGCGCCACGCGGGACACTCTGGCGGCGCGCGACACGATGGGCGCGCGCGGATGCGTGCGGTCGAGGTCCACTCGACGCATGCGCGCTGCACGCGTGCCGCTGTTATAGGCACGCGGCACGATCACACTCCACGAGCACTGCTCACCAGTCCGATTGGCTTCCAAATTACACTACCCTCAAATGAGACGTAAGTTTACCGAATACTAAACACATCATTTGACCCCACTGTCATATTACGTAATACTTATTGTACTGTGCAACCATACTTTTTACTGGTTAGCGCTCTGATACCGGAACATGCGCTGAATCAAGTCTGTAAGAGGAAACAACTACTATGTGGAGCACGCGGCACGGCAGCACCCGAACGCGCAGTCGACACAGCCCGAACGTGACGGCGTGTAGTCACGCGGTGGCCGACACGGCAGCGCGCGGCGAAGTGCAGGGCGCGGGCAAGGCGCGAAGCGGGCGACGCGGGGGCGCGGGGTTTCGGCGCGGGGCGTCGGCGCGGCGGTGCGCTCGGCGCAGCCCGCGCGGCGCCACAGCGACGCCACTTAATACTACACACATTTTTTATTTGATGTGATCTATTGTTGGTATTATTACTTGTTCATTAGTAACATGTTTAGTAGTTGCATTGCTTATACTTTTGCTTTGTTTCTCATTTAACTTTCAATAGGTACCTAAGCATTTATTTTGAAACTTACTTAAAGATAGTGCGCTCATTATCACTGCAGAGAAGAACGGTTCTAGGCGCCAATTCCCCTATTGCGAGGTTCTGCAAGGTTATTAATAGCTGCAGTGATAAATCGATTTTCACTTTGACAGTTTGGACAAATTGAAAGCCAATTTTCATAAATATCTCCCTTAATGGCCTTTCATTATCCCGTTTGGAATGTTTGTTTTCGTAATATTGTTTTTCATAGTTCTTAGAATTCTTTGTTTTAAATTTAAAGTTTTTTAGATATTAGTAACTTAAAACTAGATTAGTTTTTTTTTTCTTGTACAACTTCGTTATGCACGGTGTTTACCTTTAAGTCATTGTTGCACTGATGTATATTAATTTTTTGCATGTTACCTTAAGCATAAAACCAGTGTGGACAATTGTTGGTAGACCAATAAAAATAAAATAAATATTATGCACATGGATTAAAAAATACTGTATATACCCCTAAGCTTTTAGGTCAAGCAGAAAATCGTCAGATGCGTTTAGAGCGCGTTTGACAATGCCCACAGCTTTGACAATGTCCAAAGCACTGTCAATGCAGTTGAAAGTTTAGCAAGCCATGACTGCTCAAACTGAAATGAGATGTTTACAGTTGTGTACGTGGTTTTGAAGGAGTCAAACATTATCGACCTGCTTCTGCGCTGTATAGTAGGTATGCTGTTACAGCTCTTCGACAAAACTAATTTATAAAGTATCGTAACTCAGGGCTCGTGAAAATAAATCTCGAAAATGAAAAACAGTAATATACTAGTGTTTGCGGAAGTATACAGGGTGGGATTTTGAGATGGGGCAGTAAGAGTGGGTGTAAGCCTTAACCGTGTAGCTACAGAAAAATAATCGTAGGAGACTAAAACAATTTTCACCTGTGGGAGACTGGTGCCTGTAGAGTCGGACTCTGATTGGGTCGCATAAGTTAATCTCTTTGACCACTGGCAAAGGGTTCATAATTGTCAACGTCACATGTGAGTCTCCTGCGATATGTCAGATAAAATTGTGTTTATTAAAACTGTTGCTGTTTGCATATTCGTGAAAATACTCTCAAAAGATATTTATTTATTTATTTATATTTAATGAACAAGTAACAGGACTTAATATGTTAGTAACAATATTTCTAAACAACTATGTTAGTAAACTTAACCTACACTAAACCTTTTTTTGTTTTTTTCGGGTGGGAAATCATCAAATGACTCCTCCCGCTCTGGGCGGAGTGGAAGGGAGTGTCAGAAATTTACTGACTAAAAACCATCCATGTTCCTTCTTTTGCCCTTTATGTTCCAGGGCCGCGGTATCTCTTTCGAACAGTCCCGCAGCCCTGGCAGGCATCGGCCCCTGCTGTTTGCTGACATCTCTTTGAGGCGCGCGTAGAACACGAACGCGAAAACTGTCTTATATGTATATCTCGATCAAACTAAAACCAAAGGTAATCACTGCCTACTTTTTTGTAAAAGTAAGTTGCAAGTTCTAAGTTTTGTTTGCTGGAATAGCATGATTTTTAACCATACTTATAGCGTGGGAAAAAGCAAAACTAAAGCCGCCACTTTATTTCTTCAATACATTTCACCAAGGTAATTATCTATAAGTAGGTACTTCTATACTAATACTATAAAGAGGAAAGATTTCTATTTTTGTAACGAATAAACTACTAGACCGATTTCAAAAATTATTTTACCATTAGAATTCTACATTATCCCTGAGTATAGGCACCCGTGTGAAACCGTGACGAGCCGCTAGTATACTATAAAACTGGAATGATCACAAATCTCAAACTTCGAATTACTTTAATTAATAGTTATTAGTCTACGCATAATCGTTTGTCCCTGGTTTTCTTCTTCACTTCTACTAAGGGTGATTCGTAATGTGAAGTTGATTCCCTAATTGTGTTATTTCAATAGATCACCATGAGTCTTACTGCATTACGTTATGTACTTATGACTTAGTTCATCGTAAAATTATTTGTGTGTTTATCAAGCGAATAAATATTTTCTATTTATCAATCGTATATATTCTAGGGAATAGCTATCAGTGGTCTATGCTAGCCAACTTGTGCAAGCGAGATGCACAGATAGGTACTGGGTTCAACGTGTTAGGCAAGAATGGCAACAAAACGTGTATTTGACATCTGTCGTTGTTTGCAAACAGTTCATCTTTTTTTGTCTCTTTTCGCTTACTACTTGTCACTATGGACATTAAGTAATGTCTATGGCGTGTTAGATGGCTTGCCTGGTAAGCGTCCTATGACACAACCTCTTACTTAAAAAGATAATGCTAAGATTGTCCGATGAAATCTTGTGGAATTTTGTGTTTTAGCCTGCGGATTCCTTTTTATCCATGAGATGGTTTGCCAAGATGTTTGGGTATCGAGTTGTTCTTTCTTTGTACGACTTGATGTAGCTTTTTATTTCTTCTTTGACTGGAAGTATCTTCAGATCGTGGTGTAGAGCTTCAATTGGAACAAACCATGGGACGTTTGTGATTGTTCTCAGAAGCTTGTTCTGAAAGCTCTGCATGATCTCATTAAAGTGTGATGCTGTTAGCCATAGCTGGATGCCATAGGTCCATATTCCATATAGGCTTGATTATGGCTTTGTATATAAGAGGATTTTATTTTCCAGGCGTAATTTTGAATTTCGGGCAATTAACTTGTAGAACTTTCTTAGTGTCAGTCCAAGTTGCTTCTGTTTCGTGAAGATGTGTTTTTTCCAGGTGTCTGTCAAGATATAAACCAAGGTATTTAACATGTTCAGCTTGAAGCACTCGTTTTCTATTTACTACTTTGTTGTTTGTTTTTGTTGTACTGGTGAACATGTATCCTTTCTCCTAGAAAATGTGACATTTATCAACTTGGTCTTGCTTGCTTTTATCCTCCACTTTTTGAGCCAGAGGGCTATGTCGTCCAAACAGATCTGCAGCATAGCTGATGCTACTTTATGGTCAGTATGGGATGTTAACACAACTGTGTTATCCGCGAAGGTCCCTGTAGTTGTTAAATTTGAAATTGGGAGGTCCGCAGTATACTAAAAAGTTGCATCGTTGCCTTGGGACTCGCAGTGTCCTTTTATCCATTGAATGGTTATATTATTGAGATTACAAACCTGGTTCAGACGTTGTTGACACTTGTGTACCCAGATTTGACTGTGTGGTTGTTTAATGTTAGTAGTACAGCCATGCTGTCTGAAAGTATGCGAATTGAGTGGTTCACAACTTCCCTGGCTAAAATGGCATAATTAGGCAGCCAGGGCAATGCCGAAATACCGTGTTATGGACCCCCAATGGTGCGGCTATGTGGATGTTGAGATCCTCCGAGAAGACTACTGCTCCAGTGCCGGTACCTGTTTTAGATCCATCCGTGAAGATCCCTCCAGATACAGGTCTCGCAGCGGTGATCCTCGTGGAGTTGGATTTTGTATTTTTTGAATTGCTTGGGTACCTATCCGATCGTTAATAGGTTTCGCTAGGGGGAACTCGTTATAAAATCCCTGCAGTGTCGCGGTGTGCTGTGTGTTCTTCTTACCCCAAAGTTGAAGTGTTTCAAGGCGTACTGCCGCCATCGTCGCTTCCTGCTGTATGAACAGATGGAGCGGTGGGAGCCCCAACATGGCTTCCAGAGCCGCGGTCGGGGTAGTCCGCATGCAGCCTGTAGTCGCCATGCTGGCAAGTCTCTACATGCATTGCAGTTTGATGGAGGCTGTAGCTAGTTTAGTGCGGGGCCAACAGACCACTGCCCCGTAAGTAATCATGGGTCGAATCACCGCGCAGTATAACCATAGTATTATTTTAGGGGATAGGCCCCACTTCTTACCTATCATCCTCCTGCACTGCCAAAAGGATATGCAGGCCCTGTTTAGTTTGTTGTCTAAGTGATTGCTCCAGTGTAACTTACTGTCCAGGATGACTCCCAGGTATTTGACTTCGTCGGCTAACTGGAGATCTGTGTCGAATAGTTTGGGTAGGCGATAAGGGCCTCGTGCCTTTTTTTGGGTAAACATGACTAATTAAACCTTTGACTTACCCCCCGATAAGTGACGGAACAACAGTTTCAATCAGAATATACATAAATAAATAAATGGTTACAAATAAATAAATAACGAGTAAATTAATTAAATGTGTATTTACGAGTTTTGATTAGAAAAGAAACTAAGTTATACTTAAAACTGGACTGGAGTAACACTGGTAACAATGAAAATATATAAATCATGATAAATACTAAATACAGACATAAAAATTAAGGTTAAGCTAGGCTATGCTGAGGGATCGTGGAAGGCGCACTAGTTCCCATGATCCCCGGTGCAAGTGTGGAAGGGAACACCGGGGTGGTTTTTAGTCGGTTAGAGTCCGACAGACCCCTCCGTCCGCCCCAGGGCGGAGGACATCCGTGAGGATTTACCACCCCGGGAACAAAAAAAAAAGGCTATGCTGAGGGAAGAACGTGGTGAGAGTGAGTGAGTCGGTGTAAAATTGTAGAAAAAAGTTGCAAAAAAAATAGAAATATATAATATAAAAAAGAAGAGGCTAAAACGTTGTGGTGTTTAGGCAAATACTTAGCCACAGACGAATAAATAAGTAGGTACGAGCACGGTACACTTGCATACAAACGCTGCAAATTTCCGAGTGTTTTATATGATGGAGAAATATTAATTGCGACCATATCCAATTTCTGCTGTGCTACTAACAAATACTGCCTTATGTGTTCTGAACGTGTGTACAGTGCCAGTACCCGTAATGGTGGGAGAACATTATTCCACACTTCAGTATTGTGCCATATCTTTGTCGGAACCCAAATTGATGGTCGAGTATTAAATGTTTTTCGTAAATTATAGGCATTGAGCGTGATAACAGGAGCGAGTCATAAACTTTAGACGCTATTGGAAGCAGCCTTATTGGTCGGTATGACTTCGGGTCTTCAAGTGGTTTCCCTGGTTTAGGAACCATTAGAATCTTAGCTGTTTTCCATTGAGGGGGAAAAAAGAAAAGTGTTGACATAACATTGCAGATTAACAACAAAAAGGTCAGGCCAGAATCTGGAAGTTGTTATAAATAAAATAATAAAAAGTTTTTATTGTTTCTCACAATTGTTTTACAGCACAAAATTGAGGCAGCCCCGGTACGTTATATGGATACTTGTGATGGGGTTACCTCGCAGCTTCCCGTGGGTATCTACAATGATGAGACATAATTAACAAGGAAATAAAAAGTTTAGTGTGTTGTGTAGTTAATGTGTGTGTGTATGTGTGTGTGCATGCGTGGGAGCGGGGAATGTGCGGGGTGTGTCAGTCTGAGACTCTGAGTAGGTGTGTGTGTTATTAATGATTGATTCATTCATGTATGTTATGATTGGGTACAGGTTCTTCTTTAGTATATTCTGGTTAATAAAAGTTCAATTTGATCGTAAGTTTGTGATTTTAACCATTCTGTTAGAGTATTTTTACATTCATACAGAAACTTTGCATTCAAAATCTCCCTTGATCCAGTCATCCTAACGCAGACCAGCAAGTTGGAACGAGTGTACTTTTGAAGGGATGCTTTAAAGGTGTAACAAAAAAAAAATCTTAGTTCATAATTTCATATCGTTTTTATTAAAACAAATTTATTCAACCATACGTTTCGTACATTTCTAGTAAGCTGGTATAAACGCCGGAGCAACAACAGATTGAGCCGAAGACCATAATGAAGATATCACTAATTAACTTAATACTATAAGGTCCGTATTGATCGGGGTAGAAGACGCATATGTCCATCAGGGCGGGGAAGAAGATGGCCACCATGGAGAGACACAGCGCGCCCATCAGCCCCATGAAGGCGCCCAGGTTCGGCGCTATCACTGCCATGACGTCTGCAACACACGCACTGTGAGCTCCCGATAATCTATTAAAAGCTGCTATCGTTGAGTCACTCAGTACTCGAAATAGAGTGACACAATCAATAATACTCAATATGGTCCAAGCTCTCAGGACCACCAGACCCCATTTTCTGATTAACAAAATGTATGGCATCGAGTAGTGTTGGTGTGAACTGTGAATGTGGGCTGCGGGACTGTTCGAAAGAGATACCGCGGCCCTGGAACATAAAGGGCAAAAGAAGGAACATGGGTGGTTTTTAGTCAGTAAGAGTCTGACACTCCCTTCCGCTCCGCCCAGAGCGGGAGGAGTCATTTGATGATTTCCCACCCGAAAAAAAACAAAAAAAAAAAAAAAACTGTGAATGTATACGTACATACTAACTTGTGCCATATGCTATTTTTCAAATACCTATCAGGTGCGAAAGTTACGTAAAAATATTACTCACTTTTATAAAAACCAAAGTGCTGATTTTTAATACCTAATAATTCCCACAATAATCAATGAAATACCAAAATCCATAAAAGACGAAATAACCGCGAAATACTTTAAGTAAAAATACAAAAAAATACTATTACAACTGCATAAATACTTAGTCTAAGAAAATACTAATACAAAATTATAAAAACCGAGCAACCGTTAAAGGATACGTTGACTACAACTGGCTTTCTACTGATAGATGTTTACGGCTAAAATAGTTACGTGCGAAATATTTATCATATACCTTCATTTTTACCTATATTTGTTTAATAGTGATTAAGCAGTGTTGTTTTAGCGAATGTGAGTACCAATACAAACCATATCTGGTTTAATGGTACAAAATAAACATGAACCTGTATTAAAACTTTAAAAAATAAAATAAAAAAGCATTTCTGAAAAAAATAAAGGAAGTTTTATCATCGCAATTAGCCTTGCCACCAATAATTGAGTTCATTTAATCCCAGTTGAAGCACTATTTGATGAAATAGTCACTGTTGTTGACCTTGTATTAATTTGACTCTATATTGGTATTTTGACATTTATAATAACTAAATTTGACTTGTAAAATAATTTTAAATGTAATGCCACTACATAATTATTGTATGCCTATTAGGCAGGACATATTGGAACTTTAATTTATTGTTTAGACCTGTAACTAACAAGCCCACAATAAAATATTTTGAATTTGAATTTGAATTTAAATAGGGTTAAATGATTTTAGAGGGTTGTATTGTGGAGGAAGTAGCACATTCAATTTTATTGGTGGATGTTTGCCTCCGTCGGTTTACTGCTACTGTTTCTCGAACAGCTAACAATTACGGTGAGACGCCAGCCCAATGCGATACTTACATGGCAGAACGACGAGGAACACTCTTAACATGTAGTCCGCCTTCTTGTCGTTGTTAAACCTCTTGCCCAATAACCGCCAACATATTTGCCACGCCACAAAGTTTTGAAGCGGGAACGACAGAAAAAGTGCAATAGCAAACGCAAGTTTCACCGTTTGAGCTCTTCTGTAAAAAAGAATATTTCAAATATACAGTTTCAATTATTGTCTAATGCGCAGATAAGAGAAATACAAAATTGTAACGTTTTGAGAAAAAAAAATGTGCAACAAATTCGATACCAGAAAGAAAATAAAATACATCTATAAGTACAAATAAATAAAATTGAAGTGTCTGTTTGTAATACCAAAATAACAACTCATTTGCTTTTGGAAACAATTGTTTCCAAAATTGAACAAAAATAAGTAATTTAAATTGGAACTTATTAGTGAGTTGGCGCCAATACTGATTTTGTTCGAAGTTTCGTTGATTACTTTTAACTATTTGCTTACTGTTACGTATTTAATCGAAAATGAACTTTTTCCTTTAGTTTGCCGTATGTCATTACTTCCCAGAATTTTAGGATCAGGATTTCAGAATTTATCAGAATTTGATTTGATTTGAATACGGTACATAACAAAAACACATTTTTTTTTAATTTTTGTCTGTCTGTCTGTTTGTTCCGGCTAATCTCCTAAACGGCTGGATCGATTTTGACGCGACTTTTTTTGGTTGATAGCTGATGTTATAACGTCTAACATAGGCTACTTAGAAGTAATATATTTTTATAATAACTACACGCGAACGACGAAGGTCGCCGGCAACAGCTAGTATACAATAAAGGGAATGTTTTTCTTTCTGGTATCCAATTTTAAATATCAAACTTTTACGTGTACGAGGATTACGAGTCCATTTTGAACGAAGATATACAAAGTAGGACAGTGTTTTGCGATAATATCTTGTTATCACAAATTTTGTTTGGCATTAGTTAGCTTAGATTTTCGCATAAAGACTTTTTCAGTAGTGTCCATAGTTTATCAGATACAGGTTGGCCCTCAATCCACTATGTGAGAATTAAGAACCCAACTTTACAGTCCATAACTCGGTTATTTGACTTTCACAAAATCTGATTCCGACTTTCACAATTCTTTGGGAATGTTCACGAAATCCTGAGCACAATAATTCCAAAGAGTTTTAACAAAGGGGGCCCCTTTGTTAAAACTCTTTGGAATTATTGTGCTTAGGATTTCACACCACACGCACATCAGACCGTTCACTCCACGGTGAGTGGTGAGTGTGGTAACACGGCAGCGGGTATCGGCGCGCCGTCGACTACAGTTACGAGCAGATACATAGGAACCGCTAGTGTCGCTGCTGTGGGCGTTTTTTGCGGTTCACGATCACTTTCAGAATTATAGTTTTAATCTAATTATCGTCATAACATCATTATTGGTATCCATAACATTAAAGGTAGGTAGGTACTGTAGAGACGTAAGGTTTATGGTCATTTAAGTAAATGTCTGGTACATTATACACGTTGATTGTTAATTGGTTGTATTTCTTGAAATGGGTGATTGAATAACCCTCGACTTCGTGAGGGTTAGTTAGTTGGAGGGGGTTAGGTTAGTTCAACTTTATTAAATTTCCAGTTTCAATTTATTCTCAAATGTAGTGCTTAAATCAAATCAAATCATTTATTTTGCTGAATATGGATACATACAAGGATGAAACACAACAATATAGCTCAGGACCATATCCTACCCTAACAGGTATGCAAAAATAGTTCATTATTATAATTCAAATGAAATGAAAACTTATTTAAATAAAATAAAAAAAAAACAAAATTAAATTAAATCAAAATTAAAATTGGAATGTCAATAATTAAAACAAATGACACCTTACACATACATTACATTACAATATGACGTCAAATTAATTCCGCCCGCGGCTTCGCCCGCGTCGAGTTCGGTTATATCGCGTTTCCAAGAGAACTCTTCAAAAGTCCGGGATAAAAACTATCCTATGTTCTTTCTCAAGGTCAACTCTATCTCTGTACCAAATTTCATTAAAATCACTTCAGTGGTTTAGACGTGAAAGCGTAACAGACAGACAGACGGAGTTACTTTCGCATTTATAATATTAAGTAGGGATGTCAGTGTGAATCTATACTATACGAATGTAGAGATGCATGTGTGGTCTGACTGCGCGACGGGCCTATACTTGATCATTTCTATATTTGTTTTACAGATTATCTTTATACTAAGCCCTTACACTATCGGCGGAAAATCTTAATAACGCGATCTAGGAATTTCCGAAAATTGTTAAACGCCATCTATTGGCGAGTAAATGATCCAATCTTACAAGTTGACATTCTGAGTGTTTTCTTCTCTGTGCGGACATTCCGCCCACCAAGGACATTTTATGCAACATTACGTCCTTCGAATGTTAAATGTTATAATAAAAATGAAAAAATTACCTTGTAAATTTTGCTAATCAAACAGTTTCAATTACCCTAAACAAGATAAAATGTCATACACATCTAACCCTAAAATAAACAATTACTTACATGTCTAAACAATACTTAAAATTATCACCTAATTTAACTACTAACTACATTCTTGCAATATGCAAGACATAGTTTTGACGTTGGTCTTTAAAATATGGACTCATTACTGCGAAGTGTGACCACTCATGTAAGATTGTCGAACCCCGGATGTTTTTCAACCACCCTGCCAAGAAGCTACCGACAAGGAGGTAAGTAACTATGTACCCTACGTTTGTTTCAGGATTTTGCAAACACCATTTATGACGATGGAGTAGTGTGGTCAAGTATTCGTCGGACCAACGACGCCAGAAATGTTGACGGAGTGGGAGCAGCTTTTTGCGATTTAGAAAATGATTATCATAAAACTTGTAATATGAATAAACATATTTCTATTATGACTGCCAAACTATTTGCCATTTCAGAGACCTTGAAATATGTGCTAGAACTAAATGTGATGAAAATTGTGATATGTACCGATATTAAGAGCGCTTTACAGCATATTTCTAAATGTGTTCATAATGGGTCAAAGGGCTTAGCTATAGCGTAAAGAACTTTGGAACAAATTCAGTTTTTTAACCAAACAGGTAGAAAAGTAATTATTCAGTGGGTGCCGTCCCATGTTGGACTTCCAGGCAATGAGGAGGCTGACATGTTAGTCAAATATGCCATTCTGTTAGGCACAAAGACTCTGGAAATATTACCAAGCTATTCGGAAATGTTACGTAAATATAGAAAAATAAACAATAATTCCTGGAAAGAACATTTTAATGAAAGAAAATAATCGAAAGGAATCTGGTATAAAAGTATACAATGTGAGCCTCCTCATATACTTTGGTTCACCGGGTCGAAACTGAATCGAAGCCAAATTGTTGCCGCGCATCGTTTGCGGTCAGGACATATTCCACTAAATAACTTTGCTTATCTCATGCGAAAATCTGACTCTCCAAACTGTGGGATGTGTGGCAACAAGATAGAGGATGCACAGCATGTGTTGGTGGAATGTGTCCGATATCATAAGAGAAACGCAGTTATCAACGCGATGAAATTGTCGGTAATGGATGTTGGAGTGTTTCATGGTATTTTAGCTAAGCCTACCTCTGAAGCAGCAAATATATTATATACTTTTTTATTAGACATGAAATTAGATTAAGTTCATTCGGTTTGGGGTTTTTTTTACAAGTTAGCTTAGAAACTAAGGTAATATTTGTAAAAGTACGATGGGATTCACATCGTCGCAATTGTGAATAAAAATTCCTTAAATGAAGAAGATAAAAAAAAAAATACCTAATATAAAAATAATATTAAAAAAATGTTCGTTTCATCGTAGTTATGGTTAGGCGGTCATTTGAAATCAACATTCGCAGTCTTACTACAAAAAGAATGTTAAACACAGATTGAACATGCGTTTAGGTAAACAAGTGTCTAAAGCCTTAAACCATGTTTAGGAGGGTGTCTAACACTTCGTACCACAAAACCGATTTTAGGTTTTACTTAGATAAACTTCTGTTCAACGTCTGTTTACTGTAATCATTTCTTTTATGTAGCAACATTGCAAAGCATTCACTCAAATTTTCCATCACTCGTTCTAATACACTTCAATTTATGCAGATAACATCCAAATAAATTGCATATTCTCGGCAAAGCGGACTTTTAAAATAAAAAATGGTGATTACGACAAAACTCAAAAACAAATTTAATGGTAAAATTATATTAAATATACATTGAAATCAATAAAAAACATTTATATTTAAAAAAACGGAGCGACAGTCCTTGCGTCAGTGTAACTCAGTCAAATTCACTGTCAAATTCATTTCCTAACCGAAACCTAATTATAGTTTCGGTATTTATTTTGCATTATCAGATATATTTGATCTCAATCAATGGAAACCAAGGAAGACAAGAAGAAAAGTCGTCATCGTGGGGACAATTGGACCCAAGACGAGATGCACATGTTACTTGTATTTGTGAATCAATAGGATGACCACGAGGATCACTTGGAAGATCATCTTTGATTAAATCCACTATTTTGTTAGCAAAAGCTTTGATACGCGAGATAACGGGGCCGTGCGTCGAGAAGTTTATTACTTGTAGTAAACAAAATGGTTTGGCGATGCCGGAGGTGTTTTCTTCACTTCCTTGTAAAAGTGGCGGTGAGCAGAATGATGACGAGCAGTGGAAAACGGTAGAAAATCGTAAATCAAAATTTAAGAAGCGATTAGTGAGTGTGTTGGGTACGTCTAGTGAGATTGACGGGCGATTTAAAGTAGCAGATTTAAAAGTACCCTTACTTATCAGTCATGTCCACAAAGACACCACTGAGAATGATATTATTGAGTATATTCGGCAGAAAACGCGGGAGACTGTTTCCCTGCATAAAATAAACACAAGGAACGACACACCATATAATGCCTACAAGGTGCTTGTTCCTAAATATAAATTGCAAGTATTTCTGGAAAATAAACTGTGGCCGCAAGGTATTTTATTCCGGCGTTTTGTAAGTTTTAAGCCCAATACTTTTGTGGATAATGAACGTAAATAACCAGCTAATGGATAGTTATAATATATGTAATATGGTTAGTTTCAACTGCAAAAATGTCAAGCGGTCAAACGAAAGTATTAAGGATTTGTGCAGAAGTTGTGATATTATAGCCCTACAGGAAACATGGCTATTGCCTGAGGAGATCTCGTACCTAGGCAATATAGATATGAAATTAAAAAAATTAAATGCTGCCAAGCATTGGAACATCTGCAATGGACACCTAGGCGGGAATGTTGGTCGGTAGGCCATATGGAGGAGTAGCAATTTTGTGGCGGAAAAGTGTCCTCAGTGAAGTTTCAGTGATACACAGTGATAATCCAAGGATGTAACAAGAAAGCGATATATACGAAGCATGCGAACTACGCATTATATCGGACGTCACGCAACATTCTAGATCGCGCTAACAAAGTTTTTCGTGATAATGGATATTTTATACAGACGGGTTCGCGGCAGCTCCAACCGCATGCTGATGATCTGAACTGTCCATACATCAGACGCTGCAGTGACTTAACGTAACCTACAGTCGTCGGCTGTCAATATAAATATAATAAATGTTGTGTGTGTTTATTGTTTTGTGCTCTATTGTGATGAATTTTGTGTGCATTAATGAGTCCTTGTTACTTGAATAAATAAATGAATTATTATTATTATTTGCTAAATCTATATTTCTTCCGGAATATTTCGTCACTATAATGTTGAAACGGATTTACTCTCACACGGTTGGCTCGAGTATAGAGTAAGGGGAGGTATATCGGTGATATAAGTAATTTGGTGATATTTCTTTAAACGGAATACCACACAGTTCCTTAACAAGCACATTCAAGAGACATCTATACACTGTCTTCCTCACACTCGTAAAAACTCGCTAGCGCTGTCTTTTGAATGTGCTTGTATATGGAACTGTGTGGTATTCCGTTTAAAAAAATATCACCAAAATACTTATATCACCGATATACCTCCCCTTACCCTATCTGAAGTTGGCCATATTATCTAAATCTGCCAAATCAATCAAATCTACAAATTCTAGTGCACTCATTTTAATATTATTTTGATAATTTCTAACCTCACTGTGAACTTGGTAAAATCAAGTGACATAACGTTGTTTTAAACATGTTAGACTAGGGATCGCGAGTGTTTAAATTTAGACATAGTTTAGAAAATGTTTAACTCTAAACACTGACTAAACACAGATTTGTGGTACAACTTTCGTAAAACACATGCTCAATATCTGTTTAAGTTTTTTGTAGTAACACAGTCGATTTTTGCGATCCATGTAAAGATCGGGACGGATTCTAACGGAATCGATTTTAGCTCTTTCTTTTTGCAGATCCAGAATTACCGCTTCAAACCTTTGTCCCTGACATACCCTAATGCATGTCTCCAACGCTCATTTCGATAAGGCAAGAGAATGATGATGATGGCTTACACTTTAGTGAATAAATAAATAAAAAATCTCTAATCGTCCAAACCTATCCAATATCAAAATATACCTATAAATAGTAAAAACACACTTACTTCTCACTCTGTGGTAGATTAAGGGTAAGAGATCCCTGGCAATCATACCCGTACTTGAGGAAGCCGGCGACTCCCAGTACGACATAGATGCCAAGGATGATGGACATTCCGATGCTGAAGAGTCCGAAAAAGCCAGTGAACTTGCGCGGGTTTTCCATGTTGTACTCCAGAGCTAGGATCTGCGCACACAAGCCACATCAGTCGTCGTGCTCGTTCGTGCACACTGACACTCACTCACCCTAACTACTCACTTACCACTCCCACTGCCTCCAGCGCGAACAGGGTAATACCAATGAATACTGGAATATCTATTAACCGCTGTATTTTGAAATTCTCCTTAGTAATGATTACATCATCTTCTATCAAATAAAATAACGTGAAAAGCAGTCCGACCCCAACACACCAGTTAGCAATCGTCGAAATAGGCGTCATCATTTTTAAATTCTTCACCATACACAGTGCGAGCTCAAAGGGCAAGAGATAGGTAATAAGTTGTCGCAGATTTATATTCATATTGGCATAAAAATCAATAACCTGTCGACAGAAACACATGACAATTAGTTAACTAGAAAAACATTACACACACATAACACCCGACCGATCAGAGCGCAGGAGCTGATCATTACCTGCTTTAGATTTTCAGCGACGAACACGAAATAGATAGCACAGATACCAATCTGCCAGAATACGAGGAAGAAGTCCACTAAGCCGGCGAAGCAGGGGCCAGTGGGACGCAGGCACGGCGGGCCCATGGCTATGGCATAGCGCATGCTCCTTGTGTATGCCATGTAGCCGCGCCGCAGCTTCTTGCACAGCGCGTACTGCGCTAACACCTGCAAACACCACTTACCTACTCAGTATAAATGTATACCCCAAATATAAATAAATCCTTATATCAACATAAATTATGTTAGTCATCTCAAGCTTTTAATTAAAATCAAAACAGCTACCATTTACACTAAATAGTTTTAATGAATATTTTAGGAGTTAAATAAATAAAATCGCAGTGTCTGTTTGTAATATCAAAATAACAACTTTTTACTGAATGCATTTGTTTGAAAATAAATACGGCACTTTTATGAAAAACTATTTTTTTGTCATTTTTTGTCTGTCTGTCTGTTTGTTCCGGTTAATCTCCGAACTGGCTGGCTCGATTTTGACGGGACTTTTACTGGCAGGTAGTTGATATTATAAGGTCTAACTTAGGCTATTATTATTTTAGACAAATAATAAGAGTTCCATGCAAAACTATTGAAATTGATAAAAGTCCAAATCAAACGGCTAATCTCCGAAACGGGTGAACCATTTTTGACGGGCTTTTTACTAGCAGATAGCTGATGTTATAAGGCGTAACTTACGTTTCTTTTATTTAAGAACTAGAACTAGCTGTTGCCTGCGATTTCGTTCGCGTGGAAATTTTGATATGTATGTGAAAGACTGCCTCGTTGGTCGATTGGTCACAAGTGCGACTACTAAGCATGAGGTCCTGGGATCGATGCCCGGGTCGGGCAGTGTTAAAAAAAATGTTTACTTTAATTAAATAAAGTTATAACGCACATGATTTAGAGATAACCTTTTAAGCAAGGAGATGCTTGTGTGACTCGTCTCTTCCACTTAACATTAAACAATGTATGCAATTGAAAAAATTACTAGACATAATAGTGTTATTGGGTTATTCCATCAGCAATTTCTCAATAGCAGCCACGGAATCTGGATTTGTACCCAGTGGAAAAAGTGGAAATAGGCTCACCGCTCGCCCCCTATCACATGGGACTTCAACATAGCTGGCGAAATGTGGGTGTACGATTAGGTACATTTCTGCCTAAACCTTCGGGGATTACATGGCATGATGCGTGAGAACTGACTGGCTGATCAAAATGTGATAATGTGGGTTATGACTACAAAAACAAGTCCCAAACAAAATTAAATGTTGACGATTTGGCTTAAAAACCGTTTATTTTGGCGCTATCTAACTTTCTTCTCAAAGTGAACCATCACACGCCTTGTTGGGTACTATTTAATAATAATAATAATAAGCTGGCAACACTAGAGTCAACACGTCGCTCAAATTTTATCATCAAATTTTCCGAAATTTAAATAATATATCCATACTTTTAAACAGTGTGTCACCACCACGTATCCATTTCTTTAAATATAATCGTTTTTAAATAATAACAAACAGAAAGATGAACCCATGTTTTATCCATAAATATAAAAGAAAAAAACTGTTACTTCAAATGACATATTATGTCATATACGAAATAGTGAAAACTCAATTTTAGATAATGCGAATCAAGTTATAACAATAATGTTGACTCGTGCAGCTGCACAACGCGCACGCCTACCGCCTCCGGACCCGTCGCTCAGCTCCGCCTCGCCGCCGCCGGACTCCAGCCCCGTCGTGAGTGCTGTGACACCGGCGGCCGTGGCAGTTGCGTCGAGCTCGAGCGACGAGTATTTCTCTCCGCCCACGACGCCACCACCTGCTCGTCGACGGGGAGGACGCCGGCCGCCGGACGGTTTAGGACCTCGAGGCCCACCGGTCTCTGATAGGGTCCCAGCTCCCGGCGGGAGTGTGCAGCGCATGCGATGGACGCAATCCATCAATGAAAATGTCATGCGCGCATACTATGGGGCTACAGAGGGGGGAAACAACCTGACCGCGTACCGTGTTCGGATGCTCTCTCTGTTCCAGGTGCTTGAGCCAGCTGTCAACGTGTCGGCGCAACGACTGTCGGATCAGGTGCGAGTCATTTAGCGTAATCGTATGTTGGATGATACCGCACTTGATCGCTTGCGGACTGAAATGCAGAGTAGCCATGTCATTGCCACGCCGTCGCAGGTTGTGGTTCCACCACAATTTACCGCAATACCAAATCGCGATAACGACGTGAGTAATGACAGGGTTACTAATGTAAGTACCCAGTGCAGTGAGGATATGAGGAGTGCTTTGGAGGGTGCGATTCGGGAATATCGGTTCATGCAACCCGACCTCAGACCACGCTTACCTCGTTTGCCCATGCATAACAAAAATAGGGTGCTGGTGGCTGTTCTGGATTCGCAGTTGTCAAACTATTTTGACAACTGCGAAGACCTCACCGATGCTCACTCAATCCTGTATTGTGCGGCTGTAGCGGCATGTCGTGTAGCTCATGTTAAATTTTCTGATGACAGAGCTACACGACCTAAACCAGCCGTACCGGCATGGCAGTACAGGATTGAACGACGTATTGATGGGGCCAGAGCACTCATCGGCAAACTAATCTGCTTCAGGGAGGGCAATACTCGCCCTAGAGTGATGCGTTTTGTGAGGCGGGCGTTCTCAGGGACTGATATCAATCCTCGAGACTACATGTCCCGTGTCACAGAGCGCATCGACTTCCTGAAGCAGAAAGTGTATGCATGGGCAAACCGTATTCGTAGGTATAAGCGGCGGGTGGATCGATACACTCAGAATCGCACATTCCAAAGAGATGAAAGGTGGGTTTATAGGGCTTGGGAGCGACCGGACCAAGGTGTGGCTGACGCACACCTGCCGGATGATGATGCTATGTGTTCGTTCTGGCGCAGCATCTGGTCGGTGCCTGTCAGTCACACTGAGGGCGATTGGATCCGGGAGGTTGAACAAGCGTGTGATCCAATACCAGAAATGGGGGCAATCATCACAGCCCCCAAGACGTAGTTCGTGCAGTCCGTCCGTTACCTAACTGGAAATCTCCAGGGCCGGACGGACTGCACAACTTCTGGATCAAATGGTTCACAAGATCGCACGCTTGCTTGGCTTCCCAGTTTCAATCAGCCTTAGAGTCAGGGTCGCTGCCCCAGTTCTTGACGACAGGAATTACCCACCTGCTCCATAAATCAGATAGTACTGCGGAGCCCAAAAATTATAGACCAATCACTTGTCTACCAACGGTCTATAAAGTTCTTACATCCATTTTGAGAGCTAAAATCAACCAACATATTGAGACTAATTCTATCATGTCTGCCTCTCAGAATGGATGTAGGAACGGGTCCCGCGGTACTAAGGAGCTGCTCCTCATTGATATGGCCATTAGCCAACAGGTTCGCCGCTCCCGAAAGGATGTCTACATGTTGGATAGACTATAAGAAGGCCTATGATTCGGTGCCTCATACATGGCTCATGAGGGTGCTAGAGTTGTATAAAGTTGATGCAACTCTACGCACCTTCCTGATGTCATGTATGGGGCAATGGAGGACAGTCCTTCGCTATCCAGGATGTCGGCAAATCCAGAGGAATAGCGAGCCGATAACGATCGAGCGAGGTATATTTCAGGGTGATAGTTTGAGTCCACTTTGGTTCTGCTTGGCCTTGAATCCCCTTAGCACGCTGCTGGAGGATTCAGGTCTAGGCTATCGGTTGAGGAGAGGTGGTCAAGTTATATCTCACCTCCTTTATATGGATGACCTGAAACTTTTTGCCAACGATTTGCAACTGATGGAACTACTGAAGGTAACTGAAACTTTCAGTAGCGCCATCAGGATGGAATTCGGTGTGGACAAATGTGCGGTCATGCATGTAAAGCGAGGGGAGATTGTGGAGTCTGTGGGAACCCAGCTCTTGGATTCCATAAATCTTAGATCCCTCTCAGCAACCGAAACCTATAAGTATTTGGGTATGTCGGAAGCGCTGGGCATCAATGTTGCTGACATGAAGCATTCGTTGAAGGAGCGCTTCTTTGGCCGCCTGAAAAGTATACACACATCAAAAGATGAAAAAGAATGAGAAATTTTATACTCTTACTGAAAATTTAATAAAAGACTGAACTTTTTTATTTTGTAACGGTTTATAGTTTTTTTTTTTTTCTAAAAAATTAGACTTACTTTTTCTGGTCCGCACGAAAAATACGCGCATTGGACGTGGAGTTGCGGACACCAGCCCGTTATACAATACAATACTGTTTTTGGTTATTAAAGCAGGAAACAACATAAATAACAAAATTAATTTTGTATAAAATAAAAATGAATAAACTGTAGGAGAATCTCGGATGCTGAAAAAGAGGTCATCCAGTTCACCTTGTGGTATAAGGTACCAGGTCCGCTAAAAATGCATGAATATTGGAATGTTCGGCAGCAGATTCTCGGGAAATTTCGTAAAAACGTTCGTTGTAGTATATTCATGCATACGCATAAAATCTTGACTCATTTGCAACCGGTGTGGTTGGAACACAGGTACCTCATCACGGTATTTTGCAGTCGTTAAATTGCATTTTATCTGAACGCGGTCAGTTCTCCCACCTAGACGTAGTCCCGCCCATGTCACGATTGTTCCACCTTGATATGAATGAACTTTCTAGTGATTCGCAAGTGGGTCTCGTGTCCAGAACCGATGATGTATCCCAATAGCGAGACTACAAACTGGATATGACGCTTAAAGACTAGTGCCAATGGCATCAGCAAAATTGCACACGGCTTCGGAGCCCGCCGGCTTCCAGCATGCCTATCGCTCTCAACATCTCTTTTCCAATTAAATTTCGACGTTTCTTGGCTTAGATTAATTAAAAAAAAAAAACATTTTCAATTGACCGTAGCTCCGGTCCGGACCGGAGCTATAATATGAATTGGAGAACATAATATTGTAACCTATGATTTAAGATACATTTCAATTGCTCGGTTGGAATTACACCCATTTTGAGCAACAACCTTTATTGAATTTAATTAAAAGGGTATATCCGGATATTCATAACACACCAAGTCACTTAATTAGTTTCACGAAAGGGCTGTTCAATGATTTGTTTCCTGTCAATAATTGTACCATCACAAAATTACTATATAGTTGACATGGTCTTAGATGTAGAAGAAGCAGCGCCTTACCATTCTAGATTTTTTATATTCATAAACGATTGGTATTCCACCACTCATCACTCGGTAGCAGCCCGATGGAAAACCCAATAACATTGCCCGACCCGAGAATCGAACCCATAAATTTATGCTGAGCAGTGCTTGCTGTGCTTGCGATGACCAACAAGGCAGTTGTTTATGAGATTAGCGCATTTAAACATACTCAACTCAGCTCAGTTATAGTAGAAATGTGAGCATTACATAATATATTTTACATAAGCGCACTCTTAATAACGTACGAAATAAAGGTTGACATCGCAGTTTTATGCTCTTCGTGAGTTTGATGTGCTGCCCACTGATAACTCCTAAAACTTCATCATTTGACCGCCCCCATCCATCAGAAGGCATCTGGCTCTATAGATATAATTACTATCATAAAAAAGATCCTAGATACATTTATATTAGCTTGCGATAACTACAGTTTGCATTTATGACCGCTTACTTATACTAAAAAACAATTATTACCATTTTATAAATTATGGGAACATAGACTAATTATGATTGTATTTGCCAGGTGCCATAATTAGGTTAAGAATTTACTATTTCTCCAATTGTAAGACGTCTTGTTGATTTTTTTAATAAAACTTTTTACCTGCATTGTTTTATTTTTCTTTTGATCTTTTTTAAAACAATCGTAACTACAAGAAATCTACGAGATAAAAGATTGAATATGACACTTTCGATCGGCCGCTTAAAATTTAAAGTAACATGGACTATCGAATTAGGCAGTTTCAATTTTGGCAAGTGCGTTTCCCTGTGAATAATCGAAAGACATAGTTTCGATTGATAATGTCTTTGTAGTTTCGTAATACTTCATAGGAACTCACTTTTCTAAGAAACTAATCATGGTTAATAAATTAGACTGATAATTTTCTAATGATTTGTAAACCCAACCCAAATATATAACCAATTTTTTATACAGATACAGTAATTAATGACAAAGTTATCCATAAAATAAACTTTGCTCTCTTGAAAAATAATCATTTTCACTTTCGATAGTTTACCTAGGGACAGTCGAATTAAATATGTTTCAAACTTTCAAGTGCCCAAGTATGATAGATTTTAACAAAGGAAGATTAAGAAATAACTAATTATTTACGTACCTTTCCATCTAGATTCCATCCTATAAAAGTTAGCACTTCATCTTTCATTAAAATGCAGGATATCATATTATTTCGAGTGACAGTAATGTTTAAAATTACATTCCAAACTGTGATATTATAATAAACCAATTTTCAGAAGAACTCGTACCTTATTTCGCTTACTTTTTTAATACTTAAAACAATTATTTCTTTCTTAGTAATCCAAAACAAAACTTCAGCCCGCGCACAAAGTACACAACCGTGACTTTGACGTTAGTTTTACGTTTTTAGGAACCCTCACCATTGTATGGATTCTTCTGAAACTGGACGTGAACCTCAGTTTTGACTAAGTCTAAAATAAAAGGGCTTGGAAGATTTTTGTACGAAGCTTGACCGGCCTAACTTCTGCCATTTGTTTTTTTCCTAAGTACTGGCCAGGCATACATCCTATATTAATCGATAGCTGGCATCAATACAAAGAAGTTTTGCATGAGACAAAATGTTCTAAAGTGTCACGTTTCCGAGATATGCGCTATCAAAGTAAGAATCTATTCACTGTTGATGACATTGACTCTACTTCGATTTTTATAAAAACGACGTTACCCCGCACCGTTCTGTCTCATTACTATTACGTGGCTAACCGCTTATATACTCGAGAGCAATGAATCCGGGTCACTTAAAGAATGTTAAAAATCTCGGAAACTAAAAATGATAGGTTAATGCAATAAATTGTATTTAATAGACAATGTAATACTCCTTAAATGAAAGTAAAAAAAATATGAGTCGCCATACATTTTATTAACACAAAATTACATAAACAAAAAAACTGCTGATCTCTCCTTAAAACAAAAATAGGAAACATGAAATTTTTGAACTTTATTACGATTTTCTTGAATTTTAATACTTCGTATTGCCTCCTCGTGCTTCCATTACTGCGTTTACGCGGTTTGGCATGCTGTACACCAAGTTCCTTACACGATTTTGGGGAATATTCTCCCATTCCTCTGTGAGAGCAATTTTGAGCTCACGAAGCGTGATTGGGGGAGGGTTTCGTTGTTTTACGCATGTGCCTAGCTCGTCCCAAGCATGCTCGATCGGGTTGATATCCGGGCTGCGCGCTGGCCACTCCATACGAGTAATGTTCATCTCTTGAAGGTAGTCATTCACAATCCTACCTGTATGAGGTCGGGCATTGTCATGCATAAATATAGCATCCTCACCTAAATTGACCATAAATGGACCAACGTGATCATTGAGGATTTCTTCCACATATCTTACGCTACTTAAAGAGCCGTTTTCTATGATCACCAGCTCTGTGCGACTTTCAGATGAAATTCCGGCCCACACAAGTACAGACCCACCACCGTAGGCTACTTTTTCTTCGATGCATGCTTGCTTGAATCTTTCCCCTGGTCTTCGATACACTCTGTGTCTTCCATCGTGCTTGTAGAGCATAAATTTTGATTCGTCGAAGAAAATAACTTTTGACCAATCTTCAATACTCCAATTTACGTGGCTCTGGGCATATCTTAGTCTTGAAATACGATGCTCACGCTCCAGTTTAGGGCCGTTTGCAGGTCTAAGGGGTTTTAAGTTAGATTCAGCAAGCCGACGTCTTACTGTCCATGCACTTGGGTTACTTCCTCCGAGGCGTCGAAACTGATTTGTGAGTTCAGTTCCTGTGAGAAAGCGATTTCGAAGCATGGTGTTCACCAAGTATCGGTCTTCTCGTGCTGTGGTACACCTGGTTCTGCCCGTTCCTGGTCTGCGTAGGTTAGAACCAGTTTCTTCGTAACGTCGGAGAACTCTTTGTACTGTTGACAGCGACACACCGACAGTCCTGGCTGTATCGCGCTGACTCCGGAAGGTTTCCAGCATTGTAAGTATTCTGGTGCATTCTTCAGGCGTAAGCGACATAATTTCAGCTTGAATAATGAATATAGAGCACTATCAACATGGTTTATGTACCCACATAAATGACAGATTACAAACAAAAGCAAAACCAAATGCTGTAATTTCGTAGTTCCATCTTCGAAAGTGGCCCTTTTTCAAATTAGATTTTTTTATGATATAACTTTACAATAACTAAGAAGTTTTAATACTTTCGTTTAAGGAGTATTACATTGTCTATTAAATACAATTTATTGCATTAACCTAGCATTTTTAGTTTCCGAGATTTTTAGGATTCTTTAAGTGACCCGGATTCATTGCTCTCGAGTGTATTTAAAAGGCGCGCGCGCGAATCGTATTCATACGGCTGTTAAAAAAAATGTTTCTTTAGGAAAGTTGTTTGTTATCATGAGTTCAATCACATGTTTAAGTATCTGTCACTAATTACCAGTCACCCTATACAATAGAGTCAGACGAGGTAAGGTCCTTTTTTTAAACTTCCTGTATCAATTTCTGTAATTTCCTGTAAATTAATCACAACGCATTGGAGGATGTGTTACAACGCGTTGGGAAGGACTTGACATTAACATCAACAGAGAGTTCACACTTGAGATTTGAAGATGACATCAGCATACTGGATGAATGCTGCAGGCTGCCTTGCAGCAGATGCTGGATGGCCTAGTTGATTCTTCAACACCAATGATCTCCGATTGAACTCAAACAAAACCAAAAATTGAGCTGAGCTGGACAACATTTGGGTAGCTTTTAGCCTAAATACTAAGGACTTCAATCAGTGCGTCCTGCCTGTTATGACTTACGGGGCCGAAACGTGGTTACTGACGGTACATCCAGTAAACAGTACACCGACACACAGGACACGGTGTGGACAGTGGTCCATCAATTAAAGATCGCTCAGCGATATGGAGATTCGAAGCATAGCCCGTTCCATAGCAAGCTGAACCTAAGCTACCCAAATAAAAAAAAATACAAAATAGTATGACATAATTATAGACGGGACAATCATCAAAATGAAAACTACCTAAGCTTTTGTTAACTAAAACAGTTAATTTAGTAATCAAAATGTTAAAGTAAATCGTACCAAGGTTGGCTGCAGCAGGTGCACCTGCTCAGGTGAGGAGATTCACTGTTCTTAAGGAACGACATGATAAAACGAAAAATACATGATTCGTTGTTTTTTTTAGTCTTAATCAACGTTGATATCTTAAATCTCGGAAACTTGACGCTTTAGAAGATTTTGTAAAATACTTGTTGGTCGTGATGTTTGTATGGATATCAGCTATTGATTGATAAAAGTTTTATGCGTGCCTAATCAAACCAAAGTTGTGCTGAAGCTGAAGATGCCATCAGTGAATGGACCTTAACTTTGATAGCTCATATCTTGGAAACGTGAACATTTTGTCTCACACAAAACTTGTTTGTATTAATACTAGCTATCGATTAATATAGATTGTATGTTTTTTTTTTTTTGGAGGGTGGGAAATCATCAAATGACCCCTCCCGCTCTGGGCGGAGCGGAAGGGAGTGTCAGACTCTTACTGACTAAAAACCACCCATGTTCCTTCTTTGGCCCTTTATGTTCCAGGGCCGCGGTATCTCTTTCGAACAGTCCCGCAGCCCTGGCAGGCATCGGCCCTTGCGGGCTCCTCCCGTTTGCTGACATCTCTTTGAGGCGCGCGTGGAACACGAACGCGCCGTTGACACGGCCTGTCGTCATACGACGGACGGACGGCGAGCTAGCCCATTACTCACCGTCCACAGGCCCGCGCCTCCACGCCCGGTGGCCGAGAGCCATCACGGCGTGATAGATTGTATGCCTGGCCGCTACTTTGAAATAAATAAAAAAATGGCGGAAGTTAGGCCATTTAATTCAAGCCCCTTTGTTATGTGTTCCCGCGGACTTGGCTTGATACAATCAGTGTCAGTTTTTTTTTTGTGACGTGTGTGTTTTAGTACTCTGTGTTAACCGACCAGCACTTGTATGCAGTAAGTAGCAAATATGCCGATGAACAGTATGCCAAGCGGGGCCATGAGGAGCCCCAAGCGCGCCACGGCGTTGGGCATGGCCAGCATCCCGCAGCCGAGGCAGCCTTTCAGCATGTGCTGCATGGTCTCTGAATACCTGCAAAAACAGCAGCAGCAGCATTATTCCTACTAACATAGTTATTAAGCATTTCTAACCCATATATGGACTTGGTTGTTCGAAATAAAGTATTTGAATCTGAATTTTGAATTTGAAAAACACATACACAACTCGACAATAACGCCACACCAGTTCTTGGATCACATAACTATCGGATGTGATTTGCATCACTGGGAAAATCTTTAAATCACTAAAACTATGTCAGTCAGGGGCAAGTTGCAACAGAAAAACAAATAAGTACCTACGTGGGATTTCCTTGACAAAATCAGACAATATTGGCGATGAAGATATTTATAGCCGATTTTTATGAAGATGTTCTGAAATAAATAAGCAATAATTACAGGGCTTGGGAGCGACCGGACCAAGGTGTGGCTGACGCGCACCTGCCAGATGATGATGCCATGTGTTCGTTCTGGCGCAGCATCTGGTCAGTGGCTGTTAGCCATACCAAAGGTGAATGGACTCGGGGGGTCGAGCTAGCGTGCGATCCAGTACCAGAAAGGGGGGCAATCACTATCAGACCCCAAGACGTAGTTCGTGCAGTCCTCCCGTTGCCTAACTGGACATCTCCAGGGCCGGATGAGCTGCACAACTTCTGGATTAAATGGTTTACAAGGTCACACGCTCGCCTGGCGACCCTGTTACAGTCAGCCTTCGAGTCAGGATCGCTGCCCGAGTTCCTGACAACAGGTATAACCCACCTGCTCCATAAATACTGTAGTACTCGTACTGATTGTGATAGTGGAGTACTGCAGAGCCCAAAAACTATAGACCGATTTCCTGTCTTCCGATATTAAGTTCTTACATCCATTTTGAGAGCTAAAATTAGCAAACACATTGATGACAATTTTGTCATGTCCGCTTCTCAAAATGGGTGTAGGAACGGGTCCCGCGGTACTAACGAGCTACTCCTCATTGAAATGGCCATTAGTCAACAAGTTCGTCATTCCCGAAGGGATCTGTCGACATCTTGGATAGACTATAAGAAGGCCTATGACTCTGTGCCACATACAAGGCTAATGAGGGTGCTAGAGTTGTATAAAGTTGATGCAACTCTGCGCACCTTCCTGATGTCATGTATGGGGCAATGGAGGACAGTCCTCTGCTATCCAGGATGTCGGCAAATCCACAGGAATAGCGAGCCGATAAGGATAGAGCAAGGTATATTTCTGGACGATAGTTTGAGTCCACTTTGGTTATTGGCCTTGAATCCTCTTAGCACGCTGCTGGAGGATTCAGATCTAGGCTATCGGATGAGGAGAGGTGTTCAAGTTATATCTCATCTCCTTTACATGGATGACCTGAAACTCTTTGGCCCCAACGATTTGCAACTGATGGAGCTACTGAAGGTAACTGAAACTTTCAGTAGCGCCATTAGGATGGAATTCGGTGTGGACAAATGTGCGGTCATGCATGTAAAGCGAGGGGAGATTGTGAAATCTGTGCGAAACCAACTCTTGGATTCCATAAATCTTAGATCACTCTCAGCAACCAAAAGATATAAGTATTTGGGTATGTCGGAAGCGCTAGGCATCAATGTTGCTGACATGAAGCAATCGTTGAAGGAGCGCTTCTTTAGCCGCCTGAAAAAGTATTTTATCAGGCGGAAATAAGGTGCGTGCCTTCAACGGTTGGCTCATTCCAGTTTTGATGTACTCTTTCGGCATACTCAAATGGACTCAAACAGAACTAGATGCCCTGGATAAGAGGGTCCGTAAATTACTGACGGTATATCGAATGCATCACCCGCGTTCTTCGGTTATGAGATTGTATATCCCGCGGAGGTGAGGTTTTTTAAACGCTACTAGCTTATGCCCGCGGCTTCGCCCGCGTGGAGTTTGACAATTTTCCCACGGGATCATACTACCGGGATATAAAGTATCCTATGTATTAATCCAGGTTATAATCTATCTGTGTGCTAAGTTTCACCTAAATCCGTTCAGTAGATTTTGTGTGAAAGAGTAACAAACATCCATCCATCCATCCTCACAAATTTTCACATTCATAAGTAACATTTGTTGTTAAAGCAGCAACAGAAATACACAATCTGTGAAAATTTCAACTGTCTCCATATTACGGATCATAAGATACAGCCCGCTGACAGATGGACGGCCGGACGAACAGCGGAGGCTTAGCAATAGGGTCCCGTTGGTTATCCTTCCGGTACGGAACCCTAAAAATTAATAGATGATTTACATAATTTGAACTAAACAGTTGTACACATATTTTCAAGTCAATCGACCCCGAGAATAAAAAGTTTCGCAGACAATGAAACCCCCCCATTTCCCCTCTTAGGGGTGGAACTTCGTAAAACCCTTTCTTAGTGGATACCTGCTCTGCACAAAGATTACACCCTCCAAATTTCATGTCTCTAGGACCAGCGGGTTGGCCTATGCGTTGATATATCAGTCAGTCAGGACTTTGAATTTTTTACTAGTGGATGATTTTGGAAAAGCTGAAATACACGTTTCTCACAATTTTGACTGAAGCACATATTTTCAAGTCATTCGACTCCAGGAGTAAAAAGTTTCACAGAAAATTCAACACCCCATTTCATCCTCTTATGGGTAGAATTTCGTAAAACCCTTTCTTCGTGGATACACCCTCTTCACAAATAATACACCCTCCAAATTTCATTTCTATAGGACCAGCGGTTTGGGCTGTGCGTTGATATATCAGTCAGTCAGGACTTTGAATTTTATATGTCTATCATTTTATCCCTTTAGGGGTGGAATTCGCAAAAATGCTTTCTTAGTGGATACTTACTCTTTACAAAACACACACCCTCCAAGTTCCATGTCTCTAGGACCAGCGGATTGGGCTGTGTGTTGATGTATCACCCAGTCAGTCAGTCAGTTTACCATTTTATGTATATAGATAATTAACTCACTGCTATGCTATGCTGTCTCGCAATTCCTTTCATGGTCACATTTTATTCATACAGAACAACTATTTTTGTTCTCATAAAAAAAGAAATCATTTTAAAAAATAATTGCAAAATCGTAGTCGTTTAGTCTTCTTCGTTTTAAATGAACTTATACTCGTATAACGTTCGGTGAGGCGGTGGTTCGAATCCAAGTCGAAAAAATGTACTCTTTTTGAAGTATTCTTTATATTATTCGTAACGAATTATATGTTGTAACAGTGTAACATTTTAAAACTTGAGGGGTTAGCACATACTGACGCTATGTGTACGAACGAGTGTCGGTTTATAGGGTTGCGCTTGCGTAGCCAAAAAACCTTAAATAACCTTTTATAATATGAGCCAAATAAGAGCCTCGCTAGCACCTCTATAAGCCATCAATCACCCGCCAACCTCCATGCCACACCCTCTATCCTTGCTGGCGTATTCCGACCCACCCTGTATCAACTAGGACAGTGTCAGTAAATAAGGCTTGAGCCTGATTGTGCCAGCTTTGTTTTCCACGCGTTCGTCCCGCCATTGGTGCCCTTTTTTAGGGACCCGTGGTAAAACAATAGGGTTTAGACAAGTAGCTTTAAAATTATTTTTATTTCTACAACGACTTTCAATAGGTAACCTTTTGTCATTTCCATCTGTTCATATAATTCATATTATTTTGTCTGTCTATTTCTTGGAGACTATTGAAACTACATCGGGTAAAATTTAATAAGATAACAACGGTTGGCGCGCTGCGTTGAACACCGCGTCCGATGCAGCGGTGTCATCTGCGGGCAACACGTGTATTTCGAGCGATCGCGCGTAAAATCGCTTCTCCGTAAACGCACTCATACACCGCCTTAATGTTTGAATTGAAAGCAGGCCGCGCCACACAATGCGACGTCTCCATAAATGAGCCCTAAGTATACCGTTTTGAAAATAGTGAAAAACCCTAAGAAATAAACGTGAAATTAAATAAAAATTAGTAAAAGTATAGTTACGGAAATCGGTGAGTTTTGTTGTTGTTGTTTCTATTGACTGGTTTCCACACAAATTCTTGTTATGTGGTCAGGTCAATGTAGTGGTTTATCAACACAATAAACCCCCTCAACTCACAGTGTAAAGGCGTGATGTTATAATAGGGAATTAAGTGAACAAAACATAGACAAGTGAATGCAGCAATTATGGCACATTTGCAGGCTGTCAATTATTGAAGAGTTCCATAGTCGATCTCTGAAGATCTAAATCAGATCCTTATCAAAAAACAGGACCACCTCAGAATAAACGTCTTCGAAACAATCCTACCTACAGGAATTTTCGTTATGTATGTTAAATCAAAATAAACGGAGTCAGAACTTTACCTAATTTATAAAGGGTGTAAAAAAACACCCTTAACGAAGCCGAAAAGCACTTGTTCTCCCCGTCATTGCGACATTTTTTTTGTACTGAAACATACTTGGGAACCTTCTAGTTACGGAGCTAAGTTTTTTAAATTAAATTGACTCTAGTTTTTACGGTAATAATAACTTTATTTTGATTACCTCCATGACCCGTTTAGTATTCAAAGCACCCATCAGCACAATATTTTTAGTTTGCTACATTGAATATTATCGTAAAACGTGATTTTTCACCCCCAAAAAAAAAGTCGTTTCCCAGCAATAATTTTTGCGCAGGGTTACTTAGTTTGATGTACATAATGCTTGGTTGACAGCTTCGTGAAGGGTCCGTTTACACCTTTTTTTTTTTTTTGGTGGGTGGGAAATCATCAAATGACCCCCCCCCCCCGCTCTGGGCGGAGCGGAAGGGAGTATCAGACTCTTACTGACTAAAAACCACCCATGTTCCTTCATTGGCCCTTTATGTTCCAGGGCCGCGGTAAGTATCTCTTTCGAACAGTCCCGCAGCCCTGGCAGGCACCGGCCCTTGCGGGCCCCTCCCGTTTGCTGACAACTCTTTGAGGCGCGCGTGGAACACGAACGCGCCGTCGACACGGCCTGCCCGTCGTCATACGACGGACGGACGGCGAGCTAGCCCATTACTCACCGTCCACAGGCCCGTGCCTACGGTGGCCGAGAGCCATCACGGCGTGGCCCCCGACGCCCGGTGCTTCTCCTCCCGCGGCGGCTGGGACGTGAGGCTCTCTCCCTCTCACGTTCCGCCGCCTCCTTCGCTAGCATGACTGCTTCGCAGAAGGAGGCGACGGCTTCCCATTCCCTCTCGCCCGGACCATGGCTTGGACCAGGGCCGGGCGCGAGAGGTCGCCGCCGCCAATCGCCGCTACGAGGACACGGCGGTGCTCCTCCCAAGCGGAGCAGACCTCAACGGTGTGCTCCACCGTGTCCTCCGGTCGATCCTCGCAATAGTCCGTTTACACCCTGTATTGGAAATAAGAACCATCGAAATCGGTAGATGTGGTAAAGAATTATGATTGAATATTCCATCAAAGATAAAACATTTCCCTGCTCCTTTTGGAAGTCGGTTAATATATAATAGAGATGATTATGATAAATTTTCCAAAACTATCTCTTAAAGAGAGAGGAGGGCAGTTGAAGTTCATAGGGGAAAGTACGAAATCCGCGCTGAGGAAAACGCGGGCAGACTCTATAATTTATCTGTCGAAGCACTGATTAGCTGACGTAACGGCATCCGTTCGTTAACAGTTTATTCTGAGCTTTAATCTGCCCATCCGGAATGAAGATGTTATGTTGACTCTTAGATTAGTCAATCCGCAGTCATGTTTCCAATCGCTTCTATTTATAGCTTTGATTTTCTCTAAATCTCCTGCAGCCTTCAGAAATCATAGTATTTTCGCATAAACACAATATTTTTTCAGTGAAAATTGACTGCGAATACAATACCAACAACGAATGAACGTTTATTTTAATATTGTCTGCACTTACGTGGTGGGGTTCCGAACATTGCGAAATTCATGGGGATCAAAGTCTTCGCTGTCCACTGCAACAAAAGTCACAGACGATGTCAGGCGGCGGCTCCGCTGGCGGGGCACGGCAGGCGGCCGAGGCGCGCACGGCGCCTCGGGAGCCTGTTAGCACTGGTGACTCACGCGCTGAGATGATGTCATCGAACCCTGCCGACATATAGTCGTAGAAGAACATGTTGGCGGCGCTGCTGTATCCTCCTGCTACGACTATATTTTTGTTTATTGTCCTACGCTTGGTTTTCTGAAGTAGGATCCCAATAAGTTCTTTCTCAGTTATTTTACGTCTAGCTGTCAAGTTGGCTAACCGGAGGTTTGTGTTGCCATATGAGGTTTAAAAGGTTTCCTTGTAGAACACACTTTTTTAAAAAGAAAAGGAAAAAAAACGAAAATACGGATCTCCTGTACCTTGAAGAGTTGGGCAGGTATGTAACACCAGGGCATTTAATATTGTGTTTTAATTTATTTCGTTTCTTCATGTTTTTACACCTCTTATTTCTTAAAACAAACCTATAATATTTTAAATGTAAAAAATTGGTTTCTGTCGGTGTCCGGAGCAAGGTTAAAGTTACTATCACCATTATGTCAGGCTTATTGGCGACAATAGTACTGTCAGTAATAATAGGCTGATATCAGTACGGCGTGAAATGGTCCTTCTCGACAACTGGGTCAGGCACATACTTGTAGCCCTACTAAAATATTGTGCACGGAATGTCAGAATCCACAAGTTTGTATTTCAAAGCAAGTTGCTGGTGAATGATCCTGGCCACTTGGTTGTGCCCACGCAAGTACCTACTCACCGTTATCCAGACGAGAACAACCAAAAACAATATGTCTGTTGTACTCACCCGGACGGCGGCATGCTCGACACGCGTCAACCGTCCCCTCCTATATAATAATATGTCTCCAGCAGTTGTTCGTCAAGAAAACATCATCTATAGACACACAGACAAAACCAGTTTCCATGAAGAGGTCACCGAAACATAGCCATGATACGGACGCTAGGAAATCTACATCGGGCCCATGAAGAGTCTGGTGGAAGCGCCCGTGAATCTCCTCTTACAATAGTTTTGCTATTATTTGACTGTTTAAAGCTTTTATTTATTTGATACTTCTTTGAGGTTTTCATTTATGTTTGAGTTTAGTTTTCAATATGTTTGCTAGTGCATCTAATTTAAAGATTTCTTTTCCTCTTCTTTTAAAATAATATTTTCTACGGGGAATCTTTTAAACCTCATATGGCAACACAAACCTCAATCTAGCCAACTTAATAACCTAGACGTAAAATAACTGTGAAAGGACCAAGGACCACAAGCCGTACACACACAATGTGCAACACGACACGCAATGCTACGTCAACGTAATGTGGACTTCTGTCCTCCCGGCAGCTCCCGGCAGCTCCCGCTTCCGGCAGCAGCAGCGTAATCAGCGCGTAGTCACTCTTGTACAACTCGTTCAAGCGCAAGTAAGAAAGTTCGTCAACATTTAAGCGCAAGTAAGAACTTTCGTCAAAAAACCGTTAATCGCAGGAAACAACTTGCAGTTGTTTTTAGTGTATTGGCCTATACTTTTAAAACAACCGCACGTTGAATGTTTTCCATAAATTTTTCATTTTCCATAAATTAAAATGTATGGAAAAACTTGCACTGCATGTTGTGTATGTTGCATTGCACATTATTTATAAGTACCCAGCATTAGATACAGCATACCTAGCTCACATGAATTCAAACTCGTTTGACTGTCATAATTATCGAATCCATCGCCAATATGATCGAAAGGCCCTCACAAGACTTGACAGGGCTTGAATATTCGTGAAAACTCACAAGAAGTTCGGATTCGATAATTTTATAAATTTTTTTCAACATTATTTTATTAAAATGTTCTCAGGGCACTGTTAAAACACTGAAAATAAGCTTTTTTTTTGCAAAGGGGAATTCGAACTGATAAAGATTTACATGACGCACATGTTGCCAGGTTAAAAAGCCAGGCAGCATGTGCATAGTTGGAAGAACCCTGATGGGAAGGATTAATATTTATATATTTTATAGGTATATCTACAATTATATTAGTACGTGAAGCAAAAACTTTGTACCCCTTTTTTACCAAAGTTACGCGGACGGATGAGTATATACATAATAGTAGCCCACCAGGGGCCACAGGGTCCGAACTACCGGTGGTCAGGACCCTTGAAAGAGGAACCTACTAACAAATACACGCCTTGTCCAGAAGTACTGCTTTCTGAATCAATCGAGAGCCACAACAAATGCTGGGCGAGGCTATACTGGCTATTAAGCCAGTAGCCGACACGACTATCGGCACAATTAGCAGTGGTGACCAGTGGGCAGTAGTGGTGGCCAGTGGGCAGTAGTGGTGGCATTTCTTTGTGTAGTTTATTCCATCACCTCTGCTCCGGTTCCAAACAAAACATCTTGCATGAATTCAAGGTGGTACTTATTCTAACAGTTCCGTCTGTACACACAAATCTGTGTGTAAAGTCTTCCAAAATCTTGAAGCAAAATATAACATTAATTAACTTTTAAAATTTTATTTCTCATTAAAATTTCATTAGTTTTCACATAAATCATAAAATCTTTCAAAATCTTTTAGAATTTTACTTTAGAAAGTAAGAAAATGTTTCATAGGAGGTTGATAGGATTTGTAACTTTGTGGTCGGAAGTTTCGTAGAAGTCGTCAAAGTTTCTAAGCCTGCACGCGTTGCACGACCAATTCTATCTCTATTCTTCCTAGAATAGACAAAGC
This sequence comes from Eurois occulta, assembly GCA_950022335.1. Taxonomy (NCBI): domain Eukaryota; kingdom Metazoa; phylum Arthropoda; class Insecta; order Lepidoptera; family Noctuidae; genus Eurois; species Eurois occulta. The sequence goes on along the minus strand of OX465477.1, from coordinate 12,196,498 downwards.
TCTTTCTATGCAACTCGACATGTCTTCCCGAGCATGCGGCGACCCGTAGACTCGAGTTTCTACGAAGACAAAGACAGAAATTCTTTCCATAGCAACGAGGAAGTAGCTAGAAATTCTTTCCATAGCAACGAGGAAGTAGCTAGTGATGTAGATATTCTAAAAATCCTACGATAACATTACGTTTAGTTAACCAAAAAAATATGTTAAATGCACAAGTTTTAAAACCTTTTGAACGTAACTCAAAGCAATAACGAAACGTATTACTCGTATAGTTTTTAATCTTTAATCTGTATCGAACTCAGATGAAGACGATGAAGTGAAGATTTTAGTTATCTGTGGATGAAGAATTGTTGATTGTTGACCGTTGTTGACAAACAAAGCAAGAGTGATTTTTTTTTTTGGTTCAAAAGCAAGAGTGAACAGGCATCTTCTGGGCACGCCCGTTTCAGCATAGACCTCATCCATCGTTTTCCATCAGGCGTGATCGGGGTCAAGAGCAGGCCCATATTGTAATAAAAAAAAAAAAAAAAAAAAAAAACGTAAATTATTTTTGAAATGAAACATTGGAAAGATGTAGTTCGTTTTGTTAATTTTGGCATTGTAACAATGCGAAGACAAGAAATGTACTAGCAGTAAGTGTCTTTAAATTATATTAATGTACCAGCCAATGCCCGCGGCTTCGCCCGCGTGGAGTTCGATAATTGTCCAATGGGATCATACTACTAGGATAAAAAGTATTCTATGCGTTAATCTAGGTTATAAACTACCTGTGTGTGAAATGTCATCCAAATCCGGTCACACGTTTTTGTGTGAAAGAGTAGCAAACATCCATCCATCTATCCTCACAAACTTTCGCATTTAGAATATAGTGGGATAGTAGGATCAAAGAGATTAAAAAGACTTATTTGAATGTCTTTGAGTAGGATGTAACAATGTGAAAGAAAGTTTTAAGTGATTATCAAAACATGCCTGTATTGTAACTCTCCTCTACTTTGTTCTAAGAATATGTCAACACAATGATCGTATTTGTTTCAGGATATAAGTGATATAAGCAATAGCCTTCGGGAAAGAAATGCTCTGGCGGAAAAGAAAATGAGACGACGCCATTCCGAAACGTACAGTTATTATTTACATAAAAATAATTTCTTATAATATTGGCTCTTCTATTAATAGCAGCTTGTAGCGGCTACCTCTGGGCTCGTTGTGTTCTGTCTCAGTCTTTCGTCTGAAAGAACTGTTTTCTGTATAAGCACTCTAAAACAAAATTCACCACTGTTAGATAAAGTTTTTGTCCAACTAATTCAAAGAACAATGAAAAAAAAACATACTGATAATGTTGCATTAAGCAGGCATTCCTGCTGCATTCACTAGCGCCGATGCCATCTCAGGCGCATAATGGAGGCTCCTGTCAATGCCTAGACACCGAAAGGACGGTCCCCTTGAGATAGCCATTGGTATGCTCTATGACATTGCGTGTTTGGCAATACCACTTGGTATCTTGGTATACCTCTCTTCTGGCGTACCATGTTGAGCATTTCTAATTGGTCTCATAAGCCAATGGTGCAAAGCATAGTCCGAATCCCCTGCAAATCAATGGTAAATTAATTTTGCGTTTGTGTTTCAGATTATAACAAACAAGAATGAACAGTCGCCGTCAGATATATTGTAGCAGACAAGGTGACCAAATACTTCAGAACAATTTAAAATGTCAATAAGTTCCATACACTACAAGTTACCATTAATATCTGCATATTCATTACTTCATTAATATCTGAGCAGATGCTTGTCAATAATTTCTATACTGTGTGTACTAACCAAAAATATCTGAACTTACAACGTCAAGTGTATCTACGCAGATGGGGTAGTCTAAGGCCCGTATTACAGAACGCCACTCAATACTCAAGCATCATTTAAAACTAGATTCAAGCCATTTGATTGGTTGAAACTAGTTTTAAATGATGCTTGAGTATTGAGTGACGTTCTGTAATACGGGCCTTAGATAATTATCTGAGCAGTTGAGGATAAAATTGCAGTAGGAAGTGCTTCCAAATTTACTATAAATACTATATATATAGGAACTCTTTTGCTAATTTAAGACATTGTAAGTGTTCAGATATTTCTGGTCAGTTGTTTATATAGAAATTATTGACAAGCATCTGCTCAGATTTAATGAAGTAATGAATGTTCAGATATTAATGGTAACTTGTAGTGTATGGAACTTATTGACATTTTAAATTGTTCAGAAGTATTTGGTCACCTTGTCTGCTACAATATATCTGACGGCGACTGAACAAGCATATAATTAACAGGCACATAATTACGAGACCCAATTTTTGACATATTGTAAGATTTTATAACTTGTATTATACAAGTAGCATGCGCGTCAGACGAAATGGCATTGATGGCTTCCCACTACCCTGAGGAGACCGTTCAAGGGTCTTACGAAATACGTTAAGATGAGGTTCACAAATATCCTAACGTAGCAGTAAAGATTATGTGCAGCGTACGTACCTTAGACAGCGACCTGCACTCGTTGACCTTCCAGCTGCCGTTCCTGATGATGGTGATGACGATGGTGTTGGATGACGATGAATATAATGGCTTAATCAAAGTTCACTCGAGGTGTGCGTCGGTCGGTGGTAGGACAGGAAGTGATAGAACAATGTTCTCATGAGGACGGATTTGGTCATTCTAAGGGTCGCGCGATCCGAACCAATTTTAACTTTTTGAAAATCGTCCAGTCAACCTCGTGCTATCATCACTCTCGGTTTTGATCAGTACGTACGCGCATGACAATCGGAAATACCTTTCGCGTCGCGTTACTGTTATGTGCACAGACATACGTGAACCTCGATTCTTTGTAATGCGTTGCGTTATGGTAACGAAACAATACCCTTCTCAGTTCTCATGAAAAAAAACGAAACAGTACTTCAAGTACTATTTAGAAGGCATTTAAATAAATAAAAAAGAGCACTGATATCACTAAAAAACAACGCCAATAAATAGTTGACAGTTTAATCTACACAATGGTGTAACAGAATTCCAAATTTGAATTTCAATTTTCGAATTTTTATCCAATAAATGAACGTAGAGATTGTTTTCAATGTGTATTCCGTCAGAATTTCTGTACTTTAATTTTAATTACATTTTATTTGCATAAAATATCGATGTCGACAATTTTTTTTTATAGATAAATCACTAAGCTCTGTGACATCCTACCAAAGAGATTTTTCCTAACAAATATGGATACCTCGCCCACACAAGCCGCCCAAGGCGTTGCTGGATTCGGGGCATAGTCCGCGTGTTGTGGTTGTGGCTGCACGGTTGTACCCTATGGTTGTACCTTAGGCTCTCTGCTGTCCATAGAATTTATCAGCGTTATCGGGAGACTGGTATGTTTACTCGCCGTCCAGGATCTGGTAGATATCGAGTTACGTCTATGCAAGATGACCGGTATCAGTTTCTCTAAAAAATCGTCACTTTAACTCTATTCAACTGCAGCAGCGGCTCCCTGAGGTTCGAGAATCGACTTTATTTTTGGGACATGGGACATGCCCGCCACACTATAACTCCCAAACCACTGTAACTCAACTACAGTGACAATCACAAGAAAAACTCCGAGACAATGAAGCTCGACGAAGTCCCAGAGAAACAATTTAACTGTCTTGGATCCCGCAACGAAATTAATCAGAAAATTATAGCGGAGGAGTAGGAAAACCATAATTTACACTTCTCTCTATATCAGCAGGAGACAGAACGAAACAAGGCCAATAGGCACAAAGGGACATTTACAACTGGGATAAACCCAGCTGCCTAGCACCACGGATAAATATTATCATTAATAAAGTCAAAGTCAAAATCATTTATTTGTAGGAAATGTGGTACATACAGATGGTAAAAATAATATGTAGTGCAATGACACATTTCGCCATAAAATTGGCATGCAAACATTAATGAATAGATGTTAATTCCAAAACACAATACCCAAGTGAAACAAACATTAAATTAGGTAACTGTGTTTCTAAGTTTAATATACTCAACATAAAACAAAATTTTGCTGTTAAACACTAAACCAAACAAAGAGATTGTGTATATACAAACACAACATTATATTATTATAATTTAGCTAATTCTCTATAATGCATTCCGGTAATGGTAGGATTGACAATTCGATTTTTTAAGAAATTCAGCTATGGAAATTTTGTTTTATGAATTTGTTCAACTGTTTGATCCTTATGTGATATTTTAAGGTGTACATATTTACTCTTGTGTTTTAAAACTGTGATGTGCTAGGAGACAGATCCTCGCTCAGCTCCTGGCACAAATATTTTAATTTTACAATTTTCAAGGAACTCGTTTTCAGGGAGATCGGAAGCCCCGGTTAATGCTCGTACAGCGTTCCTTTCGGCCTTCCTTTCATTCTTCTCGGCAAAAAACTGAGGAGATGGTGTCGGTAGGACCCCGACTTGTTTAAAAATCAAAGTAACTCAATAAACACAAATAATATTTAATAAACACAAATAAAATTTTATTTTTTAAAAGAATATTTTACTTATCTATCACTTATTATCTTTATTTACCATACGGACCTTGTAGAAACTAGAATAAATTTCCGTGCGTTCAACAATTTTTCCCATACCTATTATTGGAATCAAATATAACAGCGTACGACCACAGGAGCCATTAATGATAATATTTATGGTGGTGCCAAAACAAAAGGCAACCTATTAGCTTTGTTTCCGCTATACTTTTCTGATTAATTTAGTTGCGGGATCCAAGACAGTTAATTTTTTTTCTCTGGGACTTCGTCGAGCTTCATTGTCTCGGCGCTTTTCTGGTGGTCACCACTGTTGATTCTGGCTTTCAGGAGTTACAGTGGTCTGGGAATAGTGTGCCGGCTTGTCCCGAAAAAAGTTAAATGGGAAAATAATATACAATTAAGTCCGTGATTAGACCTGTCGTACTGAAGATGAGAATGTTGAGATGGATGTGTGGAGTGACAAGAATTGATTGGAAGTAAGGAATGAGTATATAAGAGGAAGTTTGAAAGTGGCGCCTGTTAAAAAAGAATTCAAAGGAAGTCGTCTATCTTGGTATGGACATGTATGAGGAGGAATGAAACGCATGTTACTAAACAAGTTATGGATATTAATGTTGATGAATGGAGAGGGAGAGGGAGGCCAAAGAAAAGATGGATGGATTGTGTGAGGAATGTTATGAAAGAGAAAGGAGTAAGTGATGCTATGACGCCTGACAGGGGAGAATGGACGAAGAAAACGTGTTGCGCCGACCCCAAATAGAATGAGACAAGGGCAGGAAGATGTTGATGAAGCGATAAAAGCATCTTGAAAATATGAATTGCTTTGAACAGAAACTTGTATAAAAATAAATGGTGATCATTTTTATTTGCGCCGCCCTGTGATTCCAAATAATTAGTTCTCGCAAAACCGGGTATGTCTTGAGCCGCGCTATAAGTCCAAAAGTTTATTTTTCAATATGAGCGCCTAGAACGGAAAAAAATCTGATAGACGTTCCCATTGAAAAAATAATTGAGTATTGATGAGTCAATGAGGTATCCTATTATGGACGGCATGGCTGTAAACATCATATCCATAGAGAGCCGATCTGTTTTGGATTCAAACCATGGGTTGCAGCAAGTCGATTAGGGTACCTACTGTTAGCAAGTAGACTTGTATGAGGGACGATTAGAAGCGCAAGATACGGGCCTGGGAGAACATAAATCTTTAATAAATCGTTATTTATCTCGACATCAGAAATTACAGGCTCTGGTATATGCAGAATCTTATATAGAGAAAGGTGTCTGAAATAGGAACGTCCTGATGCACATGTTACCAAATTGATGAATACAATAAAGAGCAAATGAATATAATTTTCGTTTGTCTCTGTACATTTCAATCATTGGCTTTCGGAAAAATTAAAAAACTTGTATAAAATTTTTAGACGTAATTTCATTTAATAGGTGATAAAAGCAACAGTGACTTATAAATGATGATCAGTTTTATTTGCGCCGCTTTGGGATTCCAAAAAAACAATTCTCTTAAAACCAGCGAAGTCTGAGGCACTCTGTAGGCCATGTACTAATATACGCGATGGTGATGATAACGCACACTGACACAGGCTGACTTTGAGTTATCCGAAATGACGGTCGCTTATATTAGGACACGGAGGACGGACTCTATACCACCAGCTTTCGTTTTTTTTTTTTTTCATTGCCATGATAGAGGTCATGGTAGCCCATGATCTGTGAGAGCTACAACTCATATGTAGTTTTGCATATTTCGTTTGAAGCGTGGCCATAGTCGGACATTACCCAATAGCTTAGCACCACCCTCCCGACAATGTCACTCAAACGGCAAAAGAAATATGTTACAAACCTACTATACCTATTATTGCGACATATAAGATACATATAAAACCGTAAGGGTCCCATTACTTACAAGAGGGTCCCGTTTTCAACCTTTGACTGCGGAACCCTAAAAATGATTAAGTTATTTTTCAAGATCTTCCTTCATCTCTACTATGCTAGTATAAACGCCGGAAAAGCAACAAAAGGCGCCGACTATCATGATTATGATGTCACTTATCAACTTCCAGCTTCCAGCTCCGTAATTATTGGGGTAACAGATGCTGGAGTGGACGAGGGCCGGGAACAAGATGCCAACGATGGTGAGGCACAGCGAGCCCATCAACCCGATGAAGGGGCCCAGTGTGGGCACGGCCAGCGCCAATCCGACTGCAACAAATCAAGTCATTAATACACTTCATTAGCTTACCTTCTGCTGAGCACACACGCGACGCGGCAACTACTTACTGACGGTGTGTGCAGGTGACTATTAGCAGCGGTTTAATGTCGCTGGCGACATCATAACCCAATATGCCCAGAACTTTTTAGAACACCGATTTTTATAATTTTGACATATTAAGTTGTTTTTTGATAATAAGGACTGTGATAGTAATTTGTAATTTTCAGTTCTGAAAGTTGTTTTTTTTCAGTGGGTTTCTTCTTTTCCTTATCTGCCCAAAGGGTGATTTTCAAATCACCATTTGGGCAGATAAGGTCGTATATATAAAACTAGTATGAAGAAAGATATGCGATTCAGTCATATTATTAGTTTAGACAAGCAAGATAGGAACTATTAGGTAAGTCATTAAATTCGGTAAGTAAGGAACATCTATATATATAAAATTCAAAGTCCTGACTGACTGACAGAGATATCAACGCACAGCCCAAACCGCTGGTCCTAGAGCAATGAAATTTGGAGTGTGTATTCTTTGTGAAGAGTAGGTATCCACTAAGAAAGGGTTTTTCGAAATTCTACCCCTAAGAGGGTAAAATGGGGTGTTGAGTTTTCTATGAAACTTTTTATTCTCGCGGTCGATGGACTTGAAAATTTGTGTACCTACTCTGCAGTTACAATTATGAGAAACGTGTACCAAAGTTTTTCCAAAATCATCCCTCAATATGAAATTCAAAGTCCTGACTGACTGACTGATATATCAACTTACAGCCTAAGCTGTTGGTGTTAAAGACATGAAATTTAAAGGGTGTATTCTTTGTGAAGAGTAGGTATCCACTAAGAAAGGGTTTTTCGAAATTCCACCCCTAAAGGGGAGAAATGGGGTGTTGAATTTTCGGTAAAACTTTTTATTCTCGGGTCGATTGACTTAAAAGTCTACATACTCTTCAGTTAAAACTATGAGAAATGTATATCACAGTTTTTCCAAAATCATCCCCCAATATAAAATTCAAAGTCCTGACTGACTGATATATAAACGCACAGCCCAAACCACTGGCCCTAGAGAAATGAAATTTGGAGGGTGTATTCTTTGTGAAGAGCAGATATCTAATAAGAAAAGGTTCTTCGAAATTCCACCCCTAAGAGGGTAAATTGGGGTGTTGAATTTTCTGTGAAACTTTTTATTCTCGGGGTCGATTGACTTGAAAGTTTGTGTACATACTCTGCAGTTAAAATTGTGAGAGATGTGTATCACAGTTTTTCCAAAATCATCCCCCAATATAAAATTCAAAGTCCTGGCTGACTGATATATCAACGCAGAGCCCAAACCGCTGGTCCTAGAGAAATGAAATTTGGAGGGCGTATTCTTTGTGAAGAGTAGGTATCCACTATGAAAAGGTTTTTCGAAATTCTACCCCTAAGAGGGTAAAAATGGGTGTTGAGTTTTCTATGAAACTTTTTATACTCGAGGTCGATTGAATTGAAAATTGGTGTACATACTCTTCAGTTAAGAAGAGATTAATTATGAGAAACGTGTATCACAGTTTTTCCAAAATCATCCCCCAGTATGAAATTCAGTCCTGTTTTTTTTCGGTTTTTTCGTCATGGGTGTCATTTTCGTGGTTTTTGGGGCCGCCAATGACGAAAATGAGGTCAAAATATAAAAATTCAAGACGACGCCCATGAAGATTTTAGGTTTTTTCGTCATGGGTGTCATTTTCATGGCTTTTGGGGTCGCTGATAACGAAAATGTGGCCAAACTGAAAATAGATGATGGCGCCAGCAAAAAAATTCAGTTATTTCGTCATGAGTGTCATTTTCGTGGTTTTTGGGGTCGCTGATAACGAAAATTAGGTAAAAATGAAATTCAGGATGGCGCCGATGAAAATTTTTGGTTTTTCGTCATCGATGTCATTTTCATGGTTTTCAGGGTCGCTGATATCGAAAATTAGGTCATAATGAAAATTCTAAATGGCACCAACCATTTTTTTTAGATTTTTCATCAGGGTTATCATTTTCATAGTTTTTGAGGTCACTGATAACGAAAATGAGGTCCAAATAAACAGGAAAAAAAAACAATTCTCATTTTTTTCTTCGGTTTCCCCTGACTCAATTTTCACTCTTCGCCACTGGTACCTACTAGTGGCAAAGGGTCCACTTAGAAAGGGTTTTTCACCCCTTTTTAAAATACCACCCCTTTTTTTCTGTTTTTTTGGAGGGTGGGAAATCGGCAAATGACCCCTCCCGCTCTGGGCGGAGCGGAAGGGAGTGTCAGACTCTTACTGACTAAAAACCACCCATGTTCCTTCTTTGGCCCTTTATGTTCCAGGGCCGCGGTATCTCTTTCGAACAATCCCGCAGCCCTGGCAGGCATCGGCCCTCCCGTTTGCTGACATCTCTTTGAGGCGCGCGTGGAACACGAACGCGCCGTCGACACGGCCTGTCGTCATACGACGGACGGACATAGATAGTGTCGATAGACTTGAAAGTCTACATACTCTACTTACAGTTTTTCCAAAATCATCCCGCAATATAAAATCAAAGTCCTGACTGACTGACTGATATATCAACCACTGGTCTTAATGACATGAAATTTGAAGGATGTATTCTTTGTTTTGAAATGGGGGTTGAATTTTCTGTGAAACTTAATATTCTCTGGGTCGGTTGACTCAAAACTTAATGTACACATCACTCTTCAATTAAAATTATGAGACACGTGTATCACAGTTTTTGATATAACACGATGTAGTTTAGAAATATTTTTATTTTCATTTTTTAATTTACGACCCAAAAGTGGCTCCCCTGTTTAAAATTAATTTATACGTCCGTCTTTGAATCAATGACTTACATATATGTACCTTTCAACTCCATCGGTCCGGTAGTTTCAGAGTAAATTGGCTGTGACAGACGGACAGGCAGACAGACAGACACGCGAGTGATCCTATAAGGGTTCCGTTTTTCCCTTTGAGGTGCGGAACCCTAAATACTAATATTACATATATATCTTACATAAACTATTTATTAATGCGAAAGTTTGGATGTATGGATCTTTGTTACTCAATCACGCCAGAACAGCTGATCAGATCTGGATGAAACTTGGCACAGAGATAGATTATAGTCTGATACAAATAGATGTAGATTACTTATTATCCCAGAAGTAGGCAAGATCCCGTGGGCAATTCCCGAACTGCACGCGGGCGAAGCCGCGGGCAAAAGCTAGTAGGACATAACATCAGTTATGAATGAAATGCTGCAAAACATTGGCCATGCAAATGGACGTCGTACCTATTTGCGTCACAATTGAACTGTTATATCTTTACACAGCACACTCATCTTCTGACCTGACTTGTGAGAATAATAATTATTTTCAGCTGATTGTCTTTGCGTTCTTCTGTGGTCCAGGCTGAGTTTCTGGGAATCCCATATTTCTGGAGTAAAGACCTTGCAATAGATCGGAGATATTCCAACGTGTCTACGTTTGCCCCTCATGATCTGCAGTCTATAATAGGATATCATTGACTCATCAATACTCAATTCTTTTTCAATGGGAACTTATATAAGAAAATTTTCGTTCATGACGTTGAACAATGGCCTAATCTTTGCCATTTTGTCGCCGGTGCGTAGGTTGCTGTTATCAGCGACATGAAGACACCTAATTATTTCTTCAAAACGATTACGTCTCATCGATTTGGTCACTAAAACATTAGGGATATCATCGTTTGAATCCCAGTACATACGCCGTCTCGGTAAAGGCGCGTTACCAGTAAGAATTAAAATTCCTATAAAATCGTACATCTCATCGCCCGAAAGACAAAATAGTATTTTGTTTTTCAACATCGTACATTACGCGTACATCCGTTTGGTTACCAAACTTTTTCCAGAAAAACTAACTTGTACGATCTTACACTAGCACTTGTAATTTGAAATAATTGTAAAGTAGATATTATGTTGAGCTGTGCTTCAAAATAGTTTTTTTGACTAATGAAAAATGGAGCTATAATTAATACTAATTCTTTCATAAGCTCATGGTCAGGGTGCATTGGAAGTAACCTGGGCATAAAGGGTGTAACAAGACCGTTAACGAAGCCGAAAGGCACTTGTTCTCTACGTCATCGCGATAAATTTTTTTCTAGACCATACCTGGGAACCTTCTAGTGGCGGAGATATTGGGGGTCAAACTTCCAACTTTCTCACAATTTTTTTTATAAATACCTACATGTTTTTAATGTAAGATTTTTACTTTAACACTTCCACGACCCCGGACTATTCAATCCATCCATCACCACAATGTTTTGAGTGCGTTACATCGAGTCCTACCGTAAAACATGATTTTTCACCCCAAAGACAATCTACACAACCAGAGTTCCACCATTTCTCAAGAAATAGCATTACATAGATTAAACGACACAGATTTAATCAAATCTCCGTAATTATATTCCTCTATTTAAAAAAAAAAAATAATGTACTAATAGAACTACAGCCCAATATGATTTAACAAAATAGGCTGTCAACTACAGAAACCCAGGTTAATTTAAGCAGAAAACATAACAAAAATGAATGGAATGATCGCAAAACAAAAAACTATGAAACTCTGGGGAAGCTTATGAAGGATGTCGTTCTAAGATATAACATACGGCGAAGACGATCGGTAGGGTATTTTCATCTTTGAAATTATTTGGCCTACCTATCATTACATCTTTACGCGATAAATCTATAGTATAAATCTATAAGTAATTAAGAAGTTAAATTCGTAGATTTGATCGATCTATAATAATAAATAATAAATCGTTTATTGGACTCAATAAAATATAGCCTAATACAATTTCGTATATTAGGGTCTATACAAAAACTATTCTATCATTATAGACTGAATAGATCGATAAAATCTAAGAATATGCTCGTATGGAAATTGAGTGACTAGTACTTATTAATCAATCGAGGGGAATCGAGGTCCCTTACATATAGTACTAGTTAATTAGTTCCATGATTATATTAGTTCACAAGTCTGGCAGTATTGATTATATATCAACGATCATATAAACAAACTAGCTGCGCCCGCGCTGTTACCCGCGGTGAAAAAGTTTGCACACGTACAGACGCCAGCACAAGCATCAAGCATCTACAATCTGTCAAATTTCTTTAATAAATTCTCAACTTTATCATTATAGCATTAGGTTTAAGGTTGATTGGGAAAATTTGACAGTTTCGGGTAGCTTGATGTGCTGGATGGCGTCTGTTCACGAACTGAAACTTTGAAAAAGAATCACATCAAATTTTCAAAACATTTTTTTCGCAATCACGCTATTGAAAATCTCAGCTATGTTTCTATTAACGTTATGTATCAAACTTTTTTCGTTATATACTAATCTTGAAAGAAATTTTATTATAGTGGAAAAAAAGAAGCTACTCTTTCAATCGATTGGAATCACGAAAACGACACCCATGACGAAAAAGCCGAAAATTTTCCTCCGACACCCATGACGAAAAAACCGAAAATTTTCCTCGGCCCGATCTTGTATCTTCATTTTGACCTGTTTGTCTTTATCAGCGACCTCATCTCATCATCTGCCTAGCCTTTTCCCAACTGTATTGGGGTCGGCTTCTAGTCATGCCGGATTTAGCTGAATACCAGTATTTTACGCAGAGCGGCTGCCTACCAGACCTCCACAACCCATTAACTGGGTAACACGGCATTTCATGGCAAGACTGGAGTCAGATTTACTGGCTTCTGACTATCCGTAACGACTGCCAAAGATCAACCAATGACAGCCGGGACCAACGGCTTAACGTGCTTTCCGAGGCACGGAATCATCTTTTTATCAGACAATCAGGTGATTCAAGCCTGCAATGTCCTAACCAAACTGGAAACAACTTCACAAAGTATGCTTCCCGTAGGAATCGAACCCACGACCACCGGGTCACAAGGCAAACGCCTAAACCACTCGACCACGGAGGCAGTGGGAGGCTTTATCAGCGACCTCGAAAATCAGAAAACGACAACCATGAAGGAAAACCCAAAAAAAAATCTCGGCGACATCTTGAATTTTCATTTTGACCTCATTTTCATTATAACCGAACCCGAAAATCACGAAAACGACACACATGACGTAAAAACCAAAATTTTTTTTTCGGCGCTATTTGAGATTTTCTTTTGACCTCATTTTCGTTACCAGCGACCCCGAACTGTAGTCACCAGGGGCAATTGAGCGGATAAATGAATAAACGAAATCAAATGTTATGCAGTGGGAAGCACCGTCACCTTCTATGGGAGCACAGACTTAGGCCATCAAATGAAAACAATCATTCGTTTAAAAAATACTACCAGCGATTCAGGCAAAATGTTAAATTAACTCGAGAAAAAACTATTTTAACTAGATGTCACTTAATTGCGTGTTACTGGTGTACTTAAAACATATGTTTTGTTGAGTTTGAGATACAAGTACAATACTCACACGGTATGGAGGACATAAGGAGTCGCATAGCCATGTCTGCCTTGATATCATTATTGAACTTGTTCTTTAATAAACCCCAAATTGTTTGCCAGCCCGCAAAGTTTTGTAGTGGAAATGACGTATAAATAGTTGCAGCAAATGCCGTCTTCGCCACATGTGCTTTTCTGTAAAAAAATATATTAGTATTAGGTACGCACTTTCTATTATTCGTGTATTCTGCAACGTCGTTTGATTATATTATTATTTAGTAGAAACCGGTATTAACTTCTACATACTTTGATTAAGAAAATATCGCCAGTTAATAAGAACGCGATTATGTCGAGCGGAACTCAATTCCTGCGCTTACCTGAGTTTAGAGCTGTTTAAATTGATAACTGTTTGTTTTAGCTGCTTTGATCTCAGCGTGAGCGCTTTTTAAGCTACAACTACTTTTTCAAGGAACGGCCGATTTTTGGCGTTCATGTCTTTTAGTCGAACTTAAGAACGGTCAGTCCATAACAATGATGACACTGAAGTCAAAGTCAAACAACGAATTGAAATAACGTTTAACTTTGAATTCAATATCATATTTGCGGAATATTGTTTTGTGTATTCATACTAACTTTTATAACACATTCGAAAGTAACTCAGCCTGCCTCTTACTTTTTACGCCTGAACGGGCTGCAAATATTTGGCAAGAAGATAGATTTCATCACGCTAATTGCTTAGAGGGACGAGCAATGTTGCAATTTCTATGATGTTCAACCGTTTACCTTTTCATACAATGACGTCATGTCATGCATCAGAACGGCTATTTTAGACCAACTATCAGCGAAGTGAATAAATAACTTGACAGATCTACGAGCGCCATGTAAACCATGGTTCGCAAATTCAATCCCTAAACAGTATTCACTTTTTGAGACTATTTTGATAATTTAATGCTGTAAAATTTCCAAGTAATTGTAAAATAGTTTTATACGTACTCGTACTGCACTACCGTCGTCGAGCATAGGCACTTTGTTCGACAACGCCATTTTCCACCTCGCTGCTTCTCTACGCCTAGAAGCCCCGTGTTGTTCTCCTCATCGCTGTCACTATGTGATTATGGTAAAGTTGTCAACAGCCTCGGACACCACGCCTGTGTTGTGCAGCCAAAATGCGGGCCGTTTTGCACGGCACGCATTTCATTTGCATCCTCGCCTGCCAATGGCTTCGCATGCGAGTATGGCAAAAGACCGAACGGCATGTCTTTGTTTCCGTGGAAGATGGGTACGCCTTTAGTGTGGGACGCAACATGTGTCGATACAATGCGCAATCCCATCTTCCTAGGTCATCGTACAGCGCTGGAGCTTCCTCTGCAGCTGCGGAGAACCTAAAGCAGCGTAAATATTTGGGTGGTCCTTATTCGTTCACAATATATATTTTTTTAATGTTGCTGGGCAAAATTATATGAAGGCTTAGATAGAAACATTTTTTTTTAGAATTTATATGTTTAGGGCTCGCGACGAGACTTTTAAAATGAGAAAGTAAAAAATAAAGACTTTTTTTATAAATTACCATAGCAGTGGAAACAAAAATAAATTAAATGTCAAATTATTTAAATAGTCAAGTTTAAACATAAACGACACAAGCCAATTTAAAAATGACTTAACAAGGGTTGATTTTTTAGTCGGGATATTTTTTTAAAAGTATAGATATTGCTTTTTCTCTTCATTAATGGTAAGTAATCAACTTATTAAATTCTTCCATCAATGCAACACCACGTTCTGCAATATCATCGACTACTCTCATTGACCGCACTATGTCTCTTCCAGTTTTATACTCCTCATCAGCTGGCCAGTCAGCAACATCTTTTTATTTTTAAATTGGATTAAATTCCAAGTATCTCAAAGAAACGGAATGAATTACTAGACACGAAGTCTTCGATATTTTTTCTTGCAATATCGTTGGTACCCAGACTTATTCGCTTCGGAGAGAAATCGAGACCTTAGTTATCTACCATTTTTTGGTATCTAAAACAATTTCGTCATCAAAAAATGCAAATGATACGAGCTCCTCTGACAAGTACCACATCATCATCTGCCTAGCCTTTTCCCAACTGTATTGGGGTCGGCTTCCAGTCATGCCGGATTTAGCTGAATACCAGTATTTTACGCAGAGCGGCTGCCTACCAGACCTCCACAACCCATTAACTGGGTAACACGGTATTTCATGGCAAGACTGGAGTCAGATTTACTGGCTTCTGACTATCCGTAACGACTGCCAAAGATCAACCAATGACAGCCGGGACCAACGGCTTAACGTGCTTTCCGAGGCACGGAATCATCTTTTTATCAGACAATCAGGTGATTCAAGCCTGCAATGTCCTAACCAAACTGGAAACAACTTCACAAAGTATGCTTCCCGTAGGAATCGAACCCACGACCACCGGGTCACAAGGCAAACGCCTAAACCACTCGACCACGGAGGCAGTTACAAGTACCACAAATGTCCCATAATTTTTTTAAAGCAACTTTGGATAGTGCTGGATTTATATTTTCGAATATAATCAGGTCTTTTAATAGCTGCTACTCATTTCTGGGCGCTGGCGAAGCAACAGAAGCTTGATACCAGTATTTAACGTAAATCTTGACTGAAAAAATGCAAACATATTTAATTCCTTTTTCTTCTTTTTTAGTCATTTTGAACTGTTTTATATAAGAATATTTTCAAGCAATAGGTACATAGCTTTTGCCATCCAGCGAGCCCTGTGCAGTCCTGCTGGCATTCTAAACAAAGTTCGTTTCTCAGGAACTCCTCCTAGGTAATGGTGAGGTTGAGTAGCTTTTTATAATCATCTCGAGGCTGATACTGGTTAAGTTGATTTTGAGCGAAGGAAATCATATCTAAAACTCAACAAAACTTTCAAACAAAATTTCAACAAAATTTTCTTGATCGTTTGTCTTATTTTAAGTTCTTTTTTTATTGTAAAATGTCGGTCGCGATCCCTAAACATCATTTAAAAATAAAAACTGTATTCATATTATAGCACAGAGAACATAATTTTACACTTTGAAAAATAAGGACCACCCTAGTAAATATAGTAACATTATTGGTAACTATATTTTCAAGTCGTTTGGAGTTGAAACTCTAGAACCGTGAGGTCCGAGTGCTCACAGCCTTTTCAAGGAAACTTCAAAACGCTTAGTTGATACTTCCCGTGACCCAAGGGCTGCCTTTTACCTTGGCCAGAGGCATAGCGTTGCCATACAAAGTGGCATCGCCGCTCGTCTCTTGGGGACATTACCAGTTGACAGCGTTGAGGAGGAGTTTCTAGACGCCATTTTTTAGATTATTGTTAAGTTAACCAAGTATTCTATACATCAAACTAAGTAACTCTAGGTAAAACTTTCTGCTGGGAAACGACTTTTTTTTGGGGTGAAAAATCATGTTTTTCGAAGGACTCAATGTCACGCTCAAAACATTGTGCTGATGGATGCATTAAATAGTACGGGGGCCGTGTGAGAGAGATGCAGTAAATTGTTTTCCCTATTTGGTTCAAAAGATCTAAACAATTATTTAGTAGGAGTGAATTTATCGTCTATTCCCAGTCATCACCACCGGCTTCGTCACCACTGGTGGTGAATCGGAAAAAAATCCCGATTGTAGCCATTGGCGACAAACGGGAAAAAAACCCGTTTATTGCAATTGAGGGATATACAGATGACACAAATGATGTACTCCAAAAAGTACTAGAATGGCATGAGTTTAAAGTGGAATTTAATCATAATTTTAGGTGAGTGAGTCACCCACCACTCATCACTCAAAGAAGCTTTAAATTGCTTTTGACAAGATAAAAATCAGCAGCTTAAGAAGATCCATTTATGTAACTTCAGAAGTATTGATCATTACATAACTACTTGAGATGTATGTTCCTAGTTTTCAACAATACTTTTTAAGACTTTTGAATGCTGTAACACCCAATCCTTGCTTAAACTTTTATACTGATTAAATTGCGAACTTATTTCCTGTTCGTTATCCTGAAGAACTTTAATGGCATTGTTACAACCTGGTACAAGATGGTTTTAATTACTAGCCTAGACGTGATTGGAATCAAATGTCTGCATTTGTACTGAAATCTTATCTTACATAGTTTTAAGATGTGCAATGTGTGGTTCGTACAAGAAACGAGTTTTATTATTTAACTGGGGCTGAATATAATTCAAATGATTTTTAACTACTGCTACCTTAGATTTAATTTCATCTGTATCAATGGACTGTAAAAAAGAATGATACTGGGTTATGATCTTTGCAGAACCTAGCTTAAGAGGGAGAAGTCCTGGTCCATCTTCGAGGCTCTCAAGTGTTATCTCTTGAGCAGCCACCGCTTGTAGTAGGAACATCAGTATTATCCTGTAACAATTGTGCACCGTTAGGCACTCTCTTAAACGAGACTTAGCGATTGGACCCGTTTCTTTGTATAGATATGTATCGGGAGATCTGCTAATACCATATATTGTGTATACCGGGGTATTGTGTTAACAATGAAAGGTCATTATAAAGTGCAGTTTCGTCTCGTTGATCCGAAAAGTTGTTAACTAATGCTGTGCGAATGCCAGTCCAGTCAGTCGGGATACCGTTGGGATTAATAAATCGAGCGGCTGGACCCATAACTTTATTTAAAATTCCGTTAAGCAAGGCTTGGTTCTCCAGCTCATTTCCTGGATTGGGATTAAATATTTTAACTAAATGATCGCTTAAATTAATAAAACTAGTTAGTGTATTTGGGATCCCGTCGTACTCTGGAATTAATCGAAGGGAATTAAATATAGCGTCAATTTGGTCTCCTTGAGCCATTGTGCTTGTGTCTTTTACTATGTCACTTAAGTCTCTAGCTTGATCTAACCTACTCTGCCTTACGACCCTAGGGGTATAAGAACCAGATTTCCTAGGATGAAAAATCTTGAAGGATTAACGTAAGACTGGAAAAAGGAAAAGTTCCAACTATAAGGAAGCAATACAAGAGCAATTCAAGTGTACTGGCAGTTTCATTTCTTGGTATCTCTGAATCAAAGTCTGGATGCAGCTTTCCGTGGTTTTGGATACTCGATGAAGGCTTAAGCAGCGGCTATGCGGAGCCGGTAGGATCGATGTTAGATTCCTTTTACGCATTCCTATTTATATTCTATTTAGTTATTTTATTTTTTTATTTGGAAAGCTTTAGGCTCAGCATGCTATGGAACGGGCTATGCTTGGAATCTCCGTATCGCTGAACAATCTTTAATTGATGGACCACTGTCCACATTGTGTACTGTGTGTCGGTGAACTGTTTACTGGACGTACTGTCAGTATCCACGTTTCGACTCCATAAGTCAACAACCGATTTTTGACCGAGTGGTAAGGCCAAAGAAGCCAGGGCCGTCCTACCTCGTTGGGTCGACGACATCGTCAAAGTCGCGGGAAACACCCGGATAAGGGACGCACAGAACCGGGAAGTGTGTCAGTAAAAAGGGGAGGCCTAACCCAGCAGTGGGTTATTCTGGGCTGATTGAAGACCTTAGTATTTAAGCTATATGGAATACGCAACGAAAAGACTCGTCAAAGCTTTCCAAACGTTGTCTAGCCCAGCTGAATTTTTCTGTTAGCCTCCCATCTCAAAGTTGTTTTTACAAAACTGCAGAGTTTTCTAAAGACCTCGAAACGACTGCCATAACAACTGAGCTCGGGTTGACGTTCGTTGAATATGGCGTGGGGTTTGAGTTCCATCGGAGACCATTGGTATTGAAGAATCAACTGGCAATCATCCAGCACCTGCTGCAAGGCAGCCTGCACCATTCAGTATGCTGATGTCATCCGCAAATCTTAAGTGTGAGATGTACTCTCTGTAGATGTTAATGCCACGTCCTTCCCAAAGCGTCTTAAACACATATTCTAACGCATTGTGATAAATTTCCGGGAAATTACAGGAACTTTAAAAATACGGCTCTTATTATGTGATCGCACTGTCATTTTTTACAAAAGAAAAGCCGAAGCAAAATACGCGCAGTCAGTAGGTATTAGACATCCAAGTCCTCTGCGACATCCATAATAAGAGACAATGCATGCCATTGGTTCCAGTAGTCCATTTCTAAACACGAAAACCAAAATGGCATAAAGTAGGTAGGAGGTTTTAGAGATTGTTTCAGTTACCGCTCGTAGGGCTTGACTTGACGGTTAATCTAGGCTTGAATGAATATTTTTAGAGGTAATTGAATACGTTTATTTTAGTTTTAAATCTACTTACCGATGGCGTCACTACTACCATTTTGTTAGTTTATATTATTACGGAAACTTAGGTAATATAGGTAATAGGTTTTATGCGTGGCCGTAACTTTGAAAAATAATTTAAGTGGCGGGAGTTAGGTCGGCCATTTAATTCAAACCCCTTTCACAAAAAAATATGGATAGTCTCCTAGTCCATTTTCGTGTAGTTTCTGCCCCGCTGAAAGTTTCCACCTGTATAGTTAAATTTTGTTTGAAATAAATGATTACCTAACTGTCGTTTGAATGGTTAAAAAAATAAAAGTATCATATATTTTATAATGTTTTGGAAATCTTAAAGCATTGCAGCACAAAAAAATCAAAATACCTAGTACCTAACAAAAAGTGAAAACCAGTTGGGTTGGAACTTGCGAACCACGGTTATTACACACTAGCCCTTCGCCCGCGACTTCGTCCGCAAAATTGTGATAGCTCGGCTAATTAATACTCGTATGCATGATATAAATAGTACATTACATACACATATGACATACACATCCCCACGCGCATCAAACGACGTTTGGCAATACACTCTCGAAGAAATAAAATATTACAACGGAAAGTATTTTTGTCAGGAATTAATGGGAAACTATGATTTAATTTGTTATTTTTTCCGCGCTTTGCTTTCGCCAGGTTGAAGAAGAACTAAAAGCATGATGCCGCAAAACAGCCTAATATAAAAAAGAGAAAATTAAATAATTTTTGAATTTAGAACAAAAATAAATGTTAATTTGTTCATAAAAGTAAATATTTGTTTTAAATAATTATATCAGTCCACTGCTGGACATGTTTATATATGATATTCTATTTACAAACACATTTTAAATACTCAGAAAATATTTACGCCGTAAAGACGCATGTCTCTTTGCCGAGATTAAAAAAAAACGATCACCGCCGACTATAGTCATTGGTCTTAGTATATGTATAGTTAGTTATCTGTGGAAATCTTTAAATCCGCACGTATGCGGAAATAAAAATTTCGGAATTAACACCATCGCAATAACAAAGTTTCCCCACTTATATCAAAATGTACTATTATAGCATAAAGCACACACAAATAATGTAGCTCTCTACCAGTAAAAGAAATTTTAAAATTGGATCATTCGTTCCGGAGATTACCCCCTACGTACAAACTTACAACCAATACTTCTTTTTAATATTAGTATAGCTGATATGCGGCAGATGTTCTATTTTAGTTTGGCGACTGTGTTGCAAACATCCGTCGATTTTGGTCCTGGATCGAAGTATACTGTTTTTTACATGGTCAGAAATGTTAAATCCTAGTATAGTTCGGTCCATGGCTCGCTGGCAGACCCAGAGTGCAGAGTTTTGTCGCTTCGTAAATAATCACGTTCGCGCTCCATACGCGAGGGTGGGAAGGATGCACATCTCCATGAGTTTCCGAAGCTTCAGAAGTCGGTGGCAAAAAAACTGAATCAGATGCTAAAGTTATTTTTCCCTTTTTTGTGTTTTTGAAGGCGGTTTTACATTTTAATATAATTGTATTAGTCTATGCCACTGTCGAGTTGACACTAACCTAACCTAATGGCTTGGCTATTATAGGACATTGACATAATGTTCATTATTGTCACAGTGTTTCAGTGTCACATGTTAAATTCGGTCCGACTCTCATGAATATTGTTGGTTGTCATTCTGCGGTACTGAAATAATACAATAAGCAGACAAAATAGCCATTATGGTGATGAACATAATATTATTTTGGATGTGACTGTACAGTTACATGTATAGACATAATTTTAATTTTGCTTTTTGAATTATTTGACATAGTAATATTATGGTTAGCTTTTAAGTGTTTTGGGAAAAAGTGTAAACTTAGAATGTATTTCTTAATAAATAAATTATGCCTGTAATGGTACACTTTTAGATAAAACGTGATTGATAATTGGGTGCATTCCTTAAAATTTGTCATACTAGACCTAATTTGCAACAATTTTGACCCGATTACTTGGGGTCCAAACTGGGTTGTTATGGAGAAATCGTACTTGTAAGCTTTCTAAAAAATATCCACCTCTCCACCACAAACTGCTGATTGTGAGAAATCTACGCGGATCAGGAAACTGATTCTTTTCTGATAGCTCATTACGAATGAACCCTTAAAATATGAATTTGTCAAAAAAGTTAATCTGCCTTTGGAAATTAAGCGCCATAAACGTCATGTTATAAAATTGACTTGAAACTTCGCTTGTTTTTTGAGGCAGTTTTCTCAAAATAAATGTATGACACTTGTCGTGCAAATTACAAGCACGACCTCCTTCTTTCATTAGCTTTCTAAAATTGTGCTACTAGTCGAGTGCAATTAACCAACAAATACTCAACAGGTGGAACGAAATTTATAGTGGTCGGATTTTCATGGGATTTTTTTATTGAGTGTTATTAGATATTAAATTTTATATTAATGCTAGGCTGTATACCGAGAACCGACCGCGGCACCCGCAATAAAAAAAAGTTCGATTGCTCTAAAACAAACCAGTTTGGACCTCAAGCTTTCGGGTCCAAAATTGTTGCAAATTAGGTCTAGTAGGTATCACTACTACTTTCAAGGAATGCACCCAATAACCAATCACTCTATAATTAAACTTACTTTTCAAGCTGTGGCAGATTTAACGTAATAGATCCTTTACAGTCTGCTCCGTACTTCAGATAGCCAAATATGCCCATTGCGGTGTAAACCCCGATAATTATCATCGTTCCGATGCTGAAGAGTCCGCAGAAGCCAGTGAATTCCTTCGGGTTCTCCATGTTGCTCTCCAGCGCCAAGAGCTGCGCACACGAGCCACGTTAGTCGCACCCACTCGCACTCATTCGCACTCACTACTCGCTACTCACTCACCACTCCCGGTGCCATAATGGCGAAGAGAACCATACCGATGAATAGTGGAATGTCCATCAGCGACTTCAACTTATAGTGGGATTCATTAACTTCTAAATCTTCAGCTGACAAATAATAGAAGACTAGCACAATGCCGATTAAGTTGCAGAAATTAGAGAAGGTGGAGAGCAGTGCCAACTTCTTGAGGTCCTTGACCATGCAGACGGTCGCCAGCACGGGGTACTGACAACAGATGAGGATCCGAATGTTAGCGAAGCTGCCGTATGCCGCCATGACCTACCGACAGACATGCATTAAGTACGAGTTCCGATCTTAAAAGGAAACAAGTGTTACACAGTATTTTTTTAAATACACACAAACAATTTATATTATTAAAACTAAGGAGTTCGAAATTGAGAAAGGAAAGGAGTGAAATAGTAGAATTCAGAAATAGAAGTGAAGTAAATTTTTTTACGATCTAAGCTTATATAGTTAATAAACGTGGGATACTTACACATAGTGATAATGAGGTAAACAAAGAAATGTTTCTAACCAATTTCTTATCTAAACAATAAACAAGCTACTTTGCATGCTTGTGCGACAATGTGCATTCGTCCCATTCTATTAACTTCCACTGCTGCAAAACAACTCCCCTGTTTCTGGTGATTTTGCATGTTGGGGTATCTTCGCTTGCAAGATTCAGTGGCAATTTGCAAAATGAATTTGCAGTCCGGCCATCTTTAAGCAAAGTTGCAGCAATGCCCGAGGAAGCCACAACCACAGATATATGACGGCACGGTTGGGGCAGTGGCTGACCAATTGACTGCGGCGCTGCGTGTTGCGGGTTCGATTCCCGCACGGAACAAATTTACAACGTCGTGGATATTATCGTGGATTCGAAGGGTTAGGTACCAGATTAGTGCAACTCGAGCACATCCATTTACAATATTCGTCGGAGATGGCAGGAATGTTCGGTAAAGATATGCAAACAAAGTGATAATTCTAGTTACATCTCATGCAAGTAATAGACTGGTCGTTATCTTTTTTGTTCACACTGGTGCAGCATCCCCATGACGGTAAATTTACAACCCGAAGAGCAACAATATTAAGGGTGCTGCAGTTTGTTTACTTTTGCACCTTTTGCCGCCGCTGGAGTGTGCGACCTTAAGCTCGCGAGAAGAAGCTCGTAAGTCCATCGTATACGGCGTCGCTTACGCATTTTTTTTAAACACTGAGTAAACAGTTAATGGCGGTAATTCGTTATTGAAAATTAACAAATATTGATCATTATTCAACGATCACACGATGTATCAAATAAATCCCTACACTGTTCGATACTAGGAACTTATTGGATCGTTATTGTCTATAATTCTGATTTAGGTTCACATTTTAAACACACTTAGTGTATAATTTCATGAAGAGCACTTTTACCTAGATGTTTACTGTACGGTAGCTTTTGTGAGAGTGATGATATGTGGGGTTTACCTGAAATACCTGAATATATCAACCTAATCTGTCTTTTTTCTCGATGTGGTAATCCTCAATGGATGTCCTCCGCCCTGGGGGGAGCGGAGGGGTCTGTCAGACTCATGCTGACTAAAACCACACTGGTGTTCCGTCGCACACTTGCGTCGCGGGCCAGCGGGATCTAATGCGACTCCCGCTGCCCTGGATTAGTGCCGGCCCGCTTGATCTGCGGGGCTTCTCCCAGGAGGAAGTGAGGAGCAAAACTCCCCCCGTTACATCTTCGAGCAGTGCACGTGGAACACTACGCGCTGCCTGGGTTCAGTAATATTGATGGGAGGCGACTGATGGCCCCGAATCCATCGTCCCTGGACCCGTTTAGGGGAGGAAGAGGGCGTTGTCTGCCCTCTGCCAACGACCGGTTTGTGTGCTGCGGGAAGGGCAGGAGCTCGTCATCTCCCTCTCCCATTCCACAGTTTCCTACTGCTACATGACGGTTTCGCAGAAGGACATCACCGCATCCCAGGACTCCGCGCCGCCGACCGTCGAGCGAACAACGGTTAGCAGCAACAGACCTGTCGCTGCCTCTCCTACCTAACGCCTTGTTATCCACACAATGGACGCAGTGATAGCACTGGGCGTTCAGCGCCCTGCTTATGCGACACAGGTACATCCCGAGAGCACCTGCGTCGCCTAAAACGTCAGGGAGCCGAGCTTCCCCCCGAGCCAACCGTTGAATACTGGCCGGATCGCCTCGATTGCGTCGACGCCGGCGGCGGCGGTAGAGAGCTCAAGCCTTCCCGCCATTCCGCCACCATGACTTGCCGGAGCCGAGACCGGTGCAGCGTAATTTCGTGTATGTGTGTATAGTCACTATTACTAGACCTTCCCGTTTCAGTATTAATAATATGCCATGTCGTTTTAATTACATCATTGCACATTAAAAAATCAAGTAGACGATGAGGATTGTCACCGTTCCCCCGTCAACCCGACATTCGACAAGCGTGATGGGTTAAATGTCTAATTCCTTCCAAAACCATGAAGACGAAGAAAGTATATCATTTACCTGTTTTATATTTTCGCCGACAAAAACTAAATAGATGGCGCAGACTCCGAGCTGCCAGACGATGATCATGAAATCCACGGAATACGCGAAAAAGCCGGCTGACCAGCGCATGCACGGCGGCCCTTCCTGCACCGCACACCTCATTGAATCCGGGTACGTCATGTAGCCCACCTTCTTCTTCTTGCATATCACGTACTGCGAGAGGATCTGCGAGATAACACAACGACTTCTGTAACGGAACGACACATGAATAATCATATTTGTTGATGGTATACTAAATAGGTCCATACTTTCTTAAATAAAATAATGCCAATAATTCACTACACTTTAATTATAAATATCAACCCAATTAATAATTAAGCTTATCTAGGTACAGAAAATAGTACATTTTGATTTAAGTGGGGAAAGTTACTGCATTCGAGGTGCAATTTACACCCGAGCCGCAGGCGAGGTTGTCATGAAACGGGAACTGCAGTAACATATGCTGACATGTATCAAACGACATTTTAAATACACTTTCGAAGAAATAAAATTCCTATTATTTTATTTCTCTTTCTTCTTTCTACGACAAGTATTTTTGTCATGAATTCTTAGGATACTATGATTTAATTTCCTTTTTTTTCCGCGCTTTAAAAAAGTGTTAATTCGTTCATAAAAGTTTTTTTTTTATTTAATGTTTATAATGATATTCTATTTAAAACATAAATAGCTAGAAATGCATTATATCCCTATATCCGAATCTCTAATTGTATTCAATGATCAATATAAATATTTTCATTCAATAAAATTAGGCAGTTTCCACAAACTGCATCTAGTGGGTATAACTGAAAAGAAATAGAATAAATCAAGAAACATAACACTCCATTTCCACTACCCTCCTTCTAGTGTAGCTGGATAAAAAGACAATTATTTAGTCCCATTAATCGGTCGAGTCACGGGTACAATTTAAGTAATCTACTTGTCTTTTTAATTAATTACTCGATAACTAAATCCTAAGGGGTGCAGTTGTGAGCAAGAGCTAGTAAGTAGAGTTATTATAACTAAACCAGCACAAATGGCAACCATACCGTAGATGTAATGTGTGTACGAGTTGTTAACCTACCAGTAATTGTAAGCAGTAGCAGGAGAAAAATCCCAGGAAACCAACGCCGGCAATGCCAAACACGAGGCCCAAGCGGGACATGGCGTTGGGCAGAGCGAGCATGCCGGCGCCGAAGCACGCCTTCAGCAAGTTCATCATGGTCTCCGAGTACCTGCACAGACTGCCTTTTAGCAAGAACAAACAAAAAGCATGAACATGACGCGCACGAACAAGATGAAAAACAACTAATCGGGGTGAAAAATAATATGCAGCACATTCATGTAAAACAGCCATCACTCGGCAAAATGCTTGTGCAGCAAGCGCTGCTGACAGCTACTATATTTTTTTTATGCATGAAACCTGACCTATTAAGCTGAAAATTGGGATACGAGTTCAGAATAGTGTTCTAAATAACGTCCCAAAACCCCACTCGACTTGCGTTTCGACTTTGTAATAACATGAGACCGTATTCAACTCACCCTCTAAGCGACCGATACAAAAGTTTATTCCCACAAAACAGCACGGAAATGACAAACATCGAAAGAGTCGAGTGCACCAACTTCGACGGAGGCGTCTGCATGAAATAGCGCTACTCCGTGCCATTACCAAATCTTCGTACAGCAGGTGAATAAAATGATGCAAACGCAACAGCATCCACCGCAACTTCCGCACATTTTTATTTTATTGGTAGGTAACGAGTACGAAGCTTAAAATAGGTCGGAGTAGAATCAATCAAATCAAATCAAAAATGTTTATTTGCAAGAAAATACAAATTATAAGGAAAAAAGAAAAAGAAAAGATTAAAGAAAAAGATAAAAGATTAAGATAAAAAGAAAAAAGTTAAGGTTAAGATTAAAGATTTTATGTCCAGAAGTATTTAAAGTTGTGGAAATTCACAACTTTTTTTTAATTTTAGAAAGATTTGAGTTTTTATTATACGTGGACTACGCAAGCGATTTGATTGTAATATAGTGCATAAATGCTAAGCTCAAAGACCGAAACCGCATTTTGGAAACGACCATCAATCTGGGCATTTTTCTATGGTCTTCAAGCACGCAGGTCTCGTTCCTCCATTCTCCTTCTTATTGTTCGCTCACTTACGTTGACCCCTCTTGCCGTTTGTAGCAGCTGCCGTATTTCGACCGTAGTAAGGAATCAATTTCTCAAACTTGCGAGTGCGATAAATCGGTCATTTAGAGCTTTTAGCGCCACTTCCTGGTCTCCATGTGTAGAGGTCGGTCTGGTAGTACCTTATATAAGGCTTTTTTTTTCGGATGGGAAATCATCAAATGACTCCTCCCGCTCTGGGCGGAGCGGAAGGAAGTGTCAGACTTTTACTGACTAAAAACCATCCATGTTCCTTCTTTTGCCCTTTATGTTCCAGGGCCGCGGTATCTCTTTCGAACAGTCCCGCAGCATTTAAGGCGTTCCTGAGAGTTATACGTTGTACATTTAAAGTTACAGCAATCTCTAGCTCCGTTCGCCCCTAACTCCGAAGCAACACAGTTTGAGCAACTTGAGCTGAAGTTAAGGACATTGTGTTCAAATTCTGAAAGCATAAATTACTGCATATTAATTAATAAATAAAACAATAAAGATTAAATGCACGACCATTCTAATATCGAATTTTAACTCACCTGCGTTTTGCGCGTTCCAGTAACGAACTAAAGAATTAAATATATATATATATATATTTGGACTTACCCTCATAAATTAACCTACTGTCGTGACAAACTGCCACTCGAGAATTTGGTCGCAATACCAAAATCGCCTGTTATCGGTTTGTTTCTGTTTGGGCCACATTCCGTGCCGCTGAGTGTATTAGAGGGTCAGTGGGTAGCCTTATCAAATGGAAATGGTGTTTTGGCATTCTTTTTTCAATTTTGAAAATATTAAATAATGTAGTCACGTGCGCCTGCACATTTTGTAGTATCAGTATTATGAGATAACAAAGACATGGATGTGTTTATGCGTTGGGTAACCAACATTTTTAGTGTATTTTCGTTAGATGATTTTTATTCTTGTAAGTATCTAATGCGTTTTTCCTATTTATTTATTTTTTTACCATTGTGATTATTTTGGTGGTCTGAATAATTTCTAAAAGTTTGTTCATCTATTTAAATGGGACCTTATAATTATGTTAGCTTTGATTATTTTGAATTAAAGTTTAAAGTAGGAAGAGCAGATAATGATACTTACGTGGTGGGATTCGTCGTGTTGCGGTGTTTGTGAGGGTCATAGTCTTCTTCCCTGGTTGTCAATGCCACAACTGGTCCTAATAACTTCGTCGCCTTAGTGAGGTCCACCTTGGAAGAGATAGCCTTGGTCAGCACCTTCGACGCAGAGCGTGCCACCACCGGATGTTCGTCGTCCGACACATTGTACACCTGATACGTGCTCATGTTGCCTGCTCGCAGCCTGAACTCTACGCACTAAGTAATAGCGATAAGGCTTAAGCCGTAATCAGATCAATGCGACTTGCCACTATCTATTAATTTTCTGATCATCTACAGCTATTCGTATTCGTATTTATCTATGGCTATGAAACAGGGGGGTAATCTGTCAATGTGTCGCAGTGACAAGTACTCTGGTATATTATGCTTTAAACTTTTTGCAAGCCAAAGAAAAACTCTTTGCAATTATATAACTTACTAGAGTCGTTCCATTGGTGCATGCGTCTTTTAGCGCGTGACCGTATTCGGAACTAACGTCACCATCTTGGTTTTTATACTATTTCCACACATAATTCCAAGAATGTTTATCTTCAGCGCCTTCCTGAGACAGCGCGTTTTTACCTGACAAAGAAGGTCAGTGTGTTTAACAGCCTATTTATACAGAGTGGCCCAGACAATACGACAATAAATTAAACTGGGCATGCCTCATTACGTTCCCAGTCTGCATAAAAAACATCATTCGAATATATATCCAATAGTTTAGCTAAATATATTATTTTTCATTTGCAGAATTTTCTACAAGCTATATATATTTTGTATAACGGTATTATAAAAACAATACATGCATATTACCAATTCTTACCTACGGGTGCCAGACCTGGGCAAACACCCAAAAACAAAACCAAAAACTGATTAAGTGCCAAAGAGCCATGGAGAGGAGTATACTGGGTTTCACAAAAAGAGACAGAAAGAGCGTGTAACGGAAGGGGGGTATCAACCCTGAAGGAGGTGAATGTGCTCATGAAACTCAACAACTTTCCCCAAAGAACATAGGTCGCAATATGAAAAAAAAATTTCCTCCCTAACAAAACTGACTACCAGCTGATTGATTTACTATGGGAGGGCCAAATTTTTTTTTCCTATTTCGACCTATATTCTTTGGGGAAAGTTGTTGAGTTTCATGAGCACATTCACCTCCTTCAGGGTTGATACCCCCCTTCCGTTACACGCTGTATAGTATATAAGCTACGCCGATAAGTAAGCAAGTTTTTCGGTCTCGGTGATAAAGCTCCTCATGAACCTCCACTCATTTACTTGAACTGTTCTAGTCTTACTAGAGTGAACAAGTTTAAATATCTAGGGCATATTGAATCTGAAGAACAACGCGGACATTGAACGTGAACGCAGAGCGCTGGCTGTCCGGGGTAATATGTTTGTTCGCAGGTTTGTTTCGTTGCTCAGCTAAGGTCAAGTTAGCATTATTCAAAGCCGTCAATGTTCAGGCTGCTCGTTGGGCTGTATGCCCTATGAGTATAATAATTATACTCAAAGGGAAGACAGCCCTATGCGGGTGCAATACATGTCTTCAGAATGTTGTTGCGGTTGCCGCGGTTCTGCACTACTTCCGCGATGTTTGCTGAAGCGCGTACGAATGACTTCTACGCAATAAGACGCAAGCGTGTGTCGTCGCTGTTAGGCAGAGTAGGCAGCAGCAGCAACGACATTCTGAAGATAATTTCTAGTAAATACCAGTGTGATAAACTCGCTCTGAGTTAGCGTTGAGGTAGGGGGGGACAGTAAAATAAATGTACCTACATACGTTTTAAATTATAGCAGTTTGTAAGTATTTTGTAAATGTGTACAGCAGTAACTACAGAATCCGAGGAGCTCGTGGCTAAATAAGAACAGCCGCTCGGGTCAATCTTTAGGTTAAGCTGTGCTTACCTAGGTTGGTCCGTGGATGGGTGACCACCCATTATATACCGAGTTCGGAAAGCACGTTATGCCGTTGGTCCCGGCTGTCATTTGTAGATCTTTGACAGTCGTTACAGGTAGTCAGTGACCCGAAAGTCTGACAGCCAGTCTTACCAAGGGGTATCGTATTACCTAGTGCTAACTGGGTTGTGGAGGTCAGATAGGCAGTCGCTCCATGTAAAATACTGGTATTCAGCTGCATCCGGTTAGACTGGAAGCCGACCCCAACAAAGTTGGGAAAAGGCTAAGCAGATGATGACTAACTACAGAATCCATATTTCAGAACCGCAATAACTTTTGCCTTTTTATAATACTTAGTTTATAGTTTTCGGTTTCTTTTAACTTTTAATAGGTAGTAGGTAGCTGATAGGAGGAAAAGGCGCATTGCAACTTATGGCGGCACAGCTAGTTCTAATCTATGTATTTAATTTGTTTTTGACATGTTTATTTTTAAGTTGTTTTTTTCTAGCCATTTTATTGCCTTGTCTAATGTTTTAACAATTCGTTTTTCCAAGTCTATGTTATCGTCGCTTTTAATTAAACCAAAAAAATGTTGTGTCATCAGCAAATAGTACGCACTACTCGTTAATCGCCTTTGGTAGGTCGTTGATGTATATTAGAAAGAAAAGAGGCGATAAAATCCCTTCTTGTGCTATACTTTGATCTAAGTTTTTTTTTTGTTCATTTTGATAATTTCTTGTTATTTCTACGCATTGCAGAAAGAAAGCTTTTGATCTAATCGTTGGCCTTCCCACGGATTCCTTAGTGAGAAAGTTTTGAGAATAATGTTTTATGGCAGACAAACTCAAAAGCTTTTGTCAAGTCTAGAAAGACAGCCTATTTTGGATTTTTGGTTCGGCTTTCGGTTATTTGTTTAATTATGGAGAAACATACTGAAGCCGTCGAGCTCCCCTTCCTAGATCCAAACTGTTATTTTTTCATGATATCACATGATGTCAAAAATTTCTCTTTTTGTTGCACATAACCTTCTCAAATATTTTCGGTAATATGGGGATTAAAGTGAGTGGTCGATTGTTACTCATAGCCTTTCTTGTATGAACTTATGAAAGTTTGACATTAGACATTTTCAGTCCATTTGGGAAACCTAACTTATCGCCAGATATTTGAGATCAAATTAAGTGGCCTGTTCGACAAAACGCATAAATGTAAGAACCTTCTGGCCATGATCATTCGCATAGATCAAGGAACCTAACTTTGCCTCCGGTCGTCACCGCTCTCAAGCTTCTCACTCACCATTGTAAATTTGAACATCTGGAAGAAGGTTTGATTTGAGACCGCATAGTTCGTGGCGTTGTCGACGTTAGGCTACGTGAAGTTATTCTTAATCAATCGACTCGCACATTTCAAATATTTGCTAAGTACTTAGGTAAGGTTCTGTAAGTTGAGACAATAGACTATTTGTCCGCCACCGAGCGGAAATAAACGGTGGTTTTGACGTCCATTAGTTATTATAACAAATCGAATTATTTAAGTCATCGGATACCTATTATGTTATTCAAGTCGACCTAGATTCAGATCGAACGTTAAAAACCTTGCATTGAAAATTATAAATAGCTGGTGGCGAAGCTACATTGTATCGAAAAACTTATCGACCTAGTAGATACCTAGGTTTATGGAGGTAGTTACTACCTTCTGCTGGGGGTATGGGTAGGTGCCTACTTAGGTAACATGTCGTATCGTATTGCAATATCTTGCTCCGCAAATCAATGGATGTTAAATATGGATTTTGAATTTCAATAACAGTAGGCTGAAAGTTTTGTTGTATCACTTTTACTGTAAAAAAGCGAAAGAATCATAGCATCTAAAACGAAATGTTCAGTGTCACGATTTTAGTGGTTGCAATTCATAAATAATCAATACTGAAAGGGTGAAAGAGGCTTGAAGATACATTTGGGGAAAAACCATAAGCTCCATAGTGTACCTTCTTCATGCCCTACATTACCTACTCCCCTTACACCTGATCCACCCACTCAACCCTTTTGGAAATATATTTCAAAATTAAAAACTTCAACTCCTGTTTTAAAGAGAGTTCCTCGTGGGGCGCGACCTTTAGTAGCATCAAGTTTGGCACGTTGTGTTGGCCTCGCCGCCCGAGAGAACTCTCAAAGTGCTTGGGAGCAATTACTCACCTTCCCATTTCGAATTCTACATTTGGCAAACAAAAAAACCTTAACAACTCAAATTAAAGAAAACTGTAACATTTCGGCCCAAAGTTTTGACCCAAAATTTACAGCACATCTCCCCAAAGAGGTTTATTGCGTCATGTAGAATCTAAATTAGGCGAGGGTGATATCAGTGGTGCAGCTAGGATCATCTTTAGCAGCGATGTGGTTGCGCCGTACTCTCCAGAGATTCTTACAGCTCTGGAGAGCAAACAGCCCGCCCCGGCAGATGACCTTCCCTGACCCCCCCGTTCCAGAAACTAACACATTACAAATTACAGCTCAGCAAGTACGTGCGGCTGTCTGTTCCTTTCGAAGTGGCTCCGCTGGCGGCCTCGACGGCCTGACTCCGCAACACCTTAAGGATCTAATATGTTCAGGCGCCGGGGAAGCTGGTGAGACCCTTTTGAAGGAGCTGACGGCCCTCATCAATCTCATGCTCTCCGGCAGTGTGAACGATGCCGTCATCGATATTCTGTTCGGGGCCAATCTTTGTGCCCTGCCCAAGAAGGATGGCGGCATTCGTCCCATTGCCGTAGGGTCAACTTACCGTCGTATCGCAGCCAAAATTTGTTGCGCCTTTTACAGTGAAACACTGGCCAGCAAATTCCAGCCCCTTCAGCTTGGCTTTGGGTCCAAAGGGGGCTGTGAGGCTGCGGTACATGCACTTTCCACTTACCTTAATAGTGATAAGGGTGAGGTCATCCTTAAGGTTGACATTAAAAATGCTTTCAATTCCGTAAACAGGGACACCTTGTTGACAGAGGTGCAAAAAGAAATACCCAAAATTTACAGTTTTCTTTACCAATGCTACAGGAACCCCTCAAAATTACTCTATAAAGACAACCTTTTGGAATCAGCCGTTGGATGCCAACAGGGTGACCCTCTTGGGCCAGTCATTTTTAGTTTAGCAATTAATCCAATTATTCGGCAGCTAAATTCTAAATTCAACGTATGGTATTTGGATGATGGAACCCTGGGAGGAGATGTGGACACAATCCACAAGAAAAGATTTAACTTTTTTTAAAGAAAAATTCAGTTCCATTGGCCTAGACCTTACCCTTCGAAGTGCGAAATTTACCTTCCTGAAACCACTGACAGACAGACTACCATTTCTAAATTTAACTCGTTAGCTCCAAATATCAAGATTACCTACCGGAAAAAATTCTCTTCACTTCCTAGGGTCACCAATATTTGACGAATCTTTTCCGACGTTAATTGAAGAAAAAATTCAAAATTTTAATGATGTTTCGGAGAGACTTTTCAAAATTAACATTCATTCGGCCTTCACACTTATTCGATACTGTTGTTTTGGACCAAAATTCACGTATAGCCTTCGCTCCTCTCATCTTTGGAAGCATCCACAGCTTTTAGAAAAAGTAGACCAAATGATTAGGAAAACTCTAAACGACCGAGCTTGGCAGCAAGCCGCACTTCCCATTCGTTTGGGTGGTCTCGGCTACCGCAAAATTTCAAGTATAAGTTTATCAGCTTTCCTCTCCTCGGTCTACGGTACCGAAAAATTAACCAGGGATATTCTGACTTCCTCACTGGTAGATTTTGAGGTGCCGTATTTGACTGATGCGTTGAACGCCTGGAAAATGGCTTGTCCCAATACGGATGTGCCCGACAACCTGTCCTCCCAGAGACAGTGGGACGTGCCGCTCTGCAGTATTGTACGGAATAACCTTTTAAACACGTCAATCAATACCTACTGTGGATCGTGCCCGTCTGCGGGCCGTGGGGAATGGGAGTCGGGCTTGTGGCTTCAGGCACTTCCATCTTTCACCATTGGCACTATGATGGATGACGCATCGTTCCGGGTCGCTACGAGTCTACACTTAGGCGCACCTTGTGTTGCTCCGCATCGGTGTCATTGCGGTGAAGCTGTCGACAGCCTCGAACACCATGGCCTGTCCTGCTACAGGAGCGCAGGTCGCATTGCACGGCACGCCAGCATTAACGACATGATTCATGGAGCTCTTGCCAGCGCCCGCGTACCAGCAGTTTTAGAACCAAACGGCTTAGTACGTGACGATGGGAAGAGACCAGACGGCATGACGTTGGTGCCTTGGAAGGTGGGTAGGCCTTTGGTGTGGGACGCAACTTGTGTCGACACCCTTGCGCCATCTCACGTTTCAAGCACGGCGGGTGTGCGGGCGCTGCTGCTGCGGCTTCTGAGATCCTCAAGCGGCGCAAATACTGTAACCTTATTGGTAACTACAGTTTTGAGCCGTTTGGGGTCGAAACGCTCGGGTCATGGGGCCCGAGTGCGCGTCTCCTTTTCAAGGAAATCTCACGCCGACTGGTTGACACTTCGCGTGACCAGAGGGCTGGCTCTTTCCTTGGGCAAAGAATTAGCATTGCCATTCAACGTGGCAATGCTGTCAGTCTGCTGGGCACGTTTCCAGATGATAGCGATGCGGAGGAGTACTTTGACGCCTAAGACGTGTCCTGTCGTCGTTGTATATATATAGGTACTTTATTTTAGTCTTCTTTTTATATTTATTTTAGTTCTATTTGTAGTCTGTATGTAAAATGAATACTTATATAACCACGCAGAGCGATAATTCATAATTTCGTTAAGTTTTTGTTTCTCTTTATTTGTTTAATTTCATTTAGTTGGTAATATTTATACTTAATTATTCAAAACAGCGAAATAATTATGTAAAAGCGTGAAAGCCATTTGAGACGCGACGTTGCAAACTTTTAGAATGAGTCCCTATATCTTTAGATTCAAGAGACATCGAATAGGTAGTTAAGAGACTTTACATCAAATAGTTACGAGACATTTCATCGAGCATGCGAGCGCGACGTGAAGTTTCAACGTCGTTCTTCGATGAACTTCCAACAACTCGATAGGTCGTTATCAAGGAGCGTAGACATTTGTGGGTATGTACTTAATTAACTTGGAGCGGTGGGGAGGCGAAGCTAGATACCTAGTATACCTACATGGTTAGGTACCTATAACCTAGGTGAACTAGGTTTAGGTATAGGCTATTGATATCATAATATGAGTTGCTTGTTGGTTCCAGCTTGTAATGGCGGGATGGGATTGGCTTGTTGGTATGAATCGGTTGTACTACTTTACATGGTCAAGAATGTCTGTGGGCTCTGTGGCCATCCTCTATTGAAAGATACGATTTAAAATGACAGATTTAAAATACTGAACGAACCTCCACATAATAGGCAAGACATTAAAAAAAATATAACGTTTAAATGTTATTATCACTTAATACTTCCATGGCCCTGTCTCTTCGTCATTCATTCATCAGGCATGTTTTGAAATATTGAGCGCAACCGTAAAAAGCGATATTTGCACCAAAAACGGTTGACGGTTGACGGCACAGGTTGACGGCTTTGTGGTGAATCCTTTTACACCCTGTATAACGATATCAAGAAAATTCACAGCAAGCAACGCGCGAGCCGTGGGTCTCGAAAATTCTGTTCTTACAAGCACCATCATCAAAATTCTGCCTCGTTTGGAGCAGCTTTAGTTTTTATCTAAACAACCCAGTTCGCACCCCAAGTAATATGGGGTTACTTTTTTTTGCAAATTAGGTATCACCCACTTCAAAGACTGCACCTAATTTCCGATCACCGTAGTGCGCTGCTAAATGAAAGAATGGCTATGTATGTATTTAGTAAATCTATACATAAAAAATTCAAAGTCCTGACTGACTGACAGGTCAACGCACAGCCTACTTGTCCTAGAGACATGAAGTTTGGAGGGTGTATCAGTGTGAAGAGGAGGTCTCCACTATGAAAGGGTTTTTCGAATTTTTTTTTTTTGTATGGTGGGAAATCATCAAATGACTCCTCCCGCTCTGGGCGGAGCGGAAGGGAGTGTCAGACTCTTACTGACTAAAAACCACCCATGTTCCTTCTTTGGCCCTTTATGTTCCAGGGCCGCGGTATCTCTTTCGAACAGTCCCGCAGCCCTGGCAGGCATCGGCCCTTGCGGGCCTCTCCCGTTTGCTGA
This sequence comes from Eurois occulta, assembly GCA_950022335.1. NCBI lineage: Eukaryota > Metazoa > Arthropoda > Insecta > Lepidoptera > Noctuidae > Eurois > Eurois occulta. The sequence goes on along the minus strand of OX465477.1, from coordinate 12,160,276 downwards.
CATCTCTTTGAGGCGCGCGTGGCCTATCACCATTCACCAAGTGCGGCCAGCGACCGCCGCCGTTCTCCATGAAAGCACGCAGGGACCACTGCGCGCTACAATACCTACTAATTTCAGGCTTTCCAGGCCGTGTGGCGAACCACGCCACAGTTGGTTTCCTAATTTCGTATAGCCCACTAAGTTTTCAAAAACCAGACGCATTACCAGAATTGAAAAAAAGTATGAGTGTTGTCCCAAAACGAAAATCAACTAAAAACATCTTTACCTAGCCTAGGTACCCAAAATTTAATTTGTTTTGCGTTACCGATTAGGCCGAGGTGTTCCTAATAGATATTGGTACAGTTATGTTTAAGCCCCATGTATAGAGGGTGAAGCCTATTGCCATCAACCGGGTACACATCCAGACTACGTGGTTCTGAGAAATTCCTGAGCAAGTTGGCAAGTTAGGCAACGTTTACTCCAGGAGTTTGGTCCAGTTTTGCTTTTACATAACATCACGCCTGTAATCCCCGCAATGTTAGGCAGAGGTGCACCCATTAGTACACCCACATTTCGCCAATTATGTTTAAGTCCCATGTAATAGGGAGCAAGCCTATTGCCATCAACCGGGCACAAATCTAGGTTCCGCAGCTGCTACTGAGAAATCCCTGATGGAAAACCCAGTAACACTGCCAGAACCGGGAATCGAACCCAAGACCTCATGAAGTCATAATCAGAAGTTTTGCTTTTACTCGATAATTATTCCACAGTAATTATATTCCTTATTCAACAGTAACACGACTTTTATAGTACCATTAGCTATTTAATTTGCGCCTAATTCGCGTTGATTAAACGTTTACTCCCTTTTGTAAGGGTTCCGTACTGGAAAGGTTACCAATGGGACCCTATTACTAAACTTCCGCTGTCCGTCCGTAACTCCGTCAGTCCGTCCGTCTGTCTATCAGCGGGCTGTATCTCATGATCCGTACTAGTACAATAGGTACCTACACTACGAATTGATATTTTAACTTTTTATTTTACTACGACGCACGACGTAGCTTATAGACTTGTAGTCATCTTGTAGTACATTTTTATATATGAACCTATTGTAGTCAGAATAGCCCCATTGCGCAAGTCGCCATATGTTCGATTACTTGCAGTCTTCGTTACTAGGAGAACAAGCTTCAGTAGGGTCTTACTAGTATAGCTTTAGCAGCCCTAGCTACACGTAGCGCGGCGCGGCGGCAGTCCTTAAGTTTATTAGCAAAGTACCTAAGTTTGATTGTGTATGCCTTTGTTAGTCATTTTATATAATTTAAAGTTGTTGTAATTCAAATGTATGTAAGCGTGTGTAACTGAAAACAATCTAAAACATTGAGATTAATTCGTCTTGGCACTCATGGCACTGGCAACCAAAGTTCGCGCGCCAAAATCTAGGGCGGTGATTGGCCTAAAGTAATACAGCGTTTTGTGCTTGTTTTGTGAATTGAAACTACATTTTGGGTTAAGCTATCCGTTTAATTTATTCTGCGTCTGAACAATTTAAAATTCTTGTTACTGTGTGGTAACAAGAATTTTAAAGATGGAATCTTGTATTATGAGATTCGGGTTGGGTTTAATATCGAGTCGCCTGAATTTGAGGATTCTGTTACTGTGGGGGGGGAGGTTCAAGGGGGTTTATCTGAAGCGCTCCCATAAGATTTTAGCTGCCGGAGCAGCGTCGAAGCATTTAAAATTATTTTCTAAAAATACTGGTAAACTTGAAACGGAACGTAAAACTAGAATTAGAATTTTGTTAAAAATTCTAACGTTTTTGACGTTGCAACTGTCAAAATCATCTCAATATACGTAAAATGAATCGCTAAGCTGGCCCGGCCATTTTGTTGACAGTGACAGATACTTTACGTGATTCCGTTCCTTCCGAATTAACGTGAACGTGCTCCCTAACGTTTCTATCTGCCTCCTGTTTTTCGACGACTTAAATTACAGTAAATTTTGTTTATAAATTGAAGTAAATAAAAGTTAATATTTTGGTGTTTTATTGAGTGCAAGAGCGAGCGAAGCGAGCTCGGGACCTGGGGCACCCCGACTCGGACAGTTAGGTTAGAGAAGGGGATTTTAGGGGATGGCGGGTTCGTGTGAGCGACTTGAGCGAGCGATGCGAGTGAATAGATGCTGCCATCCCCGTGATTATTTTTTGTCGCCTTCGAGTAAATTTTAGATTCTTGCGTAAAAAGAAGCGTCATCGAAATTAAGTGTCAGGATTTTAACCAATAAAAATCTGCTTGAGTAGGATTTAGGCCAATAAGAAATTATAGAATCTACAATTTGTGACAAATGGAACGTAGGGGATCTCTATAAAGTTTCTGATATGATTTTAGAGACTGGCTGGTGGCGCTTTCGTATCTACTTTGCGTTTCATAGTTTCATCTGAACAAATAATATCAAAATTGTTATTAAACGTGTTTAGATAAATACAGTTTTATAAAATTGGTGTTACTATCGGTGTATCAAAAACACAAGTGCAGTTTGGTTAGGATGTTATTTTACGATCGAGTAATTGTTTTTCAGCTGCGTAAATGATTGAAATAACATGAATTTGTTGGTTTAGCCTTTAGTAAATGATAAGAACATGGCATCTTCAAACGCGGAGCTGCAAGAAAGATGCAAACTGTACTATAAGTTCACGAAGGTTTTGACCCTGAAGGTGGCGCAAATTGTAGTTCAGAGTAGGCAAGGGAAAAAAATTACACATGAATGTAACGCCAAGTTTCCGGACAACGGAGCAGAGTCCTCGCCGCAATGGGTAAGCTATGTTTTGTATTCATACAAAGAAAAACGCACGCTTTTATATGTTGTCTTAATCATTTTTGTCTGAACTACTAAAATACGCATGGATCATTCTAATTGTAAAATAAAAATATTTGTTTTTGTTTCAAACTTGTATATGTACTGTAGTTTGTCTCATTTAACTAAAGTACTGCATAGTCTAGACTTGAGGATGTGAGAGGAGCTTGTGGTTAAATAATAACAGCCGCTCAGGTCGATCTTTCAATTAAGCCGCTTTTGCCTGGGTTGGTCCGTGGATGGGTCACCACCCATTTCATACCAAGTTTCCTCCGTGGCTTGGAAAGGCATTAGTCCCGCCTGTCATTTGTAGATCTTTGGCAGTTGTTACAGATAGTTAGTGGGCCAAAAGTCCAGAAACCAGTCTTACCAAAAAGTATTTTGGTACCGGTACTAACTGTTGTGGAGGTCAATGTAAAATACTGGTATTCAGCTGAATCCAGTTGGACTGCAAGCTGGCCCCAACATAGTTAGGAAAAGGGTAGGCAGATGAGATGATAAAGTGACTGCATATTCTAGGCTCATGCTTATAGCACAGCTACTTTATTTTCAAGCCAGTGCAAACTGTTCTGCAAGTCCTTGTACTCACCAGTTGCCTACCTCATAAGATCCAATAAAATCGTACTTTAATAAGTCTTGTATGATTGTCGATGACTGTTACATTATTTTATTTATGTAGTGATTGTCAGAGATATAGAATCCTGAGGTAGGCAAGTAGGCGGTACCTACCTGCAAAGCATGCCCCTGCTTGTACTGTGTCCCTCACTCTTAAAACAATATAAGCCAAATAAACCAGTTCAATTGTTTGACTTACACCACTCCATGTATTATTAAAACAAATGTTGATTATATCAATTGCTTTGATAAAACAATGATATAATTTATTTTATTTAGTTACATATTGTTGTTGTTACATATGTTGTTTCTTGTTGTTGTGTCTTCTCTGATGGGTGTTGTTGTTGCTCGGCATTTCAAACAACATGAATGTATTCGGCGGTGAGACATTCTCATAAAACTTGTTGAAGTCAATGTTTCTCTCTTTTTCTCACATCTAGTAGTCTTTTGTCTCATGAGACAACATGTTTTATGAGAATATTTCGCCAGTGAGCAGTAATCACAGAATGCATATCTGGGGGCCTAAAACGAATGCTTTTGCAAAATCATATTATTAAATATGAATTATTTTACAATTGGTAAAATTTTCACAAAGAGACAATTCCTAATATTAAGTGCATCTGTGACCATTTCAAGAATTTTAACATGATTCATATTATTTTCCTATTATGATTTTAAAGCAGCCGTTTTAGCCCTCTAGATACTTTATCCTAAACTAGCGACCTGTTACTGCTTTGCATGGGTTCACTGACCTTTTGGAAAAATCTCTAAGCAATAGTGAAAAATGCATTAAATTCCATTGCTAGTCTAGATAAATTAAACAGTAACACAAATATGAATAGCGACTTTTAATTATTTTTTGTATGATGTGCTTCATGTCTGCTTAGCCTAGCCTAGCCTAATGCAAACTTTTCATATAATATTTATATTAAAATATGCTGAGCTGAGCTGATCCTAAATAGTTACGAATGATCACTTTGCGATCTTACATATTAATACAAGTATTATCTCTGGTTCACAAGTACAAGTACTCCTACATTACATGGAAAAGTGGGCTAATCCACAGCGCTGAACATCACAATTATGATAATAACACAAACCCTCCATTATCTATCTACAGAGAAAATTTAAGGACTCGTGAATGATCACTGCCATTTCTTACCTTTCAAGTTATGACAAAACAAAAATCACATGACTGATTTTGATTCTGTTACCTTCTGTTCAAGTATTTCTGAGATATCATCATTGAGACAGAACTTGCTTATTTGAAACAGGAATATGGTCATCCTTATCACTATCTGCTACTTGTATAAAGAAAGAAACTGGTATCATCAAAAAATATCAGTATTTTATCAAGACTAGACCTAGGGTTTGCTTTCCCACTAATGGTATATATTCCTGTTGATTAGATGTGTTCATCTCTGAGCTAAACAGACCTGAGTTTGTTCCAATTATAGCATACTAGTGAGCCTCCCCTGCTTTGTACAGCGTCACCCATCAGGTCCAAAACTCCTATCTCCCACGCTGGAACCAACTATACACTTCACAAAATGTCATTGTAATCGCTTAGGTGGTTTCAGAGATTTATAGTGTGTATGAACATAGTGACGCATAATTTTATACATTAAAATGTATTTGACTCATTGGTTTAGTTGTCACAAGCACAACTGCTGAGAATGAGGTCCTGGGTTCGATTCCTAAATCAGGCAGAGGGCAAATGAGTTTTTGCATTAGGAATTTTTCAATACCAGCCACAAAGTCTGGATCGATTTATGCCTTGTTGATGGCGATAGGCTCTCCCTATTACATAACCATAACTGGTGAAATGTGGGTGTACTAATAACAATTAAAATAACTTAAAAGCACATCTTTAATCCCCGAAGAGTTAGACAGAGGTTAGGTACACCTCTAAAAATAATTGTCTCCTATGTTGGCCTGGTTCATTTAGATCGAAGTGTTAGGTCACCCTTTTTATTGATTTTATGAATAAATAAAATGACTGCAACGTTAACGTTTACCAAGAATGACCTATAAATTTTAAATTAGATGCTAGGGCCAGGCGCTATGCGGTGTTTTAATTGCTTTCCATCCATATTTATGTAGAAATCAATAAAATTACTTGGCTTTTCTCTGAAGTATCTATTAAGCATCTACAAATGGAAAATAATGCCAACTTAAAAAGCACTGTACTTTGTGAACATTAGGGAAAAAGTAAGCCAATGCCTCTGGGAATGCAATTGTCTTTCAAACTGCAAATATTGTTAGTAGTGGGACTTTCTAAGAATATCCAAATTAATTTTATATAATTATGATGTTTAATCAACAGCAGAGGGGATTGGTTATTGGGTATTTTACACAATACTCAAATATTATTTAAGACATTGTGGAAAGCAATAAAGAAAAGAATTGAGTTTTTGAACACATGTAGTTTTTGTTTTAGAATATTGCTGTGCTAGCTTGATGATTGTAGATAGTAAACAATATGATGTAATAATGTTATCTACCTACATTATAAATCCGTTTGGTCTGTCTTGCTAAACATTTACTCTATAATACTATAGTTTTATAAAATGTTTACAAGCCATAATATTGATTGGTAAACGTTATATGTTTGTTTAGTTGTGTCATGAAATAATATTGACAGCTGTGCAAATAAGCAAGCACGCCAATGCAGTTTTAAGTAGCAAATATACAGGATGATTGGAAATCCGATACATTACTTGAAATGGGTGATATTAGATCGAATTTGCAACAATTTTGATCCCGATAACTTGGGGTCCAAGCTGGGTTGTTTTGGAGAACACGAATATTATAAGTTATTTTTTTTAGAAATTTTCCACCTACCACAAAAACCTGTTGATTGTAAGAAATCTACGCCGCTCAGGACGATAAATTGATACTTTTCTGATAGCTCATGAACGAATGTACCTATCTTCTGAATTTGTAAAAAAAAATATCTATACCGTTGGAAATTAAACGCCGTAAAGTTTATTGTGTGATATTTTCTTGAAACATTCCTTGATTTTCGAAGCTGTTGTAAATTGCCTCGAAAAATTTGCCTGCCATAAATGAATTGCCCTTGACGTACACACAGCGCCATTAAGTGATTACCCCTCCAAAAGACATCTGCGTTCAAATCTGTGATAGGCCCAAGTTTGTTTTTGAATTTTGTAAAAGCATTTTACTATAATTAATGTATTGTTTTAGTGATTTAGTGAATAAATAAGTTTAAGATAGTATTTATTTTTTAAGTCTGTTTTTAATATTGCTTTTTTTTCAATACAACGTTAATACTTTTATTATTGCGTATAACGACAAGCAAAGTAGATTGATCAACAATTCATCAATTCAATTTTTTTGATTCATCGAATGATTAACTACCTAACTGGCCTAGTTGGTAAGAGCTCGCGGTAATCAAAGGATAACTAATGATTCGATGGTTCGAATCTCGTCCGGGTATATGAATACTTTTTGTATTATTCTTAAAAGGATGTATAATAATATGTTGAATTGCAAAGTTGCTAAAGAAAGTTAATTTTAAGTTTAGCAGTTCCATTTCTGTTACAAATTAAAGTATCACCTATTTCAGGGAATGCACCGAATTACCAATCACCCTGTATATGTTTAACACAGGTATGGGAATGTTACACAATATCACACGATTATTGCTTTGTAACATTTTTTTTTAAATAGGTTAGTGTGATAATGCTGGGCGTTAATGATATTTTAAGGGACTCAAACTTTTCATAATGGTAGACTGCTCCACAATCGAATTATTTTATCTAATCTAAGGATCGAGTAAAACAAAATCACGCTATATTTCCCTTTTTGCAATCAACCGGGGACAAATCTAAGCTGCGGTCTACTATTGCGAAATTTCTAATGGAAAAACCCAATAACACTGCCCGACCTAGGAATCGAGCCCAGGACCTGATGCTCAGCAATAACGCTTGCGACTTGCGACCACTAGACCATATAAGGCAATATCTTTAATTATATTCTATCTTATATTTAGTTCGGGAAAAGCTCCGAAAAAAAGAGCATACTCAAAATATGAAACTTACTGCTTTAAATACTAATCTTGCGACAAAAGAAACGACCCAATAAAATACTGAAAATTCCGAAAATCAATAAGTACATCAGTTGCTGACGTATATTTTTCCACCAGCTTAAATTGCGTTTTTATAAAATAAATAAAACATGAATAAAATCATCGTTAAGATAAATATCAAATTGTAATAAGGCTTAGTCGACTTAGCGCGCGTAGAGACACGGTGCTCCTATTTCTGTCTGCAGGGTTTAAAGTAACCTAACACGAAGGGGATGGCGGGGTCGTAGTACGTAAACGATTATTTTAGCAGAACTTGTTTTCTGAAACTTAGTATTTTTTTCGGAATCTTAGTATTTTTTCGCAGTTAGTATTTTTTTCGGAAGTTTGATAATTTTTTTTGGAAATTGTTATTGTATTTATTTTTATTTTTCTTAGTATCGTAATTTGAATAAGCCCATGTCTGTTTGTTAAATACAACATTTTTTTGCCGGTTAATTGTGTAAATTGGTATTAATTTTTCGGTAATTCATTTTAACCAAGCTTAGTATTACAGTCAACCACAGATCGTTGGAAGTTTTTTTTCGGGCGCATTTTTATTTCCCATTTAGATCTCTCTTGCGTTCGCCCATTTGTATATCACAGATTTTTTTCTGGTAAACTGACTGAATTACATAAAAAAAAAAAATGTATTTACTTTATTACTATAACAACAAATTTTTGTGTGCTACCAATGTTCCTTGTGTTGTTCCAGTTTAACTTATCAATCCCCGACGAACCCGGGGTAACGGAGGACACGAAGCGCGTGCTAAACGGCGAGGTAGTAGATGCGCTTACAAAGGTTCTTTGTATCGAGATATCCTTACACACTGTGGATGGGGACGACATGGTCCTCGAGTTGTGGACGGTCAAGCTGTCTCCAGGGTCCGAAGTCTGCTCCCCTTCGACAGTCTACTATCGCATGAGCGTGATGCTGAAGTCCACACTCACCATCTCAAGGATAACCCCAGCATACAAGCTGTCACGGTCCCAACACAACGAGTCTTACAAGATCTCCCATAAGATTTATGGCGGTGAACCAAACTATGATATTTTAGGTGAGAATATCAACTTGTCATGCCCTTTTTCCATTTTGTGTCTGTAAGGTCGAGTCGGTGCAGTACATAAAAATATGTTTACTATTTACTTTGATACGAGTGATAAACATAACCATCTGATAATTTAGATATGTATCACTAGGCATAATATGCTAATGTAAATGCCTAAGCAATAAATGATTCCTGCATACAGATAATAATTAACATAGCCACAATTTGTTGACAACAATACTGTATAGTAACAAATCCGTCTATGTTTAATATCCTCAAGTGCATTCTTTGATCAGGCATAGTTCATTATGTGGAGACATACATACCTACTTTGCCACTTCTTGTTTAGGCGGACAGACGATAGACTCAAAAGAACAACGCTTCTCTAACTGACAGTGTGCCTTATCGCGAATGGCTTGTGTAGATCTATGAGACTGCCCCAAGGGCATACGCCAATGCGCCCTTTAATGACCGAGAGGAATCCGGCTGGTCTATCTCTGAGCAATAAAATCTAGACTTTAAACTGATAAGATACCGTGTATAATTAACCAATTTAACATACCTTCTGCCTCGCCTGCCCTTGTCCCATATATAGGGTTGGCGCAGCATGTCTTCGTCTTCCTTATTTCTCTTTTAGTCGTCACCCGTGTCTTTGGTACGTGATTTCTACGTAATGGTATTACCTACTACAATACGATTCTATCGATCCTTACAGGGGAAAAACGCAAGACTGTGAAAGTAAGTGAGCTCCATACACCTATCGGGACGTTGATGATAGAGGTGGTCTACAGGACGAAGATGACGATCATGCCTGAAGCCAGGCAGAAGATTGAGTACGAAGCCGCCCCGGCTAATACTGGTATAATGGTCAAGAGCGACCATTTCTATAATGAGAGTCCCAAGTAAGTTGATGTAATAATAGTTTTGACAGTTTTTTTGGTCATGGTGGCCAGCGAAGCGAAGACTCCATCGACACGGGAGATATTACATTGCCTAAGTGTGTGCGCAAATAGGTGCACTCTCCTGGTCCGACGGTAGGGCAATATGACACGATCGGAGAGAGACAGGGTAAGGGCCAACGACTTAACGTGCTTTCCGAGGCAAAAGAGTATCACACCGCCAAATTGCTAACTCCGGGCTGTTACTGATAAATACGACACACACCCTATAACACTGCCAGCCCCGGAAATGGAATCCGTACCCTCAGCAGTTTCGAGCAAGAGAGAGAGTCAAGGGTGTGTTGGCCTTGGCATGTAGCATGTGGCGTTGGTGAAGCAAACACGTTTGTCGAACGTCTAATTAGAGGATATAATAATACTCTTTATTATGCACATTTAAATTAAAGGTATCATCATAGGAGACCCTGCATGAACAACACAATGCTAGGTCCACGTAAATGCAATTTGTTTTTACTCTACGTGTACTATATAACTATAAATATGTTTCGCCGCAACGCGCCATCCTTAGACGACCTTAGATGTGTCCAGGTCAGCTCCATGACATACCTAAATAAATAGTATTTTCTAAATCTCATGCAGACGGTGATGCTGTATCGGCGTGCAAACACAAGTTCGTTTCACACTATTTACCATAGATGGGCGGCAAAGTGGAATATATGTAGTAATTGCATCAGGTCGGCTTCGTTGTTCAACAAATTCTCCCGGACAACTGAGTAGCAAGACTGGTAATAGTCAACGAATTTAGTCAGACTTGTGCCATGAAGGAAGATACTGAGTTTCAGCAGTCTGTTAATGTTAGCATTGTGAACAAAAGCTATTTATGCACAACTAGTATTGGGTCCTTGTGCTGGATTATGGCCCAATCACTCCCACACAGAGGACACCAGGTTCCCAGGTGTGGGTGATCCAAAGCTTAAATGCTGATTATTATTAATTCATTATGATACAAAAAAAAATACATCAATTTTCTTACCTATATTTTAGAAAAAATCGCAACGAAAAGAAAGAATTGGACCTGTCCAAACCTTTAACGGCTGGGGCATTTGTTGACCAGAAGAAGATCCAAGAGCTACACAGGACGCTCAGCGAGCAATTGCCTCCAGAGCCTCCCATGGCGTGGCTACTTGCTGAGAAGGAGAAAATGGAAACAGTAAGTGGATTTTACTGAATATTGTAATTATTAATGAGTCGAAATAAGTTAACGAGTTTGGCACTATCTGTAGCCTCTGGGACTATCAGTATATATGTAGTGTGTAGGCAGCACAGCAGAACACGATCACACAAGAAGTGTAGAGGAGAATTCATTGTAGGCTATGCATCTTTACCAGAGATGTGTGTGTGTCCACTTATGCGAAGGTTAACCAGTGTCCAGTCTCGTGGATTCTATTAAAGTAGGAAACTATTTATATCTGAACATTCGGAATCAAAGAACTATTTCTTTGCTTGCTCATGTCTCTCGGATAGCAACGCACCTGCAGTGCCTCTGGTGTTTCCAGATGTACATAGGCTACATACATAACACAATTAGCTGCTGAGACACAGGCCACCTCTTTGTGTGAGGTAATAGGCCGTAATTTATTTGTAACATTTAGTACAGGCGAAGCCGTTAATACTAAATTAAGTTAAGTAATCCTTTAACTCTGTCTTCTCGCAGAACCACAAACATTCTAACATCATCGTCTTCTATTCATGATCAAACAAGTCCTATCCAGTAAATAATTTACCACCTCCCAGGCCCAGTGCGAGCTGGTGGATGTCATATTTCTTCGGAATTTTAGTTCTAGGACATGCCAGTTTCTTCACTAAGTTTTCCTTCATCTGAGAGCGAGAGCAGTGATGATGGAATAAATTGCTTAAAGTCAAATGCCTGGGTTCGAATCCACAACCATTACCAACCTGTACCACAGTCGAGTTTAGTCGAGGCTGTTACCACTGGTTCACCATTTACTGAGCTTATCATCGTTGGCTATAGTAACTTGTTTATTAACTCTCTGGCATTACCATATTCTTGAAACAGGTAGTCTGACTTGCAACAAACTTGACGTCTACCTCGTATTAGACTACTAGGTTTCGAATGGCTTCTGGTATTTTAGTTACCCTGGTGGTCTGACTTGAAGCCCGTGTGACCAGGTCTACCTCTCATTCACCGAGTAGCTTTACGAGTGACGTCTTCTATTTTAGGTACGACACTTCAACGACACTTAACTTCACGTTGTCTGACTTGCAGCTGATGTGACCAGGTCTGTGTCGCATTAGCCTAGTAGCTTTACGAGCCGTCTCTTATTTTTGTTCTCGAACGGTTTGTTTTATAAGTTAGTAACACTAGTGACCCGCGCTTGCTTCACAGCGTGCATTGGCGGCAGCCTCGGGCCTGTTAAAACCAAGAGATATCTTCACTATGTCTAATATAAATATTAAAGTATGTTATACAGAGTGGAAGGGATACATCGACGCACAAGAGGTTACCACGTATATATAAATTTATATGTATTCAGTACATCATTCCAAATACCTGGGGGTGTTCGAAATGATGTGCTGAATACATATAAATTTTTGATCCGTTATTTTAAATAAATAAAACAGCTGTTTCATAAATGTTTAGGTATTTGTAGTAGTAATTAATCATGATTTAAAAATAGTTACAAAAAATGAAGACACTGACGACTTCGGACCACGAGAACGCGAACAAGCCGAGTTGCAGCACCAATGTACCAACAGCATCCGCACACACAGTCAGCCGGGCTATCGAGGTGCCAAAGCCGAAGATCGGAGACAAATACTCGGGACTGATGGTAATATCAAGTATAATATTACTATAATGCACAGACAAACCGTGAAAACGGCTTTGTGAGACTCAGTTCTTAAGTTAAGATTCTTGTAAAGTTTCTTTTTAATAAAATAAATAATAATAATACTATAGTTCTATCTCTTTAGCGTGTCAATGGTCTATACTGTGTTGGCCCCGAACTTAGCTATGGGTCCTAGCGCAATTCCAGTAGTGTGCAGACATCAAGGCACACACGACACGATATCATGGGTAGCATTGTGGAACAGTATTACCACTCCAGGTTAGAGTCGTCTATAAATCTCCATTAGAGCAGATTTTCCATGCTACCACCAACCTGTATAGAGTCTGTTGAAAGACTTCAAAGCAATTCATGTCCAGGTTGGAGATTCTCAGCAGGTATATAGTACTAAAACATAAACTCGTCAGCGCACTCCGTGGGTCTGACCATCGATCTGCCCAAGCCCAAGAACGGAGGCAAATACTGGTAAACTTAATATTTACTATACTACAGTTAGTTTTTCCAACGATAAGCTGACCTTGTAACCTTTCGAGAACTACTACTTTATCTGCTGCCAAGCCAAGACGGGATCGGCTGGTGCTATAGACATCCGCAGGAGGTTTTGATCTTAGTTTTTCTGCTACCGAGGTCTTAGTCGCTCTAACTAATAGTGCTCGCCCCCTCCTTCACCTTTGTTTTTCAAAATATGTATTTCCTCATAACCTAGTCGTTTCCTATGGGCAAAAACAGGCAAGAAACTAGCACAGTTATAGAAGTAAAATGAAATTAAATAATTGTTTGGTAGAAGTTAATAGAAATTTAATTAATAACACACTACCAGAGAAGCCACATGTGCAGGCGGGATTCTACTGGATTTGGAATCTGCCTATCCGTTCTTGGAATTCAAACGTAGTATTCTGTTATAATAATGTGTATGTAACCAGTTGACCTGGCCTCACACAGTTCGATCGTTAATTAAAAAGTCAACACGCATATTCACATTCATCGTCATCATCTGCCTGCCCTTGTCCCATGTTGCTTGGGGTCAGCGTAACACGGTTTTTCTTCCATTTTCCCCTGTCAATCGTCACTATAATTTACTCCTTCTATTTACATTATTTGTTATCATTTCCAGGAGTTTCCATTCGCCGATGGCAGCCCGATAGCGGAACTGGCAAACTTCTACCAGGAGTGTTTGCAGGCGAGGTCCATCAGCGACGAATGGACCGACATCGTGATTGAGGCGTCGGGCTCTACGGACTCCGAGTCGATGTCGAAACAACTCAAGATGTTCGAAGACGCCGTACCGGAGTTCGATAACATGGTCGCCTCGATGTTCAGCAACTCTGAAGGATCCGACCGTTCCTAAACTGGACTGGATGTAAGACTGTATGCTTGTTATTAAAGTAAGGTTTGTAGCTATGCGCAGTGCGAATAAATTACTCAAATATATCAGAGATTTTAACTAGAATCAGTAGAAGTTGACAATGATATCCGCATTTATGTTGAAAACACAGGTAGGGATTATAGATTTGTAGGTCCCAAAAGCGTAATTTTTTGACAAGCAATATACTTTGTGAGTAAAACTTTCCATGAACGCCCAAGAATTAATCATTGTACGTATTTTATTTTCGGCTTGTAAGAAAATCGAAAGATCCAGATCATTCTGGCCACTTTTTGATGTTTTTCATAACATTCGCACTGCTGGATTCAAAAAGACGAAGGTACTAGAGTGATTGTAGGTGGATTTATATTATAATCATGTTATTAACACTTTAATGGCACTAAAAAGTGTAAAGCGCCATCTTCTTGTCTTACCTGAAAAGCATTGTTAAGTAGTCTCGTATTCTATCAGAAATCTCTGCAAAATTTAAGCGATACTCAACTGTTTCGGTACAAATACTCGTTGAAGCATTAATTCTACATTTACAAAAGTTATGAGGAAAAAAACAACCACACAGTGAAAGTTTAAATTAACTCCTTAAATCTTGTTCGTGCGCTATTAATAGTCGAGCATTATCGAGGTTATCAGCAAGAAAATGTAGCTACACTATCTTCTTTGGTTTCCCTGCAGTAGTAACTTCAGGGAAAAAACTTTACTAAATATATGACCAAACTCACTCTACAATGCTCACACTACGATGACTGACGCTTCTTAGGATAGTTTTCTATCATAGTTAGCAAAAACAAAAAATCTGTCAGCTTTCTTAGTGCAAATATCAATAACACTCTTCATCCTAACAAAATGAAAACGTATAAAGCAAAGTATACTTTCAACTGCTTTTTATAAATTTACGTTTAGACTTGTGTATTTATTGGAAAATATTCTAGAATGAGAAAGATTTAATCGCTATTCATGGATTTAAATGTATAGAAACGTAAGACTGTACTTACGAAACAAGACTTTGTATGACGTATGACTGACCTGATAAGGTAGCCTCTACTAGGTATTGATAACGCGCCGCGGGCGACCGATAGCTTCACTCATTAAATTTGTCACTCATTATAATAAAATTAATATAATACAATGATCGTTCCCGATAAGTGTTGGTATCATAGTTTATAAAGCGTTCGTGTTTTTATCAAAATTTTATTCAATTTTATTTTGAATGTAAAAATTCTAATATTGTTTCTTGCTTTTAAATGTAAAATTATATGTATAAAGATATTTGCTATCTATTTCGTTTAGGGGAAACTATTTATTGGTATTTTATGTACAATATTTGAATGTAAATATTTTATAGAAGATAATAATATAATTTATTCTATGGTATAGGTCACTGTAGACTGTAGACTTCACATGATTACTCGTCGCTTATATAAGTATAAACTTTAGAATTTTGTGTCAAGTATTTTTATAGGAAATCATCTTAGATGTAACACATTCTGCGGTAATCTTAAACTCCTCTCCCTCTAATATTTGTGTACCAAAATATAGTATAGGTGGTCTTCTCAATACATTTTAATTGATTAACTAAGTTCTAAGTTTCTCAACTTGTCTTTACAGATACATAGCCATAATATTAGCTATATGAGGTTTCTATAATCATATTAGATACGATATTATAATTATAACAGTATGGCATCAACAGCGGCCTTTGAGACTGTAAAAATATAGTAGTTCAGATATAAATAAATACATGATCATAATGTAAGTGGAGTGCCTTCGAAGCTACGATTGAGACCACGTCTCACGTAAAGTGCCAATCCTCGTTTTGATACACTTTACGACTTGAAAGCTATGTTTATCAATCGCTTGTATAATTGAGCTGTGTTTGTGCTGCGTATGTCCAGCGTAGATGTTGCGTAAATCCAGACGCAGCGCTGACGTCGCTTAAACATTTGATCTAAGCTACAACGCCTTGACTTCACGTTAACGTTGTATTTACGCTGCGTTTACGTTCTAAAGACGCCTACACTGGACCAACGCCAGATGCAGCTACCCATATGTAAATATTTTTTTTTGGGTTTCCATTGTTATTTATTTGCAAAATCATACCGAGTGTATCGTTTTAATGTTAGGTGGCAACCATTCGTTTTGCTAGTCAGTCGTTAATGGTTAAACATATTAGTGTAATTAAATTTTTAGCAGGAACATCAAAATTATCTTTCAATATTGCGCCTCGTGCTTTATGATCTACGTCTAACATCCAAAAAACTGAAATAACAGTCGTTTTTCTTTACCGAAATACTAGTTGTGCCCGGTATGCGTTGCAATGCTCCTTTTCCTACCCTACCTACCTACTCTACCTGCGTGTCATGAGCTATCAATTGCGGAAGATACCGAACCTAATTTATTTAAAAACAAATTGTTTCCCCGTGAAATTTTCAGATATTTTAATAGTTATTCTGCCATTCGGGGCGGAGACCAATCCAACAAATCAGAGATCATTAAAATCGGTCTGGCCGTTCTCGAGTTATAAATGGTGTAACTAACCCGACTTTGTTTTAAGTATCGATCACTAATAAAATTACCAGTCACCCTATATACAGGGTGAATTTTTAAGGTACCGTCGAATTGAAGAACTTTCCTCAAGGTGCTTTAAAAGGGCCAAGGTGGATTAATTTCACGGATTTTTACCTCTGACTGCAACCCAAATAACAACCTTATGGTGACTACAATAAAGATCTCAATGATTTTTACTGTTATGCATAATCTGACGTAATACAACGAATGAAACTATTCTAGTAAAAATATTGGGCGAGGCGCACATTAGCTATTAAGATCGCATTTCACTCATTGTTTAAGTAGGTATTGCTTAGTTAGGCTTGATATTATAAATTTAAAAAAATATAATTATAAATTATATTAGCATCCAAATTAATTCAAGCAGTGACTTAGTTTAATTATTTTCTAAATATTGTACAAATGTACAATATTGTTTTGTTTTTGTTGGGTAATTAGGGATTATTTAAAAGTGAAAGGTATTTAGGTACAAAACTATGGTAGTAGCTGAACTTCAGATGACTTTCTCTTCTTGTTTAACTAGAGCGTCCTCAAAACGTATTCGGTACGTAAAAGCCGTGGCCACGCGACTAAGCGTCGGTACAATCCGTAACGAACCTTTGCTATAAAGCATTCTCTCGATCATAACACCTTAAGGGGAGCAGCCTTTTTTGAGATTTTTGCAATTTGCAGGTCCGTTTTGAAGCTGTACGTTAAACAAAACATAATTCACAAGTTCATTTAATCACATTGAATGCCTTTTGAAATAGTCATTCAATGGAATTAAATGAACTAAGAGGGTTGTATTGATGATTTGAATGATTATAATTTTGTAAATACATACCTGGTTCGATCGCGAATCATGTTTTGTTCAACATACAGCCTGACACAGATCTGCAAATACCAAAAAACCGGCCAAGTGCGAGTCGGACTCGCGCACGAAGGGTTCCGTACCATTATCTATAAAAACGGCAAAAAAAAATCATATCTGTTGTATGGGAGCCCCCCTTAATATTTAATATTTTTTTAATTTTTAGTATTTGTTGTTATAGCGGCAATAGTAATACATCATTTGTGAAAATTTCAGCTTTCTAGCTATCACGGTTTATGAGATACAGCCTGGAGACAGACAGACAGACAGCGAAGTCTTAGTAATAGGGTCCCGTTTTACCCTTTGGGTACGGAACCGTAAAAAACGTAAGAAAATTTGAAGTTCGCTGACTACCCTAGCGTTTTCACCTTAAATGAAGTTAGTTTTTATAGGTTTTGTAGGGTCATGGCATATTTTATCATTATCAAAATCAATTAATGCATAATTAAATCATGAACATCACAATAATATACTGCTGAGACTTATACTCCGTCCTCAGGTGTATGTGTCCTCTCTCAAAGTGTTCTGTATCAATTCTAAACTCTTTTATAATGCAATCCCTTATACAGGCTGGCGCCGACAATACGACAATAAATGTAAACACAGATAAAACTAATTCATAGGAATATTTTTAAATTATCAAACAAATGCTAAAATCGAAATTTAAAAAAAATCCATACAATCTAAACAGCATAAAACTGTTAACGAAATACAACACCACTTATTGTTGGTTGGTTTATTATCCTTATAATTTGCACTAATTCGCGTCTGGAAATAAAATTTAAGGAACGAATTTGGCAAAGTTTTTTGAAGTAGCGGATTGGCAACATGTGTTTAGTTTATACCGATGCGGTAGTTGTTAACTTATCGGTGCTTGACTATTAATCTACGTCATGTAGAAAATGCATATATTGTAATAAATTTTTGAATGCAGACTGAAAACGGATATATATATTGTCGTATTGTTGGCCACACCCTGTATAAGATAGAGGATAACATCAATTGTATGTGTACCAGTTTCACAACTGTAATATTCTAAACGATTTAAAACAAACTGTGACTTTCTTGGTCTTCTTTATGCTCAATACTACTACAGCATCAGACTCTAGATTTAAAATCTTATCACATATAATATCACGCTTCTATTACCCGTAGGGATAAGCAGAGGTGTATTCACTTCTTAATAGGGATAGGCAGTAAGTAGACGAAGAATAATAGCGATTTTTGTGACATTGTGTTGGTTCTATAGTCTTCTTAAACTTAAGTTCTTTGCTCATGTATTTTTAGTTTTACCTGTCATCGTTACTGTTAAGGAGGATGAGCTAAGGTTGCCCGCGAAATTAAAATTTTCTTATATTTTTTGTACACCTGCGTCTGCGTGAATATATTGTAAAAGTATTAATCCCCTGTTTGAATAAGATTTAGTTCATAATTACAAGGGTTTTAATTTTTTGCAGGGAACCCTAGCCTTTTTCTAAAATAAAAGTAGCCGATGTTCCTTACTACTTATAACATCATCGAAAATCCCGTCAAAAATTGTCCAGCCGTTTCGGAGATAAACCAGAACAAACAGACTAAGAGACAAACAAAAAATTAAAAAAAATATGTTATAAGTACCGTATAGCTATTATACTTTCATATGCATTCAGTAAAAACTGTTATTTTGAAATTACAAACAGACACTTCAATTTTATTTATTTGTATACATATTTTATAATGATTATAATTATCGCGAACAATATTTTGTTCAACAAAGCTTACACAGACCTGCAAATTGCAAAAAACGCAAAAAAAAATTTAAAAAAATCACGGGATATACTGGCGCATCCACCTTAAAAATGACCATGATCAATACTTTTTAAATCAGAATACTGTTGAGGAAATGAATTGTTAAGCAAATTGACACAGAGTGTCGATAGTCGTCAAGTCGTATTTTTATAAACGTAATGTTTGTAAATTAATGATTAATCCAAAGCTAAGTAAATATATGGGCATCTTCATCATTCTATATGGACGTCATTTTGCTTCATAATTAATTTCCATGATTTAATACATACACATATTTTGCCGCAGTAGACTAAAGTTATATATCCATATCTTTTTAGTGCTAGTTTTAAATATTTAAGCATCAGAATAATATAGTGTAGACATGAGAATGTTAAGTCAACGCCGGGTGTAATCGCCATATAAGTAAGGGACATACGTTAAGACATAATCTTATCATTAGTGTAAGACATCCAACAATACCAGAAGTTCATGTTCACACAGTATATGAACGTGTTTAAATGCCAGTGCGCTATATGCGTATAGTACAGATATAAACAAAACCTTGCGTTTTCGATTGTGCACCAATTACACTAAATTTTGTATATTTCTATCTTTTACCAAAATGTAACGCGAGAAAAGGACAGCGACGTTGGACGAAGCTGTCAAACTAGTTCACCTTCTAGGATTTTCTCCTTCGCGTCTATTTCTGACTCTTTCATGGTTGAAGATAGTAATAGCCTGAATGAAGTTTAGTTGATGAATTAGCACCAATAAGTACCGTCAGATAATAGGCCTATAGAAGTTTCTGGGACACTAACCCCTTTATTTATAAACGTTGCTTAAGAAAAGGGAAATTTGACACCAAACAAGGGTTGCGTTTAACTTATCCCAGTTGTAAGTGTTATTCCGTCACCAATCTTACTTTGAGCAACATTTATAAATAAATGCCTAATTCGCGAACTTGTTACTATGCAATGTGTGAACAACATTATGTTATGGTACCGTTACGGTACCATCACGGTAATAATAATCATAAAACAATAGGAGCTACGACTCTATATTGAATAAGTAAGTTATAGACAGGTAGTCACTATTGCATTTATTATAAGACCATTAATATCAATAAATCTTATTATGTTGTTCTTATTGTGTGTAGAACCCTGCAAAATCCTTCTTTAAATCATGAACCTTCCTTTGCTACGCCGTAGTCGGGTAAGATTATATTATATTAGAACCATAGTCTAATCAAGTACTGTGTTAAGATTTGCCAAATGTGTAACAGTATAAAGCTTTTATGGAAAAGGGGAAATTAGGAAGTTACTAGAGATTTTTTTGCGAATTTTGTAAACATAATAATGTATTTACAATCTCGCACGTTAGACTGTTGCTCTTTGCCGACTTCATGAGAAGTCACCCAAGACCAACTAGTCCTACCAGACCAGATGTTAGGGGCCAACCGCACTAAAGTTGGCCGAGCGACCGACCATCGAGAAAATGTGTCCAAACTAGCTTACTTTCTTCTTGTTCGGGGCTTCAGAGGCCTAGATGGGTCGGTCATAGCTACGTAGTTCACTCCCTTAGACAAGCTTAAGGCCAAAAAGCCAGTTCTCCACTACTAATAAGACTAAGGTCTTGGTATTAGACGCAGCCCAGCTCATACTGCGGTAAAGTCTTAGTTTAATACTACTATTGCGCGAGAACCCCTAACATCTGAAAGTTTTTCAGTTTTTTGACAATATTTATATTCAGCCACAACGAAATAGTACTATCATCTTAGAATATGAACACAATAATATTTGTAACTCATAGTTTGTGCATAATGATATTATTTGTATGTAAAATTACTTTCATATCGAATAGGTGCTCGTTAATTTGGAAGTACATAATATAATCAAACTCACCTGGGCTCAATGCGATTGGGCGAAATCGTGTACATACTCTTAAACTGCGTAAGTGCTGACGTAAGCTTATACAGACGCAGAGTTAAACACTCTTGCGCATAGTACGAAAACAAATCCAGTTTGACTTAACTCTTTCTCAAAAATAAGTTTATATTTACTAGCCGTTTTTCGTCCCAATCGCTTTTTATTCGTTTGACTAAAATGTACATTTAGGACTTAAAATATACGTTTTTCAATGTTTATCATTATTTATAAATTGTAACCTTAAAATCAACTAAAATATTAACTTTATTGTATTGTATTCAAGACATAAAGATTACAAGAATATATCGTAATTTATTGCATTTGTGTATTATCATTATTTTACTACAAATACATACTCATCTTACTTTGACTTTACTTAGCGTATGAGGTTAGACGCATTATACATGTACATGGGTGTATATTTCATATTTCTTAGATATTTAGAGGTAGTTAGGCATTTAAATTAATGTATGAATCATTCTTAACTGGGAAGCGACAGGATAGCCCGCGAAATTCTTTCTAAAAACGTAGGAAACAGAATTTTGCGGGCTATTGTGGCGCTTCCCCGTTGAATGTGTATTCTATTCGTGGGGTTGTATAGTAAAGTGTTAAAGCTATCATTGTCGTAGAAAAAAGACCGGCCAAGTGCGTGTGAGCCACGCACAATGCAGGGTTCCGTAGTTGCCCAGGATCGATTTATCTATCTATATAAGTGAATCTTAAAACGTTAATTTAATCCACTTCGATCCACGTCCGATTTGCCTCCGAACGATGATTTTTGTTGTAATAATAAAAAACAAACTTACATTTGCAGTTGAAAAACCTGTGCTTAATATTTCATTTCAAATGGATCCCTTAATCGAAAAATTATAGACTTAAACAAACTCGCAATATTTTTTAAAGACCTATCCAAAGACAGCCACACAATGGGGTACTCGATACGTGTAGGATATACGTGGAGGTACCCTAAAAAGAATACTTTTCGAGATTTTATTTTATCACTTTGTCGGCGTAACTAATCTGTACATTCATGCCAAATTACAGCAGTCTCTAAGCTGCCATCTCTTTTTCAAAACCGACCACTGATGGCTTTACACTTTAACACATTCTACGTCCCCTGTAGCAGTTTGTATACCTACCTATTAGACAAGTTGTGTCATTATCATTGTATTCTTATCATTATTCACGGACACGATATTTTTTTTGTGTTGCATGGAACAAGCTTCAAACTGTCTGTAACAAGTGTTTACACATTGTCATTAACGGCTTCTAAATAAAATACAGATGTTTTATTTCAACAAGATTTATTTTGTTTTCATTTCAACCAGAATTTTCACATGTGACTAATCACCAATTAGTTTCTAAACTAAACGCATTTATTGCAGTATAATCTTAAAGAATTAACTTTACGTCGGATTTCTATGAGATAGTAAATTATTGTTAAAATAACTCGTAACTAATTAAACTAACAGACTTCACATTAGGAAACCTAGAGACATGCATAATCACAATGAAAACAGAAATACAGAGAACTGTAGCACCTCCAATTGGCTTCTTCTACTCGCTTTATTTTAATTAATTGATACTAGTTACTTACCCGCATAGATAACTTTTTCAGCACAATCGGTTGGGTGGAACTGGTTAGAAATTCAGTTCCAATTGCATTGCGATTTGACCAATAACTACTAACTGGCCATCCTTTATACAAGTGAGGTTTTTTTGGCCACTTTTATAACTTTACCTTTTTTTGACGCAAGAAAAAACCTGCTTGAACCTCTAGTGGTTAATGAACGAGTCCCTAACTACTACAATGACCACTTTGCTGATATTATATCACGACATCTTCAGTTCGTGTAGACACGAAAGAAGAAGACTGCCGCCGTAACCAACAAGAGCACAACTGCGAAAATAATGTTAACAAAAACATACCGGGTGGAAGGGACAAACGAATACACCATATTCAGTACATCATACTGAACATAGAATTTTTTCCATACGTTTTGATCATATAGAAATTATCATTAACTCTAGAAACGGGATATTTACCATGTTTACTGTTTGTTTTGTTTGTTTTTTCAAAACAAACAGTAAACATGGTGAATATCCCGTTTCTAGTGTTAATGATACTGTTAGTAACCATGACAGTTTAAAAACTTATAGATATTGCACATTTTCGTCATATAGAAATTATCATTAACACTAGAAACGGGATATTTACCATGTTTACTGTTTGTTTTCTTTGTTTTTTCAAAACAAACAGTAAACATGGTGAATATCCCGTTTCTAGTGT
This sequence comes from Eurois occulta, assembly GCA_950022335.1. Classification (NCBI taxonomy): domain Eukaryota; kingdom Metazoa; phylum Arthropoda; class Insecta; order Lepidoptera; family Noctuidae; genus Eurois; species Eurois occulta. The sequence goes on along the minus strand of OX465477.1, from coordinate 12,137,155 downwards.
TAATGATACTGTTAGTAACCATGACAGTTTAAAAACTCTTATAGATATTGCACATTTTCGAGGAAATAGCAGTTTTTTTATTTTTTAAATTGCCATCGTAAAATTTCCATGAAGGGGCTTCGAAATGATGTACTGTATAAGCGGTATTCGTTGTGCGTCGATGTATTCCACCCTGTATATGGCTATATGGCTTATTTTTCTAAACAGAAAAGGTGAATCTAGGAATGGTAATATTTCTGCATTTTGTAATCTCAGGTACCCCTTTTGTCTTACGACGGCAGAAGAATGAGACATCAAGTACCGTTTAATCGGACGGTGGTAAGATATTGCGTGATTTTTTCCTACCATATCCTATTAAAAATGGGTTGTTCTCTCTGCAGCCACACTCGCAGCCTAAGTCTAGATCCTCTATTTCTGATAAATACGGGCCCACGACAGTCTTGTCTTGGATGCTGTTCACCTTCACGTTTTGTCCTGTTATGTTCTGCAATGAAGAAAGTCGTCTGAATGTATTGAAATAAGATTCGGTTGGGTTGGTATATAATATGAATACTATTATAAACGTGAAAGTTTGTGAGAATGGATGGATGGATGTTTGTTACTTCACTGAAAAACTACTGAACAGATTTCGTTGCAATTACACATACTCATAATTTTTACCTGGATAATTACATATGATACTTTTAATCACGGTAGTACGATCGCGTGGGACAATTACCGAGCGAAGCCGCGGACATAACCTAGTTAAGCATATTATATCTACCTAACTATGTACGTTAACGAGGTAGTGGAATGCACTATTTTGGGATAATAAACTTCTCTTAGTTACCTGATCGTCCAAAGGAGGCTTATAAGTGCTCAACAGTGTGGCATTGGTCCTGTCTGCGAACAAGGTGCGGCGGTGATGCGCGAACACGGCGTCGTGGAGCAAAGAGTGCCTGATGCGGTTGTGGTCCGTCGAGCGCGCCACGCAACGCACCGAGCGCAAAGCATCCAGCGCAATGTTCAGACGAATACGACCTAGGAATGCGTATAGAGAAGATTCCTCCTCATGTTCCTGGAATAAAGAGGAGTTTAATTAAAATCTATTTTATGCCACATGTCTGAGAAACTTATAGAATTACCTTTTTCCTATCAGCCGCAACGACATCTTCTTGCTGGCGTCTTACTTCTTTAGCCCACCCCCTGAAAAGGAAAAGCATTTCTAAATGTACCTGCCTAATTTAAAGGGACGAATAAAACTAAAAGTGAAGCATGCACTCACTTGCCAACATTAAGGAAGTCTTCAAGAACAATATTGTCCCTCACGTACAGTGGAACGTTCTGGATCTGGGTTTCCCTCCAAACTTCGTTCAGCTTTAAAGTCAGGTAATGGGAGCAGAGAACCAATATCACCTAGTCGAAGAGGTTTTTATTAGGTATTAATTAGGTAGGTATATGTGTGGTATTTTCAATATCACTTAAGAACTTGGTGAAGTAAACTTCTAAAATAATATCTTCGGAAAGAGGGAATCCACCTCAATGGATATTATTTACTTATTACATAATCAATAGCATGTATTATAACTGCATTATCAATACGTTTAAACCATCGTAACATGCAAAAAATCTTAAATAAAAATCATAAATCCTAATCACATTTTCAGAGTTTTTCAATGTGGCCCTCACACCAAACGCAAACAATAAAATAGGCACATTTATTCGTGGCACGGAACCCGTGCGCTACGGACGGACCTATTGTTGTCAATGATTATGGCGGTCCTCTCGAGGTTGATCGAGAATATGTTTACCTCGGGCAAACTCTGCAGTTTGGTAAGAACAACTTTGAGAGGGAGGCTAATAGAAGAATCCAACTGGACTGGGTAGCATTTGGGAAGCTTCGCCGGGACTTCGCGTCGCGTATTCACAGATCCTAAAGACTAAGGTCTTCAATCAGTGCGTCCTGCCTGTTATGACTTACGGAGAAGCATGTCTGCTAACGGAACCCGTGCGCTAAGTTAAGGCTACGACCGCGACTGGTCGCATGGCGGCCACAATCTTGGCTGCAGAAGCTCCGACCAAGAAGAAACTTTGACCGCAACTGGTTGTGCAACCAAACTTTCTTTATGGTCGTCAGTCGTGATCGTTGCCGTGTACTGCATGATGTTCCAAAGGCCCTATGAAACAATACACCTCGTCTTCCGTTGCCAACTTTATATTCTTGTATAAGTTATATGCTTCATCGGCCAGAGAAACTTTGCATTCTAAGTCTTCGGACAGCATATGTAATATTGCAAAGGCCTGTAACAATTTTCATAGGTTAATTAAACTTACTATAGATAGATACAGGATGATAGCATGACACGGGAGAATGGAAGAAAAAACATGTTGCACCGACCCCAAGTAACATGGAACAAGGGCAGGAAGATGATGAGTATATAAACTGGATGACGGTACCTAATCCGTTACAGTTGTAGTTATACTAGAGCTAAGCAACAAAGAAAGTCTCGATTATTTTATAGTCGAAAATAGGTAACTTTTCGAGATATAGCCTTTTTTTAAAGATTTGTTTCGGATTTCGACCAAAATCAGTAGGAAGAAAGGGTTGAAGGATTAAAAAAAACGTTCGTTTACTAATGGATAAATAATAGATTCGTGTTTTCTTCTGTACTAAGTAAGATATATCAACAGATATTATATTATATATGGTTTTCTTACCTTTGACATACATGACCCCGCCAGGGATGACGCGGCCAAGCAAACCGGAGTTCTAGGTCCCAAACCGCGATCAGAGTCAGTATTGTGCAACTCAGCCCGGGCATCCAACGACATTATGGGTGAGTCTAAGTCTGTCAAAAATATTAATGACGATAACTTGGAAGGATTGTTTAGTCGGGTCAACATATTGGAATCTAGCTTTTGCTCGCGGCTTCGCTCGGGTTAATTTAGAATTTGACAATCAATTCGAGTTGTACTCTGCTTGTAATAATATAATTCAATCATGATTCAAAAGACATGTTGACAACGTTATTGTTGTTTTCCTCGGCAACAGTACTTTTACGTACGAAGGAAACCTTAATGTCCGTTTCTGTACACCTGACAACGTATTTATGCAAAATTTCAGGATGATCGGTTCAGTGGTTTGGGCGTAAAAAGGTAACAAACAAACTTACTTTCGCATTTAAAATATTAAGAAAGAATAAGGATAGTAAGACGGTATATTGTACACTATTGGAAAATCCTTATACTTGTATTGTATAACGGACACCAGCCCGTTATACAATACAAGTATAAGGATTTTCCAATAGTGTACAATATTCCGTAGGACTGCCTCTTTAGTCTATTAATCGCAGCCCTACTGCCTGCTTCCGAGCACGACTCTTTGATTTTCTACCCGGGTTGGCCAAAGTGTTATTGGTTTTTCCACCAGGAATTATCAATACCAGCCCGGAGTCTGGATTTGTGTGGCTCGGTTCCTATTCCATGGAACGTAAGCTTGACTGGTGAATTAAGGGTGTAAGGATCCCAAAATTACTTCGGGTACCTATTAAAGGAGTAACAACTTCCTTATCTTTTGGCTGAACATAAGCGTCATAACATTATAGTGCGCTCCAAAACAGATTACTGACGTTGCTCAAAAATCCGTTAAGCTGAAGTGATGTCTTCGGTACGCTCAATGAGATGTGGACCAAAATAACTACTACTTATTTGGAATAAGAAGGCGACGTGGCTGAACTCGTAGAATGTGGTGGCCTGAGCTGGTCAAAACCAACTAACGACCAGCAGTCCACATTAGCCCTGAATCGAAAGAACTAAAGATGCCTTTGCTCAGCAGTAATTTATGGTGCTAGCAAGAAAGACAAGACAATAGTGCCTAGCACCGAGGCGCAAAAAAATAATCTCAACCTTGCAGAACTCCGGTTGGGCTGAGCAGAACTCCAGAAGATTGGCATTCCTCACGAAACACTGCTGCCAGCAGGGTGGCTATTGTAGCACCGCGGTTCACCACTTTCGGATTCTGAAATTAAAGACATGGGAAGTCTAAGGGCCAAATAAGATAATCGCAAATAGTAAGAATAGGTACCTTGTACACACGGTGACATATCAAGTTATACATTTCCAGAATTATATGGCCTCGCCTTGTATAGATTTCCGGTAGAATGAGAGATCCGCATAAACTGGTTTTGTATAGCTTGATTGGTCGCCGTGCATAGGTACCTTGCCTAACATACCTACTCTCAAATCAAACATACTGACTATGCCAAACAAATTACCATAGACCCTACACTCGTACATTCTATGCTAGGTATATAATATATAGTTCCTGATCAGACTCGAGGATTAGTTACCACAGAGCATAGAAAAGCCTCGGCGGCTGGGACTAGAAACGGTAGGTAATGTCAAAACTTTCCTTACAAAATAAGTGAGTCCGTAAGCACACCTTTTACAAACTTACATACAGCACGTGACGATTCTGACAATGCCCGTGGCTGCCGCAACTTGCCCTCAAGTTCCGCAGACACAAATATTAAGTACTAGCTTTTAACCTCGGCTTCACCCACTTGGACCGAGGAAACTATCTCGCGGGAAAGCACTACCCAGAAAAAGAGTATCATACCTACTAGGTATGTCCTAAGTTCCAACCGCAGGCGCAGGTCTTCCTGTCAATGATTTCTTTCGCTCAGCCGCTAAGGCGTCTCACAGTTACCTGCGCATTTATAATATTACCTATGGTCGTGTGGTCTAATAGTCGCAATCGCAACTGCGGAGCATGAGGTCCTGGGTTCAATTTCCAGCTTCGGCAAAGTATTATTGGGTATATTTATCTCGAACTTCTCAGTAGCGTGATGATGATTGGCGTCTGTGGTTGCCAACGTGGAGACTCCATGCTCTGTAGTACGGGTACGTACCGCTGTGGAGGCTCCGAGACTGGCTCGCCAAGTTACGAGCTGGCCGACCGCATCGCCAGCGCGGGCGATATCGCACACCAACGCTAGTGCGATACACTGCACTGGGGTCCGCGTCATCTACAACGAAAAAGGAATATCTGTGAAAGATGGAAATACAAGAAAAGGCTTCCCACTCTCCTTTCCAATTATCCCTCTATTGAGGTAGTGTAGATCAATCCTGACTGTTGGCGTCAAGCTAGTTCCACCGTCTTCGCCAAATTAGTCTAGGGTACATGATCCATTACTGCTGACTTGCAGAGATAAGGCACTTGTAGGTTAGGTAGGGAACAAAAATACTTAGGAGAAATGTAGTTATTCGACCGCACCTGTTCTATTTAATCCGAAATTAATTATTTAATGGCCATTAAGCAATTAAATAAATAGTAGATATACTAAATAACATGCAAATGAGATATTGGTACAATCAAATTGTTAACTTTGTAAGATTGAATGAAAGCAAAACTAAAATAAACGTTGGACACAATAGCCCAACTCTAAGTGGATTGTTACCTAAATAAATACACAATTGGATCACGCCGTCCGTTCAAACGGTTTTCTTACATCCTCTATTTATCTATCCGAGCCATATGCAACCGTCAAACACTGCGATTCTCAAACTAATTTGTCCAACAGCCAAGAAAAGTATATCTATCAAGTTATGACCTTTCAAATTATGATTGTAACTAGAATTAAATAAAGCATTTCTTTTCTGCATGAATCCTTCTTTCCGTTTCGATGTTACGTTCCGTAATATTGTTATGTTTGGGCGCAAAAAGTTGTCACATTTATTGTGGTGCCAGAGGGTTTGTTTCATCGTCAATGTTGCAGGACAAGGGACACCTGGGACACTCCAGCAGGTGGGAGATAGTCTGATCAGGGGGCCACTCGGTCTTGGGGGATTCGTTACTACACCATTTAGCCAGATTATGTTTGCAACGGCCTTACTTGGGTGCGCAATCGATTCACTTATTATGGTTAGATAACTGGTTAACATTGAGTTACTGATACCGTTTCTCAGGTCAAATAAAACGTTGACAACCACGTCCCTATAAAGTAAAAGAAACAGTTGCTAACTACCAGCGTTTACTTCAATTGAATGGTCGAAGTAGGAAGTCACGAGTCCCCAGCGAATGTGAGCGACTCTTTCACGGCGATATTAATAGCACTGTCCGTTGGTAGGTACCCAAACATATTGCTACAAACAGAGTTGCTAGATCTAGTATCTGAATGTACCCCAAATTCATCTTTTTCCCTCAAACAGTGTACGTTTTACAATTTAACCCATAAAATATTCAAATGGGAAATCAAACAAATGGGGAGAATGATATCAAACTACATATGTTTATTCACAAAATGGACGGGGCACACGCACACGGTGCAACCCACCCCATATTTTATCGTCGTGCGATGCCTGCAAACTTAAATTAGATCAATAATTGAAGATAAAAGGGAATGATGGGGATCTTATGTAGTTTTGTTGCCGAAATTGTTATTGGGGATGAATAAGTAATACTTAGTTCTGCGCAAATCTGCAATAATTGTGCAGAAACCTAGGTATCGAATTAAAGTTTTACAGTCTGATGTAAGCCGTCTAGTTCGAGGAGGCACGGGAAAAGATCACATGGAAGGAAATGGGGGAGGTCTTTGCCCAGCTGTGGGACATTACAGGCAATTAAAAAAAAAGGTCTGATGTCCCCCAAGAACTTTTTCCCAAACTTCATAATCTACTAACCCTAGCTACACTACAAGTGACCGTGATTGCATCCCGTAATTACTAGATATTGAGAATTGATATTAGTCACTGCATAAATCAACGAAGTTGTGAAAGTGCTGTCTCGAACACTTGAACTTATCCTTAGAATATGCAATGAGTATGCTTGAGAAATCCATTCTCTATTTCAGATTAAGTGGTCAAACAACCAACCATTATGGGAAATACCTAATTGAAAGACTTGGTTCTCTCTGCGAGAGTAGTACTATCAGATGCCAGACACCTTAAAATTAACAAGAATACCACACAAGTGTAATAATATCAGCTAACGGTAAGTGGACGGCTGGAACTGAATTATTCCATATCACCAAGTTACTGCATTATATAACCTAGTTGTAATTGTAACATAAGTTATGCCATAATAACCTAGCTACAAATAACAATACTTGCATGCTGAATTCGAAGTAGTTAGTGTCCGTTCTCACCTCAATGTACCATATTTCTCGCAAATAAAGGTTATTCTTGTTCTATTCTTGTTGTGAATAGATCACAGTCACATAGTCAGCTAGACGGTAGCGGAACGACTGTCCAGGGTGGGCCACGAGCATTAAGGGGCCGTCTCCACGAGCTAGAGAATCGCGGCGATATTATCCCATACAAATACGTAATATCGTCGCGATTCTCTCGCTCGTGGAGACAGCCCCTAAGTAATAAAACAAATCATGATAGTTACTCATAAACAAACGCATGAACTTTAAGACATAATTAATCATAGGAAGGTCGTAAAATACCACCAGTAGATTCCGCGACAGTACATTTAGACAGTAATTTGTACTTACTGTAACCATGTCCAAGAGTTTGTAAACGCCATTGTCAGCCACAAAATATTCTCTATAGTCCATGTTCCATATAATCGCTTCCCATATGAAATTTAATAGCGATATTAACCACCTGCAATGTTAATAATAATAAATATCTCTTTTCCTAGTAACCGACGTAGGGATGCATCGAGATGTGGTCGCGGTGGACAAGGGCCTCACCCCGCTCTCCTTGGCTAAAGAGAACTGGCGCAAACCAGTCGTACTTGATACTAACGATCGCAGGGAGGTATGGCAGAGTAAAGAGCTTCACGGACGCTTTTTCCGGGCCCTGCATGGGCCCGATGTAGACCAATCAGCGTCCGTACCCTGGCTACGTTCCGGGGACCTCTTCGGGGAAACTGAAGGTTTTGTCTGTGCAATTATGGATGAAGTTATGATGACGAATAACTACCGGAGATTTATTGTGAAGGACGGCACGGTTGACAATTATGTCGGGCATGCCACCGTCCAGGCGAATCAATCCGTCACATTATCTCCGGGTGTTCTCGTCTGGCTAACGGAGAGTACTTGCATAGACACAACCTTGTAGCCAGGATTATTCATTAGCAACTTGCTCTAAAATACAATCTTGTTGAATCGGAAGTTACGTACTATAGGTATGTGCCCGACCCAGTTCTCGAAAATGGCAATATTACATTGTACTTGGATCAATCCATCATCACTGACAGGACTATTGTAGCCAATAAGCCTGATATAGTGGTGATGGATCGATCAGAGCGGCGCGCAATGATTGTTGACATTACGGTCCCGCATGACGAGAACCTCGTGAAAGCCGAGAAAGATAAGCAAATCAAGTATCTTGGCTTGGCTCGCGAGGTTGTCGACATGTGGGATGTGGACTCAGCAATCATTGTGCCGATAGTCGTTTCAGCCCATGGCTTAATTGCCAAGAGCCTCGACCAACATCTCAGGAGGCTCTCGTTAGGCAGCAGCTGGATCAAGGGCTTGATTCAGACAGCGGTACTTCTGGACACGGCTCGTATTGTTAGGAGGTTCCTCTCTCTGGAGCCCTGACTGCCGGTAGCTTGGACCCTGTTCCCGATACCGGTGGGCTACAATTTTTTATATTTTTAAATGTTTTTTTTTTTTTTTAAATTAATATTTAAAAATGTATCAAGTTTGAAAAAATATGAATAAAGGGGATAAATATCTTAATACAAATGAACATGAAACTTACAGCCACAGTAATTCTGTCATTTTATTACCTGAATTACGTAATATCTTTATGATCACTTTAGTTCGAGAAAGTAACTCATAATTATAAAGAGAAACGTCGAAGCATCCTTGTAAGAAACCAAAGGGTCTCAACACCTTTGCCCTTTTATAGGACAACTTGAGTTAAATCTTGTGTACCTTTTTTTTTTTTTTGGTGGGTGGGAAATCATCAAATGACCCCCCCCCCCACCCTGGGCGGAGCGGAAGGGAGTGTCAGACTCTTACTGACTAAAAACCACCCATGTTCCTTCATTGGCCCTTTATGTTCCAGGGCCGCGGTATCTCTTTCGAAGAGTCCCGCAGCCCTGGCAGGCACCGGCCCTTGCGGGCCCCTCCCGTTGCTGACAACTCTTTGAGGCGCGCGTGGAACACGAACGCGCCGTCGACACGGCCTGCCCGTCGTCATACGACGGACGGACGGCGAGCTAGCCCATTACTCACCGTCCACAGGCCCGTGCCTACGGTGGCCGAGAGCCATCACGGCGTGGCCCCCGACGCCCGGTGCTTCTCCTCCCGCGGCGGCTGGGACGTGAGGCTCTTTCCCTCTCACGTTCCGCCGCCTCCTTCGCTAGCATGACTGCTTCGCAGAAGGAGGCGACGGCTTCCCATTCCCTCTCGCCCCGGACCATGGCTTGAACCAGGGCTGGGCGCGAGAGGTCGCCGCCGCCAATCGCCGCTACGAGGACACGGCGGTGCTCCTCCCAAGCGGAGCAGACCTCGACGGTGTGCTCCACCGTGTCCTCCAAATCTTGTGTACCTTAGAATTTAGACGACTCAGCTACTATTAAGTACTTACTAGACTATCTAATAAGTACTCCACTCACCTGTCACTGATAATATAGTTCTTCTCAAGAGAATATAGAACCACATCCATCATCTTTCTGGCCAGGATGTTTGAGGAGTGCGGCCATTGTATGGTGGGGTAGACGACGCAGGTTAAACGTTCATTTTTACTCACAGCGCTGGTCAGTAAGCGGGTACTCAATGCTATGACTGCCTGGCTCTTCTCCACAGGCGGGAGCTTTTGTTCCAGGAGGGTGTAGCAGAGATCTGAACAAGAGTAAGGACAGGAAATTTATTTGGAGTATGCGTAGCATCAGTAGCATGTCTGCTTCTTCCATACTTCTCTATTTGCCGTCATTCCATCTTTTTTTCCCCTTAATACTGTCAGCTTTCATACAGTCCATCTGTCAATTCTCGAGTCTCTCTCTCCCTTCTCCTATTCCCCCATTCACAGTCAGAACTATGCAATCACATATCAGGATGCAAGCCGCTGATGACCCTTTCCTAATCTAAGCATTTGTGACAGTGCTTTTATCGTTAGAACATGATCTCAGCTAAAAAAGAGAGCTGCTACACCAGTGTGTAGCAACTGCTTAGTCGGTCAGAAGCACTTGATGGCTGACAAAATAGACACGGATGGACCGGAGCCCCCTGTCTCTGATATATTTCAATATTTGGATTTACGTGGATGTTTCTTTTTAAAAGTCATTTGACAACCACTCTGGCTTGAAAAGACTGCAGTGGAGGTCCACTCACTTGGTCGAAAACTCTGACCAGTGTAGAATCAATTACCAAAACAACTCCCAGCTATGTTGGGGTCGGCTTCCAGTCTAAGCGGATGCGGAAAAGTACCAGTAGTTTTAATAAGCTGACATTTACAATACTCTGACTACGAAAAACATAAATAATCCTTAGCTAGCTTTTGCTCGCAGCTTTGCCCTTGTGGAGGTCAGAAGCTATCCCACGGGAACGTACTGTTGAGTTTAAAACTATCCTATTCCCTTACTCAGGTCACGGTCTACCTAAAAAGGCACCCCCTTTCCCAATTACCGTTAATACAGAATTACTTGTTTATAATATAAAAGTTAAAGTCATTGGTTAAAGTACTTTTCTATGGATAGTTATTAACTGCCAGTATCTTACTCATAATGATAATAATGCCGTGTGAATCAAACAGGTCTTGCATGACCGTGTCTCGTTCAGGATGGCGACTGTGGTAAGTAGCCACTTGCAGTAGTCGCACGCACCAATACAGTATCGGGATTTCGTACGGGCTCTCTGAATACCACTCAATGTACCACATTATCCTGAAAACGGATGATTAGGTTTTTTAATAAACTGAATTATAAATGATTTAACTAGCTTATTCCCGCGGCTTTGCCCCCGTCGAGTTTGGTAATGTCAAACGGTATCGTACTACCGGGATAAAAAATCCTATATGTTAAATCCAGGTTGCAAACTATCTGCGTGCCAAATTTCATACAAATCCGTTCAGTAGTTTTTGCGTGAAAGAGTAAGAATAATCCATACATTCTCACAAACTTTCGTATTTATAATATTAGTATGACGTATGATTTTACTCGGTGGGTTCTACATCAGGCAGTGAGGGGTGCTACTTGTTTATATCAGCAGTATTTGTTTAATAACAAAGCGAATCCGAAGCAATTACAATACTCAGTTTTCCTTTGGCTCATGCCGATCGGAAAACTAACTTTTGCATGTCGTGCATCTTCGGTCGCAGATTCGAGTCGGCTCGGCAGTCTGTACAATTAGAGCTAAGCCGGCTTTTTTGTAGTCAATACAGTCATCACAGTTAAAAAGCATTCTCTCCACATACAATAAACCCACACTTGCCAATTTTACTATGGGGGTAGACAGAAACTATAGAACGCCACCTGGCCATCCTTACAACTTAAGGGGCTGTCTCCACGAGCGAGAGAATCGCGACGATATTATCGTCCGTGCCACGTATTTCTATACACTCTCTTAGAGGCCGTCTCCACGAGCGAGAGAATCGCGGCGATATTATCCCATACAAATACGTAATATCGCCGCGATTCTCTCGCTCGTGGAGACAGCCCCTAAGTTGTACATTCCCCTTTGCTTCGTTTTTTTCTTTTTTTCGTTTGCTTCGTTTTTTTCTTTTGATTTTTGTAATTGTTTGTTAGTACGTAAGGAATTGTGTGTTAGTATGTATTTGATTTATTTAATTTTAAATGTGTGTCTGTGATTTCGACACAACGAACTTTATTATTTGTATGCTCTCGAGTAAAATGTAGCGAACTGACCATCTTATTATAACATCCTGTTGTAATGAAACCTACATTACATTTATGAATAAATTTGATTTGATTCGTGCACGTTCGTGCATACCTTGATTCGTATCATCAGCATCATCATCATTATCCTGGCTTCCCCTTCCATACTTCTCTATTACTCGTCGTCTCATCAGACCCCTCATTTCTTGCCATATCATCCTGCACACAATCCATCGTTACTTTTTATTTCAACCACATTCATACTCAAAACTTTCCTCACTCCTCCGCATTTTTCTCTCCGTAAGAACCATCCTCGTACTTCAAGGAACATTCTAAAAAAAGAATTAGCGAAATCGATCCAGCCGTTCACGCGTGATGCCGTGACCAAGGAAAATAGGGATTCATTTTTATATATATAGTTTTAACTATTTATGTACACAAGTAGACAACACAGGAAAATAACATTATAATATAAGAGTACATAGGTACTGCTTATTTCTCAAGAAATGTCTGCCAGCAGACCTGCAAAAGGAGAAATGAAAAGAAATGTATATAGACAATACTTAGTGTGTGAGAAAAGGAAGAGAATAATCATCATCTGCCTAGCCTTTTCCTAACTATGTTGGTGTCGGTTTCCAGTCTAACTGGATGCAACTGAATAGGTACCAGTATTTTACATGGACTGCCTATCTAACCTCCACAACCTAGTTAGTACTAGGTAATACGAAACTCCTTGGTTAGATTGGTTGCAAGACTTTCGGCACAATATAAATATGGTATATCTATCTATCATCTACCTATTATTAATAGGTAGATGATAGATACCCTTTTGTAAAAGATTGAAGACAATGATGTAACTCAGTTTCAAGAAAATTATGATTTCATTTTGTGTCGAGATGACTATTAACAGACTCATAACAATTATATGACTTCCTGTATACCTCGCTGCCTACCTGCCGTGTTATCACAGCTAATAAACAATCAATATAGTGCAAATAACACCGAAACCTTCCCTGAAAAACACCCTATCTAATGGTGAAAATTAGATTAAAATTCGTTCAGTATTTGTTGTGTTTAGTACTTACAAACGGAGCGCACACGCACGAGACACGCGCGAGAGCACGGAGCGCGAGAGCACGTGCGAGCGTGCTCTCAAAGCACGGATTTACTTAATAAGTAATCCGTCCATACGGATTACTCACTAAGTAATCCGTGCGAGCGTGCTCTCAAAGCACGGATTTACTAACTAAATAATCCGTCTATACAGATTACTTACTAAGTAATCCCTGCTTAAGAGCACGCTCTGTCCTAACAAGTCATATTTTTGGGAAAGCAAAAACTCCTTTTAGGAAATTGCAATAATTTCTTAAAAGGAATCCTGCTTTCGGAACAAAAATAATTATGAAAATGTTATACAGGTTGTTTGGTGCATCGTTTTCCAAATTTGACAAGCTGAAAGAAGGGGTCAATTGCTGTCTTTTCAGCCCCATAAGTCCTCGCTGCCCCATAGTGCCCCGACTTCTGGAATTATTTTGCCATTCTAGGCGCATCAAAGTGTTTATGGGTTACAATGAGCGTGGAGAAGAGTGTTCGCTGCTCCGCGCTCGTTGTATCTGACGCTCCGTCGCGAGCTACGGCGGTCGGCGGCGGCTTTAGCCCGCCCTCCCCTCGCACCGCTGCACAGTGGGCCGGAGTCGGTCAAAAACAAATTTCGAAAACTTGAAGGCAGGTTACAAAAAAATAGTCTAATAATAATTTAATAGTTTCTTCATAAAAATGGGTTAAATATAAAGCTAGGTTTATGACAAAATGTCGAATAACGTCAGTTTAATTAAACATTCAACAATCGGTTGACTAGGATACGTGCTGTTAGAATTGCAGTTTTCTGTAACGTTCGTGATTACAAAACGGCGTTTGTGAAATATAGATTCTGTAGCTCAAGGTTCTTAAGGTGATACTTTAGATGTTTTACATTAAGCGTAAATTAATACTTAATAATATCATAATAGTGGCGAATGTCATCTGCTCAAATTTAACTAGAGTAAAAGTTTGCCTTTTATTACTGTTCGCAATAAAACTAACAGAAAAATATACCCTCAAACCTTATTATGCATCCTATCCTATAAAAAAATGTTGCTTGAGTATGTTGATCTTGACGTACTTTTGTTTGTATTGTAGGTTGCGTACCAAATTTTATTCGTCGCCAACTAGCTGATATTGACCAGCAGCCGGACTCCGTGGCTGCTACTGAGAAATTCCTGATGGAAAAACTCAATATCACTTTGCCCAACCCGGGAATCGAACCGAGGACCACATGTTCAGCAGTCGTGCTTGCGACCATTAGACCAACGAGGCAGTGAAGTTGATTTTGCTCCTTTAAATGTAAGATCAGCTGAATTAAACCAGATTTAGATGGCCTTGTCAAGTTGTGAAGACTCGGAACAAAGTGTGGTCCTTGTTAATAATAATTATAATTGTCATCCTACATAAATAATTATAGTATGAAGTTATGAACCAATATATGAAAATACCTGCTTGATTTATTTTATTCTAGTACTTGGTGCCTAAACCTTTGACAGTATAACTGTTATTAAGAAATGTATCTTACTAACAATAACCTTTCACCAACACTTTTTATAATCTGTTTAATAATAATATTTACAACGCTGTTGTTGATTTATAGTAGGTATAACATTATGATTGCCACGTTCACAAGAACACTTCTCCTAGAACTTTTAAAATGATTAAATAGTGGTTAATATTCGCGTAAAAGAATAATTAAATATCTTAAAACGTTTTTATTTAAGTAATTAATTTAGGTAATAGTTTATTTGAATTTAGTTAATTTTTATTTACATTTTTATTCGAAATTATTAATTTGTCAAAAATAATTTTGACCACTTCCAACAATGGGGCGGCCGCACTGTGCGCGGGCCGCCCGCCCTGCGCATGCGTACCGCCCCGCGCATGCGTATTACGTGCCTAGAGTAAAAATCAATCAATATCTTACGAAATTATAGAAAACCCTTGCAAATGGCGTTAATCATTGATTAATATTTATTTGCGACAAATCAAAATAGATAAAAATATACGTATGTAGGTATACTGTTTCGATTTTACTACTAGAAGACTTTACTACTAGTTAAGTATACGACTATTTATCTTTTAGTAACCGCGTTCGCTCAGCTTATTAACAATCTATATGTATGTAAATACTATTATTCGTCTCCGAATGACACCCTATCTAATCGTGAAAATTTGATTAAAATGCGATCAAGGGGGTTAAACAGGTTAGACTTCTTAAAGCAAGAGTAATTCCAGTGTCGAAAACAGAGAGGTCTATCGCCATCTCTTTCCCACACTGGAATTAGTCCTGCTTTAAGACGTCATAGTACTATTTGTGATTAGTACTTATAAACAGAGCGTCCGGTCATAGTCGGTGAAATTATGTACTCTTTCTATTTGTCCTATACCCACGGTATATGACTAATAATAATTCTGTCCGGATGTTTGCGCGGTTTAGCTAATAATGCGATCAAATTTGGAAACTTAAAAAAAATGGACGCACGCCGCACTGATTTGGAACACTTGGATTAACAACAATGCGCATAAAAGGTAGGTTGCATATACCTCAAAATCCTCGTCGCAGCCTCCTTGAGTATTGAACATAACACAAAACGACGTAACACACAAATTTCCACTTCATTTCGAATTTTTTTCGAGAGCGCGCTGATTCGCGGCAGCATTGAGTCAGCCATTGATTAGTTCGCAAGACGCACGACAGAGGATTCCTCCTTGCTCTTACGAAGGCGACAGGCATGTGCGGGAGAGGATGAGGGGATAAGATTGCAACTAGCTCATGGAAAACGATAAGCTTTTACAATTAATTTAGCAACCATTCCCCCGGACTTGAAGGGATGTCTTCAAGAGTAGAAGCGAGATTTACAATTTACTAAAACTAAACTATACGATAACTATTACCTATTGAGATAGATACCTAATTACTAATGTTAACCTAACCTTGAATGACGAACTCGACTAATGTATTGGTTAGGTTATGGACAAATACGCACGACAGGACGCAAGTATGATCCAGTCGCTGTCTTAACTCGAGCGACGCGGGTAACTCCGGTGGAGTTAGGGAAAACTTCCTCCACGACATCCAAAGGCCAGTGTAGTGGCGGCGAATTGTCGGTTATAAGAATCACAACCGTGCCTACAGTATGGGGTATCCACCTCAATTTCCAATCCACCGTAATTTACTCTAAGACGAGATACGATCGACCAAAGAAATAATAGGCGATCTTTAATTTGGTGTAGCGGATAACAACGAATGTTTCTTCTCTTCGGGCGCTTTAGACACCGAAGAGAGATTAAAAGGAAAGACAGGCCACTGTGAGACGTCCAAATTAACCCACGGAGGACCACTGAACCAAAGCGAATGGTCAATAATTTCAGAAGGTGTGAGTCTACGTGACAGTCAGTGCGGGATTGTCCGTACCGGACACGTGATACAAATTCTGTGGAGACAAGTCGTTTTGTATTTTCGACACTCTGTTGGCCACAAAGGTGTTCCACCGATGGGGCGAATGTACCCAACAGAGAGCGACTGTCGAATTCGAAAATGCGTATATATATATATTGCGAAAAACAATGCGTTTTTAACAAGCGAGTACGACATTTTTTATTAGTTGTGCTAGCACCATAGTACAAAGCTCAAGACGAGCGAGAGAAACGACCTTCTTAGGTGAGACCTTAGATTTAATGGTTAACAACTTAACGGTATTGTCATCGCTATTTTGGACGTGCAAGTAAATTACTCCCCTGTATGCCTTCTCATTGGCGTCTGCGAAAGCCAAGATAGTGACCAAACTATCGGCGACGATACCAACGTGACGTGGGATTTTTATATTACCGAGCAAAAGAAGCTCTTCCTTAAAGCGAGTACACAGCCTGACTATATTTTCAGGTGGGGTATCATCCCAGCCACAATCACACAGCCAAAGCTGTTGATTAATAGTTTAGCGTACAGGACGACAGGCGCGACAAATCCCATCACTTTCCATATTTTAGCAACACACGACAATACTGTACGCAATACGCTCAGTACAAATCTGAATTCATGCCGAAGTGGTCCGACGTAGGCGACCAGCACATGCCCAGTACTTTATGTTGGCCGGACGCGTCAAATTCATTGACAGCTGGCAGGCGATGCGAAGGTGAAATCGAATCCAAGACGACTTGGGAATTAGTCCATTTAACCAATTCAAATTGGCCAGCCTTCACGAGGCCTATTATCTCTGAAGCGGTGGAAACACCCCTGGTCCTCCGTGAGAACGGAATGGACAAAACCTGCAGCGACATTTTTTTTGGCCCGAAGGTAAGAGTCTCAAAGGGACTAGACTTGAGCCCAAAAACGACACGATTAAATTCATAGACCTGTAAAGGTTCTTGGGGGGAAAAACGATGCAAAATGCGTTGGAAACGCCGATCAGATTCTCGGATTCCAATGCTGAGAAACATCTGACGAATGTCTGCGGAAAGAGCGTTCGAAAACAAAAGAAAACTAACAATAATATTAAACAGATTCCCTTGTAGGTTTTGCCCATCACAAGAGATCATTAAGCGAAACACAGTCTCAAAATACAAAATTACTGAAGAATCAGAATTTGTTGGTGAAATATAACCCTTTCTAAATGCCCGTGGATGACACTGTCATACGCGACCTTTAATTGTGTAGAAGTTTGCATCTTCCTTTCCAAGCAGAAAAACCGACGTTCACTTGCTTGACATGAATTACCAAGGAATTCGACATCACCCTTGAAAGGCAAAGCCTCCAGGTATCGTCTGGTACTATCCCGAGTGGTAGTGCGGCTATAAAACTCCTCACACAATTTGTCATCCGGGCTGAGCAGCGGGATGACATCTACTTCCTCCAATTCCCAGCAGAGTCCAACGGATTAGCGGTACAACAATATGAAACGGTCGCTATCAGCACGAACGGCGCCAGCTACAATAACATAGCCAAGGACAGTTTCTGACGCGAGAGGTGAGAAATGTTGAGCCTGTCCTGGAACCTTGTTCGATAAGAGTAAATGCGGGAAAATCGAAGCACCACCGACCAATACTTGAATCGGGCCTGGAGAAAAATATGCATCGTCTGCCAACGGTAAAGTTTAGAAATTGGACAAAAGAGAAGCATCAACCGTAGCAATTGGCAAACGTTCGGTAATTTTATCTACTACCAAAGACTCGATAAGTAGGTATTATAATAATTTATGTTGCGTGCGGTCGAAACGAGAATGAAATTTATTTTTTACGGAACCCTGAATTGTTTTACTAGAACAGGCCGGTCGATTATTTATGTTTAAACCTAAGCGTTGACCACATTCGCGAGTTATAAAATTACTTTGAGAAGCGCTGTTAACAATGCTATAACAATATGTTCATTTCCAGGATCATCTACGACAATGATGCGCGCGGAAGCGATAAGTACCGTCCCACTATGATTTATTGGATAACGAACACAACGCTATGTCCATGCGCGCAGAAGAAGTGGATGAGTTGCTGGGCACTATACAAACCGCGGCGGCGGCGGCGGCGGCGCAAACCTCCCGAAACACAATAGGGTGTAGTATTTTCTACATGTAGATGTTGACCCACACGCGGAAACACGATGACCGCTATTTAGGCAATTTATACATCAATTGTTTTGTTTGTACACTTTACGAATTTTAAACGTTGATCTGTATACTTAATTATTAAAAACCCTATATTTATAAATGTAATCATGCTGCGTACTGCATAGACTACACGCGGTGGAATCAGAACTAGACTTATAAGCGTGTGTACTAGTAGATTTACGATCGAATCCTCTGTTGTTGACGACCCGAGCAACATAAGATGTACGTTCTAACACCTTTATATGATCACGAACAAAACTAATTAAATCAGAAAAAGATGGAATTTCGGAACTATTCGATCTTAATTGATGGTTAGATTCGAAAGTACGACGCGCAGTGTCTAGATCGAGTTTTCTAAGAGCGAGATTATAAAACAAAATAAAATCAGATAGGTCATCGACCTTTATGTTTTTTAAAGCGGCTACCGACGATGACACCAGAAGCGCCGCATGTTCCCAGCAGACCTTGTGGGAACATTGAAAATGAGGCAAAAAAAAAACCTATAAACCTATCGCAAACCGTCTGAAAATCTTGTTTACGACTGAACACTGGCCAGTTGATGCGAACATATCATTTTTAATATACTGTTTAGGAATCTTAGTACTTACATGAACAAGCATATTATTATTTCGAATGGGTTTAGGTTTAGATGGTATTAGGCTGCCTAAGGATATCGTCTTGACGTAATTTTATTCGACAACATGTATTAGTACAATACATGCTTGCATGCAGCTTACTAATTAATATTTTTCATTCGGTAACCAGACGAGTGAAGGTCGGTCTCCTACTAGTAAATTTAGTGTGCAAACAGCGAGTGCGTGTTAGCTGACGCGAGTCCACCGCCTCTACATGTGCGCGAACATTTCGGTGAACATGCGCACATTTTGTTCATGTTCACTTGAGTGAGTCCACAAAAAGAAACATTTGTGCAGCACAATATGCGGCACTGTGCCGCACACCGGTGAAATCAAAAAGAAAGTTTTCAAATTGATATTGATTAAAAATAGTAATAATGTTCACGAACTTGTTTAATTTGATTTTCCGAGTAATCACCTTCTCGTACTAAATCAAAAACGATTTTCATAATGTAGTCCATGACTTTGTATTAATCGTCAGTTTCAACCTTTTTAGATAGCTGAAGACAAGGATATTTTCCTAGTAATGTGTACATCTAGCTGGCGTAGAATTGTTTTTTTTGCACTATACAATATTTTTTTGTGAAGTAATAGCATAATAAAGTTTTAGGCATTTTTGAACTTTTAATTATTAACAAAGGTCTGCTGCGGGATCAACTATGATCGTAATTTAAAATTCAGTAGGTACAGTCCCGCTCGTAAATCATTTTTAAATTGGCTTCAAATGATTTAATCTGGGTCTTTTTATAAAAAAAAACCACTAACTCAGAAACTAATGAATTTCGGTACAACATTTGGTGGCTTTATTTGTTCCATTTTAACCCTACTATGAGGTCCTGGCAAGGAATACGTAGAGTTACCAGTAATCCTGTATATTAATATTATAAAGCTGAAGTTCAGCTGAGTTTATTTGGTTGAACGCGCTAATCCAGGAACCGCTGGTTCGAATTGAAAAATTCTGTTAGTGTTAGATAGCCCATTTGTTGAGGAAGGCTAATACATATAACTACTAACGACCAATAGGACTAATAGGACCAGAGCATCAATGAAAAATGTTGCAAAAAGGGGAAAATTGTATTTTATAATAATTTCACGCGGGCGAAGATCGCGGGGAGCAGTTAGATGTAAATAAAATATTTTTATTAATATATACCTACGTGTTATAAATATAATATAGTCTTGCAACTGTTACCGTTACGTATGTCAATCCATGGATTGTATTTTTCTCTTACCAGATGAATTATATTCCGGTAAAAAACAAGCATACAATCTAAGCTAGGAAATGCGTTACTTACCTTCTAATCAATCCATACTTCTTGACCAATTTTGGATCACACCTTGGTATGGCGCAGACCAATGCCTGCAGAGCTGTCTTACGGATGTCAGCAAAGAGCGCAGGCGACCAGCGTGACCTTAGGGTACAGAGTCCTGGGTCCAGCAGGTACATGATGCCCATAAGCCAATACCGTGACTCGATCATCTAAAGAGATGTGTAAATTAGGGCCTGTTAGATGCGGTACGTTTATAAAATTACTTGAGCCAAACCACAAAAACGTTTTTTCTAAGGTCAACCACCACTAGCCTTTCATGCCCGGTAAGATATAATATATTGGTAAGTATATTATAGATCTCTTTGGAAGCAGTAACTTCCAGATTCTGACGGGTTCAAGCTCATACTGCATACTGACCATTGGTTCGAACTCATCATACTGTATTGCTATATTTTTCATTACCAATCTCAAATTGATGACGGAAAACATTCTGAGGAAAGATGCCTAGAATAAAAAAACCCAAGACATGTGACAGATATAAGTTTTTATGACGTGGTCACTAACACTATCATGGCAGATGGCACATGTCTATACGATACCGATACGCATCGGTACCGTGTGGCGGATCCAGCCCACCCCCTCTGACAGAGAGTAGCCCTGCCTGTGGTCCACAAGTGGGAACATTAAGGTATGCCAAATATACTATTCTTATAGACGCTACGAATAAAGTATCTTACGATTTTGTTATAAGGGAACACTTTGAGCAGATCAACAACGAAATAAATCAATATTTGCTTGAATTGGACATCCTGCTGGGAAGTATTAAAGTTTACTGTCGCAAGCCAGTCGTTCCTCGGAGGCAGTTCAGTCAGGACTGACAGGGACATAATATCTGCAAACAAAAACAGATCATAAATTATTTTACATCATAATCAGCGTATTACAATCTCATTGCTGAACCACCACGTCTCCTATCACTGGTAGGGACTGGGCTGAAGTTCACAAGGCCGGTGCGAGAACTGTTTAGTTCTAGGAAATGTTGGTTTCTCCACGATGTTTCCCGTTACCGTTTTGAGAGCAGTGATCTTGAATTATATTACACAAAGTAACGCGCCCTCCTAGGTTCCGAACCCACGACGTCATAACTTCGTAAGTCGGAGCCACCACGGAGACACCAGCGCTCAGCTGATAATCATCGTGACGCAATTCTGGATGAACCAGATTCGTCAGTTTCGAGGGGACACGGTTGAACGGCGTCCATTCTTCAAGCAACACAATAAATGATATCTAGCGGAAGTGAAAGTGCTCAAATTATGGTTGCTAGAACCCACTAATGGAATAGTTTCCGAATTCAATATCGTCATTGATATATTAGCGCTGCACTATTTTATTATTTTTGGGGTCAAGCTTTTTAGATGGTTAAAAAAAGTTCAAAAGTGGCCAAAGCAGTAGGAGTATCTAAGGATCATGGGATGTGGCGTACTGTGGTTTCTGTCTACCTCCAATGACCTCCATGGGAAAGAGGCCTTTTTTTTTTTGGAGGGTGAGAAATCATCAAATGACTCCTCCCGCTCTGGGCGGAGCGGAAGGGAGTGTCAGAACTGTCAGACTCTTACTGACTAAAAAACACCCATGTTCCTTCATTGGCCCTTTATGTTCCAGGGCCGTGGTATCTCTTTCGAACAGTCCCGCAGCCCTGGCAGGCACCGGCCCTTGCGGGCCCCTCCCGTTTGCTGACATCTCTTTGAGGCGCGCGTGGAACACGAACGCGCCGTCGACACGGCCTGCCCGTCGTCATACGACGGACGGACGGCGAGCTAGCCCATTACTCGCCGTTCACAGGCCCGCGCCTACGGTGGCCGAGAGCCATCACGGCGTGATGGGAAAGAGGCCTCAGTTTGTCTTTTGAAATCTGGAGCCTAGATGTTTAGACGAGATGTTTTGTTTTAGATAGCTAGATGTATACTATGGCTTTGTAGGCACATTTTACGTTTCGTAGACACAATGATCTGTGGCAATAGTTGGAAGGATTTCCCACTTTTCCTTCTAGGAATTAAAAAACCCTGTTATCCTGCAACATTTCTAAAGGGCTGAATTTGGGGATGGAAGTTTATATGAAAGGGTCAGTTTTGACGTTAGGCTGACGATTGAAAATTAATATATACGTGTCTCAGCGTTTTGGATAGTTCTACCCCCGAAAGGTTAAAAAGGGGGATGAAGGTATGTAACTTAACTATGATTATTACCGTAACCAGGATTAACCTATAGGTTATTTTTTAATCTCGGTAGTACGTTCCCGTCGGATATCTTTCGACATACACGCGGGCGAAACCGCGGGCAAAAGCTAGTATAATATATTTTTAAGGATTTATTCATATCTATGGATGATACAGATTTTGCTTGTTCTAAACAGTTTAACTAAAACGCTAGAGGATAATTGTATTTTCGTTTTACGTTAAGTCCACACCGCACGCTAGTGTGAGGGCCTCTTGAGTCATCATTTGAGAAAATTCTCAAATAATGCCACCATTTGGTGGGCATACATTGCCACTAACGAGTTTTGAGCTATCAGTAAGCCTCTGCCTAATTCTTCATTGCTTAATGGTATGGGTCTGAGTATGATACCTGGCATCAATATAGAAGAGAAGAGAAGCAGCTTGTCCCCAAAGCACTTGTTCATGATAGCTGCAATCACGGTGAGGGTGATCCTCTGGTGGCGATGCTCCCGAGCCCGACACTCGTACCGGTATGCCCAGATGAAGCATCTACCAAGTTAGAAATGGTGTCAAATTAAAATACTACGTAGGGGTCAGCTTCTAGACCAACTGGGTGCAATTGAATACTATAACATATTATTTTGACTGAAACTAGAACGTTTATACTGTCATTGTTCCCATGAGGTGGCCAGGTCTAACTTTTTTTTCGTTTTGAGCCAACGTTTCCCGCCAAGACTGAGGAAACCCGCCTACACCGGTACTAGTATTTTACAGGGAACGACTACATATAAAAGGTGTAAATAGACCCTTAACGAAGCCGAAAGGCACTTGTTTTTTTGTTCCGGGAACCTTCTAAGTATGGACATATTTGGAACTCAAACTTTTTCACAAGTTTTCTTTTTTTTTAATTCTCTAATTATGTTTTAATTTAAATGTTGTAAGTTTACTTTAAATATCTCCACGATCGCCGTACTATTCAATGCATCCATCAGCACAATCTTTGAGTGCGTTACATTGAGTTTTACCGTAAAACGTGATTTTTCACAACAACAAAAACGTTTCCCAGAAATAATTTTTGCGTATGCTTAGTTGCCGGCTTCGTCAAGACTGCGCTTACACCTTGTATGTTTACCGCCACAACCCAGTTGCCAGGTACCACGACATTCCTTGGAAAGACTGGTTGTCAGACTTTAGCGCTTCTGACTAACCGTTACGATTGTCAAAGATCTACGACTGACAGCCGGGACTAAGTGATTAATCTGTATCCAGTCACTGTGGGGCCTCGACCGAATGTTAGGGGGCCCCAAAAAACATCCACAGACCTACATGGGAAGAGTTTATGTGTTTAGTGTTTTAGAAACGACTACACGAGCCACACGGTGACTAAAAGAGTGATGAATACATGTTGGTGGATGGAGAGAGAGAGAGGAAGACCAAGGAAACGATGGACAGATTTTGTGTGAGGAAAGAAATGAAAGACAAAAGAGTATAATTATGATACGTGACGGTTGACAGAGGAGAATGGAAGAAAAAAAACGTGTTGCGCCGACCCCAAGTAACATGGGACAAGGGCAGGAAGATAATGAGACGAGCCACACTGTCTATATCTACATGGTAAGAATATCTCTACTACTCCATACTGCTCCCACCTTTGTGCATAGCAATCCGGTACAGGAAGTAGCTTTTTAAATCCTGGATTTTCCTCCAAATATTTTTTTGTAGTCTTCAAAAGAACTAGCAGCAATGATAAGGTCGTGGCCATGTTGTTGCTGCTTTCTCCTGTCATCACGTAATATTACAGATTTACAGCTGTAGAGGTCTGAACTTTAACTAGTAATTACTTTCAATGCTATACGGATATTAACATTAATTGATTCGGAACTGGTTTTCACAACCGTCATTTTTTTTTGTTTAAATTATACAGGGTGTTTGGCAGAACGTTGAACATACGAAAATGGTGGATAGTTGGGGTCATCTGCTACTTACTCAGCCGTAATTTATTTGGCCCTGGCCCATTGGATATTTTTAATTTTTTTTTTTATCTTTTTTCTTGTTTCACCACTTTCTTAACTTTAAAGTGTAATTTTTATTAAAAGTGGGTGAAACAGGCAACATTTAGTTTTTTTTTTCATACTTTTATGTTGGCAGATTCTTATAAAATTATTGCTTTATTCAGATGTTAGCTAGAAAAAAAGTTATGAGTCCTCAAACTTACAGAAAAATGTAAAAAAATACTTAAATCTTAATTTCAACTTGCATTCTTCAAAAATGTCCTACTTGATAAAATTATGAAATAAAACTTTAAGAGTTATTTCATAATTTTATCAAGTAGGACATTTTTGAAGAAACTCTACCTTTACGGAAAGTGAAATATTTTGCGATTTTTTTTTTCCAGGGGAGATTCAGTGTGAATGTCTGGGCAGGAGTGATTGGCGATAAGCTAATAGGGCCTCATTATTTGCCCGACAACATCAATGGGAACAACTACTTGGATTTTTTGATCAGTGATTTACCACCATTAGTGGAAGAAGTGTTCCAAGTAGACATAAACAGGCCTCTTGTCTTTCAACACGATGGCTGTCCAGCTCACTTTAGTCTGATTGTACGTGAGCATTTGGATAATTGTTTCCCAAATTCGTGGATTGGCAGGGGAGGACCAATCCCCTGGCCTCCGCGATCGCCCGACCTCACTCCGCTCGATTTTCACGTGTGGGGAAGGGCAAAGGAACTAGTTTACACTACAGAAGTAGAAAGTAGAGAAGATTTGATAAATCGAATTAATACTGCTTTCGAAGTTATGCGACAGGAGATGCTGCTGCGCACAACGACTGTAGAAATCAGACGTCGATGCCGCGCCTGTATTGTAAATGAAGGGCGTCAATTCGAACATTTGTGATTTATTATTTAAATAAATTATTTAACATTTTTTAATTGTTTCCTTAACACACCTAACTGGTACAGCATAATTTGAATCGACCATTTAATTTTTACCAACCTTGCAGTATTAAATTTCGCAAAACATTTCACTTTCCGTAAAGGTAGAGTTTCGTCAAAAATGTCCTACTTGATAAAATTATGAAATAACTCTTAAAGTTTTTTTTTTATAAAAGCAAATTACATACCATTAGAAAGCTCACACACTAGGGATGTTTTGCTAGAATTGGAACTCCTCAATCATTTTTTGTTTTTTTTTAAATGCAAGTTGAAATTAAGATTTAAATATTTTTTTACATCTTTCTGTAAGTTTGAGGACTCATAACTTTTTTTCTAGCTAACATCTGAATAAAGCAATAATTTTATAAGAATCAGCCAACATAAAAGTATGAAAAAAAAAACTAAATATTGCCTGTTTCAACCACTTTTAATAAAAATTACACTTTAAAGTTAAGAAAGTGGTGAAACAAGAAAAAAGATAAAAAAAAATAATTAAAAATATCCAGTGCGCCAGGGCCAAATAAATTACGGCTGAGTAAGTAGCAGATGACCCCAACTATCCACCATTTTCGTATGTTCAACGTTCTGCCAAACACCCTGTATTTAGAATAAAATAAAAATATAATAATCACTAAGCTTGATTTATCTCGACATTATAAAATATAATAATCACAAAGCTTGATTTATCTCGACATTATATTAGGGGTTCACTAGTTAATACAGGGAAATGACGACATGGGAACTTCCTTATTAAAAAAAAAAGGTAAAACGAAGAGTATGATTTCATCATTTTAATTCTTTTTATTTTACATACTGGTTCATTTAAAGTTTTATTTATTGCTTATCGAAAACGATAGACAGAGACAGATTTTAATCTCCTTTGATGCCTTGGGGTCGATATGTGAACATTGGAATTTGTATCTTCTTACCACTAACTCCGTATGAATTTATGTTGGGTAAAGACAAAATGCCTTGCCGGCGCCGTCCCCGGTGTGCGCTGATCTCAATTGTTATTTTACCTCGGATTTGACATCGTGGCCCTTATTCTCGTTGCCATAAGGTTTATGTTAGAGGTAAACTAGCTACATTGCGTACTAGCTACATGCGTATTGTAGATAGTTCATAGGCGACGATATAAACAGTTAAAGCTAGATTATCACCATTAATTTCTTACCCAGTTTAACGTTCATATCATGACAATCCTGAGGGTTAATGTCGTAATACGGAAGACCCTTTTGGGGAAAGTAAGGGTTGAACCGGTAGAAGATGATCTCAATAAAGTTTTCTTTCATCATTTCCATACCTGCAAAACCAAAAGAATGCAAACATGACGAAATCATGTTTGAATATTATGAAGCATCATATTATTTATCACGTTTACATTTACTTGAAAACTTCAGCTTTGTCTGTGCAGAGATTTCCAGTAAGAAAAGACGGTCAGTTCTCAATTTTATCAAAGACTAGCTGTGCCCGCGGCTTTGTTCCCGTGACCGCTTATTTTTTTGTCATTGTTAGAGTCTCTTGTCATCTGTCATCTTAGGTCGCAACGATTAATAATAGGTATTAAATACTAAAAAAAAACTTTTATTGTAAACGTTTGGTTTTTCAACGCATTGTAATGCATTCATTGCGCACTTATAAAGTCTCACCACTTTGGTCGCACAAGTCTTATTTATGCTACTCAAAGTTTTGAAAAGAGTTTAGTTGTAAATCTGTAATATTCTAACCATGGTGAATGGTGATACATAATAGGTACTCCCATGGTTGTAGCAGCTCAATGTGCATACGCAGCTCCCGATCAGACCATGGCCGACTTGCTGTTGTCCAAAGTATCCCTACACCTGCGGTTTAGAGGACTTCTGTCAAAGTCGCTACTGACGCCGCGATTAACGTAGCTACATCGGTGTTCATAATTTGATAAAACGTACCATCGATACGAAAGAAAAAGACGAACATTGCAATAATATTACATCTCGTATTTCCGAAGATAGACCACAGTTGCCGAAGCATATGCTTTTGGAAGGACAAAAAAAAAATTGATGCGTAGACGCAGATCGATGTAACAAATACTGTCGAAGCAAGCCCTTCGTCTACTCACCATATTTATGTTGCCTATTATTAATATCTTCCTCCGAAGTTCACATGCAAGTGCAGTCACATTTAAACGCTAATTAAAGACGTGCCGCGAGTTAATGAGTTACTTTTACGGATGTAATTCGGATGAAATCCTCTTCATTCTGTGTCTCTTCACAATTGTAAATAAATCCTGCCTGTACCAAATAAATTATCCGGCCTCATCTACGAGTAGGTATGTACCGAGTGAAAAATATTTTTAATATACTTAGGTACATGAAAAACATAACAATAACGAATGGGTTGCCTAACACTATTTAAACGACAATCGTGAGGCTTCACTGGTTTTAGTTAGACAACGTTATACTATCGTGGATTTTCTGGATCAAACACACAATAGGTAACCAGTTTCAAACTTCAACCCAGATAAGTCGTAGATATTAAATAGAAAGTTAACAATAAAGGAGGCGATCACAAAAACAGGACGGCTTGAAATTTATCATCGTCTAAGCGGCTACTGTCAGCAGTGAACCGGCAAACCGTCAATAATTGGTTATATAGTTTCTGGTGCGAGAAGAAAATGACACAGCTTATGACATTGAGATGACAATAAGGGTGAGGCCAAACGAGCGTAATCTTTTGAGCTGTGAGTCGCGTCAAATAGAGTCGCGGAATTTACTCATTAGACGCGACTCACAGCTCAGAAAATTACGCTCGTTTGCGTTGCTTTTCAGACGCAAGAAGTCGACTCTTTACAAGTTTAAGTTATGATATTATTATTTTTATGTTGTTTGAATGCATCATAATTATTTAATGACTCTGGTAGTTTTGGCGCTAGATCTGACTCAGACACTACTTACTCGTAAAATTCTAGCGATTGAGCAAAGTGGTCATGGGACAACTGCTCAGAGAGTACTAGTCGTAGGTACGGGGGAAAGTATGACTTCTGTCTTCTCGTGCGTCTCTATATCACCATCAGCCTAGAGTAAGCCACTGCTGGACATAGGTCACTCATCGCAGGCCACTCAGCAGTCTCACTCGTGCAGTCTACTCATTTTTTTTCCATTTTGTTATATTATTTTTGTTTCTATAGTGTGCACTTGTGACATGTGCCAAATAAATGTATTTTCTTTCTTTCATTACGTGATAAATCTTACATAACAGCTACTTAAAACCACAATAAAACCTACAATTTTCCACTGTATTGCACGCAAGAAGAAACGCTACTTCCAAGAATATCTTGAACCTATTACTATTGGCCACGGCACACATTCGGACGATGGTCTGCCTGAGGACAGGGGCCGCCGCAGACAGAGTGTGCCGCAGAGGTACTGCCCCTTGACCTCGCAAGTTGTCGGGAGCAGACAGGTGGAAGATCATAGCTTGGGATACTACGTCGAACCGTGCTTCCTCGTCCAGTCTTATTAGGAGATAAGCTGCAACAAAGACTAGGTTAATATAAAAATGGCAGTTATTTAAACAAGATTAGTAAACAGAAGACATTGTGACATGTTGTAATCAGTGAACGGATAATCGGGCGCTTTTTATCTAAACTTCTTCCCGTGAAAAAATAATATGGACATTCCCTTCTGAATAAATAAGTAAACCCGGTATTGAATAATTTTGTAAAAAACAACTATAACAAACTTGTTGAAATTAAAGCAGTGGTTATTTTGATTTAGTATCTTTATTTTATTCAAAACAAATGAAAGTTCCATTAGAATCGGCTTTTTAAATAAAATAAAAAATTACAATGAGAGTTGACAAAGAGTTCTAACTATATTTTGTATGCGGGCATTTTTAGCAATCTCAGGAATTTCGAACGATTCCGGGATCCGGGATTCTGAAAAGCATGTCCGTATGATACTTTCGTGGGCATAAAAGTGAAGTTTAGGTATATTAGCACCCGATTATCCGATCACTGGTTATAATTAATCAAACAGTATACCTAATATTAGACATGATATGTGGTAGCTTTTGCTTTTATGTAATAGCTTACCCTACTTACTACAGGTAAGAACACAATATTTTACAGCGAGAGAACGTCGGAGTTTCTGGCCCGTTCGTCTCCAAGAACCTATTATTACGTTTTAAAACGCGCAACTTACTTCAACTTGTTGATTGATTCAACTTGGGTACATAACAATTTTTTTCAGGTTTACTTTTTTTTTGAAGAGTAGTAACTGTTAAAGCTAGTTTCATGAGAACCAACTATTCTCAGCTATAACAGGTAAGGTAAGAGCCGGCCAGTAATTAAGTCTAATAAATAATAACAACGCAATGAACTGAAACTGAATACAAAAGTTTCATTATAGGCTGAAGATACAAAACCTAGCATCTTGTATTAGACTCTCTGGCTGCGGTGGACTTCGATGGTAATCACCTCTATAGCCGAGAGAAAGGGGGCCTCACACCATGAAATTGTTTATGGTTTTATATTACGAACGTATTATTGCGGTTATAAGATTTTACGGAATGGGAAATATTTTTATCCAATTTTCATCTGCGCTGTTAAACAAAAAATACTGACGTTGCTCTAAAATTCGCGAAGCTGAACTTGGACTGCCTAATGAACTGTGAGCCGAGGTAGTCATTATTTGCAGCTCTGACTGACACAGTCAGAAGGGGTCGCTGCAGACCTCGCAGAAGATAGAAACCCAAGACCAATGGTCCACATTAGTCCTGGGGCTAATCCTGTCATGGGGAGAACGAAGACTCAGGCGGGTTAACAGTTTTAGTCACTAGATGTCGGCCTAAAAGAAAAAGGTCCGAGGCTCTTTTTAGGGTTCCGTACCCAAAGGGTAAAACGGGACCCTATTACTAAGACTCCGCTGTCTGTCTATCTATCTGTCTGTCTATCTATCCGTCTGTCACCAAGCTGTATGTCATGAACTGTGATCATTAGACAGTTGAAATTTTCACAGATGACGTATTTGTTGCAAAAAGCTGAATAATAAAAAAAAAAATTTGTGCCCGTGCCCATACAACAAACATGATTTTTTGCCGTTTTTGTAGATACGGAACCCTTCATGCGCGAGTTCGACTCGCACTTATTTTATTTCTATTTATTTATTAGAAAGGCCAGGTGCGTAGAACTCCCAACCGGCCATGCCTGTATGACCACATGTGTGAACATGAACGAGGCAAAAGGAATATGTAAAGATCGTAGCAGGTATCGTTCTGTGGGGTCTGCCTACCCCCATGGGTAAAAAACGCGTAAGATATAAGTATGTACGAATAATCTTCAGATTTACCAAACATAAGCGTTTTAAGTGTTTTCAAACACATTTAAAAACAATTCCTGTCATCATTTTCTTATTATTATACGAGTAGTTCAATGAATCTATCAATGAAAACTCATCCATTCATTGCCTCTATTGATTCATCTGTTTCACTTTCAGATAGAAGTTTTTGTTTTACTTTCATCTCGGTTATGCTTATTGTCATTCCAAGAGAAAATAATATAGGTGGGTAGTAAATTATGTAGTTTGTTTTGACATTAAAACAATTATTTGTAGTAGGCCATTCATTCGTGTGATAACAATTCTAATGCAATTCGACTGCTGATGTTTGTGTCTAAAAAGCCTTTTTGTGATTTCTTACTAAAACCATATGATTGAAACATCGATTAAGGATGCTTTACGACCGTTTTCAATAACTTACTCTAACAATTAACTGAAGGTAGCTATCTCAGATTAACAGTTAAAGTAACATTAACTGTTACTGCCGGTTCTATAACTTTATTGTCAAACGTCTATCTGAGATAAACAATAACTAACACCTCTAATCTAACCCTAGTAAGCGCATCGCTCCGAAGCGAATCTTGAATTTTCACTTTACAATTTTCATCATATTTCCTAAACTTAAAATTTATCGACTTATATCCTTTTGTATTAGCGTTTTTAAATATAAACCTATCGTTGGACATGACTTTCATTAATATATCTGCACTAATTAAAATTCACATTTTCATGTTACGTAATTATATCAAACAAAGGAGAATAGGCCTCGTAGCACAGGCATCTGCCGCAAGGTCCAATAGCCATAAGATGTACATAATTGAAAAGGGCTTTTTAAGGGGAACCTTTGCTACCAACACAACTTTTGTCAATTCGCAGTCCGTTCAGAGCTATTGAGCTAAACAGAAAACTAGTTAGACAACGAAGTTAAGTTTTCTTGGCAACCAATTAGGGTTTTTTGAGTAACGAATAGTAATAACATATTTAGTTATATTTGCCATCGTGGTGATATAATAACATACGCACACCTAGTGGATACAGCTCTAAACGAGACGTGCCGAATAATTACTGGTTGTCTTAAACCGACACCGGTACGAATGCTGTATCCACTTTCCGGCATCGCGCCTCCTCAAGTTCGTAGGACTATAGCCAGCCGTATCGAAATGACGAAACTACAAGCTGACTCACGCCACCCAATGCACAACTACGGCTCAGTGCCCCAGAGGCTGAAAAGTCGCAAAAGTTTTCTTGGGTGCGTGGGCCCGACTGGCCCAGTCAATTTCAACGCCTGCACAGCAAGATGCAATCCCTGGCGAAAACAGTTTAAACCCCCTGATAGCTTCGGCGATCCAATGGAGAGGCTTCCATCTGGGCACGAGTTGCCGTGGCCGACTTGGAAATCCCTAAACAGACTTCGAACCCAGGTCGGCCGAAGCAAAGATAATCTCTACAGATGGGGGTTCGTGGACGGCTCAGACCTCAAGTGCGTATGCGGTGTCTCCCCACAAACAATGGCCCACCTTCCATCTTGCACCGCATGCCCTATCACCTGCGCTCTTGATGACTTAATTACTGCATCAGAGAGCGGGGTTAACGTGGCTGAATTTTGGGCTAAACATATTTGATTTTTTTTTTTTTTGCCATCGATACGCTAAGAAGAAAAAGTAATAACATA
The DNA here is from genome assembly GCA_950022335.1 of Eurois occulta. Taxonomy (NCBI): domain Eukaryota; kingdom Metazoa; phylum Arthropoda; class Insecta; order Lepidoptera; family Noctuidae; genus Eurois; species Eurois occulta. Next base: position 12,104,653 of record OX465477.1, on the reverse strand, counting down.
TAATAATCCATTGCATAGAGCTTTTCAAGAAGAACCTTTGCTAGTAACACTAACACGACTTTCGCCAATTCGTATTTCGTTCAGAGTTATTGACCTAATTTATGTGTTTAATTGTTCACCGAAGTTAAGATTTTCTGAGTAACCAATAACAATAAGATATACACCGAAGGAGCTCGTGGTTTAATAATAACAGGCGCTCGGGTCGATCTTTTGGTTAAGGTGTGCTTGCCTAGATTGGTCTGTGGATGGGTGACCGTATTACATACCGAGTTTCTTCCGTGCCTCGGAAAGCACGTTAAGCCGTTGGTCCCGGCTGTAATTTGTAGATCTTTGACAGTTGTTACAGGTAGTCAGTGGCCCGAAAGTCTGACAACCAGTCTTACCAAGGATATCGTATTACCCAGTGGATCGACTGGGTTGTGGAGGTCAGATAGGCAGTCGCTCCATGTAAAATACTAGTATTCAGCTGCATCCGGTTAAGACAAGATCCGGTCCAAGATAGTTGGGAAAGGCTAGGCAGATGATGATACACCATTGGAGAGAGCTTTTCTATAACTTTTGATGCTAACATATATACAGTGGGTGAAGCCGGGTTGTGGATGATAATGATCAACTAGTTAGTGGAAAATAGATTAAAATATGATATAAAATATATTCGCCTGAGTCACAGGAAAAAAGAGTAAATTATAGCGTGACGTTTGACAGGGGAGAATGGTAGAAAAAAACGTATTTCGCCGACCCCAAATAACAGGGCACAAGGGCAGGAAGAAGATAATGTTCGCTTGTGTCACAAATATTTTCAAATATCTTGAAATCTCGAGTCTGGGTTGAAACAAGTGAAATCACAAAAATGTAAAAGACTTTACCATGATCATTTTTACATTAGAGAATGTTCTCCGAGTCATTTTGTCTATGGCGAGACGAGCTGGACAAAGCCAAGGATCAGTGGTCAACATTTGCCCTAGATCAAAAGAATTGGAAGTCATGGTGCCTTCGCCCAACAGTAGGATAGGATGACGCAGGCTAACTGACAGTAACAGTAGTAATATTTTATCTTACCAATAAAAATCGTCTTTCCAATCAAAATGTATTTTCTCCAAACACGTAACATCAACGTAGTCGTTGCCTGACCTACTGTTGACCGTTTTTAGACGTCACAGTCTTAACAATTGAAATGTGAAGCACGCGCATGCGCCATAAATCATATCACCTCAAAAGGAGTAAAATCCCCTCGAGTGGCAACGACATTGTCCTCTTTAACAGCTACCACAAAATGGCGTGGCGATATCGACTTGGCCTCAATAAAACTAATATTATGATCACGAAAGCCTACGTAATACCAGTTTGATTTCAATTAATTCCCAAGAAATTACATTTCATTCATTCGAAAAAAGTGAATTGTTTTGTCTTAGTGTATCACAATCACACGCGAGGTTTAGTTTGTTGTTTCTCCTCATAATTCTCCTGCTCTTATACAGATTCATTTGGGGTCGGCATGTCTTCTTTTTCCATAGGTACTTTATCTTATATGGATCGGAATGCTGGACTGTGAAGAAGATGGATGAAAAAAGATTGCATGTCGGGAGATGAGAATGTTGAGGTGGATGTGTGGTGTGACAAGAATGGATAAGGTAAAGAATGAGTATATTAAAGGAAGTTTAAAAGGGAATCGACTGTCTTGGTATGGACATGTGATGAGGAGGGACGAATCGCATGTGACTAAAAGAGTGATGAATATAAACGTTGATGGAGGGAGAGGAAGACCAAAGAAACGATGGATGGATTGTGTGAGGAATGTTTTTTTTTTATTTTTTTTACTCTTGACCTCAATCTAGTCCTGAGGACAGAGATGAGGTCGACGATGGAACGAGTTTACCCAGACGAAGCCTATTAACTCGCGACTTTAATAGATTGGGGTCATATGAACTTGGGAACACTGACGAAGGCAGGGAATTTCACTCCTTGGCTGTGCGCATAATAAACGATGTCGCGAAGCGTTTCGTGCGAATGTGTGGAACATCGACAAGGAATGGGTGATAACCCGCAGTACGTCTGGACTCCCGATGGAAGAAGGGAGATGGTGAAATGATCTCGTGGAGCTCTTGTGCACATGATATGAAAGATAAAGAAGTAAATGATAGCATGACGGTTGACAGAGGAGAATGGAAGAAAAAAACGTGTTGCGCCGACCCCAAATAACATGGGACAAGGGCAGGAAGATGATGATCTTATGAGAATGGCATGATTTCTATCCATAGTATCCATATCATCTCACTAGTCTTGTAGCCATCTACATTCTTACTCAAAACTTTCCTCACGTTGTTGTTTTAACATGTGGAATTTTATAAGGCGCTTGGGCTGGTGTCATATCTTGCTGTCAGTGGCGGATTTACCAGCAGGCTGAGTAGGCTGGAGCCTAGGGCGGCAGATTTTAGGGGCGGCAAATAAGGGGCCAATTTTCTTTTTTTGTCTTACAGAAATTAATATATTGGGTTTAAAAATTCTTTATTTATTCTAAAAGAACATACGTTGTTCACTTATCGAATAACTACATAGCTAAGGTAAAGTGTAGTCCAGTAGTTAACAGTTTTGTTTTCTTAGTAGGGAGGTACGATGTCGACATACGAGTGTTATTGTATGAATGACTAGTTTATATTGTTAACTTAATAGTTTTGTGTTGTTAGTGACGTACTGCTTGAGTTTAGCTTTAAATAAGTTTAAAGAAGATGTGTTCCTGACATCTGCCGGTAGATTATTGTAAAGTTGAACACCTTCGTACTTTATACTTTTCCTGCCATATTGCGTTCGCGGGGGACGCGTCTGTATTTGGTTAGGGCAGGCCTCCGTCACTCCATGTACTTGCGCGCTATAAGTGCCTACCGCCCAGCCGAGCGGTCTCGGTCCGCCGGCGGATCAAATTCAGTGCGGTTTTCGCAAGCGAAGCGCGCGCACGCCGTTCAATTTTAATAGTGCTGTTCGTTAGTACGCGTATTACGATGCCGTGTGGTGCCTTATGTGCTGTAGATGGGTGTAAATCAAGCAAAAGATGGGATAAACACCTAACATTTTTCCATTTACCTGTCAATGATTTCCATTTACCTGTCAATTTTTTTAAGTTGGTTAAATATTTTATAAATGATAAAATTTTTAACTGCCACATAAAAGTCAGAACATATTCACAGTTCTCAATAACATAGATAAAAAGTTATGTTAATTTAATTTTATCGAAGAGGCAGCCCTGCGATTACTGTGAATCGCGCGGTGCGAAGCAATCACTGCTGTACGCTTGAGCATTTAGGCGCATTTTAGCATACAGTGGTTGTTGACGCGAGGGAGTAGGCAATTATCGTAGTAAGTATTGGAAATTTTCTACTGAGTGAAGTATCTGGACTAATCTGTGGTTAGGGTTTCTTAGGCTGTATTTGGATGTTTTTGTGTTGAAGGATAACTGAGGCCATTTTCTTGCGGATGATGGCTTGAAACCCATCGGTATGGGTTCCCGGGATCATTCCTGATTCCAGATTTATAGACTGACTTAGTTCAAAAATGCAGACATTTTCAATGTCATCTTTCTTCTAAAAGAGTTTTGGTGAAACCAGATTCTGGAACATTTATAAGTCTATCTTCGTCTTGCGAAATCAGCATTAAAATTTGCAAAACATTTATCCAAACTTGAGTACAGCAGTTCGCATGGCTCTATGTACACCAGCAACAAACTGTTCGGGTAAGAATCTTTTCTTGCTTATAACTGGTGAAAAAATATCCGAGTTAAACCAAGAAAAGGTAAACGCTTTAAATTAGCTCTTTTGTGCATCGAGTTAAAACTAATTAACAAGATTCCATACGAACTTATAATTGATGATTTTGCGAATAGAAAATATCGGAAAAAGGTATTGTAAAACTTTCACAACTTAATTAGGTAATTGAATTTCATCACCACCATCAGCCGGATTGTTACCAGGTAATTGAATATAGTTTTTTAGTAGTAGGTACATAATTGCGGTTTTATTAGCTCAGAAATATACCCAATAACTATTTGGGTAATCTTAACAAAACCGTTGGGTTGTAAAAATAATCATATAGGAACTAACAGAATTTGTAGAAGACAATAGGGGCGGCAAATTTTGACTAGCCTACTGGCGGCAAATGTGAAAATCCGCCACTGCTTGCTGTTGTTACAAGAAGGCAAGAAGTCAAATCGAGGCAAGTCTTATTTAACTTTAAATACTTAATGGTTAATCCATCCAGCGGATTAGCATAGTTTGAGATGACTGAAGAATACTATGTTCTGAAACTGGCGGTTATCGACCACTCTGTCTGGCTGTAATGGCATTGAATGTAATGTGTATTTAAGTCCCACATCACATAGTAGTCTAGTATTACTTTAAAGTCACTCACTGTAGGAAAGAAATGGAGCTGTACAGGACATCTAATTCCATATCTAGACCACTCTAAAGTAAAAATAAAATAATACTACTATAAATAGAGGAGGCTGCCTCGTAGGTCTAGTGTACCGTGCACTAGAACTACGAGGCAGCCTCCTCTATTTGCCGTATATGCCCAGCAGTCGCGCGTACACTGTGTACGCGCGACTGCTGGGCGTGAGGTCCTGGATTCGATTCCCAGGTCGGGCGCAAAGTGTTATTGGGTTTTCCGCTAGGATTTTTCAGTAGCAAGCACGAAGCCTGGATTTTTGCCCGGTTGATTGCAATAGGCTCCTTTTAAACTACATGCGGCATAACTGGCGGAATGTGGGTGTACTATTAAATAATAGTACACCCATTTTCGCCAGTTATGAATAAGTCCTTCGTAAAAGTGTACCTGCACCTCTTGTCTAACCCTTCCGGTTATAGGCGTGATGTTATATTGTAAGAGGTGACGGTAACTTACCCATAAACCCCATAAAATGCACGATCGACTCAAAGTATGTAAGGATGTCAGAAGCATGAATTAACAGAGTCGGTTTCTGTAGGTTTTTGAGCAGCAGCGTGATTTCTTCCGTTAGTTGAGGAAAGCGGTACTCTGATTCCAGCAAGAAGTCCATTATTACGCAGAAACTGTCCAAAGTATCAACTCGCTAAAGTTTATTTTAAGGAAACCATAATTATAATAATAAAATTTTGTGACAATGACATACGAGTATGACAGCCTCCTTGATCAAGCAGTAAAAATGCAACTGCTGAGCGTGAAGTCCTGAGATTCAACATCACTAATGGGGTAACAGCTGCGCGATCTTGACGACTTCTATGTATTTCTTAGTAGCAGGCCCAAGTCTGATTTTCTGCTCGGTTGATGACTATAGGCTCGTCTCCTATTCCGTGTGGCTTAAAAATACCTGGCCAACTGTTATCGTATAATCGTAGTATAGGAATATGAGCCATGCATGAGTCAAGAGTGGCATGACTCTTCAATTTGAAACAGCACTCTGCTTGACAGCAGAATAAAGAATGGTCAGATTTTTCATGACAGTGATTTTTTTTGTATTATTTTTATGGTAAGTACCTACACTATGTTTCACCGAAACTATTTTGACAAATTTTTAGTTTACAACCAACATTTCATAAAGATATTTATTACACAAACTACTTATCCCGCTCTTTTTTTTAAAAAAAAACTCATTTTACAAGCATTAGTTTGGCAAATGCTTCTGTTTACAAATGTTTCACATGATATTTTTAAACATTTATAAATTTTTCGCCTAATATAATTTGATTCATTTGGCAAAATCACGTATATCCTAAATATCATTCTATAATAAATTTTCTAAACCAGTCACAAACGTGATCATGAAACTATGTATTAAAGTATCTAAAACTAAAAGTTTAACATACCTACCTACCTTTTTTTCTTCTTCGCTCTGGGCGGAGCGGAAGGGAGTGTCAGACTTTTACTGACTAAAAACCATCCATGTTCCTTCTTTTGCCCTTTATGTTCCAGGGCCGCGGTATCTCTTTCGAACAGTCCCGCAGCCCTAACATACCTACCTGACGGCTGACTTCCCTAAAGGCTCCCAATATCTATAGTTACAATGCCAAAGTGCAAAATGCCTACGATGTCAAATGGCGCTGCCGATTAATTTCATGACCGAGAGGCGCTGTACATTTTGTGATGGCGTTTTTTAGTACTATTGTTTTAGATAGTTTCGATTGTTTTAAGTGTACAAATTCACCTAAAGTCCAAGGTAAATAATAATAAAATTATATGAATATTTTCGGGATTCGATCGCGCTGCACTTGTAATAGGCGTCTGTAATAGTCGACGTATCTTCGTTACGCGGGGCTCCTATTTATGTTTGCAGGGTATATAATAAAGTAACACACGCAGGGGATCTGTCCGAATCGGGGAGCCCCGAGACCCGAGTACTCGCGAGCTCGCTTCGCTCGCTACAACTAAACAAACCTAAAATTACCGTTTTACCTATTTAATGAGTTGAATTTTTAGAAAATTACGTAATTAGTAATGCAATAAAAATTTAAGTACTTTTAAGTAAAACGATCTTATTTCAAACGTTGTTTTACGAGATGACATGAATATAAAATGAATTGTTTGTCAAATAAATCGTTACGATAAATCGTAAAGTTTATGTGAATTATTGTGTGAATTATTTGCTTGTTGTTGTAAAATGATGAAATGACCAACCATGTTTTTGCTAGTCGTTGCTTGTCAAATGAAAACTTGTAAATAAATGTTTGGTGAAAAGGCAGGATACCTATTTTTATAAATTAAAGTAAATCATTTCAAAGGATACGTATCCATTGGAACTAGTCTTAGCGAAGTCCCGCAGATGTGACTGTAAGCGATCTATCTGATGTTCCACCGTAGGACTTCCTACCATCGTCTCGATCATCTTGGCGATGTCCCATCCCCACGCTGGAGCGCACTCGTCGGTCCATTTGCGATCTGCAAGAAGAAAGTGATTTAATAAAAGAAGTAAGAATTTCTAGTCCCATCTAGGTCGCAACCGTGACTGCTGAGTATGAGGTTCTCGATTCGATTCCCAGTTTGGGTAAAGTGTTATGGGGTTCCGAGTAAGTGGTAAGGTAAGGTAAGGCGTGGTGGGTTAAGTGGGTTAAATTGGGTCTTCCATCATGAATTTCTCAATAGCAGCCAAGAAGTCGGGATTTGTGCTTTGTTAATGACAATAGGTTCACCCTTTATGAGATTTAAACATAACCGGCGAAATGTGGGTGTACTATTAGGGTACACCTCTGCCTAACCCTTCGAGGACTACAGGCGTGACGTTATGTATGTTATGATTATACAAATAATGGAGACTAAAAACGATGAAAGGATAAAGAAAGATGATAATAATTATGAGAATGATAAAGCTTGAAATAAGGTGTATTCTGAAATGATGGCTGAAGAACATGTAGCAGAGTGAATAAGACATACTGCATCCACTCCAAATTAATAAATTTGGTTAAAGTATGAGGACGATTAATGATGAAGAATAATATCACCCTACTCTCCAATCTCTTATACACCGTCAACTCGATCATCGAACTCGAAACGATTGGGACTATTTTTTTCAAAAAGTAACAATAAAAAAAACACGAAAGAATAAATTTAATGTTTTTTTTTGTGAAATAATGAGAATCGATGGATGAATGAATTTTTCAATGGGTATCGTTCGCATGTGTTGCCGATCGTGGATACGTTTTACACACACATATGCATTTGATTTCTCATTATTTCACAAAAAAAAACATTAAATTTATTCTTTCGTGTTTTTTTTTACTTTTTGAAAAAAATAGTCCCAATAGTTTCGAGTTCGATGATCGAGTTAATGGTATTCGGTTGACATGAACATGTTCCTTTCAATTTCTTTTATTTTATTGAAAAACTTTACGAATTTGTCTGGGAGTCCTCTAATCACGGCCGTAAAAATGAGGCAATTTTGTTAATTTTGGAGGGTAATATTTTCTTTACTTATTAGCTGCTGAAAATAACAGGCATGTGTCTACAGTAGACCATGAATAAATTATAAAAAAAATTGCTCTAGAGGCACTAAGTATTTAGGAAGAAAAAGGGGAATAGGAAACGTCGATTTCGTCAAAATTTGTATTTGTTTGTCTCTTAACTAAGAGATTAAGAATTAGGCTTCTCTAGTGGTCTCTCGAAGAACATATCATTAAAATAATAGCAAGATGGTGCACTAGGTAAGCAAAATAATCAATTGACCATTAAGATCTTTCAGAAATTGTCGAACAGTAAAAAACCTCCACAAACAACATGCAAAATACTTTGACGCTTTCTTGAAAATTAAACGGTAATTCTGCATTCAATTAATCAAAAGGAAATCTAAAGATGAACCACAAGAGTTATTAAGTCAGTCACGATTTTATAGACAATAAACATGCAACAATTATTCCGATTAGTTTTAACTAGCGATTTAATCGTCGTGTCCTCAACTCGAGTAGAAATCAAGAATGAAATTACTCAGCCTGGACTCGATACAAATAGATATATCGTTGGTAGTTACTATAAACAAAAGTGAAAGAGACTAACATTTCCTTGGACATTTCTAAAGTTATATTAAGAAGATCATGGTGGTATCCGTTCTTTAAATAATGTGAAGTACCTATTATAGTTATTTATCTTATTCAAGGGACTATTTTTTCTTTTGATGATAGAGTAAGATCTACATATATAATTATAATTAAGATCAAAATATATATGTAGATCTTACTCTATCTTACTTAACATAATTTAAAGAACGATAAATAGTGCAGTTTATTAGTTTCCTCAAGACGAATGGTGCATTGCAGCCCACAATGAATGACAGTTGAATATGCTCGTGATGCATACTTTATTGCATGAAAAGACTAACGTTTCAAAGTAAATTAGCATTACCTTGTAGTAATCGTACCGATGGACATTTTCATTTTGTGTACTTAGTGCAGTATGTTTTGACGTAAGAGGGCGCTGTTGGTGAACATTTTGTGAAATTGTCTGTGAATATTGTGTTGTATAAACAAGATGGCGGCGTCAGTTCAATATGGGCACGACCTTTAAACTTTTGAACGCCACTGTCACATATACGTGACAAGCAAGCGCGTGCACTGTACGCCAAACGACACAAATATGTGACAAAATGGTAAGTGAAATTATGGCTTGACGTGGACGGCACACGCATGAGTTTATGCTCTGGCGGTCAAAAGGTTAAGGTAAGCACCAGGGTAGCAAATTCAAATTTTCTTTCATTTTTTGCAATTTGCAGATCAGTGCCAGGTTGTATGTTGATGAAAATATGATTCGCGCAAGTAACACGTTTGTAGTTACAGAATAATCATTAAAATCATCAATAAACGTAAGAAAATTTGAATTTCGCGGGCCACCCTGACGCCCACACCTGAAGAACCAAGCTGCATTAAACAAACATTGGCAAAGGTGTGTTCGATAGTAATAATAAAACTGAGCGTTATCAGCCAGCAAATTAAACTACAAATAGTGAAACAATAGCCTCGCGCGTTTTCAGGTCAGGTCAGCGTCGTTGCACGAGAAATTATTATGATAGCTGATTAAAAGGGTAAGTGGGCGAGGGAAAGCGCACCATAATATAATAAAAGGACAATCGTCCTATTTGTTTACGTGCACTTTCATAAGTACTGCCTCGTCTGCTATTTGAAGGCATCGCGACTAAAATGAGTGATATAATATGATGCGGGCGCAACGAGTCAAGGTATAAGCCTGATAGAAACTCACTATAACAATGATATTGTAGGTGAAGATAGATTTTTTATTTCTTTTAAAAACGTTGCCCCACACTAGGAATTTCTCCTGTATCGTGGGTGCGTTTACAAACATTTAAACTCACATACACAAACAGCCAGACCCGGAACAACTATCTGCAGGCCATACAAATATTTGTTCCGTGCGGGGATCGAACCCGCGACACGCAACACAGCAGTCAATCGCTCAGCCACTGCGCCAACCGTGCCGTCAAGATGCTGATGATAAGAATGTAGGTGTAATATGAAACATAATAGAACATCAACACACAAGCATGTAATGTCTGAAGGGTTAGGCAGAGATGTAGCTAATGGTTCACCCACATTTCGCCAGTTATGTTTCAATCAAGCCCATGTTATTGAGGGCGAGCCTATTTCTATCAACCGGGCACAAATCCAGATTTCGTGGCTGCTACTGAGACACATGCCGGACATGGGAATCGGTCATCGGTTGTATATCAGGTATGTCCAAGACTTCAACCATAAAGAGATCCCTACATAATATGTATAACTAATTCCACCTTTATGCCGATGTGTCACATCTTTGTGTGTCCTAAAAACTTCATTGATCAGACTCGAAGCTAGAAACTTACCAAAAGGCACGGGGTCTAAATTTTTCTTGAAATTCCTCTTCAGTAAACCCTTTTTTGTGTATTGCTTGCCTTCGGGTCCATGGATACACTGGAAAGTGTCCGTAGAGCCAGACATAGACTCCGATATACTGAGATATTCATCTCTAGTGGCAAGTTCAAACTCTGCTAAACGAGTTGGCTTTTTATAGAACTTGGTATGCGAAGTCTGCTCAGACACATCTTTCCAAATCTTCTTCGATCTCTTCTTCTGTATTTCTAGTTTCGGTGATTGCTCTCCGGCTGCTTCCTCTTGCGAATCTTGCTTTAACAAAACCTCCACCCCCACATCGGTTTTAGCTGTACTGCTGCTTCGCAAATTTGAAGTACTTGTTGATTTTTGTTCAGCATTTGTCTTCGTACTCATGTTTTTATTTCTAAAATCTCATGTGAATGTGAAACTCTGAATCAGAAATATATCGTTGTAATTCAAAATTCCCCATGTCAGACAGAGTGACACACAAAACAGTGGACATTTTATTTTTATAAACTGTCATGTTATGTACTGTTATTTTTTCTTGTGAACTACAAATAGGTTATACCTACCTAATATAATTTCATGTCTCGTAAATGTTGTCGCAATCGATACTTAAGTATTAGAATTGGGTAGGTATTAAGTGATCCAATGGATTTCAAAGTATTAATGACATCTCGTTGTTTGAGCGACCAGCAGCGGGCGACGCAAATCGGTCAGGTCGCAGCGCCCGCCGGGCGCAGCTCCGCGGCGCTGAGACCGACTAGCGGACTGGTGGGAACCGCGACCACCGGACAGGCGCCCGCGCCCGCGAGCACGCTCACTGGCTGGCTCAGTCAGTCGCACCTCCACGCCGGCGGATAATGGACGCGCGCACACGCACACCGCGCTCCTACTAGTACGTACTCTACGATACTTCATTAGTTTTCCCCTCGAGAAAACCAAGTGAAATAAAACAATTTAACCGCGTCAGTGGACGAGTAGTGAGTGGATTTGTCGCCAGTGTTTATTTACAGCAGTATCTACACACGGTAAGTGTTGCCTGTTTATAAGATTTTCCTCAAATCGCGGCCAAACGTTTGTTTTGTTGACATTGTTGTTACGTATGTATGATAATGGAAATGCTGCGAGCGGCAAATGCCAAAGCCTGCTTTATTAAATATATAAGTTATTCATATTAGATACATAGGTACTCAATGCAATACAGAAGTCATTGTAAACAGTTCAGGAAATGAATGTTAGAATTATTTTGCTGATTGTTCGCTTTCCACTTTTTAATAAATTCCAAACAAAAACTTAGAAAACACGAATAATTACACAAGTTGAGAGTATACGAGTCGTTACTAAGACAAATAAATAATGGAGTCTAATAACAACATTACAGCAATTGCTGCTTGAATGTCAGATGTATGAATAGGGGGACTGTGACGCAAGTGGGTACTAATACTCAGTACTACTCATTTCATATTACCAAATGAACGAGCCACAGTGGCACTAATTTCCTTAAAGTTAATTTGTCATTAATACTGACGCTGAAAAAATGTACCTACCTAGTTTGTAGTCAACATATTAGGTATATACAGCTGTAATGATGTGTCATAGTTACATTTTAGCTCAGTTTGTTAGATTCTATGCAAAACGATCACTCGCTGTTCATACACGCAGTAGGTACCTACACACCGCACCTGTGCTTGTCAAGTAGTAGTAATAACATAATATATAAGTATCATAGCAAAGAAATAACCGCTGCGTTACGTAAAACTCAAGTTATTTTTATCAGTTTACTAACAAACAGAATGCTACACCAGCTGTCTAACTCAACTTTTTGCGGGAATTTACAAAAAGTAAGAATCCACAACATTCATTTTATCGAGGTTAGGCATTCGAATGACTAATTAATTAAAAAGTTATGTAAATTATCTTTATTAAGGCCAAACTAGGCCACTGTTTATACTATTTTAATAATAAAAACATGGTTTTAATAATATACTATATACATATAATTATAATAATATACTAGTCTAGTAAAAATATTCCTTCTTTTATTTTAATAATTTATACCAATTCGTTAGACTCATATACTCGTAGCTCTTATGTATAGATACTAAAACTGCATAACTAATCGTCACTTTATTACAGTATCTAGGTAGGAACCTAATCAACAGGACCAATAATTGCTTAACATTTATGTTTTACAACTAGAACTAAGAAACAAGAACTTTGACCAGAATAATCAGGACATGACATTACCTAAGTTTTGGCTAAGCTTTCTCGTTTTTGTTATTCAATGATACGACACGTTAAAGATTGTAAAAGATATTCATCCATTTATCAAGAAATGAAACGTTTTTCCCAAACTTCTTGACTTGTGGGCAAATGGTGTCAAGGTCGCCAAAAAATCGACGCTACTGGCTGGACTAACTTGAAACTTGTATGGTCAGCAAAACCCATACTGTGTATTTTCACCAATCGCCACTGAGACTCGCTTGCTCATTATATTGAGCAAATAAAAATAAAATTACAAAAATTTAAAAAAAGTGAAAAATAACTTTACGTTCTCAAGTCGGAGACTTTTGTTTGTTTGATTTAGTGTTTTCGTCACCGACTCCTGAAGCTAAAGTTATTTTTTCACTTTTTTGAAGTCGGTTTTATTTTTAGCAAAAATGTTTTTTTATTTTTCCCTTTTTAGTTGTAAAATCCTATACAAATATTTGCTATGCATTTGTTTTTACATTGTTATACATACATTCATGGCAATAGGCTTATCCTCAATAAAATGGAACTTAACATACCTACCTGTCGAAATGTTTGTGTACTGTACACATCAGCGTCACCCCTCAGAGCATACAGGCGTGATGTTATATTATGATGTAGTGTAAACAATAAACATCCAAGCGATTGCAGCAATCACGACAGGTTTGCTGTCTATTATTGAAGAGTTCCGTTCCATATTTCCGAAGCCCATGATTAGATCATGACAATATTTCTATGGGACCAACTTGGGAGTTTCGAATGAAATAAAGAATTTTGAAAATCGGTACACAGTTAATATTTTAATAAAGAATTCTCCTCCAACTCCTAACCGTTTACGAGTTGTATCTTCCATCATTAGCTCATCAAATATGAGGTGATGACTCCGAGATACATATACTTTAATAGCTTTAGAAAAAACATGTAATATGTGCCTATAAAATTTGAGGGTTGCCCTCGATTTCCCTTGGATTCCATTATCAGATCCTGTCATGATGACATCTTGGGAGTATACTCTTCCGAATAAAAAAAAAATTGAAAATCGATCTACAACTACAATTGACTGAGATATCGGTGAACATACACAAAAAACCTCCTCCTTTTTGAAAGTCGGTTAATGAGTTCTGAAGAAGACCTAGACGACCCTCTAGAGGTGGAAGGCTGAGGAGAGGGTGTTGAGACGTAGCTTGGGAGAAGCCTATGTTTAGCAGTGGACTGCAATAGACTGAGTTGATCAATTCAATGACAAGGCTTATACAAAAAACAGAAACTGCCATGATAATTGACTCGAACAGCATACAAAAGCCTCCTTTGCTAAAATACATACTATAGACCTGCTTGCGACTCAGTAAAGACTAAGAAGCACTAGAACGTTAGTCACGTTGGGTCGGCTTTATAAAAAATAGTAGGTATAAGGTACTTAGCCCTTCAATCTGAAAATCTATTATTAGAGCTAAGGAAGCCGAACCTAAGGGTCACTGGTCGTATAACCTAACGATCTGGCAAGATTTGGACGTTGATGGTTTATGAAGAGATAAACAAAAATTTAAATGCATCAGCAAATCTACAGGTCATCTTCTCGGCAAGAGAATTGCTCATAAACATCATCAGCTCAGCCTATCACAGTCCACTGCTGGACTAGTCCACTCAAGCTGCACCACACCGCCTTACGCATCAAATCAGTCCCAGTCACCTTTTAAGGGGCTGTCTCCACGAGCGAGAGAATCGCGGCGATATTACGTATTTGTATGGGATAATATCGCCGCGATTCTCTCGCTCGTGGAGACGGCCTCTAAGAGAGTGTATAGAAATACGTGGCACGGACGATAATATCGTCGCGATTCTCTCGCTCGTGGAGACAGCCCCTAAGGTCCTCGGTTCGATATTTACCGTATGTTTTGTCAAGGATCCCTAGCGGAAGAGCAAACAAGTTGACCGCATATCGGCAACTATAAGAATAGCTGATGCCGTGGTAAAAATGCGAGCGAGTCAGCAAGGTGTTGGCGGATTTTAAGGGCCAGAATAACCAAATTGTGATTTGATGGCGCTCGTTTTACATATTTTACTGCAGCACTCACTTTGTAATTAAAGTTCCGATCAACGTTTAGAAAACGTATTTTAATGGACGTCTCTGATCAAATTGTGTGCTAAAATTAATCAAATATTCACCGCATGTGATACCATATGACAAGCAAGTCCAATTAGATTAGTCAATGATTACAGACTGTAAAAGGCAAGGTATGTCTATATATTTGTCCAGTGTCCAACAGTGCCTTACTTAGATATTTTTGGTTTTTAGTTAGTGCACCTTATAACTTAGAAAGTAACTTGCAACGTGTTTTTTTTTTGTTAATTTGTTAATAAAATTCTTTTCTATTTCATATTTTCTTTGGCCAAGTCAGACAGATTTCTTGACCAAAATATAAGACCTGGTCCTCCTGGGTCGTTTGAATTGAACCACTGTGGCGTAAAGCAACCATGTCTTATTATTTTAGTCTGTTGACCCAACAAATAGCCGTAGTTCAGAATTCCAGGTAGCGTGTGACATTAATGACAGACATAGAACTGTACCAGTGCTAGATAATACTTATTATCTCATGTAATGTAGGACTCCGAGCGGTGCGTAACATATCTTGATCTCGTATCCCTAATGAGATTCAATACTGCTAATGACCCTGGTGTAATAGCTTCTATATTATATGAGTAAGAATCTTAATAATGAATGTCTCGTTTATTTATGTGACAATATATGTAGTGACAATTACGTCCGTAGCTCATCGATACATCTAAACTTTAAAGTATTAATTTAGAGGTGGAATGACTGGTCACTGTCATATTAGGGGGGGGGAATAAAATTGTCTGCTTCATTGCGCAGGTCACTAATGCAATGTCATTGACACATTGAATGAAACAGTTGGTTTTTGTTACACAAAATAGCAGTTTTTTGCCAAAAGAGTGTCTTCTGTCTGCATCTAGTCCACTTATTTGCCTAGATTTTATATATATACCTATGCGTGTATTTAAAGTGTTCGATGTATTTTAAATTGTAGCGCCATTAGTTGATTGTCCAATGCTTCCGTCTGATTTGTAGATGCTTCGCGTGTCAATAAGGGTTCAATTCAGACTGCTATAAAAGGCAGGACACGATGGATTGCCTTCAGTGGTGGGTACCGTCTCAGCCCTAACAGACGGGGCTGAGATTTTATCCACCTATTAAGACTTATAGACTCAAAGCTAGGCTTTGTAGTTCAACTTTGGAAAAAAGCTTTGGCTATTCAAGAAATGAGCGAAAAACTTTTTGATTTTAACAGTCTATGAAGGTATATGTGTATTTTTTTCGTGGTTATTTTCTTGGCTGCCTCGTTAGTATAGTGGTCGCAAGCACGACTGCTGAGCATGAGGTCCTGGGTTCGATTCCCAGGTTGGGCAAAGTGTTATTGGGTTTTTTCATCAGGAATTTCTCAGTAGCACCCACGGAATCTGGATGTGCGCCCAGTTGATGGCAATAGGCTCGCCCCCTATAACGTAGGACTTAAACATAACTGGGGAAATATGGGTGTGCTATTAGATACACCTCTGCCTAACCTTTCGGGGATTAAAGGCGTGATGTTATGTTATTTTCTTTTTCAGAATTTGTCCTTTTCAAAGACATTCAAATATGAGCAAGTCTTTTTAATCTCTTTGGTCCTTTTACCTGTTTTATCCTGTACCATAAAAATCCCAGTCTTAACTCCATAATAAAAGTTGACGTCAGTGACAATCATGACTGTTCAATTTTTATGACCGCACACACACAGTAAATTGTTTTATAAACATTGATTTGTACGAATCATGCGCCGGCGCGGGAAAAGTGGAAACTATTTATTTCCTGGTAACTGTAATGTAGTGTTTTTTTTTTAATTTATCAAAAAGTATGGTAAAACAGGTTGGTAATTATTGAAAAATATGTTTGTTATGGAAATAATTAATCAATTTTCAAATTTCCCTTTATTATTTCAAATTATTTATAAAATTAGTAACGTTCTGTAAGTAGGAATAGTGGAGGTACTTACATACAAAACTTGGCTTGTCCTTATAACCTACTACTTTTCATGATGTAAGGGTTTCTGAACAGTCTACTTGCCTTATATAGGCTTACCGTATTTTTGGCCCCTAGGCACGTCACCGTAAGGCATTATGAGTGTCTCCGTAAGCCCGCCACACTTTTCCCCAACCACCGTAACTCCTGAAAGCCAGAATCAACAGCGGCGACCACCAGAAAAGCGCCGAGACAATGAAGCTCGACGAAGTACCTACCAGAGAAACAATTTAACTGTCTTGGATCCCGCAACGAAAGAAGGAACGAAACGAAACCAATAAAACGAAACAAAATCTACTTACGAAGACGACGAAGTAGCTCTCGTTTCGCTTTTCGTTTTTTTTTTTTGCAATGTTTTAGGATATTTAGGATATTATCGTGGAGATTTAGGTAGGACTGACATAGCCCTCCGGTCATCCAATCCGGTCATGACCCTTCGGTCTTTTCAGATGTAGGGTACCCATGAAGATTTCCCCATACCAAGAAAAGGGAAATTCAATAAGAAATCATGTAATTCAATCAATAACAGCGTATTGGTAAATTAAAACCCTGCTTTGCCCCTACAAATCAGGGATTTATTCAAGCATTTCCAGCGGTCCACTTTAGAAATGATTATCTATAGTCGACCGCTGAATCTCCTGGAATCGCGCCAATACAATTGTTTCGTAACTAGTAGATAATAACTAACTCCTAAGCAAATCAAACACGTTTATTCTTGGTGTAAACTAACAAAGTGTACACAGTTTCTCGTTGTTATTGCTTTAAAACGATTCATAATTTTTTCTTTTTCTATTCCATTTTGATTGGCTTGAATGTTTATTTAACGTAGAAATGATTTTGTAAGTAAATTGAATAATATGTAATATACTCAGTACTCACAGAGGTTTGTTTTACGTCCCATTCCCCATTAAATCAACAAGGGAATATTTTTGACAACTTAGATAAGTTATATTCCACATAACCTCTACATTTGACTTGATTACATGTGCTGAGTGTAGTTGCGAGTCAGTGCTAGGGAGGTGCTCCGTCGAGTGCAGTTTCTGCTCTTTCTTAGCACTGTCTCGCCACTAAACTCTGTGTTCCTTAAAGACAAAGCCTAATTAAATGACTATAAAAGGTAGATTTTTACATATTCCTGTGCTTGTCCCATTTTACTTGGTAGTTCGTTTCTTCCATTCTCCCGTGACAGACTTCACGGTACTCGTATCATTACTCGCCATGATCCGTGGGAAATTCAATCTGATACCGCGATCGGTGGAGACAAACCCCTTCCTAGTACTTACTCCTTTTTAACACACCATCTATTAATCTTTTCTCTGGTCTGCCACTCCCTCTCTATCCATCAACATCTTCTTTTAGTCATACGAGGTCTGATGACGTTTACTTCTCAAGTCATTGCCCGCTGATCTGTTTGCCTCCAAACGCTTGGCGCAAAGCTCCCAATAATTTATAGAACGCTAACGATTTATAGATGCAGTCAGTTCACAGCTCACCTAGTTCTAAACGGAGTGTTTCAATATTTAGTGTAACTTTATTTAGATTTAGTAAACTAACCACACACATCACATCCCGTTTAACTCCGGGATAAAATTTATGGGGTCGGTTGTTATCTACTTACTAATATTACGAAGAGGTAAAATTTGTTTTGTACGGAACTAATGGTCCAATTCTAAAATTTTTTTCATTGTTAGAAAGATACATTATTCGTAGGTAAAATTATCTTTATATTATGCTTATAAGCCGATCTATCACAATTTTTCGGGTGAAATGCTAGTAACTGATATATTAAGTAAATCGAGCTAACAAAACGAGTAATTTGTAAATATGTTTAACACTTTAAGCACAGAGTACAGAAGGGAAGCTAATGCCATGGGCATTTTCTACCAATCAACCTTTGGGTTATGCAGAGACAAACAGCAAATCCGAAAACATTATCGTTGTTATAATACTGCCAGCTCCCCAAGTCCTACAACTTTTATGTAATAACCGGATATTTGAACCACATTAAGAATGTTGCTTCAAGGAAAAAAAATGAAAAGCATCTACTCGCTTAAGTAAGAAGTACAATCAAATTACGTTAATAATAATCAAAACTGGAGGTAAATACTGTAAGCATTGCATACTACACTACTATAGAAATAACACTGCACTGACCTTACTACGTTTCCGTCAGGGCCAGTCGAAGGTACGGGCAAAAAATGTCTTAGATATTAACTAGCTATTCAAAATATTAGGGAAATAAATAGACTAATTACTAAATAGTTGAAATACTATCCTTTCGGTAGATCCGCATAATATTATTGACCTATTTTCCTTAACCTTACAAAAACATTGAAATAGCATAGGTTAAATTGGTGTCCGATTTTAGTTTTAAATTATTCCACGAGGAATGGCACTGAAAGTGAGGAGTTGAGTCGTGAAAATCATAAAACGAGGCTAACACCCGTATCTATAAACAAGTCAAAGTGTCTACTTGAGTAAAAGTCATTATTTTAGATACTATTTTTATTCTGTAGTTCAGTAAATTGCTTGAAGTTGGAACTGTCAAAAGTTACTAGTTATTCTTTGGTTTGCTTTCTTTGACGGTTCTTACTTCGTTTAAATCCTTGTCTATTGCACAAAAATGGTTGCATAAGTAATTACTTAAACTCAATTATTTACCTACTTCAACTTGACCATAGGGTGTTAGAGGCTACATATAATTGAATACTGCACAGCACGTGTATGAGTACCTACTACTTATGTACTATAAAGCTACCATTTACAGTTATTATCTTTCTTTAACTCGAATGTGGCTGGCGGTTGAGAGGATGTCATGCTCACTCAAATGTCTCGCTGATGGTGGCGCGTGTGTCGGATCATTTAGTTCCCTTCAAAATGGTTGAGTTGAATGGTGCTGATCCATGCGTCATGTTCGTGAAGGGGCGCCGTCAGTAGGGACTGGTTATCTCCTAGCTGCCATTGTTTATTTTAATTTTGGATTAAATCGCTAACTCTGGACGGTCTTAACTTGCACTTCTTTCTACATCGTTCACATAATATAATATTATACATAACAATATTTTGATTTAAAAGAGTGTCCATGGTGTTTCTTGCCCATTCCACAGGGATCTACGCTTTGTAATGTGCAACTGCAGTACTTTCTCAAGTTATTATGCTTTATGACTGTGAGTGTAGCTTCGTTTATTTTTTTGTTTTATTTTGACATTCAAACGTGCCTGTAATGGTCTAATTGAAATAAATGCTGAGTTTGACAGACATAAAGTCTAAAATAAGACTGAAGCCACCAAAGTGTTTATTAGGTACTTGCAAATAAATAATTGTCCCATGTCCTTCGAAACGATACCTACACTACGTCAGCGACTTATCAAACACACGAGTCATAAAGGAACTTCTGTTACCAACCTAATGTCTTCTAATGGAGGTTTAAGGTACGGTATTTAAGTAATCATTGTCCAATCAGTAATCACCAGATCCACACTTTGCAAACAGCTGTTATCCTGATCCAGGTCACTGAGGGGAAGTCGTTGCCAGACAAACAGGTCAACCAACTATTGTGTGAGGTGCAATATTTTGCATTTAATGTTATTTTTCTGCCACTCCATTCAGCAGTAAGAACACAATAAGACACAATGGATAGGTTTATTCCACAACTCGAGGGAGACTTGACAACACGCAAGAAAACACACAAAAGGGCTGTTTCTCATAGGAGTTGGAATCTGTTTAAGTCCAAGTAATAACCAACTGTCCTTTTGTTCTTTCTTGCTTTCGCTGCATCAATTCGACTCCTTCAGTTTACACAATTCAATGATAGAAGTTATTGTCACATTATTATTCAATTATTTCATTCGTTTCTTTCTCTACGTCACGTCAAAACGTTAGCTGAAAAGCTAAAAATTACGAAAAAAATCAAACATTATATCGAACCAAAAGTGTAGACTAGCTAGATTCGTCATTATCCCTGCTCTAGCCCCATATCACTAGAGTTTTCTTTTACTCCTTTTTCTTTGAAATCTTTCCTCATACAATCCATCCATCTTTGTTTGGCCATCCTCTCCCTCTCCATCCACCACCCTAGGTATACAGGGTGGAAGGGACCGACGCGAAACCGGTTACTACTTATTCGGTACATCATTTTGAGCCCCCTACATAGAAATTTTTCATCTGCTAATAATAAAAAAACAGCTGTTTCCTACAAAAGTGCAATACCTTGTAAGCGCTTTCGTGTCGGTGTCCCGTCCACCCTGTCTACCGTGGATACTGCATAAAATACCGAAATAAAGGCAGTTAGTGACAAAATTGTGGCAGAAAGTGTTTGTTCATGTGTCCTGACCTTCTGTCCATTACCTCTATCTTTGTTGTATCAGAGGAGCCGCTAGCACGAGATAAGTGGCTTGACTGCATGATTGACATGTTGTTCCAAGATTATAGACCTGATAAACGTTGAGAATACCTCGATCTGTCATGATAACACCTTCTCTTAGATAGTGTGCCGAAGCAATGGACTGAGGACGACTTGTGTGTGCTTATGCTTAGTGCTAATTTTTAACAAATATTTGATGTTTGAAGTTTTTAAAACGAGTGGCCATGGCGAATTACTTGAAAAGGTAACGTTAATTTATTTTTGGTTAATTTTGTAGCTGTTTTTTGTGTTTCTGTTCTTTCTTTTTGTATCTTTTTTTAATAATTTGATGATAGGTAATGTCGTTAAAATATAAGTAAGTTATATCTTAATACTAACGTATGCTTGGACTATATCTATTTAGTATTAAGGGGGAAGCGCCATTCTTCAAATTCAATTTTTCTTATGTTTTTTGCAATTAGCAACTCAGTGTCAGGTTGTAAATATGTTGTTAAAAGTATGATTCGCGGCAAAGTATCAAATAAATGGTTTTACAGAATTATAACCATTAATACAACCCTTTAAGTTCATTTAAAGCCATTGAATGACTTTTCAATGTAATAGTCATCATTCAATAGTCATAGTATTAGTCATCATTCAATAGTCATAGTATTTCGCGGGCTACCCTGTCGTTTTCACTACAGTACTTAAGTGTGACCAAAATTAGGTCACCGTGTGCTCTATTCTTTATACAACGGTCATTGTGTAATAAATGTCTTTATTTTCAGTTATAGGTACCATATTATCACCATATTCTATTAATTTATTGATTCTAAAAACTGGTTCGATATGTTGCATAAGAAATTAGCATTGCATGCTCTTTAAGATAAAACTAAATTAAAACAACTCGTTGAATATTATCTGGTCGTTTTAAACTTGACTTGCCTAGTATGTCCGTGTCGCCTAATTATTATTACATACAGTTCGGTATCGAAATTCTGTATGTGCATGTTTAAGGTAAACTGGAAAAGCAACAACATGAGGTAGGTACTTTACTGAACAATTTGAATCATACTTAGGTTACGAATACTAAGTAAGTAGCAAGCCAGCTACGTTTACGTTATTTTACTAGGTGAAGTAGGTAACACATGTTCTAGACCAAATGACAATCGCCTTAAAAACTAATCAGCATTGGTGTCCACACTTGTCTTATACAGCAGTGTTATTTTAAGCCATCAGACACACGCGACAGCCACGCGTGGGCAAGTGGGTATCTATATATATCTTGCCAAACAAATAACACACGCTAACCAATTACGAAACAACCGACTTACCTTCACAGAGGTCGCTAATGTAGGCAGACATTATAACGAGGGTTGCTAGACTAATAAAATCGAATTTATATAAGTGTAGTAGCACTGTAGACTGTAGATAGTACACATAAAGTTGTGTTTTTGTGCGAAAGCAGGTGATGAAATCTTGCAACAGTTTTCACTAATGAAATATACGCCAGCACATCTAAAACGCGTTTAAAAGCTGTATGTGTCATAAATGCTATGGAATGACACAGCTCTTGAACGTCGTTTAGACGTGCTAATAGCGACCAGTTTCTTTGGTAAAATGCTGCCTTACTCTATCCGCTTTTTCTCATACCCAGTTTTGTGTCCCACTGCTGGGCAAAGGCTTCTCCTTTCTCCCTCCAAACCTCTTTAAGCAATTTCTGGCCACGCTTGCCCCGAGAACATGATCATCACACCACCTTCGCCACTTCACAATCAGCTTTACAAAG
Source organism: Eurois occulta (assembly GCA_950022335.1). NCBI lineage: Eukaryota > Metazoa > Arthropoda > Insecta > Lepidoptera > Noctuidae > Eurois > Eurois occulta. The sequence continues at coordinate 12,081,860 of OX465477.1, read as the reverse complement.
TAAATTGCACAAATGTTATTCTGTGTTATAAAAAATAACATTTTTGCAATTTACTTCATCATTTGAAATTATGTTTGATGAGATGACGAGTATTAAGAAGTATGAAAGAAGATGACATACATTGAGATCCTTACCACAATGTATTTGGGCTCGGCGAAGCAAAAAATAATTTCAAATCTTGCTCCTGCCGTTGCAGGAGAATGATTTGGAATTATTTCTATTCGATGTTAACAGTTACGAATTGAGTTGATTAATTCTGAAATTAACGGGGAATTGAGAGAAGTGGCTAAAAGGCTTTGCAGAGAAATCAATTGATTTGGTAAATAGACTTGTTTCATAAAAGACGCTTGACACTTTGTTTCATTTCTGTTGTAAATGAAAATATTTTTCTAGATCAACTTCAATTTAATGAACATGAGCTTAGGTTTACACTGTAGACAACCCTACCCTACTAAGCTTAATTCATATCTTAGACTTACTAATTAACTTTTTAATGTTGTATGTAATCATTTTATTTGATAAGTTTCTCCAAAGTGAAACTTGAAAGTAAACGTTAAGGTTCAAGTTACGCAATTGTTAATAAATCGTCTAAAATTATGCATAAAACATGTTAAACACTTTCAATGTTAGGGCTCTGTAGGAATATTACTTTTACTACGTAAGTTAGTATAATGTGACACTACATTACTTGGTGACTTGTAAAACTTTACCTAAGTACGTATAAGTATAGCATAACCATGTAAAATGCTTTCAAAGTTATGATGCCATGTGACTGGGAATGTAGATTCATATTTTTGTTTAAAAATAGAAAAGAGCCTGTAACTAAATGAAATAAATTCTTTTTTTTTTATTTTTTATTTTGGCACATGGCCAAAATCGGACCTTACGCCGCCATCTTGTTTTGAGTTTCCTTTGTTTTATCTTTCGTTGATGCTACCTTTTGAATAAATCCACAATATAGTCAGCAATTTAAACATGCAGACTCATGTGGATGAAGCATATTTTTATCGTCGTCAATAGTCATACAGCATCATATCATTTCTATGTATCGCGACTGCTAAATCCTCACAAGCAATTCAAGATGAATGATATTGGAAATCACAAATCTTAATCTGTATCTCGTAATTCAATTTGTACCAAAATGCCTTTAAACGTCTTGCAATTATTTCAATGATTACAAAATATACGGACAGCATAGCTGGCTAGTGTCGCATTTCGTCCGTAATATCAAGTTGCTTGTCCAAGTATAGAGCGACCAGTGTTGCTTGGTACTTGGCAAGTTGTCACTTACCACCAATACGTAAGACTTGGTACATTTTAATGTTGTTGATTATTTCGCCGAGTATCAAGATGTTTTGGTCGCGCTGTAAACGAACTGCAAGGTGGTTGAGTGATATTTGGAACGTACGACAAACAGAGAATACGCATGTATCTCGATACTATTTATAAATAATTTCCGATACTTAATCCTGGCGTGGTTGAGATCCAACCTTGGTTGCGATTTACAAGGAAATTGCTTCACTTTTTCATTACTCAAATTAAGTACCGGATTGTCCGAAGTGTTATTTAAATTACAACTGCAAGCCAGTCAATAAAATCTACCTAACTTACATAAAATTCCCATAAATAATAATTATCCATCAAAAATATAATTAATTATTCACTTCCCTTGAATACTTACCTCAGTCTGTAATCTGTATACAACACAACGACCTTATTACCGTGGCTCCATGTATCAAGATAGAACATTACTTTCAAATAGAACATGAGGCTTGTCATCAAAGTCAAAATAATAATTAACAATTTCAAAATAATCTTCTCGTTAGCCGCACGAGTTCTGTGAAAGGATGTCCATTGCACAAAAGTTACTCAATTACTCTGAATACTCTGAAATAGTTCGCATTAAACGAAATGTTTGCATACAAATGGTGAATATTTCGATGAGAACTGAGGAATCTTATGCAATTACACGAATATACGTATTGCTTTCACCAACGAAGTATTTTGTTACAAAAGATTGCGTTTAAGCTTTGTTTATTACTACGACTACCGTTGACTTACTTATTTCACCGGTTTGAAAGATGAAGGTGAAATATTTCTTCAGTTTTATAACTGTTTTTGTTGACTATTTCATAACAGTTTAACAGAGCCTTACAATCATTAATCAATGGTCTAATACCATAGGATAAATGACAACTTACTACCTAATAATAGTCGTATATTAAATTATGTAGTACTTTTAATTACGTTTTATATTCAGGCTTTAACAAACACATATCTTTATTAAAGTTATAACTTGCACTAAACAAAATAATAGTACATTTTATAAGTGGGAAAAAAAGTAAGATATAAGTGGGAAAACTTACTTTGTTATTGCATTCGAGGCGGAATTCACGACCGAGCCGCAGGCGAGGTTGTTATGGACTTATGGAGTTGAGAACTGCAGTAACATATGCCGTGTGTCAAACGACGTTTTTCAATACACTTTCGAAGAAATAAAATAATAGAACGAAAACTATTTTTCGCATGAATTATTAGGACACTATGATTTTTTTTCTGCGCTTTGCTTTCGCCAGGTTGAAAAAGAAGCAAAGGTATGAAGCCGCTAAACAGCCTAATATGAAAAATAGAAAATTAAAATATTTTCGAATTCAGAACACAAAATAAACTGTTAATTTGTTCATAAAATTAAATATTTTTTAAATAATCATGTATATTTATGATATTCTATTTATTAACACAATAAATTTAAATATTCAAAATATATTTAAGCCGTAAAGACGCATGTTTCTTTGCCGAGATTAAAAAAAAACAATCACCGCCGACTAAAATATATTGAACCAATTTGGACTTAATTAAGTACTTAACTAAGTATAGTTATCAGTGGAAATTTTTATTTCCGCACACGTTGTGTTATTATAAAAAATATCCACATTGTGTGAAATCCATTGCATTTTGAACCTAATCGTAGTGCGATAAGAGCCAGTTTTCGAGGAAGTGTATTGAAATAGTACATTTGATATAAGTGGGGAAACTTTGTTATTGCATTCGAGGCGGAATTAACACCCTAGCTGCAGGCGAGAGCGTTATGCAGCTGAGAGCTGTCAAATTATTAGGAAACTATGATTTAAGTTGCTTTTTTGCGTACTTTGCTATCGCCAGGTTGAAGAAGAAGCAAAAATTCAAAATATTTCCGAATTTAGAACACAAATAAATGTTAATCTGTTCATAAAAGTAAATATTTGTTTTAAATAATCATGTTTATCTATAATGTTCTATTTATAAACACAAAAAGACGCATATCTCTTTGCCGAGATTAAAAAAAATCAATCTCGGCCAACTATAGTCATTGAACCCATTTGGACTTAGTATAAGTATCTGTGGAAATTTTCATTTCCGCACGTGTGCGGAAATAATATATAAAACATCCACGTGTGTGAAATACATTGCATGTTGAACCTAATCGTAGTGCGATAAGAACCAATTTTCGAGAAAGTGTAAAAAAAAATACTTAGGTATTTCAAGAATTGTTTAACAATAAAACAAAACTTGATAGTTACCTAATAGAATATACAAATAAGCTAAAGAATTTCTTACGTAAAACGGTGCCGGTAGTAGTAAGACAAAAGGTATTATTTGAAAAGGGCACTTGTGTAAATTTCATTGACCCGATCGTACGGACTGCAGCCCAGAGCAGTGAGGTATCAGATGTGCGCACACCGGGCTTGAGAACTACACTGCTCTCTTTAAGAATAACTGTTTGTTTGCTTCCATTAATTAAAGTTTTATTTTTAGAAATCTATAGTACCTTCTGAGTTAAATTCTGATCGACTTATCTGGGGTATAACGTAAAACAAACCATGTTCCTTAGAAATAATTCCTAAAGTAACACCAAATAAGACTTACTTACTATGTTAGGATTCTACCAAAAAAACCAACTTAATTAAAGTTATGGGCCAATTCCGGTCCGGAACGCCACCGAGACTTCACTATCCAATGGTATTTACGAATATTTGCAAGTTAAACCAACAATCTTTCATCTCAATAAATAATCTCGACATGACTTAGAAATTACAATGCAATTTGAATAGAAATCGAGCGAATCTGTTGCGCCACTTATTGGTGCAGTGGGCCATGATAAAGCAGTAGTCCATGCTGGCGCATACTCGAGAGCTGCTGGACCATGGAGGACTGTTCACATGTGATACTTTACTGACCAGACAGTTAGAGGAGAAGCGGCGGTGGTTGGTGAAATCACATCCATAACGGTCGTGACATGAACTTTTACCATGTATTCTGTTTGTTCATGGCATACCAGCATTAATAAATTTTGACCGTGTGTACTTTTATGTGGCACTGCTTTTTCATTAATAACGAAGGTTACTTGGCAAAAGTTAATGTCTGCGTAAACGCACTGCCAGAAAGCAGATAACTATTTTGTAAAAAATAGCGGACGAAATCGCCTTTTCTGAACCAGTTTTGATTATTTTCCGTAAGTCCAGGATCTTTTCTGGCCGCTGCGGCGTTCTCAGAGCAATCACAAAGCAAAGAAAGGTGACATCTACTAAGACTAGCCTTTCCGGAAGTTGTAGAATGTTCTATTCCTGAAAAACAAGTTTTATCATGTTCCGGAAGTCGTCTGATTCCTTCAAATCCGCATGACTGTCAGCAGGATTGGAATGTAATTTCTTTGATGCTCTTGTGGTGTGAAGTTCAATTGCTCCATGTCTTTTGCAAATTATAATATCATTATTATAGTGGTACAGCCATATCTCTAATTGAACCTAGTCTGATAATGATAATGTTCTTCTTCTCTGGTATCTTATTACTAAATAACGTCAATTGATCATCTTAGCCGGCCGCTGGACATAGGCATCTCCCAACCTGTGCCACAACAAACAGTCTACCTCAAACAAAATGAATAAGATGTATGCTGTTTATTTATTTGTTTAAACAGATACTTGCTGCATTTACAGTTAGCGCTATGCACGCTTTGATGGTAACTGTAAGTGCAGCAAGTATCTGTACAAACCAACAGCACAACATACTAACAAACTTAAGATGATAGTCTTGTCGTGCAAAACTCAGAAATTCACAGCAAAAACAAAAACACATCGTATGACTGGACCCTTAACTAAAGTACTACTACTAAACAATTGTATGCACTGTTATAAAAGCATTAGTCAGTCAAAAATGTGGGCTGATTGTCCCGATGCACCAGTACTTAGGCGGTTATCACACGAACGGCACCTCTCGTCCGGCGCGGTCTGGCGGTGAAGCGGATCGTACGTCGTGCCGCATTGCCTTTTGTGAAATCCGTTGATGCCAATACACAAGAGCATCGCGCGGCCGCGCTAACGAGCGTCGCTCACCGCCTCTCCGTGCGGCGCACTACCAAACAAATATAAATGTTCGCCGTCTCCGACCGACCGCGCGGTCGAGCGGTATCTTGTGGGAAACGCCTTATATTTAACTATCATGGCGGTTATTTTCATGCATCATGATGATAATGTATAATGCATAACATAACAGTTATAACTGACTAAAGCAGGCGCAATGGACATTATCCAACGGCGCTTTATGCACTATTCAAATGTTGCCATGAAATGTTATTGTTGTGTGCTTCAAGTTACGCTGAGCTGAATAACTTACTACCAATGTTAGTAGTATACTTTAGGCCGTTCTCACGCTAGACAACGCCTAAGTGAATGCCTAAATATTATCACACTGTTGGAATGATAACTTGTGTGCTAGTTGCTGTCTAGGGTTTAGTGACAACGGGCATTAAAGTCTAGACGATTTAGAATCAGTGAGAAGATTGGATGTGTGTGTAGAATTTTGAAGTTTAGGTTACAACCTACAGCTCAAGTGCATCCGGTTATACTAGAAGACGACTCCAACCAATTTGGAAAAAGGCTAGGTAGAGTAAACGATTAACTGTTGTTGTTTTTTCAACTGACGTGGTCAAATATCCAACAAATTTGAGCGATTTCTTTGTAGATCCTGCACAATGTTAACAGTGTTACTGAGTTCGCTTGACAGAGCCCTTCCCTTAGTCCAATTAGTTTGGAACTAGGTGAAGAAGTCAACAACAACGTGAACGTACTATAATCCGGCTATAGAAAGGGTGACAATCAATTTGTGAACCGCTGGCCTGTCCTACTGGCCTCGAGTTACGTAAATTATGTAACGTCCGAATGTTATCGGCTCTCACAAACCGTTATATTATTGGAACATTAATGCAAAACGTAAAAATTATCGTCTGTGATCGATGTTGTATAATAAATGCAAATATAGTGTTAAATCATAACGTCGCGTCGCGGCGAAATAAATCATTATTGGTGTTATTAGCAAAAATTTGTGAGCTTCCTCCATATTTATTTGATTTGATTTAATGTTTTGTGTCAATTATGTGTTATTTTGACTGCATATGTAAGTGGTTTCCGAAAGAAATTACAATTTTGCCAGTTTTTTTTAGCAGGAAGTGGAATTAGGATAGTGAGCAGTTTTACGGCACCGCCTAGGTTTTTTAAGTCTCGTATCACGTATGACTCGTATGAGTAAGTAATTATACATGGTAATGAATTTCACGCACTATCTTTCGCTGACAATGTTTGCTGAGTAAAGATATGAGTGCATAATGGCCGCGACTTTGCCGTCATCATGTGGTTACCGCCGCACTAATTGTTAGCTAGTCATAAAGATAATACGTATGGAGTATGTCATGACGTGACTTAAAACATCAAAATAAATAGTACTTATAACATTTTTAAGTAAAGATTTCATACAATATTTATGCTGTATTGGTTGTTATTAGTGTTATGTTACGTCATTGTTGACAGCTTTTGGAGATTTATTATTAAATAGTAGATAACTAGACAGGTACTCAGGCTGAAAATGCGGGTAATGTCCGGATCCAGATATCCGTAAATGCTTGGAAAGATTTGGAAAGATTCGCTCTTCATAAAAATCTATGTAAACCTGGAATGTAGGTACGCGAATGCGCAATGTTTAAATATCCGAAAATATTTTTAGCCAGACGGTACAAAAAAGTTCTATTAATATTCCTAGTGCTTCGGGACAGCTCATCCGCTGGCCTAGACTAGATACTTGTTAGTATTCTGGATAATCTCAATAATCCAATTTATAAACTGCTGAATTATATCTGTTCGTTAGTGCATCTTTAGCTACAGAATCACTAATACGGTATACATATATTATGTAGGTATAGTTGATTATTGTTTTAATTCAAATATATTGCCTGATATCTCAGTATCTGGATTTGTGGCCGGTTGACGACAATAGGCTCGCCCTCTATAACATAACTGGCCTCCATCTAACCCTTCGGACATTAAATGCGTGATGATAGTGCGTGGTGGTGATGATAGTATTACAATGGCTGATGAATGTCCAAGACTCCAAGCGAGCGACGCCGATCGATCCAGTACATCTTATTTTCCGTAGTGATCGCAATTCATAAGCAAAGAAAACAAATTAACAAAACAATGACGAACATAACTTTTCCCTCGCAAATGACTATCTCAGATGCAAAAATGATTTTCCGTGAAAAGATTATAACGTCGCGACGTCAAGTCGGACTAATATTATAATGTATACTTAGTGACTATGTCTGTCTGTTTTCCTCGAACGGATTCCTTTATCATTTGGTACAGAGGTAGACCTTGAACGGGGTTGGGACGTAGGACCCTTCTTTCTCAGTAGTACGTTTCCGTTTAATAATTTCTGACTAGGCGAAGGCTCGGGCAACAACTAGCAAAACATGAACCACCACTCTGATCAAGAGTGTTGGTTACCCAAGATAGGTCAGAAAGTGCAACAACACTGGGCCTAGGGTCCATACAAAGTGCCTATTAGTCAAACCTACTGATACTCCGTGAGCTGGGGCTGTGCCACCAGCGGCAGAGCAGTATTACTTTAATGTCACTTCATTATTTGTAAGAGATGGAGCTAGACGTCCTGTATAGCCTCATCTCTTTCCCTCACTCATGCCGTAAGAGTTGGTGATACGGACCCTAGCTTAGTACATGTTAAGAATACTATTAATCCAGGTAGTACGCTCCCATGGGATAATTACCGTCGACCACACGGGCAATGCCGCGGGCAAAAGAATATAGGCATAATCTGTCTCGGCACGTCGGACTTGGTACTGATATAAGGATGTGTACATATAATTACTTTCCGCTGCGTAAAGCCGGTGGTAATGATGGCGGATGCTGCAGCTTCCCGCTGTACGACACGCAGTTATCGCCACTCGACAGTACTGAGCGACTTTTTATGCTGAGCTCAGAATATTGGTTTTTGTTTTGTTGCTAGATGTTGCCCGCGACTGCCTGCGTGTATTCTTTATACAATATACTTAGGGATTATTAGTAGTTAGAGTGGGACCATCATAATTATAATTAATAACGGTCAGTTCAATGTATTGAAAAGGTAACAAACATTAAATCATTGAAGAAAGTACTTTTACATTTTTGTAATCATTAATATCGAAGTATGGATGAAGAGTGCAGCCAGGCCTAAGGAGTACTACTAGTATAACTCAGAGGGCCCAAAGATGTGGCCATCGCTTTCAAAGCGATTCCTTTTCCTCCAACTCCTTCCATCAGGATTACCAGTATTTGACATGAAGTTACTACTAACTGGGTAATACTAATAGCCCTTGGGAAGACTGGTTGTTCGACTTTGGGCTCACTGACTACTCACCTATAATGACGGCCAAAGAACTACAAAAGTAATATTTTAAAGTAGCGTAATATGTCGATACAACACATTTTTGGAACGTAGTTCCTTATCCGCGTTGCGGGGCTAGACGGAAAAAAATCAGACGAAAAGTGTGTACGACACTTTTACCCGACTGCGCGACGCAAAGGAGGGTAATGTGTTTTTGCTATAGTAACCTATTGTAAGCCGTGCGGCGTGCGCATGTTATAGAAAGCAAGCCAGATATTTTCGTTTCGTCTTTGGTCGGTGGATGGGTGATCAAGGTTAAGCAACGACTGCCCAGGTCTGTCTGTGGATGGGTGATCCAAGTTAAGCAACGGTTGCCGAGGTCTGTCTGTGGATGGGTGATCAAGGTTAAGCAACGACTGCCAAGGTGGTGGTGGTGGTGTTTTTTTTTTGCGCCAATTTTTTTTTTACAATTCCTTCACTACTTAATCGAAAGGAACTTCGTTCCATCCGGGTGTCCCTTGACACCTCTCTAGTTTTTTTCTTTCATCTTTTTCGCTTGCAGAATGTCACTTTAGGCCCTCAGTTTGATTCAGTTCGGAAAATGTCACATTCCACGTTCGTGACAAGGAACGAACGAAAATTTTAAATAGGTTACCATATTTATAACCTCTATCCGTAAGGTTCACGAAATAAATCCATGTCCGTCCAGGCTAATTTCTCGAATGTTTATCACAAATATATCGTACTCGAGTCGGTTTCACTCGACTTTCCATTCAATCGTTTTGTGGGAGTGTCGCTTGAATTATCTCATTTCATTTATCTGTATTAAGATTCATCTATCAGATAGAAGCTTAACGTGTATAACGTGTTTATTTTTCAAGAGTACTTTAAGTACTAAAGCCCTCTTCTTAGGCCTTCATCGTTAAATTATTGTCAGATTGCCTCTGCCTTCCATTGTTTGTGACTCTCAATGGTTTTTGTATGCGCTTATTAATTCACACGAATACTTGTAAAATATCTTAGAAAAATCTTTGTATGAAGGAAGATATACAATGTTTCTTAATTTGAACTCAAATGACCGTTACAACTCAAGGTACAGTTCAACCAATCATTGACCGGACACCATATTAAGATTCGGTGGCTGACCTTGACATTCCAATAAGTATGTACCACAAGTACCTTCCTACTTACGAGTTGTGACGTAACAGCCAAGTGATCGACCACAATAGTGATCACCTTACTTACTGCATGTGTTACACGGAGCTCATTTATTTATGTAAATAGCTTTATGTATAATTATGTACATTTAAAATAAAAGAATTGAGGAGTTCTTTTATCGCTGTCAACCGGTAATGCCCAAAAAACCCTCGGATACCTCTTAGGTGATTCAGACCATCCAACTGGACAATCATAACGAACACGGGTTCAAAATATTAATTTTATTGTACTCTTCACACTAACTGCGTCAGCCGATGACATTTTTTGTATGGGAAGTACACTTTTGTTTACTATTGTATATTTTTTTTTATTTGTATATTATACATTTATAATAAATTACCATATGGAAAATTTATTTTTCAACGTCAACTAACTGAGCCAAACCAATATTGGTAACAATAAAAAGTCCGTCTTTTTGTCCACAAAATTGAAAACAATAAGGAAGATATGAATATAATTATATTATGTCCATCTCTTTCACACCAGAGTCAAATTATTGATTATAGCAATATGCAATTGATAAGAAAGTTTAGTGTGTCATCTCACAATGACGAGCGAAGGTCCTTCGCAAGGGCTTGTGCGAAATAATTATAATATAATTAAAAATAGACTTTGTGGAAAAACATTGTTGCACGCTGGATTTACGTATAGAAAAAATCAAAACTCAAGTGAAGACTTAACTTTTTAGAATCACTATCATAAATGTATTTGAGAGTGATTATTATAATTAACTTAAATGATTCTATTCATGAAAACTGTGATTTATATACATTTTTTAAATAGATTTCTTCTTATTGAGATAAATAAATAAAAAATAAAAAATAACTAAGACTTACATTTTTCAAAACATACATCCAATATAAAAGCATTTCTATGTTATAAATATAATTATGATTTAATATTATACCTACTTACAATCAATATACATTTATTATTTTTGCAAAACGTTTTTGTGTCTGACAGTACATTTGATCAAAAATTGCTTTGTATTAAATTAATCGAATCGAGGGCGTCGGCCACAGGTGCGACCACTGGGGGCCTAAGCCATGGACCCCGTTAGTCCGACATTAGCCAGAACATTATTACCTACTTCCAGAGAGCCTCAACAGTGCAGAATAGCAATCCTATCCTTATCTATCGCTGCCGAGCGCGTCGTCGATGCTGCCGCTTGCGATAGCGCTCCCGCTCTGCCTCTAGCTCTAGCAAATTACGGTTCTGAGCGACGGAAAAGGATAGGAGCGTGGAAAAATGCGAATTCGTACTGATTGGTGAGGTTCAACCCTAAGCAAAGACTTTCATCTTCAATACCGCAGATAGAATGTCGCATTGTATACGTTACGCACATCCTAAAGCACATAATCCAGAGTTTAGTTTAGTTTACAGATATAGCTGCCAATTTACTTAACGTTTTAGCTTTGTCTAATACTAGGGCTGCGGGACTGTTCGAAAGAGATACCGCGGCCCTGGAACACAAAGGGCAAAAGAAGGAACATGGATGGGTTTTAGTCAGTAAAAGTGGAGCGGGAGGAGTCATTTGATGATTTCCCATCCCAAAAAGGTTTGTCTTATACTAACAAAATCATTTGGGTTCGGATATTATCACACTGAATTACGAGCCGATCCGAAAACAAAGACGTACCTATTTTGCTCTTTCTTTCCCTATAGCAATCTTTCTGCAGACTAAAGACATTATTGGCACTCATGTTTTCAAGTCTAGAGCGTTCACCTCTTGTCTTCCAACTAAATTAACAATACGGCCTGCTTCCCAAGAGATGATAACTGTACTAGCTGTTATAAAAACCGGAAAAAATTATCCGTAATACGAGCTAATTTAGAAATAATGGAACTATGTACTCCATACTTGTTTTCAGTCTGATTAACTTCCTCTCGAATTGTGAGTCTATGTCTTCTATATCTTCAAAAAAAATGTAGCTAAGATGGTAAACGGCCTTCAAATTTCGCGAATAATGTAGCTAAGATGGTAAACGGCCTTCAAATTTCGCGAATAGCAGGCAATTTTAGCTCTCTATGTAACGCTGTAAAGCATCCATCATCGTCATAAAGATCATAAAAACAAATCTCCGTTTTAGCAAACAATAAAGATAAGTTATCAGCCGTCAACCAAGCGGCAAGGTTGCTGCGTCTGTTTTGTAAACACGATCTCTCACAGACCCCTCATTGTCTAACATTTTCATTGTGCAGCCTACACGCAGGAAACGTGTGTCCAATGGGCGCCAGTCACACGCCACACGCCTCGCGAAACGAGCGAAAAAACCGACGCAGGTACTAGTACCAATATTAATAAACGCCTTTCTAAATTGCGGCCAACATCTTAACACCTCATCTGACCAAACAGTTGCGACATTAAATTGAAACAATACCAAAATAATATTAGGACACACATTGCGTTTATTGTTCAATTTCAATAGCGAGTAGTATCGGCGTGCCCTAATCCGACCACATGTGTTTGCTCAAGTACCGAGTGTTAGTTGTAGGCTCACGCCGCAGGTTCTACTGACCCAGTTCATGGCATTAGCGTCTCCACAAAGTCAGCCATCAGTCAACCGGCTGTACAGTTACATTGTAACCACCGAGGGATCGAACGATGTAAACCAGCTCCGACACAATGATATCAACAGATACGCCCAAACAACTTTCCACTGACGAAATTGGTGCTATTTTCTCCGTCGCGCACTCTATTTTTGTGTCCCCTGCTCGATAAACGCTGAAAATCGCTATAATCTATGTACTGGCTGTTCTATTTCGATTTGCTAAGAGTATCGTAGGTCGCCTTTCTCCGTCTGTGGCGCCGCGTTGGGTCGGTAGTTTGGTACCACCGACCACGGCTAGGGTCAGTGTTACACATTAGGAGAGCGTCGCTAATGTAATTACCGCGACCTTTCTATTAAAGTCAATTGATCACAATGTGGCGCATTAAACAGATCTAGTGCTGTTTTAGTATCCTATGTTATTGTGAAACGAGCGGACCGTTAGCGCGCGTGACGATGTCGTCAGCGCTCATTACACCAATTTGCGGGTGATTAGCAACACAAAGGCAGCTGAGCCATCGATTGTTCCACATGTGATCATCTCAAAAGCCGGTATTAATCTCAAACATTACATAAAGACACTTGAATAATTCAATTTTACGTGGGCACTTGTATTAGCATAAACCGGGCCGTGTGCAGTAGTCGACTGTAATAACATATAATTGGAGAGCGTCTGGCGGCACCCAATTAACTTGCCATTAAAATACTTTCCCCTAACGCAGGTATTATTCGAGGTTTCATAATGAGACAGAGATTATGTGCGCTGGAGACTGGGGGAGGGGTAAGAATAGTGAAAGCATATTTGGTGTATTGCCCTCACGAAAATAGAGATTTGATATTTTTCACTGTTGATTGTTTTTTGTTACTTTAATCTTCAAAATGTACCCTTTGTTGAGCGGGTACCTAAAACGTGCTTAACGTAAGAACATAATAGGGAAGGCGCATTAATCACATGAAATCTAATCTAATCGCAATTACGTGTAATATGAACCTAACAACTTTTAATAACATGCAAAACGCTGCTGAAATTACATAGGTAGAGTTAAAATGTGTGTTATATAAGAGCGGAAGTGAGCCAGCTGTGGTAGCTGGAGCTTATCATCAAATCTACGGTTGTGTGTAAACGCAGACAACTAGGAAACCGCGGAAACGAAATCGTGATATTCTCCGCAATGATACTGATTTAGAGACCACAATTGTCTAATTACAAATTGAAGGAACACTCAAATGCGTCTAGAGTTTAATAGACAGTAATTCTGCTCATTCAAAAGTAGTTTTCACATAAATTCATACTTTCGTTGAAAATAGATCACGGTTTTGCGATAACCACGAGTTTAAATCAATCGTTGTTTTTTTCTCTGTTGCAATGTCCACCATTCACAAGTTTACAACCAAAGCCTTCATTAAAGAGTTCTTCAAAAAAACCTAAAAACACACTAACACTAACACGTGTATAAAACCGTAAACAATAATAAAACACAAAAAACATGGCGTCTCGTAGAATTAAAGCAGAGCTCAATCAAATTGACTTTCGGTTTCATCTCGCTACTCCAATAAACATCTGTCTTAAGATGAATCACAGAAACGCTTCGTTAATAAAGCGGTCGTTCGTTAGTTTTATGAAACTTGATTGGAACACTTGTGAAGATCATCACTTAATAACTTAAGATAGAAGGGTGGGTCATCTTGCAGCTTGTCTGGTCAATTGGGTAAGTAAGCAGGTGGTTAGTGGAACGAGTTTAGTGATCAATGTTTAATTTCAACACACACAGACCATCAAAATGTGTGTAAAGCAACAACCACGGAAACGGCCGGGCAACTGCTCTCAGACTAGTAATGGGAAACATCATGAGGTAACCGGCATGTCCTAGAAACAACAAAATCATGACATCTGTCAATCGCATTGTATTAATCTGTATCCCAATAGATATTCCTCTTTAAGAATCTACCTTAGTCAAGAACTATCGCTTTGCTCGTGTAGCAGGCTACCGCAGTTCATAGTTCCAAAGAATACGGGTACGACCATGATGAAACTCACGCAGACCCCTTGGTCTTGCATGCTTCCTTAAGCATGGCACCAAAAGCGCGAGGCCTATAGTCAGCAGTGAGTGCAAGAAGGCTGCCAGTTATGACGAGGATAATTCAGTTGATAGGTCCTCCCCAAGTTGCGTCCTATCTCCCAGTTCTCCTCAGTCCTCCGCGTTTAGCTCTCGCTGCCGATTTGTAACGCCATCTGAGGCACTGCGAATTCGAAGGTCTTCAAGAGTTACTTAAAGATTATTTAAGGCGGTAACTCATGTAGATCCTGCCTTCTTTAAAACATAGTTAGAAGCTAGAATATGCAGCCTGTAAATCAATACAGCCAATGGTTTCTTATTATTTTTCCTGTAGTTTATACATCTATTGTTACATCTTTGACTTTTGTCATGTATACATAATTATGTAGACATTCTGATGTGTCGTTACCTCCATGTACAGATATCTGCTCCTATAAATTTTTGTGTATCAATATGCTCTAAAAACGGTGAAGGAAAACATTGTGAGGAATCCGCCACGCCTTAAAAAATTCAAGCAAAGTCGCAATGGGCCTGCTCTTTGTCTCAGAGAGAATGCCCGATTCTGGAGAGTAATGGGGATGTTATAGGTTGATTATGTTTGATATATATTAAAATCTAATACATATAAAATATACAGAACATTTAGTTATTGACCTTTGTACCATAACTATGCTATTCCCAAAATATAACAGACAAAGATTCATCCTAAATTCTTATTCGAAAAACTGCATGTCGCAAAAACCAATCACACACGAGGAAAAACTAACCAACAAGAATAATTGTAAATCAATGATACAACACATAATTGCTTACAACATAATAAATTACGTGTTATTTCGTGTTTGTTGACGTAACCTCGTAACTGCAACGTGGTTTTAGCTAGCACTTGTAATGAGTGGTTTAATTCATTATATCATAATAGTTATCGAATTCATTACGATAAAGATTATTATTAGTGGATATTGCACCTGTTCTGCACCCTGCAGGGCTTGAATGAGTCAAACAACACAGCTGTCAGTCGCTATGTATGTACAGGTTCGACCAAATCTGAGTCGAGAAAAACAAGGTTTATAGATAGTGCTGACACAAGTACAATATATGTGCACTGTATGTAATTATTCATTAGAAAGATGTCTTCTACAGGACATAAGCTTCCGCAAGTAACGCCACATTGACCGGTCCTGGTGGTCTCTGTTTGTGGGAAACTCACGATATAATGTCTTCAAGAGTCTTCAAGTCACGAGTAAATAGAATACTTCCAAGCAATCTTGGGCCTTATCGTCGATCGCATCTTCAATAAATTTTATTAGAAGAGACAGTGGTCCAGTACGAAACATAATCGTCAGTACCTACTTCATTTTTGTCTGCTCCCAGTTACAGGTAACCACGCTAATTGTACAGAGCACTGCATATGCTCGCTGGTATTATCACACGGAGACCGGTACCGGTACCAGTCTGTTTTTCTTGCAACTGTCAAGGTCACTGTGCTCACGTAGGTAGCGGTCTTACCTTACAGAGTTGCTTCCAAAAACGTCTTGCTCTTTGATTTTTCTGTAGAAACCAGATTTCTGCTAAAGGTCAGCTTGATACGTTTAGGTGCAAAAGTAATAAAACACACCAAAGTAAATTGAACAACGTTTCGATCGAACATGTTTTCTTATTAGGTAAATTATATTTATATTAATTTCCTAAAATAAAACAATATTAATCACACCTTTAGAAGAAAAACCGTATAATATGTTCTAAAATAATACCTCAAGCGAAACAAAAAACCATTTAATAAAAAGCAGGAAATTCAACAAATTACAATTAAAATGGCTATCAGGCATGAAACCTTATTTCGAAAGTGTCAACCACCTCAGTAACAAGGTTATAGGTGGTTATAGTGTCCATATTAAATTAAATCGAACTGTCCTCCGTCCCTGAGCGCTTTGCAACAATAGCCTGCGGTAACAGAACCGACATTACAATTAACGGAAAGGAAAAACCTAGTTGTTCCACATTAAAAACCGGTGCCGATGAATATATTGTTCAGTCCCGAAGGTTTATTGTTATTGAGAACGGCGACTGGCCGTGTGACAGTGCCCTTAATTCGAGTATAGATTACCGGTGTAGATTTCAATGACGGCCAATGATCAAAATTTTGTGATAGAATAGAAATAAAACTGAGTAAGAAAAGACATACGAAGGAAGGGGTTTTAACGAGACTTGCTTCAATGGTTTCTTTTTGCTTTTATCTTTCTTTACTTGTCGAAGAACAGTTAAGTTCTGTTCTTATAAACCAAAGAGTTTCTGGCGAAGCTACCATTCCTCGAATTCGTTTTATCTCAAACACGATTTACAAACACGGGGACTAAGGACCCCTTCCATTTTGTTTTTGCTACAAGAGCAGGACTTTCTTTTTGTGTTACATCACTCAATTCCCTAGGGATCGGATACTTTGCGGTGAACCACTAGTGAAGCAGATGGTGAGTTGTTCAACAACTTTTATTTTTTTATCGTGGACTTTGTACTGTCTGCAACGCCGAGACCGATTAAAGGGCATCTATTGCACTTAGGGCGAATTATATCAATAAAAGTGAACCGGATCAGTTTGATTCGTGAAATTTGATCATTTAAACTGGGTTCATAAGCTGTCAGTGTCCGATCTTAAACGTGGCTTAAATGTGACAAATCAATCCAACACCCTAATTGTGATGATTAATTATTTTATTAATCTATGTGTTTATTTTGCTCGGTTAGACGGGTAGCCGGAAAGTACTGATAGCACCATGTGATTATCAGCTGGGTTAGGAGGTAGTAATAGGTTCAATACGGTTTTGAGTTATAGCTTGAAAGAGAGATGATGTTATGTTTAAGGTGAATGCGACCAACCAACCCGCGAAATTTAAATTTTCTTAGGTTTTTTGCAATTTGCAGGCCAGTGCTAGGTTGTATCATGAAGTTCATAAAGGCGTAGGAACAACAAAAAAAATAGGAAAAAGTCATTCCTACAGCTTTATGAACTTAAAGCGTTGTATTGATGATTTTGATGATTATAATTCTGTAACTACATAGGTCTTACAGCCGCGAATAATATTTTAATACATACAACCTGACACTGAACCGTGGTGCTAGGCTATTGGGCTTATCCCAGTTGTAAACGTCCCTTTGTGTCTAATTGGCCTTGCTT
Source organism: Eurois occulta (assembly GCA_950022335.1). Lineage (NCBI taxonomy): Eukaryota > Metazoa > Arthropoda > Insecta > Lepidoptera > Noctuidae > Eurois > Eurois occulta. The sequence continues at coordinate 12,064,173 of OX465477.1, read as the reverse complement.
CGTTCTGTCTCCTGCTGATATGGAGGGAAGTGGAAATTATGGTTTTCCTACTCCTCCTCTATACTTTTCTGATTAATGTCATTGCGGGATCCAAGACAGTTAAATTGTTTCTCTGGGACTTCGTCGACCTTCATTGTCTCGGCGCTTTTCTGGTGGTCGTCACTGTTGATTCTGGCTTTCAGGAGTTACAGTGGTTTGGGAATAGTGTTGCGGGCTGACACTGACCTGCAAATTTCGCGGGCTATCCTGGCGCTTAACTCCTTTCAAGTACCATTAGAGAACAGGTAGAGTTAATTTGTCTCAATTTCAAGGAAGTAAGCATCATTTGGATAATAGCTCTTCCTTATACAATCCCGAAATGATTTTAAGTTCCGAAATAAAGCTGGCAAATCCACATGTTACTGACTTCATTGAAGTTTAAACAAATAAACCATACCTATTCCGATCTCTACTTCTTCAACTCGGTCAGCACTCAGCAGCCAATGACACTTTGTTAACAATCTGTCCAATACGAAGTCGGTTAATACGACATTAACTGTTACCTTGAAATCGGTGAAACTGACCTCTAAGTATTGGATAATAGAAAATTTCGATTATATACGGTTGCTTGCAGCTTCCTGATCACTACTAAAAGGCAAAGGCATTTATTAATTGGGAGATAAAGGTTATTGGAGAAGTGTTGATTAACTTGGGGACTCATTAGTGGTACCTATTGAAAATGTTAATTTTAATTGTCATCTTGTAAGTATTTTATACTGTAGGTTGACGTGCGTTGACTGTTTCGTTGGTGTAGTGGTTGCATAAACTGATGAGCATGAGGTGTTGGGTCGAGTCCAAGGTCTGGCAGTGTCGTTAAGTTTTTCCATTAGTAATTTCTCACTAGCAGCCCAAAGTCTGAAATTGAGGTTGATGACGATAGACTGGCCGGATCGTCGCCCCATTCTACATGTGACTTTAACATGCTTAACTGTCGAAACGTATTCACTCTGTTAAAATAAGAAATAGTGGTGGTCCTAGTATCGACCCTTGAGGTACACCATATTTTATACATATTGGGCTCGATGTATATTTAATTTCTGTTTTTGTGAATGGACCACAGTCTTACATACTTACTGATATCAATATTGTTAGACATTATTATCTGCTTCGCTGATCTTTGATAAGATAGTAGAGATGCTAGTTAATAATATTATGTTCAAACAAGGAGTGAATTGTGGTTATATTCCATTCCATTGTGGTCTACATCTTTGAGGTCTTAGATGTCCTAGAACATACATATGCCAGTGCAAATCGCCTTCAAAACACTTATTTTGACAAACAACGACTTTGAACAGGTCTGGCATAAATTTTTTCTAGTAGATTTTTAACTTACTATCATAACATAACACCTGTAATCTCCGAAGGGTTAGGCAGAGGTGTATACTTAGTAAAGTGCACCCCAATTCGCCAGTCGTGATTGCGACCGCTAGAGCAACGAGGCAGTCTTACCATCATCATTATCTCTAATAGTACTTTGCCTTCTTGTTTGTTGGCCTAGCTAGTCTAAGTAAATGTAGACTTTAGAATCGAATATTAATCATTCATCATGTACTAAACTACTAAGTTACGACGGCTTGTATCTCTGTAATCTGTACAATATAAAAATCACATTTACCAAAAATCTGCGAGAATTCATTCAGAGTGCTAAACTGAACCGATTGTTCACACTATTCTCGATCCAACTCGGCACACTGTCCTCGCGAAAATGTCGTAACAATACATTTATTTTGTCCATTTTCTAACAACGCACTCGACACGTGCCCATAAAACAGCAGTGACCTTAAGTACCAAACAAACGTAATGCAAAATTGAAATTTTTACTTTGACAAGGCTGTTTTTTGCCCTCTTGACAAAGTCCCCTTTATAAATGAAAGTCACGTTTGTAATCCCGAAGGGTTAAGCAGAAGTGTACCCAATTATAGAACACTCACATTTCGCCAGTTATGAAAGTTTTCCGCACGTTTTATTGACGAACTAAAATTGGCTAGCAAACTCACTTTTATGAATGAGGCTGTTTCTGAGATGAAATTATCATAGAAACAACCGCTGCGCACGCGTCGAACACGGCGTCATCTGACGTCACAATAAAGTACACAATGTGCCATTGAAAATAATTGTATGAACGATGAGACAACCTTACTGGATGTGTCTATGTTATCTGTAATTCTGTGGTTGTATAACTCTGAAATAGAGGAAAGTTTCCCACATAGGTAGGTAAGTACCTACTAAATTTACAAAGTACTATTTTACTTTGAAAACTTACTTATTTGTATCAGGTAGAGGTAGGTACAATAAATCTTCGAGAACGTTTAGGTACTTATAGTATGACCACTTTAAGTGTGCAGTTCAAGGTGGCGTTGCTTGTCAAGAAAATTCGCATCAGTATGTTAAACTGGCTACATTTATTATAGTTCTGTATTTTCCCGCCTGCACAGATAAGTTGGTTGAAGTACACTTCAACCAACAGCCAGCCAGCTGCCAGCAGCTAGCCTACCAGCTGCAGCTGTCTACAGTAAAACTTTTCATAATGACTTACAAGTCATGATGAAAGGTTTACTGCAGACAGCTGCTTACTGATGAAAATCAGCTAAGGCAGTCTCTAAAATCGTCTATGTCTAATTATTTTCACTAAAGACCAGCTGTTGTCCGCGACATGCGTTCGCGTGAAATTATTATTTAAAAAAATCGCTTTGAATCAGATTTTGTTACTTATTTCAACGGTTTTAATTTTTTTGCATGGAACCCTACAACATCAGCTATCTGCAAGTCAAAGTCCCCTCAAAATCGGTTCAGCCGTTTCGGAGATTAGCCGGAACAAACAAACAGACATAGGTACAGACAAAAATTGAAAAAAAAAGTGTTTTTATTATTGCCGAATTTATTCTCATATGCATTCAGTAAAAAGCTGTTATTTTGATATCACAAACGGACACTTCAATTTTTTATTTTGTATAGATTATCGGAATAGCTAACTCTGTAAACTACGAACACCACGGGAAGTTCTCTAATACAGTTAAGAACGGAGTTTCCTTTGCTAGAGAAGATTTCCAAATAACACGCGTAATACTAATTATAATTTTAAATTATCCTCATTAATTCATCAATAACACACGCATATCCGTAGTCTCAAACTAGGCAGGAAGCTCGTGTGTCTAATTATAAAATATTAAATGATTATCAATGAGCAGGGGCCTACCAGCACCTTCTACAATAGTACTTCAGTATGAGAAAGATGGAGCTGTACAGAACGCGAATAAAATACTAATTGCTATAAGAAGTGTTGTGGTAGGCCCCCAGGTATTTGTGAAAATGTGCCTATTCATGTAAAGGTATTACATCGAACTTCATTTTGTAACATAATGGCCAAAATACAGACCTACCTTATTGTGTTATTTCAGAAAGTAAGAAAAAATGTTTCGAAATTAAAACTGTAGCAATATTTATTTATGTATATCCCTTCACGGTGCGTCGACTCGTCGAGTGACGAAACGAATACTTGCCGCCCTTGAGTTGGGGATAAATATATAAAAAAACTACAATTTGGACTTTCACGTTGCATTTATGCATGTGCGTTCCTTGCTCGCGTTACCACCTTTTGAAACAAAGTCGAGTCCATTTGTTATACATAGTATGACGTAAATTCGAATAAAGTTAATAATGGTTTCCGACAAAATAATAATTATTACGTTAACGACTGTTTGCGCTTAATATGTTCTGACTTCAACATGATGTAAATTAAAACAAGGCCCTGGTGATGCAATCAGGGGGTCTACTCTCTAAGCACGAAACCCGTAGTTTCGGCCGAAATTACGGGCGTTTCCTACTCCCTAGCACCGACGGACGGACGATTAGTTCGAGCCCGAACGAAGAATGAATGACAATTCGATTTGACAGTTGTCCCTACTCCCGATGTGTTTTTGCCCGTCCGAAAAGTTGAGTTTGGCACTTCTTAGGACGGATCGTTATGTCAGTTGATACGACATCAAAATAGTTATCGTGCTGTCGACGAAAATTTAAGTTTTTTAGAAAATCAATACAATGGCTGCTTTTTTAATGCTTGAAGAAGCTCTACAAGAAGAGCGGAGGCGACGCCCATTCTACTCGCGCCAAAACTTCCGCTTGGCGCTTATTCCTGACATGGGGTTGCAAGGGCTCACACGGGAATTATCTGAAGATATGTCTTGCCTCTTTTGCCTCAACAAGCGACGAAATGGTTTTGATCCAAGAATTAAGGTAGGTAATAGTTTGATCCAAAATTTAAGGACTTAGGCTAACGATATACATTTGGAAGATTCTGAAAATTATTGAATTGTATTACTACTAATCGATCTTATCTATTGTTACTGTTGTATTTGTATACTTTCAGATACTTGATGCTCTCAATTTTTATGCCCGGGGGATCCATCAAGGTGCAGTGGGCCTTAGCAGTGACAGGACATAATGGGTGTTGGGACAGGCGGAAGATTGTGATAAAGTAAAGAACAAATTTGCACAATAAAAGCATTTTTTTAACAGAGTATTTTTTCATTTATTTGGCACCAATCGATTTGAAAAAAATATAAATACATTCAACACTACATTATTACAATCAAAACATATGAGGAGTTCAGATAGAATTCGCAAATAAGGCCAAAAACCTGGGGGTGATAATGGACTCTTACTTATCGTAGACTTCCCAGGTAGCTGAAGTAAGTCGCAAAGTGCACTCCTGAGCTACTTGCCTTTGAAGACCAAAACCTCCCTCGCGCAAACTCTCATCCAGCCCATCAAAGACTACGCCGATGCGTGTTATTTGGATGCCACCGAGAAGCTTTTAAATAAACTTGAGCGTTTATAAAATATCTTTATTCGTTTTGTTTTTAACCTCAACAAGTATGACCGTTTCCAACTTTCGCAATATACTCAGATGGCTCCCAATCCGACTTCGCAGGAACTCTCGTATATTGTGTCTGCTTTTTAACATCCTTCATAACCCTAAAACACCAGCCTATCTGCGGGAACGCTTTTCTTACACCCGTTTCTCTGATGCACCTTGCAGGTCGCATCTTAAGAACCTCCTTAAATCCCCTCCCCACGCTACTGACTTCTACTCCTACTCCTTTACTGTACACGCTTTGCTGTTGTGGTATTTATTCTCTTCCGCCTGATATAAGGGACTGCCAAACTGTTGCAGTTTTCAAAAGAAGAGTGAAAGAACTATATATTTCCAACTTGCCATAGTTGCATAAGTATTTATACATATATGATACGTAATATATTGGAGAGGAGCTCGTGGCTACATAATAACTGCTGCTCGGCCCGATCTTTAGGTTAAACTGCGCTTGCCTAGGTTGGTCCGTGGATGGGTGACCACCCATTACATACCGAGTTTCCTCCTTGCCTCGGAAAGCACGTTAAGCCGTTGGTCCCGGCTGTCATTTGTAGATCTTTGACAGTCGTTACAGGTAGTCAGTGGCCCGAAAGTCTGACAACCAGTCTTACGAAAGGGATTACCCAGAACTAACTGATTTCTGGAGATCAGATAGGCAGTCGCTCCCAGTAAAATACTGGTATTCAGCTGCATCCGCTTAGACTGGAAGCCGACCCCAACATAGTTGGGAAAAGGCTAGGCAGATGATGATGATTCTTATACATATTGTAGGTATGTTATATTTAAACTTGTCATTTCCTTTATGTTTTTATGTATTCTATTTCCTCTTCTTCTTTTACACACTACGTCTACATCTCCTTTTTCTACTCTCCTTTCGCAGGTATGCTGGAAGAGATTTCTTTAGAAATAAGCATCACCTTTGTACCTATTTTTTCTGTTCCTTTCTTCTTCCTATACTTAAATAAACTGTTAAATAAAATAAAACACATACTTCCTTTTATTTATCTATAGTCGTTTTATATTAAACTAAGTTCGTAGTAATAAGTAACTTTCAATAGATCAATCACTTTTATTTTCAGGCATCGAAGATACACTACACAAAATACTCTTAGAAGTACAATAAACTAAAACATATTGAACACTTTTACGAAAAACTATTAACTATGTTTGGTCGGCCATATAATTATTGCACTGAGTCGAGGTGTCATGTAGACTTCCGCGAATACACGAGACCCTGCAGCCAAAATTCCGTCATAAAAGTCTCGAGATGGTGTTGGGACCCGCATCACAAAAGATAATCTTGTGGCGCGAACAACCTAACCTGTCCATTCTAAGGGTGAACTTGGTCTTGTTTCTTATATACTCCACGACCTCCTCTGGCGTCGTGATGTGATGTAGATGTGTATGTACAGCTGCGTCGATGGAATAGCGGGATGCAGCAATATGTTCGGTCCTGTCAATTCGGAACCGCACTGATTGCGTTTAGGCTTCTTCTTTCCCACACGAATGCCTTCTTCATCAGCTTGTCCTCGGCTTGTTACTGGTGGCAACGAGCTTCGAACTCGCCTGGGTACCACGGTATTGTGGTTGCCGCTGGTGTTTTGCAACTCGTTCTCACTCATAAAATGTTGAGGAGTGTGTCTATTTGCGCCCGTGAGTTGCTGCTAGAACGGTTGAGGCCATTTTACCATTTATTACGGAGTTCCCGCGTCGTATTAATAATGCGAATTACGTATATTGTAGCTCCTAATATTTGAATGTATTTAATAAAATTGTAAATAAAAAACTGACATTTCATTTGACACTTACCGTCAAAAGAAAGAAAAGCAAAGGTATTAACAGGATAAAGCCACAAGTCGAGCAAAAATAGCAAAAATAGTTCAATTCTATAATAATAAAATGTATATTGTTAAAATGAGGTAATTTTTTTAAGAATAACTATAATATTTTTTGTTTAAAAACTTTAAAATCATAAAGTTAGTAAACCGGTAATCGACCAGTAAAATAGCGCAACTCTATCGCCATGCGTCATTCGTTCACGAATATTGTCTATGAGTCCGTTCGAAAATCATGAATCCGTAATCAATAGGGAGTAGGGTTTGTCCGTAGTAACGGACTACGGTCGGACGAGCCCGTCCGTCCGTCCGTCCGTCGTTGACGGACTTAGAGAGTAGACCTCCTGTTCTTTTATATAAATTCACTTGGTATAAAGTTATAAACCCTATCGGATTCAATCAATAATCGCATTTTATCGAACCATTTGTTAGATTTTAACACAGTTCATCCGAAAAAAAAAACAACTTGCTTTTAGGTAGGTGGAAGTACAGATGCAAGCACAACAAGCTACTACAATCTGTCTTTCTTTAATAGATTTAAACTTTATCGTTAAAGCTTTAGGTTCAAGTTTGATTGGGAAAATTTGACAGTTTCGGGTAGCTTGATGTGCTGGCGTCTGTACAAACAACGTTCTTGTAATGCAATCTTAGTTGATCGTTTAATAAAATTCTAAAAAACTCAAAAGAATGGTATGTGTGTATGCAATGAGGCCATCGTCTTCGAGCTGACGCCAATTATGTTAAGTTAACTTAATTCTTTTAATATCATTAATTACACATCAGTTACTCAAGTTAGTCCACGTCAATTGCACGTTATCAGACATGTTCATCGTGAGAATCGTCTGAACTTATCTGTTCTTTTACAATAATAAAGATACACTAATAAAGTATTGGTAAATCGATACATCAATGCAGCTGTTGATCGATTCTGTCGGACTGATACCAATACCGAAACCGCAACATGGTAGTTACTTGTCAAACTTATGTGTTCGCCATTATAATGATTCTAGTTTTGGGAAACAGATAAACATACCTACTGTAGAATGTAGATGTCCTATTAGTAGTTATAAGCTACTTCTTAACCGATTTTTTATCAGTTTTTGCATCAGTTTTCGAAGAACCTTAACCCAGAAAATAAAAACGTCGCTCTTTATATCAAATACCATTTTATTTTTGTTTCAAAATGGACTCACAAATAAAATTAAATAGATAGCATCTCTTCGCTAATTGCGCGCCTTTCAATGCATTTTTATTCTGTATGTATTAGCCAATGTAGTGCCGTTATCGCTAAGATACCTGTCAATTATAATCCAGAAACTCGTACCGAGAATTTTCATGATCAGATCGTTGTATCGATTCCAAATCGACCAATTGACCTTCGATTCGATCGAATTTTCGAGTTGTGAAACCTAATATGGAAGGTTGTTCGACAGTGTAACCACAGTTTTTGATGAATGGAGAAATAACATTACATTTGCCGGCCACAATAGTTACTACTAAAGAAACGTGTGAGTTGTGAAAGAAACGGTTTACAAAAGTATGACGTGTAATTGCGCGCATGTAGCGCCTTTTGGCCTGTCAGAATCATAAAACTGCTTTAAATGTGAGAAAAATCTACGAATATAGTGCAATTGTAATTTCAAAAATCTTGGGGCACTAGTCAGGCACAGCTTTTAAGTCTATTGGTTATAGACTGATTCTGAATTCCATGGTGTGAACGTCAAATTAATAGGCACTCTCTGTTCGCTACCAATAGCCCAAATTCAAGGAATATTGCAATTTTTGAGTATGTAATTAAACAATCATTAATAATAACACATTCAGTAATTATTATGATTATTGCCTTTATCGACAAAATTACATTAGGTAATTAAAAATGCACGTTAATTAATTATTACCATTTTTTGCGATGATTTGACCGTATGGGATAGTTGGACGCCGTTAACTGGTCTTTGCAAGCCCTATTTGCAAAGTTCCTGTTAAATATCATGTGCAAAATACGACTTTAAAACCTGAAAATTGAGGTTTTTTACAAATACTTCTTGAACAACTTCTATTTCAAAAGATTCCTTCATTGGACTTCGTTTCAGAGGAAATTGTTGTTAATTTTAATGGATACCTACTACTGATATGATGATAAATATGGTCCATGATTTACTGCTGAGATGGCGACTTATAGAATGTTTGGAACTTTGGCGCTTATAATGTACCTAGCAGGAACACAGGTCTCCCCTCTAAGATGGAGAGGGGGCTCAAATCCACCACATGGGCCCATAGCAGTGCGGGTTGGTAGATTACAAAATGTCTCCGATTTTTTGGTTCTAAGACAGGGCAATTTCCTACGATAATTTCCGTAAGGTGGAAGCGCCAAGATAGCACGAGAAATTCAATTTTTCTTACCTTTTTTTTAATAAAAAATAAATTATTAAATAATATAATAATAATATTTTTTTTAGAAAAAAAAAAACCGTTTCCAACGAATAGAAAAGTGAATTTCATGAAGATGGAAAATAACACAAACCGAAACATCATCAATTCCGTAAAATGTCACCGATGCTGACGAGACACCAAGCCAAACTACAGAAGGCACACCCACCATCTCCGGGCTCGTCGCTCAGCTCCGCCTCGCAGCCGCCGGGACGCGCCACACCCGTGAACACCGTGTCGCCGGTCGCTGCAGTTGCGTCGAGTTCAAGTGACGAGTTTTTCTCCCCGCCGTCGACTCCATCACCACCACGACGACGAGGAAGAGGACGGCCACCAGCGGGCTTGGGACCTCGAGGCCAACCGGCCCCGAACAGGGTCCCCGCTGCCGGTGGAAATGTGTCGCGCATGCGATGGACTCAGTCCATTAATGAGAATGTCATGCGCGCATATTATGGGGCTACTGAGGGGGGAAGCAACTTGACTGCGTACCGTGGTCGGATGCTCTCTCTGTTTCAGGTGCTTGAGCCAGGTGTCAGCGTGTCGGCGCAGCGACTGTCGGATCAGGTGCGGGTCATCCAGCGTAACCATATGTTAGATGACACCGTACTTGATCGACTTCGCTCCGAATCACGGAGTAACCTAGTTACGCCTGCTTCACCCATGATCGCGGTACAGCTACAAAATGTTACCAGTGCTTCGCCGCGATCCGACCGCGGTGGTGAAGAGGATGATGATGAAGTTATATCCGTGAGTACCCAGTGCAACGCACAATTGAGGAGTGCTTTGGAGGGTGCATTCCGGGAGTACCGTTCCACACCGCCTGAACTTAGACCAAGACTACCTCGTTTGCCTATGCACAAGAAAAATAAGGCGCTGGTGTGTGCTCTAGATTCGCAGCTGTCAAACTACTTTGACAGCAGCAAAGACCTCGCCGATACTCACTCAATAATGTACTGTGGAGCTGTAGCGGCATGTCGTGTAGCTCAGGTCAAATTTCCTAACAATGACAGAGCTACACGACCAAAATTAGCTGCTCCAGCTTGGCAGTGCAGGATTGAGCGACGCATCGGTGAGGCTGGAGCACTCATCGGCAAATTAATCTGCTTCAGGGAGGGCAATACTCGTCCTAGAGTGATGCGCTTTGTGAGGCGGGCGTTCTCGGGGACTGATATTAGTTTTCGAGACTACTTGGCCCGCGTCACAGAGCGTATCGACTTCCTGAAGCAGAAGATCTGTGCATGGGCAAGCCGTATTCGCCGGTATAAGCGGCGAGTGGAACGATACACTCAGAATCGCACTTTCCAAAGCGATGAAAGGTGGGTATATAGGGCTTGGGAACGACCGGACCAAGGTGTGACTGACACACGTCTGCCGGATGATGACGCCATGTGTTCGTTCTGGCGCAACATCTGGTCGGTGCCTGTCAGTCACACTGAGGGCGATTGGACACGAGAGGTTGAACGAGCGTGTGATCCAATACCAGAAATGGGGGCAATCACCATCAGCCCCCAAGACGTAGCTCGTGCAGTCCGTCCGTTACCTAACTGGAAATCTCCAGGGCCGGATGGACTGCACAACTTCTGGATCAAATGGTTTCAGAGATCGCACGTTCGCTTGGCGTCCCAGTTTCAATCAGCCTTAGAGTCAGGGTCGCTGCCCCAGTTCTTGACGACAGGAATTACCCACCTGCTCCATAAATCAGGTAGTACTGCGGAGCCCAAAAATTATAGACCAATTACTTGTTTACCAACGGTCTATAAAGTTCTTACATCCATTTTGAGAGCTAAAATCAACCAACATATTGATAGTAATTGTATCATGTCTGCCTCTCAGAATGGATGTAGGAACGGGTCCCGCGGTACTAAGGAGCTGCTCCTCATAGATATGGCCATTAGCCAACAAGTTCGCCGCTCCCGAAGGGATCTGTCTACATGTTGGATAGATTATAAGAAGGCCTATGATTCTGTGCCTCACACATGGCTCATGAGGGTGCTGGAGTTGTATAAAGTTGATGCAACTCTGCGTACCTTCCTGATGTCATGTATGGGGCACTGGAGAACGGTCCTTCGCTATCCAGGATGTCGACAGATCCAGGGGAACAGCGAACCGATAAGGATAGAGCGCGGTATATTCCAGGGTGATAGTTTGAGTCCATTGTGGTTTTGTCTGGCCTTGAACCCTCTCAGTACACTGCTGGAAGGTTCAGGTCTAGGCTATCGGTTAAGGAGAGGTGGTCAGGTCATATCTCACCTTCTTTACATGGATGATCTGAAACTCTTTGCCCCCAACAATTTGCAACTGATGAAGCTACTGAAGGTAACAGAAACTTTCAGTAGCGCCATCAGGATGGAATTTGGTGTGGACAAATGTGCAGTCATGCATGTGAAGCGAGGGGAGATTATGGAATCCGTGGGAACTCAACTCTCGGATTCCATACACCTTAGATCCCTCTCCTCAACAGAAACTTACAAGTATTTGGGTATGTCGGAAGCATTAGGTATCAACACTGCCGACATGAAACAATCGTTGAGGGAGCGCTTTTTTGGCCGCCTGAATAAGGTGCTAAACAGTCTCTTGTCAGGCGGAAACAAGGTGCGCGCCTTCAACGGTTGGGTCATGCCGGTTTTGATGTATTCTTTCGGCATACTCAAATGGACTCAGACGGAACTTGATGCCCTGGATAGGAGGGTCCGCGCACTGTTGACCGCAAATCGAATGCATCACCCACGGTCGTCGGTGATGAGACTGTATATCCCGCGGAAATGCGGGGGTCGTGGCTTCTTAAATGCTAAGACCCTGCACAACCGCGAGGTATGCAGTCTCAGGGAATACTTCCTAGAAGCCGACGTGGGGATGCACCGAGATGTGGTCTCAGTAGATAAGGGCCTCACCCCGCTCTCCCTGGCTAACGAGAACTGGCGCAAGCCTAGAGTATTAGACACTAATGACCGCAAGGAGGTATGGCAGAGCAAGGAGCTTCACGGACGCTTTTACCGGGCACTACATGGGTCCGATGTAGACTTCTTAGCGTCCGTGTCTTGGCTGCGTTTCGGTGACCTATTCGGGGAAACCGAAGGTTTTGTCTGTGCAATAATGGACGAAGTTATGATGACGAATAACTACCGGAAATACATTGTGAAGGATGGCACGGTTGACATATGTCGGGCATGCCACCGTCCGGGAGAATCGATCCGACACATTATTTCTGGGTGTTCTCGTCTGGCTAACGGAGAGTACTTGCATAGACACAACCTCGTTGCCAGGATTATCCACCAGCAACTTGCTTTGAAGTACAAACTTGTGGAATCAGAAGTGCCATACTATAAGTATGCGCCCGACCCAGTTCTCGATGATGGTAATATCACGTTGTATTGGGATCGACCTATCATCACTGACAGGACTATTGTTGCCAATAAGCCTGACATTGTGGTGATAGATCGATTGGAGCGTCGCGCAATGATTGTTGATATTACGGTTCCGCATGACGAGAACCTCGTGAAAGCAGAGAAAGATAAACAATCCAAATATCTAGATCTGGCTCGCGAGGTTGTCGACATGTGGGACGTGAGTACAGCAATCATTGTGCCGATAGTCGTGTCGGCCAATGGCTTAATAGCCAAGAGCCTCGACCAACATCTGAGGAGGCTCTCGCTGGGCAGCTGGATCAAGCGCTTGATTCAGAAGGCAGTTCTTCTAGACACGGCGCGTATTGTTAGGAGGTTCCTCTCTCAAGAGCCCTGACCACCGGTAGCTCGGACCCTGTTCCCGATGCCGGTGGGCTACTATTTTTTATATTTTTAAATGTTTTTATATTATTTTATATTCCAATATTTAAAAATGTAATTAATGTGTAAAAAAAATGAATAAAAAGATATTTTTTTTATAGTTTTAATTAATTCTGTAAATATATACAGCCTGACACTGATCTGCAAATTATTTAAAGTATTCCCAATCGGTATGAGCACGCCAAAGAAGATTGGCACAGACTCGTATAGGATGACAACTGACTGGCGATGGCGGCGGCGTTGCGTCTGCGCAATCGATCTCTTATCACCCCGAAACGAGACTATCAACCAGTGACCCTATTTGTCTATGATATGTTACTAAGTACTTATCTTTATTTTATTTCATGTTTTACAATGGTTTTTGAAATATTGATGAGCAACGTAAAATGGAAATTTTAGAGAAACTTTATGCGATACCGATTTTTTGTGGTTAAGTACAGGTAAATCAAACATTTATTTTTGTATTTTGAGCTAGGTTCAATCCTTGGGCAACCAGACTCATATAACTCCCAGGTGATTCTGGTTTGTTTAGACTGCAGGGGAATTATTTAAACACAGTGCCGACCGTTGAAAATCGCGCAGCAGTTTAGGCATAAAGCAGGGACAAACATACAGACAAAACAATGGCGATTATATTGAATGTCTTGTCATATTAAAATGTCTATAATATTATCAAAACAAGCTTATTCACGGCGCGCGCCTGTATTATGTAAATAAACAATTTAATTAAACAATTGCTCGCTCATCTAGCAATATTTATAATTATCGACAAAATATTATTGAATGCGTGGGAGTAGTCCAATCGGTAATTGCCTTAGCGCTTGGTATTTTTAAGTTTGGACCATCAACTCATATAGCAGTATTTTACTATAACATATATGTGGGAAAGAGATGGACCTATACCTACAGGCCTTCTAGGTCTATCTCATCTCTCTCTCACCCCATAACTTCAGTTTTTCGATCTGGGGCTAATGTGAACCACTGGTCGTTCCGTTTGTCAATGAAAAAACTAAAAAACCCGACTGATAAAACTGAAAAACAAAGAAACAAGCACATTTTAAATTAAACAAAAGTTGGAAGCAGAGAGATTTAACTTTTTTGTTATAAACGTTTTTTTTCATTTTTTTTTGTACGATTTGCCACTTTGGTTTATATTTTTGTAATCACCTTAAAGCCCTTCATTTTGGTACCGCACTCAATGGTATTGGAAGACAAAAAAATTCGCACTCTTCAGACTCCACAATATGTCACCCCAAATCCGTAATTTTTCATTCTTTTTTAATTTTAATGTAGCCAGTGACACTCGCGCCACAAAGACGAATCTAACGACGTATAATTTATCCAAATCCAAAGGAGTTACGAGAGAACAAAGAAATGAACATAATTACCCAAGTAACACAGGAAGCATTTTAAAATACGAATAGTAAACTTATGTAAAACTTAAGGTCCGTATAAACTCTTACAAAAGTTCACCGAACGTCTTGATGCTTTATATTGGTATTTCAAAACCATTATGATGCTTTACAATGTATAACGGTTGGATAATGGCCTATCAAAATGCTTTTGTAAAGCCTTTAGTTTTAGTGAAGCCAACCACAATGCAGCTGTACAGCTTTCAGCTGTTTTTAGTGTCTTAGGGTTTACAATAGCATTGTTAAGCAGTAAGATAATGCCTATTGCCGCTTAATAGCATAAACCTGTACCATTATAATGCATCGTAAATCCAGTATACAGCTTTCAGCAATTTTTAGTGCCTTAGGGTTTACAATAGCATTTTAAGCAGTAAGATAATGCCTATTGCCGCTTAACAGCATAAACTTGTACCATTATAATGCACCGTAAATCCGTTATATAGCTTTAGGTTGTTTTTAGTGCCCTTTGTTGTGTTATAGCACTTTTAAGTGCTAAGTAAAAGCCTAATACTGCTGAACAGCATAAACGTGAATCAATATAATGCTTGCATTTTTAAAGATCAACTGAGTGCTGTTGTGCGAGTAACAGCTCTTTAATCAAATACACGTGAGTTACTGTAATGCCTAAAGCTATATATACATTCACTTTACTGTATTCTTAAAACCATTTGTCGGCCATATTGGGGAAAAGCACATAAAATATAATATGTGTATACATCAACAAATAACAGCATTTTTTTATGGTGTGTTGCCTAACCGTGTGTAATGATTATGATAATTATGCTAATAACAAAATTAAGTTGTGATTATTCAAGTAATACAAATTCTGAAATGAGTTTTATTGTTTTGCTCAAGGATCCCCAAAATTACTTTAAAGCAATGGCACTATTTCAGTCTACATCAAGTCTATTGGTATATCGGTGAACCCTTAGAGAACTACTTTATAGCCAATGGCACTACGGTGGTTCATCAAAAGTCTTCTCTCTGGCCTCTAGCTTAACGATTGTTCACGTGTGACTATTTATACTGCTGACGGCATTAATTGGCCTTTATAAAGGTTCACCGGGCTATTGTAGACTCACGCCATTTTGAAAATATTTTATAACCAAAAAATATTATCATTCGAACCTATTTATAATAGCAATAGACCTTTATCATAATGATTTAACTTAATTTAATACTGCCCAATCAATACTATTACGTTAATTATGCAAAATTCATTCTAGACTAGGAATGAAAATATTTTTTGATTATTTGATTCATATTTATTTATATTTTATATCAAAACTACAAAATATCGAAGGCGCGTGAAAATTTTCAATGAAACTTATATAGATATTTACAGTAAACTACATTGCGTTTAAAATAGGCATGAAATAACAAAAGAGTCAAAAACTTAGCAAGTATTATAAATTTTATTTTAATGCAAATACAAGTATGGTGTCACTCAGTTTTGACGATCTTCGTCCATATTATATTGCTGAACAAAGTAGTGAAATTACAACGTTAATTGTATTATAACATTTGTGCTATGGTATTAGAGATGATTTTGCAATGATGATTTAAGTTCTACCTGTGAACACTTAAATAGCCTCAATCATACTTTTAGAACAATCTTATGCTAGTCTAATGCTTTTGTAATGTAATTAGCATGTTCATTATCAATAATATTGCTAATATAATGTTTCTGTAATGCGATTGGCAACTTCATTGACCGTAATAATGCTTCTATAATGCGATTCGCAACTTATTTGGTCACAATAATGCTAATATAATGCGCCTGTAATGCAATTAAACAACTATTTGTGAACTTATTTATGATCTAAAGCCGTATAATTTCTGCCCAAATTAGCATTACAGTAGCCGTATAAACGTTTGTAATGCTATCATAGAACTAACTCAAAATGCGAAAACGATACAGAAATGCTGGAAGTCGGCCGATATAGTGCTTTGATGTGTTACTTGGGTATACATACATACAGGTCAAACATATAACCCTCTTCTGGGGCTTCGCTGCTGTCGGGTAAAAAAGCATCACCTTTAACTTACATGTTTGTATAAACTAATAAAATATATGATACATTTCAACGGTAGATACCAAGTTTACAAATAGTAGTTAAAATTCAGTATATAAAAATATTAATAAATCTATAAAATCGTTTCGAAATTTCTGCTTGGTTATTCAATCATATCGTGGGAAAATGGAACAGTTGCCGATATTTATGTAAACTCAAACTCAAAGCATTCATTTCAATTCGACCATAACTGGCACTTTTCAATGTCAGAAAAACAAAGAAGGCGAAGCTACAGTCACAGACACAAGGCATAATACTGGTAACTTGTGAAAGTACTGTAGTTGCCCATTCCAAAGCGTAGATCTCTATGGAGAAGAATGGGTAAGAAACTCCATGGACACTCTCCCGGTGTATTGTTACAAGATCTTGGTTACATCATTCATGTTGAGATTAAACATATAGTATATGAGAACAATGTAGAAAGACGTGCACATTATGAGCGTCCAGAGTAAATGATTATATCAATAATTTAAAAACAAAGTAGTTAAAATAGACTGACCAGTCCCAACTGACAGCGCCCGTTCACGAACATGACGCATGGATCAGCCCCATTCAGCTCAACCGTATTGAAGGGAACTAAATGACCCGACACACCTGCCACCATCAGCGAGACATTTGAGTGAGCATGACATTCTCTCATCCACCAGGGCACATTCGAGTCAATGAAAGAAAACTAAATGTAAATGGTAGCTTTACATTACATAGTACTCACACATGTGCTATGCAATTATACTAAGAGATAGAATCTATACAATGTAAAGATATTTTTGGAATCTTTGCAGCTTCCACAATAACTTCACATCGTAATCAATTAGTTGGCCCCCTATGGCCCCTATGGTTGTGGAGCAGGACCAGCATTGAGCCAAGCATTTTTATCATCAACTAGCTGTTGCCCGCGACTTCGTTCACGTGGAAATAATGGTGTGTATGTGAGAGACTGCCTCGTTGGTCGAGTGGTCGCAAAGTGCGACTACTAAGCATGAGGTCCTGGGATCGATGTGGAGGTCGGGCAGTGTTAAAAAAATGTACAACGTCGTGGATTTTATCAAATTTGAATTTTGTTTTGATTTCTAAACTTTTTAGATCTTTTATTTCGTAATGGGTTGTAAGTAGTACTGATTACTTCCATGATGACATAACACAAAAGGAAAAATAAAACCAAATTCATATTCAGCCATTCCGACTAAACTTCGACTAAAACTATTTACGTAAATAATTAAATTTATCATAGAAATCGCGTATGAGGTTGCTAACTAAATTTTAAACATTAATATTTTTTGCGTCTTTTGGTCGATTTTGATGAAATAAAAAATATTTGACAGTTTGCCACTCAGTGTTAGGTTGTATGTTGATTAAAATATGATTCGCGACCGTTACAAATATGGACTAACTGAGTTATAATAATTAATATCATCAATACAACCTTATGAGTTCATTTAATCTCTTTGAATGACTTTTTTTTAAATATCTCTTTTATTGGGATTATAACTCAGATAATTCCAAAAAAAAAACAAAACAAACTTTGAAAGTCCTTAACAGCTGATATTAGTAACAATAACAACGCCTTTTTAAGGTGAATGCTCCAACCAGCCCGCGAAATTCAAAATTTCTTGCGTTTTTTGCAATTTGCAGGCCAGTGCTAGGTTGTATGTTGATGAAAATATTATTCGCGGCTGTAAGACGCATGTAGTTACAGAATTATAATCATCAAAATCACCAATGCAACCCTCCAAGTTCATAAAGGCGTAGGAACAAAAAATTTCGCGGGCTGGTTGGAGCATTCCCCTTAACAAAGTCATTCACGTGCCATAAAAACCATGCTGCACTATTAGTTCTATTTGCTGCTGTTAACACGATTCGCTGGCAACTCTGGTAGATAAGACAAAAACATGAGTGCTATGACGTCTTTCCTGACTGCGGCTCTTGCGCTTGCGCAGGATATGATGTCATCACCCACGCTTTGACATTGACACACACTAGGCTGCACATGTGGCCCTACTTTTTTTCTGACATCGCATCCGGACCAAATGTTGAGTCTGAATATGATTTGAATGTATTAATTACAATTGGGTGTAGTTAGAAATGCATTGTATTTTAATTTATGAAGAGTAACGGAACTGGTATTTAATTATTCTATTTAAATAAGTAAACAGTCTTACAATTCTCTTGAAAGAATCATTTAGTCAGCGCAATCAAAAGAAAAATCAGTAAGACAATTAATATACCATGGGTCCATTTTCTCATTTGTATGTACTTTTCTTACTGTACACACAAAATCACATGCAAACTTCCACAAACCACAATTACCTAATTGACGTTTCCTTCTCTACAATTATTACTGGCAAACCACCAATATGGTATTACTGCAGATACAAAGCATCATATCGGGAAAACCATGGGTTCCTCGCATCGCAAAGCATGACAATGTTTTACTTAACTTGCGTCACAGTCTAACTGCTTCCAGTGGGACATTACAAATGTCCCACTGCATGCTAGGTTGTTGGCTGTGTATGATATCACGAATAAACGATAAAATGACAGACTGGATGTGCTGGATGGCTGACTCCGGTAGCGGTCTGTTCCAGTCCGATGCTCACCACGGAACACCCACAGCTCGTGATGTTAAAACACAGAGTAGAGAACTCAGTGGAATGCTAAGGCAGGAAGGCAGAACGCAAAAAACCGTGAACCTCAATTTGGGAACTAAACACAATCCTTCCATCATTCATTGTGAATGCGAGTGACCAAACATGACCAGCAAGTGGGCTGCTGGATTGTCCCAAAGTGGCCTTACACCTGACCTTTAGGGCCCTAATGCTGAGCAACTGACGCCACCGCGATTAACGAGGTCACCTATAGGACCCATTATACCTCATCATTCATTCATCACCTACCCACCAGGCAAGCAGGCACGTACATTTTTAAACTCCCTTTTTTACTTGTGGATATCCTCAATGGATGTCCACCGCCTTGGGCTCGGCTGAGGGGTCTGTCAGACTCCTACTGACTAAAACCACGTGGTGTTCCTACTCGTCACTTCCGGTTGGGGTGCGGGGACACAATTGCATTCACCACAATCAACATTTTATAACTCCTGACGTAAGATCCAACTCTTGGACCTTACAAGAGGATTTAAAAACACATGTCTCATATCTTTATCACTTCAGTGGTTCGTCAATTAATCAAATTATAGTTAACACTCCATGTTTAGTTTATATCAATTAATTAACGATACTGCAAGGTGTGCAGTGTGCACTCCTCTAATGATTTGCGGTTGCAAATGTCTAATCGTATCAATCAATTCAAATAGATACCAATGTAACGTGCCTTACTTAATGCCAAACTAATCGAATTAACAATTTCGTTTAAGATTTATTTATTTTGTTTTTAATTTGCGCAATTGAGTCTCGTGAACAAGTTCTGACGTGAGTTGATTGATCTTATAAATATGTGTGTTTACTTAGGCACCGTAGTGCGTATAGGTAAATTAATAGATAGAATAAGATACTATATTGTATACAAATATTGTTGCACAGCTCTTACATACGAGTACATGTTCTAGGAATAGTTGGACCTCTGATGCAGGTACATTCAGTTAGGACTTGGGAGTATTCAGTTGAAACCAAGGGTGACTGCAGAACCTCACAACCCCCACCCATCTCCTGTCCTGCTCTTTTTGCAACCCCACCTACACGTTGAGGACCCTGACCAAAGTCGCTACTAACAATATCGAATGAAGAATTCTGGTCAAAGTTAAATTTATATTAAGTCAGCTTAATGTCAACACGACGAAAAAAAGTAAGAGTTAGTATTCATAGTCCAACTAGATCTTTTAGACAGAAGTAGGTACGGAATACGAAGAGAACAGTGATCCGGTTAATAATCCAAGGTTTCTCTTCGATGCACAAAAACTAGTAACACGAGAGCCACGAGAGGTCTATTCTCGACGATTCGTTGCTTCCAGTTCCCACTTTGGCATCCCAGTCGTCGGTCCCCTTGACACGGCCCACGGCAGCGGCCGTGACCACCACGGGCCCACGACACTGAGTTGCCAGTGTTGCCACACCTAATGAGTCTTACGCCACTTTACTTCATAATATACGTACCAATCGATTTTTTCGACTTCGACATAACACTCTTTCAAGTTTCCAAATAAAGTCCGGCTGTCTTTTGTGATTCACGAATTAAAGGTCTGTAAACTCGGTTCCAAGATACACACACACATTTAATTGGTCACATTTATTTTTGTTACTTTGGTTCCTTGTGACTCACAAGTAATTTTCTTAATTTACGTAATTATACCCTTCTTCTGATCCTGTCTTGGGTTGAGTTCTAAGAAATATCTTTTTAAAATCAGTTTACTATAGGTGATCTTCTTTTATGTCTCTATCTTTAGTTAAGGCTGCGTGTTACCTGTCACTCACAAAACCTCTGCTTATAACAAGATCGTTCAAATGCTTTTCCCAATCATAACAAGCAGTGTTATCAATAGATATTGGTCGTGTTAAGTGGCCAAACATTTCTAGGTATTCCCGAGTTATTGTTGTAACCAATTTGAACTATTCATGTCGCGTCAGCTCAGCCGAGGTGCTAATCAATCGGTCAGGTTCAATCAACCAACTAAAAAACTCAAAACGAAAATGACACTACTGTTACTGGATTACAAAGATTTTTAGGCGCATAAAAACAAAATCTGAAGTAGCGCTGCCATTTCACAAGACAATTGATTACCAACCCTGTCAACATCATTCCAGTGCAAAAAGATTTTTGTAGTACTATAGACACAGAGCTTAAATGTTCACAGTTTTAAGATCGGTGCTCTGATAAACTAACAAGAAGCGGATGGATAGGAGATCGAATCGTTTGGTATTGTTCCGACAATCTGTGTCGCGCGACTGACCTATCACCGTCACGCGACTTCGCAGAACACATCTGACAGTTACTTACTAGGTCGATATTTGCAACGAGATTATATTTCTTTTAATAAATATTATGACGGGAGTTTAATGAGGCTTTCGCCGAACAATATCGAACGCCTTTTGTTTCTTAGAATGTTTTAAAGGTGACAGTGCCCCATGCATGAATTCTGATACTCAGCCGCTCCGGTTAGACTGGAAGCCGACTCCAACATAGTTGAGAAAGGCTAGGCATGACAATGGAAGACATTCTATTTTCTCCGCATTGATTACTGATTCGTTTTGAACACTGCCTATTAATGATTTTGGTATATACCCACAAAGAGGAAGATCAAAGAAACGATGGATGGATTGTGTGAAAGATGGCTAGAAAGGAGGTGACTGCTGAATTGACGAGTAATAGAGAAGTATGGAAGATGAAGACATGCTGCGCCGACCTTTAATAAATTTGGCTAAGTGCAGGAAAAAGATGACTCAAAAAGACGAAATGAATATCAACATTTAAAAATTCGGAGTCTTCAAATACCTATCACATTATAAACGTGTTTAACTGCTGAGAAAAAAAGCGTAAAGTAGCTTTAATCCAACATTTATTTTGAAAGTGCAAAAGACGTGGGAACTAGCCTCACAATCGCACTCATCAGACAGAATTACGACTGGTAAAATGTAAAAGCTATCTCCTACCAATTTACATAGAGACACAAATAAGATTTGAACGAAACGTTGTATCTTCTTGAAAGTTCAGAGGTCTACATAAGATAGTTAATATATATAGTCCGATTTCTTTAATCATAAACCTACTGTTCAGTAAATATAGACAGCTAAATTAAATTATTGCTCATTATTCATTCAGTCGCAATACTTGGTATTCAGTAGACTGGAAGCCGACCACCACATTGTTGGTTTTCAATTCAAGTGGTAGGACGAGCAAGCAGCTGAAACTTTTCGTTTCTATATCTCAAAGGTTTCCGATTGCATTCGGAGTTCACATAATTGTGGTGTTAGGTTGATTATTATAGTAGAACTAGCTGTTGTCCGCGTCCTTCCCCCGCGTGAAATTATTATAAAAATATTACTTTCATAATTGAATCTGATTTTCAAGGGCTTAAATTTTTTTCACCCTGATTCTAGTATCCAGCTATCTAGTAAAAGTCCCGTCAGAATCGGTCCAGCCGTTTCGGAGATTAGCCGGAACAAACAGACAGACAGATAAAAATATTATAAAAGAAAAAACATTATAAGTAGGTACCTTGTATACTTTCATACTTATTATTCAGTAAAAAGCTGTTATTTTGGAATATTACAAACAGACACTTCAATTTTATCTATTTGTATAGACTGGGCTAACATTCTATGCTGAATATTTTGAAGTAATCAGTACTACTTAAACATATTTTCACGGACTGCTGGGGATAGGATAGACCTCACCTTTTTTGTTCATCGCATCTCCAGGTTCCTGTGCACCTTCTTTCTACCAGCAGTTGGTGAGTTCAGGATAATGACGATACAGTACATGTATATTTTCATATCTCGGGACCATTCATAGGCTCCCCACGACGACCAGGCACGACGTACGTAGAGGGACCGAATCCAACTGACAGAATTTAAATGGAATAAATCACTAAATATATTACTATTCATCATCTTCCTGCCCTTGTCCCATGTTACTTGGGGTCGGCGCAACACGTTTTTTCTTCCATTTTCCTCTGTCAACCGTCACGATATCATTTACTCCTTTTTCTTTCATATCATTTCTCACACAATCCATCGATCGTTTCCTTGGTCTTCCTCTCCCTCTCAGTCCATCAACATTTGTATAACTCAAATATATTACTATTATAATTATCTGTTTATTGCTTAAACAAGACAAGTCTGTCACGACTATTCGCGTCTGTATCTTGTAGTTATGCACCTGTATTTACATTAATACTCCTACCGATATTATTACTTTAATACTTCAAATATTCAAAGGTCGAAAATAGTTAATCTAATACTTTGAAAGTACATGAAATAATATCAATAAAATCGTAGAATATGACTTTCAATTCGGAATTAATTAATTCTAAGGTCTAACTTGTCAAAATGACATTATGTCATTGAGTTTTACAATCTCGTATTGCTTTGCTCTTGTTTCTCACGTTATGTTTAAAACGAAAAAAAAATGCGTGAATATGTTGACTTGTCGAGGTTACCAGTTTTCGCTTTAATTTAATTTATTGATCCGATATGGGGTCCGAGTGCCCACCTAGTTTTTCGGGAAATTGCCAAGCGGTTGGTCGACTCTTCACGTGACCAGAGGGCGGGCCTATTTTTTGGCCAAAGAATCAGCATTGCCATCCAACGTGGTAATGCTGCCAGCCTTCTGGGCACTTTTCCTGTTGACAGCGATGCGGACGAATTTTTGGACGCCCTGTAACCCTTTTATACTTGTACATATTTATTTCTATTATAGTTTTGTAGTTTGTAAATAATTTAATTATCTTTGAATTAATTTATTGATGGTTTAGCGTCCAATTATGGTAATTTGTATCAATAATTTCAATTTACCTAACACATGTTATCCTGTTTAAAATAAGTAAGGGCTGATAATAACTCAATCAATTTTCAGTACTCACTTACATCGAATTAACTTTGTGTTTTGGTGAAAAATACCTACTTTGATCAACAAACTTATTTTTTGCTGCAAGTAGTTTAATTACGGACGTGATTCTTGCGGGCTGACAGACTGAACAAAATACCGGTTCCATTTGGCCACAGAAACTTAACTATAACATTCTATTTTCCATATTCTATCTTTCATGTACAAACTTTCGTTATCAAAATATTGCTATTGAAACATTAAGGTTTTTTTTTTAATTTCTTGTACCTCCAACGAACTCTGAAACGAAACCTGTTTTTGAAACATAGCAGTACTATGTTTCAAAAACAGGTTTACAATTACTCTAGGTCATTTAGACGATTACCATCTACCTAATTTAGAATCGATCTTCTAGTTCGATATAATCCTTTGAACGTAGTTTGTAACACATGTCAATAACACTGTCGATTTATCGGGAATAGTAATCGGTATGAAAATCAAATCTAATAATTCAAGACTTCAAGTTTAATTTCACTGCTGCACACAACGTGACCACCAAACGATTTTCAAATCGATTTTGTAACGATGCACGAAGTTTCGATTGCGTGCTCATCGATAAGCTAAAGAAAGTGGACTCACTAAGCGATGACAAAATGTCCATAATGTTTTTACTACCGCATGTTGACAAATGATGTGAATAATTTAAAATGATTACCGAATAAAGAATACTTAAGTTGTGGCGGTTTCTTGAGTCGATTGTCGAATATCAGCTGTGCGGGTACATGCGCGTGAGACGGTGCGATCCGTCAGCGTGATCAGCGTCTGCACGGGATGACGTAGGCCGACGTCACCGCGGTCACTGGCACTTAGTGAAAGTTTCCAAATCGCTGCTATAGAGGCATCAATCTGCAACACTTTCGTCGCAGTAAATCGATTGTCATTCGGAGCCCGATCCTGAGACTGATTTCCCTCAGCTAGATCGAACCAGGTTACTTGGACCCATTTACAGTATTTTCCTCTTAAAGACTGGGTGTCTTTTTATGATGGGCGCATGTATACTTGGGTACATGTTACGTGCCATAGGAAGGAAGCAACGAGGCTTAAACTTTTCTACTTTATGGTTTAATTGTTTTGACACAAGGTTGTGTATAAAGTTGAATGTTTGCATCAATGTTATTTGTATGCATATCATTAAGGCTCCACGTTGCGTA
This sequence comes from Eurois occulta, assembly GCA_950022335.1. NCBI lineage: Eukaryota > Metazoa > Arthropoda > Insecta > Lepidoptera > Noctuidae > Eurois > Eurois occulta. Next base: position 12,039,025 of record OX465477.1, on the reverse strand, counting down.
AATTCATACGTCTCACATTTCTATGCACGCTGTTTGTTAAGAAATTAATATATTCTGGTGTTACATTACTTTATGACACAAATGGACACAATACTCGATTCTCCTCATGGCTGTCGATGCAGGGCTAATGTGGAAACCTGGTCGTTGGTTTTGTCTGCTCGTTCTGCTATCTTCTACGAGGTCTGCCGCGATGCCTTCTGGCTGTGTCAGGGCTCCACTCTACGTAGCCGTAGCGGCCGTCGTTGAGTACCTACATATATTTTTTAACTCACCGATATTCAGTATCTACTACACCCAATAGTTTCTTTAAAATGTAGTAAGCATTGTGGACAAGCCAAATAAGCGTGGTTACTATTTCAGTTGCGTCAGTATGTAATAAGCATTGTCGATGTAACGCAAATTATTGAGTGAAGTGATTTTCAATGAAAACAAAGATAACTGAACCTTTGGCTGGCAGCCAAAAGATCAACACGCCAGCCGCTGCTCTGGAATGTAAAATCTCACGAACTTCACATGCCACTGCTTTAATAATAACTTTTGATGAAGAAATTGCCCATTTTCTTGACAATACTTAGCTCAAACCAAGATAACGATTAACGATAGAAACAGTCATCTCAGCTGTACTCAAATATGCCCATTATTCTTTTTGTTAACTTGTAACACAATAATTACTATCGCTGTATCAAGATTGGCAATCTTTGCTTTGCAAAATCGAAAAAAGTCGATAATGCCATGATTCAGCTTACGAAACTATCATAACAAGTTTGTGTACACTTCCAATGTTTACTAGGACTTTGGACTCTATTTGTTGTGAATTAAAGATGAGTTTTTTATAGCAAGAATGTGTAATGAAAAAAGTCTCTATTTATTCGCAGCGGCTTCTTATTGCGCGTTATATTCTTACATTTCCTCCATTTCTCGAGAACTGGTGCAGCTAATGTACTAACATTTACACAGATGTGTTCTTTCTGTGTCCTTTTTCGATCATCGTCTGTTTTTTTATTGCGAAGATCATCTTATTTATTTGTTTTTGTCTGGCAGTCTTATAGAGCAGACACAAAATGCAAACTCGCAAAGCCAGATAATCTAGACTAGCATCATATAGGAAGTCTGCAATACCATAGATAATATAAATCTGTTAAGCATGGCTTATATTCATGTAAACTAGACCAATCATACAATAAGGTCGTAGTATGTTATAAAATAATAACAGCCGCGGAGATCGATCTTTAGGTTAAGCTGTGCTTGCCTAGGTTGGTTTGTGGATGGGTGACTCTGAGTACCCTGACCACCCATTACATATCGAGTTTCTTCCGTGCCTCGGAAAGCACGTTAAGCCGTTGGTCCCGACTGTCATTTGTAGATCTTTAATAGTCGTTACAGGTATTCAGTGCCCCAAAAATTCTGACAACCAGTCTTACCAAGGGGTATCGTATTACACAGTACTCACTGGGTTGTGGAGGTCAGATAGGCAGTAGCTCCATGTAAAATACTGGTATTCAGCTGCATCCGGTTAGACTGGAAGCCGACCCCAACATAGTTGGGAAAAGGCTAGGCAGATGATGATGATATTATTTTTGTTGGTGTAATTAATGTAGTAGTACTTAGTTTATATATCATTGGTACTACATAAGTATAGGTTTTGGGGTATTTTTAAAATAATGTGTTAGAATAATTATATTTTTACATCTTCAAACATTGACGTCTGCTGACAACCTCGCTCAACTCTGCCTATTTTGTTGTTTCTCATTTCATTATGAACTTAGTACGTACCTTAACAGTAGTGTTGAGGCTATTTCTGGGTAGATGCATAATAATTCAATGATTTCTCAACATTATGATAGTTTGATCGAATTGGGCAGCAGGCAAATAGTCAGTTCCATATAAAATATTGGTATTCAGCTGCATCCAGTTAATTTGAAAAAGGCTAAGCAGCTAATACCTAATGATGACTATCGAATTTGAACAGCATTTATTTCCCATCTTTAAATTGTCTAATTCAAAGATGGGAAATTAATGCTGTGATCTGTGAGCAAGCTACCCCTCAAATAGGCGTAAGAGCATAATCAGGGCCCGTAATGTTGCAACAAGCATTAGTAACAATACAATTGCAAGTTGCAATACAACACCTAAGCGACATGTCTGCCCAGTTGTTCGCCTACGAAGTCTAGTCCTAGCTACTTAGGGCCTAGGTAATCCATTTCGCCAAAGATTTGCGGGGGTAGGTAGACATTTAGCCGGTTTTGCACCTAATCCAATAAAGTTTGTTCTTCATGTCGATTACAGTTGAATTATATTGAATAGGCTCTGCCTCTGTGTGTCTTGGCTGGCCTGTAGTTTAGTTGTTCAATTTTTTTTTCCAATTTTGATACTACTACTTTTAATATAATTATCAGAATGTAAACTTTGATTATTATTTTTAGATCTATTGATAATTTCTAAATACACTTCTCATCAAAAAAATCGAAACACCTCGCAGTTTATGATTTGATAAGGATTATCAGAAAAATGTGTATATTTAGGAATAAATGTAAAATGTCATTTAATAGTGAGTAGTATGAGGTTTTTAAATCCTAATGTTATTGTTCTAAATTCAAATTAAGTCTTCATAGGTTTCGTATTTTGTATAATGAGTAATTTTTACCCTGTATGGAATATGAAGGAAATGGGTAAAACAACACGCGTAAATGAAAAAAAAATGTAAGAAACGTTTATTTAATAACTTGTATTCCCTCCGCGAGCTCTTATTACTGCTTCCATACGGTTCTTCATCGATCGGATGAGAGTCACGATCACATGTTGTGGTATATTATCCCATTCCTCTTGGATTGCATTTTGCAGCTGGCTAAGTGTTTCTGGGGCTGGATCTCTTGCTCGAATTCGTCTCTTTAATTCATCCCATAGATGTTCAATGGGATTCATGTCCGGGCTTCTTGCTGGCCATACCATAATGGAGATACCGACTTCGGTAAGATAATCTCGTACGACGCCCGCGGTGTGAGCTCTAGCATTGTCGTGCATGAATATGAAGTCGTTGCCAATAAAATGTGCATAGGGCATCACATGAGGTTCAAGACACTGTTCGATGTACCGATGAGAGTTTAGTGCAGGCAGCCGTGGCCCAGACACAAAGGCAAGTTCTGTCTTACCGTCGGCGCTGATTCCTCCCCAAACCGTCCACGAACCGCCACCATAGCTGACCTTTTCTTCAATGCAGCATTGTGCAAAGCGTTCTCCATCTCTTCTGTAGACCTTGTTCCTTCCGTCGTTACCATACAGCATAATTTTACACTCATCAGAAAACAGTACTTTGCTCCACTGAAGGTATGACCAAGTTAGGTGCTCGCGTGCAAAGTTAAGGCGCGCTCTTCGATGGTCTGCAGTTAATTTCGGCCCATTCGCTGGCTTATGCGGTGCCAATCCGCGTTCCTTCAACCTTCTTCTTATTGTAGAGTCACTTACAGCTACTCTTCGTACAACGCGAAGCTGCTGCTGCAGTTGAAAAGCGTTAAGGCGTCGATTTCGTAAAGAAGTTGTTACAATAAATAGATCATCTCGCTCAGAAGTGACCCGATTTTGCCAGATCCTGAACGGCGCGTGAACGAACCAGTCTCCCGATAGCGTTTGTAGACTCTATGAACAGATGATAAGCTTAGATGCAATCTTGCAGCCACAACACGCTGACTAAGTCCAGAATCCAGCAATGCCACCACTTGGGCGGCTTCTGCGGGCGAAGTATCCATATGTTTTAGAAAAAAAAGTTTTTTCAGACGTCCCAAAGTCACAGTAAATGAAATAAGAAACAAAAAGTTTAAAGACAAGCGCTAATTTTTAGTTTTTAAACGAGAAACGTACTCCAACCCTAAATACACATTTGTCTCAAAACAGTGATTAATTTCATTTATAGGATAAACAAATGAAATTCTAATTTCGAATTTTGATTTTTTTCTTCTTACTGTAATGACCAAACTGCCAGCTACACAATAATGTTTTTTTTTTCATGGAATTAATTCTCTTTTGTAAAAAATTAGGACAAAAACAATAAAAACGAAAGTGTTTCGATTTTTTTGATGAGAAGTGTAATATACATACTAATGAACAAAAACCTTAAACAGATTCAAATATAAAAAAAATACTGAAGTAAAAACGCGAACAAGATGGCCCACATTCCATTTTGAATAAAAAAAAACTTCATGAAAGCCGGATTATTACGATGTTATTGAACTCTCTTTGTTATTTAATGAAAGTATCCTCTATGGTCCTCCAAAAAATACTGCATAACGAATACTTCCGTAAACACACATAATTACGTTCTCTTAACATGTTGTAATAAGCATATTTTCATATACCACATAATCAGGTATACAGTCAATTAGATATCCATCTATAAAAATATTTCAAAGGAAACATCGCTGTCATTCATAATTTTATTCGTCATTTACACAAAGACATCAATCATAAAAAAACAGTAACTAATGATACCGATGACAAATACTAAAAAGGAGATTTTTGGCTTCTACATGGGAAAAGTTGACGATATTTTTATTACATAACATAAACATAACGTCTGATATCGCCGAAGGGTTAGGCAGAGGCTAAACATATTTCGCTATACTTAAGTTCCATGTAATAGTCATGTTATGATACGACAAACAAGAAAATTCACGAATCTGAACAAAAATACACACCTTCACGTCTGTTTTCCCAAAGGCTAGACTAGGCGGAGGTGTGCTACATAACATTTCACTAATTATTATTTTTAAGTCCCATCAACCATGTTATATTGCCATCAATCAGGCGCATCTCTGTTACTCGGGCTACTACTAAGAAATAATGACATAATTATGTATCTACCTAAATACAAGTTGAGCCAAAGTTACAACATAGCCACATAAAATTCATCGTATTAATACAAAAACAGATGGCAAAATCATGTCTTCTACCAATAGCTGCTTTTATACGTTGTTTTAAATGTGATAATATTATTTCAGGGTTTTGTTTCTTTTATTTTGATATAAATACAAGTTTTAAATACCACAAAACGGTGATGAAAGTCAAATTCAATGATTGGATGATAGGTGCCGCCGTGCCGGCTAGTAGGGTTGTCACTACTTTAGTTTCAATAATTCTAAGAAATATCGCAAAGCTGTGTAAGTACAACACGTGTGGGTTGAGCATCAACTATCAGCGAGCGCATCACTGATGCTGCCGCGTGCGATAGCAGTCCCGCTTTGTTTCTCGCTCTAGCAACTTACGGTTCTAAGCGACGGAAAGGGATAGTAGCATCGAAAAACGATTTGAACTGGCATAATCAGCCTATGCCGCTGCTGGTACATAGACCTGCTCTCGATGGGATGGAGTGACCTGTAATCCACCACGCGGGCCCAGCGCGGGTGAGTAGATCACATGTTGGAAGGTTTGGTTCTAGGTACTGCCGGTTTCCTCAAGCTGTTCTCATTCACCGTTTCCGAAAAGCGGTGATGAAATAAATTACACAAAGAACCTAATGCGGCTTGGGTTCGAAGCCAAACATTGACATTGATGGGTCTATTAGACTGGTTAAGCTCCTAATAACAAACTGAAGGTTTTTTTTTAGGAAAGGGAATGGAGAAGTTGCCATGTTTTTTTTTGGATTCTTTTTAGTAATTTAAATAAGAAAAAAATAAAATTGTGAAAAAATCATAAAAATGTCTCTAGAAATGAAAAAGTTACAGTTGCGCTTGCAATGAGGTAGAGTGACATCATTTTACCAAAAAACTTAGAAAATCGACACAAAAAAGCACGCAGTTCACTTAGATTTATCTAAGTCTTTACCTTTGCTGTTTTTATTGCGGGCAACCCTAGGTTCAAGTGGTTCAATAGTGGGCAGCGATGTAGTGTTGCCAACGGTCGAAGCGGTTACATTATGTAACGGCCGGCGCGCTGCGAAATATATGAGAAATATCGCCTCGCTCCGGGCTACGTGTGGTAAGCAGACACCAGTGTCTGTGAATAGGACTAGGTAATGAGGTCTTCTGGACGCGTGACATTTACTTGTAGTTTCCTGAAAAGTGTCAGCGGAAAGAACTTGTTCATGATTATGGAATGGATCTTTGCTTTATCCAGTGTCCTCTATTCAGAACACCTGCGCTGTCACATTTTTTAAATGTTACAGCACCATGCTGGGATAGGAGCCTTTTGGCCACGTACAATTTAATTGAATATATGTCTAATTTAATTGTTTTAATGTTTTTGTTATAGATATAATTTTGTTTCATTTTTAATTTAATCGTTTTGTTTTGTCCTGTGCGAGAGAAATAAATACTTTATTTTTCTTATTTATGTATATTGATACAAACCCGTATCTCGTTGTCTTCAACGACACATGTAGTCCTTTTCCAATTTGTTGTTATCGAATAAAGCAGATTTAGCCAATTTTTTTAATAAAAAAACAAATGTCTTGAAAACATTAAATAAAATTTCAAGAGAGGTTCAATCATTTCAAAAAGTAGATTCTACCAAAATAGAATAAGGCTACAATTTAGCTTTCCAACAAAACATACACTTGATTTAATTTGATTGTTCCTGGCAGTATTTTAAAATAAGAATGATGGAAAGAATTAACAAGGAAAGCCTCCTTCCGCGTTGTTTTAACACCAAAATACACTTGGTCTACTATTATCCAGGATCCACAATGGTGTTATTCTCTTCTCCTTAGCGTATCGCTACGAGTTTGACACCATCAGTAACATCAATATGTCATTGTAACCCACAGGCAACAGGACAGGTAGGAAACGATATTAAAAGTCCCATCTTTTGTGGAACAATACCATAAACAATCGGCAGACTAGACTACCCAGAGTCGGGCTGAATAACACAAACGACCGTTTCAATTGGACTGGCTTCATAGCCTATCACCTTCAGAGTATAAAAGCCATTTCCGTAAACCTAGATATAATGAATAGGTAGGACACAAAGTGCTCATTCAGTGGAAAGAACTACATTATCAAAACGTTATTGTTTCCAAACCGGAATGCTCCAACATTCGATTAAAACTGTGGAAATTATTTATAAAAATATGTATCGCTATTATTAATTAATAGAGCCAGTGTTGGCGGAAGTCGAAAATATAATTCTATAATATCGATAAAAAATGTCAGAGGTCCATTAAGTAACATGTTCTGTTTGAGAGCAATGATTGCTGTTTATAACATCTCTTGAGCATTATCATTTGCTAAAAAAGGTAATCACACGTTTCGTAAGTGTTTTTGGTTTGAATGTATTACTAAAATATATCGTAGGGCTCGCACGAGACTGTGTACATCCCGTTTCTTAACTTTCCCGATTCACCACCAAAAGAGATGCACAAAACAAGTGTAAAAAGTGCCTTTTTATTTAGTAACTATTTGATCTTCATACATTCAGTCCCGTTTCGCCAACTATTAATTGTTTTTTTGTACGGTAGAGTCAGCTCCCAAAGTTACAAGAAAACTTCTCAATATTCATCGTCGTCATTTGTTTCTAGAAATTAATGATTAGTAATAGATGTATTCATGATAATTTAGCTACATAATGAGAAAATAAACAGAAATGGATACGAAAATAGTTGAGACTAAAATATAGACTCAAAGCGAATACCAATAACGGTAACCAAAGTATATTAAATGCTTTAAACTAGGATTGCCGTTCATAATTAATACAGTGACAGATGAAGTACCTTCGAACATAAATTCATTTACAGAACCATGGAGCAGCTTCTTGTCTTCATTTATGTTACCCATACCTTGAAAGGTCCATAATGAAAAGAGCGTTATCCCCGGTCCACATTATTTACTCAAGCGCTGGAATGCCACTGGAATATGTGAAACAACACTGGAATGTACCCATTACAGTGCCACTGCTAATCCAGTCCAGTGACTGAATTGACGGTTTACTTTTTCATTCCAGTTCGCCCTTTCTAGCGCCACTGGAATAATGTAGACGGCCTATCCAGTGCTGGATTAAACGTTGAATAGTGAACACGCATTTTTGTTTTTGAGCTGGAATTATGTAGACGATTTGATACATTTCTGGATTGGGCTGGATTAACTCGCTAAATTACTGGACTGGAATAATGTGAACATTATTCGAACTTAGTTAACCATACTGTGTCCCAACCCTGCGCTTAAAAACGTTAAACGTTTTACTTGAAGACATAGGTACTTAACATTTTTCTATCAGCTCGCGTTTCGCGGCCATAATTAGGGTCAGGGCTACTTTCATACTTAACTTAAATAGTGTTGACGTAACTACGTTGTTTTCTTTTACTCGGTCATCTAACGAGGAAACGAATAACTAAAAACTGGTCAAGCGGGTGTCGCGCCACAGTGATGGTTCCATAGTCGGTATGAATGCACATATTGTTTTGAAGACGCAAAAATAAGTATAATGTTTAAAAAAAACTGGAAAAATAAACATATTATAATATTTTGGGGTGGTAACCGAAAATACCCTCAAGATGCAACTATTGAAACAAATATATAAAAAACTTCATTAGAAACATCGTAATCTTTTAAAAATAAGCGAAATTATAAAGATTCCATTAATATACCATTTGGCTACAGATTCCAATTCCAATTCCGACTAGTTTTTGTTGCACATAAAGTTTTTGCCCGTTAAAATCTATGATTGGTTTTTTTAATGCATGTGCATTATTAAAATATTTAAATCCATTGTCACTATCGACAGCACTTCGAGATTTATTTCCGGGCTGCGATACACTTAGCTCAAATAAATTGATCTTACTAACAGCCATTCGGTATTGGTGTCAAGCGCAAATAAATATAAATAGAAACTGGTACACAGAAAAATGAAGCCCATCACGAAGAGCCTTGGGGCTCAACAACACTATCTAGTCTATAATTAAAATATGCGATCATTCGGTTAACCATTCCCTCTGATTATAGGAATTAAGGTAAGTAACGCAAATTGATAATGGTAACCGACCTTCGCAGCATCTTGTAAATGGTAGAGTGTGGTCTAAAACAGCTGATCATCAGAGCCATCTGAACTCCTAAGTGCTATTATTTATCATTATGAGGTCGTGTGAGTCTGTTCGAACGTTGCGAAATGGAGTATTAAAACCTGTTTATATTGCGTGGGGCTGTGATTCGAGTACTCGAGTATCGAGAGCGGTTTTTCTAAGTAATCGAGTACGGCGGTTTACGATAACACGTTTTTTTTAGTGATGCTTTTTACTGGGTTATTCCCGAAGTACTCCAAAAAGAGTTCCCAAACTACTCCATGAAAAATATAATATTTTTAATTAGGTTTTATTCTACTCCATGATAATATTAAAATGTTCTCAAAGTACTCCACCCAATTTAAATCAAAAAGCTAATTTAAAAATGTACCGGATTACTATAAAAGGGTAGCTGATGTACAGTCGGGCTCAAAAGCTTTGTAAATATATTTTTAAGTATTAGGATTTTAAAAATAAAAGACTATAATATAATTCAACAATCATTTTGAGTCTTATAACAATTTTTTTTAATTCAATAATTTAAAATATTCAAAAATCAATTAACAAAGATTCAGAAGTCTAAAAAAATATGAAAAACAACAAAAAAACTAAAATGATATCTGGCAATTAAGCCTAACATAAAATATTTTAAAAATTTGACCAATAATCATTTGAAATTTTACTTATCATGGTAAAAAATACTTATAAATCTAAAAATCACAGTCTTTCTTTCCTTAATAAAAGTTATCACAATCATTAAGTTACTACTTATGATAAAAATAAGGTAATGTAGAATTATTTGAAGTATGTAGAAGCAGACTTAAAACTATTTTGAGACATGTACAATCAAATTTCAAATAGTTTGCTAATTTGTTTTAATGATTGCAGCACAGTATTTTTTTCTATTCTTAACTGCTTTACAATCAAAGCCAGTTTTAGATCCCTGTTTATAGATTATCGGCTTCTATTTACTCTGGGACTGCAATGATAACGTTCGAAATAAACAGTTTCATCACACATACATCTGACACACCATCACCAACCACCATCACCATCTGGTATATCTGTACCTAACCTATGTTCAACAAATATTTGTTTTTGTTTTTTTTTATTATTTTTTGCGAACGAGGGATTTATTGTAAAAAGCCCACAATTTTAAATATACATTGACGTAACAAAATGCTAAACTTTAATCATTCTTTTAAGAATTTTTGTGACTGACTGTAATGAAACATATGTATTTTATAGGTAATTATTTAGATGGAGCAGTTTGAGAATTGATAAAGAATAATCGGTGGAGTACTTTGAGAATAATTCCAGATACCTATGGAGCAGAATGGGAACAAAATAATAAGTATTTTGAAATAATAATAATTCATTGGAGTAACTTGGGAATTAATGTATGAGATTCTTATCTTTTTAGAACAAAAGAATGGAGTACTTTGGGAATAACCCTTTTTACTAGCTTGTTTGTGTTGTGTTTTTAGTCTTCATAACGATCCGATTTTTTTTTGTAAATATCGCTGTACAGTCGCCAGTAGCCCAGTACATCAAGTTAACACAGTCTGTCACACTGTTTTAAACTATAAAATGATGACGGTTAAGTTCAAAATCGAAAGAGAAAATTTGACAGTTTTTAATAAGTTGATGCGCTGGCGACTGTACGTAGGTATACAGATTCGGAAGCGCGAAGATTTCGAGCATAACAGACTCGAAAAGGTAGACTGCACCTAACCGCCATCACTCGGTTAAATTAATATTCGAGTAGAACTTCGAACTTAAATACTACATCACTAAAGATTTACTCCGTAATTTAGGTAGGTTTCTTAATGATGACGAATCATCGTACTCAAAGATTTGCAAACAAAATGTAACTAATTATGGAAGTATATGATCACACGCGAAGTGCGGTCTGGAACGAATCTTATTTTTACGCTTTTTACTTTTATTTTTGCGCAATTACGCCTTTACGTTTACACTAGTTAATGATTATTTTGGCATTTAGCGAGAGGATTATAATTTGTAAATATTATGAAAATCTATGATACGCATGATGACTCGAGTCATGCGTGTCAATAGATTCTACTAATATTTGAGCGAAAGTGTATAAAATTCTTGAGAATGAACAAATAAGAGATGCCACCACGATCATTTATAAATTATAACGCATGACTTCGTTGCATAAAAATACTAAGTAATTATTGTCATTCGTTAATTAATTATGGGCATGCTCATACGGTAACTTACCTGTCAACATAACTAGACAATCGTAAAAGTTACAGCAACATAAAGTGTAAAACTGACTAGGTATAATACAAGTTTTTGGGGGTAGTTTCAGTCTCATACATTCTTGACTATTCCAGAGTTCCAGACCAGAGAGTGACCCTCACCCCACGCTTCACCAACCTTCTTCTTCCTGGTCTATTCCCACATATTCTGGTTTGGGCTTCCTTGTGCGTTTGTGCCAGTACGGTTTTCGAACTCCATGAATCGACACGCGGTCTGAAATGATGGCATAATCTCATCTCGTCTTATGCTGCGACTATACCATTTTCTACAGGGTCGTATCATATCGGTCTTTTTCTTTTTTATTGTTGCGTACCTTTTTTTTTCGGATGGGAAATCATCAAATGACTCCTCCCGCTCTGGGCGAAGCGGAAGGGAGTGTCAGACACTGACTAAAACCATCCATGTTCCTTCTTTTGCCCTTTATGTTCCAGGGCCGCGGTATCTCTTTCGAACAGTCCCGCAGCCCATTGTTTCGTACCTCAGTCGGCAAAAACGAAACCCTTAGGATCACTTTGTTGTCCGTCTGTCTGTCTGTCCGTTTGTCAAGACGTTTTTCTCAGGAACGTGTGGAGGTATCGAGCTGAAATTAATATTAAATACTCAAGTCTGTTACCCCTTAAAGCAGTGACAAAACAAAACTCGTAAGTCAACGCGATCAAAAGATATGACCGTTTATGTCGCATATTTTGCGATTTCACAAGGTAATCAAAACCTATAGGGTACTTCCCGATGACCTTGAATTGACCTAAATTTGGCAAGAAGCAATGTCTAACAAACAGCACATGTAAAGGAAAAATTGTGAAAACCGTAAATATCAAGTTTAATAACAAAATACCTACAAGTTTGGAACCCCTGGTGCGCCAGTCCAGATCACACTTGGCCAGTTTTTAAAGATAGGTACTTAATAAACGTGGCTAGTTTTTGATCTAGAAGCTGTTGAGTGCACTTTTAAACGCATCGGATTCATTGCAGCAATCACTTAGAAAACCTGTATTTTATCTAATTTGAGTCTGCTTTGACTCACGATCCAGGTGTGTGTAACATAGTTATTACGTCACTTTACTATTACTTAACGAAAAGTTATTTACTAATGTTATATTTGTACATTACCGTTTTGGATGCGTTCTAGATCTGGCCTCAAATGACTGCGAAATAAGTTTAGAATGTGTTCGTTATTTTTTTAGGGTTCCGTACCTCAAAAGGAAAAAACGGAACCCTTAAAGAATCACTCACGTGTCTGTCTGTCCGTCTGTCACAACCAATTTACTCCCGATTTTTTTTTATATAATTGTAAGATAAATAGTTTTGTCATTTAAGAAAACTAGCGAAAATTTACCATTATATAGTTCTTTGCCTTTAGATTACAGGAAAACCTATAAGAAAGCTATAATAAAAATAAGTTAAAAAAATAAAACCGACTCCAAAAACACAAAAAAAGTGAAAAATAATTTTAGCTTCAGAAGTCGGTGACTTTTGTTTATTTGATTCAGTTTTTTGTCACCGACTTCTGAAGCTAAAATTATTTTTCACTTTTTTTGTGTTTTTGGAGTCGGTTTTATTTTTTGCAAAAAAGTTTTTTTATTTTTTTATTTTTAGTTGCAATATTCCATAGAAATATTTTTCATCATCAGACCTGTAATGGCACTTGTAACACAGATGGGTGCAAAGTTTTGATCAATATACATGAATTAAGTCCAAACGCAAGGTAGCTACTGTAAACAGTTGAGGAGTTCCCTTAACTGTCCTTCGTCTTCATCATCAGACCCCTTATGACAGTCACAACCCATCTAGGTGTAAAAGAGAATGCTCATGGAAGTATGGAATCCCGTACCATGCTGCATCAAAATCAAACCTTGTTTTTTATAGACTACACTGATCGTATTAACTCCTACAAAAATGATTTTTGAAAAAAAAACCCGCATTTCAGAGTTATTTTATAAAATCGAAACTAACCTAAAAAGTAGGTCTATTTTTTCGACGCTACCAACGACGTATTTTAACACACATACATTACATTATTGCTCTAAAAACAGCGTAATACACTAATATTAGTAAGAATTACGAGTTAAAGTAACATCCACAGTATGCTTGACTGAAACTCGATTTTATTTTAGACCTTTACATTGCCAATAGTCAGTCAGTACAGTACAAATGTCAGATGCCACAGATAAGATAACTATAAACCATAGAGTATAGTAAGTGCTATAAACTAGTCGGGATTTAGGGATGTAATCGATAAATCAAAATCTTTAGGCTGAGAAAATCTATTTTGTTGCAAATAGCAATAAACCAAACTAAATCGATTTGGTGTACTGATCTTACTTAATTGTAATTAATTTTAGAGTCCGCTCGACAGACAAGGGTTTGTTCAATTGAAACGGAACGTCATTTATATTCAGTTGAAACGGAACGTCATATAAAGGGAGTAAAACAATATTCGTACTTTTAAACTCGAAAAGTATATTTCCAGTTCAAAAATCAAATCCCCGACGCGTAATGCCGTAAAAAAATATGAAACTAATTACTATAATATTTTGGTTTTGAGGCACGAGACTTTTTGGTACCAACTTTGGTCATTGTCCTTTCTCATCAATACAAATTAATCAAACCCCAACACAAGGTGACTGCTGTAAACCGTTGAGGAGTTCCCTCGACTGTCTTTCGGTTTCATCATCAGAGCGAGTCCAGACCTTCTTTAAATTGTAGTGCTTTAAAATACTTAATCAAAAAATTTACAAACGCACTAGTCGCCACTACAATTTTTGAAAGCTCCCCTCAATTTCTCTTGGATGCCATCATCAGATCCCGGTTTCCTTATCATGGGACCACTCTTGAAGTATCTCCTTTCCAACAAAAAAAATTTATCAAAATCGGTTCATAAACGACGAATTTATCCGCGAACACACATAAAAAAAATATATATATATACGGTCGAATTGAGAAACCTCCTCCTTTTTTTTGAAGTCGGTTTAAAAATGAAGGAGGCTTGCCTACTACGATGGTACGGAACCCTTCACGCGCGAGTCCGACTCGCATTTGGACGGTTTTTTTTATTACTATTTTGAGTCATCCACATTAAAGTCCAAACAGGCAACAATTTATTCATTTATTTATAAGCCGAATAAACATGTGTTATTATCATTGTTATGGAATTTTTAATATTCTCTTCATGCAAGTCAGTCGCAGAGAAATAATTCTAATTGTAAAGTTACGTGAAAAAATAAAATGTTTTATGAACAATAAGGAAAACATTGTTCTTATAACATTTTTTTTTTCACGTAAAATTACAATTAGAACTGGGACCAGAGACTTGAATGGATGCACATGCTCCCAATCCAATCCACTCATTCGCAGACTAACCTCAGTGAAATCCAACACGACGTTTCTCAATATAGCTCAAATAAATGCTCATAATTATAGGAAATGGTGAGTAAGAAATATGTTACGCATCCACAATAGGAAGTATGATTCACATGTCTTCATTGCTCGCCTGTCAGCGGACGCGTTGAGTTTTCTTACCACCATATTGATAGACACTTTAAATAGTTCTGTTATTGAATAATACTTCGTTCTCAAAGTGATAATATTAATTAAAGACATCCAAAATGACGCCGGCGTGATTCTAAAAGTAATTTCCGATATAAGTTTTAATCATAAGTTCAATTAAACAAACAAGCATTTTAATTTAAATTTAGATTTTAATTACTTACCATAAGACCATCAGTGATGACTTTCTTAATTACCAAGTAGTGTGAAGGTAACTGAATAAATATCACAGAGACCCGTTATAAATGTTGGTGTAATATTAGGTTCTCCTCTGCCTTACCCTTTGGGATTATAGGCGTGATATTGTGATGATATTAACACGTTGTAATGTGCCTTTCCTTCTTTGCAGGACGTTCAGTGCCACTCGGCGCGAGGGTCGGGAGCCGGTCTCTACAGCGGTAGCTTCAAGCAGTCAGGCAAGCAAAGAGGCGAGCAGCAGTGATGCTGCGCCCCAGGACGAGAACGCTGAGGGTACCATGAACCGGGAGAACGTTTCCAACAAGATCGCCGCCGGAATGGACCGGTGGCAGAATACCCTGGAAGATATGATCAACCTTAGGTCTTCTAACAACACCGTGTTCAAGGACTATTATTGGGTGAGTATACGACATGCTGTTTACTCCTCTGTGTCTTTGAAAGCACATTATGCCGTTGGTCCCGGCTGTCATTTGTAGATCTTCGACAGTCGTTACTGGTGGCCCGAAAGTCTGACAACTAGTCTTTTAAATGAGTATCGTATTACCGCATCGGGGTAAACTGGAAGCCAACCCCAACATAGTTGGGAAAACACATTTGACCCAGGTTGAGTCCCACAAAAATAAAAATAAAAATCATTGAACTGTGTACTTCAACCAACTTATCTGTGCAGGCGGGGAAACACAGAACTCAAATAAAAGTAGGTATCAAGTTTGACATATCGATGCAGATTTTGTTGACAGGCAACACCACCTTGAACTGCACACTGAAAGTGGTCATACTATAAACGATTGTAACTTGTGTTGTGAGCCATAGATGACATACAGGCGTCAGGCGAGGGTGTCATGGAGGTGGGACCTGCAGTAACAAATCCCCACGCGTATCAAACTACGTTTTTCAATACACTTTCGAAGAAATAAAATATTAGGACGGAAAGCATCTGTGAAAATTTTTATTTCCGCACGTGTGCGGAAAAATATTAAAAATCCACTCGTGTGAAATACATTGCATGTTGAACCTAATCGTAGTGCGAACAGTTTTCGAGAAAGTATATTAAAAATATTTTGTGTCGAAGACACATTGAGTGTGCGGTGCGGTTAAAAACCACTTAAAATATAATTTAATAAGGTAGTAAGTTACCGGTGAAGTTTGGATCTTAGTTTTACTACAGAAGACAGACAATCCTTTAAATGCATAAGAATCTTTTCCGCCATCTTGTGTTTTAACACATTTTACAAAACAATTTTGCAAATGTTTTCCAACAGCGCTCTCTGTCACGGAAATTCGAGCTCCAATAGATCTTTGTAACACAGTGCACGTCAAAATACAACAATTTGTTTTTCATACGTTTATTTACAATGCACTTTGTTACTGGTACTTGCATCATTCCACTGGTGGGTTTCTCCAATGACTACCAATTCTTTCGATCTCAAGCTAATGTCACCGTTGCTCTTGTTCAGCCCGTCCCGCTATCTCCTAAAATGGCCGCTTTAGCAGAATCATAATAGGATAATAATATGAATTACGTTTAAATTCGTAAAATGGTCACAAGGTGACAATTCATATTAGTAGGTACGTCTATGGCCATTTTCAGAATTTTAGACCCCCTGATCTTCGTTTGCCAAGCAGCGCCGTCACTGCGTTCATTCAGATTTGGTCGGACTCTAAGACTAGGGTAACCATTTCAAAAGTCCGGACAAAAAGCTAAACATTTGCAGAAAACTCCTTAACTTTTTGATTGCCATCGACACGTAAAGAATTTTTTCTGACAAAAAATCAAACGGTATTGATATTGTTATTATGAGTGGACATCGGATTGAGCATATTCTGCTTTTTAGTGCATATTTCGCCCTTTTTAGTTCATATTTCTGCATTTTGATAGTGCATAATAATCCGATGTCTAATTATGAGTCTTTGGGGTCATCGATCCATTATGTCAGTGTCATGCCGGGAGGTAGGTTAACAATCTGGAGCATGGGAACATTGGGTGAAAGAGAAAACGAATGCTCTAGTGCACGCACCATTCTGTTACTATACTATACTCCATTTGTTTAGGTAGTTAACTAAATGTAAACAATCTTAGCATGTCTTTTATCTAAAAAAATGACTAAAAATTGTATCTAAAAATGTTTACAATTAGGTATTTACTTAAATAGATGTTAGGTAATTAACTTCATTTAAATAATCTTTGTATGTCTTTTATACGATTTATTTTACATAAAAAGACATATCAAGATTGTTTACCTTTAGTTAACTACCTAAACAAATGGAGTATAGTGTGTTCGTCATCCGTTTTACTTACGTTACTCTGAAGAAGCTTACTTGTAAAGGTATCATTGAAATATCAATAAACCGATATAATTAATTATTAGTGTGTTTACAATGGAATTTCATTTTTATTCAGTATGTACATTATTTACAAACTACAAACAGATCTAAGATAATGATAAAATATGTACAAGTATTGAAGTATCAAAATGGAAAAGAATTACAGGGCGTCAAAAAATTCTTCCACATCGTTGTCAATAGGAAAAGTGCCCAGAAGGCTGGCAGCAATGCCGCGTTTGATAACAAATTATTAATGTAAAGTTTCATCAAAATCCGTTTAGTAAATTTTGTGTGAAAGAGTAACAAACATCTATCCATCAATCCTCATACATATGTATTATTCCGTGATTATAATAGTAGTGGGTGGTTTTTACATTGACATAGAAATCTCAAAAGAAATAATTAGTTAATTTAAAACTCATTACGTCTTTAATTATTAATATGATAGGTATAGATACAATCTCCCCAGGGATGTGCCTTCACAGGCGTTGCACAGAGGGGGCTCCGGACAGGTATTTTAAGAGGAAACGGTACCTCCTCCCATGTGCGGATGGTGACCACCGGGGTGGTTTTAGTGAGGTAGAAATCCCACACTCCCCGGTCTTATCCCCAAAGACAGACCGGTCGCCTTTTGAAGGTTTCCCCCCGTGAACAAAAAAAAAAAAGGTATAGATTTATTCATCGCCAGATATAACCGTTAAATATGAATAATTTTCAGAAGCTTCCTTCTCTAAATATGACATGTATACTTAGGGGTCGTCTCCACGAGCGAGAGAATCGCAGCGATATTACGTATTTGTAGGGATAATATCGCCGCGATTCTCTCGCTCGTGGAGACGGCCTCTAAGAGAGAGTATAGAAATACGTGGCAACGACGATAATATCGTCGCGATTCTCTCGCTCGTGGAGACAGCCCCTTAGAGAGGCTTGTGGCTAAATACCACACAACGTCACACACACGTCGATCGTCAAGGTTAAGCCGTCTCTGATCATGTACCTACTTTTATCTACAACTCTATATATACGTATGATGACTCCTTATCGATGTTATCATCAATTTGTGAGTGTATACAGGTATTATGTAGGTACCTATGTAACTTAATATAGAATTTAACATATTCGGGGTGGAAGAGACATCCGAAAACGGACGTATTCAGTACACCTCATTCTGAACCCCTCTACATAGAAATGTTTCATCGGTATTTAAAAAAACAGCTGTTTCCTACAAAAGTGCAGTACCTACACGGTAAAAATGTATGGAACAGCTGTTTTTAGAATGGAAGTCAGCTCAGAATGGTGGAAGTGCTTTTTGCGTCGGTGTCTCTTCCACCCCGTTTATCTATACCATATTCGACATAATATCACCTCAAAACTTCCTATCATACGGAATATTTGCGTCAATTTTAGGAGAAAAGGTGTTGGTTCCCCTAAATAAGGTACGGTTTATAAGCACGGTAACACAAATTAAAATATTAATAAATGACCTCATGTAGACCACAGAGGCATTTCATTGCTCTTTCCTGTTGATTAAACAAATAATGCATGTTTTAATTTGCATTCGTATTTCACTAATTTAATTCGACTAAAGTACCAATACAATGAAAATAAATGAATGAGCTATCCAGCTAGACTACCTTATGTTCCGCCACGTCGTTGGCAGAGAGACCCAGCATCCAGTTAAGTACCATGTAATAAGTTGGCCTCCCATACCACCGCTGGACAAAAGTCTCTCCGAGATGGTCCATCCGACCGGGTCTCTCAGACTTTCTTCCAAGCTACACGACACAACCCTGTCCTTTGCCTTCCGCAGTTCCGCTAGCAGTCTATTCCAGCCCCTTTTCAATGTCGTAGGTCTATTTTGGTGGGGGGCGATAATTGTTACGATATATAGGCTGCGCTTGCCATAAATTGGACATAAATCCAGAGTCGCACCGAAAAATTCCTGTTAAAACTCCCAATTCCCTGTTTGAAAAACTCAATCAACGACGGTCTCTCAGCCGTACTGCAACCACTAGACCAAAGAATCAGTCAACAGCACAGTCCAAATGTCGGACATGTCAAAATGAATGTGCTATGTAATTATTGTAACAGTGTGCTCATAACAGCATGCAATCATTGTTAAGCGGAGGCTCCACGTAACTGCATGCTCGTCGGGATTGCTACAATCGTTTGTGCAAACTGGCATTGACTTGAGTACCGTCGATTATCTAGCTAGTTTTAGGAATCTTCTTTCTGACGTTTTGTCTACCTAAATTGAGCGGAGTTCTGGCAAAATGTTCAAAATTACTTGGGAAAATGTTTTGCATGTATATGTGACTGATTTTAGTGGCTAGTAACATATTATAATCGTACCATATTCATAACGTTGAATTAGTTTGACTTAATTAACTGAATTATTAGCAGACTGTGTGCTGGCGCATTTTGCCAGAGCTAAATTGTCGTGACAGAGTGTATTGGACAGTGTCTCTGTTGGCTTCCCGATGGCATGAAATATGTACGATGTTTTGGCTTCTAAGAGGCATCTTTCTTTCCTTTATTCAGAAATAGGCTCTTATTCAAAATTCGCCTTCATCACAATGACTTTATAGTACCTTTTCCAAAGTTACCATTGACCGTATCACATTTAGCTTCTGCAACGAAAGATACGCCTCATATTTTTTCTTGACTCTTGATGTTTTCTTCCCTCTTTCTACTTTCGAGCAGGTGATTTTGAGGACAAATCGGACTTGTTAATGGGTGCTTCCGACCACCTGCTGTCATTTGAGAAAGAAGATTCTCATGCATCATGTCACTGCTGGTTAATGCATGATTTACCTCGCGTGTGGTCATGTTAATGTTTTTACAATACCTTTACCGTATTTACTATCATGTAATGATATTGTACACATACGAGTACTTAAAAATTATGATCATTAACTTTGTATTCGCGCAAGCAAGTGGTACAAAAAATATTGCGCTTGCAGCTCTTGCAATGAGTAATCATACAATGGTGATTTAAACTTTTTGTGTAATATTAGCGTCATTGGGTCAGAAAAATGTTATTGCTTATTAGATAGATTTCCTTTTAAGATTGGTTTTGTGATTGGAATCTATTAGGCATATTTGTTTTTCTTTCCGGTATGTATGGTTTAATACAAATGTCCTTTGCGTCGCCGTGTGGTACAAACAGGACTTTAGTATGAAACCGAATGCAACGTAAATTACGCGACTCATTTTACGTGAGTCACAGCTCAAAAAACGTTCGTTTGGCCTCACCCTAAAGGTAAATAGCAGAGTGTGACTTCCAGTATACATATCGGACTTACAGCTCAAAAACTTACGCTCGTTTGGCCTCAGCCTTACACCCAAAATCACTTTTAGGTTCTATAAAAGTTATTATCAAAAAGTTTTGGACACTTTTAGACCTTAAAAGTAAACATAAATATCTATTCTGATAGAATAAAAAATGTAACTAATATTACGAACTAAAAAATTAATGTCAAAAATACACAGTATTATCAGGTTCGTTTTCCTGGTTCACCAGATATTGATATTAAAAAAAAAGAATTAAAACTGTCATTACAGCTGAGTATCTTCGAGCACAATTCGATTGTTAGCCACAAGTGAAAGTGAAATCATTGGGTAATTGGGGCGATGGAAAAAGAGAAGTTTTTTACTTGATTATCCGAAAAACTATGGAGTGAAAGTTATTATTACCACCATGGATGGCGCAATAATCTGTAAGATTAGGTATATTATGGGGTGAGGAGAAGTCAATTGTCTATACTTATACTTACCTACCTTGTTTTCCGGAAAATACAATCAAACTTGAGGGAGAGGGCTCTAAGAGTCTGGTCTATAAAGCTAATACACGGCCGGAAACCGGAACTCCGAAGCTAGCAACAGTATAGTAAATCACTATAAATTCACAAATCATTAAACGGAGCTAATTTCAATAATAAACTTTAAACACTTACTAATTAATTTACGATTAATTCTATTATTTACAATTAATTTATTCCACATTTTTGTTGATTAACATTTGTTGGTCTAGTAGTCGCAAGCACGACTGCTGAGCGGGTTCTGTGCTCGATTCCCAGGTCTGGCATAGTGTTATTAGGTTTTGGTAAAACCCGAATTTCTCAGTACCAGCCACGCAATCTGGATTTGTGCCCGGTTGATGGCAATAGGCTCGCCCCTATTTCACGAGACAAACAAAAACGGCGAAATGTGAGTTTAATATAAGGTACACCTCTGCCTAACACTTCAGGGATGACAGGTGTGATGATGTACATATATTCCACACTGCTCCATAAACTGAACAAGTATGGTTGAACGACCACAATCGCGTTTATCTTGCAATAAAACATTATTTAGACCGTAATTCACCTAATTCGGGTTCGGTCCGTTTCCATTTCATAATGCGCGCACTTCCCGGGGCGGGCGGAAGCGCGTGCGCAGTTCGACATTCAAATCATGCGCACCAACCATATTGAAATCTACACTGCGGCCATATCCAGCGCTATACTGAACTTTAGGACGTTTAAATTAGGGGTTATATTTGTGTGTAGTGAAAGCCGCCTTGTAAAGAAAGTTATTGTGTGTTTTGTAATGTATGGGTAGGTATTATAATTTAATTCATTGATGTACACCAGTGTGGCGCGTGACATGTTCATAAAGAACTATTTGTGTGTGAGCGCTGCGTACGATAATGGCGGTGTAAAGACAACTTTTCATTACGACAGCTGATAGAAAATGCTGGTAAGTTAGTACGTAACGCTACCTGGCGGATGGATGCATAAATAAGCATAATATTTTTACTTATGGGCGCCCTGACTGTTAAGTAACAGTAATGACAATTAGGAAGGCAGTTCTTACATTAATTTGTGGAAGTTTTTCTATGCTTTAACTGTTCTTTTGAAAATGCAACTTGATCTTCATAAGTAGGTTTTTTATTGAAGGTAAAAAGTACACGATAGATTATCTAGAATATTTTCAACATTCTGTATCCGTGGCGGAAGAATGATAGTATAACAGCATGGAAATACTCGTCAACACGTTAAACTTGCTACATTTTCAAGTCTTTGACATTACCAATTTTATTACCGTTACTTATCATCTGCTTAGCCTCAACGTGCTTGCCGAGGTACGGAGAAAACTCGGTATATAATAGATGGTCACCCATCCATGGACTGACCTTGGTAAAGACTACATAACCTTAACATTAACCCGAGCTGTTGTCATTATTTAGCTACGAGACCAATGCACGTAACTGTTGACGGGCAAATGCAATGTTTGTTACCTATACCGGTTTACAAAATCACGAATACTGCGGAAAACGGAACACAACGGCGCAACGGCAATATATCACCTCCTTATCATTCCGCGAAAGTCGGGTAATCGGATTTAATTGAGGGAAATACACGTCGTCGATGTGCTAGTTAATTTATCATTATTTCCACACTTGTACCTATAGGAATCTATTTAAATTCTGGGAACGATGTTATAGTTAAATACTATTTATGCTTTTCTTATTTGATAGTCTAGTTGTAAGGTATGGATTATAATACGACGCTACGTATGGTACTCGTATACCTACATACTACAAGATGTAAACGGACCCTTCACGGAGCTGTCAACCAAGCATTGTGTACATCCATATTTGAATGTCTTTGTACATAAAACTAATTAACTTTAGGCAAAAGTTATAGCCGGGATCAAAACGACTTTTGATTTTGGGGTGAAAAAGATGTTTAACGGTAGGAGTCAATGTGACGCACTCAAAACATTGTGCTCAAGGGCGTCACCAGGGCTGGGGGGGCGGAGGGGGGCAGCTGAATTTAATAAAAAGATTTTCGCATGATCGACCGGTATAGACAGAGGCTGAAATAAATCAGGAGCCTTTTGCCCCGAGGCCTTATAGGCAATTATGACATACATACACTAGGTTGAAAAAAATAGAGCATGTGGATATTTTGATCTAAAATTTCCGAGCTCGCTTCGCTCGCTTTCGCAGCCTAGTTTGTCTTGAATCTTAACTTTGTTTATAAGTCGACTAGGTAACTCCGGTAGGTCGAAACAATTCTAACCTCTCCAAGGTATGTAGGTAAAGTATTAAAATTTTCAAGCTCGCTTCGCTCGCTTTTCAGACTACTTTCTCTTGGATTTGTCTTCGAGCTCATTTAGCTCGCTCTTGCAGCCGAAGTAGGCTGAATGTTGACTTTGACCGAAGTCAATCAAGAAACTCCTGTATGAAGGGTCGAAACAATTATAACCTGCCCAAGGGAGGGTGTCAACATTTTCGAACTCGCTTGTCACCCTAAGTCGATTAAATAACATCTATTTCTGAATAAAAGGACTAAAGAAAAGCTAACAAGTCTGGACTTCTGGAGTGGAGAGCTTAAATTTTCTTATTTCCTAGACTTTTCAAATAACTCTTCAAAATTTGTAACTTCTACTTCCATTTAAACAAATATCGTAAATCTAAGCAATCCGAGGTAACCGCTTCAAAAATGTTAGTAACCTACCTCACATTTTTGAAGCAGCTATTGCATTTTAGATTCTAAGAAGAACTTCAGCTGCAACCGTAAATAGTAAACTTAACCCTTACAAATCTATTTATACTCGCCCCCATCTGCCCCCCCCCCCTAGACCAAAAGCTGGCGATGCCCTTGATTGTGCTGATGGATTTATTGAATAGTACAGGGGTCATGGAATTTACAGCAAAGTAATAACATTAAAAGTCGGAACTTTGACCTCCACCATCTCCGTAACTACATAGAAGGTTCCCAGGTATGGTTAAACAAAAACGTGATCGAACGGAGAGAACTACTGTCTTTCGGCTTCGTTCAGGGTCTTTTTACACACATTATAATTTGCGACAATCTTAAAATAAAGGTAAAAAAACAATGACATTATAGGTACTGTGCCCTACGACTGCATGCACAGCGGGACTACCTCCAAACAACCCTTTAGGTTTCTAAGACTGCGATCAGATGAAGTATATTTGTAAGTGGTATCCACTATCAAATCCATTTAAAATACTGGTATTAAGCTGCACCCGGTTATACTGGACTGGTTAGACTGGGGTCATCTGCCTACTTGGGAAAAAGCTAGGCAGATGATGATGTAGTGTTTGTGTGCGCTTGTGGCATGTGCCAAATAAACATGTTTTCTTTCTTTCTCAGCGAAAAATAATGCAGTACTCCAGTCTCCACTTGAGAATTTCTGAGCTATTTTTATATTCGCCTGTGGAGGTGATCCAGCTAAAAATATTCGTAAATAAATACTCTTAAAAGTTGATACGAACCATATAGCGGTTACAAAGGACTTGACCAATAAATTTTTATTTTAAGAAACATGAAATGTGTGGGCGGTTGTGAGTAACAATATAGAAGCAGATCAAAGAATAAATGCATTCTGTGAAAGATAGTATGGGTAGACTATAGCTTATGCCCGCGGCTTCGCCCGCGAGGAGTTCAGTAATGTCCCACGGGATCGTATTATCTAGGTTATAAACTATCTGTGTGCCAATTTCATCCAAATCCGGTTTTTGGAGTGGCCCCGCACGCCTTGCGCCACACTGCGCGCCATGGGCCCGTTTACGTGAGTTTCGAATTGACTCTGTCGGGGGATGACTTTGGAAAAAGTGTGATAGACTTGTCTCATAATTTTAATTGAAGAGTGTGTTCACCAATTTTCGAGTGTATCGACCCAGAGAATATAAAGTTTCACAGAAAATTCAACACCCCATTTCACCCTCTCAGGTGTGGAATTTCGAGAAACCTTTCTTAGTGGATCCCTTCTCTGCACAAAGAATACACCCTTCCAATTTCATGTCTTTAAACCAGCGGTTTAGGTGCATTGATTTATCAGTCAGTCAGTCAGGGCTTTGAATTTTATATGTATAGGAAGAAGTAAGAAGGAAATGAATACTGGTTGATTATAGGGACGGATATTATAGATGTGTGGAAGACAAAAACTTGCTGCACTGAATCCAAAAAAAATGGGATTCATGCTTGCAAAATGAAGAGGTCGCAGTGAAGTTTATTGCCAATGATTTTTGAAAACATAACATCACGCCTGTAATCTCAGAGGGGTATACCCAGTACAGTAATAGGGGTGAGCCCATTGCCATCAACTGGGTACAAATCCAGACTCCGTGGCTGCTACTGAGAAATTCCTGATGGAAAACCTAATAACACTTTGCCCGAACTGAGAATCGAACTCAGGACCTCATCCTCTCCAGTGCCGATTGCGACCACAGACCACTGGACCAACGAGGGAATCATTTTTAATTTAATTTTAATAAAAATGGCATTATTAACTCAATTGTGACGGTTTTCCTTTAGGCGCGATTTACGTACACTAGTGGAATCTACAGGCCTCTAGCAGTATTACCTAGGTAGTGTAACTATGCGGGTACCGATTTCCAAAGATTTAGTCGACAGTTTTTGACTGGATTATCATGAAATACCCACTTAAATCCTTTATTTTCAAGTTTAATTACGCAAATTTAACGAAACTGCACTAAGTATAGTAAATTAGTAAAACATCTAAAATTTGGCCCCCACAACCCTGTTAGTACTGGGTAATACGATAATAACACTTGTATTTTTGTTACACACAAGTATGTATTTACTAAGCTGATTTGAGGGAATGTCCAGAGCGGACGTTGTCCCTCAAAGAAGGCTATACACGACCTTATTGGTGATGTAATTCAGAAAGATAAAATGTGTAGTACTCGCAGCCGGCGGGCGTGTATGACCAACCAGATGTAAGAACGTGTACAAGTCGAAAGGAGTATGTAAGGATCGTAGCAGGTCACAGGTGGTCAAGACTCCGTATGAAAAGATTTGTGAGCATGTATGTAGGAAGCGACATTCAAGAATTCACTGGCCTCTTGGACTGGCCTAGACAATGAAAACTGAAGTTCATATTAATTAACGCACACGTTATAAGGGTCTTAATTGTTCAAAATATTCCGATTTAACCGATCAAACACTGATAGTTCTAATTGAACGAAACTTCCTTCCTTGTAATCTGAAAATGTTATGTACCACA
This sequence comes from Eurois occulta, assembly GCA_950022335.1. Lineage (NCBI taxonomy): Eukaryota > Metazoa > Arthropoda > Insecta > Lepidoptera > Noctuidae > Eurois > Eurois occulta. The sequence goes on along the minus strand of OX465477.1, from coordinate 12,012,645 downwards.
GAAATATTTATGTACTGACTAAGCGTATGTTTAATTAATTTTGTTTATCACACGCACGTTTTTAATGACTTCACCTATAACTATGTAAAAAAATCTTACAAGTTTTCGTCCCAAAAATAATTACGGTGCCGTGCAAAAAATTAAAACGCTTGAAATTGGTAACAAAATTTGATTTAAAAAACGAAGTAATATTTTTTTAATGATTTCACGCGAACGATGGTCGCGGGCAACTGCCAGTAAATAAATAAAATCAGAATTTATATACCCCTTTACGACAAAGTCTATATACATATAAAAGCATACACAATTTCACCGACCATGACCGCACGTTCTGTTTGTAAGTACTAAACACAAGAAGTACTGATCGGAATTTAATCTAATTTTCACCATTAGATAGAGTGTTTTTCAGGGAAGGCTTCGGTGTTATTTGCATACTTAGGGATTATGCATTAGGTGAGGTTACGCGGCTGATATAAAGTAAGGCTTAAACTGTCCGAGTTTACTTACTAGTAGTCAGCTAACACACCGAAAACTTTTTTTGTAATTATGGGTCGTGTTTATCATATTTATATCTCTAATAATGTTATACAAGAGGGTACCCGTCCTCGGATTTTTTTTACATACCTAGTTATAGGATTGGCGCCCACTTGATGGCAATAGGTTTGCCCCCTATTACATGGGATTTAAACATAACTGAGAAAGTGGGTATACTATTAGGTACCTACACCTCTGCCTAGCCATTCGGGGATTACGGGCGTGATGTTTGTTCTAACAGTGTGGTCAGATTAGGCGATTTTCCGCCATTTAGGCTACAATCTCACGATCAACACATCACTATTTTTACGACAGTCACAGGCAGTGAATTGGGGAATGTAAAATGTAATTAATAAATTACGGTTTACGTTTGAAAATTGTTCACACTTTTGACGATGTTCTTGTAGTTTGAGTCAAACACGATAAATTTTAGGGATTACTGAGAAGACTGGGAAAACTAAGTACTTTCTAGTGGTTAATTTAGATTTCCAGACATAATTAATTATTGTAAAAATCGGCGATGGTATTATGAAATCCTTTTTTCGCAAAATAGTTAGTGTCATGCTTTTAATTCAACGATTTTAAGCTGCTTTCCAGAAAATGGAGAAATAAGGTTACTTATGAATTGATGCAATTATATGGGACTTGGAACGCGACTTGTCTGGCAACACTGGGCTACTGTAGAGTCGCTTCCGCGCCGAAGTTCTCCGCGCCAGTACGTCAGTCATGCACGTAGGCAGAGAACCGAGCGGTTCTCTGCCAACGCACATGACCCATAAGCACTCATTGGTTATTTTATGTACTAGGGCTGTATATTGTGTACCGACCCCGGCACGACCCGCAACCGAATTAAATATTTTGATGCGCTTATAAAGTTGAAAGGTACTCTGCTCGTGCTCAGTACCGTAACTTCAAAAGGTATGGCCCAGTAAATGAACACTACGCAATCTGTGAACAAAAAAAAATAATTACATTTTGACACCTCTAGTAGTGGATACGGCCCAATAGCTAGATTTTTGTCTAAAGAATACCTACGTTCAAAAATCATTTTTAGCTTCGATTTACTTCAAAAGATGCATTATTAGATATTTAGCAATAAATCCAGAAATGGGTCGGGAAAATACTAGTGAATGAACACAATTTTCCTTTTAGAAATTACACGATAAAATGCTTATAAGGTTGTATCCAGGCCCGACAAAAGAAAGAATATACATATTTGCAAACTGACGATGGTATAAAAGACTCGATTGTTTTATACAGTACTACCTAATTGGTACTTGTACGAATTATTTTCAATACACATAGTTATACACATACTAATGACAGCTAGCTGTCATTATCACCCGTGCTCACGGCATCTGTTAACCACTCCATTACAATATTAGCCTTACTACCCGACCACAAGATACACAGTCGTATACAACAAACTGTTTGCACTCTGTAAAACTGGTGCTAGTGGCAAAAAGTGAGGTATTACTGCCATGGCAAACATACATAATTACAGGCTGTGTTGTCGCCGATGTATTACTTTTTACTTGGCTAGCTAACCGAACTTCTCGACCCCAATGCTGTACCGTCATCATCATTCATCATTTCTAGCTATCGTGTTTGTGATCCGACTTTTATTGTCGTCACGTGACGTGCTGGTTGTTGTCACCATTTCTTGGTATTTGAAATGTTCTGCTGAACTGAAAATAACGATATCTTATTCACGCATTGGCTTGGACATATCTAACTCTCGCTTTATCCAGAAATTAACCTAATTTACATACAATTAATTTTCTTATTCGTATGATACGCTTGATCAGTCACTGGTTGCAATGTGCACATTAAGCGCGACTGTGCAAAGTCTAACTTGATCTCAGCCGAAGTCTCCTCTGGTACATTACATAACATAACATCACGCTTGTAATCCCCGAAGGGTTATGCAGAGGTGTGTCGAGTTGTACACCCACATTTCGCCAGTTATGTTATAGTCCCATGTTATGAGCCTTTTGCAATCAACCGAGAACAAATCCAGACTCCGTGCCAGCTGCTGAGAAATTCCTCATAAAAAACTATAATATGACTGCCCGACCTGTGGAATCGAACCCAAGAACTCATGCTCAGCGGTCGCGCTCGATCACTACATCAACGAGACCAGGAGGCCTAAAATGCCCGCTTTAGCAGAATCATATTAGGATAACAGTATGAATTACGTCACAATTCGTAAAATGGTCATAAAGTGACAACTCATAATATTAACTTCGTCTCTGTGACCATTTTAAGAATTTTACTACTACTTTGCTGCACTTATCTAATTATGCAATGTCAGTGAGACGGCTGGGGCTGGCAAACACTTTCCATAGTTTCCATGCGCGGCACAGTTGCACACATCATTTACTCCACACACTCTACATAATATCTTATACTACATCGCTATAATGATGGGAAAAACGCGACTATATAAAAGAACATTGTGGTGTCGTAGCCGCAATAAAGAAATACAAGTTATCTTCGAGGAAAACAGCACCTCGGTGTGATTAGATGATTATTTCTCTTTGACATCATAATAAAGGATAATTTGAGGCGACGTAACTCGGGTACCTTTTCTCTGTACGATGTGACGATACTTGACTGTTATTGAAAGGAAGCGCAGGCATCGGACATACTGAAAAGATAAGCTAATTTCATAACATAAAACACGCCTGTAGGTGATGACCGAACGGTTAGGCAGAGGTGTACCTAATAGTACACCCACATTTCACCAGTAATGTTTAAGTTCCGTGTAAAGGGGGCGAGCCTATTGCCCTCAACCGGGCACAAATCCAGATTCCGTGCTACTGAGAAATTCTTGATGAGAAAACCAAATAATCGAACCCAAGACCTCATGCTCAGTAGTCGCGATTACGACTAGGTACCTACTAGACCTTCGAGGCAGTCAAGGCAAGGCATTAGCTTATTTCTTGTCTCGTATTGGCTCGAAAGCCTAAGGTAGGATGTTCGGTATAATATACTGAAGACGTGGTAACCGTTTGTATTTTGTTGCTCAAGTCACGGCTTCACGCCGGATTTCGATTGGCATAGGTACGATTAGACCGTTACCCGGGTTAGGGCATAGTATTATCCTGGTAAGCCATTCGCACGCACAAATCATTTCATCACCACTGCTCTCAGACGGTGAAGGAAAATAACGTGAGGAAACTGGCATGTTCTAGAGCCAAAAACTCGAAGACATGTGTCATCTATCAAGCCGTACTACATCCGCATGGGATTACAGCCCACTCCCTCTCATGATCTGGAGGCCTTATCCCAGCAGTGGGACCATTATAAGCTGATTGTGCTAACACGCTCCCATGGGACAATTTTTGACCTCCACGCGAGTAAAACCGCGAACAAAGAGAGAGAGCAAAAAGCTAATATGAATAATATTATGACTAACAAAGTGTTTTCATCTTTTAAGGCCCAAAATGGTTTCGATGAGCTCCGCCGGTACGTGAAACAGGGAAGCGACTTCAGTAAAGAACTATCATCTATATTACAAGAGAGGTAAGATATATTTTGTAATGTACTACTTTAATTGATGATTGCATTGGTCAAGAAATCAATTCCGAAATTACTTAGTATTTGCAGGTTTTATGATATGCGTTATGTAAGTCAATCATCGATTTTGTAACATTTATTGCCTTCGGAGTTAAAATATTGCCTCATAACATGGGTCTTAAGGTTTTGCTAATTGTGATAATGCTAGGTACCTACCTATGTTTGCGACCTTTAATCACAATATAAACAACTATTAGTTAACTGTTCAGATAACAACGCATTGTAATATGTGCATAACAATATTCATAATAACGGTACTATCACTTTTTCTAATAACTGTTGAAATAGTTCCGCATCATTCGGCCGGCGCGCGCTGGCTCAGCTCGGCGCAAGTCGTGCACGCACCAGATTATCTTATCGACATTTCTTCGTAGCGTTTACTTTCCAGACATTACTATAAAACAATACCTTATTGTTTACGAGCAAATCGCTCCAGCGATCCTGGGTTCCGCGAACGGTCCGAGACAACAGTCGGCGAGCGCAGGGACAATACGAAAGTTCTCGTCATGCTGTATAATTGATATTATATTGTTCACACGCACGCTTATAGCTTTCCCCGCGATATACAGATATCGAGCACGTCGTAAAATAATATTGCATACAAAAGTAAGGGCACGGCAATGGCCACAAAATTAAAAATAGCTCGTCGCGAGGTTCCTCCAAGTGGGCCACGAGTCACGACGCGAGACGCAAATAACGCGCGCTCTAAAAATTGTAATCCTCCCATTGGCCGAGAATGCATTATCACTGCTTTTACACAACCACAAAGACGAGCAGACGTAAAAACAAATCATTACGCCACCATGATTATTTCCTACCGACGTTCGCTTCCGTCACAGATTGTGAAACACCGCAGGTACTAGTGGTAGACGCTCATGTACTATATCGATTCTTTGTAGAATTGAAGCGGAGATATACTACTCAAAATGCTTAGCAAAGCTTGGGACGAAGTTGACGAAAGCTTGCAAGGAGAGCGTGGGCTCGTGCGCCGAGGCATGGAAACATGTCGCGCTGGAGATGGAGAAACGATCGGAAATCCACAGGTAATTGGCACATACACATAAACATGCACAATCTTTAAACAAGCAGTTATTTCACAGAGATTTTAAACTTTAGTTACGTTGCAATTGCTCTATTTCAGGAATTACTCAAGTGCTTTATCCGACGAGCTAGTGAAACCAATGAAACATGTAATCGACAATCAGTTGAAGCTTAGGAAGAAGGTGAGTTACCCAAGACAATCGAAATGGCAACCATTAAAAATGAGCAACTTAACAAAAAGAAATCCATTGTTAATCTGATTATAATTGCAGATCGAAGGTAACGTTGACAAGACTACGCGATCTCTCGCAGAGTGGAGAACAGCGGAGGCAAAGTCGAAGAAACATTCTCACACGGCGGCGCGGGACAACGAGAAGTTACAGGACGCCACGTTGGACATTAGGTCTGCCACACACTACACGCTTGACGATGCTAATGTCCTGTTTTTTGTTTGTCGAGTACCTAGTTTACCGGGACATTACATCGGCGAGTTATTATAGAAGGATCCTTCGTTTTTTGCGGATGCGACTGGCCTGGCGATTGTTTGTTTTGCGAATGTTGCTAAACGCTCCCTGCGTTTTGAATGAGTCACGAGCTTCCTATGTTTGTCTGCAGCCGTCTGTCGCGTAGTTCGAGCGTGGGACATATACCGCACGCGCACAGCATCCTGAGTGCTGCGCGCGCAGAGCGGCTACCTAACGCGACGAGTGAGAAGGATGCAGCTAAGCTTCAGGTCAAAAAGAGGAAGACAGAAGATGCTGTGAAGAAAACTGAAGTAGAATATTACAATGTGTGCGTGCACGCGGAGCGATCTAGGTAAATATACCACATAGATCAAATTCTGTAAGTGCTGCAACGATAAAAATAGTTCTAGACCCTCGGACTGTTCCTATTTTAAGTTCATAAGTCTGTTTGTTCTACTTTGACATGCTGCGCCAACCCCAAATGCTTTATTTCTATTACTTCTGACTAACCCACTTCATGATTTATTCCAGGTTGGAATGGGAGACAAGCGTGGTGAAAGGAGCTGGCATGCTGGAGTCTCTGGAAGAGGAGAGACTGGCCCAGCTCAAGACGGCAGCCGACTGCTACCTCAGGCTGACTTCCGCCGTGCCCGCGCAATTAGCAGAGGTGATTAACAACTTTTTGTACTCATGATCTAATCATTACTAAGTCAGTAAACACATTTTTTAATGGTTGTTTATGAGTCTCCTTTTGCAATATCCTGAGGTAAACGTGTCTTTTGCTTATGTCTCTATATCGTACTCACGTATCGAAGACCCGTATTACTAAGTTCGACCCACAGTGCGACCAGATACTCGTATCCGTGTTAGAACTATTACTTATTTTTCGACGGGAGCAGTTTCTTTAACTGGGTCAAAGAACGCTTATTCGGTATAAGCGTTCTTTGACCCAGTTAAGGGCGAATTTCAGATCACACATCGCACATCTAAACTGTGTCCAAGAGCTGATATGTCACTGGCAGCTCCTGAACTCCGTTTAAATGTGCCGATCGCATCGCATTCAGTTTTATTGGTGTTACCTAGTTAAGATTTACCCAATATTGACTAGCCCTTCTTTAGTCAGCTTCTTATCTAGTGTTTTGTTCTTTTATCAGGCCACGAACGTGTTAGTGAATCCGATAAAGAACGCCAACGCGAATACGGACATGAGGGTAGTTCGCGGGGTGAGGTCTGCGCAAACGGGGGCCAGTGAGCAGCTACTTCCGGACTTTTACTGCGAGCATACCACGCTGGCGATGAACAAGGAACGACGCAAACAGGTAGGTTTCGCTGGAATAAGAAAAAGTATATATTTTATTCACAAAGGACAATATTACAATGAAAATTGATCCTACCATGACGTCTTAAAACAGTACTGTTTTAATCTTATGCAACAGTAGGAAAGTGATGAAGCTAGACGTCCTGTATAGTTCCATCTCTTTCGCACTCTGGACAAAGGTGGAAGCGTCAGGGTAGCCCGCGAAATTCAAATTTTCTTACGTTTTTTGCAATTTGCAGGTCAGTGTCAGGTTGTATGTTGATGAAAAATGAGTCGCGCTAGGAACACATACGTAGTTACAGAATTATAATAATTAAAATCAATACAACCCTCTAAGTTCATTTAACCCCATTGAATGACTTTTTCATGAAATAGTGACAGAATAGGGTTAAATGAGATGGTTGTATTAATGATTTTGAACCTGAAACTGACCTGCAGATTGCAAAAAACGTAAGAAAATTTGAATTTCGCGGGCTACCCTGACGCTTCCACCTTTGTCCAGAGTGCGAAAGAGATGGAACTATACAGGACGTCTAGCTTCATCACTTTTTTTGACACTGACCTGCAAATTGTAAAAGAAAATTTGAATTTCGCGGGCTACCCTGACGCTTCCACCTTAAGATGACGGGGTAACCCCCCGTACAAGGCCAAAATGCAGAGTTAAGCCATCTCTGCATGGTGCTGCGACGTTTCAAAAATCAAAATCAAAATATTTTTATTTCACATAGGCCTACATGGGCACTTAAGAAACGTCGACAAAAAGGTGCACGGTTCGGGTTGGTCGTTTCCTATGGAGAAGAACCGGCAAGAAACTCCATGGTTACTCTTTTAAAATGATTAGTTTTACAATATTATCATGTTACAGCATTAGTACTCAAGTATGGGGGGACAGCATAGGCCCGACAATAAGTCGTTGCTTACTACACAAGAAAAACGGAAAACAAGATAAGAGGTTAACAAAAGTTAACACACATCTAGGAATCTACAAGGCCTACACTGTTCACACATTCACAAACAATCGTTAAAATGAATCTATACAAAGGCAAGAAAAAATTATAAAAGACTAAATTAAACAAGTGACAAAAATATTGTCATCAGTGCTGCAACTATTCTGAACAAAGGGTGTTTAAGTGATGTGATAACCATTGTAAAAAAAGAAAAAAAAAACCATTGTAAATTAAAATGAAAAGAAAAAAAAAATTGATTGAGAATAGTTAGAGACATCCACATATTTGTGCTGTTTATGAGCTACCAGGGAAGCCGCATGCGCAGAAGGAACTAAAGCCAAACCTCTTTATCTTCAACGTAGTCCTTGATTTTGTAATATGCTTTTTTAATAAGGACACGTTTAAAAATAAATTTCACAGCACTGGTATTCTGATACCGCTACACCTTTTCTTTTTCCGTGGGGGAGTTGGATGTTCATGCCCTTCATCTCAGGAGAACGGTGGTTTACTTATCGATGCAGAAACGGTCAGAAATAGCTTTCTGTCCAAGGAATATAAAGACAAGTCATTCGCCTCGGTTCGATTCGAACACCGCACAAATAAATAAACAACATTTAAGGGACAAAATGTTCGATCGAGGTTTCTATAAAAATTGAGCCAGACAAACTGAGCGTTTGCGAGTTAATGTTGAATCTCTCTATTACTGATCGAAGCATGCTGAAGCATCATCTTCTGCCTCAGTCCCATGTTACTTGAGGTCGGGGCAAAACAATTTTCATCCATTCTCTCCTATCAACCGCCACACAATCATATAGGTACTCTTTTTCCTTTCATATCATACCTCCCACAATCCATCCTTCTTTTATTTTTATTAATGTTGAGATTAACTAAACTTGCCAGAAAGTTGCATAACGATATCTCTAAACACAATACCTATTACATTTGTTTTCATATGTGTTTCAGGCGCTGCTAAAAATACTACAGTTAGTAAAACAGGACATTGACAGAGAACGAAAATCCAAGCAGGGACTTGAGAAGCTGTCGATGGCCATTAAGCAGACCCCTACCTTCGGCAATGACGACTCACAGCAGAATGTGGCCGATAAACTGTACCATGTGAGTATGAGGAGTTTACCTACATTATGCCGTACTACCCCTTCATCATCTACCTAGCCTTTCCCCAACTATGTTGAAGTTTGCTACCGTCCAACCGAATGCAGCTGAATACCAGTATTTTACATGTTGCGACTGCCTATCTGACCTTCACAATCCATTTACTGGGTAATACAATACCCCTTGGTAAGACTGGTTGTCAGACATTCTGTCTTCTGACTGTCCGTAATAACTGTCAAACAAGTGACGCTCACTAGGCGCAAGTCGAAGCACCCGAGGTCGTAAGAGACGCCTAAAGATGAATACTTATTATATTTCAAAGTGATACTCTTAACTCCTTAAGTAAAAAGGCGTAGAATGGAAAGGATTTAAAGTTCGATTGATGAAACGAATGACCGTAACACGGTACGCCAATGGTTGCAAAAACAGCTGCATCTTCTTTTATGCGTATACTAGCTTCTGCTTGCGGATTTACCCGCGTCGAGATGTAATAAAAAACCTTACGAAAATCTACTCCATCCAAAAATACATACACCTACGGTACACTACCACTGTCGTGGTGATTGGTCAAAACGCTTTTTGGCTTCTAAGCATTGGTGAAATATCACGTTAGTATTCACTATACCTACTTATTTCAATAGTAGTAGTATTGTATCTACAGGGTGGAACACCGACGCTAAAACGGTTACCACGTATTCAATACATCATTTTGACCCCTCCTCCCTTCATGGGTAATAAAAAAAAACAGCTGTTCCATACATTTTGACCGTATTTTTTTTTTTAATAACCGACGAAAAATTTCTTTGTGTGTTCAGAATGAAGTACTGAATACGTGGTAAGCGTTTTAGAGTCGCGTCGGTCTCCTTTCCACCCCGTATACCTAGTAGTATCTAGTGATCTAGGGTGCGGTAGACGAATGTCTTTCTTTGAATGCATGCCATGGTTTGCACCAGTTGGCATAAGGTAATAATAGATCGTTTCAGACTTCACATAACTGTCTATAACTTTATAACCAACCTGACTTCAAACAATAACATTCGTCTTTGATGAACTCGACAGTTTAGTAGTAAAAACACTCGATAGTCAAGCGCTATTAACAATAAAACAATAGAAAGATAGAACTAAAAATCTGCATATACAATTACCAACTATCTTACTATCAATCATAAATAAACCGTCTGTAGAGAAATAAAAATGTCTTGGAGTCAGGGGTTGGCCGGAGAGCACCATATTTATGAAATCTCCCATTCTTGATTCTGTAGTGTTGAATGTGTATTGGCACTACAGCAGCATAGTACAAAAACCATCTATGTCGCTGTAGTACTTTTGCAGCCACAAATGAAGAACTAACATAAATTCCTGAATGGCGATACAAACTTATAAAAAAACCTGACAATAACTGTCGGGCAGTAGCCCACCAGACACAACACCCGTCTGGTCGGAGTATCCTCTATGGGGGATGAAGAGCTTTAAACCCTGTTCTTCTTTCCCCATAAGGCGTGCTTGGAAAACGCTATAACTGGCAACGCGGAGTTTTACCTTGTCTGGCCAATCTACCACTTAAACTCAATTCGCCCCCCATCGATTTGCTCGTTCCAGATGAGGAGTATGCTGACGTACTTGGAAGCTGTGAGATACAAGATCACCGCGAGCCTGAACGATCTAGACAGCAGGCCGCCCGTGCAGCATCCTCTCGCTGCACACATACAGATCATTAGGGATAAGCAAGGACTGCAACAGAGTATTCTAAAAGTAAGTATTCTTGTTTGATGGAAACTTTTTAAGGAAGAGGAAAGTGAAAAAGTGTGGGTAGTCTATTCTGTGTAATTTACTTCGTGGCAGCTACCTCGAACCGTTGGTTGGAGCTGCACGCTCGAGCGACACACGTCTTGTGGTGACAGCAGAGCAAACAAATGAAAACGATGAAACTTGCGGAGTGACTGACGGTCGCTTGACATACGTCGCTTCGACTGAGGTCTCGAATAGGGCTGATGCACATACTTACCTACAACCCGTGCGAATTAACAAGGCACGTCGTTGGAATACGACTCGTACCGTAATAACAATACTGTACTAGTGACGTCATTTATTTATTTCATTCTGTGTGCTTGGCACACATAGTATGTAAAAAATCGGACTTCTATACGCATTTTCTTCCAGCATAGCAACCACTATACATCTTAGCGCCAGGTGGCTAGTTAACTAGTACGGGTTGTACACTTCCCAATGTGCCGTGCACACAGATAATTCCTGTGGCTGTTAATTAAAGCATAGTGTGTACCATGTTCCATTATTTACTTCTAGGTACCACCATGGCTTCAAGCTGACTACCAAAACGAGGTGAACAAGAACCTCACACCGAACTACTCAGCTTTAACGAAGAGCGTGAACGGTGGCGAGGAGAGAGAACGGAGAGACTCCATCATGAGCCGAGCATCATCCAAGTTGAGGATAGAGCACCTCTCGTTCAGGAGAAACGCTGAGCACAAGAGCGCGCCGGTCACGCCCGTGGTGGACCTTCCTCCGCCGCCGCTGCCGCAGACGGAGGCTCCTCACCCGCCGGAGAGTCCCCTGGACTGGAGCGAGCGTGGAGCAGGGGATGGACTGTCTAACCAACAAGATAGTGATTTTGGTAAGGATTTATATTTGTCTTATATTATTTACTAGCAACCCGCCCCGGCTTCGCACGGGTGCATGTATTATACACATAAACCTTCCTCTTGAATCACTCTATCTATTAAAAAAAAGTGCATCAAAATCCGTTGCGAAGTTTTAAAGATTTAAGCAGACATAGGGATATAGGGACAGAGAAAGCGACTTTGTTTTATACTATGTAGTGATTATTTAATCATTTTTACGTCGCTATATCATAGATTACATGTCAAGTCCTGAAAATAAGTCACATTAGTGATAGAGCAGATAGAATAGGCTTTATGAAAAACAACAAAAAAACTCACAACCATAATTCCTTTTTAAGATACCAGGTGTGAATACCGAGTTTCGCAATAGCCGCTAAACTGTATTCAGATCATATTCCTGCCCGTGTCACGTATCATTTGGGGTGGCGCAGCACCTTTATTATTGCCAAACTTCATGATATGGAAATATAATACACTAGCTGTGCCCGGCATGCGTTGCAATGCATGTTTTCCAACCTACTACTTTCACTACCCTACCTACCCTATCTACCCTACCTACCCTAATTTTCCTGAATTTTCTTTGCTATAAACCTCACGGAGCCCGAGACCTTTCCAACGAATGCAAAACCGTGGAAATCGGTTCGTGCGTTCTGGAGTTATAGCGTCAGGAAGGAAAACCCGACTTATTTTTATATTAGGTATAGACTAGCTGCCCTGCGCAACTTCGTTCGCGTGGTGTCCTACCCCTTACCCTACCCTACTCCTACACTACTCTTATCCTACTCCTACCCTACTCCTACACTACTCCTACCCTACTCCTACACAACTCCTACCCTACTCCTACCCTACTCCTACCCTACTCCTACACTACTCCTACACTACTCCTACCCTACTCCTAACCTACTCCTGCACTACTCCTACCCTACTCCTAACCTACTCCTACACTACTCCTACCCTACTCCTACCCTACTCCTACCCTACTCCTACACTACTCCTACCCTACTCCTACACTACTCCTACCCTACTCCTACCCTACTCCTACACTACTCCTACACTACTCCTACCCTACTCCTAACCTACTCCTAACCTACTCCTGCACTACTCCTACCCTACTCCTAACCTACTCCTACCCTACTTCTACAATACTCCTACACTACTCCTACCCTACTCCTACCCTACTCCTACACTACTCCTACACTACTCCTACCCTACTCCTAACCTACTCCTACCCTACTCCTACACTACTCCTACACTAATCCTGCCCTACTCCTAACCTACTCCTGCACTACTCCTACCCTACTCCTAACCTACTCCTACACTACTTCTACCCTACTCCTACCCTACTCCTACCCTACTCCTACCCTACTCCTACACTACTCCCACCCTACTTTTAACCTACTCTTACACTACTCCTACCCTAATCCTACCAAAAAAAAAGTATCCTAGTGTTGTTTTTAGACTTATCCAGGCAATTTTTAAAATTTTTCTCGCCGTAAAAACCATCCTTGAACTTCAACGAACATTTAAAAAAAAGAATTGGCCAAATTGGTCCAGGCGTTGTTGAGTTATGCGCTTACTAACACATTTTGCGATTCATTTTTTATATTATAGATTATTTTTATATTATAGATATCTTAGATCTTTGATTGGCCTGTTGGTCTAGTGGTTAGTGACCCTGACTGCTAGGACGGAGGTCGTGGGTTCGATTCCCACACAGGAGAAATCTTTGTGCGATGAGTACGATTATTTGTTCTGTATCTGGGTTTGTAATTTATCTATAACATATATATATTTAGAAATATATAAGTATGTTTATCAGTTGTCTGGTTGCCATAGTACAGGCTCTGTCTAGTTTGGGATCAGATGGCGGTGTGTTGGTTGTCCCAAGATATTATTGGATATTATATTATCTTCATTATTATAATCTCAGGAGCCCGTCCGTGAAAGAGGATGATATGAAAACGGTGCATGTATGAACGACCGGTCAAAAACCCTTGTTCAGTGGTGTAGAACAAACTATTTATGTTACACAAAGGCGTTCATCCTTCTGTTAAATTTATTGACGTACTTTGAAAGAATTATAGCAATCAACTTTGGTTACCAAAAACTTAAAAAAAATCATAATTTATCTCATTTTTACAGCACTTGTTTTTTTTTTTCAGATGAATTTTCGTCGCAAAGTGATAGTTCGACGGATTTGACTGATATTATAAAGAATGAGAACGGAGACGCGGTTCCACCGACGCCTTCGTTGGGAAAGTGCCGAGCCTTGTATACCTACGAAGCTAGACTGAACGATGAACTTAATTTAACACCAGGTAACTATACAACACCTACTTATCTGCTTATAAAGACTCTCACTTTTGTCCAGTCTCAAAGAAAGAGAGAAAGAGACGGAGCTATGCAGAACCTCTAGCTCCATTCCTTTCCACCATTCTCCATTTCTTTCTACTGCATAGCAGTATTATTTTAATATGCGATCTGAAAAGAGTAACCCATTAAAACTTTGCTAGCTGGGCAGTAAGTGTTCGGTAACTGTATCGTCAGTTAGTTAACCTGCACATTGTCCTGCACATTATTTTGAGGTACAAAGTTGAGATCACACGTCAACTTCCCATGCCATTTGAAACTTCGGTGTAATCCCAACATTATACGGTAAAAAAATCGTGCAGTTCGACTCCGTGTGAACTTACCTCACTGCTACGACATAAAGGTGTGCTTAAGCACACCTTTAAGGCGCGGGCCCACCGCGGTGCACGGAGAGGCTACGCACGTGTATTAAGCTTCGCTTTGTAAGAAAATTTATGTGGTTGTGTCCACTGCAACCCACGGAGAGGCTACGCATGAACTGACGTCATTGATACATGCGTGGCTTGCTAGAATAGGCGGTTACATAGCTCAACGCTGTCGACGTGGGTCTACGTTTCCACTGGAGTACACGAATATATGACCCACGACTATGTACAGCTCACTTATCACAGCGCAGTTTTCAGTCATACACCGTGGATTGCAGTGGCACGTGCGTAGCCTCTCCGTGCGCCGTGCCACGTTATACATAGTCGTGGGTCATATTCGTGTACTCCAGTGGAAACGTAGACCCACGTTGTCAAACAAATTAATACATGCAGCTAAAATGCGCCGCGTGCCCGTGCACAGCATGCGCCGCGGTGGGCCCGCGCCTTTATGTCGTAGCAGTGAGGTAAGTTTCCACTGTCTGTGACTTTACTTTAATTACTAACACACTTTCGTTGATTGCCAGTAGACTTAGCCATCAATGTCTATATAATTGTCAGTCAAAATGTCTGTGAAATGCCTGAAGATTTCATTAACCGAACGTCGAAGTAACTTTCATGGGTGGATAACATTCCAATTAAAGACTAATCGTTAAGTTGGCCCTGGTGCGTAAAAAATTGTTTCTCACCTTCAAAATACCATGTTCTATTTGAAAGCAATGTTTTAATGGCTTGTACTTAATGTACCTTTAAAATATTTCTTTCTTCTAGTACCTGTAGCGTATTAGTTAATGTTTTTAAAAGTATCATAGTGTTTCTGAACGAAATCACTGTTAGCAGACTGAAGGGGGCCTAAAATGGCCGCTTTAGCTGAATCGTAATAGGATAATAATATGAATCACGTTACATTTTTTAAATGGTCACAGACGCAGTTATTAGGTATAATCAATTCGGGTTGTACTCTGCTTGTAATAATATATTTCAATCATGATTCGAAAGACACGTGGCGCCATCTATACTTATCATAGGAACGTTTTTGTTGTTTTCTTGACGAAAGGAACTCCATATCCGTTTCTGTACACCTGACAACGTATATGAAAAATTTCAGGATGATTGGTTCAGTAGTTTAGGCGTGAAAAGGTAACAAACCAAACTTACTTTCGCATTTATAATATTAAGTTATGAAGGTTACAATTCTGCTAAAGCGACGATTTTACGCCCCCTGTTCTTTTGTTGAATATAATTAATGGTTTTCCCAAATTGTTTATTTTCTTGTATTTAGCTTTTCTGAATTACTTATATATTATATATATTATCTTGTGCTTAGCGTTTTTTTTACATTTTTCATTTGGAGTTTAATTCGACCCAATTTAGATTCATTTATTAAAATACTAAGGAGTGCAGTACTAAAAAAAAACAACGGGTTGCACTCCGGGAGTGCCGGCAGAAGTGAAAACTTGAATATTATCGTTGTGCATTTTTGATATTTTGAAATGGTTAGGGAATAATTTTGCACGAATTGCTTTAATTATCAATATAAAAGTACTATCATTTATGTGGTAAAATACAATATTCATTTATTGCGCTATCGGACACAAACATGACAATTTATATTACATTAAAAATTTAACACTTCAGAACTCCCTCCGTCTTACGCTTTTTCGATCAGGTCACGTGTCCTGACGCGAGTTTAAGATTTTATACCCATTACAGAAAAAGTGCTCAACGCCGCTAAAGAAGTTTTCACTTCAAAAACTTATTATTCGACGGTTTGGTCTTTAGTAGAGAGTAGCCATGTTAGTAGTCTTCCTTAATCCACTCCTGCACGGACAAAATATTGAAAAGTAGATATGGTTGATCAAGTAATTTGTTTACCATTTTTGACAGTACTTAATTCTAACTTCACTTGGGTTGAAATTATCTAGCTATCACATTAAACTATCGGAATCCTGATACATTTTTTATTTTTTATCATAACACAGCATAATAAGCCTCCTCTCTTGTCTCTTGGTCTTGTGGCCCTAGCGCGACTGCTGAGCATGAGGTCCTAGGTTCGATTCCCAGGTCGAGCAGTGTTATTGAGTTTAAATAAATTGCATTAAGTAAGCTTACGAAAACTTCAAAATCATTTACCAGTAGGCATGGTTTATATATCAATTAATTCAAACTCTATTTTGCAAATATATGTTCACTCGTTTTTTTGTAATAACCTTTTTCCCAAGGGGCTGTCTCCACGAGCGAGAGAATCGCGGCGATATTACGTATTTGTGTGGGATAATATCGCCGCGATTTTCTCGCTCGTGGAGACGGCCTCTAAGAGAGTGTATAGAAATACGTGGCAACGACGATAATATCGTCGCGATTCTCTCGCTCGTGGAGACAGCCCCCAAAGGTCTGCTAAAATATTTTCGGCAGGGATAATATGTGCGTTTTAAATTTTCTCATACGTTGTGTGAAATAGCAATCATTTTTGGGCGAGTTTAACTGGGCGGCACGCGCACTTTTAGTGTGATTCCTTCAATGTAGCACTGGAAATGTAGGTAGACTTTGACTAGTACCAAACTTTAATTACTCATTTCAGAAACCGGCAATTGGTTAGTGTTGGCGAAAACGGACATTACCTACTACATAAAATTGGGTAACTGACACCACCAATTAATGGGGAAGGCAGGTCAAAGCCAATTGTAGATGGTGTGTCCATAGCTTAGTCCCAATCTGACCAATGAGATCAAGCTATTTTAAAATGGATAATGACATTTTCAACCAATGACGATGCTTTGTACAAGCACTAGCAGTGCCATTAGATATACCTTTTGTTGCCTTCCCGATTGACATCATTTAAATGAGCTGTCAAAAAGCGATTCTCCGTAGTAGCAACAATTATTGGTTGTTTCAAAGCAACTACAAACCTAATTTTACTTTTAATTGAAAATTAATGGGATTCTCAAGTCTAGTATAAATTATTTTTAGAAGAATAGTGTCTTGGAATTATTGGTTTGGTATCAACTACCCAATTATTTAACTAGTACGTATAGCCAATCTGTATGTTCTAACAAATACATGAAAAAAAATGGCTTAACTGAAGCTGAATTTATGATAATTTCAGGCGACGTTATAAACATTCACGAGAAACAGGACGACGGGTGGTGGAGCGGCGATCTGAACGGCATCTATGGCATCTTCCCTTCGTCCTACGTGGAGGAGATCACCACCTGCATATAGCACCAGGAAAGGGAAACAAAACAAGGAAGAAAAGTTTCGAACTCGCAATGCAAAAGAAATTAAAAAAAACCGGACAAGTGCCCGGCCTTTAGATTCGGGGTTAAGGGGCGAATAGTCGATTATAGCCTATTTTCTTAAATAACTTCAAAACTATTTATCTTAAAATTATTAAAAAAAATATATTTGAGACTCTCACAATAAGTCCCCCCTTTCATTTGATATGTTACACGATATAGTTTGCAAAACTTTTTTTTTCATTTTTTAATTTACCCCCAAAAGTGGCCCCCATGTTTTAAAATTCATTAATTTACGTTACACTTAAGTGTTAGGGTCACCGATTTACATAATTATGTGAACCAAATTTCAACTCAATCGGTCCAGTAGTTTCGGAGTAAATTGGCTGTGACAGACGGAGAGACAGATACGCGAGCGATCCTATAAGGGTACCGTTTTTTCCTTTTGAGGTACGGAACCCTAAAGACAAGACAACCATATGTACACACCTTAGTTTCAGTGTATCCTAAACCTCTTAAGGTCATTACTTATTAATATTAAAAATAAAACAGCTGCTCCCTACATTTTGACAATGTATGTTGAAACAAATCACAGAGCATCATCAATATTAAAACAAATGTATGGGGTAGCCGACTTGTTTTTCCCGTCTTCTGAGTTGTTGTCATAGTATGTTTTATAATGATGAGCACAATGACCAATTAAAAGTTTTAGGGTGAACTTAAACTAAGCTTGTAGAAAATACAACTCACGAACGCGCGTTAATTATTATTGCAATAATTTATACTTTATTATAAAATCACATAGAGTCACATGGCGCGCGCTGGTGATTTGCAAGCTCTAGGTAAGTATAGGATGCAAAGATTGATAAAACCAATAACTATACGTTCTCTCTTCACTGATGAAGAATGATGCAACGTTATAAGCATTGGATCTTCAGAAAAACTGATTCAATAACATTGTAAATAAGACTATCAAAGGTTTAGTTAATGTAGTGTCCTAGTAACCTTAATATTAAAAATCGCGCAAACCAATTGTTGTCTGAATTTTAATTAAAAATATATCATAAAACTATTTCATTGGTGAATATGCGCTTCGGACAGTATGTATAACTAATGAACGTTTAAATATAATCATTCAGTCTTTAAAGGTTCTGAATCAGACCAAAAGAAAATTATATAGCCAGAAAGTAAAGGCAACCACATTTTATACAACCTAAAATGATTTCATAATAATACCTAAATGTGTAGCGAGCACAGCATATTTAATTTATGAAGTTCACACTGAATATATAAGTTATAATTTATCTATTCACAAGACACAAAACAATATCTAGGCTCATAAGTATTATAATTGTAAAGTGTTGGAATTTATAAAATGTATAATAAGAAAATGTAATGTATAAGTTAATATAACATATACACTGAAAATGTAAATTATACGATATATAAAATTAAACCAAAGTGTTGTTATATAAATAAATTGTTTAAGAATATTAATTATGTGTGTTATTTTTTGAGACATTGCTCATGGAAACTTTAATGCAATGAAAGTAATGAAACCCAGTGTGTGTGAGATGTGCGAGACTTATTAATCTTAAATATTTTCGCTACCTAGTCTATTAGACTAGCGAAAATATTTAAGACTATATATAATACTCTACAACTAAAAAAAACATAAACGTTACCCCACAGGAAAGTGTTTAATCTGCACCACATAAAAAATTGGTACGCTTTGTCGTTTTGGAAAAAAACTAAATTAAAACGATTCCTGCTGGAGTAACGTTTTTCCAGGAGGAAAATTCTAAACGAATGATCGGAGAGAGAAATATTGTGCATGGCCAGCCGCCAGACAGCTTATATTTGTGTAAAAAAGTGCACCGAAAATATAGTTTTTGCGTCTACAGGTTTTCGAGATACTTATTGCATTTCCTGCAGGACTATAACGGTTTGCAGAATCAGTAGAATAAACATACACAAGAACGTTTTTTTTGTGCCTGTTTGTGACAGAACTAGATTTAAAGTCGCGGTTTTTTGAAACCCCGAAAAAATATCGCAGCGCTTATGAGATATCATGTCGATCAATGGTAATATAAGTAAAACTTTACTACTTAGAATACCTATCATTGATGTCGATGTCACATTTTTCAGCAAGCATAGACATTTTTTTTGGTTCTTTTTGTCCCTCTTTGGGACAGGCAAAGGGCAAGCATAGACAAGCTCGCTGAAAAATGTATTTGGTCCTAACCATAAAAAGTTTCAAAAGTGTAAGTACATGCATTCGTTATTGAATAATATTGCTAAAATTCAAAACGCCGGTGTCAACTTTAAAGGCAATATTATTATTTTTATTCCCTTAATTTTGATTCTTCAAGTAATTATGGCATCAAATTACCTATAAATATGAGAACACAAATACTTCTATCAAATTATTTGTACCGTGTAATAGTCATTATTATTTAAAACCACAGATCAGTTTTTTACTGTTGTGTTAATTGGTTTTTTATTTATTCCATCACACATTTCTTGAACTATATTTTTTTTTAAACAACCGTCAATATTATTTTTGGTATTTACAGTTTTTTTCTGTACCTATCCTCCTTCGTTCGCACATAAAGCACTGAAAGTATTTTATTGAAATTTGGAATGAAGAAGATTGCTTTTATACCTTGGAATAGTACTTAAGCTACTTTTTATTATAATGTACTTAATCATGTGTCACAGAAACAGATAGCAGAATATAATCCAATAACAACATTATTTTAATACTTCGTTTCTACTTTTTTGTAGTCATTCGAGTTTGGTCGAATAAACAGCCGTTGATTACATGTTTTGTCTATATTTACTTAATGCGAAACATTCCAAGCTGAATATTTTCACTTTATGTTTTTGACTAAACACACTAGTTTTTGGTTTACACCCACACATCTTGGATTGAGCCGGTTTTTTGTACTTTTACGTGACACCCTTATTTGTACTTTTACGTGACACCATTATGACACCGTCGTTTTGACTTTTATACTCTATCCGTTTAGGTAGTTAACTAAAGGTAAACAATCTTGATGTAACTTTTTACTTAAAAACTCAGTTTAAAAATAAAATGCAAGTAAAAACCAAAGTAAATACAACAGTAACGAATACTAAATCAATTGAACCATAAGTTTGAAAAGTAGTTTATTTGTTTAATATGAATTTGTGTAAAAAGACACATCAAGATTGTTTACCTTTAGTTAACTACCTAAACGGATAGAGTATAGCAATATTATTCAATAACGCATGCATGTTTACTTTGAAACTTTATATGGTTAGGACCGAATACAGTTTTCAGCGAGCTTATGGGTGTTTTTCAAAACAGATGTAGATAGGTACACGTGACGAACTGGAACAGATTTTTGTGTTATAGAAATTTTACAATACATTATATCTCATTAGATAAAATATATTCCATAATAAGTTAAAAATAAAAGTAAATATTAATATTATGAAAAACAACGCGATAATCTTAGTTTTTATGGAAGTCTTCACAGGAACATGCTCCGGTTCGTCACAAAGGAAAAATGTAAATAAAATGAAAAATTATTGTTGTTATGTTAATTGGTTTTCAATATATATTTAATTACCTTCATAACTTTGAATCAAAACATCTAAACATAAATAAAACACTATAATCATCGCTTAGCAATAACTTTTCTTTCGAGATCGTCACAGTAGGACCTTTTGACCACTTAAACATTACATTTCTACCATCTACTTAAAATGAAATTGAACAAAATTACAAATAAAATAAATAGCAAACTCAGGGTTAGCTAGAATAACAAAAATATTATCAAATAACTAATTATTTCTTAAATAGGATTAATTTTTGACTCGGTAAAAATATGAGACAGTGACTATCTGGAATTCTAAGTGACTAACTGGAAAAAATTAAGCTAAGTTTACACAGTAATATTTTTGGTCGAACATTTTAACTTTAATTGTTTTTTTAACTGCTTCTTCCGCTGCTCTTCAATTTTTTCGGGGTTTTGTTACAGTTTCTCCCGGTATCGCTTAGCTCTTTCTGCTGCCGTGAGGACCATGTTCACTGAAATTAAACAAACAGCAACTTTGAGACCAAAAACTTAAAAAAACGTGTAGCCATGAATTCAATATATGATTCTAGACATTCTAGTGTACATTTTTCGTCGGTTATTAAAAAAAGGGCACCGAGTAAAAATTTCTATGCAAGGGGGTCGTGCAGTAATCATGTGCTGAATTTAAGGTTAGGTACAGTTTGTACACTTTTTTTTTCTTTATAGATCTTCGCACTGTTTCAAGTGTTATTTTCCACTGTTAATTATATTTATTTTACACTAGCGTGTACCTATACTCCGTGCGCTGTAGCATGGTGCGGGAGACAGGTGCCTGTATGACGTTGACATCTGTCAGTACCACATGACTAGGGATGTGACATTATGCAATTCATTTTTTCGATAACGATACTCGCAGCTTAGATCTAGTTCTCTTTAATATTGTTACGAAAATTAGTGTGTTATTCAGTTGTGCAGTGTAACTACGTGTATAAACTTGTCGAGATAAATGTATTATGGCTACATAAGTATCTTTGTACCTTTATAAAATAATCAAAATCGGGTTTATGTTTTTTTTGTGACAACATTTTTGCTCTAAGGCGCATTCATCTAAACTTATATCTGGAAGGTCTATAGCTTTTAACAATAAAAAATTGACCTACACACAATATACGTTTTTTATTATATAAAATATCGACTATCCATCGTAGCAGTACATCCCATCACTAAATACGTCTATTGCGTTACGTTATACGAATAACACTGCTTAATTTTTCATTCAATTTGATTTTATTTGTGGACTAGAACATTCTGGTTAGGTTTAAATTAATTTATTACAGTTATTAATGATTTAATATATTACGAATGTGGTACAGCTGAAATACTAAGTCATAATTTGTAAATCGCGGCAACTTTCAAGAGTGAAATGAAATGTTACTGAAACTGTCATACGCACCATGTTACAGCGCACGGAGTATAAGTACATAAAATTTCAACAAAGTTTACCATAATATTTTGATTCTAGGTCGCGATCTAGGGTTAGGGGTCACTCGGCCCACTATGGTACTGGGACCAGGGCCCAGTTACCCCTTTTAAAAATTGATAATGGTTAACTGGGCCCACACCTGTTTTGCTTTCAGTCAAACGAAGGGTGGCTTAAAATGGTTTATAAATTATTAAGTACACAAATGATTTTGTACAGGTACAAGCATTTACGTATAAATATTTTACATTATTATTTTTATTACTATAACATACATTGCAAATTGCAAAAAATGTAAGAAAATCTGCTGTTCCCTACATTTATGAGCGTAGGTATCTCGTCAAAATGAAGGGAACAGCTGATTTTTTTCCGGGATTTCTGGTTTGCTCATAATTATTATAATAAAAGTTGTTCATAATGATGAGTACCATAACCCCATATCAGGGGCCCAATTCTGCTATTACAATAGACGACAATAGTGTCAGAATGGTCTGTCATTGATTTCATAATTGTTGATTTTGACAAGTTTTAACAAGTCAAAATCAACAATTATGATATCAATGACAGACCATTCTAATGGTAATTCTAATGGTCTGTCATTGATTTCATAATTGTTGATTTTGACAAGTTTGGTAATCTACTAATACAATGGTGTCATTATGACTTTCCAATGGTCAACCACTGACACTCCACTGAAAGAAATGGCATAGAATGGTAATCTCGTACATAATGACAAATGAATGACTGACTTAGGCGGTAATCTGCTAAAATTTTTACAGTTCCTTTGATCACTGACCTACCATTAGAACGTCATTGTGCAGTCATTGCTTTTATTTCGTTACGAGTAAAGTGTTTGTGGAATATTGAATGGAGACAATGTATTCTCGAGCTAGCCAACGCAGTGGATGTTAGATAAAGAAGATGGGTGGAATGCAGAAGACGTCGTCGAGCCCATAACTTGACGAGAATGAATACGAACCCATGATATACCCGAGGCGGAATTTGTAAAAACTTTTCGCCTTTGAAAGGACTCAGTAAGGGGGTTAATTAAAGAACTCATTCCCCTTATGGCCAGACCGCGCCGAAACGATAGCGTAACGGCAGAAATGAAGGTGAGAAAACTGAATTTGACATTGATTTATTATTCTATAGCTATATACACGAAATAGGTTGATTAATGTTATATTTTTTATTGCAGATTCTAATAGCACTTGCATTTTATGCATCAGGGTCCTACCAAAATTTGATTGGACAGATTGCCCTCCATAATGTTTCACAAATTACTGTATCAGGAGCAATTAATGAAGTAACAGGCATTAGAGAGAGAGTAAAATATACCACATTTTTTATACCTATTAAATGAATTTCTTGTTATAGAACTTTAGATGCAACAGTTCTTGTATATGTCAAGAACAGTGAGTATATAAAAGTAATAAGACGTTCAGTAAAATGGGGTTGTATAAAAGTAAATTTATTTTTTGCAGGTGTTTACTTGCAGCGTTGCAGCACATGCTTTACGTTATAGTCCAACAACTGCAGGCAAGATTGTGAATGCATGTTGCATATTGCACAATATTGCAAACATGGCAAGAGCACCGTTGCCACCTGCCTAATGAAGTTTATGCAGAAGCACTTGGCTTGCAATAGGTATGTGATTTCTATTTCATTATTTTGGAAAATAATGAAGTTGGAATTTTAAATGATACTACTACTATGTTAAAAAATCAACATTTAAATTACTTTTTATTTATCATAAACTAAATATTTATTTAACAATATTTAAGTGGACTTTCAAGCCAATTGAAAAATGTGAAATGTAAATATACTACATAAAATAAAAAGACATTTTATCATTTAAATAATAAAACAAAATCAAGTTAAATCATCGTAATATTTTAATCATCATTTCAAAAACAAATTTTTGTATATACTTAATAATAATAATAACAGTCATGTCATTAATCACTAATCAGTCTTTTAATTTAGGAGGAAAACAATTATGCAGCACCTAATTATCAAGACCACCAAAGGGTGAATCGGGATCTTCTTGAAGGACGCGCAGTCGCGCACTGCAGCCGGCTCTTGTTGACAGACTGTGGAGAAATGCATAAATTAAATTAGTAGCTATATGTAATGTAAACCCACCTCAATATTCTAGAGAAGTGCGAAAATGCTCTAATTATTATTAAAATGATTTAATTCTTTTTTACAGATCCACAGTATTGTACAAAATATGATTTAAAATAAATTAATACTTATAGCGGATGGTCGAATAGTCTCTCTCTCGCAGAGGCAAAGGTGTTCCACCCCGGCGGTACTCGCCAGCCTAAGTAGCGTGTTTCCGAACGCGCCCATAGACGTAGAGTTTGTCTATGGTCGCACTGACCAATGGTGGCCACGGTCACTTCAAGGTTACGTTTCACTGATCACTGATTGGTCAGTTTGAATATTGTAATAACCAATGAGGTTAAAGATGTTTTTTGACATTAGTCTTAAGTTACTCGTCTAAGAGGTAGTTTGAAAAAGCAAATGGCGCGACTTGTTCAGTCCGATTATTAAAGTTTTACCGTGTAACAAAGCTCTTTAACTGAACCTGACCCACCCCGACTACATACTATTTTTATAAACACTGTTTCATTTAATCATTTATCATTACAGCCATTTGGATTCCACTGCTGGACATAGAGTCCTCCTTAAATAGATTTCTTTTATCTTTTAATAATCTGACAAAACCTCTTGCATACTTTAGAAAACATTAGTCAGACTCAGAATCTGATGACATTATAATTCTGCGGAGTTTCTATGAAAACAAATTTAACTTTAATACAATAGTTACAACTTCAATAGGATGACGTAACCTAGCGCTCAGTATCTGATCCGAGTTACAATCAAGATGTCAAATTCTGGCCAATGTACTACCACTGATGTGAGCCTACACCTAACAAGGGTTTTAAGCTTAGCTGGAGGGGTTATATTAATTTTAAATTATATTGTTTTCAATGCTCCTTAATACTTATTGTGGGTATGTTTGTAGGTGCATACAATGAGTAACCTGTTGCACTTATTTCACTCTTCTGTGATTTAATTTTCTTTAACATTTTACTCTTATATTCATTGTAGAACTAAATATTACAATAATGATACATTTTATAATGCATACCTAATTATACTGTATTTAGGTACTTACTGTGCGCCACTCTGCCGGCGTTTTATTGGGGCAGTCCACCGATACCCAATTTAAGTTTTGGGCGCACTCCATACAATATCGTTTCGATGAACTTCGCCCTTCATTGGTGCGGCTGCAGGGGCCAGAGCTTGGTGGTTTTCCAAATAATCAATTAGAGTCGAAAGCTCAATTAGCACCATTTTGTATAAAATCAATAAATATAGGCTTCTCTGTAAAGGGAATTTAAATATACAAACAAAAATCTAATAAAAACACTTAAATGTAAAAACATAACAAAACACCGGCTGCTAGAAATAAATAAACAGATAAACGTCAGTAAGCAGTAATGTCACATTTGACTTTGACAGCTAAACATAAATTTAATGTTTTTTTGCTATTTACGAACTTCTTACTACTTCAGATTGCTTATAATACTAATAAATAATATGTAAAAATATTGGCTGTGTGCGAAGTACTGGGTGGGCGTGGGGGTAATGTCAAAAGTAAAAACAATGTTGGCGCTGTCATGTGCCATATCTCAAAGTAATCTGTTTAGACTTGGTTACATAATTTTAATAATTACGTTATTCCCCCGTCAAAAATGGGTCACAGCAGTTGTTGTGTTGTAAATTGCAAGAATTCTGGCAGAAACAGTAAATTATCGATTCCCAACAGCTACTTGGAAAATAGAACAACGCAAGAAATGGATAGCTGCCGTCAAGAGAAAAAAGTTATATAAAATACAAGATTTAAATAAAGTAACATAACTTTATTTAAATCTTGTATTTGATATAATGCTTATAGAATATACTTACAAAAAAATATTTCGCTTCACTGCTGTTGGATCGCCATGGTACCCAAAACCAAGTGATTTAATATGCAGTGATCATTTTATTGGTGGCAAGAAATCAGACGAGACAGCCAGTCCTAGTCATGTACCGACGATATTTCCTTAAGTCTACCGTTCAAAAACAGTGAATGAATCTGTAGCTATATCGCGGTACAGACGTTTTATGGAACGGAGAAAGAAGACTGAAATATCCAACACCATACTGATCAACCAACCACTTATTTACTCATCAGAAACATGTTATGAAGTAGACATGACTTTTAATAAGTGATCAAGAATGTCAAGTTGATATATTTTCAAAATTCAATAATGCAGGAAATCCTCTACGTCACGGACATGTCCAGCAGAAACCAACAATTATTTTCCTTTAAAGACCGTTTGTGGTTGGTTTTTATATTGTGAGTGATACTCACAAACCCTTAAAATAATACTCATTTCGATCTGAAAACGATATTTAATTTATCACTAGTGATACAGGAACAATTATATATGCTTATTATTATTGAATAAAACCATTAAAGTAGCTTTCTTTTCTTATTTTACAGTAAAACTATAACTAAAAATGAAGTAAACAAACCCTGACACATTCAAAATAAAACACACTTTTTGAATAAATTTTACTTACCTCATTCAACTCGAATGGTCAAAAATTATTGCACAACCCTTTCTCCACCCAAATCAACGTATCACAGTAATTTTATTATATTTTAGATAATTTTGTATTATTGTTGTAATATTTTGTGACATTGCCGCCATTAAATATCAAATCGTCAGAGCCAACAAAGTTGTGGACGCTAGGTGGCGCTGAACTCGTGCACAGAGCCAATATATAAATGAAATCTGGCATGAATAGATGTTCAAATTAATGTTAATGGCAATACTACAATGTCATTATAACACAATTCTATTACGAGACCATTGACCGACCAATGATCGACCATTATGAATTTAGCAGATTACGAACTTTAAGCAAAATGACAATGGGATCGTGTTGGAATGACGAATTTTATAA
Source organism: Eurois occulta (assembly GCA_950022335.1). NCBI lineage: Eukaryota > Metazoa > Arthropoda > Insecta > Lepidoptera > Noctuidae > Eurois > Eurois occulta. The sequence goes on along the minus strand of OX465477.1, from coordinate 11,984,965 downwards.
AAATAGCAGAATTGGGGCCCAGGGGCCCAATTCTGCTATTACAATAGTGTCAGAATGGTCTGTCATTGATTTCATAATGGTTGATTTTGACTTGTCAAAACTTGTAAAAATCAACAATTATGAAATCAATGACAGACCATTCTGACACTATTGTCGTCTATTGTTATAGCAGAATTAGGCCCCAGGGGCCCGATTCTGCTATTACAATAGTGTCAGAATGGTCTGTCATTGATTTCATAATTGTTGATTTTGACAAGTTTGGTAATCTACTAATATAATGGCGTCATTATGACTTTCCAATGGTCAACCACTGACAGTCCATTGAAAGAAATGGCATAGAATGGTAATCTTGTACATAATGACAAATGAATGACTGACTTAGGCGGTAATCTGCTAAAATTTTGACAGTTCCTTTGATCACTGACCTACCATTAGAACGTCATCGTGCAGTCATTGCTTTTATTTAGTTACGAGTAAAGTGTTTGTGGAATATTGAATGGAGACAATGTATTCTCGAGCTAGCCAACGCAGTGGATGTTAGATAAAGAAGATGGGTGGAATGCAGAAGACGTCGTCGTGCCCATAACTTGACGAGAATGAATACGAACCCATGATATACCCGAGGCGGAATTTGTAAAAACTTTTCGCCTTTGAAAGGATTCAGTAAGGGGGTTAATTAAAGAACTCATTCCCCTTATGGCCAGACCGCGCCGAAACGATAGCGTAACGGCAGAAATGAAGGTGAGAAAACTGAATTTGACATTGATTTATTATTCTATAGCTATATACACGAAATAGGTTGATTAATGTTATATTTTTTATTGCAGATTCTAATAGCACTTGCATTTTATGCATCAGGGTCCTACCAAAATTTGATTGGACAGATTGCCCTCCATAATGTTTCACAAATTACTGTATCAGGAGCAATTAATGAAGTAACAGGCATTAGAGAGGTATTGAATGAATTTCTTGTTATAGAACTTTAGATGCAACAGTTCTTGTACCTATATGTCAAGAACAGTGAGTATATAAAAGTAATAAGACGTTCAGTAAAATGGGGTTGTATAAAAGTAAATTTATTTTTTGCAGGTGTTTGCTTGCAGCGTTGCAGCACATGCTTTACGTTATAGTCCAACAACTGCAGGCAAGATTGTGAATGCATGTTGCATATTGCACAATATTGCAAACATGGCAAGAGCACCGTTGCCACCTGCCTGATGAAGTTTATGCAGAAGCACTTGGCTTGCAATAGGTATGTGATTTCTATTTCATTATTTTGGAATATAATGAAGTTGGAATTTTAAATGATACTACTACTATGTTAAAAAATCAACATTTAAATTACTTTTTATTTATCATAAACTAAATATTTATTTAACAATATTTAAGTTGACTTTCAAGCCAATTGAAAAATGTGAAAATCATTTAAATAATAAAACAAATCCAAGTTAAATTATCATAATATTTTAATCATCATTTCAAAAACAAATAACAAATTTTACCATATATAATGAAAATAATAACAGTCATGTCATTAATCACTAATCAGTCTTTTAATTTAGGAGGAAAATAATTAAGCAGCACCTAATCATCAAGACCATCAAAGGGTGAATCGGGATCTTCTTGAAGGTCGGGCACTGCAGCAGGCTCTTGTTGACAGACTGTGGAGAAATACATAAATTAAATTAGCAGATATGTAATGTAAACCCACCTCAATATTCTAGTGAAGTGCGAAAATGCTCTAATTATTATTAAAATGATTTAATTCTTTTTTACAGATCCACAGTATTGTACTAAATATGATTTAAAATAAATTAATACTATTTTTATAAACACTGTTTCATTTAATCATTTATCATTACAGCCATTTGGAATCCACTGCTGGACATAGACTCCTCCTTAAATAGATTTCATTTATCTTTTAATAATCTGACAAAACCTCTTGCATACTTTAGAAAACATTAGTCAGACTCAGAATCTGATGACATTATAATTCTGCGGAGTTTCTATGAAAACAAATTTAGCTTTAATACAATAGTTACAACACTTCAATAGGATGTGTAACCTAGCGCTCAGTATCTGATCTGAGTTACAATCAAGATGTCAAATTCTGCCCAATGTACTACCACTGATGTGAGTCACACCTAACAAAGGTTTTAAGCTTAGCTGGAGGGGTTATATTAATTTTTATTGTATTGTTTTCAATGCTCCTTAATACTTATTGTGGGTATGTTTGTAGGTACATACAATGAGTAACCTGTTGCACTTATGTGACTCTTCTGTGATTTAATTTTCTTTAACATTTTACTCTTATATTCATTGTACTTAGAACTAAAAAAAGTGTAAATATTACAATAATGATACATTTTATAATGCATACCTAATTATACTGTATTTAGGTACTTACCTACTGTGCGCCACTCTGCCGGCGTTTTATTGGGGCAGTCCACCGATACCCAATTTAAAAATTGGGCGCACTTCATACAATATCGTTTCGATGAACTTCGCCCTCCTCCAAGACTCGAAATTTGCTCAATTAGCACCATTTTGTATAAAATCAATAAATATAGGCTTCTCTGTAAAGGGAATTTAAATATACAAACAAAAATCTAATAAAAACACTTAAATGTAAAAACATAACAAAACACCGGCTGCTAGAAATAAATAAACAGATAAACGTCAAAGTAATGTCACATTTGACTTTGACAGCTAAACATGACATAAATTTAATGTTTTTTTGCTATTTACGAACTTCTTACTACTTCAGATTGCTTATAATACTAATAAATAATATGTAAAAATATATATAAATAAAATCTCACATGAATAGATGTTCAAATTTAGTAGTAGTTTTTCGAAAATCATTTCTACCAAGGAATTTTATAATAATGGCAATACTACAATGTCATTATAACACAATTCTATTACGAGACCACTGACCGACCAATGATCGACCATTATGAATTTAGCAGATTACGAACTTTAAGCAAAATGACAATGGGATCGTGTTGGAATGTCGAATTTTATAAAAATAGCAGAATTGAGGCCCAGGTTGTGTGTTAATTCCGAAAAAAAACTAACTACTAGTTATTCAGAAAATTAATTAACTAGAATTGTTAATTTTTTAATGCAGCCCCCAAGATTTTGATAAAGATATAGATTTGATAAGGGTAAAATTTATAAACTTAAGTATTTTTTAAGAAATAATTTACGTTGATTATTATAATGTTGATTTGACCTTGTTTTTCTTAAATCTACATGCCGAAATATTTATAAAATATGTACAACATGTCCCGGAATTAACACACAACCTCATATGGGGTTATTGTACTCATCATTATGAACAACTTTTATTATAATAATTATGGCCAAACCAGAAATCCCGGAAAAAAATCAGCTGTTCCCTTCATTTTGACGAGATACGCTCATAAATGTAGGGAACAGCAGATTTTCTTACATTTTTTGCAAATTTGCAATGTATGTTATAGTAATAAAAATAATAATGTACAAAATATTTATACGTAAATGTTTGTACCTGTACAAAATCTTTTGTATAGGTACTTAATAATATATAAACCATTTTAAGCCACCCTTCGATTGATTGAAAGTTGATTGTTCGATTGATTGTTCCTGTATCACTAGTGATAAATTAAATATCGTTTTCAGATCGAAATGAGTATTATTTTAAGGGTTTGTGAGTATCACTCACAATATAAAAACCAACCACAAACGGTCTTTAAAGGAAAATAATTGTTGGTTTCTGCTGGACATGTCCGTGACGTAGAGGATTTCCTGCATTATTGAATTTTGAAAATATATCAACTTGACATTCTTGATCACTTATTAAAAGTCATGTCTACTTCATAACATGTTTCTGATGAGTAAATAAGTGGTTGGTTGATCAGTATGGTGTTGGATATTTCAGTCTTCTTTCTCCGTTCCATAAAACGTCTGTACCGCGATATAGCTACAGATTCATTCACTGTTTTTGAACGGTAGACTTAAGGAAATATCGTCGGTACATGACTAGGACTGGCTGTCTCGTCTGATTTCTTGCCACCAATAAAATGATCACTGCATATTAAATCACTTGGTTTTGGGTACCATGGCGATCCAACAGCAGTGAAGCGAAATATTTTTTTGTAAGTATATTCTATAAGCATTATATCAAATACAAGATTTAAATAAAGTTATGTTACTTTATTTAAATCTTGTATTTTATATAACTTTTTTCTCTTGACGGCAGCTATCCATTTCTTGCGTTGTTCTATTTTCCAAGTAGCTGTTGGGAATCGATAATTTACTGTTTCTGCCAGAATTCTTGCAATTTACAACACAACAACTGCTGTGACCCATTTTTGACGGGGGAATAACGTAATTATTAAAATTATGTAACCAAGTCTAAACAGATTACTTTGAGATATGGCACATGACAGCGCCAACATTGTTTTTACTTTTGACATTACCCCCACGCCCACCCAGTACTTCGCACACAGCCAATATTTTTACATATTATTTATTAGTATTATAAGCAATCTGAAGTAGTAAGAAGTTCGTAAATAGCAAAAAAACATTAAATTTATGTTTAGCTGTCAAAGTCAAATGTGACATTACTGCTTACTGACGTTTATCTGTTTATTTATTTCTAGCAGCCGGTGTTTTGTTATGTTTTTACATTTAAGTGTTTTTATTAGATTTTTGTTTGTATATTTAAATTCCCTTTACAGAGAAGCCTATATTTATTGATTTTATACAAAATGGTGCTAATTGAGCTTTCGACTCTAATTGATTATTTGGAAAACCACCAAGCTCTGGCCCCTGCAGCCGCACCAATGAAGGGCGAAGTTCATCGAAACGATATTGTATGGAGTGCGCCCAAAACTTAAATTGGGTATCGGTGGACTGCCCCAATAAAACGCCGGCAGAGTGGCGCACAGTAAGTACCTAAATACAGTATAATTAGGTATGCATTATAAAATGTATCATTATTGTAATATTTAGTTCTACAATGAATATAAGAGTAAAATGTTAAAGAAAATTAAATCACAGAAGAGTGAAATAAGTGCAACAGGTTACTCATTGTATGCACCTACAAACATACCCACAATAAGTATTAAGGAGCATTGAAAATAATATAATTTAAAATTAATATAACCCCTCCAGCTAAGCTTAAAACCCTTGTTAGGTGTAGGCTCACATCAGTGGTAGTACATTGGCCAGAATTTGACATCTTGATTGTAACTCGGATCAGATACTGAGCGCTAGGTTACGTCATCCTATTGAAGTTGTAACTATTGTATTAAAGTTAAAGGACAATGACCAAAGTTGGTACCAAAAAGTCTCGCGCCTCAAAACCAAAATATTATAGTAATTAGTTTCATATTTTTTTACGGCATTACGCGTCGGGGATTTGATTTTTGAACTGGAAATATACTTTTCGAGTTTAAAAGTACGAATATTGTTTTACTCCGTTTATATGACGTTCCGTTTCAACTGAATATAAATGACGTTCCGTTTCAATTGAACAAACCCTTGTCTGTCGAGCGGACTCTAAAATGAATTACAATTAAGTAAGATCAGTACACCAAATCGATTTAGTTTGGTTTATTGCTATTTGCAACAAAATTGATTTTCTCAGCCTAAAGATTTTGATTATTTTTCGACTTGCTCGTTGGTATAAATGAAAGTGGACTGTATTTTTAAATTATTAGGCTTCGGTTTATTGCCGTTCTAAATTTCAACATTATAAAGGTCCCGGACAAACATAAGATCTATTAATGGTTCGAGAGTATCGTCCGTCGCGGTGGGCTCTGAGAAGGCGAGTGTCCGCCGTTCCGGCCGGCTCCCCACGCCACCTCCGCTCGCTTGGCGATGCTGATGACGCGTTGGTCGGTCACGTCGCCTGCGCGTGGCGTCTGCGTGTATGTTGGGTGTGATTCCCAACAATCACGTCGCCTGCGCGTGCCGTCCGCGTGTATGTTGGGAGCGATTCCCAACATGCTGCCCGGGTTGAAGTGAAGACTTCAAAAATCTGGAAGGGGGCAAATATTATTAAAGGCCCTCCTAATGGTGCCCCTCTTGGTCTTTACCTCTGCAACTCTCGCTATGCCATCGCTGCCAGGGTAGACCTTTGTGACCCTTCCTAAAGACCAGAGTAGAGGAGGAAGAGCTCTGTCTTTTATAAGGACAAGAGAGCCTAGCTTCAGCTCTGTCTTCGCAGATCGCCACTTCACCTTCTGCTGCAGTAGAGCTACGTATTCAAGTGAGAAACGCTGCCAGAAGTGCTGTTTGATGTGCTCGATTCTCTTGAAGCGATCCAGGCGATTAATATTGCAATCAGAGACCTGTGGATGAGGTATAACATTAAGTGGCCGTCCAATTAGGAAATGGGAGGGTGTCAGAGCGGAAAAGTCAAGGGGTTCTGAGGAAAGAGGAGTAATAGGACGGGAGTTCAAAACAGCTTCTATTTGAGTGAGGCACGTAGCCATTTCCTCGTATGTGAGATGAGTGGATTGCAATAACCTTTTAAGATGGTGTTTTGTGGAACGAACAGCTGCCTCGGCTAAGCCGTTAAAGTGGGGACTATATGCAGGTACGAATTTAAATTCTATACCTTCTTGAGCTATGTGACCCTCAAGGTCTGATTGCACTAGAAACTTTGATAGCTCATTGTAAGTGCCGACAAAGTTGGTGCCGTTATCGGACGTAATACTTTGCGGTTTCCCCCGACGTGACACAAAACGGTTTAGAGCGGCTAAATAGGCTTCACTAGATAGTGCAGTAACGAGCTCGATATGACAGGCTTTTGTCGAGTTACAGATGAAGATTGCCAAAAATGATTTAATAAGTCTACAACCTCTGCCTTTCCTGTCCGCGATCATCACTGGCCCTGCGTAATCAACACTACAATGTAAGAAAGGGAACTCTAACTCAGTTCGAGTTGTCGGTAACTGTCCCATAATGGGTTGCACCGATTCCGTCTTATACCGACAGCATCGGACACACTTGTTTACTATGGCCTTGGCTAAGCTTCTGCCACCCATGGGCCAATAAGTTTGCCTAGCGTTCGCTAATAAGAGCTGGGGACCAGCATGTAAATATATTAAGTGTAGATGCTCAAAGAGTATCTTAGTAAAATGATGCTTACTACACAGTAAGATAGGATGCTTTGTATCGTACATGTATGGGGAGTTGTCTAATCTACCGCCGACACGTAATAGGTTATTGGGGTCTAGAAACGGGGACAAGGAAATGAGTCTATTCTTTTTATGCAATGATTTCGCTGTTTTAAGAATAGCATATTCGTCAGGAAACATTTCCAACTGAACCTTGTGCAATATTAAATTTAAAGAATTTTTAAGTTCGACAACTGATAATGGACCAGTAAGTTTATAGGATTTTTTTTGACAATTGTGAATAAACCTTTGCAAATATGCTATTGATCTTTGTAAATGAATTAAATTAGATCTACTGTTAATCAAACTACTAATAGAGTCTACATTAGAAAGACTGTTAGTTACTACGACAGAACAAGAAACCAATTCTGGTAGATCGTGTCTCTCGTTGCGATTGGGCATTCTTGGCCATTCACGTTCATCTTTCTCTAAGAAAGTGGGACCAGACCACCACAAGGATGAATCACTGATGCAATCAGCCTTCAGCCCGCGGGAAATCATCCGCCGGATTGTCTTTCGACGGTACGTAGCCCCACACGTGACCCTCTGTGCTCTCTTGAATTTCGTGGATTCGGTTGCGAACGAAATTTTTTAATTGCAGTGGGGGTGTAGATAACCACCCTAGAACTATAGTAGAGTCACACCAAAATCTACATTTGCTTACCTTTAGAGTAAGAGAGGTTAATACTTTTGTACACAACCTTGCAGCCAACAAGGCTCCGCAAAGCTCTAGACGAGGTATCGTCGTAGGCTTTATCGGCGCTACCCTACTTTTAGAGGTTAAGAGGTGTATTTTTACTGAACCTGTTTGATCCACAGACCGAATGTACAGACAAGCGCCGTACGCTCGCTCTGAAGCATCTGAAAAAACATGAATTTCGTGAATTCCTGAGCTATCACTAAGAACCCATCGAGGAATTCTTAAGTGATTCAGTAGAGGTAAAGTGTCAGCAAATGCAAACCATAATTGTTTGGTGTCTTGTGAGACCTCGTCATCCCATGAATATTGATTGATCCACAATCTCTGCATGATGAATTTGGCTTCGACAATACATGGGCCAACGAGTCCCAATGGGTCAAAGATCTGACTTATAACAGAAAGAATGTGTCGTTTTGTTACCTTTTTATTTAACTTTAAATTAATTGAAAACGACAAAGTGTCCGAATCACAAATCCAGTTCAAACCAAGAGTTTTTGATGAGACATCCATATTTGTTTGTGAGAAGTCTAAAATATTGCCATCTATATTATTATTAGGAGACGATATTTGTTTTAAAATTGTTTTATTGTTTGATTTAAATTTTCTTAATTTTAATTGGGCTGTTTTTAAAGTAGATATAACTCCCTGAGCAATATCGATTGTTTTATTTATAGAATCAGAGCCACCCAGATAATCGTCAACATAAAAGTCTCTTTGAATTGATTGTTTGACGTCATCATCAGGGGCGCTGGAAGCTAAACTTACCAAGCATTTGGTGGCTAAGTAAGGCGCACTTGCCGTGCCATAAGTCACTGTGTTGAGTGTGTATGTTTTTAGAGGCTCTTTAGAATCAGAGCGGAAGATGATTTTTTGTAGAAAGCGTTGAGAAGGATGAAGTTCAATCGCTCTGTACATTTTCTCTACGTCGCCAGTTACAACATATTTATGCTGGCGAAAGCGTAGCAGTATCGAAATGATATCTTCTTGTACAGTCGGACCAACCATTTGGATGTCATTTAGTGACACACCAGTACTAGTGGTGGCCGATGCGTCGAAAACTGTGCGAAGCTTGGTAGTTGTGCTTGACTCACGGATGACGCCGTGGTGGGGTAAAAAATAGCAATTTTCTTGAAGACAGCTCGGCGAAGACTCCTTATCTTCAGTCATGTGACCTAGGCGTTCATACTCTTGCATGAACTCAACGTACCTGCTTTTGAAGGCAGGGTCTCTAAGAAACCTACGCTCTAGTGACATGAATCGACACTTTGCCTTTGAAAAGGAATCGCCTAAGACTGAAGGATCTTTCTTCAGTGGCATGGTTACGACAAAACGTCCATCGTCTTTACGAGTGGTATGTTTCTTAAAGCTTTGCTCACAGGCACGCTCCTCAGGAGATAAGGAGTGCTTGGCTGCAATGGTATCTAATTCCCAAAAACGAGATAAGTCTGGGTTGGCGTTCTCATTTAAAAAATGACAAACGGGAGAAGAAGAGTGTGTGTGACTTATGTCGGGCAACGTACCCTGACACTAACCAACCCAATTTCGTTTCATATAACTTAGGCTGATTCTTACCTAAGTCTATAGAATTATTACATAAGACGGACCAAAATACTTCGGCTCCAACTAGGATGTCTATTGCTGACGGTATATTAAATGTTGGGTCAGCTAGACTTATTCCCAATGGAATAGGAATATTATGTATGTTTATGAACGAAGACGGCTAAGCTCTAGTGATCTGAGGCAAAATATGACAGTCTATAGTAAGTTTACAGTCGTCATCATAGTGGGACATAATAGTAAGGTTGCAAGACTGTGTACAATAAGAAGTATTATTATTTATACCTGTCACGGTGGCGCTCGCACTACGTCGCGACAAACCCAGCTTACCACATAGTGACTCATCTATGAAGTTGCCCGTACTACCGTTGTCGAGCAGTACTCGGGCAGAATGCACGTCGCCCTTGCTGTCAACCACTCTCACGATCGCTGTGGAAAGCAAAACATTCGGAGGAGTAGTAAACTGCTGAACATTAGTTGAACCGGCAAAGTTATTGACGGGAATAACTGGCTCAGGAGTAGGAGTTGTTTCTGCCTCGTGTGAATGAAGCAGAGTACTGTGCCTTTTCTTGCAATATTTGCAAGGGACAAGATTGCACTTTGATTCTACGTGGCCTGGTCGCAGACAATTAAGACAGACCTTTGCCTCTTTGGCCTTTTGCCTACGAGTTTCAACAGACAGGGCTCTAAAGGCTTCACAATTGAATAAGAAATGAGTCTGACTGCACATAGGACATGAAAACATTTTTTTACTATAATTGTGTTTTTTATTTTTGTTGTTGGTGTCATTTGTTTTTTGATCTGATTTTGTAGCTGTAAGTAGGTTTGAATTATGTTTGCAGGTGTCTGCCTGTTGTACTTTATTGTTATTTGTTTTATGTTCTTGCAAAGTTTCTAATAAATCAGCTCTGTTGCTAAGGAACTTTAAAAAAAAATCTAATGGAGGTGGATTATTAAATGTGTTTCGATGTTCTTCCCATTGTCTACGTGTGACACTGTCAAGTTTTTCGGACATTATGTGGATTATGAGGGTATCCCGTAAATTAAATTCTGTGTCCTGACCTAACGTTGTCAATGCACGAAGATTTTTATTTGTGACATCAATGAGGTTACGAATAGAAGAACACGATTCACTTTGCATATATTCAACGCTGAATAATGCACGGACATGATTATTAACGAGCAATCTTTTGTTGTCGTATCTTTCACGTAATAAATTCCAAGCGGACTCATAATTCTGTGCTCTAAAATCTAAATTATCAATAACTAGTAACGCACTGCCTTTAAGAGAAGCACGCAGGTAGTGCAACTTATTTACGTTGTCCATGTCCTTTCGTGAATGAATTAGTGAAATGTAAGTGTCTCTAAATTCAAGCCAGTGTTGATAATGACCGTGAAAAACAGGTAAATTTATTTTTGGCAACCTAACACAATTGGTTTTAAAGCCACCTGCCTGTACATCCTCGTCACCCGTTACGTAACCATCTTGTTGACTGCCAGACTGGGGGGGACGAGCACCGAGCAGACTCCGCGCCGTCGCCACCAATTTATAATACTGGTTCTCAAACTGCTCTCGCTCCTTGCTCTCGTCATCGGGGTTCTCCAACAACATCTCGATGTCACACTGTAATTTGTCGAAATCCACATATAAGCTATCAAATTTATTATATCTAGTTTCTAAATCTAACAGTTGTAAGCTGCTAAGTTCTTCGCAACTTTCAAGCATGTGAAGGTAGTTGCCAAAAATAGTGAGCTTTGATTTCATACAGCTGCGTTTTTTAACGAGTTTTTCGACTTTTTCGTCAGCCATAGCGATAGAAACACAGGCGATAAATCACAAACAAATTAACGAAGGATAAGAAACCAGTTTATGAAATGCGAAGAAAAAAAGGTAGCTAGCTAATGATTGAGGTATGACTCAACGGTGCGAACAAAAAAAACACTTGACGCGCAGGTGTGTAGCTAAGCGGTCAGCTGTTATGAATAATAAGCGAAGTGAACATAGCCAGATGTGGTAATATAAAGGTTATCTAATAGCTTTATAAGCAGAATAGTTGGGTTTTACGAAATGCAAGGCAATGAAGGTAATTGAAAGCACTCACTCAATCATTGCTATTTGAACATGAAATATGTTTATGAATAGGAAAAGATTTATGGGACAAATTGGAACGAACTCACCAAACGTCTATACCACCCATAGGATATCCGATGATTCTGCAAGTTCCTCCTTGTCCGTGACGATGACTCGATTTTTCGACGGGTCCAAAGTCCGTTGCCCGGCCGGCCTCTCGATAACTTCTTCTCTGATGGGCGTGTGCGGGAGCTGTGCGTAGTTTCTTCGACAGGAAATTGATGACTCCTGCAGGAACTGTCGCTGCTGAAGACCGCAACCGAAGAGCTTCGAGTTTGAAGTTTTCTTCCAAGACCGTTACTTTTTGAAAAAAAAACCGGCGAGATCCTAGAAGGACCAATGTTCGACTTGCTCGTTGGTATAAATGAAAGTGGACTGTATTTTTAAATTATTAGGCTTCGGTTTATTGCCGTTCTAAATTTCAACATTATAAAGGTCCCGGACAAACATAAGATCTATTAATGGTTCGAGAGTATCGTCCGTCGCGGTGGGCTCTGAGAAGGCGAGTGTCCGCCGTTCCGGCCGGCTCCCCACGCCACCTCCGCTCGCTTGGCGATGCTGATGACGCGTTGGTCGGTCACGTCGCCTGCGCGTGGCGTCTGCGTGTATGTTGGGTGTGATTCCCAACAATCACGTCGCCTGCGCGTGCCGTCCGCGTGTATGTTGGGAGCGATTCCCAACAATTACATCCCTAAATCCCGACTAGTTTATAGCACTTACTATACTCTATGGTTTATAGTTATCTTATCTGTGGCATCTGACATTTGTACTGTACTGACTGACTATTTATTGGCAATGTAAAGGTCTAAAACTCTAAAATAAAATCGAGTTTCAGTCAAGCATACTGTGGATGTTACTTTTACTCGTAATTCTTACTAATATTAGTGTATTACGCTGTTTTTAGAGCAATAATGTAATGTATGTGTGTTAAAATACGTCGTTGGTAGCGTCGAAAAAATAGACCTACTTTTTAGGTTAGTTTCGATTTTATAAAATAACTCTGAAACGCGGTTTTTTTTTTCAAAAATATTTTTTGTAGGAGTTAATACGATCAGTGTAGTCTATAAAAAACAAGGTTTGATTTTGATGCAGCATGGTACGGGATTCCATACTTCCATGAGCATTCTCTTTTAATACAATAGTTACAACTTCAATAGGATGACGTAACCTAGCGCTCAGTATCTGATCCGAGTTACAATCAAGATGTCAAATTCTGGCCAATGTACTACCACTGATGTGAGCCTACACCTCTTTCCTTTTGTCGGCATCGCGGCTTTGTTCTGTATTGTTGCGTGGAAACTAGTTTATGTAGTATCACCACGTGCCAAAGCTTATTTTGCTTTGAAAATGTATGCATCGCTGTTCCCTTTGTCGGCGGCGGCGCGTGCGATTCGAGTAGTGTCTACAAGTTACGTCTAGTGTTACTATTGTTTCTCACGTTTTCGAGTTGATGAATATTTTTTTAATTATTTTAAAACAAAAACTTCTTTATTTTTTTGATTTAACTCTATGCTTCGAAAGTACTCCCTAGGGCAAGTTGTTCTGCCGCGGGAAAACAACCATTAAAATTTCAGCGTGTATAGGAAATCAAAGAAAGGAATACATATCCAAATTCCAACCCAGCATCATGCTAGAGAAGAACTGGAAGAGACTAGCCGACGAGCCATCCATCATCATCGGCAATATGAACATATGTATGCAAACCCTCGCCAACAACAAAAACTCCGTCCTCAGCAACATTGTTAAAATGCAATGAAAGACGGAATTTGCCTGCTGAAACACGCCAATGCACCATCTAGCCTTTTCAGCCAAGGTAACATCGTCCTGGACCTGGCTATAATAACATACCAACAAGTGCAGGCCAAATAGGTAGAAATGAACACAATATTTATTTATTGACACACCAAGGACTTATTCACTAAATCATTACATTAAATATATTACTTATATTTCAATAGCTTTGTGGTGAATTCGTCACATATACCTAGGTGTGCAAAGCACTTGTATAATCAATAATAAAAATTAAAAATTTACAAAGTTTACTTTGAATTTAAAATGTAAAGTACTTAGTTAAATTAAATTACAGTATAACTCAAACATTTAAAAAACAATTATAAATGAAAACTATAAAAATAACAAATAAATTAGGACATCATTATTACATTAATTATAATTAAAAGAATAGAATAGATTTTGAGTTCAAAAATTAAATTAAATTGTACAGTATCAAATACATTGAATGGAGTCCACTAATACACAAATTAACATTTTGTAAGAGATATAAACAAACAAATCGATCAAGAACTGAGGACGTATCGTCTGAATTCATTCAGACTGTTCGAAAATATGTCCAAGTCATTAGTACGCGTGTTCAACTTATTTTAGCTAGACAAAAACCAGTATAAAGGAGCTGAACGGTATAGAGGAAAACATAAACACAATGAAAATCTATAAGGACAAGAAACTGAGAGCGGCATACCAAACCAACAGACAATGTGGGATGGTCTCTGAGACCTTAACAAGGAAATCACAACAGAATCCGATTACGAGAAGTATGTCGAAACAATGGAAAATGCCGTTGTCGCACTCGACACTCATGCACCCCAGAAAAATTCAACAAGGTAGGGACGACTACCGAAGGAAATTAACGATAAGATAGACTTTCGAAACAAACTAAAACAAATGGAATGGCAAACGAGACATTGCTGCCCCAGACTCCAACGCGAAACACGCGGTCTTTACAAACACGCTAAGAGAGAAACTGAAAAAGTCCAAAGGCTGGATCGACAAACTCCAAGGTCACAAATGAGGCGCATCCGACGAAACATGAAGAAGCCTATCGTTAAACTACCAAACATTACGGGATGCAGTGCAGAAATAGAAACGATCGACAAGCTCACCGATACAGCCATAATTAAAGAGGCCAAAATAGCGAAAGACGATAGAGGGACTGAAAAGGCGACACCGTTAAAACCTCTCGACCAAACGTCAAAAAAAGAAGTGCAACTTACCTTTAGCAGATTCAAAAACAAAAAGGCCCCAGGGCCAGACGGAATAAAATAAATAAAGCAGTTCCCTCTAACTTGAGAGAGAAGTCTTGATCGAGGCATTTGTATCTCTTGCTAACTTTGTGCTGTCCACAGGTTAAGCGTTGGACAACTGGCGTGTGCATATTCCTACACAAGGCCAGCATAGATCAACGTCAGGCATTATCGTAATCTATCTATCTATCTATCATCGTATAATATACACTGCTCAACATCATGGGCAAGCTGTGTGAGCGACTGATCCTGAGAAGACTTACCGCTACGGTCAACCGGCTGCAATCAACGTTGCAGTAAGCCTTCACAAGGACAAGAGGCATAGCAACGCAGATTTTACATACGGAAAAAATAATCACTGATGCGCTAGCCACCGCACATAGCGTTTCTAAGATATCTACGGACCTATCGAAGGCCTTAAACTCGATCAACCACAAGGTCCTGATCAAGACGTTCCCAACAATATCATAAAAATTATTGAGAACTACCTCGAAGGCAGAAACATGAGAGGTAGATCCAGAACTACCATAACCAAAGATAGGCCGCTACATCGCCCCAAGCGTGCCCCAAAGCATGATCTTGGGACCGATAATCTTCAACTTGTACGTCCATAATATTTGGGATATACTAGACCACATCAGAGGTCTCAAAACTCTCACACTATGCTGATGATCTCTGTACACTCAACAGAGCCATGAACCCAGAACACGCGACTATGCGTGCTGAATGGGCAGCGGAAGTCATTTGTTGACTACTATACGAGATGGAGGTTAAAGTGTAACATACTTAGAGAAAACAGAATGCATCATGTTCTCGGAAAAGTAAAAGATACTGGCCAACGGTGAAACTGAAACAACAAACGTTGCTCCATCAAACACAGATCATCTTCGACAAACACATGAAGATGAACCAGCACACCGAAAAGGTGGTCAAAAAATTTAAACAAGTCCGAGGAGCTTTCGATCCAATAATTATAATAGGATACAATACCAAGACAGAACTAGACACGAAACTGGTCATCATTCAGGCCTGCATTTTAGCGCTGATGGACTACGGAGTGGTGCAATTACTCTCTATAGCGCAACAAACCTAAGAAAAATCGAATGCCAATACAGAGTAGCACTGAAAAATGTCGCACAATTACCAAGAAGAACACCTACGGTCCACGGAAGTACCTAATCTGGGAGATAGCTGACATAGAAGCCTGGCTCTAACATCAAAATGTTGGAAAACATTGCAAAATTAGAAATAGAATATCTTGAATCCCCTGGAGACGCCTACCAAGCGGACGGCCAATTTAACCCCCTCAGGGTTAATCCCAGAATAGGCGATATATTGTATGACCCTAATAAAAAAGGATACAAGTGGTGGCCTACCGACTATATGAAGGAGAAGGGGCTCCGCGTCCCCTTAAAATGAAGTGAAAAATAACAATAACAATACCTCACTGAGATAGACTGTAAGCATACACCATAAATAAAACACCTACCTAATCTGTTTGTTTGTATAGTCTCACATAACGCGAATAACAGAACAAAGCCATTAGTTTAAAAAAAAAAGAAAGTTTGCTGCCTCACCTCGGTACGGCTCACCGGCCACAGAGACATTTTGTAATACATAAAGTTAAGCAAATAACAAATAAATGTTATTCTGATTCTTGTACCCACTGAACAAAATAACGCACGGTTGGTAATCAGAACAGATTGGTACAAAAATTAATCTTCCTTGCTAAATTAGTTTAAGTACTACTTAGATAAATAATAAAAAATACAACGTTCTAGCGACCCGCCCCGGCTTCGCACGGGTGCAAAATTGATGTAGGTATATCAGAACGTTCGGCCAGTCGAGATAGGGAGCTGGCTGCTACTCCAGTTTTTAGTGACGATTATACGAACTATTTCGACGTGTTTTGCTGCTTCATTCAGTTGATAAATAGGTACCTACTCGATTAATACTTGTTTCGTTGGAATACATGGTCACCCTATTTCAGTCGCCATCTGCCATAGTGCATTTATAAAGATTAATCTGGAATCAACAAAAATACTGACACCATTGCACTGAAAAGCTATACCTAACACATCACGGGTTTTACGAGTCTTCTAAGCTTCATTGTGGAGGAATCGATAATCCCAATGTTTAGAGGTTATCTTAAATTTTCAATTTACTATAAAAACAAAAAGGGGCCGTCACAAAAAAATAAAACAATAAAAGTATGTTTCAGTGTCGTCACTAAATCTTTATTGATTAACGGTTTCTCTGGGCTTCTTCCTTGTGGAGGAATCGATAATCCCAATGTTTTGAGGTTATATGTTAAATTTTCAATTTACTATAAAAAGGAGCCGTCACAAAAAAAGAAACAATAAAAATTCGTTTCAGTCTCGTCACTAAATCTTTATTCATTAACGGTTTCTCTCAGGTCCTCAGTTACGGAGATTACGTTGGCCGAACGTCCTGATGTTCCAGGAACTAAAATTAATTTTACTTTTAACCGGTGGCATTACGAGTAAAAGTAAAGCAGTGGTTGTCTGTCACGAAATCATCACAAAACCTTTATTCAGTAACGGTTTCTCTAAGGTCCTCAGTAATGGAGATTCAGGTTGGCCGAACGTTCTGATATCAGTCGTTCGGCCTTAAATAAATGCTTCTAACTTTCGAACTGTTCTGCCACAAATTCTTTGGCTGGCATCTTTATACGTCACATAATCGTCACTGAAGTAGCAGCCAGCTCCCTATCTCGACTGGCCGAACGTTCTGATATACATCAAAATTGGTATTACTAACCGCTGAACTGGAGACTGTCCAGAAATGGACAGTAATTTTTAAATAAATAATTGAAAAATCGGATGCGCCTGCCTGGGACACGGCCATTGATTTAACGTGAAGCTTCTATCTCAGCGAGTAGCTTTTATTGTTAAAGATTGAAATGAAAACAAGACTGATATCGTTCTAAAATTTTAATAAAAATAAAGGCTGATTCAAAATTACATATTTAGGCAGTAATAGAAATTTTAATACAAATACTAGACAGTTGTTACAATTTTTTTTTTTTTGTTACTAGACATAGTACAAATTACATATTCAAGCAGTACCTAATAGAAATACAAATACTAGACAGTTATGTTACTAGTTTTTTTTCACCTTTATTTGTTACTAGACTTAGTACAAATTATATATTTAGGCAGTAATAGAAATACAAATACTAGAGAGTTATGTTACTAGTTTTTTTTTTCACCTTTTTTTGTTACTAGACATAGTTACACACTTATATAAATTACATATTTATGTAGTAATAGATATACAAATACTAGACAGTTATGTTACTAGTTTTTTTTTTGTTACTAGGCATAGTACAAATTACATATTTAAGCAGTAATAGAAATACAAATACTAGACAGTTATGTTACTAGTTTTTTTCACCTTTTTTTGTTTCTAGACATAGTTACACACTTATAAAAATTACATATTTAGGTAGTAATAGAAATACAAATACTAGACAGTTATGTTACTAGACATAGTATAAATTATATATTTAGGCAGTAATAGAAATACAAATACTAGCGAGTTATGTTACTACTTTTTTTTCACCTTTTTTGTTACTAGACATAGTTACACACTTATATAAATTACATATTTATGTAGTAATAGAAATACAAATACTAGACAGTTATGTTACTAGTCTTTTTTCACCTTTTTTTGTTACTAGACATAGTTACACACTTATAAAAATTACATATTTAGGTAGTAATAGAAATACAAATACTAGACAGTTATGTTACTAGTTTTTTTTTTGTTACTAGACATAGTACAAATTACATATTTAAGCAGTAATAGAAATACAAATACTAGACAGTTATGTTACTAGTCTTTTTTCACCTTTTTTTGTTACTAGACATAGTTACACACTTATAAAAATTACATATTTAGGTAGTAATAGAAATACAAATACTAGACAGTTATGTTACTAGTTTTTTTTTTGTTACTAGGCATAGTACAAATTACATATTTAAGCAGTAATAGAAATACAAATACTAGACAGTTATGTTACTAGTTTTTTCACCTTTTTTTGTTTCTAGACATAGTTACACACTTATAAAAATTACATATTTAGGTAGTAATAGAAATACAAATACTAGACAGTTATGTTACTAGACATAGTACAAATTATATATTTAGGCAGTAATAGAAATACAAATACTAGCGAGTTATGTTACTAGTTTTTTTTCACCTTTTTTTGTTACTAGACATAGTTACACACTTATATAAATTACATATTTATGTAGTAATAGAAATACAAATACTAGACAGTTATGTTTCTAGTTTTTTTTTTGTTACTAGATATAGTACAAATTACATATTTAAGCAGTAATAGAAATACAAATACTAGACAGTTATGTTACTAGTTTTTTTTCACCTTTTTTTGTTACTAGACATAGTTACACACTTATAAAAATTACATATTTAGGTAGTAATAGAAATACAAATACTAGACAGTTATGTTATTAGTTTTTTTTTGTTACTAGACATAGTACAAATTACATATTTAGGCAGTAGTATAAATACAAATACTCGTACAAGACATAGTTATTTTTTGTTTCTACCTTTTTTTGTTACTAGACATGGTACAAATGACATATTTAGGTAGTAGTATAAATACAAATACAAGACATAGTTATTTTATGTTTCACTTTTTTTTGTTACTAGACATGGTTACACACTTATACAAATTACATATTTAGGCAGTAATAGAAATACAAATACTAAACTTAGTTATTACTACTGTTAGTAGAGTCGTCACGCAGTGGGTGCCAGAAGACGGGCGTTAGTCGTCGCCGAAGGAGGCCTAGAACGCTATCGTGACGACTTGTGTTTGTGCGAGATTGGCCAGAGAAAACCGCACGGACAAAAAAGTCGCAAGGCTATGAGGGAGGCCTTTGCCCAGCAGTGAGACAATATAAGTCTATATTGTATAAAGTCTATAAAGTTCCTCTCAGTCTCCCAGCTCCCTTAAATTACTATTCACATAAAAGACAGACAGGATCTCTTTCAGGGTTAAATTTGTGTCAACAGTGGCCACAGTAGACTTCCGAAGTGAATCAGAAAAGTTAATATAGGTGTAATACACTTTTTGCAGGGCAATGCTACTAGGGATTTCACTGTTTTTGTTCTCTCCTTGTTCCCATAATGATGATAAGGTCAATCATTCGTTCATCATCATCTTTTCTTAACGGAACTATGTATTATGTTCTTTGTCATGCACTGGTGGTTTTTTTGTTTCATCCACTCCCGGCTTTAATTGCATTAAGTTAACCTTGTGAGGTTTATCAGAGTTATTTCCTAATTCCACTATTTCTATTTCAAATTCTAATCTTTTCATGAAATGTAAGCGCAAGTTAGGACTCCAGATTTGATCCTCTGCTGTTGCACAGTATATGGCAATAATCGGTAGAGTAAAAAAAGAATCTTTATCTAATGATCTTATAGATGAAAAATTACTTACAATTTCTTTACCCCAGTCTACAAGTTCCAAAACAGCTGTAGAATTTGGATTGACTTTCTTTATTTTTGCTCGCTCATATTTGTCAAGATTATCCAGTTTAACGGCACATGGTCTGCCAGGAATGAAATCCTCACACTTCATATGTCGGTTTTTAACATGCTCTGAAAAAGAAGGTGCTGCAGATCTTAATTTTTTTAAATCATTGACTTCAGCTACATAGAAACGCACGAATGTCCCACTCTGCACTCTGACACGCAACTTATCTCCAACATTTAATTGCTTGTGTTTATACTTCAACGTCTGTGTCAAATTTAAAGCAGATAATGAATGAGAAACTTTGTCTACTGGCCGAGATAATGAATGAGCACCTTTAGTCATTGTAGTGAGTTCAATCATAGCAAAAAAGCTTGCAACGTCTCGAGGGACACGAGCATTCATTAACTCCACCACCAGCTGGTCATTAATATTGTTAATCACATTAATAGCAGCATCCTCTTTATAAACCAGCTCTCTCATGGTATCTATTACTTCCTCACTAAAAACATCCCCTCTAGGCTCACATAAATATAATCGACAATGAGTAGCCAGTCCTGGACACTTGTTCTGTGGCTCAGCACTGCTGTCTGGGAGGTGTATGCGTCTCTCTGACACAGACTTATCAAAACATCCATAATCAATTGCATAAATGTCACATTTCACCTTCCCTTTATCGGTTTTAATATAATGTATCTGACCTCGCACAAACTTGTTAAGACTTTTTGATTTGTACACAACTCTTAGACCTAAACTTATTGTGCCAGCAGAGACAGAGTCAGAGCCTGGTCTTTCAATAATATTCATCAAATCACTGTTGTTTGCCATCCGTACAAAAAAACTTTTAGGGTCATTGATATGTGTCACAATAACATTATAACGGTGACCGACTTGCCATTCCTGACAGATGTTCATCTTGCCTGCCCTGTAATGAAAATACTATGATTAATGAATGTGACTTTTTCTAGTGAATAAGTATAAATGAGTGGTCAGTGTGGTGGTGGTAATGAGTGGTGTGTGGTATTATAATGTTACTGTCAAAATTAGATCATACTGTTATAGAGGCCATATCACCATCACACCACCACCAAAGCATACCTGTGCTGTGTCATGTCGGGGTCACCAGTATGGAGGTGTTGTCGAGTGTGTATTATAGTACTTACTTATAGATAACGTGACTATACGTGCCCTTTTGAAAGGGATTGCCCCGTTTTTCGGTTCTCTGTCCCGGAGTCCCCGAAAGAAGCGTCGGGACGCAAAATTGTTCCGTTTTCCTAAACCGCGCAAAAGTTGCTGCCCGGTACAAATGCACTCAACTCAAAGCATTTATTTCAATTAGACCATTACGGCACTTTTGAATGTCAAAAAAAAACAAAAGGACGCGAAGCTACAGTCCCTGTCACAATGTATAATAACTTCAGAAAGTAGGTACTGCAGTTGCACATTCCAAAGCGTAGATCTCTATGGAGAAGAATGGGCAAGAAACTCCATGGACACTTTTTTAAATCAAAATATTGTTACAAAATCTTGGTTACATCATTCATTTCATGTTGAGATGAATAATTATGTAACCTGTCAATTTGGATACCTTTTGGTTAAAAGGGAAATCAGAATACCCAGAACAAACAACAACAATAGAGGCTTAAATTTGAAAAACTATTTAATTCTA
This sequence comes from Eurois occulta, assembly GCA_950022335.1. Classification (NCBI taxonomy): domain Eukaryota; kingdom Metazoa; phylum Arthropoda; class Insecta; order Lepidoptera; family Noctuidae; genus Eurois; species Eurois occulta. The sequence continues at coordinate 11,963,162 of OX465477.1, read as the reverse complement.
AATAGGAGAAATTGATTAATGAAAAACAAGCGCAACCTTCTCATTAGTGTTATAGTTCTCATAAGTTTATTTTTTATTTTTCTTAATTCATACAAATGTCTAAGATGGAAGAGATCTCATAAGTTATTTTAATTTTTTGTTAATTTCATACAAATGATTGTCCTTTATTTAACATTTTCCTAATAAATAATTTTAAATTTTGTTGTTTTTTTTTTACTACAGTAGCTTTCCCAACCTTTTACAACTCCCCTATAGAGTTACCACTGATAACCAGTGATTTATTACCAGTTGCAAGCTTTGCTAAAGCATCTTCCATTTCCGATTCAAATATAGAGTAGTTTTTATAATTTGGGGGTCTGTAAACGCACACTATGACATGCCTATCCAGCTCAACACAAGACAGCTCAACATTATGTTCAACCGTTAGATCAACCATATCACTATGAGTCTTAAATTTAATACAATTTTTAACTAAGATTAATGAACCCCCACAAATCGTAGCTTTCCAGTTAAAGCAACTGCCCACACTATAATTTGCGTAATTAATTAGCATTTCATAGCCCATGTTCAGTGAAACAAACAATTTCAAACTTTGTTTTTTCTAAGAACAATTCAATTTCTAGTTGCTTTGAAGAGAAACCTTGAATGTTTTGATGACATAATTGCATGGAATTCTGCTTAGCCCCTTTTTACAGTTAGCTATTTGAGAGTGAGAAGGTACATTGTTGTTGATTTGTAACATTAATGTTACTAGTATCTTCTGTTGTCTTACTAACTAGTTTAAATGAGTATCCGGAGTGAGCCCCAAGACTCCCATGCCATTACGAGGCAATGAGATCCTACCACTAGTGGACCCCACTCCAGGCTCTTAGTTACACATGGATCCTCCCAGTAATTGTAAAAAGAATTATTAGTATTATTAGTAATAGTTGCAGTGTTAATAATTGAACTAAACGTTGACATACTACTTATGTCTGAGTGAATATTATAAATTAATAGCCTAGCTATTTTGTGTCTACAACTAAACACATAATAAATATACTTTACCCCGTGTCTACTAAAGTCAACGCACCAGTAGAAAGGGCCTTTTCATTAATCACAAATTGTGGACTTCTGAACAAAACCCGGTTAGTTCTGACGGCAATGTTAATAACTGAACTAAATATTAAAAAAAAGTGCCAAGAATTTTTTTCTTACATAAAATCTTCAACTGTTTTTAAAGAAATTTGTTCCTCAGAGAAAAAATAATAAAACAACAATTATGTGGGAAACTTTTTACATTTGTAATAATATGTTTTACGTCTTCATTAAACTTATTAAAAAAGGTGTTTTATTTATTATTGAGAATCCTGGCCCGTTATTTTGATTTCGCTACTTAAACTCGCCAAAATGTATGGCCATAATTGGCGAGCATCAAAATTGAGTATTCTTTAAGAATCGGCCCGACTAATCAACATTAAAAAACCGATGTCACGTTTTTTTAAAAAAAAGAATGTTCACGTTAGATAGGCCAAACACGGCACAAAAAGTATGAGTAGTCACAGAAACAATCGCATCGTTGCGACTTTGCGAGGCTTCCAGTACACTAAGTATGCTAAAATGTCCCGGCATCATACGACATTAATGTAAACAATATTAGTTGATGTGTAATATGTGATTATTTAAAAATACAAGTAAATATATCTGTTTGTGTGTAAATATGTTGTGTTGAGGAACTATATAATACAAATAATATATAAACTAAATATTAGGTGACCCCTGAACAATAAATTTTGAAGTAGATTATTTATATTGTTATCTATACTTTTTTTACTTCATTATGTTGGGCTTATTGCGTACCTATATTATATTATTATTATAAACAGGACTCACTTAAACTCCTTTTTAGATCTGTGCAATAATACAGGTAGGAAGGCACTCCTCGCTGGACAAATTACTTATTGATTATTTATGATGCAGTGCAGTGACGCTGTGTTGTTGACCCAAAGACTAAAATTCGTATCATAAACACAACGATGTTTTTGACACAAGTATGACATTTGTTTGGAAGGTTCAAGGGAAGGCTGAAGTCTTTCAACCATATTGTCTAGACTTACGGTCAAGTATTTTGTTTCGTGATAGGTTTTTTACAATAATGTCTTTCGTATAAAATTTTCATATTTAGTTTTTTAGTATTCTTATACTGTCTTTAGTAAATCCATTAAAAGTTTGTCTTTGTCACATCCAGGGCAATTAAACGTCATTTTAATGTCAAGGTAAACGACTTGAACCAATGAGGTTATTTATTACTTGAACTTTCATAAAGGCGGTATGGTCCAAGACCTTAGCCTGACCGAATAGAGCGAAGAAAAAAGAAGAACATTCATAACTATTCGTAAGAAGAAAATTCGTAACGAGAGGGCGCCTTTTTTAAACAAGTTTTCAAATAATTATTTTGTTGATTCAAAGTTCATTGCTTGCTTTTCTTATGATGGCGATGAAAGGAAATCCAAAGAAAAGAAAAAAAGAAGTTAATTCATTTTCGGCGCCATTGCTGACCTCTGAACGCCCGCTTGTGGAGCACCAACGTCTTCAAAGGAATCTGTATCAGAAAAACAGGACAAGTATCGGGAATTCAGGATTCCTGACTACGTACGGTCATATCCTGAAAACGGAGCCATTTTCGAATATAATATGTTGTATTATATTCGAAAATGGCTCCTGTATGGGAATGTAAATGAATGGTATGGTCTTTTTTTTTTGCGCGCTGGCAACACTGGCGACTGGTCGTGAAAAAACGACCTCGTAGTTAATTTATTTTAAAATTATTGATTTATTGTGTTTATAATAGTTTGTCTTAAATCTATTATTTATATTAGAATCAAGCAAAAAAGTGACACACGAAGTGTTTGTGACCTGTATAAACTGTGATAACTCATATCAATCGATATTTCGATAAGTCATCTACCGGCTGTCAACGTTTGGACTGTGGATTTGAATTCTTCGAACCGGGGGAGTATTCTGTTTTAATTAACATAATATTGTGCACTTATTTACATACTATACATCATACAAACACTGCTCAGGGCTCTGAGCGACGTCCAGTACACACCGGCTACGTTTATGTCTCATTTTGCTTGACAAATTGTGGAAGCAAAATCGAGGACGGAAACACTTGCCCAGACATAAAACACTTACTGCAAATCCTACTTCACACTTACTAATATTTCTCTGGTATCCTGTCCATATTATAAGTAAACCATTTGGTTCATAATATAGATAGACTTTGTTCCTACTTAAACTCATGTTCTTACTAGTCCTTGTAGAAATAAGTAAATCTAGCAATCAACTTAAATGTAAAATAGCCTTTCTTTAAAGTTTTAATTGTTATAAGCTTGAGAATATTAAATCAAATACCTTTTCTTTATCTTTAGTTTTTTTTCCTCTGATACCTCCATATTTTCATAAACTTTTCTAAAACTTTATCTATTGCTTTTATTTAATTTTTTTTTTTTGGCTTTAGAAGTTCAAAACTTAAATATTTTATCTTTCTACTTTCAAAACCCCTCTTACTTTCTCAAGTTTTCAATTAAGGTAATATTTACTTTACATATTCAGCTGTTTCCTATCACATTTCAGGTGTCGAGGTAATCAGTCAACATGATGACCCGTGGAGCTACTGTTCGTGACATGAGTGACAAACTGAAAGCAGCGCTGAGGGAGCTGGATTCATCTAGGAATGAGTGCAGCAAGCTGCTGCGGGAACGAGAAGAAAGTGAAGTTGAAATTGAGTTAATAGTGAACAAAAACACTCAACTCAAGAGCCAGCTTGCTGAACTACACACCCAGCACATGGATATACTGGACCAGCATCATCATCTCCGTCAACTAGTGTCAGATTTTCAGCCATGCCATGACACTCATGACCAGGCACTGAGACGTATATCTGAACTAGAAGCAGAATTGTGCAAGGCACACAACACCATTACCTCCATCAACTCTCTGAAAGCCTGCGAAGAGGTTACTAACACCAATAACCTGTACAATGAGCTGATTGATGATGTATCCGGACTGAAGTGTAAGCAGCCCACCATCACTATAGATTTAACTGGGGATGATACCATAACTAAATGTCCAATTCTAAGTAGCCATAATAAAATTAAGAAATATATTAAAATCAACAAAAGTATAAAGAAGTATAAGAAACTTTTAAGAACTCAAAGTGTTTATAAACATAATGTTAACCTCAGAAGAGAATTCAGAAATTTACAAAACCAATTAAGTATATGTAATAGTAAGTTAGAAAGTAGTACACAAATGTATGATGTTGACATACTGAACCTTCAAAGGGAATTACTGAGTAGGGAAAATACACTCAAGGAAATATTTTCTAAATATGAATGTAGTCAACAGATGTTGAGTGAGCGCATGCAGGAGGCCTGTGAGTTGGTGGACTTGGTGAAGTATAGCGCAGAGAGGTATGAGTCACTGACTAACAATCTTACCTGTAGCTGTGCTGCCACTCCGCCACCTCTCATGTCACAACATGTTGTTCCTGCTGTTTTACCCATATTAAATCCCACCCAAAGTAATATTCTATTGTATTCTGATAGACTAGGAACTGGTTTTGGATCATTGTTAAATAACCGTTCTAAACATACAGTAGTGAACCATTGCCATCATAACCTGCATTTCAATGAGCTCATTCATAAAATTCAACACACACAATTGAATGAGGAGTCTACTGTAGTACTTTTAATTGGAAATAGCCTTAGTATATCAAAAAAGGACATAGTTAATGGTATTGACACCCTTCTTAAGTTAAGATTAGGAAAATTAATATTATGTGCATTGCCATACTCTGACTATTTACTTGATGAAGAGAATGATTATATTTCTGGTATAAATAACCTGATGCATATTTTATCATGTCGTCATAGTGACCGTTTATTGTTTTTTGATACTAACAATTTTGTTAGAGATTTTGTTTTGATTCGGGAACATATGTTTCTTCCCAAAAAAAGTCAACATTTGCTGGCTACATTGTTAGCTTATAATATACACGCAGTTATTGATAATTTAACTGAGAGTAGGTTAAGTGATGACACAGTATTATCTCGTATCGCTGATAATACTGTAGTAGATTCTTTAAACTATTAGAGCCGACAAAAGAGAAGATGAATAGTAATATTTTACTTTATCATCAGAATATAAATCGCTTCTCCGGCAAAATTTTAGACGTGGAAATGTTAGTAGACAAATACCACATGGATATTTTATGTTTTTGTGAAACTTGGCTTAAACCAGATAGGATGTTGTTTAATGTGAATAATTTTTCAGTTGCCAGTGCGTACAACAGATCCACCGTGGGTGGTGGTACCCTAATACTTTGTAATAGCTGTCTTAGATATAAGGAAAGGAAGGATATCACTGCTTACTCTGTTGATCGCTTATGTGAGGTAGCATGTGCAGAGGTTGAAGGGCATACTTTCTTATGTGTCTATAGACCACCAGCATCAAACTTGTCATTGTTTTTAATCACAATGGAAGAAATATTAAGTAAACTTTTCAGAGATAATAAATTAGTTTTTGTTTGTGGAGATTTAAATATTGATCTATTGGTCAATTCACCAGAAAGATGTAAGCTCATCTCATTGTTCAAATCATTCAATTTAAAATATTTATTTAATGAAGCAACCAGAATAACAGCAACTTCAGCTTCATGCATAGATAATGTATTTACTAATTGTAAAGTAAAAGATTCGTCCTTAATTAGTGGTGTTAGGTCAGACCATACTGGTCAACTTGTATCTTTTGAGTTAGACAAAAAGTTAACCTTAGCCAAAACAATTCGATTAAGACCTCTTACTAAAAATAAATTAAAATCGTTTAAAAATAATGTTCTTTGCAATCTATCTAACGCTAGTTTTGATTCAAAAGACCCCAATATAAATTACGGTACATTATTTTCTACAGTTTGTCAAGAATTTAATAAAACGTGTCCTGTAAAAACAGTTAAAGTTAATTCCAAATCTAAATTTAGTGAATGGGCCACTACGGGAATAAGGATAAGCAGAGATATTCTATATAATTTATACCACGAAAAATCTCTGACTTCAGATCTAGCTTTTCACACTTATGTTAGAAGCTATTCAAAAATATTCAAAAGAGTCTGCGCTCAAGCAAAATCTCAATTAATAGTCAACAAAATTGGTACCTCTAATAATAAAATAAAAACCGTGTGGCAGGTGATTAATAGAGAAACCGGAAAGACACAACAACGAGATCAGAATGAATTGTCTTTGAAAATAAATGATCAAACTATTTCTGATAAGCTAGAAGTCGCTGAGACTCTAGAAAATTTCTTTACCAATATTCCGTTAGAGGTTACGAAATCTCTCCCCTCTTCATCTAAATTAGCTGAAGCACTTCTTAAAGAAAACTTTACTAAGGACATTCCAAACTTTAAATTTAAACCAATATGTATTGATACAATTATAAATGCATTCAAAAGTCTAAACATAAAAAATACTGAAGACTTATGGGGGATATCCGTCAAAGTTCTTGGGGATATTATTGACTCTATTGCTCCTCTCCTAACTGGCATATTCAATCAATGTTTGGATAGCGGCAAGTTTCCTGACTTAATTAAACATAGTAAAGTAATACCAATATTCAAATCGGGTTGTAAGGGTGACCCCTTTAATTATAGACCTATATCTGTGCTTCCAGCATTCAGTAAAATCTATGAAAAAATAATGCTGGACCAGATGCTGTCTCACTTCAACTCAAATGGGATTCTGCATAGTCAACAGTTTGGTTTTACGAAGGGTAGGTCGACAACAGACGCGGGAGTAAAACTCATCAGTCACATTCTGGAATCCTGGGAGAAGTCCCAGGATGCCATTGGTATTTTCTGTGACCTCTCAAAAGCGTTTGACTGCGTCGACCACGACACACTGATCTGTAAATTACAGCACTACGGAATTCGTGGACAAGCTGCTGATCTTGTTCTCTCATATTTATCAAACAGGCAGCAAAAAGTAAATGTAAATGGGGCGACGTCCTCCGGGTCTCTAGTAAAGATGGGCGTGCCCCAAGGTTCAATTCTCGGGCCTTTCCTATTTCTTGTTTACATTAATGATCTCCCTTACATGATGGCCAAATTATCGGATATAATTCTATTTGCTGATGACACTTCGCTAATTTTTAAAATAGATAGAAAGGATACGGATGTCTTACATGCCAACGAAAGTCTAACTGTTCTCTCGAAATGGTTCGCAGCTAACAATCTTTTACTGAATGCGAACAAAACAAAATGTCTAAAATTCTCTTTACCAAATGTACCTCAACGGGATATAAATTTAAATCTTGACGGCAAAAAACTTGATGTTATAGCGGAAACTGTATTCCTAGGGATTACTATCGATTCAAAATTGCAGTGGGGACCGCACATTAGAACTCTTTCGGGTAGGTTAAGCTCAGCTGCATATGCAGTAAGGAAAATAAGGCAGTTAACTGATGCAGCTACAGCTAGGTTAATATACTATGCTTATTTCCACAGTATTATGTCTTATGGCATTCTGCTGTGGGGATCGGCGGCAGACGTTGACTCAATTTTCATTTTACAAAAGCGGGCAGTCCGCGCGATCTATAAAATGGGTCCTCGCGAGTCCCTCAGAGAAAAATTTAAAGAGATCGATGTACTGACTCTGCCTTCCCTTTATATCCTAGAATGTATTTTATATGTCCGCAAAAACCGAGGGCTTTTCAAAATTAGAAGCGACTTCCACAATATTAATACACGCAGTAAACACGAAATTGTAATACCCAAATTCAGGTTAACAAAAACTAGTAAGTCTTTTCTTATTAACAGTATACGTTTTTATAACAAATTACCTAAGTCAGTTATAGAACTGACCGATGGAAAGTTCAAAAATTACATTAAACGTGTCCTTATTAAAAAAGCATATTACAAAATCAAGGACTATGTTGAAGATAAAGAGGTTTGGCTTTAGTTCCTTCTGCGCATGCGGCTTCCCTGGTAGCTCATAAACAGCACAAATATGTGGATGTCTCTAACTATTCTCAATCAATTTTTTTTTCTTTTCATTTTAATTTACAATGTTTTTTTTTTTTCTTTCTTTTTTTTTACAATGGTTATCACATCACTTATACACCCTTTGTTCAGAATAGTTGCAGCACTGATGACAATATTTTTGTCACTTGTTTAATTTAGTCTTTTATAATATTTTCTTGCCTTTGTATAGATTCTTTTTAACGATTGTTTGTGAATGTGTGAACAGTGTAGGCCTTGTAGATTCCTAGATGTGTGTTAACTTTTGTTAACCTCTTATCTTGCTTTCCGTTTTTTTTGTCTATTAAGCAACGACTTATTGTCGGGCCTATGCTGTCCCCCCATACTTGAGTACTAATGCTGTAACATGATAATATTGTAAAACTAATCATTTTAAAAGAGTAACCATGGAGTTTCTTGCCGGTTCTTCTCCATAGGAAACGACCAACCCGAACCGTGCACCTTTTTGTCGACGTTTCATAAGTGCCCATGTAGGCCTATGTGAAATAAAAATATTTTGATTTTGATTTTGATTTTGTATTTTTAGAAAGCATTGGCTTAGTCCCGATCGGTGATAGAGACATGAATTGCCTCTCAACCAGCATCAGCCATCACCAATACAACCAGCTCTTTTTGATTTGTATCCTCTGGGTAGTTACGGGTGTAACCCTTTACTTTATAAATACCGTACTAAGTCTTATCCTTCGGGTCCTTGTCTGAAAAGCATGTTACCGCCGATTCCGCTGAGTCGGAATCAGTAGAGACCTGCTGGGAATCAGGAGGTGGTTCCCCCTCCTTCCTCTTTCTCTTTTTAACCATTATGGGACGCTAATTATTATTTACACTAATTAGGTATTTATGACAACATTAACTATTAACATCAGTATTTACAAAGACATTGTGCAAAATGTACAAATAAATATTTTAGAATAAAAAAGCGCGCCTTTTCTCTTTTACCTTTTCCCACTTTTTTCTTGAGTATTGAGGCGTTGATCACCATGGAATACAGCCACAGAACACTAATAAACTAACTACAGCATATTCTAGCTACTCACAACCACTCGATGTGCCAGTCAATAAAAAGTCCTCTAATCGCTATTCACAAAACCGAAACAGAGTAATTGATTCGATGGTGACTTGATATGAAGATATCAATCCTGCCGACAGATATTTACTGTTGGAACTTTGGAAGTGCAATCGAACCAAAAATACAAGAGCTGTTAACTAATTTAGACTTTGTCTGACGTAAGTATAAGTATTGTATGTGTCTGATAGTGGACATTTGGAAGTTTAATAGGGAAAACCTGTTTCTTTACAAAACAGCTTTAATCACAACTTTGGTAATTATTACAAAAGAATTTACGAAGTTACGTGGCGACGCACCCGTGTACAGTTCTGGACTGAGAAAAGTTAAAAATGTTCAGTGTGCGGGTGTAAGTAAAAAACTTGTAAGGGGTCGTCCATTAATCACGTGATGTTTTTTAGTAACTTTTTAAACCCCTCCCCCCCTCCCCCATGATGATACTTGATAAGGTTTTAGACTGCCTCTCCCCCACCCTACCCGAATCACGTGTATTTTTTTGGTACAAAGTATCTAAAAAAACATTCAGAATATTGTATCTTTAATACAGGTTAACAGCGCGGGGAAATCATTGCCTATCAACGGCCAGTCAAGGTCACGCGCCGCCTTTTGGTTTAAAAATCGCGCGTTAAAAAAATAAATAAATACACGTGATATCTCGTTACACCCCCCCCCCCCCCACCCCTCTAGTGATATTTCGTGATTTTTCCGGACCCCCTCACCCCCTTTCGAGCCTCACGTGATTAATGGACAGCCCCTAATGGTTATAGCACCACTTGAATGTCCAAGTTGGTGGTATCAAAAAACCATAAGGCGCAAGTATGGCGCAGACTTCCCCCCCGTTGAAAGACTACTTTCAACTTCTTCAGTCGTCGTCCGGTGAAGATGTAGGCAAGGGGCAAATCCGAGTGAGAGGCCTCCTGAAGCAGCCTCTGGTAGTTTTCACGTCTGCGACTCGTGTGACGCCATCGGTTCCAGGGAACAGGCGGCTGACTCGTCCCATTCGCCAGCCGTGTGGTGGGACGTTATCCTCCTGGAGGAGAAGAACCAAATCTCCAACTTGGGATGCTGATTTTGTACGCCATTTGGAGCGCTGCTGTAGTTCTGCTACATATTCCTTTTGCCAGCGCTGCCAGAAATGTTACTGAATTTGTTCAAGCTTCTTGTAACGCTGAAGGTTGTTCTGGTTCTCGTGCTCGAGCGATGGACCAGGCAATGCATTTAGCGCACGCCCTATCAGAAAGTGACCGGGAGTTAGGGAGTGGTAATCATTAGGGGAAGGGGAGAGTGGGCATAAAGGTCGACTATTAAGCACAGCTTCCACTTGTGTGAAGAGAGTACATATCTCCTCAAAGGTTAAATGATTGTTCCCCATTTTGCCCATAACACGCTTTAAGTGGTATTTCGCGGATTTCACGCCGGCTTCGCAGATGCCGCCGAAATGTGGAGCATACGTGTGAGAGAACATAAACTTTATCCCTTCATTGGTAGCAAAATTAACTACAGGTTCATGATTGCTTTTAAGAAAATTGCCTATCTCTTTAGCTGCCGCAACAAAGTTGCGGCCATTATCGCAAAATATCTCCGCTGGCTTGCCCCGTCGCGATATGAACCTGCGTAACGTCATAATGAACGCGTCTTTAGACAAAACACTGACGGCTTCCAGGTGCACACATTTATACCGGAAACAAACAAACATAAATGGGTTTTGGTTAATCGTGCACCTCAACCCTTCTTATCTAGCGTGAGGAATGGACCAGCGAAGTCAACGCCAACAGTACGAAATGGAAAATCAGGTGTGATGCGCTGTGCAGGTAAGTTTCCCATCATGGGAGTTAATGTTTTACCTTGTATACGTCTACATCTGACACAGGCATGAACTGTGCGGTGGGCCAAGTGAACCCGTTTATAGTCCACACAGTCTCTCTTGCGCAAGCTAGCAACAGCTAGGGCCCAGCATGCATGTTGTGTAAGTGTTCATAATTATGTAAAATATAATTTGGTGAGCGGATGAGAGGCGTGTAAAAGTATGAAAAAATTCTCTCCGTAAGAACCATCCTCGTACTTCAAGGAATATTCTAAAAAAAGACTTAGCGAAATCGGTCCAGGTGTTCACTCGTGATGCCGTGACCAAGGAAAATAGGGATTCATTTTTATATATAGACTATATAGTGACTCCACGGAAACGCGGTCGAAAGGGATAAAAAATATCCTATGTCCGTTTCCTGGTTCTAAGCTACCTCTCCACCAATTTTCAGCCAAATCGGTTCAACCGTTCTTGAGTTATAATAGTGTAACTATCACGACTTTCTTTTATTTAGATAGATTGTAAAACTAATAAAAGATGATTCTAATTCACTAACTGTAAGTTTACATAATAATTTATCTTTAGGACGTTTATGTCTTATGTTATGAATAAATCTATTGACATACGCAAATAGGCATGCGTCTCAATTTCAGAAATGATGAAAACTTATCTATTTTTAGAATTCCTATTTCAGGTTCCTGAACAACAGTGGAAGTGGATTTTATCTCAGGTAAGTCTGTTTCATTTATTAGTTTATTCGAATAGGGCCAATCAGATTCAGGGTGTATTAGAAAGCTTGGACCTGACCACCACAAATTAAAATTGATGATTTGATCTGGACTTGCGCCCCTTGAGATCAGGTCAGCCGGATTCTGATCAGTCGGCACATAGCGCCACGACGAACTATCGGTAAGTTCATTAATTTCGGCTACTTGCAGAATTACCATTCAACCAACTGAGGACAACGCTAGAATCGCACCAGTGAACGATGCAATTGACCTTATATCGCAGAGAACTGATCACTGTCTTGCACAACTTTGCAGCTAAAAGAGCGGCGCAAAGTTCCGGACGCGGTATTGTCGTCGGCTTCAACGGTGCCACCTTAGACTTAGCACACAATAAGTTTACCTTTACATTATCAGCTAAGTTGTGTGACCGCAGGTACACACATGCACCGTAAGCGATTTGGGAAGCATCACTGAAGGTATGTATTTATATATAACTAGGATCTTAACGTCAAACGCGGGATCTGTAGATTTGATAAAAAATGTAAATTGTTAATGAACTTGTTCCAGGATTCCAGAATATCGGAACTAACTGGCTCATCCCAGTCCTTTTTATTGAGCCATAAGGACTGAAGTAACATTTTAGGTATGACATGGACTGAGAATTCCAAGAGGATCAAAAATCTTGAATGATGCAGACAGTATCGATCGTTTGGTAGCTACATCATTTTTATCGGGAATCTTAATTGATATTTGAAGAGTACGTATCGGTTTTGGGGTCCCAATTTAATCCTAAAGTATTAGTAGATTCACTTAAACTAACCTTATCATTTTGATCAATAACAGATGATGATAAAATGCTTGGTAAATTTGATCTGAATTTACGTAGTTTAAACTCACCAGATTTTCGGACTCGGACTCATTGTTGGCTCCGGCGACTAAATCATCGACATAATGGTCGTGTTTAATAATATTACCTATAACCTCGTCATCGCAATCCTCTGCCAATACTGACAAACGCTTGGTGCTCAAATATGTAGCACTTGCAAGACCATAAGTTACGGTTTTAAGACGCAAGGTTTTGATTGGATTGGACTCATCACTTCTCCAAAGTATTAATTGTAAATTACGATCCCTTTCATCAAACTAACCATCCTAAAGAATTTTTCAATATCAGCTGTCAAAATATATTTATACTGGCGAGCCCGAATCAAAATAGAAAAGATTGAGTCTTGAACATTGGGGCCGACCATCTGTAGGTCGTTCAGAGAGAAGCCTGCGGAAGTTCGTGCCGATCCATCAAAGACAACACGATCTTTCGTCGTTTCACTATTTTGTTTAAACACTGCATGATGCCAAAGATGGAACGGTATTAATAGTCGGACATTCCTCTAAATGGCCTAGCTCCAAATATTCATAAATAAAATTTGAATTTTGTAACTTTAATTCTTGATTCTTTCGGAAACGTTTATCTAAATACAACAATCGTTTCTTAGCCATTGCGTAAGAATCTCCAAAACAATCTGGAGTATCAATTAGGGGCAGCCTAACACAAAATCTACCCGATTCTAAACGGTAAGTATTATGATAAAAATGGTCTTCACATGCCTGCTCAATTTTGCCAAAATACTGCTTATCTGGAACCTGCTCCAATTCCCAAAACTTTGTCAATTCAGAATTAATGTTGGAATTATTGCATTCGTCACTATCACTAGTTGAAACATGACACGAAATGTTTTTTTAGGTGACGAACGATTCCCTAAAATTGGAGAAATAGGGCCGGCAACGAGCCAACTTATATAGCTTTGAGCTTCGTAACTTGGGCATGTTATGACCCAATGCTAGCTGATCACATCCTAATAGGTCCCAAAATAGGTCCGCACCTATCAAGACGTCTATAGCCGAAGGCTCATTAAAATTAGGATCAGCTAACTGTATGTTCCTTTCCTTGGAATATTTAATAGATTGTTTAGGAATAGTACCTGTTAATTGGTTCAATACATAAAATGATTGTACGACACTATAGTAATTGCTAAATGAATTTAATTGGGCAATGCAACTTTAGTTTACATGTTCTGCTAAGTTGTTGCCTATACCAATAACATTTATAGTATTTATAGCACATACAATGATAACTTGTTCATGAGTGACAGGCTAATGAATGAGGACTGACTTCCACAGTCTAATAAAGCACGCACTCGAAATTGTTTGTTTGTTTGAGGATTAATAACATTAACCATGGCTGTTGACAAAAAAATATAATTTTCTGTGAAATTATTGCTAATTGAATTATTGACTGATATTTCAGTTGAACCGCGATCTGTGTTAGTATTATTGTTGCTGACTGTACTAGCATTGTTAGAATTAGGTAAATATGCAAGAGTGAGTTGTGCCTACGCTTGCACTCACGACAGGGACCCATCTTGCAATCACGTGCACGATGCCCAGTTCGTAAACAATTAGAGCATAAGTGCAACTTAAATGCTTTATCTCGTCGTTCCTGAACACTCTTCGCTAGAAAGATGTGGCAGTCGTATATCCAATGGTCTCCTTTGCAGACAACGCACTGCTTAGCGACAGAGCTGCTGTTCTGAACTGTAGTTGAAAAAGATTTAGTACTACGACAATAAAATTGTTATTATTATTTTGGTGTGATTGTGTTGGCTTGGGTATGTCGTAGTTGTTTTGATACATAGTTTGTAACACATCAGCGCGATCAGTTAGGAACTTATTGAAATCCCTTAGAGCGGGTAAATCGCACAAATTATTACGATGTTCTTACCACTTCATGGCAGTACGACTATCTAATTTTGGTAAAAGAATTTTAATAATTATCATGTCAAAGAGTTAATCTTGTTTAGCTAAGCTTGACAATCATGCTCGCAAGTTTTTTGTTACGTGGTCAACTAGAAACCTCAGTGATATGTCTGATTCACGTTTGTGTTGTTGCTGTGTTGATTCAAAATATGTCAATGAATTGAGGTGTTGATTTATAAGTTGGCGCTTATTATCGTAACGTAACCATCGCACAAGAGCTGCCATGCAGTTTCATAGTTAGTTTCACAAATCTCTAAATTAGAAATAATTCGCGCAGCTTCATTCTCGAGATAACGAGATACGATACTAAATAATGGAACTTATAAATGGGCTTGATACGCTCATTATTATGAATGAACGACCAATAGGTGTCTCGAAACTCAAGCCAGCGGTAATAAGCGCCATCGAACCTTGCAATTTGTATTTGCGGTAATTTAAAATCAACATGATGACATTGAGATGACTGATCGTGATGAATTGTGCAAATCAGATTCGTGAGAAGTATTCTTGTACTTATCAAGTTGCTCTTCAGCAATTGCAAGATGTGAAGTAAAGATTTGCTCAATTTCATCACGTTCGTCGATCTCAGAGTCCATATTGTCGCAATTGATGACCTCAATCTGAACCTGTAATTCATCGAATTTGATAGACATAGCTCGTATTTTACCAAAATTAATTTCTAACTCCTTAGCTTGAGTTTTTGTTAATTTTGAAGAGCATACCACATCTAAATATTTATAAATTTCGCTTGTATGTTCAAACATACAACTTCATTCCAACTTTAGTCTTATCTGATACTCCTTCGGCGGCACCTGGATCAGATCAGCCGCGCGGCAGCAAGCGCATCAATAGCGCGGCGGCAGCGCGGCAACGGCGGCGGTGGCTCGGCGCGTAGCGAGGCGCCGACGTCACTCGAACGCGGCTAGCAGTAACCGGCAGCGAGCTGAAATGGTCCGCCGAAAGGATTTGAAATAGTGTGAACTAGAATAATAACATGTACTATTGGGAAGGCGTTTAACTGACAGGCGAGGCTGTTGCTTCTGGCTACACTGGTCCTCGCTGGTGGCTGTGGCACTAATACGTACACGAGTTGCTCGCAGATGTTGACGGAATCCTCGAACTGGGTGGCAGGCTGACGGTGAACCTCGACGCGGCGACGACGTCGCGTCGTAGAAGCTAAGGCTGGGCGCGGCGTGTTATGCAGACCGACCTGGCTGGCTTAGTTCTTCTATTATAGTATTCTTGCGTCTGTAGTCCTCCACGATGAATCTTTGGTAGATTTCCTCTTGATGAGAATTCTTTGTCTTCATAGGTACTCGATCCGAAATTTGCAAATGTGTTCTGTCACGGTCGCCAAAGTAATGTCTGATAGTGGACATTTGGAAGTTTAATAAGGAAAACCTCACAAAACAGCTTTAATCTCAACTTTGGTAATTATTACAAAAGAATTTACGAAGTTACGTGGCGACGCACCCGTGTACAGATTCTGGACTGAGAAAAGTTAAAAATGTTCAAAGTGTGTAAGTAAAAAACTTGTAACGGTTATAGCACCACTTGAATGTCCAAGTTGGTGGTATCAAAAAACCATCAGGCGCAAGTATGGCGCAGACAGTATGTACCTACGTAAAAATGTACTATTGTTTGCAAGCAGCATGGGCGCCGGCAGCAGGGTGCAAGGGAGTGCACTTGTTTATAATATGTTAGTGAGTGTTAAAAAAACTAAGGCGTTTAGGTTGCTGTCCTGCTCACCAGCTTGTTAATCAATTTAGTGTCCTCCTCTACTCTTTTTCTGTGCATGCTGCACAGGTCGCTTACGTCTCGTGTCTTACATAGAGCCGTAGGCAGGGGGAGTGTGCGAAATCTTGGACAACTATAAAGAAACCAATTAATCCGAGGCGGAAAGGAAAATTTTTCGAGCATGCTCGTACCTACTTGTTTATGCAAGAATGTCCTAATTTATCCGAGAACACCCTAAATCATTCGAGCTCGCTTCGCTCTTTCAGATATCTTTTGTCCTTTGCGTTCATAAACTTGTCTTTGTTAATAGACAGAATTAATTCTAAAGGACAAAATAACCTATCAAGCTAGAGATGGGTGCTACAAAAGCTCGCTACGATCGCTCTTGCATCCTATTTTTTTCGTTAAAGTTTTCTTAAGGTGTAAGTAGGTACTAGTGACCAGCATTCAGATGTAAATACTTTAGAAATGCCGTATAGGTACTGTGAAAATATATCACATAATCGAAACAGTCCATTTAAATTAAACTTTATGAAGCTTGGTATTTGTGGAGTCACAACTTTGAACTTAACATAAAATAATACTCAGCAACGCTAGTGACTATCGAATGTGTTAGTAACTATATGACCAAAGCGTGTTCCATCGATATCGCTGATAAAATTTCACTTTGTCTAGCCCCTAAGTTGGCCACGGTTTCCAAAATGTTAATGGGTCTTGTCGCCTCTACTAGAGGCGACGTCCGGCTCTATTTATAGTATAATTAAAATAGGTACGCAAACAGTACATACATTTTACATTTAACAAGAAAAAGTACACAGGTTCGAGTTTTTATGTAGGTACCAATTACAGGTGTAGACAACATTCTCTTAAGCACAATAAAGCTATATCATCGTAAAGTTATAGAAATCAAATGTAACATAAAATAGAAAACAAAACGTCTTTGACTTACAACTAATGGGAATCAACTTTTACAAAATCTTGGCAGTTTTTTTTTAAATAGCGCCGTGTCCGCGCCATCGAAACGTACCTACACAAAAGTTTAAATACGTACTTCGGTTATATGAACATGGTTTGTTTATAAATAAAACAGCCAGGTTCAGTGATCATTATTTTATTTTTTAATTCTAATTTAATATTTACACGTCTTCCGTATAGTTAAACATACTTTTCCATAGAGTAATCGAAACAGTTAACAGTTACTTTTAAAAGATTACACAACATCAGTACGGTACATACCTACACTTATTGCTTCAGTTATCACCTTACAAGAGACGCTAGGCAAAGGCCGTATGGGACAATTTTGACAAATATATTAGGCGGCCTGCACAAAGCCGGTCCAACTAGTAGCTTTGAGGAAGTAAGGACTGATCTAAATGAGTATTTTATTTTTCTTTCACAAGTGAAAACCATTGGTTCAATTTTGTGTGCACACATCGATCGGTTCAAATCATTTACTATTTCATTAGTATGTATCTCACATCAGTTTCAGTACCGAAAAGTTAAGTTCGAATGTTACAAAAATGACATGATAAAATAATTACCGATTCAATACCTCTTTGGAAAGACAAGCTACTTGCATCGACTGTGTTCTCTGGTATTAAAGCGTACCGGCCGCCTTACTTAATAAATAATGTTATGTTTACTACATACAGCCAAGTCTGAGGTATCTCCGCGAGGGTTAAAGACGACACCAACACGCTCCACTGTGAGCACGCACAAATACGTACACATTCATCGTTAATGTCCATAGAAATTTTAACACTAATGAATTTAATTCAGTTCCGAAGTGTCAACTTATGAAGAGTAGAAGACAAGGTGTTTTTAATAAACTAGTAACGATTCTAAAACAAATCATTTTATTAGCATTCATTGCTTCCACGTCACATGGAACTAAATAAGCGAGTTCCCTGTGGTGCCCCGGGGTTCGCGTTGTACAGGGGGCTGGCGATAGGATCCGTTCTTGTCACGACTTTCCTCGCATAGTTTTTAAGGTGCTTTGCTTTTGTCTTTGACGTGCCTTAACAACCGTCGAGGAAAAGAGCCTGAATTTGGTTCGGCATTTCCTCTCAGAGGTAGTCAGATGGGAAATGAAGCCACCTGATTATAAAATAAAACTAACATGTGATCCAAGTACTTATGGGAAAATATTCGAGAATAGTGAATGAGGTCTCTACGAACAGGTATTACTACAGTTAAGCGCTAAACATCAAAGTAGCCATTTCAAAGTTACTTATTGCATGACTCTCCCGCTAGTGCCCCCTTTGTACTATAAATATTTGTCTACATGAAGAGGTTAAAATGAAACTCTTTTGGGAGCTTGAATACGGTTGGCAATGACAAAATATTCCTATATATATCGTTAAAATTAAAGATCATTCTCGGATGCATTACCCACAATATACAGAGTGGAAAGGACACCGAGAATCAAACAGTACCACATATTCAGTACATCATTCTGAACCACATAGAAATTTTTCATAGATAACTAAAAGATAATAAATTTGTTGTTTCCTACAAAAGTGCAATCACTACCTTTACGGTCAAGATGTATAGAACTGCAGATTTCTTTTTGTTCAATATAAGTTATGAACCTATTGTAGAATATCTGAATTTTGTAGTTGATTAGGCGTTGAGAATAAGGCCTTATTTAGCTGAACGAATTGACTATAATTAATAATATGTAATACTCAGATCCATTCAGCCAACGGCATTTAATGAGAAAATTGATTTGATTATTAATTATACACCAATTAGTGTTATTTACAAATATTAAGAAACTACAAATATGTAAAATTGGAACACATAAAATCTGCATGCAAGAAAAAGACTACAACACTACTATAAAAATTGGCGGAAATGCACATGACGGATAACTGAATTTCCATCTACCACGTAACATACAGTACCTACTTACTTCATGAATATTGAAACATATAGCACAGGTACACCAAATAGATGAATAGATATCATCAAAACTACACTAAAGGAGAATCGTCTCAACAGTTACCTATTGCAATTGTAATAATTAAGCTCATTAGTAACTGGTTCAAATTGAGATAATACATCATCGACACACAGAAATATTTAAAACCTTACAATTCAATACATTGATGAAATATTTTACAACTAATCATACAAGGTGAGTTTTGAGATGGGTCTTTAGGGCGGAAACCGAAATGATTCGGTTTGGGTCCGTGGCTGAGGAAGATGTTATTTCGAAAAGATAAACCAACAATTTTAGTTTTTTTCTATAAATGGAACACTGAGTGACTCCCTTGCCCTAACGAAATCTCAAAGTTCTCCAATAAATACTGACTTTAAAAGACGCATACATATAATACGTGTTACTTTAACGGCAATCGTAAAGCTAAACAACCGGCTATAATATAAACCGATTACAAGCCCCGTCGACATGATCTATTTACGTTGATATATTTATTGGTCAATTATTTCATCATGCACAACACAGTCAATGCTACAATTATGCCTAACTATTTAAAAACACGTCGTCATCGTACTCCAATATATCGGATAACACGCGTGCTGCCATGTTACACAAACACAAATACGATACCGCGGGAATGGCATTTTATTTAAAAACAAAGCGTCTGTCTAATCGTCCATCAGAACTCGGTAATATCGCAAGTTTAAATAGGAAATAAAAGAAAATTCGGCATGTTTATACATTGACTACAAAATATGCTCGTTAGCAAAGTATATACAAAAAACAATATAATATTTTAAAATGTTATATATACATAAAATACTAGTAAAATCCTTATGATGTAGTTCGAACATTAAACTAAATTAAAAAAATCGGACATAAACAATTTCTGCCAAACTATAGACAAATTAGACGTTAAGAAGTAGGCATAATAATATACTAGAAGGTGCGAAGCTTTACACATTATACTACCCCAGTAGGTTTATATACCTATGTCGTCTTATGTACGGTATAATGTAAGAGAATGCCAATAAACAAATAAAAATAAATAATTAAAAATTATTACATTAATAACCTCCGACGAGTTACCATTTCAAAATGCGTTATCCCTCTAGGAAATAAAGTTGTAGCTGTCGCTCCAGTTTCTGAATTTCATGAGCACAGGTTCTACTGGTTGACGTCATTGAGGCAGTGTAGTCGGGAGTCCCAATGAAAGCGAAAGCTTGCAAACATACGATCGTTTTTTAGGGCTCGCTGAGCAAATGATCGAGACGATCGCTTTCCTTCGGAACACCCGTAAGGATTATGTAAAATTCTAAAGAGGTAATTCTACTAAGTGAGGTGTACCTCGTCGAAAGTTAACAAGATAAAATATGACTAGTACTTGGCGGTAATATCTGAAATAAACTCGTCATCAAAAACCGGTATACCAGTCTAAAGTTAAGATTTTGTAAACAAATATTAAGATAAAAATTACAAATACCTTGATATAGTTGGACACACAAATATTTTAGTTTGTGCTAGCTTGCCTCGAACAATGAAGTTCTGTCTATTCAAAGCATTATTCATTATGAAATTATTACCTCATCACAATTTCAATCCGGAGGCAAACAGACACAAAGTAATGTACAGGGTAATCGTTAGAGATAGAGTCTAGTCGTCTCAATTACATTTATCATTTGCGACAAATCTACCTCTAACGGTTAGCAAAGATATAAAATTATTTATATAGTTTAATTATTTTTGAAATTGAAAGAAGATAAAATTCATACTGTTAAAAATATTAAAACGAAATGTCCACACAACAAAAATGCATAGCATTCAAGATAATGTGACATCTACAACATACATATTATTAAAATGAGCAAATTAAAATAACCCTCTTGCTTAGGCTACACAAGATTTAAATATTAACAGTTGTGATTAACAATTGCACGCATTTGAATTTAAATCAGTTATTATTTTTAAATTTAATTGCAATATTTTTAGTCAGCTTATGGATTTCCAACATTAATATTATTATTGTAGAAATTGACTAGAAAACTGCAGGGACACTCCTCAAAGGAAGTCGCTAATCTCTGTCTGGACAGCAGAAACTTATTGCGTTAATAATTTACAGTGGCCCACTAAAACAAAAAAAAAAAGAATCGTCTAGCCCATTCTATGAATCTGAACGCTACGGCATTGTTTGATGATTCACACTCAACAATAAATAAATTACATATACAAAAATGCGAGTCAATTCAGAAAAGCTAAATACATCATAATAAAAAAGGGGACAGAGATTAGTTGTTTATTTGTTAGTCTCAACTGTTTACGGACACTTTGTAGTCACAACTGACCAAGAACATTTTTTTATAACAGATAACACAAATTCGTGTTTACCTGATAAAAGATGGCATGTAATATTAAATATACAAAATGAATGCTTTGAAGAAGACACTCCTCCACTAATTCAATGGGCAGAACACACTGAAGGCACGAGATTGCGGTGGTTTATTATGCACTATTGTGTCGAGTCGGCCATGCTGACCATGCCCAACCTAGCTGGATCAAACGGTTTCTCTGGCAAATACACTTTATAACTATTAATAAAACAGTTCGGTAACATTGTTCAAATTATTACACAGCATAGAAAAGTATTGAAGATGAAATTGACAGTCAGTAGTGACCCTCGTATCAATATTACGTACAATTTTCTTATGAACTAAGTATGTAGTAAGCGAGTGGCCTTGACGATACGACTTTAAAATGTAGAACGTATTCTACGACCATACTAAGAAAATCAATCACGTTCCCATTTTCAACTCAAGTGGATATTAAATTCTAAGGATTTCTTAATGATTTCACCGTCCCGCTTAAGTATTGCAAAATATCCAGATTGGGAAGATATTTTATTAATAGATTATTGTCGAGACGAAAAAACGTGGCGAAGTTTAAAATTCATGCCCAATATAAGAAAAATGTTTAAATTAAAATACCGATTTTTGGGTGCAGTAGTAAAATGAGATACTTATTACTAAAAAATACTAAAATTAACACTCAATTCATTACAACCTAAGACATAATAAAAAGGTAAAAGCAATGCAGAATCAATAAAAAAAATACGTATTATAATTTAAATATAATTATTTCCTATTTCATTTTATTATTATAGTATTAATGAGTATAATAAGCGGCGGGTGGACCGATACATTCAGAATCAGGCATTCCAAAGAGATGAAAGGTGTTTATAGGGCTTGAGAGCGACCGGACCAAGGTGTGGCTGACACGCACCAGCCGGATGATGATGCCATGTGTTCGTCCTGGCGCAGCATCTGGTCGGTGCCTGTTAGCCATACTGAGGGTGAATGGACTCGAGTGAAAGAATGGGGGGTCGAGCGAGCGTGCGATCCAATACCAGAAATGAGGGCAATCACTATCAGCCCCCAAGACGTAGCTCGTGTAGTCCGTTCGTTGCCTAACTGGAAATCTCTAGGGCCGGATGGGCTGCACAACTTCTGGATTAAATGGTTTTCAAGGTCGCACGCTCGCCTGGTGACCCTGTTCCAGTCAGCCTTAGACTCAGGGTCGCTGCCCGAGTTCCTGACAACAGGTATAACCCACCTGCTCCCTAAATTGAGTAGTACTGCGGAGCCCAAAAATTATAGACCCATTCCGAGAGCTAAAATTAGCAAACACATTGATGACAATTCTGTCATGTCCGCTTCTCAAAATGGATGTAGGAACGGGTCCTGCGGTAGCGAGGTATATTTCAGGGCAATAGTTTGACTTCACTTTGGTTCTGCTTAGCCTTGAATCCTCTTAAAACGCTGCTGGAGGATTCAGGTCTAGGCTTTCGGTTGAGGAGAGGTGGTCAAGTTAGATCTCAACTCCTTTACATGGATGACCTGAAACTCTTTGCCCCAACGATTTTCAACTGATGGAGCTAACTGAAACTTTCAGTAGCGCCATCAAAATGGAATATGGTGTGGACAAATGTGCTGTCATGCATGTAAAGCGTGGGGAGATTGTGGCATCTGTGGGAACCCAGCCCTCGGATTCCATAAATCTTAGATCCCCCTAGTAACCGAAACCTATAAGTATTTGGATATGTCGGAAGCGCTGTAGGAGCGCTTCTTTGACCGCCTGAAAAAAGTATTTAATAGTCTTTTATCAGGATGAAATAAGGTGCGTGTCTTCAACGGACCTAAACGGAACTAGACGCCTTGGATAGTAGGGTCCGTACATATATGCAGTATCAAAGAATATTTCCTAGAAACCGACGTGGGGATGCATCGAGATGTGGTCGCGGTGAACAAGGGCCTCAGCCCGCTCTCCTTACCAGTTCAGTTCTTTGTAGGACTGGCGCAAACCTGTAGTGCTTGACACTAACGACTGCAGGGAGGTATGGCAGAGTAAGAAGCGCGCTCACGCTTTACGGACAAAGCGTCCGTGAAGCGTCAAACATCGACTATCTATCTATTTAGACCTATCAGCATCCGTAGCCAGGCTACGTTCCGGGGACCTCTTCGGAGTAACCGAAGGTTTTGTGTGCAATTATGGATGAAATTATGATGACGAATAACTACCGAAGATTTATTGTGAAGGACGGTACGGTTGACATAAATGTCGGGCATGCCACCGTCCAGGCGAATCAATCCGTCACATTATCTCCGGGTGTTCTCGTCTGGCTAAGGGAGAGGCTTATACATCGTGCAATAATCATGAATCTTGCTCTAAAATACAGCCTTGTGGAAGCGGAAGTTCCGTACTATGGGTAAGTGCCCGGCCCAGTTCTCGAAAATGGCAATATCACATTGTACTGGGATCAATCCATCATCACTGACAGGGCTATTGTTGCCAATAAGCCTGACATTGTGGTGGTAGCTCGATCAGAGCGGCGCGCAATAATTGTTGACATAACGGTCCCGCATGATGCGAACCTCGTGACAGCCGAGAAAGATAAGTAATTCAAGTATCTTGACTTGGTTCGCGAAGTTGTCGACAAGTGGGATGTGGACTCTGCGATCATTGTGCCGATAGTCGTATCAGCCCATGGTATAATTGCCAAGAGCCTAGTTCAATACCCGAGGAGGCTCTCGTTAAGCAGCTGGATCAAGGGCTTGATTCAGAAAGCGGTACTCCTGGACACGGCTCGTATTGTTAGGAGGTTCCTCTCTCTGGAGCCCTGACCGGTAGCTTGTACCCTATACCCGATACCTACAATTTTTTATATTTTTAAATGTTTTTATATTGTTTTTTTTTAAGGAATATTTAAAAATGTTAAAAATATGTATGAAAAATGAATAAAGGAACAAGTATTATATAATAAATACTAATACATTTGAAATTCAGAAAAAACAAAGAAATTAAAATGCTGAAACATAAATAATTTAATAATAAGGGTAAAACTAAGATTATAACTGTACGGTCGTAGAACGCATCATGCAACAAGTGGTACTGTTGTAGTATCGTCATAATATATTTATTTTAGCAATGTTTGTTTTAGACAGTAAGTATTATTGATTCGAGGGAGGATTAACTGTGCGATGTAGTGACGAAGCCTCGCGAGCGGGCCCGATGGATACCACCGAGCGGCGCCGGAGCCGGTCACCCTTAGGCATCGAACATCGCAGGAAGAGTAGTGTCGACACAAGTGTTTATATCTCCGATGGGTTATCACAAGGCGAGTTAGAGTGAACACGATAGGGGCGCCGACAACTCACACGGTGTCGATGTCGCCCACGTTGATGCGGTCTTCGGATGCGGTCACTGAGAATCCCAGGATGCGCACGTCGACCTTTAGCATCTTATTCTTCTTGGTTTTCTTCCCCTTGCCCTTGACCTCCTGGTAGTCGGAGCCGGACACGGTGCGCGGGTTCACAGCAATGGCAGGGGAGCACAGGTCGTCGGACGGCGTCACCATGCCGACGCGCAAGAGCTTAGACCTGCACAAATGATACCTAATTAGTACGTTGCATCAATATAAGGCTTACATAATACAAGTAAAAACTTTCTATGATATTGTTACCTTCTCTCCAGGAAGTTGCGAGAAAAGTCGCTAGTTTCCTTCGACTCGCCCAAGTAGCATTTGACGTAATCTTTCACCTCGTACGGTGACTCAATGTCCTTCAGGAAGCCAATGAAAGTTGGCACTGAAACATGAGTGAAACAGCATTTCAACATTTTATCCCATATACGCCTACATTTTGCCAGTTATAACCAAACATACTAAAATAATATTGTTACAAACAGAAAATAATACGTGTACATTGTTTGGTACTTGCAAAAAATGTTTTAAGTCTCTAAGTATATTAACTGCAATAATAGAGAATAATTCAAGTGTATGTCAGCATTGTCAGCTGCTACTTGAAAAGTAAGCTTTGCAATAAAATATTATTTTCACAAATGATTTTTTAGTAATATTACTTAATTTCCCAGGACAAATAGTATCCTAAGTGTTAATCCAGGACATGCTGACATTTGACTTTGGCACGACTTGACAATGATATTGCGGTGCTGCCACCATGTGTAAAAAAACCACCATGATTTTTTGGGGAAATTAAGACGTTTGTGTTGTGGCAACTCTATTCTACTTTTAGTTTAGCTGTTGCTTAGATGAAGAAACACATTACCTGTTATAACAGCAATGGTCAAGCAAAAGTTAATACTTTACTTACTGATAACATTATTTGTTGATGAAAAAATCCGTACTTTTCAAGTGACAAATGTCAGACAGAGGTTGACAGACTACAAAGTGTAGAACTCTATACATGCGCTCATTGGCCAATATTTTCGCTACGGCAAAATTATTAAGTATAGGAAAACTTACCGTCAATCTTGGAGCTCCAAGAAGAAAGCACGCCAGCGCACCAAGACTCAAACTCGATGGCCGGCGAGGTATCCTTCTTCGATGGCATGATCAGGGTCGGCTTCTTCTTAGGCTTGGTCTGCTCGGTCGACTTCGGCGAGTCGATTTGCTTCTCACCCTTCGACGAGTTCGGTTGTTGTGTGTCCCAAAAACCTCCTGAAAAATACCCAAATGTATGAGACACAAGCGTGGTAAAAGTTTTATATAATACTAGCTGTGTCCGCGGCTTCGCTCACGTGACCATGTAAAAATAAATAAATAACATAACTAACTGTCAACTATCTGTGCCCTAGCTGTAGGTTTTGATCGAAATAAAATAATGAACTGACAAGCTATTAATTTAAACTAAAACTTGTTAGTACATCTTTGGTTTAAGTAATATATGAACTCGTAATCAAGTTCTGGGTTTTCGTAGTCGTCACAAGTAGTCAGTGGCCCGAAAGTCTGACAAAGGGGTATCGTATTACCTAGTACTAACTGGGTTGTGGAGGTCCCCGCAACCTTCAACAGGTCATCGGTCCACCTAATGGGAGGCCTTCCAACGCAACATATTTCAGTTTGCGGTCGCCACTCCAGAATATTTCAGCCCCATCGGCCAGCCGTTCTGCGAGCAATGTGCCCGGCCCACTGCCACTTAAGTTTGCCAATTCTTCGTGCTTGCTTCTCTTGCGGATGTCCTCATTTCTGATTTGATCACGCAAGGAAACTCCGAGCATAGCCCTCTCCATTGCCCTTTGGATTGGTTGGGTGGACATTAAGCCTTCTGATGAGGCCCATTGTGACGTTTCGGTCCCGTATGTAATTACTGGCAACACACACTGGTCATAGACTTTTGTCTTGAGACACTGCGGTAAGTTGGACGAGAAGATACCGCGCAACTTCCCGAACGCTGCCCAGCCGAGTCGGAACTCCAGGTTTTAACAGCTCAATGTGTATGTGGGGCCTCCAACCAGACCATGGCCGACTTGCTGGACTTTCAGTGTCCTTAACCTCGCATTTTAGAGGACTCAAAACGCTATTGACGCTGCGATCAAGATGGCCACATACTGGGACAGCCCATTCATATCAGATCAGAAGAAAACAGATGAGTATACATATTATAATATCAACATACGTATTCATGATAATATTAATATAAGAAGGGCGCGACTAAAGGAGATGGCCAAAAAAAAAAACCCAGAAATGCCAGTAACTTCATATGTGCCGCTTGTATAATAATTATGTACATCAAAATATATAATAATTTACAGCAAAAACGACGTGGTATACTAGATATTTATTGTTCAATGAAATAATAACAAATATTTTTTAGATTCAGCAAAATCTATTGAAGCCGTGATCTATGAATTCTTTGGGGTCCGTAAATATAAAAATTTTGTTATTGCGGATTATTATATAATATTCTACGGAAAAAATCAAATAATTATCTAATATAATATGTATACATCAAACATCGTGATCAATCTCAAAACTAAGGATAGTCCGGACAAGCAGACGACAACCTGGCGTGCAATTGAGGATGCCTATGTCCAGCAGTAGACTGCTATAGGCTGACGATGATGATGATTAAAAAACAACAAGAATAACTTGACGTTGTCTTGGTCTGGCAGATTTAACAGCGCCACCTACCGCGTCCAATTGTGCAATCATACAAGGATTCACTCAAACGCTAAAAAAAAGACACTACCTCCGTTGTGCGTAGGGTTGGCCCACGGGGCGTGGTTGCTCTGCGGCGGAGGGGTGACCTCAGCGTCGTCCATAGCTTTACTGGTCACCGCCGCCAGTTGCGACGCCGCCAACTGCTGCCTACGAGCTTCAGCCTGTATAGTATAGTTTTAAATTAATTATGGTAGTGCACAAAACCTAGCGTCCATCTCTTATTCTACTTTATGAATGAATGTGAGGGAAAAGATATTACGCCCTATGCACACATGTGCACTATATTGCCGGCAATCGACGTAGAAAGGCCAGTCTCCCATGAGATTGGCCCCCATGACCGAAAACGGTCAAGAAGACGATTTGTATGACCTTTTATCATTCTTCCATTTGCACCAGCTGTTGCTTAATAGAAACATTTTATAATTAAATATAATTACAGCATTGGCGTTGATCAGACTCTTCTTTCACCCGCTGGGGCGACCGCGTTTGGCATTTTCATGTTATATGGTATGGTAACTCATATCGGCAATTATTGCTTTTATTACAAAAGAATTTATAAACTAACCTGAATCTCAGTCAAACTCTTTTCATGAGGATTAGATGCCTTCTTCTTGGCCCACCCCAAACCAGCTTGCATTTCCTATCGAAAGAAGGCCAAGAATATGTTAGACAAAAACAATAATAATATAAACATAACGCAGAAGTAGCCTGGATAAACACTAATTAAGTACAGAATATAAAAGTTGCAAATAGTTAGTAAAAGCTGGAAGCTGGTTTCAGACTGCCGAGCAGGTCCGTGCAGGTGGCCGGCTCAAGCAGGCAGTGCAGTCTTCATATCTTCTTGATTGCTATGGACCTGAATGCATACTAATATGTTAGTTCGTTGTCCAGAGTTGCAGGAAAAAAAACGCTTGAACATCACATCGCTTCACAAATGAAGCATTAAAAAAATATCCAGGACGAAGACCCTCCTCCTTTTTTCGCCGGTTTATGTGGCGTCCTTATCCAGCAATTTTCTCCAGCGTTACATTCGATAATTATGCGTTTTGTCTAACAAATCACTTTGAACCACATGATTCACACCATGCGTAAGCATTGACCATCTAAATGGGGGAAAAGCGTCGACGAATTTCTCAAATTTTTATCTTCTGCGCAAAGTTCAATCAAGTTGAATTCCGACCTGTTCTCGAGCAAGAGCGGCCGCTTGTTGCTGAGCAATGATTTGCATCATTTGTTGCTGTTCCTTCATCTGTTCGAGTTTTTTCTCACGTTCGAGACGCTGTATCTCGGCGAGCGTGAGCCCGTCCTTACTGGTCGCTTGCATGTTTTGGTTGGCGACTGTGGACCACGGCGCTTTCTTCACCACAGATTCAGCCAAGCGTAAATTCAGCTGAGCTGTCTCCTATAAAATTCACGAAATTAGGAAACTGATAAAAATAGAGTAATAAATAAATGGAGTGATAGCATTATGCTGAACAGTGGCCGTGCACCAGGCCTGTTACTGCAGACGGAAATTCATCACTCCATTCGTTATCACTCCGTGAAACATTGAGTATGATTAGAATAAAGAGATGTCAAGAATGTGGCTTGGTTTGGAGGGCACCGTGCGTGCGTTTATGTTCTGGCGTTCCAAAGTTTAAAATAGACTTAGTTTTTTTTGTTTTACTCCCATTCGAGAATTTGTTTTGTTATCATTATATTCAGAATTTATAAAGAGTTGAGTGAATTGTTTTTTTTTATTGTCCAAAATTACTGATATGGAATGACTGATTCGGATGTCATAGAAGACAGGCAGAAATTAATGAATACACTGTACACACTTGCTGCGGTTTCTTTGCCGCCTCAGCTTGCTTTTTCTTTGCTTGCTTCTCCTCCTCAGTCGCTAATTTCTCTTCCTCCTTCCTGTTAATATAATCAATTCTATCAAATGAAATACTCATTATCTCAAGTTTTAGTTGTAGAGCACACATTAGAGTGTGTAGTAGCACACATTAATTTACGTACCTTAAGGCCATCAATGAAGATTCTGCAAACTTACGAGACACACACAAGAAGAACTTTCAGGAGTTGCAGTAGTTGTTGTTGTAGTTGGTAATATCGTGGCGGCCTTGCATGGGCAAGCGTGCTTATCCGTTCACTTGCAGTGTGTAGCGCGCTACTGATAACTCATGAGCACTGAAGCTCAGGTGGCCCATGTGGCATAATACTGCGGTACTTGAAATGTTTTATGACTCGTAGGGGCGCAGAAATATTGGCCTGTATCGAATGGGGGATTCTAGGCAACATTCTGGACTGAGTCTAAGTTAGAGAGTCTGCCTCTGACCTCTTACGCTCAGCCTCGTCGGCGACGCGTGCTTCTTCCGCCTTCTTCTTATTATCCTTGCTCGAGCTCTTTTCGGGACCCTTCACGATTGTGAAGCCTTCCTTGATCCACTCCTATACACATACCAAATAAAAATAAACAAAAAATAAGAAATACACATAATGCTCAATTTAATCTGTTTTAATAAAAAGACGTTTAGCTCCAAATTTAATACAAAAACAAAGCCGAAGCAACCGGCATTGACTGACGGGGTAAAAAAATTTGTCAAACTCTTATTGCCAAATAAAAATTAGCTGTATTGAATAAATAATATTGGCTGTATTTAAAAATAATATTGGCTGTACTTTAAAAACATAAACTAGCTCATTTAACAGTAATTAGGTGACAGCAGCTTGAAAAGTAGCTTTTGAAGGTTTAAGCAATGTTTATTTTAACTTTGCTCTCAGAATGAAATTCATTTTGATAAAGCAATTAACCTAATAATATTGAATAAAAATCCATTTACCTTTTTCTCTTTTTCACTGTCTTTCTTGTTCAATTTATCTTCTTTCTTGTTCTTCGAGGGGGATGATTCCTGTGATCTTTTCTGTTAAAATATTTGGTGTTAATCACTTACAAATTAATCATGGCAGTGTGAGCCATAATTAATTTCCAAGTGTTGTTACAACCGGTGTAGCCACTTGATAAAAACTCGATGAGACAACAGGGTATCGTTCAGATGCTATTAAAAATGTATAAAAATTAACATTATTTTAAAGAATGCATAAAATAAATTCGATGAAGAGGACTGTGAGGCCGAACTATGTTATTGTGACATGAACCTGTCGTAGACTTGTAGTGCTCTGGGAGGGATCAAATTTTAAGAATTGTGGATTTATTCAAATTGAAGTGTAGCTTTTGTTCACTATGATATCATAGTTTTTGAGAAATATTCATAAATGAACTCAAGAGTGCTGCTGAGCCACCCCGCCAAGAAAAAGGAGAAATGCGGAGTTGACGGCAAAATTGGCAAACTTTCAGTACTTGAACAGCCATCAAAAGAAGAAAAAAATTAACTCAAGTAAAACTTACAGAAAATCTTGTCGTTTCAATTAAAAATAAATGAATCCTTATAAAAACGATTCCTTAATACTGACAAGACGTCCAATACTTGATCGATTCACTTGGAGACTAAATTCGCTGTATAAATTGCAAGCCTATATTATGATCGTTTCCCGACCCCGACCGGAGTTCAATTTGTTTGACAGACTGATCGCGAGCCAACCTTGCAAATAAATCAACGGAGCAGCCATGATTAATGTCACAATGTTATTTTCAATGCGCAGAAAGTATAAGAAAGAATTATTTATGATAGCAACAAAGTTAGTGTTTGATAATAATATTGATGTGATGTTTTCTAACTTGATACAATTTCTTTGATTTTTATTGCAAAATGGGCCTGCTGTTGACCTCGGTCACGCCTGTTGGAAAGCGATGGATGAGGTCTATGATGGAACGAGCGTGCATAGAAGATGCCTGTTTCCTAATGTCTAACAAACCGCGAATTAATCAGAAAGATAAGTAATGAAATATCTCGATGATCTTGTACAGTCACCAGCACATTAAGTTAACCACAAACTGTCAAATTTCTCCAAATGATTTTAAACCATAAAATGATGACCGTTAAGTTCAACATCGAATGAGAAAATTTGACAATTCCTGGTAACTTGATGCGCTGGCTGACTGTACACATGTATATATATGTAAGTACATATCTCTTTTGTGTTGCCCAAGTCAGTTTTGTTTACAACACGTAGAACGTAATCTCAAAATCTTCTAAAGCTAATCTGTTTTCTATCGTTTATGCATTCTTTCAAATAAGCTTAGTTTTTAGAACATATTCGTCGTATCCCTTTAGGTAACCTTGGATTGCTTGGTTTTTTTATTCCGAACAATTTGTAAAGGATACTTCTTAATAATATTTCTGTTTACTTAGTATAACAGATACGTTGCTCAATGAGTAAGATTACCTCGGGCTTAACTTCTTCATCCTTGGCCTTGATCTCTGCGACTTCTTCCTTTTTATCCTCCTTAGACTTCTTGGTCTTATTCTTGGAGGTGTTATTCTCCTTGTTCTTAGTCGTCTTGTCGGCTTCTTTGACTTGCTTCGGTGTCTTCGGCTCCGCTACAGACTTTGTCTGAGATGACGACTTTGTTACGCTCGACTCGCTAGAGCTCTGCTCAAGTTTCGCAGGCTTCGGTGTCTCTGACTGTAAACATTTAATAGGTTTTATTAATTTCGGTAGCTCGAGAACTTGATAATTGTTAATTTAGTTTCAAGTATTTTAATAAGTAGCGAAAATGTTAAGCTGTTTCTACTGCTTCTGGTTAACTGTGATTCAAAAGGTGCAAGTAGAAATGAACCATAAGGTGCTTAACTTTTTTCATTTCTTGACTGTACTTTGTTTAAGATAAAGGAAACGGTGACTAACCTGCACCTTGTTGTCGAAATCAATCTGAGGGGGGTCAGTCACTTTGCACGCGTCAGGCACGACGCCTTGGCCAGTCAGCATCTCTGTCTGAATAAGTTTGTGCAGTTCCTCCATGGAATGGGGAGTGGCGTTGACGTTGGGCGCGTAGCTGTCATCGGGCTTGGGAGTGGCTGCGGGCGGACCCTGCAGGTTCGACATGAACTGCTGCGATGGCGGCCCAATGTTCTGCGTAGCGCGCAACTGCGCCAGAATCTGATCTTCTGTCTTCATCTCCTTAATGTCTTCCGGTAGGAGAGAATTTGAATTCATGGCAGAAGGCTGAAATTGATTCGCAATCCTCATACATAAATGATTCAAAGTGAGAGACCAGTTAAGCCTCTACTATGTGACCACACAGTAAGCTTTTTCATTATTCACGCGACCAGTAAGCCTTTTATTGATCATGGCGATATTTGTGCTAAAATGAAGAAATTGTAATCCTAAAAGAATATATGATATTCTAAAATATGTACATAGAATAATTATATATCTTCTAAATAAGTATAATAGTTTAGAAGTCAGTATAGCTAGCGTACCAACATCATCCCTTTTCCTATAACAGTAGTTAGTCGAGACCACAAAGTAGTAAATGAACGAGTGCCACTATATTTATTACTTTTTAATCAAACACGTTGAACGTGTGGCAGGCAAGGGAACGTCTTACAGAGCACCATATGGAGCGGCGCGTCGTCTGGCGGTGCAAGGGCGCTACATGAGACACAACAGCTGCACTAAATTATGAACGTCGCCGCTACAATTGGTGTCGGCCGACCCCAATCGATACAAATAAACACTTCGTTTTTTTTCTACTTTGCAGTCTGTTATGTACCATCACCAACGTTAGTATATCGAGCTCAAAACAATCAAAGTTGTTAGCGATTCTACGTGTCCTGCTCGTTTTGTTGGTCGATAGTTCGTATAGGTTTAGATGCAAGCGTGTACCAGGAAAGCATGACACATTTGGAACTATAGGCCGACAATTGGAGGTACTGTGTACTTCGTGTATAGAGTTGTTAGAACTGCTATGACCCCAATGCTGTTACGCCACGTAAGTGTTAATAGTATCTGTTTAGAAATATTTACTCACAGCATTACATTGGCCAGCGCTCGTACTTGAGGTGGAATCATTCAGTAATTTTGTTCGGTTTCTGATATCGTTTCGTTTAATCTAACAATGCATTATTGACCAACTTACTGACGCGTATCGGTTGGAGCCTCATGTTTCACCATATTTTTTGCATTTAGTTTGACGCTCTTTTATTGCACGGACACGAAGCTCTTTCTGACCGGCTCAAGCCTATTCTGCGTGTACAAGTGTGGTCAATGCCTCACAGACGCTGCTGTTCATAATGAACATCGAGTTTTAGACAGATACAGCGACCCAGGTATGGGTGAGAGAGACGATGCTCTACAAAGCCCGAACTTTTTACAAAACTATTTACAACTGGGTACAGATGTCAGTACTAGCACAGCCACAAGAACTAATAAGTAAAAACTCAGTAACGTTAATGTGATTTATTCCTACTGTACTGTTTGCAATTTAATTTTGTTACGATCATGGTATTATTAATCCGTACTTTTTTTTAAATAGGTCTTTTCTAAGGCCCTTGTCCCATTGCAATAAAATTGAAATTATTAAAATGAAATTTATTTCCAATTTCTGCTTAAGT
The DNA here is from genome assembly GCA_950022335.1 of Eurois occulta. Lineage (NCBI taxonomy): Eukaryota > Metazoa > Arthropoda > Insecta > Lepidoptera > Noctuidae > Eurois > Eurois occulta. The sequence continues at coordinate 11,928,980 of OX465477.1, read as the reverse complement.
CCCATCTGTTGAACCTTTTCTCATGTAATCAGGTAATTTATAGTTATATAAACAAGGATGTTTTTCAATTTCTTGCACATTTTAATATTTTCTTGCTCCGCCGCCATTTTTTGGAGATGCGTAGTATACGCGACGCGCGGGCTGCCAGCACAGCGGGTCGCGGACGCGTACGATACCGGTAGCAGTGTGCGAGCACCGATACAAATGTATGTGCGATACTCCGCGGCTATTAGTCTCCGGGACTCGCAAGATTAGAGTCGCCAGGGCGTATCGTAATGGGAGGAGGGCCTAAAACAGACAAACTGCAGGCGCTTCTTCGTCACTTCGTCACATAACGTCCGTTCATTAAAAAAACACAAAACAAATGATGCATTTTGTTAGTTTTCAGTAGTGTAATGTGCGAACGTCCAGTTGCCAACAAGTATTCAGCTAGTATGCGACTTGAGTATTGTATCCTACGTGTTTCGTAATGGGAGAAGGGCCTGACTTGAAAATCGTTATACCGCGAGAAAATCGCTTTGAATTTTGCTAAGTGTTTTTTTTATATTAAATGGGCCTACTCTTGACCTCAAGTGTAAACGTATTAGTAGTCGTGACTTTTTCGATTATTTGAATTACTGTGCCTTTTTTTATCTGTCTACAATGATGGCTACTTTACTAATCTAAGTAATCACTAGGATTACCTGGTGTTATTCACTGTTAGTTTGTTTTCAGTTTAAACAGACATTTTTTTTATTTTGGTGGATACCTTGAAAAAAAAAAACGAACATTTGAACTAAATGTTTTTCATGGATTAATTATATAAGATATAATATTAATTAAACTTTTTTCTACGAGGATTATTTTGCATTCAGTAATTCGGCAGCCGTTGTAAGTGATATAAAAAGCACATGTATACAGGATGTGTACATTTGATTGTAAATAATAATTTGAAAATGACTGATATTTTTATTACATTGTAGATAGCAGGAATGCATTGTGCATCGGAAGGCCAGTTATTTATATCCTAGATGCACACAAGTGGATAACAGTGGCATCCGGTAAAGAATTGTGTACTACTAACGTAGACTGACGTACAGTATTATTCAATCAGCTGCTTCGATTGGAAGAACATCCTCAAGTGTTGCGGAGGAGCTAGATAGCAACTATTATCCTAATAAACGGTTAGACCCTCTCTGCAGGTATTTACCAGTTTCTATATCGAAGTCGCCGCATGTTCTGATTTAACATGGGCGCCAGATGATCTAAGGGCTTCTAAATCAGTCATAAGTATGGCATGTAATATCACTAATTGCTCCATCTTTCAAAATAGGTTATTAAGTTCCTTCATTTGTATTAATAAGAGGAAACCAAAATCATTGTTTTTTAGCTAGCGATTCAACACGTCTGAATATTGTCGGTAAGGCATAATTACGAAAGGACGAAACACCTAAGTTTTTCACCAATCGGGAAACGTCAATTACCATTGTTCTGACCACATTACTAGAATAACTTCATGGTCCATATGTCACAGTCAAGACTGTTAATGAGTCTTACTTTTGACCGGTTTTAACTATTGTAACAATAAGTAACATTTACTGTTGTTTTTTTTTGTGATCAGTAATAACGTGGTTTTGTAGTATTTAATTGTAGAAAACAAGTCGTTCCGAATAAAGACTTTTAATCGAGAAAACGCGTTTTAACTTAATGCGAGTTTTGAACAATTAACAGTTTTGACTGTAACATGCTTATTAGATACGAGTATAATTCCAGCCTTCCTAACATCCGTCGCTGTATTGGAAAAAATATTTTTTCTCCGATATTTTACGGTATGCTTGTGGGCGCATGTAGTCATAAATAATTTATGAGATTTAGAAACTCCCTAACTATTGTTTGTACAAAATGTTTCGATCGATACGCTGTCGGTCTAGGTCGTCGCAAACCATAAAATAATAAAGCATGATTGCTCACTTTCAGAATTCTTTTAATAAAATAAAATCATAAATGGGGAAAATTCATTACGGAAAATGTGTGTATAAAATAAATATTAATGGTTATTTAGCATTCATCGAATTTACGGCATATCTTTTGTATCTTTACAGTAGCATCATTTGCATTTTATAAAACACACAATTTCTGCAATAACACCACCAACACCTCTCATAAATGCAAAAGCGGTCAAAGTGATAGTTTTTAATTAATAATAAAAACATAGCCCTTCTTTGTCGAATAACAATATTTTTAATGAATTTAACATAAAGTGCGAATAGCTACAATATAAGATTTTACAAGTGTCGCATTACTCGCACTGAGAAAAAATAGAATAAACTTAACTAACAAACTTAATAAACATTTGGTAACTAGGGTATCCCTAAAAGGAATATTAACTTAGTAATAAACATTGCTGCCTCTATTCACCCATTATCTTTAACACTCGCCATATCTTAACATTTCTTAAATCACTTATCAGTCTTTCTAGTAAACAGCCAGTGTAGATAAATTCGTACACAAACTTAACTATAGATGTTAAGATTACATCTAGATTGTATACTTGTGCCCGAACCAAATGTCAATTTTGCGGCCCAAATGAAAATACGACGGACATAAAGTAGTACAAATTACGAAGTTCTTAACAAAATATGACCAAAACACGTTTTTACAATACCTAACCTCAAAATAATTCCGCTCACATACAATGTACGTATTTCATTTAGAATAATCCAATATTTTATTTTTGAATAATCCAAGTTTTATGTACCTAGAATGTTAACTAGAATTTAAGATATACATTATATGGGGTAACGCCCGAACTGTCTATTATATTAATGCAATTTAATGAAGAAATTAGAATCTGTACTGTGTACAAAATGTTAAAAAAAACCTTGTCCGATCCGAAAGGGGTATCATATCCCAATCAAATTACCAAATAAAACAAGACACATTAAATTTTCATGAAAGAACCCAATTTTAAAATGAACTTCATTTCGGTATTTTTGTTCCCAAATTCGAACCTATTTTTAGTATGTTTGATCGTCGATTGTATGTTTATGACGTCGCTACCCGCGAAACGTTCGGAGTCCCGCTGCGTCCCTGTATTGTCAGATAAGTTTACCCATTATTTTGTTTTTTTTTTCAACTTGTTATTTTAAAAGGAAGAATCGAATCTCTGATACCTGATAATACCTTCACGGATCGGACTGGGTTTTTTAAATATAATAATATTATATAAATATTCGTTAAATATAGTCAATTACTCTATGCACCTTACTACTCATCAATGGTTTAATATAAACCATTTATCCATGAAATTCAAATACAGGGTCATTTATTAAGGTAATATGTAAAAAAAACTTTTCTATGAAAAATAAGGTAATATGTAAAAAAAACTTTTCTAAGAAAAATAAAGGAAAGTGGTCAAAGAAGTCATGTGCTCGATTTAGGGGGTAAACCATTTTCACTCGACTGCAAAGGGTTATATCTTTGGCGTGCATCTTTGTATGTGTTTATGTAAGTAAGAAACTTTATTTCCTCGTATCATCCAAACGGTTGGATTTAATTTAATGATTGACCAGTTATTAGATTTGTCATGACCGCCAATGAGTCACAAAACAGATGCAAGGTTCAAAAATCAATATAGGGAATTATGTCGGCTGTAAAATACCATTTAATGACAGTGATATCTTTTAACCGTCAGATATAGTCAATAATAAAAGATATAAATATAATAAATAATATAATTTAGCTACAAAATCTTGCCCGTGACTCTTTTTACCACTTTTTTTTCTTCCATGGTTAGTAAACTGAAGTCTCAACTTAAAAATCACCCTGTATACTTTGAAATGTTTGTATTTGGACAAATACATAAAAAGAAAATGTTTTTTTATGGAAGATTAAATCAATCTCACGCTATTTTTAAGTATAAATTAGAATAATCAACTAAGACCTGCAAGCATCATAATTTAGCTTAGATTAGACCAACCAATGGAGGTTCTGAATGATGATTTTAATGACCTAATCACTGTTCCGAATAATAATTTTGAATAACAAGCCAATTTAATTGTTATTAAAAACATTTTTTAACACTAAGCCAATAAAGCGTGAATCAACTAAATGCTTACTATAATTTTTCACTAAGGCCATAGAATTATTACCTCATCGTATACAACTTACTACACACAATTGAGATTTAAAACAAATAACCTTAATATGTAACGAATAAATGACATTCATATCATAGTCAGTACTTTGTTACTACCCTGCCTTGAAATTCAACCGCCCTATCATAGACAAAGCTCGTTCCTCAACCTAAATCTATAAAAAATACCAAAATTAAATCTACACAAAAATAATAATAATCCTAAATAACCTAATCTCTAATCCCGTGTCCTTGAAATGACAGGACAGGCAACGACAACATTTAACTATTATTAATAAAGTAAACATTATGTTGCTTTACATCTAAGTGAGTATAATTAATTAAAACTAGACTTAATCAGATCTCTAAATTGAAGTTGATAATACTTGTCAGTTCACATTGCATAATGTCATGGCATCCATCTTTTAATCCAAAATACATATTTCAGTTAAAACTGTGTGTCGTAACTACGCGGTTACAGTAAACTAACAAGTTAATCAAATATTATGGAGACGACAATGGGCGGGTCCGTCCTAAGCTTTGTATCAATTTGCGTCAAGATAACATCTAAATACCACTCAATTTTGTTCTATGAGACCCAAATTGAATAAAACCAATAACAATGACTTATTGCACATTTTTGAGCTACAATATTGTTTTTTTTTTTCACCAATAAATATGAGTCTGATGAAATAATTAAAAGAGTGATGGACATGAATGTCAATAGATGGAGAGGGAGAGGAAGGCCAAAGAAAAGATGAATGTATTGTGTGAAGACTGATATGAAAGAGAAAGGAGTAAATGATGCCGTGACGTCTGACAGGCGACAATGAAAGAAAAAAACGTGTTGCGCCGACCCCAAATAGAATGGGACAAGGGCAGGAAGATGATGATAAAATATGAGTGATGGTCTGCCAGTCTTAGTATACCACATAAAACAAAGACAAAATTTTGAAGAGTGAACTAGTTTATAAAAAATAAAATATTATATTTTCATTAAAATATTTAACTTTCCAATAGTATATTATATGTAGAATTAAAAAAAAATCTATATAATATATAGAGATAAAAAAAACTTCCAAGTAGAGGCCCAGCCATCATAAACTGTTATTTTTGACACTTTAGTCACTTGACATTATAATGATAAGTATGCAGATGATGTGCATAACATGAATTATACAGACTGTAATAAACCCATCAGATAGCAGTCGACTAAGAGTTCTACACATCAAACCAAGTAAGACTGCGCAAAAATTAGCATGTTAGCCATTATTTTGTTATTTATAACAAAACGACAGGTCCACACTACTCTATTTTGATACAATACTTCTGAAGGAGTCAATACAATTTAAGCCCAATGTCCTTTATTCTAACAACAAATAGATATTTTTTTTTGTTTTGCTTTTCTTACATTTATAAGTAGTACGACTATGAGATAATAAATGTTTAGACAAATAACAATGTTTCCATTATTTTATATAGACGTGTAAAGGAGAACAAGTAGCTACACTATACATTTATCTGTTATCCAATAATACTTTTAAGTAGCTGTTTAAACTTCACAAACCCGATAGGTAGTGATATTTAGTCATAATAAAAACAAAGAAGCTTATTCTCATAATCTTGTCTAATTTTTAAGTTTACAATTTTTTTTTTAATTTCTTTAAGTTTCGCAAGACCTAAACGATATGCAAACCAAACCAAACCAATAATTTAAAGTATTTGCAAGTATGTCTAAAAACATGATATTGTCTCCCTCTAGTACTAGTTTTTCCTTATGATTGCATTTCCATGAGGTTTGTGAAGTTTCAGCTTCTAGTTAATATTGTTCTTATCGTACGTACGTAAGTTAATACGAAGTCGAGAAAACATAAGTGCCCAAACTATTGAATGATGATGAAACTACATTGATATCGATACAACATTTAGGTATAACATAAATAATTAACACTTGAATAACATATTTTATATTGAATAATCTATAATTAAATTATGCACTTTACCTTCACACGTTGCCTTTTTGAATAAATATTTACTTTTAATAAACCTCTCAATACGTACTCACAGTCACTCTTCATAGTCTTCTTTCTTTAATCATCAATTAATTTTAATAAGTATTCCTCGTTGAATAGTACAGCCTGAAACCACAGCGCTCACTTAACGAGTTACTTATTTTACAAAAAAAAAAACAAGCGGAATCATGAACGACCATTTCTTCAATAAACTATTTTAAACTTAAACTTATGACGATAGAATTATTATTTCTTTGGCCTAAGACGCTTCACCTTTGACGTTCTTACATAATATTATAAATTTGTTGTAAGACGTTTCAATCATCAAATCATTACAATTTCACGCATTACTCAAAATTACCAGGTGCGGTTAAACCGAACAGACTGGATTCCGGACCGAACTGCGGACATCGGACTAAATATCTGTCAAAGTCCGGTGTCTGCAGCCAGTTCCCGTCCGGTGCGCTCAGTTTGACCGCATCTTAAATGTGAAGTATTCACGTAATTTGAATGAATAGTAATCAAGAGTCGATCGCGCCGTAGTAATGATTGTTTCTCAGGATTCTACCTAGTTCACGGAAATGTTCACGTTTCCTTAGTGGAAAATTTTAGGTTTATGCAGTAGCCTCCGAGATACCTCAGATACCAAAACTACACTTACTACGTTACATTATTATGACATCAAGAATGGCACAGTGCCGGCTTTTCTAAGAGGCTCTATGCATGTGTATTTTTTACCTTATTTGATAATCTAGGTTCCTATCTATCCTCCAAATTTCTAATTATGTTGTACAATGAAGCTGAAATTATTTTATTTTTTGATACTATCTTTGTTTTTAGGACGTAAATCTAATAACATTATCAAAATTACGTTTTGTTTGATACTTTTTAAAACTAGGTGCATTCCTTAAGATATTTGGTTTTAATTTTTCTGTATCTTTGGCATGTTACCACTTAATAAAATATTTCATGCCTCTAAATATAGTAAATTATGTGGTGCAATATGTAAGTTAAAGTGGTAAATCTTAGCCAGTGTATAATTAAGGTATCTTGGAGAGCATACCATTTCCTAAAACTGTTGAAAGCCTGTTGGTGTAGGCGCCATTTACATCTGGGCGTTAAACTGTTGGCAAAAATAAGCAAAATTGGATCGTCTGTATTCCACCCTATGATTTTTCCATTCGTGACATGATTTATCGTGGTATGAAGTGAAAAATCTTATTATGTAAATTCAATTTACAGGACGTATTTTCAAATCAAACTAAATTGAGTTTGGTCTAAATTTGGATTTTAACTTACTAAAAATTAATATAAGCCTATTTGAACCCGAGAGACATCATAATCATGCCAATCAAAGATATGTATGGGTAATGCAGGCGAAGGAATTTGCATCGTCAATAATGTGAGCGTCTGCGAGCGACTGACATGACCCATATACCATATTGCTCAATTAATTATTAGGATAGCTTTCAAAATACATCCTGTATATTTAGTCAGTGGCGCATAATTATAACTAGACTACATAAACAAACACAATGTGTTGTGTAACGTCCATATTTATCTCTCATGATACTTTTCAGTAATGGATGTCAATTGGCACATTGGTAAAGCGCGGCCGTCTTATGAATTCGTATTGAAATTTTCCAGGCATCATGTGGATTTTTCTACAATTAATTTATTTATGCAACCTTTTTTTTAGTCCACCAGGCTGATTATTGCCTATAAATAAAAATAAATGAAGGAAAATGTTAAAGAAAGACGAACGAGTTCAGAAAATGAATATTTAGAGCGTAGATAGCCAGAACAAAAGAACCACGACAATTGGGCTAACCCCAACTTATCTGGTTGCGAACAATGCACAGATATCTTGAAAGGGGAGAAAAGCAGAGCATAAAAACACGCACGCAGGCACGCATTCTTAAAACGAGCACTGAAATAATAACCAGGGTTCGAAGTGATAATTATCCTTGATAATTATCTTGATATTATCAAACAGCATGATCAATGTCACTTCGCGTGCATCCCAACGAGATTTGCCGCTTCAGCGCGTATACAAACGCGTTAAGTGTAAACTTAAAAAAAACCAATCATGAACATAATGTTTTATCCATAGACGTACCTATTATACAAACAGGACTGAGTACATAAATTTTATATCATACAAAATGTACCATAAACTTCACGATTTAGGTTTATATTCGACTTCCTATGTTGCTTTGTGGTACTTATTTTTATCATAAAAATGGTTAAAAAGTGTTCTATCAAGACCACAAGTGGTATATTATCATTTCACAGGTATAAAATATTATAGATTTTGTTTACTAATAATGATAAGTGTGACCATGCCTTAATCATTTTGTAGACGAAAGACACTTACGCTTTCGTGTTTTTCTGATTAAAACTTACAGGTACAAATTACTAGAAAAATATCTCTTTTTTCCACTAGACAACATTTTTATGAAGAAATGGCAAATTTTTTAAAATATAAATTTTTTATTAGTGATCTTTGGCTAAGTTTTAGGCATTTCCGTAGGCTTGTAATTATTAACAAAGGACAGCTTTGAGTACAGTCGCGTTGTAAATCATTTTTAAATTGGCTTCAAATGATTTAATCTGGGATTTTTCATAAAAAAAACCAAAAATCTAACTAAATCAAAAACTACTGAATTTCGGTAAAACATTTGGTGGCTTAATTTGTTGCACTTTAATCTTACTATGGCGGCCTGCAAGGAATACGTCGAGTTACCAGTTACTAACCCTGTATACAGTTTTACTATTGTATTTTTTTCAAAAAAAATCGCAATTTTAAGTAACTTAATTTCGTCATGTTTGCGATACAAACAATAATTGAAATCACTAATCTTGACGTGATAACCGGACACAAACGTTCTCTTCTTTCGGCTCGTTTTTCTAGTATGAGTGCTCAGTCCAGTTTGGCCCATGGTGTATGCAATACATTTGAGTTTAGTTTTGATTATTATTACTATTTCACTATCTAAGACCAGTGATTGTTACGAAAATTCCGAAAAATAAAGTCCAACGCACTCGGCGTTAAAACAAAAAAAAAGCGGTTTGAGACAGTATGGATATAATTAATTATCGGATCATTATCAAAGAAAATAACTATCTTGATAATTTCGAACCCTGATAATAACGCTCACAGACCACAAACATTTTAAGACTCGTTTACTTTAAAATGGAGCCAATAATCACAAATAATAGACAGGTTACTAAATAAATTGACTTGACATGCGCACCACATTGATGGTAAAAAAATACTTCATTTGTCCAAATCGATCCAATACTTTCGACGTTACAAATGTATGGACACTATTTTATTTTGACACAAATTAACTACAGTAAACATAACGATTGTGGTATATCTACGAACGTGCTATATAAGATGTTGTGAAAAATATACGACAATGCTAAAATAATATCCTCTTAAAGAAAACATAACCCTTCCTTGGAAGTCAGGTAAAAAAAGGACTACGGGCATTAATGTTCGGTGTTCCATGTTCCGAATTTACAACACTCTTTTGAACTTAAAAATATAGCAACATTAATGATGTTTGCAATACGAGCAAGTGCCAGGTAAACGAAAAGGACAGTACATTCATGTATACACTACGTACGCAGACCGATGAAATCATAAGTAGATACCTTCTTAGATTTCAGAGAATTACAAATTAAAAATATGTATAACAGGACAGCAACGGATTTAATGATGCTTTTGCGAAGCGTTCCTTTCCCGCCAATGTCTCATATTTCACCACTTTCGTAATTATGTCTTAATAATCAACTTTCAAATGTTAACTAATTACGGGGTTTGAGTGGTCATGAACGTGGTTTCAGTGCAAACCTAGTGCGGAGCTGAAAATGTGCTTCGTGAGTAAATTTTAGAAACTTGTAATATCTTATGAGAATTTTAATTGTTTCCCTTTACGCACAACTAGCAGAATTATAACGAATTATAAAAACAAATATCGTGATATGTAATGAATGTTAAATTGGTTTGAATTTAATGTTATGTGTAAACAATCTCGTCAATTGTAGATCTAGCTCTATAAAAGCTATGTCCGTTAATTCTTCTTAAACGGCACTTTTCGATGTCCATCTCAATACGTCCACTTGGGCAGGTCGAGCAGCAACTACTTGAAAAAAATTACCTTCCTGAAGGGCAAGCTGGTAACGGCTGGATATTATAATCTAATAATTTCATTCTAATTGAAATCAAACTTTTTCGAAACAGTTCATCCTAGTTTCTTAACACACTCGCAACAGCTTTAATTTTCAAAGTTTATCAATAATTTAACATTTGGATTGAATTTGATTTTTATTGAATATCAAGATGAACGAATCTGTAAAACGTACGAATTTCTACAAGAAGAAACCAATTTTATTATGAGCCATACAAAATACTTCAATATTGCACTCCTATTTTGACAGATGGAGCTTTTATTTTTACCGCAATCAATGTATGTAAGTGTTTGTAAATTCTACATCCGGTTAAATATTCAAAAAATCTAAAAAATACATCCGTAACTTATTTAGGAAAATGCTATTTACCCATTAATACCTAAACCTGAATTCGCTGGTCTGAAAAATGGATCACCCTTAATCGCGATGTAAAATACGAATGCTTTCCACCGCAAGTTCGTAAATATTCATAATAAGTTTGTCCTTTATGCCACGTTCATACATCGTGACCTCGATCAAGGAGTAATAGAAATTGATTGCCCACTAGCGTGTTACGTACCTGTTATGTGGCTGGAAACACAAAACGCGCGCGATGATTATAGCTTATAAAACATCGTTTATAAGTGTGGTGTGGCGTCAACCCTGTTGTTCATTATTTGAACAGTGACATTTGTGAGTAAATATTTCTCCAAATGTAAGTGAGAACTGAATCTACCTATTTCCTAGCTAATCACTCCACAGTAAGTTGAAAAAACATTACATTTTTAACACAAAGTGGTCAATATCTAAAAAGAAAAATATTTTAGACACAAGTAATAAGTTTTTTTTAGGTCATTCTCATTATGAAGTGATTTTGACCGAACTCGTTAATTGAAACTATAAATTTAAATATGATTTAACATCTTGTTAAATTCAGCCTAAATGAGCTCTGAATTAGTCAAACCATTATTGAAATGAAAAAGAAAATAAGTTGACCTGTGCAGACAGACTCCCACAATGCGAGCCAAACAAAAAAATCACTGTAATCCTTCTTTACAATATAAAAGGTACAGACAAACCTAATTACTTAATTGAATAGATCAAATAAGTAACCAAAACAGTCATGACTACCCGAAAAGTCATTAATAGTAAAAATTCTTGCAGCTATGGGATACGCTACATTCAGAGCCATAAACTCGAAACCAATCAAGATAAAATAAAAAAAATATCTATGGCACTTTTCGTGAGAATGACCTCAAATATTATCACAAAAATAAGTAATTGAATATTTATAATGATTAGTGAAAAGTTACAAAAGCAAAATTAATATTGATTACCAAAAAGTTAATTAGACTTTTCATATTTAAGAGTAAGCAATGACATTTTCGCAAACATGATGTTATATCAGTACTAATGTTAAGGTTTACCAAGATTATTATAATTGCAAAGAAGATAAATGTTTCAGATACGTCACTGCTATTTCTTAAACTGCGGTGTAACAAACCACTTTGTGTTAATGTTTTTTAATGACTATTGTGATTTTATCTACATACAATGCAAATATTATAATATAAAAAGCGTTTAAGCATTTTAAGGAATCATGAAAGTGATATCTTCTATGCTTTAAACCCTTAAAACTGGAGTACTTATTACTTTACAATAAATTATGTAAGTGTCAATGATGATTAAATTACGGTTCGTCTATAACTACATCAACTCCTGAATCGTCGCCTTATGTGGAGTATACCAGACACACAGCGATACGTATTTTTACAAAAGAAATTTACCATGTCACTTCATTTACGTCGTAAGGAAAACCGATCGAAGTTGCTTGATGTGATCAGGTATTTATAAGACATCATTGTGGCTATTGACCCTGATCTTGTGGATGTTTTTATTTATATTTTAGAGATGAATTAAATTATGAGGACGGACAAAAGCGGACCGGCTAATAGATAATTTGCTACGCGCAGGTACTCGTATAAAGCTCCGGGTAATGGCTGCGATGACAGAGAACAACTAAAATAATGAGCTATATTGGTTGTATAATCCCTTAAGAAACTAGTTTTTTTTTTGTTGTAGCTTAAAGTTAAGAGACGTTTCTTCAAAAATATATGATTAAAGTGACGTAAATCATTTACTTAATATACCTCAAGTCAAGTCTAGCGCTTGCTCGACTATTAATTTGTATGTATGAGAGATAAAATAGAGAAAATCCGGTAAATCACTACGGCGGATATTGCGTTATCATAATATATTTTATTGTAAATTAATTCAAAGGTTCGTATTTAACCATGGGTTGTATCATTGATATCGATATTATTATGGGAAGTAATGCTTTGATATTTATGCAATATTTAATGTCATTCATGATTCCTTTACTTGCTGGATGCAAATTATGTGAACTAAATAGAAACACGACAAAATAAATTCAAGTAAATATAGTTTTATTTTTTAAGAAAACATAAATGTATTGATCTGTTAACATAACTGATTGTTAGTAATATCACATCGTATTTCTATTCAAAGTTCCTCAACTACACAGTAAAAGTAAGATAAAGCCGAAAAAATATACATGAAAAAGTAGAAAGGTAGTGCTTATTCTAATGAAAACTTTTTTTAAATGCTGAGACAAATAAGGCAGATCATGTTGGAACACGAACACTAGTCTAAAAAAGGTAAAATATTGTATTCAAGCAATAGTCGATAAGTATACTAAAATATTACAATACAAAAATACCACCTGGAAACTAATTGCCATAGGTTCACAATATTTACCTTTTCAAAACTAGTAAAATAAAAAGAAATAAGCTAACTGGGGACTGTTTCGCGTTAATCAATGATAATGGTAATTAAATATCACCATTTAGTATTGTGCAGTTAGTAGATTTAGATACCATCCACATAGTGCCAAAATAATGAATTATGCTTAGGTCGGTCTGCGCAATGTAACACAACGATAACATTGACTTTAAATCTTTCAAATTCCTTCACATAAAAAGACCCACCTCTTAAGGTGTAACTTTAAGTTTGCGACCATATTTACTGCAGAAATATCAAAATTGTATGAGAGAAAAAGAAAAAATGTACCACTACGAATGTATCGAGTCAATCACTACTAAGGACTAGCTAATTAAGGTAAAAAAAAGTGTACTATTGGTACTATTTTTTTTAAATATAGTCACAAAATTGAGAAACCCTTAAAATTAGGCAATGAATATAGAACATACCTGATCCCAAAAGAATATTGGCAAGTTATTGACGCGTGCCTCTGTGCGGCTGCGTGATTGCTGCATCCACATTAGGTCGGCCGCCGACGACGAAGGTCCCTGGGACCAAAGAGAGTCCACCTGCAATAATACAACTTTGTAGCTATTGCACCAACCCTGTTCAAAATACCAATACATTGTTTAAATTAAAAATAATTGTATAAATAAGCTTTTAACATAAAAAAAACACATAGCAGGTCAACTGAAATAATAATCTGATAAAATAAAAAGTAGCTTAGTGCTCTTCTATGTCACTTTAATTTTATGTTTTTAGTTAACAGGTTGTTTAGCAGTTGTGTAGAAAACTTATGAAAAATTTACCAAAATAATTTAGCCGAAATTCAAGAAGTTTCAGAATGCAAGAAGAAATATGTTTCTACTGGTCTTTCGTTTATACTATTTACAATAATTTAACTTAGTTGGTTTTATTAGCGCTGATGTTATAAAAACGATGATTCCCAAAGTTGATATTTTTTGTGGGAAATAAATTGTGGAACACCATAAATAAGAAAAAAAAATACAGAAAAATAACCCGTATTCTCAAAGCCAATTAAAACCATCTCCATATAAAATATAATCAACAATTACTATTACGAAAAAAATATTCTGGGGACATTTTATGCAAAACCGCACCGCAACTGTTTGTAGATTTCATATATTATAAGAAATCATAAAACAAACAAACAAAGGTATTCATATCGTAGCAATTTAATTTATTACCATTTGTGGCGGTGGGGCATAATTTTGATTTGCCATAATTCCCACAGATCCGAACTGTAAATCCAAAGGTGCATTATCGGGCATATTTATAGTACCCATATTCATCACCTAGAAATCAAGAAACCTTATTATTAAAAGGCATTCAGAATTCTATTATAATGCTAACTACCGGTAAACATGGTTCTACGTCTCTACATCTACGTTATAATGCATGAACAAAGTAAACTGACTTCTGTACTCACGTCTAGAGCCAATGTAGCTTGAGCATTCATCATATTTTCGTGTGATCCTTGGGGACGGTCGAAACCACCAGACATCGGGAATCCACTCATCATAGAATCCTGGGAAAGTTGATGTATGTTAGCAAAGATTTTAAATAATTTGATAATTCAGTTTTTAATCTGTATTTATAAAAATTCTGACTGACTCACTGACTGATTGATATATCAACGCACTGCCTAAACTGCTGGTTCTAGAGATATGAAACTTGGAGGGTGTGTTTTTTGTGAAGATTAGGTATCCACAAAGAAAGGGTTTTTCGAAATTCCACCCTAAAGAGGCGCATTTGAAGCGCAATCGTTCAAACGATAGCTATCTCTTTTCCTTACGTGCTTTTCCTATCTTTTATCCTATTTATAAATTTAACTTCTCAACATGTGTGCACTATAGATATATGTAGTATATACCAGCTCGACCAGATTTTAAACGTCGCTAACTATGAACGTAACATATCTCGTGTACAATATCATTGACTGTTACAGTTCGATCAATAGTTACGAGTTAGTCGTACGTCGTAGGTAATTAATGTCGAAACATTTGTTAAATTAGTGTTCTGACGCAAATACAACACCAGTATATGCGCAAGTACACTTTCAAAGCACTTCTACGCAGTTTGTAAGATCATAGTTCTTTATAATGTGCGATACTAAATCGAATCCAATGTACAGCACAGTGAGAATAACACATTCTACTTTAAGAAACACAAATATATATTTATGTTCATTTCGACGTTCACTACTGCACATACAACACTAATGGTATACTGGGGAAGGATATAGCAAAACCACCAAAGAACATGTTCGATGATCCATCATATAAGCTCACAGGAAAATGCTCCTCTTCTTATGCGCGATAAACCTGTCCAAGACTCATATTTATATGAATGAACAAAATATATCAAGTTCTGTAATGGACATTCGATTTGATTTTGATTCTTCCGACGATAATTAGGTACTCTGCTAACTTACCATCTGTGCAAATGGTACCGGCCCATAAGTACCCAGGGGTCTCATAATAGATTCGCAAGCTCGGCGAACCATCAAGCTTGGGCTGAAGAAGCCCGCCCTGTACCAGTTGTACATATCTTTGGAGGTAAAGGGACCTTGGATGTTCCTCTGTAAAATATTAACATATTAAAACTCCTCAATATTGTTGGATAGTGATAAACTTACAAAGGCTACCATACACAGAGAGATCAATCTGAACAGACAAACCTGCGCCAGATCCGTCTGCACAGACATGAAACATAAGATAAACAGTGTTAAACAGTTGCTTCAAGTTGTCGCCGCGGCCGTAGTATGAGATGGTTCTTGAAACTCGGCTACACACGGTACGGAATTTGGTCAGATCAGACGGTTCCGAAGAAACTGACCATGTATGGTAGCCTTTGAAGAGGTTGTATAGCAATTCTTTCAACATAGTCTGTTTTAGCAGCCATCATCCAAATAATGAATGACTTAATTTGCAGATTAGGAGGCGTTCGGGACTTTTACCGAAGTAAAAGTACGTACGTATGGACCTGAGCTTATCACTAACATTTAATGATTCTGAATCTGATTCCGAATCAGTTTTTTTTTGTTGCAGTGGTTGTATTTTATTTTCAAATTGGCTCGGTAAATAAAGATGTGCTTATGATGAAAGCAGCACGATGTTAGATGATGATGAAGAAGATTTTCATCATTATAAAAGACGCATACCTCAGGATCCTCATAATACCACTGATCAAGTATGTTGGTGTTTGGCATGGCATTGTTTCCATACATTGAATTGCCATAAGTTCCTTGTGATCCTTGCATCCCATGTTGAAGTTGAATCATTATATTGTTTTGCCCTGCATGGTTGGACATTGGCATGTCATTGGCTGATGACATCTGTTGGAAAAAAGGCATCAGTATGAAAAAGAGTAATAATAAAATCAGGGTTCTGAACCACGTCAGCTAGCTTTCAGTGGAGTGAATTGTTTTTGCATTTATAGACAACTGAAGAAAATTCAGGCACTGTGAGAAATCTTATGATGATTTCGTATTTTTTCTTTTATAGGTCCAAAAAAAAAAACAATAACTTACCGAGGGATTGTTAGAATTTTGGCTCATGAATAATGATGCATTTCCCACATTATTCGGCATGCCTGGCATGGCACCGCTAGATTGATAATTAGGCATATTTCCGGAGCCCTGCATAGATGACGATCCCATACCGCCCATTCCAGATGAACTTAGAGGTGAATTATTTGGCATGACCTGTTGTGGCATGCCTTGGTATTGTTGTCCCATGTTAGGACCAATGGGTAGGCCCAATGATGCATTCAATGCAGAATTGGTGATACCCACATTCTGGAGAACTGGTTGCATTCCTGGTGTTTGTACTCGTGGAGCCTGCATCCCAGGCATGTTTTGCATGCCTCCTGAAGGCATTCCAGGCATATTTTGGATGCTACCTGATGGCATCCCAGGCATGTTTTGCATTGAAGGGTACCCCCCACTGTTCTGCATTCCAGGTTGCATTGTAACAGGCATGCCAGCCATATGTAGGGCTTGCATACCTGATGGCATACCTTGCTGCATTCCACCTGCATTTATTACAACTGGCTGCATTCCAGGAGAATGTTGGACTGGTTGAATTACAGCTGTCTGGATGTTTTGATTGTTCAAATGCATCTCTATATTCATGCCGTGATTGGGTAACCCAGAACTTGACATGTTCATTTGCATGTTTTGGTTTTGCGGCATTCCACTTGCAGCTGAAGCTAACACAGACGACATGGAATTGGAATATGAGTTAGGTGTAGAGTGCATGTCTTTATCATCAAGGGACATACTGAATATGTTGTCCACCAGATATTCTTCTGGTGATTTGTGTGCCCTGGAACAGAAAAATAAACAGTCAGGCTAATGTAAAATAAAGGTGCATGTGAAAATTAATAACTTTTGAAATAAGTAGGTACATACATCTCCATTTGACTATTTTTCATCGATCTTTTCATATGCATTGATTTTCCCGAAGCCTCATTCATTGCTGGGCCAAGATGCTGATGTTTCTGCCGCAGACTGTTGTTTGAATTTATGATGACTGATTGAAAGTTGCCCCTCTCATCACTTGCCTCCTCTAAATCAATATCAGACCTCATGAGTGCATCAAAAGTTTTGCTCTCTGTAAACTTATTAGATTTGTAAGCACTTTGTTTTCCAAATTTGTGTTCACCTTGGCTTGCCGCGCTAGCCTCTGGGGTTTCCGATCCTTCAGCAGAGTCTTCTTCCACCTTCTCTGGTATATTTTGTTTATCTTCTTCATTGCTTGAGTTGGACTTAATGTTTGTACTTGAGCTTGATTTTTCTGCTATACCAATACCAGGCTGCTGCAAAATTATCTTATGTCAAGAAAAACACTTTCCCAAACAGAAATGGGTCATTCTCAATAAGGAGGTAATCGCTTACTAAGAAAACGCGGCACAACAAAAATGTTAGAATTTTAATATAATTATTTAACATCTTTATATTTTATTAAAACATCTCAACTGTGCATATCTGCAAGATGGTCAGTCAATTTTTCATTTTTTCATCGTGTTATAAAAGACCAGGGGAGAGACTACTTACTCTCTTAATGTAATACAGTCCCCCTCCTCTGGTCTCTTCAAAAATGAGAAAAAAAAAAATGACTGCAAATTTTACTGATATGAACAATATAAGTTTTTAAACTGTCATGGTCACTAACATTATCATTACACATACATTTCACATACACATTTACATTTTTTACATTATCATTTGTTCATGATATGAACAAATTAAAATGTAATGGTTCAATTAAACAAATAATCATACCTCCGCTAAATATTTTGGTAAATTATGCGCCAGGGGAGAGATGCCAGAGGAGAGACTTTTTCATATGAAAAGAGGAATAATAGTAAAAGTATTTATTATAAGTAAATAAACAACGCATGTCTGTAATCTATGCAAAAAATAGAGTCAATATAAAAATTAAATTGAGTATTCAGATAAGCACTTGTAAACCCACATTCAGTGAACAGCATCCATAATAAGGATGTTGTGATCAAAATGACTGGCAATAAGTGATAAAAGATGATCTTTGGAACATTGGTTATTAGTTAAGAATCAAGTGGATTGCAATTAGAATTAAGATTGCAATAATTAAGATCATAAACAGACCAAATATATCTTCTGTGAAAAAAAATTAAGGTACTATATTCATAACATTACCAATATTATTTATATTAATTTATGAAATATTCCAAATTTAACAGTTCCAATGGATTTAAACCTACATGACGTTACTGATTTACTTTAAAAGTTGAAAGGGACAGGCCAGGGGAGAGACATTTTTCATGTTTTAGGTACGATTGTGACAAAACTTAATCAATACATTCAAATTTGTCCATAAAGTAAATGCAATGTATTAAGAGGTACTAAGGTCATTTATTCCAAATTTTTAAGAAAAGTATGGTGATGTATCATGGACATCGTTAATACCTCTTAACTGAGAATGACCCAAACCTAAACAAGAGTGTTATTTTATACCTTCTTAAACTTGAGATCACTGGCATCGAAACGTTTTGGTGAGAGCTTCTTAGCTTTTTCTGACGCCCACCACTCGTCAGAACCTTCTTCTACCACCTTAGGGCGAGGAAAACTTCCGTGTGTGTGGGACCGCGTAAGAGCTGTAATACATTTTCGATTATCTTCTACAACTTGATAACCAGACACAGTTGCGATTTAATATTGTACGGTCGACCCCGTTTTAATTTGCTAGCGAAACCCCGCTCTATTTTCCGTCCCGCCTATTAGGCCTACAATAACAATTTTAAAGCATCACTTACAACATCCAGGCTCTTGGTGTTTCGGCAGATTGCTGTCATCGTTACTGTATCCATGGAAGGCCCCCGAAGAGTCAAATGTGCCTCCACATTCAGCATTTTCAACAGCCCTAATAAGCAACACAATGTGTCAAAAGCTCTACACAAATAATCAAGAATAATTACACATTACATTGAAATAAGGTTAATTTTACCATTCTGGCAAATTTTCCTCATTGTTCTGATTGTCCCCACCCCAATTACGCCTATTGTTCCAGGATTGAGGTTTGTCTCCACTGGGTCTGTCACCCCAATCGCGGTCTATGAAATGAATTGGATATCATTGGTTAATTCATGTCATTTTTTAGCCATAGTAGCAAAGTTATTTCTCAAAAAATATATTATACCCCATTTCTCGAGTTGGCGGGATCTACCCGGTTCTGATGAGCGCCACTCTTCGCCGTCATCCCGCGCCTGCGATGTTCGCCAGTTAGTATTATTGCCCTGGCGTTTGCTAAAAACCCACAATTTTCTTGTTAATAGTTGCTTCTAAAATTATCAACTCTAACAATTCCTTCAGGCTATAAATATGGCATTACTTACTTCCTGTACATTTTAGTGGTCCAGTCTGTCTGATCCCCACTGTTCCTGTTGGTGTTGTTGAGGTTGTTACTAGTCCAGGGACGACTGGAGGTGCCAGTCTCGTCATCCTGCCCTCCACTGTAAACAGGCATTCTCGGTCCCCCGGCATGCCAAATAGCCCCCCTAAAATAAAGAAAAATCATTATGGACATTATCAAGTACTTATAGGCAATATGGCGAGCTATCTTCATAAAAAAATAAGAATCTGTGCGTCATTAACTTACGAAGATTAATAACTTTAAGACTATTGCACCACCAGTCACTCGAAAGTGTTTAGCGCCAAACATATTTAAAAAAACATTTGTTTTATCTTTATTTACGGGGTTTTGTCTATGTAGAATATGTCACCCCGATGATTGTATACAATTAAATTTCATACTATACCTATACTAAACTAGCCTACCCACAACCTTATAACCATAATAATAATAAAATAAAGTGTTCTAGCCTCATTGGACAATGGTGAGGCGAAAAAGCTATTATAAAAGCCTACATTAAAAGTATTAAAAAAAAGAAACATTTTGTCTCTAATATCTTCAAACGATTTATAGGGTGAATGGTAAATAATTAGTGACCGACACTTATACACATGATTGTACTCATGTTAACAAGCAACTTTCCCAAAGAAAAATTTTTTTAATCACGTGTTTAAGTATCGGTCACTAATTACCAGTCACCCTATAAAGGAACAGAAAGAACATGTTAAAAACTAAACACTTTTTTTTTAATTATTTGTGATGCAAGGCCAGGCCTAAATATATGATTCAATTTTTAAATCTTTATTTATTTATTTCGTCTCAAGGAATGTTAGGTCCCAGTTTAATCTTAACTTTTATCATTGAGTTATCGGCACATGTGACTATTATGAATGACCTACATTACAAGATACATATTTGTGTTACAATTTGTATGACTAAATTTTGTCTTTCATTTATAGTGGGGTGGGTGAATAGGCAGCAAATAAAAAGATGTTTGTAGCGCTGCTGCCGGTATAAAAATAACCAGCCAGAAAAACTGACCTGGTGAAATAAGATCGAAGTGTTCAGCACAGAATTAAGACTGGATGGATGAAATCGCAACGGGTCACGTGAACAATCTGTGACTCGCATTCCCATATAATGTGTATGTATAATTATAATAATTATGTCTTGTATGGATTAGAATGTGGCCCTCCGGCCGTTTTCACAACTGCGATTCGCAACCAGTTGCGAATCATGAAAACTTTATCCTTAACCGCAACTTGGTTGCGAACAAAGAATAAGAACTTAGCAAACTTACATAGTTGCGATGGGAGAAAAGCATTTCTTAATTCGCAACCAGTTTTCGTAATTAAAACGAAAAATAACAATGTCAACTACTACTACGTATATATTTAATTGGGACACAAAAGGGATGAATAAAAGGCATTTGCATGTGGCTGAGATGAGAATGCTAAGAGGGATGTGTGGTGTTACGCGAAAGGATAAAATAAGAAATGAGTACATAAGAGGAAGTTTGAAAGTGCCGCCGGTGACTGAAAAGTTATGTGGTAAAAAAAAAGTGAAAAATGTTGGAAATTTAAGGGTTAAATCTATTTTTCTGATATTAACTTATTAAGGTGGACAAAGTTACACTGCGATAATACCACTAATAATAATATCAATTAAGTTACTTGGTGTAACTTCTACCTCCGGTTTTCGTACAGATTTGTCCCTAGGTCAATGGTATCTTCTTACAACTTACCTCCCCAAATTCGGCGTTCGTATGTAAGACCCGCGGGGCCTGCCGCGCCCATCATTGCTCGCGCCCCGACCTGCTCCACGCCCTAGACCGAATCTGTCGCCAGAACTCATCCCTCCTATAGGTGGAACGTTCCGCAAGTTATCCCTCTGTAACAAAAAACACAGATAAAGTATTTATTTTTAGTTCATAAGTCCTTCTAGAAAATATTTATGTTTACAATCTTAATAATATAGTACATGTTCAGTTTGTCACGTTATAACGGCTGAACAAGGAAATAGACAGACCACGATCTGGGTTAGAACATAGGATACTATGTTCATATCTCGACAGGAGGTTCCTGTGCGATCGACCTCCACGCGACTGAAGACGCGGGTAGAACCTATTCAATAGACATTGATGAAAAGTTGTATTGTGGTCAACTTACTACATCATCTTCAAATGTGTTGTTTAATGCAATGGGTTGCTTCCCTCGTGGCTGATACAAGGTATCAATAACTTTTAGTTCTGCTGGTGCCTCTGCATTTCTATCATATAAGGCTAACATCTCTTCTCTGCCATACCTGTTAAAATATTAATAATGTTATAATATGTAATAGACAATCTAGACATATAGTGTGTGTGACTATTAGTATAATTTAGAGGGCTCGAAATTACATACTAATTTTCTAGTCACCATTCGTAAAGATCTTGGAAGAACATGAGCAATAAGAGATTAAAGAAAAGATCATCCTGCTTCAAACCTAAATCACAATGTCTTTTCTAGTTCACTCAAATAAACTGACTGTGTAAAAGACTATTCCGGAAACAATACTGAGACTGAAAAGGTGACATATTTTGGATCTGCTCATGCTCTACCGACTGATAGCAACATAACAAAACATAAAAATTATGATATAATTAACTTTCAACAGGACAGTAAGGGGACCTACCTTAACCGTTGCAGCTACGCGAAAATGGTCTTGGGAATTTTTCGTGAAATTTTGATTATCATTCACAGATTTTCAAAAAAATTCAAATTATGGATAGTCTCCTATGACCATTTTCGTGTACTGCCCCGTTGAACGTTTCCACCCTGTATAATTGAAATATTATTTAGTTTAGTGGTTCATACCTTTGTTTGGCTAAAAGGATTGGCTTAGGTTGACCACTGTTTGAATTGTTTGCAGATGCAGAAGCTGAAGCAGAGTTGGTAGCTGTACCACCCCCGGACGAGCCTCCCGATGCTGAAGTGCTTGGGCCAGAGTTGGCGTTCTGACTGTTCGACCTTGCCGCGCTACGCTCTCTGGACGCATTGCGTAGCCACTCAGGACCAAACTTAATGGGATTGTTACGGTCACCCATTGTACTTGTTGACGAAGTTAATATTGAACGAATTTAAGAAACCTGCAGGCAGGAGCAACTGAAACAAACGTCTGATTTAAGAATAAAGAATTCTACAAAAGAGAGTGAGGTTAAAAATAAAAAACCCATTGCATTTTCATAGTTTTATATTCTAATTGGCCCCGCCTGCTTCCAACTTAATTTAAAAGGCGATTGTATTTTGCTTTTCAGTTTTTTTTATCGGGTTTTTTAGTTTTTTCAACTACATTTCCAGGTTTTTAGTTTAGTTCGATTCCCGGGACGGGCTAAGCGTTATTGGGTTTTTGCATTAGGAAATTTTCAGTAGCAGCCACAGAGTCTGGATTTGGGGCCCGTTGATGGCAATCGGCTAGCCCCCTATTACATGGGACTTAAACATAACTGGCGAATTATGGATTAGGTGCTATTAGGTCCTAACCTAACCCTTCGGGGACTACAGGCGTGATGTTATGTTATGTAGTTTAAGTAAGGTGAAAGATTTTAGAATCCGCCATTTTTCTTTGTTTTATATTTTATTTTAATTTAATTTAATTCTAACGGTGTATAATTTATCCAAATCCGTTCAACCGTTTAGAAGTTACGAGGGAACATAGAAGCGGACATACATAATACAGGTCAAACACATATCGCTCCTTTTAGGCTTCGGCGCACTCGGGTAATAACAGGAGACCCCGACAATTACACAAAAAACGAATACGTACACCCTATAGCAACTAGAACATTGTAAGTTATAAAGACCACAACAAATTTCAAAATAACTGTTTCCATAGGCTTTATGCAAGCTACACTATCATTACAAATGGCATTGACGCATAACGCCTAGAGTTCAAGGACACTCACACAATGGGAAAACTCGCAAACGCGCATTCAGAAGATTAATCATATTTCTTTTACAGATATGTTAGTTTTCTCTGTAACCTACACTCAAAATTAAGATTATAAATATTCACTATTTGTATTCTTTGTTTACCAACAGTCACATGTGATCAAAATAATATACAATATAAAAACTTATCAATATAATTTCACTGAACATATAACAGTATTTTATTCACCTTGATAGACCTTAAACTCAAATAAAAATGAAGTGAATCTCAACTGAACAGAGCTATAGTGCAACTGAATCAAATAATTATCTACTAAACTTCACAAGAAAGTCACAATCCTCCCAATGTTGCCAATTGTGCATGAGATTGTCATCGTGAATCAGGAACTATTCGATCCAGAAAATAGTAATGGGTGTTAATTCAACTGTATTGCCAGGCCTTAAAGTACAAAACAGAAAAAAATCTTGCCTAGTCAATTAACAGCGGAGTATATTACTCGAAGGGTGACTGCTTTTTTCTTCTCTTTGGATAATTATTTACTTAGGTTATCTTATGATGAAAGTCCTTATAGCAGAACTTCGATTCGAGATAACTTTTTAAAGTATGAAACAAAACCTTAGTATTCTATGGTTTTGTTTTGTACTTTAAAAAGTTATCTCACAACACGCACATTATCGTTGTTACTGTAACATTACGCCGGTATTCCCGAAGGGTTAGGCAGAGTTGTTACAACCACATCACTTCTCACAAGATATGATCTATGTAATAGCTAGCCTATTGCCAAAAACATAAGGTTTAAGATATGAGTCCTGACTGACTGACTGACAACGCACAGCATAAATGCACATATGAGAATAGAAACCTACTTACTAAGAAATAGATTATCTTTTCAAGGAGTAAGGTTTTTTAATGCCTAATGGTTGAACTAGTGAGGTTGAAGCACAGTTATGAAATCGCAAGCTATTATTAGAGATTATAAACTAATGTTTCAAACTAAACAAATGTGTGATATTACCTACATTTACCTATCTATATGTATAAATGAAAGAAAAGAGATCCAACCCATTGAAGTAACTTTTCATCTTTGAATTGTTGCAAGATCTTGTTTCCAAAGTTTTAATTGAAAGACACAAATGCTTCTTTTCCTTACTTGAGATGACAATTGATAGAAATTAATTATGAATATTTAATTAATCTAACCTTTTTTCGAACAGTTTGAAAATTTAAACTTATAATAGTAATTTTATTGACGCTTGCATTGTGCACAACACATAAAAGAAGTCGCAATTGGCCTCTATTAGGCGCAATGGAAAAATTGTAGATCCAAGAGACAAATGAGTATGCCCGCAAGTTTTGTTTTTAGAATATTTTTTTTGTTAGTAAAAAAAACAAAGACCACATTGTCAGTAACCCACAAGTTTGATAACTGAAATTCTAACCACTGAACCCATTTAATTTGTCTGTTACAGTCTACCATTTTATATTTTATTGTACTTATATTATTAAAGCATGTGAGGATGGATGAATGGATGTGGTTGTTACTCTTTCATGCAAAAACTACCAACTGGCTTTGGATGAAATTTAGCACACAGATAGTTTATAACCTGGATACATAGGATACTTTATATCCCGGTAATATGATCCCGTGGGATATTACATGGGCAAAGCCGCAGGCATAAGCTAGTTATTCATATTTTAGAGGTCTTAGTTCGCTATTCAAACTCAATGCATTTATTTAAATTAGACCATAACAGGCACTTTTGAAAGTCAGAAAAACAAAGAAGGCAAAGCTACAGTCACAGACACAAGGCATAATAACTTGTGAAAGTACTGTAGTTGCCCATTCGAAAGAGTAGATCTCTATGGAGCAGAATGGACACGAAACTCCATGCACACTCTTGAAACTAAAACTAATACCAGTGAAATAATACACAAAACTCACTTATGTCTAAAGGAACATACTGCATGGTCACTATAACAAAATGCTGCTAATTTTCAGCGAAAATGAGTCAATCAAGATACAGCCCTCAGAAGTTATGAAAAGATTTATAAGTAACATACTATAATAGTTTCTTTTAGTAAAAATAATAATATTATGGGATATAAGTAAAACTATACGGGTACCATGGTTTGGTACTTGGATATTGTGTCCACAAGTGCAATAGTGTTATTTACACAAAATCAAATCCTGTTAACATGCAACCAGTAAGAATGAGGTTATTCCTGATAGATGGTTGTTGGTTCCGGAAAGAACTATTGACAAATGGTGGTAAAACTTCTAGATTTTTGTACTATATAATTGCAATATTTAAAGACAACTTTGCATTAACAGATTATTTTTTTTAAGAACTCTATTACAAACAAATAATATTATCAAAAAAAGATTTTAAGCGAATGAATGTGAACACAATGCACTACCATAACTACATATTAAATAATATGTTGAAATATTTACCATGAAACATAAACTGTACACAGATACTTACCCATTTTAAAAGTGTCAGCAACATATTATTCATTGAACTTAGTTTAATGTACTTTATTTAGCACTATTCTATTTCAACATAAGTACCCCAAAAGCAAATTTCAGAGAAATAACCATTGATTGGGTAATATATAGCAAGAATCCATCGAAAACACAACTTTTTATACTTATGGCAACTAAACAACAGTGCACTAAGTTTAGTATACTTTAGCACTCAAAAACTCATCACTTCAACATACCCCCAAATATCAAAAAAATAATCTAATATAGTCGTTAATTTAATCATTTATCATCAACAATAACCATTGATTGCTTAATTTACAGCAAGAATCCATCGAAAACACCAAACTTCAATACTTTTATCAACTAAGTATCAGTCCAATAAGAATAATAATGGTTTTGCACAGGTAGTTGGGTACCTACGTAGATTAGCTCAGCACCGATTGATATAAAATAACAATAGAAACAAAGTGCTGCAGCGACTCCGTTCAAATCACAATACTATCAGAAGAATCCATTTGTTACGAAAACACACTGAAAAACTATAAGCACCTCGCGTATGAAACTCAAACGGATTGAAACGAAACACACAATCCAAGAGTCAAGGTGGCAGTAGGTAGGAACAGAATTAACATACGTTTTCAATAAAAAGGAATGGTCTCGCGATTTATACGTAGTTTAATTTCAATAGAAGTATCGGATCAAATCAAAATTGCAATAAGTACGGAATTAGATTATATTTACCAAAGTGCTTGAATGTTATATGAAACGCACGCACGGGGATAGCAATATGGCGGCGGAGATAATGTGAATTGTGGAGTGAAGTTATTTTTTTTATGATCCATCCAAATGTTGCCATTTTACCAAAATTTGACATTAAGTTCCATAATTTGCAGAATAATAGTCAACTAATATCATGGTTTCTAGATAGTAAAATAATTATTAAATTCATTAACCGATCAAACGATGCAAAATGTTTGACCTTTATAAAGAAATTTCATTTCTTGGAACGGACCTACAAGAATCTTCTAACAAACGATATTGACAGGGTGGCGTTATTACATTATTCGTGACCACAGAATACAGTAATATAATCGGGTATTGGTGACCATTAGTGAAATGGTTTTGAAAATTGGACTGAGAAAACTATTACAGGAATACAGGCTTTTGTATATTGACCAGACCTACTATTTATGTGTCTGTGGACAAGACAACACTCTGGTCTATGACTAGCGAGGGAAAAGGGGAAAAGCAAGAACGATTCGAATCACACAAAAAATAAAGTAGTTATCCTAAAATAAAATTGATAAAGTGTTTATCTTCGATAGACGTCGTTGTATTGCTAAAGTCACAAATTTAAAATAAGACTTGCGGATGGGTTTCATTCGACAAAAGGCGCGAGCAGGCACCTTAACATTATTACAGATAAAACCCAATAGCCTGTTGTCTGTGCAATTATTGATGAAATTATGACATAAGAATCAAGTTAAGAATATAACTTTCGGAGATTTATTCACAGAACATCATATATTATACTGATTCAAATATTTACGAGCGATAGACTGGACAAGACGATGAAATCATAATCCAATACTTATTACCACGTAGTAACAAATCGTTGTGTCTAGCTAGTGTCATTCGCCCGCTTGTCAGGTAGCATTCGTGTGTCAAAATCGAAAATGTTCGGGATCAAAATTGTATGAAAATATTCCCAATATCCGCTTTATAAGTCTTTTAAATCTCTTTGGTTGACATTATTAATTATGTCGGGACTCGGGCATGCCACCGTCCGAATCAATCCGTCACATTATCTCCGGGTGCTGTCGCGTAGTTAATGGAGAGTACTTGCATGGACACTACCTTGTAGCCAGGATTATCCATCGTTAACATGCGCTAAAATACAGCCTTGTGGAATCCTACCATATAGGTATGTGCTCGATCCTGTTCTCGAAATTGGCAATAACACACTGTTTTGGGCTCTACCCATCATCACTGATAGGACTATTGTAGCCAATAAGCCTGATATAATGGTGGTGGAGCAATCAGAACGGCTCGCAATGACCGTTGACATAACGGTTCTGCATGACGAGAACCTTGTGAAAGCCGAGAAAGATGAGCAAATAATAAAAATAATAAATCTTGACTTGGCTTGCGGGGTTGTCGACATGTGAGATGTGGACCTAGCGATCACTAAACAGATAGTCATGTCATGCTAATTAATCGCCTCGACCAATATCTAAAGAGGCTCTCGTTAGGCAGCTGGATCAAAGGCTTGATTCAGAAAGCGGTACTTCTGGACACTGCTCGTATAGTTAGGAGGTTCCTCTCTCTGGAGCCCTGACCACCGGTAGCTTGGACCCTGTTCCCGATACCGGTGGGCTACAATTTTTTATATTTTTAAATGTTTTTCATAAATTTTTTTTAATCAATATTTAAAAATGTAATGTTTACAAATGAATAAAGGCAATAATACAATTTGAAACTTGACATACCAAAAGTTAATGAAGTTACACAAACGAAATTTCTTGGAGTGTTAATTGATCAGGATATAAATTGGAAAGCACAAGTAGATGATATATCTGAAAGAATAAATAAATTCGTATACCTACGCACACAGAAAGGTTAAAAATGTTACAAACATTAAAACTGCTATCACTTCCTATCATGCTTATGTTGAATCAATAATACGCTATGGGTTTATAATGTGGGGTAATAGTACAGACAAAAATAGTGTATTTGTTGCACAAAAAACGTGTATTCCTGCAATATATGAGCTTCAACCTGATGACTCTTGCAGGCCAATATTTAAAGAACTTGGTTTATTACCGCTTCCCTCTCTCTATATCTATGAAGTAGGTATGCATGTTTATAAAGAGGCATAAAGATTTATTTAAAAAGCCAGGGGATGTGTATCCTCGAAACCGGCGAGATCCTCACAGGCTAATATTAGATGATTTGCCAAGGGCTGCGGGACTGTTCGAAAGAGATACCGCGGCCCTGGAACATAAAGGGCAAAAGAAGGAACATGGATGGTTTTTATCCCTTCCGCTCCGCCCAGAGCGGGAGGAGTCATTTGATAATTTCCCATCACAAAAACAAAAAAAAAGATGACTAACAATGTGTGTTCGTGTTTATAATAAAATTCCAAATTATTTATAAACTATAGATATTGGATTGTTAAAATAAAAATACATGTATGGTTAAACACTACCTATTATTTTTTATAGCATAAAAGAATTTACTGACGGGAATCATTGTTTAACGTAACCAATAATATTTGCGTGCTATTATATATAAGCAAAACATGTATGCTCTGTAATGTCTTTAATATATTTTAACACCATGTTTTACGCAAATCAATATTATTATTCCTTTATTCATTTTACCGTTATAAACACCAGTTAAACACCCCTGTTTTAAAACTCGTTTCGCGTTAGTGCTCCTTTTCCAAGGGCGCCGGCAGGATTTTTGCCAAGGGGTGCACCATCAGTTCCATGAAAACAGCTCGCAGTTTTTTGCACTCCAACAGGTATGTTAGATTCAAGAAGCAATTTTGTCGACCTATACAGAAAAACCCATCAACCGAAAAAATTGGATTCAAGAGCGAGCGTAGCGATTTTGAAAATTTTAGTACCCACCTCGAATTAGATAGGTTTTCTTTTGTCCTTTAATTTAGAAATTCGCCTATGTATAAAAATTTATGAACGCAAAGGACATAAAATGTCATTGACAAGATGATGAACTTTGGACAGCAACCTAGACGCCTTAAGTGTTTATTCACATAGTAACTTAATTATTTTTATTAATCTTCCGTCTGGTAGGTGCAAGTGCACCCCCTTGCAACCCTCCTGCCGACGCACATGCGCGGTGCTTGGGGTCGAACTGTACCCACCTATAACAACACAATTAGTCTACGCCGGTCCTCCGACCTGTTCACCCGTTTTAATCGAGTATAACAAGTATCTAAAGTTCAAGAGATGGCGGCATCAAAGGGAAATGGACAAATTAATGAGAACGATTTTGAGTTCGTGCTGGGCGATCCGTACAACAAATATTTAGAAAAGTGGCGGCCGGTCTATCGCTCTCTGTCTGCTGGGAAGTCGGCAGCTGAATGCAGTGAGATAAGGGCGAAGATTTGCGGCTATATCACTGCTGAAATACTGACGGACATGCAACGTTCCGGCGCCGGCGATCAAAAACCTGAAGAAAGTGGAGAGGCATCAAAGAAAAGTAGCTAAAAAAGTGAAAAGTGAAGAAGTATTATTTCTTGTTTTGTGTAACAGTGTTTACTAAACTATTTATCTTCATACTTTCCCTAATCCCGGTGAGCTTCAATCGAAATGTAAGAACCAGAGAAAACTAGTTAGAATCTGAAAAGTTTGGTTAGAAATCCTTCCGGCATTTAATTAATAAACCTGATGATGTGTGGAAATCAAGGAGGCGAACAAATAATAAAATTACTAACAGACAAGAATGAAATATCGACGGATTTCCAAAAATGCAACAAGAAACAAGACACAAAGGAAATACATACATTATGACGGTAATTTACAGAATTTACCATTTCAAAATGTACACATGTGGCGCAACGAGTGATAGTACTCCAACCTTCATTCAGAGCGATTCGGAAGCAACTAGATACAGCAGTGATTGAAGAAGTAGAAGCGAAGCCCCCTAAACCATTCGAAAACCCTTTCAACTAATTCCTTTGTTCAACTTTTCTCTTGTCAATATTTTAAAACTTATATACTATACTATCTACATAACGATGTAAGACTTTTACTATATGTCCTTTACCAATAATTTTGTATTTTAATCTAATAAAACGATTTCCTACGTAGTTAATGTTTTATTTCGACTCCGTACAAAATAAAAGTTACTGGACTCTCTAAGAAAATGTGTCTTAAAAGTCTTTGTATCTAAACTTTTTTTAGAGCGTCCTGACTTAAACATCCAATTGAGGCTATGGACTTTCTTAAAAATTACCCAAGTTTTTTGTAACGAGGTCATATTGGGGTACTAATATCACTATTATGCCCCAATATAAAGATAGGGTAAAAGTAAGAAAGTAGGCGGTGCTTTATTCATAATAAGGATGTATTTAAATATATTCGAAGTATGAATAAAGCTCAAATTGAAAGTTCATAGTTCAAAATCAATGCGATGTAGGTACGCTTCCCGGGTCGCGGCTAGGGTACCTACGTAGCTAACGGCTATATCGGGTGCACCCGCCCTCTTCTGTACACCCCTGACCCAGCCCCTACTTTTCAATCGATAAGTTGTGACCTGCGCTGTGGCTAGATCAATTAGGGCATAGGTAATAATAATACCAACATAAGTGAAACATGGTTTATATGTGAGTTTGAGTCGAGATTGTCTATGCCTGACAAGAAAATTTGAAGGGCAAAAACTGGAAGAAAATACTATGTTATCATACACATGACGTTTATTTTAGTATGGGCACTAATTTTGAACTGATAATTAAAGATTCGAGAGGTTAATATGATCTTATTATTATTTTATTTATCGGCGGTAGACAGTGAGACAGTAATAGTTAAAACATAGACAGTAATAAAAAAAACAATTGGTCGGTTATTTCGTCTTACAATGTCAGTACCTACTAAAAATACGTAAGCAGACTAATAAATAAATGACCAGTAAAAATTATGGAATGGGCAGTTACAAATAAATAGTTCGGCTGTTCATAGGGAGCGGAGACACCCGGACTTGGGGCACCACGACTCGGACAAGTTAGGTTAGGTTACTGTAAACCCAGTAGACAGAAATAGGAGCTCTGTGCTGACTACGCTTTTTAGGCAAATAACTGCCCACTCGCAACTGCCCATTTAGTTATTTTACTAGATACTCAGTATAATTATTAAATGATCCATTTTTATTATTTTTTACGACTTATTTTTGTTTACTTTACTACTAAGTTTTAATAGCCGAACTTGTTAATAAATATGCATTTTGTAATTTTTAACTTACCAAAACTACTATAAACAACTGCCGCTTTAAATCAGTGCCTTTTATTCTTATATCGTTCTGTATTTTCTGGTTACACTCATGGGGAAAAAGACGTGACCTTAAAAGTATGTGTTTAAAAATCATAAAACCATTTTACATGTTTTTAGCTGTAACAAAAGCGGTCGACTGGAAATATAAAAATAAATACATACTGCCGACTTACAGACTTTGTAAGTACTGAACGAATTTAGAAACGTCAAATGATATTCAAGTGACATTCACTCGCTAAGATCAAGAAAATAAATACCTACCGTAGACAGAGAGGATACTCTGTCTACGCTACCTAGGGATCGCTAGGGATAGGGTCAGCTCACACCGAGACGCGACGCGACGCGACGATACTGGAAGAGGCCAGTGATTTCGT
This sequence comes from Eurois occulta, assembly GCA_950022335.1. Taxonomy (NCBI): domain Eukaryota; kingdom Metazoa; phylum Arthropoda; class Insecta; order Lepidoptera; family Noctuidae; genus Eurois; species Eurois occulta. The sequence goes on along the minus strand of OX465477.1, from coordinate 11,896,171 downwards.
GCTGCGCCGCGCGGCGCCGCGAGACGCATCGCAACGTCGCGAGGCGCATAGTAAAATCGTTGGCAACACGACGCCTCGCTGCGCAGCGAGACGCCGCGCGGCGCAGCGGAACGTGTCTACATTCGCCACGTGCCCCGCCCCGCGTCCACCCGCAGTCTACCATTTGCAAGCGCATATGAATGACGTAGATTTGGCGGGTACTCGTACATTATGGAGATCGAGGAGAAGTTGATTTTTTTTGTGCAGCTCTACGAATGTTTGCATAATGTATCATCAAAACACTATAGTGACAGAAATGCAAAAAATAATTTTAAAAATTTATTTTGGTATTCTTCTTCCTCTTCCTCTTCTGCAAGAAGTCCGACTATAACAAGATCCCAGTCTATCATTATAATTTCACTCAAGCCCTCGACCGAACTGCATCAATTCTACACGAAGTCTGTAGAGAGAAGTCGCCACGGCAGCCTCGGCTGCGCCTCGCGACGCCGCGCGGCGTCACGCGGCGTCGCGCAGCTTCGTGAGGCGCAGCGCCGCTCTTGCACGCTGCGCGTACCGGCGATGCAGCGCTGCGTCGCGATGCGTCGCTCTACGCCGCGAGGCATCACGAGGCGCAGCGCTGCATGGGGCAACGTATTCTAAATTCTCACAATGAAATGTGTATCTTTTCGTGTAGAAAATAAAGTTGTATTTTGAGTCGCTCTTTTAAAGTGTACGCGCAGCGTCGCGTCGCGTCGCGTCTCGGTGTGAGCTGACCCATAGAAGACACTGACATTGACGTTTAAGTTTAGTTGCCAATACGACAAAAATATTGTTCCCTTTAAAATCGGAAATTCTGTCCAACGAAAACGAAAAATAGAATAATGAAATTATTATACTTACAATTACATTCTCTGCTTCACTGTATTTTCTGAACGATACTGTCAATCATTCAAATTGAAATATTCGAGTGAATATGCGACTGTCTATATTCAGGCACAGTATAGCACTGGGCTCTGCGCCCCTCGCGCCAACATTCAATTTTAGGACGTTCTAAACGTTCGTTTCGGCGCGGTCATGAGGAGAGAGAGCTATTCATCGATTTTCATTTATTACTTGTGGACTTGTACAAAGTTTGTTATGTACGTCTTTTTATTCACTTTTGATTTAAAAGTAGGTATTTTTTATCTATTACCAAAGGAACCTACTACGCTTTGATTTGAGCAACTGCCTTCACCTTTCTGACGGACTCTATTTTAGCGCCATATTTTAGCATATTCAGGAAATCAGTATGAGATAATGAGACTGACATGATACCAATAACAGAACCGTCTGACTTTAATAAAAAAAATATTGGAAGATCAAAAAACTGTCTTTATTTCAGAATGTGAGTAACAACCGAAAATGTGGTAATATTTTTAAAAAGGCAACCTCACATGCTCACTTGTAGAAATGCAGTATGACAGCCGCATCTTTAAAATGATATTGAATTAGCGAATCGAAGTTCGATTTCACTGTTAATTACTGTTATACAATACATCAAAATATGTATGTCATAAGTTTTTACTTAATTCAAGTATAGTTAAAACCCATAATCGAAGCAACCGATCCTAATGTTAAAATAAATTTGGTGTTGCCAGAAAAGTGTGTCTTTTAGTTATTCAAAAACTTACTACTTCCAACCATTGAGAAACCATCGATTGAATTAAAACAACTTAGCTTTTCAGGAAGATAACATAGCATAACAACTATTTTTATTTAATTTTATAGATCCCATATGTATATTCGGTTAGTTTAAGAACTTCATGAAGTTGAAGATAAAATAATTTTGATAATTTACTATAACTAAAAATTCTCAAAAAAACTATAACTCTTATGCATCCAAAATATCGAAAGATGTAGGTATTACAAAGATGCTACGAACTAATGGAAACATTATTTTGGCCATTGCTGTTTGTCCACGTCTAGTACCTAAATATTTTTTCTAGTCCTTCGGTAGCTAGTATTGTGAGATAACTGCCAGTGCTGCCATCTGTGACTGCTACCGTCACGGGGTTATGAGGGATCACAATCTTGGACCTACACAAGAAATAAGAGGTCAAACTCCAAAAAGACCCTATTAAACCACTTCATCTAGGTACCATTTAACCTTAACTTTTGTAGGGTTTATTTAATCCTAGTAACATAATAAGGCGCGCTTACCTCAGGCGCGTTCCAGGGTCATGCTAAAATATATAAAGTACATCTTTTTTTTTATTATTCACAAACACATTTTTTTGTTCTACAATTTACTCGCTAAACCTTTTATTTTGATGGCGAGAAGCGCTTGTTTTTAAATACAAATTTTATACAAAATATTCTATTAAAAACTAACCTTAAAACTACTACATAACTGTTACTAGGTCTACTATCAGGAATTCAGGATGTCAAATTTCTCGGTAACGGCTGAATCCTCGTTAGCGACTTTAAAACGTCAAAAACGACAATTGACTCAATTTTATGGAATTATTTTAGTTATAGGATAAAATAATAGATGCACGCTGCAGTGGCTACTATAAATACATACTCAATCATAAAATGCATTCCATAATTTGTAATTCGTTGGTTAAGTCCGTCACCGAAACTACGGGTCCGAAACCAAACCCTACTCCCGATTGATTACGGATAGGCAATATTCTTGAACGAATGATGCACGGCGACAATGTTGCGCTATTTTACCGGTCGATTACCGGTTTACTTACTTTGTGGTTTTCAAGTTTTTAAACAAAATATAAAGGTATTATTGTTAAAAAATTTACCACTTTAACAATATACTTTTTATTACATACAATATTGACCTATTATTGCCTGAATTGTGACTATCCCGTAAATACCTTTGCCTTTCTTTCTTTTGACAGCGTTTATCTCAAATGAAATGTCAGTTTTTTGTTTACAATTATATTCAATTCAAATTTCAAATATTACGAGCTACAATAAACATAATTCATAAATTGAGGCACTCCTCAATTTTATGACTGAGAACAACGAGTTGCAAAATATCAGCGGCAACCAAAACACACCAGAGGTCCTCCAAGCAAGTGCGAAGCTCGTTGCCACCTGTAACAAGCCGAGGACAGGCTGATGAAGCACGTTTCCTCGTGTGAAAAAGAAGAAGAATACTCGCAATCAGTGCGGTACCGAATATGTGGCTGTGTCCCGTTATTCCATCGATGCAGCTGTACGTGTCCCGTCTACATCACACCACGACGACAGAGGAGGTCGTGGAATACTTATGAAGCAAGATAAAGTTCATCTTTAGAGTGTAGAGGTTAGAGTCGCGCCACAAGATTAACTTCAAGTCTTTTGTGGGGCGGGTCCCAACACACCATCTCGAGACTTATGAAGGAATTTTGACCGCATAGTGTAGTGTATTGGTGTTTTCGCGGAAGTCTACATTACACCTCGATTCAGTGCAAAATGTGATCAACCTCATCTGCCTGCCTTGCCTAGCCTTTTCCCAACCTTGTTGGGGTCGGCTTCCAGTCTAACCGGATGCAGCTGAAATGTGATCAACCTAACAAAGTTAATAGTTTTTTGTAAATGTGTTTACTGTTTTAGCTTATTATTTTACATAAAATATTATTTTGTGTAATGTATCATCAATGCCTAAAAATAAAAGTGATTGATTGATCGAAAGTAAGTTCTTATTAGGAAGTTAGTTTAATTTAAGACTACAATAGATAATATTTTTTTTTTGTTTTATAAATAAATATGAGTTTACAATAGATAAAGTGTTTTGTTTGTAATAGTGTTTTGTTAATTGTATTTATATTTTTTTCATTTGATTGGTGGCAAATAAAGTAAAAAAACCACTGCTAAAAAAATGCTTTTATTGTGGAAATCTTTTCTTTACTTTATCACAATCTTCCACCAGTCCCAACACCCATTATGTCCTGTCGCTGCTAAGGCCAAGACCAGACCAAGGTGCAGTGGACTTTGGTTGCTGCCCCGGGCATAAAAATAATTGAGAGCAGCAAGTATCTAAAAGTAAACAAAAACAATAGTCAATGGATAAGACAGATTAGTGATTAAACTCACACATATTGAAGATCTTCAATATGTGTATTGTTCCTTAGTCCTTAATTCTTGGATCAAACCATTACTTTCCTTCATTCTTGGGTGATTAGCATTTGGTCACTTGTTAAGTTCTTCTTGTAGGGCTTCTTCAAGCACTAAAAAAGCAGCCATTTTATTGATTCTCTAAAAACTTTTGTTGACAGCACAATAACTATTTTGATGTTGTTAAATGACGTAACGATGCGTCTTAACAAGTGCCAAACTCAACTCGGTATTATATGATGCTCTGTGACACAACTTTTCGAATGGGCAACAACACATCGAGAGTAGGGACAACTCATTCATACTTAGTTCGGGCCTCGAACTAATCTTATGTCCGTAGGTGCTAGTCAGTGGGCCGAAACTACGGGTTTCGTGCACCCCGACCCCGTTGCAAACTTAACAAAGGAGTTTTTATATTTCTAATGTTAAGTTTTTTTTTAATAATTCTAACTGCTGTACTGAGCCTATAGATGGTGCTTTGAGTTGGCCACCAAGCACAGGCTCGCAGCTGTCACGCGAGTTTACTGTCCAGAATTTGATCCTTATTAGCGGCACTATTGAATGGTGTAACAATACAGTGTGTTTTTTTTTCAGAAATCACTGGGTTCGATTCCTGGTTAGGAAAATGGGTTTTTCGAAAATCTAATGATGTAGTATTAGTTTTCATCAAAATAATAAAAAATATGTTTATTTTTTCACCACAAACATTACAGTGAACAGGAAGTAGTAATTGTAATACACAGGGTAAATATTCGTGAGAGACTGGGGTGCCCGGAATAGGTATCCAAACCTGTGTTACGGGTCACCAGGCCCCCCTTAGATTTACAGGTATAAAACTAATTTAGATTAATAACTAACAACTCATGCGTGATGATTTTACTTAAATACTAGGTACAGCTTGGCAAAAAAGAGTCTGACGCGGTGACAGTTGGAACTAATATCGATGATTGTGGTTACTTGTCAACTGCTAGTACATTCTGTGTCAACAGTGCGTATATCCTAGTGGTTTTTCATAGATTTTTAAAAATTATCAACTTTCCTTGCGTAATTAACTATTTAAAATGAATAAAACTATTCGAAGCAGTGGCAGTGGCGACCTCATTTATTCCACACTCTTTTTTGCCAAGCTGTACCTACAGAATGTTGTAAAATCGCGCTCGAGACTCCTTTGAGTATTTTTCGCTATTCCTCATAGTTTCGGGTTTGGCCATCCACGCCTACTTGGAAAATTCACCCTGTTATATATTTGTAATCTCTTTTTAATTTCCTTCATTTTGATATCCTACATAAATAGATTTGGTTGAAAAAAAAAATTAAAGACTAACAATTTAGCGCCAAAAATCCGCCATTTTGTTTTTTTTTAAACACCATACTTATCTATGGACACTTGGGATTTTAAGACGAATGTAATGATACCTTAATTGTGGAAATCCATCCAGCTGTTTGGAAGATACCTACGAGGTTATAGAGTTTACAAACATGTAGAAACACACATGCCGCAAATTATCAAAAAAAACCTATGAGCATCTTCTTTTTCGTGTGTTTAGTGCCAAACGTGACTTGACTTTACATGCCGTCGAGAAATATCTCTCAGGGAAGTTTGGTTTCCTCACGATGTTTTCCTTCACTAAAGCTAGTGATAATTATGCAAAACGCACATGGTGCGTTCCTTGGGTTCGAACTCATGACCTATGAGCATGTGAAAATTATGGAGAATAGAAAAAGTACAGGATGTATTAGCAAGTGAAGTGAGCTGGAAATTTTAGCACCAGTCCTTTTGTTAATTTATACAGAAATGAGAATAGGAGGGAAAATTTTAGCATTAGGTACGCCTCGGTTAGGTTGATTTATTTATAGTTGTCGGAGATTTCGAGGGGTTAAATCCCCTTGCCCTTGAGATAGGTAGACGGATTTTCAAGTTTTAAGATGAAGAGAATGCATTGAGCAAGCGAAGCGAGCCGAACCTCTATTTTTTTTCAACCACTGAGTTTAGAAACATGATCACGGTCGACCTAGGCCCAGCCCAGGGTAGAGGAGGCACGGCTCCCTGTCATTTCGGGCGACGCAGGTATTCTCGGGGCATGGTTGTTTCGGGAAGTACCTGTGTCGCATAAACAGGGAGCCGGACGCTCGGTGTCATCACTGCGTCCATTGTCTGGAGGACACGGCGCGGCATACGCTGGCAGAGTGTGCCGCATGGGAGGAGCCGCGCCGTGCCCTCGTGACAGTAGTGGGAACCGACCTGTCGCTGCCGGCCGTCGCTCGCGCGATGGTCGGGAGCACAGAGTCGTGGGATGCGGTGATCTTCTGTGAAACGGTCATCTCACAGAAGGAGGCTGCGGAGAGGTTGAGGGAGGTCGAGACCACTCTCCCGATCCGCAGCAGACGTACCGGGCGTCGGCGGAGGGTGGACAACGCCCTCTTCCAGCCCCCCTAAATGGGTCCAGAGGGACGGCGGACTTGGGGACGTCCGCCGCCCCGCTGTATAACTGGGCCCGAGGCGGTGGCGCGTAGTGTTCCGCGCGCCCCCCTATTGGTGTTGCGGGGGGAGGACACCTCACTCCCCCCGCAGACTTGAGGAGGCCCGCGGAAGCGGGCCGGCACTAGCCGGGGATCGTGGAAGGCGCACTAGTTCCCATGATCCCCGATGCAAGTGTGGGAAGGGAACACCGGGGTGGTTTTTAGTCGGTTAGAGTCCGACAGACCCCGACATCCGTGTGGATTTTCCACCCCGGGATCAAAAAAAAAAGGCCCAGCCCAGGGTGGGGTGCTTTGACGCCAGACCATGACCCCCCTCCCATCTGGATTCGCTCTTGGTACTAATAGAATGCGAGAGAAGAGAGCTTCAAAATTCAAAATTGAAGCAGCCAGCCTCCGCCCCATGTATTATGTTCTTTTTGTTCATTCATATATAGACGAGAATCAAAATAACTCAAAAGGGCCGAGCTCTCTAATGCTTCCTGCATTAGCGAGCTCGGAAATTTTGCATTCTGCCTTGGAAAGGTTAACTCACTGTTTAATAGTTCAACAAGAGGAACTCTTTCCCCGTTTCCTCTTGTTGAACTATTAAACAGGGAGTTAATAAGTTATATCCGAAAATTGCAATTATCAGAAGGTTTGTCAATTTGGCGAGTACGATTTTGGGAGGGTCTTGACCCTTGTGACCCCTCGACTGAGACTTTACGGCGTAAATATTTTTTGAATATTCAAATTGTGTTTATAAATAGAATATCATAGATATTTTAGATATACATGATTATTTAAAATAAATATTTACTATAATGAACTAATTACATGTATATAACAACACAACAACAACACACAACACGCAACACGTACATAACAACAGAGAATCGAGGAGCCCCGCGCAGCGGGGATCCGTCGACCTGCTGACGGAAACGCTAACCCTAGACGGTCGACGTCAGGGGCACCCCGAGGTTCGGTTAGTTAGGTTCCTGTAAACCTTGCAGACAGAAATAGGAGCCCCGCGCAGCGCGGATCCGTCGACCTGTGTTTCGGCATATTAGATAATGACACGGCATTTATACATTTTGCCTTCGGCATTTTTCATAACAGCGAGCGTTTATAAATTGCCGATGCCGTATGTAAATGGCGAAATCATACAAAATGCCTGCGACATATCTTTATATACAATAATTCTTCTGTGAGTGTGTATGTCACTGAACTTCTCTCAAACGACTGGACCGATTTTGATGAAATTTTTTGTGTGTGTTCAAGGGGATCTGGGAATGGTTTAGATTCACAAAAAAATTAGGGTAGGTAGGGTAGGTAGGGTAGGTAGGGTAGATAGGGTAGGTAGGGTAGTAGGTAGGAAAACATGCATTGCAACGCATGCACAGCTAGTATATTCTAAATTCAAAAAACCAAGGTTACCGATGTAGCCCGAAGAATTGCCAAACTTAAGTGGCAGTGGGTAGGGCACTTAGCTCGCAGAACGGATAGCCGATAAGGCCGAAAATTTCTGGAGTGGCGACCGCGAACCGGAAGACGTTGCGTTGGCCGTTGAAGGCCTCCCACTAGGTGGACCGATGCCCTGGTGAAGGTTGCGGGGATCAGCTGTGTGCGAGACACACGGGACCGGTCAATGTGGTGACACTTGGGGGAGGCCATGTACAGCAGACAACGTCTTTCGGCTGAAATGATGATGATGATGATGATGATGATGATGAATGATGAATGAAATTAAAAAATATTTGTTTTTTTTTTTTATTTTTCATGTTAGGCTGTTTAGCGGCTTCATATCTTTGCTTCTCCTTCAACCTGGCGAAAGCAAAGTGCGCAAAAAAGAGCTAATTAAATCATAGTTTCCTAATAATTCATGACAAAAATATGTTTCGTACTTTTATTTTCTTTCTTCGAAAGTTTATTGATAAGCGTCATTTGATACACGTAGGCATTTGTTACTGCAGTTCTCGGCTCCATAACAACCTCGCCTGCGGCTCGGTTGTGAATTCCGCCTCGCATGCAATAATAAAGTTTCCCCACTTATTCAAAATGTACTATTTTTGTTAGAGATTCCGCAAAGTAAAAAACTTTGCTCTTTGACAGTGGCCCGAAATTCTAACCACCAGTCTTACCAAGGGATATCGTATTACCCAGCACTAACTGGGTTGTGGAGGTCAGATAGGCAGTCACTCTACCTATTGTAAGAACGTACTACTGTTTTTTTTCTCAAATTTTTGTTTTGTTTGGTTGTTAATGAATAAGGACTTTTTACGATGACTTTTAGAGCTTTAGTTATTCGAGATGACATGGCTACGGTGTTCAGTTTTTAGTGGTAGCGTGCATTATTTGTTGAGTGTTTCGAATAGGTGAATTAGAGATTTAGTTATTCGAGATCGCATGGCTACGGCGTTAAGTTTTTCGTGGTAGCGTGCGCGGAAGAAGCACCGGGCGTCGGGGGCCACGCCGTGATGGCTCTCGGCCACCGTAGGCGCGGGCCTGTGGACGGTGAGTAATGGGCTAGCTCGCCGTCCGTCCGTCGTATGACGACAGGCCGTGTCGACGGCGCGTTCGTGTTCCACGCGCGCCTCAAAGAGATGTCAGCAAACGGGAGGGGCCCGCAAGGGCCGATGCCTGCCAGGGCTGTGGGACTGTTCGAAAGAGATACCGCGGCCCTGGAACATAAAGGGCCAAAGAAGGAACATGGGTGGTTTTTAGTCAGTAAGAGTCTGACACTCCCTTCCGCTCCGCCCAGAGCGGGAGGGGTCATGTGATGATTTCCCACCCTCCAAAAAAAAAGCGTGCATTCGTTGTTAAGTTTTTCGTGGTAGCGTGCATTCGTTGTTAAGTTTTTCGTGGTAGCGTGCATTCGTTGTTAAGTGTTTCGTGGTAGCGTGCATTCACAAGAACTTCTTCTAATATTATACCTTATTCATTCCTTACTTTATTCATTCTTGTACCTCCACACATCATCATCAACCTCATCAACATTCTCATCTCTGCTAGATGCAATCGTTTTTCATCCATCTTCTCACTACTCTACTAGCGACCACTAGGACCCAGATTCAAATTTAAATTCAAAATCATGTATATCAATCCATTTATGATCATACCACCAACCCACCAACCAACCAGGATAGATGCCCCACTTTTTGAAAAAGCCTCCTAATTTTCAAACTGTACGTTTTTCATGAAGAATTTCCATGAATGTAATTAGTTTGATCTTTGTACTAGCAATACGACTCGTTTTTGTTGATCTAACATTATTTGATTCTGCATAAATTCAGTTTTTGCAAACCCTTTTTTGTGAGTATAGATGCCTACCTTTATGGATAGATGCCTCACTATGAAAATGCTAAGGAGGATAGATGCCTGTGAATCTGTGATGTAGGATAGACGCCCTATAGATTAAAATAAGTGCAATACATAGTTTTGATATGTTTTATTTGTAATCTTTAGGTAATAGTATTAACGGTACTCTTAAAAATGATTAATTAAACTTAAACATTTGTTTAACAAAAAATAACTTCTAAATTTTAATGTGCATAATCGTAACTAATTGAACATAATAGGTATGGCAGGCAAGATACCAATTTTTAAAATTTTCAAAAAACAACCACAATTAAATGTTGTCCTTATTTTAGGTTGAATTGGAAAGTGCTTTCAGTTTGCCACATCTTGAGCAATAATTTCTAAAAGTGTACATACTTCGTGCAGCCACTTCTGGCATGATATGCACCGAATCCAATCAGATTTTGACTTCGTATTTTGATAGTTATCAAAGCATTCTATGCAATAATAAATTTTTTATCAAAATAAAAATAATCATTTTAAAAATATGCTAACATGCATACAGCGTATGGGGGATAGACGCCCCTAAGGGGCACCTATACTGCAAAAAATCGGGGCGACTATCCTTTTTGCTATGGTTAGATGCCCTTTTATTTTTTGACGTATCTAAATACAAAAGTGCAATTATTATTATGTAGTTATAAAGTTAACTAACCAATGTATGGATATAATTAAAATAGAACAGAATTTATTACTAGATAAAAAGATATGTAACAGTAAATTCTTACGTTTGAAACTTTGAAACGTTCGTCCTGTTCGTCGCGGAGATGATCGCATGCACCAGCTAAACACGTCAATCCCGTGCGATGGTCTGCAGGGCACATAGGTGTGGGGCACGTGCGCTCTATTTTTAGACTAGTAATTAATCTGTGTTGCGATTTTGGGAAGTTAGGTTTTTAGAAAATGGGGCACCTATCCAACTGCGGCATCTATCCGGGTTTTACCCTATTATAAAAATTAAAATTTCTGGGTATATGATCCCCACAGGCTGGCTGTGTACAGGGGCGTGCAAAACGCTCTAAAAAGAGTTATTTTGACGGCCCCCGAGCACCGAAAAAATTTGAGGGCGATCATATTGGCGGAGGGTCACTGTCCCTCAGGTGACGATATGCCCGAGATAATTAAACCGTTTAATTTAATAGGTGGAACAGAATCCGCGTAGCTTTGACCGCTGGCCCGAAGGACCATGCATTCACTTTTCTTTGCGTTAAAGAGCAAACCGTGAGCCATTATCCAAATGATTGTCGTCCAAACAAAAGTATAAAGATTTGAAAGAAACACTGAAAAATTTACTCGCTTAGAAGCGTGCAAGTAATGGTATTCTGGAGTCCATGGTATTCTTAAGATTGCTAAATATGTTATTCACTATCCAGGTTTTCAATCACTAGCACTTCGCCCGCGACTTCGTCCGCAAAAATTGTGATAACTCGGCTAATATGCATGATATAAAAATAAAATTTATAGCCTATGTATAATAATGTAGCTTTCTGCCAGGCAAAGAATTTATAGAATTTGGATCATTCGTTCCGGAGATCATTTACATCCTTCAGCATTTACTTGACATGACAGTAGATGCGTCAATTATTGTGTCAGCCGCCACGGGGCGGCGCGGCGTCTTTCTGTGGCAAATATACTTCATTGATATTTATCAATCTGGTTCTTATTGTAAAATACGGGGATGGTTTTTCCATCTACAAGCACCAGGGCGGCCTTGAATATAAGAAGAAGGTTGTTCGTAGTCGGTATTGATGAATGAATGATGTGTCACGTGACATATTGTATCTACGAGTAAGTAAGTAGGTACTGTGCGTAGTTATCTTTTGTTGTGAGTCCTACCTTCAATGTATCTGGAGGAAATTACCCACAAATCGACGAATAAAAGAAAAACAAAATTAAAAAGGTAAGGGAAGGGGAAAAATGAGGAACTTTTTTCGAGGATGGGATCACATTACGTCATAGACATGGCGAATTTTTACTAAAGCGAGCAGCAGTTTTGTAAGGGATGACTATGGAATATTAATTAATAAAATAGTACATAGTAATTTGTAAAACTGGATAAAACTACTGGTCGCCTCGCTTGTTCAGGGTCGTACCATATATTTTTATCAATTCCTCGGCTTTGTTCCTAATTACTACTATAACCCACAGATGGCGTTAGGTGTTCCAAAGTAAAACCGAATCATGATACCATCATGTGCCGGTCGGATCGGATCGTGGATCGGATCTTTGAGACACTAGCACGTGCGCGCGATGTAAAGACGTAACGTAAAAGAACGATTTTTGAATCTGTTTCGTAAATTGCACTAAACTAGACCGAAACATACGGATATCGGAACCAGTATGAACAGTAATGGCTGATTTACATTTGCGTTAGTTAAGTGAAGTAAACCTTAATCTTGCAAGTTGAGTTCCTAAGCGTCTCGTAACACTTTACATTACACTAGTGCGAGGTTTGTCCATCGCGTAAATAAGGTCTCAGAGATTCAAGTTCATAAGCTCTTAAGAAAAAATAAATAAGTAGGATTGAAGAACAAAGAGGAATGGCAACTTTTTAGCTGAGACTAAAACTGAACGACAAGAGATATTATACCAAAAATAGCCAAAATTTTGCTACATCATATATTTTTCAAATAAGTACTCAATCACAGATACTTGATAATATATATTTTGTACGGGAACACGAATCTATTGCCATAAACGAAGCCCAAATCCAGACCCCGCGGATAGGTACTGATTACCCTAGTAGTGAATATTGAATCAGAAACTTGCTTTAATAAAATCAGCTATTTATTTAATCTGACTTTACAAACACACACCACACACCACATTGTGATTGTATAATGTGTATGTATTGGTGCTATGATGATGGTACCTTGTTGGTAGCAGCCTGGACAAAAGCTCTCTGTTTTGAGGGAGGTAGGTAGTTTTGAAAAAGTTTTCTACTGATTTTTCTAGTAACCCATTAAACAATAAACAGTGACGTCAGAGTCAAAAGGAAAATTTGTCTACAAATTCAATGTTTATCCTGAAGTTTAGGCCATGATTAGAGCATTATTTGAAAATTAAGCTCTCAAATGAGTGCAAAAATAAATAGATAAGGATAAAAAAATAAGTTTTCTGTCACATAACCTAAAAAATATCTAGAGTTATTTTTCTCATTTGTCCCAAAGTTGGTTGAAATAAATATACTTTATTAACAAAACCAAATATCAGGCACTAGCTTATGCTCGCAGTTTCACCCGCGTGGAGCTAGGTAATTGACCCATTGGGACATGTTGTTAGTTACTCTTTGACGCAAAAACTCCTGAACGGATTTGGATCAATTTTGGCACAAAAATAGTTTTAACACGGATAACTTGCAATATAAATAAACCAAACAACACTTAGCCCGACCTGAAAATCGAACCAAGGACCTGCTTACGACCACTGAGACACAAGGCACGTAATCAAAACGGCCACATAAAACATGGAAAATATTTATTTTCTATTTGCCGATATTTTACAACCTTCATAAGTTATTATAAGAGTTCTAAGAAAAATATAATGAGAACCCATCTTTTTAAGCCGACCGTAGTACCCACCCCCTAGGCTCTCTTTAAAGAGAAACCGACTGATGGTATTAAAAACATCTATAAATAAGGTCCCATTAAATGAGATAGACAAATTTTAACACAGTGTTCTGTAAGTCTAACCAAAGATATCCAAGCAAAAGCAAAAGCTGTAAAAAAATCCAAAAGCTTTCTGGACGTTTGTTAAAAGCAAGCTGCGACGGCGAGAGCTGGCTCATTTCCTAGTGAGATGTTCTACCGCGAGACCTCTGTGAACGCAGGGCAAGATATTAGCAACCTCTTCGCTAGCTATTTCCAATCCACCTTTTTAGAACCTGAAACAACAACGGCTGATGATGAATGTACTTCCAGTGAGCGATGTAGTAATACTGCTATGTCTATCAGCACAGTTGACATAAACCACTCACGTGTATTGAAGTTGCTCAAATCCTTTGACGTAACTAAATCAGGTAGACCAGATCTTATACCTCCATTGTTCATTGTTACTTGTGCTGATACGAGTAGTCTTGCTGAACCCATCACTATCCTATTCAGGCGTTCTCTTTCTGAAGGTAAAGTTCCAAGGATTTGGAAGTCTGCTTTCGTCACTCCCGTCTTTAAAAAAGGCGATAAAGCAAATATTGAAAACTACCGTCCCATTCTAAAATCTGCCTCTTTTCTAAAGTTCTCGAACGTATAGTTTACACTGATATCTACGCGGCTTTTAAGACTATTCTTGGTGATGAACAGCACGGTTTTGTTAGGAACCGCTCGACCACGTCTAACTTACTTCTGTCACAGGAATTTATTACGAACGGCATGGCACAGCGTCAAGTTTACGATTACAGCAAATGCTTCGACCGTGTTGATCATCGCATGCTACTAAAAAAGCTGTTTCTCGCCGGAATTCACGGAGACTTATACCGATGGTTCGCATCCTATATAGAGAACAGAACGCACGCCGTCGTGCTTCAAGGCTACACCTCTTGTTGGAGTTCTGTCCCTTCAGGAGTGCCTCAAGGTTCCATTCTGGGTCCTTTATTATTCATACTGCATCATTCTTATATTCTTCTCTATGCTGACGACATGAAAATTCACAAAGTTGTAAGAGACATGTCTGATGCATATCAATTGCAAGACGACCTGCACAGATTTGAGATAATTATATTGCAAACGTAACAAACTCCAATTAAATGTCTCTAAATGTTTCGTCCTAACATTCTCACGACGTACGTGTTTGATCAATTTTAATTACAATAATATCAATAATGAATTAATTAGCAGGCTAAATAGCATAAGAGATATGGGGGTGATCGTAGACAACAAGCTTCTGTTTGATCAACATGTGAATAGTATAGTTCCAAAGGCATCAAAGGCTCTAGGATTTATACTACGCATCACAGCCTGTTTCCGATCTCTTATACCGGTTCAAATTTTGTATTGTTCTTTCGTACATATAAAAAGTACATGTAAATATAGCTATTTAGAATACGCATCTCAAGTTTGAAACCCGTAGTATGAGATTTATAAGATCCGTCCGTAAAATTTCTACGTTACCTAGATTATAGAGCACAGCAATACTCAGTTGACTTCGACTATGAGCACCGCTGTAAACGGTACGACTTCCTTCCTCTGGAGATGAGCCGTCATATTGGAGACATAACTCTGCTTATGGGTGTGGCAAATGGCCATATTGACTGTCCTGAACTTGTTGCAAATTTATCATTACGCACAAACCTAATGGGATTACGTCAGCGACCAATATTAAGTGTACCTTTCACAACGACCAATTATGTGAAAAATGTTTTTTCAATAAGGACTGCACTTGTTTTTAATAGACTTTCCTTAGGGACCTTGATATTGACTTGTCCTGCACCAGTGTTGGCGTCCTTGCAAGCGCAAATTGCACAGAACTTTTTCGATAATTAACTAACTTCTCTCGTTAGTAATTAATTGTCGTCTGTACTTTTTGCTATCGATATATTATATGTATTTTTTGAAGTGAAAACTTCTTTAGCGGCGTTGAGCACTTTTTCTGTAATGGGTATAAAATCTTAAACTCGCGTCAGGACACGTGACCCTGATCGAAAAAGCGTAAGACAAATTTTCTCATTCGATTTTGAACTTAACCTTCAACATTTTATGGTTTAAAATCATTTAAAGAAATTTTTAAATGTTTCCAATCAACTTTGAACCTAATGCTTTAGGGATAAAGCTGACAAAAATCTATTAAATAAATTGCCACCCACCGCGCGCCGGCGCAGCGCCGCGAAACCTAGTCCTCTGGCTATCTTCATCGTCCTTAAGATTGTGATAGAACCGTGGTCTTTGGGGGATTCGCACCGTGCTAACTACGAAGGCAATTTACGTGCTATTTACAAACGTTACGTACCTGTAGGTATGTTAGTGTAGCTAAAATTCCGTATTTCCTTGCAATTTTATTGATTGACGCATAATGACAAGAGATTCTAAAATCAATAAGACAGTGTTGTCTTTGAGTTTGCAGCTTTCTTAGTATCTAGTAGCTATTAAAAGTACTTGTGAAGGCTTTTAAGATGCAAGCACAATCATGATAATAAAATAAAAAAGGAAATCGTTCAATCGCAATAAGTACCTTCCGAGTATTAAATTGCTAAACATTTTCACTAAGGCGTTTGTTGTTTGGTAAAATAAAGTTCAGTTTATTTAAAAACCTGCTTTAAAAATGATTTGATTACAAGTATTTACAAGTAAGTTAAAAATCACGAGTGTTATTGGTATAGGAAACCGATAAATTCTCAGCTAATTCTGTAGTAAGATCGAATGTGACGTTCCTGCTTACGTGCTTACTAAGCGCCTGTGAAAAGATGTATCGTACACATTTTTATGTGCGACAGATTACTTCCACACTTTTAATTACAAATTCTTTAGGCAGGATTCAATGATAACATAACATCCTGTAATCCCCGAAGGCTCAGGCAGGGGTGCACCGAATAGTACACCCTGTTCTTTATACTGATAAAGCAATTGGTGCAAAATTATTCCCTAACCATTCCAAAATATCAAACATGCTCAACGTTAATAATCAAGTTTTCACTTCTGCCGGCACTCCCGGAGTGCAACCCGTCTTTTTTTTTTCTAAGTGTGGAGGCTTGTAATTAGCGATTTGAAAATATTACACTTTTTACATCAATTTTTTTGTTAGTCTGTAAGCCTTTTTCAAAATAAAATAAATAAATTAATTAAAAATCACTACTTATAGTGACTTTATTTTGCCCTAAAATAATAAATTGCCGGCACTCTAGAATAAACTCATCCACAAAACGTTCAAAACGAAATCACTTTAATCTTTTGGTTAGACGTACTGAACGCTATGTTAAAAGTCGTTCTATTTTAATGGGACCTTATATATAAAACAGAGTCGGGTTAGTTACACCATTTAACTCTACAACGGCTGGCCCCATTTTAATGATCTCTGATTTTTTGGACTCGCCTCCGCCCCGAGTAGCAGAATAACTATTAAAATATCTGAAAAGTTATACGGCATGTAAAGGAGAATGAGCCTCGAAGTATGGGCATGCCCCAAGGTCCAATAGCCATAAGATATACATAATTGAAAAGGCCTTTTTTAGGAGAACCTTGGCTACTAACACTACGATTGGCAATTAGCAGCCCGTTCGGAGTTATTGAGCTAAATAGGTAACTAGTTGGACAACGAAGTTAAGATTTTGTAGGCAACCTGTTAAGGTTTTCTGGATAATCAATAGTAATAACATATAATCCTTTGCATAGGGCTTTTCAAGGAGAACGTTTGCCAGTAACACGACATTCGCCAATTCGTAGTTCGTTCGGAGTTATTGACCTACGTGTGTGTCTAATTGGGCACCGAAGTTAAGATTTTCTGGTTAACCCATAGCAATAAGATATACACCATTAGGAAGAGCTTTTAATGAGAACATTTGCTACTATACAACTTTTGCTAATTCGTAGTCTGTTCGGTTTTATTGATGTAATTAGGTAGTTGATTGGGCGCCGAACTGACTCCGACTGGCTCCTCTCTGACTCTGAATCGAGAAAAGTTGTCAAAGCAACTAACACCTTTCTTGTTGAGATCAATCCATTAATTCATATATTAACGCTATTGGGCGTTGGGGTAGTATTAAAGATCTATCCAAGCTACTGTTACTGTAAGGATTTGTTCCTAAAATAGCATTTAAGATGTTAATACTTTGAAAAGGACGTTTGTAGCCTTTGTAGGCTTATAATTTGATGTTTGAAACGTACTTACAGTATCAATGAAAGTGAATAAATAGACGAAATAACAGTATTTAATTCAACTTAATTTCTCACATTTAGAGTTCTGTAGTTCCTCTCTGACTCTGAATCGAGAGAAGTCGCTATAACAAGAAATGTTCTCTTATAGATATCTTCCCTTCCCTTATCCCTTGGTAATTCTAACTAATATCATAAAGCAAATTGGCAAAAGCTTTCATTGATTTATATCTTAACGTTATTTGACGCAAGGGCAATTTTGCCCATTCTCCAGTTATTCCGATTAATGAACTTACAGGGCTGTACTTATTGATGACTTTAATGATTATAATTCTGTAAATTTACACTTACTACGGCCGTGGATCATAGTATGTTCAACATACATCCTGGCACTGACCTGTAAAGTGCAAAAAACGGAAGAAAATTTTCAACCGCTTCAACCTTAACAAGACCATATGTATATGGTCCAGGCAGAAGCAAAGGTGTCTTGTTCTCCATCGGAGATCCTTGACCAACCAAATGTACTGAGGCAGCCATCGTGTAAGTAGTAGTGGACAGACAACACGCAACTTTACCAAAGAAAATGTCACAAAGAATCTCAAAAAGACGACAATGTGGTGTCGCAAAATTCAAAAGTGATTTTAATAGTGTTATTATACCTACTGTATAACATTGTCTCTGCAGAAAATGTCTAATTTAAGGCATTAAGTCCGCCTTATTACAGTTTTTACTTGTGCATAAAGTTTTAATAAATAAATACTTAGTTTCTCGTGAACAAAGGTTTCTACTTTGAGATAAGTACAGAAGTATAGTATAGTACAGAAGGAGAAAATCACTTTTAAAAGCTATAATAATTATTAGTGCTTGAATACTTAAACTACATCTACTTATTAAGTGCTTACTTACTTACTGAATCTGTCGGCCGAAGTCAGCACGGAACGGAAACACGTGCGCACCAAACAACCACCGAAAATTCACTGAGTAGTGCTTCCATAAAATTTTCCACATAGGTACATAAAATACAAGCAGAAATTCAAAAGAAAACAAAAAAATAGAAATGGAAAAATGGAATGGAATCAAGCGAAACATATTGTATGTCTGATTCTAGAAAATATTAATATAAGTGTTGTCCTAATTAGGTAGCTTTTCTGAGTATTGTTATTGTACCTAAAAGGTTCTTTAGTTGAGATTTCTCACAAATGATGACTGACTATACTATGAATTGCTTGTTATTCCAATTTCAAATAGATTGTTAAGACTTCGAGTTGAATTTCCTGGAAATTGTAAGTAAGGAGCATGTAAAAAAAGTATTTTTATATTCTGAGGAGCAGTCTCGAGCACAAGGTACTTATGTCAACACTTAGACTAAGAACACATCAAAAGGTATTTTCTAGTGAAATATAATTTTCACCTTTGAGAAGAGCCTTATTGTACAACTTAATATATTGTGTTCCAATATAAAAAATAACAAATTACTGGAGATCATTACAATCGATACAATAGGGAAACAAGTGCGAGTCGGACTCGCCCACGAAGGGTTCCGTACCATTATCTTTAAAAACGGCAAAAAAACGTCATGTCTGATGTATGGGAGCTCCTCTTAATTATTTTTTCTGTTTTTTAGTATTTGTTTTTATAGCGGCAACAGAAATACATCATCTGTGAAAATTACAACTGTTTAACTATCACGGTTCTTAAGATACAGCCTGGTGACAGATAGACCGACAGACAGATAGACAAAATGCTATTGAAAAGTGAAATCGTATTCACATGTTAACTGGTGGTCGTGACTGTAACCTACAACGTTAACATAACATCACGTCTGTAACCTCCAAAAGGTTAGGCAGAGGTGTACCTAATAGCACACCCAAATTTCACCAATTATGTTAAATTCTGTTCAGGGCCTATTGCCAGTCGCTGTACACGTGCGCTCTGTGGGTCAGTTATACACAGGGCTCGTACAGTGCTCTACGAGTCCAGTATAATAACGCGTTCCGGGTATTGCTGGGGTTGCCGCGCTTCTGTAGCGCGTCGGGGATGTTCGCGGATGCACGCGTTCCGGATTTTGGCTCGCTGCTGCGCCTGCGAATCGCATCACTGATGCGTCGGATGCGCGACAGCCCCAACAGCCTCGTGGCTACTGTAGCAGGCAGGGTGGATGGCAGAATAATGTGTCACTGGATGGCGGCACACAGGCCGTCTTTCAGATATATGTTATAATGCTAGTTTGTGTAACGTGTTTTAGATAGAAATTATTATAATAAGGATTAAGTACTAACATAGGCTAAGTTATATTGTTACTAACACAGTGGACCTCTCTGTAGTCTTATAAATAAATAAATTATTATAAAGTCCCATGTAGTAGGGGGCGAGCCTATCGCCATCAACCAGGCACAGATCCAGACTCCGTATTGCTCAGAAGTCGTGCTTGCGACCACTGCACCAAAGCTCAAAGGGGCAGTAATTAAATGCTAATGTAATAATTGTAATATTAGAAAGGATTTAATGCTGCCATTAAACGTTAGAGTGACGTCAGTAGTTCTGATGGTTTGTATGGGACTTTAGGATAGATACTGTTTATCCCGGTAGTAGGTACTTTCCTGTAAAATATCACCGACTTCCACGTGGGCCAAGCCTGAGTACTACATACCTATTAATACCTTTCTACGCAAATCATAACCAACATCATGGATTCTTAAGGTGCATCCACCCACACCTACATTAGTTTTGTGGAGTTACGTTTGTAAGTGTTAAGAGTCAACACAACAACAGATAACATAAAAAAACATTTATGCAAAGTAAAGAAGAATAAAGAAAGTAAAGTTATTTTCCGATTTTTAGCGTTCTTCTTTTTAGTTGAAACATTCCACAAGATGTAACACACAACAGTAACCAGAAGATGCAACATAGATCAAGAAGAAAAAATACATATTATAGAAGCTAAATTCATATACTACCAAAGCAAAGTAATTACAATTTACATGGGACCACCTCGCGAGCTTCGTCCACCAAATAAAAAAGGATCACGTAAATCGGTCCATAATTAACGGAGTTAACATACATAAACAAAAAACAGAAAAAAAGTAAATACCAAAATCCAGAAATATTACAGAAAGCTACCTACTTAATTTTAAAGATTAAGGCGCCACGAAAAATAACTTCGGTGTGTACGCATAACGCACCTGTACTTATTCCGATGCAAATGCAAAAAAAAAATTATGATGATTAAAATGTTTTAAATTTGGACAACGTTATTTCCCAGGCTGACCGGATGCGGCTTAATACCAGTATTTTACAAAGAGCGACTGCCTATCTGACCTCCACAACTCAGTTACTGGGTTATACGATACCCCCTGTTAAGACTGGTTATAACATCGACTGTCAAAGGTCTTCAAATGACAGCCGGAACCAACGGCTTAACGTACTTTCCGAGACACGGAGGAAACTCGGTATGTAATGGATCGTCACCCATCCACGGACCAACAGACCTTGACAAGTGCCACTTAAACTTGAAGATGCCACGAGCTCCTTACCAAGGTGACATAAAATATAATTTTGTTATCCGTTGTTAAACACTACTAATACCTGGGTGTGGATACAACATTATCGTACGTCACCATCAGCATTATAAGTCCAAGAGAATATTAACTGGTGCACCTGGACCTTCTCCCAGCATCTCCACAACGATCGACACTGTTTTGTGCTCTGCATCCAGTAGATTCTCTTGATATGTACTTTTCATTGAAATTCTACCTGCTGAGTTCAAACAATATAATTTATATACTTAATTAACTACTTAGTGAAATCAAATCAAGCATCATTTTTATCATTACTTGTTTTTCTTAGTAACTTTGATTGACGGGTTAAAAGTTGAGGTGAGATGTAACAGGAAGAAGTCCAGACTTGGGGCAGCTACTAAGTTGCTACTATTTGCAGTTAGCAGAATAATATCTAGATAACTAGAAAAGGTTCTGGAGTGGTCAAAGTACCTACAACTGCCAACATTCATGCTGAACTGTCAAACTGTACCGAAGTCTATTGTAGTCACACAGATACCTTCTCCATCATAATATTTCAAACACATATTTTTGGGGCATTGTCTGTGTAGCTAGTCATCAACTAAAATCTAATTAGTGATTATTTCAGTGAATACACGCAACGAACATTTTGGAAATGATTTTAAGCTTCCTAGTTTGTTCAAATAATTTTGAATGGTTTCTGACTTTCTGCGTATCGCTTTCATACCTATTTTGTAGTTGATTTAATTTAATTTTATTTATTGAGGGATAATAAACAACTACAACATAATATATAAAACAAAAGATTAACAAAACTAAGTAGTAATGTTGCAGTCCACTGCATTATCCACAGATAAAACATATTTAAAGATCAGTGGTTGCCACTAGATGGGCATTACCAAAATTAACAAATGTTTTGAATGTATGTAATGTTTGTTTGTTGTGTGTTTTGTTAATGTAGGCGTTTTGGGAATTTTATCGATTTCAGGCTTTTAGGAATAAATTTGTAATATGAGTAGGTATACCGTATACTATGGCGATATGGCATACTGTACTTTATATTTCTATAACATCAATATTGGTTTTTTCTAAAGATGAACCTATGACGACTCTGCACAGGCCAAGCAATTTAAGTCTGCCGACAAACTGACAGAATGAACCGTTAATATAAACTTGTAATACAAGTTTATATTAACATTTTTCTTCTGTCAAACTAAATTTCTTCTTGAATAAATTAAAAATAAAAGAAATACAGGTCTAATCATCATCTGCTTAGCCTTTTTCCAACTATTTTTGGGTCGGCTTCCAGTCTAACCGGATCCAGGTGAATACCAGTAATTTACATGAAGCGACTGCCTATCTTCAAAATCAATATATTTTATTTCACACAGGCCAGTAGGCCTGCATGAGCACTTATAAAACGTCGACAAAAATCGCTCGCGTTAGGGTGGAGCACTTACAACGGTGCCGCGCACTCGGATCCGAGCAGCCGCCTCGTACACATAAATTGATCATTTTATATTTATAAATTGGCGACATCGGGTTGTTTTCATTAAAAAATGTGTAAAGGACGCGCCAGGGTTATCAATGTTTGTGACGTTTTGTTTCTTTTTGGATAATTACACCCAAATTAAAAAGAGTAACTATTGTGCATCAAATAGATACCATAGTGATAAGACGTAAAAAAAATACTTTGGGTCTTTATTTCAATATTGCGGGTACTTTATACTTTCGGACATCATAAATTGAGCCTCTCAAGATTCACCCTGGGAATTATTGGGATTCGAGGTCCCAACTTCAACAATGAGTTCCACACTGTTTTCGACCAAATCACAGAATTTCCCCTTCAGTAAAATACAACTTTCAGCATCGGTGTTCAACGTACATTGTCAATTTTTAACAGTGTCTTAACATAATGTCCCGAATCTGCTGCATTATAAAGGTGCACTCTCATATTCGCTGATAAGCTTAATTTTTTCACCTTTGACCATAAGCCTGAGACAGGCTTTGATTTCATCTACAGGTATGCCTCTCTGGATCACCGGTAGAGTTTTTCGGAAGTCACCAGCCAGTCAAACTACCATGACTCCCATAATTTCAGTACTGTCTCACACGTCCTGCAGAGTTCGGTTTAACGCCTCTTAAGCTTTCTTGTGGGACATCGTACTTTACAGTATATCGATCTCTTTAAATTTTTCTCTGAGGGACTCGCGAGGACCCATTTTATAGATCGCGTCGCGCGGACTGCCCGCTTTTGTAAAATGAAAATTGAGTCAACGTCTGCCGCCGATCCCCACAACAGAATGCCATAACACATAATACTGTGGAAATAAGCATAGTATTGCTAGCTGTGCTACATCAGTTAACTGCCTTATTTTCCTTACTGCATATGCAGCTGAGCTTAACCTACCCGAAGTTTTAATGTGCAGTCCCCACTGCAATTTTGAATCGAGAGTAATCCCTAGGAATACAGTTTCCGCTATAACATCAAGTTTTTTGCCGTCAAGAATTAAATTCATATCCCGTTGTGGTACATTTGGTAAAGAGAACTTTAGAAATTTTGTTTTGTTCGCATTCAGTAAAAGATCGTTAGCTGCGAACTATTTCGAGAGAACAGTTAGGCTTTCGTTGGCATGTAAGACATCCATATCCTTTCTATCTATTTAAAAAAATAGCGAAGTGTCATCAGCAAATAGAATTATATCCGATAATTTGGCCATCATGTAAGGGAGATCATTAATGTAAACAAAAAATAGGAAAGGCCCGAGAATTGAACCTTGGGGCACGCCCATCTTTACTAGAGACCCGGAGGACGTCGCCCCATTTACATTTCAACCTCCACAACCCAGTTAGTACTAGGTAATACGATACCCTTTGGTCAGACTGGTTGTCAGACTTTCGGGCCACTGACTGTCTGTAACGACTGTCAAAGTCCTAAAATAACAAAAAAAAACACGGGTCAAATCGATACTGAATATTTGCGGACCGTATAATAAGAGTCCGGTGTACGGAGCCGTGTCCGCAACTTGTCCATACCATTTTGACCGAACCTTGATGGATGTGGATGGTGATTAAGGATGCAAAAATAAAACGCACATGTTCCTTAATCTTATTTATTTTAATACTGTAACAAAACAACCACTTCTAATTATCTAAAATAGGTAGGCTGGTAGTTTATACCAAATATGTAGGAATGATATCCCATGATTATTACATTTTATATAGCCATGTAGCTAATAATTTTTATCTTTTTTGGGTACCTACTAAATAAAATTTCACATAAAAATATATGCTGTTACAAAATATTTTTTAGAGACAGAATTGACATTACTGTTTATTTAATTATATATTTCTAAAAGCGACAATATTTCGTTTAGTGAACCGTTTACTTAACATTAGAAGTCAAATTGATTTATCATTTTTTACAATTACTATTTAAACCCCAGAATGCTGTGACCATCAACTTGTGTAGCAATAAGTATGAAGAAAAGATGGAACTTTTAAATAGCTTCGTAGCACCTACACACAGAGTCGAGACAGCGGGGCAGATACATCACTAAGAAAACAATGATCATTAATTTAAAAGTCAGGGAAAACAATACCAACCAACTTTATAAGTCAAACACTTAATACCTATCAACCAATACTGAATGACTATCACACGATCATTTATAATATTTTCTTTATCTTAATTTTAGTCATTCGTATTTTTTTCATATATTCAATCGGTTAGTATCTAAATAAATATTCAGAATCAAACTTGTACGAGGAACAATAGGGTCGGTACAACTTAACAGTTTATCACGTATGTAAGATTTCGATATTTACGTAATTATTATTCATTATCAGATGAGTAACCCCTTTTTCATATCTTATTTGCTAGAAGTGTCAACTTCAATTTTGAGACAACGAAGGACGATAGAGAATAATATTTTTGTGACATAAAAATACAATTTAACAGTCTTTAGGTACATATAATGTATCTATTGAGATTTACCAACTTCGTCGCCTGAGTTTGTGTTTTTTCTAATATAACGTTAACGATATTGACGAAGATCTTAATATTGTACCTATAGGTACTTATAGATAAATGCTTCAGTTCATAATTTTTCAAAAAAAGCTCGATATGAATATTTATACTACATAAGCAGTTATATACTTACCTACATGTATTTTTTTTTTGGTAATGGAAATGCCATATTTATTATCACGAACAATGTTTTTACTATTAGACCCCAAAATTGTAATCCATTTTAAGGACAACTTGGCAATCAATAGCCAGGTTCCAAAGTCTGCTTACAACAATACATTAATATTGTCTATTTTCGAAACAATTTATATTCCTTTAGTCAAATTCCAATACCATAATGCCTTTTAGTTAACCTAAAGTTGTATCACATTTCGATAATGCACTAGACAAATTCTCACACATTTATATAAGTAGATTTATCTACACTTCGCTTAAAACTAAAATGGCTACAGAGTTTCGGGGCTAAATAAACGTAAGTAATAGGAATACACAACCTGCTTCGCAATTTTCAACTCAAATTGTAAATTAGATAGAAAACGCTAATCTCACAGAATACAAATTGAGCATCAAATACAGTAACTCAATTTCATTAAGAGAAGAATACAACTTTGCTATTCAAAATTAAAGTGGCGATAACCACTAATAGTATAAAAATACTAAAAGCGAATTAACATAACAATAATTCTTAGGTCAACGATTTTATCATAAAAACTTTAAATGAGTTATTTGTGCTGATTTACTTTCAGATAAAAGTATGGTGTGGCATTCACATGTAAAACACAATCGTTATTTAAAAAAGTTTTTATTAAAATGGAAGCCAAAGTCAATTAAATTAACCCACCGAAGCCATAATACTTATAAAAAAATCGGCGTTAGCCTAAATCATATCTATTGAGCCTTATTCTATGAAATGGTCATGCGCGTCTGTTCTTATTCCTCGCCTCGTATTATATCCAAAATGCTGACATAAGCTCCCGTTAAGAAACCAAGAATACCGAAACAAACTAAGAACATGTTCTTCCAGAGGACCCAGTTGAAACGGCCCAGGCCATTGGGCCTGTCCCAGTAAGTGACGGTTTCGATAACAGCTGGGAAGATAAGGCCGAGGAATGAGAGACAGACAGCGCCGACCAGTGAGATGAACGGTCCAAGATTGGGGATAGCGATAGCCAGTCCCAATGTCAATAGGATGATTCCAATTCGGATGCTGTACTCAGCGAGGTTTTTCTTGGCTCCAAACCAGTGGCGGACGTTTTTCCAAATAATCTCCATCGGCACGTAGAATTGAAGACTGTATGTGAAGAATATGGCGACAGCGATCATCAGTTTAACGCATTGACCCAATCTGGAAACATAATCGAAATAATATTAGAATATTTGTTAACATTTTGGATTTCTATGACGTTGCGCAATTAGGTATAAGTGAGTATAGAATCTCTTCTCAAATAATATACATTTAGGGGGGTTGAGTATTTGGCAGATTGACACACTATGCCAAGCCAAGGAATAGTTTACAACTGACAATTGTGATTGGAATTAAATTAACAGACCGACATACATTAGTTATTATCATTACTAATATTTTAGTTTTAATATTTTTTAGTATTTTTTGTCTGTTATTGCACTCTACTGTGTATTGTCTCTGCATCACCCTAAGGTAGACTCAAGACTGGAAGAAAATGCCCAAGGCAACAAGTCCGCCCTTGTACAGTTTATACTTGTGCATAAAGTTTTAATAAATAAATTAGATAATCACGTGCACATTAAGAACAATACTCAAGAATCTAAAATTCTGGTCTGAAAGTTCGCAGATATAACGGCAGAGTAGAATACTTACACTTCGTCTTGCGGGAGATTCAACGTAATACTGCTCTTGGTACCGTCACCATATTTCAGATAGCCGAAGAATCCAGTGAACGCGTACAGTGAAACCACGAAGAACATTCCGGTGTTAAGTACGCCAGGGCATCCGATGAAGTGGGTGGGGGTCTTCATGTTGTTCTCCAGGGGCATGACGACGCCAATACCTTCCAGAGCGAAGATAGCGGTTCCGAAAAAGGTTGGTAAGCGCGCAATACCAGTGAAAGACTCGCGTTCGCTCAAACTAGGCATATCTTGGAACAGATAATAGAAAGTAATTCCCATTCCAGTTCCGACCAGTAAGTTAGCTATCATCGAGAATGGCGCCAAATACTTCAGGTTCCTTATCAGATTCATGAGGATGAGCAGTGGGAGAAGTACAACCATGTAGTACCGAACATTCAAATCTTCATACGGAGTATCCTTTGCGTAGAAGTTAACCACTTGCTGAACGTTTTTGGCCACAAACACGATGTAGACACAGCAGCAGCCCAGCAAGTCGATGACAAGGAACCAGTTGATCATAGCTCTGAAATATTAAAAAAATACGTGTAAGGTTTCGGTTATTTAACGCAGTTTACGCAGTATATCAGAAAATAATCAGTATGAATTAGTATGAACCAATGAACTTACTTGGCAAGTCGAGAGAATTTATGCACGGCGGGTGGTCCAGATAAGAAAGCGGCTTCAGCAGTCTCAGCGAACCCTAGCGAGGGTTTCTGCAACCGCCTGCAGAGCTCGTGTGCTGTTCTCACCAGTACGTGCACGCAGTACGTGCAAATACCTCCGATTGCGAACGTTGCTATCAGGCCAAAGTACAGACCCGCGTTGTGGAATGCCATAGGCATAGCCAATATCCCACTACCGAGGGATCCTTTCAGCAAATGAATTAGGGTATCCATATCCCTGGAAAGAAAAGTACACGGTTAATATTGTTAATGTTATATGCATTGTTCTGGATGTGTCATAAACGAGTGTGATTCCGCTTCCATAAACTTGGTACACTTACGATGTGGGATGGGCCAGCTTCCTATGCTCGAAAGGATTATAGTCCTCATCAGCCTCAATGTCCCTGCCCGGGATCTCCATGAGAGGCAGGGTGGAGCCTGCCTGTTGTTCCACTGGGATCTCATTTGGGTCAACTTTGTACCTGTAACATTCCCAAATACTGTTATAACAAGTGTTTCGGCTAACATTACATTAAAAACTAAGTAAAGTGGTGTTGATAGGTTAGAAGTGAGGTGGGTAACAAAGTGTAGTTTCTAATCAATTGAATTTAAAGCTGATCGATGTAATGGTAGCGAGAACACGTAAAGCGCCACATTTCAAGCTATAATGTGAAACGAACGAGGTGTGGATGTCGCGGCCGCGGGTTCCATTAAGTTACATGACACTACTCGCATCGCAATATGTATACTGATTCTGTCTGTGGCTATGAACTGTTCGCGAATGATCAAGATTAATTACTGATTGTAAGCTGCATTACTCTGTGTGAGTGTTGTGGTGTGAAGTGTGATACATTCATTATGGTCTCCAAAATAAAGTATAATATATTTTGTTTGTGTGCGCTTCACTCTGTTAAGACTCGGCATTTACAAATAGGTGGCTCAACCGTTAAATTCAATACAGCTTTACGTTATTATCAAAAATGTGAAGTCTATAAACTTAACGGACAAAGATGGCAATTGGACAATGGAGTTGCAGAGATGATTGGATTGCTGACTAGTAAACATTTTGACAATAATATATTGTATCTCTAGGATTACAGAATTTAGTTAGAAATAAGGTAGAGACATGTAAACAGAACATAAAGCTAAATCAAATTTGTACAAATCGCCAGTTTGCGAGCCAATCCCGAGCCTGAACAGAGATGGCGCACTCGTGGCCGCCGCACACGGCCGGCGCACGCGTCGGCGCAGTGGCAGCGGACTTGGGCACCATTCGTACGCAAGTATCTCCAAATTTTTACCATTACCAAACAAAACAAATTAAATAAACAAAATTGAAACCATAAAATGGAATGATGTACCGGTGTATGAGTCCATTGCAAGATGATCAAGGTCGACGAACGACATTTATCTCGTGGAAGCAGCACTCGTCTTCCCGGATCGTCTCCGTACAGCTTCGAGCATTTTAGCTCATTTTAAGGAGCGAGTACTTAACAGTCAACATACAATATAAAATACCACGACAAAACATAAATTTGTCAAAAAACAGTGAGATTCGACCAGGGCGCGAGACATGCGACTGAGCGCAGAGCTGGCCTGGCGCACTCGGTGCACTGGGAGCGCACTCATTTGAACTTCTAATTGCTACCGATTTAGGATATTTTAACCTTGCTCATAAAATCTAATAGGTATACATTTTCTTTTCAATGTCCTGTAGAAATAAAAACGTCAAAAATTATTAGGTTTAAGGCAAATTTGACAAGATATTCCACAATTAAAATATCAATTGCTGAACAGAAACAAAAATGAGGTAAGCTGTGAAGCATGCTTTAATGTTTATTTTAATTTCTAATTAATTACTAAGCAGTACAACATAATCATTGATCGGATGTGGCACCAGATCAAACTGAAATTAATTATTGACAACACAAAATGGGCAATCAAAGCTGATTCAGTGATTGTCGCTCTAGTGGCATTCTCGTTGCAGGGAGTACGGAACATGTCACTTACTTGACCATGACGATATCTGATAAGTCATTTTTGACTCCTTTTTTCTTGGGGTCATATTCAACTATCATCGGCCGCATTTGAGGTTTCTGAAAAAAAGAAAAAATTGTCTTAGTAAAGTTTTAAAATTATAGCAACTTTATACAAGAGGTCATAATCATAACTAAAGAGGATACTGTTCCGAGGATAAAATGGTGTTTAAAAAATTCGCTTTCGTCGGGATTGATAGTAACGTTCCAAAATCAGGAATGTACACAAGTTTCATTGAATGTGACGCTGCAGTGACGTAGGCAGTGTTCGTTGCAGGGGCTCGCCGGTTCGGTCGGTGGCCATGTGACCACGCCGTTGCTATTTCGGGAAGACATAAATAGTCATCGCAGCCGCGTAAGTACGAAACGCAGATCTCCCACAGGATTACTAACGTTAGCGAATTTTTAGAATCTTGTTGCTTGAACTCTGACCGCGATTCGCTCTCATGTTTCTCTATCCAATATATCTGCAGATCATTCTGGCCTCTGGGCATTTTTGGATTTTTGATTCAAGAGCAGCCTATGTGTTTGTTGTTGTATTATCAGTTCCTATGAATGATACATTATTTTTCTCTGGAAGACAAGACTTACTGTTCTGTTTAGTTCAGATAACCAGAACAGAACAAATATAGAAAGTGTTACAGTCTTTCAGCCAATAAAATTAGTTCGAACTACCAAAAAATTGCGAATTACGAGTTGGTAAATGCCTTAACCTTATAGAATCTAGCATATAAATAAAGGTCTACCTTGTCGGCTGCAACGAAATGATTCATAAAAGTATTGAATGCTTTACGCTCATGCGATTCAGTTCCCCTAATTTTATATTCAGTCGGACCAAGTTAGTAACTTCTTTCATTACGCAATTCTAAACTTTGTTGCTTTGTTTTAAGTGCGTATTTTGAACATCTTGTATGTGTGGCCTCTGTTTGCCGACAAGACAGATTGCGCGTGATACTGGATTGAACTGGTTTTTCAATTTTTGGTACGAACCGGTCGCTGGGATTGCAAAAAAGCGTCAAGCTGGAGTCTTATTAAATGATTTGCACGAGTTCCATACACAGAAAAAGTTATCAATGTTTTATTAACGGTAACGGTACATCTTATGATTTAATCTAAGCAAAATTGTAGGAAATAAAAAAAAACCGTGCTATTGTGTGCTAAAATTATTATACTAAAATAAATATTAAAAATAATTTAAGTATCTCTACTACACCTAGAATACAAAATCAATGTTTGATCAGAACACGTGATTTGATTTTATATTAATTTTCCACAGTCAATTGACCGATTCTTCAATGGGTTGAATGAAGAGTTTTTATATTCGCAATGCGTAACCCTAAAACATTACATTGTCTTATTATTTATGGTGTTCACATACTTTTATTTACGTAGCAGCCACAGTGTATTGTTCCATAAGTTTACGAATTTAATTCTGCACGTCGTCGGATTCTTGATTTTAAACATGTACACTCGGGGAACTATATTGTAGGAGCACTACTTTGACCCAACTCATATAATATTCAATAAACAAGATGGAAGCAGGACCACCTACACGAAAACGGTTGCCACGTATTCAGTACATCATTCTGAGCCCCCCATTAAATTAGTGATGAAAAATTTCTAGGTACTAGGGTCGGTGTCCCTACCACCCTGTATAATATTGTTTACTATCGAATCGAAAAGAAGGCACTCCTTTGATTTGCCTTTCGATAGCCACGGCAACGCAAATAAATAATTAAAAGCAGCCAATTAAAAAAGTGACAGCAAGGCAAATTAAAGCGGTGTACAAAATTGATGCTTTTCAAGTTGTTACTTAATTTACTGAACAACGATTAGGTATGCTTCCTCGACTGTTCACTAATCTTTCAGGGAGTATGTAACTGGCATTGATCTGTAGCTAGCACACGTGTTCGCGTCGTTATTGAGTACAAATATTTCATACTTCCACAAATAGCTACTTCCTACTAATATAGTCAGAATTGTTCGTTCACGTCTCTTGTAATAAACAATAATATACTAGTGATTGCGACTAGATAAATCGGGAAATCTTCGAGGTGGTGTAAGAATAATTTAATCGTATCTAAACTGCCCGATACACCAGCTTACACGTAGTTCGTGGATTAGTGCGTATACTGCTGAAACTACTTTCTAAAATTCAGATTTACCGAGGTCCTGAAAAATCATCAGTCGTTAGCAGTTGAGTCAAAAGGAAAAGAAATTGGTAGATAGTAGAACATATAATTCAAAGACATGACTGTGGCATCTATCGAAGTGGATTAAACTATCTCCACTTTCTCCATAGAGAGGTCTCGATCCTAACATTGTAACATCCTAGCTTGATAGTTCAACCTTACTCATCGTATCAAGTTTATAAGTACACATCATAGAACGTTTAGTTACATAATAGATAGCTAATATTTAGATTTAGACATCCGCTTCTAAGTCGGCTTTAGTTGTCACTAATAACAAGAGATTCAAGTGATTATTGCTTGCGTCACAGTTAATATAGGCATAGGCTTCCTACGTATGTGATAGATAACGCACGGCCTATACTAGGACTAGAAGTATGAAATTCTGAACAAAAATTTCTAATACATATTATGGCATATAACGAAGGGGTCAGGGGGAGGCGGTATAACGAAGGTGGCCACTAAAGGGACTGTAAGGAAGGACTAATGAAAGTTCATTTACTAACCTACCATACCCTGTTGTTAACTTCCTTTTATCAACAGGGTATGTAGGTTACTTGGTAAGTCCGTCATTTTTGAAAAATACTGAAACTAGAGTGGTATTGGTATACAAATAATAATGTATTAACACGGACAAACTCAAATGTGAACGAAAGCGTATTGAGTTGAAACAAGTCCTCTTCTGAAAGCTTCACTCGATTCGTATACAGTGTGAGACGATACTGCACAAACAATTAAGATGGAATACTGTTCAATCCGTGATGTTCTTTATTGTAGTCGCGTGACAGTGACAATATTTGTGACAAATATAGCCAATGTCAATAGCGCGGCACGAAACCCATTGTGGCCGGCGTTGCCCTCCATAATAGCTACTTGTGGCAATAGTCACGATGATGGTCTAATGGTTAGAGTACTTATGTGACGACACATGCTCATTGTTACAGATTGTGCGCATTTTCCTAATCACGCGACAACGATGCTTGATTGATTTGTCGAGAAGAGACACGCCTCCAGTCGTGACGTATAACACGCTAATTCTAATCTGTCACGACCGTCAAATATTTGTGACAAACTTTCTTATTTGCAAGTTTAAACGGTAGGTGTGACTATTGAGTTAGTAATTTAATTTTATCTTGTTGCCAGACTTACTGCTAACATTGATTGAATAATTTGGAAAAATCCACGTTTCGGGTTTCCAGATTGCACGAACTGGAAATCTGTAGAAATTGCGTCAGTAAAAAATCAGAGATTTTAAGAGTACTATTTAATATTAGAGTGTAGTAAAGTAATCATTACGTTGTGTTGTGTAAAAAGGAGTAAATAAGTATGACTTATAACCAAAAAGTGGTTGAATAGCGAAGGTGGCTGCATAACCGATGAAGAATTTTGTAAAAAACTAGTGCCATCTTGGGATAAATCAATATAGAGACATAAGAAAACCATTAGAAATCTAAATAAACCATCATAAAAAAACACTGCCCGCTATAAGAAAGATAGGTAGTATATTCTTACGTACCGTTTGGCAAACAGCCAAAATAAGATGACGCTGTTTTCAAAATGAGTTACTATTTTTACATCCTAAACAATAAACGATGGTTTTTGCGTCTCTCATTAATCAATATTAGTTAAACGAACTCAACGTCTTCTTTTAGAGTCAACGTCGTCTATTTTTCACCTTGAAAGTTGAAAGACACGTAACTTTCAATTATAAACAATAACATCACAGATGAAAATACTATGAAAACCTGAAGAACAATGTCCAAATTCGCGCGCTTGAAAAGTCTGAAAACTAGTATATACTCCTCGCAGACTCTGCGATCCTAGTACCTTGGGAATGCTTTCAGGTAAAATTTTCTTAAGTTTTCTTTGTTATTTATTATTATATTAATTCACAAATAAAAAAAAGAACTAACATTATGTATTAACTTTAGTAGTATTCGTCAAAATATTATTGACTTTTACCTAAGTCTCTCTCTACTTTGAAAAAATATTCATAATACCAAATCCAAACCAAAAGATACACAAAACATTACAAGTTTACAACGCATTATTGATAAGTTTTTCTAGAACGTGAACAACCTTTTAGTCGAGTGCAATTAGATAATAAGGTGGAACGAGGTTTATAGTGGTCGGATTTTCATAGGGCTTATTTTATTTTTATTGAGTGTTGTGAAAGTTTCAAAGCTCGCGAGAAAAATAGAAAAATTTCGTAAAAATTGCCTTGACTAACATAAACGATTTTCTTATATTTGCGAATGAAGAAAATGAGTCACAAAACTCATGAGTGTGGTTTTCTTGAAAATTTTCTTGTCCAGTTATCTGTAAAAATGTATCTGTTACAAACTTCAAAAGAAATTTTAGTCTTAAAATTCGATAATTTAGAAATAATTCAAGAAAATAGACTTGAAATACAAACTTGGACAAATAAACAGACCAAATTGGCTTTTAATGGATACACACGGGTCTTTCTATACGCCACAATATAAATTCGTCGAATTTCAAGTTATTCATAAAATAAAATAAATATTACAAAGGATATTTAAAAAAAAACTTGCAAGCGTCGAAATTATTTTTTCTCAATAAAAAAAGTCCGATGAAAATCCGACCACTATAATCTTCGTTCCACCTTTTGAGTACTTTTTGTCTTATTGCACTCTGCTATTTGGCTTGTTGAATTTATTCGAAGATTTTAAATTCGATGTTTTCTTGATTATTATTTTGGAGAAAATCTTGAAATGCAATGACATACTATTATTTCATTTCACTTTTTATCATATTTTATTTAATATTTTTGGTTAATGGACTTTGTAAGTAAGTCCTGAATGTATTAAAGTTAATTTAACTATGTAGGTTATAAATATAACATATCGCATCTACTCAACCTCCCTTTTTCATGATTTTTGATCTTGTTTATATTTATGAAGCCTATTTCTATAATACGCAGAACATCATAGTGTGACACACGGTTCAACCTGTGGTTCAACTTAACCTGTTCGTCCGGCGTCCTTATTTGCACATAATGTCCCGTCCCGTACCACAATTGAATTGAATCGCAAAATTGATTAGTCTTGTGCTAAGCCGGATCTGAACGATTTAGCACTTGAAATTGTCTGTGAACTGAATGGGGAGAGGTGTGAGCGTAAAAAGTGGAGAGGAATCCTTGAGAACGCAGCCATGCGAGACCTACTTTCCAAGCCGCCAACACAAACATTGTCCAGGCCGGTCAGACAAACACTCAGAATAAGTGTGCGTAGTTCAGCTAAATTGGGCAAATTGTAACCTCTTTCAGGCTTGGCCAAATTGAATGACATTCACAGACCGCGACGATGTGCAGTAAGTACTTCACAAAAATGTTGCAGCGCGCGTGTTTTCATCCAATTATTTGGTCCTTACTCGCTCAGAATTTCAATCGTGCTGTCTGGATACTCGTTTATGAAGCAAAGTCTACAGCTTCTTTAATTTATGGATATTGATAATTCTAAGATCGCAGATTAGTTACAAGATATCATAGATATTTTTTTATCAGCGTCGTAATTTCAGGTGATTATCTAAACATTGTGGAAGCGTAAACAAGGCACTAAAGAGTTAAAAAGTAGAGATATTTGACCATGGATTAGACGACAAAATGATTTAAAAACAAATAAATATTTGAATAATGAAGCATTTGCCTTGTTGACGTTTCTGGAAGTCATACTGTTTCATGGGTACCTACTAACCGTCACTCGTCGAGACGATAGAGCGTTATGAACACAGATACATTGTTGGTTTGTTGGTGTGACCTGTAAACCAATATTATATACTCCAAGATAAGAAAGTCGTCATTGGAGGTTCGTTTATGATGCGAAAGTGCAATGTGCTGGGTAAAAAGTTTTAATTTTAGAGTGAACTTTTAGTCCAGGATATTGTTAAGTTCAGTAGAGGTGTTTAGTTGCGCTTGCGTGACATAGGGGCTTTATTACAGTGCTGTAAGGTTCTTTTGGCACCAGTTTTCCAGTTTTTATGAAATCCTGTGTAGGAATGGTATTGTAAGAACAAGATGGGGGTAGGGGCGAAAATATCCATTAATCCATGCGTGTGTTGTGAAATGAAACACTTATTAATTGCCAGTACCTACCAGTGACTTTCCTGAAGATGGGACCGTGACACAATTGCAACATGGAATCTTATTACGGAGCGTCTCATTTATAAACAAATGTCTTATT
Organism: Eurois occulta; assembly: GCA_950022335.1. Classification (NCBI taxonomy): domain Eukaryota; kingdom Metazoa; phylum Arthropoda; class Insecta; order Lepidoptera; family Noctuidae; genus Eurois; species Eurois occulta. The sequence goes on along the minus strand of OX465477.1, from coordinate 11,859,981 downwards.
GTTTATTAACAAAAGAGGCATCCTATTCACCGGCCGACTGAACCCGAGTTGACTTATTGTTTGTCGCTTGAGGTTTAAGGTCGCAGTCAAGTGCTTCTAGCGTGAGGGGGGAGGAGGGGGTTTGGACAGGAGTCAAGATTCCATGTAATGTCTATTTACGAAGATATTAATATATAGTGTTGGTTATTGGCTCCGTTCGCGCGGGGCGTGTAGCTCATTGAGTGATAACTCGAGAGATGCCAAGTACACGTGCGCCTTTTAGCAAAAAAATCGATGGTAATATTAAATTAACTAACGGGGATAAGTAGCGATTAAACATTGTAATGATAAAGTGATCTATTAAGTTTATCTAACTGGGAGTCAGCGAGTTGCTAAAATACTTTTCAACTGAAGAACGGATGAGATGACGTGTCAGAGTCAGAGGCCCCCGAATTCTTAAGTATACGTTAGTCTTTTACATTGTTAACTATACGTACATAACTTCAGAATTATGTCATAGGTACCAACATTGTTAACAGAATGAATAAGTTTCAGTATGAAGTCAGCATCCTAATAATACTGTTTTAAAATTAAAGCAAATGCAAAAACGCACAGCACGGAAAACTGTAGCTTAAATAAATGTTTAAAAAAAACACTCGTCCAAGTTGACGGTTACCACTTTTCACCATTGACTTTGAAAAATAGTAAACTGTAAACATTGTCGACGTACAGTAGCCCACACTTCAATGTCAACATTCTGACCTTGAGCCGGCCTGGTGTAGTACAACATCTCAAAAGAATATAAGGCCAGCTCATACTGGTTTTGTTACGCCTCATGTGTGGCTTACAATTCGTATAGTCTACTCATAGGTACACTTGAATACCGATAGGTACCGAACAGGGGGGCGATGAGTGGGTCGAGTCGTTTATCATATGAAATAGCGCAGGCCGGGCCCTCGAGGAACAATGGGTAGTGTCACTCAGTTGAATAAGTCGACCTTGCTGCACGACTCCACCGGAAGATTACACTTACAAACGAGACAGATTTTTTTCAAATTAATTCCTGTTAGCAGTGAACTTGAGATCAGATGAAATAGATCCGCTGGATAGTGCATGAATAGGCGGCTTCCTGTTTGTCTCCTTGTGTATGTATGTACCCTACTTATATTTGAAACAGCGCCTTGAATTAATTAAGCCTTTAAACTAACTACTGACGATAAGAAACATGGAATAAGATAGTTTATGTTCCTCAGACATAGGTAGAAGTATAGACAAGCACGAAGGATCAATGGAGCAATGCAAATTGTATGTAAATAAAGTCCGGGGCAGCATTTTATTTTTTAACATACATTCGAAGTAGATCAGCTGAAGAAGTTCTTTACTTCAAAACTTGGTGTCTGAAAATATTACGGTTGACAAAGCTTTGAATCCTACATAGAAGCGCGGAATATTATATTTCAACTATTAGTTTTCGTAGATATTGCAATAATATTGTAACTGTTTACTTTGCACGTGACAAAAGCACTTGATGAGGCAAACATATTGTACCTAGGTACTTATTACATTCTTCCTTAGTCATGATAAAAATAAACTAACTAAGTACATATTATGAAGTTTTACGTCGTTTTGAAAACTAAATGCGTGGGTGACACGACCAAGACTAATTATTATGTGACGCATAGCCACTAAAATGACAAAGATGATGTTATTTACCAAGACTTTATTCCGGATTTTTCTAAGGTAACTTTGTCACTGATTAGAACAAGACTTACACGTCCTAGTTAAGTATTTCGAAAGAACGTGAAAAAGAATACATGCAGCCATTTTGAAAACGCACATCTAATGGCGCTCCTTTTAGGGGTGGACCGACGCGAAAAGTGTTACCACGTATTTAGTACATCATTTTGAGACCCCCACATGGATCTTTATATCGGTTATAAAAAAAATTGCTGTTTCCCTCAAAAGTGCAATGCCTGCACGGTCAAAATGTATGGAACAGCTGTTTTTTTTAAATTATCGATGAAAGTTGTCTATGTGGGGGGGGGGGGGGTCCGAATGATGTACTAAATACCTACGTGGTAACCGTTTTCGCGTCGGTGTCCCTTTCACCTGGTATATTTAAACTCTGTGCTCTAAACATATTGTGTTGTAAGCTATCTAGATGATTGATAGTGCAGGTAAAGTAAAGGTAAACGTTATGTTTGCACAAACTTCGCTGGTGTCATGAAAGTGTGTTTTTCTATACCGATCAGTTACGTTACGTGAAATAACCATCTCGTGATTATAATTTTTTCAAAAGTGACAATGACATGTAGACATAAGAAGGTCAGACGGAAAGAGACTGACAGCTTCACATTTTGGCGCGCTGTTATAATTTTTTGCGTATGTATTCGGGACAAAAACGAAAACATCTTTTTCTCCTAAACAAACATATTCATATTTACATAATCAACGAGGAGAGAATGGAAGAAGATGTGACGAAATTTTTCTTGCACTTTGTGGGTACCTTCATTATTACTGGCTACATATTCTTGCTGTTGCCAATGTTTTCTTTTTGAAATTATACAATATATTTTAAAATTGTATAATATGCAAACCCACCTACGTCACACTTTTTTGGCTGCGCGGGCGCCTAGCTGAAATCAGTGTTTTAGTTATTTATTAGATTGTTTATAACTTTATGCCTACTCTGTGTGCATGTTTACCTATATGTACTTCACAAGTAAACATAATATTTCATCATCAGCTTATAAGATTGCGTAATACATACCTACATCACAGTACGTATGTCTTAACTGAAAACAACTGAATAAAACCACTTGCCAAAACGTGATTGAGATGAAATCTAAACAGCCTCGAGGACGCCGCAAATTAATCAATAGACGTAGTTTTTTATAGTCTATCATTGCGGCTGATTGCTGGTCACCATAGAGTAGGTAGCCTCTTTCTGGTGTTTCCTCGCGATACGACCAAGGCCGTTCTAATCATTGCACTTCACAGAGTGACACTAAGCGGTTCTGTCACGAGATGATTGCGCCCGCGCCGCTCGTATGGAAGGGAATTAGTAGGTGACATATAGACGTAGTAGGGACGCTGAGTAGGTTGTGGATCGTTGACGAAAATAGACTACAAAGTTTTTTGTGGAGAGGAAGATGATGACTTATTTGTTTGTGATTTTTTGGGGCATCCTTTGAGTGTCTCTTTATTGAGATCACTTTTAGTTTTTCATATCGTCAGTTGTCATTTTGAAAAACATATGACAGGCCCTTGAATATAGATCTGTGGCTTCTACGTAAAGCTTCAGTTAGTTCAGGTAAATAACATCTATGGTAGTTAGTTATTTCCTACTTACTTAATTTGCAAACATTTAAATGATTGTATGAAAGCTTTAGAGTGTACCTACCGAGTTATCAGATCAACAAAATTCATAGCTGTACCTAATACTAATACAGAAAACTTAGTAATTACTATTATCGTACAAATAACAGGTGTTATAAAATATGCCTACTGAAGTGTGTAGGTACCCTACATTGAATAGAACATGATTTCTCAGAACTCCGATGATTGAGTGCCAAGCAATTTTTCAATGACAATATTGATTATTTAGGTATGCCACATAATATGTATATTTTAAGAGCAATCAGCCACGAGACAGAAACGTGATGTTCTGATTATCATAGATAGGTAGGTACCTTGTTTGTCGTCACCAAGTTTGAAGTTCCTCTGTACAGTCAGTTCCACGATAGTCTAAGTCGGTAAGAGCTCGCGGTAATCAAAGGATGACCAATGATTCGATGGTTCGAATCTCGTCCGGACATGAATACTTTTTGTACTATTCTTAAGGATGTATTAACATGATTGAATAGCAAAGTTAATTTTAATACAACAGGTACCCAATTGATGAACCCCACTGTACATACGTCATACGTCCTTGTCAGGAGATTTTTTGCGTCTAAGAATACATAATAAACACTGAAGTTCCAGGTAAATAGAATAGGTACGTATCATAATCTGACTGTCTTATTGGTCTAGTAGTCTAGGATTTTGATATGAAAATGACAACAACATAACATTACGCCTAATAGGTAGTACACCCAGTACCTACATATCGCCAGCTATGTTTAAGTTCCATGTAATAGAACGCGAGCCTATTGTCGTCAACCGCGCACAAATCTATATTCCCGTGGCTGCTAGTGCTACTGAGAAATTCCTGATGGAATAACTTAATACCACTTTGCCCGACTTGTGAATCGAACCCAGGACCATACTCAGCAGCAGTCGTGCTAGCGACCACTAGACCAAAGAAATGAATAAAAAGATAAGATATTGATTAGAATATTCGCGCTGCTAATAATCTTGCTCGCTGTTAGGTAACTGGAAGAAGAAGACATGTTGCGTCGACCTCAAATGAATTGGGACAAGGGAAATAGAATGATGCTGTTGGGTAATAACCTAATTATTATCAGGACTAGCGAAAGTGCAGCAGTAGATCGCTGGTTTTGTTAACAGACTTCTAAAAACGTGAAGATTATGTATTCTGGGCATACCATCCCTACTGTAGGTAGGTACTACAAGACATAAATGTAGCTGAAAACTAACCAACTAGCTAAGAAAAACGCTCCGAAAACAATAGTTAATTTTAAAGAGCAGTCAGGCATAACTTTGCTTATGTAATACAATATCTACCAGAAACTAGAGGCCCTCACTCATCGCAAACGTCATAACCCCAGACCAAAGCGATCACCTGCGGTATTTGTGTACCTAACTACTCGTGTTCATATTAATAGACTATTTATAAGACATTTCAAGTTCTAACTAAGGCACTTATGCTGATGTCGCATCCTGGTACATAAGACGCTGGCCAGGACATACTAAGTGACATACATAGTGTCAAACATACGGGTAAACTAGAGAAATGGCTCCTTTATCTTGCACACAGTTCATTGTTACAGAGTCAATTACAAACACTACTGTACTAACTAAATACTCTGAACTTAAAAGGAAACACAGAGCAGTTCCTTGACCAGTATGTGTCGCAAACTCGCAACCACGCCCGAACGATCACTGCCGACTAGTGCCGACCGATGGGACTATGGTCCGTATCGTACACCATACGTACTAGTCGAGTCCGTACAACGCCTAACAAAGGCGCTTGTTTTTAATTTTAAGAACATACTCGTCAGGATTCGACACGGCCATCCTGCATGACACACGTCCGTGTGTAAACCTGCAATACCAGAGATTCCCATCGCAGGACAGCGTTGGGTCATTCTGACTTAACCAAGAGAAAGTCTCAAACTTCTCTTGTTACAAAATTATCAGTCTAGCTATACACCCTATTCATGAAGTTCCTTGTAAATGAAACGAATACAATGCCTTTTCCCAAACAATGCGTCGGTAGTGTTACGAGCGGTTGTATGCGGCTCAATAGGATCGTACCAATGAAAGTACCATACACATAGCATAATCAGCCTTTAATGTTCCCACTGCTGAGACACAAGCCTCTCTATGAGAGGGAGTGGATTGTGATCCACCTCGCGGGCCCAGTGTGAGTTGGTACACGTCACATGTCTTCGAACTTTTGGTTCTAGGAGCTAGGCGCTCCGGTTTCCACGCGATGTGGTCCTTCACCGTTTTGCGAGTAGGGGGCTAATAAAGGATAAAATTTAACAGAATCATAATAGGTTACCCTATATATGAATTACTTACGTAATATAATGACCACAAAGTGACAATTCATAATAACTGACTGCGTCAGTCGCCATTTAAAAAAGAATTACGTGATTCATATTATTATCCTGTAGTGATTCTGTTAAAGTGGTTATTTTAGGCCCCCAAATGAAATGAAATAAATAACACAAAGTAATGCAGGTCCATTACTTTGTGTATGTGGATTCGATTTCGAACCCATGACCTACAAGCTCGCAAGTCGGGGCCGACACCACTGAGTCACTACAGCTCTTAAATAGAAGTATCATTGGTAGTGGTTCCAACTCTCATAACTCAATAGAGATCGGCCATACGAATGGAAAGTTTAGGCCTATCTGTAGCAAGTTTGAAACGTATCGTTGAGTTTAATTGTACCCAATAAACGTATCGTAATAAACTTGATGTCATTTTAATTGCTGACCATCAAAATGCCCTTTAATTTCATGAGTTGTTTTGTCAACGTTACAATACTTAATAGAATGGAGATTTACTTATACAAAGAGCATGTTTCTTAACCATCGTCATCAGCATTATTTTACAGGTAGCAAAATTGCTAACTTTCCTGCCGACTGTACATTATTTCCAAGATTTGTGAAAATCATCAAAATTTTGACCAGGCTCTCCACTGAGGTCGTTTTCCTCAAGCTCCAACGATTAAGGTACATACGCCAGGACATCAAGCTTCCCAAAACTGTCAAATTTTCCCAATCAACCTCGAATCTAATGCTTTAGCGGTAAAGATGAAAATCTATAAAACAAATTTGACAGATTGTAGTAGCTTGATGTCTTGTGCTGGCGTCTGTACCTAAACCAGTAAACTGTCCAGTGTCAAAAATGATGTATAATACTGTCGGCTTCGATCAACAATATTGTTGATCGAAGACTGTCGGTCCATTCATGATGTTAATCAGTTTGCCTGCTGCGGCGACGCAAATAGAACTTTTGTAACACTAGTGCTACAAAGTAAGTAGGTACTCAAGAAGAATGTGATCAAGAAGAAACCCTTGTTGATACTTAATGATTGTTTGCTGAAACGTTCAGAATGATGACAACGAACGTAAAGAACAATGGGGAAGATATGTCGGATTACATTTAGCCTTTTAAATTATTAAGGCACTCGTATAACCAAAGAGTTACTTACAAGACTTGCTCAAGAAGAATCAATGGTTTTATTTGTGAGTAAGACTGAGGCTAATTATCATGATTGATGTCTGCTTATAACTCCTTTGGTCAATCATTTGATCAGATCGGAAACTGAAGCTCTAAAACAGTTAAGTTAAGAGTGTAAATAAATGAAAAACTGCCATGATTTTAATATTTCTGAGTGATAGTTGAGACGCGACTGCATTAGGTCTCTATTTATTGAAAACCAAATCAATAAGAAGCACAATTTCTCAAAAAAAAAACAACTGTATAAAAATTACTAACAATAACATGATCAAGGACCCTAATTATTATAAAAAGGCGTTCTTATTTGAATTATGTTTTACAAATGTATATACATAAAGAAATATTTTAAAAAATCTCTTAGTAACGTCTTTCATTAAAATTGTATGCCCTTGTCCACCACACAATATAAGAAAATGAACATAACGAGCAATTTGCAAACATTCAATTATCGTATAATTTTGTGTGACGTATGAAAGTCATGCTCGCAATCGTCAATGATGTAACCCGCCTAGTCTAGGAGCTCACATTGATAAATAATTTACAATAGCTATAATTCCAATCATTATTTTGAAGTTATTACCTTCTTTGAAAAACATTACCTAGGTACTTTTAACAAAAGATAAAATCATAAATTTAAATAAAGAATTATTTATCCTAATCCTAACTTCGTATCCTAATCCTATTCTAACTATAATATTATAAATGCGAAAATAAGTTTGTTTGTTTGTTGCCTTTTCACGCCTCAATCACTAAACCGATCATCCTGAAATTTTGCATATGCTTTGTCAGGTGTACAGAAACGGACATAAAGTACCTTTCATCCCGAAAATACTAGTAAGTACTGTTCCCGAGGAAAACAACAATGACGTTTTTATGATAATAGGTGGCGCCACGTGTCTTTCGATTGAATTATACGAGAATTATTATTTTTATTATAGAAACTTTAGTACTGTGATATGAGTGTTTTTTCTAAATGTGAGCGAAGCAGTGGGTAAAATCTAGTTTATTTATAAAATTTGTTATCCTTGTCTTTTGTCAAAACAATCCCATGGTTTAGTCAGATTTGATTTGGTAACATTAACCTAGCCCATTACAATCAGCATTCTATGATCCTTCAAAGTATTTATAGTTCAATACAACCTTGTAATCGACCTTGTAAGTTGCGTTTGAAAGGACAGTTGATGTTTATTTTCCTTTGGTGGCGGGCCTTTGGTCTAGTACAGGGGAAAGCATGTTTTTCTCGTGACGCAACTGTCTGGACGCCTCCCCTCTCTGGCGCCAGAGCTTGGCATCCGAAAGACCTCGCCCCCTCCCCTCTCTCCAACTCTACATTACGTGACGATTGCTGCATTGACGCTCATCACAAAAACGATTATTGGCTCATTTTCAGTAATATATTAGGTACTTTAACAATTACGTGCAACTAAGATGGCCAACTGGCCGTGGCTCATACATCAGGAATGTTATGTCAAGTTATGTTTATCTGTTACCGCCGCTGTATTGTATCTTATTGTTTTCTTTGTCACTGGGAAATTGTGATCATTGTTTGTCTTCATGGATTGGATACACAAGAAATATAAATTCTTAGATTTGATCGATGTAGTTCGCGGAGAGGTGTTTGTAGAAAGTGCATTGTACGACGACCTTGCTGAACCAGTGCGGTTATAAAAACAAGTATACTTAAAAGCAGTACTCAAACAAAATCTGTAGATCGTATAAGTTAGCACTTTCAGTTACTGTTTAATAGAAATAAAACAGCTTTAGTTGATTACTACAAATTACTCTTGAATTCGAAAATCTAAAGTCTGTCTTAGACTGGCCTCAATCGTTTCTTAATATGTTTTTTAAGACTTTCAGTCTCATCGAAAGACAAACGTACCGTTTTACAAGCGAAAGGCTAATTCAAGAGTTTCTTCGGCAAATAAAAGGCATCCTTGACCTCATAATGGCGGCGTGTGAGCGTTTAATGGATTTCTTTGCAATGATAATGTTGTGTTTCAGTTTAGACAAAAAAACAATGTCCATACTTTGTCAAATTGTTTTTTGGCGAATGGCTGATTCCACTTTAGCGATTTGACCGATGGAGAGATTTGGTAATCGCAATTTGCTATACCTAAGACAACAGGAGATTAGTGCTGTTATACTCTAGTAGTAATTCTGTTTTTAATTATTGATTAGCTTAAGCTTGGCGTTGTGTAATTAACGGTGATTCAACGATCAAATATTCCGCTAGGTATACAAGACAATGTGCATAGTTAATTATAGTTTTCACACCTAATGCTTCGATAACATCAGTTGAGTATCTTGTGTACCAACATTCCTTAACTGAACCAGTAAATTTTGACAAAGTTTGCTAAGAAAATAACAAGGAAAAAAAATGGTAGTGCATATAGTACGAGTTTACATTAACTTCTTCATAAATATTTAATAATAACCGAAAACTGCTAGGATTATTTCAAATAAAAGCTCAATAGAAAGCTGAATTAACCTGATTTAACACTGTTGGCGCTAAATTTTCACGGCTATATGACCTTTTCTGCAACCAACAATATAACAACTCAGAATTTTTCCAATTTTTGTTCTTAATAACTGAATTTTATAAGAAAAATACTAACTACAAAAATTATCACGTGGAACTTTATGACACCCCTTTACAACCTATTTAGTTCGTAACGATATTCAAAGCAATATAACGAAGCATAACTGCTGGAGAAATATACTTTTAATATCATTCACATTCCGAGAGTCGATCGTGCAATAAAAATTAATAACGAGTAGCTGAGAAAATTCTAGTCCACGGAAGTGACAGACAGAAGTTTATCGTTTACTGTGGTTATTCTGAATACCTAGTTCTGCTATAAGATTATGAAATAATTGCTCGAGTCAACTGCACGAAAACACGTGATGTTGACAGTTTCCTTGTTGAAAAATAATCCATCATAATCATCATTATTTTTAAATGATCACATACCGTGAACGAAGGTAGGGCTCCTGTACTAAGCAATCGTAAGAACAAATAAATCTGTAGTTAGAAAATATGGCATTCTATCAGGGCAACAATGTATTGAATTGGTGTGTGTGCTTTCAAAACACGATTCTCACATAGATTTTGTAATGCAATAATGTTACGTCACTAAGGCTTCTCAATGACTCTACTATTTATTGATTTCAAAGGAAATAAAAATCTAATTTAACAGTTAATTGAAAATTAATCGGGCTAATATGTACTGTTCTTTTAAAGGAGTTGCGTCTTGAAATTATTGTTTATAGTGTCAACTATCGAATTGTAATAAACATTTGTATTCTTGTATGTTTCTGCTGAATATATTGTTATTTCGTTACAAAAAAAAACGAAAAGGTTTGGAGGTTTGTCGATTGCCCTTGCGTAGGCCCTGTACACTTCAACTAACTTATCTGTGCAGGCGAGAAGACACCGAAATAAAATAAATGAACCAAGTTTGACAAATCGACGCAAGTTTTTTTGTTAAACAACGCCACATTAAACTGCACACATATAGAACTTTAAGCATGTATGCATAGTGCTCAATTGCAAATGTTCTAAATTCTTACAGACGGGATTCAACTGTTTTTCATGGTCATCCCTATGGCATAATCCTGACTACGCTTTTAGTAAAGCCTTGTGAACTGACGTACAACAACAATCCTACAGATAGCTACTGTATTTAATGCTATAATACTACTTAACATAACATCTGTTTTTTAATAGCAGAGGCAGAGATGTATAGAAGCCATATTAGGTACGCCGGTTATTTTTCAGTGACAGTCACCATAGAAGGCGAGTATCTTTATTGCCATTAAACGGGCACAAATCTATAAAGTACTTTGAATTAATTAAATTAGGATACCTTTTATTTAATTTTTACGTCACTTGCATCCCCGACGTGCTTCACACAAATGAAAAATTAATTGCGTGTGGCTAACGTTGCTTAATTGGCCATAAACGGCTGTAAAGTAAGTACTTAGAAATGTAGGGAATTAATTTACAATAATATCTATAAAACTTTACATTACTGAAGATGTTTTCAATTTTCAGCACTAGTACCTTTTCATACATTTTCCATTCTATGGCATGTAGGTAGGATCTGCAATAAAACTAAACGATAAAACTGCATTGTATTTAAAGCATTGTATGGAGTAACTATAAATAAGTTAGATTCGTCATATCCGTTGGATTAGATTAGAGATTTGTTGGATTAAGACCAGATTGTAGTAGTTAATCCGTGAACCCATAATATGTACGTACGTGGACATATTTTTTTCTATCCCTTCGCTGCCGTATTCTTGTATCATACGTAAGTTTTATTTTTAAGGGACCCTATTACTAAGCCTCCGCTGTCCGTCCGTCTCAGATCCGTAATAGGCAGACAGTTAAAATTTTGACAGAATGTGTATTTCTGTTGCCATTTTAAAACAAATAATAAAAATAAATAAAAAATTAAAGATGGGCTCCCCTACTACGATAGTACGGAACCCTTCATGCGCGAGTCCGAGTCGTACTTCCCCGGTTTTTATTTATTACAATAGAGATCGATAGCATAATAAATGACACTAGTAAATCCATCCATTATTCTGATCTTTTTGTTTAATTGTATGAAAGGATTCTGAACGAGAGAAACTGCAAATAATAAATCATTTTCAAACAGTTAGCTGTACTTACGAATTTCTAATATAAAGTAATGCTTATGATTGTGATTTTGTAATTAAGTATAAAATCTTTTTTGCGCAACATCCAGGAAGTATCAATCAACAGATTTTATCTTTTATCTAGAAAAACATAGTACTTATTTAAATTGGACTAATTAGTTTATTCGACTTAATAACGGAAAAAGGATATCAATAATATGAATTGTAAAATAAAATGTTGTAAGTGTTGTAGCCATAATACTTACGTACTGTTAAATGAATGGTTATTTATGTATACCTAAAATAAAGTCTTATCGCTTAGTGGAATTTTAGTTTTATCGATAAAAGTACGTACCTACTATACTATGCAGTAAGCATGGAAGTGGAATTGTAAAATAAAATTACATAATTACATTCATTTTGATAATAGCCAAATAAGATTTCTTTTATAAAAAATATATGTACATACATACGCACGTTGAGAAGATTAATTGCGTAGTTTAAAATAGGAAAGAAATAAAAATAATGCCGCAAACTGTAAGCCATGAGAACTATTAAAAAAATGTTCATTTTCTATTACTATTAGGTATATTTTCCAGAAGCTATGGATCTTATATCGCTGGAGATTAACTCCTAACATTTAAGAGGGCTTACTATCAACATTACTGAAATTGCCTCCTTAGTAACTTATTAAATGCGCACTTAAGTAGATTTCACTGCACATAGAAACCGCTGAGAAACGAGATGGCCTCAATTCTCATCATTTAATACTGTACAAGATGCTGCGAAACACCGGAATGCGACATAAAAACGCAAGTTGAAAAAATCGCATAGCCCATAATTAAGATGTAAATGATTTAAAATAAAGTTATTTCTATTTTAAATAAGCAGGTCGCAGACACGTGTTAATGTGTAGTCTTCGATGTGTGCAATTTTAAATAGCGGTTAGCGCCGTCGTTCGTTGCTTCGACCGGCCGGCGCAAGCGCACGTTGAGAATGGCCACCATGTGTGTGTGCGTTGGATATTCCATAGTGTGTGTGATACCGATACGTGTGCACGCATGCATTAATGCATACGTTTCCGTTCAGTTCCTAACGAATATAAACGTATTGCAGTCTTAGTTTCACATATTTTGAGAACATTTGTTAGTAGATTTGAGTTTAAAAAGGAAAAATGTACAGTAAAGTCATTCCAAACAAAGCTGTATCGATTAAAGTCCTGTAAACCGAAGTAACAGTTACATAAGTGGTTTTAACTGGATAATTGGTAATGGATGGTTTATAGTTTGTTGGTAAACTAGGCAACCCACACAGACGATTTGAGAGCAATCGGTCGGATCTTGTGTGCGTCGGCGCAGCCGTACAGTCACGAGCAATAGTACATTTGATACAAGTGTGCAAACTTTGTCATTATAGCTAAGGCGGAATTTACACCCGAGCCGTATGCGAGGTTATTATTACTTTAAAGATATGCGACCCCTTTGCTGAGATTTAAAAAAAAAAACACCGCCGATGATAGGAATTGAACCACGATGGACTTAGTTTATAGTTATCTGTAGAAATAAAACACTAGTAGAAATAAATGAAAAAATACCACGAGGGTGAAATACACTGCATTGTGAACGTAATAGGATTAGAGGTAAGTAATTATGTTACAGCAGGACAAAATCAGTTTTAGATGTCATTAAGTGTCAAGATATTTGTGCTCGTGACTGTACTTCAGTCAGGGTTGCCTACTTTTTTCTACGAAATCAACATAACAAGCAACTTTTTCTGCTCATCTAAATGTAGTCCGTGTCTTATTGCCCATTTGAAAATAAGTAATCGTTTTTGTGAGTGGAAAGTTTATATAATATAAAGATTTATTATTTTTGGATATTTCCATACACAACAGCTCTACAGTTTATTAAAAGGTTTGTTAACTTGATTAATTCAGCCCTATATGTGTATGTATAGTGCACTTTTTAAGTGATTTTGTCATGAGAACGCTGTTGGTAAACTTTTGTAAAATTGACATAACTTCATGCCGGTATTCCCCGAAGGGGTAGGTAGTGTACCTAGTAGTACACCTACTGTTCGCCAGTTTTGTTGCCCCACAATAAGTCCCATGCAATAGGCGAGCCTATTGCCAACAACTGGGCACAAATCTGCGGAAATTGAAAAATCATGATGGCCGCGCTAGTTTCGACTATGGGCACTTGCCATAGGAACCTTTTCAAAATTTGCCATTTTCTGATTCACATGCAGTTGGCAGCCCTAGACCGCATTGCCTCAGCGTCAGCGGATACCCGATTGCATTTTAATAGTTATTTTTACTAGTTTTTCAAAGAAGCTATAATTGTAACATTTCGAGTTACATAATGTCTATAAATACGTGACAATGTTGGTTAACGCTGATTATTTTAATAAATTTTCCGTAACTCATTATCGAAACAACACATTACGCATACAAGTACATACCTACCGTCCTACCCGTAATTCTAAACTTCTAAAGGGAACAAAAATGTGCGTAGTAAATATATTTAGTTTTACTGTGGATGTGTTATTAATTGAATTATTATCCTCATTGATCTAAAAGACACGTGTGCGCCTTATCTTTCACGTGCACACGGTTGATACAGGCTGTTTTATTTTTGAACTTGTAAAAACTTTTAAATGGCAACAATATTGATAACTAAGTGATCCACATACAGCAGGTTTTCTGTCCAACAATAATAAAATAACAACTAACATTTTTCCTTTCACACCTAAATGAATTTTGATAAGTTTTTCCGTATATAGGTACGAGTAGTTATTAATTATGACGTGTTTCAGAAAGTACTTTTTCCCGGAAAAAATAGCCTATAACGCAAACAAAGCAGGTTGGTCCTTCTTATAGCGTGATTTACAGCGTAAGTAATACCTACATATTTTGAATTGTATACATTATAACAACAATTCCTTTTAATTGTAACATGGACGTAGGGACAACTGTAATAGGATTTCCCTAATTAAGGCGACAAGCATTGTTTCCATCTTATAACACGTCACGTCACGCAATGCGTATGAGAAAATATCAATGAGTCGTGCATTGATCAATACAATAACTACGAGTACCTACGTAGGTAGGTACTACTCGGGAAAGGTATCATCTAATATTCTAACAGGATAGCAAATATATACTTGGCCAATTCTTAGAACCAACTGTCATAATTTGTCGAAGTATAATTGCAAAATTCCTAGGATTATCGCAAAGAGCCCATTCTCTTTAGAATTGCTACGGTTTGCGGTGATTGCTTATAGTATAGGTACATTGGTATATTGTCGAATCTATGACTGAATTCATGACACCTCTAATCTGGTTGGCCAGAATGAGCGCATCCATCAGAGCATACGTTAATATTAACCAATCAGCATTTATAATAATTAGTCTACGATATAAAATACAAAAAATGTGCGAAATGCGGGTGTACTATTAGGCACACGTGTGTCACTTCGGGAATTACGGGCATGTTTTAATGTTAATGTAGGTATGTTATAATAATATAACGATTTCATTTATTTCCGGCTTAGAGCCTGAAACTTCATATCCCGGTTAAATGTAGGTCGGCTAATGTCTAGACGTACCTAGACGTTATTGGAATCTGGAGCTATTTGCCCACATCGCGAGAAGCCTGCAAAGAGTGGCTATTGACACCCGCTTGAGGCTCTTTAAAGTGATTAAGGAAGAATGCAGACCTCGATCTATTTGTTGGGTTATATTCTGAAAGGGTACCTATCTATCTTGCCCCGTATTATTGCCTAGAACACTTGTGGATTTTTTAGCTACAGAAATACTAACGTGCCTTTGAGAGGATCTAATTTCGACATTATAATGATAGCCTTTTTGTGTTTTTACTACCCTAAAATCTACGCTATGCCAAATTCCCTCCCTAAAGTTCCTTTATTTTGTTGAAAATGATAATTAATTGGCACACTTTAAAAGGAGTTACAAGCAAATATTCTTGGTTGGTACATCTGTAAATCAACCAACAGACTTATAAAGTGACATATTTTAACACATATTGGTTATATTTGTTTTATTTATTAGTATTTAGTACTTTAGGCTAATAGGGAAAACGTAACTATGTATCATGTGGTTTCCCGCGTGTTTTACGTGCCTAGATTACAATGTAGGCACTATGTGCAAGCTCCGCAGATGTTATCACGCTGATAAGCTTGCACCTTCAGTTAAAAACGACGAACTGAACTTATCGTTATCGTACTAAGTCACATGTACTTTGTTCGCGGTAGTAGTAAAATAATTAAATTTATTTTCTTCAGCATGACTGTTAGGTTGCACATTATAATTGCCCTTGTCGTTCTGACTGCATTACATGGTAGGCGGTAATAAATAGACTTAAACTTTTTTTTTTAATTTTCTGCGCCTGCTAATGTTGCATAGGTACCTACATCGGAAACTTATACAAGTGTCGGTACCGTAATATTCGAAACGTTAAGATTCGATGAAATACTAAGACCTATCTGTACTCGTAGGTAGAGCTCTAGGTTATGAGAAAACATATTTTAGACTTAGGATAGGCCAGCCAACTAACAGTTTAAAACAATTTTCTGAGCAAAAAGATTAGATAGCTAAATCTTAAAAAGCAAACAATCCCAAGAACAAACGAACACCGAACCACCTTTAACCATTCTTAGAATTAAAATTATTTGTTCTCAAAGATATTCATTACTCCAATCCCTCCAATCTCAAAAGTTATCTTTTTTTTAGTAAACTATAAGCCCATTGAGTGCCGTGATTTCTGAATAGTACAATGCCTGAATACCTACGTGATTTTAATGGGCAGTGTTTCTCACAATATGGCCGGTATTTATAAACTGTGCTTCGAGGAGTGTAATACACACGCATTTAAACTGGATGTAACCGGTTCACCATCTCATTATGAATATGTGTTTCACGTTGACCATGGTATCCTTTGAATTTTGACATGATCTTAGGGTTACCAATTAATTTGAAAATGCATACAAAACCCAGCGATATTAGCAAAAAATATACGGAAATTTTGAGCTTTTTTAAAAAAAGTCGGCGAATGGACGACGTAAGCGAAAACGTTTTTTTATTCCGAAAAGTACGGACAAACAAAAAATGGTTGGTCAAAAAGCCGTTTAGGTATTTCCAGATAATTCCAGTCGGATGAGGAAATGAGGACCCCACATGACCTGAATTAAGACCAAACCACAGACAGCTGTCCTCAATACAGTTTCAATTAAAAACAAAAAATATTTATAGGTATAACCTACTCTGTGCTTTCAAGTGTAATTATGAAATGATTTTAATATAATAAAATAATTTATTGTTTATTAAAACGTTAATGCGGGTTTATTTGTAAAATAATATTTGAGTTCTTTTCATGAATGTAGGTACTGTATACTGTTTCCAAGGTTGTATAACAGTGCGTATTTTTACATGATAATTGTTATGTCGCGCTTTCAAATTGGAAACAAAAGAAAAGCGTAAATCTTTTCTGAATAAGGCTTTTAGTTATTTTAATTACAATATTTACTTGTTTTGTGTCAAAAAATTATTTTCTTTTCAACGTTACGTTTAGAGGAATTCGTTTTAAATTAATTCACTTTACGTCACCTTTCTCAAAATCTATAATGGCTGATCAAATATTTATTATTTATCAAAATAATATCTGTTCTAAATCGATTGTTCTCACTCACTGACTTCAGCAATCGATTTAGATTAGATATTGCAGACTAATCTCGATTCCTAACAATAATTTTATAAACTTACGGATTTTTTTCCAACACCATCCTTTCATCGATCGAAACGATTCACGATAGTCTCCAAAACCGGTTATAACTATCTATTATCGCAATATCCAAAACAATCTTGGAAGTGATTTCCGCGGTACATCACTATCTTATCGATAGTATTTCACGCATCTAAAGATAAGTATCGATATCAAAGAATATTATCTGTACAGTCTATGTATACTAAGATGAGTCAGTATGTAGGTATATTTATTAGTGACGTATAATAAACAACAATAAAGCTTAACACTGATAGTAATATTTAACGGACACGGGCGTATGATAATCTGATAAACTATATATTTAAATATTACTAAATATATGATAGGTATAAAATAACATGATGTAATAAACGTAGTCATCCATAATTACAGGCTTAACCCTGTCCACGCGTTTCGATGTGATCATCACGCACGATGATAACTAATACTTATACTGATGTCCTTAGTCAGCTAGGTAGGAGCTAATGGCTAAATAAAATAGTCGTTCAGGTAGCCAGTGGCCCGACAGTCTGACAACCAATCTCCGACAGTCTGTCTGACAACCAGTCTTACCAAGGGTTACGGTATTACCCAGTACTAACTGGAGGCAGATAGCCAGTCGCTTCAAGGTAAAAATTGGTCTTCAACTGCATCCTGGAAGACTGGAAGCCGACCTAAACATAGTTGGACTAGGCATATAATTACTATATGAGCTATTAAAGTAGGTAAGAACCAACAAAATGTGAGTTTGCGAATTTCATGATAAAGCGCCATTCGTTTGTAATGCCAATAAAGCGTGGCTTGCCGCACCCGCACCTACCGACACACGATATGTAGGAGTGCCGTTATTTACTCTGCTATCGAAATAATTAATAAAGCCGTGGAAAATGCCTATCTAATAACATGAAGTTAGAACTAGAACACGTTGTTTATGATTTTCCGTTGTAGTGGGACTCTTTTTGTTATATTTTATACAGGGGGTGGAAGGGACACCGACGCGAAAACTAGCTGTTTCCGACAAAAGTGCAATACCAATACACGGTCAAAATGTATGCTGATTTTTTCTTAATACCGTTGAATTTTGTTTTTATAAAAATACATTTTTGGTATAAATATCTACTACTTACATGGGTACCAACATATGGTTACAGGTAGGTAGTACCTAAGTATGTACTAGTATTTTATGAGTAGGGGAAGTCCCAAGAAATGATGGATGTTTGCAAGATGATTTTGACAAGGAAGGTGGTGCTTTCAAAGAACACGGCCAGAGTTATATGAAAGAAGTAGAGATGTTGCCGCGTCCCTAATTACCTAATTGGAATGAGGTAGGATATCGAATATGTAGTAGGCCTCGGTATCTGCTAAGTATAATTTTATTATTGATATTAAAAAGACACGTCACATAGTAGGTAGTTACATAAAGTTAAGCAAAACCATTGTAATTTTTTTATGCTTTGCGAACATTTACCTGCGCCAAGAAAATGTTTCGTTCGATATTATTGAACGTGAAACCTAGGTACCTAGAATTTTATTTTTGTCACGTTGCGTTAAACGTAGAAGCTCCCAAATTTAACAAGCTACAAGTGCAATGACCTCCGATTATGTTGAGAAATAGGCACAGCTACGGCCGATATTATGGCAAACTCATTCGTTTCTGAAATCTAGTTTACTTTTCCAAAGGGACAAAAATTAAAAGTCAAAAATGGATTTTATTATCTGGTAGTACTAAGTACATAACTGTTTCAAAAATTGTTTAATTGCTCGTCTGTACTTAAACAATAAAACGGTGTTTGAGGACACTACACTATACCTACTTCGTCCAAGTTATGTTAGGCCAGCACATCAAGCTACTCGAAACTGACAAAAGAGAATGCTCATGGAAGTATGGAATCCCGTACCATGCTGCATCAAAATCAAACCTTGTTTTTTATAGACTACACTGATCGTATTAACTCCTACAAAAATTATTTTTGAAAAAAAAAACCCGCGTTTCAGAGTTATTTTATAAAATCGAAACTAACCTAAAAAGTAGGTCTATTTTTTCGACGCTACCAACGACGTA
Organism: Eurois occulta; assembly: GCA_950022335.1. Taxonomy (NCBI): domain Eukaryota; kingdom Metazoa; phylum Arthropoda; class Insecta; order Lepidoptera; family Noctuidae; genus Eurois; species Eurois occulta. The sequence goes on along the minus strand of OX465477.1, from coordinate 11,840,637 downwards.
TTTTAACACACATACATTACATTATTGCTCTAAAAACAGCGTAATACACTAATATTAGTAAGAATTACGAGTTAAAGTAACATCCACAGTATGCTTGACTGAAACTCGATTTTATTTTAGACCTTTACATTGCCAATAGTCAGTCAGTACAGTACAAATGTCAGATGCCACAGATAAGATAACTATAAACCATAGAGTATAGTAAGTGCTATAAACTAGTCGGGATTTAGGGATGTAATCGATAAATCAAAATCTTTAGGCTGAGAAAATCTATTTTGTTGCAAATAGCAATAAACCAAACTAAATCGATTTGGTGTACTGATCTCACTTAATTGTAATTAATTTTAGAGTCCGCTCGACAGACAAGGGTTTGTTCAATTGAAACGGAACGTCATTTATATTCAGTTGAAACGGAACGTCATATAAAGGGAGTAAAACAATATTCGTACTTTTAAACTCGAAAAGTATATTTCCAGTTCAAAAATCAAATCCCCGACGCGTAATGCCGTAAAAAAATATGAAACTAATTACTATAATATTTTGGTTTTGAGGCGCGAGACTTTTTGGTACCAACGTTGGTCATTGTCCTTTTCCCAAACAACCTTGAACCTAATGCTGTAGCGATAATTTAAAATCTATTAAAGAAAGACAGATTGTAGTAGCTTGATGTGCCAGTCTGTACCTAGGTAAAATTCAGATATTGACAGTGAAATACATCCTAAGCCACTTATTTAACTTTTTTATCGCGCGGCTCTTAGTAGCAAATACATCAGTCCAATACGATTAATTAGGCATTCATGTTTGTGTCGTTTCTAGTTTTATCTGGCTATTGCCATACGCACAGCACGTTCCGTATCTCTCTACTGATATAAGAGCTTTCTCTATCAATAATCACGTTTCTTTCCTTCCTTTTTATTGTAGACTATGTGTTGCCTCCGACCTTCGTCTGCGTGAAATTATTATAAAAATATTACTTCCCAAGTATTTGAATCGGATTTTGTTAACAATTTCAAGGGTTTTAATTTTTTTGCTCTGAACCCTAATCCTTTTTCTAAAATAAAAGTAGCCTAAGTTACTCCTTATAACTATCTGCCAGTAAAAGTTCCGTCATAATCAGTCCAGCCGTTTCGGAGATTAGCCGGAACAAACAGATAGACAAACAAAAATGTAAAATTAAAAAAGTTTATTTGTTATTATGTACCGATATTTACATTTTATTATGCATTCAGTAAAAATCAGTTATTTTTAAATACAAACAGGCACTTCAAGTTTATTTATTTGTATAGATAACTAAAATTAAATACCTACCGGTATTGAACGACAGTCTATTGAAATAAATATATACTTAATTGTAATTACCTCTGATACCACATAAATACTTTTTTATGAAATCAAAGTCCTATATTGTTCCTTGTTCTTCATAATGATCGACCAGACGCTTGAGTTTTTTAAGGCAGAGATTTTAAAGAGTCTTATTAATAGATTAGGTAAACCGTAAATCATAATAAGGAATTGTCAACATTAGTTACTTATAATTTAATTTAGCGTATACTACTACTACATTGAAGGAAACAATACAATCAGAAACTTGACCTGAAGGCGCTTAGCTCTAAGCTTAATTAATTATATCTGTCAACGAGATTAGCACATCAAGCTACCCGAAACTGCCAAATTTTCCCAATCAACCTTCAACCTAATACTTCAGCGATAAAGTTGAAAATCTATTGAAGAAATTTGACACATTGTAGCACCTTGAGTACCTACATCAAGCTAGGTACCCGAAACTGTCAAATTTTCGCAATCAACGTTGAACCTAATGCTTTAACGATAAAGTTGAAAATCGATAAAAGAAATTTGACAGATTGTACTAGCTTGATTTGCTGGCGTCTGTACCTGTGTACGTTTAGTTTCTAGCCAAGTTTATTATGAAGTTTATCAGAAAGTCAACTGTTTGCAACTAACCTTCATTTTTCTTTTAAAACAAAGGGGGGAATGCAAACGTTATTAACAAGCCGCGGCACCAAGGACACCGTTATCTTATCGGTACATGGTGAGTGCTCATGAGCTCATGGTAATCGATGGCGTCGTAAACGCTCCGATTTTTATATGAATTACAACTATGTGATAGGAATTACTTAACCGTAAAAACTGTTGGAAGCAGATCTATATATTTACTGACTAACTACAACTTAACAACGGGCGTGGTTAAACTATGAACATAGAGGTCCTTATTTACACTCCATTTACGTAGCAGCAACTAGAACTGTCGCTATTTATTTATAATTTATAACAACTATTATAAATGCGTAAGTTTGTGAGGATGTTTGTTATTCTAAAACGACTGAACGAATTTGGATGAAATTTACCACACAAGTTTATAACCTGGATTAACACATAAGATACTTTTTAGTCCGGTAGTATGATCCTTTCGGACAATTAACAAACACCATAACCTAGTTTAAATAAATCATGAGATATTATAGACGCACTTTTTCGTTGGTGACACTTCTATTGTCTTCACTAAGTGTGGTGTTGGATTGGTCCCATTTGCGAGTCTGCCAAGGTAGAATTACCATTATTACTCTTGCAATAAGGTTGCTGCTGTGCTGTAGCTTTCAGGTGTAAATAACTGCGAATAGCGCAATAATAAGAATAAGATTGTATAGCGGGTAAAAACAAATGACACGCGCACTTGATCGCACGAGGCATTGCATGGTCTAGGATGAGTTTACATGTTTCTCTATAACATATTTCGTAATATTGGTCCTTCACCCTAAATAGGGCAATGAAATCGAACCAACATAATTACATATCACTGACAATGGTCTGCCACATAGCCATTAACTTTATAGGTCAAGGAAAACTACTGGGATTGGCAAATGAAAACATGTGAGTATGTGGGTAAGTGGGTTTGTAATTCCCCCAATTTTGTTAGAATTGCCAGATTCATGTGTGTAGTACAAGTTCAGCTTTTGAGTGTCAATTGATTGCCTTCGACTTATTATTTTATTTGCAAATTGAGCCTGTAAAGTTCGAAACCAGCCCATTTATCTACTTTTATATTTAACCACCACTGCTTTTAAATTTAAAGCATTGGAGGGAAACATTGTAAATAAACCACATGCTAGGTACAAACTTTTGTTTCTAGGACATCTCAGAAACAGTTCGGAGATATGTGACATCCGCTGGTCCCAGAAAGGTGGCCTGACTCCCAGCAGTCGGAACATTATTTTATAGATGGATTATGTCAGCTGTTCCAGGTTAGCTGTTTATGGGAATACAATCGAGTGCGCATCGACTAGAGATTGGTCTCTCGCATGTTAACGCCGGGATCGAGATTGGTCATTCGAGATCTCTCAAGCTCTCAAAAGTTTCGGGATCTGCGAGGCAGATTGCATTCCCTACTCACAATCCCGAGTCCTAGCAGTCAGAAAACAGGCTTTTTAAACAAGCACTAGGTTCGAATAAATGGTGTTTTTTTCTTTTCATTGTGCAATCCTTTATTATCGTTGATTCGTTGTGCAACGAGAGCGTGCACAAACGCATACAGCTGCGATTACAAGTTCTCGGCACTAAGTTCAATGTGAGAGGAAATCGATGATGCTGCCGACAAATAATATAATCTGTGACTTTCGTAGATAGATCAAAAATATAAAATTTTCGTAGAATGCGAAAATTTAGGACAATGTTTAATTGTTTCGTTTTCGATATAATTCAATAGTTAGACTCATGAGTGTGCAATTTTTTAATCAATACTTGATAGGGTTTTGTACCCGAAGGGTAACCAGCGGGACCCTATTACTAAGCCTCCGCTGTCCGTCCGTCCGTCTGTTTGACTGTCTGTCAGCGGGCTGTATCTCATGATCCGTAATAGGTAGAAAGTTCAAATTTTCACAAAATGTGTCCGCTATAACAACAAATAATAATATATATATAATAAAATAGAAATTAAAGAGGGCTCCCCTACTAGTTCGACACGCACTTGGCCGGTTTTTTCTTCAGTTAAAATGAAAATAATAAAAGATTGCCATTTCCAGATTGCTAATAAGAAATACATACCTAATCTGCCAATGTAATTACGACCAAAGTGAGTATTTGTAATTAAAGTACGTAATAAATAAGTATTGTTTCTGTTAATAAAATGCATTATGGTTATAAACCTTTGCGATTAAAATCTAATGTCCTCCGTAACATCAACTTCAATTCTTTATTATTTTCACGGCTTTTGATATAGTGGATATGGCTAAGAAGTCATATATCAGGAATTCTTATCCTAAGAACATTTTAATAGGAATAAAAAGTTATTTGATGTATCCTTACAATCTGCCATCCCTTATGTAACCATGGAAGTGGTTGACTTTTACAAAAATCGTTTTTTTTTCTTAACCCTTGTACAACATTTCAAGTTTCTAAACCCAGTGGCTTTATTAGGCTGTCAGGTACACTGTCTCTAGTGATGCACTATACCTGCATTGCGGAATTTAATAATCTGATCGAATTTCCAATAAGCCTTATTTTGTAGTTATACCCGAAATGCATAATTATTATTAGCAGTTCAGTGAATCTGTGTTTATCGAAGTCTGCAGACAGTCAGATTCTCAGACACGCCTAGCCTACAGCCTCCTCTGGCCCGCGATGTGCGCCCGCGCCGTCTCGTGTCCCACAATCCGGTTTTACTCTTCACTTTTTTACTGTTTAGAAAAAAAAACTTCACTACAGCTCTTGTCTTAATGTTTTACATTTATAGGCCTTTTTACAAGTTAAGATAAAGTAGGCAATAAATTGGGTTAAGATTTGAAGCAAATTCTGGATGAAAAGTCCACTACTCAGCTTAGATTTTTTTTTTACGATATTTTTTTATTTCTATGTGTCATATAGAATAGCAAATTAGCAACCTCGAGTGTTCGCCATCCGACGAGCGACCTCATTAGTATTTTAAGTGCAGTCAAAACAATGGTATGTGAAAGCCGCACAAGTAATCCGCAACTACCAGCCAGCCACCACCCACATACACAGACCCACGTCTAGAATTTATGATGTCCAACTTTAAATCATTGGTTTGGCACTTTAACAACACTCTAGAGACTTCGATAACGGTATTGCAAATGTCTCCGTCACTTGAAGCACGTTTCTCATCATGTGTCTATGGCAAAACATTTTTCTAGCTGCAGTGTTAAGTTGTCATCAGAACATGATGCCAGATAATTTAAATTGTATTGATTCCAAATAGAAATATCTTAAATATTTTATCTTCGATCAAACATGTTATTATTACGAATCCGAAATTTAATACCTATAACAGTGCAAAAGGTGAATAAAAAATGTAACTTTATTTGGACATAAATCTCGAAGTTTTTTCAGGCAATAAGGTCACTGCAACTTGAGTTCGCAACCCACTGTGCGCGCGTACATAACACCGAAGAAACAAGCTACACAGTACCTACACCAAAATGTAAACCTGAATTGACCTTTGGACCAAAACACGAATCTAAACCTTACCTCTTTCATACAGAGTACGTTTTGCCTGAGCATCAATGTCTAAGGCATTTAGAATTATCTCTCGCGGGATCAACCTTTTGCAGTTTCGCTTTGAAGAGTCTTTATTTTGTAACTCAAAATTGTTTGCTGATACTTTTTTAACAACTGAGATTGTGTATTTTTTTTTGTTTATTAGCTTTTTATGGAACAAAAGTGGGTGCAAACAATGTCAGATTTCCAGATAATTTTATGAAATCTAAAAATAATAAGAGAAAATCAAAAGACCAATCAAACTGTGGAAACAAACTTATTGTCAAAGTTACTAACGAAGTGTAACAGTTAGAGCTACCATTGAAACACAAAAGCACCGGATTGCTTCGTGGAGCGAGCATTTTTTACCGCAGTGCAAAACGCGGGCGGAGGCGCGAAACGCGATCGAATGACACGCTTTAATCTTTCTGTTTAGACGTCGTCGGTCGTTCCGTCCTTACCTATCAATGACCTTGATTTTTGCACTAAATTTTATTTTATTTTACTATTATAAACACTCCTCAGTAGTTTTCCTAAAACCATTCACAATTTTATAACAGCAAGTTTACAAAAAATAAACAGGTTTTCAACAATTTATCAATGATCCTTTATGTCGTTTTGAATGGCGCCGACAACAAGCTGGAGCGGTTTGTTCTATAGAAATATAAAATCTTATGGTATCCATCGAAGGGGAGAGCGCCTGGAGAACGGTATTTGGGTACTTATGCGAGCGAACGGCGCGGGGTGGGGCAGGTGTCGGCGACGGCGGGGCGAGGAGACGACGAGTACGGCTCTAGAAATTTCCATTGCCTTGCCCAAGCGCCCGCGCCGTTGTTATAATGGCTGTGTACACATACCTACACACTAAACCAAGCGAAAAGGATAGAGAGAGACGCACGATCACCGCCTCTCTTCGCGAACTACACGCGTTTAATTTCAAGATAATCGAAACAGACTTATGGTTTTCTCTGACTGAGTTCACGATTAAGTTTTATGAGACTAACTCGTAAAATTATTGCCGTTTTATTTAGCATGATAAACAGAATTTAAAGGTGACCTGAGGAGGAGGTGTACAAAAACAAAAATGTGTTTTAAAATTGAACGCGAGTTACTTACTCATGCTCATAATATGGGTATTGAATATAAACGATTCTGTATCGTTGTCAAGTGAATAAAGTAGCGAGGCGTAGCGTTCCGCGGTCGCGACCGCCTCCTCTACACTCATGGCACCAATTTGGAGGCCGCACCGCGCCGCAGTGTAGTCGCACGCGCAACTTTCGGCCACGCTTCAGTAATACAGAGGCCAGCCTTGCCAGGGTTATTCGCTATAGACTTAGGGTACGCGTACCGTCTGAAACTAAATGGAACTCTAACAGAAAGCACTAGGTTTGGTTTCACTTTGAGTCATCTAAGTCAGACGAACTTTTTGACGACGACGAATATATCCGTCCTTGTCTAAAGGCATCCCGTTTTTGGTTATTTTCCATTGGACAGAAATGGAGACGGGCACTGCGAGCGCTTCTATTTCTAGATTAATCTTAACGTGTTAGCGGTTATTGATGGCCAAATTTATTTGGATATATCTTCAACGTTAGCATTTTGTAAAATAGTAGAATAGGTACCGTAAATATAGCTTGGAATACTTTGCATGAAAATGAGTTATAATGTTTTAACACTGTACTGTACCACAGTAAACAAGGAAATCGATTGTTAAGGGAAAATGTGTTATTCGAAGCAATTATGAACGTCTCAGTTATTCATGCTACATGTAATACAGGTTTTCCTCTAAAGCATTGTCGTGTGCGGATCGCGGCGGACAAGCGCTTGGACGTACTGGCGAGTGTCCGCTTGCACCGGATTGTGTAGACAATACCCAATGAACACCTGATACTGTTGACGAATAAAGACACGAGAATTGTTATAACATGTCTGTCAAGTGATAAGTAATATGCGAGTTCACTAGCTAACTACTCACCTCTGATAGAGAACGCAAATGTGACAGTCATCGCCGAACAAATTGTGTCTAATTACTCGTATATTCCCGTTAGGAACCTCTCAGCCAACGACACCGTCCAATTAAGTCGTTAAACAAGAACATTTTTTTTTTTATTAACAAGTTCAAAAAACAATGCAATATTGGTTGCTGGTATTTAAGACGCGGCTAAAAACGGCAATGAGAAATAGAGGTATTCCCGTTTGAGCACCTATTTTTAGGGCACCTAGACATTGAGCACCAAAGGTATTCCCATTTGGGCACCAACCATTTTAATAGATCGACGAAAATAATAGAATCTGAACCGTTTTGCTTTCATAACAAAAGAACCTCTTGCAACAAACTAAAGTATTGAGTCAATATTCCATAAAAATTTAAAACCTATTTAACAAAAAAGTTAAGTGAGAAGAAGACCAGAAAATTAAATAACATAATGCTATGTAGTTAATCCAAGGAGAGGATAACATAATAGACTTAACGGATATGTACAATAACTCGACGCATGAGCATTGAACTATTTATATTACTGTAGTAATACCTCAGTGCGCATGAGGGATGAGATAATGTCCAAAATGCAATAATCTGATATTTCCCCAAGGCACAGGACACTGTTACTGACGGTTCAGTCTGGTAAGCCAAGTTTTCAGAACAAGTTGAGTGAAACCCCATTGGTGAAAACAAATACCAGACAGAGAAACATTCAGCATTTCCAGATTTACCCAACCAATATGAAATACCGACTGAAATCTAAATGTAAATATTTACTTAAAACAGCATTCAAACATACGATTACGGCCACAAGACGATACAGCTACTGGCCATTTTGACGAAAAATTTACAGTGACGGTTTTTATTTTTTTAAAACCATCACCAGTGCACTGGGATGAAGTTGTTAAAGAATGATTATCATCTACACGTGAACTAGTATCATATTTAGAAGGTGATCAATCAACGCTATTTACCTACATATATATAGACTCGGGTTTTCCAACACCAAATTTTTCACAAAATTTTCCACTATTAGTTAACAAATGGTTAGTCATCCCTGTCTGTATGAAATCCCCCAGTTTTTAATATTCAGTGTTTGATCCCTTGGAGTGATTGACAGACCCTAACGGCATACTTATACTGCAACAAACAACCCCTCCGCAAATGAGGTATGCATAGGCATATAAGTGTCCCCTTTTAAAATAGGGGTAGTGTCTGTTACTAACTAAGTAACATTAGGGTTTTACCATATATTTTAATGTATGTCTAAAGCGGTTTTATTTGTATTACTCATACTGTGTACTTACTGGTTTAATTATTTTCAGCACCAGGAAATTATGATAGTTTTGGCTCCGTTTGGTGTCGCATTATGAAGCAGCTAATATAACTGAGTAAGCCGGTAGTTAATACTCATCTTGTAAATATGCCATCCATCATCCCAAGAACAACGCATCATGACCGTGACAATCTGCGGTTAATGAGTACGTATAATGTGCATATGGCCATGAAACTGAAATATTTCTATAAACTTATGTCGCAAGCAATTTATTCGAGGCAAAGTAAAAAAAACTATTTGAATGTTAACATTGCATTGGTGGTGCTGATTTCAGAAAAATCCACACTAATATTATAAATGCGAAAGTAAGTTTGTTTGTTAGTTCGTTACCTTTTCACGCCTGAACCACTGAACCAATTATCCTGAAATGTTGCATATACGTTGTCAGGTGTACCGAAACGGACTTATTGTACCTTTCATCCTTTCATCCCGAAAAAAGTTCTGTTCCCGAGGGAAATTACAATAACGTTCTTATGGGAATAGATGGCGCCACGTGTCTTTCGAATCATAATTGAATTATATTATTACAAGCAGAGTACAACCCGAATTGATTGTCAAATTCTAAATTAAAGCAAGCGAAGCCGCGGGCAAAAGCTAGTAAATAAAATGTACGCTCGCAGCTCATCTACACCTAATCCTCTATAATATAATAACCATAATAGTATTTATTTACTGGAAAACCAAACTATTTAACTATTAGAAGATAAAGATGTTAAAACAGAGCATGATGATGCTCGTATTTGTTAAACGAATGATGACAAAACAAACTGGGGTCAACCATAATGCGCAGGTAAAACGCCTTTAAGAGGTAATAAATGGCGCAAATGAATTCAGTCTACAGCGACAAAATGTTCAGTAATGTATGCTTCTATTTTGCATACAAAAAATTAACGCTGACGTGATGTCGCCATGAGCCGTGACGTACGATTTGTTTGAAGTGACTCTATTAAACGTGCCTAAGGAATATTTTTAATGCAACTTAGCAATTTTCGACTATCGTCATTTGCTTAACTAGCTGTATTGTTGATATGTGCCTATTCTTCAACTATACTAGATATTTCTGCTTTCCCAAGTTCCACTACTAGAAATTTTTCTGCTATTTCAAGCAAAAGTTTCTATTCAACTATCACGTTCTAGTAATCACGTGTTCTGTGAGTATGCGAGTGTAATGTCGTTGTAAAGTTAGGTGCTTTATCACGATTTTACAAATCAAGCGTGTAGCACGGAATTAGACATTTTGGTATGTTAATTTTTGGTCAACGGTCGAACTAGCTACATCATCATCTGCCTGCCTTTATCAAGCTACGTTGAGGTCGGCTTCCATACCAGTTAGCTGAATACCAGTATTTTAGATTGTGCGACAGCGACCGCCTATTTGATTTTGCAAACTACTTCATGGGTAACATTGGTCAGACTTTCTGGCTGTTGACTACTCGTAACGACTGCTAAAGATCTATTAATGACAGCCGGGACCAATGGCTTAGCGTGCTGTCTGATGCACGGAGGGGTCTCGTATGTGACGGTCACCAACGGCCATTCATCCACGGGCTGACTTCGAAGTACCTTTGTGTCAATTTTCAATTGACATTACCGGTGTGTTTGTCCCATCTTTCCTATCCTTGGTTTTCGTTAAAGATATTGGTTCCTAGATTCCATTTCAACTGTTAAGTTTGTAGTTTTGAAACTAGCTACATATTTTGCATTTGTTATCTTTATATGTACCTATTATACTTTTTCGTGCCACATTATTGCTTCAGAATCAAACGATGTTCATAACTTCTTGTCATTTTTAGAATCTTGGACGTTCGTTGCTGCGAATAAGTCTGTTTACTGTCTGCGGTTAATGTATTATATGCAAACCTACGTCTATTTTTGTGAAAGTTTAGGAGATAGAAAAACAATTCAGGGCCTCAGGCGCAGTTTTTGCTGCAGAAGCGTTTTTTGGCTCCTTCATGTCTTTATTGACTTTCACATCATATGATTATGATGTGAAAGTCAGTCAGTTTATTCCTATATAGGAATGAACTAAGAGTCCTTAATTTTAATGAGGGTACTATAATAAAAAAAAATAAGATAGATATTATGTAGATAGAAAATATTTACGCTTAAGACAAAATAACAATTATTATTGCTTGGTTACTAAAATAATTGCTCGCTCCCATGTTTCATGTTTCAATAAACTAGAGCGTTATACCTAAAAGAGACTGATATTTCATAAACCACGTGAAGTAACTTCGTTACGAGGTAGTGACGTGAGCAAAAAATATTTAAAATTACATCAGACATTAAGACCGTGAACTCCAGAGAGTCGTACCTAAGAAATAACAGCCGCATAGGGTGATCGAAGGTTAAGCTATGCTTGCCGCAGCCATTACGTGGATGGGTGACCATCAATTGTAAACCGCGACATCTCCGTGTCGTCCCGGCTATTATTCGTACTTTTTTGGCAGTCGTTACGGGTAGGTAGTCTGTTACCTGAAAGTCTAACTATCAGTGTTACCAACTTCATCAAGGGTTAGGCTAGCATATTCTGGAATAAAAATACAGCAATAGACTGGAAGCCGACTCAAGTTGCAAAAAGGCTAAGCAGATTAAGATAACGTTAAGACCGTGAACTGCAGCTAATGTAGAAAGAATTATGAAGAATAAATTATGATAGTGCTTATGGTATTCGTTCAATTCCGTTCATTCCAGATAAATAACTACAAATCTGTAAATTTTTCATAATACTACCTCATTTCAAGGTTTATATGGACATGAATTTGGAAAAGTTTTTTGTTTCAGATTTTTGTTAAATGTGCTTACTTAAATTGTTACATGTAGGTAACTATGTTTTTATTGTTAAACATAAAAAGCAATGAATTCAATTTCAATTCTCTTCTTCTACAAATTGATTAAAATCTGTGACTTTTTAAGGATTTCTTTTCAGTTTTATAGGTCATTAAACAATTGTTTCACCATCAACACAGTGGTAATATTCATTCATTAAAATTAATTTTGAAATTACAAAAAGGGCTTAATAACTTAGCTAAAGCATGTTTGCGTGTTAATTCAGTACTCTAAAGATAAATATCGCACAGCTTTATAACGCAATTCTGAGAGCAGAGTCTTATAGGCTTCAGTCTGTGTGACCGAGGCAATTATCCCGCTGCATTCCGCCGTTTCACAACGACTATGAAATTTTGCGTTACTTACTTCAAAAAGCGACGGAACCGTTCGTTCCAAAATGCATGTCAACTAGAAGTATTTTTGTTTATTTATGTGCTTGTTTTATCGGTTTTCCAAGTTTTACACCAACTCGCTTTATGAGCCTGTTAGTTAGATACCGATTTTGTCGAAACGTTTCTAAACAAGCCCAATTATAATTAATCAATTCATTTTTATGTTGGCGATTCAAGTAGGGTCGCATAGCAATTTAGAGAAAGTAAAAAAAAACATCGGAACAGTATCCAAGAAACAAAAAATTCGCGTTCAATATAAATCAAAATATGTTAAAAAAAACACTTACCTTAAACACCGCCGGAGCTAACGGTATAGCCGCTTGGTTGTGAAGATGTTTTTTCGACATTTTCGGTTTTTTTTCCTTCCACGCTTCTATTAATCGATATCCTCACAAATAGTGAAAAAACTATACTTGTTACTTTAAAAACAATTCTAAAGAAATCGTATACTGAAAACGAGTTGCGTTCCAGTCGCCGATAACTAAAATTGCGATATAAGTTTTCGCCGAGCGAAAACTTCTTAAGATAGCCGTTTTTGGTAAAAATCGATGTTTGTTTTCTAAAAGATGTTTTTGATGAGTACACTATTTGGACACTTGCTAAATCGTGCCAAAAAAGTTAACTTAAATTTGAGTGAGCCGCGTCGGTAATAGTGTACCATACGTCGTGCCACGGTTGCGGTCAAGTCGGCAATGAACGGGTGAGACGCGAGTGAACGCGCCAAAAGCAGTGAGCGCTGAGCGGAGTACCGCCGAGCAGCGGAGCCACCTCGCCTGGCGGGTAGCGGAGCAGAGGCGCCGAGTGACGTAAGCGTGTCTCTCACAATACAGTGGGCTGAAAACCGCGGTGGGTCCGTTCTGTATCTAGTCCGGTCATAGTTTTTCACTGTTGCGTCAAATCACTGTGTGTGACGGTGTAGCACGCCCCTAACCCGGTCGCCTGAGAACCGCCAATACAACACGATAACACGTGACGCATGATCACTATATTCTAGCGCGAAGGATTAATTGCCAGGCGATACAATACACTTACTTGACTGGACTGGAATTTTGGAAATCTCCATCACTGATGGTGAACACAGCCAGCTTCGGTTTACCATCCATCACGAGGTCCAAGATAGATCCTTTTAAATAGAAGCCCAGTAGTACACTACCAATAAATAGTCCGGTTGCATCCACCACTATTGCACTGATTACTGCCTCAAGTATTATACTGATTGCAGCGTCAAGAGTTTTATAAATCTTATAATCCTTTTCCTCTTGCTAGATATATTTTATACATATTTATAGTAAAAGACCAGATAATTACATGCGACGCACTACGCAGTGCATGGGGCTTTCCGGAGCGTAGGTTATTCTAAAACGGAAAGACTAGGAAAACACTGGCGAAAATTGTTTGTATTGATTGAGATATTACGTTTTTGAAATAACATTTTTTTGAATGCAATAAGTATCTAAAAAGCATTTTTGTTTGTTTTTAATCACTTGAGAAAACTTTGACGTTCATAATATCACTGCATTATTACCTCATCGCGTATCTAGCACTAGTCAGTAATCTTACACTGAACTAATTCCATATGAAAGTCTCAGCCTCAAGTGTAATACTCGTAGTAAGGTCAGTTATTGATATTTTGTTGATAAACGTAAGTAAAATTTAACAACAAGTTAAGTAAGCGAGTAGTATTTGTTTTGCAGATTAAAATTACAGTAGAGCCCGACCTCAACCGCCGATCCGATGCATATCTGCATAATTCTCTAATTGAAATGCCAATAATGAACCTTTATATAGCGGCGAAATCGGACGTTCATCAATAATCGAACCAGAATAGTCTATTTCTCCATATTTCACAAGGATGAATCACAATCTTATTTCTCCAGAAGTCACCTCTCTATTCAACCTTTTCGATGGCTGTCAAGATTACCATGCTGCAGCTGCACTCTGAAGGACTTGCCCGAAGACACTGCTCACGCTGTTGATGTAGCAAAGTTCTAGATGAATGTCATTTAACTGAAACATCACTCACATCTACACGACAAAGAACCCATGTTTCATTCACAATTGTCCGTGCATTTCTGCATGACAGTGACTTTATTCGGGCAAAACCTCTAATATTACCAATCGTGTTTCCTTTTTCAAATAATAGTTAGTAATCGACCTAACCAAGAATTGATATAGGACATGCACAAATAGATACACATGGGTTGGTAACACGCATCCACAATCCGTTTCACACACTAGTTCTCCAGACGGTGATCAAAATAGCACTACCCAAGTCACAGAAAAGATAATTGTCAGTAAAAATGATGTAAACAAAACAGAATAGCATAATTAAAGTAATTCATTATTGTGTGGTGGTGTTTATAAGTATCAAATAATGTCAAAACCATCCAATAAACAACTGAACTTACGTTGTTTACGTAAAGGCTCTTAGTTTGTCGAACAAGAGGGCATAACCATAGTGAGAATCAATTAGCGAAAAAAATGAAAGAAAAGTCAAAAATGTATGGAAAAGATGAAAAGCTATCGAAAACAAAAGTCATTGTTTGAATACGAAATACAAAGAAAACATTTAACACTGGCCTACGGCACAGAATAATACGAAGAACTAACCCATAAGTTACTACAGTTAAAGAGTAATGAATGACTTATAAAAAGTTTGTGATTTAACACAAGTATGCATTCAGTATCCTTACAAGGGCATTTTGTGTCGGGAAAATTTAGAAAATTAATGTGACGACTATAAGCTAAAGAAAGAGCAGTCTATGAAAGAAGATTAGCGAAACCGGCAGATAAAGAAAAAAGAAATATAAAGGGACTGCTTTGACTAAATACATTGGGATATGAACAGATAGGATTGCTTTAACAATGTTTTGTTAGTCTTCATAACACACTGATAGTACAGTAAACAAAATGTTGGTCATGGAAGAGTTAGTATGGCTATTTCTAACTTACCAAGTTAGTCTCACCCAGTAACTATGTTATTAGAAGTCACATGGGCAGTTATAAATGGTAAAAATTAAGGAAAATTGGAGCAGACGATAATTAAGTATTAAGAATGGATGTTTCTAATTTAACATCTCCTAGCATACCTAATATTTCGCAAATAATGCAAAATTTTCCCCGCGCGTTGACTGCAATCACCTAGTAATTTGTACTCCCTACAGGCACCAGCTGTTCCCTGTATTGAAAACAGCCCGCAGGCTTGTGGTTTTCTTATAGCATGTGCTAAAGATTGGTGGTGTGAAAGTCAAACTCATGGAATAAATTAATCAAGTAAATAACATCACGCCTCTAATCCCCGAAGGGTTAGGCAGAGGTGTACCTAATAGTAAACCCACATTTCGCCAGTTATGTTAAAGTCCCATGTAAGAGGGCGAGCCTATTGCCATCAACCGAGTGCAAATCCAGACTCCGTGGCTGCTATTGAGAAATTCCTGATGGAAAAACCCAATAACACTTTGCCCGACCCGGAAATCGTGTCGCGTGCTATCAGTATATCTTAAGTTTTGAGTATGAATTTGGAAGTCTAGGGAAAACCATACAAATGATTGATGGACTGTCTGAAGGCTACATGGCTACAGACAGGTGGTGGCTTTTGAGATGATAGAAGATGAGAGATGCAACACAGACCTCAAATAAATTGGGATTTCGATCAATGATCATATCTGCATACCATACACATCTACCTAAAAATCGAAGTGGCTTTTCTGTCTGTCTGTGTGACAGCTTAAATCTTCCAAACTTCACCATCTATTTTGATGTTGTTTCCATTGCCATTTGGATTGACATACAATTTTCGGTGGCTTCTCTCAATCCAACACATTCTTGACTCCTCCATCGTGGCTATCGCTGATAAGTGTCACTATGTCTAGCTAAACCCCCAGGGTAGAAAAAAACGAATATAATTATGCCTATTTTGTATGCTGATTATAAATAGTTACACTTTTTCTCTACCTTTGTTCACTTCATTTTCAATAATTGATTTTAATAGGCAAATCGAATTGCTTTTATGCAACCCTGACACCGTCTTCTAGACCATTATATGTATTATAAACACTATTAAATCTTTTGGCTCGCCGACAATCCTAATTTTTCAGTAAGTATTTATGGTTACTTCAAGTAACCGCGTCATGTTTTTTTCTTTCCACTTCTAAGTCATCGTCGAAAATTCAATATCTAATACAACTGCAAACTGAGATTGAAATAAATCACCACGGTAAGGTATGCCATGAAACGAGCGATATTATTATTACACTTTGGGTCTCAGGGCGATCTACATACAGAAGAGAGAACTCAAAAAAAAAAACAAAACAGGATCAATGGCTTCTAGTCGCTACAACAGAGCATTGTATTATTTATCTGAATAGACCTTTTCAATAGCCAAGTGTCCATTCCTAGAGCAGGTAAAAAAAAAGAACAGGTTGCTGCCTGCCCCAATAACGAGACTGCTATAGATCATAAAACACGAAGAAGTGAATAAACCTGCAACAAATAGTCACAAGGAAAACCATGAGCCATATCAGAAAAACATAACGCAGCACACAGGTGACCTAATCGTTGAAATGACTGAATACCAAAATATACAGACACACTAGGAAGGTACTGTGGTCGTAAATAATAGTCAATAAAATCCTGAACATCGGGACTTTAATGGAGGTGAGGGTAGGCGATAACATCGCAGGTAACCACATGCATAACGACCAGTCCTATTAGGATTTACGATTGAGCATACATTAGAATAAAAAAAGTTGTAGGTACTTAAAGCTATGGAAAATTCCCGTCGACGGGCGCCACGGAATCCTTCCAACCAAGCGACTGTAATGTCAATAAAACAGTATTGTCGAAACACGACACTTAATTAAGCAGTCGTTAATCATAACTTAATGAGTAGGTAGCTGCATGAGTGGCTCGCTGTAAAAGGAACGAATTATAACAGCGATGAGTTCAGATGCGATAACTTTGAAGTTGCAATACAGTTAGTAATATAAGCACTCGGGTACATTACTTAATTTTTTGTGAAATGATTAATTTTATGAAGACGTTCAACTTTGATTTAAGGAAGGATATTTTTCAACAAATGGATATTTATTATGTTGCAGTCAAAACTCTTAACCAGTCAAAAGTACTTTTAACTGAATAAAATAGGCAAAAGTAATTTTGACTGAACAGGTTGGTCAAAAGTGGTTTTGACTTAAAATCATTGGTTAATAGTGCTTTTGACTGCAAATTTGCGGTTAAAAGTTGTTCTAACTGACGCTCTTAGTCAAAACTAGTTTTAACTGCTAAAGCATCAGTCAAAAGCACTATTAACTATGTGGAATCTCTTAATTGGATTCGGTTGGGGCTCCTATTTCTGTCTGCAGGGTTTACTTCCTGTAAACCCTGCAGACAGAAATAACCTAACTAACCGAACCTCGGGGTGCCCCTGACGTCGACCGTCTAGGGTTAGGGTTTCTGTCAGCATCTGTTAAATTTCAATTACGTTATATTAAGTCAATTTGTGTAATGTCTTCATTCCAAACGAATAAAATTAAAAAAATAATGAATTGTTTGTCAAATAATACGTTATTAAATAAAAGTTTATCGGACAATTATTTTGCTTAGTGAAATATTTGGTAAACTTGTTGTTGTAGACTGATGAAATGACAAATAATGTTTTTGCCAATCGTTGCTTGTCAAGTAAAAATTTTTGAATTAATGTTTGGCGAAATGACTGGTCACCGTCAAAACCACTTTTGACGGAATCAGTTAGTCAAAACTACTTTTAACCAGCTCCATTGGGCAAAAATACTTTTAACTGTTATTTCAGTCAAAAGTAGTATTGTCGAAAGCATATGGTTAAAACTACTTTTGACTGGTTAAGAGTTTTGACTGCAACATATAAATTTATGAACAGGCCAACATTGCCTCAATTGTGACTGAAAACAATGCAAATCAATCACTGTGTTAATATTAATAACGATGGTGCAATAATAGTCTCATGTAAGTTTTCATTGAAATAATCATGATGTCAAGAACTTCTTTCAATTACTTCTTATCTATATTTTTCACTACGCAATAGAATCAAGATGATTCTGGTTTTGGTAATGAGTTGAAATCAATCGCTGGTATAGAAAAATAAACTTGCGAATTGGTACGTCACACAATTTATAACCAGAATCGTGTGAAACAACGAGAAGGAGATCGTTTAACACGTCTGTTGGTGTTAATGAATCAGTCAATTTCATGCTTTATAGACAGACAACGTACCTTATTCTAGTCATTATCAGGTGGATGACGATACCATCCATCACATCTTTATGGATGACAGCAGTTAATTTTGAATTCGTACGTTAACGTCTTGTTGTGCGTACTAAAATAACTTTTATAGCCATGTGTAAACACTGGTAAGGCTTGATAAAAAAGTTTCTATGCTCTATACAAGGTTATCGACTTCTTATTATCAGATCCTTTGTTTGAAGTTGAGGACTGTAAATAAAATAAACCCGCTGTAAAATATTGCTGAATTAATTTTGCCTGTCTTTTGTTTGGACCCTGTTCTCTCCAGAGAACTACATCATCAGGTTCTTGTCACCAGTTCTGGCGTTTATTTTCATATTGCTCAGTGGTTACTGTAAGTATTAGCCGTTAGTAGTAAAGTAATGCCTCCTGGAATTCAAGTGGTTTAAATCCCATGAAATTATATCATCATCATAATGAATTTAAATTTGCTGCATTTGCAATAGGTTTTACTATTTAGATTTGTTTAAGGATTTGTGTAAGCCCTAGCCAAGCATAGAAAAAATTCAGCGACTTCACATCTAAATCTAAAAGCAAACAGTGGGTGCATTGTATCTAACGTTACAAAGGGCACTCATACTATGGCTTATTGAAACGCGTCTTCACATTACTGAAACGTTTTCTACACCTGGCTTCAAAACCATCATCATTAGCGCTTCTGTGTTTTTCCTGTACAAGTACGCTTACTATCATTATTTCAATAGATCTTATTGCGTCACTTCGCAGAATGGTTTGGTTGAAACACGTTGTGACTCATATCAGATAAGCTGATAGGCTACTCGAACGCTCATTGAGATTTCGATGCACTGCAAACAATTCCACAGTGAGTAGCGGCGCCAACTCATAATAATCATCACGATGAAAATGGACAATCGTGGAGATGAAGTCATTCGGAAGAAACCCGAATGTTACGGTAATCTTTATGGTAGGTTTAATTAAGTACTGAACAGTAAATGCTTCATAAATACCTATAAAATACCCACTGTGTTTCTTGTTGTGGCAATACTTTAAGTTTAGTACTCGTGAAAATGAAAACGTCGCGCTTGCCTATGTGACGTGGATGGGTGACCACCCATTACATACCGAGTTTCGTCCAACCCTCGGAAGCACGTTAAGCCGTTGGTCCCGGCTGTCATTTGTAGATCTTGAACAGTCGTTACAGATAGACAGTTGCCCGAAATTCTGACAACCAGTCTTACCAAGGGATATCGAATTACCCAGTAATAACTGGGTTGTAGAGGTCAGATAGGCAGTAGCTCTATGAAAAGTACTGGTATTCAGCATCCGGTTACACAGGAATCCGACCCCAACATATTTGGGAAAAGGCTAGGCAGATGAT
The DNA here is from genome assembly GCA_950022335.1 of Eurois occulta. Lineage (NCBI taxonomy): Eukaryota > Metazoa > Arthropoda > Insecta > Lepidoptera > Noctuidae > Eurois > Eurois occulta. The sequence goes on along the minus strand of OX465477.1, from coordinate 11,820,973 downwards.
GACTCGTGAAAATGAACAACTTTTACTATGGGACCGAACATAAAATCGCGAAAAATGAAATCGGCCAAGTGCGAGTCGGACTCGCACATCGCACGAAGGGTTTCGCATCATCGTAGGTAGTTGCGGAGCCCTCTTTAATTTTCAGTTTATTTTTATTATTTGTTGTTATAGCGGCAACAGAAATACACATTCTGTAAAAATTTCAACTGTCTACCTATGGATCATGAGACGCTGACAGACAGATGGACGGAGAGTTAGTAATAGGGTCCCGTTGGTTACCCTTCGGGTACGGGAACTAAAAGATGGGAACAGCAGATTTTTTATCATATTTCATAGTTAGTCCCATACCAAAAATGGTCTGAGAGTAGGTACAGAGGACCCACTTCACTTCCTTAACATATTGCCCACGTTTACCCAATCATCCTGTAAAACGATGGTCAATCGAAATAGCCTTAAAATGACAAAGATAATTCACGATTGTAACTATCGTTTATTGAGCTGAATAACCTTAACCGACATGCGAATATTGAGCGTGTCAAGTAGACACGCTCTGGGGTGAGGGAGACGAACATGACATAATTTGAACAATAATTGCAACATAGTTGCAAGTGCAACAGTAAAATATTGTTTTATGAGCGCATTAAAGCATTGTTTTGGATTTGAAGTGAACATGGGAAAATAATAAAATGATAACATAATTGACATTATAAACAAAAAAGGGAATGCAAAAAAAGGGAAAGCATCATCTGGCTTTTCCCAACTAAATGTCAGTATTTTACATGGAGCGGCTGTCTATTTGACCTTCACAACCCAGGAGGTACTGGTACTGGATTACAGGTAAGTAGAGATCGGATATTTGGATGCATACCTATTACCTAAAATACGTTTTTACCCGGCACAGGGTGCAAAAGTAAGCATAATGAATATTTAAAATCTCACACGTAAAAAATACAAAATTATAAATATACGATTTTAAATTTTGCTGCTGAATATTCAAATAGGAGAAAATGGTAAATGAAAAAATAAACTATAAGTATATTTAATTAAGAGGACCTTTTTCAGTACAGATGTACGTTTTATACTTGTCTACACTCAAAATTTAGGTAAATATGCATCTGAATATCCGATCCCTAGTTAAAAAGTAACCCCTTGGTAAGACAAACAGAAAAGAGAATCACATTATAAGAATACAAGGCTAAACGAAATAACCAAGCAAATCATAAATTCACCTTCTTTCTCGTCGTGGTGCCTAGACATCGATACCAAATTCGCTAGCAAATTTATTTAGATCTTATGTATGACGTAGCCCTGAGGTTAAGGGGCCCGCTTCTCATAAACAAGGATACTTGTTTGAAAACTGAAGAGTATTAACCAGTGCAACTGAGGCTTTTCAATATCTAAAGTACTTTCTAAGTTACCTCGGCTTGCAGAAATATATTGAGACGAGCATATCATCACACCTGTAATCCCCGAAGGGTGATCCAAAGATGTGCCGAATAGTACAACCACATTATCGAGTTAATTATTTTTTAAGTTCCATTCCCCCTAGAGCAAGCCTATTGCCAGCAAACTCCGGTCTGCTTCTGAGATATTTTTAACAGAAAAACACTTTGCCGCAGCGCTTGCGACTACCAACGAGGCATTGAGAGGAACTTATGTATGAAGAAGTTTATAAATAAGTAGCAGGTAATCCTTCTGTCTTTTAATAAGAAGAGGTATTGTTAGCGCAGTGTGAATAAAACCGGGTTGCATTATTAACATGGTTTGACTACCAAAGTGAAAATTTACTTGAATTTCCCTGGGAATTGTGGGCCTACCAAGAATAATCCGTCCATAACATTAATTACTATGCTCGACTGTACGGTTAGATATGAATACAATGCAGTAAGAATATTCTCTCTACGTAGTCTACCTAATTATTTCCGCAATAATAGCGTCTTCTATGGCAACCAAATATTCAGATTCACCATAATTACAAATACAAATAAAACAGACACAGATGAATAAGTCCTTCAGAAGATTGAACATGAACTTTGAAATGCAATACAAAGTACGTGAAAAGATTACATAAGATACACACATGTAATGGAGTAATCAGACAATAAAATAGTTCGATCAGATGCTGATGAAGTACGGTTAAATAATCTGAACTCTGAATATTGTATAAAGGATCGCATTGCAAGGTCTTGATTGGAGCACACAGTATCAAATTGTACATCGCTTCGTGAGCGTTCGATTTTGTCATTCGTTTGAGAAACAGGGAAGTAGTTAAATATTCCTTGCTCGTGGTTTTGTGGGTCTTCCCAAAACTATGTTCAACCAATGATGTTGAAGGAACAATTACAAATGTCACCGCCTCGGCAGTCTAGTGGTTGTAAGCGAATGCTGTACATGAAGTCCTGGTTTCGATTTCCGGGTTAGGGAAAGTTCAATTCAGTTTTTTCATTAGAAATTCCTCAGTAGCAGCCACGGAGTCTGGATTTGTGCTCGGTTGATGGCAATAGGTTCGCCCCCTATTAGATGGAACTAAACATAACTGACAAAATGTGGGTGTACTGTTAGGTACACCTTTGCCTAACCATCGGTGATGTTATGTTAATGTTTTTCAGAATAGTCAGGTGTCTATTACTTGCAACCGGCGCCGGAGTGTGTTTGACCTGATAGGCGAAAGTAGTATGTAAGGATCAAGCAGTTCTGTGGTTTGAGGTTTCAGCCTAGACCCATGGGAAAAGGGCGTGAGTATGTTATGTATTCAGTATGTAACCTCTTTTGTGAAAATTGAAAATAAGGGGCCTAGAAGATGAGTTAATTCATGCTAATAATTGTTCATTAAAGTTACAGAAAAAGAATGTACTCAGGTTAAGGGAGTCCTGGGGCTCACTCCGGATGCTCATATAAGCTAGTTAGTAAGATAACAGAAGATACCAGTAACATTAATGTTACACCAAACAACAATGTGCCTTCTTGCTCTCAAATAGCTAAATGTAAAAAAGGGGCTAAGCAGTATTCCTTGCAATTATTTATCAAAATATTCAAGGTTTCTCTTCAAAGCAACCAGAAACAGAATTGTTTAAAAAAAAAGTTTGAAATGGTTTATTTCACTGAATATTGGTAAAAAGACTATAAAATTCTAATTAATTACGCAAATTATAGTGTAGGCAGTTGCTTTAACCGGAAATCTAAATTCGTGGGGGTTCATTAATTTTAGTTAAAAATTGCATTACGACTCGTAATGCCATTGTTGATCTGTCGGTTGAACATAATATTGAGCTGTCTTGTATTAAGCTGGATAAGCATGTAATAGTGCACGTTTACAGACACCCAAATTATTTTAATATCTATATTTCTCTATATTTTCAGTCATCGACGGACTACTATACGTGACGCACGAGCGGACGCTAAACTAACTTATACGTATACCTTCAGCTTTAATAAAAATGTCTAAGTGTGATATTTGTAAAAAAAATATAACTAAAACTTCACCGGGGTTAGAGTGCAGTAAGTGCGAGAGGATAGTGCATTTGAACCCAAAATGCACGGGATTAACTAAAAAAACATCCTTGCATTAAAAGCTGCACCCAGCCTGGAGCGGACATGCCACGAATGTCAGCAGGAATCCCCGAGACGTAACTCATCCATTATTATACCTGAAGATGACGATGAAGAGGATGATACACCAGTTAAAATAAATGCAAAAAATTTCTTAAGCAATGTCACTAAAGAGGTTGAAAAGGCAATTAAAAGCGAAATGGCATAACTAAGCGATTCCTTGCAGTTCCACAACGACAAACTTGATGAAGCAATGGAGTCTATGGAAGCTTTCAAGCAGACTATCAAGGCTCTTGAACGAAAGAATGCGGAACTAATTAATAAAAACAATAACTTGGAAGTCCGTGTAGGTGTATTAAAACAACGTCTGCAAGAGATCGAACAAGAGAAGCAGCAAATGTGCCTAATAAAAACAGTGAAGATGTCAGACTTCTTGTGGATAATATTGCACTCAAGTTGAATCAACCTAAAGAAGAGATTAAAAGTGCACGCAGACTCCATGGATAGAAAGAACAGTCGGCCAACATACTAATGGAGCTCAACGACGAAGACGTACAGGAAAACTGGATTACTGCCGCCAAAAGTGTCAAGCCGACTGTTTCCGATGTACTTCCTTAGCGAAAACAATAATGTAAATGTCGTATATGTGAGAGAAGCCATGACAAAGCATCACAAGCAACTATTTTGAAATGCCAAGCAGGAGCTAAAAGTCAATCAATCAGTTCAAAAGAGGACTTGTCAAAGCTCGCAAGGAAGACGGTGGAAATTTAGTATCCTACGCACCATGAATGATATACACGGACTAGCTATCAACAAGCAGTAAGTCGGCATGTCATCGCATTCGCAAGTGACATTAGTCTAAAAAAAAAATTGTGTGATATTAATCAGATTAATGACTATATAAATGTTAACGACTTCATAAATTGTACCCCTAACCATCAATATAACCTATTGTGCATGCATGTTAAATATGTTAATATTCGATCAATGATCATAAACTTCTCTGCATTAGAACAAATGATCCTTAGGTCAAAAATATGTATCGATATCATCATTCTAACTGAAAGTAATATATTATTAGCAGAAAACATTATAAGCAGGTACCAAATATACACAGCATTGCGTAAGTTTCGAAGGGGTGGTGGCATTAACATAAATGTAGCCTAATAAATGTAAAAACAATACACTTTGAAAGTTTATTCTATACCGTCACCACCCAATCGAACTATACTGCGAACCTGTGTGCGATATATCTACCACCAAGCTCGAGTAAAATTCTATTTAATGACGAAGTACAAACTTCACTACAGAAATTCACTATAAACACAGAATTGTACTTATTGGGAGACCCTAACATATATTTAAAAACGGATAATCGTGTAAGGCATAAATACATAACATGTTAAATGGCATGGGCCTTTTGTGCGGGATCACTGAACACACCAGAATAGCAATATCTAACGGGAAAGTAAGTAAATCTTGTATTGATCATATTTATGCGCGATCCCGTACACAAGACCTATATTTACTTGTAAACAAATACACGAATTCTAAGAAAAAAATACTAAATGACAAACAATATGGGTTCCAACCAAAAAAATACTACACAACTGCAATCAACGTTCACAGATAGTATTCATTAACACTTAGATGAACCTTTGTGCTCTTCTATGTTAATATATTGTCCTGTTAAGTATCTGTGTGTACATAAATAAATAAATGAAAAAAAAAACGTTTTAGTAGTTTTTATAGACTACAGCAAAGCATTCGATACGCTCAGACATGACCGGTTGCTAGTGTGTCTTCATGACAGCAGAATTAAAGGGAAGGTACTCGTTGGTGCGAAAACTAAATTCTCTACGACGAAATTTATGGTTTTATGTGGCAATGTTATCACGAATGATGATGATGAATCTGCAGTTGGTTGCTAACAACGTGACCCTCTCGGGCCTGTCATTTTCAGTTTGGCCATTCATCCCATAATTCAACAATTAAATTTAAAATTTAACGTGTGGTATTTAGATGATAGAACTCTAGGAGGTGATGTTGACACCGTTTTGGATGACCTACAACTCCTCAAAAATCAATTTAAATCTATTGGTTTAGACCTTAACCCCTCAAAGTGCGAAATTTACCTCTCTGACATTGCCGACAGACAATCGACTATAGATAAATTTAATGCAATAGCCCCTCAAATCAAAATTTTAGATAAAATTTCCCTGCACCTCCTTGGTTCCCCTATTTTAGAAGAAAGTTTTTCATCTTTCATCAATGACAAAATCAATCATTTTAATGATATTTCGGATAGACTCTCCAAAATTTATTTACATTCGGCATTCACCCTGATCAGATATTGCTGTTTTGGGCCAAATTTTATGTATTTTCTCCGTTGTTCTCCTCTTTGGAAGAAACCACAACTTTTGGACAAAATTGACCAAATTATTCGCAACACATTAACATCCATTCTTAATGTGGCCCTGGACGACCGAGCGTGGCTGCAAGCCGCCCTACCAATTCGTTTTGGTGGCCTCGGCGTCCGCAAAATTTCTAGTGTAAGCTTACCGCGGCGGTCCAGTCCTCTGTCCAGAGCACTGAAAAGCTAACCAGGAAAATTTTAGCTCTCTCCCTGGTTGACTCGGAAGTGCCGTGCTTGACCGACGCAGAGGTCGCCTGGGAAGTGACTTGCCCGGATACGGATCGGCCCGAGAACCCGTTTTCCCAGAGACAGTGGGATGAGCCGCTCTGCAGGTTGGTACGGAATAAACTTATTAATACGTCTACCAATACTGCTGAGCGTGCCCGCCTACTGGCTGTGGGTGAGTGGGAGTCGGGCCTCTGGCTTCAGGCACTACCGTCACCTAATATAGGCACTATGTTAGGTGACACAACCTTCCGGCTCGCTACGTGTTTGCAATTGGGCCCACATTGTGGGGCTCCACATCGCTGTCAATGTGGTGAAGCAGTCGACTGCCTCGGACACCATGGCCTTTCTTGCAGTAAGAGTGCAGGTCGGATTGCGCGGCACGCTAGCATTAATGATCTCATCCGTCGTGCTCTTGTAGAAAACGCTATCTCGGTAGCCAAGTCGACACGACTGAGTCGATCGCTCGTTCTCTAATGTCTTTAGAAAAAAACTTATACTTTAGTCTATGGTGAGCGTTCCAACAAACGTCAAAGTTACAGTTGTTTACTTGTGCGCGGGCAGAACTTTTGTTTTGGATTGTTAAGAAAGGAATAATGGTTTTAAGTGATAAAAAGTAAGCGAAACAAAATTAGTTTATTATACTTAATACCACAATGCGGAGTTTAATTTTAAATATTACTGTGACTCGAAATAATATGATATGATCCTGCATTGAAATGGAAGTTAAATGAAGTGATAACTTTTGTAGGATAGAGCCTAGATCAGTATATAGAACAGTTCGCAGTTTTATTGGAATTTATGGAAAAGTACGAAAATCATAAGGTTAACTCTTGGGTCTCGGCGATCGCTAAGTGGTCGTTCAAAAACTTCGACATCGTTTTGTTAGCGCCTGTGAAAACTGTAACTTGTCAACGATTAATTAACATGGGATTTAGCGATCAATATTGTAGAAACGATTACATTTCATTCTATCATTTTGAACGATCCGATCCGAATATTGTAAACTTGTCTACAAATTTTTCTATTCGTTTGTTTTGACCACGTGACTTAACGTTGAGATGACGTGATTCCCATACATTTGAATAGTTTTCTATTAGCGTTAATGATTGTAGATTGTAAACTTGGCTGAACATACCTACTGTTATGGTCTAATTGAAGTAAATGCTTTGAGTTTGTTGACGTGTTTTATTCAATTTTCTGTCAAGCAGCTGCATCCATATATAGGTAATATGTAGGTATCACTATAGGTACTAGATAGGTACTCCATCGGCAGTGGACTTGCAAATTCAGATCCACGTGCCATTTCAATTCAATTTGAACGCGCTCGAGTGCATCGCGTTCCACGTAATTCACTTGGAGTAATTGGATTAATCGACCTACAGCCACGATAACCTGTCTCAACAGAGAATAACTTATCTATCTATCAACATACACACTACCTGCTCTTTTACCCTTTTGCGCTAATCATTATGAAAAACTTTTGCCTTGGGGTATCCTGAAATTGCGTAAAACAGCTGTATTTTATGACGATTAATAAAACATGAACACACAGAACTCAAACGTATGGGACAGCACAGCTTTTTTTACCGATTCAGCATTAGTCCCATAGTAAAAGTTGTTTTAAGATTACAATTGGGTAATCAAAGACAAAGCTTGTATACCTATCTAATCTATCTATCGATTAAAGGTCGGCGCATAAGTCAAGGGAAATGGCTGCTTTAGCAGAATCTTAATATGATAATAATATGAATCACGTTAAAATTCTTAAAACGGTCACAGACGCAGTTAATATTATGAATTGTCACTTTGTGACCATTTTACGAATTGTAATATAATTCATATTATCCTGTTATGATTCTGCTAAAGCGGCCATATTAGACCCCCTGGAAACGGGATCAGCATTGCCGCAATTTTATTAAGTATGCAAAAATACTTATCGGTCGTGGAGTTGACAGGTCCAGCCCGATCGATAACTAAAATAATAATAGTGTGTTGAAAACGTTCAACACACTATTATTATTTTCTTTTCGTTTTTGAATCTGTGCGCGTCTCTCGTCCCGACTTAAAACATTACTGTGGGACGGTGTCTCCACCTTCCCTTTCGTACGCGTTTAGTTATTGTAAACCACCAAATGACCACTGGATTTTTGTGTGATTAGAAATTATTTCAGAAGTTAGCTATATTAAGGGGCACAGAACTAACAATGGTTTAGCCACACCAATAGATTCATGCCAAGCGATGGGTCGTTAGCTCTAGTATAAAATGTAGGCACATCACAACTAATTGAAGGAAACATTGCATTATTTACAATTCTACGATTAGCGACGCAATCTTTTTACTGTCCATTGTGTTAAGGTCATTAAGTCATTATGTCCACCTTTGTTGCTTATACTGATAACCATGCAAACGTGTTATATTATAAGCAAAGTCGAGTCGAATTATTTTATTGGTCTTCATTTGTTTTTGTTTCTTGCTGTCAAAACAAAAAATGTCAAATTGTATAAACTCCCAATTAAAAACGATAGCTTGCTTGCTCTAGCTTCCCTTACTAAACTAACTGTTGCTGAATTTCATATTGCAAGCGTACTTATCATAATACCCTCCTGTCCTGTCTCTTGTCCTATATGGCTATAGTCTATCGCCCTGTTGGTCTCATGGCCGAAGGCATGAGTGCTGGGCGTGGGGATCGGGGTTCGGTCAAAGTGAAATTGAGTTTTTCCATCGGAATTTCTCAGTAGCAGCCACGGATTTCGGAATTGTGCCCGGTTGATGGTAATAGACTCGCCCCTACTACCTACATGGGACTTGAACATAACTCTGCCTACGCTTTCGGGGATTACAGGTCCGATGTCATGTTATGTTATTTTGACGGTACTTTAATAAAAAGTACGAACATAAAATAGCAGCCAGTGGTAACGTGATCAATAGGTATTATAATAATAATATCGAGCTTTAGTATTACACGGATCAACGGATGCACATTGATCTGTCACTTTTGATCTTGGTTGAGAATAATTCAATCAATCGAATGGGTGGCCACCAAGGGCATGTCAGCGCTTGCGTCCATTCGTTTACTGCATTCTACGTTTTATGTCAGCCATTTTAGATGCAGGACAGCTATTTCTACTATAATGAATATCAACAAATTATTGAAAAAGTAAAAAAAAAATTGATTGAAGATGCACGAATTGAAAATGAGTGGATTTTCAAGTACCTACTATTAGTTGTTTTTCTAATATCATATACTATTTGTAACTAAATTGCGAACAGCATGAGCCTTTCTGTTCGCAATTTAATTTTATGGATAAATACCAAATAAAAACCGACAATGGAAGTTCTAAAGATGAAACGAAAATAAATAAAACTTAATAATTATTGGCGACTGCAGTAACTTTACTGAAGCCCCACTCAGATATTAGTGGTCGAAGTTTAAGTAATAATTAGTAGTGTACCTAAGTAAGTATTTGTCTTAATAAAATGTCTTTTAAAGAGATGGCTTCAAAACATACTTTCGTCCAAATTTATTCATATTTCAACATTCAATGGCTGGATAGACTGCAGGCACGATAAGGCCTAGGTTTACAGTAAAATTATAAGATTATGTAGTATATTACACCCGGAAATTAGCAGTAAACCGCAAGTTTTAGCCAGTCCCAGTATTAAAGTTTAAATTTTCATCCATTATACGACTGTTCCGTAATAAAAGGTTTACGGAAACTGTAGGAACCTGGATAGTTACCATGGCAACAATAAAACAAACAAGTGAAGTGTATGCAAATAATGGGAATTTTTGCGTAAAAATCAATACTTACGTAAACTGAGCGTCGTAGCTTAGAACATGTTTAATTATGAACAAGTAATTAGCTGTTACTGTTGCCCACTATATTTAGGATAAAAAAACTAGAGAGGTGTCAAGGGACACCCGGATGGAACGAAGTTCTTAAGTTTTTAAGTTTCTTTTATTTTATCTTTTGTTTACGTTACGTCATGGCATCTAAGCACTGTTTTGACTAAACGTTTAGTCCGCGCGAAGTTACTATTATTTTTAATTAAAAACTTTGTTTGAAGCATAGTAACTATTATGATGTATGTGTATGTATTAACTTGGATCACCCATCCACAGACAGACCTTGGCAGTCGTTGCTTAACCTTGATCACCCATCCAGAGACCAACCTTGGCAACCGTTGCTTAACTTGGATCACCCATCCACAGACAGACCTTGGCAGTCGTTGCTTAACCTTGATCACCCATCCACAGACAGACCTCGGCAACCGTTGCTTAACTTGGATCACCCATCCACAGACAGACCTTGGCAGTCGTTGCTTAACCTTGATCACCCATCCACAGACAGACCTCGGCAACAGTTGCTTAACTTGGATCACCCATCCACAGACAGACCTTGGCAGTCGTTGCTTAACCTTGATCACCCATCCACAGACAGACCTCGGCAACCGTTGCTTAACTTGGATCACCCATCCACAGACAGACCTTGGCAGTCGTTGCTTAACCTTGATCACCCATCCACAGACAGACCTTGGCAGTCGTTGCTTAACCTTGATCACCCATCCACAGACCAACCTTGGCAACCGTTGCTTAACTTGAATCACCCATCCACAGACAGACCTTGGCAGTCGCTGCTTATCCTTGATCACCCATCCACAGACAGACCTTGGCAGTCGTTGCTTAACCTTGATCACCCATCCACAGACCAACCTTGGCAACCGTTGCTTAACTTGGATCACTCATCCACAGACAGGGCTTGGCAGTCGTTGCTTAACCTTGATCACCCATCCATAGACAGACCTCGGCAACCGTTGCTTAACTTGGATCACCCATCCACAGACAGACCTTGGCAGTCGTTGCTTAGCCTTGATCACCCATCCACAGACAGACCTTGGCAGTCGTTGCTTAACCTTGATCACCCATCCACAGACCAACCTCGGCAAACGTTGCTTAACTTGGATCACCTATCCACAGACCAAAGACGAAACGTAAATATCTGGCTTGCTTTCGACAGACAGAGAAACATGCGCACGCCGCACGGCTTACAATAGCTTACTATAGCAAAAACACATTCCCCTCCTTTGCGTCGCGCAGTCGGGTAAAAGTGTCGTTACAACTTTTCGTGAGAATTTTTTTCCGTCTAGCCTCCTTTCGCAACGCGCCATAAGGAACTTCGTTCCAAAAACTCTTTTAATAAAAAAACAAGAGATTTTATGTCGGGGCAAAAACTTTCCAAGAACGCCGTGATTAAATCACACCTTGCCATTTTTAAAGTCAGTCCAAAACAGTGTACAGTACAAAAGAAGCTGCGTAAAAATAGATGTATATAATGGGCGCCTTTTCGATAACTTTCGGCCGTTTAGGTTTGGTTTTAAAATTATCATTTTCAAGAACAATTTCAGTTAGTAAAAACAATTGTAAAGGAACTTGACCGGTATATCGATGCTTACATTTTTATATTAATATCTATTAAATATGAGTCCTACTTTACGTCACTTCAGTTAAACCAAAATGATGAGTTGGTTGTATATTTTAAACAAGGTTTAAAAAAAGAAATTGAACTATCTCAAGCATCTTGTCTTCAGTTAGACATACTTAACAATATTATACTATGTATTTACCGCTCCCCTTCTAATACTAATACTAATAACTTTGTGAGCTCTCTCAGCGCTCACTTAGATAAACTAATTGCACACACTAATATCATCGTAGCAGGGGACATAAATATCAATATTAAACCAAAAGAATCAGAGACGAGTAGTGAGCACAATACAAGAAATAATTATCTCAATATGTTGTCACTGTTTGGTATCCTACCTCATGCTCTACAATAGAAAAGAACTGCCTAGATCATTTCATGATAAAAATACAAAGGAAAAAGGTATCGCCATTTATTGCTATTTTACATACCACAATTACTGACCATAGTACTACCTTTCTGGCTCTACTAAATTAAAAAGACATTCACATTCCTAACAAAACTACTACTATACTAGATTATGAACAGGCCTTGAAAGATTTACAACAATTTATTTGAATTACTCTTCTGTAATGACCCCAATTTATTGACTAATCTCCTCATTATTAAACTAATCAACACCTTAAAAAATAACACTACTATCCATACGGTACCTAACAGTTAGCGTATAATTAAGCCGTGGATTACCTACCTACCACTGGTATTCTACGTCGCATACGAAATCGTAATAATCTACAAAAACAATTTAGACTTGACCCACACAATGGCATTTTAAAAATAACCTATACTAGATACCGGAATCATTGTAATTATTTAATAAAAAAATTAAACCGAAAATATGAAAGAGATTTACTTACAGATTCGGTTACGAACAATAAATTGCTATGGAAAAATATTGAATATCTAACTTATTCTAATAAATGTAAAAATCATAACTCTGAAATACTAAACAAAAAAGTATCGCCACATGAGTCAGTGAATTTTATTAACATTCATTTTACAAATATAGGTACACAGTTAGCTTAAGAAATCCAGCTTAATATTTTCTAACCCTAATAATCAACTAAATAACTTACCGTTCCAAAAAAAAACACCTGCGTTCTTCTAGACACCGACCTTGAAGATGTTGATAAAACATTGATGAGCCTTAAGTCTGACAGTGCGCCTGGTTGGGACAATATCCCCACAAAATTTATAAAATTTGCTACCTGACTAATCTTTGTTTCCAAAAAGGTGTTTTCCCTGACCTGTTAAAACCATCCATTATCACCCCAGTGCACAAGGGAGGGGGACAGAGACGATGTCAATAACTACAAACCTATGTCTGTTTTATCATGTATATCAAAAATTATCGAAAAATTATTAAATAATAGATTAATGCAATTTTTAACTAAAATCAACATATTATCCCATTCGCAATTCGGTTTCAGGCAGAAATTATCCACTGAGGACGTAGTTACTGCTTTGAGTTCTTAGTAACTAAGCAACTTGACTCTGGGAATAAATGCTTAACTGTATTCTTAGACTTCAAGAAGGCATTTGACACCGTCTCTGTCCCTGTCCTAGTGAGAAAACTGGAAACTTATTAAAAGATTATCTCTCGAAGAGAACGCAGAAAGTTAGGGTGGGAGGGGTTACCAGTGATCAAGCGGATGTATCATTCAGCGTTTCACAGGGAAGCGTACTAGGCCCAACACTTTTCCTGGTATACGTCAATGACCTCTGTAACATGAACATATATAAATAACGTAAAGGTCTTCTCATACGCTGATGATTCCGCGATAGTTTTCTCAGGGGATTCCTGGTACGATGTGAAACAAAAAGCAGAGTTGGGCATGGCACAAGTAGTTAACTGGCTAAACATCAACTTACTCACACTTAATACATCTAAAACGAACTATATATGTTTCAGTATTAGCAAAAGGACACAACCTAGTGAAGACTTTAACATAAAAGTTCATATATGCGGTGACATTAATAATAGACATTGTAACTGTTCGCTCAATAAACAGGTTGCGCAGACAAAGAACCTAGGAGTGATACTCGATCAACGTTTATCCTGGTATCCCCACCTTGATCAAGTCACGAATAGGCTTAGAAGATTAAGCTGGATATTCAAGAATCTCAGACATATCGCACCAAAGAAAATAAATACAAACAGTGCCCGAAACCCGTCTAGAAATATTTTGAATGAAATCTACGTAACTTTTGGTGCAGTCGGTCCTAATATATTGTATCCCCATTTGGGGTGGGGCTGCAAAAACTATTTTTATCAACGTCGAACGCGCTCAACGGGCCCTAATTAAGATCATGTATTTTAAAAAGTTAAGACACCCTACTGAAAACCTGTATCAGATTAGTGATTTACTCTCAGTTCGCAAACTATACGTAATTCTAACTATTACAAAAAAACCATATAACCACCTAACCTAACCATATTCCTAATATATGACTCAAGCATAGCAGCTCAAAGAAGAAAAGACCTAATTGTACAAAACCCTCATACAAAAACTGTATTCGCCGGGAGACAATACAATAAGCGAACGGCTTTACTATAAAATCAACAAGAAAATATACGTATACCAAAAAAAATATCACGATTGTAAAAAAACTTTAATAAATTGGATAAAATCACTAACCTATGATGACACGGAGGCACTCTTGGAACACATTAAGTAAATACTAAATAAGTACCTAGTAATAATCCCACAACTATATCTCTAAACCCCAAATGCACAACACGCACACATATCACACACATATAAGTAAAATAATACTAAACCAAAAATACTAATAACACACAGAACACACACCCATACGATATCCATCACTAATTCAATATCATCACACTCGCACACACACAACATAACACTACTTACTATCCTTCATACACAACACACTAACTACCTTACATACCACTGAACACTAGGGCTTTCAAATACCGGATTTTTTCAATACCGGTATTGGAAGTCAATACCGTGATCACGGTATTAATACCGGTATTGAACGCAAGTTCAATTAGGACGTTAATAAAACCATTAAAATACGAATTTTTATTTTCAAATCAGTCTTTAAATAGCTCTCATATTTAACAATTTGGTATTGGTTGATTATTTATTTAGGTAGCATTAGGAATTAGGGACGTAATCAAAACTTGAACTTAATCGAGACTTTGTAAAGTACATTATGAAAAAAATTTTAAATTTCTTATTATTATCGAAATCTCATCATTATAAATATTTGTAGAAATGTAAGCTGTGTGCTTAATTAGCTAGCAATAATTTGATGTTCATTTTAAATTAAATTAAAATTAATAAAATTCATTTATTTCAGGTCCCATATAAAATTAAAAAAGAATTAAAAATTAGAACAATAAAATAAAGAAAAAAAGAAAAAAGAAGATTTTTTTTTAGAATTTTTATTTTAGAAACATTCTTATATTTATGCAATAAAAAGTACAATCAATCTAAAACTAAACAAGTAACAAAATAAATGAAACGTTAATAAAATTTTCTGACAAACTAATAAAATAAAATGTAAAAGTATATAAGTAAAAGTAACACAATAATATAAAAAGTTTTAATAAAAAATTCTGAATTTTAGACGTTTAATTTTTTTTTTTAATTATTATTAGAATAGATTTAAAAACGGTTTTAGACAATTTGGATATCTCCCTCACTAATTGTTTCTGTTTGGACGTGTCTTCATTTTCACTGCTCATATTCAATGAAGTAGAAAGTTCTTCTATCGTCTTACCATGTTCATGATCAGTCATTGTCTCACTGTCTCTTTGAGCGTTTCGTGTGTCATTATTATATTTTTCTTCTTAGCATATCGCTGGCAATCTAAATTGTATCAGCCCAGAACTGAGCTACTAGTTTGGCGCTTTCAGTAGCGTCCATCAGTTGTGTAGTGAACAAACAACAGGACACGCAGGACACTCCAGGGCAGAGTCATTAATGAATCTCCACCTGAGCAGGTTTATTATTATTATATTTAAACGTGCAAGTTTACGATCATATCTAGTACATTATATATTTCATCAGATGTAGGTTTTGTGATCATCAAGCTTGTGCTGGTGACAACAAGTGAGAGAATAAGATTAGGACGTCTAATGTTTGTAATACCGTAATCACGGTATTGGGGCGTCAATACCGGTATTGACAAAAGCCCATATTAAATCCGTGATCACGGTATTACGGGATTCCGGAATACCGGTATTGAAAGCCCTACTGAACACACACCTGCAAGCAAAACTTTCTTAAGTTTAAGTTTAAAATTAAATCTTAACTTCTTTATTGTATATTAACATACCTCTGTACCTATTGTTTTTCTTTTTTTGTAAATACCCAGTTATTAAATTTTGTATTTCTTTGCTATGAAAGAGCGGGGCTTCCCAACACAGGCATAACTTGTTTAAAGGGAAGCTCCAAACACTAAACTTTTATGTAAACTTATGAAGCAATAAATTATTTTGTATTTTGTACTAACTTCAAACAATTCATTCCTTGTGAATTCACTCAGAGAACAATAGATAAAGCCTGTCTCATTCACTATGAGTTTAGAGTGTTGTGTTCAAGAGTGTGGCTCTAGTTTTATGATTATGACGTACCTACTTTAAAATAACCGAGAGTGAGTGGTCTCGATGTCAGACTTTGGGTCACTGACTACCTGTAACGACTAGGTATCAAAGATCTACAAATGATAGCCGGGACCGACGGCTTAACGTGGTTTCCGAGACAAGAGCAAACTCGATATGTAATGGATGGTCACCCACCGACGAAAAGACCTCAAAAACCGGCCCGTGCGGCTGTTATTATTTAGCCACAAGCTCCTCTTTTTATCGACCATATATTCACACATTTTTAAATCTACCGCTTTGCTGTGTTAATTCACCAGAACATAGTATGTGTGTAATTAGACATCCACAAAATATCTGCAAATATTAGCGCCGAACTAATTAGCATTCAGAGCATTGGAATATTCCTAGATGAGATAGTGACTGGCTTGTACTGTGCTATGATGGCATATACCTAACCAGTTTTTGTCTGCGGCTTTACTCGCATGGAAATCCATAATAGGGTAAAACCAGGATAGATGCCCCACTTTTTGAAAAAGCCTCCTAATTTTCAAACTGTACGTTTTTCATGAAGAATTTCCATGAATGTAATTAGTTTGATCTTTGTACTAGCAATACGACTCATTTTTGTTGATCTAACATTATTTGATTTTGCATAAATTAAGTTTTTGCAACCCTTTTTTTTTGAGGATAGATGCCTACCATATGGATAGATGCCTCACTATGAAAATGCTAAGGAGGATAGATGCCTGTGATGTAGGATAGACGCCCTATAGATTAAAATAAGTACAACACATAGTTTTGATATGTTTTATTTGTAATCTTTAGGTACGTAATAGTATTAACGACGGTACTCTTAAAAATTATTAATTAAACTTAAACATTTGTTTAACAAAAAATAACTTCTATATTTTAATGTGCACTAGCTGTGCCCGGCATGCGTTGCAATGCATGTTTTCCTACCTACTACTTTCACTACCCTACCTACCCTACCTACCCTACCTACCCTACCTACCCTACCTACCCTACCTACCCTACCTACCCTACCTACCCTACCTACCCTACCTACCCTACCTACCCTACCTACCCTACCTACCCTACCTACCCTACCTACCCTACCTACCCTACCTACCCTACCTACCCTACCTACCCTACCTACCCTACCTACCCTACCTACCCTACCTACCCTACCTACCCTACCTACCCTACCTACCCTACCTACCCTACCTACCCTACCTACCCTACCTACCCTACCTACCCTACCTACCCTACCTACCCTACCTACCCTACCTACCCTACCTACCCTACCTACCTACCCTACCTACCCTACCTACCCTACCTACCCTACCTACCCTACCTACCCTACCTACCCTACCAACCCTAATTTTCCTGAATTTTCTTTGCTATAAACCTCACGGAGCCCGAGACCTTTCCAACGAATGCAAAACCGTGGAAATCGGTTCGTGCGTTCTGGAGTTATAGCGTCAGGAAGGAAAACCCGACTTATTTTTATATTATAGATAATCGTAAAGACTAATTGAACATAATAGGTATGGCAGGCAAGATACCAATTTTTAAAATTTTCAAAAAATCAACCACAATTAAATGTTGTCTTTATTTTAGGTTGAATTGGAAAGTGCTTTCAGTTTGCCACATCTTGAGCAATAATTTCTAAAAAGTGTACATACTTCGTGCAGCCACTTCTGGCATGATATGCACCGAATCCAATCAGATTTTGACTTCGTATTTTGATAGTTATCAAAGCATTCTATGCAATAATAAAAATTTTATCAAAATAAAAATAATCATTTTAAAAATATGCTAACATGCATACAGCGTATGGGGGATAGACGCCCCTAAGGGCACCTACCTATACTGCAAAAAATCGGGGCGACTATCCTTTTTGCTATGGATAGATGCCCTTTTATTTTTTGACGTATCTAAATACAAAAGTGCAATTATTATTATGTAGTTATAAAGTTAACTAACCAATGTATGGATATAATTAAAATGGAACAGAATTTATTACTATATAAAAAGATATGTAACAGTAAATTCTTACGCTTGAAACTTTGAAGCGTTCGTCCTGTTCGTCGCGGAGATGATCGCATGCACCAGCTAAACACGTCAATCCCGTGCGATGGTCTGCAGGGCACATAGGTGTGGGGCACGTGCGCTCTATTTTTAGACTATTAAATCTGTGTTGCGATTTTGGGAAGTTAGGTTTTTAGAAAATGGGGCACCTATCCAACTGCGGCATCTATCCGGGTTTTACCCTATCGGATTTCCATTCCTCACGGGAACGTACCCGTACTACGTATCCCGGAATAAAGTCCTATTTATCTTAATTAATAAATTAACCGATGAATTCCTTCTGTGTACAAAATATAAACATTTTTGCAAAAAAATTACCGACTTCCTAAAAAAAGTGGAAAATTACTTTCGGCAAGTGACTTTTGTTTGTTTCATTGACTTTTTGCCACCTTATTTACATTTGTTTGCAAAATAGTTTTTGTTTTACTCTTTTTAATTGTGTTAACTCATCATCCACATAGATAAAGAAGAAAACACAACGTGCATAATGGAACCTTTTAGAATTGCGCTGCAAGCCAACGAGAAGTTTTCCTAGTTACTGAAACACACGTAAGGTTTAATTTTATTACGTTTTTTGAAATTCTTAGAAACTTTAAAATCTTAGAAACCGCTGAACCAATTTTAATGAAACTTGCACTGTTAAGTACATACCTAAGTTGGACTATACCTAGTCCAACCGAAAAAGTTTTTTGGCAATTCGACATAGTTTTTGAGATACAAACGCGCGGACAAACATACTTATTCTTATGAAATTTGACACACATGCTTAGAAGCTGGTATTGACTAACATATACAAAAAATGTGCACTTCAATATTACATACATACAGGTCGAATTGATTACACCTTTTTTTGAAGTCGGTTAAAAATATAAATGATATCCGTGCAATCTTTAAAGGTGTCAAAAGGTGACACACAGGAAGACGGAGATCGTAAGTATGACATTAGTATAGATGCGGGCTTGACAAATATTGGTGTCGGTATGAGTGTTGCAAATCATTGTCCATGCATGTGTGCCTTTTGAGGTACGGAACCCCTTATAGGATCACTCGCGTGTCTGTCTGTCCTGCTGTTACAGCCAATTTTCTCCTAAACTACAGGACCGATTGAGTTGAAATTTGGTACATATAATTATGTAAGTCGGTGACCCTAATACGGACGTGTAACGTAAATGAATGAATTTTAAACATGGCCTGGGGCCACTTTTGGGGGTACTTAAATCAGAAAATGAATAAAAAATTTTGCAAACTATATCGTGTTACATGAGATTGGCTTATTGTGAGCATTTCAAATGTATTTTTTTTTATAATTGTAAGATAAAAAGTTTTGAGGTTATTTAAGAAAATAGGCGAAAATTGACCATTCCCCCCTCCCCTTAACTCCGAAAACCTTTAAGAAATCTTAGTTTTAAAACAACTTACGGAATTTAGATAATTAACGTACGGAACCCTTTCCACGCGAGCCGAACTCGCACTTGTCCGGTTTTTTTTAAATATTTTTAACAATATTTTATGCATGTTAAACTATATAACATTATTTTATTTTTCAATTTTTCCTTCCCTTTTCTATTTCAGTCAAGGTCGGGCTAAGTGTTATTGACTTTTTCGATTGTTAGCAACCACTGAGTCTGGATTTGTGCCGGTTGACGGCAAGAGGATCACCCTCTATAACATGGAACTTTAACAGAACTGGCGATATGTGGAAGTACGGTAGTGTACTATAAGTACACCTCTGCCTAACCCCAACAGGCGTGATGTTGTGAAATGGACCCCTTTCATGACTAGCAAAATAAAGATCATTACTATATTAATTAGTATAATTATGGTACAAATCCTTTCAAAAAATATATATCATACTACGTGTAGCTAGTTAGTATCAATGAGACAGCACCAATGGGTAATTTCAAGTAAGTAATTTGCTTGTGCAGGATATGACGGCAGGTTATCAAATTGGCCAGCAAATTATTAATTTGTTTAATATAATATATATTAATTTGTTTGAATAAATCAACGTTATTTACAATTAAAATTATGCTCTACTATGATTTCCGCGGATTGGAAGACTAGATAATAGACAAGTATAGTATGCTCATGTACGTGTACGGTTCACGTACCTACAGACAAGTATTTTTTTTTGTATAATTTATCTGCTCTTGACCTCGATCACGCCTGATGGTAAGCGATGGATTTGCTAAACGAAACCCGTGTTGATGAATTGCGAGAAGTTCTGGGCTATCAACGCAAGTCAACGCGGCGACACAATTCGCAATTTGCACATTTGCAGAAACTGACGAGACGGGGAAAAACAATGCACTTCAAAGAAAACATGCAAATTGTGTCTACCATACGCTTTGTGCACGAAGCTGAGGCTGAACCAGCCAGCACCACGAGGACGGCAAACTCACAGTCAACCCTTTCTTCCACCTAAGTATGGGGTTAACAACATAACAAATGAAGTGAATGAAGTTCTGTTAACAACTGTACTTCTTAAAGTCAAAACAATAGATGGAAACTACGTCAACATGAGAGGTCTGCTTGACGAAAGTTCGCCAATAAGTCTCATCACGGAGAACGCAGCGCAGCTCCTCAGATTACAGAGACGGAAAATCAGTACCGTTGTATTGTGTCACTATGCTACACGGCTACAGCAGACTACAAATTCGACTTAGAATGACATTAGTTACGAAGGAACTCATAACCAACTTCCCTCCTGCATCCTTTGCAATTGACAACTGGGACTGTTTAGAAAACTTTAAACTAACGGATCCACAGTTCAATGTCTCTGGCCCGATTGATTTACTCTTGAGAGCTGACATGTATTTAGAGCTCATACTAAATGGTATCATGAGGAGTGACAACAGATACCCTGTAGCACAATAAACCAAAGTTGGCTAGATTTTATGCGGCAATGTAAAACATTCTGACTCTCCAGCATTGAGTTGCGAGGATCAGTACTGCGAAGAATACCACAACGCGACCACCATGATATTGGCGAACGGACAATATGTGGTACAAATGCCCATGAAGCCGAATCTCAACTAATACATAAAAAATAAACCGAATTTCCCATTCTAGTTGAAGGAACTGAGCTAGTACCTGACTAGCTCAGTTCCTTCAACTAGAATGGGAAATGATGACCAACAAGGAACTCAATAACATGTACAAGCGCTTCATGAATGAATATGTTATCACTATGGGTCACACGAAACCTGTAACTGGAAACAAAGGATTCCGTTTACTTTTCCTTTCTGTTTTCGTTTTCTTTCGATACTGTCCATTTTCTAGCAATAAATAGTTGGCGATGTCGTCAGAAAATATTGAAAACGTTTTCAGTCACAGTATAATCCAGTCGATGTCGAAAAAAGGTGAGGTATCTGGAAAGTATTCCGAAGTAAATAAAACTTTAACAGATTGTTTTGGTGTATATGTATACCTCATAAACTAAGCAAATTTTGAGTAGGTACCACATTGGGCAATAAAATTAAAGAACACAATATTTCCTAAAAGTTTGTTGCTGAACCAGATTTCCAAGCCCAATAATAACGGAGATACAGCCAATAATACAGCCAAAAAGTTAGATATAGTTTCATAAAATGTTCAAAATAGCTTAACTATTTATTACCATCATTTATTTCTATGTTAATTATGTCGATCACTGTCTCCCAAGTCACAGGTGAAAACCTAGTTTGGGACCTATCTGTGGGACATAATCTGTATGTTATATCTTAAGCTGTCTGTAACATTTTGTCACTGTCTTGTACTGAAATAAAGAATTTTGTTATTATTATCAGTCATCAAAACGCCTTGGAAAACCTATGAACGCCCCCCCCCCCCCAAACGTGACAATGTCCCATTATTATGTAAGAGATGTATTACATAACACCATAAACCCTAACGTTGTACACACAATATGACGTCACCGGGGAGGAGTAGGTTGATGTCCACGCATGAAAATATGGAAATAACATGTTTTATTATATTATAATGGGACATCGTTACGTTTTGGGGGAGCTACTTTGTCCCTACAAGAAGTCAGGACATGATTCGAGGCAGTGGCTATACAGGAAGCGGGACACCAGAGCAAGAACTCGTTGCACCCACTGAGGCGTCGCTCGTTCGTTCTCCTGCCCTCATTCGAATATATTTGGGGTTGGCGCAGCATGTCGTCTTCTTCCATTGTTTCTTTTACTCGTCCTCGCAAATTAAAGGGAGGCAAAGTTATAATTTCTATGAAAAAAAAACAAATCTGATAGTTTGTAAAATACCTGAAAATTAGTTTTACAAGTTTCCTAGAGTTGGTATGTAGTTAGAGTTTATGGTAAAAACCAGTCTAATTGAATCAATGATTTTATAAGCAAATAATGTGCTGCGTAATGCATGATAGGTACATACTACGGATAATTATTACCTACCTACATTCAACTTAGTGTGATTCTTGTTTTTATGATAGTTTATATTGCAGTGACGTATTTACTGAGGTAAAGTAATTACTTTGATGATTAAGATCAATGATCCCAACCATCAGCTCCCAACCAGCAAAAGTTAGTTGTTTAAAAGACCTTAGAACGTTTTGAAAAACTAATCAGTGGTCAAATAAAAGGCCAAAGAAGGTGCACCTACAAAGACAGTGGCGCAATTATATCTCCATTCAGTTTTAAAGTACAACTGTAGCGGTATCAGGCATGACAATTTTGGCCTATTACAGTTGATGTAACAGTAACGCAATGTCTATTTGATGACATACAAACCACCGCAACGCTACTAAAGGTTTTTTAGATACTGTAAAAGAGTTCATATTCCATTACTTCACCAATATTCATAAATCCTTCATGAAGAGAAAAAATATAATAAAAAGAATACCAGGATATCGTGGTGTTAGATATTATTTTGTAATTAAATTATTCGTCTCTTACGGGGAAAATGACGTGCGACTGTAATTATATTGATAAACAATGTTCGGGTTTACGTCAATGTTTGAATGCCACCCTTGAATTATTGTGCTTTTACTGAAACAATTACGAATTTGAAGTCATAAACATACTTCCAGCTTCCTGAACTCTACTACTTATAGCGATATGACAGAGTACAACCATCATTACATGAAATTAGGGTTCCTTTTGAGCTTGTCCTTGTGTCATAAATGTGATGAATATTTTTATTAAAACTTATAAAAATACCACGTCAGAAAATATGGGTTTATAAATCAGCTCTAAGACACTACTGACTAGAGTGATACTTATTACTTATTAACAATCTGAGTTTTGTGATAAAGTTACTGATTTTCCTTAATAGAATAATTGAGCTTTGGCATCAAAACCACTACTCAGGTTGTCAATATAGTGTTTTTTTCTTTTTCAGTGATACTATAAACTATATTAATTGTGGTTATCGATCGTTTATTAGTACAATCAAACTTTTTATTGCTTCATGCGAAATATTATAATAAACAACCCAAATCTTCACAACACCTCGTAGTTGCTAGTTTTTTTCTTCAGTTGAAAACAGCTTACACAATCTGATATACTGTTACACCTGGAATCATTGTCCATATTTAAATGATTCTCCATTTCTTCATTAACGTAAAACGTATTTTGTACGGAACCATTTTCTATACTTAATTGGGTCTTCAACTTGGTTGTGACTATCATTTTTGATTTGAATGCTTCTTGACGACGACGTTGCTATTTCCTCATATTGTCTTTTCACTTCTCGTCTATAAGTCCCATTGCATTTGAATCTTTTACAAGCTTCTAAATCCATTTTTCGTAATTTATAAAAATATTGGTTGTCGCATTAATTACGCTGAATCAAAATGTAAATATTATTGTAGAAGAGCGATAGACATGCCTTTACAAAACTGAATTATCATTTAAAAGCATTGCTAGCCTACCTTTATACGGGAAGTACCTAAACCTTTAACATCAATTCCTCATAGGTCGTTATTGCTGTATAAACTTATAGAGCCAAAATGTTTTGTCAAACGCTTTTACACAACAGTCTATCACCGCCAAAACCTTTATACATCGTTCACCCAGCTTTTTGAGATACAAGGTTTGGATATAGGGCAAAATTACTGGTTGGGCTGGTAAACATGAATACAAAACCTCATGAGAGTCACACAACATCTTCAGTCTAACCTTTCTTTGATGCAATTATATTGAAGTAAGAGAAGCAGCAACATCAGTATATTCTTGTTGTTGCAGTTTTTCTGAGAGGATCTCATTAACATTACGTTCTAAGAATGAATGAAACATATACCATACCATATCTTATTTAAAATATGTAACAAAATTTCACACAGCTCCTTAAAAACAAAACAACTTGTTATTAATTTTGTTTCTAAAGAGCTATGTATTTTATACGGAACCTAAAACCGCTTTTTTTCTATCAACCTTGATAACAATACCAAACAATTCGCTTTCAGAACACAACTCCTTCAAAGTATTCATAATACAGGACAATACTGTATGGTGCCGAATGAATAACACAATTTTTTTTTGTTTTGTGTCCAACCAGTCCCCTCTGGGCCATTGTTTCTTTCTTTAACAATACGCTACCTTAAAGGTTTCAGCAAAAATATTAAGTTAGTAAAAAAAACAGGAATTTTCCGTTGAAACCTGAATACTTACTTCCGTGTTTCGACATTGAGAAATATAACGTTAATAATAATTCTTTTCGAGTCTTTTTTCTTTTTTCATGTCGTTTTTCTTGTCTTAACTGACCAGGGTCCGTTTAATTCTTGAAAACAATACAGCAGATTATTTTCCTAATTCGGTAGTGAAAACATTTCAGCTTCCTTCTGCTACCGTTTACCAATATTGAAACACGCGTATTTAAAATAATTTTTACTCAAAATAATAACTTGAAAAATGGGAGTGCTACCGCAGGCAACGAGCCCTCACAGCTATAGAGAGAGACAGGTTCGCGACGTATTGTCAACGCCTACGCACTGTTGCTCTCCTGCTATAACCCGGTCGCTGGTACTATTGACTATCTCTGTCACTGTGCGGTAGCAATATCACACACATCTACGGTGCGCACAACCACATAACTATCTGCATGAAAGAGAAGCAAATTGCTGCTGCCCTGGTACCGATACCGAGCCCCGACAACTGATGGTGTTTGTAGACTACACGTGTACACGTGGGTGTACTATCAGGTACACCTCTGCCTAATTATTCGGTGATTACAGGCGTGATGTTATGTTATGTTGTGAATCAACTTCAATATGATCAACACAGATATTATTTGAAATATCCTCAATTCTTGAGGATTGTTAATTTCAATATTTTTTGATGATTCGCTTAAAATCTCTTGGATAGTTTGTTGTCTTCTTCTTTTCGTGCTGCTGGTCTAAGATTCGCATTGCAGTGTTGTTTCGTTAGGTTGACAACTAAACTTGTTGTGGTACTACATCAACTTTGAAATTGCCGTTTTTTTCTCACATTTTGTTCTATTTGTAACTTTGACATAGAGTTATATTTTTCCTTAATTCCAACTTTATTGGATTAATTTTTAAATTACGTTCCTTTTAGAGTAAAAACTGTACTAGTAGTTGTTTATTACCTCATAGGTAGTGTGTCAAAACACCTGTTTCAATGTGCCGTCCGTCGGTTTCACTACTTCATGTAGGTATATTTTTGTCATAGATTGTGTTTTGAGAATTTAAGATATGCAGTGCAACGCGGCATTTTTCACTGTATAGTTTGCAATTACACTATTAATACATAATCGGATCAGACGACTCCAAGAAAGAAAAATGTTAGTATGGAAGTATCACTTTTCACGAAATCGTCCATACAAATCGGCAATTTCAAACTTTAACCCCTAATATGTCTTATTCCATATCTACTTTCAGCAAAAAAAAAAATAAAAAAAATAAATGAATGATAAAAAAAAGATGTTGTTTTGGTATTTCGACGTTTAACATCTTGTGTAACATTTAAAACATTTTTGGTGAGTTGGTTTTGTACTTGTGTAGTATTCGTACATAAATGGTACAAAGCATGAGCACGATAACTATTAACTTTTAATTTAATATAACTAAAAAGTTATATTAAATTAAAAGTTACAGCGAAAAAATAAAACAAAAATCGTTTTGTTATAGAACTTGTAAATGAACCTTCCATAAATGACAAAAAAAAACTTTTCAAATACTCAATTGGCAGAAAGATCGGTGAAAATACAAAAAAATACACAAGTTCAGTCGAACATCGAACCTCCTCCTTTTTTTTGAAGTCGGTTAAAAATTGACAAAGGAGTCTTGGTGAAACATTAGTGAACCGCTAACAATTCATGTCATGGTAATAGTCTTATCCCCAATAAAATGGAACCTAACATGTCTAACTGTCTAAATGTGGGTGTGCCAAGAAATAATAATTTAATACAGGGTGTAAAATAAGCGCAATAGACAATTTAAACTAAATCAGCGCGTCCTACATACCGGTCATTCATTCATTTAAATGAGTACTCGCAGAAAGGTCAGGTCGGTGACGGTAGCCCATGGGGGTGTACGGCGTCATCTCGCCTAGCGCCCGGCTGCTGGCATTGAATGAGCTGAGCAATCGATGGTGCCGGCGCCGCCGAGTCTGCCTCCATCTTTGACGTCATAGGAGAAAGTACTTGGGGATGAGAACGGGCTTTGAAACAACCTAGACAATGTAAAAGTGAGCTTTTACGTAATCTGTGTAGTTTTACAAGTTACGCGTAATGATTTTTGGACACAAACGAGTCATAAAATTAAAAGTATTGATTGGTCTTGTAAGAAAGGTGAACTCTATCCAGCTTATTTCAAAATGATGACGTGTAAAATTTATTCCGATATCCTATTCTATTATCAGAATAAATTATTCTATTTCATTTTTGTATGTCAATAGTTCAATCAATGTTTTGAATAATTATGATTGTTTATGTACCTATCCGAAAAGTTTGTCTAAACGTATCTCCTTTCTGTTATTGATGTATTGGGTATTTAACTAACTCGCAAGCAGTACGTATGAATGTGGACGAAACAAAAGGAGCAAGTTTAAAAATCTCTTTGTTATTAACATACATAATGTTAATAACAAAGAGATTTAAAAGACTTATAAAACGGACTTTGGGAATATTTTGATTTATTTTTAAATAAATTAAAGCAATACTTAATCAATAAAAGCTATTACACATTCCACGAATATCTAACGGATAAATTAAATAATAATACTTACATAATTATGAATAACAGATATCTAATAAGTAAAATAACACAAATAAATTAGGCTATAGTACTTATTTATTTTGATTTCGAACATTTTCGATTTTAACACACGAATGACAAGCGGGAGTATGACACTAGACAAAGCGATTTGGTATTAAGTAAAAACAAGTGTTGGATTGGATTACTTGTCTCGTCTATCGCTCGTAAATATTTGAAAGCCTTTGGTTTATAACTAACATCCCTAACTTATCTTCAAAATGAACACAGTTCTCTGAACGAGTGGAAGCTAGTTCTAATATGAGTTTTTCCTACTCATCCGCTATTCTTTTTTGATTAATTTCGTTACGGGACGGGAGCCAAGACAGTTAACTTGTTTCTCTGTGACTTCGTCGAGCTTCATTGTCTCAGTGCTGATTCTGGCTTTCAGGAGCTACAGTGGTTTGGAAATAGTGTGACGGGCTAGTCCCAATTCAAAAGATGCCAGAAGTGTCGGTGATTGAGACATACTACAATTGTTAGAAAAGGTTATTTTTTTTGTTACGGACATAAGCAAATCGGATCGTTTTCAACTCATAATAACTAATGCGACCAACTTCGGTATACGACGAACCATTTCTCAAGGATTATAGTCGTGAAGATTTTGTGTCTTCGGAACTAAGCAAACAGATCGCTTTTAACTCATAATAACTAATGTGACTAACTGTGAACTTTGTCAAACATGTCTGTTTACCCCTTAAAGAATTATGGTCGTGAAGGTTACGTTTATGTTTAATCAATGAAGAAATGAAGGCTTCATACTGCCAGTACTGATTAATATCGGTTGAATAATCCACTTCATTTCACTGTGTTATTTTTAAATAAAAAGAAAATTGCGATTTACAAAAAGCATTATTTTAACACGATTTCCATGACCTTGAGTAATTAAAAATCAGCAAATTTCAAGAACTGATTGAAGCATCGTAAATTCAAAAAAGATTCTTGGACCAGAGTCCATAGAACTCTACGAAAAGTTAAGTTCGTAACTTCACTGATTAAATTCAGAAACTGACAATTCAGATTGACATTTAATAAAACAATTTTCTTTTGCCTTAAGGAAAGTTCCAAAGGTCATGATATATTGTTTTTCCGCACTAACGAGCTCATCTGGGTTCGATTACCTTTGTTGTTTTGCCTTTGGCCAGTTAAATACACTCGCGGACAAAAAATACGGGTCAGTACAAAAAACTAAAATTACTCTTAAAATAATGGCTCAATACACCAAATGGTGAAAACGTAACATTGTTCACAAACAACATCATTAACATCGTTGGTTGCAGTTTAATTGTCAAAATTACATAAAAAAACAAATAGGTATTTATCTTTTTTTACGTTGACAAAATAATGGTTTGTACCTATATACGAGTATACAACACAAAAACGAACTTTGAAACAAAATTAATAACTTATATTGCCTTCTCGTTGCTTCTTAAAGCTGTAAGGCGATTGGGAATGCTGTTTATTAAGTTTATTTTTCGATGTTGCGGGATATTGGTCCGTCCACTCTTCCACTAACGTATGTTTCAGATCTCGAAGTGTAGCTGGAGCGGGGTTTCGATTTCTTGCACACCTCCCAAGCCCGTCCTAAGCGTGTTCAATTGGGTTCAGCTCAGGGCTTCTCGCGGGCCAGTCCTTGCTCTTGTTGCTAACGTCCTGAAAATACTCATTTACAATTTGAGCTGTAGGGTGGCCTGGCGTTGTCATGCATGCATATTGAATTTTCACCCGTATCAGTTAATATGGGCCGACATGCTCATTTAGAATTTCTTCCACATAACTTGCACGAGTTAGTGTAACAGATCCACCGCCAAGCAGCACTTATTCCTCAAAACAAGCTAGAGTCAGACGTTCCCCTAGCCGTCGGTAGACTCTTGCCCATCATGTGCATACAGCTGCGTCTCCCCATTGTACGTGTTCGCAAGCGTAACATAATCTTGCTACTCGATGTTCTCTTTCAAGTTTTGGACCATTTGCAGGTCTATGTGGGGTCAATTTAGCTTCAAGGAGCCGCCGCATTACAGTCCGCTCGCTTACGTCGTCTCTAGTCTCTACGGGTCTTCCGAAGTTGATTTGTTATGTCAACTGCCGTGAGGTGCCGATTTCGGAGTATGGTCGTAACAATAAATATTCATAAATATTCTCGAGCCGTGGTAAATCTCGCTCTGCCGATTGCTGGTCTTCTAATGTTTAGACCAGTTTCTCGAAAACGTTGGACGACTTGCTGCACTGTAGAAAGTGACACGAATATTGTCTTGCAGTCTTGTAATGACTTTTGCCTTCTTCAAACACTTGACTTTTACATTCTTCTGGTTTTAGCGATATGACAGTAATTCAATAATGATGATGAAAGACGACAATGACCACCTTTTATTATTTTGATTTGACAGATTGAAAACAAAAGTGAGAAAACAAGGCAAAGTAAAACAATCGCAAATTGCATATTTCCCAATTTTTTTAGGGTTTTTAACTTTTTTAATGTAACGTGTAGATCATAATAAGGTTTTATTTTATACGATAATTATGATATTACATTTCTCTGTAATATAAAGTTAGTTTCATTATTAATTTGCAAGTTACAGGGATTTTCTTGATCGACCCGATTATTTGACCGCGAGTGTAATTTATTGTGATCATAGAAGCAGAAATCCTTCTTAAGGATTTATGAAGATTTATAATTATAGATTTTGGGATCGCTTGAAGAAAAACGAATCTTGTTTCTGTGGCAGAGAGCTCTGTTTTAGCTGTTTTTCCCGTTAGTGACAAAGAATTTTTGTATTTATTTTGTGTGTATCAATTATTAGGTACTCATAACATATCAATTCTTACATTTTCAGTTGCTTTCAGACATCTGCACCTTGCTGATGTCTTCAATTTTATCAACATGGCGCAGTTCTTTTTGAAATACTTAGTTCATAATCAGTGTTTTCATAAATAAACTGTCTTTGTCTTAGTTTTTGATTGATAGTGTCATAGTCGTAGTGGGTAGTAAAACAATATTCATTTTGGGGACTTTACTAACGTGGTGTGGTCGTGACTTCGTGAATCTAGTTAATGCGTCTAATTTAGTTAATGCGGAGTGAAGACCTTACCTGACCACTGGTGAAGTTCTTCAGGAAGGTGAGGTGTGTTGAGTGCATGTATGAGATGGTTGGACGTATACGAAAAGGAGTGTGTTAGGATCCTAGCAGACAAGGTTCTGTAATTTCTGCTAAACTCATCGGACAACAGCGACAATTTACGAATGTATGCTCTTTTCTTTACTGCTGTTATATTTAATGTCGTTGTTTGTTAGTGGTCACAAGTGCGACTGATTAGCAGATTGGGGTCCTGAGTTCAGTTCTCGTCTGAGGCCAAATGTTCAATATGAATTTGTCAGTAGCTGCCTGGATTGAGAATTTGTGCCCGATCCTACTACATAAGGTTGGCTTTTCTACCTAAACAGATGCCTTACTAGAACACAGGTAAAGTGTTATGAGTTCAGTACTTAACCTTACTTTAATTACTGTAGCTGAACTTTTAAAAGAAATCTTGTCTAGTATAATAAAATTGTGACTAGATTGTCTATAAAGAGTGATCTTGATGTTTCATGAAGAGTCAATATCTAATCATTGCTCTATTTCGCATGTGTCTTGAAAACCGCGCATTAAAAAAGTCGAAGTGAACGTGCAGTCTGTATGTAACAGATTTTAAAGCCCTACGTATTTAACCTACCTAATTGTATAGATCCCATGCAAATCTGATAACAATTAATAGTTACTTTATTAATAATACTAGCGACCCGCCCCGGCTTCGCACGGGTGCATGTATCGATAGAGTGATTCAAGAGGAAGGTTTATATTGTACATATAAAAAAAACCGCATCAAAATCCGTTGCGTAGTTCTACATAGGGATATAGGGACAGAGAAAGCAACTTTGTTTTATACTATGTCGTGATTACTGAACTATATATCATTAGTTTTATTGAAAAAGTCATACACAAAGTTTAGTGTTTGAACTTGTAGTGCGAACAGATCGTTGTCCCTAAAATGGCCCTTGATTGTTTATATGTTTGGAAACTAAATCGTGAACGTAGCATATCTCTTCCTAATATTATTTGTGAAAACATAACATCACGCCTGTAATCCCAGAAGGGTAAAGCACAGGTGTACCTAATAGTACATACATCCCTATTATACCCAGCTTCCTTTGTTTTAGCTCATTAAGCTTGATTCTAATGAGATTGAAAGAATGAGTTTTTTAAAGTTCAAATCACAAATTACTGAATTCGTACAATATTACCCACAGTTAACCGAAGTATAGTCATTATTCAAAAGCTACTTTCTTGGAATAACGTTTAATTTCTTAAGTACGAGATTCAAATACCGACTAAGTTCAGAATTAAACGGAGTAAATACATCGAAAATAGAATATAAAAACATAACCAAAGTGACCTTCGTCATACCTACTAATAAACTTTCTGAACTACGTCACAACCCTCAAGTAATGTTCAAAGTTGTTAAGATGCCAAACAAAAGCAAATCGTTGACGTAATTAGGGTGGCCTTGAACTGACCTGCCGTTCTATGCATGACTGCCATCATCAGCCCTTAAACAGATTAGATCCAAGCCGTAGAATACCTAGAACGAATTAGATCCAAGCCGTCTTCGTAATCGTGCATGGAGCTCTCACGATGTCTACTTTTCTTAATGGATTTTATTATGACATTTACGATATTTTCGAGCTTGCTTCGCTTGCTCTTGTGTCCTTAAATCTCTTAGAGATATTTCTTAAACGTTAATAGGTATGTGATAGCGGGAAGAACCTATACCTATTTCTGTATTTATGGGAATGCTCAAGTCAAAGTCGCGGGAAACACCTGGATAAGGGACGCACAGAACCGGGAAGTGTGGCAGAAGAAAGGGGAGGCCTATATCCAGCAGCGGGTGATTCCGGGCTGATATGATGATGATGATGTGAATGCTCAAAAGAATCCTAACGACAGAAACATTTATAGTAATTTTGTCTGGCCACGTATTCTCATAAATAGGTATCGTGTCGGAGTTTTGTGACAGTTGATTATGAAACTAAAGTTCCCGTTTCTTGTAAGAGTCCCCTAATCCCCTCTATAACGACTATGAGATTAATTTTAGACTGGCGCACTTTTAGTCAATAATCAAGAAATGTTGAAACTTAAAGACTGGCCATGGCAGTCAATCTGTGTCAAGCCGAAACTCCATCTTCGTTCTTTCTTCTAATAATGCATCATTCACTAGATTACAAATATTTAATAATCGTAATTTAGCGTTGTGGATATCGGTAACAAAATGAATTTTAACATGATTGCAAAACAGTGGTCTCTGTTATCTTTATTATCTGTTTTAATTTTATAAGTTTTTTGTGTCACAAATTCTAGTTAAAAAAAAAAAAAATCTGTGACAAATGATAGATTGACTGATTGATTGACGGCACGGTTGGCGCAGTGGTCAAGCGATTGACCGCTGCGCTGCACGTCGCGGGTTCGATTCCCGTACGGAACAAATATTTGTATGACCTACAAGTAGTTGTTCCGGGTCTGGGTGTTTTTCTATCTATAGTACTTATGTATTTACAAAAAAAAAAATGTATATGTGTAGTTTATCAGCCATCTAGTTACCATAACACAAGCATTAGGTTGCTTAGCTTGGGACTAGATGGTGCTGTGTGAAATGTCCAGGGATATTTATTTATTTATTTATTTATCCATAATTTGTGACCCGAACCTAGGACCGCACGCAACACAGTCACGCTATGAATCTGGGACCACTAGAGCCCAGAGCTGGATCTTTAAGAACCATCACCTGCCTAGCCTTTTCTCAACATGTTGTCTAACCGCATGCAGCTGAATACCAGTATTTTACATAGGGGCGACTGCCTATCTGACCTCCACAACCCAATTAGTACTGTATATTGTGTAATACGATACCCCTTGGGGTAAACGAGTGGCCACCCATCCAAGGCCCAACCCAGGCCCAACCCAGGCAATCGCGGCTTAACCTGAAGATATATCAAAGCGGCTATCACTATTTAGAGGCGTGGAACCCGGATATTAAATTGAAAAGGCTCCTTGTTGATTATGAAACCCTGAAAATGCAAAGCAAAAAAAAGCAATTTAGCTTTACTCATTTTCTTTTCGGGAACGGGGAAATAAACTGTTGTAATTACTTTAAACCGCCTCCACTGCCTCATTGGTATATCGTAAGCGCGACTGCATGAGGCTCTGGGTTCGATTCCCAGGTTGGGCAAAATGTTATTGGGTTTTTCCAGCAGAAATTTCTCAGTAGCAGCCACGTAGTCTGGATTTGTACCCGGTTGATGGCAATAGGCTCGCCCCCTATTACATGGGACTTAAACATAACTGGCGAAATGTGGGTGTAGGGATACCTTTGGTCGGTACTATTAGGTGTACCTCTGCCTAACCCTTCAGGGATGACAGATGATATTAATTAATTGCTTGAATGTAAAAATCGTTAGGGCCACGTTACGCCATTGTGTGCAGGGAAACAGCGTAGGCGTTTTCAAAAAAAATGATATGGCTTCAAAATGCTTAGAAACTGAAATACATGAAGTAGGGAAACAAATGGACTCGGTCATTTGTAAATTGTCAACAGTTTTAACTGTTTCTATGTGCGTGATGGCCCTGAGGTTAACGGATACTAAATAATAATGATGACGGTTCGAAACCGCAAGTACTAGTATATTAGTAGTTTTTTTTTTATCTGAAGTAGTCCTATTTGTCCTTCAATTATTAGCAAATAATAGGATCAAACCATATATTTTACAAACTTAGACCTCTGAAGTAATGTACAATAGGTAATCTCAGCGTATAACTGTTGAGGCGTGTGAATTCGGGACCCATCAATTTGTCTTGACACGTCTTAGCTCCAAATATCTCGGTCCAGGATACCATGTATTTTCCTTTTCAAGGCACTCCAAATAGCCAAAGTTTCCATTAAAGAAATTCTCAAGATTCGGAGGCTCCAGCTTGTCCACTTTTTTGGTCGTCCACCTTTTAGTCCCTTTTTCCATTGACAAGTACTCTCTCCAAACTGGATAGCATGAGGGTCTGTAGAAATAGGTATCTCTCCGAAATCTCTAACAAAAATAAATCATTGCCTGTGCTTTCTGTTGGAAAATCCTTACTGCGCGGTAACACAATTAAAATACTGATTTTGTTATAACTATTTCTTTCATGTATATAGAATACATAGGTAAGCAGCATTCTCTTTGTGAGAGAAGGTAGACGAAACTTCACCATAACAACGCTGATTAGTAGTGCACGTGCATGTCACCGGTTCTCGAATTCTTTAATCAATTTTCTTACGAGTTTTCTTTCGCCATTTTATAAGCAGTGGTGATAACATAAGTACCCAAAGTGACTGCCTGGCTTGGTGACTGTTATCACTAGATATATAAATGCTGCTTTAAAAGCAGCTTTGATCTTATTATGCCAATTAATCAAGTAGAAAACCCACACAGTCTGCCGTATTTCCCTGTATCCTGTTCTGACCGTCTCTTCTAAAGATACTTTCTAGGAAAATTAATTTGCAGCCCTACATGTTGTCTATAAATACACCGCCAACATTTTCAATTTATTCACATCTAACATTGCAGAGCTCATAATAATTTTATTGCCGATGGGGTAATTTATTAACTACACAGAAGTCATTCTGAAACTAACTAGGGAAACGTCTATATAGCATAGATTACATGAATAAAGACATTATTTACTAAAAATCATTGTTTTCACTTAAGACTACTAAAATTCTGGGGATGATCTTACCCATATCTTGGAGATCATCTTTAAGACCGGGGTATCCAAAATAATCCTTTAGTAAAGTTTAAAAATAGTGAAAGATTAAATATAAAGAAATTAAATCTTTCGAAACTGACAAATGGTAGACCTATATTTGCTAGCATTACACGCTTTTCTATCTACTTTAAGTTAAATATCGTTTACACGACGCGGATCATCTTGTACAAGTTTCCCCTACTATAAAATCGAGGCTACTAGGACATAAGACAAATTATCCACATAATCTTATTTATTTTTTTACCTTTGTTGCAAATAAAGTTTAAAAAAAAACTCGGATCTACATATATTTTTTTTAAATAAGTAGGTAACAAGAGTTGTGCGATCGTTTTCTTTTCCATGTAATCCGACAGAGACCGCGCTTTCAGCGTCGGTGGTTGTCCGTTGCTAATGAAATCCTTTGAACAAGACAAGTGACCTGTAAATTAAGTGGTAGCCTTACACTGTAAGCCGTGACATTTCTTTTGATGTATCTATTATCAGACAGGTTAAGCGCTGTTATGGCGGAAACATCGTTTGTTATGCAAGGGCAGGTTGAGTCACTTGCTACCACCAGCATAAAATATTGAGTACGTAATGCACCTTTGGCTTGCCACCGCAGTCGACATTCTGTCATGAACGATAGAGGGACCAATTTCGCCGGTGTCCAAAAAGTCGGGTCGCAATTTTTGAAGCCCTACGCATGTAACACATGTGCGTTGCCAACTCCCTTTTTCTTCTTAACTCTTTGGCAAAAGCTGAGAGTATCTACCCACTGTTTCAATGGGAAAAAATATGAAAGCTCAGCGTGTCTCAGTTGTTGCTCATTCCTCGTGTTACAGTCACCAAGATCTGTTGTTTCAGTCCCAGTTTCTTTAACTCGGAACATCCGATTTTTTGGGAGTAGCTTACTGTCAGCTTTTAAAAAGAAAGATAAAGATTATTGCAAAAACAAGTGAAGACAGTGTTGTTTGGTCTAAAATAGTCACCAGTCAGCAACGAGGAAGCAAGAATTACGTTGCTTTTAAAATAAATCGAAGATAAATACTGTATCATCATCGACGACGTAGACTTGATCATCTGCGGAAATAGTGGTAAGTACTTGTTTATTTCTTACTAGCTTTTGGCCGCGGTTTAGCCTTTGATGTGGACGGAACGTATTCCACGGGGTTAGTTTTAAATATAGCCGATGACTCGCAGCCATAATATAAAGCAGCATTAGCAGCATTACTTCCCGTTAGTGAAAGAATTTTAATCAGTGGTTCCAATAATTCCCCCCACAACCAAACCTTCAAACTCTACCTATTTCTAATAATAGTATTGATTTGATTTTCAACAGTTATTACCTATTTAGATTTGGTATAATATTTCCTATTTTTATTTGGGAAGGATAATTTTCTATTATCTTAATAGTAATGCAACTCCCGTAGGACTAAACATCATTCTTAGGTGTGTTAGTTAGTTATGAATATCAGAAATAAAAAATACTTATTATAAATTAAAAAACCGGGACCTCCTGTTCCGCAGCCATAGGAACCTACCCGTAGGTTTAGGTGACCTAACTGACACATCTACAATAAAAACATAATTATCTACATGATGAACTTAGGTAGTTATGGGAAAACTATGGAAAAGTTTTTATATTCGTTTTTCCCAAGCGTTATTCACCGACATGCATCTCGATCTTTTCACTTAATTATATTATTGTAACGTGCAATCTTTACATAGATTTTCACAAAAGTTAATAATTAAAATTGTTTCTCTTTTTCAAAGGTAAACCTGCTTACACGCAAAAAAGACGTTGTTATAATGTATAAGAAAAGAGCTAATCGGTAAGAAAATTGAGAGAATTGCTTCTGAGATTTAATTTTGATATTCAATTCTTATTTATGAACAATACCGAGTAGTTATTAAATATTTTTTCAATGTTCAATTGTTAGTTGTTACCAATAGGCTATTTTATAATTATTTATCTACTTACCTAATTCAGGAGGAGTTTTTTCTTTACTAGCCTGCTATGTCCCAATCCTGGGCAAAGGCCTCCCTCCACTATTACCATTTCCCGCAACCCACACGAAATGGATTTATTTTTTGCTTTTATTTATTTATTAAAACTTTATGCTTAAGTAAAAAAAAACACCGCACAAAAGCGGACTGAATGCTTTTGCTAGTTGATGTTATAGCTGGGTACAAACAAAGTACACACTTCAGTCAACTACAGTTTGATGGAATCTTATTATTTCATCGATGCATCCTAAAGAGTTACTTCAGTCGTAAACCAAACAATTCCAAAGAGGCAAGCGGGGTATATCAAGTAGAAGTCAGTAGGTAATTGTGTCCTGATGTGGTTTTCATTCAACTATAGCCCATACGTCATGGAACGGAAATCAGCCAGGAGGCATAACAGGGACAGAAGAGCACCTCAGAGGTTCCCTGCCGTTAGTACACAATATATTCCAGCTGACCTCGTGAAAACAGTGAGTAGTGTTTTTCTTATCTTTGTCCTTTTTGCCTAATCTATTGTTATAACACTCAAACATTAGTAAAACTAAATGTTTATCAGCCTATGTTTGGAATAGCATATTTCTTTAATAAGGCATCGACGACCTTTCCAGTTAATTGTTATTGGCGGGCGTTACGTATTGATAAGTTACTCATTCGTTCGAATAAACGAAACGCGCGCACAACACTGGTGAAACTGCTAATTTATGTCGTTTAGTAACTTAGGACGGCCCTAATATTTTTTACGTCTGTGCCTCTGTGGTTTGTTTTGAATGTAAACATTATAGTGTTGAATTATGATAAGTCAACAAAAGTAACGAGTTAAGTAAAGTTACTTTTGCTTGGTTAAGATTTATACCTATAAAAATCCTTTACGTCTACTTTACCGCCATTTGAATTACGACCCCTTGCATTCACATTGACCCAGTATCCCATTCTAATGCAAACGGTGGGAGCCAGTGACAGCGGATTGACATGTGTGTGATCTCCAATAAGCAGTTTGGGTAGGATTAGTCAAATGAATATCAATCCAGTTTAATTTAAATCACATTAGTTGGGACCTAAATTGTGAATGTAATTTTGACATTATAGATGGTACTTCTACTAAGTACCTATTTAAATAAACATAATTATCTTAATAGGCTTTAAAAGGGTGCAAGTATACCAACCGAACCCTGGATTGAAATAGGTACTGGGTCAATGTAAATCAGATTTTAATTAAACAAGCAAAAAGAAAATCCAAGTCATAAAAGCTCTGACACCAGGTTAGGCGAAGAAGAGGTCGAAAAACAAAAAAGAAATTAAAGTCAACGATCATTCGATAGTAAATAGTGCGTTTATAGAAAAAAAAAAACTCTTTTAATACAAAACATCAATCTTTTATCGTAGAGATTGAAGAAAACGCTGTCTTGGTAGCCAACTTGACACGACTGAGTCGATCGCTCGTTCTCTAATGTCTTTAGAAAAAACTTATACTTTAGTCTGTGGTGAGCGTTCCTACAAACGTCAAACTAAAGTCAAACCACAGTTGTTTACTTTGTGCGCAGGCTGAACTTCTGTTTAGGATTATTATGAAAGGAATCACAGTTGTTTACTTTGTGCGCAAGCTGAACTTTTGTTTTAGATTGTTAAGAAAGGAATCAAAGTTGTTTACTTTGTGTGCGGGCTGAACTTTTGTTTTGGATTGTTTAGAAAGGAATCACAGTTGTTTACTTTGTGCGCGGGCTGAACTTTTGTTTAGGTTGTTGAGAAAGGAATCACAGTTGTTTACTTTGTGCGCAAGCTGAACTTTTGTTTTAGATTGTTAAGAAATGAATCACAGTTGTTTACTTTGTGCGCGGGCTGAACTTTTGTTTTGGATTGTAAAGAAAGGAATAATTGTTTTAAGTGATAAAAAAGTAAGCGAAATAAGGTACAGTAATTCTTCTTATAATTGGTTTATTATAATGTAATTTTAAAATTACTGTGACTCGAAATAATATGATTTGATCCTGCATATAAATGAAAGATACCTTAAATTAAGTGATAAGTAACTGATAAATATTATACGAGTAGGATGGAATCTAGATCTCCTTTTAATTTCGTTATAATTATAATACAATCACCGTGATTTTTTTCACGCACCCAAACACAACCCGCTGTTTATCTGGTAGAAGAGGGGGCACACTTGAGTCTAACAAAAATTTGCACTTTAAAGCTTAATATTATTTCACAAACGAATCTCATAATCGAAAAATTATTTTAACAAACTGGCAATATTTTTTAAAGACCTATCCAATGACAAACCGCACTATGTAACCACACTGCGAGAACGCGAGAGAAAAATCCCTACTTTACGTGTAGGAACTGGAGATGCCCTAAAAAAAATGCTTTTCGAGATTTTATTTGACCACTTTGTCGGCGTAACTAATCTGCAATTCATGCCAAATTACAGCTTTCTAGTACTAAGAGTCTTTGAGCTAAGCTGCGGACAGACATACAGACCGACCGACCGACAGACAGACGGACATGGCGAAACTATAAGGGTTGGACCTCATCTGGCAGCACGGAATCGCATTTGTTCCGCCTGTGCTACCACGTGCTGCAGTATGCTGCCGCATGCCAACGCGCGCTGTCGCAATCCGCAGGCGATCGCACGCGTCAGCATGCATGCATGGGTGGCATACTGCCGCGTTCTTTCATGATCAGTTTAGTTTCAAGCGCGAGATGGATAGGACCACGGAAGAGAGAGCAGTGATTCCAGCGTGTATTTTGCAAGAAATGCAAAATCAAAATAATGAAAGAAACGCATTCGCAAAATAAAACGGAGATACTGGGTTCATCCTTTTTGGAAGCAGAGAGCGGTTCACGGACAATATGTTACGCATTTTGCGGATTTAGTAACATATCCAGATAGTTTCGTAGATTATT
Source organism: Eurois occulta (assembly GCA_950022335.1). Classification (NCBI taxonomy): domain Eukaryota; kingdom Metazoa; phylum Arthropoda; class Insecta; order Lepidoptera; family Noctuidae; genus Eurois; species Eurois occulta. Next base: position 11,780,675 of record OX465477.1, on the reverse strand, counting down.
ATGGAATGACTTTAAATGATTTTTATGAATTAGTATTTTGCCATTGTACGATAGAGTGAGACAGCATGCGATAGCAAGTGATCGGCGGTGAAAGGATGCGTTAGCATGCTATCGCGCGCTTCAGCGTTCCGGAGTCTCCCTGCCGACCATTGCATTTTGTCCGTGATGCCGATCGCCTCGAGGATTCCGCCGCGTGCTATCGCATTATGCTTTCTGTCTCGGTCTAGCAAATGGCAGTTCTAAGCGACAGAAAGAGAAAGGGCGACGGAAAAAGGCGATTCCGTGCTGCCAGATGAGGTCCAACCCTAAGGGTTTCTTGTTTGTTGACTACTGAACCCTAAAAACGAAAAATAAAAATACTTTAGCTTCAGAAGTCGGTGACAAAAAAACTGATTCAAACAAAAAAAAGTCTGCGACTTCTGAAGTTCAAACTATTTGTCACTTTTTAGTGTTTTTGATTACTTTTATAATGGTGTTTGTTGCTTAATTGATTAAACATATTACTGTTGAATACTCGAGTGTTTGATTTCATCACAAACCCTTTTAAATTCTTGACATCTGACCTCCACAACCCAGTAATTAGTACTGCTGGGTAATTAATACGATACCCCTTGGTAAGACTGGTTGTCAGACTTTCGGACTACCTGTATACACACTGACTACCTGTAACGACGTTCAAAGATCTACAATAATTGACAGCCGGGGCCAATGGCTTAAAAAACGTGCTTTCCTAGGCACGGAGGAATGATTATTATTTATATTGAGTTCCCGATATTTCGGCGCTATTGCAAGCGTCATGATCACGGATGGGCGCTCATGAGTACGTTAATATAAATAATAACATAGCAAATATCCCGTTGCAAGTGTTAATATTTCTTTTGAGTTTTTAATTTTGTACATCATCACTAGTTTTCAAGACACCGGAAAGCATCACTTGAGGTAGCGACTGAGGTAGCAACTGAGGTAGCAACTGAGGTAGCGACTGAGGTAAGTGCGTACTCATTACAGGTACGGGAAAATTAAGGACTTGCTGCGGACACTGGACAATGACAGATACTTCTGCCGTGCTTCAGCCAAATCCACCGTTTTCCTAGTATTAAGCTCAGTGCTCAAACCGTAGATATAATAAAGAAGGCTCAAACCGTCGATCAAAATTTATGATGATTTTATACGGACTGGAATTAAATAGTCCGCGTGCGGCGTGCACGGTGCAACAGACAAATCACATGATACCAAATGTTCTCAACAAGTTACTAACCCACCAACCAACTTAAAACCCTTCGTATGTTCATCTTCTTTATGGTATTTATAAGGAACCAGGTGGTTCAAAAGATTCCTAGGACCCAGGCTGTGTTCTTTGCCTACTGGTTTATATCCTACTTTACGGTCATCTGTTTAATCTCAACTTCTTGCAGCAAGATGTGACGGTACCGGCAGTCTCTCAGTAGCGCCGTTTTCAATAACTTGGTCACATTTAACTGAATCTCAAATAAACCGTTACAATAACTTAGCTGTTTCTGCCGTTTTTAAACCGACTTCCAAAAAGAGGAGGTTATCAATTGGACTGTTTTTTTTTGTGTATGTTCATCGATATCTTCGCCAATTCTGAACCGATTTCGATGATTCTTTTTCTCTTTGGAAGCAAATTATTCCGCGGTGGTCCCGTTTAATCCGTAATCAATTATCCATTTGATAAATTATTTGGTGAAGATTATCTGATGCTGGTCTTCAGAGAAAAGCAATGGAAATCTTCAATACTTAATATACAGCAAATCTGCCATGACTGCTGCAATCGCTTGGATGTTTATTGTTTACACAACATCATAACATAACATCACGCTTATATGCTCTGAGGGGTACGCAGATGTGCCAGTATACCCAGATTTCGACAGTTAGGTATGTTAAGTTACATTTTATTGGGGATAAGCCTATTACCAAGACATGTATGGTTGGCGGTTCACTAATTTTTCACCGCAACTCCTTTGACGATTTTTAACCGACTTCAAAAAAAGGAGGAGGTTCTATGTTCGACTGTATGCATTTTTTTACGTGTGTTCAGCGATTTCTCCGCCAATTGTAGACCCATGTTCAAAATTCTTTTTTTATTCGATATAGCCTATAATATAGGTGGCCCCATTGTCACCAAGTCAGAATCTGATGATGGGATGGCACGGAAATCGACGGCAACCCTGAAATTTTATAGGCACATCTCAGGTCAGATATTTGTGCCTGGTAATCATCATCTGATGTTGCTATGCTGATGATGGAAGGTATAAGTCCGGATTTGATGTTGATCTTCGGACATATACAATGGAACTCTTCAATGATAGACAGCAAATCTGTCGTAATTTCTGCAATCGCTTGCATGTTTATTGTTTATTTTATCATAACATAACATAACGCCTGTATTCTCTGACGGGGGGTACGCAGCAGATGTATACAGTACACCCAGAACCAGAAACGTTTAACAATATTTTTTTTTTTTTGCAAAAAATAAAACCGACTTCAAAAACACAAAAAAAAATTGAAAAATAACTAGCTTCAGAAGTCGGTGACAAAAAAACTCACTCAAACAAACAAAAGTCACCGATTGTCAAACGTTTAACTGAGATAAACGATTGATAGCATCTCTAACCCTAATAGGCGATATTACTACTGGTATGATTTAAAATAATATTAAAACATACTTTTCTTACAGTACCTTCTACAATTTAATATGCCTCCTCTTTATTATTATGCGTAATTGTTACTAAAATTGTTTAAGTATTAGAGGCAAACTGCGGCAACTACCTAATTATAAAAAGAAACATGTAACTGGCTGTGACATGACGGTGAATTAAATGCTATGTTTTTTTAAACATTAAAGGAAAGCGTCCCGTTGAATGCTTAGTCCGGTCAAATTAGACCAAAAAATAGGAGTGAAGGTACAATACATCGCACCCAGCTCAAAGTTGATAGGAGGGTTCAAAACACCATCATAAATGAAATCTAAAAAGTCCTCATCGATCCGATACCTGGAAAAAAAACCGGCCAAGTGCGAGTCGGACTTGCGCACGCAGTGTTCCGTACCTTATGTTTATGACTGTACCGTTTATGTTAATGAAATAATAATTATTATTTTTTTTTTTACATTAGAGTTGATTGAATGAAAGGTAAATTGCGGTTTACGGTTTATGACGTATTAAAAAAACTACTTACTAGATCTTGTTCAAACCAATTTTCTGTAGAAGTTTACATGGTAATTCAACCATGCAAACTTCCAACTTGAATTTTCATGGTATTTTGCGTACATCATATGGTTTTTTTTAGTTTTATCATTCTCTTATTTTAGAAGTTACAGGGGGGGGACACACACATTTTACCACTTTGGAAGTGTCTCTCGCGCAAATTTTGCAGACCTGTCCATAGATACCCCACACGTGTATGGGATTGATGAAAAAAAAATTTTTGAGTTTCAATTCGAAGTATGGGGAACCCCCAAAATTTGTTGTTTTTTTTTCTATTTATGTGTGAAAATCTTAATGCAGTTCACAGAATACATCTACTTACCAAGTTTCAACAGTATAGTTCTTATAGTTTCGGAAAAAAGTGGCTGTGACATACGGACGGACAGACAGACAGATATGACGAATCCATAAGGGTTCCGTTTTTTGCCATTTGGCTACGGAACCCTAAAAATACCCGCAGTCAAAGGTCACAAAAACAGGTTTTTCACGATTTTCAGCAAAACGGTAAGTTTTATCATAAAATTAATTCAGACAAAAATTGTAGATCAGATAATTATCTATAAAAAATGTCTCAATACTTTTTTTCTAAGAGCCACCGTTCCTAAGATACAACGATTCAAAAAGTTGGAAGAGTTTTAATCGTCTGGACGCCAAAAGTTCTTTTGCTAGTCACAAATTGGCGCCATAATGATTGTATATTAACAAAAAAACACTTTTCCAGATGAAAGCAAGTTCCTTGGTTAAGAAGAGGTACCTCCTGCTTAGCTTCATACTCAAACATAGTGTTAGCAACTTGAAAGCTGCAGTTGCCACAAATTATAAATTAAAAGAGGAGGCTTCGAAGGCGGTTAACCCACGCCGCGTTTAGTGCTCATAAGGTAGAAACTCGAAGCCCAGAGCAGCTACAGCTTAAATGGGATAAGCTGAAGAAATCTACTGTAAAATGTGTACCTGACAGGTTTGCCTGTACAGGTATACACGTCAGGTAAGCTTTAGCTGCATAGAGAACCAACCTGCATAGTTTTACAACATACACGCTCCGGTTTAACTGTACAGGTCTATTAGATTGTTTTAACTTCCAGCAGGATTTAGACCGTTTCTCTAACTTCTGCTCTTCCAATAAGCTTTACCTTAGTGTTCCAAAGTGTCATGTTATACAGAGTTGATACGACAGAGGGGCATTAAATTACACTACGTATACTATACGTGTTTAGTATTAATTCGATACGGTATAAAAATAAAAAGCGCCAAAAAAGAGAAAATATTTTTTTCAAAGAAACTAAATAGCTTCCAAATCAGAATACAACGTAACCATCCTGTGTAAAAAAATTCGACTGACTTTAGATGCGTAGGTAACAGAGCGGCAGCGTCGCGCACGCGCCGAGCGCGGTGTGTGTTATCTCGTGTTGAGGCGGGCGTTTTGAAGTACGCGCACAAAAACAAACATTTATCATTTGCGGCTAAACTACTGCTCCTATTCAATTGATTTTTAGTACAGAGCTTGAAAATGGTACCTAGTATAGGCAGTTCAAAGGAAAGCCCCTCTGTCGTATCAACTTTGTATAACATTTACCAAAAATAAAAATATTATTGAGTTCGACTATCCATTGATACGCCAATTAGTAATGTTATGTAAGTTTTCTCCGTGATCTTGGTGTTCTGCTAGATTCAAAGCTCCATCTGGATGCCCACATAGCAAAATTGTTAACAAGGCCTACCTAATGTTTGGTTTTGTTACTTTTTTTAACAGATCAATAATTAGGCCACAATTAAAATTTGCAGTACCTACCTGTTTGGAAACCTTTTTACTTTTATTAAATTGTAGTGAAAGATTAGAACTGGTACAACGTAAATACCTTCGGACTATGAATTTTAGATGTTAACGGAAAAAAATGTCATACCTACCACTTAGGTACTTCTTAAAAAGTATAATCTTCTGACCTTAAAATCAAGACGGAAATTTCTGGAAATTATGACTCTGTAAAATGTGTGACGCAATCAATTTGATTGTCCGGACTTAGTTAGGAATCTGTGTTACCTGGTTCCTCGAACAGTTCATGTACGTAAGTTAAAATTCATTTAGGAAGCAAATCCAAGCAACCCTAATGGACCAGCAAATTACTGTATACTTACTATGACAAAATAACGTAATGTTAAATGCGCGCACAAATTAAATTTAAATAATTTAGTTTACTTTTTTCTTTTATATTTACCTACATATTTCAAAATCCATTATATTAGTTCCAAGACAATGACCGTTGTAAAGGTATTGTATTTGTGTTGTTACTAGCTAGTTTTAAATACTTTAAATTGTAATCTGTGGAGAACGTAGTGGGTAGCATAATTGTTTTAAAATGTTACATTTAATATATCATGACTAATTCTTTTTGTGCTACTGTTTGTTTTTCCTTAAATAAATAAATAAATACAGGCAAATCTGTCTGGTACATCCTAGCGTGTATGGTGAAATCGTAAAGTGGTTCACACCATAAATCTACTTACCAAGTTTCAACTGGGTAGTCTTAATAGTTTCGGAATTAAGTGGCTGTGACATACGGACAGACAGACAGACATGACGAACCTATAAGAGTTCCGTTTTTTGCCATTCGGCTACGGAAGCCTTAAAACGTAAGAAAATAATTGAAATTGAAAATTTGAATTTTTTTTTTTCGAGTGCGTATCATGAAATGACTCCTCCCGCTCTGGGCGGAGCGGAAGGGAGTGTCAGACTCTTACTGACTAAAAACCACCCATGTTCCTTCTTTTGTTGCCCTTTATGTTCCAGGGCCGCGTTATCTCTTTCGAACAGTCCCGCAGCCCTGGCAGGCATCGGCCCTTGTGGTGGTGGTGGTGGTGGTGGTGGTGGTGGTGGTGGTGGTGGTGGTGGTGGTGGTGGTGGTGGTGGTGCTGGTGGTGGTGGTTTTATTTTGTGCCAATTTTTTTTTTTACAATTCCTTCACTACTTAATCGAAAGGAACTTCGTTCCATCCGGGTGTCCCTTGACACCTCTCTAGTTTTTTTTTTTCCCGGGGTGGAAAATCCACACGGATGTCCTCCGCCCTGGGGCGGGCGGAGATGTCTGTCGGACTCTAACCGACTAAAAACCACCCCGGTGTTCCCTTCCCACACTTGCACCGGGGATCATCTGTGCGCCTTCCACGATCCCCGGCTAGTGCCGGCCCGCTTCCGCGGGCCTCCTCAAGTCTGCGGGGGGAGTGAGGTGTCCTCCCCCCAGTACGCCAATAAGCGCCAGGCGCGCGGAACACTACGCGCCACCACCTCGGGTCCAGTTATACGGGGGGGGGGGGGCACGTCCCCAAGTCCGCCGTCTGGCCTCTGGACCCGTTTAGGGGGGCTGGAAGAGGGCGTTGTCCGCCCTCCGCCGACGCCCGGTACGTCTGCTGCGGATCGGGAGAGTGGTCTCGACCTCCCTCAACCTCTCCGCAGCCTCCTTCTGTGAGATGACCGTTTCACAGAAGGAGATCACCGCATCCCACGACTCTGTGCTCTCGACCATCGCGCTAGCGACGGCCGGCAGCGACAGGTCGGTTCCCACTACTGTCACGAGAGCACGGCGCGGCTCCTCCCCTCCCATGCGGCACACTCTGCCAGCGTATGCCGCGCCGTATCCTCCAGACAATGGACGCAGTGATGACACTGAGCGTCCGGCTCCCTGTTTATGCGAGACAGGTACTTCCCGAAACGACCATGCCCCGAGAACACCTGCGTCGCCCGAAACGACAGGGAGCCGTGCCTCCTCTCGAGCCATTCCTCGAGCACTGGTCGGATCGCCTCGATGGTAGCGAAGCCGGCGGTAGGGCGCAAAAGCCTCTGCCGCCACTCCGCCACCAGGACCTCGCGGAGCTGAGACCGACGCAGATCGATCTCTCGCTGCATCGGTCCGCCGGCCCGCGCCCGCGCCTCCTCGCGCCACCGGTACAGTGACGCGAGGACTCTCGCCTCTAGGTCCCAGGGTGGCGACCCGGCCAGTGCACAAGCCGCCCCGTAGGAGATTGTGCGATACCCCCTGATAAAGGTGCAACCTAACCTTTTTTTAACCTACCCCAACCCAACCCAAATGCTTCACCTACAATAAAGGGGATCTAGCGGTCCTCTCCGCTCCCGCCTTTTCCTTCTAACCTAACCGATCCGAGTCGCGTTGCTCTGAATCGGTGTGTTAACCATAATGATGGTATCAATATATATATTTTAAACGATAGATCTAATGATTTTCCATTAAATAAACTTATATCCAATAACGTGGTACGGATCTAAATGTTTTATGTAAAGAAATTATATCAACAGATGGTATATCTCACGTTTAAATTACATCTTGTGAACATTATTGAAATGAAAATATACCAAATAACATTATAATATCATATGAGACGCACCCGTGCACCCCTCCCCGCCTTACACCTGTAATACCTATATAGGTTCCCTACTTACAATTAATTCTTGGAACTGAGCTATTGTTCGTCTCCCGGGCGAAAACAAGGTGGCTTTGTATTAATTCTAATAGTAAAGTCTATTTTTTGATGTTACATGTTTTTACCTTTAAAGGTCTATAGTTTCTACTGAACTTATACTGATTGATGATGATGGTATTTTAGAAAAATAGCATAACTAGTAACTATTGTCCTTTATGTGGTTTAGTTTTAGCCAGAGATTTTAGAATGAGAAATCTAAACATCGGCGTTGGTATAACGCGGTAGTTTAAGCCGAAATGACGAATGACGAAATGCCACGATTTATCGGACAACAAGTGCATCCTTACAACATTAGTTAAGTACAATTGAATTTCAAAATAGTAACACTTATGGCATAAAAAGAGCAGCGGTGGCCCAGTGGTGGCGGCCCCGAATTACGAAAAGTCGTGGGTTGGAAACCAGGCAGGCGTATTACTTTGTGTAATTTATTTCATCACTACTGCTCTAAAAAATGGTGAAGGAAAACATCGTAAGGAAACCGGCATGTCCTGAAACCAAACATTCGAAGACATGTGACATCTACCAACCCGCACTGGGCCCGCGTGGTGGATATAAGCCCATTCCCACTCATAGAAAGGAGGCCGTGTGTCCCAGCAGCGGGACACATCAGCGGGCAGCATAAAAGTATTTTATTCCAACTTGACTCTTTTATGCGTTATTATTTGTGTAGCAATAAAAGCTCCGAAAAAATATCAGCTATCTATTATGTACACTCGAGAGCAATGAATCCGGGTCACTTAAAGAATCCTAAAAATCTCGGAAACTAAAAATGCTAGGTTAATGCAATAAATTGTATTTAATAGACAATGTAATACTCCTTAAATGAAGGTATTAAAACTTCTTAGTTGTTGTAAAGTTATATCATAAAAAAATCAAATTTTAAAAAGGGCCACTTTCGAAGATGGAACTACGAAATTACAGCATTTGGTTTTGCTTTTGTTTGTAATCTGTCATTTATGTGGGTACATAAACCATGTTGATAGTGCTCTATATTCATTATTCAAGCTGAAATTATGTCGCTTACGCCTGAAGAATGCACCAGAATACTTACAATGCTGGAAACCGGCCGGAGTCAGCGCGATACAGCCAGGACTGTCGGTGTGTCGCTGTCAACAGTACAAAGAGTTCTCCGACGTTACGAAGAAACTGGTTCTAACCTACGCAGACCAGGAACGGGCAGAACCAGGTGTACCACAGCACGAGAAGACCGATACTTGGTGAACACCATGCTTCGAAATCGCTTTCTCACAGGAACTGAACTCACAAATCAGTTTCGACGCCTCGGAGGAAGTAACCCAAGTGCATGGACAGTAAGACGTCGGCTTGCGGAATCTAACTTAAAACCCCTTAGACCTGCAAACGGCCCTAAACTGGAGCGTGGGCATCGTATTTCAAGACTAAGATATGCCCAGAGCCACGTACATTGGAGTATTGAAGATTGGTCAAAAGTTATGTTCTCCGACGAATCAAAATTTATGCTCTACAAGCACGATGGAAGACACAGAGTGTATCGAAGACCAGGGGAAAGATTCAAGCAAGCATGCATCGAAGAAAAAGTAGCCTACGGTGGTGGGTCTGTACTTGTGTGGGCCGGAATTTCTTCTGAAAGTCGCACAGAGCTGGTGATCATAGAAAACGGCTCTTTAACTAGCGTAAGATTTATGTGGAAGAAATCCTCAATGATCACGTTGGTCCATTTATGGTCAATTTAGGTGAGGATGCTATATTTATGCATGACAATGCCCGACCTCATACAGGTAGGATTGTGAATGACTACCTTCAAGAGATGAACATTACTCGTATGGAGTGGCCAGCGCGCAGCCCGGATATCAACCCGATCGAGCATGCTTGGGACGAGCTAGGCAGATGCGTAAAACAACGAAACCCTCCCCCAATCACGCTTCGTGAGCTCAAAATTGCTCTCACAGAGGAATGGGAGAATATTCCCCAAAATCGTATAAGGAACTTGGTGTACAGCATGCCAAACCGCGTAAACGCAGTAATGGAAGCACGAGGAGGCAATACGAAGTATTAAAATTCAAGAAAATCGTAATAAAGTTCAAAAATTTCATGTTTCCTATTTTTGTTTTAAGGAGAGATCAGCAGTTTTTTTCTTTATGTAATTTTGTGTTAATAAAATGTATGGCGACTCATATTTTTTTTACTTTCATTTAAGGAGTATTACATTGTCTATTAAATACAATTTATTGCATTAACCTATCATTTTTAGTTTCCGAGATTTTTAACATTCTTTAAGTGACCCGGATTCATTGCTCTCGAGTGTATATACTCAAAATATGAAATTTACTGCTTTATATACTAATGTTCCGACAGCTGGAAGGACAAAGAAACGACCGAATAAAATGCTGAAAATTCCGAAAATCAATACAGTAATTGCAACGACCATTAAATTTCACGTAATTTTTTTCCACCAGCTTAAATTGTGTTTTACCGAAAACTACAGTTAGTCATTTTCATCGATAATCACCTGTTATTAATTTAGAATTAATCTATAAAATAAATAAAACAGGAATAAAATCAACGTTAAGATAAATATCCAAATGTTGTAATAAGGCGTAGTCGAAGTAGCCCCGCTGTGCGGGGCACCTATTTCTGTCTGCAGGGTATTTAAGTAACCTAACACGAAGGGGATGGCAGGGTCTTAGCTCGCACGCTTCGCTCACTCTCAAGACCCCGCCGTCCTCTTCGAACCTAACCTGTCCGGAGTCGGGGTGTCCCTAAGTCCCGAGCTCGCTTCGCTCGCTCTTGCATCCTAAGTTATAGAGCTTATGAAAATGATTATTTTAGCAGAACATGTTTTCGGAAACTAAGTATTTTTTTTCGGAAACTTAGTATTTTTTTCGGAAACTTATTATTAGCTTTCGGAAACTTAGTGTTTTTTTCGGAAACAGAATTTTTTTTCGGAAACTTAGTATTTGTTTTCGGAAAGTGTTTTTTTCGGAAACAGTATTTTGTTCGGAAACAGTATTTTTTTTCGGAATTTTTTTTTTTTGGAAACAGTATTTTTTTTCTGAAACTTAGTATTTTTTTCGGAAACAGCATTTTTTTTCTGAAACTTAGTTTTTTTTTCGGAAACAGTATTTTTTTTCGGAAACAGACTTTTTTTTCTGAAACTTAGTATTTTTTTCGGAAACAGCATTTTTTTTCTGAAACTTAGTTTTTTTTTCGGAAACAGACTTTTTTTTCGGAAGTTTGGTATTTTATTTTTTATTTTTCGTAGGATTGTAATTTGAGTAAGCTCATGTTTGTTTGATAAATACAACATTTTTGTCGGTTAATTTTGTATTCATTTTCCGGTACTTAATTCTTTTTAACCAAGGTTAGCATTACAGTCAAACACAGATCGTTGGAAGTTCATTTGTTTTTCGGAAGCCTTTTATTTCCCTTATTATTTGTAACCTTTTACCAATGTATTATTTTGTTTTTCTTTAGTAATATTTAAAATAACTGTCACTCTAATTTTAAGATTTAGCTATATAGTCAAGATTTTTTCAAACACAGGCAACTCTAAATCCTCATTTCCTTCACCACCCCTCTTCCCCCTTATGTAACGTTTGACAAAATAAACAAACTTTAAAAAAAAAAGGCTAATTTCGAAGAATCTCAATCCTTTTTTTTCAGACAACAATGACTCTAATCTTTTGACTATGTCACGGTTTTAAATGATTGCATTACTATTCAAGAGTTTTAAGAGAGAAAGGATTTTGTTAGAAATGTGATAGAATGTAGGTACCAAATGCAATTATTACGTGATACCTACATAGCCAGTTATGTCATCTCATATCTAGGTCGCAGGGAAGGGCATATTCCAGGAAACGAATGCTCCAGTGCCCTAGCCCCAAACTAGAAATCGATCAATATGGGCTGCGATGCCAAAGCGCTCTTGCGCGCGCAAGCACGCGATATTTTGTATTATTTTCAATGGCCCCAATAGTACCAACACTGCAAACCTAACTAGATAACAAGTCTTGAATATATACTAAAATAGAGCGTTCCAGAACCCTAGAGTAGAATGTTGAAACTTTTATTTTTCTCTGTTGCGCTTATGATCCGAGGATGTTGCTATCTTTCACTAACGTTCAAGTGCTAAAGATATATAAAATCGTTCTTGAAATGCACTCCAAACAAAATTCAACATGGCTTTTGCTTGTAGCCAGCGTTGCCAGACCGTACCAAAAAGTACGGTTTTCCGTACTATTCATCACACAATCGTACCACAACCGTACCTCAGTGTAGACCGTACCTTTTTCGTACCTTTTCTATACTAGTGATTTATTAAAATTAAATTACTTAAATGGAATTTTCTTAGTTCCTAAAACATTATTTTCATATTTTTTTTGACAAACAACACTGGTTTTCGCTGTAGAATATGAGTACTTACATAGACTATAGCATTTTTCTAAATTCTAGCAAAACCGTACGGGTCGGAATACCTCTGCAAGAACTAGATGTTTTTTTTCTTCGAGTTGCGATTGATTCGAACTTCGATTTACAGTCTTTTTAGACCTAAAAATGTCAAATTACATCTAAATTTTACCGGTATTATAATTCAATTAAACAAAATTATTGTTATTTCGTTTCAAGTTTCTGACAGGTATGTAAACAACAGAATTTTGCACACTTGTTTAAAAACAATAAAATAAAACAATACTTTTTGTTCCTTTAAATATAGAGAATAATATCGCTTCATATCTAAACTTCCTCATTACATTATTCCTATGATAAATTATTATCAAAAAATTTTTTTATTCATTGCATCATTAAGGAATTTAACGACTTTACTTCATTCTATAATTGATTTACAAATGAATTTGTTCAATATTGGCAATCGGTAATAATGTTCTACTTTACCATATCCCTTTGAATATTCGATTCCCTATCGCTTTTTTTCCAACCTATGGTCGCAGACAGCCAACTCGAAGAAGAAAAAAACTGATCTAGTTCTTGCAGAAGTATCCCGACCCAACCGTACCTTGAAGTTAAAAACCGTACCTTTTCAGAAAGACAACCGTCCTTTTTTGGGAAAACACACTGGCAACACTGCTTGTAGCTAATGGCAGCGAGCGAGCGAGTATAAATTAACTGTTTTTTTGGCATCAAAAAACTAACTAAAACCGGGTTACTTGTTGCAGTAGTAAATTCAGTTAAAATCAGAGAACTAAATTAGTTTTGGCTGGTTTTACTTAAAATTACTCGACGAGTTTCGATTCTGTGTAATTAAGACTTCATTTTATCGTTCTTGCTAGGCGCAGGTGAGGTGATAAAAGATATCAGTTGTAAATTAAAGATGAATTAAAGAATTGTTACCCGGGAATTCTTCATCAATGAACGGATAATTTTACTTTTGGTAAATATAACTAGATGGAAGCTGTAAGTTATTCATTGTCATATAAAATTCACAGCATTATCCATTGGGACCATCGGTGTTACACTTCAAATTGTATTAGCTCTAGCTTTGGATTATTATTCATTTCTTTTAATGTCCTACTTTACATTAGCAACTTCATTGGCATCACACTCAAAGAAACTACTATGTGAATATTCTTTTTCATTATTTTTTTTTGACGAAGGAATATTTTTGTTTTTACAATTTGGTAATTTTTGATACTACTTATCGTATAAAGAAGCTTTAAGACATTCAAAAAAGTCCTTACATTTTCGTTTAACATTGCCTTAAATCAATAAAAACCGACTTCTATCTATTCTAATCTAGGAAGAACACCTAGTCGAGTTGATAGTGAAGTAAGTTGATTTCATAAATTCATGATAAGTCCCATGAAGTCAGTATAAAACCTATTAATATTAAGTATTTAATGCTGCATAGATGTACTGAGATTTAATCAGTTTAAAGTGCTTCAATCATTCAGACCTACCAGAGACTGAAATATTACAATTATCTCAGTGATATTTTAAGACATTTAAAACTCAAAAAGAATCTAATTCACTTAAAATAAGAAATACAAGGTAATCTTAAAACTAAATCTAAGAATTACTTATGAAGAAGATAGTTACTTGTAAATAATTGTAAATAAATAAGCTAATTAGGTAGTAGGCACACAATATTTACAGAGTTGTGGTTAAAAGGAAAAAGTGAGTGTACTATTTGATTCTTGAAGTCAATAGCAATTGCACATTTATAAATATGTACTGTAATGTTTCAGTTGTTTTAGTGTTTTCTTGGTTATTATGAAATCATATTACATAAAACTAACTACCTACCACCTTATCAAACATGTGATATACACATTCAAATTTTACTTATCATGGGTAGTATTTAAATGTTCTGTATTGATTTTGATTCTTGTTGCATTCCTAAATTCCCACCGCTTTAGCATCAATGGCTGATCTGAAAATAATTGTAAGTTCAGTCACATTAAAACATTAAAGATGTGCCGCGACTGAAACAGTTACTATTACGATTTCAGCCACAATAATGCCTAGTGTTAGTGAAAATGGATGTGAACATCCTTTATAGGGCATACACTTATCACATACAAGGCAAACTTATCAGAGCCGAAAGAAGAGGAGGCGCCGAAAGAATCAAATTTTAGAATTACTTGTATGAAAACCTATGAAACCTCGCACACTTATTCGTCCTCCCGAAGAATAGATTAGATAGTGTTATACTTAAGTAGAATGTTTTGTTTGGTTTGAGTCTTTCGGCGCTGGCAAGTGTGCGTTTACCTTACATGATTGCTTAAATACAAGCCCACTGTTGGATTTTCTTAATACTTAAAGTTAAAGCTCCAACTGCATTATTCAAGCATTCATTTATTCTTTGTTGTGTTAGCCATCTTGAATTGCTAAGTACATATTAAGTGAAGTCCCAAATAAACAAAAATCAGCAAATAACAAAGATTTTTCATATAAATATCATGACTTTGACTTATCAACTTTCTTTTTAAAACCTTGGCCTATTACTACTGTAAATTCAACTGAAGAAAAGTTTAGAAACAATAACTCCAGCTAAACTCACTGCTCAGTAATTAGGTTGGTAGGTCAGATGGTAACCTTGTTATGATAAACATTAATGTGGCTGAAGTTTTACTTACTCTGAAAGCTGACCTGACCTTGATTATTCAAGAAAGAAAGGGAAGCCAATGAGAAAATGGGTCAAGTTCACTGTTTACCTGCTATATAAATAAAAGTTGTTGGTAGAATTCAGCAATATACAGTGTGGAATTGGAAGAGTAACGAGGCAGAGCTAATTTCTGAGAAAAGATTTTTGTGATTTCTGACTTTTCTAGTTTAAAACCTGAGTTCGTCGTAGAGTTATTTGATTTGAGTGTTTTCCTGTAGCTACAAGAGTTTAGGTGCCCGCCCTGGCTGCCCCATCTCAAAATTCTACTCTGTATAAGTAGTGGATATGCATTGATTCATAGTTCATACTTTCAAAGCCTCTGCCTGATTAAAATTATAAATATAGTCCATGTTTTAAAGATAGATCTCATCAAAGAAGTAGTTCAATTTCATAGAAAATAAAAAAATTACGTAACATACATATTATTTTAAAGTAAGAGCTCAATTCAATATGAAGTGATAGAGACATTCATTTGCGCTGCATTTGTTGAATCGTTTTTTACATAGAAGATCATTGTGTTATCATTTATCCATCTTAAGCTTCCATAAGGTCAAATTACTTGGTAATGTATTCGTTTAAGCACATTTATGAATGAATAAATTTCTATTTTCATGTCTTCGTCACTGGATTTGAATTTTTATTAGTGGTATTTAAGGTCGCGCCCAAATGGTAACGCTCCCGCTTGGCAACTATACTTACCTATAGCGGTGTACAGCAGTTAACATTACCAAATTATTGTATGACATTTATTGATTTTATTTAATTGACTTTTTTAATTTTAAACAAATATTTACATTGGATAAAAAAATTAGACTTAACATATTGACTGTACCTGGTCCATGCGATACACCGCTATTATAGGTAAGAATATGTAGCGTTGCCAAACCGGAACGTTACCAAACGGGCGCGACCCGGTATTTACTCCGGTTCATAAGTGTGAGTTTTTGTAGGTTTTAAGTCTATAATGAGGAGTACACAATGAAGGAGATGGTAGGAGGCTGCTGTGTGTGCTCTGACGAGCGCGGTTGGCCCGACAACCCGCTTGTCTACTGTGATGGAGTTGGCTGCACTGTTGCTGTCCATCAAGGTATTGCTACTAGAGTGTTTGCTACTGCTGATGCCTGTGACAGACTTGTTGAAGCTTCCGTGTCTTAACACTCTAAACTCTTTTCTATTTAAAATGAGATATTCAAATTAAATAATTTTAAAGACTGTTAAAATGTTTGCTTAGGTTGATTACTACTCAATTGATACTTTTACTGAGAAATTCAATATATTTTCAGCGTGCTACGGAATAGTGACAGTACCAACAGGACCATGGTTTTGTCGAAAATGTGAAAGTCCGGAAACTAAAAACAAGGTTGTAAGTAGTGCGGTCCATGCACAACACAGGTTGTTGATTTATTCTGAATTCATACTTGCCATGATTTAATAGGCATTGAGTAAGTGGTTTGATTTGCCCGATAGATTTAATGTTTTAGCAGATCCAACAGCAGCCTGTGTTAATATCCAGCACCCTTTTTGCATCACACCAACCCCTTCTTTGTGACAGTTCATCAATATCCTAATATTATTTTAGGTCCTGAATTTTTAGACAAAGAAGCAATAGTGTTTCTTTTTGTAAAATCAAAATGAAATGGTTTGTGAGTGTGTTACAATAAGGGTATAGTTTGCACTGTTTTTTTTTTGTTTTTTAACTGTGGTATTGTTCTAATATCATGTGTGTAATGTTTCAGCGCTGTGAGCTATGCCCGTCCAAGTCGGGTGCTCTGAAGCGGTCGGATACAGGAGGATGGGCCCATGTCGTCTGCGCCCTTTACATACCGGAGGTCCGATTCGGCAATGTCACATCTATGGAACCGATCGTGTTGCGTCTCATACCACCAGAGAGATACAACAAGGTGAGAACCATTTAATATATTATACAAATGCTTGCTTTTAAATGATTGTTTTAAATAATGTTTTTAAAACAAACCCATCTAACGTAACCAAATGATATTAAAAAAAAATTGATGTAAATAATGTGGTGATGATTGACAAAAGACGTATGTGTTTGTAACATGGGACAACGACAAGAAGATAGTCACGGTATTACAATAATTAATAAAATGTACCTACATTCTCCAGACCTGCTACATCTGCCAAGATTTGGGCAAGACACACCGAGCCAATGCTGGGGCATGCATGCAGTGCAACAAATCTGGTGAGTTTCGATTTGGATTACTCTTTTTATGTTTTTGTCATTCTACGATTACCACAATATTATGCGTGTTTATTATGTCAGTCACTCCTGACAGGCACTTTTGAATAGTCAAAAATGCGCTGCCTACAGTCCAGCCACAGGTATAATAACTTAGAATGGACTGTAGTTGCTCATTCCAAAGCATAGATCTCATGGCGAATAATAGGCAAGAAACTCCATGGACACTCTTTTCAAATTTAGTTAGATATTACACAATACAATACCTGGGTACAATATTGTTGCTTCTATATTATGTGAGCACAACATAGAAAACAAAACAATTCACATCTTGAAGATTAGGATAAGCCCTATAAACCATAAAAAAATGTCTACATGTTA
Source organism: Eurois occulta (assembly GCA_950022335.1). Classification (NCBI taxonomy): domain Eukaryota; kingdom Metazoa; phylum Arthropoda; class Insecta; order Lepidoptera; family Noctuidae; genus Eurois; species Eurois occulta. The sequence continues at coordinate 11,763,275 of OX465477.1, read as the reverse complement.
CTCACATTTACAAAAAATTAAATATGATTCTAATCCTGAATCCTAATACAAAACATGGAAAACTAAAGTATTTAAATATCCAAAAGATAACTAGAAGGGGAGCATCTTTTCCAAACATTAAAATCTTAAGATTGCTAGCCCAAGTGACTGTGGAAGAGCTTTCTTGTGCAAGTTAGTCCAACCTGCCAATACCTATCTTAGCAAGATGCCGGTCATTTTGATAGCAAGAGGTTAGGGGGGGGGGGGGGCAAATTTTAAAGAACTATTGTATGAAACATCGTCTAATGAAGGGGATTTTTTAGTATGGAGTGTGTAACTATCCGCGTCTAGCTTATATTTATAAATTAAATAGCTGACATCCGTACCAATAAGTATTCTCCACGACAAAATCTTAATGTTGGAATCCCAAGAATTTAAGCTTGATATGAAAATATTTAAAAAAAAGTGTATGTGTGTGTATTCTACAATATACACCTTTACCTACATAGTCTGTTACCTTTCCGGAATCAGGCGACAAGGAGTTTGACGTAGATTTGGGAATGAAGACGTACTAGGTACTTATGTCTTTATTTCCTCATATATTTGATAAAAATCCAAAATTCATTGATAGATATCGCATAGCCCGAGCGGCTGTGTCTAGAAGATTGTAATTTTCATGAGACTTATAATAACGAAAGTGAACACCATGGAAAGAGTTTAAAAAAACTTCCTATAAAACGTATTAAATAAGGGATGGAAGTTCGTAAGTATCGAGCTTACGTCTTGTTTCAAATAATACATTAAATTTTCACCTATTATCACCAGCCCAGTAAAATATAATTATCAAATTATAAACTACAGGATGACATGTCGCTTTATCTGGGTTGTTTGTCACAAGGTTGCAAGCAACAGTTTCACGTGACTTGTGCGCAAGGCTTAGGCCTGCTGTGCGAGGAAGCAGGCAACTACCTGGACAACGTTAAGTACTGCGGCTACTGCCAACACCATTACAGTAAACTGGTTAGTTCGCAATGTCTTTTTCTATCTTTCTGTCTGTATTTGTCCTCTTGAATATCTACGATGAATTACGAAGAGACTAATAATACGACATACAAAATTTAATTTTACGACGTTGAAACACTTTTTGAAAGGTGTAAAGAAGTGATTATGGAATAATTGTCACGTCAAGTACAGTCTGATCCTGATGAAGCAATTGTGCAAAAAAAAATGTTTTGTGCATTAAATGTTTGGTATGGTGCTAATATTATGTCTAAAATATTATAATGTGTATGTATGTTTGTTGTGATGTGGACTTTAGGCCAGCTTGCACCACAAATCACTTAAAACATTCAGCTCCTAAACATAATTTAAACATCACAACCTGAAATGAAAATTATCGCTTTATTGTTTTTTTGCTTTTATGACCTAAACTTCTTACAGTACCTACCATTGTATGTTAATTGCACAATCAAGATCATTTTTAGAACTATTGCTGTAGGTACTCTTCTTTGAGATCAATGTCTGTGTTCACATTTACTGCCATTAAGATTTCTGTTGACACTGTGACAGTATTCCGAGTCTGAAGACTGGCGCCTATTACAAGTAGAAAGTCTCTTTTTACTGGAACAGTAAGAATTTACGCTCAGATTTCATGCATGTAATATTGTTTTTTAATTATAGCATACATACCTAAATTGATTGTTTATGGTAACAGGTAACATGTGTAATGCGCGCCAGCATTTAGACCACTTCGTGCGGTCATAAGAGCTGATTATTGTGTTGAGTACGCGTTATAGTGTTTAACATTTTCACTTTGTCATTTTGTTATCATATCGGAAACTGCACTTAATTATTGCGTTACGTCGCCACTAATTTGTGCATGAAAAATTGACTTATTCATTCATTATCATTTTTTTAGTTCACCAATCATGACGTCACCATCATCGCCAAGGTACTAAAACCATTTCATTATATAAACGTAATTGGAAGTCATTTCTGTAGAGTAGAGTAGTGTACATGTCTAACTGACCATAACTAAAGGTTTATCAATTATTGAATAAAAATATCCTGTTTCGTAGTGGTTTAGAACGAACTCGTTATAATTTGACACCGACGTTATTGGCGGCGTTAATGAGCGGTGTGTGATACGGTGTCGAACGTTGACTGTGCAGAAAAAGGGCGGTAACGTAAAGACCATCCCGCCGTACAAGCCGGTGTCGCACGACAGTCAGTCGAGCGACTCGAGCTGCGAGAAGGAGGGCGAAGCCTCGGGCTCGCCCAAGGCTAGCGGCGCCGGCGGTGCGACGCCGACGCATGCCGGCAAGTCCAAAGGGGTACGTACGTCTCATGCCTGTAGCACAGCCGACTATGTATGTATTAGTATGTATAGCTCCCTACCATCTTCCATTCAACCCATTATTATAATAGTTTATGGTTTTATGCTTGTGCTTCTTAGAATCACCGTTCTAGTTTTAGTTACAATACTAGCCCAAAACTGCTTTACCTTTGTTCCTCGAAAATGAAAAATGAATGAAATGAAATGACTAAGTGAATGAAAAAATCCATGACAAATATTGGAACACATTTTATGTTTTCGTATTTTAATCAACCCAATTTGAAGTCCGTTAAAACAGGGTACATTTTATTGACTTAAATAATAATTACAAAATTTTCCGTTTATTGTATGGCATACTAGTAACAAGTTAGTATCGCAATAACTTATAGTGGTTATTAAAATATGTGCAAGTAACTATTTATGTAACGTAACACAATATTATGGGTATTTTAAGTTAAGTTGATAATAACCGTGAAAGTTGACTTAATAGCTCTTTGACTTTGTGTTTTCATTCGTAGCCGGGGCGCAAGTCGTCTGCGCACGCGACCAGCACAGTTGTGTCAGGATCAGGGAAGAATACTCCGAGCACATCCAAGGCCCCGATACCTAGTCAGCCTATGGGTGAGTACATTTGTTGCTTAATTTATTCTATCAACGCTGTCAAGTAGATGGATGCTACAAATGTCTCCACTCTAATACAGGAAGATACCTACGAATCCTTTTGTCATAATGCCAATATTATAAACGATAACAAAATATGTGAACGATATAGGTAGTTCAGGCATCGTATTTCGCAACATTTTTTGCAGAGTTAACTAATCATAATGCGTTCGTAATAAATTGGTAACAAACAACGAGATTTTACTTCAACTTAGACTATTTTAGTGTTATTACAAGTTGCTTGTGATCAAATAACAGTTCGTAACAAAACCTATGTAGATATGATTATAGAATCCAAATCACTGAACACTGTGCCGCACACCGGTGGAATCGCGCCTTTAGGGTAAAATTATACTAAGGTGCATATGTTATTTTGATCTTTTAGGATAAAATAACACTTCTAAACAACAGTATGGGTGCTTGCATAAAGAAAAAAAAGGTTCCCAGTTCGGACAAGTCGGAACGGTTCTTTACCTATCGGTAAGGTTAAAATAATTCAATAATTTCTTCAAGCATTTGCAGGGGAAACGAAAATAGTAAAAAAGATAATACAGGGAAACCTGTATCTTTATGCCGGCACCCCATATTTTATTGCACAAAAACTGGCGTTGACTAACAAAATAGGTCGCCTTTGCAGGGACCCACGGGAATATCAATAATTTCACCATCGAGGTGAGAACCATTATTAGCAATGTGTAGGTATACACCTACACTTATTGGTTACCTCTTTCAAAGGTATCGTACCAATTCATAATTTAAACTTAGTCTTACTGAAATTACGTGTAAAGGTGGAAGGTGTATTAATTGTATAGTGTGGAAGGTAAAAATATTTACTGGTAATAAAACTAATTGGAATCGTTTTTTTTTTCGTTTGCTTTCACCAGATATGTCACAAGATAGCACAGATTCGGTCAGTTCGGGCCCCGTCACACGAAAACACAAGGCGTCTGAGAAAAGTTTGTTTCGTATGTCATAATCCTTTTTCGTATACATAGTATAAATATTTACTGGTAATAAAACTAATTAGATTCCTATTTTTTTCGTTCGCTGCCACCAGATATGTCGCAAGATAGCACAGATTCGGTCAGTTCGGGCCCCGTCACACGAAAACACAAGGCGTCTGAGAAAAGTTTGTTTCGTATGTCGTGTAATCATTTGTCGCATGTTAGCTCGTGTTTTGATGTGGCTTATACTGTTTTTGGGCGAAGTTTTTATAAAGAATAGCTGCTTGCTTAATTGTGTAGGTATAAGAGATCATGTGGCTCCTTATTTCTTGGGACTACCACGCAACCAAATCTGGGCGAAAAACTGAATAATCTACACTCCTGCAAAACTCTTTCAGTAAAAACAGACGTAATTTTTTGTATGTTTATGTTACTTAAAAGTACATATCAAAATTGTAATGAAAAAAAAGAAATGTTTATAATTCTTTTCATAACATTACTTTGTTTTTCTTTTACATCGCAAGGCACCTTGCCTTTAGGCCAGATCGATTGCAAACGTAAATTACTGAATAAAACAAATGGTGTGCCGTCGCCATTTCGATTAATTATTTAGTGTTCAATTGCAGGCAAGAAGCTAGTCTATAAGATCTATAACCCTTGGACATGCAAGCTCTACATTACTACGAAATAATGTTAGCGCTCTTTTAGCGTTTTTATGTAGTAGCAATACGATTGTCGATTGAGCTGTTGCTTTCGGTTTTTCGGTAATTTTATTTCGATGTGTAGTTTCAAAATAGGTAAGTGATGGTATGGAGAAAGCCAAAGATTTTAATCATTAGTTGTGTCCTCACTGTACTTAGCTCGCGCAAAAAAGTGTTCACAGTGAGACGAGTGAATTCGTTTTTATTACAAGGTACAATAGATAAGTTATGAGTGAGCGAGACAATACTATTCAAATGTCATTCCTTGTTCACGAAATAGAAATACAATCATATTTTGACGCGGTAGAGTGAATCTAATGATTTAAATCTTTGCAGAAAGCCTAAATAAATTTATGATCAGTTAACTAGCCGACCAATCTCATGTTAACTGCTATGATTGGTTGCAGGAGGTTCACAAGATACTGAACCATCACTCAGATTGAGTGGGCTTTCAGAATACTTGGGTGGAGAAGTATGATAGATTTGCTTGTTTTTTTTTTTAATTATTTAATGTATAATTATGTGTTCGTCGTTTTCGTTATGCATGTTTTTGTCTACATAAAGGTAATTAGATGTCGTGTAGAGTAAAGGTTTGAGGTTTGGAGAATGATTCGAGTGTTTTTTTTATAAGTTACTTCAAGGTTTTTTAGCGTAAAAGCGTTTTATTTTTCAAGTAAAATTTTCATTTTGAACCCTCTACTAAAGCTTTGGTCATATCGGTAAGGATAAATTGCGCACTGGACACCGGCCACCGGTGTATAATGTGAGTGATAAATCTGTCAGTCACCAGACTGCCAGGTTCATCATTCACATTACTGGCAAATCATCTGTCCTTGCCAGTTTGACCGAACCTCAAGTTCTCCTATTTTAGGGATATGTTACCGGCAAGCTGTATAATTCAGGTATTCTATACAATACCTGGGTAATGTATAGAATACCTGGGGCGTCCAGGCAATGTATGAAATATTATGAATATTATTGTCCATTACACACTTTATCTAGGTAATGAATACAATTCCTATGGATTGTATAGAGTACCTGCTGGTCCACCGGCAATGTGTAATATAAATAGATTTTGGTCTATATTTATCAATGTTAACCGGCCGCCTACCTATCAAATGACGGGCAAATGAAACATGTCCTATTACTTAAAATATACTTTATTAAAATGAAAAATCACCCTTATTGTTCATTTTTAATAAACTATATTTTAAGTAATAGGACATGTATCATTTGCCCGTCATTTCCTTAAAAGTAATCTTCATAAAAAGGGTAGGCATTTTGCTGCAAAAGAATTAAGAATTATTAGGTCCTATGCAAGAAAATATTAAACATTTAAGCGCATTCGGTATTGTATAGAATACCTAGGCAAAGTATAAAATAAAAAATATTTCATATTTCACATTACCTACACATTTTTAGTATTCTAAACATGGCCGAGGTATTATATAGAATACCGGATTATACAGATTGCCGGGAACAGATATACATACGTTCGTTTTTGATATCCCCTAACACTAGGGTTATATTCGATTAGTTAAAATAATAAAAAAAGTCCTGGAATATGTGGTCCAAAAATACAAACGTTTCGAAGATATCATCAATCTAATCATAAATGTGTGTAGGTAGCCAAGTTTAATTGATAAATACGAGTAATTCGTTTCCATTAAAACCAATCATTTATAATTATTTAAAGCTAAGAAAATGCGACGTTGCCATATTTCACATCAGATAATTAAAAAATAATTCTTAAGCCAGTTGATTTTTGATATGTCTCATTCATACCCTAGAGTTATGGGATATCAAAAAAAAAACTTGTTTACGTTACGTGTTAGACTAACTTGCAACCATCATTCACTTCACACCGTTCCTTATACGCATGCCCGTATTTATAAGATCTCGTAGTCACAGTATATGAACATGATACTTAGGTGGCAAATTACACCATTCGTCAGACAAGAAAAAACCGTCGCCGTCGCGTCGTGGCTCCTCGGCCGGGGACGGGGGGTCGGGCAGCAAGAGCAGTACCCCAGCGCCTTCGCCACAGCATAGCATGGAATCCACTTCTACACAGGCCGCTAAAGGTACCTATAATTTTCTGATGTTTGAACACTGCTTCCTGTATTATCATTTGTGTACCTAATACTGGACCAAGTTGTGATATTGGAAACAATGAAGGTATATTATATATTCTTCTATTCTAATCTATTAAAGTGCACATAGTTACACAGAATTGTAAAATACCTGTATAACAAGTTTCGTTTGAGTATATTTCTATTGATTTCTTCAATTTGAGTGCAGTCCAGAGGCCATGCCTAACTTTTTAAGTAACGCGTACTCAGATAAAAAAAAACAACAAATTGGTACTGTGAGAAAATGTTACAAGTAAAACTGAGGCCTTAGAAAAGTTTCAATTCATATATTTCTTCAAAGAACATGACAGATTTCAAATAATTTCATTTCTTCGTTGGTTGTCTATTTCAAAGTATAGATTTCAATTTAGGAGAATGGGCAAGAAACTCAGTGGCAAATCTTTTGTCAAACATGTTTTTATTCTTAAATATCTTCACAAACCTTACCTCTTATTATTTGTTCCAGCATCAGGCACCTCGACTCCAGTAGCCGGTCCATCAAGGGTATCGCCACCAGCGGCTTCGCCCAGCACCAGCAAGCAGCCAGCCGTGGAACCAGTAGGAGTCATCAGCTCGGTGGCACAAGCCGTAGCCTCCGCGTCCACAATCACTACCAACCCTACAAGGTGCGGAAACGCTCTTTACTTAATAGTAAAATCAGCCTATAATGTTCCCACTGCTGGTACACTAGCCAACCTCTGTGTGTGGGCCATACCGGCTCGTCACACGGGCCCAGGGCAAGTTGCTGCATATAGAATATTGTCCTGTCCAGTATGGTACAGTGCTATTAACCATGACGGGGGCGTTAGTAAAAAAGTGAAATTGTTTCTTGAACTTCTATTGGAAAAATAAGATGTCGGCATTAGTCCCATTGCAGCCACGTCCTAAGATCTAGCACTAATATTCCAATATCAGTCACAAAGCATGATTGGAAGGTAGTGGTGCCAGCTGACAGAGACATGAAACTAACATGACTGGCATTTATCAATGGCCTAATAATATGACCACTAACATAATTATTTTTCATAATCATTGATAAATTATCATATAATTAAAACATTAGTTAGTAAAACAATCGTTAACGTTATAAATGCCACTTCACATATGCATGTAAAGAAGAAAACATGGTCATAAAAATTGTGTTAAATTAACAAACAGAATTTTCAGCACAATTGTGTTTTACTATTGTTGTGTTATTGTTTGTTACTATATCACTAATAGGGAGGGATATTTACGAAAATGCCGAAAAATAATCTCTGGATTGAATTCAAGTGCGTTAAAATAATTAAAGAGATCAGAACGTTATGAATCAAGCCTGAATAATTATAATATGATGAAACAAAATACTTAATTATCTCGATTAAAAGATCTTAAAGATCTAGTTAATTCCTAACACTGTCCACACTACTTTTCTACCAGTATTGATAATAAGGAACTTAGCGTTATTTAATGAATAGTCCATTTGTTGTGCCCAGCGCTCCTGTGCCCGCTTCAGTGGTGCAAGTCCCGACTGCAAAGCCGACCTACCAAGAGTCGGTGATTACTAACACTGATCAGGTGGAGACCAAGCAGACTAAGAAGAGGAAGGCTATCGCTGCAGCAGCTAACAATATGAACGGGCCAGTCGACTACACTTCTAATACGCCTCCTAATGCTGCGGTAAGATGGCCTGAAACTACTGTTTTTTTTAATTATAAGGTCAGTGAAATCGCAGGATGGAATGGCAGAGGAATATAAGAAAAAAGAAATACTACACAACTGACTAGTTTTCAAAATCCTGACCCTTTTTCGGTCATCGCAGCCAGTCATAGCAGAAAATATTATAAGGAATTGCGTGCCCAAACACAGGTGCTCACTTTAGGAAGTAACAATAGAATACCTAAATCTTTAAATCATACAATTCAAAATTAAATTATCAAATTATACATTGGTCAACGGCTATTACAAAAGTGCATGAAATTATAGTTTTGTTTTAAGTTATACTTGACTTTTTTATTTTAAGCTAGGCTAGGTTATAACAAAGGCAATTTCCAATAGACATAGTAATAAACAAAAGTAACAGTTTTCAATTGAAATCATTTAGGCGGGAGAAGGCACTTCCCAAGGGGGTGGCGTGTGGGAAGCCACGCATGTACCAGCTGACGGTCAGCTGGAATCTGTTGACAAAATTATTAAAAAGGTATCTTCATTGTTGTCCTAACTCATCACTTTCATTGCTTAACTCCTTTTGTGTCATAGTAACCTAGTACTGTAGTGTATCGTTCTATAGTAGCTGTACTTCATTAGATATCCATAACTACTTTAAACACAATATATAATTTAGTTTTAAGAGCTCATATAGCACGTTATTTATATTGCTTTGACAAAAAGTGGTTTCAGTTTATCTTAGTAAACTTCGTATTTTAGAATCCGAACATTACCCATGTGGTCTTTATCATATACAGGGTTGCCTGAGAAGTGACTTTTAAAGGTAAACAAGGCATCTAAATTTTACATTTAGACGTCACTTCTTCGGCCATTCTGTACAATAAACACACATCTCTTACCTATCCTGCACTTAATTTTTCGATACGCAAACATACAAATTGCAGTGTGCATATTTGCAGTGTGCATATTTGCAGTGACCAAATCCACTGCCTGTATTTTTTAAGTTTTCCTTTAACACTATTGTTGTTTATGTGAAATTAACCAACAAACTAAGATATCACCACAAATCACAAACAGTGTTAAACATAGTATTGTATTATAGTTAACATTGAAATGAAACATATTTATGTCTCCGTCAACTTCATACGATTGACAGGAACAAAGCAATGTTTTAAATATATTTAGCGATAACCGCTTTAAGCGATTTGTTCTAACTTTGATCTGGTTATTTCACACACAGGCTAAAACAGATGGGCCGGGTCTAGAAGCGATCCCGGTGCCTACATCACACTTCGCGAGCGTCAGCCCCGCTCCCCCGCCGCCGCCGCCGCCGCCCGCTCACAGCCCGGCTTCTAACCCAAGCCCTAGGTATGTGTTAGTACCTTTTGTATCCAACATAGTTTATAAGATGGTAACCTGAGGGCCTAAACAAAAGATTTTCGAAAATTCGCTTGCCACACTCAGGAATCGAACCGGCTAAATTCCAAAAAATACCACCCTGTACTTTTATAGCATCAATCGATAGGGTCAATCATAAGGATCAAATGTCTAACAAACATGATAAATTAAATGAAAACAAAACCATGAAATATTAACTTATTTTTTAGAACAAAAAAAAGGGTTAACTAACTAGTTAGTTGCACAAAATGAGCCCCATTTTGTTGGATACGCAAATTTATTCATTTCCAGTAACTTTTAATAGCGAGGTGTGATGAATATTGAAAATTGTATTGCAAACCTAGTTCATAACTCGTGCGTGTAGTATTATAATATATCCCCATAAAGAAAATGTAAAGGGGTGAGGGATCTCCCAGGCCATCTGATTGTGCCGTTTGTACCAATCCAGGTATTGAAGTAGTTATTAACATATACAGTGGTGATTCTGCTGTTATGGGCTGGAGCACCATTCGTCATTTTAATAAATAAATGACAGCAGTGTCAGCGTACGTGCTACAGTTATGCGCGTAAATCTTTATGTTAGTAAGCAGTGTGTTATTATTTCTTTTTGTAAATGTTGTTGTTATATCAGCATTTAGTATTAGAAGATTATTCTGAAGCCAATTAGAAACAATGTTGAATTCTGAGCATGTTCATAGGCTCTTGATTTAGCTGCAAATAACAAAGCAGTATCATCCGCATAAGACATTATAACATGATTTTGGAGTGGCAGGCAGCACAGTTCATTAATATAGATTAAAAATAATGTAGGACCCAAAATACTGCCTTGTAGAATTTCAAAAGTCAAAACTTGTATGCGGACCAATTTTTACAGATTGCTGTCGATCGCTCAAAGCACGTGTTTAAATCTGTAGGAACGTTAACGCAAGTTATCCATGATTTTATCTGCCATACCTGCGAGCTCATCCAATTTGGCTTCACCATTACAGCTGGCGAGTATAGCTCGCACCCATCCGGGTAACCTTGACATCCATAGATTTTTTAGGGTATCTCCTGCCGTAGCTGTGTTCTTGGCTAGCTCACGCATTTTTGCCAGTAATTGTGATGGCCTCTGTTGACCTAGGTCCATCTCCTTTACAAGTTTATGGAACTGTGCTTCCGCGCTCTCCTGGAAAACTTTTAGTAATCTTTTCTTCAACGTCGTATATCGCTGCTGCTCTGGCGGATCATCTATCAAATCCGCAACCTGACTTAGCTCTTCTTTTCCCAGTTTTGCCAATACTAAATCGTATTTGACATTCTCCCCTTGATGCTGTGGTCCTATTATGGCTTCGAACTGCGCGAACCACATGCGTGGCATATCGGTCCAAAAAGAGGGAATTCTCGCGTTCAAACTGATTCCCGCCATTTCGTGATTGACCTGCTGCTGCATGGCTGCTGGCACTGGATGAACAGGGTTCGCCATGTCTTGATATTTTATGCGTTATGTAATCACAGTCACTTTACCGCGATACTGACCACTTGGTTACACAAATCAGACGTGCCGCGATATAACTGCAAGGCAAAAGGCGTCGGGGTCACCAATTTAGGGTTCCTAGTTCACCTCCAGAGGATATAATGAAATACTTCTGAGTCAATAGTATACTATAATGTCCAAGAATTTACACTGACACCATTTTATTACAAAGAGTCTTATTATAATGCATGTTCCCTATTGCCTCGCTAGCACCCAACTGGACACCGTCGAGCTATCGCTTACATACATTTTATTGTGTCATCACTGTGGAATGCGTAACGTTCCTACAAATCTTTTAAGTATATTATTGGGTATATCATCCCAGACAGTTGCGCATACATCCTTCAACCCGTTTATTATTCTAACTACTTCTTAGACCGTCTAAGAAGTAGTTAGAATAATGGTTTTATTAGATATTGTACTGTCGTCTAAGTTAGACGACAGTACAATATCTAATAAAACCAAAATGTAATTTGAAAGATGTCCTTGTCAAGTAAGGGTTGATGCCTGCTGGGGCTGCAGGACTGTTCGAATGAGATACCGCGGCCCTGGAACACATTTTAATCAGCACAAGCCTGTCACTCCCTTCCGCGCCGCCCATAGCGGGTCGTTTGATGATTTCCAACCCGAAAAAAGGGCTCAACAAAATGACATTGTATCATCAATAACGATGATTTAAACGTGAGACATGTAACTTGTTTCAATCATGTTGAAGTCTTTGTAATACAAAACGCTTTGAAAGTGTTTGCCCTTGTCTAGATCCTCATGTGAAAGCTCGGGAAAATTAACATTGACATCAAATTGGTAGCCAAAGGACAACAAAACTGTTGAAAGTGATTCATTCATTAAAGATCAGACCACTAAATATACAAACAGCTGTGAAAACAGTAATGTAGGTGGTGAAACCTTTGCAGCTGTGGAAAAGCATTCAATTTCCCTTACAATATTTTTTGATACAGTTTGTTCTAATTTTTACTCCTAGATGATGTTGTGGTGTAAACACAAAACGTTTAAAAACGGTATAATAAAGGTATAACATATATAAGGTTATAAAACAATTATACCTTTCCCACAGGCATCAGATGCCCAGCCCAATGCCGGGCCCAAGCGGAATGAACCAGGTGTCAAACATACGCTCTCCGTCGAACCCACAGGTTAGTTACAACACATTTACAGCAGTTTTCAATACAAAATGTAGCATGTCAATGTAACATACAAATAGCATCGTGCCTGTACTCCCAAAATGGGAAGACAGAGGGTATAGAACACGCATATATCGCCATGTAAGAAGAAATTTGAAGAGGAAAAATGCCATTTCCCCATCAAACATTGTGATATGTACTCATAAAATCATGAATTGACTAAACAAATTCAGTAACAAATTCCTTCAATTCGCCATCATGTACAAAATAAGCTTTGCTTCTTGACGAATGCCTTTGTGTGCTTGAATTATGCTTTACCATAATGTTTTTTAATTATAAGACGATGCTAAGTTAACAAGACTGATTTTTTTATTAAAAAACACGAGTCTCAAATCTAATTTTACAATTCACAGCGACATAAACTTCCCTTTTCCCATAAAAATACAAACAAATGCTTATTATGCCTATGCATGAGTTCAAAGTGAAAGACGAATGCCACAATGCTTAAACCAGTAAGCATGTATGAAACTATATGCAAAAAAAAAGTATGCAATAAAAGCTAAACAATTGGTTCATCGATGCATATCGCATGCAGCCATGGAGTATTGAACAAATGGAAGTCCTGATATAAACTTACTTGTAATGGACGCTGAACGAACGTCCGAATTCTCGAACGCAGTCATACTGTCCTCGTTACTTTACGGTGAATTGCGAACAGGAGATTCTTAAAGCAACCCGAGCCATATTATGTATGGAGTATTTACTGAACAGGTGAACATGTCAGTTACGTGCATGTACACGATAGTTATTCGTTTAAAACAATGATTTGTGAGCGCTCTGAAAAGCGAGTACAGCTCTAAAACATCCAAACATGAAAGATGCATCATTATATTTCTCACAAACAAAAAAATATAGTTATCACTTTTTATTTGGTACGTACTTTAAAGTAATAAGGTGAAAATCAGGATAAATTTAATCGGTTGGGGTTATGTTAGCTAGAACTTACCGCATAATAGATTGAATGAGAAGTGCGGAAGCAATTATTACATAGATTATGTGCGTTTGAGAGTTTGGTGTCCAGTATTGCCCTTACCGTTTAGCACTCCATTTGTTACTACTCCGTGTTACAGTAGGCGTCCCTCAGCGTACTAATGCGTGGGTTGTGTAGGGCGGCAAGTGCGATCGCGAGGGGCCTGCGTCGCTTCTCGTGTCGGTGCCACTGCCCTCCACCAGCCACGGACTCAACCTCACCGCGCACTCACAGGTTCATAACTAACGGATGGACGCATAACTGTCGCTGGCTAACTACTAAACTTTGCTCATGACAGCAGCGGTTCCACGACGTTTGGCGTAGAAATAAAGCACGATAAAACCGTTCAAGTACTATAAAAAACACTAGTTATAAAAGACATTTAAAAAATATTTTTTTGACACTCCATGCAAAGCCATTCGTGTCGTGGAATCTAGTCAATAGAATGTGACTTTAAACATTTTTTTTTTAATAAAGGGTAGAACGATGTAGTTTCATTTCTTAGATTGATACGACAATAGTCCAACGGTGGGGACCTAGTTTAACTTCTCCGTTGTGCTATTGTAGTAAACTTACTCCGGCAGGCCTAACCGTACACTTCCTGACCGTGTCAGGGTCGTGTTACCTTATTCTTAAGAGTCGATTCATATGTGTCTGTGTCAGCACCGGAGCTTCTACAAATGCTAAAAAATCGTACGGTTCGACCACGGCTCGGACGTGTACGGTCAATTAACCTAAGCTCAGTCGGGAGTGACCAGGACTACTAGTAATGTGCAACCTAGACATTCCTAGTAATCTATCGTATTATCCTCATTCCATTGATCTTTAATTTTTTATTTTGTACCGAAAATTCATTACAACGGACTATATTTGGTATCATGTGATTTGAGGTGAGTCTGTTCATAATCATCGGACCAAACTCCAGAAACAAAAATGGTATAGTACTTCTTTCTCATATTTTGGTGTTAAACGAATAAGTGCAACAACAAATCGTAAGTACTGAGCATGTAGGTAGATATATCGATGTTAAACGTATAGACGGGACGAAAGTAATGACATAATGATTTGATGACAGTTGTGTGTTCACTCAGACATGCTTTTTACAACTACCTACTAACAATTACTGCTTGGCCGTGTGCGCCGTACCATCAAATTGGAAGATGCATGGTATCCTTACGGCGCGGCGCAACGAAAGCTTAGCTTGTGCTGAAATTGGATCTGGTAATATCCTTCATTTTTTAACCTTTAATAAAGGCTTCAATTTCAAATAAACATGAATTTGTTTTGATGTAAAAGGTGATGTATTGGTGTAGGTGTTTCTGAATATTCAATCGCAGTATATTATTAATATGTTTTTTTTCTCTGCTAGGTTGCAAGCGATATGCCTAGTCCCTCGCCGCACATTTTCCACCAGCCGCCACCAATGAAACAAGTAAGTTCTATTTTTACGTATTTATTGTTTTCGTATTATTGACTATAATAATATCTTGTAGCTTTCTTTCTTGTTTTATTTGTGAAAAATACCGTCTAGTTAGCCTAAATAAAGGTCTAGGTTGGTTGTTTCACACCAAGGGTATCGACACCATTGTTTATTATTTTCAGCAATCATTTAACAAACACGTCTACACTAATAATATTATAAAGAGGAAATATTTTGTTTGTAACGAATAAACACAATCTTTCACTATTAGAATGTTACATTATCCCTGGAGAACATAGGCTATTATTTAATGTTTAAAAAATAAATGTCTACGCGTGCGAAGCCGGGACGGGTCGCTAGTTATAAAAATAAATAGCGTTACTTTGCACAAGCACAAGAACGAAATTGTTACTCTAGCATCCTAAATAAATTAGGAAGGTCGATTCCCATATTAAAAAAGGTTGCAATAATATATCAGTAAAAAAAACACAATCTATGTAAAACAAAACTTATCAAAAAATTATGATAAATTAAAGATTTTTTCGGCATTAAAATGTGAAAGTCCTCAGTTTTGGCGTTGAATGTACATAAGTGTAGGGCTATAGTTACATTAAGTACACTACGTAACCGACCGCCGGAAGTCTTTATTACCAACACATTGTACACTGATCAACCGAAGTGCTGGACCACTTGTCAATGGCGATACTTGTCAAAGGAGCAACGCGGTCAAACACGAAATACGACTACTATTTGTTTTATAATTAGCTGTTGCCTGTGATGTTCTTCCGTGTGAAATTATTATAAAAATCTTACTTCCCTATTTGAATCGGATTTTGTTAACAATTTTATGGGTTTTGATATTTTTGTATGGAACCCTAATCCTTTTTCTGAAATATAATACAAGGAGTATTATATTTTAGAAAAAGGATTAGGGTTCCATATAACATCAGCTGTCTGCCAGTAGAAGTACCGTCAAAATCGGTCCAGCCGTTTCGGAGATTAGCCGGAAAAACAGACGAACAGACAAAAATTAAAAAAAAAATGTTTTTGGTTTTAAGTACCAAACTATCATACTATAAATAGTATCATATGCATTCAGTAAAAACCTCAGAAATAAATGCTTTGTGTTTGAGTTTGGAACGTAAAAAATACAACAGTGTTGAGTAGGCTTGTATTGTGGTTTCAATGATACCGCCAATCACCATAATGACATGTCATGCAATTTTCCTTTGTGCAAATCAGTAGTCTGATAGGCTGCCTGATGAATGACTCAATGAAAGTACACACATCGAAAAGTGTCTAGGGATATATTACATTTATTAGCATAACTTTAAAAGTACTGGACATTTCAAAAACATTTAAACGCGAATTTGTTCCTGGCACATTCATCTTCGAAACCTGTAGGCCTGCGTGGTAGACGCTCGGTGGCTAACAAACAAAATGTTGTATTTACAAGTTATGGCGCACGCCACTGACGAAAGATTCGTCGGCCTAGTGTATTACAGCGACTAGTCGCTATACCACAATTCACACAGCGATCCATGGTGTCAATATCTTATTGATAAACAGGTCGAAAGATCCAAAATAGCATGCCAAAATCAGACGAAAAAACGAGATTATCCGTGTCTGTTAAGATAGCAAGAGTCGTACAAGTTAAGCAAGATCAGAAGTCCGTAGAAAGAAAGGGAAACTTATTTTTAAGATTTCTCGTCTTCCACTTTGTGAATTAGGCTATTTTTTTTTTTAATAGAAAAATGTAACCCTTTTTTAAACCATATCTCAACTTATTACAATTTGGCCCAGAAATCCCCGTCTCCTTTCTGTAAGAGTATAAAATTCTGCGGACTTTGATATAAAGATGCTTTAAGATATCTCTAGACACTTTTGATGTGTGTACTAAGATATAGACGGCTGCTGTAAGTTCCGCCCATTAGTACACACAAGATGGTAGGCCTCACGGTTTTGTGGTGGACTAAGCTTTTATGCTAACTATAATAGGTGTAAAAATACCCTTAGTGAAGCAGAAAGGCACTTTGTCTCCCCGTCATGGCGTAATTGCGTCATTGGTATGGTCTATACTAGAGCCTCTGGAGTCTAGACCATACCATTTTTTCACAAGTTTTTTTTTTAATACTAGTTTTTAATGTTATAACTTTACTTTAAGTACCTCCACGACCCCCATACTATTCAATGAATTCATCGGCATAATGTTTTTGAGTGCGTTAAATTGAGTCATAAGTACCGCAAAATGTGATTTTTCACCCCAAAAAATAAAGTTGTTTCCCAAAAATCTCTTCTTTCGTCCGCTGCATCGTTGCCTCGGGACTCGCTGTGTCCTTTTATCCATAGAATGGTTATATTATTGAGATTACCAACCTGGTTCAGACGTTGACGACACTCGTGTATTAACCCAGAGTTGACTGTGTGGTTGTTTAATGCAGTAGTACAGCCATGCTGTCTGAAAGTATGCGAATTGAGTGGTCCACAACTTCCCTGGCCAAAATGGCTGATGCCGCCAGGGCAATGCCCATGCATTCTGCCTGAAATACCGTGTTATGGACCCCCAATGGTGCGGCTATGTGGATCTTGAGATCCAGGGAGCGAGCCTATTGCCATTAATCGGCCACCGGGCTGTTTGAGAAAACTGCTCGACCTGGGAATCGATCTCGGGAATTAATACTTAACGACGCGGTTGCGTCAATAGGACAGTCAGTGGATGTTTACTTTGATTGTTACTTCATAAATTGTTCTCACTCTAGGTTCAATACATTTTTACAATTGATTAAATCGGATAAGTAGTGTTAGAGATTACTTCCTACATCAAACCTCTTTATAATACTGGTATTAAGTACCTATACAAATATAAATTTGATGCTAGTTTTGAACCACAAGATAGACAAGTTTAAATACCATTTGATAAATACCAACCGAAGTTGACTTTCTCAAAAGACAGGGGTGTGAATAAAAAATGTTAAGAACTCACACACAATGAGCTTGCCTTTACAATGTACACAACTGGCACTAGCATGGTGTAGTAACTAGTAGGGCTGCAGGGCAGACAATGGAGCCCCTAGATATCGCTAGAAAGTAACAATAATAATAATTAAATAACGGACGACTCAGATTTTTCTGTTGTCTGTTAATCATTCGTAGATCACATTATTAGGTATCTGTTATTATTGGACGTCCGCGTCGTTTAGCGAAAGGTATAGAAATCCACAAAACTATAATTTCTTAAATTAAACTCAAAAAAACGAATAAGAGGATTTATATGAATAGCTGATGCTCTTATCTCATTTTAAAATACGTATCGGGTAAATTCTTTAAAAAAAAAACGGTGTTCTTAGAAAGGTTTTGTGCGTGCCGCTCTAGCGTCCCTAGCAAAGATAAATATTGCCATTTTGTACCTGCTCGCTAGTCGCAATCCCCTGCCTACCTGCTCCGTACGATAGTTTGTGACCACATGGACGCCATTCATTCAGTCTGTAACCGACGCTTGGTAACGACACATGTCAATCTGTACGGTAATGATACACACGATAAATAGGCAATCGTAAGAGAAGCGAGTAAAAAACAAATTACGTGTTATGCTGAGTTTACACACGATTGTGGCAGTGCGAAAGTGTATCATTTGTTTAGCACGTGTTCTTCTTCTCCCGCGGTTTTGAGCATACACTCGAGTTTGTAACTTGTTAGTTATTTACCGGGAGTTTGTGAAGTCGTTTTGTTGTCAATTTCAACGAATTCACAAAATACTACAGACTATAATAGTTGCCGTTTCGGTTTGTTAAAATTTCGAATAGAAACGGCGAAAATATGCAAAATCTATTTCAGTGTTAAATTCTGTCATAACAATGTAGAAAAGAATGGAGTCCCGTGAGTTGAATTTTATTATCACTGCATGCTAAAGTTTTATAATTATAGAATTCGTTATACCTACGTATTTTGTTATAAAAATTTCAACAAGAACAATATCAATATTTAAAAACTAATTGTATTGATGAAAGATGTTTAGAGTTACGAGACACTTATTCAGCTTAAAGCACTAAAAGCAGAAAATACGAATCAAAATGTTTCGTATTTTCTGCCTTTAACCGTTTACTATACTGTAACTTTTATGAATTTAAACCTCTATATGTATATTTAGAATTAATTTTGATAAGTAAATGAGAATTAGCAAATCTTTCCACTATTATAAACGCGAAATTTTTTGGGGATGGATGTTTGTTACTCTTCCACGCAAAGACTACTAATAGAAACGTATAAAATACCTATAATATGTACAAAATGTAATGCGCACCATGGGCGGAAGCTACTAATAATATTTAACTTTATTATAGCACATAATAAAATTGTCGATGTTTTGACATAGGTCGATCGAGTCTTAATATAAATGACACCATCAGACATTGAAGGACTTGAAACCAGACGCAGGCAGGTCGAAATTATATTCCAATATCATTCGATTCATTTAGTCCCGTTTTGTTGCGAATGTGAAATAAGCCACAATTCGTAGTAATGCGACGCTACAGCCCACATTGATGTGACCTATTTCATAACGTTCACAAATTAAGCTTGAAACGATTTGTTTTTAGCAACGACATACCATTTATGAACACATGTTTGGAGACGCGAAGCTGTTGATGTTGAATAATATTGTAATTCTACCACACGAGTAGATTTTTTTTTATTTTGTAAATGTAACTAATAATTTAGTACGCAGTCAAGATGAATATAAGCTTTACATACGGGTACATTACAAAAACTACAGAACATCACCTGCTACTGTCTTTAAATGAATATGTTAACTTTTACTTCATAGTTTTATATGCTATGAAATAGACAATCGTGGCGACGCTTCTGATGTCGTATATTTTCTATTTGATTTAAGACGCGCCATCTGTCTGTCCGTTAGTGCTAGTTTAACATGATAACCACTTATCCTATTTACATGGTATTAGGTTTAATTTATTGAAATGTCGTCTGGTTTATTTTTAAGGTATTGATGAGACGCTGTTATATTATGTAAAATTAAAAGAAACGTAACTACAAAACCCCTAAGGCAGTTTCATAACTTTATTAAAAAAACAAAGATCCTTCCTTTTTTAATTCTTCTTTATCGTATGGTTAGTGCCTAACCTGGTATCAGAGTTTTTATGCCGCCCAAGGGCCTCAGACTTGGCTTTACATGCCGTCGAGAAATATCTCTCAGGCATGCTGGTTTCCTCACGATATTTTACTTCACCGAAGCAAGTGAATTATACAATACGCACATGAATCCGAAAAATCAGAGGTGCATGACTTGGGTTCGAGACCTATGTCTTTGAAATCCAACGGTCTCACCACTAGACTAATTACGCCTTTTACCCATGGGGATAGGCAGAAACTACAGTACACTTACATACTTTAAGCCTAAAGTTGAATATAAATGAATTTGTCTTAATATTATAAATGTTTCCTTACAGCCTGTTCCTATGACGATAGACAATGGCATGACAGGGCATTCACCGCACGCTCACCCTGGGCGCTCCTGGGGAGGTCTTAACGTAGCCTACGAAATGCAACAAGATCCCAACAAGCCTGGGTAAGTACCTATAACGTCGGTGAAGTTCCAAACACCACGTATATAAAAAATCGCAAGTTTACAGAAGAGTAAAAAAACTGCAGTATTATACCTAGGTGCTACAATACCATTTTACAATTTGTGTTCACTTCAAATGAAACGTTGCTTGTTTCTGTGATTGTCTGAATCAAAGCGTCTTCCGATTCAAACGGCTTCAAATTAAAAATACCCAAACCGCCAAAAATTTACTTACGTGGTGTTAGAACTTCAACGACGTTAAGTAGAGTGAAGGGACCCGATTGATAAGCAAATCATCTCCAGTGTAACTGACCACTGCAAATTGAAGAAGTGCCATATTCGCTCATTAATACAGTTCCCTGTCTGTTACTTTAACATTTCCTTGAAATATGCTTTCTGCTTTCAGTTATTTCACACTTTTATGTTATGAGTATTTGTTTTGATCTGTGTGATACTCAAGTCATAAAGCAGGCCTGCTTGCTCACAAAATAATTAGCGCTAAACATATTACATATAATCTAAAACATCAGTACCTTAATTTGTTATTTTGAAACGGTTGACAGAAACAGAACGGAGTTATATATTCTTTTAGCGCTGAACGAGTTCAGTGATTTGTGATGCAAGCGGGCCAGCGGCGAAATCATATTTGTTTAACAAATAAGACAAGTAAAGGAAAATACAAGGTGTAAACGGACCCTTCACGAAGCCTGTTAAGCATTCTGTACATAAAGTAGGTATTCCTACGCAAAAATGATTGCTGGGAAACGACTTTTTTTTTGGGGTGAAAAATCACTTTTTACGGTAAAACTCGATGTGTGCTAATGAATTCATTGAATAGTACGGGGGTCGTGGAGGTTTTTAAACTAAAGTTATAACCTTAAAAACTGAAAAGTAACTTTGACCTCATGTCTCAGTAATTAGAAGGTTCGCTGGTATGGTCCAGAACAAATAAATGATCGCAATGACGCTGACGGGAAGAACAAGTGCCTTTCGGCTTCGTTAAGTGTCTATTTACACCCTTTATACCTAGCTATTTTAAGAATACTTTCACATAATTCTTGCTCAGCGAATGTGTTTTAGCAGCGCGCCTTTATGATCCATTTAACTATATTTTCCTGAATAAACACAAATACAATTCAATAAAACACTGTTCACAATGTTTGGTTAAAGACAATTAAACTTGAAAATCAAGAACATTTTATCTTTAATTTATTAATTGTCTAAGCGTTTAATTCATTGTTCAAAAGAATATCTATAATCTGGCTTTGTGTAACGTAGTAAGAATAATTGGTATTCTCAATCGCAATATTTCATTGACCAGTGATAAATAAATAAAAAAAGCGAAATATTTGATAATTATTTGCGACGTTCTTTGACTTTTAAAATTCACTCTCGTTTTTAATCAAAGTCCTCCACATACTTAGTTAAGTCTTAGCCCATAACATTAATGATTGTAATCCCTCAAGGTTTAGGCAAACGTGTATTGTACTTAATAATACACCCAAATTTCGCTACTTATGTTTAGAATCTTGACCGTTGTAAGGAATGGAGGGATGTCTATGCCAAACAGTGGGACAATATAGGCTCGCTCTGATAAATTTAATTATTTTTATATGTCTTTTTTTAATATGTTTAAGAAAAAATATGTAAAACTATAAAGAATGTGTATATAAATTAATAAACGAGAATAATAATTTTTAAGTCTTACGTATTACGTAAGACGCGCTTATGCCGTCTGCCGCGAACAAATCCGTCACTGCTACTGAAAACATCCTGATGGACAAACCCAATAACCCCTTGACCTGGGAATTGTATCCAGGTCCTCATGCTCAGCAGTTGTGCTTGCGACCAGCAGATAACGGGTAGCCTATCAGCCGTTTCTATAAACAAGTCAAAGTTTACTTACTTCAGTAAAAGTCAATATTTAAGATACGACTTTTATTCTGTAGTTTAGTAATTGCTTAGAAGTTAGCATTCATAGCTTTGATTTTTTTGACGGTACTTGCTTCGTTCAAATTGTTGTCTATTGCATAAAAATCTTGCGTAATTATTTAAACTCAAGTAGTTCTTGTTTTTAGATACAGGCGGTATTCAAAGCAAAATGAAACAAGTACCTACATCAAATAAAATCAATTTATAATCTCTGTTGCTATCGATATTGTTCATATCCTGTAAATTGGAACAAGGGTACCACGTTTTATCAAACGCGAATAAATGAATCGGAGTACGTACATTTTAAATATTTAAATCGTGACTTACTTGCGTACTACTGCTTTGTTTGCGCGCTTGCGACATACTATGACAGATCAACTTTTAGTTTTAGAAGTAAAAACATCATTGCTAAGAAAACATAACATAGCATCACGCGTGTAATCCCCGAAGGGTTAGGCAGAGGTGTACCTGTACACCTACATTTCGCCAATTATGTTTGTACCAGTTAAAAAAATTAAATTCAGTCTTGGTTTGTACCTACATCACGCCTGTTTTCCCGAAGGGTTAGGCAGAGGTGTGCCTATAATACACTCTCGGCAGTTTTTAAGTCTCATATAAGAGACAAGACTATTGCCATCATTCGACCACAAATTCGACCGTAGTTAGTTATCTATGTGGCGTAAATCCTATAGATATTGTCTAAAGCTAGAGGGTAGACAGCCAAGTCAATCCATCTAACTCGCTTGCTATACTGCTCAGTGCTGCACTGCAAATGTAACCTTTTTATTTTTACGTTAATTCTATTCATAGGCATAGATGCTGATTGGACATTTCTAGTCGGTATCCACGAAGCATTATTGTCTGATGATAGGTTGAATATCAAATAGCTGCGGCGTTCCCGGTTTCTGGAAGGAAAATCATCGACACGTAAAGTTAACCCGAAGTCGTGTGATACGATTGGCTGTTGGTTAACCAATCATAGCAGTTTACGCACGGTTGTCAATTATTGTGTTGATTTTCGGTCATTAGTTAAATTGCTTTGCAATCGCAGTATAATTACAGAACTAAATAAACGCGCGCGTTAATAAATATTTAAATCTAATAATTATGCTGTGCTATAAATTAAAGTTTATAACAAAACTCTAGTCTACGCAACTTAGTAGATATTAAAGAAGATTTATGTTTGTTCTACAGTATGAGTAGCATGCCTGGCCCGAGCAAGCAGCCAGATATGCCAGTGAATATGGTGCCCATGCCGCCGACTACAGTAAGGACAAAAAAGCGAGCTGCCATGGCCACGTCCGTCGTAGCTATGGCTAACACCGCATCGGCTATACGTAAGTACTGCATATGCTATTATTTACGAAGTATGTGTGGTGTAGTTTTGAACGATAGATTAAGGAATGTTGTGATAACAAAATGTACCGGATTTAACCACTTGTATGCCGAGTATATAGACACAATTAAAAAGCCATTGTGTCTCGTGTAGATCTACGTTCCGGCACACGAAAGGTTAAAGAGAATGCAGTGACAAACATTTTTAAAGAGTATGCTAAAAGGCGATTACCAAAAGGCAGATGTGAGTGAACGCTTTGTAGGAGGACATACACTGACCCTATAGGTGATGTTCTAAAGAAACATCTGGTGCGTAGTACTCACAACCCAAAACTATAAGTGTCAAAGAATTAATATATTTTGCTAGAGTAAGCAATTATAAAATGTGTTATTCAACGGAAAATAACTCTTTGTTTTCAGTATCCTGTTAGGTCTAATTTAATAATATATTGATAAGTACTTAGTTGTAGGTAGGTAGGTAAAGGGATAAGGAAGTTTGTGACGTCTGTTGGTTCCAATAAAATTAGTAACATGTTCATTACGATTTTGTGAATGTTTTTCCTTGAAAAAAACATAGGATCAAAACGAAAATTTGATGCTGAAAAAATTATCGAGGCATATTTACTTCGCAACTCCGACAGAGATATAAATACTTTTATTTTGTGAAGACGGGCCATTACACGCTCTAAGTTCAGACCCCTGTGATTGGCATGTCAAGTAGAATCAATTTCATATAATTAGTCGTAGCAGTCAACGACAGCAACCCAACTGTAATCTTATGTAAAGTAGAATAAAGATCATTTTGATTTTGACAGTGATACAAAATCAAACAATCAGAAGTACAATATGTAACTGAAAAAGGATACTTTTCATTTTGACCGTCCTTCAACATCAATTGAGTTTTTTATATGCTGTCGAGCTGACGAATTATTCGAACATACGACAATGTATTAGGGTTTTTTTCCTTCGGAACGCGATAGAGAGATGTTGATCTGTTATGAATATTTCAGAGAGCATGTCCACTCAAACTCAGACTCTTGCCAGTGTGCGTCGTCAGCCGCAGCCAACCCCGCCGCCGATATATTCGGAGACCATCAAAGATTCTCCGCCCAGCTCTCCAAGTAAGTCTACGTTATAATACAAAACCAAGCCGCCTTTATGGTGACCAACGTAGTCATTAAGCAGTAAACTAACATATTAAAATGGTAAATATCCTAAACTAATAGAATTAAGATCTAATAGAATATGTGGATTCCATCTAGCTTACTAGATGGAATCCACTTAGACCTCCCCTGAGGGGTATTGCCGAAACAAGTTCAGGGAGTTAATTGAGTCTGTTTCTTTCAAATATTCCAATTAGCAACGTGCCATAGTCATACTCGCATGAAGAATCTCAGAGGATTCAGACAGTTTTCAGGAAAAAAAGGGTCCGAAAATATATTTTTTTGTAGGATGTAGAATTTTGAAGTTTTACTGAGTAACAAGAGCTAGTTCAATGGTAAGTCTTAATTCACGTGGAAACTTAAAAGACGCCTTCAATACTTAACATAACATCGAAGGGTTAGGCAGAGTTGTTCCTAATAGTACACCCACATTTCGCCAGTTATGTTTAAGTAATAGAGGGAATAGAGGGAGAGCTTATTGCCATCAACCGGGCACAAACCCAGACTCTGTGGCCGCTACTGAGAAATCTCTGATAGAAAAACCCAATAAAAATTTGCCCGACTCAGGAATCGAAACCGGAACCCCTTATCAGGCTCAGCAGTCGTGATTGTCACCACTAGACCAACGAGGCAGTCTTCAATCTAGTGTACTGTAAATTCAATATTGTTTGATTCTGATAACTTAGGGATCGGATATTCGGATGCTTATTTAACTAACGTTCGAGTGTTGACTAGTATGGAGGACGCGTTAGTACGGAAAATGCCCCGGTTATATATTTTTTTCATTTTATTGTTTTACTTCTAATGAATTGTCATATTTACCATTATGTCCTATTCGAAAATTGAGTAGCAAAATTTAAATCGAATCGTTTTTTTTTTAAGTATATTTTATATATTCATTATGCTTATGATTACTACAATTTATACACACTTTATTATTTATGAAATACCGCGATCCTGGGAAAAAAACTGTCTATTTAAGAAGCCACTTCCATACGTTTGTACCCGATGCCGGGAAAAAAACGTAGTTCATCCGAACCGATCTCTAATGATAACACATTGATAGTCATGTAGCAACCCACTTTAAAACAAAGGGCTTACCGTTTGTTTTATTCATTGAGTATTGTATCAAGTAATATGGATTTTTTATTTCACAGGCTCTGAAAGACCATTGAAGCCCAAGATGGAGACTAGGTAAGTAGTCTTGAGTATTTGTTCTAAATAAGAATAAAAGAAGTCTTTTTAAATTAAAATATTTCTTTATCTACACCGTGACTTTGTAGTCGTCTTACAAAGGTGGTCCACTCAATGTATCCGACATAAAATACCTCTCGGCGCAATTATTTCTATTTTACCATTAATTAAGTTAGTAGGTACAAAGCAAAAATTATAATACACAACAATTATGAAACATCCTGTAAATAATGTTTCAAATACGTCAGGCGTTACAATAATGAATAATATTATATTTTTAAATAATTCAAATCTCATAAATACCTGTTTTTTTATGAATGTTTAGTAGTCATTGGATACATAAAGTGGGCTGCCTTTGTAAGACGACTAAAAATCACGGTGTTTACATAATAATAAGATTGTAACAGGCCGATGTCTGTACATATGGGTG
The DNA here is from genome assembly GCA_950022335.1 of Eurois occulta. Classification (NCBI taxonomy): domain Eukaryota; kingdom Metazoa; phylum Arthropoda; class Insecta; order Lepidoptera; family Noctuidae; genus Eurois; species Eurois occulta. Next base: position 11,736,736 of record OX465477.1, on the reverse strand, counting down.
GTCTTTATTAGAGCAACAGAAGGCAAAACAAAAGTTTTTAGAATGTTTACTTGTATGTCTGTCTTTCTGTCTGTATGTTAGTACGCGCATCACGCAAAAACTACTGCATGGATTTGAACGCAGTTTTCACCGCTCTACTGCTAGATGCTTAACTTAAAATATAGGCTACATTAGATAGGTGCCGCCGTGCGAAACAAGGGCGGGTCGCTAGTCTAAAATTAAGAAAGATTTATATAAAAAAATGCACACTTAAATTCTGTTTTTTTTTAATTAATAATCAAAGCTTGGTATTTGTTTTATAATACATGTGCCGAACCGACAAGTTCTGGTAAACTTTGTTCTTCTTGTTGTTTTCTGTGCATATTATATTTTTGATTTCAATTGAAGCGCACTGGAGAAAAACATGCTTTGTCAATTTTTTATGTTTTTAGAACTGGCCATACCATTGTTAAAAGGAAGAGAATATAACAAAAATGAAAGGAAAAATAATTTCATCAGCCCTGTTCGTATAGTGCAAAGGTGGTAGAACGAAACGCCAAAACACACGTTCCAAATACGTACGTACGCGTGCGTTGCGCGTGTACGTTGCAGTACAATGCACAGTCACAGAGTAATCTTCATAAAAAATATTGACACAGTGCAGTAGCTCTAAGCAATACTTCCCATAGATAAAATGTAGTGAAGCTTAAACTAATACTATTTCATTCTGTATTTTCTGAGTTTGTTCAATTTTTTCCTCTAACTCAATAAAATAAGTAAGAAAAGAGGTTTTTGTACTACACACGCAAAACAAATATATGTCCTTTAGAAATAAAAAATATGTATTTCTACTCTCCCTACTCTTTTTCTGGGATCAAAAAACTAATTTAGCAGTTTGTCAGTTCATTGTGTTTGTGACATCGCTTATTTATCCCCTGTGTCCTTCAATTGCTTTGCCTAAAGCTGCCAGTTTTGAAATACTTGAGTTGGACTACAGAATTATTGTGTTAATATTTTTAAATACAAATGACTACTGTTTATTTAGCCTTTCGTTTGCAAGCAGTTTGTTTAGTTAAGAAGAAGTTGTTCAAAATCAATTATATATAATAATTGATTTTGAACAACTTCTTTTTAACCGATCGAGATGACTTGATGTCGAGGCTATTGTCCCATCTATTATTCCTTCGGGAATCTTCTCTAAATGTGCTCTTGAATGTACTTACTAAATTCCATCATTACGACAGCCAGCATCATCATTACAATAAAACCTTGTCAAACGAGGTTTTATTTCAAAGCTGGATGATAATCTTTGAGGATATTCAATATACCGTGACTGACCCTCAGAACCTTCATGTATCCCAGGATCGCCTCCTGCACTGCCCCTCACATGCTAGGCAATGAGTTGAACCCGGAGAGTGGTGCGGCGGCTTGCCTGCAAGAACAGTTAACTGCTGAACTGGCCGCTCATGCCGCCGGTAGCGTGGGCGGTGACACGCTCATCCCGCCGCCGCTGATCAACAAAGCAGCTGTAAGTTATTTTAGCTTTATCTTACTTTTCACGTAATTTATTTCATCACCGCTGCACTCAAAGAGGTGAAGAAAAAAAAACATCTTGAAGAAACAAAACATCGGAGATATGTGATATCCAATCCACCAACCCGCACTGGTCTGCGTGGTAGAGTTTAAGTGAGCAATATTGCATTATGCCCGTATTCTTCAATTGTTTTACGTTTCAGTCATAAGCGCCAAAACGGCTATTTAAAGTTTATGTCAACAGAGAAAACAGCCTAGCGACCGCTGACCTACCGCTACATGACCCCTATAACTCACTTCCTAACAGAAAGAGAGCTTTTGGTTTCCCAGAAGTGGGAGTATGCCTATACTCCCACTTCTGGGCTATATAATAATGCTGATGATCTTACTACAGCATGGCCCAATATGTTTGTATCGTTTTGATCTACTTTACCGATTTGTAGTTCGATAATTCGTCTCTAAATAAAGTCAGTTAGAAACAGATACTTTATAACATAACAAACTATGCAATAACAGGGCGGCAGTATCAGCTCCGGACGTTCATCCAGCGCTCAAAGCCTGGACCAGCTGCTCGAGCGCCAATGGGAGCAGGGGTCGCAGTTCCTCATGGAGCAGGCACAGCACTTCGACAGTAAGTAAACATTCCCACACCACCAACTACAGTACCTAGAGTAGTTAAGCATTATCTCAATCTGTGACGTATTTCATATTCCGAGCACTTAAAAGATAAGATCAGTCAAACCGCTACACTCAAATTGCGGACACGCTGCGGACACCAGACACTGGCTGCAAAGTATCTGTCAGAGTCCGGTACACAGAACCGCGTCCGCAATTTATCTGTACCAGTATGACCGGACCTTTACTGGAGACGGCATGTGGGGTATTCGCCCTCTTCAAAAATTGACCACATGGCATGAAATAATCTATGTGTGCGTAATTTTGCGCATGTACCTACTTAATTCTTTATCCTTCGTAGTTATGTTATTATCACAGTATTTTTTAATTTTTATAAGTGTGTATGATTATCTGTTTTATTTTCTCCCCTTTGTATGCCCCTAATATATTGTTAGACACAGTACTTTGCAACAATTATGAAACGTTAAGCTCAAGAAGGGACAGTTGGTAAAAGAGAGCCAGTGAAGTATTACGCCGTGGATAACAAACATCCAACTTAACCTATGCTTTTATAACAGTAGTGGATTAGTGCCGTAACCTCCCCTGAACAGGCAATACCGCTGTGCGTTTTATCCCCGGTCTCCTCCAAACGAGAATGAAAGGCATATTTTTGTTAGTTGGTAAGTAACTGGTTTTAGTAAAACTTTTTTTTATACAAAGTCATCCTGCTTAATTTGATTTGAGGCTACTTGCAATTTAACTGGTATTTAGTTGTGCGATGTTTAGAATGATTTGTTTGGAAAATGAAACTGCGCTTGTAACGCCGATTCTTTTTCAAAACCTAACCTAATAAAAATATATAAGGTATTTTTGTTAGTTTTATGAATTTGAAAGCATTTACTAGTCACAGTATTCTGATATCTGCGTACAAAATATCAAAGATCGAATTTCAAAGCTTACACATATTAATATTTATAATTTTGCTGTTAACAGTCGATATTACGACATAAAAGAAACGATACATGTGGGCAAAACCCTGCAACATGGCATCGTTTTTTTTCTTATTGCTAGCTTTTTATGTGCAGCTTCATATAATATAATTTTTCTGTCCTTATTTTGAGATTAGAATATAATATTATTGTAGAATTGGAACGACAGCATCCCCAATAATATTATTAGTCCTTAAGTAAGTAAACACGGACAACATTCGTGCTTTCAAGCGTCACTGTCAGACTTCGAGCATTCTGCGGTGAGGGCACTGAGGATTTATCCAATACACTCGAATTAACTGCGTGTATTACAAACAATCAAATGAAAATCCTTTTGATACACAAATTAGTATGCTCTTAATCTCTAAAATACTCAGTTTTTCCTAAATAATAATCCAGTTTGCTATTATCAGTATTGTACAAATTAACTAATTTTTTCAATCAATTGATCGACGTTAGTCAAAATTTTGTCTTAAGTCGTTAGGCATCAATCATGACTTGATGACTAATGCGTCAGATGATTTGATGAAAAGCCCGAGGCACGGGGTCCCGCGTAGAAAAAGCACCCACAGATGGTTTTTATGTAGTTAAACCTCGTAGCAGCCACCTTATAGTAGAACATAACATAATACTTTGCTTGCTATGAGACGACTGAAGTGCACTGTGACTAATCAATCATTAGTCACACGAATTGATTTTAAATAAGAGTCATTAATCATCAATTATGATTGGACGTATTCAATCATTAGTTGTTCCTGATTAGTAACTAAATCTTGCCCAACACTGGTTATTATAAACTGTACGTACGTAAATTACAAGCAAATACTAGCTCTTTGATTCTTATCAACCTAATATATCTTCTCTATCTCATATATCTTCCATCAATTCACCATGAATGATCATTTCACCTGTATAACAGTTTGCATTATGGAATCATCGAGAATAGTGTATTAAGCAGCTTTCGTTTGAGAAAAAGGTGTATGTATGAGGTATTATCAACAGTATTTTGTATGCAGGTGCGACGCGTCACAACCCATATATGAGCCGTGAAACCTCGCTTACGGAGGAGGCCGGTGAGTAAAAACAGGCCCTCAGACACAACTGACCCTCTGTCCCTATCAAAAGCGCGATGTTTCAAAATACCTGTAAAGTACTGTATCAGTGTAAGGACAGGCTCTGCCGTCTCTAGTCCCTGCTCTATGTTAGAATAGAGGTTTATTTTTATTATGTATGTACCGCTAACACAAGATACGTGTGCACAGTCGCTTCGCTGTTATCATGCCTACACCAACTGCGCACAGAGAACGTTCGTCTGGAAGAACACGTAGGAAGCCTGCTCCAGCGACGCGACCATCTCCTAGCCGTAAACGCTCGCCTAGCTATACCGCTAACTACTGGTACGTGTTTTGGGTAAAGCTCCGGAAAATCTTAACAACTTTTTCAACAAATCGCTCTTAACTAAGTTAATTAGTAGTTCAAGTTGTTTTTTAAGAAAGAATATAGTTCTGAAATAGCAATTTGAACGCTTGTAATCTTGACAGCAAAAGGAGGACAATGATATGTTGACAACTTTTTAAGGTTTTCGAAATATTTGCCTTAGGATAGCTCCATGTTGACTGCTGAATGTTAGTACCAAGTTTATTTTGTTCTTCTCTATGTTAGTAACCCTGCATGTTATATGTGGTGGTTGAGATCCCCTAGTTTGACATAATCATATCTTTGGCAGTTCAGTTACAGAATACATTTCATCAGAATTTTGGACATGTTTGCTTGGAGAATAAGTCATCAGTGTGGTTGATAAGAAAACTAAACTTCAATGTGGTTTTAGAAGATGCTTACCCAATAGGAAAAGAGATGTTTATACCCAGCAGTGGATGAATTCGTTCTGTGGATTATGATGACCCAAGAAGTACCTTTTTGGGTTCCATATATCCTTATGTGTAAATGTTTCTTAATTCAACTTATGATTACTTGCATGACACATCTATAAAAAGCATCTGCGTTTATCAGTTCTAAAGTGAACATTTGTCATGCGAATTATCATAAAGTAAAAAGGGAGTTAATTGAACTTATACTGAGTTACATATAAATGTATGATCGAAGAGTTTTAAAACTGAACTTATTATGTGTATACTTTAAAAAGAGGAAAATGGTGGTGCTTTTTTCCAAGAAAGTAATAACAGGCGTATTTGCTTCACTCAGGACTATTATCGTTTGTAGCACTCCTGAAACATACTTAAAGATATCATCTGTCCTCATCAATCTATAACCCTGAAGCTTTTCATTTTTTCATTGTTTTATTGTGTGTACCTAAGTGTTTAATAAAAATGGAAATTAACGTGTTTTTTTGCTGAAACTGTCACAGAAATGCTCCTAGGCGACAGATGTTACAATTCAAGTGATGTACAATTGCGCAGTGACCACTGGCCCGCCCGAGCCGAGTCGTTGCACGCGCGAGAATGGCCCGCAGATGATGCAGCGGCCGCCGCCGCCGCCGGTGCGCGCCGCCGAGACCGTCACGTCGGAGCGCCCCCATCAGGTACAAATTTAAACTGGTAGCCTAGGGTCGCACTGATAGGATACACAGATTAGAGTGAATTTTTGAAAAAAACATCTCAAAGCATCCCATGTTTCTGGACTGAAAATCAACAATGTTTCACATTCAACGCATGTCAAGATCCTAGTGGATGTTGATAATTCATTCAACCGATCACGGCAGTACACCCGCGCTTGACGATTTGGTAACAAAGTTTTTTGTTGATTTTATTTCCAGAAACCGGGCGTTTATCATTTTTACACTTGAAATTATTTTTCTAGAATAATTGAGTTACGGCAAATGAGTGAATTGTAGCCCCGCGAAATTATAATGTTCTTACGACGGAACAAACGGCTACAATTTGCATAAAATGCTAACTGCAGCATTTTGTTCTGTCGTATAGTGATCAAAATATGATGCTCAGCAATTATTTTAAAGTATTCCCTCGTTAACAATCTGAGTAATCTTCAATGTATTTATCTTGGTTATGATTGCTGGCTAGCGTCATGTTTTTTTGAACTAGTCATATTTTTAAAATTGCGGGGCTACCTTAGCCCATTGCCCTTTGTTAAATTGAAAATGTTCAAAAATTCACTTTTAAGAGAAATGCTGACAATCTTTGGTGCACCGTGTGCTCTCTGTTTTTTTGTAAATTGCCAAACTTCCCTCGAGGCTTCTTTGTATATTGCTCCCCCAATAAAAAATGCCAAAAAATGTTGGTCTCACTCGATGACTACAGAAATACAGGTAACTGCGTTTTGTCACACAACATCTAAACAACAAAACGCTGCCTTGACGGCCCGAGGGAAATCTTATATTGTAATAACCTTACTTGAAATGTTTGTTGTAGTGATCAAATAATATGTGATTTAACCCCCATAATGCCATATTACCATTGCCGTGGTACTTTTATTGTTAATCCAGCCTTGCTTCATTAGATTTTTAAATTAACACCCCTAGCCGTTTGTAAATTTCTTGAAAAAAATATCGTATTCTTTTAAGTTTTTTGAACTAGTTCCATTTTTCTCTATTTAGCGTTGTAATTAGTGCTATTCATGTTTATTCTAATGTAGTTAATTAATTTAATTATCTTCTTTCGAACGACAAGATCTAGCAATCTCTGTAGTACCCCTGTCATGTCCCAACACGATTGATTTCAATAATATTTCAGAAGTCATCGACTTCATCACAATGGCTCATCTGCAGTTCGTGCAGTTGACATTTCTCTGTATCTGTGGCCAGGCATACTTAGCGCCTGGTGCCTATTTACACAACATTTTAAATGCACCGTGAGCTTAGCGCAATCGCTAATCGCTTAGCTTATAGCTTACCCAACACATCTCATCTAGATAGCCAGGCCCCAGGCGCTAAGCAGACCACCTAGCAGTGCTGCCTTAGGCTACATGCTCACAATATGAGCGTTATATCTGAGTATAAAAGGACAGAAATAAGACATGTGTATGGACCTTTACAGGCTCATCGCGTACACCGAGACTCCGTGGTAGGGGCATATCTTGAATATATTTTTACCGGGGTTCGAAGTGATAATCATCATAATTTATAAAGAAAATAATTATCTTGATAATTTAGAACCCTGATTTTAACGTAGGATAATAATAAACATTTTGCGGACAGTATTATAAGTAAATAACGATTATGACAAACTCACTTGACAGACATTGCAATCAAAATTATTTTGCTCCCATTAAAAAGTTCCATTTGCCAAAAAAAATCCACGTACATGCCATGGCGCCATGCTTAAAACGCCACCACACGTGATGAAGACGGTATATCTTGATTTTTTATCAATGTATGTTATTTTTATTTTGTTAGTAAAGCATCCGCTTCGCGTGCCATGAAACGTATTCGTGCTTTTCAGTAATTATTTTCGAAAAATTGGAAACCTTTATAATTTTATCATAATTTTTATTGCTTCAGTGATGCGCAGTTAGTTTTACGTTGATTATTTTTATTTTGTTTATAATTTAAGTATTTTGTTGGAATGAATACGATAGACGCTCAGAGATCGTTAAGAACAAACTCCAGATTATAGCTGGTAATATATGTACACAGCAAGAAACGTGGACTGTGCTACACTCTGGGATATTAAAGAGCTGCACTGTTTCACGTATATTCGTTTCAGGATCCCATAGTTGTGTAAGAAATCTTATATCTATCAAAGGACAATGACCAAAAGTGGTTCCAAACAGTGTCATGCATCAAGATCAAAATTTTATAGTAATTATTTTCTTTTTTTTACGACATTACGCGTCATTGATTTGGTTTTTGAAAAGGGGATTTAATTTAAAGTAAAGAAGTATGAATATTGTTTTACTCCCTTTACATGACGTTCACACAACCGGTCATAGAGATGTAGAATGCAATAGAAACTATTTTGATAAATCGACTTACCAGAAAAAGAAGCGGTTGGAATGACTGGTTAGTCTATTTTTTTTATTATAAAATGAATACCTGTGTTTGCTTCAAAAACATTTTACGAATTATTTGTATTAAGTTTGTCTTAATTTTGTTGAATAACAGTAAAAATTAAGTAAAGCAGTACACCAAATCGATTTGGTAGTAATAACTAACAAACGAAATCGATTTTGTGTCATTTAGTAATAAATGACACAAAATCGTTTTTCTTACTAAAGATTTTGATTTATCGATCTCATCTCTTTAGGGATCAAATGTCAGAAATGTGCGCAGGATTTATACCTGCACATTTCTGACATTTGATCTAACGTTTACGTTACGTTCGTCTATGTTTTTAGAGTTGAGTTAAATTAATGATTGTATTGTGTTTTGAAAAGTAGTAGTACTTGTTTGTATTTTGTGATCGTATTTCTGTGTACTTATTTCATTGTGCAAATATGTCGAGTCGGGGGGTCAACCGAATGACGCCGTCAGTCACCCGGATTTTTCATTTTCTAGTTGCATGGTTTTGAGGTTATTTTCGATTTTATAAAATTACCCCGAAACTTGGGTTTTGTTTACAAAAAGAACTTTTATAGGAGTTAATAATGACTTGTGTAGACTATGAAAAACGTAAGTTTGATTTTGATGCAGCATGGTACGGGATTCTATACATCCATGATCATTGTCCTTTAGGGTACAGTTTATTCTATGTATCTATTTATACAGGGTGTAAACGGACCCTTCACGAAGCCGTCAAGCAAGCATTCGTCTATCTAAACTAAGTAATTCTACGCATAAATGATTGCTGAGAAACGACTACGGCTCAATGTAATAAATGCAAGGGCCATGGAGGTATTTAAGTAAAGTTGTAAAATTCAAAACTGGTTTTAAAAAAATACGTGTGTAAAAGTTGGAACTTTGACCTCTAATATATATATATTTTTATGTTAAATGGGCCTACTCTTGACCGTATATCTCCGAAACTAGAAGATTCCCAGGAATGGCCCTAAACACAAATCGCAAAGGTGGGGAGAAAAAATGCTTTTCGGCTTCGTTATGGGTCTTTTGACACCCATTATAATATAAAAAAAGGTAGCAACAATGACACAAACTTAAAAAAAAAAAAAACGGTTTTTCCAGTATGCAATAGCTGTGCAGGTTACGATTGAATTACTCCTCGTAATCAGTAAAAGTGGCAAAGTTAAGCCTTCGAGGAAGTTGATAACGTGATCTCCTGTGATAGTATTTCAAAAAATTTCATGGATTTTAACCAGGTCAATTTTCAATTACATATTTTAGAGTATTAATAATAAGTTCAATAACCAAACAGTTTAATAACAGCTTTAGTTGTAGTATACCTTATAATTGAGGTGTTCAACTACTATCACAGAAATTTGTTTATTATTATTTTTGCTAGCTGTTGCCCGCGACCTTCAGCCGTGTGAAATGATTATAAAGATATTACTTCCCTATTTGAATCGGGGGTTTTTTTTTAACAATTTCCAGATCCTGGACAGCAAAAAATTAAAAAAAAAATGTTTCTTGTAACCGTATACTTTCATAATTATGCGTTCAGTAAAAAGCTGTTATTTTGAAACTTCAACACACACACTTCAATATTATTTATTTGTGTACATGAAATACAATGTGATAATTATATGAATATATTGTATAAATATATGAGCTATAGTCGTATTGCGCTCCATTTTGATTTTTCGCTGCGCGTCTTTTGCTCGAAATATGCTGCTATTTATTTTGCTCTATTACTATTATTTGTCAGCGCCTTTTGATGTGTTGGCAGTGTAGTAATGGCACCCTGAAACGAATATCATAGACTCGAGCTCTCAGTGTCAATTAATGTCGTATTATGTGAACCTACTGAACAACGGAACACAAGTATACAGTGTAATTAAATTGTTTTAGCTTATAATGCGTGATGCGCAGCAAAAGCCCAGCTGAAAGCAAGAGGGTGGCGGCGGAGGCGGCGGCGATGCTGCCGTCCCGGGCCCGTCATCGGCCAACCCGGCAGCGCTGCACACCGTCCAAACCTACATCATGCTCGAGCAACGACGCAGGGTCGACTTTTCCATCGATTCCATACTTAAACTCAACAACTAAATCGTACACTTGCCGCCATATATTCATTTGAGAAGCCACATTGAATGTCACATTGTTCTAGAAAATGGCTTCACCTACAATTTGACTTCTCAAAATTGGCAAAGTGTCGAAATTGAGTACACATTAAGTGTCTGCGTTGTTTAGCTCGTGAAGGAGCAAGTTGTTGCGCGCTCCATCTCGTTGCCACCACCCAAATAGGACTCAGCTCGACTCAGTCGGCTTACGAACGATCTTGTGTTTCAGCTCTATGCAGAGCTTGCACTATTGTAGTATTTAAAGTTCTTAATGTTATACTAGATTAACGCACAGGTGTGTGTTATATTTTTGGGCGGTTTCAGCGTTTTTAGTCGTGTCGAGGTTAATATCTTGAATGCTGCAGGTCTACTACAGAAGTACGAAACCGATGCTTCGTGTATAAGAAGTTGTTTTTGACATTTTATCTATCGCGGCGTTTTTTAATTTATCTCGTGCTTATTATACTGTTTCTAGAGTTGCCAACTTTTTGTGCCTAATAAATAGGCGTCCCCTTTGGACCAAAGATGGTAACTTTTTAATTGATCAACTATGATATATACGTGGTATTGTGTCGTTTGTCAAATAGTGGCATTGAGTAACTACGTAGAAGCCCCGGTTGGTACTTTGATGAAGGCCTCAGGTCACGGCACCACCGACTGAGTAGATTACGCGAAGTGCGGTATATCCTGTAAGTGTTATCATATATTTGACTGGATCAACATCTTGTCTATTTGGACTGTCAGTTCTTTTGGACGACACAAGCGATTAAGGCCCGTATTACAGAACGTCACTCAATACTCAAGCATCATTTAAAACTAGATTCAAGCCATTTGATTGGTTGAAACTAGTTTTAATGCTTGGGTCTTGTGTAACGTTCTGTAATATGGGGGTAAATGTTAACTTTAGTATTAAGGATTTTGAACTATGTGTAATAGGATTATAGTGTGAAAATAAAAAAGATGATGATGTGGGAAGTAAACTTTCTACCTGTGTCATTAAAATAAAATAATGTTCCAAATGCAGGAAAATAATCCTTTGCTGAAGCCGGATATTGGACATTTTGTTAATGATAATGAATAAAATAATAGATTTTATGTAGCTCGGGATTGCGAAATGATTGATTATATTGGAGACTCTGGCCTGGAATCAAGTTGGAAGTAAATAATTACTGGAACCGATTAATGATTACTTATCGATACATGTTTTAATTCTTTATTGTTAAACTAGTTAACTTGTGTGTTAGTTTTTAATTGTAAAATTAATAATTGTGATTAATATTTGCATTATTTCAATTGATGACCGGCACACAGCTTGGTAATAAATAGATGTTCTTTATGATGATGTTGATGATGTACCGTGTCTTGAAAGGGCCGCGTCTGCACAGCGATGCTCGTTAGATCGTTGTTGCCGTATATATCCGAAGTTTATAGTCATAAGATTGTTGCACCATAAGTAATTATAGAAGTAATACTCAAGTTTGATGTTCATGAATGTACCGTATATCTATGTGTTAGATACGTATAACAATAGTGTTGTAATTGTACTCGGCGCGAGACGCATATTCTATGTCTTGTTATCTATGTGCACTGCATGAATCTATTTGAAAGAAAAGACGCGGCCCTCATAAACTATGTTGATTTCTTGATAGTTTACGAGCACAGAATCAGTATTATATTATATATCCACGATGTGATAGCGTACGTTCCTTTAAGATTGTGTAGAGGTGCTTACATCAGATTTATGTGTTGTTGATGAGTACTATGTGCTACGTGGAGAAGTGTCGCTTCTCCCGGGTGCGGAGGAAGATGATCGAGTGAGTCGTTGTGTGGGATGATGACCCTCGATATACTGTGACGCAAGGAAGGTTCCTCCTCGTCAGCTACGTAAGGCTTCCACCCTTTGCAACGAGCCGTAGTACAAGCCATCATTATTATCGGTGTAGCCCAACGTTACGTAAACAATGAATGTATCGATATTATTATCATGTTATACTAAATTCAATGTTGTTGATCGATGTACATCTAAATATCGGTGTTGAATGTTAAATGCCTCATATTTATTTCGTTAATCAGTAATAAATGTTTGATCAATTAAAAAATCAATTAGTACTCTACCAGGCCAGTCACTCGCTTTGGTCTTTGGGACCGTCTTCTAGCATGTCTTCCGCTAAAATGCGGGGCTACCTGTGTTGTCTAGCCATTTTAACGCAGATTAATAATTAGTAGATTTAAACAATATTTAAAGTATATTTGTTGTTGATAGTCAGTGTTTGGAGCTCGCGCAAACAGATAGCGGTCATGCGTTCTTGTAAGTTGGACATTACCAGACACAATGCTTACCGTACAGGCTCGGATATGAGCTGTCATTAAAAACGCGTGGCATTCTAATAAACTTGCAAACATCTCGCGTGCGTGTGACGAACTTGACAACACAGAGCAGGGACCGATGTGTGCATTTGAGCGCTCCTATAGATAAATGTCAGTGTTTAAGATGTTCAATCGCCGTTGTAGCTCTTCTTGGAACCCTAGATGATTCCACCGCACCCTTAAAGACGGTCCTTTTCTTAATCTCACAATAGATCAGTATCAATGTTATCCGCGTTTCTTCAAGTAGCTAAACTCTGATAGGTATTTCCCAGTGCACTGAAAATAAAATAAAAAAAATATTTATTCAAAACTTGACAGTTTCATAGTTCGAGATCAATTAGTAAAACATACAAAACTGCAAAAATTAAAACCATATCAAAATTGACAAAAAAAAAACAAATGTTTCATATCATGCGTGACATCATATTTTAAACTATATACTAGCCTTATTAACTTTTATCATATTAATGCAGCTCCATTTTATAAGTTTTAATTATTCATAAATTTTAAAAGAAACTTTTAAAATGTCCTTATATATCTTTATCCAAATCCATTTTTTGTAAACTACTTTCTGTTATGACGTCACGTCCTTCAAATTGTGTGTATTTTGGTAATGTTGTTAAAATCATTTTAATTGAGATCAATTGTGGAAAATCGTAGGTATTTTTTGAGGCATCTGTCGTATCAAAATATTTGATTACGTGAGTAGGCGTGTCACTATTGATTAGTGAACAGCTCTTTTAGCATTCTTTTATTTGTTTTTATTATAAACATTGTTTAAACATAAAGTGTGCAATAAAGTGGGGATAGAGCGGAGAATTTTTTTAATGGGACACAGAACCATTTCACAATAATATCTAATATTATTAAAATTGTCTAGATTTTTATCAGATATGTTGCGTGATGCTAAAAAAGAACAAAATACACGTTCTGCAATTAAATTAACACTTACAGTAATCTTGTCAGTATCTTCTAGACAGCGGTTGAGTGTTTCCCAAGGAATGAAGATGTTTAAACAAAGTTTATTTTAGAAACGACTGGGTGTGAATGTTTGTTACGCTTCATTTCCAAACAAACATAACATTCATTGTTTAAAATTAAGTTCTAAGTTATTTCTTTAAGTTAATTTAAGTATCAATTGTTTTAACCGATTCAGGAATAATCACGTTTCTTAATAATTTGTAAATGTGAATGGAATAGTTTAAGTTTCGTTCAGAATCGTTGGATAGAAGTCTAGATCCTTATAGTGCACGCCTTTAGAATACAATTGGCGTGCTTCTAGTTTCTAAAGTTCTGAACGATACTAAATCTATTTTATGGGGAATTGGTAAAATAGCTGTTAGGATAGTGTGCTTAGACCATTGTAAACTTCAAACGAAGTGATCTCAGTCGATAGTACTGATATATCACGAGTTCATATTTTTATTGTATGTAGTAAGTTTTGACAAACGTTATTTAAAACGAAATCTCTTAAAATTATGACCTATTAATATGTTATGTTAGTGAATCATCGTTTACAATTATGTATTATAATCATTATAAAATTAAATCAAAACAGCTTTATAGAAATATTATTCTGACATAATCACATTGTTAAAATCAAAATATTTTCTTTAAAATTAAATTAATTTAAATTAAATTCCAGTGTACAATAAAAATGTGATCTCGTATTATAGGGAATCGTAACGAAAATTTATGACTGATTGTTTATAATTAGTTTTAATAATCCATTTATTTGGTTACGCAAAGTAGTTTTAACTATTTAAGTTTGAATGATGTCATGTTCTTGGTGATAACAAAATCTTATTGCATTTATTGGATCCATCAGTTTCAGTCAATTGCCAAATGTAATAAAACTACCTTGAATAAACTAAATCACTACAAACATCATGCTTTTATTAAGTCTTGCCTACCTTACCTGTTCGTCAATAATACCGACTCTACACACACTTGCTCACACAGTAAACCGCTCTTGACTCCCTTTCAAAAAACTGTCCAAGATGGAGTAAAAGAGATAAATTATGACACTTCAACTCTTTTTGTGGCCCTTGAATGACATTGATAAGTTGGCTACATTCGAACATAAACTAACGCCTTTTCCTATGAGGGTAGGCAGGAATAACAGAACATCACCTGCTACGATCCTTACATACTCTTTAAGCCTCGTCCACGTTCATACATCTGATCATATAGAGTAAGATCCCAGAGCAATCAGACATAACTTATTTTCACACGGATGAAACCTGAAGTTTTCAGTAGCGTCTCGTGTGCCTTGAATACCCACGCGCTTTGTGAAACTTGCCGAGTGACACCTGGGCAGGTACCAGGTGAGAAAGGTAACTAAAAATAAGAATTATCTAACTTAAATTCACATGGCTTATTTTTATATAATATGTCATGTAGAATATTATTTTAAAGTAATATCATAAGTATCAGACACTTTTGATGGACCAGAGCTTCTGTCAGACGCTTTTAAGCTACCCAAAAAATAGATGAACTTTACTTATTTTTACATGTCTGATTTTTTAATATGTTATTGAAGTATTTATTTAAAACTTAAATTCAATCAGTCAGACAAATTAGAGTGACCTAACATCCCCTAAGACAAAAATTATTCAGCCTGAAGTATGAGGGCGAGAGCACTATGCATGCGCTTCAGAGTGAGTGAGACGTCCATAATAACTCGGTTCCCCTTCTTAAACTCACCATCTGTTTCAATCTACTGTGTATGTGCTGTTTTCGTGTAATATAACTTATAGTATACAGTATAGTTCGAGCCTGCGAGAGCACATGTTTTTGTTGTTTACATCAGGTTATTTGTGAGTGTTTTATTAAGTTGTTTGTAATAGTGATAATCATGGAAGAAGAGAAATTGAAATGTACATTTTGTAAAAAATCTCATGATAAACTTTGAAGAAATATTGAAAAAGTGCAAAAACATTTTAAAACCGCGAATAATCCATAACCTCAAATTCAAAGATGTAGTTTTACCGGATGACTTGTATGACAGTGGTTACCATCGAGAATGTTATAAAAATTTTACTGCTCTGCGAAAAAAATATTTTTCCGCCATACCAGAAAAACCAAAAAATGCTGAAAAAAAAATCATCAAGTATTGTTGAAAATTCATTAGTTACATCGACATCAAGCCAACCTTGTAATCTTAGTACTAACGATGATCTATGTACAGCGTCTACCTCAAGTCAACAAAATAATTCAACAGTTCCAGATTTAGATGTAGTGTCAAACTCAAGTCCAGCTAATTCAATGCCTGAACCAAGTGTTGAGCCAAATGTGAAGTCAAGTATTGACTTAGAATCAGTTGAACCGGTGTCATGTGATGGTGAAGAACCTTCTGAACGTGATGATAATTTCTCTTCTGAAAATATTTCTCTTAAAAGTAACGTGGATATAGACAGAAACCAGAAATGTATATACTGTAATCAACAGACTAAACGACATAAACTGAAAAGACTACCGGTATATCTAGCCGGTAAAACTACATCTTTGAATTTGAGGTTATGGATTATTCGCTGTTTTAAAATATTTTTGCACTTTTTCAATATTTCTTCGGAGAATAATATAAGTTTATCATGAGATTTTTTACAAAATGTACATTTCAATTTCTCTTCTTCCATGATTATCACTATTACAAACAACTTAATAAAACACTCACAAATAACCTGATGTAAACAACAAAAACATGTGCTCTCGCAGGCTCGAACTATACTGTATACTATAAGTTATATTACACGAAAACAGCACATACACAGTAGATTGAAACAGATGGTGAGTTTAAGAAGGGGAACCGAGTTATTATGGACGTCTCACTCACTCTGAAGCGCATGCATAGTGCTCTCGCCCTCATACTTCAGGCTGAATAATTTTTGTCTTAGGGGATGTTAGGTCACTCTAATTTGTCTGACTGATTGAATTTAAGTTTTAAATAAATACTTCAATAACATATTAAAAAATCAGACATGTAAAAATAAGTAAAGTTCATCTATTTTTTGGGTAGCTTAAAAGCGTCTGACAGAAGCTCTGGTCCATCAAAAGTGTCTGATACTTATGATATTACTTTAAAATAATATTCTACATGACATATATAAAAATCAGCCATGTGAATTTAAGTTAGATAATTCTTATTCTTAGTTACCTTTCTCACCTGGTACCTGCCCAGGTGTCACTCGGCAAGTTTCACAAAGCGCGTAGGTATTCAAGGCACACGAGACGCTACTGAAAACTTCAGGTTTCATCCGTGTGAAAATAAGTTATGTCTGATTGCTCTGGGATCTTGGACTAATACACGCACGCCGGTTGCGAGTAGTACGCACTAGACCATTAGAAAACTTGTCTTGGCTGTTGGTAAATATTGTGAAATTGTATTGTCTGTGTAATTGAACGCAGTTCTGCCTAAGGGCGAGTCCACACGGCGCGTTGCGTTGTGTTGCGTCGTCGCAACGCAAATTTTTTGACGCATAGTCGGCCACATAGGCGCTGCGCCATCGCAGCGTTACTACGAAGCTATCGTAACGTTCCGTCATCGCTGCGGTGACGCACAGTTGCGGTGAGCATTTTGTAAAAACATCGCAGTCAGTCTATAGAAAGCACGTATCGGAAAAGACGTCTGACATTGCTCCTATTACTACGTCAACGCCGAAATCGACGCAAAATCACAAGACGGTATTAGATTCCTTAAAAAATTCCTTAAGAAACAGTGATGGTGAGCTTGCGTGTGTCCCCTACCAACCAGGCTGTTGTAATGTTACCAAATTGAAAGAGTACTGCAATCTAGTAACAGGTCCTTCTCTGAATGCCTTTTTAATTTTGTCGTATAATAAAATCATGTATTGCTTGTTTGTAAATACAGATGGCGCTTGCTGACGCTAACCGACTAAATTGAAAATAGTTTGCAATATACTACAGCTTCAGTGATGAAGTGACTATTTTATTTTTGTTTCATTATACTCCATCAAATGAATGCTAAATGATACCAATAATCTATAATATAAAAATGAATCGCAAAATGTGTTGGTAAGCGCATAACTCAACAACGCCTGGACCAATTTGGCCAATTCTTTTTTTTAAATGTTCGTTGAAGTTCAAGGATGGTTTTTACGGCGAGAAAAAATTAAAAAATTGCCTGGATAAGTCTAAAAACAACACTAGGATACTTTTTTTTTGGTAGGATTAGGGTAGGAGTTGTGTAGGAGTAGGTTAAGAGTAGGGTAGGAGTAGTGTAGGAGTAGGGTAGGAGTATTTTAGGAGTAGGGTAGGAGTAGGGCAGGAGTAGTGTAGGAGTAGGTTAGGAGTAGTGCAGGAGTAGGGTAGGAGTAGGGTAGGAGTAGGGTAGGAGTAGTGTAGGAGTAGGGTAGGAATAGGGTAGGAGTAGTGTAGGAGTAGGGTAGGATAAGGGGTAGGACACCACGCGAACGAAGTAGCGCTGGGCAGCTAGTAAAATAAAAATTCAGTTTAGTAGTTTATTTATAATTGTATCAAATAAACTACCAACTACCTTTTTCAGATAAAATATGTTTTATGGAAATAAATCTTTACTACTGGCATAAATTTTAATGTAAATGACACTAAATGAACTAGTGACGATTATGTGACGTATAAAGATGCCAGCCAAAGAATTTGTGACAGAACAGTTCGAAAATTGGAAGCATTTATTTATGGCCGAACGACCTGATATCAGAACGTTCGGCCAACCTTTTTTTTTTTTTTTGGTGGGTGGGAAATCATCAAATGACCCCCCCCCCGCCCTGGGCGGAGCGGAAGGGAGTGTCAGACTCTTACTGACTAAAAACCACCCATGTTTCTTCATTGGCCCTTTATGTTCCAGGACCGCGCGTGAATCTCCATAACTAGGACCTTAGAGAAACTGTTACTGAATAAAGATTTAGTGACAGACAACCACTGCTTTACTTTTACTCGTAATGCCACCGGTTAAAAGTAAAATTAATTATAGTTCCTGGAACATCAGGACGTTCGGCCAACGTAATCTCCGTAACTGAGGACCTGAGAAAAACCGTTAATGAATAAAGATTTAGTGACGAGACTGAAACGAATTTTCATTGCTTTATTTTTTTTTGTGACAGCCCCTTTTTATAGTAAATTGAAAATTTTACATATAACCTCAAAACATTGGGATTATCGATTCCTCCACAAGGAAGAAGCCCAGAGAAACCGTTAATCAATAAAGATTTAGTGACGACATTGAAACGAACTTTTATTGTTTTTTTTTTGTGACGGCCCCTTTTTATTGTAAATTGATAATTTAACATATAACCTCTAAACATTGGGATTATCGATTCCTCCACAACGAAGAAGCCTACAAGACTCGTAAAACCCGTGATGTGTTATAGATTTTCTGTGCAATGGTGTCAGTATTTTTGTTGATTCAAAATTAATCTTTATAAATGCATTATGGCGGATGGCGGCTGAAATAGGGTGAGCATGTATTCCAACGAAACAAGAATTTATCGAGTACCTATTGGAGGTACCTATTTATCTACTGAATGAAGCAAAACACGTCGACATAGTTGAAATAAGGTGACGATGTGGGTATTGCAATAAAATAAATAGATACGCGGACGGAGGAATATGAGGAGTGCAGATAATTAGCATTTTATATTATATGCATTAGAAATAAATTGTTATAAAAAAAACATTACACACACCACCATGCGTTATGAATTTATGATGCGGCCTCGTCACATGAATAAAAATGATTGAAACTATCGATCGAATTTCGACCAATAGGCCACCACTAGTTTTACTTCATTCGGTTACGGCCGCTGTCTATAATATATCTCAATCCCAATCTTGATCCCGATCCTAAAATGTACAAATTATTATGTACCTAACTACATACCGCTTTTTTTTTTGGATGATTGATTACAAAGAAAGCATTTGTTTACATTTGTGTATGTACCTATTTATTCAAG
This sequence comes from Eurois occulta, assembly GCA_950022335.1. Classification (NCBI taxonomy): domain Eukaryota; kingdom Metazoa; phylum Arthropoda; class Insecta; order Lepidoptera; family Noctuidae; genus Eurois; species Eurois occulta. Next base: position 11,717,217 of record OX465477.1, on the reverse strand, counting down.
TATTCTTGTACTTAGTCAAATTCCCCAATCTCCAATGTCGCCAGTCACCTTTCCACTTTCGTTTGCTTTTAGCCAAAATAGACTCGAATAATATAACAAAAACTTCACAAGTGGACACTGGTATGCATCAGCTCAACGTTGCTTGTACCTATATAATTTAATATTACGACGTGTTTTGCTTCATTGCTTAGGTAATTAAGTACTCGATAAATACTTGTTTCGTTGGAATCCATGGTCACCCTATTTGAGTCGCCATCCGCCTTAGTGCATTTTTATAGATTAATTTTGAATTAACAAAAATAAAACCTATAACACATCAGGAGTTTTACGAGTCTTCTAGGCTTCTTCGTTGTGAAGGAATCGATAATCCCAATGTTTAGAGGTTATATGTTAAATTTTGAATTTACTATAAAAAGAACCCGTCACAAAAAAATAAAACAATAAAAGTAGGTATGTTTCAATGTCGTCACTAAATCTTTATTGATTAACGGTTTCTCTGGGCTTCTTCCTTGTGGAGGAATCGATAATCCCAATGTTTTGAGGTTATATGTTAAATTTTCAATCTATACTAATATTATAAAGCTGAAGAGTTTGTTTGTTTGTTTGTTTGAACGCGCTAATCTCAGGAACTGCTGTCCCGATTTCAACAATTCTTTCAGTGTTAGATAGCCCATTTATCGAGGAAGGCTATAGGCTATATATCATCACGCTACGGCCAATAGGAGCGGAGCACTAATGAAGAATGTTTCAAAATCGGGAGATATTTTTTCCTATTGAGAGCTTCCGCTGCGTGCGCTGCGTAAACGGTTAAAGTTTCGCAAAAATCATGTATTACAGAATTATTCCTCTTTAAAAGTTCTAAAAAAAAGTCCGCGACAGCATATGTCTATATTTTAAGGTTAGCTCACTATAACCTTTTTTATGCTAACCAAATTTGTTCTAAAATAATGCATTATTTACGGAGGTGTTTTTATAAACATGATATTAATCCTTATCCAAATAAATACGTTACTCATCACAAGTATTTCATTTAAAACAAAATTGCCCTTTACATCTTTCGATTTAAGTGAATATCTTAGGAGCTGTCGCAGTTTTAAAATAAAATCACAGCAAAATAATGATCGGGTACTGCGCGCACAATGTGCAAAGCCGGGCAGTCATGTTAGCCCAAAGTAACTATTCCACGCGGACGAAGTCGCGGGCGGAAGCTAGTTTACTATAAAAAGGAGCCGTCACAAAAAAAAGAAACAATAAAAATTCGTTTCAGTCTCGTCACTAAATCTTTATTCATTAACGGTTTCTCTCAGGTCCTCAGTTACGGAGATTACGTTGGCCGAACGTCCTGATGTTCCAGGAACTAAAATTAATTTTACTTTTAACCGGTGGCATTACGAGTAAAAGTAAAGCAGTGGTTGTCTGTCACTAAATCGTCACAAAATCTTTATTCAGTAACGGTTTCTCTAAGGTCCTCAGTTATGGAGATTCAGGTTGGCCGAACGTTCTGATATCAGGTCGTTAGGCCATTAATAAATGCTTCCAACTTTCGAACTGTTCTGTCACAAATTCTTTGGCTGGCATCTTTATGCGTAACATAATCGTCACCAAAAACTGGAGTAGCAGCCAGCTCCCTATCTCGAATTCTCGACTGGCCGAACGTTCTGATATACATCTCTATACCTATATATAAAAGTACTCAGTGAATGACACTAAAACTAAAATGGCGGATACATCAAGTTATGGTGAACAGAGACATCTGTGATTCTGAAGTGGAACTGTGTCTTAGTTTGTTGCATGGATGTAAGATGTCGTTAGTTGTATTATATCTGTAGTTTTCGATATTTTTATGGTAGGTGCGCTTAAAGCGTCGCGCGTCGGCGCGCTTGCCCCGCCTGACCTCATATCAGGAAAGTTGTAAGTTTGTAGTTGCAGATGGCGCCACCAATCGCTTTCCTTCTGAACCCGTTGAGTTATGCCTCTATACCTATATATAAAAGTACTCTGTGCTATCAATGCACAAACAACTGAGTGCTACCGTTCCGGCTTCGCCGTGGCAATGAGTACACCCCCGCCCGCTTCGTCTCGAGGGCTGCATTCAGTCGTGTGCGTTGCGTCGACGCAGCGCACAGTGTGTACATTATGATTATTCGTATGTAAAACGTCGCAACGCGCCGTGTGAACCGGCTAAATGATTTAGTGACTAGCTGTTGCCTGCGATATTCGTTCGCGTGAAATTACGAGTATTCAAAAAAATATTACTTCACTTTGAATCAGATGTTGTTACCAATTTCAAGGGTTTAGATTTTTTTGCACGGAATCCTAATTATTTTTCTAAAATAAAAGTAGCCTATGTGAGATCTTATAACATCAGCTATCTACCAGTCAAAATCAGTTCAGCCGTTTTGGAGATTATCCGAAACTATGAGGATTAGAACTCTTTCCTTTAGTTTGCCGTATATCATTACTTTTCAGAGTTTGATTGTATATACATAGGAACACTTGTTTAGCCTCGGTTCCACTTGGCTGTACCGACTCTCGCACTCGCCCTGTCTCGGCGAGAGTACAGCCACCATTAGGATAGGTCTTACCTACTGAATTTTCAATGATGAAACGATTCAGTTGAAATTTGGCTTGGCACTAATATGTAGTTCTGATTACAACCGGGGTACGACGTGGATCTAAAAACTCTAAAATAAACTCCTAAATTAATGTAGGTAGGTACGTTACTTTTGAGCTGGCGCCAAACCTACGCATCTTTTTAATCTGGTGTGATTACGAGTCGGCAATGATATTTATGATATTTACGTGTATAGCTTTAATTCTTGAGTGTTCTTTTATCTCTGGAGGGTTGGAGTCCCATATCCTCGCGGTGGCAGACCGATCTGGGGATGACTTTAGAGAAGAGTCATATATTCGTTGCTATTCGTTAGGTCGATCCGATGGAGTAGGTGATTTGAGTACTGCATTTGATTGATGTGATTTTGAGGTTTCTCTTCTTTGCTCCAAAAATAAGTTGACGTTTGTTTTGTTTATCTTATGTTTGTAAATCCAGTAGACAAGTTCCTTTTTCGATTTATAAGGATGTATCCACCTAATGACTCTCATCGCATCGGATTGGAACGGATTTTACAATCTTTAAACGATATTAAATCGTATACACAGTATTTTAAGTCTATATTACTACGCCATACGTGTACGTGTATACGTGTACGTACGAGCCATACGGAAGACGCCCGCGGTCAAGCTGCTCTAGCTTGACCGCGGGCGTCTTCCGTGACACGCGATCGTAGGCGAAAGTAAGCGGTGACGCGCGATCGGCTCCGTTGGCCTGTCGTCGTATCCTTTCGGCTATAGTCGGATGCGCCAACCTTACACCGTTTTTCCCATAAATCATTATCCATTTTTTTCTTTTCCTCTTCTGTGTTTTATGATTATTTTATTCTTCTAATTGTAATGTAAAAAATGAAAAAAATCCACCACTTTTAATAAAAAAATACGAGTATTTAAAAAAACATTGAATTGAATTAAATAAGAAATAGTAATTGTAAGATCACATGGTTAAATTTGATTAAAATAAGGCTAATAATAATAAATTACGTGTACTTAAGATATAGTATTAAATAATTAAAAAAAGGTACTTGATTTAGTAAGAAATTTTATCCGAGAAGCTTCTGGGAATAAAATGACTTTTACAAATGAACGACATTAAATAGTTATAACAAGGCGTTTACAGATTGTTATTTTTAAAATAATTCTAAAATATACATATTACTAGCTGTGTCCGCGGCTTCGCTGACGTGAGCGCGTATTCTTTTCGCATTATCAGCGATCAATTACATGGGAAGGCGATGTCGTAGTAGCAATCTTTTCATCAATGTTTTGTTAAGACGTTGTCACATTAAACTATCGTCCGTAAACCAACTTCACAGACAATCAATTTTTTTTTAGGGTTCCGTACCCAAAGGGTAAAACGGGGCCCTATTACTAAGACTCCGCTGTCTGTCCGTCTGTAACCAGGCTGTATCTCATGAACCGTGAAAGTTAGACAGTTGAAATTTTCACAGATGATGTATTTCTGTTGTCGATCAAATACTAAAAAACAGAATAAAAAAATATTTAAGTGGGGCTCCCATACAACAGACATGATTTTTTTGCCGTTTTTATAGATAATAGTAAGGAACCCTTAGTGCGCGAGTCCGACTAGCACTTGGCCGGTTTTTTTTAATCGATAAATGTAGGTCAACAAATACAAAGGATAGTTATAAAAAGAATCTGGTTTAGGTCCGATGTGATGCAGACTATTTGACATTTGTTGAGAACAAATGATTCTACCAATAGTTCTATCAACAGTCAAAAGAAGAGAAGACGAGTGTTACTTAACGTTGTAGAGTTTTGTCAACTGAGACTGATTGTCATGCTTACAAAGTTACAACTATAGAAATATTTCTACAATCGGTAATTTTGTCGATTCTTCCGTCGACGAAATCCGTTTTCACGGTGGTCATGGTACGCGTGCTGGGTTCGATTCCCAGGTCGTGCAAAGTGATGTTGGGTTTTTCCATCAGGAATTTCTCAGTAGCAGCCACGGAGTCTGGATTAGTGCCCGAGTGATGGCAATAGGGTCTCACCCCCTATTACATGGGACTTTTTTTTGGAAAAATATTAAAAGGACCCACACACGACCTCAATCTTGCCCTGAAGACAGATTCTGAGATAAGGTCGACGATGCAACGAGCTAACCCAAAACATTTATGCAAAAAAAACAATAGACACCCAAAAATACCCTAAAAAGTGGAAAATTACTTTGTGGCACGTGGGCCTTTAATTTGACCTGTATGAGAACTAGGGCTTTGCTGGCTAAAATTCAGATTCTTGACTAGAACAGGCAATCCGACTCCACTAACCTTGTAGCTTCACCCTTGTCCTGGCTTGGATCAAGCTCGCTGATGCAGCCGCGTGGTTGGATGTGACGTCACTATGGGCTTCTAGAAAGTCTTACGGGATACGAATAGTAGGCACACACACATTAATGTCTAGGATTGTTTTGATTCGATCACAATAGTAGACGAAAAGTCAGGTTATACAATGTGGTAATCGGCACATCGGTGTGCACGGTAACAACAACGATCCTCACCCCTTTTGGTAGTCGAACGTCGACTCAATGCAGCACCAAGATGGCTGCTCATCGCCGTCACTTCACCAGAAGTGAGTCTGAAAGGAGAAAATTAATGGACATTAAAACTAACTTAAACTAGACAAGGATCGAACGAACTTTACTTTCGAAAGTCGGTGACTTTGTTTGTTTCATTGACTTTCGACCACCGACTTCCATACAATGTACCGAAGAGGCAAAAGAAGCATTAAGTCCTACCCATCACTGAGTGAACCTTTCGCATTGATGACAGACGCCTTAAACACATAAATGCTGGTGCCGTTATACAACAAAAGATCAACGGCAGGTGGACACCACTGGGATTTTTCTCAAAGAAGTTCAGTGACGCATAACAAAAATACAGCTCGTACGACCGTGTGCCATATTACCATGTGAATTATTAGATATTGCCATGTGAATTTACATGGCAATATGTCACTTCCGCCGAGTGTTTGAAGGACGAGAGTTAATTGTTTACACGGACCACAAACCACTGTGTAATGCAATAACTTCAAACAGCAAGTCTGAGACGCACCGCCGAACAAGATACCTAGAATATATCAGACAGTTCACGTTAAATATACAACACGTCACCGGCCAGGACAACAAAGTCGCAGATGCACTAACACGAGTCGAAACAATAACATGCTCGACACCACTGAATTACACCGAGTTAGCAAGAAAACAAGACCAAGACGAAGAATTTAAAACGCTAACAAACAAAGGAAAGTACCATTTCAAGAAGATCGCCATTCCCAACTCAACCGCCAAACCTGTTACCTGCGAGATGTCATCAAGCACTGCTCGTCCATATCTGCCACCAGATTTTCGAAAAGCAGCATTCCAAGCGATTCACCACCTTAGTCACCCGGGCATAAGGGCGACAAGGACACTGCCCGCTACTGGTGGCCCTCCATGAATAGAGACGTAAATGAGTGGACTCGAACACGGGACGCTTGCCAGCGTTCTAAGGTGCAACAACACACGAAGACACCTATTGCGAGTTTCCAACAAGCAAACAGACTCGAGCATGTGCATATGGATATTGTTGGCCCGTTACGTATTTCTGACGGCTATCGATATCTATTGACCATGATAGATAGGGCTACCAAATGGCCTGAAGCCCATCCATTGGAAGACATAACCGCAGAAAAGGTTGCTAATGCGTTCTATGAGGGTCGGATCGTGAGATTCGGTTGCCCAGTAACCATCACCACCGACCAAGGGAGGCAATTTGAGTCTGACCTATTTAATAAATTGTTGCAACGCATGGGAATTCAACGCACCCGCACCACTGCCTACCACCGGCGGGCGATTACCCGGAGAATTCTATGAAGAATCGACAAGACATCGTGATACGATTTCAAACTTCATGAATAAGTTGAATGGAGCTTTAAAGAAGGCCCAAGCGCAACGGAAATCTAACCAATCCCGAGCGAAATTTATTCACGATGACGTACATAAATGTTCGCATGTTTACCTACGCGATGACGCATCAAGCAAACCTCTGACGCCACTACACTGGCCCGTATGAAGTGATCAGTCGTAAGGACGAGTATTTTACTATCCAGTTACGCAATAGATGCACCAACATCACTGTTGACAGACTAAAGCCGGCTTTCCAGATCAACACAGACTCAGAAGCACCCGTCACAGATACGTGCGCATACGTCACAAGAGCAGGGAAGACATCGAAACCCTGTGTACGTTTCACAAGCGGGGGAATGATTTAGCAGCTCATTGAATACCTACTTACATATACCGACATTACCAAATTATGTTAGTTCCTAAGTTTACTAATGTACCCTATTTATTTTGATTTTTCTACAGAACCAGTCGGTTCTGTATTTAAGCAGCGCTTCCTAATAAACGGCACAGATCATTAGTCGCCTTCTTATTTATAACACGCAAACCCTAAGGTATATTAATTTGTAGAGGATGTTAGGAATATACTACGACATCTCGTTCACATGTAATGTTCCCTGATAATGCGAAAAGAATACGCGCTCACATGAGCGAAGCCACAGGCACAGCTAGTCTAATATAACGCTGGTTTGTTAATCAGTCTCACTACTAGATGGCGCTAGTGTGCACAACAGTCAGAATAACATAATAAGTCCTGATACTAAACTACGTAGTCGCAAACACTAACAACTTGCTTAGAGAATAAATAGCGTAGTCAAATATTTTATAAACGGTTTATTTCCAACGCATATATCATACAAAGCCACAAAGGTGAATTTATGTCATCGTTACGTTGCTGAGAGTTATTTTCGCCTGTTGCAATGTCCACAAGTATCATTATGCTTGTAGCTCGTGCAAGGGTTTAGTGAGGGTGTGGGAGGCGCCACCCCCACTGTGCAGAATGCACGGGGCCCCAATCTCGGTGGGTGGTAGCTATTTCAGTATAGGTTCTACGTAACGCTCTGTTAATACATTTAAGCTTGCATAAACATTTTCTGAATACCTCCTCAATTACCTGAGCGATGCAACTACCTATATTATTATATTTAAGAAATAATAACATTATGTGAGGGTAATCTTAATAACTTTTTACTACTTACCTATCTTCTATTCATATGATGTTGAAACATGATTGTTGAAGTAAACTCCTTGTTATTAGTCCGTATTTATCATGTATTTATCTAAACATTTAATCTATATAAATAAATAAAATTGCAGTGTCTGTTTGTAATTTCAAAATAACAGCTTTTTACTGAATGCATATTGAAAGTATTAGTTTGTAGTTTTATATTAGTATTGTCGTATCGTCATATGTCACTCTGTCTGTTTGTTCCAGCTAATCTCCGAAACGGCTGAACCGATTTGATGGGACTTTTACTGGCAGATAGCTGATGCTATAAGGAAAACTACTTTTATTTTAGAAAAAGACGTACGGTTTCGTGCAAAAAAATTAAAACCCTTGAATTGTTGTTGTTAATAAAATCCGATTCAAATAGGGAATCAATATTTTATAATAATAATTTCACGCGGACGAAGGTCGCGGGGCACAGCTAGTTTAGTAAAAACAGTATATTTGATGTATCAGGTAATACAAATTTACACTATAATCCAATGGAAGAGGGATCCATTTCGGTAATCCAAATTACTTCTGATCACAGCGTAGCCTACTGTAGGTTGTGATTGTGACGGCTCGTAGCCGCGTAGCGGCGTAGCAACGTAGCCGCGTAGGCTCGTAGCAGTCGTAGAACTAGATAACTGCGAAAGGGCCTTTGATTTTAGACGTGTGGTCAATCAACCATACATTGTGTTTGTAATTGGGTAGAAGGAGGGGGAGGGGGTGTCTTTGGTGGCAAATGTTACAAACAGCGAATGTTACATATAATACACTGGAATTTATCAAACAAACGGTTTTCCTAGGAATCAAGCGAGACGAGAAATTACAGTGGGGACCTAAAGGTATTTCCTAAAGCTCCGCCGCATGTGCTGTTAGAATGATAAGACAATAAACAGATGTAAAAACAGCGCATTTGGTTTACTTTAAATAGCTTCTTTCACAGTATTATGTCTTGATTTTACTGTAGGGTCGGGCAGCTGACATTGAATCAATTTTAATTTTACAAAAGAGTTGTTTTTACGTAATTTCAATCTACGTACTTTCGGGATCATCAGCCAAGTACCAGCTGCAAGCGTTGGAAGCGACGTGCCAAGAGGCTCATTGACAACGACTCCTTTGTCAAAGTCAAGCTACAAAGCCTTGAACATCGCCGCAAAGTTACGGCGAAGCGTCACGTGATTCACATATCACCAACCCTAGAGGGGTTGAAGTTCCACAAACCCGAACCCCCGAACAAAGCGCTATGCTTCCACGAACTGTGGAACTGTGGAATTCACTGCCAGCTTCTCTGTTTCCCGATCATTATTATTATTTAGATCTCACGTAAGTTCGAGTGAATCGGTTTTTTTTAGTAAAGCGTACCCCACTGTAGGCCGGCTCACCGTTTCACATCAGGCGACTTGCGGCCAAACGCAAGCCTATTTAGTATTATAATAAAAAATATCGCCGCGAATATAAAAAGATTACTATTTCAATTCAATTCAAAACATTTATTTCAGACTAATTTGGTTCATAGAATGTTAGTAGTATAACAAGATGACTTATAACACAACAAATAAGAGGAAAAGGCGCCAGTCAGCCTATAAATACTAATAATAGTACTAATGATAGTACTAATTATATTAGAAGGGGCTTTTAATAACGGTTTTACTTTGACTTTGGAGCTGTTTATCGAACCAATAAGAGTCGCAAAGCTAGAAGTGCAGCTGATACCGCTGTCAGCGCCCGATGTCGTCTACCATGTAGTGGGTTTGGACCTCTGTTAAAGTCGACTGCAGCGCATAATCTAATTTGTATAAAAAAGCGCGATGTTGGTCGCCTGTAATGTGCTATGGTTCGTATTTTGTATTTTAAATAAGTACAAAATGTACGAAAGTGGTGTAAAAGATTATTTATTTTTACAACGCGGTGCGGCCGGCCAGGTCGGCGTTAGATTTAAAGCCACTCTGATCGTATCCCGCATGGGATAACCAACGTACTGTGACCGCGTCGACTGTGTCAATGATTAAGAAGTGACGCGACTATTCGCGCTAATTTGAACATCTCCATGTAAATTCTTGCACTGTAACGGTGCGAGTGATTTTCGTTCCACAACCCGCGCGGTATTCGCTTCAGTTTAGCCAGTGCACTACTAGTAAGCACATCTGAGATGCGACGGGCTTCCGAGCCGACGGTTTCCAGCAAGTACCAAAATTAAATGAACTGTTACGAATGCGCGTTGTAAAAGGCGTTGCGAGGGGGGCAGGGGTCACACATTTTGAATTATTATTATTTTTGCAGTTAAAAGATAATTTTATTCATTTCATTAAGTTGTATATAAACTCAACATATACTTTTAATTTAAAAGTAAATAAATATATAATATTATTCGCTTTTATTAATCTCTTAGGGTTTTCAAACCTGTGAATTCTGCTGCGGCCAAAGGTGGTGGCGATAGCGGAGTAATAGGCTTCGGCCAGAAATTAACCTGAGGCCTCACACTAGTTATTTATTTTGTTAAATCTGGAAGTGTCACCGCAAAGTACGACTGGTTGTCAGACTTTCGGAATTTTGACTTCCCTTAACGACCGACAAGATCTATGAATGACAGCAGTCGGGTCTGCGCCTGGGACACGGAATGATCTCAGAGTCACACACACACATATAAGTCATCACCGGCTAGCCTTTTCCCAACTATGTTGGGGTCGGCTTCCAGACTAATCGGATGCAGCAGAATACCAGTATTTTACATGGCGCGACTGCCTATCTGTCCTTCACAACCCAGTTAGTACTGGGTAATACGATACCCCGTGGTAAGACTGGTTGTCAGATTTTCGGACCACTGACTACCTGTAACGACTGTCAAAGATCTATAATTGAAAGCCGGGACCAACGGCTTAACGTGCTTTGCGAGGCACGGAGGAAAGTAACCCAACCACAGCAAGTGCGGCTTAACCTGAACTTGGAACCGGGCGACTGTTAATAGTTGGACATGAGCTCTTTGATATATAGGTGACGATCTATAAATCGAACAGATACAGACCGACCTCGGCAAGCGCTGCTTAACCTTGAAGATCGCCCAGTGCGGCTGTTCATATTTCGCAATATTATGATTTCTTATGATGACGAATCGCGTCTTCTTATAAGGAAAAAATTTGGTGACCAATCGGCTCAGTCACGAGTCGGGCATAACTCATGTAAACAATTCAACATGTTACAAGAAAAAGAAAAATACTTTCATTCATCATTTGCCACAATATAATTGTACTAAGACTAAGGCTGAACGAAGGTGAGTAGCGGCCATCGTACCTTTATCTAGCCTTGGTTCAGATGATTGATTAGAGTATCTAGGCCAATAAAATTCTTACACCAGATTAACACCTACTTATCTAAAAAGTAGCCAGTGCCTATCTCTTATCACAGTATTTACCTACGTCCATTACTCCATTATCAAAGTGATTATAGATAGTATTAATTATAAAATAAACACTAATCTTATGATGAACTCTTCATGAAACATTAAATTCTTTCAAAACAACAATAACACGAGTAATCCCCGAAGGATTAGGTAGATTTCGCAAGAGGGAGCGAACTAAGAATTGTTTGAAACTATCCAATAAATATTATGTTGCTGGAAAAAACGCTAATCACGTATTAAAAAATATAATCTTACTACTATTATAAATGCGAAAGTTGGATGTTTGTCACTCAATCACGCCAGAACGAATCTGGATTAAGAGTACTATTATACTAATAAATGACTAATAACTTAGGGGGATGAGCAATAGTGCATTATGTCCATATTCTTCAACTGTTTGACAACTGACAACTGTCATAACATGTATTCGAATAGAACGGCTATTTTAGGCCATTTTCACAGGAATAAGTAGCCTATCGGTTCAGCGACCACCCTGTAAACCAGGGTGCGCAAGTTCGAGTCGCAGCCAAACTCAAACTCAAACTCAAACTCAAAGCATTTATTTCAATTAGACCATTACAGGCACTTTTGAAAGTCAAAAACAAAAAAGCTAAGCTACAGTCACATTCACAAGGCATAATAACTTGCGAAAGTACTGTAGTTGCACATTCCAAATCGTAGATCTCTATGGAGAAGAATGGGCAAGAAACTCCATGGACACTCTTTTTAATCAAAATATTGTTACAAAATCTTGGTTACATCATTCATGTTGAGATTATACATATAAGTATGTGAGAACGATGTACAAAGACGTGCACATTAAGAGCGTCCAGAGTAAAAGATTAAACTAACAATTTAAAAATAAAGTAATTAAAATAAACCGTGACAGCTAAGAGATGACCAGTCCCAACTGACAGCGCCCGTTCACGAACATGACGCATGGATCAGCGCCATTCAACTCAACCACATTGAAGGGAACTAAATGACCCGACACACCCGCCACCATCAGCGAGACATTTGTGTGAGCATGACATTCTCTCAGCCACCAGGGCACATTCAAGTCAATGAAGATAACTAAATGTAAATGGTAGCTTTACCGTACATAGTACTCACACATGTGCTATGCGATTATATAATACTAAGAGATTGAATCTATACAATTCAAATATATTTTTACAATCTTCTGCAGCTTCCACAATAACTTCACATGGTAATCAATTAGTTTGCCCCTATGGTTGTGGAGCAGGACCAGCATTGAGCCAAGCATTTTTATCATCAATGTAATCCCCCAACTTATAATATGCTTGCCTACATAGTGTGCGTTTTATACAAGATTTAAATTTCGTCTCATTCAGTTGTAGAATGTGGGGAGGTATTTTATTGTAACATTTTAAACAGTACCCCATGAAAGATGAGTCTACTTTAGCTAGCCTGAAACCTGGTTGAGTTAGTTGGTCCCTATTTCTAGTATGATAGTGGTGTCGGTCACCTCTTTTACTAAATAAATGCAAATTTTTCCTAACGTACATGATGTTTTCATAGATGTATTGACAAGGTACTGTCATGATGTTAATTTCCTTAAACAGTTCTCTTAGAGAATCGCGTCTACGTAGATCATATAAGGCTCTGATAGCTCTTTTCTGCAGAATAAATATAGACTCAATGTCTGCAGCCCGTCCCCATAGTAAAATACCGTATGACATAATACTATGAAAATAACTAAAATAGACTAGCCTCGCGGTATCTACATCAGTAAATTGACGGATTTTTCTAACAGCATATGCTGCTGAACTCAGCCGTCCTGCAAGAGAAGTTATATGCGGACCCCATTGAAGCCTTGAATCGAGCGTGATCCCCAAGAAAACAGTTTTTTCGACGAATTCTAGCTTCTCTTGATTTAATACTATGTCACTATCACTACTTTTGACATTCGGTAGAGCAAATCTTATACACTTCGTTTTTTTCCCATTTAATACCAAATTATTCGCGGTGAACCAATTATGGACCAGCAATAGGGCGTTATTTACGTCGTCAAGATTTGTGGCACGTCTGTTTGTCTTAAATATTAAAGAGGTATCGTCAGCAAACAACACCATTTGTGGTTGGTTTTTAAATAAATGGGGTAGATCATTTATATAGACTAAAAAGAGGAAAGGACCTAATATCGAACCTTGCGGTACACCCATACTTACTTTTAAACCCATTGAATTGACACCATTTATTTGTACTTGCTGATGTCTATCGTTTAAATACGATTTAACTAAACTGAGCGCAAGTTTCCCTAAACCGTAATGTTCAAGTTTCAAGAGTAGGGTTTCGTGGTTTACGCAATCAAATGCTTTCGAGAGGTCACAGAAGATTCCTATGGCATCTTGTGCCTCTTCCCACGCCATAAATATGTGTTTTAATAAGGTGACACCGGCGTCAGTCGTGCAACGTCCTTTGGTGAAACCATATTGTTTCTCATGTAAGATTTTATTGGTGTTAAAGTGTGTGAGCATTTGATTAAGCATTACCTTTTCAAACACCTTGCTGAAAACCGGCAACACGGATACAGGTCTATAGTTATTGGTGTCTTTACTGTCCCCGGATTTGAAAAGTGGTATTACCTTGCTGTATTTCATAAGGTCCGGGAAGACTCCTTGGTCCACACATAAATTAAATATTAAGGCTAAAAACGGTGCTATAGTCTCAATAATAGCTTGACAAACTTTAATGGACATTCCCCAAAGATCTTCAGTTAATTTGATTTTGATTTCCTTAAAAGCTTTAATGACTGTGATGGGGTTTATATGCTTAAATTGAAACTCAACCGGACAGGCTGAAACGTTCGCTCTCAACAAATCAATAGAAACCAAGGGTGAGGAATTTAAGGTTTCAGTAGTTTTAAGTGGGATACTAGTGAAGAAATCTACAAATTCTTGAGCAACTTCGTTTTCAGAGCTTATAAGACCACGTGAAGTATCTAGTGTGATATCATTATTATATTTTTTATGTCTATTAGTTTCACTATTGATAATTTTCCAAACCGTCTTTATTTTATTATCGGCGGATTTAATCTTGTTGCTAATGAATAAGGCTTTAGCTACCTTACAAGTGTTTTTAAAAATTTTAGAGTAAGTTGCAACATATTTATTAAAAGTTTCTGAGTTGATGTAAGGCTTAAGGCCATACAGTTCAAACAATCGCTCCCTACTTTTCCTAATACCCTTAGTTGCCCAGTCACTGAACATAAACTTTGGGCAAATAGATTTAGTTTTCATTTTTAATGTATTATTAAACTCGGTGTAAACTACCGAAAAGAATTCCTCATAAAAGTGATTTACATTTTCAATAATATGGTCCGGAATACCTAAATTACTAATTAAGTTATTATTAAATTTATTTAAATTACTGGGTGTCATTTGTCTGGACTTTATCTGAATTTTTTGTAACGGTGTGTAGGACTCGAAAACAACGGTTTGACCGCTATGATCAGAAGGAAGGTAATTTACAATTGATTTATCCAAGTAGTCGCAGCAACAAAAAACATTATCAATACATGTTGCAGTATTTGTAGTAATTCGGGTTGGTTCCGAAAACACGTTTAACAAATTAAATGATTTAAAAAGATGTAATAATCTACTGCTATTTGAATTTTGATCTAAAATATTAACATTAAAGTCACCACAGATTACCAGTGATTTATTACCAGTTGCAAGCTTTGCTAAAGTATCTTCCATTACCGATTCAAAAATAGAGTAGTTTTGATAATTTGGGGGTCTGTAAACGCACACTATAACATGCCTATCCAGCTCAACACAAGACAGCTCAATATTATGTTCAACCGATAGATCAACAATATCACTACGAGTCTTAAATTTAATACAATTTTTAACTAAGATTAATGAACCCCCACGAATCTTAGCTTTCCGGTTAAAGCAACTGCCCACACTGTAATTTGCGTAATTAATTAGCATTTCATAATCTTTTAACCAATGCTCAGTGAAACAAACAATTTCAAACTTTGTTTTTTCTAAAAACAATTCAATTTCTAGTTGCTTTGAAGAGAAACCTTGAATGTTTTGATGAAATAATTGCATGGAATTCTGCTTAGCCCCTTTTTTACATTTAGCTATTTGAGAGCAAGAAGATACAAGTATATTGTTGTTGATCGGTGTAACATCAATGTTACCGGTACCCTCTGTTGTCTTACTAACTAGTTTAAATGAGTATCCGGAGTGAGCCCCAAGACTCCTATGCCATCACAAGGCAATGAGATCCTACTACTAGTGGACCCCACTCCAGGATCTCCTAAAGTTACACAATTGAAAAAAGAATTATTAGTCCGTTTATTCATTTATAAACATATTCTTTACATTTTCAAATATTTAAATATAAAACAATATAAAAAAACATTTAAAAATACAAAAAATAGGAGTCCGCCGGTGTCGGGAGCAGGGTCCAAGCTACCGGTGGTTAGGGCTCCAGAGACAGGAACCTCCTCACAATGCGAGCCGTATCGAGGAGTACTGCCTTCTGAATCAGGCCCTTGATCCAACCGCCTAAGGAGAGCCTCGATAGATGGTCATCGAGGCTCTTGGCCATAAGGCCATTGGCCGTCACGACAATCGGCACAATGATAGCCGAGTTCACATTCCACATGTCGACAACCTCGTGTGCCAAGTCGAGATATTTTATTTGTTTCTCTTTCTCAGCTTTCACGAGGTTCTCGTCATGCGGGATGGTAACATCGACTATCATTACGCGGCGCGCTGATCGGTCTATCACCACTATGTCAGGCTTATTGGCGACAATAGTCCTGTCAGTAATGATAGACTGATCCCAGTACAGCGTGACATGGTCTTTCTCGAGAACTGGGTCGGGCACATACTTGTAGTACGGTACCTCAGATTCCACAAGTTTATATTTCAAGGCAAGTTGCTGGTGAATAATCCTGGCTACTTGGTTGTGCCTGTGCAAGTACTCGCCGTTAGCTAGACGAGAACAACCAGAAATAATATGTCTGATGGACTCACCCGGACGGTGGCATGCCCGACACACGTCAACCGTCCCGTCCTTCATAATATGTTTCCGGTAGTTGTTCGTTAACATAACTTCATCCATAATCGCACAGACAAAACCCTCAGTTTCCCCAAAGAGGTCACCGAAACGTAGCCAGGACACGGACGCTGGGAAATCTACATCCGGCCCGTGAAGAGCCCGGTAGAAGCGCCCGTGAAGCTCCTTGCCTTGCCATACTTCCTTGCGGTCATCATTAGTAAGTACCACAGGTTTGCGCCAGTTCTCTTTAGCCATGGACAGCGGGGTGAGTCCCTTGTCCACTGCGACCACATCTCGGTGTATACCCACTTCGGCTTTTAAAAAATATTCTCTGAGACTGCACACCTCGCGGTTGTGGAGGGTCTTGGCGTTTAAAAAGCCACGACCCCCACACTTCCGCGAGATGTACAGCCTCATCACCGATGATCGTGGGTGATGCATCCGGTTTGCGGTCAGCAGTGCACGAACTCTCCTATCCAGGGCATCGAGTTCGGTCTGAGTCCATTTGAGTATGCCGAAAGAGTACATTAAAACCGGCATGACCCAACCGTTGAAAGCACGCACCTTGTTTCCGCCTGAAAGAAGGCTATTTAATACCTTCTTCAGGCGTCCAAAGAAGCGCTCCCTCAACGATTGCTTCATGTCAGTTACGTTAATGCCTAACGCTTCCGACATACCCAAATACTTATAACTTTCGGATGAGGAGAGGGATCTGAGGTGTATGGAATCCGAGAGCTGAATTCCCTCGGATTCCATAATCTCCCCTCGCTTTACATACATGACTGCACATTTGTCCACACCAAATTCCATCCTGATGGCGCTACTAAAAGTTTCAGTTACTTTCAGTAGCTCCATCAGTTGCAATTTGTTGGGGGCAAAGAGTTTCAGATCATCCATGTAAAGAAGGTGAGATATGACCTGACCACCTCTCCTCAACCGGTAGCCTAGACCTGAATCCTTCAACAATGTGCTTAGAGGATTCAGGGCTAGACAGAACCAAAGTGGACTCAGACTGTCGCCCTGGAATATTCCCCGTTTAATCCATACAGGCTCATCGTTCCCCTGGATCTGTCGACATCCTGGATATCGAAGGACCGTCCTCCATTGCCCCATACATGACTCAAGGAAGGCGCGTAGAGTTGCATCTATCTTGTACAACTCTAGCACCCTCATGAGCCATGTATGTGGCACCGAGTCGTAGGCCTTCTTATAATCTATCCAACATGTCGAAAGATCCTTACGGGATCGACGAACCTGTTGGCTAATGGCCATGTCGATGAGGAGCAGCTCCTTAGTACCGCGGGACCCGTTCTTACTAATAGTCGCAGTGTTAATAATCGAAGTAAACATTGACATACTACTTATGTCTGAGTGAATATTATATACTAATAGCCTAGCTATTTTGTGTCTACAACTGATAGGTAGATACACTTTACCCCGTGTCGACTTAAGTTTACCAACAAAACTGTTGATATCTAGATATATAAGCCTGTCACTATAGTGACCTACTAGAAAATGAATATGCTTATTCAGCATGTGAATATAATTGTTTTTCCTGCTTGACAACTTTTCAAAATATGGGAAAGCACACAATATTATTTTACGACAATTCAACTTTAACAACTCCGTTACACTGTCTGTGATATCTTGTTTTGTAAGTTTTGAACTGTTTCCTATAAATATTGTTATATTGGTATTAACATTATAAACATTTCTAGTTACAGATGCCATTATCTGTTGGTATGTTGACCCTGGCATACAATGATTTTGGTTGGAAAAACTCAGGTTATTACTTACTAATTTACCTACACCTCTTCCTATACTATCTGAAAACATTATTGAGTTAGAACAGTCATGACTATCATGTAACTCAGGCTGTACCACATGTAAATAATCTTGTGTAATATTATTTGTTTCTTGGTTGAGTATACAGTCCTGAGATAAATTTTCAGCCTCGGACGGGTCCTCCATTACCTCAGGCTGGACAGTATCATGGTTGGTAACTGTCTGACAACTATATCGACACAGTACCAACTCATTTGCCGCAAGAATATGTTCCCTTATTTGGTTCTGAGAACTCGCATACCTACTAGAAAGGGAACTAAGTGAGTCTTGAAGTACCTGTATTTCAGACTGCAAATGCTGAGTATCAATTTCATAAATTTTTATACTGTCTTCTAATTTTATTTGGTAATTATCTAACTTATTAACTAAATCAACACGCTCTTTCCTCATTGGAATATATTTAGAAAAGCGTTTATGCTGTTTCCTAAATTGGTTACATTTTTTAATTATTCTATTCAGTTTTGCATATTTTTTAATTTTATTATTGCTTACTGAATAATTCTGTTTATGAAAGGAATCTTCAGTCAGATCAATTGTTATTAAGGAAGGTGGGATACAATTACTATTTAATAATTCATTATATAAGAGGTTTGTTTCTTTAACCTGAGTAACTTCTTTTTCTTTTTGTAAGTTCAATATACAATTATTGGCTTGAATTAACTTATCTTCTAGGTCCCTAATTTTATTTAAAGCCTCCTCATACAAGTTACTACAATTTGTAAAACCAGCTGTGACAACCTTCAGTTGATCCCGTTCATCAACAATGTCCAAGTATTGCTGATGTAGGTCTACTAGCTCTCGTTTTAAGCTACAGATTTTGCTATTTACTTTATAGACTTCCACTTCACTCTCTTCTCTCTCCTGTAACAGTTGTTGGACTTGGAGGTTTGATTCTTTAAGTTCATTGAGAGCCGTTCTTAATTTTAGCTCCATATCTTGAGCAGTAGCCTTACGGGTCATCACAGGCATGGTTTCAGGATTGGTAACTGAAAATTAGAAGTAAAGAAACGGTGAGAACTAATAGAATAGACTATTAAAGAAAAGTTAGCGGTGAAAGGAAAAAAAATAAAAAATAATAATATATAAAACAGAGAAAAGCCTTCAGTTATGAAATTAAGTGAGGTAGGCTGCTATATTAACTTTAAAAGATTATCTTTATATTGAATGTATCTAATTGAATATTAAATTTTACTGGTTTTATTGTCTTAGGGTTTTACTTTTTCATAAGAGGGTAGCTTGCTTATGAAATAAAAATTAAACTTAGTTTATTAAGATATCACTACAAGACAATAATGCACAATAATGATCATTAAAGATGTATGAATTAATATTGAATAGATGAATTAAAAAAAAAAAACAAAAGGGAATCTACAGACTTATGGATTTGTCAACAAAGCGATTCAGAACTGGTATAACGTAATAAATCGGCAAAAAAAAATACACTAGCAATTAGCATGGATGTGTTTTAGAGTTAAAGTGAAGTTTGTGTGCTGTTATTAAATAAAAGTAAACAATACTTCCCCTGAATAATCCGTATATAGCCGTAGTTAGAACGTCAGCTGTTTTTAGGTTACCGGCAACGTTGTACTACCGAAAACTTTATTAATTATCAAGAAAACACTTTTCCTGAGTATTTACGCGTTTATAATACGTTCACACAAATAATTACACCTTAATATAACTTATTTCCTAATTAAATTAAATTTTAAAATCCACTTTTTGTAAATATTTTGTTTTCTTTTTTTTAATGCTGTTAAATTTCCAAAAATAATAAACAGGGTTCTCGAATTCGAACCCCAACCGGTTTTCACTTTTAGTAAGTTCTAGGTATTTTGTTTTATTTTAATGCTTTATGATTTTCAAATCATTACAAAATAGATTATTGAATACTTTTAGTTCTTTTTGTACTTAACCATTCAAAAGATCAAGAAATTCAACGGGTAGCCCGTTGAATTTCTAAACTCTCTGGAGTTAACGGGCGTGCCGTCCTATCAGCTGAAGCATGTGCAACGCACGTGATGCAAAATCTTGATGCAACCAGACTGTGCAACGGCACCAGGCTTCGTATCACAAACCTGGGCAGTAAGATTATAAAAACGGAGCTGCTAAAGGAGAGAGCGTTTTAATTCCCCGCATACCCTTTATTCCAAATAACTTGCCATTTCAATTTAAGAGGGAAGTCAATTTCCCTTAAAATTGGCTTTTACAATGACAATCAACAAATCCTAGGGCCAAACCATAAAAGTGACAGGCATTCAATTGTGCACTCCATGCTTCTCACACAGTCAATTATAACTTGGTTGTTCAGTGCCGAAAACTTGCACGTGCTTGCGGAAAATAATAAGTCATTTAATGTTGTATCCAGAACGGTATTAGAATAAATAGTGTCCACAAGGCGTTTCATTGTTCACTTTCAAAAGAAAGTTGTATTGCACCAAAATAAACGGTTTTTAAGCCTAATCGTCGCCTCAACGCCATTTAATTTGGTTTCCGACCTCTGCCGCCCAGAATTACAGCACCCAAAAGGACGCCTTCTGTAAGTCATCACCCACATTATCACATTTTGACCAACCAGTCAGTTCTCACACATAGCATAACATCAGGCCTGTAATCCCCGAAGGGTTAAGCAGAGGTGTACCAAATCTTACACCCACATTTCGCCAGTTATGTTGAAGTCCCTTGTAATAGGGGGCGAGCCTATTTCCACCAACCGGGCACAAATCCAGATTCCGTGGCTACCACTGAGAAATTCCTGATGGAATAACCCAATAACACTATTATTTTTTTCAATTGCATACATTGTTTAATGTTAAATGGAAGAGCGGATTCAACAGTAACACTAGCATCTCCTTGCTAGGACATCTCCAAATCATGTGTGTAAATAAAATAAACATTTTTTTTAACACTGTCCGACCCGGGGATCGATCCCAGGACCTTATGCTTAGTAGTCACACTTGCGACCACTCGATCAATGACACACACATACACACCAAAATTTCTACGCGAACGAAGTAGCGGGCAACAGCTAGTACTTCAATAAATCTTTTAAAATATATATTTATGTCGTTTACACTGAAAAGAAAATAGCGAGCCTCGTGACTTAAGTCGACTTTCGTAGAAACCTTAGAAAAAATTATATGTTGCAGGATAATTGGAAAAATGTATAATTTGTTAATTACTAGAAATTAAGAAAACTTTTCAGAAGAAAACTAGAATAAAGTAAGAACATGCCTGTAATCTGCGAATACCCCAATAATACTTTGCCCGACCTGGTAATCGAACCCAAGACGTTAATAATTTGACTCTTAAATCAACCAATCAGCATTCAAGTTTCTAATAGTCCCAAATAGACAATTTAACGGAACGGGACGACTGCACACGTTTTTCCTTAACTAGGGCGAAAGGAAGGAAAAAGGTCACAGTATCATTTGCCCCTTATTCTTTCGTATCATCCCTCACACAATGCATCCATCGTATGATTACAAAAACCTTCGTTAGCTCCCAAGAATCCGGTACTTCGCCATCAATCTAGGAATTTCGCAAGACGGCGATTTTTCGAAGCATCCTGCGCCATACACCTACGCCTTGTTTTTCTGCAAGCAATTATAAGGCGATTTTATAAAATAATGTAGATTCTTATTTTCATGTAAATTTTCAAGATAAAAGCTGTTCGAGGGCGGTACGCGCGGCTTTCTATCGCTAATCTAAGAGGATTAATAAGTTCTTTGAAAATTATTAACCTCCGACTTTGATACTTCATAGATCGATTTATTTTTCTCTTTGTCTGTTTAGTGTTTGATAAATCTTTCTGTTTTTTCATCATCAAATTAGTGCGCGATAATTTATAGAAAATCTTGCTATTCTTTTATTTAAATTCAATTTTTTCTTTTCTTTTATTGTTGCGCATTAGATTACTTAGAGGTGATGAAATAGTTTGGAGCCTCCTTTTAGGCAAACAATGCCTGTGTTAGGTTAGGTTCCATAACTTTGATATAATGATACATTCAAGTATATTGTTTTTATTGACCGATATTATATAAAATTGAGTATGTATCATGTCATGTGGTAAGAAGCGTTGTGTTTATTTTGGTGTGGTGTATATGTAAGATGTGTAGTGGTTTGATGTGATCTGATGTGATGTGGTGCGGTGTGAGGTGTGGTGTAGCGTGGTGAAGCGTGCAGTGGTGTGGTGTAGCGTGGTGAAGCGTGCAGTGGTGTGGTGTAGCGTGGTGCGGTGTACAGTAGTGTAGTGTGTGGGGTACAGTATGGTGTGTATCATTGTGGTGTGTGATTATGTTAGGGCTTCCGTATCCTCTTAAGTACGAGACTTAATCCAGTTAGTTATTTTTTTGTTACAATCGTAATGGTTTCTATTGTGTACATATATGTTTTATTAATCCTATTGTATATTTGAGCAGAGAGATAGTTAAGTTTTCTGCTTGCAAATTTTGTTTTACATTGAGGAACTGCTGCAATTATATCCTTTCTCCTTTTATGTTTTTTGTTGATGTGAAATGGGAGGGTTTAATGTTTTTTAGGACCGTTTGGGTTATGTACAGTTTTCTGACTGAGAGTAAATTTTAGTAGAGTATCTTTTATTTTTAAAATACATAACTTTTATAAGCGCTCGTTGTGCACGTTCCACGTCCATAAATCTAGTCTTAGCTGCACCACCCCAAATGGAGATACAATACAGAAGGACGGACTGTGCTTGAGAAATGTAAATTTCATTAAGTAGGTTTCTAGGTCGCTTATCACTCCTCAACATTTTAGTCGGGGCCACGTGTCTTAGTGTTTTGAAAATCCAAGTAAGCTTTCTAACCCTGCCAATAACCTGCTCAAGGTGAGGGTACCAAGATAGAAACTGGTCAACCATCACACCTAAATATTTTGTCTTAGTGACTCTGTTGAGGCAAGGACAGTTACAGCACATGCTGTTTAAATCTCCACATGTGTGTACTTTCAGATTGAGGTCTTCATTGGGCTGTGTCCTGTTACTAACACTAAAACTTAAGTAAGTAGTTAGTCTTGGCGGTGTTTAATGTTAGCAAATTGTTTTTCAGCCATGCAGCTATGTGGGCAATCCCCTCTGCAATCAGCTTAAATACAAATATATAAATATAAAAGTGCTTGTACGTAAATCTACGTGCACGAACTTTTATTGATAACACGTATAAATATTATTATCACCTTAATAATAAAAATCTTGGATATCGTTATCACAGAAAAAATGTGGTGCACATTGTCGCGCTAATCGCAATCAATAGCGTGTAGTATTACCGCTCGGTCAGTAATTATCACCAGTTTATAATTATCGACTTGTAATTAATTTAGTGAGTGCGAAAATGTGCGGAATAATCGGGAGCGCGATCACCTTGGCCGTCGGCACTGTGCTGGTGCTGGGCAGCAGTCTGATCGGATTCGTGTGGGTCCCCGTGATTGTCAGGAATACCATCGTTGATGTAAGTATTGCCGGTGTGCACCGATGTTGCGGCGATAAAGGGGTAGCGTGAATAGTATTTTAGCTACATTGGCGGACAAGGTCGACGAACCTTTTATTAGACTCTGGGCTGGCAGACATGTGCGTCCACATGTCCATGTAGTCAATTAGGGTATTTTTAAGTTATTGTTATAAATTACTAACATAGGACAAGTTCATACTAACACTATAATTATGGATCCATTGGTCTCGAAATTTTTTTTTGAATTGAATTGCCAAAACTGTTGCTCTTGGAAAGCACAGAGTAAATCTAGTGCCAGAAAAAAAATCCGCATAAGATCATCACTTGAGAACGGCTTGGCCGATTACGCTGTTTTTTTTTTTAATCTGGTCGTAAGTGTCGACACAATGTTTGTAGTGTGAAAGGAAATCTATCTATCTTCTTCTTATATATATATATATATATATATATATATATATATATATATAAGAAGAAAGTTGTAGTGTGAAAGGAAATCTATCTATCTTCTTCTTATATATATATATATATATATATATATATATATATATATATATATAATGATAAACTGACTGGCTGACTGTTGATAATTATATCAACACACAACCCAAGCCGCTGGTCCTAGAGATATGAAACTTGGAAGGTGTGTTCTTTGTGAAGAGTAAGTATCCACTAAGAAAGCATTTTTGGGAATTCCACCCCTAAAGGGGTAATATAGGGGATGAAAGTTTATATGACAGTCCGTCAGTTTTGAAGTTAGGATCTTCAAATTTTGTTCTTAAGCTGACGATTAAAAATTAATTGACACGTGTCTCAGTATTTTTGGGAATTCTACCCCTAAAGACGTAAATTCGGGGATGGAAGTTTATATGAAAGTCCATCAGTTTTAGTTTTTTTAAGTTAGGATCTTCAAACTTTGTGTTTAGGCTAACGATTGAAAATAAATTTATACGTGACATAGCATTTATGGGAATTCTACCCCTTTTTTTTGGGATGGGAAATCATCAATGATGAATCATCAATGCTCTGCGCGGAGCGGAAGGGAGTGTCAAACTTTTACTGACTAAAAACCATCCATGTTCCTTCTTTTGCCCTTTTGAATGGCAATTTTTTTGGATGGAAGTTTATGTGAAAGTCCGTCAGTTTTGAAGTTAGGATCTTCAAATTTTGTGATTAGGCTGACGATTGAAAATAAATTTATACGTGTCTCAGCGTTTTTGATAATTCTACGCCCGAAGGGTTAAAAAGGGGGATGAAGGTATGTAACAATGTTTGTTCGGGTGGAATCTTGCAACTCTATTTTGAAGCAGATATCTTCAACCGATTGAGCTGAAATTTTGCACACACCTTTGGTTCTGGTGACAATACATTTTTATGACAGATACGAGCTTTTGCCCTGCACGATGAAATTGCTCGAGAATTAAACTACGACTTCACAGCGTTGCAACGGCAAGTGGCTGAATTGGTTCCTCGGTTGCTTCCAGAACAAAGTCACGTATTTCAACAGGTGTTAAGTCAAGTAGAGTCTGGGAATGGTGCACTCTTTTTCTCGACGCCACTGCACATTCCGTCCTAAAACTGCCATTAAATCTTGCACAGGAAGAGTTACCGATCTGCAATTTCAGTAAAAAAAGCTCTCATCGTATGATATTACGACAGTGTAAACTTTTAGTGAGGGAAAAAAGAACGATGACCCACAAAAAAGCTATAGAGGCGTTAAACTGAACTCTGCAGGACGTGCGAGACAGTACTGAAATTATGAGAGGCATCGTAGTTTTACTGGCTGGTGACTGGCGACAAACTCTACCGGTGATCCAGAGAGGCACACCTGCAGATGAAAACATATCCTGTCTCAAGCTTATGGTCAAATTGAAAAAAAATAAGCTTATCAACGAAAATGAGAGTACACCTTTAAAATGACGCAGACTCGAGACAATAAGCTGAGACACTGTTAAAAATTGGCGATGGACGTGTGAACACGGATGCTGAAGGTTGTATTTTACTGACGGGGGAATTCTGTAATTTGGTCGAAAACAGTGTGAAACTCATTGCTAAAGTTTATCTGGGTTTAAAGATTCTTTATTTTATTCTAAAAGAACATACATTATTCACTTATCGAATAATTACATAGTTAATAGTTAACAGTTTTGTTTTCTTAATGTAGGGAGGTACGATGTCGACATAATATTGTGTGGAAGACTAGCTTATATTGTTAACTTAAAAGTTTTCAGTTGTTAGTGACGTACCGCTTGAGTTTAGCTTTAGATAAGTTTAAAGAAGATGTGTTCCTGACATCTGCCGGTAGATTGTTGTAAAGTTGAACACCTTCGTACTTTATATTTTTCCTGCCATATAGCGTTTGCGGGGGGCGCGTCTGTATTTGGTTAGGGTTTCTTTGGCTGTATTTGGATGTTTTTGTGTTGAAGGATAACTGTGTGTGTATGGTTTTGTTAAGAATCTTTCTAAGGAAAATGCAGGAATTGAATGTGTAAAGTGGATGAATGCTCTTTAGTTTGGTGTTTTTGTATAGTTTGGATGTGGGTGTGTGATGATCGTAGTTTAATAATTTTATTTTGTGCTATTTTTAACATTTTTTTTTTAACATCACACCTATAATCCCCGACGGATTAGGCAGAGGTGTACCTAATCGTACACCCACATTTCGCCGTTCGTTATCTTGAAGTCCCATGCGATAGAGGGCGAGCCTATTCGATTTCATTCCACCAACTGGGCACAAATCCAGATTCCATGGCTGATACTGAGAAATTCCTGATGGAATAAGCCAGTAACACTATTATTCATAGTATTTTTCAATTGCATAGGGAGGTACATTTGTTTTTCTTTATTTATTTATAGGGGCTTTTACGCATAGCGTATGTCAGTCCCATCGTATCCTAAACAATTTACTTACTTACTATTTACATACTTTTCACAAGACGTGGGCCATGAATTTAAACAAACTCTTCGCACTGTCGCCATTTTGTTGGGATAAAATTGTATGGAACATGCCTACATCAGTTCTGTTCAAATTCAGGGACCTTACTTAATGATTTCAACTGGACTCATATTGGACACATTCAATCGATAAATGTTGTAGGTCCTCAACAACTCCACATTCCTCACAATTGAGTGAAGCGATTTTCTTCATCATGAGAGCAATTTTTTTGCATGGAATGTGTCCAGATCTGAGTCCAAGGGCAACAACAATCAGTTTTCTACTAACATCAGTATTCATGAACCAGAGCACGCGAAGAGGTAATTGCATACATTGTTTAAAGTTAAGTGTAAGAGCGGAGTCACCTAACACAAGCTCTCCAAATCATGAACTTTATGTAATTAAAATAAACATTTTTTTTAACACTGCCCGACCCCGGAATCGATCCCAGGACCTCATGCTTAGTAGCACTTGCGACCAGTCGACCAACGAGGCAGTATCACACATCATCATCTGCCTAGCCTTTTCCCAACTGTATTGGGGTCGGCTTCCAGTCATGCCGGATTTAGCTGAATACCAGTATTTTACGCAGAGCGGCTGCCTACCAGACCTCCACAACCCATTAACTGGGTAACACGGTATTTCATGGCAAGACTGGAGTCAGATTTACTGGCTTCTGACTATCCGTAACGACTGCCAAAGATCAACCAATGACAGCCGGGACCAACGGCTTAACGTGCTTTCCGAGGCACGGAATCATCTTTTTATCAGACAATCAGGTGATTCAAGCCTGCAATGTCCTAACCAAACTGGAAACAACTTCACAAAGTATGCTTCCCGTCGGAATCGAACCCACGACCACCGGGTCACAAGGCAAACGCCTAAACCACTCGACCACGGAGGCAGTATCACACATATACTCCTAAATTTCCACGCGAACGAAGTAGCGGGCAACAGCTAGTATGTTATATACATAGATAAACAGAGCAGGCGCGTTGATAGGCAGTCTGTTGGTCACAGTAGGTAGATAACTAGAGACTGCTCTGTTTATCGACAAGCCGCTTCTATTCAGTGGTAAGAACTCAAGATAATGAGATCGAATATTCTAGCGCTGTTACAACCATATAAATACTTGCCTATTTTCTGAAACCATGGTTAGAAGCTTGCCAGCCTATTGCCATCAACCGGGAACAAATTGAAAGTCAGGACTGCTACTGAGAAATTCTTACTAGAAAACCCAATAGCACTTCGCCTAGGCTACACATCGTTCAACTGAGAGAAAACTTCATACAAACGCACAAGGATAGGCGAAGGCGTTGAAAGAGGCGTTCGTGTTTATTCTGAAACACGAAGCTCAATGTCCTATGGGTTATTCCTAAGGTGTACTATGGTCTACCTCTGCGGGAAACATGTGTGAGATTAGGTCATGTTGTTGGGAAGAACAAGAGGTGGAGGGGAAGGAGAATGATGACTATGACGATGATGGCAACCAATATGATTTGTTTTTTTGTGGCAGGAAGTGGCATTGCTGGATAACACAGTGCAGATGGATCGATTTGAGGAGATTCCTTTTGCGATGAATTTTACGGTGAGGATCTTCAACATCACCAATCCTGACGTGGTGATG
Organism: Eurois occulta; assembly: GCA_950022335.1. Classification (NCBI taxonomy): domain Eukaryota; kingdom Metazoa; phylum Arthropoda; class Insecta; order Lepidoptera; family Noctuidae; genus Eurois; species Eurois occulta. Next base: position 11,689,184 of record OX465477.1, on the reverse strand, counting down.
GCTGGTGGTGTGCCAGTTGTGAATGAAGCGGGACCCTATATTTATAAGTGAGTACCTATGTATATTAATCTTTACAGATAAATAAGCCTTGTGTACGATGGAGTTTCTAATTAGTAGAAATGATCGTTCCCTTAGAGGATATTATAAAAAATCACTTAGTGTTCATGAAGTGTGTCAACGATGATATGGCCAGAAAGGAGGTGACTGCTGAGATGGCAAGTACTAGAGAAGTATGGAAGAAGATGACATGCAGAGCCAACCCCAAGAACGGGAACAAACCATAAAATAAATTAGACTAATGCAGGATAATTAATTATTCTTAAGTGGTCATCTACGATAAATTAATTATTGTGCAAGAACTGACAGTTAATGCCGTGTGTTAGTTGTTAGCAGGTAAATCTTTTTTACGTATCATAGACTAGGCATGTACATTTACTAAATTATGTATTAAAAAAAGTGAAATATTTTATTGGGATGGTTATTGCGTCAGCAAGGGTTACAATTTTGACTTTCATACAAAAAATATTACGAGTCATAATTGGCCCTAAGTAGATAAAAACAAATTACTTAGGTATTTTAAGATCTTGAGTCGAATTGTTTGTTGAGGAAAGTAGTCATGTTACGTTAGTTTTTAAGAAAAGAAGAAAGGAGTGTTCTTTATGTTTTCAAAGGTGTCTATGGCATTCTTAAAGTCAAAAAAAATATTGTGACTTATGTAAGTGCACTAGAGGAAATTTGTACCTCTGAAGTGTTTTAACGCCACATGTTTTTCTCAGAAACACCTACACCATTTTATTTTGAAATACTCGTACATTTCTACGGATTCCAAGCTTGCTGGTTACGTGACTTTCCAGAAAGAATCTTTACAAATACTTTACTGTTGCTCGCAAAAATGAAATTTGTTTATCTTAGGAGTTGTAATTATTTAAAGACCAGCTGTGCCTGCGGCTTCGCTCACGTGACCATGTATTCTTTTGACATTATAAGGGAATATTACGATATGGGCTCGTGAAGTTGTAGTGCATTCCTAACATCCTCTACATTTCTACAACATAACTAACTATGTGCGTCCCACACCAAAAGGCTATCCAACTTCCATAGCATTATGGTCATAAATCATCTGGTCTCTTCCCATCGACGCGTGCCAAGCCATTGGGTTCTAAGACAGCCGGCACCCCGGCGGTGGCAAGAGCACGACCAATGAGATCATTAATACAAAAAAAAACTATTAATTTAAACTAAAACTTGTAAGTACATCTTTGGTTTAAGTAATATATGAACTCGTAATCAAGTTCTGGGTTTTCGTAGGAGTCACAGGTAGTCAGTGGCCCGAAAGTCTGACAACCAGTCTTACCAAGGGGTATCGTATTAGCTAGTACTAACTGGGATGTGGAGGTCAGATAGGCAGTCGCTTCATGTAAAAGGCTGGTATTCAGCTGCATTACGTTAGACTGGAAGCCGACCCCAACATAGTTGGGAAATGGCTACGCAGATAATGATGAGAAATTCTTGTCTGAATTATCCCTTTCATTCGAGACCGACATTACCAACCTAAACCTGCAGCTGTTTAGGTCTACATACACGAAATATTTAACTAGAATCCTATTTAAGTCAAAGACGCACTAGAGAAAAGATCTTGAGAACTTGAGGAGTTCAAAAGACGATGAAATGTTGTAGGTTTCTATGGAAGTTCACTAACTTAGCGCTGGGAATATCATCTGGTATGCTGCTTGCATTTAAAAGGAAAATTCTGCGTGCACACAGCAGTGGAACAGGTAGGGGTGCAGCCGAGTATTTAAAGCTTCCTTGCTAATATGGTTTTTGTCAGCCAGATCCTCACTTAATAATAGACATTCCAGTCTTGTCCTTGTGTGAACAAGGGGGGAACAATCTAATAGTTTGTGGTTCTTTTGTTAGCCAATAAATATAACTATAATATAATACATTCACATGTTATTAACCTATATTTATCTATTGTAAACATAAACTAGTCTAGCCAAATCGTTTATTTTTATTTTTATTCGCACCTACCAATTTGTCTCGTCTGCTCGACGTCCGTGTGTCGCCACAGAGATTCAACAGAATATCAGCGTCAGATACATGCCTGACACATGCTGAGCTGGGCTCCCATTTGGTGCAACCTTGAGAAGCACACCGCACCTTGTACGCTCGTTGTTTTTTCTAATCAAGTCATGTTGATACTTTATTCCTTTACTAAATATGGTTTTTTCTTTTTGTATACTGGCTCCTTCTTTTTATTTATGTTCATTTAATTGTGCTTATGTGTGTTGTGCTGTCTTTTGTGTGCACCGAATAAATGCTTTACCTACCTATCTATCTATCTATCTCCTATTTGCAAAGGTCGTTTCTCCGTAAAGCCCGTTCGCAAAAATTTTGAGTAGTGATACTCCCGCTTTGAGTTTCGGAAAACAGTGAAATTGGTCTTGCGGTTCTCCGCGTATTCCTAGTACGAACCACTGGAGTATAAGTTACGAAATTTTAAAATACTCATTTCATACATATTGTCGTATGGTGAAATAAAATAGTAGTTTTCGTAGCAACTTGTGTATTTTTGAAATAAGCAAACATAAAATAAAAAAACACGTCTATCCTCGTAAGTCGTACGTACTCTCATTAATAATTCACTAATTTTCGCTTGTTCATGTCTTTGAGCGAAACTAATTGTGTTACTCGCAGAAACTCTGACCAATATGCTATTTTTACCAGTTTTGTTCTAGATACAAAAAAGTGGCCAAGTGCGAGTCGGACTCGCCCATGAAGGGTTTCGTAGCAGCATGTAACATAATATAAAAGTTCTTGTAGTTCGTTGTAACTTTGATCGATGTTTAAATAATAGTGAATTTTATTATTATTATTTTTTATTTTGAGTTGAATGAATGAAAGGTAAATTCCGGTATACGATTTATGACGTATTAAAAAAAACTACTTACTAGATCTCGTTCAAACCAATTTTCGGTGGAAGTTTGCATGGTAATGTACTTCATATATATTTTTTTTAATTTTATCTTTCTCTTATTTTAGAAGTTACGGGGGGGGGGGGAGACACACTTTTTACCACTTTGGAAGTGTCTCTCGCGCAAACTAATCAGTTTAGAAATAAATGATATTAGAAACCTAAAATATCATTTTTGAAGACCTACTTATTCATAGATATTCAGCACGAACGGGTTTGATGAAAAAAAAAATTTGAGTTTCAGTTCTAAGTAGTTATGGGGAACCGCCAAAATTAATTGTTTTTTTTTTCTATTTTTGTGAGAAAATCTTAATGCGGTTCACAGAACACATCTAGTTACCAAGTTTCAACAGTATAGTTCTTATCGTTTCGGAAAAAAGTGGCTGTAACATACGGACGGACAGGCAGACAGACAGACATGACGAATCCATAAGGGTTCCGTTTTTTGCCATTTGGCTACGGAACACTAAAAACGATTCTTAAATTACGTTTTGCATCAGTGTAAGAACCCTCGATCATGTCGAGCTCCCATCACATAGACTATAGAGTAAAGAAACAGTGATTGCAACGGTGACCCTGCATACAGTCATACGCTTGCACATGCCTTTTCCGGCGTAGCTACCCCCATTCCTAGCCTCCAATAAAATTGGCCGCTGAGACTGAAAGGTTGGGAGGATATTAATCATGACACCCTATATTGCTTAGCATAGCTATTATTGTATGTACTTAAGTGGCATACCACTAAAGTGTGCTAATTATACGTGGTGGAAGGGACACCGACACAAACGGTTACCACGTATTCAGTGCATCATCTTGACAGATGTGTTACTGGCTCCAACCAACAACCTTATTGCGACGTCAATAAAGATCATTTATCTTAACAGTGATGCAATATCACAGATCCGTCGGCACTTTCCCACAGACTTAGCCTTACTATATAATTCTTTTTTACAGGCTCTATCAAACCCGAGAAGTGAGTGAAACTAACGGCGATATAATCAAGTACAGGCGTCATGAAAATTTCATATTTGATCACGAGAATTCTTACCCAAACAAAGAAGAGGACCTGGTGACAATCATCAATGTTCCATACCACGTAAGTTTTCGTTCTTTATTACTAGGTACTATATTTTCACCAGTTTGCTGCTTGGTTCTTTTGGTGCTTGAATAAAATTGTTTGGAGACAGCTGTTGGTATACACGATGTAAACGGACCCTTCAGGGAGCATTCTGTAAATAGAACTAAGTACGAGTAACTTTACGCAAAAATTATTGTTGGGAAACAACTTTTTCTTTTTGGGGTGAAAAGTCACGTTTTACGTTAGGGCTATGGATGCCTTGAATAGTACGGGGGTGGTGGAGATGTTTAAAGTAAAGTTATATTATAAATTTATATTAAAAAAAACACCTTGTGAAAAAGTGGAACTTTAACTCCTAACATTTCCGTAACTATGATATGGTTTAGAACAAAAAAATAATAGCAATGAAGAAGAGTGAATTCTGGTTTCGATACGGGTATTGTTTTATACCCATTATATTTGTGAAATCGGGTAGTTGATACCATTAACCAATAATTATTTCTTCTTTCTACTTCCCTAAAACAACACCTTAGAAATAAAAAAAAACGATTTATTTTCAATGATTTATAAGTTTCTGTAAAATCAATAAATAGTTGAGTCACCACAATTGTTGGCAAATTAGTGAGATCAAAGGTTGGTATTGCCAAACAAAATCTATGGGCTAGTCGCGTTAAGACAGTTCACAAAAAGTATTTCAATTGATTGGTAGTAATCATACTACCCTATCGTCTGAATTTTGGGTCAAATATATTTAATGAAATTTTGCCATTATCACTCTAAGAAGAAGTCTGAATTTATCTGTGGAAAAGTGGAAATTGAATTGAAAAATCGATATGGCGGCGTTCCGACGGTCGACAATTTTTATTTCCTTTCTGTGATGCAGCTGTGATTTTACTTCAAAGCGACTCATTTTTTACTTATTCGTTGTTACCGTCGCGTCGTGGAGTCGGTTAAAAGTGTTTATGTAACGTATTTTATATTCTGCAAAAGGTATTCACATATCTACGAGCGAAGTGGTAGTAAGTTTAAGTCATAGTTAAATCTCTTATTCTTATTCTTTATTGCACACAATATAACAAATTTGGATACAAATTGCAATAATATAGCTTATTTACAATCACAAAGTAAGTATACTGTGGTAGTAATTATGAATAACATTTCATCTTTTTCTAAACTTTGTTTATCAATCACGGTTTCAAGCAAAATACTAATTAGTAGGAAACTTTGTAAGTAATCAACATATTTTTTTTTATTAAGTATAAGCTTTTTATAACATTTCTTATGATTATATTATCGATAAACAGTGAGATAAACGGCAACAGGCCGCAATGCTCAGCATTTACGGAAACGTTTTCATAGACTTAGGTATATACATAGGAACCAGCTGTGTGCAGTGTCGCTGCGGTTGCATAGCGATTGAGTGGCTTTGATGCGCGGTTGCCTTCGGATATTTTATTTGAAGGACATTCTCCTCAATATAAGTTAAGGTAGCCCTTGAAATTCAAGTTTTCTTACGTTTTTTGCAGGTCGGTGTCAAAATGTATGTTGGTTAAAATGTAATTCGCGACCGTAACACGTATGTCATGTATTTACAAAAATTTTAATTTCGCGGACTACCCCGGCCGTTTCACCTTCATGTGTAAGATCACTAGTCGTGGACAAGGTCAACGTACACATAATATATCAGCTAGACACTGGGCGATCGGTATGACCACTACTCCAGCCCTTTAGCATTATATCTATTTCTGTGAAAACGCCATTCTGCTACATACACTGATCAGCTTCGGCATCGTCTTGCCTCGGAGTCGGTTAGCGACCTAGTTTAGGGCCTGATTATACGTCATTTGAACGAGTTGTCGACGCGAAACACAAACTGGGGCTACTTCTTTTTAACCGACTTCTAAAAAAGGAGGAGGTTATATATTCCACCAGCATCTTTTTCATGTATGTTCATCGATTTCTCCGTATCAGTGGTCCGATTTAAGTGATATTTTTTTTTATTTCGTGGGAGAAGCTCGCACTGTGTTCCCATATAAATTTTAGGTAGGTACTTTATGAGTTATCCTCTATTATGCATTTTTTCTTCTTCGTCTATGTAGATGGTGTTCTTATAACTTCTAATAACAATGTAAAATTGATACTTTACAAGGAATACTGTGAGGTACCACCACTAAAAAGGGTAAAATAAAAACTCTTTGCAAAAAAAACCGACTTCAAAAAATAAAACAAAAAATAGTGGAAAATAACTTTTCTTTCGGAAGTCGGAAGACTTTTGTTGGTTTCATTGACTTTATTGCTTTTTCTTGTAGTCTCTACAGAGTACTTCTACCTTCTACTAAAATGATTAATATCCAAAGGCAGTATTTGACTATCGGTAAGGGCTCTTCACGCAGACTCTCGATTCGATGACCGACTAAACTATTCAGATTCCAATATGCGTAGGTACTCATCTTTGGCACAAACTTATAGTACTTATATCATACTGTGCGAGTTTTGGTTGGCAGTGGTACAAAAATAATGGTTATACTTTATTATTTGTTGACAACAAAAATAATGGTGGAATAATTTTACGGCAATTGTTTTAAATAGGGAACTAATTTTTTGAACTGTTATTTAAACATTCGAGACGTTATTATGATCAGTTGAAGAATATAATGATCAGTTTTTGTTTTATCGGCGGTTGCTAAATTTGTGCGACAGTGAGACAGTAATAAAAAAACAATTGGACTTACAATGTCAGAACTAAAAATACGTAAGCAATATAAAAATGCTAATAAATAAATGACCAGTAAAATGATGGAATGGGCAGTTAGTTAAATAGTTCGGCAGTTCATAGGGAGCGGAGACACCCGGACTTGAGGCACCCCGACTCGGACAGGCTAGGTTCGAAGGGAATGGCTGAACTAAGACCCCGACATACCCTTTGTGTTAGGTTACTGTAAACTCTGCAGACAGAAATAGGTTACGCTGACTATGTTTTTTAGGCGAATATACAGTGTTTTGAATTCCGATTTGTCAACTGCCCATTTAGTTATTACAGCTCAGTATTTATTAAATGATCCATTTTATTATTTTTTACGACTCATTTTTGTTTACTTTACTGCTAAGTTTTAACTGCCGCACTTGTTAGTAAATTTGCATTTTGTAATTTTTAACTTACCAAAACTACTATATACAACTGCCGCTTTAAATCAGTGCCTTATAAATATAGAAACAACATAAACGTGATTTATTTGAATTTCGTTCATCGTCATCTACTGTAGTATTAACACTAAAATTGCAAAAAAGCTTTTCAGCTATTTTTTTCCGTAATCATACTTTATTTTTTATTCTAACAATAAAACAATGGCTGCGAACGTCAATTAAAAATGAAATTGACGCCGTGTGAGTAGTCTCACATTACTTTTTTTTTGTGTCCGTTTGGTCCTTTGATCTGGTTGGTCGGTTGTAAAATTAATGCTTCATCCAAACACGGTTACTTATATATTAATCGATACAATTGAATTATATGTAGGTACTTGAAGATGCAGGCTAGCGCATACTTCGTCCAATTATGCTCTGCGAATTGTAATTATCATCTACCTAATGTTCAATTGAACTGTCACAACAGTCTGTATGGGACGAATTCCAAATTAATTAAATGCTGGAAGTGCCTAATTGTCATTTGCGTTTATGGGTATCCTTCATGTATTGATGTAGTTTCAGACATGTCTTGTTAACTATTCAGTATGCATTTCTAACAAATATTTTACACGTTTTGAACACAACTACAGAGGGACGTCCCTCTGATGCACCTTGCAGGTCGCATCTTAGGAACCTCCTTAAATCTCCTCCCCACTCTACCGACTTCTACTCCTACTCCTTTACTGTACACGCTGTGCGGTTGTGAAATTCTTTTCCGCCTGATATTAGGGACTGCCAAACTGTTGCAGTTTTCAAAAGAAGAGTGAAAGAACATTATCTTTGCAATTCCCCATAGTTGCCGAGATATTATTATTATATATATGATATGTATTTTATTGTAGTTTATATTTGTGTTATCTATTTTGTCTTTATACAGTAATAGTAAAATAAATATGTAAGTATATTTTTATATTGAATGTTATATTTAAATTCGTTATTTGCTTTATGTTTTATGTATTCTACTTTCTCTACTTCTTTTACACACTATGTCTACGTCTCTTTTTTCTACTCTCCTTTCGCAGGTATGCTGGAAGAGATTTCTTTAGAAATAAACATCACCTTTGTTTTTTCTGTTCCTTTCTTCTTTTCTGTATACATAAACTTTCAAATAAATGAACTGCTACTTCTCACACATATAATTATATATATGTATAATCTCACATATACATAAACATGTAAAAAAGAAATCATGTCATATAACTTGATGAAAAATCATCCGGCTGCATCGTTCTGGGTACAGGCACAAGTACCCAACTTCATTTAAACTACTCGTATTCGCTAGCAATTCCATTGTGATGAGTAAAGTCATTCGACCACCCGCATACGGGCTGACGACCAAGCCTTAATGCTCCATAAAGTTGTCATCATCATGGTTATGACTGTATGTAGAGATGAAACGCTTTTAGCGATAAGTGTAAATAAGCCCTGCTTGCTACTTGTTACCAATGTAGCTATGCTCGCTCGCGGCCACATGACAATTGCGAATTTTGCGGACAATATTTTTATCGTGCATTTTTCAGAGGAGAATTTTCAATTTATTGTGATATATCTAAATTCTCTGGTCTAGCGTTGTCCTGAAGCAGCAGTAGGCTAGAGCAATTGACCAGTCTCGGTTGTTCAGAGGCTAGCTTTTCCAGCATTATTTGCAATTGTTCACATGACAGATCGGCTGGCCAGATCTAGGGAAGCTGTAGTGGAAGGCACCGGCACTGGTCCACCAGACACTTACCATTATCTTTTTCTGAGCCAAGTTTCGCTTTGGGCAGGATTTGGCCGGTTCTCCTGGGTTCAACCACTGTGATGAGCGTTTCCAACTATCGTACAAGATTATTTTTTCTTCAAAGTAACGATACGATCCAAAATTTCCTCGTTATTGTGACGGTTGAATAATGTGACGCAGCACTGGACACGTGTTTGTTAGTGTGCTTCACTCAATTCATGCCGTACCTTTTTTTGGAACATTTTCACTTTTCCAATTTGTTTTAAGTGAATTAGAATTGTTTTATTATTCACACCGAAGCCTGTCCCTACTTCTTTAGTGGATTGCGATGGATCCGCTTCCACGATCACGTTTCAATCACCATACCAGCGCTTTGGGCCCTATCAGCATACCAGCGCTTTGGGCCCTATCAGCATACCAGCACTATGGGCCCTATCAGCATACCAGCACTATGGGCCCTATCAGCATACCAGCGATGTGACTTTTTTAATGTTACAGCACTATGCTGAGATAGGGACGTTTTGGCCTGGTACAGGACCAATGTCGTTTGTCTTATTTTTTGTTTAAGTACTTTTGTATAATTTTGTTTTATTGTAAATTTTTTTGTTATATCCTGTGCGAGGCAAACAAATACCTTTTCTTTCTTTCTTTTCTTTAACATTTTATGTTGCCAAAACAAACATTGAACCCGACCCGAGCAAAGCTGGCGCGGCTCACTAGTCCGTAGTCATTAGTACAGTTTCAAACGGTCCGATCCACAATTACAAATGGTACATTGTTTGTAATTGTTGATCGGACCGATTGAAAGCGTCATCGTACTCGTGCAGTATGTGCATTGTGTGCAGTGTATGCCTGGCCGCGTCATTCTGGATTAATTAGGAGCCTAAGCCTTGTCCCCTGTTAATTAACTTAATTAGGACCGTGGTTTAACATAGAAGTCGGTAATTGGGATAATCTGATTATCAGGCCATCGGCAATTATGCACACTTCGATGGTGAAAATTAATTATACTATACCTACACTACCTATACTTATTCAGGTGTGATAATATCACACCTGAATAAGTATATTATTATTATACTAGCTGTGCCCGCGACTTCGTTCGCGTGGATGTCGGAACTTAACAATGTATTTATGCTAGTGCTTCTTTATAAACAACATTAGCTGTGGAACCATCTGGAGCGTACACAAAAAGGTTATTGGGGTTTACGCGAGAAAAAGCTACTTATAGTTGACCATGGGAAAAGCATCCAATACTTAGGTCCACCCCCGCAACGGATAATGTCTGGCCCTGAGCTTTATTAATTGTCATGGCATAACAGAGACTGACTGGGAATTGCACTCGTTTGAAAGAGAAAGGAAAGTTGTTAGGAATTATAGGTATTCTTGGAATAAAAACAATATCACCAGCGCCGCAACCGGTTAATATTTCAGCTTCGATTATGTTTTGCTGCAGATTTGTGACTTTGAGCCGAGTGCCGTTACAAAGTTTGGAGGACATAAATTTCTGAGGAGAATTATTGGTACACCGATTTTTAAAACTATTTTGTGGGCTGGAAGTCCGGGTGTGTTGAGGGAATTGGCAACTGTGCACGCATATGTACACTCAGGTGTGTAGATGATATATTGCGCCATAAAACAGAACTCTTCAGACAGGCAGCAATTTCTTCGGCTCTCGTTCCTCGGGGTACTATCGGGAGTGTCTGCTGAAAATCACCGCAGAACAACACCGTAATGCCTCCCCATCGGCCGGTCATTTTGCCTTATGTCCTGTAAAGTTCTATTCACTGCTTCTACAGCTTTGTGGTTTGCCATAGTGCACTCGTCCCAAAAAATTAAAACACAATCGCATAAAACCCTTGCTTTATCGCTATTTCGCGATATGTTGCAAACCGGGCTTTCCGTGCGGTCTAAGTCGATAGGAATTAATGTTGTGTGTGCCGTTTTTCCTCCAGGCAATAATGTGGCTGCTATCCCTGAAGAGGCGACAGCAGGGGAAATATTTATTTTGGTTCTGTAGCGGCACTACAAAAGGTACTACAGCGCCATCTATGACGCAGAGGATAAACTAAAAATCGTAATATATCTAAATTCTGCATCGCGCAAGTAAAGTTATTCGCGACTTAAGACAGAAGAACCCGACAACAACTGTTGGGCAGTAGCCCACCAGACATAACACCCGTGTGGTCGGAGGATCCTCCCTTTTCAATGGGGGTTGAAGAGCTTTACACCCTGTTCTTCATACTCCTAAAGTTCCTTATCATACTCCTAAAGTTCCTTATTCGAGCCAAAATGACTTTGGTTAGGAAAGTTTTACCTGTTCCGCCCGGTGCGTCTAAAAACAGGATTTCACCCGAGGCGTTTTCTACACTGCAGCATACCCTATCAAACGTCTGGCGCTGTTCCTCTGTCTTTGCGCAGCCATTTTGTAAAATTTCTGTGAGTTCCACGGGTTTTTAACTAATTTCTGATACGTATTCTCTGTTTATACGTTCCCCATCGACTGTTGGTGTGGGCAAACCGTATTGACTGATCGGGTTCCCTGGTATACTTATAACTATCTCTTTAATAACAATAAGGACCTGTTGTGACAAATTTCACGTACCCTATAGGTCAGGAATTTCTCCATCAGTATTTAGTTGAACATGCCTCAATCAGAAAATGACGTCACACGCACAATGCCATCTATCGAATATCTATATTCAATGCTGCACGCAGTTGAGCTCTAGATATAGTCCAGTTTTAGTTCGATAGATGGCGCTGTTTTAATATTTTACTTCGGAAACACTATTATAATTTTATTAATTTACATTTTTCTTTCTTTTCATTTGTATTGTTTGAACTGATTACGATGAAACCAAAAACTTACATTAAGTTTTTACTTCAATTTACGCACATATTGTTGTGTATAAAAGTTACGGGAAGTTGTGAGACCAAGTGCACATAACCCCAATTTTACTTCTGTAACACTTTAAATTCAAATATCTTTTGATAGACTGAACCGATTGCAATGAAATAAAAACTAAATGTTACTCCAAGTTACGCTCAATCGTTGTGTATAAAAGTTATCTACATTGCTTTTGTACATTTTACGTGATGCCCGAACAAATACACAGACAAACAGACAAACAGACAAAAATTCCAAAAATGCTGGAAATGGGTTCTATTGGTTGTCCTTTAACACCCTGGCTATTTTTTTTGGATTTTTTTTTTATGTACAAAAACGACTTTTCTACAGTTTTATTATATGTATAGATTATAAACTAGCTGTTGCCCGCGACTTCGTTCGCGTGGAAATTTTGATGTGTATGTGTGAGACTGCCTCGTTGGTCGAGTGGTCGCAAGTGCGACTTTCTGGGATCGATTCCCGGGTCGGGCAGTGTTAAAAAAATGTTTATTGTAATTACATAAAGTTATAACGCACATTATTTGAAGACCTCTTAGGCAAGGAGATGCTTGTGTTAGGTGACTTCGCTCTTCCACTTAACATTAAACAATGTATGCAATTGTATGTATGCAAGTGAGAAGCACGGAGTCCACAATTGAATGCTAGTCACTTTTGGTATGGTTTGGCCCTGGGATCTGTGTACCTGTTTGCTGACATCTTTTTGTGGCGCGCGTGGAACACGAACGCGCAGTCGATACGGCCTTTCGACATAAGACGGACGGACGGCGAGCTAGCCGTCCACAGATGTCCTGCAAACTGCGGTTCAACGCCTCTAATGCATGCTTCTGCGACATTGTGCACTCGTCCCTAAGTTATAGAAGACCAACACGCACTCTATAACGTATTTGTTAAATATCTGTTGATTACGAAATAAACAACAACATAACATTACGCCTATGCTACCGAAGGGTTAGGCAGAGGTGTGCTATGGAGGGCTCACAACACAGCGCGGGGTTTCAGTCCCTCGTGAAAAACGTATAGAAGCCAAGACATTATAAGAAAATAAAAAAAATAGTACTTTGATAATAATACAAAACAACTCTATGAAATATAATAAACGCTTCAAAAAATATAAAAGTAACACATACTTTATCTAGCAGGCTAAACACAATACAATATGAATAGCATTGCGACATTCCTCTTTCAAACTGAAATAATTATAACCTAGAAAGTTACTCGCTTAGTTCCACCAAAACTATGAAAGCTTCTTTACTTTCTAGGTTTGAGTAACTTCATTTAGAATCCAGTATTAAGCAGCATCCGATTATTCAGGAACCCAACTATAACTTAGTTGAAAATAGCAGCAGCTGAGTCTTCAAGCTTTGGAGTTGTACAACAATCCGAACTAAGAGTATAAATGTGCTAAAACATATTCGTGCTAACGGTTTAAATAAACAATTTACCAAATAAATTATGCAATCAATAAATGCTTTGTATTAATTTAAATGCGCTTAGATTAAAAGACGTGTTGATTAGAACGATGCCATAGATATAATCGGATAAAACAGATAACGATGTCCTGTTTATAATATGTATGAATGTTTAATTTGCGCTATCAAGCGTGATATGTGGTCGAGTGTGAGGGCGTGATAAGGGGATTATAGTAAAGACACTGTTGATTAGCTGCGAAATCAGTGAGGTTTGTTGATGAAGAAAGCTGTGACGTTATATTAAATTCATTTAATTAAATCAGAAACAACGATTCATAATTTTGTTATTATACACTTAAAAATACACTCTACCTGCACAATACTATATTAACTATTCGTAAAAACATCAAAATAACATAAAATTAAATTAATACAACTATTTTTCGTTTTTCAAGTAAAATGTCCAAAAACCTTAGTCTATCTTCTATTACATATAATAAAACTGTAGAAAAGTCGTTTTTGTACATCGAAAAAAATTCCAAAAAAAATAGCCAGGGTGTTAAAGGACAACCAATAGAACCCATTTCCAGCATTTTTCGAATTTTTGTCTGTTTGTCTGTTTGTCTGTTTGTCTGTTTGTCTGTGTATTTGTTCGGGCATCACGTAAAATGTACAAAAGCAATGTAGATAACTTTTATACACAACGATTGAGCGTAACTTGGAGTAACATTTAGTTTTTGTTGCATTGCAATCGGTTCAGTCTATCAAAAGATATTTGAATTTAAAGTGTTACAGAAGTAAAATTAGGGTTATGTGCAGTTGGTCTCACAACTTCCCGTAACTTTTATACACAACAATATGTGCGTAAATTGAAGTAATTGAACATTAAGTTTTTTGTTTCATCGTAATCAGTTCACACCTTATAAATGGAAAGAAAGAAAAATGTAAATTAATAAAATTATAATAGTGTTTCCGAAGTAAAATATTAAAACAGCGCCATCTATCGAACTCAGACTGGACTATATCTAGACATCAACTGCGTGCAGAATTGAATATAGATATTCGATAGATGGCATTGTGCGTGTGACGTTATTTTCTGATTGAGGCATGTTTAACCAAATACTGATGGAGAAATTCCTGACCTATAGGGTACGTGAAATTTGTCACAACAGGTCCTTATTGGCTATTAAAGAGATAGTTATAAGTATACCAGGGAACCCGATCAGTCAATACGGTTTGCCTACACCGACAGTCGATGGGGAACGTATTAACAGAGAGTACGTATCAGAAATTAGTTATCATCCCGTGGAACTCGCAGAAATTTTACAAAATGGCTGCGCAAAGACAGAGAATCAGCGCCAGACGTTTGATAGGGTATGCTGCAGTGTAGAAATCCTGTTTTTAGACGCACCGGGAGGAACAGGTAAAACTTTCCTAACCAAAGTTATTTTGGCTCGAATAAGGAACTTTAGGAGTATGAAGAACAGAGTGTAAAGCTCTTCAACCCCCATTGAAAAGGGAGGATCCTCCGACCAGACGGGTGTTATATCTGGTGGGCTACTGCCCTACAGTTGTTGTCGGGTTCTTCTATATAGTCTTAAGTCGCGAATAACTTTACTTGCGCGATGCAGAATTTAGATATATTTAGATTTTTAGTTTATCCTCTGCGTCATAGATGGCGCTGTAGTACTTTTTGTAGTGCCGCTACATCACTCCCCCGCGGAGACTAGGGTCGGTAGTAGAATGAGTCGTTGATTGCCAGGCCAGTGGAAAGTCGTTGCCGCATTGTTCACGGTGAGTCGGAACTGTCTGCGGCGGTAGTGCGGACCCCTTTAGTCGGGGTCGGCGCTGCATGTGCTCCGTTGCGTCGGACGTGGTACAGCGCCGCGATGTGGCTGACTGCTCGCATCGACCGGGAGGTACAGCTCTCAACCGGCTGAAAGTGCAGTGCCAAGGTAGCTTTATGAGGCTGAGGGTGCTGACCAGGAATGTGCTTCCGCTGCATGCTGGTGGTCAGGAATACCTATTTTGAAGCTGGCTGGCTATATGACTCGCTGCTCGAAAACTTGAGGAAGTTTGAGGAAGCTTGAGGAAGTGATGTTGATGACGTCACGTTGCTCGAAGGCTGCGCTGACGTCCATTTCGGGGTCACCAATTTGGGGGTATGGAGAACAGGGTGTAAAGCTCTTCAACCACCATTGAAAAGGGAGGATCCTCCGATGAGACGGGTGTTATGTCTGGTGGGCTACTGCCCAACAGTTGTTGTCGGGTTCTTCTGTATAGTCTTAAGTCATAACTTTACTTGCGCGATGCAGAATTTAGATATATTTCGAATTTTAGTTCATCCTCTGCGTCATAGATGGCGCTGTAGTACTTTTTGTTCTATGTTGCTGAAGTACTTTTTGTAGTGCCGCTACAGAACCAAAATAAAATTTCGCTGTCGCCTCTTCAGGGATAGCAGCCACATTATTGCCTGGAGGAAAAACGGCAGACACAACATTTATAATTCCTATCGACTTAGACCGCACGGAAAGCCCGGTTTGCAACATATCGCGAAATAGCGATAAAGCAAGGGTTTTATGCGATTGTGTTTTAATTTTTTGGGACGAGTGCACTATGGCAAACCGCAAAGCTGTAGAAGCAGTGAATAGAACTTTACATGACATAAGGCAAAATGACCGGCCGATGGGAGGCATTACATTCTGTAGTTTATCAGCCATCTAGCTACCATAACACAAGCATTAGGTTGCTTAGCTTGGGACTAGATGGTGCTGTGTGAAATGTCCAGGGATATTTATTTATTTATTACGGTGCTGTTCTGCGGTGATTTTCGCTAGACACTCCCGATAGTACCCCGAGGAACGAGAGCCGAAGAAATTGCTGCCTGTCTGAAGAGTTCTGTTTTATGGCGCAATATATCATCTACACACCTGAGTGTACATATGCGTGCACAGTTGCGAGGCTGCGAAAATGCACAGGAGTTTCCCAATTTATTGTTACAAATAGGCGATGGCACATACCCCGTACAAGAAGATGGCAAAGTTATTTTGGTTGATAATCTCTGTTCTTGCGTTACATCACAACAGGAGCTAATTTCTTCTGTGTACGGAGATTCCAGAAACATGGCAAATCAAGCCGGTTCTTGGCTATGTCAGCGAGCTATTTTGACTCCTCGCAATGTCCAAGCTACGGCAATTAATTTAAAAATATTGATTCATGTGTCCGGGAATAGTAGAGAATACACCTCTATAAATACAGTTATGGAAAAAGATGACGCCACGCACTACCCGGTAGAATTTTTGGATTCCCTCAACACACCCGGACCCAGCCCACAAAATAGTTTTAAAAATCGGTGTACCAATAATTCTCCTCAGAAATTGATGTCCTCCAAACTTTGTAACGGCACGGCTCAAAGTCACAAATCTGCAGCAAAACATAATCGAAGCTGAAATATTAACCGGTTGCGGCGCTGGTGATATTGTTTTTATTCCAAGAATACCTATAATTCCTAACAACTTTCCTTTCTCCTTCAAACGAGTGCAATTCCCAGTCAGTCTCTGTTATGCCATGACGATTAATAAAGCTCAGGGCCAGACATTATCCGTTGCGGGGGTGGACCTAAGTATTGGATGCTTTTCCCATGGTCAACTATACGTAGCTCTTTCTCGCGTAAACAACCCCAATAACCTTTTTGTGTACGCTCCAGATGGTTCCACAGCTAATGTTGTTTAAAAAGAAGCACTAGCATAAATAAATAAAAAATGATTTGTATCGGAATCCTCCAACAGCGTTTCGCACTAAAAAATACATTGTTAAGTTCCGACATCCACGCGAACGAAGTCGCGGGCACAGCTAGTTAGAAATAAAATTAAAATAAGTAACATTAAATACTCATTAGGGTTACGTATCCGAATGGCAAAAAACGGAACCCTTATAGATTCGTCATGTCTGTCTGTCTGTCCGCATGTCACAGCCACTTTATTCTGTAACTATTTATTAGTAGGAATACACAGTTGAAACTTGGTATTCTGTAACCGCGTTACGATTTTTATTCAAAAATAAAAGATTAAGGGGCGGGGGGATCTGAAACTAAAAAAAAAAACCATCCCTTTGTCTGTCTGATCTGTCACGGCATATTTCTGACAACTGTGATGCACTTCACGGGTGCTCACGCGCAATTACGGCGCGAGGGGTGAACATGACACCAGGCCGTGATGGCTCTCGCCCACCGTAGGTGCGGGCCTGTGGACGGTGAGTAATGGGTTAGCTCGCCGTCCGTCCGTGTTGTGACGACAGGCCGTGTCGACGGCGCGTTCGTGTTCCACGCGCGCCTCAAAGAGATGTCAGCAAACAGGAGGGGCCTGCCAGGGCTGCGGGACTGTTCGAAAGAGATACCGCGGCCCTGGAACAGAAAGGGCAAAAGAAGGAACATGGGTGGTTTTTAGTCAGTAAAAGTCTGACACTCCCTTCCGCTCCGTCCAGAGCGGGAGGAGTCATTTGATGATTACCCACCCGAAAAAAAAAAGGGGTGAACATGACATGATAAAACTGGAGCGCGTGTGTGTTATAAATTTAAATACCCACTAAATCCAATTCCTTATTCATTATGTCACCTACAATTGTAAACAGGTCAATGAGTATAAAGCACGTGAATCAGAAATTTGGAAAATGCCAAATTGCTCAAAGCGCCGTTACTCGTGTGGGCGATGAGATTATCCATCGGGAAAAATCATGAAATTCCATTCAAACTTACCTTCCTCTTATTTAACTCCTTTCGAGAAAGAATTGTTTTTAAATCCTTCCTCATCTAAATTCTTTTAAATCGTTCCTCAACTTCGATATTTTAAGGAACTCTGGTGCAAAATATCATGCTAGTGTGACGGTTTAAGCTCTGTATTGTTTATCAGTGAGTGAATATAAGTTTAATTATTTACTTACCACGCTATTAAACCTACCTATACCATCGTCTGTCTTTAAAACTACTTACACATAATGTACTCGGATCGCTCGGAATGTGTGGCGCACACAGGCCATACAATGCGCGTAGTAATTAATCTGAGGATTATTTATTTATCAAATTAATAAATTATACCGAGACCACGCAACGTGACACTTATCGTAATATAGATTGTAACGCTACCATAATAATTGAGAACACATCTCCATCTCTCTTTCATGAATAGAAAAGAAAAGAAACATCAAGAGTCTAACCTGATGCTTCTAAATATCAGTATTTTACATGGAACGACTGCCTATCTGACCACCACAACCTAGTAACTGGTAAGACTGGTAGTTAGACCGTAATATTTATAGCCGGGGCCAACGGCTTGTAGTTGTTTTCTGAGGCCTTGCCTCAACAAAGTAGAGGTGTTTATGTGATGAATGTTCCCTCGGCCACGGACCGAACTCGGCAAGCGTAACTTAACAGAAGCAGGTGCAGGCGTAGTAGTTAACTTAGGCGCCTCCAGAACTGTAAGAAGTCGATTTAAAAAAAACACACCACGGCAAAAGCTTTACAAGGGAAACGAAACCATTACTTTTCTCATTTAAATTTGATGTCATGTACTTTGTGATGTCACTAATAAACATGTGACTAAAAAATTCCAATCAAGTTACATGATTTTAGTGGTAGTAAAGTGGAAATCTGAAAACCAATCTTTTCATGGAAGACCTGTAAGGAACTATTCCAAGGAACCGTCCCCCGACTGCAATGTAAAAATATTATAATCTATTTAGTAGGTACACCTACCTTTTGGCCATTCAACACTAAAATCATGTAACTTGTTTTGATTTTTTTAGTTCACTTTTTGATATGGCAGCCGTGTTTTTTAATTATTTTTTTAAACCTTTTAGTGATAAAACAATATTTTTGCAAACGCACAATGTGCCACGAAAGGTAACTTTTATTTTTTAGGAAATCAATATCACGCAAAATATAACTGGAGTTTGAGAATTGCCCACGGGATTTTACTTCTGGGATAATAAGTAATCTATGTGCTATACCAGACCATAATCTATCTCTGTGCCAAGATTCATCCAGATCTGTTCAGCCGTTCTGGCGTGATTGAGTAACAAACATCTATCCATCCAAAGTTTAGCATTTAAAATACCTACTTTATTTACGAGATATGTATTGTGTAATATTAGTTTTTACTAAATGTTAATAGGTATTAAAGAATAGTTAGTGTAAGTATTTAATTTTATTTGAGTAATACAGACACACTCGCGTTTTTTACATGTATTTACTTATAACTTGCAAATATTGTATATCGTAGTCAAATTTTCATGAAAAAACAAAATATTTCTGATTTTTCAGGAACAATGGCTACACCTTTATATTTAAAAAAAATCACTTGTCTATGTTACCTGGAATAAGTCAACGCTTCTAATGAAACCACATACATTGAAATCGGTTCAGCCGTTTAGAAGTTATGGTGGACTAAAGAAACTCACAAACATACATACATAAATGAACCCTGAAAACATAACACTCCTTTTTTTGGGCAGTCGTGTAAAAAAGGTGGTACGCGCTCGTGTTACTAGACGCAAGTCATGGCACCTGTGGCCATGATAAGCGCGTAAGACGCTGACTGTTTATCCAGCGGACATACGCGGATAATTTGCAGTAACCAATGGATGACAATCAACCAAAACTGAATGAAAAAACAACGCGGTGACTAATGGTTAAAATAATTTCAGCGATCATCAGCTCACAGCCTACAGATGCGGGCTACACATACCCGCGGAGCTGTTAGCACAGGGTTTACACTATTATAGAGCTGTGCCGGAACCTGTACACGTCTTCACACGTGGTGCATACGCGAAAGCAAACAACCACTTTTATCCCGCTCAAAAACCCAGCAACACAATAATACCGGCTTATGTAACAGCGTTTACTGAAACAATGGGAGTACACATCATGCTCATGGAGACCACTAATGGAATAAGGTTCTATATGCCACTCCCATAGGTACATCTGGATACGATGTTATCCACGTTAGCAAATAGAGATTGCATACATTGCAAATACGGCATTTTTATTCAATTATGCGTTTAAACGAACAGCGTTATAGTGTTTTTGATAAGTGGAAAGAGCTTTGGGAAAAGGTTTAGGAAAATGTCTAGCGCACTCCGTGAATCTACATCAACTTTATACAAACTTGTAGCTGTTCTAACCACACTCCTCTTAGTCTTAGTTCGAAATTCATAATACCCAAAATGCAGCGTGTATCAGTCATTAACAGAGTATTAAAACTTATATTGTTTTAAACTTGGTTCAGCTGAAATTAACAGCAACTCTTCTTCACCGTCTCCCAACTAAAACCATATAAGCTGTGTTTCTACCAGAGATGAGCGAACATGTGTAGTGGATGTGCGTGAAACAACTCATCACATAAGCTAAGCTTAAGCTGTTATATTGTTGGTTAGTTTCACACTCATTTTCGCTAACTCGCCATGTATCGTCGCACATCTTAAGTCTGCATCACAGCTGACATCGTGCAGAGTTGAGTTCGAGCCTGTGACCACAACGCAAAGCATTCGTTGCGGGTTGACGCTTCGACTTTTGAAGTACCGTTTACGAAGCATATAATATACACCATTATTTTTAGGTCGTTCTGGAACCGAATACCATTAACTCGATCATCGAACTCGAAACGATTGGGACTATTTTTTTCAAAAAGTAACAATAAAAAAAAAACACGAAAGAGTAAAAGAGAATGCTCATGGAAGTATGGAATCCCGTACCATGCTGCATCAAAATCAAACCTTGTTTTTTATAGACTACACTGATCGTATTAACTCCTACAAAAATTATTTTTGAAAAAAAAAACCCGCGTTTCAGAGTTATTTTATAAAATCGAAACTAACCTAAAAAGTAGGTCTATTTTTTCGACGCTACCAACGACGTATTTTAACACACATACATTACATTATTGCTCTAAAAACAGCGTAATACACTAATATTAGTAAGAATTACGAGTTAAAGTAACATCCACAGTATGCTTGACTGAAACTCGATTTTATTTTAGACCTTTACATTGCCAATAGTCAGTCAGTACAGTACAAATGTAAGATGCCACAGATAAGATAACTATAAACCATAGAGTATAGTAAGTGCTTTAAACTAGTCGGGATTTAGGCATGTAATCGATAAATCAAAATCTTTAGGCTGAGAAAATCTATTTTGTTGCAAATAGCAATAAACCAAACTAAATCGATTTGGTGTACTGATCTTACTTAATTGTAATTAATTTTAGAGTCCGCTCGACAGACAAGGATTTGTTCAATTGAAACGGAACGTCATTTATATTCAGTTGAAACGGAACGTCATATAAAGGGAGTAAAACAATATTCGTACTTTTAAACTCGAAAAGTATATTTCCAGTTCAAAAATCAAATCCCCGACGCGTAATGCCGTAAAAAAATATGAAACTAATTACTATAATATTTTGGTTTTGAGGCGCGAGACTTTTTGGTACCAACTTTGGTCATTGTCCTTTAATGTTTTTTTTTGTGAAATAATGAGAATCGATCATGAATGAATTTTTCAATGGGTATCGTTCGCATGTGTTGCCGATCGTGGATACGTTTTACACACACATATGAATTTGAGTTCTCATTATTTAAAAAAAAACATTAAATTTATTCTTTCGTGATTTTTTATTATTATTTTTGAAACAAAAAAGTCCCAATCGTTTCGAGTTCGATGATCGAGTTCATGGTATTCGGTTCCAGAACGACCTAAAAATAATGGTGTGTAAGCTAAATCTTTTAAAAGCCGCGTTCATGAGCTGTGAGCTGAATGGATGACAATGACCATCCATGAATGCAGTTTATTGATGATACCTACCTAGCGATGTTTCGTTGACAAATTTCGACCTAAATAACGCAAACACTAAAATAAGAAAAATAATCATCCATTGCTTTCCACCAGGCGTGATCGAGGTCAAGAGAAGGCCCGTTTCGTAATAAAAAAAAAAGAATCGTCAAATGGCCGTCATTTACGCAATTAGGATAGTAGATGCAAAAACTGAAAACTGATTCTGTTCAAGAGGCTCATTTTAGAAATGCACTTCATTTTGCACTGCAAGCGGATTTCACGGGAGTTAAACAAATACCACCGTTGCCCGTGTTATTTTACCAACAGTAGTAAGAATCAGAATCAGAATGTTTATTTGTCAACATAGGTAATTACAGAGTGTGTGAGATGTTACATTTTCGTATGTGCTCTATGTTTTGCCATTTGGCGTACAAATATTATTTAACCAAAGCTACCTAACAAGGTAAATACCAGCATGTCCGACATAGGGTGTTTTCATAAACACACAGGTAACAAGTCGAGACAAGTAGTTTGTCAGTTAGAGCACCAAAAAATATTGGACACGTATTTTTCCTTTTACACACAATCAAAAACTGGCGACGTAAAGGGCCTACCACACGCACAAGCTTCACCACAGATCTGCCTGCGCAAGCCGGTTTGTACACGGAACACCGTGACAGTTTTACCAATAGACCAGGGTAGAAGCCTTTAAAAATAATAAAAAGTGAAAAAAAATAATAGTAGGATGCAACCCATTAGAAAAGGAGGGGAATATTATAAAAATGAAAGGAAAAATAATTTACGGGCGATCTGAGGTCGGGAAGGGGATGGGGGTGAGTTTTTAAGGGTAAAAAACGGTTTTTCTCGATTTCCGGCAAAACTAAAAGTCCTATTGAAAAAAGTCAAATGGCAAAGTTGTAGGTAATAAAAAGATCTAAAACTTTTGTATTTACAATTTTTTCACATAACCTCAAAAGCTATGTGAAAAATTCAAAAAACCAAGTTTTTGGTTTTTTATTTTTATCTTTTACAAAAATTTGTTTTTTTTAACGACATTTGGTGAAAACTTTCCTTTTTATGTCCCAAATACGCTGTAATTTATTTGATTAAAAATATTTATTTTTTCACCTCATTTTGAATTAATATCGAAAAAGCAGCCTAATTTTCAATCGAAAATTCACCCGTCAAAATATCGGCTTTTTTCAAAAAGTTGGTATGTTTTCTGTTCGTTGAAATCTCTACTTTCCGATGGTGAAAAAAAATATATATGTTACCATAGTAAATCTTCTCAGAAAATGCAAAAAATCGAAAAAAACTCGAATTCGATTTTTTTTTATTATTATAAATAATTTTGAGCTATTTATTAAAATTTACACTTTAATTACTCGAAAAACGTTAGATTACATGCTACATTAATAAAAAAAATTGCAAATCAAAATATACTACTATAATTAACAAACAAATAAGTTAATAAAATTAATATTTACTAAGACATCTACAATATTTAGATAAAGTTGTCGAATCTTATTTAAGTTATATGCGTAGATGCCTATTTATAACTATTCTAAGATAAATTATATACCTGAGTGACCTGCGAAAAATTGTAGCCCATCAAAAGGTATTTCATGGAGAAGTGGGGAAGGAGCTAGGCGGGTCTGGGTCTTACTACATACATACCTACTATTTCGTAACAGCTGTTACAACCGTTAGCCTAGCCAGTATTCGAAATACAGTACAGTATACAACATCGTTTATAAAAATACACGTGCACGCTGAGTTTCTTGAAGATAATTGTGACAAATTTACTTTAAAAAATCATGTATATTTCATATATTTTAAATACATTTTAGATACATTCAAAATATATCCTAAAAGACATAAAAAACATAACTAAAAATATAAAAAAATATATATTTCGTATATTTTTATAGATTTTTAATATATTTTTTATGTATTTTGAAATATATATTTTTTTCATGGGATTAACTAAATTTGTTTGTGCAACATTAAAATTATTATTTTTAATTTTGTACTAAAATATCATTTAATTTTAATCTTTAGGTTATGTTATGTTAAGCATACTATTTTTTAAAGAAAATATTACTATTTTAATGTTTGAGTTGATTGATACAGATAAAAATAGAGATAGTATTTACCTTCCTATGCAGATTCGAAAAGTTTTTTTTTTTAAGTAAACTTGTCACAATTATCTTCATAAACTCAGCGTGCACGTGTATTTTTATAAACGATGTTGTATACTGTACTGTATTTCGAATACTGGCTAGGCTAACGGTTGTAACAGCTGTTACGAAATAGTAGGTATGTATGTAGTAAGACCCAGAGCCGCCTAGCCCCTTCCCCACTTCTCCATGAAATAACTTTTGATGGGCTACAATTTTTCGTAGGTCACTCAGGTATATAATTTATCTTAAAATAGTTATAAATAGGCACCTACGCATATAATTTAAAAAAGATTCGACAACTTTCTCCATATATTGTAGATGTCTTATTAAATATTAATTTTATTAACTTATTTGTTTGTTAATTATAGTAGTACATTTTGATTTTCAATTTTTTTTTATTAATGTAGCATGTAATGTGTAAATAGCTCAAAATTATTTATAATAATAAAAAAAAAATCGAATTCGAGTTTTTTTCGATTTTTTGCATTTTCTGAGAAGATTTACTATGGTAACATATATATTTTTTTTCACCATCGGAAAGTAGAGATTTCAACGAACAGAAAACATACCAACTTTTTGAAAAAAGCCGATATTTTGACGGGTGAATTTTCGATTGAAAATTAGGCTGCTTTTTCGATATTAATTCAAAATGAGGTGAAAAAATAAATATTTTTAATCAAATAAATTACAGCGTATTTGGGACATAAAAAGGAAAGTTTTCACCAAATGTCGTTAAAAAAAACAAATTTTTGTAAAAGATAAAAATAAAAAACCAAAAACTTGGTTTTTTGAATTTTTCACATAGCTTTTGAGGTTATGTGAAAAAATTGTAAATACAAAAGTTTTAGATCTTTTTATTACCTACAACTTTGCCATTTGACTTTTTTCGATAGGACTTTTAGTTTTGCCGGAAATCGAGAAAAACCGTTTTTTACCCTTAAAAACTCACCCCCACCCCCTTCCCGACCTCAGATCGCCCGTAAATTATTTTTCCTTTCATTTTTATAATATTCCCCTCCTTTTCTAATGGGTTTCATCCTACTATTATTTTTTTTGGTTTTAAAAATTATCGACCCTGGTCTACAACCGCACGCACGGTGTTCCGTGTACAAACCGGCTTGCGCAGGCAGATCTGTGGTGAAGCTTGTGCGTGTGGTAGGCCCATTACAGTGCATCAAAGAATTTTACTAATACGTAATGCAGCATTTTCTAGTATTTCTGAAGTCAGGACACACTACTTTAAATCTATTCTATACATATAATAAAACTGTAGAAAAGTCGTTTTTGTACATCGAAAAAAAATCCAAAAAAAATAGCCAGGGTGTTAAAGGACAACCAATAGAACCCATTTCCAGCATTTTTAGAATTTTTGTCTGTTTGTCTGTTTGTCTGTTTGTCTGTTTGTCTGTGTATTTGTTCGGGCATCACGTAAAATGTACAAAAGCAATGTAGATAACTTTTACACACAACGATTGAGTGTAACTTGGAGTAACATTTAGTTTTTGTTGCATTGCAATCGGTTCAGTCTATCAAAAGATATTTGAATTTAAAGTGTTACAGAAGTAAAATTAGGGTTATGTGCAGTTGGTCTCACAACTTCCCGTAACTTTTATACACAACAATATGTGCGTAAATTGAAGTAATTGAACATTAAGTTTTTTGTTTCATCGTAATCAGTTCACACCTTATAAATGGAAAGAAAGAAAAATGTAAATTAATAAAATTATAATAGTGTTTCCGAAATAAAATATTAAAACAGCGCCATCTATCGAACTCAGACTGGACTATATCTAGACATCAACTGCGTGCAGCATTGAATATAGATATTCGATAGATGGCATTGTGCGTGTGACGTTATTTTCTGATTGAGGCATGTTTAACTAAATACTGATGGAGAAATTCCTGACCTATAGGGTACGTGAAATTTGTCACAACAGGTCCTTATTGGCTATTAAAGAGATAGTTATAAGTATACCAGGGAACCCGATCAGTCAATACGGTTTGCCCACACCGACAGTCTAAGGGGGACGTATAAACAGAGAGTACGTATCAGAAATTAGTAGAAAGACAGAGGAACAGCGCCAGACGTTTGATAGGGTATGCTGCAGTGTAGAAAACGCCTCGGGTGAAATCCTGTTTTTAGACGCACCGGGCGGAACAGGTAAAACTTTCTTTTTTGTGCTATGCAATAATATGCTAATAGTAACATACAAATATGTTTTCAAACAATTAAATCAATGTGTTTATTTGATTATGGTATTTACAATACATTTTGGCGTTATATAGGTACAATTCTTACCATCTCCCGCATAACCTAACCTAGTGACCCAAAAACTTATTTTCTTCCTAATTCCCATAGAATTAAAAAAAAATCTTTCTGATATGAATATGTTTGTGTTTTATCTATTAAATAATACATAAATGATTACTGTTCATATTTGGCCCAACGATGTATGGATTTCTGGCGATCTCCTTTGAAGATTCTAACTTTCAAAACTGACGGACTTTCATATAAACTTCCATCACCTATTTTAACCCTTTAGGGGTGGAATTCCCAAAAAATCTTTCTTAGTGGATACTTACTCTTCACAAAGAACACACCCTCCAAGTTTCATGTCTCTAGGACCAGCGGTTTGGGCTGTGTGTTGATATATTATTTTTGGCGTTCTTTCATCATGCTACACATATACAGCTATCAACTATTCGTGCTAAATTTTACTTGCCAATAAACCTTCTGGGCTCCCCTTTGAATATTGACTGTAGGTACTCGTAACTCATTTATTTGTATCCGTTTCGACTGCTCGGACACAATTTCGTAGAAGAAAAAGGACAAACAAACGTTAAAAAACTAGGTTTAAACTTTAGACAATGAATCCCCTCAAATGTCAATGTACCCATAAGACTATGTACGAGCGTAGTGCTCTACTGACGCACCGAGTAGAATTCAACAGCTATTTAAAGATAAATAAAGATAGCTGCTTGGATTGTTAGTGTAGGTCACAAAACCCACCATAACATAAAATCACGCCGGTAATCCCCGAAGGGTTAGGCAGAGGTTTACCTTATAGTACACCTTCATTACGCCAGTTATGTTTAAAGTACCATGTAATAGGGGGCGAGCCTATTGCCATGATACGGGCATGAATCCAGGGGCCCAATTCTGCTATTACAATAGACGACAATAGTGTCAGAATGGTAATTCTAATGGTCTGTCATTGATTTCATAATTGTTGATTTTGACAAGTTTTGACAAGTCAAAATCAACCATTATGAAATCAATGACAGACCATTCTGACACTATTGTAATAGCAGAATTGGGCCCCTGACTCCGTGGCGAAATTCCTGATAGAGAAAACTGGTAATCAACACTATGGAAAACCCAGGACCTCATGCTCAGCAGTTGCAATTGCGACCACTAAATGACTAGACCAACGAGGCGCTTCCTATACATTTCCCAACTTCGTACTCTCAATCGCCAACACGACTTTGTACCGTACCGTGCATTATTATAAAGTGAAATTCTTTTTATTATTCCACTTCACAGGTGGATTCCGTACCTGAGCTTTATCCCTACTTCCCTACTAATATTATAAATGCGAAAATAACTCTGTCTGTCTGTCTGTCTGCTACGCTTACACGTCTAAACCACTGAACTGATTTTAATGAAATTTGTTACAGAGATAGAGTTGAACTTGAGAAAGGACATAGGATAGTTTTTATCCCGGACTTTTGAAGAGTTCTCTTGGAAACGCGATATAACCGAACTCGACGCGGGCGAAACCGCGGGCGGAAAACTAGTTAATTATAATTTAATTGTAAAGAAGTCAAAGTAATGAAACAACAGTACAAAGTCAATTAACGCGGCGTCCTTTTGCTTCTAAATAACAAAGGCATAGAAAATTCTAGAATATTCCTATCTCATGTAGCTAGCTAGCTTCCGCCCACGGCTCCGCCTGCGTTTTTTTTGTTTAAACTTAATTGTACTATGCCTTGTAACCTTCGCACAGGCGCAAGCAGCAAGTTGAAAAAGTTTTATCGCTATCGAATGAGCAGTTACGAACAAACAAACTTCTTACTTACTATTATAAATGCTAAAGTTTGGATAGATGGATGTTTGTTACTCAGTCACGCCAAAACGGCTTAGCGGATCTAGATGAAATTTGGCACAAGATAGATTATAGTCTGGAATAGTATATAGGCTACTTTTTATCCCGGAGGTACGATCCCGTGGGCAATTTCCGAACTTAACACGGGCGAAGCCGCGGGCATAAGCTAGATAGACTATGAAATTCCCGAAGTTTTAAGGCCTAAGGCTGGGCTCAGAATGGTTTGCTCTTTGGTCTTTCTCTCCTAAGATAAAGTAAAAAGTGCCGACTTTAAGTCATAAAGGCGACGATACCGATTTTAATATTAGTCGGTCGTCAGTAACAGGATTTGTCCTCACCGCTTCCAGGAACCGACCAAGTAATTGTTTTCTGTGCTATTTTTCCCTGTTATGAACCTGTACTAAGTTGTAGCGTTAATAAGCAAATTTCTTTACTATCAAGTGATCGATTTCTTATAAAGTAGATAACTACACAAATTTAAAACACCGGACAAACAAAGAACGACTCCAAATAACACGAGGGCGATATAATCATGGTTACGGATCAAGCCACCACTGACATGAAAGATCTTCTTTCCGAACTCGCAGATGAATATCTCAGTATAGTTAAGAGTTATGCCTATGACTAAAAATGATGTGCAATACTGTACAGTAAAAAACTTCCAATTAAACAATATTTTATTCTATTTATTTTTTTTATTTAATTTTTTATGTTGTATCTTATCTCATGTAGCTGATTTCATCTAAAAATATAAATATCCGACCAGTATACAATGTAGCGATCTGAAATGTAATTTTCCAACTTGAATTTATCAAACTGATATTTCAATTATTCAATTTGACATGTTAATTAAATTTTGCAGTTATATTTCTGTTCACTTTTCATCTGTCGAAACAAACACGGCGTTACTGAAAAGTAAAGTTTGAAAAACGTTGCAATTGCAAACTGCCAATTCCTCTTAATTTGAGTGCCAAATACAGGCACGTTGGCTTTGATCCGTTTACTGAATTTCATACCACTTGTACAGAGCCGGATTGTGGTGAAGTGCAGAAATCACTGCTATGGGGGATCCCCGCGTCACTTGGAGAAGAGTATGAACTTGGATAGGCAGCCTTACACCGCGCTCCTGCTAGTGCCGTATTACAGAACCTCACATTAAACTGAAACTTTTAACCAATCAAATTCTTTTTCCATTTTGATAATTGTACATATTTTATTATTTTAGATCTATTTGTAGTTTGTAAATAATGTATATTGAATTCAAATAAAATACATAAAATACTAATTAACCTTTTTTAAGTATTGCGTCGTGGAAAAGTTTCTTATAACAGCAGGCGGACTGAGAAACTCAAAACAAAACTTGGAGATCAAGAAACTTGGATGAAAAAGTAACTCACTGGATTTTCTACGGAGTTACTTATACCAAGCAGCTCGTTGGCCTAGGGGTATGATTTTAGCTTGGGGTCCCAAATTGTACTTTTTAGGGTTCCGTAGCTCAAAACGAAAAAAGCCGGCCAAGTGCGTGTCGGGCCACGCACAATGTAGGTTTCCGTGGTTGCCGATCAAAATATGCGGACACTTCCTACGATCCGATATGCCTCCAAACGATGACTTTTATTGTGATAATAAAAAAACAAACTTACATTTGCAGTTGAAAAATCTGTGCTCCCATACATTATGTTTAGGAAAATATGTTATCGAAGTACATTTTAGAAGTTGGTTGACTATTACTCGTAAATTTGCAAAGCCTACTTACGAGTAGCTCTGATAGTTTTCCTCACCCAAACGCAACCGTTTAGCTGGTAGAGGAATTTAAAGCTTAATATTTCACAATAATCGAAAATTGATTCGAACTACCTCGCAATATTTTTTAAAGACCTATCCAACGACATCCCAAACTAAGGGGTACGCGAGAAAAAAAAACTGTACTTTACGTGTTGGTATTGGTGATACCCTAAAAAATTACTTTTCGAGATTTTATTTTACCACTTTGTCGGTGTAACTAATTTGTATATTCTTGCCAAATTACAGCTTTCTAGTACTAAGAGTCTTTGAGCTAAGCTGCGGACAGACAGACAGACATGGCGAAACTAACCCCTTTTTTTTTTTTTTGGAGGGTGGGAAATCATCAAATGACCCCTCCCGCTCTGGGCGGAGCGGAAGGGAGTGTCAGACTCTTACTGACTAAAAACCACCCATGTTCCTTTTTTGGCCCTTTATGTTCCAGGGCCGCGGTATCTCTTTCGAACAGTCCCGCAGCCCTGGCAGGTATCGGCCCTTGCGGGCCCCTCCCGTTTGCTGACATCTCTTTGAGGCGCACGTGGAACACGAACGCGCCGTCGACACGGCCTGTCGTCATACGACGGACGGACGGCGAGCTAACCCATTACTCACCGTCCACAGGCCCGCGTCTACGGTGGCCGAGAGCCATCACGGCGTGGCTCCCGACGCCTGGTGCTTCTCCTCCCGCGGCGGCTGGGACGTGGGGCTCTCTCCCTCTCACGTTCCGTCGCCTCCTTCGCTAGCATGACTGCTTCGCAGAAAGAGGCGACGGCTTCCCATTCCCTCTCGCCCCGGACCATGGCTTGAACCAGGGCCGGGCGCGAGAGGTCGGAAAACGGAATCCTTATAATCCTCACTTTGTTGTCCGTCTGTCTGTCAAGACCCTTTATCTCAGGAACGCATGAAGGTATCGAGTTGAAATTAAAACCATATATTGAGGTCCAGAGTCCCTTGAAGCTGTGAAAAAATCAAACTTCTATGTTGACGTCAAAAAAGATATAGCCGTTTATGCCGCAAAAAACGTATATTTCGACACTCTCACGGGGATCAAAATTAATCGAGTACTTTCCGTTGACCTAGAACTATGAAATTTGGCAAGTACTTAATATCGTCTTATACTACAAGTACAGGAAAAAATCTGAAAACTATATTCTTGTAATTAAAAAATAAAAAATATAGTTTTTATAATTAAAGACTTCAATGAGTATGTAATCAATCAATCATCGAGGTTAATCAAAGGTATCGCGGTCATAATTGTATGGGTGATCCAATCTTTATGTAGATTTTTTAAACTTTTACTAATTTGTACAGAAGAGAAAAGTCTGAAAGCCATAAATTTTTAATTGAATCACAAAAAAAGAATGATGGTTCAGCTATAGCTAATGCAAATCCAGGTCGTGGATCTATCACATAAGTACATCGCAATCTTAAGAACTCAGTGTCAGATGGATCATGTAAAAGACACTCTTTGAGTAAACCGGGCGCAGCGAACGGACACACACATACTTGTACTATTACTATTCATTCTTTTGTAAGTCACCACTTACAAATCTAGATTAAATTTGATATTTAAGTAAAAAACAGCTTTGATTATTTTATCTAACTAATTTAGGTATGAACTGTTGGTATAACCACAATTTCACTTATAAAACACAATAATATTAGTAATTATAGGTTTTGGAAACTGAATTTCGGGAAAAGCTCGGAAAAAACTGTGAGACTCGATTCCTGAACTATTTATAATATGTACTTGTACATACATACCTACAAATTTGTACGGAACCCTCGGTGGGTGCGTCCGACTCGCACTTGTCCGGTTTTTTAATTATGTACCCGTCAACTTTCATCCATTTTAGCTAAAGATACGAGTACAAAACAGTAAAAAAGAAGAAGATGGAAAGCAGGTTTGACTACGCAGGGTGCACAAGTCTTACCTACAATTAAGTATCTCCACCGGCAATGGCCGAGCCAAGGAGGCTCTATTAAAGCATTCTATAATAAAAAATCTGAATCCGACCCTGCCGGCATCATGTTTGTGGTTATTAATTAAATACCCGTCAATTAATTTAATACCCGTTCGTTCCAGGAACATTGATATCCGCATTGTTCAAGATTTTTTTTCCAATGTAAGTTTCGAATTGCATACGGTTGATGTGAAATTGAGATTGAAACCATAATAGTACCTACAATTCTGTAGTAAATCTTCTTCGGAATATAGAAGCAAGGTAATCTATTGGCTGCAAATAGAAAGGTATTCAGAAAAATAAAATAGAATGAACTACCCAATTGTTTTATCTTGCTATCCACTATTAGTGTCTCAATTGACAATCATTAATTTACTAACTGAATACATTTTGAAGCTGATGAAGTTTTTCAATGTATTATAATTCTCTAGTATCTATAAGTGTATGTATATTTTTATTATAAATGCGAAAGTTTGCATGGATTGTTACTCAATGACACCAGAACGGCTGGATGGATCTGGATGAAACATAGGATTCTTTTTTATTTTTCTCGCACTTCAACATCAAAATTTCCACGCGAACGAAGTCGCGAGCAACAGCTAGTTATATTATATTTGTCTATGCGTCTGTCTAGCTAGGGGGAGCCTTGTCTCTGTTTTGGAAAGCCTTGGTTGAGGGAGAAAAGGTCATTAGGGCTGTGGGGATGATGCTAGTCAGCTGTTTGGGCGAACTTGATATAGAGGGTGAAACTAAATTAGATAGGTAGTAAATCTTCACAGGCATGATAACTTCGATATCTTTTTTGTTTTGACGAGTTTTAAAAATGACACCCATCACTTAGATCTATCGCAATTATTCAAGACCGTATCGAATAACTGATACTGTTTTAGCCGTCGTCGCTTCAAAGTTAAAAAACCGGCCAAGTGCGAGTCGGACTCGCGCACGTAGGGTTCCGTACCATTATCTATAAAAACGGCAAAAAAATCATATCTGTTGTATGGGAGCCCCCCTTAATATTTTTTTTTTAATTTTTAGTATTTTTTGTTATAGCGGCAATAGAATACATCATTTGTGAAAATTTCAGCTTTCTAGCTATCACGGTTTATGAGATACAGCCTGGAGACAGACAGACAGACAGCGAAGTCTTAGTAATAGGGTCCCGTTTTACCCTTTGGGTACGGAACCCTAAAAACCGGCCAAGTGCGAGTAGGACGCACGCATGAAGGATTCCGTACCATCGTAGTAGGGGAGCCCCCTTTAATTTATTTTTTATTATTTGTTGTTATAATGGCAACAGTAATAACCATTCTGTGAAATTTTCAACTATTACGGATCATGAGATACACTCGCTAACAGACAGACGGACGGACGGACGGACGGACGAAGGGACGGACAGCGGAGGCTTAGTAATTGGGTCCCGTTGGTTACCTTTCGGGTATGGAACCTAAAAATGGTTTCCACAGCTTTCAGTTTTACCTTAGATCACATACGGTGTTCCAAAATTTGAATTGCACCCCTGCCCAACAAGAAGACCACTATTTTTTATTTTGTTGCACGATGCACCGGATTTTATCAGTTTTTTTTTTTAATTTACCCTATCACCATCCCGAACTGAAAAGTCTAGTAAAAGCACCTCCGTTTTCAATTACTTGAGTACCCGGTGCTGTTAATTGTACCAGTGGCTAGAAAATGATAGACACTCCCGATTGTACTTAACTATCATTAGAAACTGTACCTACCATAGATTCTAGTTAGTTCTAGATAGTTCCATAAGACATACGCATATGTACTGTCTCGTAGGTCTAGCGATCAATAGCGATAGGCGCGCCCCCTATAACAGGGACTTAAAAGATAATAACTACGTATACAACATAACTGGCAAATGTGGGTGTACTATTAGGTACACCTTCGCCTAACGGGATTGCATTCGTGATCTTATGGTTCGTTATGTTATGAAATCATATTGTTATTGAATTGGTACCTAAGCGAACTTTGTGATACCCACAAACAAATTGAAAATTCACTGAAGTTACGTATCTTCATATACAGCATAATGCTTTAAAAAGATCACTGTGACCTGTTCAGAAATGCAAATCTGAGAAGTAAAATATATCTGAAAGGATTGCCATGGAAAATGAAGTCAATCGCGTGGAAAGTCGTAGCGGAAAAGCGAATATATGTATTCACAGGAATTTGTCACTGCAGTTCTCGGCTCCATAACACCCACGCCTATGGCTCCGATGTGAATTCTGCCTCGGCTGTAATGACAAATTTTTCCCACTTGTTTCAAAATGTACAACAGAAAATGAGTACAATCTTTAAATTATCATTTCGTTGTTTCAGGCTATCATACAAGTAGCAGAGCGCTTGTATCCGAACTTGATGACTTTGCTGAACATGGCCATGAGAGACGTGTTCGGTGAGTACGATAAACCCATCGTAACAATCACAGCAAAGGAGCTACTATTCAGTGGAACAACTCTGTGCAACCCGGGACCTAGCATTATAGCAAACATTGCCTGCGAGATCATACGCGGTATAGCGCAAAATGCACGAAACATTGAAATAAAAGAAGACGGGTCCCTCGTTTTTTCGATTTTAAATTACGTAAGTATTTTTGAATTTTCTATCATTATTTACACAGTCTCTGTGGTCGTTGTCGTCGCAAGCGTTTTTGAGGAGTTAAAAACGAAACAATTCTAAAATTTGTTCAAATAACAAGTATTCTGTTCAGACTTCAAATAAATACAATGAGAGCTTAGCATAATGTCAGATGGCAAGGAACCACTGCCTTACGCTGATTTTCAGCGGCAGCTGTAACCCATGAACGCCATACGGGGACTCTTTAGAACCGAGTATTTCTTACTCATAATGGATGTGTAGCACGTTCATTTCAGCCTAATTGTAATGTCTGAACACATATACCCTTTTCATATCATTTTCCATCATACGGAGCGCGAGTAGTAGCGAGGAGAATAGATGTCGCATGCTGAAATCTAACATCGTTGAATTAGTTCATTAATGATTCATTTACAACGTTCGATTATTATTTTATTCAGACGGTTCGCTTCCTGTGAGAGATGAGAAATCAAAGGCATAAATATAATAAACAAAAGTGAAGTTTTTCGTTTTTACCAGACCGTCCACACAGCAAATCAAACAACAAAGAAGAAATCAAACTAGCAAACTTATAAATTCTATATTTAGCCAAATCAAAAGACGTTACACGCTTTCGGTTCCAAAGCAACTGCAACTTTCTATTCAAAAGCTGCTGTAAACCGCGGCAATCTTCATCAGCCGTCAGCATTTGTTGCACAAGCGATCCGAATTTGTGTACAAATCCCGGATTATTAGTAGATAGTCTCTAGTTTGCATCAAAGACATAATGAGGCCACCCTTATGAAGTCCAATATTATAATTAAGCAAATGTACTGTTTCAAAAAAAGTAATACTTTCGCAATTCCATGATTCTAGCAGAGACGTTATTTTATTTTTTATTTGGAGTTTTTGCTACCAATTTAATTGTAATTTCAAAAACAATCAATTTTATTTTTCATTAAAAAATATAGGTATGTAAACAATTTGTTCAGGACGCCATTATTTTTTCCGAAAGGAAAACAATTACGTAATAAAGAAATCGAATCGGAAAACCATGCACATGCAGCCATCCTTAATTCTGGCGAGCGGTTAAACGCTTCGCCACCCCGCCACCCCATGCCAAACCACGCCCATCACACAATCATGCAGATTTCCTTCTCTCAAAATAGACCGAGTGATTACTGAGTGGCATCGAAATAAGATGAGCAAAACCGCAGGGACAATCCTTCCTACGGCATTTTGACTATATATATAGTTGCACTGATTAAATTACATCTATCTATCTGCAATCTACCCGGTTCGACCTTATAGATACCTCTCTCAGATTATTGAATCTTCGGAGAATCAGGACTACGAGTAATATATACTGTTGAGTAATATATACTGTTGTGTAATATTAATCGGTTTCTATGGAACTCGCTCGCTTTGCAGGTGACAAGGTAATGCAGTTCTGCGAAATTGGATTGAATTATATCCAATTTCATCACGACATGACTGACTGCGTAGTTGGCGCTAGGAATATTGCTTTTTAAAAAATAGAACTGATTCAACAACCAGTGAACATGAAATGTATTCAAGCTTCAATGATTTTCCTTTTAAGTATAATAGTTTGGGAGATGCGAGCGAGACTCACTATTTCATTTGAAAAATAATGTATCTTCAGGTTTGTTTGTTTCATACTTCTTCTAGAAGGGAACATGTGGTTCCGGACTCTAAGAATAGCGCCACCCCATCTCTTCCAGCCGGTGTTGTGAAAGGCCACTACTATGAAATCCTACTCTGTATGTGTACATAGTACAATGATAAAGATAATACATAACGAAAGCATTCCCAAGGCAGGCTGATGCCCGGCAGCGGCCGATCGAATAAAAGGGAGATGGAAGGTTTATTTTTAGGCTTTTGCATGTGGCTAAGATGAGAATGCTAAGGGGGATGTGTGGTGCAACGCGAATGGATAAAATAAGAAATTAGTATAAAAAAGGAAGTATGAAAGTAATGCCGGTAATTGAAAACTTGTGTGGTAATCGGTTGTCATTGTATCTAGGCATGTAGCGCGGGTGAATGTGAGCAATGTTGTGTGTGAAGTTTTGAGTATGAATGTGGATGGCTGAATGAGACAAGGAAGCCAAACTAACGATGGATGGACTGTGTGATGGATGATAAGGTTAGAAAGTGTGGAAGAAGTCATGCAAATTGAGCTATGGGCAGGAGAATGAGAAGAATTTTCTAGAATCGTTGTCCGCTGTTTTTCTTCGTTGTTGATCGTCGACGACATAATTACTTACCTAAAGGGAGGACTGTCTCGTTAGTTTACTTGCCGCACTGCCGGGCGTGGGCTGCGGGACTGTTCGAAAGAGATACCGCGGCCCTGGAACACAAAGGGCAAAAGAAGCGACATGGATAAAGTCCGACACTCCCTTCCGCTCCGCCCACTCCACCCAAACGGAGAAAATAAATAATATTTCTTTTTTATTTGACCTTTCACGGCGATTTTCACATGCGTCGGTGTCGGGAAGTTGACGTCGAATATAGCTTTCAGACGTCCGTCGCTGGCGGAGCGTTTTAAAAGGGACGTTACGTAATGCAGTTATAATGTCATGTTTGGGCGAAATACTTCTTCATTTCACTATTTGCGTCTACTTTGGTAGCGTTCCTGTAAACAAGGTATTCTTGTCAGAATTTACAATACTAAAATTGCAAGAAACATACTATTTAAAAACAAAACTGGACACTTTTTTTAAAAAAAGGAACACTTTCTGAGAGCATACTGTAGTACTGTTCACTGCGAAAGTTCTAAGAAAACACTCAAGCTGTGACGACGTGTGTGAGTCCCTATCCAACTCATTTGTGCCACTTGCTGAAAATGTTACACCTGCACACGAGTTGCTATAGTTGACCTGGAAGTCTATAAATAGACTCCGGACACAAGTCCGCCGAAGCAAGGGAAACCAACTGAGGTGGATATTCATGTTGACTCTGCCTTTGAGTGTTTATGTGGTCTTGTTATACAAACGTCCTGTTGTTTGTACATCACAGGAGTGGACGCTACTGTGTGTGTAAATGTGTAAATGCTAAACTTAATGTTAAATTTAGAATGTCATTGAAACGCTAAAAACAAGAAGATTAGTGCTGAATATTCTTTAAAAATGTTTATATTCAAAATCAGGTTCGTCAGATTTAGTGCAAGGATTTTTTTGTTAACCTTGTCAATACTAGACGATGGAGCAGCCGTCCTCCCCCGACACGCGTCCTACTCGCACCCGCTCCACATGTTTTGAGCCCTAAGCTCGGGCTGAAGTTAAACCTCGATGTGTAACAAGATGGGAGCTTGTGTTTCTCACCCTTTTTTTAAGGTACACTCTCGCCGAGACACCCTGAGGCACGGCGAGTGCGAGAGTGCATTTAGGGGCGCTCGTCTAACCTCGGTGTTCCTCGCTTGCTGTCGTCTCTTATCGGATTATTGCGAGACTTCTCGGAAGAGACATAGAGAGCTCTCGATCGAAAGTGTACACACATTTTTAGAGTTTCTACCGACGATTAATACAGGTTTTAATATATATAGTAAAATAAGTTCCAAAACTTAATTATATCATGACAAAGCATCGCGGTTGTATTTTATAACAGAACACTTCG
Source organism: Eurois occulta (assembly GCA_950022335.1). Lineage (NCBI taxonomy): Eukaryota > Metazoa > Arthropoda > Insecta > Lepidoptera > Noctuidae > Eurois > Eurois occulta. The sequence goes on along the minus strand of OX465477.1, from coordinate 11,650,825 downwards.
TTTGTTCGACCTATGGTATCAAATCCAGAACCGATCAAAAGAAAATATGTTTATTTGGCACATGCCACAGGTGCACACAACATAAAACAGAAATGAAAAAAAAAAAACAAATCGCGCTTGCGACTACTAGACGACCGAGACGTTCTAGACTTTTATTTAAAATCACATTAATTACGCCATTTTGTATGATTACAGAAACAGCAACTACCCAGTGAAGACTATGAGGTACTTAGAGGGACGGAAGACCCCGCCGATTTGGGTCGAATCTTACGGTAGGCTTTAAGCTGAGCTACATGTATTATATAATATGATTGTTGACCAAGTCCAGTGTAGTTCTCTAATCAAAGCACCATCTTAGACACTGATCTGTAGCAATCAATCAATCAACTCATTTATTTTCAGGCAACTTATACTATATTTATATTACAGACTGACATAGCACATTTCATAAAAATATAATTCGTGTCCCATGGAACACTGAAGACCGTGCCAACACACGGCGAATCAATAAAAGTCTTTCCACGTCAAAAAAACCTAGTTGCAAGTAGCTCAGCGGCCGTTCACAAGGCGCGTGGCGCTGTCCTACTAGATATTTTACATTAAGATCACGTCAACAACCCAACGATTAAACAGTTCAAAATCAAATGCAGTATGGGCTGCCATATGATCTCAAAATTACATGGGAAAAAACGAGCAGTACAATGCTGTGTGCCCAGTCTTACAGTGATTCTTAATAAGTACCATTATCATCATTCTTCTACCTAAGGGTAGGAGAATCCTAATTTATTTGGGATCGGAGCAGCATGTCTTCTTCTTCCATACTTCTACATTACTTCGCATCTCATCAGTCATCTGTGAATTAGATAATCTTAATACAGAAATAAATAATTGTCATTTATCTGAAGGTACGGAGAATCCCGCTACTTCTCGGAGTGGATCAACCCACCTGAGGGTGGCATGAGCGTGTGCAACGCAATCAATGGAACTGACTCCGGGATCTTTGCCCCCTTCGTGGACACTAGCAAGAGCCTGTATGCTATTAATACAGATATCTGCCGGTGAGTTATTGATTAGTCTCATCATCCATCATCATCGGTTAAGCCTTTTGTCCACTATACCTACTACTTTAAGGGCGTATAGTACTCATGAAAATGACATCCACCATGATCGCTAAAAAAAGGTCAGCTAAATTCATGACCTAAAAAGAAACACTTTTTCGTTTAAATTGTGGGAAATCCAAATACTTTAAATAAACCTTTAACTATTAAGGCTGGTTTTATAGTCACGCCGCTAGACGCGCCGTTGGGCAGCGCGCTGTTGAACAGGAACACCGAACGGCGCTGCTCAAGCGCGCGAATTTGAAACGCTACTACTACCCCAATACATATCCGAGCGCGCGCAGGCCCGACGGCGCTGCTGAAACGCGTGACTATAAAATCAGCCTATATCTTTACATCTTTACGTCAAAATATATCTCCTGTCACATTACTTAAGTAGTACTCTTTCTCTCTCATACATTCTCACTCTCACTTACTCAATACTGTCGTCCCCACAAAAATATACCAGATAGTTGCCGGTAATCTAAGTTCATTCGATTTCACATCGCGAATTGATCGATTCTCGGAAATTTTCGTAAATTCTGTAGCAGCACTTTGGCCTCGTACATGGTATGTAATAGAATACAAAGCCTGTGCCAAAATGTGGAGCCTCCACACCGTTTATTTCTACACCAATGAACACTGTTGCCAATACTGTCTCTAGCTCGTAGACTCAGAAAACACATTGATGGAGTATACATTTTAAACAATGCTAGGTCGTAGGTGGTCGCATGGCGTAGATACGTACCTAGGGATATCTAGTGCAACAAATTAATTTGGGCCCGGTCGCCTAAATTGGGACTCCAGCGGAAACAAAGTCTGCTTGTACAAAACTCAGAGATTTTATTCTTTAGATAAATAGATAATCAGGAATACACCAGGCCAGCTGAAACACTAACGTGCGGTCCTACCTATACTTGAAAATAATTGGAAACCGTACCCGGAATCACGCCTTGAATACTCGTACCATCAAAGGTTAATTAATCTACTCAAATTATTTTCGTGTTCGTAACTACAATATTTATTTTATATTAAAAAAAAGTTTACAGATGAATGATCATGAACACTATTTTAATTGGAAACCGAAAACGAAATAACACTTTTATACCATCCAAAGTGAGTTCAGAATAAAAGCCTTGCTATTAATAGTATCCCGGTGTACCACGTACAGGGGATTCTGGATTTCACTAGAATCGCGTTTGCGTCATCAGCGCTGTCGCTGTGTGCATCTAGGAGGCGGGGCGTCACCCACACTGCCATGAATTAAGCCTGTGTGCGTGCTGAATTTCACAAGCATAAAGTGCAATAGTAATTTTATCTCTATCACTCCCGTCCAACCTTACGGTTACATACAACAGTACGGCAAATTTCCCCTCACCCCCTTGGTTTTTCTCGTTCTCTGTTGACAGATAGGTACACGATTGGTCAATATTTATATTTGTAATAATTTAATGGTCTTATTGATTTTTTTAAGCTTGCCTGTGTGGGGCTCAATTAAGGGCTATTTCCGTCTGAAAGTTTTCCATAGCATCTAGTATTAACTTCATCATTATAACCATACAGTATTCGAAGTTTAAGTTGGGGATAACTTAGGCTCGCTCACTTGCACGCGTCGCGAACAGACGTAGCGTATCGTGCACAAAATATTAGAAACTACACTGGTAGACAAAAAAATTAGGCCACCTATTAAATCGCCTAATCGATAATTTATTTTTGAATCCTTTTTTTGTTACTTGTTTGCTGATTATTAATTAAAATAATCTACTCAAATTATTTTTTTAAGCGATACATGAGAAATCTTTACTATCTATATTATATAAAAGAAAGTCGTGTTAGTTACACTATTTATAGCTCAAGAACGGCTGAACCGATTTGGCTGAAAATTGCTGGAGAGGTTAGAACCAGGAAACGGACATAGGATACTTTTTATCCCGTTCGACAGCGTTTCCGTGTAGTCACTATAAAACGTCTATATATGTCGCAGGGATATGATGAAAACAGGGATTTGATCAAATCACGGAGGATGTTAAAATAACAACACGGTTTTATCATTTCCCTAAGCAAATCTGGTGATTTGACAAATCCCACTAAAGAAATCTAGTGATTTGAACAAATCCCAAAATTGGTTCAGTGAAATGACAAAAATAAGTTTTCTGTGGTATTTTAAAGGTTTATTTTGTAAGATTACCTACATAATTATAGTAATCAGGTGTAGTACTTTGGATGGATTTGCCGTACTGTTCATGTAACCGTATTTTAATATTTTAAATTTAGTTAGTAACCTCATACGCGATTTCTATGATAAATTTAATTATTTACGTTAGTAGGTTTTAGTCGAAATGTAGTCGGAATGGCTGAAAATGAATTTGGTTTAATTTTTCCTTTTGTGTTTACTCTTTTCATGGAAGTAATAAGTACTACGTACAACAGCAGGTCTGCAATTCTTATTGCACCGAAAAAGAGGATCTTTGCGAATTTCTTGCCATCAGTAAAAATTGAATTGACACTGAGGTTGTATTCAACTGTGAAACCAATCCAATCTCGACACAAGTAGGTAGTTTACTGTGCTCAAGAAAATATGAATCCAGTTATTTTTCATATCGAGCGCAACAATACGACACAATGACAGACCAATTTAATACAACATCACATTGACAAATAATAAAAAAAAGAAAAAGGCTGCCTCATTGGTCTCGGCACAAATGCAACTGCGTAGAATGTGCTACTGAGTTCGCAAAGTGTTATTGAGTTCTTCCATCGAAGATTTCTCAACAGCAGCCACGGAGTCCGGATTAGTGTCCGGTCGATAGCAATAAGCTGGCCCACTATAACACGGGACTTAATCAACTGGCGAAATGTGGGTATACTATTAGTATACCTCTGTCTAACCCGCTGGGGATTCCAGGCGTGATATTATGTTAATAATTAATTAATGAACTAGCTGCTTTCATATGCAACACATTTTGGTGGCCGAACGCAAATTGCATAATGGTTTGTACGGAGTATACCTACCGCTTGTACTTGTGATAGTGCTTTGTGCCTTTCAATCATGGCTCGTTTGTGATGTTGAAGTGCGACACACACACTAACTGCGTTGATACACGTTATTGATGTTAGTTATTGATTGGGCCGCGGATACCGGATATAATGTTCCAGTGTATTGTATTAATGTCAGTGTTCTCAACGGCGTGGCACGGCGGCGGCGCGGCAATTTGATGATCAAGGTGTCCGGCAAGAGGTACGTCGTGTACATAACAGTGGGTCTATCAGTGGGTTACCATATGATGATTCCTTCAGCAAAGCATGCGAAATAAAAGGTTAGGTTTTGTTACGCTAGGTATGGACTAGTTTCCCCCTTCAAATTCAATTCAAATTTTTATTTCAGAAACTGTGCGTGAGTCTACGAACGCCGTTTACTGCACTCAAAATGGGGTTACCCAATTCCCTAATTGTCGTCTCGTTGCACCCTTTCATCAGAGGTCGTTAAAGATCTTCTTGTCTGTGTCCTACTTATGATTACCGAATTCATCAACTTGGGAGTAAAAATAAAATGGAATAGTCTAACGGCTGGAGTTCTATAATGAGGCTGATTCTTATATACTTAACTGATTACTTTACTTTTCTGTCGTTTTGGCCTGCCTCATGAATAACAAAAAGGCGACCACTTAAAATTATAGCTCTTTGTTCGTCAAATAACGATACAAAAAAGTTTCTGTTTTTACTTTGAAAATACTAAGTACTCGTATAAAAAACCATTTTTCCATTTTTGGCGGGAAAAGACAGAAACTACTGACAGCACTAGGAATAACTTATGAAATGTGTTTTGACTTAATTTGGTTCGGCGTGTAAGTTAGATTTTTAGCGGTTTTGCATGGAATTTAAAACCACTTAGGTGGGCTTAGGTTAGGTATCCTGCTTTTAATTTTATTGCTAGACAGAGTTGGCAGTACAGTTTAATATTGAGCTTTATCTTTGAAACTCTCACGACAATTTTCTTTGAAGAGACTGTTTGTATACGTCTTTAGGGTTCCGTACCCGAAGGTTAACCAACGGGACCCTATTACTCAGTCTTCGAATGCGTATTTCTGTTGCCGCTATACTTAACAAATAATAAGAATAAATTAAACATTAAAGGTACGGAACCCTTCATGCGCGAGTTCAACTCGCACTTGGCCGGTTTTTGTTCGAACAAATATCGAAGCACAAATCACGAATACAAGGCTCAAAGCTGAACTATATCGTGATTGCTGGATATTTGGCCGATGAATAGGATTATCCCTGTCTTTTGTCCGTAGGATTGTCTGTCTAGCGGACTGTCGGGCTGTGAATGATATGCAACACCCTCCCTCACCCCTCACCCTCGCCCTTTCCAGGCCATCTTTCATGCTAGAGACTAGAGATTTCACAAGTCCAACCTACCGAGAACACCTTTGAATCTTTGGATATTCGCTGCAAACTGAAAGTACACAAAGTTTCACGAATAATAATAGACTTCTAAATAAATAGCCAAACATGGCCAACGCTATAATTTGAAACCCCAATTTTTCATCATTTAATAGTGACCTTCACTAATTATCATGGACGCAAAGCTTTTTGAGATATTGAGTGAATGGAAACGATGGGAAAGGTATGATTCAATTTTCACAGCAGCGAACAACATTGATATAACCTGGCCCAACCCGAACGGTGAAACAGGACCGTTATATTCAGGCATACATTTACATCTTTATTTAAGTAACAGTAAAAACGGTAATTACTTCCACTAGCTGATATGTAATGTAATGTAATTTTATAACACATTTGCTCGTAAAGGATCTCTTAATACACCAATTTCAATATCGTATTGTATCTCATTACGTACTTGTGCGTTATTGTAATGTAAAACGCACGGCTACATTGCTCGCCGATTTGTACTGTTTTTCGGAATGAAAGGCACCGTTTGTCAGTTTCTGTACACCTGACAACGTATATGCAAAATTTCAGGACGATAGGTTCCGTGGTTTAGGAGTAGAAAGGTAACAAACAAACAAACTTACTTTCGCATTATAAATTTTATCATTTTGGTTAGGATTAGGAAGCTACGATTATTATAAATACCTTTTAATAGTTTTTATTATTTTCAGATCCGTGGAACTGCGCTACGAAGCAGACACGGAATACCAGGGGATCCCGACGAAACGGTTCGCCGCAAACGAGTGGCTGCTGGATAACAACGAGGGTTGCTTCTGTCTGAACTTCACGACCGGATTAAATCGAGAAGATGGCTGTCTTCTGGAAGGAGCGATGGAGTTGTACACTTGTGTCGGTAAGTAATTTTGTTTGAATTATATGGTCTGCTTAACTTCCGTCTTTTTATTTTATTTTCAAAATAGCGGTCACGCGTTATACCTGTATTAATATAAAGATGGTATCAATTCCAAACAAGTTTTGTAAGGGACAAAATGTTTTGAAGTGTCACTTTTCTGAGATACAACACTATAATAATAATAATAATCCTCTAAGCACATTGCTAGAGGATTCAGGTCTAGGCTACCGGTTGAGAAGAGGTGGTCAGGTCATATCTCACCTTCTTTACATGGATGATCTGAAACTCTTGAAACCCAACAACAACTGATGGAGTTAGTAAAAGTAACTGAAACTTTTAGTAGCGCCATTAGCGAAATTGGTGTGGACAAATGTGCAGTCATGTATGTAAAGCAAGGGGATATTATGGAATCCGAGGGAATTCAGTTTTCGAATTCCGTACACATCAGACCCCTCTCCTCATCCGAAAGTTATAAGTGTTTGTTAGGCATTAACGTAACTGACATGAAGCAATCGTTGAGGGAGCGGTTCTCTGGACGCCTGAAGAAGGTATTAAATAGCCTTCTTTCAGGCGGGAAAAAGGTGCGTGCCTTTAACGGTTGGGTTATGCCGGTTTTAATGTATCTCTTTCGGCTTACTCAAATGGACTCAGACCGAACTCGATGCCCTGGACAGGAGAGTTCGTACACTGCTGACCGCAAACCGGATGCATCACCCACGATCATCGGTATTGAGGCTGTAAATCCCGCGGAAGTGCTGGGGTCGACGCTTTTTAAACGCGAAGACCCTCCACAGCCGCAAAGTATGCAGTCTCAGAGAATATTTTTTACAATCCGAGGTGTGGTCGCAGCAGACCGTGGTCGCAAGGCAAAAGAGAACTGGCGCAAACCTGTAGTACTGTAGGCAAGGAGCACGGGCGCTTCTACCGGGCTCTTCATGGGCCGGATGTAGATTTTCTAGCATCCGTGTCCTGGCTACGTTTCGGTGACCTCTTTGGGAAAACTGGGTTTTGTCTGTGCGATTATGGATGAAGTTATGTTGACGAACAGCTATCGTTAACATATTATGAAGGACGGGTTGACGTGTGTCGGGCATGCCACCGCCCGGGTGAGTCCATCAGACATATTATTTCTGGTTGTTTTCGTCTGGCTAACGTCGAGTACTTGCACAGGCACAACCAAGTAGCCAAGATTATTCACCAGCAACTTGCCTTAAAATATAAACGGAATCTGAAGTTCCGTACAGTCGCCGTCAGATATATTGTAGCAGACAAGGTGACCAAATACTTCTGAACAATTTAAAATGTCAATAAGTTCCTTACACTACAAGTTACCATTAATATCTGAACATTCATTACTTCATTAATATCTGAGCAGATGCTTGTCAATAATATAATTTCTATACACACAACCAACCAAAAATATCAGAACACTTACAACGTCAAGTGTATCTACGCAGATGGAGTAGTTTTAGATATCAGAGCAGTTGAAAAGTGCTTCCAACTTTACTATAAATACAATATTTATAGGAACTCTTTTGCTAATTTATATACTATGATGACCCTGGCAGTTTATAACATTTTGTATATAATGATTTTCTATACAATTTATATTCCCTTTCAATCGTATTTATACCTAGAACAGTCATTTGGTGTTCAAAAAGGGTGTTATCTGGAATTTTTTCCGGGAGTTTTGAAAATTGGTTATTTTAATGAGTTCGACGTGTTGTCTTCGAATTTTCACTTTGCGCTCATTGTTTTATCTTGGCCGCTCGTACCGCCATACATTTTTTTGGTAAAATCAATACCGGTAGTCATTTATGCCTTTGCGGTAGAACTCTGGGGACAATAAGGTAAAACTACCAAATGACTGGACTAACCACCATAGTCAAGTCGATAGTCGTTTTTGGTTCGTCCTTTATATCACGCAGTAACGAATTAGGTAAGCTCAGAGTTTGTCTGCGTGGATACACTTGACGTTGTAAGTGTTCAGATATTTTTGGTTAGTTGTGTGTATAGAAATTATTGACAAGCATCTGCTCAGATATTAATGAAGTAATGAATGTTCAGATATTAATGGTAACTTGTAGTGTAAGGAACTTATTGACATTTTAAATTGTTCAGAAGTATTTGGTCACCTTGTCTGCTACAATATATCTGACGGCGACTGTACTACAAGTATGTGCCCGTCCCAGGTCGCACAGACCAGGGAAGAATGCCACAAACAGGGAGAGGCCTATACTGAGCAGTGGTGGAATAAGACTCCCAAAGATCATTATATGAAAGTGAATCAAACGCATGCCACAAAACACTTTTTCCTTAGACACAACCTACCTGAGTAAGGTTATTGCCATTATCACCTTGCTTCGTTGGTCATCGCAATTTGTCATAAACAAATATTGCGCAGGGGCCCTACCATAACCTTTAACAAAAGAATCTCATTGCAGGAACGTTTTGTTTCAGGCTTATAATAATATTACTTTGTTTGGTATCGTGACGTCCACAAAACAATATTGTTTTACTCGTGCTTTTAGTGCGGGGAAAGAACGAACGATTTATAAGATTTGTCATTCCCTGCTATAACATGGAAGAGACAACTAGCAATATAAACTGTATAGAGCTGTCTCTTTCACAAATAAGCGGTCCGAATCGTATTGTGAAGTCAGTCTTGAAGCAAAATATAGCTTTAATTAACATCAAAAAAATAGTGCGTGTCGAAATTTCATTTGTCAGGATAGTTTTCATAAAAATCATAAAACTCATCAAAATCTTTAAGAATTTTCTGTAGGAAGTAAGTAGTAAGTAAGTTTGAAAGGAGGTTGTGGTCTTAATTGTAAAATGATAGGAATCGGAACAGAGTTTTTTTTATCTGGCTGGTATCATTATCTATTTCTATGTAAAAAAAGTGGCATCCATGTCAGTGCATTATTTGTCTTGTCAGTGGCTATCAACTAAAATCAATTACCGGTATATATTTATGTTTAAATCGTAATTAAATAAATAGTGTTTACTTTTCTTGACTTCATTATTTTACTACCTACCGCTCCTTATGAAGATGTGGTCTTATCCAAACTTTGTATTTGTCTTATCCTTATTTCCTTGTGAAGTTGCCATAAAATAAAATAAAACTTAACGTGAACGTTGACTTCTACGAACGTTTATATTCCCTTGAGAGGGAAAGAGCTACCAATGGGATGTAAATAATTAAAGCTGCATCGATGCGTTTTAGAAACCACTCTATGCTGGAAGCTCGTTGAAATAATCCCAGGAAATTCGATTATGTACTGGTCTCCGAGACGTTAATCTATATTTCAAATTGTTTAGTAAAGAATTCTCGTAATACACCAATATTAGCAATAATAGTTTTATTTAATCTTAGCACTTGTAGGTCTAGTAGAATGGATGACTGTATGTAAGAAGTTTTGGATGAGTTGAGGATGACAAATAATGTTCAAACGATGTAAGGGTGACCGCTAAAACGCGCGGGTACCTACGGGTTTGGGTGCACGCTCGCGTATCAATATTGAACAATAGTATGAGCAACGACAAAACGCGTGGGCGCTGAGCGCGTGTGGCTGGTTTTCTAAGGATATTTTGACAAAGAGCACTCGCGCGAATTTTAACGGACGCCCCAAATGGTAAAAGTATGTTGATTCTCAGTAGCACTGGTTTTAATCTATAACAACAATACAATACAGACTCGCGCACATTATTGTAAAGGAGGTGCTAATGGTGTAATTCGTTTTCAATGTTATTCAGCACTGTCATGTACAAGCACACAAACAATAACCCAGGTATAATGGTAAATGTTTAGTGAATTTCCAGCAGTTAAAGTTATAGGTAATCTATAGCAACAGTACAATTTACACAACAGTGTTTCGGAGGTCTCGATACAAAGGGATTCTAGATATCAGTTTATCACACAAAATATTATTCAGCATAGTTAAAATGAGCTCTTTTTCTTCATCTTTGAATATCCTTTGATTATAAAGGCCAGATTAATTTTACAAGCATAAGTGACGCCACTTTCGCGTACCATTGCCATCTGCGTTATCACTTCCAAAAACTTTAAAATTACATGCATTCGCCATCTAAAGTGAGACATAAAAATGAATTACCCATACAAAATTCCCATGTACTAAAACTGGTGACTGGCGAACGTGGCTGAATGCGAGAAACACTAGACCGTTCGATGTGGCGCCGCATAGGGGAGGCCCACGTCCGGTAGTAGTCGTCTTCTGGTGGTGATATGATGATGATGCACTGAACACCCCTCACACGTAAATAAATACGTTTATCTCACCTTATATGACACGACAATACAGTTTTTAATTATAATTTGTAGAACAATAATATACCCGTCGGTCCGGAGCAACTTTTTTAGACTGTCAAACATTCCTGTTACTTGACGTAGAAACATTATTGCTGGTTGTCAAAAGGCACATCGTGGTACCAATTAAACTACTAGCTGTGCCCGGCATGCGTTGCAATGCATGTTTTCCTACCTACTACTTTCACTACCCTACCTACCCTACCTACCCTACCTACCCTACCTACCCTACCTACCCTACCTACCCTACCTACCCTACCTACCCTACCTACCCTACCTACCCTACCTACCCTACCTACCCTACCTACCCTACCTACCCTACCTACCCTACCTACCCTACCTACCCTACCTACCCTACCTACCCTACCTACCCTACCTACCCTACCTACCCTACCTACCCTACCTACCCTACCTACCCTACCTACCCTACCTACCCTACCTACCCTACCTACCCTACCTACCCTACCTACCCTACCTACCCTACCTACCCTACCTACCCTACCTACCCTACCTACCCTACCTACCCTACCTACCCTACCTACCCTACCTACCCTACCTACCCACCCTAATTTTCCTGAATTTTCTTTGCTATAAACCTCACGGAGCCCGAGACCTTTCCAACGAATGCAAAACCGTGGAAATCGGTTCGTGCGTTCTGGAGTTATAGCGTCAGGAAGGAAACCCCGACTTATTTTTATATAGTAGATTTGAGGTGACGTCATCAAAACTGTCTTTTTAGCAGGAACACAATAAGCTTGTTTTAAGGACGTGATGGTACGAAAACGCAAAGTAAGGTTAAAATAAGACTGCTTTAAGACGTCATAGTCACCCCCCAGGACGCAGAACTAGCTGATTTGGTGAATTCTTTGTCCATTTATGCTCAGTCTAAGAAGATAAAACAAGTACCTAAAATAAATTCGTTAATTAAGTTTTAATGCACTACACAGGATGGTTAGGTTCGTTTCAATAAAAAAAAAACCTTATTCCTAAGACAAGAAGAGACAGCCACATAAACAAAGTCTTTGAAACCAACTACATACCTAAATTAGTTCAAACACGAAATATACTTACTCGTATCAATCCGTTTGGCAACTACAAAGCCGCTAACACACGCAGAGAGAACGAACAACCCGTCTAACTTATAACAAACCCCTTTATATGCCACTAAGCTATTCCACGAGTTCGTCTAATGAGCGATTCTATAACCTAACATCACATCTGTAATCCCCGAAGAGTTAGTCAGAGTTCTACTTAATAGGCAATAGCACACCCACATTTCGTTAGTTATGTTTAAGTCCCACATAATAGGCGAAAAAATATACCCTGCGGTTGATACTGTAGCGGCACTACAAAAAGTACTACAGCAACATAGAACAAAAAAGTTCTACAGCGCCATCTATGACGCAGAGGATAAACTAAATATCGAAATACATCTAAATCCTGCATCGCGCAAGGTTGACGAGTTAATCGATCATAAATGTAGGGAACAGCTGTTTTTTTTTTCGCGATTTCAGGTTTGGTCCCATAGTAAAAGTTGTTCATAATGATGAGTACAATGACCTCTTAAGAGGTTACTGGTGTTTTACAAATAACCCTGTATAGAAGAACCCGACAACAACTGTCGGGCAGTAGTCAACCAGACATAACACCCGTCTGGTCGGAGGATCTCCCTCGCCACTCTGTTCTTCATACCCCCAAAATACTGTAAAATTCCTGATGGGAAAACCTAATAAATTGACCTGGGAATCGATCCTAAATAGTTCATGCCCAGCAGTCGCACTTGCGACCACTAGCCAAAGGAGGCATTATTTAATAAATTACCTATATTTTATACCAATAAGTCCAGTGGTTTAGGCGTGAAATAAATCAATCTGCCTTTCCCAACTATGATGGGGTCGGCTTGCAGACTAACCGGATAGGTACCGTAGCAGTATGTTGCATGGAGCGACAACCTATCGGACCTCCACGATCCAGTTACGCAAAGTATTACTGCGTGTATTTGCGAATGCTTGCAAGAGCGTCATCTCCCACTTTACGAATTATCAGGATTGACAGCAGGGGTCCGGAGTGCCGGACGCAGCCAATCGGATACGAGCGATATTCTGCATCATTCAATCAGCCTGCAATCCTGCATAACATGCACAATGCACGTGTGAATCTCTGATCATAGAGAACCTAAACTTGTGACAACCGCTTTCAAACCGTTTCTTATTCTACTACGATTTTCCCCAGGATTGTCATAAGATTTTCAATAGCTTTTGTCACCCCGTACAAGGGGCTTTATCATAGGACTAGTTTATGCCCACGGCTTCGCCCGCTTTAAGTTCGGGGATTGCCCACCGGATCGTACTTCCGGAATAAAAAGTAGCAAATGTGCTATTCCAGACTTATATTCTCTCTCTATACCTACCGGATCCCTTCTGGCGTGATTGACTAACAAACATCCCTGCATATAACAGTATAGCAAGAAGTAAGATTAACACACTGATAACAAAATCATATTTTGAAGCAATATTCATGCAGTCAGCAATATTCATGTACTCGCAATATATACATCATACCGACGAGGCTTTCCATTATCGAGGTCACTTTTGTTGGTTTGATTCAGTTTTTTTGCCACCGACTTCAGAAGCTAGAGTTATTTTTCTCTTTTTTGTGTTTTTGAAGCCGATTTTATTTTTTGGAAAAACTTTTTTTATAAGCATATCACATTAATGACATAACTGCTATTTAAAATTATAGTGAGATCACCTTTCAAAACCATGTGTGATGAGAAAATACTAGTACTTTTTATGCACAGTTTTTCGCATAATTTTGTGATACTTACTTAAGTACTTTTTTACATTTACTCAAACAGTAGTTTTCAATATCCTTATAAGCAATAGTCCTTTGAAATGATTGATAGTCACGATTATTCATTCATATGTAGATGCGAAGCGTCACGCGACAGAAATGTACGATTAAATCTTTAAGTTCAACCTTATTATTAGGCAACAGAGGCCAGCGGCTCACCTCTTGACCCGACTCGGAAATCAGCCGAATGTTTACATACAAGCTCGAGCGCATGTACGCGCTCAACCTTGTACACGTCTGAACATAGCCGCCATCGCCAGATAACACCATTCCGACTAACATTGACGACACACTGATGACAGGAAAATATTAGGTAAGTTAGAGCTCACAACATTAGGTACTAATAATACGCTCTTTACAATTCCAGGAACAGGTTGACCATATTAAAAATTGACCTTTAAACTATTGCGACCCGTAATAATATTTCTCTTTATAAACCAGTCACACCCAGATCTTCTCACGGTAGGTAGGTATATTGTATGTATTTGATTTGAAACAATGGGAAAATCTTTCATTATACACACGTATTTAGCCAATGCAGAATGTGCGTGCACAGAATAAATATATTTTACATTTATTCTATTAATATAATATGCGTAGTAGGTACTATAAGTTCCGAGTTGTACACACGACATTTGGTGCGATGAGATGATGACGCGTTCCTTCAAGGTGAACAATTGGCCTCGATGATGTTCACTAGGTCCCTTACACTCGATATTGAAAATCCCACATCTATAACCTGGAAACAATGACCTGCATTCGTGCACTAAAATGCATGGCAGCTCAAGTTGAACCAATTAAGATTGCTACGAAAATACGGGCGCGACACACTTGGAGAGCGGCGCGCGGCGGGAGGTCGGCGGCACTTACGTAAAAAAGAGTGCGCGAGCGCAGGACGCTCAAACGCATGCTGCGATGTATCGCGTTGCGTGGTTGACGTGTGCGCTGCTGTCGGTGGTGGCGCGCGCGCGCGTGCTTGAGCGGTGCGAGATGGCGCGGGAGCTGAGCGCGCTCGGCGTGCGCCCCGACCACATCTCCACGTGGGTCTGCATCGCCTATCACGAGTCGCGCTTCGACACCAACGCCAACAACCCCTACAGCGGCGACCATGGCATCTTCCAGATCAGCGAGCTGTACTGGTGCGGGCCGGGCAAGGCGTGCGGCCTGCCCTGCTCCGCGCTGAGGGACGACGACATCTCCAATGACCTGGACTGTGCGCTCATAGTACACGAAGAACATACTCGGCTCCAGGGAAACGGGTTTCTCGCCTGGGTAGTGTATCCGCAGCATTGCAAGCATAACACCAAGAAATATCTCGTGGATTGTGATATAAACGTGAAGAATTCAGTGCCGGTACCAAGATCCCGTGGGTTTAATCCACATGTGAACAGTTACGACCAACCAAACGTCACGACGGACAGACAGAATATAGAAAGTCTGTTGCCGCCTTACCTATCGATTGGAAATATCATCAGAGAAAATTATGGTAAAGTACTGGATCAAAATAGGGACAGATTTGATTGGTATAATTATAAGATTGACAACATTGACGAACTCAAGCTGCCTGTGTTTAACCAACCCTCCCAGCATATAAGCTTGCTGCCGACGACGAATGCTCCACGCCGTACCACCACCACAACAACGCCTGCACCACGTCGTACCACCACCGCCACCACGGCGTACGTGCCACGGATAAAGGTGTGGAGGGTGATTGAAACGAACCAGTTCAGGAAGAAACAAAAATTCAGTGATACGACTACGCAAATGACAACTACGGAAACATATACACAGAGCACGAAAGCAAGCACGGCCATACAACTGCCTAGTACGACAACTCGTCCGCAAACCATTGCTACGACCACATTATCACCAAGACTAACTACTACATCATTGAGGCCGACGACGCAGACGACAATTACTACAGCTACGTACAGGACACCCACTTCTACTTGGACATACAGGCTGCCCTCTTCGACGACAACCTACAGGCATCCTACTGCAATAACAACAACTACGTACAAGCCCATTACCTGGTCAACAACGAGCAAGCCAATTACTTCAACAACTACAAACAAGACGCCAACATTAACATCTACATACAAACCTTTTGTTTGGACAACATTCAAGCCACTTACCACAGCCTTAACAACAAGGCAATGGTACAGCACAACCACTCAAAAACCGAGCACAACCTCAGTGGTTCCGAAAACAGTGTTTCCAACCTACAGACCTGTAACTACAACCACACTTAAACCAAGTACTACAACGACCACAAGAAAACCAACAACTGTTTGGACGTGGAATCCATGGAGTTCAACGACCCCGAAGACACTTACTGTCACAAGCAAAGCAGCCACAACAAAACCTCCATGGTACACTTTTACGTCACGAACATCGACAACTCCGGGGACGACAAAACTTCAGCCTTTTGGCCAAGCTAGGACGAAGCAGCCATTTGTATTTACGACGAAAGCACAAAATAATACACTGGCAAGGACTACTCCAGTAGTGACATTCTCAACGGCTAACAAACCGCAAACATCCACGCAGAAACCAAGAACGACTCAGTCTATATTCGATCTCTATTTGAATCCGACGAAAGCACCACAATTACCAAGCTACAAGTTCAGCTGGGGTCAATCCAAGCTTAGTATATTCGCTGGCGGGACTACGACTCCTGCGACAGTGACACGAGGACGAGGAGAGAATAATAATGGCGACTATAATAATTTGACTAAGAGACAAGCATAATGTGCGTCTCTTTCCGTAAGTTATTAATCTATGTGTGATCTCCGTTAACAAAACAGATCAAAAAAACTTATTTGTACTAACAAATAAGTTTTTTTAATTTCCTTGTCATAAATGTCACGTGTTAGTTTAGTTTGTTTACTATAAACATACTTAGGTTAGTTTGTTTACTATAAACATATCACAAAGATGCCTTTCATTATAAAATATGCGCAGTAGAAGTAACTGCTTTGTATTTAATAGTCAGTTGCGCAAACGCATGCTATTGCGAGTTTGCGACTCACACGCATCCGACGGAGGTTGCTCTTACTATGTAAATATAAGTTGCGAATTATGCGAACGTTTATTTTAATACCAGACCAAAAAGCATTATCGACTATTGTATATTAATCTATTATACTTTTAACTGTACATAATCTTGTTTTAATTGCGAGTCCTATTAATATTGAAATAGACTTGACTGCCTCGTTGGCCAAGTGGCCGCAAGCGCTACTGTTGCGTATGATTCTGGGTTCAGTTCCCAAAGTCGGGCAAAGGTTATTGGGTTTTTCCATCAGGAATTTCTCGGAAGCTACCACGGAGTCTGGATTTGTGCCCGTGTGATAATAGGCTACGGGTACCTAGCCCATCACGGACTTAAAAATGACCAGCTAAATGTATTGTACAGTCGCCTACTATATATTTAAAATTCAAAGTCCTGACTGACCGATGGATATATCAACGCGGTGAAATGGGGGGTTGAATTTTCTGTGTTTTTTTTTTTATTATCTGGGTCGGTTGACTCGAAAATTAGTGTACGCACTCTTCAATTAAAATTATGAGACACGTGTATCACAGTACCCAACCAAACCACCAAATACCAAACCAAACCAAACGAACCACCAAACAAAACCAAATAGGGCTAACCAAATAGGAACCAAACCAGGGCGCGCTAACCGTATTAACCCTACTCCTACCCCCTACCCTACCCTTAACCCTATTTGGTTCCAGGGGGAATCAAATAGGGCTTCGAAACTCACGTAGACGGGCACGTGGACATGGCACGGGAGTATTTACCTATACTTGTGTAAGTACATAGGATTTTGCCGAAGTAGTCGTCTGTAAATACTCGTATATATGAAATCCCGATTTTGCGTTGGCTCGTGATACTCGACATTGATATTAAATATTATGTAATAGTATTATGTCTATAAATAGATTCCCAATAAATCTTTTCACTGTCGTCACCGATGTCCAATCTCAAACCAAGGTATCAATATTTCACATATGTAATGTAATTGCTATTAATATTACAATGAACTAATATTTGGAAGATAAAAGTAAGTAAAAAACGCGTGTGTCTTTATTACTCAAATTAAATTAAATACTTACACTAACTATTTTTTATTACCTATTCAACTTTAAAATTAAAAACTAATATTACACATTATCTTAAATAAACTATTATCCTCATATAATCAATCACGCCAGAACGGCTGAACAGATCTGGTTGAAACTTAGCACAGAGACAGATTATAGTCTGGTAGCACATTTATAGATTACTTATTATCCCAGAAGTAAAATCCCGTGGGCAATTGCCGAACTCCACGCGGGTGAAACCGCGGGCATAAGCTAGTCAGATATATCGTAGCGGGTGAGGTACTCAAATATTTCGGAGCAGCATTACGTTTCAATAAATTCGGAACACATTACGAGGTAAACTATCAGAAAGCACAGAACATCAAAGGTATCTACCCAGTCAGGATGATAATAAAGATCGGAACATTTATGGAAAATAATACCTTAAGTCTGTATCACACAGTTTAAATTCGTTACTATATTTTTTTAGACTTTTAAGTTGTCAAAAATGATTTCGACTACTTAAAACTTTGACACTTTTTTGTGTAATTTATTGAAAAGTCGCTGCTCTTTTATTTATGACAAATGACATTATCTATTATAACGAATTTATTGAAAAGTTATTGAGGAGTACCTCGCCCGCTACGATATATCTGATGGCGACTGTACCATGAGGTACACCTCTGCTTAACCCTCCAGGGATCCCAAGCGTAATGTTGCGTTATATTAAATATATTCTATTAATAAACTCTAAAAATAATGCCTAACATCATCATCACAGGCTTGTTATTTTTGTAATTAACATTTAAAAGAACAAGTTCTAATGCGGAAATAAACTAAAGGTGTGAATGTACTGAAGGACAATACGCTATGAACACGCATCGTTCTGTATAGCTTACGTAGTAAATAGAAATATAACAACTACCATCCATCATTTACCCAATAATGGTTGAGTTTATGACACATGCGAATTGGTTTTTACTTTAGATATGTGCCAAAACGTATATCTTCTTTCTTTCTTTATCGCGTGGTTAGTGCCTAACCTGGTGTCGGAGTTTTTATGCCGCCCAAGGGCCTCTGACTTGGCTTTACCTGCCGTCGCGAAATATCTCTCAGACACGAAGTTTTTTTCTTCACTGAAGCAAGTGATAATTATACAATATGCACATGAATCCGAAAAATCAGAGGTGAGTGTCTTGGGTTCGAACTCGAGACCTATGATTTGACAGTCCGACGATCACACCACTAGGCTATTTTTTTAACATAATTATATCGAAAGTTGGTTAAGTATTCGATTCGTTATTCACTCAAGTAAAAAAATTATTTTATTGTGAATCACGTTTAACGTAAAATACTTGAGCGTTTTCATATTTTTTAAATTATGTTTTACAAGATTTGATACTTAATATTAACAACAACAAAAATCCTATTTAACTGCCTCATTGATCCAGTGGTCGGTGGCAAGCGTGACTTAGCGGTCACGCTTGCCACCGACCACTGGATCAATGAGGCAGTTAAATGAACATGAGATCATGGGTTCGATTCCCAGGTCAGGCTAAAATTTGTGTGTTTTCCGTGAGAAAGATTTATCTTCCGGAAAATTCTCGTTGCTTCTCAAGAAGTTCCCTCAGTTAGCCGCTCTTATCTAGTTTATAACAAACAATATTGATATTACTTATAAAGTTTTTTATGCTTTTTTACAAAGTTTTGCTAGTTTTCGTTACAAATTCGCATTCAATCCATTCTATGGCGACTGGAATATTAACTATTGCGTAAGAGTTAATACAAAATCTGCAACTAATACTAATAATGCTAGGTAGAAATACTATACCATTTTTTTTTTAAAAGACTCTTAATAATACCATGTTGAATTAATTTGCTGTTCTCTCTATTAATATTAGGATTTTATATTAATATTAGACTTTTTTCTTTTTACTGTTGCCCGCGACTTCGTTCGCTTGGAAATTTTGATCTGTATGTGCGAGAAATAAAGATAAACATATGTGACTATGTTCTATTCCAGACTATAATCTATCTCTGTGCAAAATTTCATGAAGATCTGTCCAGCCGTTCTGGAGTTATTGAGTAACAAACATACATCCATACAAACTTTCGCATTTATAACAGTAGTAAGATTATAGGTACAAGATCTGCTACATAACATAATACTTGAAAAAACTATAGCTGTTTAACTGTCTCGATGCTCTAGGGGTCGTAAGCGTGACTGTCGAGCATGAGGCCCTTTCGATTCCCAGGTTGGGCAAAGTGCTATTGGGTTTTCCCATCGGAACTTTCTCAGTAACAGCCACGGAGCCTGGTCTGTTGCCCGGTTTATGGCAATAGGCTTGCCCAATTACATGGGACTCAAACATAACTAGCGAAATGTATGTGTACAGTCACGAGCACCAATATGTAAACACTTTCCTAAAAGAGAATGACCAAAGTTGGTACCAAAAAGTCTCGCGCCTCAAAACCAAAATATTATAGTAATTAGTTTCATATTTTTTTACGGCATTACGCGTCGGAGATTTGATTTTTGAACTGGAAATATACTTTTCGAGTTTAAAAGTATGAATATTGTTTTACTCCCTTTATATGACGTTCCGTTTCAACTGAATATAAATGACGTTCCGTTTCAATTGAACAAACCCTTGTCTGTCGAGCGGACTCTAAAATTAATTACAATTAAGTAAGATCAGTGCACCAAATCGATTTAGTTTGGTTTATTGCTATTTGCAACAAAATAGATTTTCTCAACCTAAAGATTTTGATTTATCGATTACATCCCTAAATCCCGACTAGTTTATAGCACTTACTATACTCTATGGTTTATAGTTATCTTATCTGTGGCATCTGACATTTGTACTGTACTGACTGACTATTGGCAATATAAAGGTCTAAAATAAAATCGAGTTTCAGTCAAGCATACTGTGGATGTTACTTTAACTCGTAATTCTTACTAATATTAGTGTATTACGCTGTTTTTAGAGCAATAATGTAATGTATGTGTGTTAAAATACGTCGTTGGTAGCGTCGAAAAAATAGACCTACTTTTTAGGTTAGTTTCGATTTTATAAAATAACTCTGAAACGCGGGTTTTTTTTTCAAAAATAATTTTTGTCGGAGTTAATACGATCAGTGTAGTCTATAAAAAACAAAGTTTGATTTTGATGCAGCATGGTACGGGATTCCATATATCCATGAGCATTCTCTTTTAAAAGCTATTTTCGCGAGGTTCCTTTTCATAAAAATACGGTTTCCAGAATACTGTGTTCGTAACAATATGAAATTTTAATCAGAACAGTAGGAAAAAAACACTTTAAAAAGTTAAGTGTTTACATATTGGTTCGTGACTGTACTATTAGGTACACCTCTGTCTAACACTTCGGGGATTCTGGACGTGATGTTGATTTAAGAATTAATTTACTGATCAGTCTATTAATATTCAAACTTAATGTGACACCCATGAAAAGTGAATTGATCGACGAGGCGTTACCCACGTTGTCCGGTCAAGCCGGTTTCCTAGGGATGTCACAAACAACATTATTCAAATTGATTTATTATCATAATGCCGGTATTTCTTTCAAAGTTCATACGATGATACAATCAATAAATAAAAGAATAATTTGTATATAATTATTATTTACGGTTTATAAATAATGATGCATCAGCGAAAGCACGTGCTGGGAATAATATTTGTTTAATATTATTTATTATCTTAGTTATTATTTTAATACCAAAAAGTAGCTACATGTAGCTTTTTATTTTGTATCTTTTTATTCTGTGTGCTTAATGCACTGACGTCAAATAAACTTTAGTCTTTCTTTTTTTTTTCTTTTAGCTGTGTGTGTGCCCGTGACTCCATTCTAAGAAGATTGACATTTGTCTTGTTTTAGGTTCCCGTAGTCAACAACCTGCCCTAGATTTAATCAGATTTTATTTTTTGCAAACAAACCGAAGCTTTCACCTAACTACGCTTATTTATTTTTGGGAATCAATTGGTAATAGGAAAAGAGTACCGTTGTCCTTCTAAATGTTCAAAATGCATCAACAAATCGCAGTTTATAAAATTACTAGCTCCGTACGGGTGCAGTGTACTGATGTTTGCAACATGTCTAAACATCTAGATTTCTATTATGTCCAAGTTCAATCATTCCAAATTTCATAATAATATTCTCAAAAGCCCTAACTATTGCCAAATCAACCTTAAACCAACTCAATAGAGCAGGTATATGAAATACAGAAATTCAGTGTATCGAATAATTTCTATTACTACTATTTTTTCATTTCAAATTCAAAATTTGACAGTTTAAAAAAGCATCAGTTTGTAAGCCAGTAATGAATCGAAAAGTTTCAAGCATAGAAGCTTTTATGCAGGGAAACACTCCGACTACCAGTCGACCGCTACCAGCAGCCCGCTAATTAGCTAATAAGCTAACAAATAATTTCACATAGTTTTCATAAAAATACAATAGATTGTGATTTAAATGGGTGTGTACTTTTTTATGTAATTGTGCAGAGCAGACACTGTTATCGCTATTTTGATATTATTTCTGCAAAGTTAGCGGCGTACGGTGAAATTGCATTATACAGGATGGCGCCGACAATACGACGAAATAATAATTAAACTGTGTATACCTCATGACGTTCCCACTCTGCATAAAACAATTCAATCGAATATTAATTTATTTATACGCGAATAAGTGCAAATAAATATATTTAATTTTCATGTTAGGTTTTGATATTTGATAGTTTAAAAATATTCCTATGAACTAGTATTACCAGTGTTTTCATTTATTGTCGTTTTGTCGGAGTCACCGACAGTAAAAAATGACAATAGATATAAAAGTGCCCTAAAGGTCACATTGCTGAGATATACTTGGAATGAGATCTTTGCCCCCAAATATCCTGACAAAAACATACCTTGTTTATCGATCAAGTTCACAATAAACAGCGAGATATTTTTGTATATTTTGATGTTATTGTCCTCAATGTTGACGTCAATTCGATTGTCAACCTCCATAGAAAAACATCGGTCCAATATAAATTACACAAAAAAAAACTGTTCATCAGCTGAAAGGTAAATGCATATAGGGTGACCATCAGTTCGGATTTGTTTTTCTTTTGACACCCCGTCCGCATCATGGCTTTGTCCAGCTTTGGCCTTTGTCCGGAAAAAGATATATGAGAACAATACAATTAAAATGTACGGACTTTTTTGCCAATGCCCGGCTTTTTGTCCGAGCTTTCAGCATAGCACTAACTTTATTACCATCACAGCACAGGACTCCAGAATTCAATAAACTTCAACGTATCGTACGTGTCAAATTCAGTATGAGCGAAAAGGTTTCTCGTGCCTGCCTGTCCCTGTGTCCAATCGTGCATATTAAGGCCCTGGGGCGATAACGAAACGTAGTTCGATGGGCCGGGCTTACCTCGCGTATGCAGCGACGATGTCGCGTCGGGAAACTCCGAAAACGAACTTCATTTTTTATATTGTTTGGCGTACACTAAGCCCGCATGTCATACTCAATCATACCGAATTTCTTTCAGCGTTGACCGCATGCAATCCACATTTATTACTTCTGACGGAATATAATAATACGAGTATGTCGATAACTTATTCACAACGTTGATAAATACAAAATAATATAAATATTCAAAGCAGACATTTTTTTTTCTAATAATGTTACCTCTGACAGTTCCAAATAAATGATTTGGATTTTTTTTTAAAGCAAAACTAAAACTATGAACCACATTGCATTCAACTTATTCTATACATATAACTTGCCTTCAGTAGGTATGCGTCGGGCGGGACTACGCAGTTCGCCGTTAGCTCATAATATTGCGCTCAGCAGCCCAGACGGGGACATATAATACATAGTCACAATTTTATTTGTTATTCGCTGCGATGCAGAGCTAGGAACTCTTTAAATTAACTTTTCTCTTTTAACGAACTTTTTAATAATGTTGCACGTATGTATGTTTTACACGATAAATTAGGATTAGGACTGACTATAGTACACCCACATTATGCCAGTTATGTTCAACACCCATAAGAAGGTGGGCCTATTGCCATCAACCGGGCACATATCCAGACTCCGATGCTATATACTTAGAAATTCTAGATGGAAAAATCTAATAACACTTTGCCCGACCCGGAATCGAACCCAGGACCTCATGCTCAGCCGTCGCGTTTAGCGACCACTATGATACGTTATAATTAGGTTGAAATACTGATAAAATTTCATTTTGCTCATTCGGAGTGTGACTAAAAGTTACACAACACAACTAGAAGTTCGGATCGGTTCATTTTTGGTACATTTTCCTTTGACTTAAGTGAAAGATAGAGACGTCTCAACGGCTGACCAGGTTAACCTCCTACTTTTTTACAAATACAAATCATTCATTTGCATAACACAGATTCAGAGGATGTTACAAAGGTTCATAAGGTGCACTGCATTATAACCATGCGAGGTGTGCAAATATCGGTGCGCAAATATATTAGGAACAGAGATTATAATTATTCATATTCATTAGTTATTAAATTACAACGTCATTCAGGATGTAGATGGTCAATTTCATTACACATAATTAAATAATTTAAATTAGTAAGTTATAACTAATAATATTGTCATACAAATTAATAATGTCATAGGTCATAGTAATTATATATTACCCATCATATTTAATTATTGCACAAATAAATTCTATAATTAAAATACAATTTTTATTAGGGTAGTATGATTCCGTAGGATCTATCTACTACTGCTATCGAGATAGACGGGGGCAAAGTCATTGGCAGAAGCTAATCTATCCATAGGTACTGCTAGTTTTATACAAGCCGAAGAGTTGGTTTCTTTATTTTGAAAGCGAAAAACGTTTGCATTCATTGCCCAATTCTTGAGGAAGGTTATAGGTTATTCAATACGAACTACGACCTTTAAGAACCGAATAAAAAGAGAAAAAGTCGGAACGGCGTGTGGAACCGCAGAGCACAGCTAGTTCTAAATATAACTTAGTCGTCTAAGATAACTCTACGTACACAAAGATTTGAATAACTACACCCATTTAAACAGTCGAATGGTACAAAAAAGTCGAATGGTAAAGGTATAGAGGAGCTCGTGGCTAAATATTAACAGCTGCTCGGGTCGCTCTCTAAGCCGTGCTTGCCTTGGTCCGTGGATGGGGACCACCCATTACATACCGAGTTTCCTCCGTGCGTCAGAAAGCACGTTAAGCCGTTGGTCCCGGCTGTCATTTATAGATCTTTGACAATCGTTATAGGTGGTCAGTGGCCCGAAAGTCTCACAACCAGTCTTACCAAGATTCATTGTACTACTACCAGTACTAACTGGGTGGTGGAGGTTAAATAGGCAATCGTTCTATGTAAAATACTGGTATTCATCTGCATCCGGTTAGACTGGAAGCCGACCCCAAGATAGTTGGAACAAGGCTAGGCAGATGAGTCGACTAGGTAAATACACGTCTGTGGAAACACTGTGACCTTAAGTTGGCGCAACTTAATACTAATTTTTGGCAGATTTGTTCCACCCGTTGCTGTGTATAGGCCTCCCCCGTTTGCGCCAAGCTTCCGTGGTCTGAGCGAGTCTCAACACCCTCCTAATACCTATGCATACACACGAGACCTTGCAACTTCTAAATGTGATTAACTCCTTCGGGTTGATGGTAATTTTGTGCTCTTTCTATCATAGTATTTTAGTACCCATGCTTATTAACGTTACAACCGATATTCCACGAGAATATCGCATTTGAGTCTTGCTAAGTGCAGACCAGCGACCAGTGGTCCACCTTGACCCTGCATCGAAACAACTGGAAGTCATAGGGAGAGGCCTTTGCCCAGCATTGGGATGATGCAGGTTTACAGTGTCAAGCTCAGTAAGTGTACCTATACATATTACTGCTCGTGACTGTACTTATGTTCTTGACCTTGTGCGGGTAAAGATGCGAATAGGTGAAATAAGTTGAAGGTCTTCCGTTATTTATAAAGTGTCGAACCGACGAGTATGTTACCGCAAACATTTTAACCTACAATTCTTGGAAAAGTGTCTCTCCAAAACCTGCCTAATTTATGCGGAAACTTGACAAACAGACCATAAATAAAGTTTTTTTCCTGACTTTAAAGTATATTCGTTCGCGGTTCTGTGACCGAACCACATCAGTTAATGATTAAATTGCCTTAATTAATATTTAAATTAATATGTCGTTTCAATTCGTTCCATGTATTGATATAAATAGGCAAGTTTTGTAGACCTCACCGGCCGCCACAAATTATACAACGTTACTGTCTCAAATGTATAGAAAAAACATATAATAATATGTAAATGATCACACAAACTTATTATACATACCTACCTATGTGACGGCCACCTGCACTCCAAAAAAATCATCCTACAAATTAGATTTCTAAGAAAACAAAAAGCAAACATCAGATGGCCAGAAAATGAAGCGGAATATCTAAATATCATGCTGCATTATCATTTTGGCATAATTATGACCTTAATAGGAAGGAACCACAAGCCTACAAAATAGAAAGATATGACGCGAAATATCTAAGTAACATTCACTTGGGTAACCTACGTTTTGAATGACGTTTAAAGCTGTAAACTGCCAGTGTTGCTACTTCCTCCCACACCACACAGCATCAACACAACCCCCTCCACAGTTTACATGTAGACTGCTCAGTAGGTACACAGGTGCAGTACGTAACTACATGCAGCTTTCAAAGTTCACGCAAGCGTTAAAATAATTGTCTGTATAATTGAAACATCAGCTACAGAAACGTGACTAGTCAGTGTTGCGTTAAAATCATTCATGATTTCGTTGATACGTGTAGTTTAGATAAGCAATACCTGGGTTGGAATATAGGATACTATTTCTACAGGTAGATAGAGCGTTCCCGTGTAGACGCTAGTTATGATATATTTTAATTGGCAGTGGCAAGAATGGTATTGGTTTTTTTTAATTTCTAGAAAATATAATATGTACATTAGGTATATACAGACTACAAATAGAACTAAACTAAAGATAAAAAGAAGACTAAAATAAAGTACTTACCTATATATATACAACGACGACAATAGTAACGACAAAGTACTCCTCCGCATCGCTGTCATCTGGAAACGTTCCATTTCTAGAATATATTTTTAGGGTTCCGTACCTAAGTCGGCAAAAACGGAACCTTTATAGGATTACTTTGTTATCCGTCTGTCAAGACCCTTTTTCTCAGGAACGCGTGGAGGTATCGAGCTGAAATTAATTTCAAATACTAAAGTCTGCTACCTCTTGGAGCAGTGAAATAATCAAACTTGTAAATAAACACGATCAAAAGATATGACCGTTTATGTCGCACATTTTGCGATTTCACAAGGGAATGAAAACCTATAGGGTTAAAGGTAAACTTCCCGTTAACCTAGAATTATGAAATTTGGCAAAAAGCAATGTCTTACAGCACATGTAAAGGAAACAATCTGAAAACAAAATACCTACAAGTTTATACGGAACCTTCGGTGCGCGAGTCCATCTCGCACTTGGCCGTTTATTTTATATTGACTCAATGTGAAAACCAACATTCTCTTGCCCAAGCCGTTATTTGAAGTGATCGCAGCATTCCTTCTTCTTCCGTACTTATATTTAAGTCGTGATCTAACTAGTCACCCCCTTTCATCTCGCACACAATTCTTCCATGATTTCCTTGGTCTTCACCTAATCTTGAAGCCATCCACATTGATACCTAAAGCTTAAAAATTTGGCAGCAACTGTAATTTTTAGACTAGCTGAACATTAAGAAAATATATCGTGTCCGATTCGCGAGGGTCAGAGAGAGAAATGTAACCAGACATTCCCATAAAAAGTAAAGAACATTTCAGAGAGATTCATCTTCGCCTTTGAAGATAGAAGATAGAAGTAACATAAGCTATAAATTATATTTATGTCATGCAAATTAGCCGAGCTATCACAATTTCTGCGGACGAAGTCGCGGGCGAAGTGCTAGTAATATTTTAAAGAGGAAAGATTTTGTGTATGTTTATACCGAATACTTAAGCTCCGTAAGTTTAACCATTTTAACCATTTTTTCACTAATAGGAAGCTAAATTATTAGGAAGTAACTAACATAGACTGTAATTTAGTTACATTATTGCAATTTTCTTGTCATTAAAATTTTGCCTATTAAATTATACATTATTTGACGTGCGCTGAGAAAACTATTGATGATGATGATACCTCAAAATTTTTACTACATGATTAATCATTTAAAAACTCATTATTTATTTATTACCTTAAAAAAAGTCTGCTAGGGAGGGAATATAATTCATCTAACTGTCAAAGTTAGTCACAATAGTAGCTTTATTGACTAAAATCGTCTTTTTGGCGACCAAAAGTACTAGGCTAGCATAAATTCAAGATGTTTTTAGGCCCTTCGCACATGGAGCTACTTAATAAGAACTAGTCACAAACTTAAATTACTAACGAGTTGCCTGAGCGTCACAGCCCATACATGTTCAATGGAGGTTCGCACACGACGCGACTAGTTACTAACTGGTCAGTAACGCGTTAGCAACTGATCACGCGCGACGCGGCGTACCAGTCACCACGCTACTGGTTTCCCGAGTTTCTTTGATTTTTGTTATAAAAATGAATGAGCAAACATTAAATATTCAATTTGTGAAGGAGGTAGAAAAATACCCATGCTTATATAATTATAAAATAACAGAATATTCACGAAAGGATATAACAGAAAGAGCTTGGAGTGCAGTGGGAAAAGTCTTTAATTTGACAGGTGAGTATTTTTTAAAACCTGCGAATATTCCTTCGACGTCTATTATAATAATAGTATAATACAATATCGTCGTCGTCCTCGCTCGATCCAGTTGACATGCTTACCACTTGTTAACCGTGTACTTTTGTAAACAGAAATAACAGAAGTGACTGAAACCTTACAACTTGAGTAGCGTCGTGTGCGAGATACAATTTCTAACTGGTTTGTAATCGTAATTACTGATTAGTTCAGTCATTTTTGGGTAGCTCCATGTGCGAAGGGCCTTATTCAGGAGCCAAAACAGGAGGCACACCTACCATCTCCGGGCTCGTCGCTCAGCTCCGCCTCGCAGCCGGAGCACCACACACGTAAGCTCCGTGCCTCCGCCGGTCGCTGCAGTTGCGTCGATCTCGAGCGACGAATTTTTCTCCCCGCCGTCGACACCATCACCACCACGACGACGAGGAAGATGACGCCCACCAGCGGGCTAGGGACCTCAAACAGGGTCTCCGCTGCTGGTGAAATTGTGTCGCGCATGCGATGCACACAGTCCATAAATAAGAACGTTATGAGAGATCGTCATCGTATCGTATTGAGTTTTACTGGGTATCGTGTTACCCAGTAAAAACTCGGTAGTGGAACTTGTTCAGGTCAGTTATAGTCGCTCCATGTAAAATACTGGTATTCAGCTGGTTAGACTGGAAACCTGGAAGATGATACATCATTAGTGTCGTAGTGATAACATGCTTGGTTTCTAAAGAACGTGTTAAAAATAACGCCTCTAACCGCGGCCGCCGAGAAATCTCTGAGCTCTGCGTTGACTCTAGAACAAAATCTCATTTTTAGTTTATTTTTTAAATGGTCCAACGCTCCGGGCAAATTTTCTCAGGCAGTAACTTGTAATTAATTAAGCTGGGCTGCGCTAGCACTGCCCTCATTTCAGCTTCTTTTAATCAACGTCAATTTAAAGAAGTGTGTCACCCGCCACAGGCCACTGGTCACTGGTTGCAGGAACAGGGCACAGGGTTGGTTACAGGGCTTAATTTGCTATGTATACACCTATTCATTTTCTATGTCTATTAACCCTTTGCGGAAATACTGGCTTGATGTTGTTATGCATTTAGTTTTCATCCATACGAGACCTGAACCGTTCATGTGTAAATAAATTCAGTTAAGCACCATCCAGGAGAGCTTCGACCTGAAACCGAACGTCGCGCTTAGTGAAATTAGTTTATTCGTTACAACCTAGATTTAAAAACTTGATGAGCCAAACATCCTATCGATAGTTTTACAGAATCGGTAAAAACAGACTAGTACTTACTTTTTCTGACGCTCAATTGAAAAAATATTCGTTGTGAATGTATATATTTCTTGACATTCATATATTTTTGCAAAAACATAAGAGTTTTCAATTGGTGGATGATAATTATACTAAATAACATTTCATTTTATCTGACATACGTACAAAATCAAAGCTGCGGTTCATCAAACCAACTTTAACATTGATTCTGACTGCCGCTGCCGATCCAAACCACAGAACGTAATTAAATCTGTTTGCAGCGAGGGAATGCTTTGGCATGTTAAACTGCAAATTACAGTACTAGTTTAAATAGTGATTATAAAACCTCACCCTGTGCAAATATTTTCGTCGTGTTGTTATCGATCGGCAAAAACTTTATATATAGTTACGAATAATGCCAGAAGAAGTAAGCTTTTTACCTTTTTACTTTTATTAACTTAGTATTATCCAAACTTAGGGTGTGGAAGTCTTTGTTCAGTGTATGACCAGTGTCCAGTGATGGTCCCTGCCACCATTTGCAGGCTATCTCTGTCCAGGCGCAGATGGCGCTTGGTCAGCTTTCTATCCTGGAATGGCATAGCCTCCTTGGATTGCCTACACCCTGGTGTCGAGGTCCAGCACTTCTCCGCTTGTGTTTGAGTGTGATCCTTTAATCAATTTTTAGCTGCTTGAAAGGAATGGGCATAGTGGATTCGGGTCCGAAGGCTTTTGTGCTGGATCCCCTTCTGGCGAGTTCATCGGCTGCATCGTTTCCAAGTGATCCACTGTGTCCTTTGATCCATTGTAGTGTCACTGTGTTGCAGTTTAGTACCGTAATGCGTTCTAGGGCATTATGGCATTCTAGTATTAGTCTCGACGTGATCTGGTTTCTCTTTAAGGATTGGAGAACCGAGGCACTGTCGGAAAGTATACGAATATGGGTATCCGTAACTTCCCTGGCCTCTATGGCATGTGCCCCTTGGGTAATGCCTACGCATGCTGCTTGATATACAGAGTTCAGCATTCTCAGGAGTCTGGATATTTTGATGTTTAGGTCGTCGGAGAAAACTCCGACACCTGTCCCATCGTCGGTTTTTGATCCATCAGTGTAGATCCTTAGCTCTTTTGGACCTGAGTAGTCACACATATCTGCGCTGTGAGCTCTATGTAGTGTTTTTGAAAGCAGTGGGTCTTCAGGGCTCTGTCGCTGGGTGATGCCATCATGGGCTGTTGTTTGATTGCATCGTCTTTTTATGCGCGTATGTTTGATTCTGGAATCCTTACTTAGGGAAGCACCTAGCGAGTAATCATCTAGTCATTGTGTGCCGTTCGATTGATGTCCCTATGCTTACTTATCAATCAATACATATTAAAATAAAGTTCCACACCGTGTCTGTCTGTCAGTAAAGTATTTTGATGCATAAGTCACGATTAAATAAATTGATTCACGAGACACGTACTCACACACGAAACGTTTTCAATGTGATGGCTGGACGATGCTGCACTATTTCGAAATGAATTATAATTCCGTTCTCCTAAATCAGTCTACTAAATCTTGAAAATCGTAACAAATTTTTTTCAAGTAGTACGGACACGGTTAAATAGTTTTGTTTTATACAATTTTTTTATTGAACAGTGCAATATCTTAACTTAAAACACCGGTTAGACAATATTGCACGTTTTGAGGTTATTCTTAGATTCACGTTTTAATTTTCGAATTTCTCAATATTCCCGTTAGACAAGGCTTAGGTAATATTACCACTGTAATCTAGATATTATTATAAGGGAGAAATCAATATACAATAATTATATTAACTCTTCAATTAATTTGAATAAATTGTAAATGCGCTCCGACGCGGCCCGACACGCGCCCGGCAATGTATATTAGTGTGTTTACGTGTGTGTACGTTGATAGGGCGCCAGATAGTGCGAGACAACAACAACGCGAGACAAGACAGTCTTCACGTTTGTTTGCATTACTATTACTATTGCATTATTCTATTTTTTGCGCAATTAAGGTGCATTTGAAAAAAAAATTAAGTCTCATACATCAGTCATCGCTTTTCCAACAATGATTGTAGAGTCAATAAAATTAATATAAATTATAAAGTAAATTATATATAATTGAAGGTTCCTCGACAGAAATTGAGAACACCTACTCAAATAATAACATATGAAAATGAAAAACATCATGAACGGGATTCAATATTGAATTTCGGATTAAAGTTCTGGTTCAAATAACCTAACCTTTTTTTATTATTATTACGAGGGGAATAATGCCTAACGCTTGGTTATGTGGGGCTTGCACCCACTAAAAAACACCGTCGTGAGCCTACTGTCGCCTTGGCGGATGGGCCGCGAGAACTGCTAAGCATGACATTCGCGTCCCATCCAGCGCAGCCAGCCTCTGGGCACCAAACTCCTTTGGCGATGTCCGAGCTCACCTGAGACATCGCCACCACTCGTGAGGGCCGTGCAAAGCAAAGACGATAGACTCCCCGATCTATCGCCCGCTGGCACCTCTTAGGGCGGCATCAGGTGGACATGGTGCCTCCTCCGCCGGCCCGTCCTCCTGCGACGAATCGCGTCAGCGAGGGAGTCCTCCTCCCTGACGCGCTCCGCCGCCTCCTTCTGCGAGATAACAATGGACAGGACAATGCTCGAGGGTGTGAAGCGCCGTCCTCGCCGCAGCCGCACTGGTGACAAATAACCTAACCTACCCTAACCTCACTTAACTTGTAAGGCCAAACTGTCCACGTTAGCTGCACGTCAGACACACACTATCGTCATTTTACGCTTGCTTACTTATGACGTAGAAACAAACAAAACTGTGTCCCTCTGCCGCTCTGCGGAAACGGTATAGTATGTATAGTATAGTAGCTTTATACCTTTCACAGTCACCAAAATAGTAACTAGGTCAATAATAATATGCACCGAGTTTCTATCTGTGCAGCTCTGCCTGCACCTTTGAGACGCGACGTCGTGATATCACGCACAAAACATATACAATCCTTCCATACAAACACGAATGACTTGGGAATCGAACCCAGGACCTCATGCTCAGACCACTAGACCAACGAGGCAGTCTGTTTCTATATGTGTAAACGCACGAGTCCACGATACAGGAGAAATTCCTAAAGTCGAGGGTACGATTTTTAAAAGAAAACAACAAAAAAATACAACGTAAACCTTAATTCATTTAATAAGTCCGTACCCGAAGCAGATATAGGATTTAGAAAAGGGGGTAACAATTTTATTAAAAAGAAAATAAAAATGAAAACAGAGTATAAACTCATTCATTAATTAATACTACAGAGAAATATTGACTACGCTTCATTGGTGTGTAGGGAGGCCAAGATTCTTGATTTTAACCTCACCTTACGGTCATGACCGTACTCTGTTTTCATTTTTATTTTCTTTTTAATAAAATTGTTACCCCCTTTTCTAAATCCATTGTACACCTAGACTTAAGTTAGCAACCAAGCGGTAATCAGGCGTCTTTGTTGTCAATGTTGTGTTTACCTGTAATTGGCACATATATTAGAATATTACCGTATGATCTAGTAAAATGTATGTGTATGTATGTGCTGTTTGTGAACCTTAAGTAAATAAATAAATGTAAACACTGTACATTGGTTTGAAAATCTTTCAAAATTTTTCATCAATTACTGCACAATCTTCAATCGTTACCCGTCAAAACCATGGTGCAAGACCTGACACTATGCAATAATAGTATACTTACAGAGCCTGACGCGCGAAACTGGAAGAAAACTTGAAATATAACAAGAAACAAGTCTTTTTAAAACGAAATGTAGGCCATGTTTCCAAGAGTTGATTAAAAGTTCCTGAGCATTACCTCCTCTATAGGTAATGAGGCTATGTATTGCAATAACTGCATACTGCGAAAGCCTTCAAAATGGCTCTTTCCAATGTTCAATTTAAACGTGATTTTTAGTTACTTGAATGTTGTAGGCGAATAACAAGGCATCCTTGTTTTTATCTTAATACTCACTACCCGCCGCTGTTTTGCACGGATGGAATAGAAACATGACAAAACATCTAGATTTATATGCGACAACAGCGCCACCTATCATTATATCCTATCTTTCAAGCTGATACCAACCATACGCATTCATTATGTTCGTACTCGCTAGTCTCCGAAACCACACAACCGATTTCAATGTTTTCTGAATTTGTATGATTGATTTCAGCTAATTTTCAGATAATTTTGAAAGCGACAAGTGTCACTTGTCGCGTTCAAAATTATCTGAAATGTATTATGTTATAAAATGTCGTAGTATGTTATAAAATATGTTTTGAAATATCTTCTTTGGCTTATTTAATTGATTATATTATTATATTCGGTTGAAAGCGGAAAAAAGTCGCATTACATATCTTACAACTGTAGCTATTAGTCAATTTTCTATTTTCTAACTATTGGGAGTGCATCTGTATTTAGTATTGTATTGATTGTTGTATAGGATTGCAGCGCTGACCTTTGTTTGTGAGAGAAATGTTCCCTTCTCCTCTCCCCAGCCCCCTTGCCACCCCGCCACCCGATATCAGTGGAAGATCGTCGAACATTGCTTGTTTTTCGGTTCACGACGAGGTAGGTACTTACTTGAAGTTACTTTTTGAAGTTCAGAATTGAAACAAGCGAGGATTATCGCGACATAATAAAAGGCGTCTAAGCAGTTCTGTGACCAACAAACTACAAAATTGGATGACAATGAGAGGGTGTCTCTGAAGCCCATGAAAAGATTAATCAACTGCCTATCGTTTACGAGCGCATCCGTCGTTGCCTCTTCTAGAAATGGCTGGTTGCATTCAATTTCCGCCACCGGCACCCCTAGCAAACATAAAAGGCTGTGAACAGACTTGATAAAATAAAAGGTTGTAATAAAAGATCTAGGTCGTTCGATGTGTCCTCGCCGTACTTAAATATGTCACTTGTTGCATGACTGGCCGCTATCTTACAAAACTGGTCGGACGCCCTGTTGTACTACCCAACTTTTCGAAGTTTCTGCGCTCAAAGTCGTGGTCGTGGCCGTGTAGTGTCAAATCTCGAAGTAAGGGTATCTAAGGGTATCTGAAGAGCCAAGTACTATAAGATGTCCGGTTATTAATGGTTACTTAACCTTCAAATAGAAATAAAAAAAAATACATATACTCGTAGATACAGTCACGAGCACTAATATGTGTACGTTACCCCAGCAGGAAAGTGGCTCCTAGAGTTGACCGCATATTAGTATAATCTGTTGTGCACCACAAAAAAAAATTGGTGCGCTTTGTCGGAGACTTTTTTCGCCGATTTCGATGTTTATTCTACAGGCGTACATGCAATGGTTTTAGAGGAACACGATTCTGCAAAACGTTATTCCAGCAGGAAATGCAATAATATCTCGAAAACCTGAAGACGCACAAGTTACATTTTCGCTGCACTTTTTTACACAAATATAAGCTCTCGGGCCATGCACAATATTTCTCTCTCCGATCATTTGTTTCGACTAGCTGAAATCGTTTTTTCCGTTTTTTTTTTTTCAAAACGACAAAGCGCACCAAATTTTTATGTGGTGTGTGGCGTTCCACTCATATCACTCTAGGAGCCACTTTCCTGCTGGGGTAACGTACACCGCTAATATGTAAATACTCAGCAAAATTCCAAATCAATTTCTCGTGAAATAAAGGTTTCTATTTTGATAAACGATCTATTTCCTAATATGTAGTATGGCTACCAAAACGTTTACCATTTTCTCAAACTTAGTGACGTTTGAGAAAATGGAAAACGTTAACCAATACAGTAAGAGAAAATCACTTTTAAAAGTGATTCGTGCACTTTGTGCTCACGTTTAAAAATTGATATAAAATGTACCTGTACAATAAGCCTGTTACCGGGCAGGCGGGCACTCTGTAGGTACTTGAAAATATAAGGTAAGATATTGACTGAAAAATTTCGACGATACTTCCTAGAAGAATAAATAAATAAGTGAAAATCTCTGCTCTCCAGCCGTTGAAGCACTTAGTACTTACTTATTTCATAATCGGATTAAACGTTCATAAGACTACCCCAGCAGTATCAAAATGTACCTTGTTTATTGTTAAATAGAATATTAAGCTCTAACAAGTGGAACGCTGTTCCGAGAACTGGATGTTGTTGTTGATGATGTTGCTTTGTCTGAGCGACGGCGATATTTTTTAAGAAATTTATCTATAATATAAAAATGAATCGCTGAGTGTGTTGCTAGGCGCTAATTCTTTTTTTAGAATATTCCTTAAAGTACGAGGATGGTTCTTACGGAGAGAAAAACATATAAAATTCGGTAGGGTAGGTAGGTAAGGTAGGTAGTAATACTTGTAGGTAGGTACTCTAATAGGTACAAGTAGTACCTATGTGGTGATAATATGAATGTAAGTTGGTTAGCCAGTAATTGAATGCATCTTCATTAATATTATTAACGCCTTTATCTGAAAAAATATAAGTAACTCAGAACACTTTATGTGTAGGTAAATAATATTTATGGCCGAGTGGTCGCAAGCGCTTCTGTTAAGCAAGCGCCGTGGGTTCGATTCAAAGTTTGGGCAAAGTGTTATTGGGTTTTCCCAACAGGAATTTATAAATGGGAGCGCGGCCCGGTTCGTACTATGAACCCTGAAAAAAAAGTAACTTTTACTTCTAAATAAACAAGTATCGAATATCTGAGCAATCCGAGGTAACCGAGGTAGAAGTGGCTATTGCATTTTAGATTCTTAGAAGAACTTCTTTATAAATCTGTTTTTATTCGCACCCTTCTGCCCCTAGCCCCTAGCTGGCGATGCCCTTGTTAGGCTAGAAGGCAGTTGAATCTTTTCTCCAAGACTCCTCGAGCTCCATTCCTTCGAGATTTTGCTGTTGGTCGCATATACTAAATATTATTTTCATTCGTTTTGATACTATTATACGAGTATTTGTAAAAAACCTATCTCTTCCTTTAATTACAGCTACTATTTACAGCGGACTGATTCGCAATCTCATCGCAATATCCCACGCTGGTCAAAAATAGGTAATAAACAAGTTCGTTTAGCAAACAGAGAGTGCTGTTTGAATATAATAAAGTTTGTTTTGCCTAGCGCAGCCTGTGAAATGAATGTTGTGATGAGAATTTACTGTACTGTAATTGAGCTTCGTGTTTATTTACATATAACTATTTCCTGCAACTCAAATATAATAAACCTTCCAACTCTCATGTCAAAGGGTGAATTCACTCTCGTGTATGTCTATGTTAGCGCTTCAAAGTTCCTGGAATACAGTTAATGAACTAGGTATTCATATTTCGCTTTCATAAAAAGTACCGTCTCATTTCCACGTAGTGTTTACAGGTTTCGTCATCGACATATATTTTTCAATGCTAAACAATGTTTTCCGAACAAGGCACAGTCAAAATGTTTGGACAAAATCTGATACGTTGTTTAGGAAATTGACGGTTTTCAATCACAAGTCACAAACATCGATGGCCGAGCCTCCGATTTAAAAAAAATCGTTTGCTGATTTTTCGAAATATTATTTTCGCTGTCATCCACTGTATAGTGTACATTATGTTCCAGTGGTACATATATGTTACCACCTTAGGTATATATAATCTGGACGGTGAGTAATGGGCTAGCTCGCCGTCCGTCCGTCGTATGACGACAGGCCGTGTCGACGGCGCGTTCGTGTTCCACGCGCGCCTCAAAGAGATGTCAGCAAACGGGAGGGGCCCGTAAGGGCCGATGCCTGCCAGGGCTGCGGGACTGTTCGAAAGAGATACCGCGGCCCTGGAACATAAAGGGCCAAAGAAGGAACATGGGTGGTTTTTAGTCAGTAAGAGTCTAACACTCCCTTCCGGTCCGCCCAGAGCGGGAGGGGTCATTTGATGATTTCCCACCCTCCAAAAAAATAAAATAAAATAAAGGTATATATAATCTTCTTTACCGTGCGTTTCATTTCTGTATCACTACACTGCAAACACAATACTCGACGAGTTCGAGTGATTACGAGAATTCTGTTTTTGTTGTCTATCATGTTTGAGAAATATAGAGAAACCACCTTTCGTTTTCTTTTTACTTCTCTCCCAAATTAATTAGTATTATTGTAAGACATACCTACTTTTATTGCAGCATCTAACAAAAACGATGTAGAAGATATGACGTATTTTTAATAATTAATATTAATGCCCAACACACACACACGACACTGAAACACTGCCCAAAAAAAGGCCCAGGCCGAGTTTGAGCCTTAGCACCAAATTTTAACAAGACATAATTATGTTTTGTTAGAACGTGTCTAATAATCATTTATTTTTAGTTTATTTATGAAACAAATATAGCTATGTGTATACAAGTTTTCCGAAAGTTAGGCAACGAGTAATAAATTGATTAAAATCATGATAACGGATCTGCCGTCATCATTATTTTAAATAAACTCTTCTCTATTTTGACCGGTGCAACCTTTTCCGATTAGACTGGTCTATAGCAAACACATAGGTGGCCAGATTAACATACTATTAAATTTAATAACAACGTCGGATGATTAACACATGATTTGTGTTAATGTCTGTATACTGGTTAGGTAGGAAGCGTTTGTGTAATGTGATAGCTAGGTCTGGTTGCAGGCGGGCTTGATTGACTCCTAAAGGACGATCTATAGTTTAGTACTTGGTAGTCAGCCTTGCGCCTGTCTTTATGCGATTAACACACGACACGGTGTTTTTTTAGTAAATTAGTAATATGGTAACGTAACTCTCGTTACTATTATACTAACCATCTATATTTTAATAAATAACCGTTTCTTTTGATACAAAATGGCAAATAATAACCTTAAATAAACAATACTGCTACTATTTTCCTAAAATACTAGATTAAGACTAAAACTAAGTACATGACAACAATAGGACACTTAGGCGTCCTGTTTCTTGGTTCCTGGAAGTCCAATAGTCGAACTAAACGATTTTATTAGTTTTTTGACTTCCCACAGGTTTGCCACGTGTAAAATTAATTATTTTTGTACCGTGTAGGCATTCGTATATGTAGTCTATATTTAATATTATTGTGTATTTGTCTTAGGTGCTTTTCTCGTGATGTCGTACCCGCACTTCCTGTTTGCTGACATCCGGTACCGTGACGGCGTCATTGGGATGCGACCCAATGAGGAAAATCATAAGATATTCATAGACATTGAGCCGGTACGTAAAATATACTTATTATTACAATCATATTGTGAATATTTTTAGGGTTCAGTTGACACATAGCTAAAAACGGAACCCTTATAGATTTGTCCTGTCCGTCTGTCTGTCTGTCCGTATGTCACAGCAATTTTACTCCGAGACTGTTGAAATTGAAATTTGGAGAGCAGGTGTCTTCTATGAACCGCAACACAAAATTGATATGAAATTACGATTAAAAAAAATCAAGGTGGCCGTCCATATCCTGGAGGTTAAAAAAATATAAAGGAGGCGGTCCATATACTGAAGGTTGAAAAAAATTAATGTGGCCGTCTATATATACTGAAGGTTGAAAAAAAATCTAGGTATAGGTATAAAATCAATGGTTGATGAGATGTTCGATTATACTTACCATGTAGATTTTTGACACGTTGGTCTAATGATCACAAGTGCGACTGCTGAGCATGAGATCCTGGGTTCGATTTCCGAATCGGGAACAGTGTTATTGGGTTTTTCCACCCGGAATCCCGGTTGATGACAATAGTCTCGTCCCCTATTACAGTGGAGTTAAACATAACTGGCGGAAATGTGGGTGTAACTGGTATTTTCCGCGGCAGCGGAGTTTCCTCCCGGCGTAGTGCCTACGCGCGTCACGCGTGCAGGCGCGCAAGGACTATGGCCTCCAGATCCCATGGCGGCAATCCGGCAAGTAAGGAGGCTCGCCGCCTCGCGGGAGATCGTGCGATACCCACGGATCAGCCTTACGGCTACCACCTTTTGGGGCGCGTTCAGATAGTGCGCGGCTCGCAGCCTCACCGAACGCGCCCACACCGGGGCTCCGTAAAGGGTCATGGACCGCACGATCCCCGCGTAGAGCTTCCGGCAGGAGGCGTTTGGACCCCCCAGGTTGGGCAGGAGCCGCTTGAAGGCAGCCCCAGCCCGTTCCAGTTTGGGAGCCAAACGTCGGAAGTGCTCCACGAAGTTCCACCGGCTGTCGAGGACGAGTCCTAGGTACTTCAACGTCGACTCAACGCCGATGGGAACCCCTCCTACCGTCAGTATGGATCCCGACGGTGGCGGTGGCGCATTCCGAGGCCCATGAAAGCACATGGCCTCGGACTTGTGCAATGCCACCTCGAGACCCAATTGCCGGATCCTCTCCACGACTATCGCAACCCCGCGTGTCATTAATTCGGCCGCCGCCTCGTGCGACCTCCCCTGCGCTAGCTCCAGCGCCGCTAGGGAGGTCGGCGCGCAGCACCCAGTCGTAACCGATGTTCCACAAGGGCGGCCCTAGAACCGATCCCTGTGGAACACCGCACGACATCTCTCGCCGGTTCGGACCAGGGTAGATGACAGGGTAGTCCCCGACCACACGACGAAGGTAGGTCGGCACCCGGTGATACCGGAGTGCTTCCCTAATGCAGCTCCAGGGCATGGAGTTGAAGGCGTTGGCGATGTCGAGAGACACCGCCAAAACGACCCCACCCCGGGACACCGCATCCCCCGTCGTGAGGGCTCTCACGCGCATGATGGCGTCCACCGTCGAGCGCCCCTTGCGGAAACCAAATTGGTTGTCCGCAAGATCCGGCCCCATCCCCGCAAGGTGCACGGCAAGGCGGTTCGCAATGACTCTTTCAAAGAGCTTGCCCACCTCACCGAGCAACACAATGGGCCGGTATGCGGACGGAGAGTCAGCAGGGGGCCCCGGCTTCCGGATGAGGACCAGCTTCCCTGTCTTCCAACGAAGCGGGAACTGGCCTCTCTCCAAGCATGCGCTTAGGAGCCCCTCCAGTCGGGGCCCGAGAGCCTCCAAGGCCAGGACCCAGGCTTTGCCAGGTAAGCCATCGAGTCCCGGGGCGGTATTTTTGGCCTTAAGCTTGCCTACCGCCACTCTCAGGTCTACCCCGGTCACCTCCGGAATGTCGTCATCGTCATCGACGTGGTCCGCTTCCGGCACCGCAAGCGGCGGAGCCATAGGCGGGGGAGGATGTTCCCCTCGCGAAGGGAACCGAGCGCTCACCACATCCTCCACAAGCTGAGGCCGGAGAATCTGCGTCAGCGGGGGGACCCAGGTGCGAAGTTTGTCCCTGTAGTTCAACCCTAAGTAAACATAGGATGACGCCATCTGTCGTAAAATGAACATCTAATATACATGTTAAAAAAACCTGTCCGATCCGAATGGGGTGTATGTATAGGTATCCCAACCGCAATACCAAATAAAATAAGAAACATAAAATATTCACGAAAGTAAACATATTAATAATGAATTTTAAAACCCTGATTTTTGTGCCCAAAGATTTTAGGGAAATGGCTTAATAAACGTTTCAAACGAGACAACACCATCTTCGGCATTAGTATGTTCGATCGTCAGTTGTTTGTTTATGACGTCACTACCCGAATAGCGACCGGAGACGCGCCGCCCCCGCGCTCCTCTGGGTTGCCATGGAAGTTCCCTAATTTTAGTACAATTTTATTGATTTTTTGTCGGGGTATTTTTTTGCTTGTTATCCAAAAACGTCTTCATAAATAGAATCTATTCTTGATACCTAATAATAGACTATTATTAGGTACCAAAATTACATTCTATTTACGAAGTCGTTTCGTATTTCGGAACGGACAGGGTTTTTTTTAACATATTATACAAAAATATGTTTGTTTGTTAGTTCGAAAGCAATAATCTATCTAGCAGTCGGAGTGGAAAAAAAAAACTTTTTTGTATTTGATAGCACGCTACGCCTATAGGGAGTCGAGCGGTGTGTGAAACTGCAGGGTACAGCTAGTATTTATTATATTATTGCATGCAAGCCATTTGCCTAGATGAATAAAAACTTAATTCGGAATTCCATACATCCATGAGAATTGTCCTTAGTGTGAAAATTATTCACAAAAATCGAGAAAGTGAAAGACAAAACAAAAAACCTATGGTAACTAAGGTACCGAAATAAATAGAACGGACTCATAGAAACATAAACCTATTTCGCACGTTCCCAACTTCTAAACGCCCATTATGTCATGAACCCACGCACTTCGTCGCTCAATACGCTGCAAGCAACCGAGCGCTCCTGAATCCCAGAATTAAAAGTAATAAAAACACTCCTATACAGAAATGCAATGTTGTGGTATCCCTATCAACTCATTGTATCGACTACTTTTCGAACTATGCGAACACAAACGCACGGAATCAGTTCTTCGAATACTTAGAAAAATGACGCCCTCTTCCCCAGAAGGCAGGCAGAACCTGCTACATAACATAACATCCTGTAATCCTCGAAGGGTTAGGCAGAGGTGTATCTAATAGTACACCTATATTTCGCCAGTTATGTTTTAAGACCCATGTAATAGGGGGCCAGCCTATTTCCGGGCGCAAATCCAGACTCCGTGGCTGCTACTGAGAAATTCCTGATGGAAAAACCCAATAACACTTTGCCCGACCTAAGAATCGAACCCAGGACCTCATGCTCAGCAGTCGCGCATACGACCACTAGACCAACGAGGCAGTGAAACCTGCTACGATCTTTACGTACTCCTTTCGCCTCATCCATGTTGATACATCTACTCACTAAAATGTGAGAATGATTGTTTTAGTGTATACTAGGCAAACTTCGGGGTATTTTCGCCGTAGA
Organism: Eurois occulta; assembly: GCA_950022335.1. Classification (NCBI taxonomy): domain Eukaryota; kingdom Metazoa; phylum Arthropoda; class Insecta; order Lepidoptera; family Noctuidae; genus Eurois; species Eurois occulta. Next base: position 11,608,296 of record OX465477.1, on the reverse strand, counting down.
CGCGTCGTACCCATATTGAAGCACTGTCGTAGCTCTGGCGTAGCTAAATCGTAGCTCTTTCGTAGCATCGTCGTAGCGGCGTAATAGCGTTGTTGTAGCAAAGTCGTAGCGGCGTTGTAGCGTTATTGTAACAGAGTCGTGGCTGCCTCGTAGGTTTATCGTAACGTATATGAGTATTCAAATATCAATGTACTGAGTACCGACTTATAAAAATAAATTCAGTACAAAGATACAGACATTCGATATTGCAGAAAGTACCCGCTAATGATACTGCTCGTATGTGCACTACAACGCAAGACTCAAATAGAACGATAATAACCTTGAACGAGCGAGTAGATTGTGTATATAATTTAAAAACAAACGGGGGCATGACCTTGGCCGTGAAAATATTGAGGAAAAGGGGCTCGTCTGTGGAGAACTTGGCAGTCGCGCGCCGTTGTGTCAGGGGTTGGGGCCCGCGACGTCTCACCCCTAATCCGGTGCTTACAACCCCGCAAAACGAGCGAGTCTACCTTGACCTATATAACATACATTCGCTATTTTGATAGATTTAAAGTTCTCAGTTTTCTGCTGTTATTTCGCGTGGTAGTTATAAAATTACTCAAGATAAGGATGGGGAGTTAATATTCACTCAGTGGTACCCAAAAAACGGTCAAAGAAATATGGATAGACCACAGAGAGGTGGGATGTCTAAATTATAACATCAAACGAGTCCTTAAAATGTGATTGTTATCCTATTGTTAATGGAATTTTGAAGAAATCTTGATTATAATGATTGGGAAACAGAGAAGCTACAGACACAGAGACAGACACAATACAGACAACAACACACACACAAACACAACAGACAGAGAACACCACAGACACACACAGAGCAGAACAGAACAGAGCAGAGCAAAACAGAGTATTCCACGGATTGGTGGTTCGCAGTTCGCACAATCAATGTGAAAGCATAGCGCTTTGTTAGGGTTCGTGGAACATCAAACAAATAACAGTGGCGCTTCGACGTATCTCTGGTTATTAATATACACGTGTATGTAAATACTTGGAACACGATATTTTCCTCTGAAAAATATCTACTGAACTATAAGCTCCTTTAAAGGTCGCGATCCCAATTATATAAATTGTTTCTCTTTCGTGGAAATTGTTGATAACAACAATAGCATTACTGAAATGAATAGGCATTAACGGGCTTTTGTTATGTTTTGTATTAGAATCCAAATAAATATAGGTAGGCCGATTGCAGCGACTGCAACGTTATTAGACTAGACATAGAGAGGGAGCGCAGGGCGCTGTCTGTTCGAAGTAATATGCTGGCCCGCAGGTGTGCACGGTGAACTTAAGAGGTTAAAATGACGCTTTTTCGAGCCTATTGTCAGACTTTGTACACCTGCAGCCTCTGGGTCAAGTATACGCAGAAGGCAAACAGCGCTTTGCGTGTACAATATAACAATGCCTTCAGAATGCTTGCGCTTCGGGTATGTTTAACATGGCGAGGAAAGATGATTTCTTTGCCATTATTCGCAAGCGATGCGCTTCTTTCCGGGACACATGTCAGCTGTCACAGCATGTTGAGGGCATTGTCAGTGACCGGTGGGACTGCCCGATGCTTTGGGTGAGACTGCACACACGGCTTGGCTATAAATAGTTATGCATCTAGTTCATTTTATTTTATTTCTATTTGTTAAGTTTTATTGTTTTAGGATTATTATGTTATTGTCCCTATTTGTAATTTACTTGTTGATTAGGTGTTACTGATAATACCTAAATAAGTTCATGTCAATACTAACACAATGGACCTCAAGGTCTGAAAATAAATGATTATTGTTATTATAAGGTGTGTGTAAGTATTAGTGCACGTATCCGTAAAAGTAATATTGTAAATCTCAATGTTTAAATGTTTTGACTTTCTAAATGTGTCTGCAAGCTGTCTGACTGAAGTAGCAACGAGGTGAGGGAGGGGAAGTTATCAATAACTTCCGCGCTTTGAGAGAACTTTAACAGTGAGAGGATCCTGTGATGTTTTGGTCGCAATTTGTCTGGCTAATAAACAAACGGAACTGAATGATAGCATGGTAGAAGCAACTGCTGTTAAAGGAGGAATGTTCGTCTGGCCAATTAGGTAAGAATGGTGGCGAAGGCCCGGCGTTGTCTTAATGCCCGGACTCCTCCAAAGCGGAGACGAGCTGATTGAAATCCGTATCTTGCGAAAATTGCACGTCTTCACACCGCTCCACTCATAAGTGTTGGCGGAGACTAGACGAGAGGAGAAATATGTTGTAAACCACCAATAGAATTAAGTACGTTATTTACACCTCTCGTCGCTTTAGTGAAAACACTTGAGCAAAGAGGAAAAATGTCTCATAATTGGTTAGGCCAGCCTCCGCATTAGACGGTCAAGCGCACAGCGAACGACGTGTGGCGCGCGGTGTGCTGTGAGCGGCGTGCAGTGCACATCTCCTGTCTGCGCTTTGCACATATCCGAACAGCTTCGGTGGATACATCTTAGCTCTTACGCATCTCTTCTCCTCTCCACCTCGCACATCTCCGCTCGTTTTCGGTTTGGTGGAGTCCGAGTCTGAAGCTGACCATTTATTGGCAACGCCACTCATAATTTAAAAAGGTCAAAGGTTTTACTGTTTTTAATCATTTGTAAACAAGATAAAATAATAAAATACTGCTCGGTAGTAAAAGAATGAAGGCAAATTCCAACTATCTTATAATAATGCTTTGGTACTTATTTATTCAATATTTTTATTTACAAACTACAAAACTATAATAGAAATAAATATGTACAAGTATAAAAGGGTTACAGGGCATCCAAAAATTCGTCCGCATCGCTGTCAACAGGAAAAGTGCCCAGAAGGCTGGCAGCATTACCACGTTGGATGGCAATGCTGATTCTTTGGCCAAAAAGTAGGCCCGCCCTCTGGTCACGTGAAGAGTCGACCAACCGCTTGGCGATTTCCCGAAAAACTAGGTGGGCACTCGGACCCCATGGCCCTAGTGTTTCAACCCCAAACGGCTCAAACACATAACTACCAATTAAATGATTGTATTTGCGCCGTTTGAGGTTTTCAGCACCTGCAGCAGCCGCCCCAGCTCAGCCCACTGTGCTAGGAAGATGGGATGACGCAAGGGTGTCGACGCAAGTTGCGTCCCACACCAAAGGCCTACCCAACTTCCATGGCATTATGGTCATACCATCTGGTCTCTTCTCATCGACGCGTGCCAAGCCATTGGGTTCTAAGACAGCTGGCACCCCGGCGGTGGCAAGAACACGACGGATGAGATCAAGAATGCTTTGATTAAAGATTTTATAATTCAACCACCAGTGACTCCCAACGTATTTACTTGACTCATGGATTGAGGATAGTAAGTGACTATAGGGATCTAATGGCCGTCATGTGGCTATAAGATTAACGCCGAGCTACGAGATTTTAGGGATACTCATGATTGGCTCGTATCGTGGCTCCAACAAGCGAAATTGTCTGACTCAACTCATTGATAAACGCTTTGTCTATGTTTGAGTGAGAACTCGGAAACAAATATAAATGAAAATTGTGTACCTAAACCATTAACATTTTATTTATGCGATAGTCGCTTTAATAATCTTAAACCATTTTCAAAGTTGACGTTGACGATTGCAATGTGAAATTAACTATTATATAATTCAGTAAAACCTTTGTATGGCGTGATAATGATAAGGTAGGGCTAGCTTGACAGTAACAGACTCAAAGGCCTAACGCGCACTGCATAAAAACGGAGTAAAAATAAACAGCAATGGCTTCATTGCAACAAGGTTCTTTTTTGCGCTTCTATAATATTGCCAGGAACCCTCCTGACAATATTATTGAAGCGCAAAAAAGAACAAAAAATAAACAAAATGTCTGTGGAAATCTAGTAAATACTTATTAATTTCATTGTAAAAACGTATTGAAAACAAGATAGCGACAATAACTCCGGTTCATCCTACAAATGTCGGATAGTCAGGATATATTCCGTTAGGTTCGTATATCATGTTGGCAGAAGATGGATTACGTGCAATGAGAACACACTGGGTGCGATACACCATTTTTAGCAAACTGACAAATTACTTGCGATTACAACTTAACAAAATAACACGGAGTACAATGAATCGGGTAACTCCGCTGCGCCCTCGCCTCGAGCTGTTAACATCAGGGCTCTGTAGAAGCGCATTGTGGTGCGGGTAGACTTGCAAGTAGGTAGGTCGTGTGATGTCACCACTGCGTACTTGCGATTCATTTTAAGCCCGTACCAATGACCGGATCCGACAAATATAATTGTTAACACCATGGGCTTTACGAGGTGATTGTAGGCAATCGCTTGCCGGGTTATACGGTTATCATATGACACCGCTCGACACCTCATCGCCTCTCCACGCGGCGTACTGCCTATACTGTATCCACTTCGCCGCCTCCGCCCGTCCACACGGACGAGCGGTATCGTTTAAGACGTGCCAATAGAGTCATGCAGCACTGTACTAGTGAAACGCCATGATTTGCAATTCACCAATGACGCAACATTGGCGCCGATCTAATAAATATTTGATTGTCTATGGCCGGCCAGTGGAACGACAAATGTAAATAGCTGATCGATACGTCAAATGTCATGGCAGGCTGTAATAAACTTGCATGAGTCTTTAATAATTTACTAGATAATAGCTGCTGCAGTCTTCCTTGAGGTTATAAAAAGGGTGTGGGACAATCGTTCACCATTTGACAATTTAATTTCACTATGTACCAAAATTAACTTTGAGTGAGTAGGCAGGTAGTATAAAAAGTGGATTAGGTACCTACTTTCAATATTAAGAAGGGTACTTCGAAATGCCCTTCGTAATATTTTAATACTTACGTGGCGCGCCCTTTAAGTTTTGTCGTTTGAACAAAAAAAAACTAGAACCATAAAGTACTTTTCATTGTTTTAAAAATATTCACCACGTTGACTTATGCACTTTTGCATTCGCTCGAACCAGTTACTAAAACATTTGTTACACTCCAAAGTAGGGGTGTTCAATATGGCTGATTTGAAAACGTCGACTGCTTCTTCATCGGACTGGAACCTTCGACCACAAAGAGTTTTCTTAATTTTAGGAAATGTAAAGAAATCGTTAGAGCTTAGGTCAGAACTGTATGGAGGAGTCAAGAATTTCATAGTTTACCAGCTTAAAATACTCAATCGTTTGACGAGCGCTGTGTGAGCTTACGTTGTCATGGTGTAGGATGATGCGTCGCTTTGGGTTGGATTTCCGAAGTACGGCGGCAGATGGTGGATTTTTGTTTGGAATCAGGATCGTAGGCATAGATCCAAGACTCGTCACCACTGATGATGTCTTAGACGTGATTTATTTGACTTGACTCTCCTCGTTTGAACCTTTGAAGAGTTTTCTTACACCATCTGACGCGGGCCGCCTTATGATCGTCAGAAAGCAAATGCGTGATCCAACGGGAAACTAGCTTTCACACACCAAGCGCCTCATGCAAAATCTTCTGAATGGTTGTCCCTGAGTTGCGTTATAACCTCTATCTCCCGATATGTTACATGACGATATTCGAGGATTAGTTGTCTTACAGCAACGATCTTTAGTGGAGGCGGATTTTGGACGTCCTTCACGAGATTTGTCACTAGGACTGGTATGTCCACGCTGTAAGTCTAAATACCAACGTTCGACAGTCCGCAGACATGGGGCTTCATCATTGAACACAGATGTTAACTCTTCGAAACACTGAAGCCGTGTTAGGCTTCTTCGGAAGTTATAGAAAATGATTGCACGGACATATTCACATTTCCTGAGTAAGATTCATTTTCGTACGTGACCTGACAGATTCAAAACAACGCTGTGACTAAACAATTGCATCAATCCTAATTCCTTCAATTGTTTTGATATTCTAAATACCCACATAAATTGAGAATATTGAGCAGTTCTAAATTCAAAATTGGCGGCAAATATGTAAACGACAGAACTTAAAAGACAATTATTTTACTCATAGCTATGAATAATTTGAACATTGAACAGCCCATTATGGAACAAATGGTACCAAAAATAGAAATTTTAATAAGGTTAAGTTATTAAAATTTCTATTTTTGGTATAAGTTTTTTTGACCCATATCAGGGTTGATCACTTAGTAGGAAGGAGCGTAACTTTGAGTAGACACAATGCACAACGACCATGCTCTACTTTTTCCTTTTCATATTTTTTTTGCCTCGGAAAGCTCGTTGAGCCGTTGATCCCGGCTGTCATTTGTTGATCTTTGACAGTCGTTACCAGTAGTCATTGGCCCCAAAGACTAACAACCAGTAGTATTATATATGATCCTAGGGGTATCGTTTTAACCAGTACTAATTGGGTTGTGAAGGTCAGATAGCCTGTCGCTCCATGTAAAATACTGGTATTCAGCTGCATCCGGTTTGACTGGCGGCCGACCCCAAGATAGTTGGGAAAAGGCTAGGGCCTAGCCTTTATTTAATTTAGTATTTTATTTCTGCATCAATACCTATCTGCCTAGCCGCTAGGCAGATGATGATGCTGAAATAAAATATTTGTCCACAATTTCTTTGTTTATTATTATGAAAGTTAGTAGTCATTTGTTTCGTATTTTCAGAACACCGGCACACCGATCAGAGGCGCCAAGCGGGCACAGTTCAACATCTTCTCCAGGAACGTCCGGGGCATACCAACCACACAGAACCTTCGCACTGCGCTTGTGCCCATCCTTTGGGTAGATGAAGTGAGTATAAAATAAACACTGCAATTGATTGAGTATTCTCCTGGCTGGAGGCTGTACACTCAAGGCACCTACAGGAAAGTCCGGTTAAGCAGACGACAACGTCCTAGGTAAATCTAAGAGATGCCATCCAGAATAAAATGGTAGATCTTTTATCTAAGTACATAGATGCATAATAGAATCAACTGACAGAGTCTGCCTCCTTGGTCTTATGTTTGCAAATGTATCTGCTGTATATGAGGTTCGGGGTTCGATTTCCGATCCGGCAAAAAGTTACCGAAGTCTCGATTTGTGCTCGGTTGAATGCAATAGGTTCAGCCTCTATTACATGGGACTTCAACATAACTGGCGAAAGGTGGGTGTACTGCAAGTACACCTCTACCTAACTCTTCGGTGAAAACAGAAGTGGTATTTAACACAGCTTTTGTAGAACTTCTAACTAAGGACTCGGTACCACTTAGATTATAAAATTAACTGCTGGAATGATGAGTATTCTCTCTTCGATATTCAGAACAATTCAGATGTTAATATTTTGTTAAAAGGCTCCAAAATAAATTTAAAAAAATGGTCAATCAAATCAGGTACACAAATATGAAAGTATTCTTGACTTCAATAGAGAATCTACAGGCCACATTGTGCTATCGAGGCAGCGACTTGTTGCTCCGCTTGAATAAATTATTGAAGGCCCAAGCTCACACAATGAATGAGCTTTCCATTCAATAGAGCGAATGAATGAACGTACAGTCTTAGAATGAAGTTCAATAGTTGGTTAAGTTCAATGTATGTAGTTAATCGAGGGTTTTGTTGCAATATTAAACGACAAAAACTATTTTTTTTCTGCAATTCGTGCGCCTTGTAAATAAAGCATAGCAATACGCAGCGACGTAAACCAACGTATCTGAAATTCTCGCTGTTTACAATCAACATGCTATGCGGTCATGATTTACTATGACTTTTATTGATACTTATTTTGAAAATAACATAACTTCACGCGAGGTGTACCATAGTCCACCCCATTTCGCCAGTTATGTTTGAGTCTCATGTAATAGGAGACTCGCCTATCAACCAGGCTCCAGTCTAGACCCCGTGGCTGCTACTGAGAAATTTCTGATAAATATTAAATTGTACTTTGCCCGACCTGATAATAATCGAACCTAGGACCTCATGCTCAATAGTCGCGCTTGGGAACACTATACCAACGAGAATGATGGCATCATAAATACACATCGTTTCCTTTTCGGTAGGTAGCAGTTATTTTGTGGAGTTTTACATTAGAATAGTACAAACTGCTTGCCTTAACAAAACAAGTAGTTGCGTTACAACAAACGTTTATACGCAGCAGCCTGTACCGAGCGGTTCACACTGCAGGAGATCGAGGCTTAGAAACGTGTCAATTGTTTTCGCGATTCTCAGCAGTGAGGGAACGACTAAGAAGAAGAAATGTTTATATGTCCCATTCACATACAATACTCCTTATGTGCTACTTGGCCTCAAATATACGCTTTTCGAAGTGTTTGTAACTGACCTACACGCTTTAGGTACCTAACCTACTGTTACCTACTATTTTATTTTCAGGCCATTAATCTACCTGAAGAATTCGTCGATGAGCTGACAGACCGGTTACTTAGCAGCCTCCGATTGGTGGAGATCTTTGTCCCAGTGATTATAGCCTTCTGCGGTGTCGTACTGCTGCTGGGTGTTGCTCTCACTATTAAAGCTAAATATTGTAAAGTAGCGACCGTAAATGCGAGCTAAGATGATTAAGGTTTTCTTTTTAAGATTATTAAATATATATATATTTTCACCTATTGATGAATTGATTGCTTATTTGCTTAACGAATATAAACGCTTGAAATTAAATTATATTAGGTAAATCTCTGCCTAACACTTCGGGGATACAGGCGTGATGTTTTGATGTTATATAAGTTTAAGTAATTAATTAATCGCTAGAAATTAAATTATATTAGGTGCATCTCTGGCTAACCCTTCGAGGTATACAGGCGTTATGTTTTGATGTTATGTAAATCAAATTAATAAATTAAACATGATATTACGTCATTATTGTTTTATTCAAAATTAGCTCCCTTGTCTTTTTTCGATAGTATATTATTCTTTAGTGTATAAGCTGCTTTTAGACATAGATTACTGATTTAAACTTACTGGTACTAGGCTGTAACCCGCGCGTGACTTTATTTGCGTGGAAATTTCAAAGTGCACGTGTCCGAAAATTAAAAAAGAAAGTACCTACCAACCCGCACTGGGCCCGCGTGGTGGATTATAGTAGCCCATTCCCTCTCATTTATAGAGGAGGCCGTGTGTCCCAGCATTGGGAACAATATAGCCTGATTATGCTTATGCTATGCTTGAGTAGGAGTTTCATTTATCGAAAATCAATCATATCCACTCTACAAAATTTTCTCTTAAAAAAAATTTAAATCAATTTTCTCTTAAAGTAAGCCATATAAAAGAACGGACGATAAGTTACATTTTAATAAAAAAATACCTAGTAAAAAAACTTATTCTAATTTACGTTAAGTAATCTATGAGACTGAGACTAGTCAATAAAGCCGAAAATATTGGGCTCACGGTTCAGACGTTTTACTAAAATTCGACTTTCATTTACTTTGTAACAATTAAACTTTTGTCATTATTTTTATTAACTTATTCACAGATCTAAGTAAAATATATTAAAGTCGTGTTTATGTATTTCTTCAGATAAATTCATGTTTTGCAGATTCCTCAGTACAGACATTAATGAATTGAGGGCCCTAGATATACGGCCATAAAGTAATGTCATATTCTACAGATTTGGGAATTTCTTTAAATATTTAAGAAAATCTTAACTAAGTTCTTAAATAAAAATGATTAACTCAGAGATAGTACTTTCTGAGATTTAGGCAATGCCACTTTACGCACGCGTGTGGATCGAGGGCCCAAGTTAATCATAACAGTTTTAATTCACGTTTAAAAAGTTCATGGCTTTAAATTTTTACTTATTTCCCTTTAAGTATTATTTCGTTTCTAAAGGAATTAAAAAATTGAGCCTCAATCCAGATGCACATTGGGCTTTAAGGTTACGTATGCACTGGCGCGGCGCCTTGCTTAGCGCCTAGAACCTAGCGAGTAGCAAAATTAACCTTTTGACTACCATAGGCCGTAGTACGTGACAAGCTAGCGCGTGCCCTGTCCTCCAAACGACACAAATATGTGACAAAATTGTAGGTGAAATTGAGGCTTGGCGTGGAGGGCACGCGTGCGTTTATGCTCTGGCGTTGAAAAGATTAAATTAATGTTCTAGAATTTTCGCATCCGGCCGCTCTGCGCGCTTAGCGCCTTAGCTAATTTATCCAGAAGTTAAGTCATTGCCTAGACTAACCTAGGGCCTCACTAGGCTCTAGGCGCTAACCAAAGCACAGTCAATGCGTAAGTAGCATCAAGCTTGATACCTCGGCTGTCCAATTTCAAAACCTAGTATCTGACAAATTTAAAAAAAGTGTGTTTTTGCATTTTTCGACCTTGTAGACCACTCTCCACATACTAGGATAGCAAAAACTCCCAAAAATTAGTAAATAACGAAGATGCACAAAGTCGGAAACCTAGTATCTGCAGTAGACGTTTTCAAAATGCAAAAATTACAAGATTAAAACATAGTATCTTACATCAACCATTTTAAAAACCTAGTAAGTGCTTGTAGTTACTTGTTTTTAAAATGGTTCATGTAGATACTAAGTCAATGAAATGGTTGAAATAAACGGCAAAACTCCCGCGCAACTTTAGTAAGTGAGAAGAAGTCGTTGCACGTGCGTGTTTTTGTCTGTCTAAAAATGAGTAAAAATCAGTTATAGGTCGAAATTGATAGAAATAGATTGCTTTTCAACTTGGTCCTGTTCTCTGGGAGAACTCCAGAAGGTGGAGAAGGAGTGTGGTCGTTCTTTTCTTTAAAAAGGGGAACAAGACCCTACTCAAGAATTACAGACCCATTTCGCTCCTTAGCCACGTGTATAAGCTGTTCTCAAGAGTCGTCACAAATCGTCTAGCGCGAAGGCTCGACGACTTCCAGCCACCGGAGCAGGCCGGGTTTCGAGGAGGATATAGCACCATAGACCACATCCACACAGTGCGCCAGATCATACAGAAGTCCGAAACTGGGCAGTGTTTGGAAGCTTCGCCGGGTCTTCTCGTCGCGTATTCCACAGAGCCTAAGGACTAAGGTCTTCAATCAGTACGTCCTGCCTGTTATGACTTACGGAGCCGAAACGTGGACACTGTCGGTACGGCTAGTCCATAAATTTAAGGTCGCTCAGCGAGCTATGGAACGGGCTATGCTTGGAGTTTCTCTGAGGGATCGCATTCGGAACGAAGTGATTCGACAGAGAACCAGAGTTGTCGACATAGCCCACAGAATAGCTGAAGTGGCAATGGGCCGGTCATATTAGCCGTAGGACCGATGACCGTTGGGGTAGACGTGTTCTTGAGTGGAGACCGCGAATCGGCAAACGTAAGGTGGGACGCCACCTTACGTTTACCGATTCGCGGTCTCCACCGAGATCGTCACTCCACCGAGATCGTCACTCCACCGAGATCGTCACTCCACCGAGATCGTCACTCCACCGAGCCTGGACGCCCTCAGGCTCGGTGGAGTGACGATCTTCGCGGGGTGGCTGGTAGCAACTGGATGAGAGTTTCTGAAAATCGAGTTGAACGGCGTGCGATTGAGGAGGCCTATGTCCAGCAGTGGACTGTCTACGAAAATCCGATGCCATGTTCTTCTCAGCAAAGTGATGGAAGCATGGAAGAGTTTATTGAAATTGCGTTTAGTCCCCACTCAGTCATTTTAGAACTAGATGAAAACAAAGCAAGTGATCTTACTAAGTCTATTAATTTGCATTTAGTCCCCACTCAGTATATTTTAGAACTAGATGAAAACAAAGCAAGTGATCTTGCTAGGTTTTGAAATTGTCACACTCAAAAAGTTTGGTCTAAGAAAACAATGTTTTTATTAGTAACTGCTTCTCTACGTACATATTTCGTGTTAGATGCATTAAAACTATTTTTTGTAAAGTCTGTTATGTACCTCAAATTGTGCAATCACTCCCAAGAAGATACGACTAATATTATTGAAACGGCACGCTGTCAAAGATATGAAATCGTTTTTCGGCTTTCCTGTAAAATTTAGTTATATGCAGATACTGGGTTTTGATATTTCACAGCCGACCTGTCTGTAATCCCATCATCTAAAAAAAGTGTCCTACAATTCCTAGGTTCTTTAATCAGAATACTTAATCAGAAGTGTATTAGTACTCGGTATACTTATAACAGAGTCCGTGAGTGGTGATGCAGGCTCTTCCAACGAACGTGTCCACTGCCTTTGAAGCACACCGTCCGCCGCGATGCTCCTCAGCTTTCAAGCGATAATACTTACTAAAACTACATACTGCAGTATTACCTCTGCATTTAAGCCTCTTTGCTTAAAACCTTAAAGTCTTGTGTTTTCTTTTTAATAGTCAATTTTAAAATTGGAAAGATGAAAAATATTTAACCACGATCCACACTTCGGTTCGGTCCGAATTATCAGATGAAATCGGACAATGTTTTATGTAACAAATACAAATTTTATTATTATTACAAAATCGAAAAATTCGATGTTCCGACCGTCCTTTTCCTAAAATCGGATCCTAAATCGAACGGTGTATAGAACATTCGTCCGATAAAACGTCAGTCATACACGACCAGCGTCCCAGTTCAGTACACTGTATGATCAAATTCTGTGCAGATTGAATTGTAATTGAATTTGATTTAAATAAGGCTATCCTTATTTAAATCAAATTAGATAAACTAAACTCGTTTCAATATTTTTAACGTAATTTTTTTTGTTTATTATTTTTTTATTAAAATAGTGTTGGATTTCATTTATGTAACACAATACGTATAAGTATTTTCGTGCTTTTTGGTTATTTTACCATTATTGGAGAAAATGTACCAGATTTCAAAGATCTGTTTGCCATCTGTCTCCTCAAGTTCATAAAATATATAAATGTATGTAGGTGCGTTCGTAAACACGTAAGGGAGGCAGTTTCAAGAAGTAGCTGGCAAATTGCGATACTGTAGCTCGCTGATTTGTAATAGGCACTGACGCAGAGATTTTATCTTCTGATTTACTTCTGCGGGTCAAGCGGGATAAGTGAGTATACTCACGGATTTTGAATAAAACTAGGGTGATAAAATAATAGATTTTAGTCCTGTGATACATTTATTCGTTAAAACATACGACAACACATATTATGTAGCTCATTTTTAATATTGAGATAAATCCGTAAAGTGAATGGGAATCACCCTTGCCTATTGGTAAAGATCACGGAACACCTGACATACTGACTAGTACTTATTGAATCATTAATTTAAAACGAAGTTCAAATAAGATTATATAATATGTATTTTTTTTCTACATCCTAAACCTATGCGTCTAAAAACAATAGTTGTGAGTCTACATTGACACATATCCCAATTCCTATCATAAGTAGATGTTTACTGACCTTATTACATAGGTATAGCTCTCTCCCTTCTCAAACTTGAGTACTAGTTAGCAATGAAATAAATAAATTTTTAACATTGAGCTTTATTTAAAAAAAATCCTGTTTCACAGACACGAATTACATACCAATAGATTTTAAACTAATTTCTTGTGTACATAGTGAAAAATGTTAAGCCTTCTCTAAAACATTGATTTGCTCTAATACATTGAAAAATAAGATTACATAGCTGTTATTGTTGTGAGGCTGATAATGCGGTTATTAGTCTTTCCTTATTGGACTAGATAAAACAATAACTAATGCTGAGATTTCAATATAATATGTACTTAACACATTCGACTACTCAAAAAATATCTAATGTAGGTATAAAAATAGTTAACAAATTAATTTACTCAAGTCGATACACAAATAACTCACCGCGTTGTCAGCCCCGTAAGGACATAACTTTTGACACAGGTAACAGAAATTCAGTCGATAACATAAATTAAAAACTGCACTTAAAATGAACCAACCCACAACTTTACAAATTACTGCTGTATATCTAATGTATTACTGTAAGTTTATACAATATGTTAAAAAACCCTGTCCGATCCGAAGGTATACCAATGACATTCCCAAATAGAATAAGAATCATAAAATATTCATGAAACTAAAAATATTAATGATTTTTTTTAAATGCATGATTTTTGTCCCATACTATCACCGTTTCCCTAAATTATAACAAACTTTTATAATACACTTTATCGAAAACTGGTTCTTATCGCACTACGATTAGGTTCAACATGCAACGTATTACACACGCGTAGATTTTCAATATTTTTCAACATTTTTAAATATTTCTACAGATACATAAGTCCAAATGGGTTGAATGACTATAGTCGGCGAAGATGGTTTTTTTTTAATCACGCAAAGAGATATGCATCCTTACGGCGTAATTTTTTTTTTTAATTTATGTATAATATTTAAATTTTGTGTTTATAAATAGAATATCATATATTATCTAAACATTATTATTTAAAACAAATATTTACTTTCATGAACAAATTAACATTTATTAGTATTCATATTAGGCTGTTTAGCGGCATCCTACTTTTGCTTCTTCACCCTTGACGAAAGCAAAGCGCGGAAAAAAATTAAATTATTTTCCTAATAATTCCTGACAAAAATACTTTCCGTTCTAATATTTTATTTCTAAAATAAAAATTCAAAATCAAATTTCGAAATTGTATTGAAAAACGTCGTTTGATACGCGTGAGGATTTGTTACTGCAGTTCTCGTCTTCTTATCACAATTCATGTAATAACAAAGTTTCCCCACTTATATCAAAATCTTTGGCATAAATATGTACGATCGTCAATTGTTTTTATGACGTCAATACCCGAGAAGCAACCGCTTGCGCAAAGTCTACTCATTTTAGTACATTTTATTTAATTTTCATCGGGGTACTTATTTTTCTTTTTACTTGTTCTCCTAAAAGGATTACATAAATAGAATCTAATCTTGATACCTAATATTAACCTCTCGGATCGGACAAGGTTTTTAACATATTGTATAGTAAGGCAGGGTTTTAAAATCACATCCCAGTGTGTGCGTATGAGATGTAGGAATGGGCGAAATGACGGACGAATTTTTTTGAACAAATAAAATCGGATGGAAAGAAGATCATAACAGATGAAACTTCGTCTTTTTGTCGATAAGATATCCTATCGTTTAATGCGGCTTGTCAATCAACAAATTAAATATTTCACGTCAAAGTGGTTCAAATAATTTACAATTCTGATACTTAAAATACAGCAAAAAGAGTGTGAAACAATCTAACATATGTATTGAATTTTATTAATTTAATCAGCTAAATTATGTATGGGTTGGTACATGTTTGGCATGTCTGGGTACCACTTTACAATAATTCCGAAAATAAAATAAGTCCATAAACATAATTCATTAAGGAACATTACTTCAATTTTATTATGCTTTGAAATTTCTACATACATTTATATTTGCTGACTAAAATTATTAATATTTTAAAATTACAGTTTATGAACGAGGCATTTTTAGTCAATACACTTTCATGAATTTTTTTTTTCGAATATTCATTAATGTACGATCATTTAAAACACATTTATTTTAACATACATAATACTACATTATTTTTAACTATTTACAAAATAGATGATATTATAACGATAAGTGAATGAATACGTGTTCGTCTTTTCTCGGCTCGAGAAATATTACATGTTGACGAACGTAAATAACTTTTTATTAAGTAGATACAGACATTTAATAAAATTCTAAACCTTATTCTCTACTTTTTATATCCCAGAGACTCATCTACGGCTTTACCAGTTTTTGTGCAATTTTATATTAAAAATGTGCACAACAGTTGGTAATTATTTATAGCAGAAATAGTGGTTTCCAATATTAATATTTTAGTGAAAACCGTGGCTTCTAGACTTCTACAGGGTTGCTAGAAATTATGCCATTTCAAACGAACTTTGTGCTAGAGTTCGTAATTATAGCAGAAATGGAAAGAGATTTCCATTATGATTGTTTTAGTCAAAACGGTGTTTAATTTAGATTACTTATAAACAAACAACAACTTACACTTACTTGCTTGTTACTTAACAAGTAAATTATCGGTGTTACAAGTTTCTCCAATAGTCTCCGAGATCATTAAACAGGCATAATAAGTGGACAGATTTATTGATACAAAAAATCTACAACAGGCGACGCGTATGAACTAAAAATGCCACGTCGTTGATATATGTAGGTAGGTGCAATCCATCGAATTTAAATAAATGTTCCAGAAAATTTACTATTTCAGGAGTTGACAGGACATTGGCTCATTCAAAATTTAACTAATGTTTTAAAACTATTTATTACAATATTTACAACAATGAAAGAAAAAAAATGAAGCTTGTAATGTCTGATCAACTTACGTTTTAAGACATTTAATAAAGAACTAGAATATTATGTACAATATATTTACAAGATTAATATAATCTAATAAACTAAACTTATTCGACAAAATGACGTTTATCATCAGTTTTACCTTTCCGACCTTTCGCATGCGCTAGCATCGTGACTAACTTCTTGTGACTGTCACCTACGATCCAGCCGTGCTGCTGCACATGCTCTGGCTCATCGTCCCCGTCCGACGACCAGTTGTAGTAGGCCGTGGGACGCGCGCGCGGTCGCGGCCCAGGTGGGGGCAGCGACAGGTGCGCGCTCGACGTGGACGGGGTCGGCGCGTCGTACGGGTTCACGCTGACTGCCTCGTCGCTGTCCCTACCCGCTCGGCTCACTGTCGCATCGCCGCCCCTAGCCGTGGTACGACTAAAATTAGATAGCCTGCTTTCGGCGTCTTGTTTCTTGAATGAAATATGTCTGTTGTTCGCACGTCTTGCACCGCCATGGTGGCTGTCCCGTTTCTTCCCTTTCTTTCTGCGAGCGGAGGTGAGAACAACTGACTCCGCGCTGTTGGGCCGCGGCGGAATGCCGTCTGGCTCTGATTCCGAACTCCAAGTCTCAGCTAACACGTTTTGTTTCCCTACGGTACATTTACGCCGCGCCCGTTGTCTAGCTACTCCCGTGTCATCGTATTGGTCAAATACATCAGCCTTGTAATCATAACTAGTGCTGATGCCTTCATCTAATTTGCTCGATGGTGATTTCTCTTTCTTTGAATCACGTTTCTTTATAGGTATAACGTCACTCTTTGAATGTGAAGGTTCACTATGTTTTATTGTTGTATATTTTGGTGGCACCTCGTGCAATGGAGTGTCATATTTTTTCGGTGAGTCTTTTGGTGAAATTGAATCGCGTTTCTTAGATGTGCTGGGGCCAAAATCGATTGCTGCTGTTTTAGAAGTCGAAGGTCCGTAGTCAATAAGAGATGATCTATCATATTCTCTAGGTGAACTCATATGCCGCTTAGGCGATGGGCTTTGTGATTTCGTTGGAGAAGAATACTCATCTCTGCTCGAAAACGTGCGGCTGTATTTTTCATATTTGGAAGAGTGGTCGTGTTTTTTTGGCGTCACGAAAACGTCATTCTTGGGCGATATTGCGTTGTTATTCAACACAGATGAGTTTGGTTCATCCTCTAGCAAGCTGTCAAATAATTGATCCAAATTAGCTTTTGGCTTCGCGGTTTCTTTTACCTTTGTGCTCTTTTTATCACTACGCACTGCATTAAATTTAAATATTTTTCCCATGACAGCATTTTTCTCAAACGCGTCTTTTCTTTTTAAAGATGATGAATTTTTCTTCAGTTCACAGCCAACCTTACCGTTGCTCAATTCACAGGATAACAGGCTGTTTTCAGTTTCATTATCGCTGCAAATGTAGTCGTCAGACATATATACGAAGTCATCCCCATCAGAAACGGTATCTCTAGAATTGTCCGCATCGTCAACGCCTGGAATCAGTTTGGATGTACCAGGCATGTCCTTGTAACTAATGCTTTTAAATCTTTCCATGAGCGTCGAAGGTCTAAACTCAAATACTGCATCTTCATTGTCCAGAAACTCATATACGTCCACTTCCTTCTGTGAAGTCATACCGTCTCCGGCATGCCGCTGACTATCGTTTTTGTTGCTTGATTCGGCAACTCTTTCTTTTTTCCTTGTATTCAGTTTCTTTTTCTTTTTCGGGGAAGTTATCGATGGGACAATTGCGGACATGTTAATATCGGATGTAGGAATAGATACCTTGATTCCATCGAATCCTTTCAAGGCGCCCTTTGTAAGCACCTGGGAACTTTGATGAGTTTTTTTTGAATTTCTTCTCGCTTTTTTCTTTTCAGCTTTCTTTCGGCAATTGAACCTGAACAAGAAGTACGTGTAAGAAAGACATACAAGCTAATCCTATAAAAAGGAAACTGGTAAACTCGTTTTAAAACATTTAATTGATCGATATGTGGCGAGACTCAGCGACTGTAGTGACTTATCTTTTGTTATATTGTTTCACCTATACTAATATTATATAATTTTTGACAGTTTGGATGTAGGGGGTAATCTTTGGAACTACTGATATTATTCAAAAAAAAAATTCACTAATAAGAAGCTACATTATCAGAGTGTCATAGGCAAACACGTATAAAAAAAACGATATAAAACGTTCCCATGGGATAGTTTCCGGCCATAATGCAAATGAAGCCGAGAACAAAACTTAGTCATGAATAAAAATGTACTCTCATAAACTTTATTGCATTTTTCCCATACTAATGATTTTAGAACATTCCAATATCCGTTAATTCTGCCCTTGTAACTGAAAACATAGTTACTAACATCCGAATCTATAGTCAAGTTACTCGAGTTTAACTAATTATAAGTAACTAGCTGTTCCCCGCGGTGTCACACGCTGCGTGGCTCCTAGGGGTCGTAGCCTAATGTCATATAGCCTATAGCCTTCCTCGATAAATGGACTATCCAACACAAAAAGAATTTTTCAATTCGAACCAGTAGTTCCTGAGATTAGCGCGTTCAAGCAAGCAAACAAACAAACAAACTCTTCAGCTTTATAATATTATATTATAGTATAGAAAGTATAGATTACTTGAACTCAAGTAATTGCTTTAACGGAACCATTTTTTATACAATAGACGAGAATTTGGACGAAGTAAGAACCATTAAAGAAAGCAAAGCTAAGAATTCTAACTTTTGACAGTTCTAACTTGAAGCAAAAGAGTGGGGCTGCGCAAGAATGAACAATCGCAAAACTTAATTTTGAACCAGATAGATAACTTCATGACTTGTTTATAGATATAGTGTTAAATTCTGGCGTCATGAATTTTTTCAAAGATATAAATAACAAAGGCACGAAATTATTCTTATAAAATTACACGTTTACTCCAAAATGAGTTTTATCGATAGATAGATTTATACAAATACTTGTAAAAAAAAACTAAATTATGAAAAGCTAAAGCTATATTCTTCGCCACCTGGCTTGTATTCAATTCAACTATTTTTCCAGACGGTAAAAATGGCATCCAGTATACACATAATGTCGATGATCATTATGTCTCATCAAGTCATATATTTCAAGGACAAAATAGATTTTGAGACAAAAAGAAAGCCAGTTATTTTATGTGTTCTATGAATTCAGTTTGTCTACGATCTTCGCTTTTATTGATGAATACAGTTAGTTTAATTCTTTTGTGGAGTATTGATTTTGGTCCCTAAACAAAACCCAGTCTCTATAAGATAACTGAAGTTAGTAGTCAGAATAAGACAAGCGACAGTTTGAAGTAACGCTAAAACCGTCAAATTACAGATTCGTATTTTAGATATAACTATTACTTATTGATACATTGAATGGTTAAATCGAATCCATAAAATGTAGAAGACATATTTATGGAAACCAAGGCGGAAGAAAATTAGGAAAAATTATGGCGATAAAAACCAATAAATACGATTATACGAGAAAACTTTATGTTGAACATTTAACCTTTTGACATTAGGAGTTCAGATGTTGATTGAACCACACATAGCTTGTTTATAAGACTTTCCAATTAACTATGCCCAGTAACCTTAGTTAAAGATTAATTACTTACCTAGCGCTGGGTTCAATAACAGCTTGCGTTTGTTTCGCAGCCGCGGCCGCTGCTTGAGACCTACACTTCCTCTTGATTTTATCAAACTTGTCTTCAAACATATCTATGCTTTCAATTATATCAGGATACATTTTCTCCTTAACTTCAGGTTGCTTCGTCGTTTTACTAGGGTTAGATACGGGGTATGGTTCTACGTTCTCATACTTAGATTCACGGACTTTTGAATTAGAGTAATCTAATTTTTCATCATCGATCTGATTTAGTCCCACATCACTAACACTTCGTTGGTACATGATTTTTGTCTTCAAAGAGCCTTCATTTGCAGCTTCCTTAAGGCCTGAGATTAAATCTTTCTCCAATTTTTTTACTTCGTCGCTTTCTAAAATATTTTTTGCTGTAATAGAATCTACATCACCGTCGCCTTTGATTGGTTTTTCTAGTAAATCAAATGTTTTGACTGTTGACTCAGACAAATGATTAGGTACAAAACTTGTCGGATCCGGCGGTTTTAGCTCACTTTTATTGGACTTCAGCAATTGACAACAGTCTATGAACAGTGCTTCATCTCGGCTTAGTCCCCTTTGAGCAAGTTTTTGCTGCCGTACTTTTCGGTTCACTTTCGCTAAAATTTTGTCTAACGACGGCAGTTTTATTTTTGCATACTTTGAATGCTTTCTACTGGCAATTTTTTTTGTGAGTAGTTTTAATCGGTCTAGTTGTCGTTTATAAGCAATAAGGTAGTTAGGTTTTTCAATAATGGGTATTGTTCTCATTTTTAATTCTATTTCGGATAATTTTGATGCATGTAGTACAGTCATTTGATGGCGCAAAAAGTTATCTGGCCGCCGAAATTCTTTTTTGCACAGGCGACAAAAGCATGGCACTGGTTGAACGAATACTTTCTTTTTAATTTTAGGGATTCGTTTAATCACTTTCTTGGCAGCTATACGTCGTCTTGGCCGCGTAGTTGTATCGCCACCTCCGATGGATTTCTTATTTTCGTTTTGATTAGGTCGCTTTTGCGTTCGTTTCTTAGAACCGAAATATGCGTCATCACTTTCATTGGCTATGATATGGAATGTCTCAGATATTTTTTTAGAAGCCAACAAATTAGATTTCCGAGGCTTCCTCTGCGAGAAGAAACCAAAGCTTTCCATAAATTTTTCTGATCGTAGTTCTTCAGCATCATTTGGAGTGCTAGATTTATCAATATCATTAAATGTAGTCAAAGTTCGTTTATTCCTTTTAATGTTTTGATTGTTTCGTTTGCTTTTTACATTTTGCTTTCCATTTCTTCCTAAATTGCTATCTTTGACATTTCGTTTATTGGACGCAGGTTTACCAGACTTCTTTTCTTTATCTTCTATATATTTCGTTAATGGAACATCACTTTTTGTTGAGTCGTCAGAATCAGTCACGTTGTTTTTAGAGCGAGGTGCTATTTTGTTTCTATAATTATTGTAATCTGAAGGTTTCGAAGACTTTTTGACGAGAGCGTGGGTTTTACTAGAAGTTTGGATGTTACTTTTAGATTTGCAATGGTTATGGATTTTCAGATTTTGGGTGTTCTTATCTAATACGTTTATTTTACGTTTAAATGAATCGGGTTTTTCGATCATATCATCCAAGTCGATATCGTAAGGGTCATAAAAGTCGGCTGTCGAAGACTTTATAATAACAGACTTTGAACGTGTTCTTCGTGCTGCCACTGGCATGTAACAAGCAGTACGTTTTTCCAAAGATAAGGGAACTTTCTCTTTAAGATTGTGCATATCATGTTTTAATTCCATGTCTTCTTTGCTCTTATCCAAAAATTTTAGTTTCTTAGTTTTTGTAATTTCACTACAATCCTCAGTGGTCGTATCGTCGACTTTTCTTTTATCTCCAGAAGTATTTAACTTTTCGTTTATTGTAGTGTGCCCAGACTGTAAGGTTAGCTTCTTAGTTGTCGTTTCAAGATCTTTGTTTGCACTTGGACTGCGATGGCTTTTATTTTCAGTTACGGAAAAGTGTTCTTTATCGTTAATTGTTGTATGTGAGTCATGTCGTATTTGATCTGAAGTAATAGAACTTTCTGAACGTAATCTTATTTTAGACTTCTTCTTAACCCTCTGGGAATACCTTGTTTCGGATTTTTCACTAAACTCATAAGATTTCTTTTGCTTATATAAACTTCTTAATTGTACCGATTTCTTCCGTTTCGTTCGTTTACGTTTTTCCTGGTCATATTTTTGTTGAGTTTGTACAGTGGCTACATCAATTATCGGCGAAGTAGGACTAGACTTCAAACCAATATCGTTTGTTTGAATGCTGTCTTCAACAGGATTTAAATCTTTTTCGGGCGTTGAATGAGCTTGTGGCTCGGCGTGATTTTCTTCATCCAACAACAACTTCGAGAAAATTAATTGCTTTTTAGTAAGAGGTGTTTTTTGTTCTATAGACGCAGGTTCAGCAGGTTCATCTATAATGTCATCTTCACCTAACGCAGATTTTCTACGTCTACTGCGGCGTAACGGCGTTGTATTGTTTTCATCTTTTTCTAAATCATGCAATTTTTTATTATTTTCAATGACAACTCTATTAATACTTTTATCAGCAATTTCTTTTAAATTATCTGGTTTATCTACAGCGCTGAATTCTTTAGTGATAATATTTGTGTTTTGAGAAGGATGTGATTCTATAATACCTGTTTGAGCAATGATTTCTTTAGGTTTTTGATTAACAGTTTTCAAGGAAATGCTTTTTATTTCAATTTCCGATTTAGTGTGCGTCGTCAGATCATCATCATTTAGAGAACTAGTGGATAAATTGCATGTAGAGTTATTTTTCTGCTTATCTTTTTGGACTTCTAGCATTTCTTTATCATTTGGTTTTAGCGAAACTAGGGATTGTTTTATTCCATCTTCAACAACCGTTTTCAATGAACTAGTTTGCTGATCCCGTTTATCATAAATAACGTAAGGTTTATTAATTAGCTGTTCAGCACTGTTAGAAGCTTCTTTATCTTTTAAGCTGTCTGTAATTATCATATTTCTTGATTTATGAACGTCTTCTTTATTCGCATACCTAACAGTTTGGATCTCTATAAGTTCATGATCATTAGGATCGCAAAACGATTTTTTTCTGTTATTTGTTTTAGTTGGTTGGTTCGTCTCTTTTATTGTTTCGTTGTGTTGTAATATTTCCTTTGTTATATCACCAGTAGACGGTTTTTGTATTCTTTGATGCTGTTGCAGTTGTTTTATTTCAATTTTATCATTAATATAAGAATTTGGCTCAATTGTTCTATCTTTATTAAGATTATTTGTAGTTTCCTTAAGTACTATGTCTTCTTTTACATGGTCGTCAAGGGTTTTATTATTTGCAGATTTATTCTCAGACAAATTATCTATTTGTAAATTATTTTTCAGTTGATCACGGTTTTTCACTATTATCGCTAGCGACACGTCGTCATCAGAATCGTCGTCGTCGAGGGTGTCTTGTTTAACAGTTAATGTAAATTGACCGTCGGAGCCAGTCATATTTGTAGTTAATCTTTCTACACGTGAAGAAGTTTTGTCATAGTTTTTGGGTTCAATATTATCTTTTGATGGTAGCTGAGCACCATCTATCAATTCATGGTTTTGGGGTGCTGCGGAATTCTGCGAATGATCAAGAACATGACTATCTTGTTGCGGGTCAGATGCAATCACGTTTCTTGACTCGAGTATCGAATTGTCAATCAAGTCTTTATCATTTTTAATTAAAATATCTTCTGTTGGTGCGACAGGGTTTAGTAATTCATTATTTGTAAGATTTTCTGGGCGTAGTGTAGATCCGGGCGAAACAGTAGCGGTTTGCTTAGAAGAGGTTGCTTTGTTTTTATTGTTTTGTTGAGTGCTAGTAATCTCAGCTTGTTGAATAGCTAACGATATTTTCCACTGTAATAATTTGTTGTCTTCTTCTTCAGAGTCTTGAAATTGATCGATAAAAGCCCTTTTTTCCATAGCGGTGTTTGCTACATGTTGTTCAGTTTGTTCAGACGAATCTCTGACTTTTTCTATTTCATGCTCATTTAGAGTTTTTATGCACTGTTGAATTTCTTTATGTAGTGCTGGTCTAGCAGAAACTGCAGAAACTTCCGGTTCAGTGTTTGGCGGGGTCTGACTCACGTTTACTGTTGAAGATTTGTTGCGCTCGGATGCTGTTTTAATACGTACAGCTCTTAAACTTGATGTCTTGTCACTTAAAGTTTTTAGATTTGGTGTAGTCACTAAAACAACATGGTAGTTGGTATATTGTTGTGGTGGAATTACTGTTGTCTCGGTATGGTCATCTGCCAATTCAACAAAATCTTTATAGTTGGGTGTTGTTTCTTCAGTCAGATCTATTACTATGTTTTCTTCGATGGTGTTTCTATTTTCTGGCGCAGCAGATGGACCAGGTTGAAATTTGTCGACGCTAAGATCTTCATTTTCTAAGTCTTTTTCTTCTTTCATATCCATGATAGGAGGTTTTACATCTTCGTCTTCGTCATCTGTTGTATCACTTTTTATAACTGCTGGAAGGGGGAACAACGGTGGAGGTGGGTTAGGAGGTAAGGGTGGAATAAAAGTAGATTGTGTTTGTAGCGGCGGGTTATTTTGAGACGTTTCTTCTTTTACTGGCGGTGGTGGAGGTGGCACAACAAGTACCGGCGGCGGTGGGGGCGGAGGAGGCAACATAGTAAACTGTGGTGGGGGAGGTGGTGGCGGTGCTTGATAAACCGAAGGTAGATATGACAAGGGATGATTTTTATCCATGTTAAACGATCCCATAAACTGGGGTGGACAATGCTGCATATTCGTAGGTAAAGTGTAGTTTGGAATAAAACCATGCATATTAGTCATGTTTTGATTTTCATGAACTAACATATGCTCAGATGTTGATGCTTGATGGGTAGTATTTAAAATGTTACTATCGTAATATTTCCTGGATGAAGTCTTCGAAGTTGAAACATATTGAGGCAATACGTTTAACAGCATGTTCCGTTTTTCGGTTGGCAATCCTCCCAAAACATCTGCTAATTCTGGTGGTAACAAAGCGATTTTTCTAGCAGTTTCGGGATCTGGTGTTTCATTTGTTGGAGTACTAGCATCAACTCTATTTCCGGCTGTTGTATCTTCGAAAGCAGTTGTTTGCATATGGCTGTTTCGCATAGCTCTATAATTGACGGGTGCTCCTATTCTTGTATCTGCTACAGTATAAACTGACGTGGTATTGTTTGTACCAGCTATACTGTGAAGAGAATTAGTCAGAGTTGCTGAATTTGAAGATTCTATTTCTTTGACTGATATACACGCGCTAACTGATGTGTCTACAGGTAAAGTCCTTTCATTTTTATTCACAGTTGTTGCCATTATAGGATTTGATAATGTGTACACAGGTAACGATCTAATTGCGTCGCTCTCAGAATTTACGGAGGACGTAGCAAAAGCCGATTGCTTTTCTATTGAGTTTGTTGAGATAGCTGGTTTCGCTATCTGTAAAGCCGCATCCAGAGTGGGATTTCTCGCTGTTATAATATTTGATGACAAAACATTTGAATTCAACTGCTGTATATTCTCAGCATTATCAATTATTATTGATTCACTAGACGGTAATTCAGTTTTAATGTCTTCCGAATCGCCATATTCAGGTTTGATATCCTCAGTGCTCATAATATCAAGAAAACTTTCATCATCCGCAGTAAAATCTGCAGTATTGCTAATATTATCACTTATATCTTTATCGACAAAATCAGAATTTAAAGTACTTTTTTCCAAAAAGTCGGGAGGTGAGTGTAAGGTATTAGTCATTATATTTGGAAAAAAAATTGGTTCTCTTTCAGAAAGGATTCTACTTGGATGATTCATTGTATTCGAATATTCTTGACGTAGCGTTTCAGCAGGGATTCTGCTTGCATCACTGACTGTGTTCGAAATCTCTTGAAAATGTCGACAAGTAAGATTTCTGCTTGCATCATTCATTATGTTTGAATGTTCTTGAGGAGCGTGTTCAGCAAGGTCTTTGCTTGGTATGACCCGTACGCCATAAGTCGTATTTTCCGCTTTGTTTTCTGATGATGGATTCCACGATACACCTTTACTAAATGATAATTCTGTTCCTAAGTTTCTTTCAACGGTCGAGTCAGTAGGGTGTTGCCAACGGGTCCCAGCATGAGGTAAAGGAGTATCTGTAGACCTTTGGGACGATAAATCCAGTGGAATAGAGTCCTCTTTCGCCATATAAGCTTGATTTTGTACATTGTGAGGTAAACCATGATTCGAGTGATACACGTTGGTCAAGGGATTTTGAATGTATGGCGATATGTGAGGGTTTAATCCAGTATATGTTTGCTGCACCAATGTTTCTTCTTCACGTAAAGCGTTATTCTGAATCATCAAATCTTGTTCAATTAAAGGCTTTTGTTCCGTAGAAGATGTATGTTCAGACAGTCTCCTTTCATTTAAAGACATTTGCTCGTTTAGTAATCGTTGATCGCCCGCCGATTGTAACAACTGGGCATGTTCTTGTAAGAACTGGGCATGTTGTGCTTGTAATCTATGTTCATGTAATAATTGTTGATTGATTGCCAGCCACTGTTTATTCAAAATACCTTGTTCACTAGATGGTGTATTTACCTCACAAAACATTTCGTTACCGATAACCGTGTGGTCATTTACATGAGGCAGTTCTTTCGAAAGTCTACGTTCACATAATGGATCTCGTTCAAATGAAGGCCTCCGATCAGAAGACACCTGGCTTTCAGCTGAGGGTGCCCGTTCGATTGAGTGCCGGTTTTCGACAGACGGCGCCCGTACGACAGAGGTCCGGCTAACGATAGATAGCCGGCTTTCGACGGAGGGCGCTCGTACGACGGAGGGCCGGCTATCGACGGATGACCGGCGTTCTAAGGTGGGCCGTCGTTCGATAGAGGGGTTTTGCTCAATAGAGACCCTGTGTTCTATAGACGGGCGGCTTTCTAGGGCGGGGGCCCATACGACAGAGGGCCGGCTGCCGGCGGAGGGTGGGCTGCTGGCCGAGGGCGGGCGGCCGACCAAGGGCGGGCTGCTGGCCGAGGGCTGGCGGTCGACCAAGGGCGGGCTGCCGGCCGAGGGCGGGCTGGCGGCCGAGGGCGGGCTGCCGGACGAGGGCGGGCTGCCGGCCGAGGGCGGGCTGCCGGCCGAGGGCGGGCTGCTGATCAAGGGCGGGCTGCCGGCTGAGGGCTGGCTTTCAGCGGGCTTTAGCTCGGTAGAGAGTTGGTGTTCGACGGTGGGCAGTCGATCGACTGATGGCTGGCATTCAACGGAGGGTGCTCGTACGACAGCGACCCGGCTATCGCCCGAACGCCGGCGTATAACAGAGGGGTTTCGTTCCGGTTCGACGGAAGGCTGGCTTTCGATGGAGCGGCAGTGCTCGATAGAGGGCCCCGGTTCAAGAAGAGAGCCGTGTTCAAGAGAGGGATTTTGTTCGGCAGATGGCCGCTGTTCATCTGAAACTTTGGGTTCATTGGAGAGCCGCCGTTCATCAGACAGTTTGGGTTCATTGGAGAGCCGGCGTTCATCAGTCAGTTTGCGTTCATTGGAGAGCCGGTGTTCATCAGAAAGTTTGCGTTCATTGGAGAGCCGGTGTTCATCAGAAAGTTTGCGTTCATTGGAGAGCCGGCGTTCATCAGGCAGTTTGCGTTCATTGGAAGGCCGGCGTTCATCAGACAGTTTGCGTTCATTGGAAGGCCGGCGTTCATCAGACAGTTTGCGTTCATTGGAAAGCCGGCGTTCATCAGACAGTTTGCGTTCAGCAGAGAGCCGTAGTTTGGCGGGGAGCCTAGGTTCAATAGTCGTTTGTTCTACAGATAAACTCAAATCTTTTGTAACGTTCTTTTCTTTAAAGATGTTTTGCTCTTGTATTGATAAAAGATCATTTGATGGTCTCCGTTCATTTGATGCCCTTTGGTCTGTAGATAGTTTGAGATCAGAGACAGATTTCAGTTCCTTGGATAATCTACGTTTAGTTAATGGCCTGTGCTCTGGTGGTAACATTAGTTCATTCTGTACCTTCTGATCAACAACTTTTTCAGCAGTAGTTCTGTTGTCAGGAAATAATGCGTGATTTGGATATGACGTTTGTTGTGAATTCTGCCTCTGTTCTGAATGTTTTCCCAGATCCTGGCGTATTGCTATACTAGGGCATAGGGGCTGATCTGGGAATAACCTATGATTCAAGAATCTCTGTTCGAATGCCATCTGTTCCAAAGACCTGGGTAATGGTCTCAACTCCGGAAACGGCACCTGGTTCTGGAATGGCATCTGCTGAGTGTAAGTCCTCGAGTCAGGATGTGGTCGTGGTTCTTGTTGCATATTTTTGTCGACATGAGACTTCATTCCCGGGTACTGGCTGTTTTCGTGAAGTGTCCGATTCTCTGGCAAAGGCCTGTGTTCCGCATACTTTATGTGCTCTGAGTAAGTTGGATATGGGTATGAAGGAACTCGGAACCGTTGTTCTGCTTGTATCAATGCATCTGGTATTACGTGTTTTGGATGTGGCCTATGTTCCAATGGTGCAGTCGGTTCGGAGTTTGTTTTTATTTCTGATAAGCGTTCTGCTATTTTTCTTTGATCCTCAAGTATTCTAGACTCAACAGTTGATCTTGCACTCTGCTCAGTATCTACAGGTTGTTGATAAGATGTGCTCTCAATAAATTGACCACCTGACATGATGTTATATTTATTAAGATATTCTGCTGTTATAGGTGATTTGGAAAAATCAGGTTGATTAATTAGTGTATCCGTGGCAATGTCATTTTGCTTTCGTTTTTTCGTCTGATCGCTGTCTGGACTTATCATCATACTGGAATACGGCCCAGGAAATTGTTGAGGTGGGATCATTTCAAGTGGAGTTAATCCAAATACATTCTGCGGCAACTCAGGTGGAACATTTGATCTCGACGTAAGACGTGTTGATTTTCGCCTCACTGGAGTTTTCTTAGGTGGAGACGAGGGTTTTGTTTGATTTTCTGTACACAAAGGTTGGCCGTGTGCAGCTTGATCATGGGCTATATTGCGCTGCAGATACGCTAATCCTCTTTCAAGCGGTGAAGGGTCAAATGGTCGAAAGAAACGAGAATCCATAGGATTTACACTTCTATACTGAGCTGCTAGCTGTGCTTGACCAGCTAAACTCGCCAAATGGGCTAGTTCAAATTCTGGACGAATTGCTGAAAATATGGCTGGATGGATGGGATGTCTTACTGGATGTATAGATTGATGTGCAGCTAAATGAGGCACTGATTGTAGACCAAGATGTTCAGCTGCATGCAGGGCTAAAGCGCGTGCATCAGGATGTGCAAGTGGATTTTGAGCTGGGTTTGCAGCTAGATTTGCAATATGATATCCAAACAGTTGAGCTTCTGATTGAAGTGTCGGATGCGGAGCCGTTCGAGCATCTAGCTGAACAGCTCGTCGCATATCTGGCGGAAAGCTTCTAGCCTTCGGCTTGGCAGTTGTAAAAGCAGCTAGCCGGTCATCTGCGGCAACACCTCGTCGATTATCTGTATGTACATCTAAGCGATCATCTTTGTGAACATATGGACGATCAGCTTTGTGAATAGCTAGATGATCTTCTGTATGAACAGCTTGACGGTTATCAACCTGGACAACTGGAAGAGCCTTGGTCTTCACAGCTAGACAAACTTCGGGTTCGACAACTGGACTAGCTTCAATCTTGCCAGCTGGTTGAATAACTGTACAAGTATGTGTTTGAATAGCTGATCCAGTAGCTGGTTGAGCCAAATGTCGGTCATCTGTCTGAAAGCTAGTCTGGGGAACTTGCTGTATGTCTTGCTGTATAGATTGAAGCGCTTTTAGATCAGCGAGACCAGAAGCCTCGTAAACATCCGTGTTAACAGCTGGATGAAAATCCAAGTCCACTTCTGAAGCTGCTCGTCCGTGTGCAGACAAGTCAATAGGACTGTCGTTCCCAGTGTCAACTGGGACAGTCTCAACTGGGACAGTCTCAACTGGGACAGTCTTAACTGGGACAGTCTC
This sequence comes from Eurois occulta, assembly GCA_950022335.1. Lineage (NCBI taxonomy): Eukaryota > Metazoa > Arthropoda > Insecta > Lepidoptera > Noctuidae > Eurois > Eurois occulta. The sequence continues at coordinate 11,578,423 of OX465477.1, read as the reverse complement.
AACAGTCTCTTTAGTATTTTTCATTATTAACATCTCTATGCAGTCATTAAGCCCTTTTCTCGTTTTGCATGAAATATTCTTTTGAGGGTCTATAGCAACCTTTTGATTCCAGAGTAAAGGTGGTTTATCTATTCTTGAATCTGCAGCTTCGTTTTCAAACTCTGTCTGCCGCGTACGTAAGTGCTGTGGGCAGTTATTACGCTCTTGTTGGTCTTTAGCCTTAACTTCAGTATCGCCGTCCGCCGTCGAAGTTGCCTTCGAATGTTTAGATGGGTCGTTCTCGGCCGGGGGATCATTTTCCATTTTATCTTTGTCGTTATCCTGATTCCCTCTCGCCCCTTGGCCTCTGTTATTGTTTCCAAGATTACCATTTCCTTGATTGCAATTTTCCCGATTGTTATTTCCTCGATCGTGGCTTCCCCGATTGGTATTACCTCGATCAAAGTTTCCACGATCATTGTTTCCTCGACGGTTCCTATCCCGATTGTTGCTTGACCGATTGTAATTCCCACGACCAGAATGCTGCCTAGAAATATACTGGCTATTATTAACATCTATTTTTTTAGGAGCATTTGTTTTCTGGAATTCTTCATCTGGTGAATTTGATGAACTATTTGCGTCTACAGTGTCAAGATCCGGAAGCTTGACAATGCTAATATTTTTCATCTGAATTTTTCTTTTGGCTCGGTTAAGCACAGTTTTTCTCTTGATAGAATCAGAATGACGAGTATTTTTACCGTCAGTTGGTCTTCTTGTAGGCTTAAGAGGTTTGTTGTCTACATCATCTTGATTAGGTATCATTTTATTTTCTTCCTCTTTATGTGGAGGAATGTTTACAGAATTCGCAGAATTGTTAAGATCTTTTACAGACCGCAGCTTTCGACCTTTGGAGTCATCTGTTGAGCGGTGTTTTATCAAAAGCGTACTTCTTTGTTTATCAAGTTTCCTTCGTGGTCGTAACGTAGGATTCAAAGGATTTACCACAACGCGGTGTCGTTTTGCAGGTAAGTCAGCAATCATTTTCCGAATCGTCTCAGCTAAAACAACAGAACATAATATTATTATTATTAAACCAATGAGCCAATGAGAGGAAATAATTATACAACAAAAAAACAACTTACCATCTCCAACTTCGCTTCTTATTTTTTGTCTTGATCTCAAATGGTTCTTTTGTTTGTGTCTATTCCTCAAATCTTTACGAATTTTTCTTCTCATTACATTGTCTGGTAGGCGCGGACGTCTCCTGCGCACTCCGAATAGCCGAGATCGGCACTTCCTGCGTACGGCTGGTGCATCACCTGCGCAATCTAACATGTGTTGATGCAAATCTTCTACCGTAACAGACTTTTGACATTTTGTGCAGTCTCTTATCCCACGGAGCGGTCTGGTCCTATTGAACGCCTGGCTCGGTGGTACGTATAAATGCTTCAAAATGTCAGCATTCAATAGTGGTTCTCCAACTATTTCATAATGCTGAACTTGTGCATTGGGATGTTGAATCGAAATATGAGACGAGAGCGCTCTAGAGTCGCGAGTTTGAGCGCCGCATGCGCAACAAACGTAGCACCTGGGCCTCACCCACTCTCCGCTAAGAACAGCAGGTTGTAAATCATAGGATGGCGCTGACGGCGCTAACCCCAAGTAACTTGGGAAGTCAAGTCCATCTCTAACTGGAGGAGGACTGTTTGAATATTTAATTATCTGCGTCGAAGAAGTAGTTGGTATTTCTCGACTCTCGAGAATCTCCTTCAGTTCTTCATCAATTATACTCTGTTTTTCAGTCTTCTTAACTGCATGAGAAATGTTAAATTTATTTTCAAATTTCTTCCGCATGCTCAGTTGCGTCCATATGTCCAGGCTCGAAACTAACGTTATAATGCAGTTGTTGGTGTGAGAGTCCCGCTTGACTTGATCAGCATTAATAACGCTTTTATCGCTCTCTGGGCTATCCCATTTCCATTTGTGTTTAGGCGCAATGCTTCTTGGCATATAGCTGTCAAACAAGTTGCGTGAAAACTGCTCGCGAGCCAAGAGTATTGGGAAACCTTCTGCTGTATTGATAACAACACTATTTTTTGCTCTTCTAGTCTTAATTGTGTTTTCCAAATCGGGATTAAAGTTGAACGAGCCATCAAGACATTTAGCTAGATTTTCAGCGACATTACTCGCCACTTTTGAGTAAAAGCTAGTTTCAAAACACTTTTCAAACTTTTGAGTTGAATCGTCGATGGTTTTGAACCAATCTCGCCGAGTCGTTTCACCTGTCCGTGGCGATCGGTGCACAACACCCAACCTGGAGAGAATCTGATCTGCATCTGTGTTGTGAAATGAAAAGTTTGGGGGAATTCGTTTATTCCACTGTATGTCGTCTAAAACGATAACTGCATTCTTTTCTATTCCTGTACTATTAGCTAAAGACTTGCTGGGCGGCAAAATTAAATTCGTTGTTATGTTATCTTCAATGTCAGTTTCATCGTGTATTTGCGATGGCTTAAGTTCACATGATATAACTATGCCATTAAAACCACGGTTTTCAATATATTCTTTGTCGTTTTGAATATCGTCTCTTCCATCGATGTTAAGATTTTTTTGAGTATGCTTTGATACAGATGTGCTTTTCTGCCGCAATTTGCTGCGGTAAGGTTTTTGCCTTTCGCAAACATTCAGCTTGTGTTCGGCAAGTTCGGAAGTTGAGGAAAATCGGGTTTGACAGTCAAGGCATGCGAAGTATTGGTTGGGATGATTATCAACCATATGACGAATAATTTCATTTGCTTCAGCTTCAGTGTGATTACAAAAAAGACAAGCAATGAAAAAATCTTGTTTAGTATCCGACAAATGTATGCGCCGCGCATGTTTAGACACAGTCTGCTTAGAAGAAAATTTTCTATCGCAGTGTGGGCACAGATGTTGTGGCACAGAAAGACAATCAGCATTGTTAGTGAGATCTTCTGGTTTATCTGGCAACGCCCTGGACATGGTTCGTGTTCTCTTGGGTTTGTCCTGAGCAGTTCTACTGTCACATTTCTTAGTATTTTTCGATTGGAGACTGGTAGTCCTCCTCCGTGGTCTCAGTCTTATATTTAAACCGGATAAAGGTTCATCTTCGCTGGAATTCATGATGTCGCGGAGATCGCTAAAAAAAACATTAACATAAAATAATAACAATTTATTTTAAATTAAAAAAGTATGGATAATTATAGGTGAACACACACTAGCCACACGTCACTTTTTATTGTAATCGAATTAATTACAAACAAAAAAATACACAACTTCTTCTTGAAACCTGTGAATCTGCCAATATCGAGTATTTCTCGCGATAAATCTGATGACATCATTCATGCGTTTCATTTGGAGTCGGAACATTAGCGTGACGATAGAAGCTATTTGCGTGTTCACCTTTAGACCTATGTTGCCTTTATAGGGTGATTGGAACTTCGACCTTATCCTAGGGTAGTAGTATTAAATCACAGCTTATTTTATGAAAACACTAATTTTGCTCAATCTGGTTCGTTGATACATTGACCGGGATCGCGAATGGTTACGATCATGTTAGTCCTTAATTCTTCTACGGATCGATAAGCATCATAAAGTGAAATAAAGGAATCGACGATTATACGATTCTATATTAAGTCGAATTTCCAATAATTTTGTATGTGTCTCAGTATTTTATAAAGAAAGTAGTAGCACAACTAAGGACAAAAATTTCACGCAATGAAAATATTTTAATTAAATAAATATATAGTCTTGGGCGATTGTTTGCGGCTAATTTGAAGGCATTATTAATATAAAATTTATAAAAATTTAAAAATAACAGATGAATTTGTTTAAACATTTCTTAGATCATAGTATTGTTATAGGTAGGGAAAAGTCTTTTCGTATTTTGTATGTATAAAATTGAAGAAAAATCTCTTTGCTTGTACTGTTTATATCTGGCTGGTTTTAATGTCAATAAATATAGGACATTTAGAAAAAGTAAATAACACTGTCCCGCCATTTTTCAATTGTTTTTCTGTCCGTCAGAATGTGTGAATCTAAGGCCCTTCGCACATGGAGCTACTCAAAAATGACTGAACTAATCAGTAACTACGATTACAAACCAGTTAGAAATTGTATCTCGCACACGACGCTACTCAAGTCGTAAGGTTTCAGTCACTTCTGTTATTTCTGTTTACAAAAGCACACGGTTAACAAGTGGTAAACATGTCAACTGGATCGAGCGAGGACGACGACGATATTGTATTATACTCTTATCATAATAGACGTCGAAGGAATATTCGCAGGTTTTAAAAAATACTCACCTGTCAAATTAAAAACTTTTCCAGCTGCACTCCAAGCTCTTTCTGTTATATCCTTTCGTGAATATTCTGTTATTTTATAATTATATGAGCATGGGTATTTTTCCACCTCCTTCACAAATTGGATATTTAATGTTTGCTCATTCCTTTTTTTAACAAAAATCAAAGAAACTCGGGAAACCAGTAGCGTGGTGACCGGTACGACGCGTCGCGCATGATCGGTTGCTAACGCGTTACTGACCAGTTAGTAACTAGTCGCGTCATGTGCGAACCTCCATTGAACATGTATGGGCTGTGACGCTCAGGCAACTCGTTAGTAATTTAAGTTTGTGACTAGTTCTTTTTAAGTAGCTCCATGTGCGAAGGGCCTAATGCTACATTTCCATTAGGCCGAAGTGAGCGGGAAGTGGGCAGGACATGTGTAAACACGGTACTTCTCATGCCACTGCCCCACGCTCCCCAAAAGAGCAGTTTTTTTTGTGCGGAAGTCAAAAGTTACATTCTGCTCCGTCGCTCAGTTCTCGCCGAGCGAGAATTCGTATAATGCATTAAAAACTCATTTTTTTTACTTTATAAGTACCTATTAGGTTGGTAGGTACTTACAAGTCCTATTACGATGGATAGATATCATCCATCATCTTCTACAACGAACTTTTACATTTTTTGTATTTGAAATCTTTTTAAATATAGAATACAATTCGAGTCAATAAAAAAAATTGACGTTTATGGACCTAATACAGTGTCAGTAAGAGTGGCACAAAGTTGGTTCAAGCGTTTTCAGTCCCGGAATTTTGATGTCAAAGATGCAGCGCCGTCTGGTCATCCTCGTCACGAATAATAATAATAATAAAGCTGGCAACACTGGAGTCAACACGTCGCTCAAATTTTATCCTCAAATTTTCGGAAAATTTTAATAATATATACATATTTTTAAATAGTTGTGACACCACGAATCCATTTTTTGAAATATAATAGTTTTTAATTAATATAAAACAGCAAGATGAACCCTTTTTTATCCATAAACTTGTAAGAAAAAAACTGTAATCCAGAGGAACAGCGAGCCGATAAGGATAGAGCGAGGTATATTTCAGGGTGATAGTTTGAGTTCACTTTGGTTCTGCTTAGCCTTGAATCCTTCTGCTTAGCCTTGAATCCTCTTAGCACGCTGCTGGAGGATTCAGGTCAAGGCTATCGGTTGAGGAGAGGTGGTCAAGTTATATCTCACCTCCTTTACATGGATGACCTGAAACTCTTTGCCCCCAACCGTTTTGCAATTGATGGAGCTACTGAAGGTAACTGAAACTTTCAGTAGCGCCATCAGGATGGAATTCGGTGCGGTCATGCATGTAAAGCGAGGGGAGATTCCATAAATCTTATATCTCTCTCAGCAACCGAAACCTATAGGTATTTGGGTATGTCGGAAGCGCTGGGCATCAATGTTGCTGACATGAAGCAATCGTTGAAGAAGCGCTTCTTTGGCCGCCTAAAAAAAGTATTTAATAGTTTTTTATCAGGCGAAAATAAGGTGCCTTCAACGGTTGGGTCATGCCGGTTTTGATGTACTCTTTCGGCATACTCAAATGGACTCAAACAGAACTAGACGCCCTGGACAGGAGGGTCCGTACATTGTTGACGGCATTTCGAATGTATCACCCGCGTTCTTCTGTTTTGAGACTGTATATCCCGCGGAGGTGTGGGGATCGAGGCATTTTAAACGCTAAGACTCTCCACAATCGCGAGATATGCAGTTTCAGGGAATTATTCCTAGAAACCGACGTGGGGATGCATCGAGATGTGGTCGCGGGGGTCAAGGGCCTCATCCCGCTCTCCTTGGCTAAAGAGAACTGGCGCAAACCTGTAGTACTTGATACTAACGACCGCAGGGAGGTATGGCAGACTAAAGAGCTTCACGGATGCTTTTTCCGGGCCCTGCATGGGCCCGATGTAGAGTTATCAGCGTCCGTCTGGCTACGTTCCGGGAACCTCTTCGGGGAAACTGAAGGTTTTGTCTGTGCCATTATGGATAAAGTTATGATGACAAATAACTACCGGAGATTTATTATGAAGGACGGCACGATTGACATATGTCGGGCATGCCACCGTCCAGGCCGTCACATTATCTCCGGGTGTTCTCGTCTGGCTAACGGAGAGTACTTGCATAAACACAACCTTATAGCCAGGATTATCCATCAGCAACTTGCTCTAAAATACAATCTTGTTGAATCGGAAGTTCCGTACTTTAGGTATGTGCCCGACCCAGTTCTCGAAAATGGCAATATCACATTGTACTGGGATCAATCCATCATCACTGACAGGACTATTGTAGCCAATAAGCCTGATATAGTGTTGGTGGATCGATCAGAGCGGCGCGCAATGGTTGTTGACATTACGGTCCCGCATGACGAGAACCTCGTGAAAGCCGAGAAAGATAAGCAAATCAAGTATCTTGACTTGGCTCGCGAGGTTGTCGACATGTGGGATGTGGACTCAGCGATCATTGTGCCGATAGTCGTGTCAGCCCATGGCTTAATTGCCAAGAGCCTCGACCAATATCTGAGGAGGCTCTCGTTAGGCAGCTGGATCAAGGGCATGATTCAGAAAGCGGTACTTCTGGACACGGCTGGTATTGCTAGGTGGTTCCTCTCTCTGGAGCCGGACAGGCGGTAGCTTGGACCCCGTTCCCGATACCGGTGGGCTATATTTTTCTATATTTTAAATGTTTTTTATATATATTTTTTAAATTAATATTTAAAAATGTAAAAGATTTGTAACAAGACGAATAAAGGAAATAATAATAATATCTTGGGACATCCAACACACCGCCATCTGATCCCAAACTAGGCAGACCCTGTATTATGGCAACCAGACATCTGATAACCATACTTATATATTTCTAAATACATACATATTTTAGATAAATTACACACCCAGATACAGAACAAATAATCGTAGTCATCGCACAAAGATTTGTCCTGTGTGGGAATCGAACCCACGACCTCCGTCCTAGCAGTCAGGGTCACTAACCACTAGACCAACAGGCCAATAAAGTCGATGTCATTTTTGAAAAAGTTGAGCAAGATACATATTAGTAGTTACGACTTAGCCAAGGAACTGAAGATAGGCCACAAAACAATTTAGATCCATTTTAAAAAGTCTGGCTATACAAAAAAGCTCGATATTTGGGTGCCACACGAGCTCACTGAAAGAAACCTAATGAATCGTGTACTCGTTTGCGATTCTCTATTGAAACCGAACCATTTTTGCAAAGATTGATCACTGGTGATGAAAACTTGATTACCTACGACAAGAACGATCATTGTCAAAAGACTGTAGCAGAACCCGGATAAACACCCAATAAGGTGATGCTGTGTGTATGGTGGGATTGGTAGGGCTTCGTTCATTATAAGCTTTACCGCCGCGCAAAACGATCGATTCGAATCTCTACTGCCAAAAACTAATGAGACTCAAGCAAGAAATTGAGAAAAACGGCCGGAAATGATCAACAGAAAAGGAGTGGTCTTTCATGATGATAACGCCAGACCACACACACTCTGGCTACAAATAAACAATAGGGAATATGCATGTTTTTCTTTTTTTCTTAAATTAATCATTAATTTCTTTATAACATAGAAAAAATTATAAATAGGCTTGAAATAGTCAAAAAAATTTTAAAGTGAAATTTAAAACTTTGAATTTGAGCCGTTCAAACGCGCGCGCTATTGATGACGTCATTGATTGTGTCCCGTGTTTGTTTACTGTAGCGTTTCAGTTACTTCATACTTATTTTCAGTTCGAATTGCTATAAAAATCATGGAAGAAGTTTAAAAACCTTCTTACAAGTATTGTATGTTATCGAACTGCAAAAACACTATTAATATTACACCCGATAAACTGTTTTTTCGTATTCCACGCGATGTGAAACTACGAAAAAAATGGTGTAAGATGATGAGAAGGGATAATGAATCTCCATTATCGGTTGTATTTCGTTGTGAAGATCATTTTAACGTAAGTATGCTATATTTATGTACAGCTTAGTGTGAATTAGCTATTAAGCAGTAGAAAATTAGGTCTAACACTAACTATTGCAGTTTTACGAAATTTTGATGTTTTATGATTTATTTCAGGTTAGAGAAGATAACAGTTAATTATGTTGAATATAACTTAAGGAAACAGAAAGGAGGAAAATGTAATCTACGGTTGGAGTTGTTCCTCATATATTTTTGTGTCAAAAACGGAATATGCCACCGCCAGTTGAAAGAATGGCCATAGTTAAAAGGCATAGACTATCACTGTTGAATGAAGCTCTTTCAGAGTATACTACCAAAAGTAGTAATATTTCAGAAATTGGTGAACCTCCACTAAGAAGTGATTACGAAGCAAGTCCTAATACTTCCCATACAAATGTATGTGATATTAATCAAGCAGGACCCAGTACTTCCCGTACTGAAGTATGTGATGATCATCAAACAGAGCCCTGCACTTCTTATATTGAAGATAAATTACAGAGTGACAAAGCTGTGCAAGTCAATATTAAACCGAAGTACAGAAGTAAAGGTGTCAATGTCAATATACCTACTGAAAAGAAAAATGTAGGACTGTCACCATTACGTCCTTCATGACACAATATTGGAACTTCATCAATAAAACTATCTGTTTTAAAAAGAAAATTGTTCGCTGATAACCCGGCTGATAGTACTTCTATATCATCTTATCCTTCTGATATATCCCCTGATTATGCACCAAGTTGTTCATCTGAGTTAAGTTCAGTGCAAGATGATTCAGAAACAGAAACATTTTAAAAACATAATGTGTAGTAGCATGCTAATTGCTATTGAAAAAGAGCCAAAAATGTTGCTAGGGTTACCTAAACAATCATATCATTTAATAAAACTTTTGAGTGATAATATCCCACTTCCTCCTATACATATATTAATAACCCTCAAGAAAATTAAATTAAATGAGTCCTTTATCATATTGGCATTACAATTTGGATATTCACAAAGTACTATTACTAGATTCTTCTCTAAAAGTATCCCTCTTATCGCAGCAAAACTAAAAGACTTGATTGTGTGGACAACACCATCAGACATTTTCAAAAATTTACCCATATCTTTTAGGAGTAGGTATGCAAATGTCGTATCCATCATTGATTGCCTAGAAATTCAGATATGCTGACATCATAAATGCATCTATTTTCGGTAGATTATCCGATTGTGCTTTGACAAAACCAGTTTCTGTCATCGTCCTAGATTGACTACAAATATAATATTCACAAGTAATCAGTTAGTCACACAGGAATACAGTTTTAAACAATTTTTCTCACAAACACTACTAACACAGTATGAGTTCGACGCCGATACATCCAATGACGTGACGTGACTCATGACCATTGACGTCACATTTCGTTTCGAAATTCAAACTTACAAAACGCGTCACCATTGGGGTGACGCGTTTTGTAAGTTTGAATTTTCCTCCCTTATTTTTCACTTTTATATAATTTTTCTGGGTTTTCATAATAACTAAATAATACCTTTTATGTAAAGACAATAAAGAATCTAGAAAAAATATTTGAGAAATATTTAAATTTTATGCATATTCTACTGAGCGAGCTTGGTTGGGAAGTGTTAATGCATCTACCATAGTCCTGACCTTGCATCCTCAGTTTTCACCTGTTGCGGTTTCTTCACAATTATTTGGGTAGTGTTAGCACATCAAGAGAGGACTGTTAAAACCACTTATCGCATTTTTTGATAAAAAATCTCAAGATTTCTACAGCAACAGGATTATGTCACTACCTACATTACATACAAGATGGCAACAAGTTGAAAAAAAAATGGCACATAAAGGGTGTAAAAGTACCCTTAATGAATCTGAAAGGCACTTGTTCTCCCCGTCATTGCGATATGTTTTTTGTTCTAGACCATACCTGAGAACCTTCTAGTTAAATACCTCCACGATATCCGTACTATTTACTCATCAGCATCCAACCGCACAATATTTTGGGTGCGTTACATTAAGTCCTACCGTAAAACGTGAATTTTCATCCCAAAAAAAAGTAGTTTCTTTCTTAGCAATAATTTTTGCGTAGGGTTACTTAGTCCGTTTACACCTTGTATACACTATGTTAAAGAACCCAGTCCGACCCGAAACGAGCATAATTATATGTAGGTACACCAATGACATTGCCAAATAGATTATGAAACATAAAATATTCATGAAAGTAAACATACTAATGAATTTTAAAATGCAAGAGTTTTGTCCCAATTTCCCTAAATTCCAACAAACTTTTAAAACGTGACTCCTTCGGCAAAGTATGTTCGATCGTCAATTGTTTTTTATGACGTCACTAGCCGAGAAGCGACCGCTCGCGCCCATATAAGTTCCCCATTTTAGTACATAGTATTTAATTTTCATCGGGGTGTTTTATTTCACTCCAAAAAGGAATACATAAATAGAATCTAATTTTGATCCCTCACGGATCGGACAGGGTTTTATCAACATATTGTAATCATAATTGAAACTAATTAAACTTTGAAAAAAAAATGTCTTGAAATGGTATCCAAAATAAGTAGTAGACTGATGGAATGAATTCGGTATTACATACTAAGATGACCGGTACAAGATATAATTTCAGGAACGTTATGGGAATCTAATAAATTTGATTTGGTTTATTTCTTCATACGCAAAGTATCATTACCGTGCCAAAACGCACGTAGCGAACGGCAAGCGCGACGACGATTTCGATGAACTCTGTAACTAGGCAGGATGTGCCCCAAGGTTCAATTCTCGGCCCTTTCTTGTTAACATTAATGATCTCCTTTATATGATGGCCAAATTATCGGAAATAATTCTATTTGCTGATGACACTTCGCTAATTTTTTAAATAGATAGAAAAGATACGGATGTCTTTCATGTCGACGTATGGCTAACTGTTTTCTGCAAATGGTTCGCAGCTAACTATCTTTTACTGAATGAGAACAAAACAAATGTCTAAAGTTCTCTTTACCAAATGATGCACAACGGGATATAAATTTAAGTCTTGACGGCAAAAAACTTGATGTTATAGCGGAAACTGTAGTCCTAGGGATTACTATGGGGATTAGAACTCTTTCGGGTAGGTTAAGCTCAGCTGCATATGCAGTAAGGAAAATAAGGCAGTTAACTGATGTAGCCACAACCAGGGCAATATACTATGCTTATTTCCACAGTATTATGTCTTCTGGCATTCTGTTGTGGGGATCGGCGGCAGACGTTGACTTAATTTTCATTTTACAAAAGCGGCCAGTCCGCGCGATTTATAAAATGGGATTCTGGCTGCCCTTTATATCTTAGAATGTATTTTATGGGTCCGCAAAAACCGAGAGCTTTTTAAAATTAGAAGCGACTACCATAATATTAATACACGCAGTAAACACTAAACTGTAATACCCAAATTCAGATTAACAAAAACTATCAAGTCTTTTCTTATAAACAGTATACGTTTTTATAACAAATTACCTAAGTCAGTTATAGAACTGAGCGATGGAAAGTTCAAAAACTACATTAAACGTGTCCTTATTAAAAAAAGCATATTACAAAATCAAGGACTACGTTGAAGATAAAGAGGTTTGGCTTTAGTTCCTTCAGAGCATGCGGCTTCCCTGGTAACTCAGAAACGGCTCAAATATGTGGATGTCTCTAACTATTCTCAATCTCTTTTTTTTCCTTTTAATCAGTTTTTTTTACAATAGTGCTCAAATCATTTAAACACCTTTTGGTCAGAATAGTTACAGCACTGATGACCAATATTTGTGTCACATGTTTAATTTAGTCTTTTATAAAATTTTCTTACCTTTGTATAGATTCTTTTTAACGATTGTTTGTGAATGTGTGAACAGTGTAGGCCTTGTAGATTCCTAGATGCGTGTTAACTTTTGTTAACCTCTTATCTTGTTTTACGTTTTTTGTGTAGTGTGTATAAGTATGGGGGCATACTTAAATACTAATGCTGTAACATGATAATATTGTAAAACCAAATCAATTTAAAAGAGTAACCATGGAGTATTTTGCCGGTTCTTCTCCATTGGAAACAACCAACCCGAACCGTGCACCTTTTTGTCGACGTTTTATAAGTGCCCATGTAGGCCTATGTTAAATAAAATATTTTGATTTTGTCCATTAGCCATATCCTACCATAAAGGCATTCAAATTTATACACAATAAATAACCTTAAACTGTAAATATTCAGTGACAGAATAATAGGCTTTCTTTTAGTAATAGTGTTTTGATATTACAAATTGTTTTGTTCATTTATCGGCCACTGTATTTAAATGATTTAATTTGGTTGTTTTTTTTTATGATAAGCAATTTTGTGTAATTTTTCTTTATTTGACAACTGGTTTTAGTAGACACATGAATAAAAAAAAACCGCCTAAAAATTTCGAAATGTTTAATTCCTGTGGATATACTATACAGTGTGAGTCTTCATAATGTGCACATATCGAAATGATGAAATCTATGCTTAATTTTATCGACGGGAAAAATATAAAAAAAAAATCTAGGTGGTTTTTTTATTGTTTTATGACACTTTTAAAAATTTTGTTCGCTACTGTGACCCCAGTGTAAATAAAACGGTGTAACTTATAAACTAAACGATCTATCGCGATGAAACAAACTTCATAATGATCGGAAGTAATTAGGCGTTCTCGGAAATGAAAATTGTTGAAAAAAATCTACCCTCAATTGAAAATAAACAAGTTTTTTTTTAAATCTGTTGTTTTTTCATTAATTTTTACAACAATCGTAAAATTTCTCAATAAGACGCCCCCTTTACCTACCTTTTTTATTACTTTAAGTTATTCTTCATCGTATTACCTACCCAATAGTATTTTTTTTTTTTAACTCAATCCTAACATTTACTTACTAACTTAGAAAGATTCATTTTCGTACGTAACCTGACAGATTCCAATCGACGCTGTGACTAAACAATAGCATTAATCCTAATCATACAACATAACTTTCAACTGTTTTGAGATTCAAAATTTAAACACATTCGAATATAGAACAGTTCCAAATTCAAAATTGCCGGGAAATATGGAAACGACAGAACTTAAAAGGCATGCCTAGTATTCGCCGCTGCTACATGTGTTTCGTTACTTTCGTTCGCTGCTACCTGAGTTTCGTAACTTTCGTTTGCTGCTACTTGATAATGCCGCGTTTAAGTGAATTCTCCCCAGCACACATTGCCGACATTCATTTTTATTATGGAGTGGGACGAGGAAGTGCCAGAGCTGCGCGCGCAGCTTACATAGCTGCGTTTCCTAACAGGCAACCAGTGCCATCTGCCCGCAACTTCCAAGAAGTTCACAGAAGGTTGTCGATCACTGGACTTGGATCGAGTAGAGATCGTCGCGAGCCGCCTCAAGTAATTATTGATGCGTCTATTGAACGAGCAGTACTGAGTGATTTGTTTGGTGATCCATCCATAAGTACTAGACGACTGGCTCTTCGTCACGGAATATCACAAAAATCAGCGTGGCGCATTTTAAAGAAGGATTGCATCCTTATCACTACCAAAGGGTGCAACATCTACATGAAGACGTAGACTGGCTTCCAAGGTGTGTGATGTCTACTTGGATTCAAAGACAAACCAGAACAAACCCAAACTTTCCGAAAACCATACTATGGATGGATGAAGCGACATTCACTAGAGACGGTATTACTAACTGCCGAAATTTACACAGATGTTGCCATGAAAACCCGAAATTGAAACGGTCATCGACTTTTCAAGTAAGATTTTCTGTAAATGTTTGAGCTGGTCTTATCGATGACATGATGATTGGACCAGTTATGTTGCCGAGAACGTTCACCAGTGAAAGATTTTTAAGTCTATTGACTAACGAACTACCTCAATTATTAGAGGATGTACCGCTGGCTTTACGTCGAAGGATGTTTCTGCAGATGGACGGATGCCCTGCACATTATGCTACAAATGTAAGATCATTTTTAAACAACAATTACCATGATAAATGGATCGGCCGGCAAGGACCTGTAGGGTGGCCTGCGCGTTCACCTGATTTGACGCCCCTTGATTACTTCGTATGGGGACCATGAAGCAACGCGTCTACAGTATCCCCATCAATAGTGAGGCCGATTTGCGTGACCGCATAATTAACTGTGCAAATGATATTCGCAATGATCCCGAAATGATAAGGAGAGCGCCACAACAAATTTTAATTCGCGCGGCTTTATGCCTACAACAACAAGGTGGACATTTTGAGAACCTGATGCATTAAATGTTGTGTAAAATAATAAATGGTTTTAATTGAACTCTTTTGTATTAATTATCATCCCAAATAAACCAACCTTAAGAGAACAATAAATGGTGCGTTCGGAGTCTCATCTTTTAACACTTGATAGAAAATGTTATGTTTGAGTTATAAACATGCAATTTTTAATACTGGATAGCTAATACGATGAAGAATAACTTAAAGTAATAAAAAAGGTAGGTAATAGTCTTATTGAGAAATTTTACGATTATTGTAAAAATTTATGAAAAAAATACAGATTAAAAAAAAACATGTTTATTTTCAATTGAGGGTAGATTTTTTTCCACAATTTTCATTTTATGAGAACGCCTAATTACTTCCAATCGTTATGAAGTTTGTTTCATCGCGATAGATCGTTTAGTTTACAAGTTACACCGTTTTGTTCACACTGGGGTCACAGTAGCGATCAAAATTTTTAATAAAATCATTAAAAAAAATACTTAGATTTTATTTTATATTTTTCCCGTCGATAAAATTAAGCATAGATTTCATCATTTCGATATGTGCACATTATGAAGACTCACACTGTAATTTTGATGTCACATACAAAAAGTGAAGTCTTACATCTCCTTAATGACCATCAGACAACTAATTTAAGAAGCGATGTACGCCAGAAAGAAACCTTTGCGATCACTTAGTCCATACTAGACTATCATCTGCCTAGCCTTTTCCGAACTTTATGGGGGTCGGCTTCTAGTCTTACCGGATACAGCTGAATACCAACATTTTACAAGGAGCTACTGCCTATCTGACCTCCACAACCCAGTTAATACAGGGTAATACGGTAGCCCTTGGCAAGACTGGTTCTCAGACTTTCGGGTCACTGACTACCGGTAAAGACCGTCAAAGCTCTACAAATGACAGCGTAACGGCTTAACGTGCTTTCCGAGGCACGGAGGAAACTCAGTATGTAATGAATGGTCACCCATCCACGGACCAACTTAGACAAGCGCCGCTTAACCCAAAGATCGACTTGAGCGGTTGTTATTATGTAGCCACGAGCTCCTCACTTAGTCAATACGAGGAGTACGTTTGTTTTGCTACTAAGAACAGCCTCCTTTTTACAAATTAGGCTTTTTTTTTTTGATGGGAAATCATCAAATGACTCCTCCCGCTCTGGGCGGAGCGGAAGGGAGTGTCAGACTTTTACTGACTAAAAACCATCCATGTTCCTTCTTTTGCCCTTTATGTTCCAGGGCCGCGGTATCTCTTTCGAACAGTCCCGCAGCCCTGGCAGGCATCGGCCCTTGCGGGCCCATGTTTGCTGACATCTCTTTGAGGCGCGCGTGGAACACGAACGCGCCGTCGACACAGACGGCGAGCTAGCCCATTACTCACCGTCCATTAGAATTCATCATATTATAAACTTACAAAAGTCCTTTTCAAAATACATCCTAAATGCGGTTTTAGAAACCAATATTTCATCTATAGCGTTAAAATATGTATTAATGGATTGATCTCTTCAATAAGACTATTTCCTGCTTTGACAACTTTTCTCGATTCAGAGTCAGCCAAGAGCTACAGTTGGGTGCCCAATCATCTAGTTAGATTTGGCGACAATAAAAATGATTTATTCTAATTTTCACTACGTGGACAAGCGTAAAAATCTTGACAAAATAATAAGTGATACTAATTTTGAGTTTCATCAACTGGACACACTGTCTAGTCTCTCGTGTCGAGTTGATGACAGACCCAATAAAACCGAACTGACTACGAATTAGCAAAAGTTGTATTAGTAGGTAATGATGTCATTGAAAAGGTCATCATCTTCCTGCTCTTGTCCCATTCTATTTGGGGTCGGCGCAACCCGTTTTCTTCTTTCATTCTCCCCTGGCAGACGTCACGGCATCATTTACTCATTTCACTTTCATATCATTCCTCACACAATCCATCCATCTTTTCTTTGGCCTTCCTCTCCATCTCCATCCATCAACATTCATGTCCATCACTCTTTTAGTCACATGCGTTTCATCCCGCATTACATGTCCATACAAAGACAAACGAATTCCTTTAATTTTTTCTGTAACAGGCGCCACATTCAATCTTCCTGTAATATACTCATTCTTTACTTTATCCATTCTTGTCACTCGACACATCAATCTCAACATTCTCATCTCCGCTACATGCAATCGGTTTTCATCCATCTTCTTCATAGTCCAGCATTCTGTTCCATACAGTACGATAGGTCTAATCACGGACTTGTATATTTTCCCCTTTAACTTGAGGGACATCGGTGGTGTTAATTGAAAAGCTCTTTCGAATGGTGTATAATTTATTGCTATTAGCCAGAAAATCATAACATGTGTGGTGCCCAATTAGATACACATTTAGGTCAATAATTCCGACCAAACTACGCATTAGGAAAAGTGTCATTAGTAGCAATAGTTCTCATTGAAAAGCTCTTCTCAATGGTGTTTATCTTATTGCTATTGGTTACCTAGAAAATCTTAACTTCGGTACTCAAATAGTCAACTAATTAGTTCAATAACTCCGAACGGACAATGAATTGGCGAAAGTCGTGTAAGTGGCAAAGGTTCTCCTTGAAAACCTCTATCCAAGATCTTATACCAATTTACCATTAATAACCATTTACCTTAATTGGTTGCCTAGAAAATCTTAACTTTGGTGTCCAACTAGTGATCTATTCAGGTCAATAACTCCGAACGGATTGCGAATTCCAATCCCAAAAAGTCGTTTTAGTAGCAAAGGTTCTCCTTGAAACGCTCTTTTCAATTACAAATAAAAAAAATCTTGTATTTCAGGTCATTGACCCATATCAGATACAAAACATAAACTTTTGTCAGTTTTACAGGCGTCACTATTCGTGCAATAAATAAGTATTAACTGGTAAATATCCCGTTTCTAGTGTTAATTATTAAGTATTAACTGATTGATTAGTAAATAAATAAAGTTAATTAAATGCCGTAAAAATATAATATGTATATCTTATGGCTATTGGACCTTGAGGCAGATGCCTATACTTCAAGGCCTATTCTCTTTTAATTTAATGTGTTATGTTTTGTATGGATTTTAATTATTATCAGAAATATCAAAATATTAAATGACCTAAACAAATGCTATAAAATGCCATACAAATGCACGATCGCGAGTGCAGACTCAGGGAATATTTCCTAGAAGCCGACGAGGGGATGCATCGATATGTGGTCGTGGTGGACAAAGGCCTCCTTGGCAAAAGACTACTAGCGACAACCCGTAGTGCTTGACATTAACAACCGCAGGGACGTATGGCAGAGAAAGAAACTTCACGGACACATTTTCCGGGCCCTACATGGGCCCGATGCAGACGTATCAGCGTCCGTAGCCTGACTACGTTCCGGGGATCTCGTCGGAGTAACCGCAGATTTTATCTGTGCAATTATGATGACGAATAACTACCGTAGATTTATTGTGAGTGACGGCACGGTTGACATATGTCGGACATGCCACCGTCCGGGCGATTCAATCCGTCACATTATCTCCGGATGTTCTGGTCTAGCTAACTGAGAGTACTTGCAAAGACAAAACCTTGTAGCAGGCTTGTGGAATCGGAACTGCCGTACTATAGTAATGTGCCCAACACAGTTCTCGAAATTGGCAATATCACATTGTACTGGGACCAATCCATCATCACTGACAGGACTATTGTGGTCACTAAGCCTGATATAGTGCTGGTGGATTGATTAGTGCGGAGCGCAATGATTGTTGACATATCGGTCCCGCATGACGAGAGAACCTCGTGAAAGCCGAGAAAGATAAGCAAATCAAGTATCTTGACTGGGCTCGCGAGATTGTCGAGATGTGGGATGTGAACTCAGCGATCATTGTACCGATAGTTGTTTCAGCCAATAGCTTAGTTGCCGTTTTTTTATTTTATTCGGTCAAGAGTCTTGACCGAATAAAATAAGAGTGATAACAACCGTGAGTCACAAGACTCGTTGTTGACGCACTCGGTAAACAGATGGGTGAAGGTCGATCTTAGGCGGAATCTTAGACTATTATGTATTTTTTTGGTACTAAATAAGAGGAAATATGTATATCTGTAAGAACAACTGTTTCACACGCAGTATGTCTGTGACTTGGTCAAAGCGCTGGAGGAAGACTTTTCATTGAAGTTTGGAGCAAGATATTAATTTTGAGGTTGATCAGTAAAACAATATGGCAGTTTTTCCGGTCACAGGGTTCGTTAAGAGGGGAAAGCAGTCCGGGTGTATCTGATCCACCATTAGCAAGATATGTTTTACATCCAGATTGGGGTGAGCGTATTGCCAACGGTACACCTAAAATCCAGTCCAATGATAAATTCCTTACAGGAAAACTTAACAATAAGAATATTTTACTTATCCTGCACTCGCTGGCACCCTTTATGAAAACTTTCAGATTCCCTTGGAAAAGTCTACGGTTCGACTATCATCGTCTATCTTCGGATATACGCGAGATGTTGAAATCTGATATTATTGAGCAGTTCCAGTATGTGCCATGTTGATCGCGGCGTCAGTAGCATTTTGAGTCCTCTAAAAGGCGAGGGTCAATTCAGCAAGTCGGCCATGGTCTGGCTCGGGGCCCCGCATACACATTAAGCTGTTACAACCTTGGAAGTACATGTTAATTTTGTATCACCATGGTTATAGAATTATAGATATAAGATAGTTTACTCAAACCTTTTGAGTGACATAGACGAAGTGCGACCAAAGTAGAAAGACTTCATAATACGCTGATAACTTAGAACCTAAGCCTCTCTGGGGGCTCACACTGTGGCACGATGTTTGTGTTCATTCGCAAACATGAAGATTACCGAACTGCATACTCTTTCTGAACTCAACTCTTTTCTCAACTCAAGCTTTTACGGTATTTTTCGTGTTTTCCATCAGGTGAAGTTCTCACGAGTTGAAAGATTTATTTATATTTTAACGATATTAACTCTCAGGATATGTGACATCTACCAGCTCTCACTGTGCTAGCGGGTGGATTAAAGCCCATTGCTTCTCAAAAAGACGAGCAGCAGTGGGAACATTGTAGGCTAATTATGCTTACTGGCCTAGCTCGTAAATTGTATAATTTGCTTTCGTTCATATACTTCTTCTTTAGATTGCCATTGATTGTATCGTGTAAATTGAGTCCCCAAAGAACTTGAGTCATAATCAACTGCCTGCCATTTCCCAACTATGTTGGGGTTGGCTTCCAGTCTAACCAAATGCACCGGAATACCAGCCTTTTACCCGGAGCGCCTGCCTATCTGACCTCCACAACCCAGTTAGTACTAGGTCCAGAGATGCGGGACTGTTCCAGGGCTGTGGGACTGTTCGAAGGAGATACCGCGGCCCTGGAACACAAAGGGCAAAAGAAGGAACATGGATGGGTTTTAGTCAGTAAAAGTCTGACACTCCCTTCCGCTCCGCCCAGAGCGGGAGGAGTCATTTGATGATTTCCCATCCCAAAAAAAAAAGTACTAGGTAAGATGATACCCCTTGGTAAGACTGGTTGTCAGACTTTCGGGCCATTTACTTGTGAAGACTACGAAAACCCAGAACTTGATTAAGAGTTCATAATAATACTTATACCAAAGATGTACTAACAAGTAATTGTAAATTTATTATTTTATTTTATTTCGATCAAAATTACAGATAGTTGACAGTTATGTTGTAGAGGATGTTAGGAATGCACTACAACTTCACGAGCCCATATCGTAATATTCCCTTATAATGTCAAAATAATACACGGTCACGTGAGCGAAGCCGCGGGCACAGCTAGTCAATGATAAAATTGACATTGTCGTACCTTTCCATAACACTTTATACTTCGGACCCGTCGATTGGTTCCTAACCTTTGGTGAGTGGGCCAATATGGACCGCTAAAAGTTTTAAATTTCGAAGTTTTATTCGTTGTTAACATTAAAAAAAAAGCGTTAATAATTTAAAACCTATACGCGAGGTGTTCAAATAAACATTCAGCAAAACGTGCATTAGTGAACTCGTCCGATTTTTCTACATCTGAGCAACTTATTTTATCATGTTTGGTATAAAGCAAAAATGCTGGTTGGTCAGCTCAATATCTAGACAATTCCCACTATTTTGGAAAATCCGCTTTTCATCCATAAAACGTTGTGAATTACTAATTCCTCCTAACGCACATGAAACTTAGCCGCGGGGATCTTAATATTTTGATCAAAATGTAAAATCTCGATTGTATTGTCCGCCACACGTTAGAGGTAACGCCCTGGGCCGGCAGTCTCGACGTAGATACCGACGCTGTCGCAAACTTTCAATCGCTTAATAATAACGAAAAAATTCGGTTGGAATAACGATGCTTGCCAGAAACGTAAGTCTCTATATCCAAGATGCATTTCTCGCAAGCATCATTATTGCAACCGAATTTTTTCGTTATTTTTAAGCGATCGAAAGTTTGCGACAGTGTCGGTATCTATGTCGAGACTGCCGGCCCTGGGTAATACTTGTTTTCTGTATTGAAATGATCTAACCTAAACAAGTTAAGTAAAACTAAAATACAATAAACGTATTTATGAATTACGACTATAACTTTTACTACTAGTAGGTAATTATTGATACCAAATAAATACACTTATATTTTGTCCCAAGGGAGTTAGAACGATCAATGATGCAGATTATAATGTTTTGTTCGTTTAGTAGAAGAATAACAGACCCCGGTGTCATCGACTTTCACAAATTCGTCTTATAAGGTGTATTGTCTATGTTCGCTAAGAAGTACATTCCGCCTTCGTGAAATGTTATTCAACAAACCACATTTACAAAAGAAAAACTTGTGTGGCTTTCAGCTGTTGCCCGCGTAGTGTCTACAGCAGCGCTCGTCGAGCCTTGGTGTTCCTCGCTTGGTGCACCCACTCTAGCCCTTGCCCTGCCTCGGAGTGTTTCGGCGAGAGTGAACAGCCACCACATAACAAGAACAAGTCACGTGTGGTTAATAGCCCGCGGCGCCCCACAACACATTCGAGCCCTTTCTCACGAAACGATTCATTTCGGTTATGAAGTTACAATTTAAAATGCGTCAGAGGAACGAGGAAAATCGTCAAATTAAATTTTCACGACTAAGCAGACACGATTAGAAAGTCCACTTCGAACAAGTCAGTTGCGGCGGGTTTTTTTAGAATAGTTTATATTTGCCTTCTTATACTTTTATTTTTTAGCCTTCATACATACTTTTATTATGATTAAATTGTAGATAAATCGATTCAAAGAGTTTTGAGCCGCATATGCGACTATTGTTCAATAAAATGATTTCCCTTATGAAATACTGAAACACATACATTATTTAAGAATGAAGTTTTGGAACCTAGGGCCGGATTTCTTACCTTTTTATTGTCGTCCTAGTAAAAAGAGGGGTACTTGTTTGCTAGGGTAAAGTCGACCGTCTACTGCTAAGTAGAACGTGCACAGAGATGTTTATCACGTTAGCTGCGCGGTTCATATTTATTTTGGTAGCCATGGCTAGCGTGGCTGTACGGGGTCGTTGTGGAGGATCCCACCCACAGTTTAAAATTAAGTGTAGTAGTAATTAATCAATCACATGCGTCAAAATTTACGCAAGACCATTTACTATTTTGAACACAAAAAAAGAGTGAACTCCCTGATTTTGAGAAAATTATGACAATTATTGGTCATGTTGTTCCTCTCTTAGCTGTATACTCTCACACTCGTCCTGCCTCGGGAGTAGCTCGGCGAGAGTGTACAACCACGGTTACCACGCTGTCAGATATGATCCTACATCTTGTGTTTACGATCTATTGTCAAACCATAGATCGTATCATTCTATTGTAATACAAACTATCGTATTGTTGTGCAAATTACGGTAATAGCGGCCCTAGGTCTAAAATAAACCTATCATATTTGATGGCTGTAATCGTCTTCAAAAAGGAGGAGGTTCTCTATAAGAGGCGGTTTAGTAAGAAATGGTACTCGATTCACGAAGGCAATTTGGTCATAAATAAGGAATTTACTAAAATCTGAATAGTTATTTGATAGTTATGAGTACAACATTCTTGTGACAGATGTGATTTTAATTATTATTCTTGTACATACAAAAAAAAACTGTTGCCGTAATAGAGCTTATGACATGCTAGTTATCTTACGTTAGGGTTCTCGTTTCTCATTCTTCTCGACCGACTGTGGTTTATATCCTCGTTTTCTTGTTTGGGCCTCGCCCTTTGTTTTCTGTGACTTCGTGTCCGATAATAAACAATAGTGAGTACACGGTTATTTTAAAGTAATTTTTCAGTTTTTTACAGGTATTTCGCTAGTTCAGGCTTTGTCAAGTAGGTACGGCTCCGATTTCGCATTTATTCAGATGTGTCGGAAGATTACATTTATCATCATCTCACTAGCCCTAGTACTTTTTTAACTATGTTGGGGTCGGTTTTCTGTGTATGTGGATGCACCTGAATACCAGTATTTTATATCTGACCTCGACTACCACCCAGTACCCAGTTACTGGGTAAACACTATACCTCTTGGTAAGACTGGTTGTCAAAGTCCCTAAATATTGTCACTTGTTTGTTAACACATTAAGTTGTTCCTGTTTACGCATCACAAGCCTTCGCTTCATATTAACCTTAGCTCTAACGAACTCACAGAAACCAGTCAAATCATCCTTCCCAACTATCAACTGTCCGCTACTGAACAGGACTTTTCTCCATTTAACAGAAAGTCTGCTTTATAGTAAGCCTTCCTCCAGTTGAACATCTGATCTCTATCGTGAATATTTCAGTTGCATTGATCCGGAGCAGTGGCCAAGGTTAATTCTATTCCTTTTAGAAGTTGACTAATAATATGAATGCGATTCTACAATTCTAATGAGACGGAGAATTTTGAATAAATATTAAATTTATTATTAATAACATGAGTAGATACTTGATGCTTTTTCTAAGTATTAGTTCCGATTTGGCTTAAGTATTTTTTATTACACTCTTAGTAGTTCTTTTTCCGAAGAAAAATAAGGATATTGTTTTTGATCATTAATTAAAGTGGTAACTAATATAATTAGGGACGGAATTGACTAAACCAACGTAAAGATATAATTAAAGATTTAGCGGCGACCAACTGGGCCCGCACTACACGCTTTTATTCTCCGAATCTCTGAGTTACGCGCACAGCTACGACGTAGCACGTAGCGAGTGCTACGAAAGCGTAGCCTTGACACATTAGTAATATTTCAGATTTTAATCAACAATTTTGTGAAATTGAATAAAATCCATTTTCAGATTTTTAATATGGAATTTTAGAAACTTATTTTCAGGTTCCTTGGCCTCTTTTGCTTGGATATTCGATATTTGAAATGTTTAAAACGTTACTAGAATTGTTGCAGTTTTTATTTTCTTTTTCTGTAAAAGCTGGATTTGTCAGCGCAAATTTTCGGTGTTTCAACCATGATACTGGATTAAGATACTATAATTACTCCGTGAGTCAATGAGACACGGTTTAACGTATCGCATACGATCCGCCCTAAGGTAGATTCACGGAAACGATTGTCTTAAATAAAATCCATCACAATCCGGAATGAAAAATGAAGTACGTAGATGGTTGCGCTTTCTTCATATTTATCAGGACACTTTTTGTCAGATTTTTTTTTTGTCTCGTAATGACTTGCTATAAGTCTGTATTGCCCCCCACCCCCCCTTGCTGGCTGTTTATGTGTCGCATGATAATTGGAAAAATGAACACTAGGATTATTTTAAGAACTAAGAAATGCGATTCAATTTTAATTAAACGAGTTTAACTTAGGTAAATTGCGAACAATGACGACAGTATGAATGTTGTTTGGATAATACGAACGTTGCGTACTGATGGATGCTCTATTGGTTAACAGTTCCATTCGAGCATTCTAAGATGACGACATCTTCTAGGTTGACCAGGCCCGCGTGGTAGATTACAGCCCGCTCTCTCCCACAGAGGAGCTGTGGCTCAGCAGTGAGAACGTTACAGGCTGAGCGGTATATGTTCGATTTATGTTCGTAAACTAACCACGTGACTCAAGTACTTCGACTCGTGTGCACCGCGATGCATTTCTGACCAATTGAATTGCGTGCACGCGAAAACGATGTCAGCATGTTGGCATTCTTAGCCATTAGCTTTAAATAAAATGCGAAGTGCAGTTGACGTACTCATGAAACATTCTTCGAAACTGCGACTGCGGCTCCGGATACGGGACACCTACAGATACTGATCTTTTTCTTCGCTTTGGGACAGATCGCACAACGGTATTGTTCGTACTAAAGGTTGAGGTTTTTGCGATGGACTTCTGAGAGCCAATAGAGAGAGAATAGAGAAAACAAATAGTAAAGATTTTCAGTTGTTAAGTCATAAGCTAATTATAGAATATACAGAAATCATATTTACAATGTCTTTTTCTAACTTTATAATTTATGCGGAGATCGTTTACCTTCGTGAGTTTTGTACCACTAACTTGCTAAATCGCTAACAAATCTGATAGATATCGGTGGACATACATATAAAAGCTAGCGAGTACCTCCTCCTTTTCAATCTGTTATAAAACAATACCAAATCCCCGTATTACCTTTGAATGTTATGACATGCAGTATGAATGTAACACTTAGCAGATTTTACTGGTCCAATGCGAACAAAAAAAAACAATAAAATCCACTAAATAAATGACCTTGAAATGAGTTAATTGCTGAAAATACACAACCATTTTTGGTAGTCACTCAATATTGTTAGTATCCTTTTTCATCGTAGGTTATTTGTAAAATTACGTTGCATATAGAGTTATTGAGAAAAACGTACTTTATACTGTTATGCGAATTTCAACACTAACAACTCCAAATAGAATAAATCCTTTCGTCGCAGGCTGTCTGGCGGGCCACTTGTAGCTTTAGTAAATGTCCTTAATGTCCCGTTGTGTGGCAAACAAGGACAATATTCTCTGCTGTGCTGTAATGTATGAATGATGGACGAACCATTGTTTTAAATTAAAATGACAAATAAAATCTTTAAAATGAAAAAAAAGTGTGAATGACGTGAACCTGCTAGACTAGTGCCAGGTAATGGCACATTTATTAAACAACGAAAAATACAGCTACAGAAGTTTTCACGTAGGATAAGTAAGGACTATTTGTAAAAGAATATTTTAAAGTTTTGATTTCCTTAGATTATTATTATTATTTTCCATCTCTTGTATAATGATTTAAGTTTAAAGCAGGTCCAAGACGTGTCCTACGTGAAAAATAGCAAGTAATAAGGTCCAACCAGATAGTGAACAATATTTTACGGGTTAATAAGACATTATTCAAAACTTATAAAATATGTAACCCTTATTTCTTTGGTTAAAAACTACCAGTCCACCGAGAAAAAAACGAAAT
This sequence comes from Eurois occulta, assembly GCA_950022335.1. Lineage (NCBI taxonomy): Eukaryota > Metazoa > Arthropoda > Insecta > Lepidoptera > Noctuidae > Eurois > Eurois occulta. The sequence goes on along the minus strand of OX465477.1, from coordinate 11,552,474 downwards.
TACACATTAATATTAGAAATTATACTCCACTCGCGTTTATTTGCTAGAATTATTTTAATATTATGTATTGTGAATTTAAACGAAGTTAAATTTATGATTGGTGATTTTTTCAGTAAAATTATCTTGCTAACCTGTTCCTAACGAACCAACCCAGCAAATAGCCTCACTATTCCAGTTAGACCTTTTACAATCTAAGGGCACTTACTTCAGAGGATATAGATGCTTTCCACTCGAATCATCGGAGTCGTACAGCTCCGCCGGATCCGGCGCAAAGACGTCTGGATCCAAATAGGACTCTACATCATGCTTGGATGTACCGCGAACCGTAAATTTTTTTGATGAATATCTAAACAAAATTACACAACGTAAGAAATAGTGTCACAGAAAATCAATTTGTGAAAAGGCCTAATGTGACACACTATAATGTTTGCGAGTTAGGGGCGCGAGCTACGCTCAATATTAAAATTGATATTTTAAGTAGTTACTACTACACAATGCATAAAAGTTCGCTTGCCTAAGTATAATGCGCGTTATTATCTAGGAGGTAGAAAATACAATGCTTTAGCAAGCAGCCTATTTATTCATTTATTTTGGAGCTAATCGCAAAATGTTTGGCTTTTATCTAAGTGACCGATAGTTACGCAACAAACAATTGTTGGCGAACAGCTTTCGGGGAAATTGATTTTCGTTTGAATTTCGTGCTTTGAATGTTTGCATAACAAATTCGTGAAGCGAATGTCCGCGGTGAATATCGTCTTTTACCCAACTCAAGTAAAATTTTCGTTTTGTATAGTCTTCATAGTTACGGAAACTAGCTGGATGCGAGAAGCGCAGTACCAGCCGTTGTGGCGATGCTTGGGTGAGGCCCCTAGCATCCGTCGTGTTCGGCGAAATCATGATGATAAAAGCTTTTAAAGCTGTAGTGTAATTTTTTTCTTTTACTAATTATAACTATTCGGCCAAAGACGCAAACAAATTGGGTTCCGAACAACAAAACCGCGCGACGCGGCAGACCTAGAAGGAGATGTCGTGTCGAGCAGGACTCTTACCAAAAGGAATGGGCCCAAATGGCCAATAAAATATAAAAATTGAAAGAGGGAAGTGAGGCCTTTGCCCTGCAGTGAGACACATCAGGCTTATAATAACTAATACAATTACCACTAACTGGCACGTTTCTAATAAAGTTGCAACGTGAAAATGGGTTGTGTAACTATTATGTAAGAAAGCTCGGGGAGTGGAAGTCATACAATTTTTCTTGCTTTTGTTGATTAAGAGGAGGGGAGACCCAACGTCTTACGGAACAAAAATCCTCGTAGGTATGTACGATGACAAATTAGGTAGGTATACAACTCATATATCCTTGATAGGTTTGTGACATACAATGTTAACTGACCAGACGGCTCAGCAAAATCGTTCCTATTGTATTAACTAAAACACTTTTCCAGTCTGAGAATCGAACCCAGGACCTAAGGCTCAGCAGTATACTCGTTCCTGATGGATAAACTCAAACACTGACGGCCTGAGAATCAAACCCAGGACCTATAGCTCAGCAAAGTCGATCTTAACGTTTTAACTAAGACTCTTTGTCAGACTGAGAATCGAACTCAGGCCCTATAGCTCAGCAAAGTCGATCCTGATGTATAAACTCAAACACTGACGGCCTGAGAATCGAACCCAGGTCCTGTGGTACTACTATACACGCGCTAGCGACTACTTAGACTAACGCGACAACGAATAACTAGCAAGCAAACAAAAACAAAATTGATAAGTGAAAAATGAGAACAGGGTATGGCGTTTTAAAATAAAAAGTAATTGAGATCATTTCTAAAATTATTATATAGACAAGAAGTAACCCTAAATTCGATACTTTTACAAATTACAATTCTAGGTATATGATCTATTTAAATAACAATCTTAGCGCAAGTTACGAGAGCAAGCATCTTTGTTGAGTCTTTTGTTGAAGTTTACATTTACTCATAATAATCCAGATTTCTTACATGGAACCCAATCTTTTTTAAAGTTTTTTATTTTCAGTTTGGTAAAATGACGAATAAATATTGATAGGTATTTTCATTGTATGTTTTTTTATGTATGTTGTAGTTTGCAACAAAAACACCTGCGCCATCATAATAAATAAACTACTATTAATACTTTATAACTATTTAAAGCTGTTTAATCGAGTCGCAATGCATTTGCTTTACTTTACAAAAGTTGCGAGCTTTGAGTGACGGTAAAATGTATATGAAAATTCGAAATACTGAATGGATATGGGGAAAGTCTGTCGAGAATGTAATAACAGCGCGGGGGTGAGCTCTACCCACAGCCTCCCCCTAGGTCCGATGCTGCCAGCTTGACCTATTTCACCGCTATCAAGAGACGCACTAATTGACGTCACATACAATTTCTCTGGAACTATTTCGTAGGCTTAAATTCAATTTAAAATTAAGTAAATAATGAGAACCCTAGCTAGCTAGGTTTTCTAATATAAACTCTTCTTAAAAATGAGGTATTTAGAATAGTGCAAAATAGGAAATAGCACAGGCAAAATAACACAAATATTTCGAAAAACAAAAAAATAAGCACAACTGAAAATTACTCAAAAAATGAAAGCACGCTCACTCGCTACAGGCAGAAGATCGCCGTAAGTTATTAAGACTAACCTGTGCACATCAAACAACTTTTGAAATTGCTGCACGCACATTTTGAAAGTTTTTAATCGTCACTTCCACACGATGAAAATAAAAAATAAATAAAATAAATAAAAAAAACTAGAAGTAAATTACTCGAGAGCTGAAAGGTTCACTCTCCCCGATTTAAGTTCATTCAGATCGGTTATAAATAAAAGAAACACTATGAATCGAACAAGAAAGATTGAAATTAAAATAACGAGATAAGCAAGAACTGTTGCACGCGGTATCATCGTGGCGAACTCTAGACGACCGACGTCGAGCTCCGCCGACGAATGAATAATGGCTCTCGCAATTCGCAGGTAGGGTAAGGGTTGGTGGGTTGGTGGGGGCTTCATCGTCATGGAGATAGGAAATGCGCGTATGTGTGGGCGATGGACAATACACATACATTAATACACTTACATATACAGTTGTGGGGCGGCGCAAAGCGCCCGCCCCCGGGTGTACGCAGGCCCACACGTGGCGTCTTCTCCCCGCTTTGGCCAATACGCGAATAACGACTAAGAATAATTTCACAGCGTGCACGCGAAGATGCAGCCAGCTTGACCCAGCGCTGGGCCCATGGCGGTTAATTTTATCTGAAACAAAAGAAGTTATGAATATGCGACGTTATGACAGCAATACACATCTAGACCGAGGTTTGCAATAATAACCCTAGAGGGGTTATACTCACTAAGCTAGTCTTCCTAGAATCCGTCGCTTTGTAGCTACTAACTAACATCTTGAAGAAATCCTGGTCCTAGCAAAATTATCTCTTCCCCTTCCGCCAACTACAGTTAAATCCTTGCTACAATGCTGAGTACCTGTTGCATAATACACTATAAATTTCTGTTTACGAATTCCACTAGTAACTATTAGGTCAATATAATTTTGCTATACATGAATGTCAAATCAATGAGTGCCTAAAACCAAAATAAAAGAAAACATCTTTTTTTTTTTTTTTACTTTGTTCTGCTCCACTGCTGGGCAAAAAGCCTCCCCTTTCCCTCTCTCGGTGTTTTGCCTTCTAACTAACATCTTAATGCATAAAAATTACGTAAGAAGTGGTTTAATGAGATCTTCGTTTTAGCGGCTCGATACACACACAACACACGAACACTCGATGTATTGAGTGTAAGTTATATCGACGTTCGATATATTAATCATTCGATATTATGAACTTTCGAGTATTTAGACGTTCGATTTATAGTGGTCGATCAATTAACATTCGATTATTTGTCATTAGATTTGGCATTGTACACCCCATGTAAATGGGTATCATTTCATAACAGGTAATAATTAAGTTCATTATTGTATGTAATAAATCCTCTCACTGCGGCCAAGACACCTTTAGCCATCATCGGTCCTATGAGTCTGTGGGATCGGCAATGAGAAAACCATTTCCTGTGTACATTGCACGACGTACACAAACCTCTATTCCTACCCAAATTCCGTCTGTTACCGTAGGTCTCCTTGTAACAGACTTCCCTCACGTAAAACCAGCGTAACTTACGTTTGGTATGGTTTGTATGGTAGGCTAGGGCGTTAAGATAACTAGGGTGCTAGGTAATTACTATAGGGCTAGGATTATAGTCTTAGGTACTGATCCAGGCACAATTGTCTCAAACATAGCCACATCGTACGTACTTGGAATAACGACCGTAGAAAGCTGTAAGTCCCGGTGCGTCCATTTTGGTCCTTCGAGCCAGATTAGATGGTAATTTTTTGTTTGCTGATGATATCAGGTCACATATAGTGTTTTAACACCAAAGAACGTTAGTGTCATCTACTTTAAGAATCGTTTAACAGTTACTAGATATCTGAAAGTATACTCCTATTTTCCTGTACAAGAGACAACTAAATGTACTTTAAGGTATATTACTGTTGAAGCAAAGAGGTTTTGCTGAAATAATCTCAGGCAGGTAATAATTTTATGTTTTTAATATTGTTACCTGAGATGTCACTTCTGAATAAAATGGTGTTTTCGGTTGTCAATGATTTTTTCAATGTATTTTATTTTAACCGTTTCATTATGTTTTGGTAATCAAGATCTACAGTTATTAGAGAAACCTCAAGTAACAGGGAACCTCTAACAGGTTATGGGCCCAGAACATGCCCAGAACTGAAACACCAAATAACAAAAATATTTTTTGAAAAAGTCGATGGAACTTTGAGAAGAAAGTTCTAGAAAAGTCTCTAAAAAAATGTCTGCAACAGGAGATAGCGCGCAGCAATCGACTAGTTCGGGTGGGTTACCGTCGATTGAGCGACTCGATGGTAGTTCAAACTATTCAAACTGGAAGTTTGACATGGAGTGTGTGTTGGTCCATGACGAGCTATGGAACTACATCATTGCCGAACCAGACGTAGCAGACGCGATCGCTGTAAAGAGGGATCAAAAGGCAAGAGCGAAAATATGTCTTATGATCAACAAAAGTTGCAAGGTGCACGTGAAAAGTGCGAAAACGGCAAAGCAAGCATGGGAAGCCCTGAGGTCAGCGTATGAAGACAAGGGAATAAATAACAAATGCAGGTTATTATCTCGCCTTGTGAGCATAAAACTGGAACAGTTTACCTCAGTACCGGAGTATGTGACGGAGGTCATGAAGGTATCCCAACAGCTTAACGACCTTGGCAAGGAGATTGATGACGAGTTGTTAGCCACCTTAATGCTACAGGGACTAACGGAAGAATTTATGCCCATGAGACTAGCCCTGGAGAACACAACAACTACACTTACCACAGACTATGTCAAGACGAAGCTGCTTCAATTGACTTCATACCGGAGTGAGTCAAATCAGAGTGAAGCAGCCCTTACCTCCAGATCCAAGAGAAGACCAAATACAACACAGAAGAAGTGTGTACCACCGTCACAGAAGACCACAAAATGCTTCATTTGTGATTCTGCGCAGCATAAAGCACGAGACTGCCCTGATAATCCCCGGAAGAAGGCGACGGCGCACGCTACGATGCACACAGCGGTGCATGCAGCGGCGGACACTGTAGACGACGGAGCGCTCCACAGTGCCATGGCGACGTCTACCTCTTCAAGCAGATACGAGTTCATCGTGGATACGGGAGCATCAGAACACATGACGTATAATAGGGAGTGGTTGAGAAATTATGTTAAGCATAATAAGATACAGATTTCATGTGCGGATGGCGGTAAAGTATATGGTATAGGAAAAGGAGATGTGGTAAGTAAAGATGGAAGGAATGTGTGTGTAACAGGAGCTATGTATGTACCTGACCTAACAGTGAACTTACTGAGCGTGAGTACATTGGTAAAGAGAGGAAGGGTAGTAGTATTTTCTAAGGCTGGATGCGAGATTTATGACTCGAATGATTGCGTAGTGAAAGGAAAAGTGACTGTAAGGTGTATGGAAGAGAGAGGTGTTTACAAACTTAAACATTATCCACAGTGCACGGCACCGATGGCGGCGCTAGCGACTGACGTACACAACGGTGAGTCACTGGAGTTATGGCATCGGAGGATGGGCCACCTTGGAGTACGCAATCTAAAGCTAATGAGAGATAAGTTAGCAAACGGAGTAAGTTTTCAAGATTCTAATAATAGGTTAGAATGCATTGCTTGTCTGTTAGGAAAACAGACAAGGCAGCCCTTTTCAAAGCAGAAGGCTTCTAGAGCCAAGGATGTACTGGAGCTTGTACATTCTGACATCTGTGGGCCTATGAGTGTTGAATCGTTTACAGGTTTTAAATATTTCATGACATTCATAGATGATAAAACGCGGAAAACTTTCATGTATGCACTCAGGAGAAAGAGTGAGGCCGTAGAGAAACTTAAAGAGTTTAAGGTTCTTGTAGAGACACAGACCGGCAAGAAACTGAAAGCAATCCGGACAGATAACGGGAAAGAGTACGTCAACAAGGAGATGGAACAATTTACCAAAGATAATGGTATTGTTCACCAGCTAACCGTCGAGTATACTCCTCAGATGAACCCATGCGCGGAGAGAGCGAACAGGACAATTTGCGAGAAAAGCAGGAGTATGTTGCAGGAAGCAGGCTTGGATGAGCGCTTCTGGGCGGAGGCCGTCAGACATGCAGTTTATCTGAAGAACCGCTCACCAACGATCGCTGTCCACAACATGACGCCAGAAGAAGCCTGGACTGGCAAGAAAACTGACGTAAGCCACATTAAAGTGTTTGGATGTAAGGCGTACATGCATATTCCTGACCAGAAACGCAAGAAATGGGATCCTAAGAGTAAAGAGCTTATTCATGTAGGATATGAAGAGAACACGAAGGCGTATAGGTTAGTTGACCCCGTTACACACAACGTGCACAGAGCGCGCGACGTTGTATTTTTTGAAAATACTCCAGCTGGCAACCAAGGTAAGAAGCCTTTGCTTTCATCAGTGGTACCAATAACGGACGTGCTCAGTGATGAGGCACCATCTATACAGCCAAGTACTAGTGTAGAACCTGTTGCTGCTACTGGAGTAGAACCACCGCTTCAAGGACAAGGTGGTGATGGAGAGAGTGGCTCTCCCCAGTCTGAGGACGAAGAGTGGGCTACATCCGATGAAAGAGGACAATCAGATGTTGAAGAAACCTCCCATAATGATGAGATATCAGGCAGGAGATACCCACTACGAGTAAGGAAACCAAAACAATTTCCAGATTTTGTAGCCTATCAAGCGGCTAATGTACTTCAAGATCCTTTAACTGTCCAGGATGCATTATCGAGAGAGGATAAAGCAAAGTGGAAAGTTGCAATTGAGGAGGAGTTAGAGGCTCTCAAGAAAAATAAAACGTGGACGCTAGTGAAGCCACCGAGGTCGTGTAACATCGTTGATTCGAAATGGATTTTTCGAATCAAAGAAGAGGTGGGGGGAAAGATCCGTTACAAGGCACGACTCGTTGCGAGAGGCTTCAGTCAACGCAGAGGCGTTGATTATTTCGAAACGTTTGCGCCTGTGGTAAGGCACAGTTCGTTGAGAGTTCTGATAGCTTTAGCAGCTAAAATGGATTTAAAAATAGACCAAATGGATGTGAAAACAGCATTCCTAAATGGGAACTTGAGTGAAGTCGTTTACATGAAACAACCGGAGGGTTTTCAAGTAAGAGGCAAAGAAGATCATGTGTGTCTTTTACAAAAGGCTTTATATGGTCTTAAGCAGGCTCCACGGGCGTGGAACACAAGACTTCATTCTGAGCTTCTGAGGTTGAAGTTCAAGAGATCAGAGAATGAACCGTGTGTCTACATGAGAGCACAGGATGGTAAATTGATCATCGTTGCAATTTATGTAGATGACCTGTTAATATTTTGGAATAATGAGCAGGAGATGCTCTCACTCAAGAAAGAGTTAAAATTGATCTTTGAGATGAAAGATCTAGGAAGAGCTGAACTGATGCTAGGAATTCATATAGATCAGGGTCTTAATGGCATTAAGCTACATCAAGAGAAATATGTAGATAAACTTTTAAAAGCATTTAACATGGAAAACTGCAAACCAGTGATGACACCAGCTGTACCAGGACAGAGGCTAGAAAAGGTTCCAAGTGATAAGAAGTTGGATGAGAAAATCCCTTATAGATCTTTAATAGGCTCACTTATGTATTTAGCAGTCTGTACGAGACCTGATATAGCTCACGTGGTCAATTATTTGAGCCAGTTCAATGAATGCTACAGCGAGCAACATTGGATTGCGGCTAAAAGAGTGCTTCGATACTTGAAGGGTACAAAGAAGCTAGGAGTGATGTACTCAAGAGAGAAACGCCAAGAAATGGTAGAAGGCTATGCTGATGCCGATTATGCTGGTGATAGCGATCGACGTTCATATTCAGGCATAGTATTCTTAATTCAAGGAGGAGCAGTTTCGTGGTCAAGTACTAAACAGCGCACTGTGGCACTTAGCACTGCAGAGGCAGAGTATGTCTCAATGTCAGAGGCAGCTAAGGAAGCCTTGTTCCTAAGGCGATTTGTTTTGGAACTGACTGGAAAAGAATACCAACAAGCTTTAACGGTATTTTCAGATAGTCAGTCTGCAATTGCCATTGCATATAATCCAGTTCACCACCAACGCACGAAGCATGTTGATGTGAGATATCACTTTGTGCGAAATGCAGTTGAAGCAGAGGATATAAGGTTAGAGTATCGCGAAACTGAGAGGATGGTTGCGGATATTCTTACCAAGCCTCTCCCCAGAGGCAAGTTTGAGTGGTGTGTTAAGAGTATGGGTTTGTGTGTATGAGAACGCGGTGTATTGAGAGTAGTGTGTGTTGTGTGAGTGTGTATATGTATGAACATGAGTTGTTTGTATGTATGCATGAGATTAAGGAGGAGTGTTGAAGCAAAGAGGTTTTGCTGAAATAATCTCAGGCAGGTAATAATTTTATGTTTTTAATATTGTTACCTGAGATGTCACTTCTGAATAAAATGGTGTTTTCGGTTGTCAATGATTTTTTCAATGTATTTTATTTTAACCGTTTCATTATGTTTTGGTAATCAAGATCTACAGTTATTAGAGAAACCTCAAGTAACAGGGAACCTCTAACAATTACACCAGTCCCAAAGATTAACTGACAAGTCTGCCCAAAGTTTAAAAGTACCTAAAGCTTACGTTGGGTTAGATTTCAACAACGAAATATATTTTGACTTCAAATTCATTTATTTGTCCGAATATGGTACAATACGTGGTCTTAAATTAATAAATGGTCTCATCACATTCTGCCACGTGGGGCGCTAATATAGGTACACAAATAAAATGTTTACAATACAAAAATAAAAATATTGAATGAATAAGTACGACTTAATCTTACAATATTTATGATGCATGTCAGTTAAAAATATTTTCTAGGTTAATGTCAATGTATTATTCTATGTCAAACGATCAAAGAGAGAATTCAAAGTCTAAAAGATTGCCATTAAATTAGGATGTCAAAGTATCACTCAAAAAGTCATATAGAATATAATAGCATTTTACAAAGCAACTCTTTGAATTCCTTTTTAAACCCATTTAAATTTACGTTTTATTTGGTTTATTAATTTTTTAAAGACTTGCGGGGCTATACGGAATATGCTCTTCGTCCACGAAACATATCATTCCGTCTGTTACGTTTCACTGTACCTGATAGGCTGGGAAACAGGTGTGAATGCAGCTTAACAATTAATAAGGCAGTTTTATAGATATACAGAGACGTTAGTGTTAAAATTTTGTATTTTTTGAAAAATGGTTCACAGCTGTCCGTTAGTTGTAGTCTGAAGATGGATCGTTTTTGCGCTTTAAAAGCGGTTTCTCTATTTGTAGAGTTACCCCAGAATATTATACCATATCTTAGTACAGATGCTACAAGACCATGATGAGCTGTCAGTAGTGCATCTGTTGGGGCAAGTTAAGTTAAGTTGCATAGCGCTTCAATGTAATCCTTCCAATTGAGCTGCCTGTCAATTTTTACCCTAGAAATTTTGCATTATCTACATCGCGAATTTTGTTATTCTGGTATTGGACCTCCATTTTCGAACTAGGTTTTTTATGGTCAAAGTGCATAATTTGTGTTTTGCTGAGATTAATTCTTAGATTATTTTATCAAGCCAAGAGATTATTGAAGTTACCGCGTTATTGACATTAGCTTCATATGATTCAGGTTTATCACATGGTATCATTATCGTGCCATCGTCAGCGAATAGTGTTACCGGGAAGTCTATAGCTTTGGGCAGGTCGTTAATATAAATTAGGAACAGTGGCCTTGAACTTGAAGTGTGCGAAGTTCAAACGTTGTTTAGAATGGACTAACTATTTTATTTGCTTTCCAGGGGCCGTGAAAAACATGCAATTAAATGAAAATTGCATTGTATATCAGTTATTTAAAAACTACAATATGACACATACAAAATGTCCTACCAAAACATTTTATTTATCCAATAAAATAATATGGAAACAACTTGTTATGCCAAGCCCTTGGTTATTTATTATAAGAGATCAGGTTACGACGTCAATACACAAAGACAAAAATTCGAATTTCAAAACTATGGTGTATTACGAATCGCAGATAACTGCGTTATTAAAACAACTAATAACATATTAACTGCTAAAAGATTTTTTTCAGTACAGACTGCAAAATCATACTCAAAACAAATAGACTTTCCCATAAAAAACGTACATGGTGACTAACTCCATGCTATACATTACTAAAGAAGAAGTCATAGATAACTCAAAACAGATTTTTCAGGATTAAGTTAATAAAGAAAATGCTTTACAAACCGAATTAGATAGTACTGTTTGAAGTCAAATTAGTTCTCACGCATACTAAACAAGTGCAATATCGTGTATAATCATGTTTTTAATCTTTTTGTTTTTAGTTTGCTACGGCCCAGCAATACTGAGATGGATTGGAGTCACAGAGCAGCACAAGACCAGAAGAACAAGTACCGAGCCAGCTAACTAACCAGCAAGAGAACCAAACTCGCTCGCTGCCCACAAGACATCGACCCAACCAACAACATGCCAACCAACTATCACAACGGAACCTATTTACAGTTTACCACATCAACACGAAACTATTGAGTTATACCAACTGGAGCCTCCTGAGAGGTGCCAACAACAGCATTACAGCATCAGCGTTAAGAGCGACGTACATTTGTTAAAAGCAACGTAACTTACGTTTGGTATGGTTTGTATGGTAGGCTAGGGCGTTAAGATAACTAGGGTGCTAGGTAATTACTATAGGGCTAGGATTAGTTAATTACTGTAGAGCTAGGTTTATAGTTTTAGGTCCTGAACCAGGCTGAATTGTCTCAAACATAGTCACATCGTACGCACTTGGAATAACGGCCGTACTAGGCTGTAAGTCCCGGTGCGTACAGTATCTAATCGATCAGTATTATTTAGAACGCGAGGCAGAGAGACTGTCCGTCGGCAGTAGCCGGATGGAGGTTACCGTGCATTTTATTGTGCACCAACGTTACTTAAAAGTATGGTAAGAATTGTGATATTATTTTTTAGTATACATAAAAATATTTATAAATAATTTGAAATGTTTTGTACCGCAGTCGGACTTTAAGTTATTTTAATAACGTTTTCTTTTATTTCGATCTTTTTAGTTAAGTAATGTGGAATATGATACCGCGGACGATTTAACATTTTATTCTACGATTTTATCACTTGACGTCTGACAGGGGTGAATGGAAGAAAAAAACGTGTTGCGCCGACCCCAAGTATAATGGGACGAAGTCAGGAAGCTGATGATGACCATTATAAGCCCATAAGGTTCCCATTGCTGGCACACAGACCTTTTCTCTGGGAAAAGGAGTGGGACATAATTCAACACGAGACACCACGGGCGCAGTGCGAGTTGGTGCATATCACATGTCTTTTTATTTTCGTGAAAGACGAGAATATGAGAATGCTCTACCAAACATGACATAACCCTCCTTTGTGCCGGCGGACTGGCTGTCAGACAATCTAGGTTCTCCCTGCCTGTGACGTCCGACATCTTGAATGACCGCCTCGACGTCCCGCAAAAGCAATTTAACAATATAACAGATTCAATTTGTACCTCTCCATCGGTGCATATTTATAGACTTGCAATCGGTTGCAATAGCCCGCATCCTGGGCTCCTAGATATTCTCAGTGGAAAATGTTAGCGAGCCCTAGAGGAGAAGTGCCTACTCTAAGCATTGTTGTGACTAAGTTATACTCAAACGTGAAAGAAAAATGTATTTTAATATTTCTGAAAAGTCGCTTGCTTGTGCCGGTTGTCGAACAAATAGAAAAAGAACATGCTGAATTTTTCAGGATGTTTTTACATGTAATCTATTTTGTGACTATGTTCGCTTCGTATATTTTTCATTGTTTTAGTCACGTTGAATTGCTAAAATGAAAGGGATGTAATTTTGAGTGAAATACGCAATAAGGGTGGCGTTGATTTATTTAATGTGTGATTTGAGTTCGATATGCCGTAAATAGTTGGCAATTGGTAAATATATACTTCAGTTTTCAGACTTGTGTGTTTGGACTGGGAATTCCGGCTCAGTTCCATAAACGTAGCACACATTTACATTCTCTTTTTGCGACCTTAATTATTTAGAACTATCTAATTATAACTGTTGCAAATTACTCCTTCTTTGGTCTAGCCGAGATAATAGGTCCAATATAGGTACGGCAAAGCTTTTAAGACGTTTTCATTAGTTTTCAGTAACAGTCTGGTATCCGAGTTGGAAGTTTTTCAGCATAACTGGCAGAAAGAATAATGGGTATAGCATTACTGTGAGAATGGCTGCACTGGTCTATCTTTTCGAGGGATAGAGTTTTAGTACGTTCAGGCACATCATACTATACTAATGTGTTGATCTCTCGGTCTTTATATCGAATTAATCCATATCTATATTAGAGATTGCGCATTGCGATTGTGTCTTTTGTAAAATATTCTTTTTGCTGTCCAAAGAGTTCTACGATTACAATAAGAATTGCAGTTCGAATCTTGTTATCTTATTTCTTACTTTAAACCAAATTTGATCCGAATGCTTATAGAAGTAATAGCGTGATTCGGAAATCATAAAATGAACGCGATCAGCTTATCTAAATCGCGTTCAAGGGTCAATATAGTCAAAGTCAATATTCCATAGCAATGACGATACTAGCAGCTCTTGAATGCGTCCTGCTGTTTTAATTAACTTTAATCGGTGAAATCGATGGTGAACTCCGTAAAATAGTGAAAAATCTGTGATACCGTAAATCATCCAAACGTATTGATGATTTAAAACTAATCTAAAGCTTAAACTGATAAAAATGTGTTGTAACGATATCATCATCATCTGCCTAGCCTTTTCCCAACTTTGTTGGGGTCGGCTTCCAGTCTAACCGGATGCAGCTGAATACTAGTATTTTAAATGGAGCGACTGCCTATCTAACCTCCACATCCCAGTTAGTACTAGGTAATACGATACCCCTTGGTAAGACTGGTTGTCAGACTTTAGGGAATGTTTAGGGTTTCAACCTCCAACCCGGGCGCCGGCTCACGGAACGCGGACCAGAACACAGGGATGAAGGGTGAGTACTATTGAAACTATAATCTAACGTTATTTTAAAACAAAATTTGGAAAAACACTAAATTTTGATGATTTTATCAGAAAAAAATCGAAAAATTCTAAGGGTTGGTAGGAACTTTTTTATAGGGGTTGGTCGGTGAGTGCAATATCGTCAGGACGTCGGCAGACGCCTAGTTATGTCAAAAAATGCTGAAAACAGCTTCAAAATCGCACGTCTAGAACCGAAAATATTCCCCACAACCCAGTTAGCACTAGGTAATACGATACCCCTTGGTAAGACTGGCTGTCAGACTTTCGGGACACTGACTACCTGTAACGACTGTCAAAGATCTACAAATGACAGCCGGGACCAACGGCTTAACGTGCTTTCCGAGGCACGGAGGAAACTCGGTGTAATGGCGGCTCTATGTAATGGGTGTTCACCCATCCACGGACCAACCTAGGTAAGCACAGCTTAACCTAAAGATCGACCCGAGCGGATTTTCTTATTTAGCCACGAGCTCCTCATACCTAATATGCAAAGTCGCTTTTCTTGTGAGTATGTGTGGCCACTTACATATTATCACAACAATGCACTTTGATGTAGTCGTGTATATACATTCATATTTCATTTTGCTAACGTGACATCATGCCTGTAATCCCCAAAGGGTTAGGTAGAGCTGTACCTAATAGTACCTACACCCATATTTCGCCAGTTATGTTTTCCCAAATAGAAATAGGGACTTTATTTTTAGGACAGAAATGTCGATGCTTTAACAAGCCCGCCACACTATTCCCAAACCACTGCAACTCAAAAGAATAGAGGAGGAGTAGGAAAAACATAATTTCTACTTCCCTCCATATCAGCAGGGGACAGAACAAAACAAGGATAAGAGGCACAAAAGGACGTTTACAACTGGGATAAGCCCAGACAATGTACACATGGCAAAGGACAAGCGGGTCTACTATAAAATGCTACTATCTTTACACCATACTATTCTTCAGTTACATGGTTGCCTACCCACATTATATACGTTCAAACAAGTAATATTTCATAAAAATCCTTTGTAATCATCTTTTAAAACCACCCACTCGATTGGTTTGGTTATTTTTTTGACTAACGTATTAGGTACTATTTCGTGTCAAAATTCGCCATTTTGTTTTTTTTTTAAACACCTATCTAAGGACACTTGGATTTTTAAGACAAATATAACGATACCTTAACTGTCGAAATCCATCCAGCCGTTTGGAAGATACGAGGTAATAAAGAAAGGAGATGTTTAATTTTTGTATGGGACTCCTGCCATAACCTGTACCTTTCAAAAAAGCTGGGAAACAAACCCCTGAATAAAGTAACATTTTTAATATATATTGTATATAATATTATATGGTTTTTTTATCCACACATTAAAAATTAAAAATGTATAAAGTTTGTCGTAAGAGTTGACAGCCGTGACAGGTTGTAGAGATGACGTTTACATAACCTAGTTTTTTATATTATTATTTCAATACATATCCTCCGGAAAATGGGTCTCATTTGTCTTATTATACTAAATGAAGGTTATGCTAACGTACAATAACACCGAAAGCCGCGAAAGTCGAAACCAAGTTTAGACGAACGAGACATACTGACTGACACTGATGGGTGTTGTCATGTCATTTTGAATTTTTCGTTCAGAAGTGCACTCCAGTAAGTAAAGTAAAAACCTATTAACTTTTTTAACGATGAAATCATCGCACTTGCATATAATTAATTGAAAGTGAGGTCTAGGAGAATAATAATTAATTAAAAGAACACATAATTTCATATTTAACGTCGACGTGATATTATGTTTTTATGTGACATGATTTCAGAACGAAAGTAGACTATGCAAACTGTCGGCGAAAAAAGGCGTCTTGCCTTAATGAATAGGATATGGCAATAATTAAAAAACTATTACTTTTTGCGCACAGCAAATCAGGCTTAAATTCACGAAAGAATATTTTGCCTAAGTTCGTCATATTTTTTCCGCTTTTTCAATAAATGTACGTCTTATGGCCGAAAATGTAACGTCTCCTTTAGAAATTACAAACAAATAAACATACAAGATACTCGCGAAAACCATAACCGTTTCTTGGCAGTCGAGTAAAAAAGAAACACATTAATTAACTGTTTTTTAGTGACACGAGTTTCTGACAGTTTACCTTTAACCCCACTAGGAGAACTATGTTGAGCGAGAGACATTTTCAGAATACACACACAGTAATAAAGTCTTGAACAGATTCACAAGATATTTCTAGCGCTCGTTTGAAACTTCTTGAATGAAAAACTTTGCTTGCAGTTTACTCACAGCATATTCTATAAGGAGAAAGAGTTCAAACTTACGAACTATAAATGACAGTACTTTCGGAGGTATTTCACTTTGAAGAGTGCTTGTAAAAGAGGATTGAAATCAATTACTCTTCCTGTTGGATCTCGTCGTGATTTTTATTTAAATTACATACACACTATTCTGTCAAGAAAGTACCGGGAAACTATCAATAATACACAAAATGTTAGTTATTCATCCAAAGTTATTTCATCGCCTTCAAAGTATGCTCCTTCAGAAACGATACAATTACGCTAACGAATAATCCAATCATCAAAACATTTTTTAAACGATTTTTCCGGAATTGAGTTCAGTTCTCGCCGCGAATTCTCTTTTATGTCTTCTACCGAATGAAAACGGGTGCCACGAAGTGGTTATTTGAGTTTAGGAAAAAGAAAGAAGTCGCCTGGAGCCATATCTGGTGTTAAATATACATGGAAAAACCGGCCAAGTGCGAGTCGGACTCGCGCACGAAGGGTTCCGTACCATTATCTATAAAACGACAAAAAAATCATATCTGTTGTATGGGAGCCCCCCTTAATACTATTTTATTTTTTAGTATTTGTTGTTATAGCGGCAATAGTAATACATCATTTGTGAAAATTTCAGCTTTCTAGCTATCACGGTTTATGAGATACAGCCTGGAGACAGACAGACAGACAGACAGCGAAATCTTAGTAATAGGGTCCCGTTTTACCCTTTGGGTACGGAACCCTAAAAACATAAAAAAAATGTTTTTCCATGTAAAAACATAAAAAACAATTATGTTTTTTCATGTACCTATATTAAAAATATTTTTCAAACGAATGGGTTGCCAGATAACATTACGAGTAAGTCAAGACTATTTAAAATTGCGACAAATCACGATTGTTATTATTTAGGTGATAGTGCTTGCAACAGCGCCGAAATATCGGGAAAACAAAACAAATAGTGGACATGGTAAATATCCCGTTTCTAGTGTTAATGATAATGATATTGTTTTCATTCAGTAGACAGATGAGTGAAGCTCGATCGATCTTAGGCGGGATGTTGAACTAACATAGCATACCGCCTGTAATTCCCGAAGTGCGAGGCAGTGGTGTACCAAGTAGTACACCCACATTTCGTTAGTTATGTTCAAGCCCAATAAAATAGGAGAGCCTATTGTCATCAACCAAGCACAAATTCAGACTTCGTAGCTGCTACTGAGAATTTCCTGGTAGAAATACTCAATAACTACGGTCTACGGTCGATTTGCGGTATCAATCCTTTAACATCTTGCAGACTTATCGCTAAAAAATTAAATCTACATTAACAGGTCTTCTCATAATCCAGGCTTTTTTAAAGTAACTTCTTATTTGTTTGTAGCATACGATTTACATTCAAAATGAGAGCAACAAAAATCAAGAAATTTCCCAAATAAATTAAGTACAAACAAACAACCAAACACAACCCAAACATAACCCCTCCTGGGTTATGTTTTTCGCGTATGTTTCTTTGTTTCTTGATAAATTTCGTTATTACCTCGTATCTTCCAAACGGCTGGATGGATTTCTACAATTATGGTATCGCTATATTCATCTTAAAACGCAAGTGTCCTTAGATAGGTATTTGAAAAAAAAACAAAATGGCGGATTTTTGGTGCGCCAGAGTAATACGTTAATAAAAAAATAACCAAACCTATCGAATAGAGTATCAAAATTAAGGAAAGTAAAAGGGGATTCCAAAAATATATATAAATAACATGTTTAAATTTAACTAGGAATGATAAAAGTAATAATAATATTGCAATCGGGTTTTTGATTTTTCTAATTATGTAGCTTGTTTAATAATTTTGGTTTTGTCAATCGTTTGAATATGACAGACACAGAACTATTTTTTAAATATGTTTAGGGCTAAACGCATCCAATCGTATGTGGTGTAATTAGGTTAAAAATTAATTCGTTAATTTTAAGACCAGTTTCGCATTTTACTAAATGCGAAACTGGTCCGCTGCGCATCTGGTTAGAATAGAAGCCGAACCCAACAAAGTCAGGAAAAGGCTAGGCAGATGATGATCACGGTGCAAGCAGTCTTTCTTAGAATTAATACGAAAAATCTTTTCAAGCATAATTAAGTCTATTTTAATAAACACAAATGTGGCAATTGAAGCATTTCTTTAATTCACATAAGAAGTAGAAACACATTTCTTACACTCTCTTTTTATTTTCAAAATGCTATCCTCCAATTAAGAGCAATCATCCGTCCGAGCAATGTCTGTTTTACCGGAGGAATCGGGCCCGACGGCGTTTCGGCGGAAAAACGCGTTCTCAGGCAGAATACGAATTATCTTGTACTCAACACCACCGCCAATATTTTGCAACGGCCGAATGGAGGCGTAATTTTGTCGTGATTGTGTCATCATTTTCTTTCGTATCGATGGAACGTCTTATAAAAGGAGAATGGGCCCTAGCGTCCAATAGAAGATATACCAATGGATGGATCTCTCTCGGATTACATTACGATTATTATGGCGACTTCTCTCGATTCAGTCAGAGAGGAGCTACAGTTTTAAATATGAGAAATTAAGTTAAGTAAGTATTTGGGTTCATTAGGTGGAAGCCCCAGGGTAGCCCGGGAAATCCAAATATTATTACGTTTTTTGCCATTTGCCGGTCAATGTCAGGCTGTATGTTAAACAAAATATGATTCGCGGCTTTAACACGTATGTATATATTTACAGAATTATAATATCATTAAAATCCCCTGGCTGGAGGCACACAAGGCATCCATAGGACTATCCGGCTAAGCAGTAGCCAACCTAAATAGACCAGGGTCGATAATTTTTAAGACCAAAAAAAATAATAGTAGGATGAAACCCATTAGAAAAGGAGGGGAATATTATAAAAATGAAAGGAAAAATAATTTACGGGCGATCTGAGGTCGGGAAGGGGATGGGGGTGAGTTTTTAAGGGTAAAAAACGGTTTTTCTCGATTTCCGGCAAAACTAAAAGTCCTATCGAAAAAAGTTAAATGGCAAAGTTGTAGGTAATAAAAAGATCTAAAACTTTTGTATTCACAATTTTTTCACATAACCTCAAAATTTATGTGAAAAATTCAAAAAACCAAGTTATTGGTTTTTTATTTTTATCTTTTACAAAAATTTGTTTTTTTTAACGAAATTTGGTGAAAACGTACCTTTTCATGTCGCAAATACGCTGTAATTTATTTGATTAAAAATATTTATTTTTTCACCTCATTTTGAATTAATATCGAAAAAGCACCCTAATTTTCAATCGAAAATTCACCCGTCAAAATATCAGCTTTTTTCAAAAAGTTGGTATGTTTTCTGTTCGTTGAAATCTCTACTTTCCGATGGTGAAAAAAAAATATATGTTACCATAGTAAATCTTCTCAGAAAATGCAAAAATCGAAAAAAACTCGAATTCGAATTTTTTTTTAAGTTATTATAAATAATTTTGAGCTATTTATTAAAATTTACACTTTAATTACTCGAAAAACGTTAGATTACATGCTACATTAATAAAAAAAAATTGCAAATCAAAATATACTACTATAATTAACAAACAAATAAGTTAATAAAATTAATTTTTAATAAGACATCTACAATATTTGGAGAAAGTTGTCGAATCTTTTTTAAATTATATGCGTAGATGCCTATTTATAACTATTTTAAAATAAATTATATACCTGAGTGACCCACGAAAAATTGTAGCCCATCAAAAGGTATTTCATGGAGAAGTGGGGAAGGGGCTAGGCGGGTCTGGGTCTTACTACATACATACCTACTATTTCGTAGCAGCTGTTGCAACCGTTAGCCTAGCCAGTATTCGAAATACAGTACAATATACAACATCGTTTATAAAAATACACGTGCACGCTGAGTTTCTTGAAGATAATTGTGACAAGTTTACTTAAAAAAAAAAACTTTTCGAATCTGCATAGGAAGGTAAATACTATCTCTATTTTGATCTGTATCAATCAACTCAAACATTAAAATAGTAATATTTTCTTTAAAAAATAGTATGCTTAACGTAACATACCTAAAGATTAAAATTAAATGATATTTTAGTACAAGATTAATAAATAATAATCTCCTTAATTTTGCACAAACAAATTTAGTTAATCCCATGAAAAAAAAAATTTTTCAAAATACATAAAAAATATATTAAAAATCTATAAAAAATATACAAAATATATATCGTAAATATATATTTTTTTTTATATTTTTAGCTATGTTTTTTATGTCTTTTAAGATATATTTTGAATGTATCTAAAATATATTTAAAACATATGAAATATACATGATCTTCAAGAAACTCAGCGTGCACGTGTATTTTTATAAACGATGTTGTATATTGTACTGTATTTCGAATACTGGCTAGGCTAACGGTTGCAACAGCTGCTACGAAATAGTAGGTATTTATGTAGTAAGACCCAGACCCGCCTAGCCCCTTCCCCACTTCTCCATGAAATACCTTTTGATGGGCTACAATTTTTCGTGGGTCACTCAGGAATATAATTTATTTTAAAATAGTTATAAATAGGCATCTACGCATATAATTTAAAAAAGATTCGACAACTTTCTCCAAATATTGTAGATGTCTTATTAAATATTAATTTTATTAACTTATTTGTTTGTTAATTATAGTAGTATATTTTGATTTGCAATTTTTTTTTTATTAATCTAGCATGTAATCTAACGTTTTTCGAGTAATTAAAGTGTAAATTTTAATAAATAGCTCAAAATTATTTACAATAACTTAAAAAAAAAATTCGAATTCGAGTTTTTTTCGATTTTTGCATTTTCTGAGAAGATTTACTATGGTAACATATATTTTTTTTTCACTATCGGAAAGTAGAGATTTCAACGAACAGAAAACATGCCAACTTTTTGAAAAAAGCTGATATTTTGACGGGTGAATTTTCGATTGAAAATTAGGGTGCTTTTTCGATATTAATTCAAAATGAGGTGAAAAAATAAATATTTTTAATCAAATAAATTACAGCGTATTTGCGACATGAAAAGGTACGTTTTCACCAAATTTCGTTAAAAAAAAACAAATTTTTGTAAAAGATAAAAATAAAAAACCAAAAACTTGGTTTTTTGAATTTTTCACATAAATTTTGAGGTTATGTGAAAAAATTGTCAATACAAAAGTTTTAGATCTTTTTATTACCTACAACTTTGCCATTTAACTTTTTTCCATAGGACTTTTAGTTTTGCCGGAAATCGAGAAAAACCGTTTTTTACCCTTAAAAACTCACCCCCATCCCCTTCCCGACCTCAGATCGCCCGTAAATTATTTTTCCTTTCATTTTTATAATATTCCCCTCCTTTTCTAATGGGTTGCATCCTACTATTATTTTTTTTCACTTTTTATTATTTTTAAAGGCTTCTACCCTGGTCTAAAAAGGTAGAACTGCGAGATGCCCTACCAAAAAAAATAATAATAATGAATCATTAAAATCATCAATACATCTGAATCGTGGCGTCTGTGGCGATTTTAAGTTAGTTAGAACACTAACACAAGGGTGTCATAAACCTTAGACTGGAATTCTAAACACTGTTGATAATTAATAGGAAGCACATGAAAACATTGTAGGTATATAAAAAAACAGCAAGTCTGTTAATGCATATTTCGGAGTTTAAATTCCTCTATAAAATATTGTCAGTTGAGTGTTGTTTTAAACCCTGATTATGTCACTTGTTGGTCCGAATCCATGAGCTGACAATAATTAAGGTTCATTTCAGTGCACATTTCGTATTCCACCATGGCTACATGTTTATGGTTGTGAATACGAAATGTACTGAAAGTGAAATTTAAAAAGTTTTGTTATTTCGTATGGTCGAGGTGAACTCTGTGTTGGGGTATGATGAATGCCGTTTTAAGCAGGGTTCGAAATTATTAAAATTATTATTTTCTTCAATAATTCTCGGATAATTATATGGTAATCATCGGATGATTATCCACGCTGATTTATAACTTGATCTCTATTTTTTTTTTTTTTTTGTTTAGTTCGAAATGATAATTTCATTACAAAAATATGAAGTGAAGAAAGAAATTTTTAATTACTAATTGTTTTATTCTTTAGTTTTAACCAAAATGTACTAAACATTCTGTTTGTTGATTAATTAAACTTGCTTTAAATACATATGGAACAAGTTGGCCAAGTATGTTTCTCGTTAGAAAAACAAGCTTGACATTCTAAGAAGAATCCTTTTTTCTGTTATTGTAGCTAAGGTATATGTAGAATTCCTCGTATTGTCATGTGACGAAAAATTCCAGTACACTGAATGGCTATATATCTGCCCGAAGCGTATTGTTTTCCAGTACAAGCATTAGTTTATTAGTTTCGTGTATCTTAGAAACATCCGCATTTGAACACTCGATGCTAGTAACTAACTAGCTAACTTCAGCTGTTATGTCAACAGTTTTCTTGTTAACAAAACAAATAATTGGCTGATAGGCAATGCTATCATGGGTTCTGGATTATTTTTTTTGTACAGCCAGGAAAATGTATGCTTTTCAGACTGAATGCTGTCAATTTGCCTTGTTACAGCCATTTTAAATAGGTGTCAAAGGAAGACACTTGTGATTTGAATAGACGCACTATTTCGGTAGTTACCGGTAGTCTTTTTGCTAAACAATTAATATCTCTTTACGTATTTAGTCATATTACCGTGAGTCCTTTTATTTGTCCAAAATCAATATGATATCGAACACATAGTAGAACTATGGTAATCATAGAAGTTGAACCACACAATGGATGTCACCGCTTCACCACAGTTCAGTTTAAACTAGTAAGCGGTGACCAAGTTCTATGGCACCATTAACCTTGTAGCTGTGATAAATATGTGAATACAAGATTGTGAACACAACGCCGTACTAAAAGGGCTGATTTTTGACAGTCAGTATAATCTATTCTATTTCCTTCTACAGTTTCACATTCAAAAGTACCATTTAATGGCCCAATTGAAATAAATGGTTGGCTTTGATTTTATCACAACAATCTATAAAAATCATTCACTTAGTGCCAGACAACGTACAGCTAAATCGTTGTGTGTAGAATTGTTATTTTTTAAGTTAGCAGGGATTTTTGAGAGTACACTCCCTAAAAGGGTCTAGTTACAAAAGTAAGACATGGAAAATTGTCGTTATTACCGCTTGGAAATCCCAGCGAGAATACGGTTTCTTTTACATTAATTATCTAGTATTGTAACAAGATTTAATACTAATCACTCGAATGTAGTTTTAAATC
The DNA here is from genome assembly GCA_950022335.1 of Eurois occulta. Classification (NCBI taxonomy): domain Eukaryota; kingdom Metazoa; phylum Arthropoda; class Insecta; order Lepidoptera; family Noctuidae; genus Eurois; species Eurois occulta. Next base: position 11,529,219 of record OX465477.1, on the reverse strand, counting down.
GATTTTTTTCTATTACATCATTCAATTCTGTTTTCTCTATTTTAAGATTTAAAGTTGTTACTGCCACTGTAGATTATAAGTGAAATTACAAGTTAGGAACGTCCTGCAGAGCCGTAATTTTCTCGTAATATCTTCTATTTAATGAAATCCTAAATTCACGGACAGACAACGCACAACTTAAACCGCTGGACTAAAAGACTTGAAAATTCACCCCCTTAAAGGGGTTAAATAGAGGATGAAAGATTTTCTGAAGAATTCGGTCACATTTTCCGGTGGCAATTCCAATCACACGGCTTTTAATAGACATAATCTATGTGTATATTACGTTTCCACTATGAACCGTAATTCACGTTGCGTTAGTAATGGAGTCCATGAAAACACAATATAGGTAGTTTGTGTTTTAAATGTCTGATACGATATTTTTTTTATCGACAACAAAGCATTACATAATGCCTGTATTCTCTGTTTCTCTCTTAGACAGAGATGAACTTTTAGTACACCCACATTTCGCCAGTTATATTTAAGTCTCGTGTATTGTGGGCAAGCCAATTGCCTTCAACCGGGCACAAATCTAACCTTCAAGTTCCTACTGAAAAATTCCTGACGGAAAACCAGACAGCACTACACACATACAAGTCCTGGACTAGACAAACGAGATTTTTTATTTCATAATTAATTTTTGTGCCTCTTATATTTGTGCGAACGACTAATGTAAACACTGGAAGATATCTGATTCAGTACGTAATTGGCTTTTTCAAAGACAAGCACCTTATTGCTATGTCGAAATGTTGACAACAGCAAAAAGCCACCTCAAACAGTATTTTATGATCAGGTACATTATGTACATTCGTATATAACTTTACACAAACTCGATATCTGCATTTTCCCTTCCAACATTGTTTATGAATACGTAGAAGTAGTTAGTCAATGATGGACGTCCCTCATTGGGTCGTGCCACACTTCAACTGACGTCCCCTATCCATGACGTAAGGGAAAAATAATACCGCATACTACCATCTACTTCCAGATCTGCCTGAACCCGTCGAAACAAATGTAATTAAATAATTATGGGAATCTTCGACACGAGGAAGAAGTAGCCTTAATAAAACCGAAGGCCTTAAGTTCCATCACAACAAATCTGATTAAAAACACTATCACAGTTCTTAAACAAGTTAAAGTTTCTGTAGACACATATTATCCAGTTTTACGAGAGAAAATTGCTGAAAATGGGATTAATAACAATGTCAAAGTAAACTTGATCGTGATCTTATTTCAGACACTGCTGGATAAAAGAAGTGAGTCTTAATCAAAGATTGGATCAATGCGATTTAAGAAATTTAAGAACCAATAAGAGCATGCATGAAATTGTGTCGTTAAATACAAGTAGTCTTCTGTTCAATATAGCAAAACCTATCTTATGCAAGTCTTTGATTCAGGTAGATCGATTTTAAAAATATCGCGACCGCGATTCTAGACTTTTTATACATGTCAAATAAATAATCTCATAAATATCTATAATAGATCTATGCCATCAATTCAAAATACAGGACAAATCAGCAATCACGGCGTTTTATTCTCTATGAAAGTACTGGGACAAGACCGTATTCCAAAATAACAATAATGAACAATTTTTGATTAGTCAGGACAGTATCTATACATGTTTCGCCTAGCTTCTTTATAAAATAGTTATGCAAGCAAGCCCAAGCCGTATTAAGGTCAAAACTGACCTTATTCCACGAAATCTCTTTTTCTTTTGTCACCAACCTACTTTTGTGAGCTTACCTACTTTCAGCCTTAAAGCTCCTTTATCATTTTAACTTTTCAATGAAAATTTAAGGATATTTTAAACTAGTATTACTTGTTTGGACGCAAGATGGAAATCTTAGTTATCCAGATTAAACTGTTGAAAATTCACTCAACAATTTAATTTGGGTCACGTTGGCATTTAGTATTGACTTACTCTTTCTTAAAAACATTATAAATTAAATGCACATGATCAATGACAAGTCATAATGACACAATTATCGTACTGCAAGTACATGCGTACGTTACGTATTTACTGCAAAGTTCTGCTACTAGACGGTTGAACCTCCTAAAATGAAATTATAAGATTCTAAACTCTTTATTTTAAAACTAGCACTTCGCCCGCGACTTGCGAAAATTGTGATAGCTCGACTAATATGCATGATATAAATATAAACCCACGAATAGTGTAGCTTTCTGCCAATGAAAGAATTGGATCAATAGTTCACGAGATCCCTACATTCAAACTTATACAAACAAATACCTCTTTATAATATTAGTATAGATCAACAATAGATTGTCAATAAAATAATTTAATGAAACAAGATTGGTTTATCAGTGTCATTAATCGATCGAATTGCATTGCATCTCTCAATGAAACGTTCTCATGAAGCGATGTCATGATTCAAATTTACAATCAATCCGATTTTGCACGCATAGCCATTGCGATGAGCGCTGTCAGTAAAGTCCCTAAGTTATATTTCTGGGTGTTGCGGTTACAAACGGGCGGCGGCTCGTCTTAGACATTCCAATGTTTCAGAATGTCTAATACCCGATTTTACTAACACAGAGGCACCTGACAGAATGCCGTGATGAATACCCTTTATGGCGCAAGCGCCATAGTAGCCCACGAAATTCAAATTTTCTTACGTTTTTTACAATTAGCCGGTCAGTGTCAGGTTTTATGTTGAACAACATATGATTCGCGGCCGTGCCGATGATTTTAATGATTATTATTGTGTAAGTATGTATTTACAGAATAATAATTATTAAAATCATCGGACAATCATCTAAGTTTATTTAATCCCATTGAATGACTATTTCATGAAAAAGTCAAACAGCAAAGTGAAATTGCAAAAAACATAAGAAAAATTGAATTACGGGCTACCCTGGTGCTTCCACCTTAAATAAAAAGTGTGTGTCAGAAAACGCACATCGAAGGGTTCCGTAGTCACATTGTATAATTAAATATTTCATCCCAAGAACTAACTTACATTTGCAGTTCAAAAACATGTTCTCCCATGCATTTCGTATGTATGGGAAACCTGCCATGTTATTCAAGTGCATTAATAAATAAGTTAGATGATGTCGACTATTACTCGTTCACTAGTACAGCCTACTGAGCTATGATAGTTTTTCTTTATTCTAATGCTCTGAATTTTTTTCACATATCCAACAACAACCATTTCAAACAACCATTATAGTACTAACTGTATCTGAGCTAAGCCGCGGAGAGACAAACAGACAGGTACGACAGACAGACATGGCGAAACTATAAGGGTTCCTTGTTGACTACGAAACCCTAAAAAAACCGACCAACAGTGAGTCGGTGTCGCACAATTAGTACTAAACCAAAACTTACTCCCACCAAAAACTATTATAATTTGTAAAAGGTAAGGTTTAACCCTCTCTTTTGATCTATGGTAATAACAATATTTTATGATTATTACACTACAAATTGACATTTTTCGACTTTTTCGTCAAGTTAGCCTTTTAGTCTTTCTTTATGGAAAACGTCAACGGGAAATACCCTTATAGGTTTGGAACTTGATGTTATCAAAATACATGATACACCTAAATAGACGTATCTTCGATTACGTTGGCTTAGAAGTTTAAACAAAGAGGGGATGAAGGAGAAATATGTAGGGAATTCATCTCCGTAACTACACAGCCGATTTAAAAAAATCTTTGGCTGATAAAATGCTTTGTTTTATAGTGTTTGACGTGTGAGATTTACGAGTGTCAGAGTTTATTGTTGTAACAATAAACTTTTACAAAGACGAAGTTCCGGGCAAAAGCTGTTGTACAATTAAAAATATTTTATCAACTTATCATAATTATTGTCAGCCCACCGACTGAGAGCAGTCTCATTAAGTAAACGTACGTCCTACAAACCCATTGACAGATCGATAGTGATATTAAGTCTCGAGGTGAATGAAAAATATTTTGCAAAAGCAAAGCATTTTGCTTTTAACAGGTGAAACTATAGAGCAAATACATTCAGATTTGGAAAATGGAAAATTATTTTAAAAAAAAACCAAGGAACTGAAGATTCTGAAGAAAAAATATTCAGCAAAACCGATGTCTAAGGCCATGTTTACTAGTAAATGATCAATTTGATCACACGCGAATTACTTCTTCGGTAAGAAAACTATATTCTCTATGAGTCTTAAAAAGTATTGTACTTAGTACAAGAAAATACTGTTATTAAGCACTCAATAAAGTTAAGTTTCCTATGCAAACTGAGGATTACTTTTAATGCCCTTGTAACAATCATTGCTACAGCTGAGGGTCTATTGCGACGTTTTATACGTATTCGATTATGTTTCTTCAGACTACAATTTGCACTGAAATTGAACCAACGCCATCTGGTGACAGATGGGAAACAATTATTTCGTAAAAAATGAAGTTCAACACGATCGAGTAGGTTTTGTTGTGATAAAAACTCTACTAGGCCCACTGTTGTTACAACCACACATTGTGTTTCTATAAAGTCAAGTAGCTTACTTATATGCTACTTCATCATCATTATTAGCAGTGGCCTATGTCCAATACTGGACATGGCCTCTAAAATTGCGCGTAACTTAACTCGATCCTCGGCAACTCTCACCCAGAAATATGCTACTTGGTTTAGTTAATCACGTAGTACAGGTACTTCTTAAATTACGTTTCTCTTTTATTTCATATTTTGAAAAGAAAAGAATATCACTTTTCTTTATGGTCCCCTCCCCCTTGTTTACAAAGTTTCGTATCCGTGCTATTAACCGCTGAGGAGTTCTCTCAAGCGGAGACGAGGCTGCAGGATCAAGTAATGTCTATCATAAAATTGTATGGTCACTAGAACCACAGGTCTGTATGAAATTTGAGCTTAAAAGGGTGTGTTGGTTGGGGGTTGGAGTTTCAAATTCAGCTGCAAGATTTGACCACTACATACTAACTAACAAGGCAACTTCATCATAAGCTTATAAATACATACTTTTTTTCAATTAATTTACTCTATGTCAATAGAGTAAATTAATTATGATACAAATCATAACAATTTATAGAGAAGGAGATATGATTACTTTGAGTGTCGCCATTAAAAACTTTGTGACCATTAGCAGACCTGTCTTTTGGCCTTTGGAAACACATGAACTTATATAAGCTAACAACCCATCTACGTTTCTCGCCTTGTTGAGTGGCTTGATTGATCTAACTGGCTGTCAAGGCGTGTGACCCAACGCAGGGGGACACTGCATGTGAGACAAGAATAGAATGATACTGCACTTCACAAAGTGTGACGGTCAACTCGCAATGATTACCACTGATATGTTCAATTATATTTAAAACGGAACTTCGATATTTTTATTAGCATCAACACAGTCAATTACTGATATTCAGATTGGAATGAAATTCTCTTCCTCGTTTTGCAACATGTTTTTTTAAGATATAAACATGAGAACCCCTTATTTTTTACCAAAGAAACATATTTTTCACATCTCTTGTGGTAATAGAATTTAAATAAAGCTTGGGCAAAAGCTATGTAAGCAACCATGTAAATGACATTTCTTTCGATTTTTAAACAAAGAGACAGGGAGACCATACAAATGGCCTTGATTGAAGAGCTGGGGCAGATGCAGCGATCAATTGTCTGGCCCATAAATTACGCTCATGTAGAATAATGTTAAATATCAGGTTTTCCAGTGCTAGCATGATAGAAACTGGATGATGTTTTACTATGTCAACCGCTAAACAACTTCAGTGATTAATGTTGAAAGCGGCTGAAGACTTAAGTGATAACAAGGAAACAACAGTTAACTCATTTTTTTTAGCATATTGCCGCTTCTTTTTTGTAAGATTGTTATAAATAGGAACTATGAAGTATAAGTGAAAATGAAAGGGAAGCAATAAGCTCAGTACTGGGAAATGACTTTTTGTATTGAGATAGAGCATTCTTTTGTTGACCTATTCAGACTTATGTCCCGAATATCAAAAAGGATGCGCTTGTCCTTTGTTCCTTCAGACATTAAGGCTATATAGGTCACCTTGCAAACCATTACTGTTTTTACTAAGATTAGTTCTTTTGTCAAACTCACAAAGAAACCATATCACAGCTGGAATATTCCCTGTGTTGGCTCACCAGCGCCATCTAGTGACCATAACCTGAATCAATTCTAAGTGTACACTGGAACTGTGTCATTTGTCAGATTTGGTATTATCTTGAGTTTTGGTAGTCTTTAACAAAATATTATTCATCTCCTTAGCAGAAATACCCCATTATAAATGAGGTGTATGTTTGACATGGATGATTGTAAGAAATAAATCGAAGTCAATGAATTTTTATTAAGTGTCTGGGTATTGATTGTCTCAGTAAGATTCAAGGTATTTTTATCTAGGTTCATTTTTATGTGTAGCAATCAGTATATATTATAATTATTGTTTAATTTAGTTTCACATACTCTGAAGAACCTAATGTGGACCCAAGTATTTTAACAAAAATGATGTCTTATTGGCCTTGTTACACAAAAATACAAGTTCTTTTTCATTTAGCCCCAAATCGATAAGTATTTTATAGATACCAAATAATTTTATTGATTGAAAAAATTAAAAATATGTAGACCCCAACTATAGACGAGTCGTGTTCAATCCAATTCATGTTTATTTCTTAACCGAAGTAAGAGAAAATGTACTAAATATTGGGCACACAAGCAAAAAAAGCCTCTATAGCTACTAACATTATGTAGTTGGTACCATGCACGTAGCAGTAAAATATGGAGGATGCATATCCGATACCATCGAAAATCTCTTCCAAAACGAAATGGGCCGATGTGATAACGAAGGACTACTTTTATTAAGCTGTTTATCAACGAATCACGATGATTTTTATTGATAAAAAAGCTGTAAGACAAGAAATGCTGTCAATTGCCACACGATAGTACCGCCCTATCCACTGATGTTGATGTAGCATAAAATTGGACTTACCTCGCCCGAAAATAGCATGTTCCACGAAGAAAATAATAAAAGATGAAGAGAGATAAAAACTAAACCGAAATTTTGCACTGATTGTGTAGGATTTAGTTAAGTTTCACAATTTTTTCCACAAAACAATAACACTACGTGCAATCACTATCGAACCACCACACTGAAGTTGTTGACAACGATTCAAAACAGCCAACCTAAGAGACAAAATTAATCAATTTTTTTGGGGAAACTTCGTGGTTGTGCTTGAGGCAAATCTCCAAAACCAACGACAGCATTGCAAGAAAAAAATAATTTTATAATGTTTTTTTTTGTATTTTGAAACGATAAAATAAAGTACTACTACAGATTTTACAAACTATTTAGAACCATAGTTTCGGGAAATTAAATATAAAACTAACACAAATGTTACTAAATCAATACCCGTTTGAACCACAACATGATCTTTGTTAGGGAAATAATACAGCTTCCGAAAAAAAACAATAAACTTCCAACGATCTGTAGTTGAATGTAATACAAGGTTTGGTTAAAATGAATTACCGAAAAATTAATACAAAAATTAACCGACAATAAATGAGAATTAAAACAGATGATACCAATAAGCTCCACCTGTTATTTTCCAAAACTTCTTGTAAAAAGAACCATCAACAATTAAAAGAGGATATAATATTATGCTGTGTGATTTTTAAAAAATAACAGATACCAAATAAATAATAGATTCAACACACAGAACATAAAAAACAGTTGAACTGTTTTTTATGTTCTGTGATTCAACATGCCACACTCGCCAGACTACGAAAAGTAGGTGTAGTAAAGTAAGGTGTCTACTAGTGTAGAGCCTGCCTTAGTATTATTGTACTCTTTGGTAGAGCCTCAAGTACAGTAACAAGCCAAAAGATGGGACAAACCAGTCAAACTGTTTTGTTTTGCGATCGTCAAAGTTCAAGAAACAGGATAAAATATATAACAAGAACTTTTATCAAACAAACAACAGGAGGCAGATAGCAATAAATAATAATAAATGAGTACCGAAATAAATATATTTTCAGGTTAAGTCAGTTCTGAATACTGTTATTAAATTATGTATCGACTCACTTTGCCTCTGTTTCCCAAAAAATAAAGAGGCTGATCAACTCTACTGTTGGAATCGCAAAGCCGGTAAACTATTTCACGTCCGACGGAAAACGACTACCGACACCTTGCTTGAAAAGAACGAAAAAATATTTATTTGTCGCAGGGTTATGACGTGCATACAAAATGACAAAAAAAAAACAATAAACAATGCTTATAAAATATTTATAATTATACAACAGGAGTAGGACGGAACAAAAAAAAGTTGACAGCGTGTGGACAGCGACGATGCTCCAACTTCGTGTCCTTTTTAAATAAGCTACCTACATAATCAAACAGCACGCGTAGCATGACCACCGTAGAAACGGGCTTTGTCGACGAAAGAATCGACAAAATGACAGATCAACAAAAGAAATCTGTCATTTTGTCGATTCTTCCGTCGACAGAACCCGTTCCTACGGTGGTCATGCTACGCGTGCAGAGGTCTCTTAATCTTCCAAAATGTATAAAAAAAGAGAGACCACGTGCTGATGGGATGTGACCGGACCGGACCGGAACATACAAGTACACGAAAGACAATATTCGCGGTTCGCCTGGTGTGGGATTTGAAGTGGGGGCAAGTATCATTATCATCATCATTCTAGCGTCCCCTTTGTCGGAGAAGGCTAGGATGTTGTGTTGGCTGTTGTTAGTTATGTACCAGAACGAATAGGGATATAAGGTCATAATTATAATAATAACTGTGCATAAAGTATAACGTACCTACGTATACTTTGTGAAACTATACAATACAACACAGGTAAATGACCCCAATCTATTTAAGTCGCGAGTTAATAGGCTTCTTTTGGGTTAGCTCGTTCCATCGTCGACCTCATTTCTGTCCTCCCTCTAGGACTAAATTGAGGTCAAGAGTAGGCCCATTAAACATAAAAAAGGTATTATGTTCCGATAGCAACAGTGTTATTTGGAAATTCCTTCATAATGATTGAAAACGATAGTATAAAACTTATTAGACATTATTTATTTCTTATTTCATAAACTTACAGTCTATTAATAGTCATGACTTTTAAATTATCAACATGAATATAATAATGATTTAAATAAAAGCAATAAATTAATTTAACAAGTTCGATAGAGAGCGTTTAAGTATAACTTTCGCCTTCAATCAATCTCGTTCTAATTTTCCTTGAAATATTAAGAATGAAGATTACGATTCCTTCTACATTATTTTGCCCGAGTGCAACGCCGCGTGCCGCTGCCTCCTCGTGGTGGTTGGACTAAAAAGAGAAAGTTACCAGTACTAAAAACAGATTACAATAATCAAGAATCATTTATTATAACAAAATATTCGATCCCAACTTCATCTAGTTTTAAAATTCTTATCACAAGCAACATTGTATTCAATCATTGCAGTCAAGGAATTGAATACAATATTCCTCGTAGATTTACAATAATTGTATTCTTTAAGGGCCCCCGAGACGGTCAAATGACTCGATTCCAGCCGTGTTGGATCAAATCGATTGTTACCGGTTTTCGAAGGCTCGTCAAACGATACTGGGCAGTTAGGATAATTATGTACGCTCGCTTATTCGTATGTTGTGAATAATATCTATGCAGGAAATTAAACAAACAAATAACTATCTTTCAATTTTATTGTAAAAATGTGTGATGTTCGTGAGAGCTATTAAAAAACTAGTTTATGCGTATCTCTCATTGTACGGGAAGTCTATACAAAGCGTCATACTGGAAATGTACAGCTTGATGTGTCACCGTGTGAACACTGTCAATTTATTGCGTCTTCGTGTCAAACAAAAAGTGTACTATTCTAGCCGCGGTATCTCTTTCGAACAGTCCCGAAGCCCTGGCAGGCATCGGCCCTTGCGGGCCCCTCCTATTTGCTGACATCTCTTTGAGGCACGCGTGGAACACGAACGCGCCGTCGACACGGCCTGTCGTCATAAGACGGACGGACGGCGAGCTAGCCCATTACTCACCGTCCACAGGCCCACAGTACAATGCCCTGCGAGTGCAATATAATAATGCGTTTAGGTTGCTGATGAAGCTGCTCCGATTTTGTAGAGCATCGGAGATGTTCGCCGAGTCGCAAGTAGACTGTTTCTACACGACTATACGAAAACGGTGCATATTCTTGGTGCGCAGGGTTCGGGCCAGCTCAAGTGGCATCCTGAGGGTATTAGCGCAGATTGCCAGTACCTCAACCATTGCTGTATGGTTCATTTGCTGAGCAATCGAAAAATTTTGTACTAGGTAAGTAATCGAAGTTTAAGATTAAATATTATGTCCTTTATTCATCTTTATATAAATTTCGTACATTTAAAATTAATTAAAAAAATATTTAAAAAACATAAAAATATAAAAATTGTAGCCCACCCTTGATCCAGCTGCCTAACGAGAGCCTCTTCAGATATTGGTCGAGGCTCTTGGCAATTAAGCCATGGGCTGAGTGGCTGACACGACTATTGGCACAATGATGCGATGTTTACTCAGCGGTCCACATCCCACATGTCGACAACCTCGCGAGCCAAGTTCCCGAGGTTCTCGTCATGCAGGACAAGACCGTTGTTAATAGTCATTGCGCGCCGCTCTGATCGATCCACCACCACTATATCAGGCTTATTGGCTACAAGAGTCCTGTCAGTGATGATGGATTGATCCCAGTACAGTGTGATATTACCATTTTCGAGAACTGGGTCGGGCACATACCTATAGGACGGAACTTCCGATTTCACAAGGTTGTATTTTATAGCAAGTTGCTGATGGATGACCATACAAGGCTGTGTCTATGCAAGTACTCTCCGTTAGCCAGACGAGAACACCCGGAGATAATGTGATGGATTGATTCGCCTGGAGTGTTGTGAGTTTGATTCATCATAACTTCATCGATAATTGCACAGACAAAACCTTCAGTTTCCCCGAAGAAGTCCCCGGAACGTAGCCAGGCTACGGACGCTGATAGGTCTATATCGGGCCCATGTAGGGCTCGGAAAAAGCGTCCGTGAAGCTCCTTACTCTGCCATACCTCCCTGTGGTCGTTAGTATCAAGCACTGCAGGTTTGCGCCAGTTCTCGTTAGCCATGGAGAGCGGGGTGAGGCCCTTGTCCACCGCAACCAAATCTCGATGCATCCCCACGTTGTCTAGGAAATATTCCCTGAGACTGCATATCTCGCGATTGTGGAGAGTCATAGCGATTAAACGCCTCGACCCCCACATCTCCGCGGGTCATAACCGAAGAACGCAGGTGATGAATTCAATATGCCGTCAACAATGTACGTCCTCCTATCCAGGGCGTTTAGCCAGGTTTGAGTCCATTTGAGTATGTCGAAAGAGTACCGGCATGACCCAACCGTTGAAAGCACGCACTTTATTTCCGCTTGATAAAAGACTTTAAAATATTTTTTTCAGGCGCCCAAAGAAGTGCTTCTTCAATGATTGCTATTCAGCAACATTGATGCATGTCAGCAACATTGATGCCCAGCGCTTCCGACATACCCAAATACTTATAAGTTTCGGTTCAGCAACCGAAACACAGATCTCCGAACTTAGATCTCTTTCAGCAGAGGGATCTAAGATTTATGAAATCCGAGAGCTGGGTTCCCACAGATTCCACAATCTCCCCTCGTTTTACATGCTTGACCGCACATTTGCCCACACTGAAATTCATCCTGATGGTGCTACTGAAAGTTTCAGATACCTTCAGTAGCTCCATCAGTTGCAAATCGTTGGGGGCAAAGAGTTTCAGGTCATCCATGTAAAGGAGGTGAGATATAACTTGACCACCTCTCCTCAACCGATAGCCTAGACCTGAATCTTCCAGCAGCGTGCTAAGAGGATTCAAGGCTAAGCAGAACCAAAGTGGACTGAAACTATCGCCTTGAATTATACCTTGCTCTATCCTTATCGGCTCGCAATTCCTCTGGATTTGCCGACATCCTGGATAGCGAAGGACTGTACTCCGTTGCCCCATACATGGCATCAAGAAGGTGCGCAGAGTTGCATCAACACCTCTAGCACCCTCATGAGCGGTTTATGTGGCACAGAGTAGACATAGGCCTTCCTGTAGTCTATCCAACGTATCGACAGATCCCTTCGGAAACGACGAGCCTGTTGACTAATGGCCATATCAATGAGGAGTAGCTCCTTAGTACCACGGGACCCGTTCCTACATCCATTTTGAGAAGCGGACATGCATGACACAATTGCCGTCAATGTTTTTGCTAATTTTAGCTCTCAAAATAGATGTAGCGTGAGCTACACGACATGCCGCTACGGTACAATACAAGATTGAGTGAGCATCGGTGAGGTCTTCGCAGTGATCAACAGCCACCAGCGCCCTATTTTTGCCACGCATACCTCAAACGAAGTATGCGTGGCCAGAGGCGTCTTTACCTATGGTGCAGTGTGTGCGGCGCACACGGGCGCCGGGCCTAAGGGGGCGCCGAGCGCCCTCTAATGCGACACCTCCAAAGATGCGTCGATGCCGGCGCTCTCAAAGACCCTGCGCTAGTGTTATGGCCGACGCCGGGCGCGCGGTAGCAAAGCAAGGCTATTCCTTTTCCTACTCTATATAAATTTACACAATAACTTTTGTTTCAACGTGAAATCAGCCTTAAAACAGATAATTAAAGATTAAATTGGCGTAATGTCGCATCGCTACCAAAGGCGCGTGCCGGCGGCATCGGCACCTGTTTGTTTTGATTCGTTTGACAACACGCCGTACGCCGACAATCATTGCTAACTCGGCTGTATTAGAATGCTATAAAGTTCAAATTAAAATTCCCAGGGACGTGCGGCGGTCATTTTCAAAGGCTTGTGTACGCGTGCCGCAATTTTTGTTTTACCGCTACACCGTAGTTTTGCGAAATAAGCCTAGATACAATTGGACTAAGTATCATCATCTTTGGGCGAAAACTGTAGTCGAGGCAATAGTAGAATTTCCCACACCTGCACGCCCTCGCGCTCGTAAAAGGTTTTTTAATTATGAGGCGGAGGATGAACCGATAACAGACGCGAAAACACATTTTAAAGTAAATTTTTAATACTATTTGTTAGACACCGCAATTACTAAGTTCGACGAACGGTTCGAACTTTTGAATGAAAATAATATAATTTTTTTATTTCTTCAAAAATTTAAACACTGGAAAGATTTGGACTCTGATACAAAAAAAAACACATTGCTCTAATTTAGAAAATAAACTTTGCCATGCTGGCTCTTCAGATGTGGAACAGTTCGAGCTCTATAATGAAATCGAATTATTACCGATGTTTATTGATGATTCCACAACGCCGTTGGATATTTTAAATTACCTACTTGTTTACGAATAAATTAATTTCAGTGTTCCCAAATCTGTCCACAGCACTAAGGATATACTAGGACACTTCCAGTCACAGTCGCACATAGCGAAAGGTCATTTTCTAAACTAAAACTAATTAAAAACTACCTTAGATCAATATTGTCGCAAAGTAGATTGACAAATTTATCGTTAATAAGTATTGAATATGAAATCAAAATTGAAGTAGAATGTCGATAATAACATAGGATCTTACCTTAATTAATTTAACAATCAATTAAATAAAATGTATTATTTGACAATTGTCAAAAAGGCTTAAATCAAAATCATTGAATTCATTCAATTCATCATTAAATTGAAGTTAGTGACATTGTTAAAGATTTAAATAAATTTATAATAATAATAAAAAAAAATTGTATTTTTTTTAAATAAATTTATAATAATAATAAAAAAAAATTGTATTTTTTTTAAATAAATTTATAATAATAATAAAAAAAAATTGTATTTTTTTTAAAATAAATGTTATTACACCGTATCCGATATTTTAGCTAATATATTTTAGCTGTGTTAATGTTTGATGATGAACTGCATCAATGTTTGCACGCCAAAATGGTAGAATGTACAAGGATTCTTTAATATTGTAACCACCTTACTGTAATACCTACATTCCGAGCAAATAAATGACTATTCTATTCGCTAATCCATTTTGACCCTGCTCCTATTAGACTAGAGGGCGCCAGGGTACTGGTTGCACACGGGCGCCACAAGGGCTAGAGACGCCTCTGTGCGTGGCCTAAGGTCTGGTTGCATGAATTGATATTCTCGAATTGCACCCACCAAAGCACTCCCTCATTTCCTCATTGCACTGGGTACTTACATTAGTAACCATGTCATTACTCCCGTCATTAGCGCGATTCGTTATTGTGCTGAGTCAACGGGGTAGTAATGACATGGCTACTCTGCATTTCAGTTCGCAGGCGATCAAGTACAGTGTCATCCAACAAACGATTACGCTGGATGACTCGCACCTGATCCGACAGTCGTTGCGCCGACACGTTCACAGTTGGCTCAAGCAACTGAAACTGAGAGAGCATCCGAACACGGTACGGTCAGGTTGTTTCCTCCCTCTGTAGCCCCATAGTATGAGCGCATGACGTTTTCATTAGTGGGTTGCGTCCATCGTATGCGCTGCACACTTCCGCCGGGAGCTGGGACCCTATCAGAAGCCGGTAGGCCTCGAGGTCGTAAACAATCCGGCGGCCGGCGCGGCGTCCTCCCCGTCGACGAGCAGGTGGTGGCGTCGTGGGTGGAGAGAAATACTCGTCGCCCGAACTGGACGCAACTGTCACGGCCGGTGTCACAGCGCTCACGATGGGGCTGGATTCCGGTGGCGGCGAGGCGGAACTGAGCGACGGGTCCGGACTTCCGGAGGCAGTAGGCTTGCGCGTCTTGCTGCTGCTCGGGTCAACATTATATCGTTTTATCTCGGCCATTTGCATTTTATTTGATGGTTTTCACATACCAATCACTTAGTGCCATTTGAAATCACAGTTTTTTTCTTTTAGGTATGTGGATATAAAATGGGTTCATCTTGCTGTTTTTTAAAAACTACCTATTATATTAAAAAAAATAGAGAGCTAAAGAAATTGCAGAAAATTCGAGGATGAAATTTGAACAACGTTGACTAGTGTTGCCAGCTTGTTATTTAGTATGTTATTTTTTGTGCAACTTGTTATTAATAGGCTATTATATTATGTTGAACGTTATGATCCTGTGTCGATTGAAATAAATTATTCTATTTTATTAGCTTGAAATTATTCACCATGGAAATTTTAAGTACTTTTACAACTTCCAAACCGTGTTGGAACCAGATGAACTGTCAAATCGCCAATGTCAATAATCGCCAATGTCATAATTTCGCATAGTCGCTATCATACGCAGTGAAAATTTCTATGGAGTCAGATGTCCTGCAAGAAAGACCATCAAAAATATTTCAATTAATAATTTTATTGTGCTGAAACTGCGATTGAGACTAAATGTGTTGGGTAAAATTAATACAATAGATACATAACAGTGTGACTGTTCCATCTATAATGATGAATTCAGTAAATTTGTTTAAAAAATCATTTCTGATGGCTCTCATTATAAGTGCTATGGTTTTTGTTTTCTTCTGGGCGAACTTGGGAATTGTAAGGTAAATTAAATTAAATTATAACATTCCTATCGCTTTCACATTTTTGCAGAAAATTTCACTGTAATCATTTGTATACATATTTTTATTTCTAAAATGATTAAATATAAGATTAAAAAAACTTTGCAGTTCGTTTGTCACAATACCCATGGATATATGATTCAAACGGGACATAACAGCATTTGAATAAAATTTTATGATAATGTAATTTTTTTGTAGCTATCTAGGTACTGTACTTACACAAAATTGTGTGCTATAATGTTAAACACTGATCAAATATTATGGCCCCAGTTATATTATCATTAAAATAACATTTCACTTGACTTGGTATCTGCAACATTCTAAAATGAGTCAGGTTTATCCTTTTTTGTATTCACAATGAATAGACAATGTCACAAGTATAAATCAGACTATATCACTCAAGGCATTGTATTTCATGACAGAGTTTATGTAAGGCTGCCAGTTTCACATTTCTCTATGTGTCTATGATGCACATTCTGTCCGACTAGTATGTTGCAACATAGACAGACAAGTATCCCAAATAATAAATCAGACTATACTCAAAACATTCCTAATATAGAGATTATTTATTGTGAGGTTGCCAGTTTCACATTTCTGTTCTTATGTCAGTCATGACATACTATTGAGTTCACTGACAGTCAACTACTGTTCACCCTTATGTCCTGAGTAATGGTTGAGAAGAGGTTGACAGTCAGAGAGTGCGGTAGTACATTCTGTCTGCCCAGTGTGTAGCAACCTGAATAGCTCTATAGTTTGCCACATTTGAGTCCTGAAGAGGCAGATAGTTGTGCTTGATGGGTAAAAGGATGCAGCATATCATGTGACAGAGCTCTTGTGTCAGAGTACTTAATTTTAAACACCAGCCAGTTCATGGTTCCCTTTTTATTGAAAGGTGCCTTGAAAAAGAGAAGAGAAAATCTGTTCAGCTGTTTAAAGATAATTTTTTTACACTTTTACTAGCCTGATCAATAATTCTAAATGATCCTGTGACTTCAATGATATTACATTAAAATATTTGGGGTTCTGGGTTTGTAAAGATTTAATTTCTATTCATTAGTATAAGTAAAAGTTCATTACATTTTTCTTATGGGCCTTATGGCTATCATTTAAACTGTCAAACATACTTTATGAATATAATCAGAGAGCAGGTGGCGTTCTGTTGTTTTTACCTACAACTGCCATGCAGCTGAGTTGGTAATCCAACTTTAGATCTTCAGATTATATCTTTAGATATTCAGGTAAATTTTGTGAGATACTTGTCTGTTACTCTTGATAAGAAATTTCTTTCTGATACAATTGAGCTTATGTAATATTGTGCCAAGTTATAATATTACTATACATATATGTAGGGTTAATGAATTATAGTGAGAACTAAATTAACTTTCACACCTTGCATGCAAATTATATGTGCCATCCAAACAAACAGTAAGATTGGTGGGATGGTTTATAGGTTCTTTGCCTAAACATGAAGGACTATGCAAAAGAACACAACAAAGACACGGCCGCCCTGCTTGCACACATCCTCGTGTGATGGTTACCATGCAAACAAACAAGTCCACAACAGAATTTCGTTCCACTCAGTCACTCCTGACCAAACTCTAGATCAGTGGTTCTTAACCTTTTAGTTGTGAGGGACCATTTGACTAAAAGAGAATGACCAAAGTTGGTACCAAAAAGTCTCGCGCCTCAAAACCAAAATATTATAGTAATTAGTTTCATATTTTTTTACGGCATTACGCGTCGGGGATTTGATTTTTGAACTGGAAATATACTTTTCGAGTTTAAAAGTATGAATATTGTTTTACTCCCTTTATATGACGTTCCGTTTCAACTGAATATAAATGACGTTCCGTTTCAATTGAACAAACCCTTGTCTGTCGATCGGACTCTAAAATTAATTACAATTAAGTAAGATCAGTACACCAAATCGATTTAGTTTGGTTTATTGCTATTTGCAACAAAATAGATTTTCTCAGCCTAAAGATTTTGATTTATCGATTACATCCCTAAATCCCGACTAGTTTATAGCACTTACTATACTCTATGGTTTATAGTTATCTTATCTGTGGCATCTGACATTTGTACTGTACTGACTGACTATTGGCAATATAAAGGTCTAAAATAAAATCGAGTTTCAGTCAAGCATACTGTGGATGTTACTTTAACTCGTAATTCTTACTAATATTAGTGTATTACGCTGTTTTTAGAGCAATAATGTAATGTATGTGTGTTAAAATACGTCGTTGGTAGCGTCGAAAAAATAGACCTACTTTTTAGGTTAGTTTCGATTTTATAAAATAACTCTGAAACGCGGGTTTTTTTTTCAAAAATAATTTTTGTAGGAGTTAATACGATCAGTGTAGTCTATAAAAAACAAGGTTTGATTTTGATGCAGCATGGTACGGGATTCCATACTTCCATGAGCATTCTCCTTTCTGTCTTGCCATGGACCAGCCAGTTGGTTTATTGGTTTGGAGGTAATATACAGCACCTAAATGTAAATAAATAATGGGTTGTTCTATCTATAAAGAAATAAAACAAGCATAAAATTATTCTAAGCTAATTTTTTTTTTCGATGAATTCTACAGTTACAGATTTTAATGAGATTTTGTGATTGCAAATTGTTCGCGCTCGTCACTTATCTTATTAATAGAATGGCCCTGCGGACCACTTGGGATGCTTCTAGGGACCACCAGTGGTCCGCGGACCACCGGTTAAGAACCACTGCTCTAGATTCATCAGGTCGGTGAAAGTAAGGAAATTTTAGAACTCTACTGTTTTATTTTAACCAAATCCTACTCTTTGATTAAATCAAACACAGGTTAAATTGGGAATAATCGAAAATACAACAATCACTACCCTGGGCCATGTACCATAGTCGTTCTAATCAACCTGTAAAACTACTGCAACCAAAACCTGCCAAGCTTACAGAAATCTTCGAGTAAAACCTTTAACGCCACGACTCTCCAGCCGACCAGCAATCGCATTGACACACATTTGACACACTACGGTCTTTCCAGACCCCCGACCTCCGCCAGAGTTAAACACACATCGCGTACCCACGGACTACTTGAGTTTTCTCAAGAGACACCTCCTACGTCATCTAACGCCACCGGGCTACGACTACGTATTATCTACTGGTACGGTCGAACACAGAACGGCCGATAGAATGCTTTACTCGATCATCTACCACTACTTAGGCTTGGTCATCATCATCAAAATCCTTATCAACATCGACTACGTGACCGCTGGCATCTTCCTAAACCTACCGTGTGCATATCTGTAGGTACACTTTCATCTCAAGCACTCTAAATTTACAAGAAACATTTATTTAATGTTCCGGGTGGGCTTGACGATGCAAAGGTTGACTCGTTTCACCACCGATACAGTAGCGCTGGACCTGTCTACTGTGCAGCGACTGGCGATATGGTCTGTCGTCCCACACTTGAAGCACACCAGTGAGCTACTGCTGGCTTGTTATCGCTGCCCGACGCCCGTAGCAGTCGGCACAGCGGCTTCTTCTGCTGCTGCTTTCACGAGGTTCTCGTCATGCGGAACTGTTATATCAACAATCATTGCGCGACGCTCCAATCGTTCTATCACCACAATGTCAGGTTTATTGGCAACAATAGTCCTGTCCTGACGATAGGTCGATCCCAATACAACGTGATATTACCATCATCGAGAGCGGGGTCATTATCATCTCAGCTGCTACTTGCACTATGAAGGATAGGGCCAAAAATCTTCGCAGACTGGCCTACCACTGTCTGCTGCAGTTTAATACAAATGACATCATATTTTCACTACTTTGATGTGATAGCAGATTTAGAACAGCTTGCAAGCAACGGTGGAGGCAATGAAAACTGAGAATAATCGAATATATTTTCCTATAGGAATAAAACTGGCCTTATCCGAGACAAAGTTAAACAACTTCTTCCAATAAGGCCATTCAAATGAACTTTCGAACGTCATAAAAACAAAGAAAATAAAATTGATTCCTATTGTTTCTGTATTACGTATCTGATTCCCAAACTAAGGGTCCTATTTTTTTCATTTGATTTTGAAATTTTTTGTTATTATTTTTCATGTTCTGTGAATGGTCAAAAGATACAATCCTACGGTAGAAGCGGAACCTGAAGAGATAAGGTAAATGAATAATTATATTTAGCGGTTGTTTGTATCGTAATATAATCATCATTACCTACGTTCGACATAATTTTACAGTGCGCGCCACGTAACTAGAACCTGCCCAGTTTTCGAATTGTTAGTCTGATTTGAAGTGAAGCAAACACAATATAAAAATGAGAGTAAAATAGCGTATATTTACAAAAAACACATGATATACCTACTACATATTATTGATATGTTGTATGAATATATTACATCTTTGTAGTTAATGTTTTCTCCTTTTGGGTCTAGTTACGTGGCGCACAGTAGGTATACCTACGTCTGAATGTGCATTATTTAGTTCAAAAGAATTATTCCGTAAAAGGATTCGTTCTTAATAAGTCACGCAATATCATCGAAGAGCATTGAACCGCTGGATTATGTGATCAATGAAAATTTAATCGAAAAAGCCACATGTAGGTACGGACTCCCATGTCACCGATAAGTAGGCATTTCTCACCCTGTTCGAACATAGTGATTTTCATGAAGTAAGTGGGTACCTACAACTTTTAATAAAAATAACCTCACAATCGAAATATGATAATATTTAAAATTTGTTTCTACAAATATTTCGATCTTATGGAGAAAAAGCAAATGAATGGGTTATACTTTATACTTAACTCGAGGTTTCCCTTTCTATACGCCAATCGTATAGTCAAAAAAGACATTAAAATATTACAATAATCGCATATAGCTGTGATCTTAGGTACTTACACTTTTACAAATAAGATATCAATAAAAAAACCCAAACGGGTCTACCCGTAGTTAGGTTTTTAGTTTTTGACGGACCGGCGCCGACGCTGACGATGACGGTGGGACTCATTTCATTTTATAATTCCAAATTCAAATGGATCCCGCCAACTTTTACTAAAGGACAATGACCAAAGTTGGTACCAAAAAGTCTCGCGCCTCAAAACCAAAATGTTATAGTAATTAGTTTCACATTTTTTTACGGCATTACGCGTCGGGGATTTGATTTTTGAACTGGAATTATACTTTTCGAGTTTAAAAGTACGAATATTGTTTTACTCCCTTTATATGACGTTCCGTTTCAACTGAATATAAATGACGTTCCGTTTCAATTGAACAAACCCTTGTCTGTCGAGCAGACTCTAAAATTAATTACAATTAAGTAAGATCAGTACACCAAATCGATTTAGTTTGGTTTATTGCTATTTGCATTTATCGATTACATCCCTAAATCCCGACTAGTTTATAGCACTTACTATACTCTATGGTTTATAGTTATCTTATCTGTGGCATCTGACATTTGTACTGTACTGACTGACTATTGGCAATGTAAAGGTCTAAAATAAAATCGAGTTTCAGTCAAGCATACTGTGGATGTTACTTTAACTCGTAATTCTTACTAATATTAGTGTATTACGCTGTTTTTAGAGCAATAATGTAATGTATGTGTGTTAAAATACGTCGTTGGTAGCGTCGAAAAAATAGACCTACTTTTTAGGTTAGTTTCGATTTTATAAAATAACTCTGAAACGCGGGTTTTTTTTTCAAAAATAATTTTTGTAGGAGTTAATACGATCACTGTAGTCTATAAAAAACAAGGTTTGATTTTGATGCAGCATGGTACGGGATTCCATACTTCCATGAGCATTCTCTTTTAAAATGTGTTTTTTTTCCCTTTTTTACCGCAGTCGAGTCTGTATTTGTGCCCGGTTGATTGTAATAGGCTCGCCTCTATTACCTGGGATTCAATGGGCATCGTTCCGCCCACGCTAAAGACCTCGACATAGTTCTAAGTAAAAGCTGCAACATCGTAACGGGATGCTTAAATCCTATCCCTCTTACGATACTGTACTGTACTGTACCACAGGTGGGTACGTATTACTGCAACAGGTAGGGTCAGAGTCGATTTGAGATGCAGAAGGTCGCGTTCGACGCGCTGCGCTGTTATAAGTCGTATTTTATTGCGCGAGATATATAAATTTTGTGATATTTCCTAAGATATTCATCTAAATTAAATGATGTGAAGGGTAATTTAAGTCTAAATTAAATGCTTAAGATGAGTAAGTGAACGAATTTATTTAGATAAAGATTAATACTATGTCAGTGAAAACACCTTCACTAATTTAGTTCTGTCTGCTTCGTTTCAAAGATATGCTCTACAATGCTATCGCGGAATTTTTGTTGAACTTTTATGAGGAAAAATTCAGCCACACATTATTTTCGTCATGTAACGATAACTATTTACGCAGTGCACGCCGTGGAAGGTCATAAAATGTAAGAATTTTTCCGATTTAGTTGACAAATATCATCGACTCTAACTAAATTATATACACACGATTTAGACTGTGATTGAGGGTGTCAAAAGGCGTTTTTTTTTGTTTGGTTATTATTAATTTTCAAATAGATGCCGTAGTTCCGAAGGTTACTTTCCGCACGCATACAATTCGCAAAATTCGCACTCACTCTTTATAATACCGTTTACGAGAAAAATGAAAAAAAAAACCTTTTGAAAAAGCCTTTCGAAGACTAACGGTGACATGGGGAGTTAATACATGTGGCTTAAGTGAAATAGTCCATGGATCTAATAACCAATCTGGTTAATTGCATTTCATAGAAAGCTTATTCTTTAACCCTAAACTATATAAAGGGTGTAAATAGACCTTAACGAAGCCGAGAGGCAATTGTTATCTCCGTCATTGCGACAATATTTTTGTTCTGGACCATACCTGGGAACCTTCTAGTTACTTAAATACTACTTTTTAAGGTCATAACTTTACTTTAATTACCCCATGACCCGTTTACTATTCAAAGCATCCATCAGCACTGTGTTGAGTGCTTTACATTGAGTTTTACCGTAAAACGTGATTTTTCACCCAAAAAAAAACCGTTTCCCAGCAATAATTTTTGATTGACAGCTTCGTGAAGGGTCCACTCTGTATGAGTCTGAATTCCCCACTAGGAGCTCGATTTCCCATGTGATTTTGATTTATTTTGTGAGCTAGTTGATGTCTCACTGTTGACGGGTTCAACACTGAGACATTAACTGGCTCTCTTTTATGGTTAAAAGATCCAGTCTTATGCCTAATACATCTGGAAATGTATCAGAAGAAAAACAACATGAAGACAAGCGTCTTTTAACGATGACGTATGTATCGTACTTAGATCACATTTACTTGTTTATTAATGTAGATTAGGTCTTAAATTATTTAGAATATGTATATTCGTATTTATATTAGAAAGACTTCTCTCTTCGGTGCTTATATCATCGAAGAGCTGCAGGTATTTAACTAATTGGATAGTTGTATACCCATCAAAAGTGTCGGGGGATATTTAGTTAAACGTATTTATACAAAACTATAAAGAATTTACTAAAGCATCTTTTTATCAAAGTCCGCAGAATTTTATACTCTTCAGGAAATTTAAATGAAACAATACCTTTTGCATAAAATAAACTTTAATAGCACCTCGGATGTTTATACATAACACATCTGCAAAGATTATTAATGCTCAACACGAGCTTATCAAGTTCGCCTGGTCCGCCGAAAATGCATGAAAGTGGACTGTTTGGCAGCAGATTTTCAGGAAAATTCGTAAACACCTTCGTTATAGCATATTACAGGCGTGCTTAACGGGATTTAAATACCGCCGACTGCGTGGGCCTGACCAGGGCCGCTTCATTATGCTGCCGAGCCGCTTAGTTACCACTCGAGTCGTAATTGTGCGGGTATCATCATGCATACACATAAAATCTTGACCCATTTGCAACCGGCGTGGTTGGAATACAAGTGGCAGCACCTCATCACGGTACTTTGCAGCTGTTAAATTGCATTTTATCTAATCGCGGTCAGTTCTCCCGCCTAGACATAATGCCACCCATACCATGATTGTTCCACCTTGATATGCATAGACTTCCTGGCGATTTCGCAAGAGGGTCTCACGTCCAGGTGCCCAGGTTTTATCTATAGGTAACATTCTAAGCCAAATTTTCGTTTGCCTATTCTAATCTTTGCTCGCGATGGCCTCGTCATAGTGCTGGAAGCGAAAATGATGTACGAGCACGAAGGTTGACGTCATGTGGTCTTCTCCTGCCAGTTTGGTCACTAACGAAGACCAGGTGTTCTGACTGTAACTTTAAAATCAATTGCCAAGTCGTAGCGTTCGGTTGTCTTCTCGTCGTAATTTGTAAAAAGACTGGCGGTGGCTACCCGAATATTCCCAGTGTGCCGATCAGCCACCTCACCCAAAATCGGGATATGACGCTTTGTCTGGTGCCATTGACATCAGCGAGTTGCGCGCGAGCGGTTGAGTCGAACGTACACGCTTAGCTGCATCGCAACTTTATCGCGTGATTTTAGTTCTACCCACATAATAATTAAGTTATTAAAATTATCGTTTCTTACTATTAAATGGCTGATATAAATTAACGTGGATATTTGCGCATAATTGTGAAACAAATAAGTAACTGTTAGTGTGAATTGTAAAGGACCGCATATGGCTATGTACAAGAACAGTACAGCCGGATTAAGTCAGTTCAATAACTGATATAAGTAAAAGCATTGCGCCTATGTAAAGCGTATTTCACGATATCTCAATAAAAAACTAAACATTATGGCTTGAAGTACGCTGCTGATGGAAATTCAATGTTAGAAGGATTGGTTGATGCCGACTGGGCAGGTAATGTAGTCAATAGAAGATCATATACTGGACTTTGTTTCACTTTATCTGAATGTGTAATTTTATGGTAGACACCAAAAAACAAAAGACTTGCTTTATCTACAGGTGACGCAGAGTACTTGTCTATTACGGAAGGGTGTAAGGAGGCGAATTATCTAAGAAAT
This sequence comes from Eurois occulta, assembly GCA_950022335.1. Taxonomy (NCBI): domain Eukaryota; kingdom Metazoa; phylum Arthropoda; class Insecta; order Lepidoptera; family Noctuidae; genus Eurois; species Eurois occulta. The sequence continues at coordinate 11,504,670 of OX465477.1, read as the reverse complement.
TTACTGCGTGAGATAACTGGAAAAATGTATACCATTGATATGTTTACGACAATAAGAATGCTTAGAAGCTGACAGCAAACCCTGTTTCTCACAAGAGAAGCAAGCGCTTTGATATTCATTATCATTTTTGCAGAGTATGTGTAAATACAAAGTATTTGCCAACAGCTGCATTAGAAAATACTCTCCTCCTCTTTTGAAGTCGGTTAAAAAATTAATAATTAAGGTTAATGGCGAAGCTGAAAAAAAAAATGAATATTACGTGCGAAAAGGAAGAGATGTGATGTACAAAAAAATGTTACCATCATTCTGGGTCAGTCGGGTAACAAATGTAGCGTACTCGTACAACTCAACGGTAGCGTCTCAACCGAGTTCCGATATATCCCCGGTGGCGACTAGGGCGAGGTTAACCCGACCACCGTAGGCATTTATCGTTTGCCCCAGCCTCCGCAAGAAGAGGCTATACGATCAGCCTGAAACAGAGCTTAGCGAAGGTGGCGGGTTCGAAAAAATTGGCACACGTCTGACCTCTAACGCGTTCCCTCGGGACTAAAGGACACGGCACGAGCGCAAGAAAAGATGAAAACACTTGATTTTGGAATAAGTGGTATAGGTATTTTAATATTTCACATTATGGTGGCCGGTATCACATTTTTAACGACCTTTATTATGGTACTAGCTGGTGCCCGCGACCTTCGTTCTCGTGAAATTATTATAAAAACATGATTTCCCTTTTTGAATCGGATTTCATTACCAAATTCAAGGGTTTTAATTTTCTTACACGGAACTCTAATTATTTTTCTAAAATCAAAGCCTATGTTAGACCTTATAACATCAGCAATCTGCCTGTAACAGTCCCGTCAAAATCGGTCCAGCCGTTTCGGAGATTAGCTGGAACAAATAGACAGACCGACACAGACAAAAATTTAAATAAATTTGTTTTTGTTATTAGTGCCGTATATATTATCATATGCATTCAGTAAAAAGCTGTTATTTTGATATTACAAACAGACACTTCTATTTTATTTATTTGTATAGAGTATAGATGGGTTGTAAGTAGTACTTATTAGTTCCATGCAAAGAGTAAACACAAAAGGAAAAATAAAACCAAATTCATTTTCAGTCATTCCGGCTACACTTCGACTAAAACCTATTTACGTAAATAATTAAATTTATCATAGAAATCGCGTATGAGGTTACTAACAAAATTTTAAACATTAATATCTTTTGCGTCTGTTGGTCGATTTTGATGAAATAAACGCTACTTAAATGTTACTCGGAACAATGCTTCTTCTGTTTCAATATTTCGATTTTGAATACAATGAGGAGTTTTTACGTGATGCGCGCACAAACGAACAGACAAACAGACAAAAATTCTAAAAACGGTAGAAATGAGTTCTGTGATCCTATAGCACTCCTACTATTTTTTTCTGAATAACTATTTTCAATGTACAGAAACGCCACGTCTCCAGTTTTATTATATGTATAGATAAGTTAAATAATAATGAAACGTTTCGGAGATTAACCGTTTGTATCGGGTTTTGTTAACAATTTCAAGGGTTTAAATTTTTTTGCACGGAACCTCAATTATTTTTTAAAATAAAAGTATAACATCAGCTGTCTGCCAGTAAAAGTCCCGTCAAAATCGGTCCAGCTGTTTCGATTATTAGATTTTATTAGATTAGCCGGAACAAAACAGACAGAGAAAAATTTAAAAAAATGTGTACCTATTTTGTTATACGTGAAAATTGTGTGTTTTGTTATAAATGCCGTATATATTTTCATATGCATTCAGTAAAAAGCTATTATTTTGATATTACAATCAGACCCTTATATTTTATTTATTTGTATGTGTAGATCTAAAGCCCTAGCTTGCCCCTCTCTCCTGTCAATATTATTTACTTAAACGCCAAGGCAACCATGCAGCACTGTAGATACTTTTTAGTCTTCTACGTTATTTCATGTGTTTTTCTTTTTCGATAGCTCTGTGGAGACGCCAAGTACACCCCTGAAAGTAAAGAACAAATTGTGCTACATGAACTTCAAGGATAAGAGGAGACATGTGAACAAGACGACTGATTTGAAGATGATATATTTTGTGACGCCTACGTACCCGCGGCCGGAACAAGCGCCGGAGCTAACGAGGCTGGCGCACACACTGATGCACGTCCCCCGTCTACACTGGATCATAGCTGATGATAACCCGGGCTGCACGGATATAGTTTATGATATACTTAGGTAAGATAGACGGTACACTCTGTAGTCTGTAGTGTGTGTACACTGAACTTATTGGTTAAGTTCTTCAGTAGTGCGTGTATGACCAGATTAGGGATTGCAATCCGGAAAACCGTATCCGGTAATCGGGATCTGGCGTCACTGAACGTTTACCGGATCCGGTGATAGCAATTTTTGGCAAAATAATCGCGCTGTTGCCATGAGTTGTTGCAATTCCTAGACCCAGCCCGGTCGAGTAAGAAATCCCACTGGAACGTAATACTAGAAAAGTATATGACTTAATCAAGGTCATGGTCTTTCCGATAAAAGACCGTTGAGCTGTTAAGGTGTGAAAAGGTAACACTTTCGTATTTAAAACCATAATACCTACGAAATTTTCAATTTTTCTAACTTTACCTAAGATTGTCTGAATGACTAAATAGAGTAAATTCATGTGAAAATTGCAAGAAGAGAAACTGGCGGATAGCGGGGGTTTTCGTAAGAACAGTGAACTTCTTCAAGCATCTGCAAGTGACATCGCATCTCGTCATATCTCATCTCGGTTTGAACTGCTCCCGTAATTACATATTTTAAAGTTAATAATCAGAATTGAGTAGTTTGCGATTAATGAAATACCAAAACCCAAATATTTAGAAACAAAGATCTTCTGTGAAGAAGGTTGGAAGACCATCAAAACATAGATGTATAGGTACTATACTTTTGGATCTTGTTATACAAGGACTTTCTAGATGACTAGTTGAGGAGCAGGGCTAGTACAAACGAGAGGTTTGTCTTAAAGGTTTTTTGTTTAGTATAGAGCACTATTGTCATGCAATCAATCCACTAACTATGAGCAGCTGTTTTGTCAGATTGAGTGTCATGCAGCGTGAGATCCCCACTGGGTTTAAATCTTAGTATTCGGTAGCTCATTGTAGGATTTGTAGGCCACCCTGGTTAAGGATATTTCTTCTCTTTAGGCGATCTTTAGCGTGTCAGGAATGGTGAACTAACGGTAGTGGATTTGTATGATTTTTGAGAAACTTTTATTTTAAAGTAAGATAAAACAAATATTGTTAAAACCCACCTGCATAAACTTATATCTCATTCTAGGCGTTCTGGATTACCCTACACGCACATATCAAGCCCAAAGCCATACGCCTACAAAGAGAGTAATTTCCCTAGAGGTGTGGCGAACAGACGAGCATCGCTAACTTGGCTCAGAGAGAACGTCCACGAAGGAGTCTTATACTTCGGCGATGATGACAACACCGTTGATCTCCAACTGTTCGATGAAATAAGGAATACGAAGAAGGTGTCGATGTTTCCAGTAGGCCTCATCGGAAGCTATGGAGTGTCCACACCGATTGTCAAAGACGGAAAGGTAAATTTTCTCCTTTTATCTGCGTTTGCAATTTAGTTGCCAAACACAAATACAAATGCTCAAAATTTTAATAGTACGTGAAAAGTTTTGTTTGCGCTACATCTTCTTACTGTGTGTGACCTTTTTAATACTAAGCTGATACTTACCTATTCGTTTAAATGGAAACACAGATTCGAAATTGGGTTCAGACCGTGATGTAATAAGAATATCCCAAAAAAAAAAAATACAGCATGACATCGCTTACTTTTGCGAGGCGCTGAAATATGCCACATGCCTTGCCTTGCATACGCGGTTTCCTGGCCTGGATTTTTCTGACACAAATATAACCAGGTTTTAACCGAACACTTTTTATGGCCGCTCTCGGAAGCCCTCCAAACTAGGCCAAATCGGAGGAAACCAGGTCGAATGGCAACCGTGTTCCTGTTCTACTTATTCTAATGAATATAAAGAAATAAAAAGTAGCACAATTTACCATGACGGGTTTACTTTTAAAGCTATCCAAAAGATTAGATTTTGAGTAGGTAATATCTAATACATGATTAGATTTTATGTTGCGATAGATGACTTACGAGCTGCGAGGCCCCTCGAGTCAGCCGCCGTTGCCCACTCTTTCCGTCGCTTCTCTCAGTAAAGTACTTCAATAACCTAACCACCCACCACCCATATTATTGAATACTATTATATATTTCCTTGTACAAACCTAATGGTCTGCTTATGAAATTCCAGGTTGTGGCCTTCTTCGACTCCTGGGCGGGCTCTCGAACATTCCCAGTGGACATGGCTGGCTTCGCTGTCAACATTAAGTACCTCAATCCCTCCGCCTCCATGCCCTACATCGCGGGACACGAAGAAGACAGGTTCCTAGTCAGCTTAGGATTGAAACTAGACGACATAGAACCTCTTGCCGACAATTGCTCAAAAGTACTAGTCTGGCATACGAAAACTGCGAAACATAAGAAACCATCTCTAAAAATTAATCTAGAGAAATTCGATAATTTCCCTAAATACGGTAACTTTGTCAGTTTACTTAAAGAAACATCTCGATTGGGCATGGCGTACGTGAGCTCACATAATGGGACAAAGACGTATGTAATACGGAACCGTACGCAATATGAAACCTCAGGTGGTCTACAATAGTGTCGACATGTCCTGAGGGAAATCCGTTGGCAATACCGTTTAAGCTCGGCGCAGACGAGAGAATTTTTGCCCGCATTGTGGGTGCACGCATCTCTGATCGGCAAAGTCCCACGTCTGCACTGGCCTAAAAATTATACCGTTTAGTACGTAATTTTTTGAATAAGGTCACAATGTACTTTATTTTAACGATATGATCTTAATATTATTATGTGACCGTACCGTAGCAGTTCAGAAAACAAGGAAATAACAATGTAAGCTAATTGTTCAGGATAATCTAAATTCAAAAATCGTGTTGTGTAGGCACCTACCTACCTGTTTTACTCTATAACTGTGTAACAAAATAAGATGCGAGTGGCATGCTCAATTTATTGTAAGTAGGAATTTATTTTATTTTATTTGATATTGGGTTTTTCCATAAGGAATTAAGGTACCAGGAAGTCTAGATTAGTGCCTGGAAGATGGTAATAGGCTCAACCTTTATTACACGGCACTTAAACTAGTTATACGAGTATTTGAGGCGAATTAATTTTAGATAGAAAATGATTGTTCGATGAATGTCAAAATATGGAATTGATATCACCTCGGACGGATAAAAATATTTGAGTCAACGTTAAGTTAACTGATCAAACATTTACTCCGTGTATCGATCTATGACCGGTGCACCTGAACTTGGCCCTCTGAAGCTAATTGTCGTAACCTAGTTCTCGCCATAACCGTTTAGGCATTACCGTCAGCCAAACATATTTATAATTCATTTTACTTATTTCGGTATGGCTAGCCACTGTGCTCTAATAAACAATTTAAACGGATATTTCCAGTTCTAGTGTTTCTTATTCTTCTTGTTTCGGGGGTTATAATCGAGATTATTGAACCGTAGATACCTAAATACCAAAGAAAACAGTGTTGTTTAATTAACAAGTACAAATAAACGAACTGAAAAGAATCAAACTAAGTTCTAATTATACAGCTCCCGAATCTAATACAGAAAGAAAAGGACAAAGGGGACTTTTTCTTGATATTTTTGAAGGCAAAAACCAAAAAATATATACTCATAATTCCGCTCACTAACGTAGTTATTAAGTCAAACGACAAATATAAGTTAATAATTAATTTGAGAAAAGTAGTATAATATTCGCCCGTGGCGAATCGCAAAATATAAATAAAAAACTTAATCAAAAATCAAGAATGAACTTTATGCCATAGAATACATTTGCAACGTGTAACGTTTAGGCCATAGTACAGCTCCCAATTTAGCAAAATTCTCAATATTTGAGCAATAGCTGTTACAAAAGCTTTTAAAGGAAAGTCATACTTAGCACACGTCCCTGGCTCAAAATGGTATGCCTGTAGTACAACAGAATGTTTTTTTAATTTATAGAACCCTAATGAATGATAATTAAATTTGCTAACAAAAGGAACAATAAATATAAATCTGTTTTTAACCAACGGGTACCAAATAGAAAATTTAGCTTCAACTTTTAAATTGATCTTATGAATTCATAAACTGTGAAATTGTAAATAATTTAGTAACATTTAATAAGATTTTGTTTTTAATACTAAATAAATAGGCTTGCGTTTGGACGCAACTCGCCTGATGTGAAGCGATGCTGCGAAGATGACAAGTATCGCATTGTATACTTAAATTATGCATGAATGAAAAAGTGTAATTAATTCACGGTTGCGTTGTAATAAAAGATATAACATTACAAAGGAAATCAATTAATGAAAACACGTGATTTTACTGGGGAAAATATTAATGAGCATGTTTTAACAGATATCTGTGAAGAGGCCCTATTTAAGATTTCAATATTTTTCTGCTCTTTTATTTACATAATATGTTTTGAAGTCAATCCTGCCCGACATGTAGGAAACATAAGTAATTATTTTCTTAGTATTCTAAACTGCTACGGTTTCTGAACAAAAATACGTTATATACGAGTATATTTCTTTTTTAATATGGTTGTGTTATCAAAATTTTAGTCAGTGATCTCGTGAAAATAGATAAGTACAGATTGATATTTACAGAATTATTTTTTAGCACAAGTATAACTGAAACTGTGTGTATATTATGTAGTAAAACACAAATAGTTAATGGCCTAGATCTGAAACTTATTTACTAAGAGATAAAATGTCTCACGAATCTCTTTTAAGTTAAGTCTTACAAGTATTACTACGAACAATCTCGATAGGTAGCGTACCTCGAGACAGATTTGTGTTATGATTATGTTATTTTACCAATGATAGCCAGCAACTATTTCCCATTGACGTATTTAGGCAGCTATCTTACCACCGCCGCCGACGCGTAGCTAGTAGACCTAGCAAGAACGAATAATAATCTTCTTAGCCTGTCGATGACAATTTAAATTGAGTCAGCCCAAAATTTGGCGACGACTTTGGCATTTTCGGTAGCCTCCACCAGCTCCTGTGATGTGCGAGCAACAGGACAGGCAGGACACGATATCACGAATAATAAAAAATTTAAAATAATTTATTTAGAATAAAGGTAGGATTCAAACTGATCCAGCCAGGTCAACCAGCGGTCGGCGAGCCGTAAGCGCACGTATCGGAGCTACTGATCCGCTTGCTTACGTTAGGTTGACATCTGTTTGACGGCGAGGCGAAAGGCGATACGGTATCGATCCCTTTCCGAATTGATGTGTGCTGTGAACTTAAAACCGGCCAAGTACGAGTCGGACTCGCGCATGAAGGGCTCCGTACCATCGTAGTAGGGACAAATAATACAAATAAATTAAAAATTAAAGGGAGCCCTTTAATTTTTAGGGTTCCGTACCTCAAAAGGTAAAAACGGAACCCTTATAGGATCACTTTGTTGTCCGTCTGTCTGTCTGTCTGTCAAGACCTTTTTTCTCAGGAACGCGTGGAGGTATCAAGCTGAAATTCATATCAAATACTCAAGTCTATGGTCTCTTGGAGCTGTGAAAAAATCAAACTTCTAAGTCAACGCGATCAAAAGATACTCCCGTTTATGCCGCAAATTTTCGACACTCGCAAGGGAATCAAAACCTACAGGGTACTTCCCGTGAACTCAGAATCTTGAAATTTGGTATGAAGCAACGTCTTATAGCAGAGATATAGGAAAAATTGCGAAAAGTATACATTTTTAGTTATATCATATAATAAAAATATTTTTAATAATTTTACGGAACCCTCGGTGCGCGAGTCTGACTCGCACTTGGCCGGTTTTAATTTATTTTTATTATTTGTAGCGGCAACAGAAATACACATTCTGTGAAAATTTCAACTGTCTACCTATTACGGATCATGAGATACATCCCGCTGACAGACAGACGGACGGACGGACAACGGAGGCTTAGTAATAGGGTACCGTTGTTTACCCTTCGGTTATGGTACCCTAAAAAACGAAGGGAACTTGGGCAGCTAGCATAGCGTCGATAGCAAGTCACTTCCTGGTCGGTGGTCGAAAACTGCCATCAATAGGAAAATATGAATACACTTAAACATTCTACACTGCTTCGTAGTTCGATCGGTTCCAACTTACTAATTTTAGGAAATTAATAAACGTTGATAAAATAAAAAAATATATAGAAAATTCTCTTAATTTAGTTTAGGGTTAAAATCCAGTGTGATGTTAGATAGAAATTTAATAAATTAGGACAAGCGAAAGATTTTCACGAGGCTATGAAATTTAATCCAATTATTAGGACTACGGCGTTTTTCGTAGATTTTTTTACACTCTTAATTTTATTTAAGAAGGAGTTGTTTTTTTTTAAATTAGCATTTTTCTTGGATGTGTAATGTTATAAGTAGTATAATTATGTAAATATTCAATGGGTGTCAAAACTATATGTCAATATTTCATTAAATTAGCACTGCGTGCGATTAGTTACTTTCGTGACACAAATACAATCTTTACCTTTAGAAAGGTATAGAATAGTCGGAATACATATTTCGTTTATTACAGTAACGTTACTGATTTAATTGTAATGAATCACACCGACACATCAAAATATTACTATAAAAGTCATTTAATGCGCGTACTCGTGCAAATAATGATATTTTTGTTTCATCGAAACCGGGCCACGATTTCCAAAGTTACAGCGTCGAAAAGTTTCACCGCTTTTTTAAATTTGCGGTCCTTCGCGCGCTTCATCTATGACGTCACGCTGCGAGTGTCATGTCCGATTGCGGGTGATGCGGAGTATTTACGTTCAAAAAATTTGATTTGTAAAGTGGTTTGCACTTATTATTACGTTTGTCGGATTTTGCCGCGGGGTATAGTTATTCTTGAAGATAGGAAAAAAAACATTTTTCTCGGTTTACCTATTTTTTAGACAAATGCTGATGACAAAAAACATTGGTGTGACTCATTCTGTTAATAACAATTATTCAATTTGTATTATTTATAATTATATTTTAAAGAAACAAAGCAATATTGAGTGTCTCAATATTTAGTCAATTTAATTAGATGGTAGTGTTTTTTGTGTAAAGGAGATATGCTGCTTAACTGTTTGTACAAATACTATACCAAAAATGAAACCTAAAGGCAAGCTATACATTTAAGGTTGTACTAAGTCGATTATATTCTCGTTTCGTCGTTAATTTGTTATTGTTTTGTGGCGTATTATATTTTTGTTTTATGATGCTGTGTTTCCCTAGCTAGCTTATATACTTATGCATAATTAGTGATGCAATATGTAATATTTTATTATACACTACCTCATCCACTGTACAAAAAGAATCATCTTATTATATTATGAAATTACCTTACAAGCTTCTAAGTGGTTATCTCAAATAGCATACAAACATAAATACATATATATACCTACATATATAGTCAGTCAATTGCTGAAACTATCTTCAAATACTTAAGTACTACAAGCATAATGTTTCTGTGTAAATTCAACGCGAAGTGTTGTCTGTGAAGTTACTCTAATTAAAAATTTTAAAAAAAGTTGTACAATAGGCCTATATTGATTGTTTTAGGGTTAATAATTAATATTAAATGAATAAAGTACTTGCGCTTGAATGTGTTAAAACTTAAGACACAAATATTACGTAATTATATTTAGTTACGAACATGTTATTTTATGTACCCATAAGGCGCTTATTATGCCAAAAAGGAAAACTAGTTTAATTTTATATGTTTTAGAAAATTCCAAAAAACAAATCTGTGAATAAAAAATTAAGTTATGATTAAGTTATTTAGGAAGATTTTCGGCCAAAGAAATTATTTTTCGGGTTGTTAACTATTAAATTAATGTAGCAAATTTTTTGTTGTTGTTCGTCCAGTTTATAATGTGTATACTAAAGCCAACATAATATCAGTAAATTACTAGATAGTCGACATTTACCTGAATAAAATAAATAAAAATAATAAAAACATGGACTCTCACCAAGCAACGCTTAGGTACCTATATAATGACATTTCATGTGGTTTACTTTTATACTCTTTTGGTCCAATCGTATGTTTTTTTTTTGCCGCTGTGCAGTGCCTAATCAGGCCGAGCCGAACAACCTTGTAAACGTGAAATTGGTGAGAGTAAGCCTTCTTAAGTGCAGTATATAATAAACCGGTACCATAGATTATATAATAAACGTTGCTTATTTTATAAATGGTTTTTAAAACCCTTTACACACAGATTGGTAGACAAAGACAGCGTAGTCTGATAGGTTTTGAATATATTAGCAGAAAGGCTTTATTTTTGTACAGATACACTTTCAATGGCAATAGATTATATACTATATTAAATTAGATGAAATTAAATTACCAAATATTGTTGTACTTACATCTTTTGTAGGCTATGTAGCAATTTGAAATCTCTTAAATATATTATTTATTGTACGGATAATTGATAGATTTTAATTATGTGCCATGATAAAAGTAAGATCTGATAAAGGTGAGCCATGTCGCTGGAAGAGCTTATATGTGTTTTTGTTGCCAACTATGTCTTGGTGTTTAATAGATATAGGACATATACAGGTACAAATGAAATTAGCGAACAAAACACTGCCGAGCTGATGGGTGTCGATATCTAAATACTATAAAACAAGTTATTGATGGATTTTCAAATTGATACTGGGTTTTTCCAGCATGTCTCAGTAGCCACGGAGTTTGCTATTCGAGCCTGGTTGATGGCAATGGACTCGCTCCCTATTACGTGGACATCTGCCTAGCCCTTCGTGGATTGCAGGCGTAACATTATGATAAAACTAGTTCGTGTTTGGGTTTTGTTCGCTAATTTAGTAGTACCTATGCTCATAATATCTGCAATTTATCTACACGATAGTATTAATTGAGGTTTTAATAAGCACATACATAACACTAAAAAAGCTTTCGGCAAATTAATTTGAAAATCACTGTTTGCTCAATTTTTGACGATTTAAATATTAGTAAATGTGCAAACAACAGACTACGGACATCGTATTTTCTTTAATACATAATGTATGTTGTACAGATCTCTTTGATCGCGAAAATATAGCATATTGAGCTACAATAATAGCGCTCGTGAAAAAATGAGCAAGTCTGTGTACACTTTTAATAGGTAGCTTATTTGATGTTACTGATTAGAGATTATTTCATATTTATTGTAATTGAAGAATTTATTGAATTAACTTAATATATATAACCATGGGCAATACTTAAATGTCCATGTTATTGTAACGTGTTTAATAAACTTAGGTTATCTTATTCTGTCATTATGGATCGATTTTTTCCAATTATGTCTTTGATCCTGGAAATAAAATTAACGTCTGACGGTTTTTTTTTAATGGAAATCGAAAGCCATGACAAGATCTGGTATAGCTGGCGAAATGTGGATTTACCATAGATAAGCCTCTGGCTGGCCTAACCCTTCGCGGATGAGAGGCGTGGTGATATGTTCCTGGGTGTTGGGAAAATTAAACCTTAATATCATGTTTTCATAACTATAATCTGCAAAATAATTTTAATTGGTCTGCCCACACTAGGTGGTCACCCATGTTTAAGCTAAACAATATTGTAATCATCATAAGCATGTAGGTATCAACACTTTTGGGTTGGGAAGACATATTTTTGATATTGCAATAAATTACTTTAGGTATACGTAGTTTGGTTCAGTTACGTAAATAAATTAAAACATTGTATTAAAATATTATAAAAGAATATTATTTGACATCAGATGTTCATTTTACCTATTGGTTTAAAAATTGAACATAATAAGAAAAAAAACGAATTCAATAATAATTTGGCTATGAAAAAAGTTGGGATTCAAGAATTTTTACGGTTGATTGTGGTACGATGATAATTATTATGTATTAGTTTGTATTATGCTCAAAATGTGATTCAAAATTAGACTTTATTCTTATTTACGTTCCAAACATGTTTTTTTTTTGTTGTACCACATGTAACTAGTCTATGTAAGTACCTATATAGTGCAGCATTTTTCTCTTGTCATTTCAGAAGGGCGTATTTTGGAAACATAATATTATGTTTAGTTTTCTGTCGATACTGTAACGTAACGCAAAAGTTAAAAAAACCACGCGACAAGGGAACCTTGCTGCAGTATAATAAACAATATTGTGTTATCTTGTTGTACCATACGAAGAAGCATTAGTGGTGCATTCTAGTTTGAACATCTTAAAAGAAATAAAAACATCATTAAATGTATAAATGTCTTTTATTTATTTCATTACGTAGATATACATTTGTGCGATTGATAAGCACATGACTTTTAAATGAGAAAACGGTAGTAATAGTCACACATGCATCTTTTGGCGCCCAAACATACAGAGGTGCCATGTTGGTGCACACTTTTAAAATGTAGGTAAATAGTAAAAAAGATTTTTTGATTTTGGCCACGCCCTAAAAGATCATTGTAAGCTATATTATTCCTTTCGCCTCACTTTCCCTGAATTTTAATTAATTCTGCTTTATACGCCGGCAACTCGACGTTGTCCCAATGCAGTTCCACATTGTCGAAGAATCTATAAACAAATAAAATAATATAGGACTTAGGTACATCCAGCAAGGGTTGTCGTAGTTTTCCTATCTAACTAATATATCAAGTATTTCAGTATACCTTCACTAATCTTGTTGTCAGCAAATTAAAATTGTTAACAATGTACTTTAATACGCTAATTCATAACAGGTGGCGTCATCTGTGAAATGGGGAATGAACTAAAATGAAACCTAGTGCATGTCGTAGCGTTTCTTCAGTGTCCTATCCTAGATGCCTCGCGGTTCCCAACATAGTCGTCTTCCTGCCACGGATACCGAGATGGCGCTACTGGCTACAAATTGTTCATTGCACTGTTACATAAGAGGCCTATCACAAAATTGCTGAGTTGTACCTACTGCGGTACTAAGTTCAGGCTTCAGGCAGCCGACGCATCGTATACATTTTTTTGAAATATGAAATTAACTTTCTTAAGAACTAACGGTTATTCTGGTACATTTTACGTAATAACATTAATGTAGTAAGGAGAAATGTACCTACCTACAGTTAATTCTGAGCGTTTTGCGGGTTTTGAACGGGACTTTTTTTAATAGATCAGAAATTCCAAAATTCTGTGGCCACTACTAAACTACAACTAAACCACTATTCAAGAGATATTATTAGGTACATATATTTCAATTCGTTTGCTTATGTACAGACGCCAGCACATCAAACTACTACAATCTGTCAAATTTCTTTAATAGATTTTCCACTTTATCGCTAAAGCGTAAGGTACAAGGTTGATTGGGAAAATTTGTCAGTTTCGGGTAGTTTGATGAGGAAAAGGGACTGGTATAAATACCTACTAATACTTAACTATTCTCCACCACTTAATAAGTAAAAGTTGTCGAAGTCTTTCAGCCAAAGTTGGCTATTTAAGGCAAAAATCACGGTCGAAATGTATCTAATAGGCTTTTCTTATTACAGCATGGACGAGAGATGATACAGTACTCTTTCACCATCATCTGCCCTTTTCCCATCTTTGTTTCGGTCGGCTTTCAATATAGCCGGGTGCAGCTTACAAGTACCTACCTATTCTGTATTTTACATGGAGCGATTGCCTATTGCCTTTCAACTTTTCTGTTTATACTGGCGCAACTTTCAAACTTCCTCTAATATACTCATTCCTTACTTTATCAATTCTTGTCATCTCCGCTACATGCATTAATGCCTTGGTTTGATTAATTTACTTTGTAGGTACCCAGTTAAATCTGAAATTATGATTATAAAGCACCATCGAATTACGATCGAATGTGATCATGTTGCCGGTTAATAATTCACTGTAGGGATAGTAGGTATGAAGGTACTAGGTAGGTTAGCTACCTATGTTTCTCTCACTCACCTTAATTGGATGTCGTGTAGGACTTGTTGTTCGTGTTCAGTCAACCCGTAATCCAGTACGTGGACACAGTCCCTTAGCTGCTCGACGTTGTAGAAACCGCATATGTTTGTGTCAATACCAGGTTGATTAAGCGTGAACCAGGTCGCTAAGCGAGCTAACTCGACGTTTTGTTCCTGGAAAAGTATTAAAAGTTCGTTAAGATCTTATAATCTGCATACTATATGTCGATTTAATTTAATTTCATTAGAAATTAAACTTGCGATAGTGCTGTTGTGCTAGTGATTTCTAAGCAATAGGTAAACCCAAATTATATGTTATCTTCTAGTTTCTAAGAATGGCGTATAAATCGTATAGTGAAGCGCAACCCTACAGGCAGCATCCTACGAGTACATCCCAGGCGGTGCAAACTTCTTCAAGACTTCCATAAAAACACCTTCCTACAATTGTGGAACCCGACTTCGCTCTTTGCTACTTCTTTTGACAAGGGTTTCTGTTTGCCACCTATAACAACTCGTTGAATACTATACTTAGTTGCTTATTCGTTGTCTCAATGCTTGGGATCAGGCCATGTTTGGGCTGAATAATGATGTTTTTTTACCTTGCAATAATCCGAAGCTCTTTTGCAAATGGCTTTAATGTCATCGCTAGCGGGGTGCCATGGTTGGGGACCGTGGTTGGAGAGGAGCCCCATCCCTGTGGCGGCTGCATTAATCACGCCCACTCCTTTACTCTGGAATTATGACAAAAGGCAAGGTGTACTTAAACATAAACAGTATCAGTTCAGTAGTAGTATCTAGTGCCTGACTATAAGTCCCTACCGAGAATTTCCAAGATACAATAAAGCAGCGCGAATGATTTTACTTCACACGTTAAAATTCGGGCATTGAGGAAAGTGTCAATGTTAATGTCAATACATGGTAATGATAAAGACATTAATGTCAGTTCGCAGAACATGGGCCATGGTTAAGTTGTGTGTTCTACACAGAGCACCAAGTAGTTAATGCCGTAGCAGACCTTTGTTAATAATTAAAAGTTCAAAATTGGCTAAAACTTTGGCAAACATCACTATTCAAACATTTAATTTTGTTTAATTTTTTTGCCATTACTTCAAAAACACTAAACAAAAAATTTAATTATCTTGTGAATACACAAGATAAAAAAATTGTTTGTTTAAATTGCTATTTCAAAAAAATCGACGTTCTTTTTAGTTATTAAGTAATTACATATGCCAAATACACATCTCTACGCCCCGACCTCGGCACACCCCGACGACGAAGGGGAGACCATGTAAGAGGACATCTCTGGGCAATTTGGGGTTGGACATCAGAATCATCGGGGTCACCAACAGACTAGTTTTATGGAGAAGGAGGGCTTCTATATGATGAAGAAAGAGTCTTCAGAAAGCGTGAGCACAGGAAGTGGACCTGGCAGAGCCCCGATGGTGCAACTAAAAATGAGATTGACTTCATCATGTCAACCACGAAGCAAATGTTCAATGGTGTTTCTGTGATCAATTCGGTGAAAACCGAGAGCGATCACCTCATGGTAAGAGGCACATTGAGCATCAATATCAAGCTTGAAAGGTCTCGACTGATGAAGTCTACGCTCCGTTCAGCACATATCCAGATTCAAAATCCCTAGATTGAATTTCAGAATCGTTTCGAGTGCCTAGGAAGCTCAATGGACGAATACAACGATGGGTTCGTGGAAACTGTCCATACGATTGGGTCTAAGTTCTTCAAGACACGTCGTGCAGATAAGAACAAAAAACTCTCTGATCATACTCTCAAGCTGATGAAGGAGCGGCGTGAGATGATCCTGCAGTCTTCAAACGAGGCGTGCAAATAGCCGAATTAGCTCAATAGACGGATCTCATAATCCTTGAAGAGCAACCTCCGCCGCTTTAATACCGAGCGTATTAAATTGAGCAATTGAGCGGAATAAAGGCTCCAAGGTATTTGCAAGAGATCTGGCTATTGGGCAGAGCCAGCTCACGGAACTGAAGACCGATGATGGCAGGACCGTATCCACCAAACCGGAGATTCTAAGGAAGATCGAGAGATTCTATGGGCCGTTGTAGGTACACAACAACCAGTAACCTCGTTGTAGATCTAGCAAATGATCCAAGAGCTAGACTGACCCGACACTATACCGAAAACATCCCGGACGTCAGCCTGTATAATTAGGATGGCTCTGAAATAGTTTAAAAACAACAAGGCACCGTTGTATTGTTGTATTTATAATATTTGATGCGCTTTATGATTATTGTTATTGGAGGAGCTCGTGGCTAAATAAGAACAGCCGCTCGGATCGATCTTTAGGTTAAGCCGTGTTTGCCTAGGTTGGTCCGTGGATGGGTGACCACCCATTACATACCGAGTTTCCTCCGTGCCTCGGAAAGCATGTTAAGCCGTTGGTCCCGGCTGTCTTTTGTAGATCTTTGACAGTCGTTACAGGTAGTCAGTGGCCCGAAAGTCTGACAACCAGTCTTACCAAGGGGTATCGTATTACCTAGCACTAACTGGGTTGTGGAGGTCCGACAGGCAGTCGCTCCATGTAAAATACTGGTATTCAGCTGCATCCGGTTAGACTGGAAGCCGACCCCAACATAGTTGGGAAAAGGCTAGGCAGATTTATGATTATTGTTATTTCTTTTTTTTTTGTATGCACGTCATGTCCCTGCGACAAATAAATATTTTTTCTTTCTTCTTTCTTTTCTTAAATGTGGTCGTTCACAATGGGCCTCATCAGAAGGCTTAAAGTCACCCAAAAGTCAATGAAGAGGGCTATGCCCGGGGTTTTCTTGCGTGATCGAATCAGAAATGAAGACATCACAAAAGATAAGACGAGACAAGAGAGCCAAGGTTACCGACGTACCCCGAAGAATTCCCAAACTTAAGTGGTAGTGGGCAGGGCACATTGCTCGCAGAACGGATGGCCGATGGGGCCGAAAAGTTCTGGTTTGGCGACCACGAACCGGTAGACGTAGCGTTGAAAGGCATCCCGCTAGGTGGACTGATGACCTGGTGAAGGTTGCGGGGATCCGCTGGATGCGAGACGCACGGGACCGGTCAATGTGGTGACACTTGGGGGAGTCCTATGTCCAGCAATGTACATCTTTAGACTGAAATGATATTATAAATAATTTAAGCCTTTATTGTTGAACATAATTTACATTAAATCTATGTGCCTAGAATTACTTGTCTAACTAAATTATTAACTAATATACTATTGACCTTAAATTAATATATGTAAATAAAATAAAATAAATAAAAATAAAAAAGCCTTTAATTCTACCATAAATACACAGAATATATAAACCTTATTTTCCTTAAGTGTAACAGATCATATTAGTTAAGTGTAACAAGTCAAATCAACATTTCATTCATTCCATAACATTAATTCTTATCATTACATTATTTACATTACAATATGAGCATTCTATTATTTACATTACAATATGAGCATTCTATTATTAACATTACATTATCAATATTTCATTCATTCACTAGCATTCATTCATATCATTACATTATCTATATTACATTTTGAGCAATTGCATTATTAACATTACATTCTCAGCATTACATTACATTATAAACATTACATTTTTAACATTATAATACGGTCATTACGTTATCAGCATTACATTAATTCCCAACATTAATTCATACTATTACATTTATTTAATTACATCCATTTAATAAAATTACATACTTTTCATTACACTATATTCTTTTCATTGATTTATGGAAGTCGCCTCTGCGGCGTAGGCCTCCCCCATTTTTCTCCAATTTTCCCTATCTCTAGCTTGTCTCCTCCAGTCAGGTCCACATCTATCTTTAAATACATCTTCCCAGCGCTTTCGCGGCCTTCCTTGTTTCCTTTTTCCATCTCTAGGCATCCACTCCACGATTTTCTTTGTCCATCTTTCGTTTTCCATTCTACAGATATGTCCTGCCCATTTCCATTTCAGACTTCTTATTCTTTCTACTATGTCCGTTATTCTAGTTTTTTTCCTTATGTCCTCATTAGTCATTTTGTCAGACAATCTTATGCCCAACATGCTTCTCTCCATTTTCTTTTGCATTACGCCGAGTTTGTGCTCATCTGTTTTTCGAAGTGCCCATGTTTGGCATCCATATGTAAGGCATGGAAGGATCGCTATTTCGAATAGCTTACTTTTCAACTTCATGTTTATCTGGGTATTCTTCATGATTTCTTTAAAACTCCAGTACTTTTTCCATGAAATTGCTATTCTCCTATTAATCTCTCTTTCAGTTTGGTCTTGAAATGAAATGGATTGTCCTAAATAGATGTATTCCTTAACATATTCTATCCCTTGCCCATCTACTATTACTTGTGTTTCCGAGCCGTTTGTTAAAATTTTTGTTTTGGTAGCATTCATCGTCAAACCTACTTTCCTGCTTTCCCTCGCAAGTTCTTGCAACATGTTCTCTAGCTGTACGGATTCTTCCGTGAACACAACGATGTCGTCTGCGAAGCGTAGGTCGCTCAAATATTCACCGTCGATTTTTACGCCTTTTTTTTCCCAGTCTAGGTTTCTAAATATGGTCTCTAGAACCGCCGAAAATATTTTAGGTGAGAGCGGGTCACCCTGCCTGACGCCTTTTCCTATTGCAAAAGCCGGTCCTTCTGATTCGAGTTTTATTTTTGCGGAATTTCTTGAATAGATGCTATAAAGTAGCTCCAAATTAATATATGTATTACTAACTAAATAAACTTTAAGCATATTCTGTTTTAATGGTCGGCAAACGAAATGATAATACGCCAAATTAAAGGCCTGTATAGAAAATAAAATGAGTGATTAAAATAGAAAACTTTAAAATCCTTCAGGGAAAACAGGAATCATCTGAAAAACGCATACATACGCAACAAATGAGCACACAAACATGCACACAATTCGAACAAAAGTCGGTCCACCAAGGCTTTTAGACGCATTTATACAATACGCGGAGCTCGGTAAGCGAACTCCTGGGTTAGCGTGTGGCGTGCCATGCATCGTTGACTGGAATGCGAGATATAAAAATATTTCTTATCATAACGTCGTTTTACTCGCTTTTCTTTTGCGAGGATATACTCCGGGTGCGATCTTAATAAAAATAGCTTGCGGCCCTTGCGGGTTTAATGTTTTCCAAGGTGTTGTGGTGGTAAGCGTAAAATGAAACATTTACACAAGGTTTAAAAGTGTTGATTGCTGTGTGGGTATTAAAATTGGTAAATATTGAAACATTCATGGTCGCTGACTCGATCGAAAGAAAATGTTTTATGCATTTTCATGCGGCACCCTATTCATGAATGAATGAAATGAATAGGTTGCAGCATATATAAGTTGGTGGTTGGGTTTGTAGCGGCACTACAAAGAGTACTACAGCAACATAGAACAAAAAGTACTACAGCGCCATCTATGACATAGACGATAAACTAAAAATCGAAATACATCTAAATCCTACATCACGTAAGTAAAGTTATCCGTGACTTTAGACTATATGAAGAACCCGACAACAACTGTTGGGCAGTAGCTCACCAGACATAACACCTCTGGTCGGAGGATCCTCCCTTTTCTATGGGCGATGAAGAATTTTACATCCTGTTCTTCTTACCCCTAAACTGGTGACCCCGAAATGGACGTCAGCGCAGCCTTCGAGCAACGTGACGTCATCGAGATCACTTCCTCAAGCTTTCGAGCAGCGAGTCATATAGCCAGCCAGCTTCAAATTGGTATCCCTGACCACTGTTGAATGTTACTTTTTTGGTGTACACAATAAAGAACATTCTATTCCATTCATGAGTAGATTATGCCCGGGGCTTTGCCCACGTAGAGTTCGGTAATGTCCTACGGGATCGTTCTACCGGGATAAAAAGTCCCGTGTTGATCCAGGTTATAAACTATCTGTCATATCCATCCATCCTCATAAAATTTCGCATTTATAACGTCGCCGCGTCGTTGTCGTCGTCATTGTTACTAACATAGTTTAAAATAGTACATTGTATTACTAACGTCATAAGGATCAAGGTCTGAAATAAAGTTCTTTTTTTATAATATTAGTAGTAGTTAATTATTATTTTCAGGAACTTTTCTTAAGAGAATTCCATTTACAAACCCCTTTGGTTTTTATATTTTGGCCAGGCCAGGCTTTATTCAATTATATTCCAACACTTTTTGTGTGGCTTGCTCTTGCGGACGAGCCAGCCCAGAAGATGCCAGTTAACTCTTACTTACTTTGCTTCTTTCTTGAAGTCTGACGGAGTTAAAGTGCTAGAGAACACATGTTGGCTGATGGGACACAGGCCTCGTCTGGACTGCAGGCCTATAGCGTGTTTGTGTCTCACACGTCTTCGTATTTCTTCCTACCTCATGTTTACTTCACCGTTTTGAGAGAAGTAAATAACTAAGGAGCTGTGCGTGCATATTTACCAACTTAATTATTTAACCTACCTTGAAATAGCTGGTGTAATTCTGCAGCCTATTGTCACACAGCGTAGATTTCGCGTAAGACAGTATGGAAGATATTTTCACATCAGACTCTTCAATGACTTCTTTCATGAGACCAATATCGTAGTCTGCGAGGCCTATGTATCGGGCTTTGCCGTCTCTTACTGCCCTTTCTAAAGCGGGTAAGGTCTCTTTGAGCACGATTGAAATTTCTGGGGCGAAGGTGCAGTCATGGACCTGTAGGAGAAAAAAATTGGAAAAAATTAGTAAGGCTTTAATTAGGCCCGAAGCTATAAATGGTTTAAAACAAAGAGTACTTCAACATTGATTAGAATAACGCAAAGATCCGATGAAGTACGAGTCCGGATTACCTCTTAAAAGAGCCGTTTGGAGTGACTCTTGAGAAAGACTGTTCCAACAAAATTCGTGCCAGCACAAAGAAGAATAAAATATCGATCAAATTTACAGACGGTAGACGTAGACACAGATATATTATGCTAAAAAAAAACAGCAAACGAAATATAAAACACTTGAAGTAAGGAATTAACTACGTCAATGTTTTCTGAGAAAACCAGTAAATTAATATGTATTGTTTGAATAAAACTATCCCCAAATCACCTTCAATTCACCATCAATCACCAATCACCATCAATTATGTTATACCTATAACTGTAACACATTCATAGAATAGCACCCCTCTGTTTTCGTCGCTTTCAGGGATTAAAACAGTGCAATGTGAAATAACAACTAACGACTTCAGCCCATGAGCCCTCCTGACTAAGTGCCACAGGCTTTCGTTTTGGGTCCCTTTTAACCTTTTCAGCTATAATATTACATTTACTAACCTATCATAAAGAAATAAGTGCAGTTGCAAAAAAAAAAGATTTCCTGTAGGTATTTACGAGTATAAAAAAAGATTTCCTATAGGTATTGATATTAAATATTGGAAATGTTTAGTGATTTATTTATGACGAACTGTTGCCCGCGCTCTTCATCCGCACGAAATTATTATAAAAATATGACTTCCTTAATTGAATTGGATTTTGTTAACATAATCAAGGGTTTTATTTTTTTGAACGGAACTCTAATTCTTTTTAACCGACCTCCAAAAGGAGGAGGTTATCAATTCGTCTGTTTTTGGAACGTAGTTCCTTATCGCGCGTTGCGGGGCTAGACGGAAAAAATTCAGACGAAAAGTCTGTACGACACTTTTACCCGACTGCGCGACGCATAGCAAAGGGTAATGTGTTTTTGCTATAGTAAGCTATTGTAAGCCGTGCGGCGTGCGCATGTTTTAGAAAGCAAGCCAGATATTTTCGTTTAGTCTTTGGTCTGTGGATGGGTGATCAAGGTTAAGCAACGACTGCCCAGGTCTGCCTGTGGATGGGTGATCCAAGTTAAGCAACGGTTGCAGAGGTCTGTCTGTGGATGGGTGATCAAGGTTAAGCAACGACTGGCAAGGTCTGTCGTGGATGGGTGATCCAAGTTAAGCAACGGTTGCCAAGGTTGGTCTGTGGATGGGTGATCAAGGTTAAGCAACGACTGCCCAGGTCTGCCTGTGGATGGGTGATCCAAGTTAAGCAACGACTGCCGAGGTCTGTCTGTGGATGGGTGATCAAGGTGGTGGTTGGGAACCGATTTCGATGATTCTTTTTTTTGTTTGCAAGAATAGTACCTACTTCGCGGTGGTCCCGTTTAAATTTGGTGAAATAAATAATTTCACCAAATTTATACGGGACCACCGCGAAGTAGTGACCACCGTGTACCTATTGAATGACCGAATTTGTATTAATGCAAATAAAACTGCACTTTTAAAAGTCTTATTTCCTTGAGTTACGGTCCATTTTAGTTTGTTTTAACTGTACAGGGGTAGTGTGACTGTAATTTACGTAGTTTTAATTATTTTTGGGATAAAAAATGACCTATATTAAAAATGATAGAAATCGATTCAGTAAACGATTCTGAACAAACTACTTTCAGGATGTGCGTTAATTAGGTATGTTACCTGTTGTATAGTTTAGTATCCTCATACTATTTTGTCGATGGGACTACTGATCATTGCATTGATTTCTGTAATCGATTTGCCATTTAATATATTACATACATACATAAACTTACGCCTTTGCCACATGTGGGTAGACAGAAACTATAGAACACCAACTGCTATGAACCGTACATACATACTGTGTTTTTATATTTTATTATCTTAAAGAATTCTGGTTGAAATCTGGGTGTACTGTACACATCTGCTTACCCCCTCAGAGCATAAAAGCGTTATGTTAAAATAAAACGTTATGTTAAAATAAAATTCTTATAATATCAGCTATCTGCCAGTAAAAGTCCGTCAAAATCGGCCTCGCTGTTTCGGAGATTAGCCGGAACCCGGAACAAACAGACGGACAAAAATTAAAGGTACCGTATATACTTTCATACGCATTCAGAAAATAGCTGGTATTTTTATATTAATAAACAAACACTTAAATGGTAATTTCATGCCAATCGTCGGTATTGGCCAGTCGCGGTCACCCCAAGGGTAATTAAATTATTATCGCTTTTTAATCTTGCATGTGTTGTGCATGACCATGTTTAGTTGTGAAGTGGTGACATAGATTGCAGGGTTTGTGACTATTGCCTGGAAAGTGGTTACCATCCCAGAAGATCCCGCTACGCGGAGCTCCTATTTCTGTCTGCAAGGTTTAAAGTAACCCACCTAGTCGGGGTGCCCAACTCCCGAGCTCGCTTCGCTCGCTCTTGCCAAAAAGACCGATAACAAAAAAAGAGGTAACAAAATCTAATAAATTTATTAAATAAGCGCGCGTTTTTATGTTTTCACTATATATTTTTAAACTACTTTACTTAAAAAAAAAAAAAATTGACCCTAATGAACAATATCTATACAGTACCACTATGTTACTGGTATTTTTCATTTTACATTAATTAAACTGTAAGATGTCGCTGTACCTCTGGTCGCTTGCTCGATTCGTTTGGTTGTGAATGACAACTGCGGGGCGGGGGGGGGGGAATCGCTGCAAACCGCCGCCATGTTGTAAATCGAGTCGCGTATGTTTATTTGGTGTGCACTTTGTTACTCTGCAAAAAGCTAAGTTTTTGAACTTTTACTTTACGTTTCAAATATTGAGACGTGGCATTTATGTCACACATTTGTGTTCTATTGTAAGATTTGCAAGTCACCAGGTAATTTCGTAAATATCAATCAGGTAACATCATGTTATTTTACAACTGTGTTACCGGACAACTTCGTTACTCCGCTGTGGTGACAGTTGTACATATACCCTGACAGCTGACTGTTAATATGATAAATAAACCACGCCAGTCTCTATTCCATCACATTTACTCCTCAGGCTCTGACAGCAGTGACATTATACTTCTTTCTGCGTTTAAAGATATTTCCAACATTAACAAGCACAATTTGCCCAATACTTCAAAACAAAGCGACAAATTGCTTCAGAAAGAAAATCTACGTCTACATCGGAACTTATGTATTATTGAAGATACAAGGTAGAAAACGAATTTATACATATTTACTTGGCTTCTGCATTGAGTTACATTGATGAAGATGGATACGTAAAAGTCATGTTTTATAGAGGTGAAAATGATACTGGCAAATTATTTAAAGCTGTCGAAACAGACATTAGTTGTAAGCATTATGATAACATTGTTGAAGTAGATCCTACACCAAAGAAGATTTTTAGAGGAATACGCGAATACTACCAATTCTAATCCTTTGGAAGTGTTCGAATAATAATTGCAATTATTAATTAATTTTTAAGTAACCAAGCTGTGAGTGCTGTGATTTAGAAAAAATATTATGGTAATAATAATTAAATTATTATTTCAAACATTGTTGTGACTAAGATAATTTTTTTGTAAAAGAGAATTTTCTATTGAAACAAGTTTGTTACTGTTGAACAACTGTGTTACCATTATGTCCCTATTTCTACGTAGAGGTTTTTCGATTTTAGTTGTACAATTGGTTTAGAAATTACATTACAAGTATAGATACGAGATAATATATATTTTTATCAATGTTAAATACTTTGCTAAGATATTTTTACACGTATACATGTTATGTCAAATATTTTGAAACAAAAGTGCACAACAGTAACACAGTTGTCTTTTAAATGTGATTTATAAGACTTAATAAGTAAATGATAATTTCTAATCAAAGTTATGAGAAAGAAAGATTTATATTCTTAAAATACGTTTTGTTAATTTTTTTTGTTGTAGTGAGTGACTAAAGCTGCTCAATACAAAATATTTTTATTGGTAACAAAGTGGTATGATTTTTCTACCTTGGTCGACAAAACCTTTATTTTCAGTAAAATATATGTACAAAGTTCGCTGCTGGCAGTGTATTGCAATTGTTTAGATATAATTACGCATACAATGAAATAACTTCATTTATCTTTAACCAATATTTTTTTTAAACCTGTTACTATTAGTGCCAAAAACCTGCAGTAAAAAGAAGAATTGCATCTTTACAAACAAAAAAAGAATCATCAAAATCAGTTTACAATTGGCAAAGATATCGCTGAACATACACGAAAAAAAAAAACAGACGAATTGATAACCTCCTCCTTTTGGAAGTCGGTTAAAAGAAGACATAACTGATTCAAACAAGATAGAGAATGAGGATCGCCTCCTCCTAGGTTGGTAGGTAACCCAATGATTTTCTAACACCGTACCTCTGATGTTTTTATCCAAAACAGGATTTGATGATGTGTCTAATTTAATGACAACCTAGAGATTTCATTCATATCATCCGAAATCCCAGTTAATCAGATCTACCTACTCAAGTGGCCACTTAAATACCTACTTTACGGAAAACCGCACAATAAAATCTAAACCTATAGCATACCTAATGTAGGTACATTAAGATTTTATTGTGAGGTTTTTAAGTTAGACGAAGATGTACCTACCTACCTATGATTTTTTTTTATATAGCAATCTAAAATGTGCATCTGGGATTCGTCGAGTTGCTTTTGCTGTCGTCCGCCCACATGAAAATCCATTGGAAATGTTATCTGAAAGTCTCGTACCGCGCGCGGGTTTGACAGAATAGGTAACAGACAGATAGTATCGATTTATTGAAGACAATAGCTATTGAATGCCATCGACCATCAGAAAGGACGTATCATCTTGGACTTTGCGGCCAAACGGTCTAAAGTCTCGAAACTAGTTAGTAAGGCACTTGAAAGTCACATTTGTCTACAATATTATATTGAAATAAAGTTTGTAATTTTGGACGTAGACAGTTGACAGACAGTTGAAATTGAAATTTGAAATTTTCACAGAATGTGTAGGTATTTGCGTTGCCGCTATCTCCAAACTATTCATCTGATTGATCTGATGTCAAAAATCTTGCATCTATCTATATTATAAGAAGAATAGACAAGAATAGACCTTCAGGGGACCACTTTGAAGGTCTAATTTAGGCCGTATATTATTTCCGAAATTCCGACGTCGGGCTACGCCGCCGCAAGAAAAAGCTAGTGAATGGATAAAAGTAAAACCCTAATGAATAAAACAACGTGTATGTTTACTTAATTGAGGGTTCCGTAGCCGAAAGGTGACCATCGGGACCCTATTACTATGCCTCCGCTGCCTGTCCGTCCGTCCGTCTGTCTGTCAGTGGGCTGTACCTATTTCATGATCCGTAATAGGTTATGTCGATTCACTACTTTGAGTCCGAATAATACACGAACCAGTTCCGGGTAATACACGAGTTGAAATTTCCACAGATTGTGTATTTCCGTTGCCACTATTCTTCTTCTTCTTCTTTTAATTATGTATGTATTTATAACAACTAATAATAAAAATAAATTAAAAATGAAGGGGGCTCCCCTACTACGATGGTACGTAACCCTTCGCACTGGACTCGCACTTAGCCGGTTTTCGTTTTATTACGGAAAGCTGCTATGCAAAGAAGTTCGCAAATTCGAACAAAGCGTATGTTTTACGAGAGGGCAACCAAAGCAGAGCAACACGGAGGGAATCATATAAATGCAATACGAGAAAACGGCTGGCATTTTCTCTTTAACAATCACAAACCCTGTTGGTCACTCCTACTATCCTATTCCCTATTTTAACCGTTTTTCATTCTATCTCCCAGAACTGTTTAAATTAAAGAATGTTTAATTAGGTAATTGAAGTCTGAAATGTTCACAATACTTACACAGTAATTTACACAATCTATAAAAAGCCTTTTTACCAAAAAAAAAAACTGACTTCCAAAACTAAACTAATACATTGAAAAAAACTACTCTTTCGGAAGTCGGTGACAGTAAAGTCAATGAAACAAACAAAGCCACCGACTTCCGAAAGTAAAGTTCTTTTCACTTTTTTTTTGTATTTTTAAAAAAAAATTTTTTTGAAAGGAATTTTTGCCTACCAGCATCTGGAACAGAACCTAAACTAGGGATGACTCGCGAGTATATTATGTAGACAGTCCACTTAGACCTTTAAATGACAGTCCAGAACTCCAGACTTATCAATCAATATTATTCAAAATTCAATCAATACAAATAAAACAAAAGAATGTGCGTTGCCTAAACTACGTAGATAATATTCTCGACTTCATCGTACCAGTTTCAAATTTTATGAAAATAATATTTGTACCCTCCGTTCGACCTCAATTTCATGTTTTCCCTGTAGCTAGGTAGGTACTTACCTCGGAACAGAGTATAAACCACAACCAGACGAACTATTTGCCGTATTTAATTTAATTGCATGGATTGCCGAAAATAAATGCAAACCGAATTAATAAAATCATTTGTCAAGTTTCGTTTCACTGATATTTTGATCACTTCGCGCCGTTTATCTGCCTCATTTCATTAATTGAACTCAATATTCCGTATTTATTGGCAATGAATGCGGAATATTGCAAATAACATCAACTTTTTTGTATTTTAATGAAGTTTAATGAAACATCACAGTTGCTTTTTTGCTGCTATTAATCATGTTATTTTTTTCGAAACGATAACAGAACCATTTGGAATTTCCCGTGCGGAATCATCCTATGTCGCGTACTTGCGTAACAAGAGCTGTCAGTTTCAATTGGCATTGCATAGAATATTGCACCTAAGTCTAACTAGTGGCCGTGATTTACAGCAATCAAATGGAAGGTCAAGTTCGCGTATGCATGCACGGGACGATTACATGATACATCGTTACGTCGGTCGCCCCCTCTGAGGTGAAACTGATAGCCGGAAGAGTATTAGCGTGAATGGGCAGCGCCCGCATGCTCATAACCTGTATCAAGTCCACGTAGTCCAAGCCGAGGAGTTCCAGCGTTCTGTCCACACCAGCCTCCGTCTTCTCTGCGGAGAAGTCGAACATTCTCTCCGGGGCCAGCTCATATCTTCCAACTTTGCTTGCGATGAAATACGATGACCTTGGAACTCCGACTAGAGCCTGTTAATAGATAAAGTTTTGTCATCATGTATGATACCAAGGTAGGTACTTACCTACTTAGGTACTGATTTTTATGAGCGAGTGACGTAACGTCATTTGGTACATAATATCAGACCAGCTGCGGAGGAATCATTTAAGACAATGTGTACAATAATATCTAGGTAGGTACCTACGTATTGAATTCGTTTTGATGGATATGATAATATGAGGTATATGTTATGATAGGATGATAGGAGCAACTCTCATTGCTCATATATTGACTACATGAATGACACTAGGTAGGTATAAGGCACTGTGTTTACGTTTTTCGGCGCATAAGTAGGGAAGTAATTAGGTACCTATCAATTCTTAGGATCCGTGGCTTCCGTGACTCGTGAGCGAGATCGGTATAGTAGGTAGGTACCTACATGTTAGTCGCACATTTGGACTGCGTAAACCGTGCTTTATGTTGTCAATGTCAAATGGTCACCACATAGGTACCTACCTATTTACGGATCAACAGTTCAGTTCATTGTTGTTGCATGGAAACGGTACCTACACAGCACGCAGCGCGCACTTCGCGACAAAGCCGCCACAATGTAGGTAGGTAGGGGAGAAGGGGGAAATTGGAGCCTACTAAGGAAAAAGTTCAATAAAAGTCAAATTTATGGATACTTAAGAACTTTTTATTAAAAAACTAAATCCTTACTCATTTGACTATCATTTAATAATAGCGTTAACGTTACATTATTAGGCGTTTAACCACAGATAAACTTTAAAGAAAAAAACAGAATCGCTCTCATTACCCGACTTTGCGGGAAATGAGAGCCTATAAATTCCCATATGTGTAATGGGAGCTACTTAATTATTAAATCAGCCTCAAAAATTTCGTTTTCAGTCTTAAATCTGACTTGATCATATAAATTATAATATAAATGTAACCTTATAACAATTATCTTTAAGGATCCAAGCAAAAAATGCAAATATAATCAACCGGGCTGTCAGAACCAGAACATTCTTTGTGTGCCCAATTACCGCAACCTCTGCAACGGTACCACATTGGGGTAATCAGAGCCTAATAAGCTCCGATTACCCGACTACCACCATGTTGAAATTAAATAAAACGATATACTGAATCTAACTTGTAACGAAATTATATGCAGAGATACTCAAAATTAATAACATTAGCTATAAAATAAAACAGGTTTGATTATAATAAACGTATAACTTTATAAATATCTGGCCGATGAAATTTCGTATTTCTTATAAGGGCGGACCGAAAAATCAACAAGCGTCCGTCGTCACACAACACATGGCACTGGCGAGCAGGGTATGCTCTCTTAGAACATTGGAGCTTGCATTAAACTTTTGTATGGAAACTAGCGCCATCTATCCCCCATGGTTCCAAATATTTACTGGTTGGGATACCAGTTTATAACAGTGTTATGATTTAATTGAAAATAACAATATAGATAATTTAGGTTAAGAAACCATATTTTTTAATTTACACTATAATAACTAAGCAATAGTAAAAATAAAAGAATTAATTCAATCAATGACAAAAACGTATTTTTGTCATGGTTACACTATCAACCGCATCTATTATATTAGTCTTTAGTCTATGATCAACCGTCTGTCATTTAGAAAAATGTTATTTTGAAGAATTTTAATTTAATTCAAGATTTCGGATTACGGGTTTTGAAATCTTGAAAGAGATCGCTTCCAGAAATGGGTTCGAAGTGTAGGATATTCTATCAAAGAATTGGATGATATCTTCATCTATAACAACCGAAGAGTATGCCGAAGACATTTTGCAGCAGTCTTCCAGTACCTTATGGATAGACTATGTAAATTGCCTATACCTACATTGTTCATTCAAGGTAAATAAATACATTTTGCTTGCACAATATACCCACCTTGTGAATGTATTACTTATAATGTGTATTTATGTCACTAGCTGTTCCCCGCAGTTTTACTTGTATCTTTGGGCAAGCACTTAATGTACCCAGATAAAAAGTATCCTATGTCAAGCTCCAGGGTTGTAGCCATCTTTATACTGGTTTTCATTAAAATCAGTTGCTGAAGTGATTTTAATAGTGAAATGTAACCAATCAGAGTTACTTTTGCATAGCTAATATTCATTTCATTTTCAGGTGTGTACTTGGGTCAAGAAGAGCCTGTTCAAATGTTAAATATTGAGCAACCAACCACTTCAGCTCTATTAGATGTAACTAACCTTAGCCTATCAGGTATGTTGTATTTAATTTTATTACCCTAATTTGGCCCGCCCACCACTAAATTGAAAAAGTTGTAAACAATAGAACTAGGAAATAAACATTTCACCACTAAACTGACTTATTTTTTATTGTTTTTCTAGGTCCTGGAATTAAGATTGTTATTGCTGATGGTAAACCATCCACATCAAGGTCATGTAAAGAAAACACAGTGCCATAGTGGAAAAGCACCACTAAGTGATACAAACGCTGCTATAAAAGTTCAGGCGTGGAACCACCACCAAAAATATAAATTGAGGAAGAGAATGAGGCAAAGTGGTATTGGGGTACATGTTTGAAAAGTATCATAAGCATCAGATTTCTTATGATACTTTTCAAACATACATTTCATAGAGCCTTATGTTGACTGCTTTGCGGAAAGCTTTTTTTGTCACATTGTATTTTTTATTGGTTTATCAAACGCGCATCAAAATACATGTCAATAAAATAAAATCAGAAAATACTTTCAAGAATTTTATAAGAATCATGAAAGTAACTCATGTATTTTGCCCAAGCCTGCAAAGTATAGGATGTATATCAGGATCTTAGCAAGCAGAGATTTGCATTCATTGCCTACTTATTACTTGTTTATGTTGTAATGATCGATATACTGTAATTCTCGAGTGTGATACTAGATGGCATTACTAGGCTCGTCACAATAGTTTTAACAACATAATTTGTAAGAACGGACAAGTGACGGTAGCGGTAAAAATAATGAGACCGAAGAAATGTCAATGGAAGAACGACGAAAAAGTGACGGTTGCTCCGTAATTAAATTGCAATAACCTGTAAATTCAAGCCATAATTATTTGGAAATCACTACAGAATTTACATAAGTATTGTTGATGGTGCAATTTTGTGAATTTGTGTGCGAGTAAAGGAAGTAACGGGCTTGCGGAAACGCCCTTTCCGTTCAGACTCTAACGTGTGGTTGAATCCTGGCTTCGATTGATGAAGCAGAATATTATTTTATCCATTGCAAAATATACACCGACATATTCGCCACGGTATATTAAAAGCCAGCTGGTCTCGGGGCACATAGCCCGAGATTGAATTGCGTCACCTCGGGTTCGAGCCCAGCCTGAGGATTTTTATGTTATTGTTTTTATTTTTTCGTTGTTAGTCATTAAGTGTTGGTGTTTAGATTTTAAGGTGATTGGCTGTTCAAATAGTAATCTGCTTATACTGCCTATGCTTTCCTTCATTCAGTCTACTCGGAACCCCGGTCATCACAATGTATTTAATTAATTAATATGTTTTAAACCCTAACTTTATAAGTTCGAAAATAAAAGTGTGTAAGTAATTTTAAAACGTTTTTTATTCCACATACATTGTATTATTTCCATCTAGATTTTACATAAAACAATATGTGAAGCGTATGACAATAAGTATGGTACCAAGTGCCAAGTAAAAGTAATAAAATGAATTATTTATTTTGTTACTTTTACTTGCACTTGGTACCATACTTATTGTTTTGTTTGGGTACTGTTGGTAGCTGTATGTATAGGTGTAGGTATAGATTATGGATTTAGTTCGGCACCATCACGGATAGATGGCGCTGTTGTTATGATGACGGAAATACGGTTGAGAGTGCCGTCTATCTCCATATATATATAGTAGTCTTTGCTGGCGAGTCTAGCGCCGCAGAGAAACACGATCGCAGCGGGCCGAAGGCGTCCGAGTAACAAACGAGTGAATACGAGCTATAGGTTTGTCTCTAGTCTAGGGTTGCCATAAGTGTGAGGGCTCAGACCGGGACATTTCAAGAAAAACTAGTAAAAGTAGAAAAAACGGAACTTTTATTACAACAATAGGTAACTTTAAAGGTTTAGTCCTTGCCTAAACACAGAACAACTTTTCACAGCCATTCAATGCCAATTCAATAGTTCTGATAATTTTACAAAATATTGATAAAAAAAGAATATTTTTTACGAAATCAACATTAACTAAAGTAAGTACCTATCTGTCAACATTTTTTTAATCAGCACACTATGTAATCAACAAACATAAAATTATCACAATGTGTTTTTTTTAATAAACCCAAAATATAGTCAACAAAATTAAATATAATATTATCATCTATCCATGGCATTGTTATTTTTTTAAATTGACACAAAATATAATCATCAAATATCCTCATTTATGCATGGCATTTTTGTCTTATTCTTATTACAAAATATAATAAATTAATCAACAAATATAAAATCCAGCGGTAAGGAAGATTCTTAACCTAATTGTTGCCGCTTTTCTGGGCCCATTCATACTTGTCAGATGTTCCCGCTTTACGGAGCAATTCTTTTTGGGACTTCACGAATTTGTAAATCTCAATGCATGTCATCTTGTAGTTGTATATGCACTGAATTATACTCTCAACTGTCCCCACAGCGAGCTGGTTCCTCTCTTTAGTCCACTGCGAGGTTATCAATGAAAATACCCGCTCCACATGTGCATTATGGCCAGGAATTGCAAAGAGATATTGACATACTTTGAGTAAATTAGTTTTTCTTTCTCTTTCCTCTGTCATTTGAAAAAAATAATTCCATCTATCTACGTTTTTACATTTCCATTCATCAGACATTTCAGTTTGTAGGAACGATTATAAGTACATAAATTCCTCATACATTGAATCACTAATTTGTATAGATTTCTCGCTTAAATAACTTGTAATTTCTTTAATGTGTTGCCACTGTGGAATCTCGTTCAACATCATCCAATCAAAAATCTCGAATTTTTTCATAGGCTTAGACCACTGTTCGAGATATTCAATAGCAGCGTGGAAATAATCACTTGTGTCTTTGTCAAATGTTTCTGTTTGCTGTGCATCAAGAGTAGATAGTGTACGATAGTGTGCGTGACAGTGTGGGACAGTGTTCGTGCCAATGCGCTCTTGCTCTGTCAACGCTGAGAGTCTGCGATCTCGAAATGCGTTGACACTGTTAACGTAAATTCGTGAAACGTGAACGGACAAGTGTCAGCGCTTACGTCGTTCTATCCACGTACGATTAGCCTAGCTAGTTAGAGCGCGTTTATTGGAGGTATATTACTGTTTACCAAGTCTCTATTAAATAACTATGATTTTTAAACCGGGACAATTTGCTTATCGGCCGGGACGCCGGGACACCATGCTTCAAACCGGGACATTTCCCGGCGTACCGGGACGTATGGCAACCCTACTCTAGTCACACCGCTCCCATTACCCTCTGGCTCCCATTACCCTCTGTACCCCTAAGTACCTATTTTCACGCGAAATTTCAACTCGTAGGTATGTCATCAATCATCACCATATTTTACTCATCTGACTAGCCTTTTCCCAACTGTGTTGGAAGTTGGATGCAGCTGAATACAAGTAAGTACCTATTTTACATGGAGCGACTGCCTATCTGACCTCCACAACCCAGTTTGTACTTTGGCCACTGACTACCTGTTACTAAACTTTCCGAGGCACGGAAGAAACTCGGTATGTAATGGGTGGCCACCCATCCACGGACCGGCCTAGGTAATCACGACTTAACCTAAAGATAGACCCGAGCGGTTGTTATTATTTAGCCACGAGCTCCTCACGCAAACTTTCAACACGTTTGTGAAAATCATCAAAGGTACCTACCTAGTAAGTTTTAACGCTTTTCAGTACCATTTCGGCATCATTGCAGGCTTCTTCATTCAAGTACCATTCCCAATTAAAACGGTAAACATGCCCTGACATGCCACTTTAGCAGTCACTCAACACAACAACATAGGTACCTACCTAGGCGAATGCAAAATCAATATAAGCAGATTTCTCATTGTGTGCCGTGTGTACGAACTTACGTACACTCTGTCACAGATTGGAAATTTATTTTGTAAATTGTAAACGATTTTACGGTAGGTACCTAGGTACAACTGTAGATAAAATAAGTTTATTGCACTCCAACATTTTAACGAAGCTTATCAGGTAGCCTACCTTATAATAGTTATGTATTGGTAGGTATGTAGGTACTCACACACCCATTATCCATCGCGAATTGCAGTAGGTAGGTAGGATCGATAATTGCATAGTAACAAATTAAACAAGTGGTACTTCCTTACTAGTGTTTAGTAAAACTGATAAATATTCGTTAACGTCTTAACATTTCACATCATTTAAAGGTGCAACTGAACTGTTTTTTTTTAATGAAAGAAAACATTGTAGGTACCATGATAAATACCTTT
This sequence comes from Eurois occulta, assembly GCA_950022335.1. Classification (NCBI taxonomy): domain Eukaryota; kingdom Metazoa; phylum Arthropoda; class Insecta; order Lepidoptera; family Noctuidae; genus Eurois; species Eurois occulta. Next base: position 11,470,313 of record OX465477.1, on the reverse strand, counting down.
ATATTATTCGAACATGTAGATTTGTAGAACCAACCTTATCTATCAAAGACTCGTAGTGAACAAAATCATACGCTTCCATTGCTTTTATTAAGTAGGTAGGTACCTACTAGCTGTTGAAATTATTATAAAAATATTACTTATTTCCCTTTTTGAATCTGATTTTGTTACCAATTTCAAGAGTTTTAACCCTTGCTACCCTAATTTTCCTGAATTTTCTTTGCTATAAACCTCACGGAGCCCGATACCTTTCCAACGAATGCAAAACCGTGGAAATCGGTTCGTGCGTTCTGGAGTTATAGCGTCAGGAAGGAAAACCCGACTTATTTTTATATTATAGAATATTAGTCCGGGGTTTTTAGATTTAAACCTTGCATTAAATATAAATACTGTTCTTTTTCCTTGAATCGTATTTTGACCTTAGCTGTCCAAATAATAAAAAAAATACATTTAAAAAAAAAACTTAAAACGCGTTTTTGTGAATAAAAACTTTGTCCTGTTAATTTAAGCTACTTTACGGAAAGAATTGGTGAAACCATTATCTTTTTTTCAGAATTAAACATTTTCGTCTACGGAAATTACGACAAAATTCCTAATTTCCTGACAGAAATACCTACTTTCCGTTCCAATAGTTTATTTCTTCGAAAGTGTATTGAAAAACTTCGTTTGATACGCGTGGGGATTTGTTAAGTGCAGTTTCCCCACTTAGGTATATCAAAATTTACTATTTTCCACCAAGTCAATATTAGAGGTTTTCTTAAAAAAAAACATAGATGCGGAGGTGAACTTTTCGCGGGATACGACTTAAAATACTCCCCTGTCTATACCCTACACATTTAATTAATGCAAAGTTGCTTATGCTCATGCTGGCCTAATATTCGGTGTAAATTCCCCGGACTATTTTCTATTCTCGTCATTCCACACGTCCATCTCAAAATTCTCAAATCAAATTTAGCTACCTTTCCGAAAGTTCGCTCGGATGTTCCAGCGCCATACCAGGGTCCAGTTTCAACGTAATTAACGCCGCATTTGAGAGTTTCTTTAATTAACTGCACACCTTTTTCTTCGTCAAATGATCTAAAACAAGTAACATAGTTATATACGAATTAGGATTTATTTATATTTTAAGACAAAAAAAAATAGAAAAAAATGAAAAGGGAAGAAAACTGAAAATAATGGGGGCAAAGAGGTCTAAAGAATTGAGTTTAATTGATGAATAGAAAAGCAGAGAAAGTTTAATATTAAACTTTCCTTCCTTCTATTAATCAATTAGCATTTTAATTCCATCAATTCTTTAGATAGGTATAAGTATTGATTAAGCCTACAGCAAGCGTTGTAGTTAAGATCAGAATTTATCAGAGCAGCAATTCAGGTAAACAGCAGAAACCACTATACGCCTCTGATGACATAGTTTAGATTAGAAATTAATTGAGTGGCAAATAACGAGCATAATTCACGTGATGCATGTCTTGCAAATTACGGATATATCTATGCATGTACTGCAAACTTTGACAAGGCATACAGATCAAAAGTTATCGACTGTTATTAATTTTAGTGCTCGAGACCAAAAAAAAACAATTTATCGAGGTAAGAAATTGTACCCCAAGAGCTTAGGTGCAGTCAGTGGCCCGTATGTATTACCCGACCTATCTTTACCTACTTTTCTTTCTTTGTAAGAGGATGAAGTACCTAATACAAGACATTAAGAAGTGCAATACTTAAAGGGGAAGCGCCAGGGTAGTAAGTTTTTTGCAATTTGCGGGTCAGTGTCAGGTTGTGTTGATTAAAATATGATTTGCGGCCGTAACAAATATGGTTTTACAGAATTATTATCATTACGGCTAAGTACTTTGGCGCTTCCGCCTTAAACCACTGTCGTTTTATAATTTAGAAAACTATTTTTAAAATTCGTAGTCTCAATCAGAGACGTCACAATAATTCCTTTATCGTGCCCGCATCGTCATATCGTTGCAAGTAGATCTGGAACCATGTTAACTTTTTTTTAAATTAAAAGCTTATCGGCTGTTCCAACTTTTTTTTTTTTTTACTGTTACTAAAACAAAAACACCAAGCCTTTGATCACTTCAAACGCAACGCTGACGAAGTGACGGTCGTGTAGGTATAATTATTGTTTTCACGTGCTCGTTGCAGAGTGCAGCCTCGTGTCACAGGACAAAAGGGGAAGCTTGTATACATATGTGCCGCCGCTGACACTACCGGGTGACGGTAAACTGGCAAAGCCGGGTCTCGGAAAAAATAGAGGGATGACAGATTATTAATATTTTAATACAAAAACATGGCAAACTTGCCTTTGTGCCAAAGCCATTGCAATATTGATATATTGGTATTACCATACCATTCACACGCATTCATACTTACTTTGGGACGTGGAGTGGCGGATACCGGCCCGAATCCCGACAACTATAGGCACCTAGCTATGCGATTTACATATTTGGTCTAGAGTAGCTACCTACCAAAGTAGCGACTCAATAAAATCGATGTAGGTACATTCTCTATACCCACCAAGTCTGTCGAGTTTCGCTAGCTAATTTAATCTAAATTTGTCTATGTATAGGTATGTAGGTCATCATCATTCTCTTGGCCATATTCCCATACTTCTTGCCATATCATCCTTCTCAAAGTCCATCCATTGTTTCTTTGGTCTTCCTCTACTCATCATCAACATTCATCTTCAAAAGTTTTTCCTCATTCCTCCGCATCCTATGCCCCACCAAGACAACCGATTACCACACGGCTTTTCAGTCACCGGCTCGCGGCGCCCCTTTCAGACTTTTTCCTAATATGATTAGGTACCTACCTATGGTACCTAATCATTTCTTATTTGAGCAGTCTTATTTTCAGCCATAAGCAAATGCTTTTCATTCATCCCTTTTTCTGGCCTAACATTCTATCCATATCCATAACAGACAATAGGTCTGACTAATCCTAATCCTAACTTAATATTATAAATGCGAAAGTAAGTTTGTTTGTTACCTTTTCAGGCCATGTCAGATGAAACGGACATCCCGAAAAAAAATTCTGTTCCCGCGGAAAACAACAATAACGTACTTATAATAATAGATGGCGCCACATGTCTTTCGAATCATGATTGAATTATATTTTTACAAGCAGAGTACCTACAACCCGTATTGATTGTCAAATTCTAAATTAACGCGAGCGAAGCCGCGGGCAAAAGCTAGTTGTTTTCACAGAATGTTCCCGTGAGTCCGTGATCTGCCGCCATTATATCCATCCAGTGTTAATTATGTGAACACTCTGATCTATTTCGCCATTCTAAGCAAGATACCAAAAGTCGGAGCTAATATTCATCACCATATGAGCTAAGCTGTTACAGGTAGGAAGTCTAGGCTTGGTCACCTTTAAATAACTAAATAGGCAGGTGGGCAAGAGCCCATTATACCTACCTACTAGGTACAAATAACCACATAGGTTTAGGATTATAAAGATGAAGACTGTTTGTTTTTTTGTCCCCAAAATGAAGAAACCAGGGTTTAAAAATAATTTTATTGATCCAAATAGTACGTAATTATTTCGTAATAATTTACCTATTTAAATAAACATACGCGGTGTCCAAACGCGGTGTTATCACCACTAATTTATTGCAAACATATCTACCTAACTAAATAATAGCGTTTTTATCAACTCTTCTTTCGAAGATAACAAGATGTTGTGCAGTTTTCATTATCATAGGTCATAAAATTATAACAGCTCCTTGGATAAACAGAAAAAAAAACAGTCGATGATTGAATTAATACCTACAAACTTTATTTTTCAAACGAAGTTCTAATTTTAAGTTTTAATTATAATTGGTAGGTAGGTACCTACCTATGCCTAGTGGTGTGTCGAAGTTCTTCTACTAGAGCAATCGTTCGTAACGCGACCATTAATGTAATCAATGTCAACGATCTATATAAACGGCCTTGACACCATCAGAGCTTGAGCTGTTTGAGAAAATCGAATACAAAGACACATTGAATCCGTTCCATATAAAAAGAAAAATAAAGAAATCCGTACGAGTTGCCACATCGCTCGGTCGAGTTAAAAATAAACGCGAATATGGAACAAAACATAAACAATAACCGAGTTACAATTACAACAGCCGGTCGTATAGATAAGTCGTCACTGCCACCTCTATACCTAAATGGATCCAACTTGATTTAAAAATATACATGAACAGCATGAGCTTCTCCAGTTATTATTAATAACATTACAAGATTGCTGACAAATGGACCTATTGGTTAGAGCGATAATGCACCGCTCACAAGCAAAGAAAACAAAGTCTGTTATTTACATTATTAAATGAATATAATTACCCGTAGAAGTTACTGAACGACGCGCCTCCCAAGCTGATATGAGAGACTTTGATTCCGGTATTGCCGAGCTCGTTAAATCTCATGTTTAATAATTGTTCAAACAAAGTAAGACTAATAACACGATACGCCTCTTTCCTTGCTTGCGACACATTGAGTAGGTATTTGAGTTGAGTTACCACTAACCAAACTGATAATAAGCTACTAAGTATAGATGCTACAGTATATACCTATATGCACAATTTACTAGGTACCTAAATATAATTTTATGGTCCTGTTTGCTTCTACCAAGCTCGATAATTTATTTTAGCTAGGTACCTATTATACTATTTTTAATTTTTCCAATATATTGTGTTTAACTTTGTCCACAGTTTAGTGTATCGTACTTTTGAGATAATAAGTTGTGCCTAAAAGCTATCAAAAACGTAAATAAAGCTCGGTGTGCCTGTGCCTACCGGTGGTAAGTTCAATTTTTCGGACTGCAAAGTACTGAGAAACAAAAGAAAACTCAGAAACATTGAAATACAATTATTCAATTGAGCCGGTAATCATTATTAATTAAAAACTCCTTAACACATAGCCCAAATATGATGATCATTAGCGAAAACATATTATATCTAATTAAACAAGCAATTTCCAAAGTGGCTATAGCATTATTCCTCTTTATAACTTTCAAACTTTTACACTACTTTTTTCTACTAATAGATTACTATTTTTTTCGGCTGGTATCCGGATAAGTTACTAGTATAGGAGTGCGTCGTGTGTAGCCAACCTACTAGTAAAGTTCTCCCCGGTTCGCATTCGGGGTGGTGCCACTCTATAAAATTACCGACGTTCGTAATTTGTCAAACTAGTTAAATCGTAAAATTACAATATAGACACAGTATACATAATAGTACAGGTAGACAGCAAAACACAAGATTATTACCACCTAGCTAGACAATTGTTGTTATGGTGTTATTTCGCAAATAATTACATAATTATATAAAGTAACCTAGTATATACATAAAATACAGTAACCAATCTTAGAACAGGTATCAGGCACTATACATAACGTATTTAATGCTTTACGAGCTACAGATCTGAGAACCAAAATATTTTACAAAAAAACTCCCAAATCTATTATAAAAATATAGCTTGGTAGCACTTTTGAGCAAGGCTGACAACTCTGAAGCGAGCAGGTTGCCGTTGCCAATCGGTATTGTATCCGTATCACGGAGGGTTGGGAGCACGCTGTGGTGCTCAGCTACCGCATGCAAGCGTGATTCGATAACTTATATAGTACAGTTAAATAAATATTCGATTTTATTGGCGAAAAATAAAATGTGGACATTGTTTCCGTGAAAAGTGGTGACTTATAAAATGTGAGTTAAATTATTTTAAATAGTTTGAAGTGTTTGCCGCATCTTTGCTGTTTACCTACAGTTTAGTTTGGGTTGAGTCGATCTAAGACGAGCCAATATTATTTTTTATCTGTCACTTTTTTGTGTTAAACTTTTGGTTGCAGTTTTTAAATTATTGTTTTACGTATTTGGGTGGTTTTTGATGCTGATAGAGAGTGATTTAGTGTTTGGATTTCTTATATTGATTGTTTTACGTAGGTAAATAATCTTTTAAGTTGTTTTTGATCTTAAAGCTGGCTGGTTAGGACTCTATTGTTGGTAAATATTTTAGATTATTGTTTTATTTAGGGGTAGTCGAATATCGTTGTTAGTTGGTCATGTTTTATCGAAATAGGCTTCGTTGCGTAAGTATTTAAACCTTTAAGGCGTCATGTATATCTATAAGTAGTATCTCTACCTACACTTTAATATTATAAGGTAATGTAGGAAATTTATTTTGATTTACACCTACAAGAATTACGACGTTTTTCTCGATCTAGAAATAAAATTGTAAAAATTAAGTATAGACTTAATGAAATCTTACTCAGTCTCATCATAATAACTATAAAGCTATATATTTATCAGTAACTTAAATAAAAGCTTAAGTTAGCAGTTACTATTTACGAGAGAGTTAAAAAGTTTGTTCAACTCTTTTCAAAACTTTTTCCTGATAAAAAAATAAATAATAATATTGCAGAATGTTGCCTTATGCCTTCATAGGGTAAATTTTTAGTGAATTATTATTTGCTTTATTAAATAAAATTATTTTTATAAAAATTTAATGGACTGTAACATTTTTTTTAAGTAATGGTTCTTTACAGTTTCCAAAATGAGGACCCGGGTTCTGCGTTGCCGGCCCTTCTCCACCCGTATACTGCTACTCTTGGTGATAGTACTTGCCTTTGGGGTCTACTGCTACTTCTATAATGCGTCTCCTGCTCGCTATAACAAACCAAGTAAGTGCCCTGAATAAAGAAACTCTGCTTATGACTTTTTTACGTTATTTTGACTTATTTTTATGCGGATGTGATTTTTTTTGCCCAGGTTTTGTTTAGTTTTTTTTTTCTAAGCTTAAGTTATTTGTTTTCTTATTATTTAAATTGCATTAAGTTGTTTTTATTTTTATTATTTTGTATGATTTGCAAATATTTTCAGGGTTTTTTAACTACAGTCTACAACAGAGGATCTTTATCAATTTTACTTATCTATTAATTCTGACACTTTTATTAAGCTATCATAGTAAATTATATTACCTATATTTAAAATAATGGAAATCTTGGTAACTCATCTTCCAAGTACTAACTTCAAAATGTTAACTTTTATCATCACATCACATTTTCATCTCATCCTTGAGGAAATATTAGGATAGTGAATATTTAACCATCCTGATGTTTAAAAATTATTTACCCAGGTATTTGCCAATGGAACAGTCAATTTACAGAATCAGGTAGGCACTTAGATAAAAATTATGTACTTTAACTAAACATATTCAACAAAAAAACATTAACACATCAGACTCTCAAGACCTTGACCATTCAAGTTGAATTTTTGTTAGAAATAATATTTCCTTTGCTTTACGTTTTAACCTTGAAAAACTCGTTTAAAGAAATTGTTAGATTATTTACTATGCATTATGAGTTTTATGACGCTATTACGATGCCCGGACATCGCGTTATTGTGGATAATATCAAGCAATTGACCTTTCAGTACGTAAATACACCTCAACGCAAGGTACCTACCTACTTGTAGACCGATGAGTCAGTTCTTAATTAGGCAGAATACGGATTTTAGGCCACAGTTCAGCGGAAGGCCGCACGTTCGCAATAAACAGCTGCTATGTCTCACTACGGCTTTACGCGAGTTACATCAATCCTTCTATTTACGAGCTCACAGGATTCTAGGCCGTTCTCCAGTAAAGATCCATTTAAATTGGCTGCCCGTCGACTGTGTTAGATAGGTATTCGAGTCAGCAATTTTCATTTTATGAATCAGAGGCACAAAAAATATATGCAACGATAAAAGTTTTTAGTTTATTTACCTGTATCCTACAAATTTTGCGATTACCCTGTCAAAACTCCAACGGGGAAATGGCAAATAAAAGTAACACGTTATACGCGTGAAGTAGAATTTCCCAGTTTAAAAATCGCGCTGCCGCGGGGTATAATTGTGGACAAAAAAAAAAAACAAAAACTCCCGCACCATCGTTCCACCCGTGGTTTGTTTTACTTTTTTGACGATTTCAATTTTTGAATTCTATTGCAATGCAACACCGTCGGTGAAGACCATTTCAAAATAAAACATTTTATCGATGGTCTGGTTTTGCCTGTTAGGTATTATTCGGTGTTCCAAAACAAAACTTAATTTAACTTTAATAAATTAATCTAGTAATTATGTTCTGAGCCAAACTACTACCTAAAGTGCGGTAAGCGATAATCTAGCTAGGTGAATAATGATGACGAACACCACGAACTTAATGGTTGCACTATCTACTCTGAGCACTATAGGCGCTCGCACTTTCAATTAACTTTTGGAAATCGGAATACGAATACCTGAAGTTGACTGCTCACTGCATTCAGTCCCAGCCCGCGTGCGGCTGCTCATTGCATTCAGTCCCACCCCACGTGCGGCTTTGAGTTCTAATGTGTTTAAAATGTTTCTGATGAAAACTTTTAAATACAATAATAATGGAAACTGTTAACAAGGCATTACGCAACATGTTTATCGCATTCGTTTTTGCACGACATTACGTACTTAATTTCAGTGACAAGTGTTTTTACATACTCATTTTAGTAACCCTGTTGCGCTTCTTAGCGCAAATAAGAATATAGTATAACTAAAAAGTATCTAAACAATAAAAACCGGACAAGTGCGAGTTCGACTCGCGTGGAGAGGGTTCCGTACGTCCAAATTTGTTACCATAATATATCACTTATAGGTTTTCCTGTAAGCAAATAAGCTTTTTTATTTTTTTCAAAATTTTCGGCCCTTTAGTTTCGGAGTTAAGGGGTGGAATGATACATTTTCGCCCATTTTCTTACATAACTTTAAAACTGTTTATCTTAAAATTATAAAAAGAAATTTTTGAGATGCTCACAATAAGCCATTTCATTTAATATGTAACACGATATAGTTTGCAACTCTTTTTTTTTCATTTTCTAATTTATTAATTTAAATATATATTACGTTCCATGTCCGTCTTTGGGTCATCGACTTACACATGTGTACCAAATTTCAACTCAATCGGTCCAGTAGTTTCAGAGTAAATTGGCTGTGACAGTCGAACAGACATCCAGACACTCGAGTGATCCTATAAGGGTTCCGTTTTTTCCTTTTGAGGTACGGAACACTAAAAAGTTTTTAATTACCTAAATCCGGATGGTGGGCCTAATACCATGAAGTAATTATTTTCAGAGTGTCATAGGGCCTAGACAAAGACATTTTATCAGCGATAATGATAGTGGAAAGTCAACGATGCATGAAACTACTTTAAATCTTTTGTCAATCCTTGGCAGAAATACGAAATAGTTTGAAAACAAAAAAAATATTTATGTTAATTTACAGCCAATTGTACCACATCTGTTTAAAGTACTCAAGCAAGACTGATTGCAGATTCAAAAGAAACAGAGAACATAATAATTTACAGTGGTACAACAAAAGTTGTTCTGTGCCAGTCAAGGTGCGAAAATAATTTATAAAAATACTTTTTTTACATCTCTACAAAACCGACAGCCGTAGTAAGCTTATTTCCCTGTAGGTATATAATATGGCTGCAAATAAAACTGCCCAACACACGCATCCCTTTGTTAACGCTCGGTATTATGCGCTTCAAAATACTAGACAAAAAAAAACAATAATCCCACGATTGCCTCATTCAGGGGAAAACTGATTTTTTATGACTCCGTAAAATAACGGTTCGCATTTTATACATCGGGAATTCGGGGAATCACAGGAAATTGTATCGCTTATTCATTATAAGTTAAACGATGATAAGTCGATGCGGAGCGTCCATTTTTCAAAAATTTTACTCATTGCAAAACCATTTCGAGGAATTTATATTCTTTAATCATCTATATTTTTGAAGAAATATGGTTAAACTAGCTATTGAATTTCAAAAATATTCAAATTAGTTTCTTAAAATACCATACATTAAGTTAAAAAAATATATATACTGGTTAGATTTTTTGGACAATGCCAAGGTAAAATTCTATGACTGTTAATTACATGGTGAATTTCACAGGATGACAATAACTGCGACGTGATTATCAATGTACTTCATAAAACAACTGCCTAAAAAAATAATTCAGGAAAACTTCTATTGTGGGTTTAAGAGGTTTTATTTGCTAACCCTTGGATAAGTTTAATAGAATATTGAAGGGATAAAAGGACTTAAAGAATTAAAAGTCTTACATAAGGAATTAAAGTCACACAAAACAACAAAAACCCATAAGAACTTCATGCCTGTATTCCCAAACGGTTAGACATAGATGTATCTGTCTATAGTACACCCACCCACATTCCGCCCTCGTATTAGGGGGTGAGTCTGGTGCCATGATTTGGGTACAAATCCGGCCTTTGGACAGCTATTGAAAAAATTCTGATGGGGACACCCAAAACCAATTTGCCTGACCTGGGAATATAATCCAAAACCTGAAGAAACTCTCATCTTGTACCGATACGTCATTCGGCATTCCACATTACAGTCACATGTTAATACGGCTAGAGACAAAAATCCAGAGATAGCTTTAAAAATGTCTGTACAAAAATGGTACACAAATATGAAGGTATTTCCCGGAGTTGGAACTGCAACCACCGTTGAGTTACTTACGACCGACACGTCGGCCTAACCCGCAATGTGAAATGACTTGATCTAAGTTATGGCTCATAGAATATACTAGTATTCAAATTACATTAATATTATGGTGATCGAAAACTTGAAACATTTCTTTCTTAACGTCTTTTGAGAGGATTCCAGTATCCCTATGCTAATTTAGGTTAATTTAACAATTTTCATTGCAATGTTTTAATTCCTATTTTAAGCAGACGATTTTTTCAACTGAAGACGACTTTTGTAAGAAATTCATTGAAAATCCTCCGGATTGTGATTCAAATTATGTTACGCAATTGGGGTGCTACGATTCCATTAAAGTCCTCCCATCTAGACTATATTTACGATCATCTTGTCTTAATTTATTAGGCGTTGTCGTAGGACATCTCTGTTTCTCAAATTTTTCTTCATTTACCGTTATTTAAGTTCTGAGTTCACTTGTAACCTAACTCTTTGATATCTGCGACTGCAACCAATTAGAATAAATATTAAATACGGGTATACCTTAATCAGACTACCACATTTATACCTAGTTAATTCATATTATGGTGGGAAACTTTAAACAGCACTCACTTGTTAATAAGTACATGGTATTACTTTAGATAGGTAGATTAAAATATTATTAAGTGTCAATAGTTTCAAAGCGTGTTATATTTCTACGAGGTCTATCAACAGGTTTAACAGCTTTTCGGTAGCCAATGTCAGATAATTTTTTACACTTTTCCATAGTTGTTCCTGATAGAATGTCAATATTTCCAGCCCTTTAGGAATGTTCCGTAAAACTAAGCTCTAGTTTTAAAGAGAAAAAATACAATTAACTTGCAGTTTTATTGTTTTAATTCTGCTGCACGCCGCGCCGGCAGTCCGAGTCCCGAAACTCGGTTAAATTTAATTAAGCGGGTGTAATATATTAATGAAAAATTTAAATCATATTATTAACGTGTTTAACGTATAACTTAACGTCGTTGGCATGTTGTTTATTGCATCGAATTAATTTATTAATGCTAAGTACGGCCTGAAAATATTACTGACTCCCTTTCTCACGATTCTAGCTTTTCTTGAACAGCTCAGGACTCCTGAGGTAAATCAAAATCTCTTGAATTTTTGATAGTAAAGGGCATAGAGAATTTAAATAGTCTTTCTTTGGGCGTAGGTGACTGGTGCCAATTATAACTAGCCTTTGATATTAACCTTAATAACAATCACTTTACATATTTTAAGTCTCTATAATTATCGAGGAAATACATAATTATTATAATATTAGAATTGAACATTATCCGTTAGAAGCTGTTACAATATCCCAATTAAATCCCATAAACAGTGATATTACGACTCGCATAAAATTCTCAGTTCGAATCTATGTGCTCCAGTGCGTGTGCATCCCCATATCTGTATTCATATTTAATTTTATTCAGACTACACGAAGAAGATCCTCCTAAGACCATCCGCCTACTGTGCATGGCCAGCCATTTGTACAAAATATGTCGTGAAAATGTTCGTGTGACCTACCGACCGGCCCTCTCCGGTTATACGCCAGGATTTGCGCCATTCGTCCGTCAGTCACTATAGTGACGTACAAACTCGTTTGACAAGTTTCGAGACCGATAGATAGGTACTCGTAAATCGAAATTGTAGTTTGGACATGAGTTTCCGCCCATTACAAAAGTATTGGTCTATACCAATACTTTTGTAGTCGTCGGTCATCATGATGTTTGTTTTAGCTTACTAAAGGCACAAACAAATTAGTCTCTGTGATTTCCTCTTTTATTCCCATGTTGATATTTTTGTTACATTCCAATGTGGATATTGATAGATCTTTTAATTTGCGTTGTTTACTTTTGAAGCATTCGCCTCTTTACCTACCTTGTAGTAGTGAAACGTCATACAATTAAGCTTGACTGCCCGTGACATTCAACTTCATTTAATTTGAAAAGGCGTGTAGACGGCGCATACCCAGCCATCCGTCACTCAAGGACAATTGACCACTGTGTAGTAGTAGTTTGTACATCGATCCATGTGCACGACAGTAATACGTTTAGCACGTTGTGTGTAAACATGAACTATTCTTGTTTACCGCATCTTTATCTTTTTTTTGTTTTTCTTCATCTGAGATTCAGACGTTACTATCCCCATATAGCTCGAATTTAGTTTTAAATTGTGCTTGAAAGTAAACGGGCCGATAAATAAGATGTTTACCTTTATCATTTTATAGTTCGATCCTTTGTGCCAAATACTTCTAAGATGAGAGATTTTGAACAGGAAAGAAAAGAAAAATGCTTACCTTAGCAGTGACCAGCAGCTTTCACCACCCATAAAACTTCTAATACCAAGGGTACAAAAATGCATGAAAATGTGAAGCAAAAAAAAAGGTCCAGGCTTTGACTTAATCACTGGTGAAGTCCTGAAACGTCTTCCCAGGAAACCTGTTGTCTTTCTGAAAATCTCATAATGATCATCTTAAACGCAAAAATAAGCTTACATTACTTTCCCAAATTGTGGGGTATCTCTAAAATATGCATGTTACTGAAACCTGGAAAAGCACCTACAGATCCAAGCTCTTACAGGTCAATTAGTTTGTTACCATTGCTATCCAAGCTATTCGAAAAGATATTCTTACGAAGACTAAAGCCAATTCTAAAAGAAGAATCCATATTGCCAAATCATCAATTTGGGTTCCGGGAGCAACACAGCACTTTAGAACAGGTACACCGTACAGTGAACAAGATAAGGCAATCTCTAGAGCACAAGGAAAACTGTGCTGCGGTCTTCTTGGATATACAGCAGGTATTTGATAGAGTCTGGCACATGAGCCTACAATACAAGCTGAACAACGTAGTCAACTACCTAATTCATATTACATGGTGCTTAAGTCTTACCTGCAAGATAGAAAATTTCAGGTTAAATTCGGCGAGGAAGTCTGTCCCCTGTATAATATGAGGGCGTCTGTACCACAGGGCTTCGTGCTTGGCTCTGTGCTCTATATACAGCTGATCTACCGTGTGATACAGATGTAGTAACAGCGACATATGCAGATGATACCGCGCAGTAGCAAAGATTTCAGAACAAAAAGCATTGAGTGTAATCTCAAATTCACCATGGTTTGCTAGAAAGGTAGAGATGGATACTTGGATATGCCAACGGTCAAGGAGGAGGTAAGCAGATATTGTGCTAAATACAAGGAGAGACTGCAAAACCACATAAACCAACTTGCTAGAGATCTAACACTCACCAACAGGGACGCAAGACTGAAAAGATGGCACATACTACAGTTGTACCAAAGACGCAAGAAGCCAGACACTATTATGGGAACGCCGAGAGAGAGAATTTACAGAAATGCCGCTCTGAACAAGAATGAAAAAGCCAAAACATCTGATTATGACTTAGTCGATTGCTGATATAAAAGAAGAAAAAAATATATAGTTCACTATAACGAACAGACGATGCAATCGAACCCACTTGTAGTTAACAGGACTTAGCAGATAATAAACAATGCTCCATCTGCTAACCTGCCATCTTAGCCTAAAAACATGTAGCTTAATTAAGTGACCTCTGCGCTGCCACCGACGACGGGATGGAAGTGGCGAAGTTCTGTTCTAACAAGATATAAAAATTGTCGCGCCAGCGAGACTATTGAGCCTAAGAAGACGATAATACTTTTTCAATGAACGTCCAGAATTTCAACTTTGCTTTCAAAACACGTGAATGCATTTTGGTGCTTTGAGATTTTTACATAGCCCCGCAGAACGGCCATAGATAAAAGAAGAAAATGACTGCTTTTATGTGGGCACCGTTATAACGCACGTTAGTACTCGTCGTTAGTGCTTGGTGTAGTGTATCGCTCGCGCAAAATCGTTTCTAGTTACCAGCTTTTTCGGTTGGAGAGCTAACAGGCCTCACACTCTCATTCTGGCTAACCTAGGAATTGCGGCACGTAAAGTTTTTACCAACCTAAGGTTCTCAAGCTTCAAATATAAACCGATTGGCGATTAAGCCAGAAAAATCGAGTCACCTCCACATTTACGTTGACAAAGTTGTTAGTAACAAGAAGATGGCGTAATTTAACTTAAAACTGGTCTTTGTTTTTTATGATTAGAGTAGAATAAACACTTGAAAGTCCCTTGGGTGCAGGCTGACTAGTGCTTAAGTGGGTAATTCTTTTTTCGATACCTAAGACTTATCCATGTTTTATGCAGTTTGACTTTTAGTATTTACTAGCAACCCGCCCCGGCTTCGCACGGGTGCAATGCTGATACTAAATATACTACCCCCGGCCGGTACCGCCGCAACCGCTATGTCCCTGCATTTTAAATCTGTAATATCTTCAGCATGTAATTTCAATATTCATTTAAATTACATGCTGTAAAGGGCCCTATTCAACTATATTAAATGCACAATGTATTTAAGGTACTTAATTGGATAAGGATTGATGCTGTATTGCTTAAAATCGCTTCGTAAATATCTCGTAACAAGTAAAGGATAAAAAATGGTTATTGTGGGTTATCCCTAAGAGATAGACATATACCATCGGGAACTTTTTTACTGATACTGAATAACTAGATTATTTTGTGCAAAATAATGTGTTTATTTACGACATCACATTAGAAACCTCTAAAATTATCAGTGTTTCTCTACTATATTATACATATATCTATTAAAAATAAACCGCATCAAAATCCGTTGCGTAGTTTTAAAGATCTAAAAATACATAGGGACAGACAGCGGGAAGCGACTTTATTTATACTCTAAAGTAATTCGAATTTTTCGCCAATACTCACATTATTACTGCTGTGATCAATAGGTTTTTTGTTTTTGAAAAGTTTCCAGTAAGTGGCTTAAAACCAATAATTTTTGATTTTCTATCAAAAGTGATGCATTTTTTCGGTGATTTATGTGTTCGCAGCTTTAAACGCTACATTTCTCGTATTATGCAGAAATATTAACAACTAACTGTTGCCCGCGACTTCATTTGTGTGGAAATTTTGCTGTGTATGTGAGAGACTGCCTTGTTGGTCGAGTGGTCGCAAGTGCGGCTACTAAGCATGAGGTCCTGGGATCGATGCCCGGGTGGGGCAGTGTTAAAAAAAAATGATTATTTTAATTACATAAAGTTATAACGCACAAGATTTAGAGATCACGTTTTAAGCAAGGAGATGCTTGTGTGACTCCGCTCTTCCACTTAACAAAACAATGTATGCAATTATAAATAATGGTGTTATTGGGTTATTCCATCAAGAATTTCTCAATAGCAGCCACGGAATCTGGATTTGTGCCCAGTTGGTGGAAATCTATGTGCTATTCCAAACTACAATCTATTTCTATGCCAAACATCCAGATCCGTTCAGCCGGTCTGGCGTTATTGACAAACAAACATCCATCCACCCAAACTTTCGCATTTGTAATAGTAGTAAGATAGATGTTATTTTCTCAGCCTTTCCATCTAGTCCTACTTTTTACATAAAATGAAGGGTGACCTTCTTAGAATGGGAAATTCGCAAAGATCCTCTTTTTCGGTGCAATAAGAACTGGGGGTCTAAAATGGCCGCTTTAGCAGAATCACAATAGGATAATAATATGAATTACGTTTAAATTCGTAAAATGGTCACAAGGTGACAATTCATAATAGTAAGTACGTCTATGACCATTTTAAGAATTTAAACGTAATTCATATTATTATCCTCTGCTAAAGCGGCCATTTTAGACCCCCTGCTGTTGTACGTAGTACTTATTACTTCCATGCAAAGAGTAAACTCAAAAGGAAAAATAAAACCAAATTCGTTTTCAGCCATTCCGACTACATTTCGGCTAAAACCTATTTACGTAAATATATAAAAGAGAATGCTCATGGAAGTATGGAATCCCGTACCATGCTGCATCAAAATCAAACCTTGTTTTTTATAGACTACACTGATCGTATTAACTCCTACAAAAATTATTTTTGAAAAAAAAACCCGCGTTTCAGAGTTATTTTATAAAATCGAAACTAACCTAAAAAGTAGGTCTATTTTTTCGACGCTACCAACGACGTATTACACACATACATTACATTATTGCTCTAAAAACAGCGTAATACACTAATATTAGTAAGAATTACGAGTTAAAGTAACATCCACAGTATGCTTGACTGAAACTCGATTTTATTTTAGACCTTTACAAGTTTACATTGCCAATAGTCAGTCAGTACAGTACAAACGAGTACAAATGTCAGATGCCACAGATAAGATAACTATAAACCATAGAGTATAGTAAGTGCTATAAACTAGTCGGATTTAGGGATGTAATCGATAAATCAAAATCTTTAGGCTGAGAAAATCTATTTTGTTGCAAATAGCAATAAACCAAACTAAATCGATTTGGTGTACTGATCTTACTTAATTGTAATTAATTTTAGAGTCCGCTCGACAGACAAGGGTTTGTTCAATTGAAACGGAACGTCATTTATATTCAGTTGAAACGGAACGTCATATAAAGGGAGTAAAACAATATTCGTACTTTTAAACTCGAAAAGTATAATTCCAGTTCAAAAATCAAATCCCCGACGCGTAATGCCGTAAAAAAATATGAAACTAATTACTATAATATTTTGGTTTTGAGGCGCGAGACTTTTTGGTACCAACTTTGGTCATTGTCCTTTATCATAGAAGTCGCGTATGAAGTTACTAACTAAATTTTAAACATTTAATATCTTTTGCGTCTGTTGGTGGATTTTGATGAAATAAACGCTAAATGTTACTCGGAACAATGCTTCTTATGTTTCAATATTTAGATTTAGAATACAATGAGGTGTTTTTACGTGATGCGCGCACAAACGAACAGACAAACCGACAAACAGACAAAAATTCTAAAAATGGTAGAAATGGGTTCTGTGTGTGATCCTAAAAACACCCCTACGGCCAGTGTACCTAGTTTCAGAAATAAAAAGGCGTGACTTACAAAAAAACTTTTGCAGGTTACCCCGCTCGGAAAATTACATAATTACTTTGTTCGGTATAGGGAACAAACTTTAAATAAAAGTCATGGAACTTGTTGACTTGGGTTTCAAAACGACACAGAAAGTATTACCATTACTTATGTATATAATTAAGGAGCACAGCATGTGCTATTATGTAGATGGACATCTAAGTAACTTGATCAAAATTGTTATCATGTTATTTATAGCTTTTCGTGTCTGTGACCGCTTAGATCTTCGAAACTACGCAATGTATTTTAATGTAGTTTTCACCTCCATTTATGTGCATAAGTGCCGAGAGGACTATGAGTCTTTAGAAAAGCACAAATCTCGATGTTTTTTCATGTTACATAAGGACCTCTCTGCGAAGGTGGCGCGGTAGCAACCCTGCCGGCCGCGGATGCTGATTAATGCAAGATTTAATTGCCTGCAGTCTGAACTGAATACGTAATACATCCCAGGATAAGTGATACCTACAAATTGTCACGTGAAAAGGATTAAACGATGCTCTTACGTTTGAGGAGCAATTTCTTTAGATGCTTTTATGAAGAAATTACTATTCAGGCCTCTATCAAGAGTCTTAGCTTCCTACGCTACACCTTAAGTTGCTATGACTTCTATATAATGTTCTTAAATGCCAGCAGTGAGTGGGAACAGGAAAACGACGTTTAATAAATATGTAGGTAGGTATTACTGATTAATATATAAAAAAAATATCGTACAGAATAATAGCGTCAGTACTGAGTTGTCCAAACAGCACCGTGTCAGCCCCGGTAAATAATCATTATCATAATTTCTGTAAATATTGTTTGAATGGGCTTCTGTATTTATTGCCATCGAAACAGATAGAATTCAAAGAACTGTTTCTATTACTTTTACCTTTTTTTAGATTAACTAGCTTGATTTAATGAGAAAATAGTACATTTTGATATAAGTCGGGAAACTTTGTTACTGCAGTCCTCAGCTCCATAACACCCTCGCCTGCAGCTCGGGTGTTAATTAAGCCTCGAATGCAATAACAAAGTTTCTCCACTAAACACGCATGTCTCTTTTGCCGAAATTTAAAAAAAAAAAAACAATCACCACCGACTATAGTCATTGAACCCATTTGGACTTTGTATACCTAAGTATAGTTATGTGTGGAAATTTTTATTTCCACACGTGTGCGGAAAAATATTAAACATCCACGCGTGTGAAATACGGTACATGTTATACCTAATCGTAGTGCGATAAGAACCAGTTTTCGAGAAAGAGTATTGAAAATGTATTTTTCCGTCATCAAAGTGGGTATAAAATTATTTACGAGAAGTTTACCTTACTTGTGAAAGATAGATACTGAACTTAGACTTTTCCAGTAGGGATCTGCTAACGTTAGAGCGGGGGCACACGATGCGTTGCGGCGCCGCACCGCAAAGATTTCACCAAATCAGCGGGCACACAAGCGGAGCGGCGCCGCAACGTTGTTATGTCGCAGCGGCGCCGTAGCAGCGTTGGACAGTCTGTTAATAAAAATGGATCGTCCTTCCTTGTGACGCATAAACAACTGAGCGGTGCCGCTCCGACGACATCGCAACGCATTCACCCCTCCCCGCCTCGTCTCGGTGGTTGCAAGTCCGGTGCGGCGCTGGAGCGCATCGTGTGACATGCCACAGATATTTCTATGTAAGACGACGCTGCGACACCGCTCCGGCGCCGCACCGCCGCCGCAACGCATCGTGTGCCCCCGCTCTTAGTTATATCCAACTGGACGTTGCACGTTGTTTAACTAGTGAGTGAAAGATAGACATATACACCACTGATTAATTAAAAAAAGATGTAGAATAATCTCAATAACAATGATAAGACGATCTATTGAAAAAAACAAAGGTCAAGTGACCGCTAGTCGCGTGAATGGAATCTGTCGAAATGCGTTGTCCGTGGAAAATTATACAGCAGGACTGGAGCTATTGTTCAACCCAGAGGCAATATTTAATAGTTGAGGTTCCTACTTTAAATTCTTTCCGTTTTACGCAAGATTTTTCATGAATTTGTTACATAAACTTATAAATGTGTGTGCAAAAGTGATAATGATGAGTTTAAAATAGCAGTCGCTATGATTTCTTTCCATTCCAATTCAGGATTTCGTTAATTGCGAAAACTCAGACCTAAAGTAAAGTAAAATTTATTTGCATAGATTGTAGGCAGGTACATGAATTAAGATAAGACGATATAGATAAGATGGGTGAGCCTTGTACAATCTACCTTATAAAAAAAAAGTAAAAGTCAAAACAAAAAAGGCAAGTCTAAGTAAAAGTTACTTATGTATACCCCTATGATTAAATATGTATCTTAGTCCTTTTTGAACATCGTGGTCGTAAAAGAGATCACCCATAATCGGGCACCTATAATCTTTGACAATATTGCGAATAAAAAAATATAAAGATATAAAAATAAATGTGACGAAAAACACTAGAGGGAAATTATAATGCTTTGGTGGAATTGTGTATCGTGACATCACCAATTAAGTACCTAATCGGCAGAGCATACAATTATCATCACTAGCTAGTCTGGTTTTTTACTATATGTATCTGAACGTTATCATTTTCTAAATATTGTTTTTTCCATGATGTTATAATTTTATCGTAGATTTGTGTACGCAAACGAAGTAGTAGCTGCTATACATTTATACAAATACAGAGTGGAAGGGACATCGATCCGTGTAGGTATTGCACTTTTGGAGGATACAACAGTTTTTTTTTAATTGCCGATGAAAAATTTATATGTGGGGAAGGGGAGCGGGTTTGGTGTGATGCACTGAACACGTGGTAACAATTTGTGCGTCGAGGTCCGTTCCACCCTGTATAATTTAATAATAAATTTTCATTGTCAGAGTATTCTTGTGAATTTTTACTATAATTACCAATCTATCATTATGATGATTATATAATTAGTATTATCGAATAGACTTTCAGCCATCATCATCACACTACTTAAGATTTTAGAAATATCCTTTTATTCTTCTGGGACCAGTTTATGTTTTATGCGTTGTCTGTTACACGTCAATTATAATCTGCCGTC
Source organism: Eurois occulta (assembly GCA_950022335.1). Taxonomy (NCBI): domain Eukaryota; kingdom Metazoa; phylum Arthropoda; class Insecta; order Lepidoptera; family Noctuidae; genus Eurois; species Eurois occulta. The sequence goes on along the minus strand of OX465477.1, from coordinate 11,449,775 downwards.
TGTTCCTAGGCGGGAAACAGAAATTTAATTAGAACTGGCAGAGTAGAAAAATAAACAAAGCATTAGGTTTCATGTAAACAAGAACCTAACAATAATAATCGTTATCGCAACGTGGCGGTATTATCCAACTCAGAACAAAGCGCCTTTGTAACTTATTTCTATAACACTGGGACTTAGTTGCAGTCGCGTACTTATTTGTTTGTTTACCAGTGCCTGTTTGTACAACTCGACAAAAAAGTTAACCAGCCAGCCTGTAGGTATAATATATTAGCTTTTGTCCCCGGGGTCGCCCGTGTCGTAAATATACTTTGTGGATTAGAACTGTTACCTGTAGCCATGGTCAACCTGTGTCCCAATTTCGTTAAATTCCGCTCAGCCGTTCAGGCGAGAAAAGGCAACAGACAGCCAGTTTACTTACGAATTGATAATATTACTTTTACTCTTCGCAATATTTATTTAACTCCTTTTCCAAGAAACTTCTTACATCCTATCTATCACCTATATTATGCAGACGATTTGCCCTTTCGAACCTGGCTGGTGCTACTCTAATATAATTGGCATGGCTTCGATTTGCGAGTGTAGTGAGGCACGTGGGTTGCAGGTTAGTTAGGTTGTTGGCAGCTCAAGGATGATCCCCAAGATAAACTGGTCGCAGCAACCCCAGGTACAATTCAACGGGACCACTTTTCCACTAAGCGAAAAGGTTAAAAATCTTGAGAGTTTGGATCGACCAACATCTTTCTGGCCCCAGCTACAAGACGTAAGCCGCAAATTTTTTGCATCCACTAAGTCATTGAGATGATTGCGGAACTTTCTTCCAAGCGCCACTAAAACTGCGCTTGCACAATCCCCTTTACTTTCCCATCCTTGATTACGCTATTGTCAGTTATCTTGATCTCACTGCGGCACAACTAGATAAACTTGACTTCAAAACTTTTGCATAACATTTATATTTGGCCTGCGTAAATATGACCACATTTCCGAATTTCGTATAAAGCTTCCCATACGTCTTCGCTGGAATTCTCATATCTTGTATTATATTCAATCCTACCCACTCTTATCTTAAAGAACGTTTCAAGTTCCAGTATTCATAACACGCATAATAGATATCTGATTCTGAGGTCATCGAAAAACTTGAGACTGGAGATGCCAATTCATTCTACCAGTTTTTACGACAAGTCATTTACAGTCGCAGCAGTGCGACTATGGAATGCTTTGCCCGTGGCAGTAAGGCGAGCTCAAACCTTGTGCACTTTTAAAAATATGGTCAAAAATCACTACCGCTCTCCATAAGCATCACTATACATGGTTTTTTGCTCTTGTTTCATGATTATTTTACATATATTTAATAGATTAATATATGCATGATGTATGTATATTATTACGTAAAATATTCATTACAGACTACTTGCAGAATTGTTTTTCCCTCTTCTTCTAATCCATCCAAAGGTTGTCTTGAAAAGATTGCTTTTAGCAATAAGATCGCCTATTGTATCACCCTGTGTGAAAAGTTTTCTTTTATGTAAATTGAAATTTGTTTGGTGGACATAATAAAGAATACTATATCTATCTATATTAGTATGGATTCAAAACCAGTTGAAGCTTTAGTAGTTCTATTTCATTTGGAAACATGGCGTCTCCTTTTATGGTGTGCGTTCCTCATAAAACATTTATTGTTACCGTTAAAGCTACGTAGTTACTTACACTGTACCTACAGCTCACGTATCGTGTACGTCTTAACCTCGCTCTTGTTATTAGATAATTAAATAGAATACAAATTCCCACAATCTTCGTCATTACCCTCCTTCAAGTATACTTAATCCTACAAAAAGTACAAACCGCGCTCGGAAAATTCTTAGCATGTTTTTCGTTCAGTTTTCAGTTTACCTACTCTGAATGTTTTATTTAAGTAGATTGCGATACGATTCAGAAATCCTGTAATTGGGTTCGATATTCTGAATACCATTGATTGCTCTTACTACCGATTTAATAGTACTACTTATGCTTTTTATTTTTTTCTTTGGTGGAATGAGCATTTTTAAAGAGATTTTGTTTTTGTACTTAGTTTAAACATTTTTTTACGTGGGATATATTTATGCTTGTGGGAACTTTCATGGTGATCGGGCAAACGATGTCAAGCTTTATTGTCTCTGCCTAGGGCGGGGCTAACGTACGTAGTGTCGTTTCACAACTGGCGTTTTGTCGCCCTTGTCATGCTTATTGAATTTGAACCTTGACTGGTCTTCTCGCCGTTCGCAAGGGCCGTTTTTGGAGTGCGTTGTACATACAACAACGCGCAAACATGCGTGTTTAAAAACCAGCCAAGTGCGAGTCGGACTCCGGGTTTCGTACCATCGTAGTAGGGCAGGGCCGCCCCCTTTAGTTTATTTTTATTATTTGTTGTTATAGTGACAACAGAACATTCTGTGAAAATTTTAACTGTCTGCCTATTACGGATCATGAGATACAGCCCGCTGGCAGACAGACGGACGGACAGAGGACAGCGGAGGCTTAGTAATAGGGTCTCGTTGGTTACTACGGAACCCTAAAAAGAGCACAGTTCGTTTATTATCAACATTAGGCTCATCACTAAACCGAGTAGTCGTTAAAAAATCGCCTAAGCTTCGACAGGACTTGCTCGCTATCTTTCCGTGCCCGTCCCACGTTAATTGGGGTTTGCGTAGCATGTAGCTTTCTTCCATACATTTTTATTCAATCTTCTTACCTTCTCGAGGTTCCATGCAATGTAACCAAACCCCCTTGCATTATTGTGGGTTGTTAGTAAATTGCTTGGTTGTGCTGTCCTTTGCCGGAAACCTAATGCTACGAGAATAAGTATCAATTATTCTCAAGTGATGTAAATTCAGAGACCGTAAAAGTACTGGAGTCGAATTCGAGTGAATCTGTTTCTTCTAGGCAAGCGTGCTCCGCCCTAGGCCGCATCATCGCTTCAAATCAGGCGATTTGCGACCAAATGCAAGCCTGTTTAGTGTAAAAAGTAAAAAAACAGAAAAGATGCCGAATTACTAAAATTGTTCAGACCATTATTGTTCAATAGTTAATTACTACCCTTACCTACCTTTTTTTTTCGGTCGGGAACCCCCCTCCCCTACCCCCCTACCCCCCTTACCTACCTATGATTTAAAAAGAAAACATGAATATGACATTCCCTGGTAAATAAAAAGAAAGCCCAACTAACAACGTCAAAAATGTCAGCTGTGTCGTTACGCTTCACAAAAGTATCAATTGGGGCCCTTTGATCTGTATCGACTACTGCGCAACTCTGCAAATTCACTTTACCAAAGCATGTTAATAAAGCTTTAGTCTGACCGTACGAGGGAAAGCTGCGAACTTTGTTGCGGTAATTTCATTCATTTTGTTCATAACTGTGACCGCGAGGTATTTGGCAAAAAGGCTTCGTAAACTACAAGCTTATTTTAAATCCTCCGATCACAAATCACCAATCGCTGCAACACTGTCCATGTGTACCTATGTTATTTTGTCCGATGAAACGCGGGTTTTCGTGAACATATTTTCAATTGCTAGTGAAATTATTGTGTACCGTAGATAACTTTTTGTCCAAGATTAGATTATTAAGTACTTGTGTAAAGGTACAGTCAAGTTATTCAGTTACAAAAGTACTTCCAAGTATTTTTTATTGAACCGCTTTTCTTGACAAGAAAGCTAACTGTTTTTATCAAGTTATCCATGAAGTCAAATTTGTGCTTATATCCAGTTAATTTTACAGACTCCCGCTAAGTTCACTTGAAGTAACAAACGTTGAGTTTAAACACTTGGTCATCTAAAATGACCAAGTGTTTAAACTCACAACGTTTGTAGCCTATGAGATAAAGTTCTAAGTGTCATTCACAGACGTGCGTGTGTACAATCTAGAATAGTTTTAATAGGATCGTTTATCCTTTGAATTCTTTTTGTTAAGTACAAGTAGTAACTGCATCGTTGGTCTAGTGGTCGCAAACGCGATAGCTGAGCATGAGGTTCGATTTCCGGGTCGATCATATTTTTATTGGATTCATTATTTTCTTTGCGGGCAGATCTAATATAATATTATTAACAGAGAATGCGAATTCTGTGAGTTTGTTGGACATAATATGCGAAGAGTTATCTCCGGAAGCACAGCACTTATTTGAAAAATTCTATCACCATTTGAAAGGTACGTTATTTCGGATGGACATAGATAAAATAGAAGAGAATTTTATTTTGCAAATATGGGTAATACACAATATTTGTTTTCAAATATCAAATTTCAGCCATATTTTACCATTCGGCATGCAAACATTTACATTATTTATACAAACACTTGTATGTTTTTTTATTTATTTTTTTACAAACTTTTTATCTGGTAAACACGCGGGCGAAGCCGCGCACAGGAGCTCGTACGCAAATAGGACGTTGTAACATTTTCATGACATGTTACATTTCGCTGGATGTTCAGTCAATATTTGTCGAAACTCAGCGGAAACTCCCTCGGCACAGGAAATTCGTTTGACCAATAGTTTACCATGTCTTGTCACTGGTTTAAAGCTCTCCTACAGGCAGTTGGTATTATTTAATTTGCTTGAATCCGAACTAGAATTTGCTTAAAACTGTAATTTAATTTAAACAGTTAGTTTTTTCTTCTCATTTTCGCTTTGTATTTAATAAATTAATACAAATAACAAACGTTATAACTTTACTTTAAATACCTACATGACCCCTGTACAATTCGATGCATTCATCAGCAGACCATAGACTGGTACCGTAAACCGTGATTTTTCAAACCAAAAAGAAAAGTTGTTTCGCAGCTATAATTTTTGCTTAGTGTTACTTAGTTTGATATGTTGATTGCTGAGTTGATGGGTTTGTGTAATAGGTAATTTAATGAATCCATTGTTTGAATTGCAAGTTGAAAATTGGCAAATATTTTGCAACGATGCCCCCCGATGGCCCCACGCTCCGATGCCCACGTAACTATTTTGTCTATCAGCCTCCCCCGTATTGCGCTAAATGTCAACGTTAATAAAAATACTGGCAATATCAGGGATGGACTAAACGAGGTGCAAAGCTTTTATTATGAAACAATAGTTCTATTTACAGACCCTTAGTCAAACAACCTTTATTATTTACCCATGATGACGGTAGACGTCTTTTTACTCGCAGAGTTGGAACTTTTATTATGCGAGTAAACAAACTTTGTGGGATTAATTAATGCCAACACTGCTCATTAAAATTCAGTGAATCCAGTGCATGCATTTACTTTTATTTCAAAGATCTTGTTGTTGTTTTTATTCTGCACTAGTTTTTACATAGCCCACTCCCTCCCATAAAAAAAACGCTCCTTGCTCCTCAAAGCATCCCTGTCGGACACATAAAAAAAATAGCAATTAGCCTTTTCTATGTTACTTCGTGTAGACTGAGCTTGATTTTACAAGAAGACTTTTATGTCAAAGAATATTTAAAATCTTGTTTCCTTTTTTTCACATCGAGCGAGTCGGCGTGGTTCAGTTATTTTCTCACATATTTTGCAATTTATTACGTAAGTGAACTAAAGTTGTTATACTTCACAATAAAGCTTTTTGCAAGGATAACTCTTTTAATATCATGACGGTACATTGTCAATAGTAATACATTTACGAAAACATAATGTACGTAAGAAAAAATCTGCATCTTTTTAGTAAAAGAGGTGACACACACAATTACAGCTTGAAATAGGGACCAATTAGTTCAGCTAGGCTTCAGAATAAATGAAGTAGACTCAGCTTTCATGGTGTACTGTTTGAGATGCTATAATAAAATTCCACAAAGAATTCTCGAACTGAATGAGACGAAATTTAAAACATAAGTACAATTATACGCACACTATGTAAGCGCTGCTGAAGATTGTACATGTAAACTATCTTTGCATTGAATAAGTTCAATGTCTTTAGAATCAAGAATCAGCGTTGCCATCCAACGTGGCAATACTGCCAGCCTTCTGGGCACTTTTCCTGTTGACAGCGATGTGGACGAATTTTTTATTAATAAATAAAATTAGAAATTATTTTAGTTTATAGTGAATATTTAAAAGAGTGTCCATGGAATTTCTTGCCCGTTCTTCTCCATAAAGATCTACGCTAGGGAAGGGGCAACTACATTACTTTCACAGTTTTTATGCCTTGTGACTGGGACTCTAGCTACATTTCATTTTTGTCTTTGTTTCGACAGTTCAAACGTGCCTGTAACTGGCCTACTTGAAATTAATACTTTGATTGATTTGAAGATTCTTTTTAAATAAGGAAGTTGTTTTCCATGATATGTTTTTTTAATTCAAATCAGTATTCATTTAAAAAAGTTTTGTTGTTATACTCGGAGTTTTGATAGAAATATAATAATAATCACTACATAGTATAAAACAAGTCGCTTTCTCTGTCCCTACATCCCTATGTATGTATGTTTTCTTTAATAGATAGAGTGATTGAAGAGGAAGGTTTATATGTATAATACATGCACCCGTGCGAAGCCGGGGCGGGTCGCTAGTATTAAATATTACAAACAATTTATTATTGTTCTTTGTTATGCAATTTGCCTGTGTTTTAATGAACATTCTCTCGGCAAATGACGACATTTTATCAATGAAAAGTAGTTTTAATAAAGGTACTGAAAATACAATATGTGAGAATATGGAGGGAATTCAGTACTATCAAGTGTATCCAGTAGCAGTAGCTTGTACAAGTTATGGTTTCCTTTAACGTCGCGTTTAATTCATGTTAACATGGTGTTACACAGCCCTAGTCTATTCCTACTATGGTTTCCAACGTGTTATTTAATCTTGTGTCCATGCTCACTTCATCCACAATTTTGCTAACTATGCATGTCACCGGGGGTGCCCAGAGTGCGAAATGCACTCGCGATAATTCAATTGTAACTCTTTAAAAGGACTTTGATTAGGATCAGATTAACATAGTAGCAGTCAATCATTCCTTAATGCTTTTGTTCGGTCATGGAATGAAATGGAAAAAAGTTACAATGCAACTCAAAGCAATAATGGTGTTGAGTTTGCGCGATGAGTTTTATTTATGGGGATTGGCAGCCAAGTTTTTATTTAAAGTAAACATATTATAAAAGCCAGCCAATATTGAAAACGCGACCATTTGTATTGACACCCGTCCCACCCGTCCACACGTCTGCGGCCATTTACATTAAATCGGAAATTAATCTAACTATAGTTCGGATATTGTGGTTCTCGAGTGCGGTTTTAATGAAGTCTATTTCCTGTTACGCTCATATGAATGTCTATGACTGTGATGAGAAGTACGGGAGACACTTAATCGGCTGCCTAACCTTTGCTCAACTTTATTGGGGTCGGCTTCCACTCTTCCAGTCTTACCGGGTGCACCTGAGTACCAGTATTTTATATGAAGCCACTGCCTAAACTTTATTGGGGTCGGCTTTCAGTCTTACCGGATGCACCTGAGTAGGTACCAGTATTTTACATGGAGCGACTGCCTATCTGACCCAGACTTTTAGATTGAATTAAACAATGTGCGAGGCATGCTGCTAAAGAGACACGAACGGAAGACGACGTAAGAGTGAGACAACAATTTAGTAGTAGAATACTTAACACCTTGGTAAGACTGACTGTCAAACTTTCGAGCCACTGACTGACACTGACATGACAGCAGGGACCAACGTTTCCTGAGGCACGGAGGAAACTCGGTATGTAATGGGTCCATCCACGGACCAACCTTGGCAAGCGCGGTATACGATCTTGTGGAAATAAAATTATTAATTTTCCCACTTCTTTCTTTATACGGAGACGCATGACAAACGATAACAAATTGAAAGGTACTTTAAAGAAAAAAGGCATTATTGTAGCCGCCAAATCTAATTTCAATGTTAATGTTTACTGTTTTCTGGTTCTATTAAATTCAAACTTGGTTGCAGATAACATGTAGTTTTTAACTTAAAATCAAAAATCAAATTAAAATCTTGGGCCAATGAGTTAATGGGACTGGAGAGACAGTAAAAATAATCCTTTTGGCCCGTTCAATTTGGCAAACGGTGCACCACACATATATGTTGTGGTCATAAAATTAAAAACGTTTTGAAGTTCCAGATTTTTTTTATCTAAATTATGTCATGTGTAGTTATGTGTTCCTTCTTAGAAGTAACTAGTTATGTTATGAAATAGCCACATGAATAGAGCAGACGGGATTAGGAATATAGAATAAAATCGCTAACAATTTTTTACAAATTGTATTTATTCTCGTCGTACAACATCGTAACAAAATTCAAATAGTAATGAAGCTGGACAGATACGAGTAATTATGAACGATTTATTAAAATTCTCGAGAGTTGTTTTATATGAAACTTAGATTAAATAAATCACATTAATATGAAGTGCGTAAAGAAAAAATGTATTGGAATTGAGCCATGTTCCCTTCTGTCAGCTGAACAGGTCCACTAAAGCACCACCAAATTTGCACATCTCCCCCACCATACTTTAATGTCTTTTTTGTGTACTTAGGGTCGAATGCTTTATTCGGACGGCGTCGTACATATCGTTTTCCATCAGAACATTACATTATGTTGGGATTATAAAATTATTTGTTTTTAAGTACGTGATAGAATTAGAGATGTGGGGTAAATAATGTGGGAGAAAGTTTAAATATAAGGTTGATTGAATTGAGGGAGGCCAAAGAAAAGATGGATGGATAGTGTGAGGAATAAAATGAAAGAGAAAGGAGTAAATGTTGCCGTGAAGTCTGACAGGGGAGAATGGAAAAAGAAGACGCCCTGTTTGTTTTAGTCTCGTCAGAAAAGAGAACATTTTTCTACTGTCTAACTGTCCAGTTTTCATATCTTCTTGCCTATGGCACCGTTTCAACATGGGCACCTTCTTTGCTAACCTTCCGTGCAACTTTACTTCTACCAAACGCCTTCGAATAGTGCGTTCCGAGATTGCTGAAGGATTGTTTTCACCATAATATTCTTTACTCAGCTCATTAGACCCTTTAAAAGGATTTTGTTTTGTCAAACGAACGATATTTCGATCATCTCGACGAGATGACTTTCGCTGTTTAGATACACGCGGAACATTTGAAGTAGTTTGTTATGTGGCAAAATCCTTCACAGCGTGGAAAACCATCGTTTTTAAGCATTGCAGATGGTCGGCTACCTTTTAATACGACTAATTCTTTTCCCGAAGTTTTATTGTTACTACCCTTGTAGATTTATCACAACTTTTATTTTTCCCCATTGTTATCATATGAAGCAATCACCTTTAAGACTTTTACAACACTAAATGACGCAAAAATTATACGAATAGTGACATAAAACCACAGAGCCACAGTGTTCCCTAGTTAAATTTGAATAACAAAATAAAATATTCAGCGTTCTTATTTATGTGACCAGCCAGTAAATAGTACTAATACTAGGTTCAGATGTAATGTATAAAGTTCATCTATTTATTTTTTAGGCAGTAATAGTATGGGAAAGTTTTACGATACTGAGAGATACCAAAAAATACATGCAATTAGTTATACTTGTTAGTTTGAAAAAATCTTCCCTTTAAATGAGCGTTCTTAATTATATGATACAGTGGTGTATATAAAATGATACTGTTATTCAAATCCTACCCTATTCAAAGCTAGAATTAAGTTCATCCAAAAAGTTGGCAACGTCACATTTAGCTGTCAAATATTTACCTGTTTTAATTAATTTGGCAATATTACTGTATGGAAATAACAAATATGGCTAACTAGTGAGCTAGAAAGAGCCGGACATTGCTGCATACAACAGCAAAGAAACGTATCCTCTGTAACTTTCAGCTTATTAAAATTTCTAACAAGTGGGTTCCTATTGTAACTTGAATTAGTATCGAAAACAATATTTATGAACTTCTCGGTTCGTTAACCCTGGCCTTGTATACTTTTAGTTTTCAATTAGCAATTTAAATTTTTAAACCAAAATTTTATTTAGGTAATTATAATTTCTTAAAAATTTAAATGATTCATGATTTACCGTTTCTTTGGTATGTCTATAACGTGTACTAGGTTCTGCCCGCGAATTCGACCGCGTCGAAGAAAGAACGTATAGCACTCGGTTATAGTGTAGCAAGCTATCAGTGAAAATGTTTTTGAAATCTGGTGAGTCGTTTCGAAGTTAAACTCCTACTGAATGATCTTCGAAACTAACAAACATTATCTCACTACGGATTTCATTGTCACAAGTCAACGATATCTATCTCACTACCATTAATTATTACATAATAGAACAGTTAAGATACCCTGTATAGAATTGAAGCAGTTCATAGACTTCCTTCAGGGTTGTATGATTGTTTTGAAAAGGTAATGAATGAAATGTTGCATACAATCTGTAATTCTAAGAACTCTATTATCACTTGTGGTGATTTTAATATTAATTTGTTAGAAAATTCTGGGTTAAGTTCTAAAATTATAAGCCTGTTTCAGTCATGTCATGTTCAAAACAAATTTCTGGAGCCCACTAGAATAACCCAAACTAGTGTCACTTGGCTAGATAATATTTACACAGATGTTATAAATAATAAATATCCCTGGACATAAATATCCCTGGACATTTTCACACAGCACCATCTAGCCCCAAGCTAAGCAACTTAATGCTTGTGTTATGGTAGCTAGATGGCTGATAAACTACATATATAAATTTTTTTTTTGTAAATACATACATATTATAGATAGAAAAACACCCAGACCCGGAACAACTACTTGTAGGTCATACAAATATTTGTCCCGTACGGGAATCGAACCCGCGACATGCAGCGCAGCAGTCAATCGCTTGACCACTGCGCCAACCGTGTCGTCAAAATTGTTATACTTACCCACAAAGTAATTATTAACTTAATAGATTCAGATCATTGTGGGCAATTGATTACAAAACAAGAAAGTCACTAAAAAGGATTTCATCAGGAAACTACACCTCTACGGAATCCGGAACGGCTCTTTGCATCTTCTTACTTAAGTGATAGCATTCAGAGAGTTGATGTTAACGGGAAAATATTTTTTGGATCCGTAGTAAGTATGGGGGTACCCCAGGGCTCAATTCTTGGCCCATTTTTGTTTCTTATTTATATAAATGACTTGCCTTACCTAATAAAGGATAATCATGACATAGTTTTGTTTTGCAGACGACACTTCTCTTTTATTTAAACTCAAACGTCAAAGGTAGTTACGGACGATGTTAATAGCGCCCTGGCAAAAGTCTTTAATTGGTTTAATGTCAATAATCTGGTCTTAAATGAGAAAAAACCAAATGTATTAAGTTTACGATACCCCATGTCAGACAAATGGAAACTAGTGTAAGTACTAATCAAGGATGAAGAGTTGAAACCGGAAGATAACACAGTGTTCTTAGGCATAACTTTGGATGCCAAGCTTCAGTAGGGCCCGCATATCGACAAATTGAACTTTTTTAGCTTTTAAGAGATGTCCGATTACAAATAACATAGCATGTTTAAACTGCATAGCATAGCGTATATCAACAGCTAATTTGACACGGAAAATATCAATTTTAGCGCCAGAAGTGTTCTTGATTATGTAAATATCGGCTACTTAAAGGTGTATACCGTGTATTACTGCGGTGTTGGTGTTGGTCGTATCCCATCACACCGGCCTTTTGAGGGTCGGCGTCTCGATCGCTCAAAAGGCACGTCGATTATAATATCAACGTAGCCTGGCTTCTGTCACTCCCGAAAGCGCAATTATTGGGAACTGAACTACACAGTGTGCCTAGCTAGAGCTACAAAGCTACCTGGTATATATTGCGATTTTGCCGCCGTCGGCCGCTCGAAATGTTATTTTTACTTTAGCGTGCCACTGCAGTTTCTGCATTCGTATTATATTTTCGGGAAATGTAACGACAGCGGTAAATGCTTGGTGCTTTTAAAACGTGGCGTAAACTTTTGGTGCATTTTTCTGTAGATCGTGTCGAAGCCACCTAAGAACTTAAAAATAGTTATTCAATGGGATTAAATCATTCAAATTGATGAAACATTAAAATTGATGATTTTAATGATTATAAACTGATTATAATTCTCTAATTATATTATAATTATGATCCTCTTAATACATGTGTTACGGTCGCGAATCATATTGTTCAACATACGGCCTGAAACTGACCTGCAAATCCAAAAAACTTAGGAAAATTTGAATTTTGTGGGCTACCGCATCCTCCTTAATTTTGACTTTCTTTCAACTCTTAGGCGGCTTTCACACGATACCGCTCGTCCCCGCGGTCGGGCGACGAAGCGGATCTCACGTCGCATTGGCTTAACGTATGAAATCCTTAAATTCGCTCGGGTTGAGCGGTTCTCACCGCCTCGCCGCGCTGCAGACGTCCACAAAATACGCTTCACCCGCCCCACTTGACCGCGCGGTCGAGCGGTGTCGTGTGTGAATCGCCTTATAGTACTTCCGTCACGTACACTGAGCGTCGCCAGTGACTCAAGAGAAAACCAATAACATCTTAAAATAATTTATAAATTCAAGTAATATCGGACACTCTAAGGCGCAGGGATTACGAGTAAGCTAATAGCCAATTAGTCAATTCCATTAGCTTGCTGAACACAGATGAAATCAATCGCATGATGGATATAAGGTCGACAATAACCAACCAATCAAAAGCTTACCACTTGACTAAAACCCCATTATCGCTTTACGACTCCAGCTAGCCATGCAGTTTGGATGCCATTACGGTACGGACGCTCTTCAGCAACTGCCTATTCACGTAGCGAACACTATTATAGCCAATTGCATTTGTCTTGGCGATAGATCAGTCTTACTTTTCAAATACATCTTCATTTGTGTGCGATTTTCAAAACAAAGCCTCCACACCGCTTTAGTAACAAAGAAAAATCGACTACATCTCGTTTGATAACTTCCCGATTCGCCAATGAAGGCTTCAAACCACTCGACAATATTGTTTTAATGAATTGGTTTTAGCTTTTAAGAATTGGATTCTATTTGTCGCGACGCGGTTCAAGCTTTTAGCTTATGCCTTTAGGTTTTAACTTGGTAAATAAAACGATATTCGTGGACAACTTCTCAATGGACTTTTACGTTAAACCTGGAAGGAAAGCCAGAAATGCGCGTCTCGGCTTTTATAAATACATAATTAGATTTCTCAGACAAATCATCTTAACTTTCTCGAGACTCGATTTTCTTATTGATAGCTCGACGGAAATGCGAATATCTTCGGTAGAGGTTGACTGGGTCGACAAATTGCATTTTGATAGGTTAGCTGTGGTTCGAGTCGATACAGATTAATGCCTGCAAGGCTAACAGGGAGCTAAAATGTTCGCTTTCGCAGAATCCTTATAAGATATGAATCACGTTAAAATTCTTAAAATGGTCACAGACGCAGTTAATATTAATAACTAGCCTATGCCACGGCTTCGCCCGCGTGAAGCTCGTTGACTGTCCCACGGGATCATACTACCGGGATAAAGAGAATCCTATATGTTAATCCAGGTTAAAAACTATCTAGGTATATGCCAAATTTCATCCAAATCCGTTCAGTAGTTTTAGCGTAAAAGTCTAACAAATAAACATCCAAGACAATTTCTGGGGGAAATCAATTTAGATCGACACGCTAGAAAGAAGTTTATGAACAATGCAGATAGTTGCAATCCATGATCTATCATAGGTCCCGACGCTGAGTATCCTTAAAAAAAATAACAACATCTTTCAACTCACTCTTTCAACTTAATCAGCCGATGGAAACCTCTAATATTTATATAGTATATGCGAAATCCCCTTTACTGAAAAATACTGCAACGCTTGAATTTAATGTATTTAGTACTGGAACCAGAAAGCGTATGCGCTTCGATAATCTTAATTTTTCCGAATTAAAACGAACGTCGCCGCGTCGCGTCGGTCGCATTGTGTCGTCCCCTCAGATGCAAAGCTTCTAAGTTGGGTTTTTCAACGCATTGTAGTGCATTGCACTTTAGTCGCAATTCGTCTTATTTATGTTACTCAAAAGTTTAAAAAAGATTTTGCTCGTAAATCTGTAATATTCTAACCATGGTGGTACATAATAGGCATGTACTTCCATGGTTCTAGCAGCTCAATGTGCATACGCGGCTCCCGACCAGACCATGGCAGACTTGCTGGAGTGTCCAAAGTATCCTTACACGCATTGCACTGCCTTTTAGAGGACTTACTGTCAAAATCGCTACTGACGCTGCGACTAAGATACAACATATTTCTTTGGGTTCAATTTATAATCCAAACAATCGGTTTTGGCGAGGTATCAAATTGTTTTTTTTTTTAAAGTTCTTTGACATACTGTAACTTTGGATTCCCCCATGGGTGCGGCAGCTGACTTTCATTTGGATGGTCAGTGCATAATTATTAAACAACTAGAAATGATTTTCATTCGAAATAAAATTGCTCGCAAAAATTGCGCGCTGCCTCTCGTAAAATACATATATTCCGGTGTTGCCTATTGTATGATTATTTAAATGATGACTATTTAAAATCTATACAAATAAATAAAGTTGAAGTGTCTGCTTGTAATATCAAAATAACAGCCTTTTATTGAATGTATATGAGAATAAATACGCAACTAATAACAAAAACACATTTTTTTTTTCAATTTTTGTCTGCCTGTCTGTCTGTTTGTTCCGGCTAATCTCCGAAACGGCTGAGCTGATTTGTACGGAACTTTGAATGGCAGATAGTTGATGTTGTATGGTCTAACATAGATTACTTTTATTTTAGAATAAGAATTAGGGTTCCGTGCAAAAAATTAAAACCCTTGAAATTGAAAACAAAATCTGATTCAAAGCGAAGTAATTTTTTTTTTAATTATTTCACTCGAACGAAGGTCGCGTGGAACAACTAGTAGTAAAATAAATCGATTGATTGGAGAAGATCATACTTACGTCGCCAGCTAGCAGCAACCTCGTTGCTAATTATTCGTTAATATTACAACCGTGTGTGAACACCGATCACATGTTGATTATTGGTCCCTCCCTCCCAATATCGCAGCGATATATTAATTAAGATTCGCGTTAAGCATAGGCTAGATGGCGTAAACTAATTGCTACTTTGTTGATTGCTTAAATCGAGAGCAACGTTTGGAATTCAATCTTGCTGCAATCATCCATCGCAATGATGTTCCGAAAAATAAACAAGTTAAAAATCCAGTGGAATATCAAACGTCGAGTCGATCGATAGGAGGTGAAATTGCCCAAAACGGCAGCGCGTAACAAGATTAATCAACGTACGTGCAGGTGCATACTATTGTTGGTTTTTGTTTCGTACAAACTAAAAATAACGCTACTGATTTAAAATGCCACTTCGCTCAGACTGCATTAAAATGTGTAAGTGCTTTTCTGTTTTAACCACCAACCACGGTGTTTTGTGGGCTATACTCGTATCTACAAAAGAGAGAGTTTATTATTTACTTATAACTACATAGGTTCTCCGAGAAAAAGAACAGCAAGCGTGGTATGAAATGATCAAGAGTGCACTTTATAACTTTACATTGATAGGTACGTTTAGTTTAAATCCAATGTAGATGGTAGGGCATACAATGTTTTGTGTAACTGCGATGAAGCAGCAAACAATAATTTTAGACATGACCCCGGTTCATGAAACCGAAAACCTGAAACGTTTGCAAATAAATGTATTGTCTAATCTCATGTGCAGTGATTACACTAATTGTTAATTGGCCATGATGTGACCCGCCAACGCATTTAAATTGGCCCGCCAAAAATGTTCAGTTGACTATATAATAGTCTTTTGAAAATTGATTTTAGAATCGAAAAAAAGAACCAAGCCATATCTCAGTATCGTCTTATGATTACTTTCTCAGTAAGCCAATTTCCAGCAAACAATGAGCAACTGACTGAAGTTTAATGTTAAAAGCTGAGTAGGTAGGTATCTACCGTTACTATAGCAAGTTTTATTTACTAGATAGACCGCCAGTTGACACGAAATCAAAATTTTGGCCCACCTTTAAAATAAGTTGAGCAACCTTGGATTAGACTATCAGAATCCAGGTGTCAATTTGGCGACTTATTTAAAACTCCATCATAGTTTTCATTTCTTCTGCGTTAGCAACAAAAGAATCATGACGAGATCCTTACATTAATTTGTACAGAAAAAAGTGTTCATTTTGTTTCAGTAGGTTAAAATATTTATTACAGTTCACATACAAATTACCAGGACTAGATTGATATACGTATCTGACTTACAAACTTATGGAGTCATACCTACAGAATTAGCGTGGCGTGCTACCTACAAGAATCTGGCGCACAAAATGGCCGCCACTTTCATTCATCATTATTCAAAAAAAGTTTTAGCGCGCAACCGTTTGACAGCAGATCTACCAGAAAACTCACACGAAAGTGTTGTCGAATTAAGCACAAGACTTGACAAACTGTAGCTTTGTCTCTCTTTTCCTATGCAGCTACTTATTTATTAAAAAGAAACAAAACTGTTATTCACTTGTGTGTGTCGATATTATAGATATTTGTATAACTATTCTTTCTATAGTAAAATATGCGATCTCCATTGGTATATCTCAATGCGTGGCGGCTCTTACACTGACAGTCGCCGTTTCGTTCTGCAATAATGAGCTCCTCGTTAAACTATTTACTTTTAACAGTATATTTTTATTGTGGGGTTAAAAAAATATTCTAAATGCCCGAAGATACTCTAGGCACCCAAGAGTACAAAAAATAGAATTCCCACTTATTCAACACTAAAGAATCAGGGCAGAATTTGTACAAAATAATAAATATGTTTAGATTTATTTTTTTGTACAAATTCTGCCCTGATTCTTTAGTGTTTACTTGAACAGAGAAATCGCTGTTAGGATTTTTATCGCGCAAGCTAATGGTTATTGCATTTTAACGAGTAAAATACTACGTATATATATATACGACATGTAAAAAAAACCTTAGCACAATTAGGAAGATTAGCCCGAAACATATGTATTAACTAATGGTTGTACTGATAGCTTTACGCACCGATCTACACACTAGCATTGATTAGGTGCAATGTGACCGACACATTAGTAGGTACTTGTTATACTGATTGTGAGCAGGCTCATTTGATGATTAAAAGCATTTAGGTAATTAAATGGATTGCTGTTCTCAATTCAGTGGATTGGAATTGCCTAAATGCAGTCTGTTGGTCCCGCACGGTAGGTACTGCTCTGTTTATAGAATGATCATCATCATTCCCATGCATTATCCGAAGAAGAATGCCGTTTTTTTTATGGAAGTTCGGCTTTTCTTGTGTCTCGGCTGAATCATCGGTAAGATAGTGGAAATGTAGTCTGGCCTATGGAAATGAAAAATCATGAATATTCGATGGCAGTTTTTATAAATCGGACATTTAATGTTCCAATTGTTGTGATGTCGCCCTACAATCACCGACGATAAAGAAGGTATAATTAAAATGTCTTTGCTTACACAAAGAGATTAAAGTCTTAAAATATCTGGCACAAAACACCCTCAAATTATAACAACATACATTTATGTCAATCAATATTTAAGATTCCTCTGGTTTCCTATCGTAGAAGCAGCACTAGCAATGCGTCGTTTCCACATTTGTATTTGTAATGGTTTATCAAGTTTAAGCATGTGTGTAGATAGATCAAGAACCATGTATGTTATTTCTTAGATTTTCAGGTTCGTAATAGAAATTCTTATAACAATGGTTTACCGATGGGTTATAAAATAATAACTGCTCAGATTTATACGTTTCAACCTTACAGTAATTATTTTTATTTATTAAAAATGGAAATTATAGAATAGTTTAGATATTAATATTAAGTTTAAAGAAAGATAAGAAACGGAGTGAGAAGAATTTAACGGGTATCATTTGGCAAATGTGGCGTATCGGGGCCAAAAGGGCTTGTACTCGGGGCTGTAAAATAATTTAAAAAATAGCAAACGATGGCGGATATTTTTTATTGTCTTCGAAACCCCCGGTTGCTTCCGAGTAGGTTAAATGCATGTGAAAAGATAATTTAAAAAAAGCTTGTTGCATGGAAATGGAAAAGATGTAGCTACAACCTGCTTTATAGAGTTATCGTCGACGCAGCATGTCTTATTCCATTCCAGCAGTCACATTTTTTTAGGGATCCGTACCTGAAAGGTAACCAACAGGACCCTATTACTTAGCCTCCGCTGTCCGTCTGTCCGTCTATTCGTCTGTCTGTCAGCGGACTGTATCTTATGATCCGTAATTATGTAGACAGTTGAAATTTTCACAGAATGTGTATTTCTGTTGCTGCTATAACAACAAAAACTCTTACTACGATGGAACGGAACCCTTAATGCGCGAGTCCGACTCGCACTTAGCCGGTTTTTAAAGAATAGAACTTTCTTCCGCCTATAACCTTCGCGGAAGTGCAAACAATAAGTTGACAAAGTTTTAGCAGCGCATGAAATACGAACATACAAATAAACAGACACTATTTTTATAGCGTGACTGCTGAGCACGACGTAAAGTGAGCAAAGTGTTATTGGGTTATTCCATCAGGAATTTATTAGTAGCAGCCACGGAGTCTGGGTTTGTGCCCGGTTGATAGTAATAGGCTTGCTCCGTGTTACATGGGACTTAAACATAACTGGCGAAATGTGGGTACACTATCAGGTACACCTCTGCCTAACCCTTCGAGGATTACAGGTGTGATGTTATATAATGTAATACACAATTCTTGCATCGTATTATTTGCGTTATAATACTGGCTATCGAGCATCCGAAGTTTTATACCGGCGGCGGCGCCGCGCCGGGGTTTTAAAGTTTGTTCGCCGTCCGTTCGTATTATGTCGTTCTCAGGAAGTGGATGTTTGCCTATACAAGAACCAATCTCGTGTATAAATGTTTAATACAGTTCCCAGGAGCAATAGCTTATTGCAATAAAACTTGACTAAAAGTAGCGTTTACTTTATTTTGTCGTGAACATCACTGGTATCGATGAAGGAAATCAATTAAAATAATAGAAATATTCTTTATTGCACACAAAATAACAAATATACATACAAATAATACAAAAAACAGCAACCATCTTACTTTTATTAATGCAAGTTTGAAATCGCCAACCAAAATCAAATCGCCTGAAAATCAGTACTGTACGTAGGAATTACACAAGACAATACGACCAAAGCGCCTGCCCGCATCTTCTGTGAATGAGAAGGACCCTTTTCCCTGCAGTGGGACAGTAACAAGCTGTTATTTTTAATCTATTATTTATTTAAAAAATTAAATCGAAAGGGAAATCCTACAACTGGACGAAGACCTCTTCTAAAGATTGGTGACGGTCCTTGAAATCCAGGTTCGAAGTGATAATTAGAAAATGCCTAAGGCATTAAGTCCGCCTTTGTATAGTTTTTACTTGTGCATAAAATCATAAATAAATAAAAATAAAAAAAAAATATTATCCAGCAAAAAAATTATTATCTTGATAATTCCGAACCCTGCTGAGAAACCCTTGGATGCGAGGCCATAAGAAATATTATTCTAATATTTTTCAACGTTGTTCAGAATTTGTGAAATGAAGTAGGTAGGTCAAATCGTAATTGAAAAATGTCATAATATCAATAATCACCAATCATCCTTGAAGTTAAGTGAGTAGCTCGGGATCCTAGATGAAAATATAATTACTGCATTATCCAAAGTGTTATTGAAACACTGAAAAGTGATCAAGATAAGAACTACATATTATGCACCAATTTTATTTTGCGACCGACCCCGAATAAGTATCAGTTTTTTCTGTACATTGTCGGGTTATGCGACGTATGGAGCAGCTCTTCTTATTTCGCGAGGTCAGGATTGGTTCCATATTAAAAAAAGATCGCAATGATGAGTGCAATGACCCCTTTTCAAATTATCTGATATTTCATTTTTAATTACACCTTGTGTGTGTGCATATCGCTTATTTCTATACAATATACATAGTGTTAGTTGACTCCACTTAAGAAAATTATATTCGTATGTTTTTCTACAAAAGAAAGTAAAATTCAAACCAGCCAATAATCTAAAATACGCCGTATTATTGCTACAAACAGTTGGCGTAGTATTAATACCCAGATGTGAACTTTGAAATGACCAAAATAGACTTGTGGACTGGCTTATAAATATGTCAAGTGCAAGGCAGCCGTTTTAGGTCAAGTTTTCGAGAGAGTCTTCATCGGATACCTAGGTATTGTATCGAATAACTTTTAATAATGCTTTTTGCGTTCATCCACATTTATTTATGAGATGTAGACTTGATGCGTCATGGAAATGATGTGGTCATTCCTGGATATATCAACCGAAATACATTTTCCATCGCCATCTTTCATTAGTATCATTGGTACACACGGCGACACATCAAGCTATACATATCCAGTATAGCCTGACTTCGCTTAGTGTGAGCTTCCCCAACAATAAGATATCAGCGTATACTGGTTTTCATAACTCTATCTAAAACGTGCCTTAAAAAGCACTGTTTTATGCTTTCACGGGTTAAAACTAAACTTATACTAGTACTGTCACTTACGAGATATCTTCCGTGATTGTTCATGATTTTGAGCTCCCGATGTTTCGACGCTGTTGCAAGCGCCATGATCGTGGGTTGACTGGAGAATACGGGTGGATGGAAAATAAATTGTTAGGAGCAGACAAAGAAAGATGGTATTCAGATTTGTCTGTTCCTAACAATTTATTTTCCATATACCTAAGTTTACGTGCCATATAATTCTGGTAACCTGTGTGTGTTTCTAAACCGAGTTGGAGCTAATTAAAGCTTTCTCTGACGTGCATTCATATTTGTTATTAGTCTCTGCACTTCTTCCATCACTCTGCACTTATTCACAAACGATAGGAAGAATTGCTTCTTGCTCATCTATCATCTAGTGGATTAATATTCTTCTTTCCTAATCTATACATATAAAATTCAAAGTCATGACTGACTGATATATCAGCGCACAGCCCAAACTGCTGGTCCTAAGGACATGAAATTTAGAGGTTATATTCTTTGTGAAGAGTAGGTATCCACTAAGAAAAGGTTTTTCGAAATTCCACTCCTATGAGGGTTAAATGGGGGGTTGAATTTTCTGTGAAACTTTATATTCTTTCGGTCGATTGACTCGAAAATTGGTGTACACACTCTTCAATTAAATTTGAGACACGTGTATCACAGTTTTTCTAAAATCATTCCCCAACAGAGTCAAATAGGGCTTCGAAACTCACGTAGACGGGCGCATGGCGCGCAGTGTGGTGCAGGGCATGCGGGGCGACTTTTCTGAGGTAGACGTGTCTGTAAATATAATATGTGAAATCCCGATTTTCGCGTTGGCTCGTGATACAATACATTGATATTAAATATGTAATGTTATTGATAATATTAATATCTATTAATGAACTAATATTTACAAGTTATAAGTAAGTAAGTAACGTAGTAGTAGTAAGTGAGGGAGTGAGCGCTTATGATGATTACTCTGAAAAAAAAAACCATTAGTTTCATGTAACTCACATAATTATAAATGTATGTGCGATCGTAGCAGCATAATTATATCTTCTTCTTTCTCTGTTAATCTTCACCTTCTTTCTAACCATATCAACTTTCGCTCGTCCATCATTCATTCATTCTTCCTCATTCTTTCTTTTGGCTTCCCCTTTCTAAGAGCCATTCACATTCATACTAAATAATTACCTCACGAGATTTTCCCAACCGTTTTATTGAGGTATTTTATTAAACTCTCAAACAGACGGCAAAAGTAAATGGTATAGAAATCAGTAACACTACAATTTTATTAAGTCCACCGTCATCTGACTGTGTCATCTTTCAGTAATAGCTGCAAGGATTTATTTAGAGAACAGCCGGTTTAAAATAAAACGTTACGCTGCAGAAACAGTTAACGTGGTAGCCATAAATTTCGCTGGAACATTAAATATTCAGTCTTACTCTAGACTAGACTGATGTATTTTAACCTAGTTACAAACCCTACTTCTTGTGTGCAGGAATTTCTCTCTTTAATTTATTTCTGTTCAACTGGACCTCCACGCGTAGCATGACCAATTCCCTTCTCTATTCTACCAAGAATAAACAAAATTCTTTTTATACAACTCGACATCTCTTTTTCCCGAGCATGGGGTGACACTCAGCTTAGACTCGAGTTTCTATGAAGACAATGACAGAAATTCGTTCCATAGCAACTGGGGATTAATTACGGAACAAACTTGCATTGCCCTTTAATTTTACAAAAATTCATTGTGTTATTAACATAATCGAGGAGACGAATTTTCCGAACTTATGAAACAATGGATTATATATGAAGGAGCTCGTGGTTAAATAATAACAGCTCGGGGTCGATCTTCAGGTTAAGCCGCGCTTGGCTGGGTTGGTCCGTGGATGGGTGACCACCCATTACATAACGAGTTTCATCCGTGCCTAGTTTCCTGAAAGCACGTTAAGCCCCGTCTGTCAATTGTAGATCTTTGACAAGTTTGACAGTAGTTTCAGGTGGTCAATGGTTTTCAGCTGCTTAGACTGGAAGCCGACTCCAACATAGTTGGGAAAAGGCTAGGCAGATGATGAAGCAATGGATTAGCATGCAATGAATTTCTATCAAAATTCTTCCTGTTGTATTTTTATAGGAAGAGTGATACGTAATTGGGTCGCAGGCCAGCATTTTTTTATCCGTTTTAGAACCGCCCGCAGCGCTAATAGTGCATTTTAGAACTTTGCTGTAATGCTCTTTTAGTATTTTTTTTCTATCCATGGTTTACTTCTTGTTTACCTTTACTTCTTTGAACTTTTTAAGAACATTAGCTGAGCGTTTTATTGGTACTTTGAATTTCACTCCTCTAATTATTTAGTTTAGGTAGGTATACCTACTATGCTGTGCTGTGCTATGAGGAAAATGTTGTGAAGAAAGTTTTGAGTTATGAATGTGGATGGGTATAAGAGTAGAGGAAGACCAAAGTAACGTTGTATGAACTGTGTAAAGGCAAGAAAGCAGGTATCTAATAAGATGACGAGTAATAAAGAAGCATAGAAGAAGAAGACGTGCTGCGCTGACCCCAAATGATTTGGGATAAGGGCAAGAGAATGATGACTTATCTACTGTGCCAATGTGCACCTTATGTAAATACTAACTTTATGATTACCTAACAACTGCGTCTCATACAGTCATAAGGTATATTGTTCATTGTCTTATTTCCTTTAGATTGTTGTTCCATGCGAATGTTTTCTTGTGCATTGATGGTTTCGCTTTTACGCAGTATTGTCAGAAAATTGCTGAGCGATTTATTTTTGTTGCTGGCTTGAAATTCTTAGATTAAAGTCTACTGAGGGCCTAGACAGGTAGCAATCGCTTGTTAAACTACAGAATTTTTTAACAAGAGGAAGCTTCTCGGTAGCTTAAGTCGGTCCCGTACATTTATAACTTTTCCATCTTCGCAACTTGGCTGTTTGTCCAGGCCAGGTTTTCACATTGACACTAATCTACTGTTAAATGAATTGCTGCGGTCAATATATCGATAGCTTGAGAAAGTGTAAATATTAATTCAAAGTTTGCATCCCTGTCCCCTCTACACTGAAAATAGATGTTAAATTTGATTGGCAAAGCTTTACGTATAATTAAATAATAACGCTCAACTACGCATAAAAATTTCGATTTATTTATGTACCCTGCAAACAAATAAATTGAAATTTTACGGCTTGTAATGGCTTAACCCGTTAAGCCGTTAGCACTTGATATGATTGATCCTGACTGCTGCATTTTCATTTGCAGATGAACAGAGGCACACTCAAAGCAAAATGTGAAAAACATCCTTCAATTTATACTTAGTGTATGAATCCAAACCTTTTGCTGCTTTTTATTTCTTTGACGCATGTCAGTCTAGACTTCTAGAGCTATAGATGATCGATGGCGCTGTGCGCTTGTAAATGTGTGTACTAGGGTTGCGCCACATCTATCAGCACGGAATGGCCTTTTTCCAGTGTACTATCCTAATCAGTCGCTCAGAACAGTCATTTTTTAGAGCGAGAAACAGAGTGGGTGTGCTACACATGCGGCAGCAAAGGCGATGTCCTCAGCAGCATGCTCTGTTATTCCGTGCTGATAGATATGGCGCAACCCCCAATCCCCCATACGTAACATCTCTTCCGTATCCATGTAGGAAAAGGCGAGATGGTATGTGTAGGCGAGAGGTGTGACCGCGCATACCTAATAGCGAATGCATGCTGCGAATCGATATTCGTTTACATACCACTTCCATTTTCGTTGTTTTTTTTTCTGTCCTCTCTGAAATCTATCACGTTCTGTGCTAGACAACACATTCCCTGCCATGTTGCTATGCATGCTTTTGTCGTTTAGATTCATGTCATAACTTTTTTTTTTTTTTGTTAATTCCATCGTGTAAACTGCAACGTTCCGTAGCTAGCAACATCTTGAAACAACATTCGCTATTCAGATATTAAGAAATAATTTTCACTTAACTTTTACGGGTTTCATCTGAACTAGAACTTCCAGTCTATGTGAAATTGATTTTACGTGATAAAACTAACATACACAAGTCGTTATGTCTCTAGTTACTGTTCCCATTTTTAGATTAAAATCAACGTACATAATTGCTGGTTGAAAGGAAATTACAAAATAACACTGCTGGCGAGTGCGCTACGCTAACTAAACAACGATGTGCCCGCATTCGTACGAGTCATTATAAAAATGACAGCAAATCTTAATCAAACCATCGTCTCTAACCGACCTACTGCGGGGCTGTTGCAAAATTAAAAATGATTTGTTGGAAAAACATTACGAGGCAGACCATAATTTATACAGAAAGTAATTTCAAATTTCTTCCAGGCCCCGCATTTGGGAGCGTCGCAATCAATAGTTTTCATAAAATTAAATCACAGATTTGCGTAAAACAATTACTATTGTATGTAGGTAGACCAATTTTCAGCTAAAATTGCTCTATAATTTTGTTAATGTGGTAACAATGAAATAATACCACACTGCGCAATGACCAATCGCAATTAATTCCTTCCATTTCAGCGTTGTAACCGCAGAGTAGATGAGTGGCTGCATGATTAATATCTAACTATATGCAATCATCCAAAATTAATATGTGCCAAACAATCGGAAATCACAAATTCGGGAATAATCAAATTATTCCCGAATTTGTGATTTGTGATTTTTGTGATTTGTGAATTTATTATGCGTACATATTCTAACTATTTAATTGAATCCCGATAATATCAGCTTCACCTGTGATATCTGTAATCTAATCGTAGGCCAGCCCGATCACTACCCAATACGAATCAATGAGCGAAAGGCTTGATTTACTCTTGTTTTATACAAGATGTAAAGGGACCCTTCACAAAACCGTCACCCAAGCATTCTGTGCATCAAACTAAGTACCACTGCGCGAAAATTATTTCTGGCACACGACTTGTTGTTGGTCTGCAAAATCACTGTTTACGGTAGCGCTCAAAAATAAAAACATGTCAAAAGGTTGGAACTTTAACCTACACTATCTCCATAACTAGAAGGTTCCCAGGTGTGGTCTGGAGCAAAAAATTATCGTAATAACGAGAAGAACAAGTGCCCCTCGGCTCCGTTACGTGTAAATACACCAAGCAAGCATATTAATTAAGCAAACTTAATAATTACTTGTTGGGTTTAGTTGCGTCGCGCAAGTAACACGTATACTACACGTGAATGAATGAATGAGACATTTATTTGCAAGAATATAGGTAGCTAAGGTCTTAATATATATGGGTTTCACTATATTCGGCATTTCAGCCGTACAGATATTTACAGAGATTTTTTATTAGTTACAGAATTAAAATCATTAATACAACCCTCTAAGTTCATTTAACCCCATTCAATAACTATTTCATGAAAAAGTCATTAAATGAGGTTAAATGAAATTAGAGGGTTGTAATGATGACTTTAATGATTATTCATCAACATGCTATCTTAAACTGACCTGCAAATTGCAAAAAACGTAAGAAAATTTGAATTTCGCGGGCTACCCTGGCGCTTTCATTAATTAGCACCAAGACGTATTTTTTTTTTTAATTTAAATTTCTCAAAATTTCCTATATTCAATATACAAAGGATAAAATGCACATTAGACCTCAAACAAGCCGTGTCGACGGCGCGTTCGTGTTCCACGCGCGCCTCAAAGAGATGTCAGCAAACATGAGGGGCCCGCAAGGGCCGATGCCTGCCAGGGCTGCGGGACTGTTCGAAAGAGATACCGCGGCCCTGGAACATAAAGGGCAAAAGAAGGAACATGGATGGTTTTTAGTCAGTAAAAGTCTGACACTCCCTTCCGCTCTGCCCAGAGCTGGGAGGATTCATTTGATGATTTCCCATCCGAAAAAAAAAAGACCTCAAACAAATTGAATGAGCGATATAACCGTGATGAATAGATACTTTCTCACTGAAATTCTACGCGCAGTCAGTTCTGTAAATAACAGGATGCAGCTTCATTTGAAGAGGAAACTCTAATGCCAGACTTTTAACAAAAAAAAAATGAAAAGGTTACTTTGAGATGCTGAGACGAGTCCGCGTCAATTTATTTAATTCGCCAAATTCGTTGACGAGTGAGTTTCGCTGGTTAGATAGTTTTGTGAATGACTCAGTTGCGTCAATTTGACAGTTCTAGTGTTAGCCAGTTTTTAAATGACTTCCAAAAAAGGTGTGAGCCGATTTTGATGATTCTTTTTTTGTGGAAGAATATTATTGGGTGCCGCGGTGGTATCATTTAAATTTGATGAAGATCTGATGCTAATCTTCGGAAATAGACAATGGAACTCTTCCAATAATAGACAGGGATTCTGTCGTTATGGCTGAAATCGTTTGGATGTTTATTGCTTACACAAAATCATAACGTAACATCACGCCTGTATGCTGAGGGAGTACGCAGATGTGTACATTACACCCACATTTCAAGAATTAGGTATGTTAAGTTCCATTTTATTGGGGATAAGCCACCATGACATGTCTTTTGAACAATGTAACATAAATGCATTGCAAATATTTGTATAGGATATTACAACTAAAAATAAGAAAAGAAAAAATCTTTTTTGCAAAAAAAAAACCGACACAATTAAGTGAAAAATAACTGAATTAGAATTATTATGATTTTGAAATAGCTACAAAAGTCGGTGGCAAAAAAACTAAATTAAACAAACAAAAGTCACCAACTTCATCGTCGTCGTTTTTAAAACCGGTTTTATTTTTTCCAAAAAAGATTTTCGATTAAATTTCGAAATTCTAAAAGTTATATGATCATAGATTGAACTGTTGAAGGCAAATAATTTCTTAGAAACCGTATTTCATCTTTCATACGATGAAATTAATTATATTTCTACGTCTAGGGTTTCTAGTGAAAGCGTCTACGTCTAATGAAAGCTGTCTAATTTGCGACGTAAAGCTTGTTCAATGGACGAAGTTTACAACTTATGTATATACCATTTCAGCTAGGCTAATTACTATTCAGTAGTTGTAGTGCTTCACATCACACACGAAAATGAACTTAACAATTTCTGAAACTTTGCATGTAAACTCATGGACAGACTGTTGGACAGAGTTGAGGTGCTTGTTAATATTCTACATGCAAACATGAAATGCGATGAGACCGTTAACAGAGTTTGTTTAAGATGCGCCAGTGAAAGTAATTAGTGCGGCAACACTAGCCATAACGCGCTAACTAGTATACAGAGCACAACTGAACGAAGTTCGCTACAATTTGTTTTCGGTTTCAATCAAAGCCTGGTGTGAAGAACACCAGCAATCTGAACTTCGGCCTCTGAGATACGATTCTCATGCTGGTGAGAAACTTTCTTGAACCTTCTTCAGAGCTCAATAGTGGATTATGCTGGAATTTTCTTAGTGAATCATTCTAGACTCGAACTTAATTTATAATGTTCTCGTAAAGTAGCTGACGTAACAGTATAAATTTCAACTCACCCGGTCCTTGAGCACTAATCCACCCCCACATGTTTACAATTATTCTTCCTGATTCCGTATTAGGAATAATGCTGTTGTCAGACCAACGCGTATTGTCTTTTTTAACGCCGTAAATTAAGAATTTTGAGAAAATTTGAAAGTTTTTTATTTCCAATTGTTCTGCGAAACGTCTAGTTGGTATGATGAACCCAGGCAAGCGCGGCTTAACCTGAAGATCGATCCGAGCGTCTGCTATCATTTAGCCACGAGATCACCATTAGTAATTATTCATATAAAATTAAAATACAAAAATCTTGGACATTTATAATTTGTGGTTGCACGAGATTTGTTCCAGCATGATCCGTTTAATTACGACAATGTCACAGTGCTAACCGCTGAGCCAGTTCGCTGTATACCTTCGAAATTAATAACCACAATCTTAACTAACTAGCCACCTAAGCAAACGATTATTATATACCGTAATACCGCGCACTTCCTGTTTGACTCATGATGAAAGAGTGCGATATATGTACCTATGTGGTGTGTATGTGTGTGAAATGGCTATTGAAGAAGGTCGTAAGTGGGACTAGTTTTGATTTGATGCTATAGCTTAGGTTTGTGAGATTGCCACTGGACTTCTGACCGCGACCATACCGCCAAAACCAAAAGCTTTTTTTTTTAAATTTCGTGCGTGTGAGCACTTTGTTTGGCTCTAGTCAATATTTGATGTAGGTATTTGTTTACATTGTACGTTTGTACATTTAGCTACGTATATGCATATTTAAACATGTAAGTAACAAAAACGCAATGTTCGATGATCAGGGCCGTTAGGTTATCAACTTGAACTTGCTGATAAGGCGATCTTGAGTAAATCAGCGCGACCTCGTCTGAGACTGACAATGTATACAAAACGCAAGATGCATTGCCTTGAAGTTATTGACAGTATCAGTTTAATGCAATGAAGATTGCATAAATAAATAGGGTACATAATTTGGTTGATAAGGAAAAATCACATCTTACTAATATTACAAACTAGCTGTACCGTATTTGTACGTTTTTCTACCTACTCCTTGCGCTTTTACTACTCTGCACCTACCCTACTACCTACCTACTACCTACCACCTACCTACTGGCCTGCCTAAAAAACAAGGAAGTATTAATGTTATACTCAACACTGTTTTTAAACTAAACTTATACTGTCACTTACCGGATATCTTCCGTGATTGTTCATGATTTTGAGCTTTTGTCTGGTGTCAGTCAAAAACCTCACTAAGTAAGATGCGCTTTCTCTATTAAAATATATATTCTTTCAGAACGCCTCTGTTATAATTACCTAGAATGACTATAACTAGATTTTTTTCGAAAGGTCCCCAAAAACCCTAACAACTTAATAAGTTTCTAAGTAAATGTTAGTAACATATTGTTAAAATTATTATGCGACATCAATAATCCGATCATAAAAGATTATGTTACTTGTTAATAATAAACTATTACATTTGAATTTCGAGTGAAGGGTGCACGCTTGATGTCGATAGGTAGGGGCTGATATAGCAATAGGCAAAACCAATTACCCCGAGGCTGTTGTGGGTGAGGGGTCGTGTTTGTGTGCATCCGTATTCCATTGACGTCGTACTGCGTGGTAACAGGTTATGATCCTTTGCTTTGATGTACGGTGCAATCAATATTGAACGTTGCGAATATTTAGTCCAACCATGGATCATTGATGCATAGCAGAGGGCCGATGTAACTTTTAAAGCGTTTTGTGTTTGTGTAACGACTTTTAGCAGGATTGACATAAACTTTTCACTTACGGCTGTTAATTTTTACAATCTTTTATTTAACTTGCAATTTTTGTATTTACTTATGTATGTTTGTTGTTTGTTATGGTCAGAGTCCTATATGGGGGCTCCCAAATATGGCGGACTAGTTTTTTTTTTATACACCCGATATGGGTACCTATCAATTAAAAGGGTTTGGTGAGAAGAATACGAAAAAAAAAATGATGGCACACCTATAAGTATTTCATTGTTTTTTTTTTACTAAAGCTTTTTTACTTTTCCACCATAGTTGTCACAGTCGATGCTGTCAGGTGTGTCCAACAAAATATCAATTATTTAGTTCTACTGAATAAAACTGCATGAATCCGCCGATACT
This sequence comes from Eurois occulta, assembly GCA_950022335.1. NCBI lineage: Eukaryota > Metazoa > Arthropoda > Insecta > Lepidoptera > Noctuidae > Eurois > Eurois occulta. The sequence continues at coordinate 11,419,687 of OX465477.1, read as the reverse complement.
TTTTAACTGACTTCTAATAAAAGGTTATTTACACAATTCTTTTTGCATTTGGTAGAGAAAGCCCGCGCGGTAGTGCCATATAATAATTTTATTAACTTTGAGGAGTTTGAGTAGGCTCTTTTAATACTAACCTATTTTTTTCTTCTTTGATTATGTTGATGAAATGATGATCTAGTTACAGTGTAAAATTAATACACGACAAGAATTTGTGGTGGGGGATACTAGAACTAAAAAGGGTAAAAGAAAAAAAAATATTTTTGCAAAAAATATAGAACCGACTATCGAAACTAAAGTTATTATCCACTTTTTTTGTTTTCCTTTGTATACTCGATAACGCTCATGTCATTTCTACATTATTACACAATATAATATCAACCTGTTGCCTACGAGTATCAGATGCCTCATTGCTACTGACACTTGTGAACGTTTACCAAGCACGAAACGTTATAGTTTGCCTCGAAAATACGGAACAGACATGGAATAATACATTATACAGTTGAACAGGCTGCCCGTACCAGGATTTATCCGTCCATTGCTATGGGGTAACAAGGTGTTAATACCTTTTTGGGAATCGCCCCTTTTATTTTATAATATTTCCTGCTAGACTGTGTAGGATCTAAGGCGTGACACGTGCGAGGCGCGTGTCAGACACTTTTTTGAAACTTTTTTTTATTTTTTATGAAGCGGTTCATGAGGCAGGGATTCTGTTAGCCAAGGAGCTGTCATTGAACATTGCCTTCAAGGACTTCCAGTCTTGGAAACACAAGGTTCGTTTTCCATCGAATGGCACGCCACCCAAAATTAAACGTTCTATCCCCATATTCACACACTGAAAAACACCCTTGTGTTCGTCGATAGTCACAACGAATCACTAACTACACTGTAAATATCGTGACCAAATAAAATTCCACAAACCAAATTCGTGTGTTCGCTAACATTGTCATTAATACCTACTTAAAACGGGATAAACTATCCGAAGCGTTTGCAACACAGTGCAATATCAGAAACTCAATATAAATAATAAACATGGTAAACATCCCGTTTCAAGTGTTAATTAATGAATTAATCCTTCAGATTCTATATTGCAGATTCTATCTTAGTATTTTTAGCTTTTGTCTTAAGGACGGATATTATATATAAATAATTGATATCTTTTTTAGTTTCTGTAAGTTCGTTTTACTCTAAAGCAGCGAAGCAAGACGGGTCAGAAAATTCATTTGCATTTTTATATGTACTTTGTACGTTGGTCTTGGAATGATTGAGGAAAACATCGTTAGTAAACCTAGATTAAATAAATGGTCAGATAGAACAACATGCAGCGAGCAATTATAGCGTCGTTGAGTAATTCTTTAGTTGCAATAACAAATAACACTTTACACCGCTGCAGGTAAGTATATGTAGTATTGTCAAACGAGAGCGGACGCCCGCTTTACTTGTGAGTATGACGTATACTGTATACACAGCACTGAGCACAGATTGGTTTAAAGGCCTGTGTCGACGAGGTGCCTTTGTCCGCAGACAAAAAATCCCGGACACATCACTGGTGAAACACCACTGGGCCTACAACTGCACGGTCAGCGCACGTGCGCTGCATGTGCACGCTACAAACTTTGAATGGCTGTGGTGTGAATGCATCTCGCGAACGTGTCCGTACTCTGATGCATGCAAACCACGCTGTTCGTGTTCTGTTCGGAGAGGACGTTGCACTACATGCCCAAAGCTGTCCACACTATGTTCATAAGACCGCGCTTTTCTTTCACGTGCACAGGTGAGGGAAGCCTTAACGTGCAACAAAACAGCACACACACCCCGCAAATTTTAAGACCGACAAAATACCCACGTCTGTGCTAGCTTTTAACTAAACTAGCCCGAGAAGGGTAGTTACGAATTTAAAATCAAAAATATACCTCAGCATATTTTCTGTGGTAATGCACTGCAAATTAGCTGTTCGGCTCGCATTTCCGTTTCAAATAGAAATACGTGTTTCTATGAAATTAAATTAAGTTACGTGAATTGATCGATGATTTGATTGGCGAATAGGGGTTTTGTAAAATGATCGACATTTATTCGGTTCAGGGAGCTTCTAAAATGTATGTACCTACTCGGACAAAGAGCATGCTGAGCATGTGTTATTCCAACTCCATTAAAACATTTTTCTATCAACAATCCAAAGGATTTTTAAATAAATTCGAGATTAAAATAAAGAAAGGCATAATCTGTATAGTTTTGTTTTGAAAAACGAACACCTGCACGTTTTATTAACATTCTAAAATATGAGAATTATAGACTAGGGGGAAGTACAATATTGAGTTCGTTTCCTCTATTGCCTCGTCTCTATTTCCGCCTGAAGCTTTATTGAGTAGATTCAGGGGAAATATTCTCATATCCCGGGGCTTATTCTGAATACTGCCTGCACTCAACTGAGATTAAGCTAGGTAGACATGAATATAACAGGCCGTTTCAGTTGTTACCTCCGTACCTAGGATTCTAAGTAGATCGGAAACTACGACGCGTCAAATCGGGTGCACTGATATTAAAGCGCTAGCAGGAGATATTAAAAAAGCTATTCAAATACGGACGAATTTCTAATATTCTGACCGAATCCAAAATAAATGCAGCTTTCATTTGGTGATAATATGTCGAGCAACCTGCGCGCTACTAAGCTTACTCGTTACGATTTAAATAGGTCCTTAATTTTAAGTTTTCTTTTCATTTTTGCTAAGCTTTGCGTGCACATTTTAGAAACATGATCACGAAATAATGAGCACTTTTTGTTACTGCTTCTAGTGGAACTTTACAAATGTAGAAACACATACATACATGGTACATGAATATAAGGTGTAAAAAAATTAACTGCAAGAACTTCGTCCACATACTCGACATCGAAAAACAAACACATTAGAAAAAAAATTTTTTTTTTTGAGCACATAAAAAGTGCTCAAAAAAAAATTTTTAATAAAACAATTTAGTATCATATTTTTTGTGCACTGTACGCAGGGCTGCGGGAGGGAATAGTAGCGGGCGGCGGAGGTACGACGCTCGCGCGCGGTATTGGAGCGAGCCGTTAGCGCAGCCCTGCGTACAGTGCACAAAAAATATGATACTAAATTGTTTTATTAATGTGAAAATATAGAAAGTGCTCAAAAAAAAAATTTTTTTTTGTAATGTGTTTGTTTTTCGATGTCGAGTATGTGGACGAAGTTCTTGCAGTTAATTTTTTTACACCTTATATAATGACGCTTCCCAAATATTTTAAACCCTTTGACGTTTGCGCTGGTTCTCGCAATTCGTCCGTTTTGTGTTTTAAAATGGACCTCTTACGATCGTTAACTGTGGTATCACAATTAGAGAAAGTATTAGGCAGCATGTAATATCATCATTACCTCCTGTTAAGACTGTTCTTTTATCGGAGTGGTTAACTTTTGAGGTAAGTTCTAGTTTCGTTAAGTCTCTACAACATTTATAGAAGATAATTATAGACTAATATACTATGTATATTAAATGCCTGGGACAGATATTTACATACATTAACTACATAAAATATATAAAAATTAAGTACTTTAGTCATAGTGACAAAAACAACTTCTTTATAACTTTGTAACTTTTGTCCGTTACCGCTGAGCAATATGCACCTTTTATATTTTGGATAAAGAAGATCATTTCTATTAAATAACATATATCTTATATTAATGTACAGACGCCAGCACATCAAGCTACTACAATCTGTCAAATTTCTTTAACAGATTTTCAACTTTATCTCTAAAGCATTAGGTTCAAGGTTGGTTGAGAAAATCTGACGGTTTCGGGTAGGTTGACCTGCAGCTGGCGTTTGTACATTCTGAGATACAAGCTCATACAATTTTTAACCACCTCCTTTATTCACCCAGAAGTAGCGTGGCAGATGTGAGACTCGTGCCAAAATCGCCGCGACCGTTCATCGGTTATGATTGGCAATTCTGCTTTGTTTAGACCTATTAAGAGCGGTCTCAATACTTTTACTGCATTCCACATGTAGGTATTCTTAGATGGTAAACTTATAATTAAATCATATGTCGGGCACAGCAAAATAACTGAGATATGAGGGAGGAAGTAAACTACTATATTATAATAATGATGTAGGAATTTTCCGAGGTAAACTAATAGCTTAGATATTCGTTTACTGAGTAGTAGCTTTTATTTACCAAAAATTGTCTAAGTTTTTTTAAAATATGTTAAATTTTTCTCTTTTTTTATATTGATAAGCGGGTAGTGTATTATATAATTTTATGGGCATTACATAGGAACTTTTAAGAGTTCATTTTTATTCGAGAACTTGGTAAGTTAAGCCTAGATCTGTGTCCGAGTAGATAGCGTGTCTGCATGTCTTCACGTTTTGAATAAAATTCTTGATTTTTCCGCACAAATCCGCCTGGTAGTGACAAATTCCTTTAACGTAGAAAGGTTTACCTATTATAGACGGGCGTCGTCGGTAGGGTTGCCAATCATACTGTTAAAAACAGTATTATACTGTTTTTCACTCTAAAATACTGTTTACTGTTCAACACAAATAAAGTATAGAATATACTGTTTTCACTGATATCCAGAGCTATATAACTAAATTAAAAGTTTCATCTATTACGTAGAATGTCATGCGAATACCTTTTAGGTAGCTGCTAGCTGGTTCTGCCACCTTAGACCTATTCATAGAATGAGTGTTTTCAGTTATGAATACTAATGTGGTATATATATAAATCTTCAATAAATAAATCTTCAATACATTTGATTAAAAAAAATAGCTCCTCGTCTATTCGGTGAGGCTAAGAAGCCTTTAAAATTGGCGCTAAATGGATGAGTTTTGCGAGTAGTACTAATGTTATAACTTTTATCTAAGAGTATTTAAAACATTAAAATAATACTTAAAATACTGTTTATTTTTCCACTTTGACCATAATATACTTTTTTTCTTGTACAATAAGTTGGCAACCCTAGTCGTTGTCGGTCGCAACGTAACGTCAGAGTGGAACCCTGACGTTCATTCTATTACAGCTCACCACGGTACCCGTACTACACAATCATGTCAACTAAATAATCCTCTGTTCTATTTTGGATATATGCATAATTAAAGTTCAACAAAAACAAGATAATTCATTCATTCACCTTCTCCTGCCCCTAACTCAATGTGTTTGGGGTCACCGCAGCATGTCTGCTCCTTGTATACACCTCTATTACTCATTATATCAGTCTAGTCATATCATCCTTCATATAGTCCATCCATCGTTTCTTTGGCCTTCCCCTACTCACTAGATTAATTAAACCTAAGTAAATAAAGTTGCTTCTCTTGTCTTACAAATCCCGCAAGCAAAGTAATTCAATATGAATCAGTATCTCACGCAATACTGAAGTGCAAAAAAAAACCTTTATTTTTCAATCCGAAGAACTGAGTCAATTTTCTCGATACGATGACAAATTGTACTCAACAATAATTGGTCTCGCAAATAAGACGACCTAAACTATTGAATTCTAACTCATTAAACAGATCCTGCCGTCTTGAGTGTTCCCTCACTTTTCCTTTTTCACGTCTGAGAAGTCTTCGAGATCATTAAAACGTTATACAAGTACATAGCGATAAATGGTAGCCTTTACCTTTTAAAGAATCTCACTATTCTTTAACGCTTTTATTTTAAAAATGTACTGAATAATGTAAGTAATGCCTTTATTCCCCTATTGATCATATTGGTGTTAAGTTATTTAAAACGAAGTGGAATCTATGTATTTATGTACTTAGGAGGACCTATAGCTAAACAAACCAGACTTCAAATATTACCTAAGCTTATAAACGAAGTAGTAAAAAAAATAGTTCAAAATCTAAACACCGACTACTCAAAAATCACGCTTTAAAAAGTATAAAACAAGAATATATTCTCGTCTGAAATTGTTAAGTACCTATATAAGTTTTTAAACTGTCATGGTCACTAACCTACCGCCAACACCTACAAACTATTCAATATTTATCGTCTATTAAATAAACAAGTTACACGTTATCATGTATTTAATAATAAATATTCATCTTGCCACTTTGCCCTGAAGTTTTAGTTCTCTAGAGGGCGCCCTATCCAATTTAATGTGACACAAATGTTGTCATCAGTGCTGTAACTATTCTGAACAAATAAGGTGTGTATATTATTTGGAAACAAAAGTCGATTTCTGGGCGAAGCCGATTAATCGGCAATCGCCACAACCTTCGGCCGAAGCCGAAGGTTTAACCCTAAGAAATTCATTTCAAGATTGGGTAGAAGTGAATAATATATTGGTTTTTCTTTACAAATGAAAAGGGGCTTGGTCCAAATGGGCGTAAGTAAGTCCAACAGAAATATTTAAATCATATTTGAATTCTATTCGAATAAAATCATAGCTCTCAATAAGTTCTCCAATTCATAGATACTATAGCGACAAGTACCAAAAGCGCCGTAGATTTGCGCTACGGCCAATTGAAAACGTTGAAATGCCCTATATTTTGTCGAAAATTTGACTTTAACAGTCACTTGTGTTTTACGTAGATCTTTTTGAAAACATTGTCAAAAATTAAACAGTTACCTAACCATGAAACTTATCGTAACTTAAAACGCTCTTATTTACCTAAAAAAAATATTTTAACGGATAATCCACAATTTTATTATTGTAAGCAATCGGTAGATCGATATTACCTAGGTACTCCAATGCACCAAATCGACCAATATTTGAATTGGTAGGATTAGGTGTAGCATTGTTTGCGCGAATTTGGCGCGAAATAGCTTTTTCTACTGCTAGCATGTTCTGTAATAAAATAAGATCGTGGCTAAACGATGAGACACTTAACGCGTTAATGTTTTTAAGATCTCGTTTTTTAAGAATTATGATATGACTGACTGATAGATAGTATAGAAATATAATTTATTGAGTAATTCTTTTCTTATAATATGTACCTATGTGACTGCATTTTTATAAAAAAGGAGGATACCTTACTTATCTTATGTTTATGTTATGTTACCTTAATTATTTAAAGTGTGTTATGTTATGATTATGTAAATTAAAAACGGGAAAAATTACTGATGCCCAAAGTTTTGTTGATTATTTTAGTTGATTTTATTCTGTCAAATCAAATCAAATCCATTTATTTGTCAGAACGTAGGTTTACAAAGTGCGATCTTAAAACTAAAAAAGGCCCCTTTACATAGTTTTTGTCTTTATTCCTTTTTGTGTCGTGCTGTGAATTGTGCGAATAAATGCAGATTTTTGCTAATTTAATTCAGTTTTATCGAATAATCGAAAAACCGGATAATCCGAATTTTAATCTGACGAGAATACTGAAATCCGGATTAAAAAATTCGGATTTTGCCATCCTTATTAATCCGAGATTGGCCGGCGAGGTTTAAAATCGACTAATGACTGTAGAGGCTGTGTTTCGGAATTCCCTTGTTAAACTTCGCGCATTCGTAGCGCTTGTTAAATTTCAGCGCTTGCTAGAAACCTTCGGCTTCGGCCAAAGCTTTCAAACGAAGGTTTGGCCGATGGTAGCCAAAGCCAAAGCTTTGGTCGGACTATAAAGAGGACACATCTTGTGTCAAAAAAGCTAGATTTATGTGTGGTACGCACGAATACCAATCTATCTATACAAAACCAGATAATGATAATCTCTCATTGTACAGGAAATCTATACAATGCGAGGCCATGTTTTACTGGAAATGTATAGCTTTATGTGTCGCTGTGCGTACTTAGGGCATCCATAAAACTTCAATTGGGACGGTAACCTTTCAGTCACTTCATTTTTCTGCACATTTCACCGGACAAATGTAAGTGAGACGTTTAATTGTATATTTTATCATAATTAGCAATATCGGCACCCCAGGCGCATAATCCACTTTTAAACACATCCATTGACTCATAATGCTTGAAGAATTCTGCTCAACCATGTAACTAACGAAATGAATGTTGTTGAACTGTCAAAATAAAAAGCTTTGTGTGTGTTTTGCAATAACCCCGCAGGCCATAAACATACCTATGCCAGTTGTGAATACTATGAAATATAAACTCTTAGTACACGTTCATTCTGCGTAGCTCATACGGCAGTTAATAATCTCATACCGTGGCCCCAATACGCTAAGTTTAATGCAATTATAGGCCGCTTCAGAAACGGTATACGTTCTCCGTTAAGGGGACGGGCATCAGACGCCCTATCAAAGGGATGACGACCCGACTGTGTTGACCTCAGCTCGTAACTTTGTTATGCGAACCCTGAACTTTGTGACCTTTAAAGCAAGTTAACGTAAAAAAAATAAACGATAGGAATTTTTCTATATTAGCTGTATAACTTTTTAGAATCTATAATTCTGGATAGTTTGGTGCAAATATCGTAGCTGCGGTACAGTGTAGTGTCAAAAAGACTTAAACACCGACATGAATTCATGTGATTGTCTGCAATTTGTGTTTCATAATATTGTAACAATATTTAGCTACAATGAAGCCCAGTGTGTAATATGTTTTCTGACTACAAATTAATACAATATTTTGGCATAGTGGATTGTGCAGAGGATGAAATCAATTATTGTCGATGTGAAATCATATTATACGGTAGAAAACAAACAAAACAAATGATGTTTTCGATTTCAAACTTTAAAAACATCACTTCGAATACCTATGGTACTCAATGGAATCCAGCAAACTATTGAATCATTTCAGAAGGAAATAGAGAAACCAGCGAATACTCAAATTACAGGCGTGTTTCTCGATTCGGTTCACTCCATTCAATGGTCCGGGATTTTCCAGAAGCAACCAATTCTAAACTATAAAAGCGATTGATTGACTGAAAGGGGTGCACTTTTTGCACGGCAATATTTTGAATATCGTAAAGGATTCAATGTGTCATCAAAAGCCGAACTGAGAGACTTATTGTCACAGGACTATAAGGTTTTTACATTCCTGACGTTTGTGAAAATAAACTCACTTAGGTTTCGCATCTTAGTAAACTGTTAAGTCAATCTCGAAGTGCCTGCTCCTGTCAGCCCTAAGTTATTACAATTTGTTTGTACTTTTCCAAAGCACTTTTCTTATAACACGCACTTACATAGCATGTAAGTTAGTCTATGTAACTCGTACGCTACATAGGAAAAGTGCAAGCATAATTTTGAAATCACATCCGTCTTTGTTTTCGAATCGATGGCGAAATATTGAATGTTAAAGAAAGTGTTTAAACACCTGCTGCACTACTGAGGACCTAAAAACAAGAATGATGTGGCGACTCCTCAATTGGTGTGGCGACGTACCCAACTCAATTAATATTCAAATACATCATAAATTATATTAACTTACTTGTTATGTTTCATAGTAGTTTCAAAAAATGCAAGAAATACTTTCATACTGTTGATTGATCTAGCTAGATCTTGCAATCATGGAACCCCCATCTTCAACTTAGTCTTGTAATTGTGACTATACGACAATATTTCAAACATTGATGGCTCTTATTCCTTTTCAATGTCCCAAATGATCATGAAATAAATTTAAACAGACGTGTTTATTTAGTCTGCAGTGAGTTTGGTAAACATTAACGTTCGCTAGCTATAAAATATTTTAAATTGAAATCTACTTCATCAATATCATTGTCGGCCTTGTTCCAAGTACTGCTGAGTATAGCTCGTCGTATGTGCCATGCTTACCTGCAGAGGGGTTCTTGCTATAATAATTACTGATTATTATGTATACTAAAACACTATGTGAACCTCAACTTAATTCCATAAGAAATAAAAAATCTTTTTTTTTATTATTATGTGCCATACTTAGTTCTCCAAACTGAATTAAATTACTTGTTTTTTTTTTTTTTAAATCTATACTAGTGGATAACAGACTCTTGGAAAAGGCACTCAGAATACATAGGTACCATTATCTTTTCATTTCGTTTCTTTGAAGCTGGCATCATTTTTTTCTAAGGATGGTATTATCTGGATTTACGCTTTGATTTGTGTCCTAATGAACGCCAATGCCCTTTGTTTATGATAGTTTCTTTATTTTATATCAAGTAGAGTAAGTATTTCATCGTAAAATCGATCGATATTTGCTTGCGTGATTTTTTATATTTAAAAAGAAACCGCTTTTGGCCGCGGCTTCGCTCGCGTTAAGGTCGGAAATTATACCAGGTGAACGTTTTATATAAAGTCTACGACACTCGGGGATAGCGTATAAGCGTTCCCATTAGTGAAAGAATTTTCGGAATCGGATTAGTAGTTCCGAAGATTGCTTCCTGTATTCTAACCTACAAACATACAAACTTGACCTCTTTATAATATTAGTATAGATTAGATCGTTCCACTAACTTATTTAGAACTTTTAAAAATAGAAAAAGTGACGTAGAAAAACTTCTAAAAACCCTACTTTATGATCTTTGAAATCTCCATTCGCTCAGAAACTGTGATGCTTCCTCCTTCAATTGTGTCATCAGATTCATTTCGTTACGGTTTCAAAGCAGTTGATCATTTCCGTAGCGCTACCAATCACTGAGCTTTGTTTTGTTTGGAATAGATTCTTATCTGACAGGAGTTGCAATGGAAAAAGTATGGCAAACACACCCCATAAAAAGTTTTTTTTTTTTGTTTGTGACTAATTTATCTGTCACATCAAAAACATCAAATTCCTACGTTGCATAGACGTCGAGAAACACCTCTGTTACAAACATTTTGTTTTCCGAACCGTAAAAAGCGGTAGTAAATGTGTTTCCTGTTTACACTATGTCCACAATCCGTTTTAAGTCTCCTGAGTATCTCGTGTTGCAACGTGAGTAAATAGACTTGCGTTAATTAAAATGGATGCATTAATTATTTCTGAGAACGAGTGCCGGATCTCGACCGCAGTTGTGGCAGCACGTGCACGGTAGAGGCTTGGTGCAGCGCAATCCCTGAGGACAAAGCTTCCTCACACATGTGCGACAGGACACGTGCTAATTTTTATACAACGCTAGCCATCCGCTCAGGTGCAACATTTTTTTGAGGCATTTGCATTCAAAAAACCATTCCCATGTTTCCGACATTATCAGTGGATTTCTCAAAAACAAAAAAAAAAAACATTTTCCGGACAAATACGAACGCAACAAAAAAAAAATCGGTCGGGCCGTTCTCAAGTGATGATCCTTCATACATGATGTGGCAATAGATTTTTATTTATTAGATACATTTTCACATAAAACTTTATTTCACTTAATATTTTCTTCTATTGTGCTAAGTTCTTCACATTTTTATAAATACTCATATGAAAAATTCCCGACATTTTATCAAGGAAAAGTTTTTGTCGCACTTTGTATTCTTTGGTTAAAATACCGTTGATAAAAACCTACTTAATATTTTCTTGTAGGAGGTTCTAGTTTTTCTACACAAGGCAAAATGAAAACGACTACAACAAATGCCATTGTGTTGCAAAGGTAAGCGATACCACAGTAAATATGAAACGAGAAATAAAATACGAAGTTCCCTATTGTCACTTCAGTGAACGGTCGACCATGTCTTAACACTATTTACAGGGAAGACTGTACGAGTTGAAGGTATAGTTCAAAAGTCGACTTAGTCAGGTTCATATTTTATTGTTTCTGTTATACAGTACTAAGTACTTAAACAAGAAGATTCCTCACTGTTAAATAATCTGAAAGAGTGGTCGGAACCCGGACGGAGGTTGTTGCTTCGATCATTCTGAGGAAATCAAAACTACATACATCAGAGCAAGTTTATAGAAAAGGCAATACATGCACTAGTGCAGTAACACAGGCGTCTCCTTGTGTTAGTAAAACGGGAATTGAATAACTTATGTATTCTGTGCAAGTAAGTAAAAAATAGAAAGTGTAAACAACTATGAATAGCGTCTGGCACAATTGAATCGAAGACAATAATTAAATATCTAGTGACAATGCAAGCACAATTTCTCACGCTCCTTGTCTCAAAGGTTTTATTGTTTTTACTTTCACTTTCAAGTAAAAGTATACATATTTCAATGAACCTTCACAAATCACATGTATTTAGAGATTTTCCAATCATTTGATTATAGTAATAGTTCGGTTTTGTGTAGCGTCATGCATCATGGCTGTCACTCATGCCTGAGTGGCAATATTAACTTCACTAAAAGCCGTATATCCTATGTATCCCTAAAATATCTATAGGCATAAATAACTTACACTTACGCAAAAAACTACGCAATGGTCTATTCAAAATAATTATATCTGCTCGCCCCATCCTAACTGTGATGAGGTCGACTTTCAGTCTGACCGGATGTAATTTTACATGAAGCGAAAATATTAAATCAATAATTTATTGTTCCAAAATATTATATTCGAAATTTTCAGCGTGGATTCGATTAAATTATTTAATGTTCGTAGCACCATAAACGATGATTTCCACGAAACGGCTCACATTGCTTCAGATAGAAACAGATTTTACAACATTTAAACGACATTAAATCGTGTACACAGTATTTAAAGTATTACCAAAACGCGCTGTTTTGGTAATATAGACTTTAAACAGCAGCTTGACCGCGGGCGTTTTCCGTGACCGTAGCCAAAAGTTTGGTGCGACTCGCGATCGGCTTCGTTCACCTCTCGTCGTATCGTATGCGACACGATAGGAATGAAACTATTTGACTAGGCGCAGAAACGGATACGTTCGCAAGCTAAGTACGGTACGGAGCCGATCATACGATCCGCTCATCAGAAATCATTCTTAACAGTTCTGTCAATACTTAAGGAGAAAAGCGCTCGAGTCGTTTGTAAGTGTAAGGTATTTTTGCTCGTGACCGTACATACGTACTATTACCACTTTGTACTTCTAACACAGTGCGGTTTGCAAACTCGAATCGGGCACGGAAACACGGTCGGCATTGTATTTAAGAGCACTCGCCTGTATTTCTGTACTACACACTATATATGCACCAATTTAGCTTTGAAACGGCAAATGCTTACATGTGATGCGTAATATTGAGCAGCAGATGAAAGAAGTGTTCCCAGATTGCAGACATGAAGATAATAGGCCAATTTTACAGTGCAAATGGCAAATTAATCAAGAAAGTCTAAAGTCTGAAAATGGTCTTATATGTAGTAAATACCTAGCTAGGGAGTGCACGAAGTATTCATAATATTGGATAAGTTGTCATATCCAGAAGAGCCCTTTGCTTCACGAGAAATCTAAACTAATATTATAAAGAGGAAAGATTTGATTTTTTGTTTGTTTGTTTGTTTGTTATGATTTAACTCAAAAACTCCTCGACCGATTTCAAAAATTCTTTCACCATTAGAAAGCTACATCTTTAGCGAGTAACATAGTCTATTATATTTTCAAAAAAATTAGAGATCCCTTCCTAAAATGGCACAATGTAACCCAGGGTATCAAAATGTTGCCTATAATGCGCCGAAAACTATTGACGATTTATATAAAATAGTGGTCTATATGTATATTAATAGTACTCATGATTGCTCACAAAAAGTCCGCTAACCTAACTATATATACATATACATTCAGCTACAATAACAGTTTTTGTTTAAATTATTAATTAAGTTCAAATACGGGTGGAATCGAATAGTGGTGATATTGATATCATGAAATTAGTCCTTATCCATTTAAATGTTTTAAACAAAATTTAAAACTTTATAATCCTTCAGATAATTTAAAGCTAATTATTCACTCGGACCGCACCACTACACAGACACAACATCGCGGCAGATATAACGCTCTGACAGTAAACGAGGTAGCTTTTCTCTTGGTTGATGAAGAAAAAGGTCCCAGGGATATAGTGCTGTACGGTATGATGGTCAGCGGTACAATTCCGAGACTCTTGAGTCTGAATTGTACCACTCCTATGACCCATTGCAATATCCTTTAATGTTAGTAATGGGAGAAAATGGTTATTATTTGACCATCCCTCAACAAGGTTCACCGCGTTATAAAACTGTTTCGTGTATGCAATTTTATGCATTTAGATTGATGGTTAAGAAAAATCCAATCAGACGGAAATTGATAGTGTCATAGTTGCTGAACTATCCCACCAACAAAATGACCCGGCGTTGTACGATATTGTTACTAAAAATATGGTACATGGACCGTGAGGAGAGCATAACCTATCAGCGCCATGTATGAAGAACGGTATCTGTACAAAAAAATATCCTCGAGACCGGTGACGATGGGTATCCAGTCTATCGTCGTCTAGATACAGAAAATGAACGTAGAAGCTCTACCTTGGATATCAGGGAAAGTATATTCACCATAGACAATACTGCAATGTAGAACGTTTAACGCCCACATAAATGTGGAGTACCCTGGAGTACCTACTGCCACTCTGTTAAGCTATCAAATATATATGCAAGTATATTAATAAAGGTTCGGACTAGGCAACCTTCGGTATCAGAAATCCTAATGATGAAGTGGAAAACTATTAGACAAAGGAATTTTCACTGGCTGTGTTCTAGAGAAATCCTGTCACCTAGAAATGACATTGTCAACGAAATAAATAATTTAATTTTGCAGAAAGTCCCCGGCCCGGTCAAAACATATAAATCGATAGACACCGTTACTATTATCGAAGACACAGTACATTACCCACAGGAATTTCGAAATTCTCTTAACCCGTCTGGACTTACGACTACGTTACGATTTTTTTAATTTAAGTCCTCCTAGTAATTATGTGCAATGGCACGAAACTTCTTATAAAGAAAGTGAGGGACAATATCATTGCAGCGACCGTAATCGCTGGCCCTGCAGTCGGTCAGTTAGCGCACATACCCCGGATACCTATGATCCCTACCGATTTGCCAATACCATTCAATCGCCTTCAATTTCCTGTGAAAACATCGTTCGCAATACGTTTAATAAGTCCCAAGGCCAAACTTTCAACTTAGTAGGGATATACTTAAAAAATTGGTTGTCTATAAAGTCGGTTTACGGACGATAGATTTACGTGATAACGTCATAATCATTATTTAATGTAATACAAAAAAGGAGTTAATTGAAAATTACAATTTTTTAGATAAATTAACATTTATTTACATGCGTTGACGCACAGGCAGGTGGAACGTTACTATGGAACGTTACTATTTTTCATGAGTGTTGCTGGTATTATCAATTTATAAGACGTTATCACGTCAAAAGATAAAAAGATAAAAAGATAAAAAGATAAAAAGATAAAAAGATAAAAAGATAAAAAGATAAAAAGATAAAAAGATAAAAAGATATGTTTTTAAACTGTCATGGTCACTAACATTAAAATTAACACTAGAAACGGGATATTTACCATGTCCACTGTTCAACAAACAACACACAACAAACAAACAACAAACAGTGGACATGGTAAATATCCCGTTTCTAGTGTTAATTTTAATTTTAGATAAAAAGATAAAAAGATAAAAAGATAAAAAGATAAAAAGATAAAAAGATAAAAAGATAAAAAGATAAAAAGATAAAAAGATAAAAAGATAAAAAGAAAAAGATAAAAATCATTATTTTATGTAATACAAAAGCTCAGGTGGAACGTTACTATGGAACGTTACTATTTTTCATGAGTGTTGCTGGTATTATCAATTTATAAGACGTTATCACGTCAAAAAGAGTGTTTTACTCATGGTCAACTGTATATTGGCTTATCGCGAGTTGGAGCTCCCGAAAAACAATAACATCAATTAATGTCGTTTACAGAGAAGCTCTAAATGTTGCTATTGTTGATCGAAGCTCTAAATAATTAAATATTAATGCTTCTCACAGAATTACACTCGTACAAAGCCGGGGCGGGGTGTAGTAATAATATTCTATAGAGGAAAGATTGTTTTGTTTGTTTGTACCGAATAAGCTCAGAAACTACTGGACCGTTTTCAATAAAATAAAAAATTACCAATAGAAAGCTAAATTATCAGAAGGTAACATAAGCTACAAATTATATTTATATCATGCCAATTAGCCGAGCTATCATAATTTTTGCGGACGAAGTCGCGGGCGAAATGCTAGTATCTCATAAGGTAATTTACTCGTTTGAAAACATCGCGTCATTACGGCTGTAGCTACCACGGCCGTGTTCTCGACTATTGACATAAATGAAGAAAAAAAATAAAGAGATACGCTGGGACTTGAGTGTTTGTTTGCATAAAATAAATAGACAGAAACTGAATGGTCAGATAATTTTAAAAGACGTGTTAATAGTGACTTCCCTTTTTTCCCAACATTGACTTGGGAAAAGTATAAAACTGTGAATAGGACGTGACGTGGAATCAAAACTATGACCAGCTGGACATCGCTGTTGAAAAAGACATCTCTGACCATCATCATCTGCCTAGCCTTTTCTCATCCTTGATGGAGCTCGGCTTCCAGTCTAACCGGATGCAGCTGAATACCTGACAATGCGAATGAAATATCTGACATTGATATAGTAATGCATTATTCCAACAATCGTAAACGTACTGAACACATAACTACTCAACTTTTAACTCTTCAGAATTTGAAACTTTTACAACGACGATGTTTATAAAATGGATGCATCCAAAATTCAGATTTCACTTCGTTTCTTATTCTTTGAGAAACAAGAACGGTTTACCACAAGTAATTCTGAGCCTCCTCGAGAATTCAAGTCTTAAATATTTCATGAATGAGACTGAACAAAAACAACTGAAGGATGCACTTTAAAAGGAATGGGAGTGATTTTTTCAGTGCTTTCCTTCGCTTTTGTTCCAGTTACTTTATTTCCTTAACTATATTTACTTTATATTCAAGTGTTACAAAAACATCGAGGAGAAATATAACTTCGCAAACTATCTTATTAGCATTACTTATTAAAAATATTGATGAAAAAAATACTGATATTTTACCTTGAGAACATTCAATGATTTCAAAGCTATCTTCTATCGATTTTGAATAAGTTTTTGCAAAAAGTTAAGTGTTCGTGATTCTGTATCATAAAGTCGTAGATACCGTAACAATTGTGCGAATTTTCTATAATAATGTAATAGAAAGTGTTACCGATGTACACTTGAATGATATTCGTATTTAGAAATGAGTTTATTAACCACTTAGCATATGGGTGGGGTGTCACATAGGCTTTCTAACTGTACGTTGCCCGCAAGGAATCTAGCTGTCACGGGACACTTAGTTATAGTTAGGTGTCAAGTACTTGCTAACTTGGTGTGAAATGATGTTTACCTCTTCTTTATCTCGAGCAACAGTTTGAGTAGTGGCCAGCACTTAGTGCGAACTGTGTTTAAGCTTTAAGTACGTCTGTAAAACCATACCTGCTAAACACAAACAGCTTTAAACACACTTCATCTAGAGTCCTTCTCTTTGATCTCCACTTTTCCGTTTACGTTTCTATTTGAAAATAAACGAACCTAGTTACGAGTTTTTACTAATTCAACTCTTTTGAGATACCTTCCCAGAATTATTTGAAAACTGAATCCTGCAATCCAGTCTAACCAAAAACAAACGCAAATAACATTTCATACGGCTTTATTATATATACCTCGAGTTCAGACAACATTTTTTTTGCAGTTGTATAAAAGTTAGTTTAAACGGATGAAAGTACAAAGATTAGTATCAGAATTCTGAGCGTTGGCATGAAATAATCTTATTTGCAAATCCTTTATTTCTTGAATTTACGTTAGTAGATGCTTGTGAAAAACTAAGGAATCAACGATTACGGCCTAACCATCACTAAATTGGCAAAAATCTCCATTCGGTCTGGTACAGATAAATGAAACATAATTATTTAGGTTATAGTTATTTGAAAACACGGTGATGTAAATTGTATCAAAGATGTAACCAATTATTTTGATCAATGCGTTATGCGAATTATGCAACTTATGACTCCATATTACTCAGCAGTGGGTGGCTGTGTGGAATCTGCTACAGTGTTATTAACCTTAAGTAAGAGAGGAAAGCAGTCCCAGAATTGCCGAAAGTAGTGAAAAGTGCGTACTGCTCGCTTCCTCGTACAAACCGATATGTTTGTGTTGTCTATCCAAAGTGCGGACTGTGTGTGACTTGTTTGTACAGCTGAATGGGTACGTCGACCCCTGCACCGCGGATCTAGCGGGCTCTATTAGGGAGCGGAAGATGCCAACTCTGAAGTATCGAGGGTCCATTACAACTTATCACCGAGACATCTTCTTAACAATTGAGTCGTATACTGGTCTTGATTTCAATTAACGTTTCTAATAGCCATGACAAGTGCTTGTGGCTCATGTTACACTGGATCTCATTAGCGATAAAATCATTAAAAAACTCGATTGAAAAGCAAAAACATGTGCATTGAGTCAGGTTTATTTCTTACTTTTTATTTTCAGCAGTTTAGTTTAGTCATGTGAAAGATTTTGCAGACAATTTTACTTATCTTATTCGATTTTTTCATTCAGTTCGTATAAAAAATACGATTTGTCGTTTTGAATTATTCTTAAAACAGGTAAGGTTTTAATAGGTGTGCCTGTGTATATATTTGTAATCACCTTTTAAAACCGTTCATTTTGAAATATCAAAAAAATTCGAGCTCTACAATATGGCGCCCAAAAAAAAACAATTTTTGTTAATTTTTGAGGCTTAGGTATGCAGTCTGCGTTTTTTTACGTAAAATATTGTTATTTTAGGACAAATGTAAAACATCGATATTTTCAATTATATTTAAATATCGTTTACTCTGTCACTATGGGACCTCTGAAAGTTTTAAAGCTTCCTTTATATATAAACGTTTCGTAATAAATCTATTCCTTTTAACCAAGGACCAAGGCTAGGCATTAAGTAAATAAGTACCTTAATTAAATAGCATTTTCTTTTAATATTAAAAAGTAAGGTTTCCATCTATTCATAGGCTCGTTACTAGAGACTGAATTGAAAGTTTCCAATACCTATTAAATAATTAATTGGTAGTTAGCGAGTTAGTTTGCAGTAATTAAAGTATTTACTAACCCTCAAAAGTTAGCCAAGGAATTCGGTTTATCAGCTGCATCCGGTTTGATTTGAAGCCCACTCCAACAAAGTTGGGATCAGACGAGGCGGGTGATAGTTCCTAAAAACTTCAGAAATTACGCGTACCGTATAATATTGACAACCGAGAGCATTCAAGGGGCGCCAGTGGGAACTGCCTCGATACGATCGTCTAAAGCAGGGTTGTCAAACATAATTTTATGGAGGGCCAAAAATAGTATTTTTTGTAACCGTAACGGGCCAAAACAAATTTAAATTAAATAAAATAAGCTTCGCCGAACTAGACGGCGTTGATGCGATCTGCATTCTAGGTGAGGTGGGGCGGATAGGTAAATAAAGCGCAGAAATAACTGACTCAAGGATTTTTTTTTAAACAATATTCGCGCAATATTTATTGATGTCTTATAAACTCGCGGGCCGGATGGAAGACCTATGCGGGCTGCTAGGTGGCCCGGGGGACGTATGTTGTGGGCCTGGTCTAAAGCTAGTACAGGAAAACACGGAAAACATGCAATCTTTTAAAACTTGTGACATCCACCATAATTGATTGCGGCCATGCACTCGGTGATACAGAATTCGATCTATGACCCAGTAGTTGAAATTGTAGCTTCATATTCTCATTATGTATAAGTTTTATAATGTTGGACGCGTCTACGTCTTCGTTCAGAGTGTAGGTAATTCGTGCAGTTCCGCTTTCCATCGTAAATTCGGCCATCACTGAGGTCCGCGTGCGCGCCTGATCGGTGACCTAACTCTCCACCCACGCATTCTGTTTAGAACTCTTATTGTATTGTCTCGTGTCTGTCTCACGACACGCTACACTATTGCGAGATTCATTTTGGTACGTAGTGAAGCCACACCAGGCAATATCACGAACGCGCGACGTCAACGTAACGTAACACGAACGATATTACAACTTATATCCAGCCACAGCTTTGTAACTGACCTGCATTAAAAAAACTTTTATGAGAAACTGAGTAATGGTCTTGTTACGGCCTTTTCTATAGTGCTAATAGTGCCCTTCACAATAATATAATAATCAGGCTGACTTAGGAGCGTGGAGAGTGGCACAAGCAAAGAGAGGACTGGATGAAGCATAGTGTTAGCTTATACAGTAAATAAAGTCTCGTAAAACGTAAACAAAACCGCATGTTACTTACTGCCTAATATAACAGCTTCATTATTTTTCAGGGATTGATTCAGGGATACAGTGGGCCATACATTATTTATTTGTAGTTTAGATAAATAAACTCTACCTATTCCGATCTCTGATATTTACAGTAGCACTTCAGTTGTTCATCGTTTGCATTAAGTTGTAAAAAATAATTATCCCAAAGATCATTTTCGAAAAATAGTGTTACAGCTAAATTAGACCGATTTTAGAATTTCCATAGAAACAGAAATTTCCAATAATCTTTTTTTTTAAAAGACATTTAGAAAATGTATGTATCCTGCTTATGCGTATGAAGTTTAATTAAAATCGGTTTAGTCATTTCGAAAAAAAAGGACTTGAAAGTTTGTATGAAATGTCGTAGGTAAGTCGTAAACGCTCTTAAATAAAAGCTAAAGTAAAAAGGTTCAAATCGCGAAAGAAGACAGCATTTTGCAGCGTTAATCCTCCGATATTATTTTCTTTATTTTTAATCGAGTGTTCTCTGAAACGCGAAAGACTGGAAGGATTATTATTTAAAGAGAAAAATTGTTGCAATGTATCTAGGTACATACTTAATCGCCAATCCCCCTCGAGCAAGCGGGGTGAATGCTCGAGCCATCTCTGTATGAGGAGATGCCTTTGCCCAGCAGTGGGACAGCAACGGGCTGGTATTATTTAAGTATATGCTTAGGCATATAGATATGTCGCTGAACCACTGAACAGTGCTGAACCACAAACAGTGTTAAAAAGTACATTTCCACAGAATTAATTTACTAAACGTGTTGTTGTTATTTAATCATTTACGTATCATATCAACACGAAACTAAACCATGTTATAACTCTAACGTTGTTAGAACTTGCAGGTTAAATATTTAAGCAGTGAACATATTTTGTGAGGGTGGAAAATGTTTACGTCACACGTAGTTGGAGTTTAACGTTAAAGTTGTTTAATATGATCGGCTTGAGGCTTTAATCATTTGCTATTGCCACCTAAATTCTCGGAACAATTCAAACATAGGTTGACTAAGCTCTCATTCTGTTTAAAAGTATTTTGTAAAGAACTTTGTTAGACGAACCGCGTGCGTAGGATAGCCTTTTATTTACCCGACTATAAAGCAAAGGTTAAAATAACTATCCCACTAACCGATATGTCTAACTGTGCATTGGCAAAACATTAACATTATAACATTTCTAATAAGTAGTGATAAAAAAATCAACTAAAAGAGATTGCGAGAAACTGAGTTCTTCATGTTATTGTGTCAATGTAATCCCATTGCGAAGACTAGGTAGTAGAATACAATATTTAAATGTTGGTAAAGGTATAGATGCTATTGTGACAACATGTGAGTGCCTTTGCGATAAAAAGGTTTTTTATAAATTCTTTGTAACAAGCGCACTGCCACAATTCTTTTTTACTGAACTCTCTTTAATTCTTTCATGCGACGGCGTATTATTTTCCTGTTTGCTCTGCGGTAGATGCAGCCTAAAATTAATAGACATGTAGGGGAAACAACAGACTGCCATTGCAACTTGTTATCGATGTATGTAAAGTACCGACAGGGAAACATTTTTTAAATTAAATAGTGTCCGAATAAGTTGCGTTAAATACCTAAAGAATAATGGTTGCAAATTGTGAACAGGAAAGGTGGTCAATAAACGCATAATTATAGTTGCTACCAGTAAAATGAACACTGCATGCGTTGCGATACGCCCTTGTCCGAATGAGGGGACATAATCAATCTAAATTGAAGTACTGAAAATCTTTCCAAAGCATTTTAAGCTATCATTTCACGTGGCGGAAATAAATGTTTTATATAAAAAATAGGATTATTTTTATGCAATGATTTATAATAAAGAAATAAGTTTTTAATAAAATCTTACTTCTTACTACTATTATAAATGCGAAAGTTCGTGAGGATGTATGGATGTTTAGTTCTCTTTCACGCAAAAACGGTTTAACGGATTTGGGTGAAATTTGGCACAAAGCTACTGTACTGACATAAAGGATACTTTTTATCCCAGTAGTACGATCCGGTGGGATAATTACTGAACTCCGCGGCGCTATATAAGCTAGTACCACTATAAATGCGAAAGGATGGGATTTGGATTGATGGATGTTTGTTACCCAATCGCACACACAATTTCGGAAATCCACGTGGGCGAAGCCGCGGATTTAATATGTTTATGTTTATATTTCCAAATAACTGCTTTTTCCAAAAGATTCTCAGAGCATTTTATACATATGAATAGCCTAATTCCGAATAAGCGGATTTTCCAGAACCATCCATGTGAGCCCGCTTATCAGAAAGCGCCTCTATAGTTACTAATATGCTTGTCGAAATAGCCTGTATATCTAGTTACAGTTTCCCGTTTGAGGATATCTATCGTTATACGTTTATGTACCTACCACTAGGGGTAGACGCGGATCTACCTTTGTTGAAACCACTTTTTTTTATTTAATCTGGTGTATAAAAAGTATAAGCAATCTGTGTGTGTTGACATTGTTAGTTGCTAATGTGCTTGTGGAAAGACTTTTATTGGGGTAAAAGATCCCATAATTATGGGACGAGAACACTTACTGCCTTTTTGCGGCTTTGTGTCCATACATTATTATATCAATTGGATAACTTGCGACCACATGATACATAGATCAAGGTCCTGTTAAGTTCAAGTTTTAGTCCTAAATGAAAGGTTCGCGCGCATCGCGAACTACATGTTAACTGCACTACAATACAATTACATAATTAATGTAAACTTTAGACAATTAAATACATATTTATAGGGTTATAATCGAGTGTTGTTTCTCATCATAAAAACAAGAAACTGTCTTTTGAATTTGTTGTGATCGCGAAAAGCGCTGTTAAGGTGGAAACACACTATTGAAACGCCACGCGACCCAACAAAACGCGATGCGTGTTGAGTTGAATCAAATCGTATTATTTTCTATGCCCAGAATCACATTATAAACAATCTAAAATTAACAGCAACTGCAAATAACTTCCGTCACAATTTCTGACGTGAATCAGCCCTCTGAAAGTTTAAATGACCTTTACCTATTACGAGTCAAACAGCGTTTAATATTAATGTATAAGCGCATCTATTTAGCGACTGAAAGGGGTAAATTTTGTACGCGTTCAAATTCAAATGTATTTTGGTGCATGTTTGTCCCTGAACATAACGTTATTAACGTTTTGGAAGTTCCAGTGTCAGGTTGCGAGCAATTACTTACTTTTGGGGTATACGAACTACGTGTCTGTGTGTACGTGTACCTTTGTAACCAAAGGTATTCATTCAATTTAACATCAAAGGACATGCTTCGTTCCGAACTTGTCTTTTCGGTATAAAGGCTGGTCGCATATTGGCTATTTCTACGTTAGCAAGGCTTTGAGACTTGCATTGGTTTCCCGAAAACTTTTCGGCGTCCATTATTGTTACACTATAATCGTTGCGTATATGCACATACACGCATTTGCTCCTTAGCCATTCGGTTCGATACTACGATAGCAACTAAGCGGTTTAAGCCATGCTTAAAAAATCAAGTCCGTTCGTCACTCAAGCGATACTTACCGATGAACGCTAGGCCTACTTTAAAATGTAAATGCTATCGACTAGTAATTGATCCTAAAGAATAAACTAGGTTACTATGTTACTGAATCTATACCTGGTGGTGATGTGGTAATGGATACCCATGTTTACAATACTTTTTTCGGTTTATTTTTACAACCTTTTTATTGATTAAGTTCGAAGGCGGAACGTAGGCGGTTCATCAAATTCCTTGAAAAGGAAAAAAATGCATAAAGAAACTATAAAAGGTAAATTTCTAATACTGAACGAGAATTATGGATTGGAGGAGGTGGTTGTTTAACGTTCACTAGTCATCGAAAGGTCGAAGTCAGTTGCCGCATCTATGAGGGCCATCCAAACTTACAGCATAACAAATTTATAAAAAAAGTAATTTCATCTAGCTAGTTTTAAATACTTTAAATTGTAATCTGTGGAGAACGTTGTGGTTAGCATAAATGTTTTAAAATGTTTTATATTTAAAATATCATGACTAATTCTTATTGTGCTACTGTTAGTTTTTCCTTAAATAAAAAAAATTAAAAAAAATGTGCGGAAACCTTCTGGGACGATTGTTGGGAAAAAATAGTCGGCTGCATGGAAGTGAGGGGAATATACCTACATCAGCCGCTTAAATAAAAATTAATCTTTTTGATGGCATATAACATCAAAAAGATTAATTTTGGCTTGAAACTAAAGGTCAAAACGGTCCAAGAAACGACGATCGCTCAGTTTAGGACACGGCGGTAACGGCCATTTTTCGAGTTCTATTAAGACTCGACGTAACAATAATAATCGCACTCATATTACATAGAAGGACCGGGACCCAACACAGGTAGCTTGTAGATACTGCAGCTGCGGAGATACAATCTCTTTGTACTGGAGATGGTCTATTCACATTCGTGTTACGGTATTGTGTATCTTGGCGACATAACGCTACTGTTCAAACTATTGTAAGTTTGTAACTTTGGGAATGCTACACTATAAAGGTTTGATCTATGTTGTGGAATAATTAAAAATCAAATAAGAAAATTCATTAAAAAAATTCGTTAGTAAATTTATTTCAAATTCTGTTAAAAAATAATAAGTAATAAACAAATGTAGGAGCCATTGTATATTATTTTAATGACAATTCCAAACTGTTATTAGAGAAAGTACCACAGAGAAAACAACATAGTCCATACTAATATTGTAGCTGTGAAAGTAACTCTGTCACCTTTCACGTCAGGCTACGTTCAGGCTTAACGGATTTGAATAAGGCCCAGAGATAGACCATAGACATGGGTTAGAACATTAATTTTTGATGCGTGATGTGATGCATGAGCCCGCGTGACACACCTCCCGTCCTTTTCAACGGAGTATACACCCCGTTCCTCATACCTCTTAAAGTCTAGTCAAGGGGATCGTATTACCCATTAACTGGGTTGTGGAGGTCAGATAGGCAGTCGCTGCATGCAAAATACTGGTATTCAGCTGCATCCGGTTAGACTGGAACCCGACTCAAACATAGTTGGGAAAAGGCTAGGCAGATGATAACGTAGTACGCCCAGAATTAATTCAGACTTCTACGGTCCACGCGGGCGCGCTAGTTTCACTAGTGCTTATTCACGTATTGTCAGAGGTTGTCAACGTGGACCTAAAGTGGGAGACGACAAAAATTAGAATTGGTGTGCACTAAATTAGTAAAGGAAGATAACGGTATGGTGACCTTCAGGAAAAAAATCAGTAATTTCCTTAAATAGCTTATTAAGAACATTTCTGTCCATATGATTTCTGTGTTGGCTTTGCCAACAATTGGAGTTCTAGCCTGAACACCACAGATAAACTCTTCTGTATTGAACGATCGATTCGTTTTTCGATTGATTGTATTGTATTTGACGATTTTGGATTGAGAGTTCAGAGTTCATTTATTTGTGTGTGCATACTCATGTTTCTGACAAATAAATGAACTCTGAACGACTTGATGAAAACGTGCTATCGTTTGTAGCGAGAAGTTCAAATTGGTTGAACTTACCTGGCGCCGCGAATGAATCGCGCGCTCTGCCGCTAGTTCGACGTGAACACGCATAAACAACATCAAACGTTTGATAAAGCCGCGAGCGCGCCGCACGCGCCAGTCGCTAGCATGCCCACTAGTTTCACCGCACCAGCGCACGTGCGTTTTGTACGTGAACACTTTCATATTAAGCTTTGTGTTTGGTATTTCGTGACCGCTTCCTTGAGTTAACGTGAACAAGCATTTAGACACATATTGAAAGCTCGCCTCATCTAAAGGGTAATTTCCAACAAACGACTCGGATCGGAACGCGATCGGCTGTCGCCGCATCCATTCGTATCCTTTCCAATCCGATGCGATGCGACCCGGTGGAAATCATCCTTAAATCAACGAACAGAATGCATCTTAATATCAACGAGGCGACGGTAAATGATGGCTGCAGTTGTATGTGTTATAAAAAAGCCTTTGTTACATGAAAGCTGAACGGCCGGCTCGGTTGTACTTGAACGACACTAATGGAAATGCATTATACATCAGCAAATTTATGATGACATTCACGTTAATCATGCTAACAAGCACCGCGTTTTGGTGGGCACTTCGAATAGATAGAGCTGGGTAGCTTTGTAACTGGAGAGGGAGGGACATCGACGCGCTTGAATTCAGTATAATTACCTACCATGCGAGACAGAACAAGCGTTGAAATCGTGTCGTTATTTAACCCTTAAAGGCTGCAATGGGTGTAAAAACACCCGGGTTTTAATTAATGAAATAATTATAATAATAACAGCTGTAAAACCAATATTTCAAGTATGTGCCTATTTTATAAGAAATATTTACTACAAAAAATATAATTTTAATTACCAACAAAAAAGAGCTTGCCAGATCACAATGATTTTGATAGACTGGCAAAAATATTGATTAAAAAAAATGTTTTAATAAGTATAATCACTCGTTTTATTTAACACACATTGCCGTTTTTGGCGTATAGCTTTACTTAATATCTAAAAATAACATCCATTTTTTAAATTGAGATTCAAAGAAAGTATTTTTTTTATCTTGTAATAAGTAACGCAAATAAACTATGTATATTAATGCTTAAAATTAAAATTAGGAAAATCAACACTTTTTCCGAAATCAAATAGAACTTTTTCTAAATAAAGTAAGGCTATGTTATGAAAACATTATTTACTGCAGTTCGTTGTTTACACAAATGAATACATTACCCTGTTAGGGCGCAGCAAAATAACTTAGGTAAGACTAGAATATAATTACAAAGAACAGGGTAAATTATCAATATCATTACTCTAATACTCTTAATTTCTACGAATCAATTATTATTATTTAGTTTTTAACATATTATAAAGCCAAAACATTAAGTATTGTAGCCATTATGGTTAAAAAAATATCGATGTATACTTATAATAATTACACCGTGTTTAATTATCTATTATGTTACTACTCACCAACATTTTGTTAAAACTGTGGACTGCACTCTACTTTGCATATCTCGCGGAACGTATTTCACCCTCCACCAATCGATCATAAATTAGCTAGGTTAATGACCACTGTATGATCTGCCTAATTAAAAAAAAACCCTGTTAAACCTGGAGAGGGACCAACGTGCATTCATACAGGTAGGTAATTATCCATCGAGACGGTTTAGGAGTTTTTTTTTGTTTGTTTTTTGAGTTTTAAAATCCCTTGGTTGATCCACTTTATTAGCATTCTAGAAAACTGCATTTCTGAAGCCGGACATGGTTGCCTCGATTTTATTTTATCTTTACACCGCATCCAGTATGGAATTTCATGCAAACCCGATATTATTTAAGTAAAAAAAAAAAATCTGCCATTCGTCTGTCTATGACTAAATGGAATGGATATAGTGGTATGTGTCGCACAAAGAGCCATTGGTGACAATCATTTATGTAGCTGTCATCGGCGGCGCGAAGATCGATGTCGACCAGTCCACCTGTCGCTTTTGTTGATGTTAATGCTCTATCGATAGTGTTGTCGGTGATAGAGCGGTCCGGATGCAATATTAAAGTTATAGAACAGTACCGTTTCCGTCAAACGTCAGCAGTGATGCTAGATTGGGGGGTTTTTTAAAGTTATGGAGGGACAGAATTTTTGGGTGGGATTCATGAAGGAAAAAAAACTGGTTTTGGAAGGAATTGGGGGATTTTCATGGTGTTTTTGTTAGCAAATTGGCATTAGGAATTTTGTCACTGCGTTTTTCTAACGCATTTGTGGAAAGAGTCTTCTCACAAGTAGCAATTATTAAAGACAAGCTTCAATACAGATTAGCCATTCACACTAACAAATGGATCTTTAGAGTAAGATATTCATTTTAAACCCAGTTAAATTATGCTAAAGAGATTTAACTTAGAAAAAATGTACGGAATTTAAGACGACGCGAGAGAAGATGCGGATTCTGTAATGAAAGCTATTGCTAAAATAGTATATTTCATTAGTAAAAAAATATTTTACCGTTTGTGGGGTATTTTTTCTTCAAAACCTCAATTTTGGGGGGATTTCAGGGACGGTTTGGGGAGAACGCGAAATGGTCATCAGGCAACACTGCACGTTAGCGAAGTGCCAGCTTCTTGATACTTGGAAATAGATGAGGTCATATTATCGCCGTCATAATTCTGTCCTGCCCATCCAGCGCAACCACTTGCACCTATCAAGATTTAATCGAACAAAATGTTAAAGCAGTGCAGGTGTCTACATAGTGGTCTAACACAAATTGAGTTCATCGATACGTAAAGAACAAGAAGATAATATGCATTTAATAATCTGCACTCACTTATTAAAGAAAAAAAAACATTATTCAGTAGAGTAAACTAAGTATTAAATTATTAATTTAAAACTATTAAAGAAACTAACAACAAACTATACAAGTGCATCAAAAAACTCCTCAACGCGCTGACAGTTGAAAAAAAAAACATATTTAAGTTCCTTGTTTAGAACGGATAAAATTTAATCCAACAACGCTATTGTGTCCTTAATGCTCTACAACTCCCATAATTACTTTTTTAGATTCAACAAGATTTTTGTGCAAAATAAGATTGATATCGGTATTAGGATTTTATCAATTTATCGAAAAATCAAGTACAATTAAAATACAATAAAATTAAATAATACCCAAAATAAGACGTATATATAAGGTGCAATCCTATCTCCGGCATTGACAGCGACATGTCTATTAGAATATTGCCGTCTTGCCGAATGAGGACAGGCAAGCCTTCCCCCAATCATCGCCAGCACGGTGTTGGAGCTGGCCCGTATTCTGCGCATCAAGGAAGCGGCCAATAATAATTAATTTGATTTTCTTTGGTTTATCATAATTTATTTGCAACGTTAAAAAATAACTTACCAAATAAATGTTTACACTCGAAACTTCCAACGCTTTGCAATTGTAAACGAAACCGTTATTTATGTTTCGGTCCGAAAAGTTGAGCTGGCAAAAAGTTACTTTGAACTTATTTCTCTGAACACCTCATGTGAACTCATGGCTGAAAAGTCGCTTTGGCTTTCACGGGGATATTAACTAGTAGGTATTGTTCTATGCTTCGTTTTGCAGGTTAATCCTGCTTTCAACGTCTTGTCTGTACAAAACATGCTCACGTTATGTAGCGAAAAAGAATTCACATTTGAGCATATCTAAGTGCCTAAATAAAATGGCATTTTATCATTGATAAAAATGAAGCAAATGGTTAAATGTATTGGAACAAAAAAAGTTACTTCTTACGACCCCCCACCCCCACATTTCGCTAGTTATGTTTTTAAGTCTCATGTAATAGGGGGTGAGCTATTCTGCCGTCATTAGAAAAAAGGCCGTAACTACGTCAACGTTGATTCTGAGATAAATAAAGTTTTATCTAAAATGAAGGCCCGCGATGTACTGAATGGTCTTAGTTACTGATTCTTGTTTTATAAAACGTCAAAAAATATAGACGTTATTTTGAATCATAATTTATTTAAATTCATGCACGCGTATTAATTTTATTTCATATTTTCCCTGTTGTTTTAGCAAAAATATATCTAATAATAAATTGTGAAATACTTGTATGAAAGGGCGTAATTGCATATAATGTAATTACGGCTTTTCATAGAAGAAACACAATCTTCCTTAAGCCGAAATCCTTGCATCTAAAGCAAGTTAAATGTGCAGTTGCGCCTTTTTTTGATAGTAAACGTAAGTTACGAATCGTTTTCAAAGCATTGGAGCATAGGTTGTGTGTCTAAAGGAAATAAAAGTCTTTGTCAGTCGATTGTAAACAAGACTTATTAAAATTAAAACAAAAATATTTACTAAATAAAATAGGAACTTTATTAAATCTTTTAGTCTCATAAGTTGAATTATTCAGTCAAGCTTAAAATAATCAGCAACTGAGCGACGCGGATTCAATTCAAATATAATCTCCCCGAGCCCACTCAGGCGCGCTTGTCCCTTCAAAATACGAGTACAAAATAAGAAAAGCCCTTATTGCGAAGTTAAGGCTTTTTCTTGTAGTAAATTTAAAGTTTTAGCTTAGTTAGAAAAGCCCTAATATTGGTAATTATTAGGGCTTTTCTAACTAAGCTAAAACTTTAAATATTGGTAATTGCGGCCTTCCAGACTAGCAATATGAAAATACTAATACAAAAGGCCGTTAATTGTGTAATTAAGGCTTTTCAGATTCAAAAACCAGAATTTGTGTCGTAGTTAAGGCTAAAATCCTTATGATATCTCTAATACGACTTAGGTACAGCTTTCTGTGTAAGACTATAAGATAGCATTTTCTTTGCTGATTCCGAATATGTTAATAACTCATTTTTGACAAAATTGTCAGTTACGGCCTTCTTTATTAGACGCCAGTATTGCCATCAACCTCGCACAAATCTAGGGTCCGTGGCTGCTTTCCGAAGAAATTCCTGATAAAAAACCCTCTACCTCCTCGATCTAGGAATCGAACCTGGGACCTCATCCTCATCTTACGCTCAGCAGTAGCACTTGCGACCACTAAACTAACAACGAGGCTGTTTGCAATATCCATCTTACCACAACTACGTTACTACGTTATTTCTGGTTCAGTCGAGTCATTTTCATCTCTGGGGCCCAATTCTGCTATTACAATAGACGACAATAGTGTCAGAATGGTCTGTCATTGATTTCATAATTGTTGATTTTGACTTGTCAAAACTTGTCAAAATCAACAATTATGAAATCAATGACAGACCATTCTGACACTATTGTAATAGCAGAATTGGGCCCCTGGTTGCACACAATCGCTGGAACCGTACCGATATGTTAGCTATGTATTGTCGATTGGCCGAGATAACTGAACGGATGTGTTGCTGCCATTTTCCATTTTAGTTCGTGCAGGAAATCATACAACTGCCTACTAGTTACCCCTTCGTGTTATCCACAATACACATATAAAAATCAGGGCCATTTAATCACTGTGTTTATCATATCTCCCTACAACAAATGGTTATTTTCCAGGCAATACGTAAACATAATAACATACGTTTGTTTTATCTAAAGACAGCATAAACAAGCACCTATTTTATTGGAAGGCAACGACATTTCACTACGGGGTATCCGATATTTCATTTCATTTGTGATAAGTAAGGATACTTGACTTATTCTTAGAAAAAATAGTAATATTGTATATCCTATCATTGTTTTCCATTTGTTACAGGTGTATCTTACCCATCCGGCGTGGCTACTCATGTCAAGTCTCAACTGAATTATAAAGGAACAAGGGAAGAGGCAAGTAATTTTATTAAAACAACGTGTAAACGGACCCTTCACGAAGCTGTCAACCAAGCATTATTTACATCAAACTAAGTAACTTCACGCAAAAACTATTGCTACCCAGGAAACGACTTTTTTTGGGTGAAAAATTACGTTTTACGGTAAAACTCACTGAAACGCACTCAAAACATTGTGCTGATGGATGCATTGAATACTTAGTACGAGGGTCGTGGACGTATTTAAAGTTACAACACAAAAACAATTGTTTAAAAAAAAAACTTCTGAAAAAGTTGGGACTTTTGACCCCTAATATCTCCGAAACTAGAAGGTTCCCAGATATAGTCTAGAACAAAAAAAAATATCGCAATGACGGAGAGAACAAGTGCCTTTCGGCCTCTTTCGTTAAGGGTATTTTCACACCTTCTTTATAAAACCTCACCACTCAAACAATCGTATTGTTTTCTTTCCGTCTTGACGTTTAACTTAAAAGCACTAGGGTAGCCTGAGAAAACAAATTTGCTTACGTTTTTGCAATATGATGTGATGCAGGATAATCTGAACTTATTTATTTATATTTTACGAAAATCTTTTGCAAAAATCGAATGAATTTTCCAACAGAAATCCTAACCATGCTATACTATTATTAGAAGATTAATAGATGATCTTCAGGTTAAGCCGCGCTTGCCTAGGTTGGTCCGTAGGATGGGTGACAACCCATTACATACCGAGTTTCTTCCGTGCCTCGGAAAGCACGTTAAGCCGTTGGTCCCGGCTGTAATTTGTAGATCTTTGATAGTCATTAAGGTAGTCAGTAGCTCGAAACTCTGACAATCAGTCTTACCAAAGGGTATCGTGTTACCCAGTGCTAGCTTGGTTATAGAGGTCAGACAACCAGTCGCTCCATGATCTTTGATAGTCATTAAGGTAGTCAGTAGCTCGAAACTCTGACAACCAGTCTTACCAAAGGGTATCGTGTTACCCAGTGCTAGCTTGGTTATAGAGGTCAGACAACCAGTCGCTCCATGATCTTTGATAGTCATTAAGGTAGTCAGTAGCTCGAAACTCTGACAACCAGTCTTACCAAAGGGTATCGTGTTACCCAGTGCTAGCTTGGTTATAGAGGTCAGACAACCAGTCGCTCCATGTAAAATACTAGTATTCAGCTGCATCCGGTTAGACTGGAAGCCGACCCCAACATAGTTGGGAAAAGTCTAGGCAGATGATGGTGATGTTACTAACCCTATGGGCTCGGGTCTGAAATAAAAATCTTCTATTCTATTCTCTATGTAATCCGATGGACTTATGAGGATGAAGGAAAAAAAATCCTGAGAAAAAAGTAATGAGAAGTAGTTGTCCACAGTCTAAAAATAAAATTATTGACGACTACGTCGTGCCATTTCATGCATCTGTCAAAGAATGATAGTACACTTCAACCAACTTTTCTGTGCAGACGAGAAAACACAGAACTAATATAAATGTATTTATTTATTAAAACTTTATGCACGTAATGTACAAAGGCGGACTTAATGCCTTTTTTTTTTTTTTTTTTGGGTGTTTTCTACCAGTCTACCTACCTTAGGGTGATGCAGAGTACATAAATGAACCAAGTTTGACATAATCGCTGCATATTTTCTTGCCAACGCCTCCTTGAACTGCACACTATAGTGATTTAAACATATCGTCTACTTAAGTTAGTATACAATAGTAATTTGAAATTAATATTGTAGCATTTGACTTTACATGCCTATAATATATACTACAAACGTTTGTTGGATTATATATTCAGGCATGTTCAAGCTGCTATTGACATAAAGCAATCTGAAGCTCTGTATTGACTGCAAATATTGAGCGAGCATGCTGAAACATAGGTAATTCCAGGACAGTTGGTTGATCAAAGACTTACTTACCAGTATAAGTAAGTCTTTGATCAACCAACTGTCCTGGAATTTTATTTTTATTAATAGGGTTGTAAAGAAATTCTAAAATATCTGGCAAATTATGGGCATATTGGTTAGTGAATCAACTAGATATTGTTTATTGATACCAACTTAGCTCATTAAAAACTAAATGAGCCTCACGACATAGATTAGAAAATAAGAGCAGAAACAGTTTTGTTTTTGAACTCAAAAAAGATGTTTAAAATGTTGTAAATGTACGTTGAATTGAACATTAATATGTTCAGTTCTTTTTAATTATTGTGATGTTTCAATGAATTAAGTCTTCGTTGTTTTAATATATTTTCCCGATTTACCTAATCGGAAATATATTCTGTGAATTTGTTGCGTAGCATTGAAACTATATTTACTACGTCAAACACATTTGCACTACTAAGAAAAAGAAAACATTCTGGGAGTAGGAGCTGTTATATGATCATCATCTTTCCAGTATTCCTGAATTCTATTTTACGGAAATTTTGAAAGTTGAAAAATATGATTTAAAGGAAGTACCAAGACCGCAACAATTGTAAACGTTTTATTGTTGATATTACTGATTGTGAATTGTTTTACAGTCATTGTAGACGTCATATTCATATCTAGGAACTATTTTACATGATCCTTTTTTCATTTTAACCGAATCCTATTTTAAAATTAATCTGGGACTTGTGAAATATGATAAATAAAATATAACAAGACCGTAGCCGTTATAACATTCTGTCGAACCGGTGAGGACAGATTGCGGACACTGAACTCTGACACTGTCTGATAGATACTTCAGCACATGGTCCATCCTGTGTTCCCAGCCAGTCAGCAATTTGTCCGTAAAGTTTCGACTGTTCTTTAAAAGTTGTCATCGATGTTACTGATTGTGTATTGTTTGACAGCCCTCTCCGGACCAATGCCCAGTGCTGAAGGAAAGCGTAGCAGACATCGACACCGTCAGTATATACCCCACTTTCGAGTTTCAGGTACGTAGCCATTATTAATAATTTAATAAGATAAAGGGGCTTTAAAAATAGTTGTTTAGACTTGAATTCAATATCTTATACAGTTTGACTTGTTGGAAAATGGACATGTTGAATCGAGAACGTGATTATATGTTACGTTAATGTTGTAAGAAAAGAATAAGCCGCATAAACCTCTTTAACCTCAGGGAAGCGGACCCTCAATTGGATTTTGAGGCGAGTGCAAAAATCAGACGGAATAGTGCTATCTCTGTTTGAGTCTGTTGTCGTCTGAGTGCGCGGGACGCGGTGCATAAACATTTCTATTTTGTAATTATGTTCATTAATTGCTTTATTTTTGTCAACTACTTTAGGGAATGGTAAGTGCATGTACAGACTAGCAATGCGTTTTTTGGAAATATCTCTACAATGCCTACATCTCAAGATATTAGGATAATATCTAGAAATCTAAATCTTACCGAGTAAACTTAATTTATGATGAAGGTACCTATTATAAATAAGTTTACTTTATATCCGATTACTAAGTTAAGCTAATTCTGAGCTAAGAATGATGAAAAATAAGGATAGAAGGAGACACAGAACGATTTTTTTCGGTTGTTTGCCACTACGGAACGGAACCCCTTATTGGGGTTCCGTTCCTACGTTCGCGTGAAATTATTATATAAAAATATTATATCCCGTTTTGAATCGGATTTTGTTACCAATTTCAAGGGTTTGAAATTAGTTGCACGGAACCCTAATTCTTATTCTAAAATAAAAGCCTTAGACTCCTTATAACATCAGCTATCTGCCAGTAGTCCCGTCAAAATCGGTCCAGCCGTTTCAGAGATTAGCCGTTTGAATCGGATTTTGTTAACAATTTCAAGGGTTTTAATTTTTTTTGCAGATAACCTTAATTACTTTTCTAAAACAAGGTAGCTTATGTTAGACCTTATTACACCAGCTAACTGCCAGCAAAAGTCCTGTCAAAATCGGTCCAGCCGTTTCGGAGTTTAGCCGTTTGAATCGGATTTTGTTAACAATTTCAAGGGTTTTAATTTTTTTTGCAGATAACCTTAATTACTTTTCTAAAACAAGGTAGCTTATGTTAGACCTTATTACACCAGCTAACTGCCAGCAAAAGTCCTGTCAAAATCGGTCCAGCCGTTTCGGAGATTAGCCGGAACAAACAGACAGACAGACAAAAATTGAAATAAATGTGTTTTGTTGTAAGTTCCGTATATACTCGTATTTTCATAATTTGCATTCAGTAAAAAGCTGTTATTTTGATAGTATAAACAGACACTTCCATTTTATTAATTTGTATGTGTTTGCACGGATTTTGCAAATAATGCGATCAAAGTTGAAAACTGGCACCTTGCTAAAAAGATGGACTTACGCACTGATTTGGAACACTAGGATTTACAACAATGCACATAAAAGGTAGGTTGCATATACCTCAAAATCCTCGTCGCAGCCTCCTTGAGGGTTGAACATAACACAAAACGACTAACTCACCAATTTTCACTTAATATCGACATTTTCTCGAGAGCGCGCGGATTCGCAGCAGCGACGGGGCAGCCATTGATAAGTTCGCAAGACGCACGACAGAGGCGCCTGCGACGCACATTCCTCCTTGCTCTTAAAGGCCTATTATTTTGTTACTAGCTCCTGCCGGCGGCTTCGCCCGCGAGGCTTACATGAAACAAATGCCATTTTTTTTCTGAAACAAACATTATATGCGCTCTCATTGAATATACGAACTAAAAATATTCCAAAAAAAGCAATAAGGCCGAAGTTCTCCGTAAAGATAAACTAATCTCTGGGATGAGAGTAACTATGGTTTTAACAGAACTCAAAGCGTTTGTGAAAATATCTAATAAGAGACAACCAGAAGTGGATATTGAATAATAATTTATAATTTTTTACAACGAAACATTTTGACTACCGCAGTATTTCTTTGTAAACAATATTTTATATGTTTTGATTGGACACCGGTAACGACAATCAAATGATTCACTACGAATCCATTCATGGACATAATACCACTACATAATATTTAATGACAATGTCGCATATCACGAGCCAACGCGAAAATCGGGATTTCACATATATTTACAGACAGGTCTACCTCAGAAAAATCCTACCTACTTACTAATAGGTAAATACTCCCACGCCCCGCACTCCTTACGCCACACTGCTCGCCATGCGGTCTACATAAGTTTCGATGCCCTATTTGACTCTGTTGGGGAACGATTTTGGAAAAACTGTGATACACGTGTCTGATAATTTTAATTGAACAGTGGGAACTCCCGACGTCCGTCCCGAGGCCTGACTACATGGAGGCTTTGCTCTATTTACCAATTTTACAGTATTATAATAATAATAAGCTGGCAACACTAGAGTCAACACGTCGCTCAAATTTTATCATCAAATTTTACGAAATTTAAATAATATCCATATTTTTAAACAGTGTGTCACCACCACGAATCCATTTCTTTAAATATAATCGTTTTTAAATAATAACAAACAGAAAGATGAACCACATCCATAAATATAAAAGAAAAAAACTGTTCCTGCAAATGACATATGTCATATACGAAATAGTGAAAACTCAATTTTAGATAATGCGAATCAAGTTATAACAATAATGTTGACTCGTGCAGCTGCACAACGCGCACGCCTACTGCCTCCGGACCCGTCGCTAAGCTCCGCCTCGCCGCCGCCGGACTCCAGCCCCGTCGTGAGTGCTGTGACACCGGCCGTGGCAGTTGCGTCGAGCTCCAGCGACGAGTATTTCTCTCCGCCCACGACGCCACCACCTGCTCGTCGACGGGGAGGACGCCGGCCGCCGGACGGTTTAGGACCTCGAGGCCCACCGGTCTCTGATAGGGTCCCAGCTCCCGGCGGGAGTGTGCAGCGCATGCGATGGACGCAATCCATTAATGAAAATGTCATGCGCGCATACTATGGGGCTACAGAGGGGGGAAACAACCTGACCGCGTACCGTGTTCGGATGCTCTCTCTGTTTCAGGTGCTTGAGCCAGCTGTCAACGTGTCGGCGCAACGACTGTCGGATCAGGTGCGAGTCATACAGCGTAATCGTATGCTGGATGACACCGCACTTGATCGCTTGCGGACTGAAATGCAGAGTAGCCATGTCATTGCCACGCCGTCGCAGGCTGTGGTTCCACCACAATTTACCGCAGCACCAAATCGCGATAACGACGTGAGTAATGACATGGTTACTAATGTAAGTACCCAGTGCAGTGATGATATGAGGAGTGCTTTGGAGGGTGCGATTCGGGAATATCGGTTCATGCAACCCGACCGCAGACCACGCTTACCTCGTTTGCCCATGCATAACAAAAATAGGGTGCTGGTGGCTGTTCTGGATTCGCAGTTGTCAAACTATTTTGACAACTGCGAAGACCTCACCGATGCTCACTCAATCCTGTATTGTGCGGCTGTTGCGGCATGTCGTGTAGCTCATGTTAAATTTTCTGATGACAGAGCTACACGACCTAAACCAGCCGTACCGGCATGGCAGTACAGGATTGAACGACGTATTGATGGGGCCAGAGCACTCATCGGCAAACTAATCTGCTTCAGGGAGGGCAATACTCGCCCTAGAGTGATGCGTTTTGTGAGGCGGGCGTTCTCGGGTACTGATATCAGTCCTCGAGACTACATGTCCCGTGTCACAGAGCGCATCGACTTCCTGAAGCAGAAAGTGTATGCGTGGGCAAACCGTATTCGTAGGTATAAGCGGCGGGTGGATCGGTACACTCAGAATCGCACATTCCAAAGAGATGAAAGGTGGGTTTATAGGGCTTGGGAGCGACCGGACCAAGGTGTGGCTGACGCGCACCTGCCGGATGATGATGCCATATGTTCGTTCTGGCGCAACATCTGGTCGGTGCCTGTTAGCCATACCGAGGGTGAATGGACCCGGGAGGTTGAGCGAGCATGCGATCCGGTACCAGAAATGGGGGCAATCACTATCAGCCCCCAAGACGTAGTTCGTGCAGTCCGTCCGTTACCTAACTGGAAATCCCCAGGGCCGGATGGGCTGCACAACTTCTGGATTAAATGGTTTACTAGGTCGCATGCTCGCCTGGCGACCCTGTTCCAGTCAGCCTTAGAGTCAGGGTCGCTGCCCGAGTTCCTAACAACAGGTATAACCCACCTGCTCCATAAATCAGGTAGTACTGCGGAGCCCAAAAATTATAGACCAATCACTTGTCTACCAACGGTCTATAAAGTTCTTACATCCATTTTGAGAGCTAAAATCAATCAACATATTGAGACTAATTCTATCATGTCTGCCTCTCAGAATGGATGTAGGAACGGGTCCCGCGGTACTAAGGAGCTACTCCTCATTGATATGGCCATTAGTCAACAGGCTCGTCGTTCCCGAAGGGATCTGTCGACATGTTGGATAGACTATAAGAAGGCCTATGACTCTGTGCCACATACATGGCTCATGAGGGTGCTAGAGCTGTATAAAGTTGATGCAACTCTGCGCACCTTCCTGATGTCATGTATGGGGCAATGGAGGACAGTCCTTCGCTATCCAGGATGTCGGCAAATCCAGAGGAATAGCGAGCCCATAAGGATAGAGCGAGGTATATTTCAGGGTGATAGTTTGAGTCCACTTTGGTTCTGCTTAGCCTTGAATCCTCTTAGCACGCTGCTGGAGGATTCAGGTCTAGGCTATCGGTTGAGGAGAGGTGGTCAAGTTATATCTCACCTCCTTTACATGGATGACCTGAAACTCTTTGCCCCCAACGATTTGCAATTGATGGAGCTACTGAAGGTAACTGAGACTTTCAGTAGCGCCATCAGGATGGAATTCGGTGTGGACAAATGTGCGGTCATGCATGTAAAGCGAGGGGAGATTGTGGAGTCTGTGGGAACCCAGCTCTCGGATTCCATAAATCTTAGATCTCTCTCAGCAACCGAAACCTATAAGTATTTGGGTATGTCGGAAGCGCTGGGTATCAATGTTACTGACATGAAGCAATCGTTGAAGGAGCGCTTCTTTGGCCGCCTGAAAAAAGTATTTAATAGTCTTTTATCAGGCGGAAATAAGGTGCGTGCCTTCAACGGTTGGGTCATGCCGGTTTTGATGTACTCTTTCGGCATACTCAAATGGACTCAAACTGAACTAGACGCCCTGGATAGGAAGGTCCGTACATTGTTGACGGTATATCGAATGCATCACCCGCGTTCTTCGGTTATGAGACTGTATATCCCGCGGAGGTGTGGGGGTCGAGGCTTTTTAAACGCCAAGACTCTCCACAATCGCGAGATATGCAGTCTCAGGGAATATTTCCTAGAAACCGACGTGGGGATGCATCGAGATGTGGTCGCGGTGGACAAGGGCCTCACCCCGCTCTCCTTGGCTAAAGAGAACTGGCGCAAACCTGTAGTACTTGATACCAACGACCGCAGGGAGGTATGGCAGAGTAAGGAGCTTCACGGACGCTTTTTCCGGGCCCTGCATGGGCCCGATGTAGATCTATCAGCGTCCGTAGCCTGGCTACGCTCCGGAGACCTCTTCGGAGAAACTGAAGGTTTTGTCTGTGCAATTATGGATGAAGTTATGATGACGAATAACTACCGGAGATTTATTGTGAAGGACGGCACGGTTGACATATGTCGGGCATGCCACCGTCCAGGCGAATCAATCCGTCACATTATCTCCGGGTGTTCTCGTCTGGCTAACGGAGAGTACTTGCATAGACACAACCTTGTAGCCAGGATTATCCATCAGCAACTTGCTCTAAAATACAACCTTGTGGAATCGGAAGTTCCGTACTATAGGTATGTGCCCGACCCAGTTCTCGAAAATGGCAATATCACACTGTACTGGGATCAATCCATCATCACTGACAGGACTATTGTAGCCAATAAGCCTGATATAGTGGTGGTGGATCGATCAGAGCGGCGCGCAATGATTGTTGACATAACCGTCCCGCATGACGAGAACCTCGTGAAAGCTGAGAAAGATAAGCAAATCAAGTATCTTGATTTGGCTCGCGAGGTTGTCGACATGTGGGATGTGGACTCAGCGATCATTGTGCCGATAGTCGTGTCAGCCCATGGCTTAATTGCCAAGAGCCTCGACCAATATCTAAGGAGGCTCTCGTTAGGCAGCTGGATCAAGGGCTTGATTCAGAAAGCGGTACTTCTGGACACGGCTCGTATAGTTAGGAGGTTCCTCTCTCTGGAGCCCTGACCGCCGGTAGCTTGGACCCTGTTCCCGATACCGGTGGGCTACTATTTTTTATATTTTTAAATGTTTTTTTATATTGTTTCATAGTTAAATATTTAAAAATGTAATGAATGTGTAAAAAAATGAATAAAGGAAATAATAATAATAATAAGTATATCAATCACTTAGGTTTTATCATCGAAATTTTTATTTTAATATAAATATTCATTTGAATACAAAGATATTTACAGTTCACATACAGTTCTTTAAAACCATTTCAAATAGACCTTTTTAATGAAGGAAATACAACAAATTTGGAAAACCACAAGGCAAAAAAATTAAATATGAAAATGACGTCTGTCAACGGCGTCAACAATAAAATACGGAGAAAATCAAGAACAAATTAACAAGACGATGATCATAACCAGAGAATGATAACAAGAGCTGCATCACGACGCGCACGCCTACCAACCCCGGACTCGTCGCTCAGCTCCGCCTCGCCGCCGCCGGACCCCGGATCACCTGTGTTACCGGCAGCGGCAGTTGCGTCGAGCTCCAGCGACGAATATTTCTCTCCGCCGACGTCGCCAACACCTGTGCGTCGGCAGGGGAGAGGCCGGCCACCGAGGAGCTTGGGACTTAGGGGCCATCCGGCCCCGAGCCGGGTCCCCGCTGCCGGTGGTTGTGTGCAGCGCATGAGATGGACTCAGTCCATAAACGAGAACGTCATGCGCGCATATTACGGGTCTACAGAGGGGGGAACTAACCTCACTGCGTACCGTGTTAGGATGCTGTCTCTGTTCCAGGAACTTGAACCAACCGTCAACGTCTCGGCCCAACGACTGTCGGATCAGGTGCGGGTCATCCAACGCAATCACATGTTGGACGACGCCGCGCTTGATAGGCTGCGCTCAGAGGTACTGAGCAACCTTATCGTCTTGACTCCGTCACAAACCGCGATGCGAGCGACAGCTATTGACGCAACCCCACCGCGGTCCAACCCTGCTGTTGTAGAGGAAGATGATAGGGTTGTCACGGTAAGTAGCCAGTGCAACGACCGATTGAGGAGCGCACTGGAGGATGCGCTTCGTGAGTATCGATCCACTCCTACCGAACTTAGGCCCTGATTACCACGGTTACCCATGCATAAGAAAAATAGAGCGCTGGTGTGTGCCTTGGACTCGCAACTCAAGAATATATTCGAGAGTAGCGAGGACCTCGTTGATACGCACTCGATCCTGTACTGTGGGGCTGTTGCGGCATGTCGTCTAGCTAATGTAAAATTCCCAAATTGTGACTTAGCTAGCCGACCAAAACCAGCCGTACCAGCCTGGCAGCGCAGGATCGAACATCGTATCGACGGGGCCAGGGTACTCATTGGCAAACTATACTGCTTCAGGGAGGGCAATACACGACCACGTGTGATGCGCTTTGTGAGGCGGGCCTTCTCGGGGACTGAAATCAGTCCTCAAGAATACATGTCCCGTGTCACAGAGCGCATCGACTTCCTGAAGCAGAAAATTTATGCATGGGCGAACCGTATTCGGCGGTATAAGCGGCGGGTTGATCGATACTCACAGAATCGCATGTTCCAGAGCGATGAGAGGTGGGTATACAGAGCATGGGAGCGACCCGAGCAAAATATGACAGACGTGTGCCGCCCAGATGATACCGTCACGAGTTCTTTTTGGCGCAGCATCTGGTCGGTGCCCGTCTGCCATACTGAGGCTGACTGGATGCGTGATGTCGAGCGAGTGTGTGAACCTATCACAGAAATGGAGCCAATCTTAATAACAGCAACAGATGTAGCCAGAGCAGTTCGTCCGTTACCGAATTGGAAGTCACCAGGACCGGACGGACTGCACAACTTCTGGCTCAAATGGCTTAGTAGTTCACACACTTGCCTGGCATCCCAATTCCAGTCAGCCTTAGAGTCTGGGTCGCTACCGCAATTTCTAACAACAGGTATTACCCACCTGCTCCATAAGTCAGGTGGTCCCGCGGAGCCCAAGAATTATAGACCGATCACGTGTTTGTCGACGGTCTATAAGCTTCTTACATCCATTTTGAGAGTGAAAATTAATACACACATTGACAAAAACTCCATTATGTCTGCCTCTCAAAATGGATGTAAGAACGGGTCCCGCGGTACTAAGGAGCTACTCCTCATCGACATGGCCATTAGCCAA
Organism: Eurois occulta; assembly: GCA_950022335.1. NCBI lineage: Eukaryota > Metazoa > Arthropoda > Insecta > Lepidoptera > Noctuidae > Eurois > Eurois occulta. The sequence goes on along the minus strand of OX465477.1, from coordinate 11,377,015 downwards.
CAGGTTCGTCGATCCCGCAAGGATCTTTCGACATGTTGGATAGATTATAAGAAGGCCTACGACTCGGTGCCACATACATGGCTCATGAGGGTGCTAGAGTTGTACAAGATAGATGCAACTCTACGCGCCTTCCTTGAGTCATGTATGGGGCAATGGAGGACGGTCCTTCGATATCCAGGATGTCGACAGATCCAGGGGAACGATGAGCCTGTATGGATTAAACGGGGAATATTCCAGGGCGACAGTCTGAGTCCACTTTGGTTCTGTCTAGCCCTGAATCCTCTAAGCACATTGTTAGAGGATTCAGGTCTAGGTTACCGGTTGAGGAGAGGTGGTCAGGTCATATCTCACCTTCTTTACATGGATGATCTGAAACTCTTTGCCCCCAACAAATTGCAACTGATGGAGCTACTGAAAGTAACTGAAACTTTTAGTAGCGCCATCAGGATGGAATTTGGTGTGGACAAATGTGCAGTCATGCATGTAAAGCGAGGGGAGATTATGGAATCCGAGGGAATTCAGCTCTCGGATTCCATACACCTCAGATCCCTCTCCTCATCCGAAAGTTATAAGTATTTGGGTATGTCGGAAGCGTTAGGCATTAATGTAACTGACATGAAGCAATCGTTGAGGGAGCGCTTCTTTGGACGCCTGAAGAAGGTATTAAATAGCCTTCTTTCAGGCGGAAACAAGGTGCGTGCCTTCAACGGTTGGGTCATGCCGGTTTTAATGTACTCTTTCGGCATACTCAAATGGACTCAGACCGAACTCGATGCCCTGGATAGGAGAGTTCGTACACTGCTGACCGCAAACCGGATGCATCACCCACGATCATCGGTGATGAGGCTGTACATCTCGCGGAAGTGTGGGGGTCGTGGCTTTTTAAACGCGAAGACCCTCCACAACCGCGAGGTGTGCAGTCTCAGAGAATATTTTTTAAAAGCCGAAGTGGGTATGCACCGAGATGTGGTCGCAGTGGACAAGGGACTCACCCCGCTGTCCATGGCTAAAGAGAACTGGCGCAAACCTGTGGTACTTACTAATGATGACCGCAAGGAAGTATGGCAAGGCAAGGAGCTTCACGGGCGCTTCTACCGGGCTCTTCATGGGCCGGATGTAGATTTCCTAGCGTCCGTGTCCTGGCTACGTTTCGGCGACCTCTTTGGGGAAACTGAGGGTTTTGTCTGTGCGATTATGGATGAAGTTATGTTAACGAACAACTACCGGAAACATATTATGAAGGACGGGACGGTTGACGTGTGTCGGGCATGCCACCGTCCGGGTGAATCCATCAGACATATTATTTCTGGTTGTTCTCGTCTAGCTAACGGCGAGTACTTGCACAGGCACAACCAAGTAGCCAGGATTATTCACCAGCAACTTGCCTTGAAATATAAACTTGTGGAATCTGAGGTACCGTACTACAAGTATGCGCCCGACCCAGTTCTCGAGAAAGACCATGTCACGCTGTACTGGGATCAGTCTATCATTACTGACAGGACTATTGTGGCCAATAAGCCTGACATAGTGGTGATAGACCGATCAGCGCGCCGCGTAATGATAGTCGATGTTACCATCCCGCATGACGAGAACCTCGTGAAAGCTGAGAAAGAGAAACAAATAAAATATCTCGACTTGGCACACGAGGTTGTCGACATGTGGAATGTGAACTCGGCTATCATTGTGCCGATTGTCGTGACGGCCAATGGCCTTATGGCCAAGAGCCTCGATGACCATCTATCGAGGCTCTCCTTAGGCGGTTGGATCAAGGGCCTGATTCAGAAGGCAGTACTCCTCGATACGGCTCGCATTGTGAGGAGGTTCCTGTCTCTGGAGCCCTAACCACCGGTAGCTTGGACCCTGCTCCCGACACCGGCGTACCACTATTTTTTATATTTTTAAATGTTTTTTTATGTTGTTTTGAGAAATATTTAAAAATATGTAAAATGTGTAAATAGATAAATAAAGGAAATAATAATAATCTGTGGCCCGAGTGTCAAATTGACAGCACGTATTTTTATCCTACGGAATTTTATTTTAATGTTTTTATCAATTTAACCCATATTTAAAGGACACTAACCAATTTTAAACAACAATAATGATAAAGGAAAAAAAAAAACGATACCAAACTGCACAATACTGAAGCCTAAATGGAAAATAAAATGGAAAACAATATGTATGTTTGTCAAAAATATTATCACCAATGCTGACCAGACGTCGGGCCAAATTTCAAGAGACACACCCACCATCTCCGGGCTCGTCACTCAGCTCCGCCTCGCAGCCGCCGGGACGCGCCACATCCGTGAGCGCTGCATCGCCGGTTGCTGCAGTTGCGTCGAGCTCGAGTGACGAGTTTTTCTCCCCGCCGTCGACACCACCACGACGACGAGGAAGAGGACGGCCACCAGCGGGCTTGGGACCTCGAGGCCAACAGGCCCCGAACAGGGTCCCCGCTGCCGGTGGAAATGTGTCGCGCATTCGATGGACGCTGTCCATGAATGAAAATGTGATGCGCGCATATTATGGGGCTACAGAGGGAGGAATTAACCTTACAGCGTACCGATGTCGGATGCTCTCTCTGTTCCAGGCACTTGAACCTGCCGTCAATGTCTCTGCCCAACGATTGTCGGATCAGGTGCGCGTCATTCAAAATAATCATAGGTTGGATGATGCTACACTTGATCGGCTGCGCTCGGAAGTGCAGATTAGCCCTGCCAGCGACCCTCTCCCTACCCAGAACGTTTCACATGTGCCTGCTGCAATACCATTGCGGGCAAATCAGCATGCTGAGGAAGAGGAGGACAGGGCTATATCTGCAGATAACCTGTGCAATGTGGAATTAAGGAGCGCTCTGGAGGATGCGATTCGTGAGTATCGGTTCACGTCACCTGATATTAGACCACGGTTACCACGTTTGCCCATGAATAAAAAGAATCGAGCACTGGTGTGTGCCCTGGATGCCATGTTACCAAATTTTATTGAAAACAGCGCAAACCTTTGCGATACACACTCAATCTTGTATTGCACGGCTGTTGCGGCATGTCGTGTAGCCAATGTCAAATTTCCAAACACAGACAGTGCTACACGACCAAAACCTGCCGTGCCAGCCTGGCAATGCAGGATTGAGCGTCGTATTAATGAGGCCAGGGCACTCATCGGAAAGCTTATCTGCTTCAGGGAGGGCAATACACGTCCAAGGGTGATGCGCTTTGTGAGGCGGGCATTCTCAGGAACTGATATCAGTCCCCGAGAATACATGTCACGAGTCACAGAGCGCATAGACTTCCTGAAGCAGAAAGTTTATGCATAGGCTAACCGTATCCGTCGGTATAGGCGAAGAGTGGATCGATATACTCAGAACCGCATGTTCCAGAGTGACGAAAGGTGGGTATATAGAACATGGGAGCGGCCCGTCACCACTCAAGGAGTGGCTGACGCGCATCTGCCGGATAATGACGCCATGAGTGCTTTTTGGCGAAGTATTTGGTCGGTGCCCGTTGGTCACACTGAGGGTGATTGGATGCGTGTTGTTGAGCGAGCGTGTGACTCAATTCCAGAAATGGAGGCAATTTCTATTAGTCCACTGGATGTGGCCCGTGCAGTCCGTCCGTTACCTAACTGGAAATCTCCAGGGCCGGACGGACTGCACAACTTTTGGATTAAATGGCTACAAAGGTCACACGCTTGCTTAGCCTCACAATTCCAGTCATCCTTAGAGAATGGGTCGCTACCACCATTCTTTACAACAGGAGTTACCCACCTGCTCCATAAATCGGGTAGTACTGCGGAACCTAAAAACTATAGACCAATTACGTGTTTACCAACGGTCTATAAAGTTCTTACATCCATTCTGAGAGAAAAAATTGTTCGTCATATAGATAGCAATTCAATTATGTCTGTCTCTCAGAATGGATGTAGGAATGGGTCCCGCGGTACTAAGGAGCTGCTCCTTATCGACATGACCGTTAGCCAACAGGTTCGTCGATCCCGGAGGGATCTGTCGACGTGTTGGATAGATTATAAGAAGGCCTATGATTCGGTGCCACATACATGGCTCATGAGGGTGCTGGAGTTGTACAAAATAGATGCAACTCTTCGCACCTTCTTGGTGTCGTGTATGGGACAGTGGAGGACAGTCCTTCTCTATCCAGGATGTCGGCAGATTCTTGCGAACGATGAACCGATCAGGATTGAGCGAGGAATATTTCAGGGTGACAGTTTGAGTCCGCTTTGGTTTTGCTTGGCCTTGAATCCTCTGAGCACACTGCTGGAGGATTCAGGTCTAGGCTACCGGTTGAAGAGAGGTGGTCAGGTTATATCTCACCTCCTTTACATGGATGATTTGAAAATATTTGCTCCCAGCAATTTGCAACTGATGGAGCTACTAAAAGTGACTGAAACATTTAGTAGCGCCATCAGGATGGAATTTGGTGTGGACAAATGTGCGGTCATGCATGTAAAGCGAGGGGAGATTATGGAATCCGTGGGAACTCAACTCTCGGATTCCATATTCCTTAGATCCCTCTCCTCAACCGAGACCTACAAGTATTTGGGTATGTCGGAAGCATTAGGCATCAATGCTGCTGACGTGAAACAATCATTGAAGGAGCGCTTCTTTGGTCGCCTGAATAAAGTGCTAAATAGTCTTTTATCAGGCGGAAACAAGGTGCGCGCCTTTAATGGTTGGGTCATGCCGGTTTTGATGTATTCTTTCGGAATACTCAAATGGACTCAGACGGAACTTGATGCCCTGGATAGGAGGGTCCGCACTCTACTGACCGCAAACCGGATGCATCACCCACGATCATCGGTGATGAGACTGTATATCCCGCGGAAGTGCGGAGGTCGTGGCTTCTTAAATGCTAAGACCTTGCACAACCGTGAGGTATGCAGTCTCAGGGAATATTTCCTCGAAACCGACGTGGGGATGCACCGAGATGTGGTCTCAGTGGACAAGGGCCTCACCCCGCTCTCCTTGGCTAACGAGAACTGGCGCAAACCTGTGATATTGGATACTAATGACCGTAGGGAGGTATGGCAGAGCAAGGAGCTACACGGACGCTTTTTCCGGGCCCTACATGGACCTGATGTAGACCTCTTGGCGTCCGTATCCTGGCTACGATTTGGTGACCTCTTTGGGGAAACCGAAGGTTTTGTCTGTGCGATTATGGATGAAGTTATCATGACGAACAATTATCGGAAATACATTGTCAAGGACGGTACGGTTGACATCTGTCGGGCATGCCACCGTCCCGGTGAATCGATCCGACATATTGTTTCCGGTTGTTCTCGTCTTGCTAACGGTGAGTACTTGCACAGACACAATCTAGTAGCTAGGATTATCCACCAGCAACTTGCCCTGCAATACAACCTTGTGGGTTCTGAAGTACCATACTACAAGTATGTGCCCGACCCAGTTCTCGAGAACGGTCATGCCACATTGTATTGGGATCAATCTATCATCACGGACAGGACTATTTTAGCAAATAAACCTGATATTGTGGTGATAGATCGCCGAGAGCGCCGTGCAATGATTGTTGACATCACTGTCCCTCATGACGAGAATCTCGTGAAAGCTGAAAATGATAAAAAAATCAAGTATCTTGATTTAGCACACGAGGTTGTCGACATGTGGGATGTGGACTCTGCAATCATTGTACCGATAGTCGTTACGGTTAATGGACTAATAGCAAAGAGCCTCGACCAACACCTTAGGAGGCTCTCATTGCGCGGCTGGGTCAAGGGCTTGATTCAGAAAGCAGTACTCCTGGACACGGCGCGCATTGTGAGGCGGTTCCTTTCTCTGGAGCCCTGACCACCGGCAGCCTGGACCTTGTTCCTGATGCCGATGGGACATCTATTTTTTATATTTTTAAATGTTTTGTTTACTTTTGTTTTTTAAAATATTTAAAAATGTATTAAATAAGAGAGATAATGAATAAAGGAGATAATAATAATATTTGGGACAACCAACACACCGCCATCTGATCCCAAACTAGGCAGAGCCTGTACTATGGCAACCAGACAACTGATAAACATACATATATATTTCTAAATACATACATATTATAGATAAATCACACCCAGATACAGAACAAATAATCGTACTCATCGCACAAAGATTTGTCCTGTGTGGGAATCGAACCCACGACCTCCGTCCTAGCAGTCAGGGTCACTAACCACTAGACCAACAGGCCTATCGTCCCATCTTAAATATACACCCCTACATAATAATATTATCGGTTAAATAATAATGTAAGATTACGTTTTCGGGTCTTTACAATACTCAGCGACAATACGTATGTGTTTCATAATAATGTACGTGGCACGCCCGTCACTCCACGCTACATAACGCCTACGCGTCCTACTTACAATAATCTCACGCATTACAAATTCTACATCACCTTTCTTAGTATAGATTTGGACTTACTAAAATGTTTGATTTTATTCGTTCTATGTAAGCTTGTATGCAAGCGTTAGTTTGTGACGTGTTGAGGCTCGAGTTGTAAACGAAACGCGCCGACTACGGTTTGCCATACAATTATAATTTAGGAATTCAGTTTCTTCTAAAAGCTGTGTTGAATTTCTTCTTTCTTTTTTATTGGGTTTGGTTTTGGCTTGGCTCTCATCAATCCAAAATATAAACTAATATTATAAACAGGTAAAATATTGAAGTAGGAGAATCTACTTAAGGGGAATGCTCCAACCAGCCCGCGAAATTCAAAATTTCTTGGGTTTTTTGCAATTTGCAGGCCAGTGCTAGGTTGTATGTTGATTAAAATATTATTCGCGGCTGTAAGACATATTATGTAGTTACAGAATTATAATCATCAAAATCATCAATAAAACGCTCTAAGTTCATAAAGCTGTAGGAATGACTTTTTCTGTTTTTTTTTTGTTCCTACGCCTTTATGAACTTGGTGGGTTTTATTGATGATTTTGATGATTATAATTCTCTTTACCAAATGTACCCACGGGATATAAATTTAAATCTTGACGGCAAAAAACTTGATGTTATAGCGGAAACTGTATTCCTAGGGATTACTATCGATTCAAAATTGCAGTGGGGACCGCACATTAGAACTCTTTCGGGTAGGTTAAGCTCAGCTGCATATGCAGTAAGGAAAATAAGGCTGTTAACTGATGTAGCCACAGCTAGGTTAATATACTATGCTTATTTCCACAGTATTATGTCTTATGGGATTCTGCTGTGGGGATCGGCAGACGTTGACTCTATTATCATTTTACAAAAGCGGGCAGTCCACGCGATCTATAAAATGGGTCTTCGCGAGTCCCTCAGAGAAAAATTTAAAGAGATCGATATACTGACTCTGATATCATAGAATGTATTTTATATGTCCGCAAAAACCGAAGACTTTTCAAAATTAGAAGCGACTTCCATAATATTAATACACGCAGTAAACACGAAATTGTAATACCCAAATTCAGGTTAACAAAAACTAGCAAGTCTTTTCTTATAAACAGTATACGTTTTTATGACAAATTACCTAAGTCAGTTATAGAACTGACCGATGGAAAGTTCAAAAACTACATTAAACGTGTCCTTATTAAAAAAGCAAATTATAAAATCAAGGACTACGTTGAAGATATAGAGGTTTGGCTTTAGTTCCTTCTGCGCATGCGGCTTCCCTGATAGCTCATAAACGGGACAAATATGTGGATGTCTCTAACTATTCTCAATCTATTTTTTTTTTCTTTTCCTTTTAATCAGATTTTTTTTACAATAGTTCTCAAATCATTTAAACACCTTTTGTTCAGAATAGTTGCAGCACTGATGACAATATTTGTGTCACATGTTTAAATTAGTCTTTTATAATATTTTCTTGCCTTTGTATAGATTCTTTTTAACGATTGTTTGTGAATGTGTGAACAGTGCAGGCCTTTTAGATTCCTAGATGCGTGTTAACTTTTGTTAACCTCTTATCTTGTTTTCGCAAGTTACTGTAGCTGTAGCTTTTTTTTTGACTTTCAAAAGTGCCTGTAACGGTCTAATTGAAATAAATGCTTTGAATTTGAGTTTAAATCAATCCATTTTCAGATTTTTTCTATGATTGAACTGTGAGACTTTATTTCTTGCCAAATTCACGCTGCTAATTTGACGGAAACTTTTTCCTATCTATAAGTTTTTAAAAGAAAGATAATCATCAAAATGTTGACTTAGAAGCAAGTTTTTTTTTAGATAAGACACTTTTGTATTTCTTATTATTTATAAATCTCCTCTTGAAGACAACCAAAAGCATCGAATAAATATTAAGTGTAATTTAAAAAAAAAGATTTATAAATTGATAAATTTCAAAATTAAATACTTATTTGAAATTCTACCAAGGAGTTTTTATTCCGTCTAAACTCTTTTTTCTAAACTTGATTTCATTGCGAGTATCAATTAGGATGAATGTAACTTTTAAATCGTAATGATGAAACTTGGGTTTACGCTCAGCACTAGGAAGTGTTATGTAACGTAGTTTTTAGTAATATTTGTCAAAACTTTGATCGTGTTTTTTTATAAAATTATGCATGAATAAATGGCAAAAATAAGAACACAGAAAGTTACTGTCTTTATTTTGCCCTTACGAGTTTTTTAGCAAACGAGAAACTTGTCCATGTACATTATTTTCAGCGCATCTAAGTTACCTATTTTTAGGATGCGTGTAGTAATATGTATTTTACACATATTTGGAAATGGACTGACGCCGGTTAACTCTGTAAATTTTAATTATTTTATCATAAGAATTTCATCTTCACTGATCAGTAAAATTTTCACGAATGACAATGTCTGTCCCTCAAATGAGTAACTTTTTTAATTACTTCCAATTTAAATTTGATAATTAAAAAATACATAAGGCTTTAAGGTTCCAAGCATACAGGCTTAAATGCAGGGAAACACTGCGATACATAAATACAAATATGACCACATCCACATTCTGTCGCATTTAGTTTAGCCAGAACCAAAAGGAGGCGACTGACGCCTTTTTGCATAGCTTTCTGACCGGCTCAATACGGGAGTTATTAATGAATGTGGCACATCTGTCTACGTTCCCCAAATACGGCCATCCGTTATCAAAGTGCACTTTTCCGAAAACTTCTTACTCGAAAGTCAAACTAAAACTTTGAGGTTTTATTAAGGTTACTTTCGCCTTTCCGCTTGTTCAGAAAGTTTGTTTTTAGACTGGGTCAGCACTTTGTTGTCTCTTTTATTTGTTGTTTGATTGATGTGGACTTCAGCATCATTCATACTTTCATTTTCGTTGCTCCAGATTTAATTTTCCCCTTAGTTTATTAAAGTTTTGGAAACACCTAGATAAAGTTGAAAGCAAGCAACTCGTTTATGCTCCGTTTTTGATTTATCTGCAATATCGTAATTGTTGATGCACGCATATACCAAGCTTCTGAAATATAAACTTGTTACTCCTACGATACTACTAAATGTTGTTAATATGTCACTGAAGCAAGTGTTGTGGAAAATTGTTAGCGAGAAATAATGAAAACTGATGCAGAACGCTGCGCTAATTCAGATGTAGATAACGACGAAAGAGCGATATGCATGCGAGTGCTGCACCGGCCTATACCGCTGTACACGCAACGTTTACCGATCACAATATGGTTTCAACATACCATTACCAATGAAAAGAATTCGGAAACCATGCAATGGTAGAATCGAACAAAACTGCTTTTTATTACCCCGTTCAAAGTTTTTCACAAAACGGTTCCATTCAACTCTTAATCCGGACGAGTTATGTGTGCTGGGAACTTAACTAATTTGTACGGGATGTATTTATTCAGTCCAATATTCATTTGAGTCACGTGATCGGGAGCCGCATGTCGGACGAGACTCGGCGCCGATTAAAAGTTAGCAGCGCGAACTCGGGGAGTTGTTACCGTTTTGTTACCTTTGAACGTTTGCTCTCGAATGTGTGGAAAAAAGTATTGATAACAATTCAATAATGCGAGCGGCATACTTACCTGACTTCGCTGAGTTCTGAGTCGATTTGTACTTTAGAATAGAAGTACTGGTATGAATGTAAAACGAACCCCTTATTTCTCGTAACAGTTGGAACAACACGATTACGTTTGTGATAAACTCGACAGATTTGTCTACGCAATAAAAAGATTAAGAGTTACGGCATCAACAGAAGCGTCTCTTTGTGCATATCATGGATACGTTTCGTCCGTATTCGCTTAAGTTATCTTGTTGTGGCTTAATTCGGTGGATATTACAAAAGCGTTTAGAGTACAAAAAAATGAGGACGTGCAATCTGTGGGGCCTGGTATACAGATAGCTGTAAGCCCTTGTTTAAAAAGTACAATATTCTGCCATTACCGTGTATGCACTTTGGAGAATTATGCCTATTAGTACAACAACATCCGGAATATTTCACGAAACACCAAGATGTAACTAAACGAAATGTAGCTCCTAGAAATAAAAATAAATTTAAACATGAGCTCTGTTAACGGCATGCAGGCTCGAATTGTATAAGAGGAACTCGTACATAAATGCTGTAAAGGTATATAACAAATTACCGGATGCTTTTAAAGATTTACCATTGACCATGTTTAAAAAAAGGTAACGCAATGGTTAAAAGAAAAAGGCTTTTATAATCTTAATGAATACATGTCAGATTGGGGAGAGGGAAACAAAAATCAATAATACTGGTATATACCTTATAATAATTGATGTTCAAATTAATAGTTATGAAGTTATCAATTCCAATTTACAATTATTTATATATTCTTAATCTGACATTTTATTAAACTTTATCTCTTGAACTGACATAGGTATAATTTTGACATCAATTAATTAATTAATTTGTTCCTATAAATCCATGCATGAGATCTTATTTGTGGTTGCTGACTATTTGATAATAATAACATTGTGCAGGTTAAAATTAAATATTTGCGCACCATATGGAATGGTAGAATGTAAAGGGGCCTCATAGTTTTGAAGATCGCACTTTGTACCACCTACATTCTGGCAAATAAATGGATACGATTTGATTTGATAACACGGCAAATGATAGCGACGACATGAATACGACGTTATTGTTTTGGGACTGCTTAATATACTAATAGGGAGTTATGAGTTATAGGTACATAATCGACGCAGAGGAAAAAACTAAAGGGTTTTCGGGAAATGGTTAAGAAGTATGTAGTCTATTTAATAATAACGTGGCCGCGGTAGGCCACTTTTTGGGCCTGGGCCATCATCTATTAAACAGAACATTTTAATTTGTAAATATTATTCAAAAGTATCCTTTTCTTCTTTTGATACATGTACATATTTTTATTGTTATTTTAGGCATGTTTAATTTTTTTTTTTTTTAAACCCTTCTTAAGTTATCAATGTCCAAAAAAAAGAAAAAGCTAACGCATTTTCTCCCACGAAAGGGCAATTAAATGCAGAGCTCCTGCGAAGGACCATTTGAAAGTGCAGTATACGTATTGTTACGTTACCTCAACTAAATATGATGCACGTAAGGGAAATAATAAATGCAGTAGCACTTCCGTAAATTAATATATAAGGAAATTGAAAATTTTATAAGGAGCAGGTAATCTCTGAAATTTCTGATCCGATTTCAAAATATCGATCACTGATAGTAAGCGACATTATGGGCGACATGACACAGGGTGTTTTATGTTAAACCAAGTGAAAGGGCGCAGCAGAAGCTAGTAGTATTTATATTCAAGACACTAACTACGAACTAGCCTTCAGTATCAATCATACATTGAGTATTCCACCCATCAATTTGAATCCATTGCGTTTGAATTGACTGTTTTGAATTGAGTTTTTCTATCACACGCCTTGTTTGGTTTAATCACAGGCGCAATAGACATAGTTAGTTAATAAAAGACGACAAATAATGCTCACTCATAACTGGCGAAATGTGGGTGTTCTATTAAGTACACCTCTGCCCAACCCGTCAGTAATTACAGTCGATATTTTTTTTAATAAATGCTGCACTACGGTCTAACTTAAAGTTATACGTGCACTTTTGTTTGTGCCAAGTTAAAACATGTTTGCCCTATTGAAACTAAGCGGTGCGATACTAGGGGAGGATATTCACAGCGCTAAAAAGACTGTGCTGATAAAATATGGTATCATTTTTCCATAGGATATCTATTTATGAGTGGTAAGCCGTGGAGTTGCAAGATATACGGTTCTGTTATATGTTGTGTAGGGCAGACGAACCGGTTTTTCCCGGTTCTTAAAAATAGGGAAGTCTAGGTAGGTAGAGTTCTCATTCGAAAGTACCCGTTGTATTATTTTTTGTTTCTTAAATTTATTGTGTATAATTCTTCTAAAATATAATTTTATATTTTTACATATTCTTATAAACAAAAGCATAATCAATTAAAAACATAATAAAAAATAGTAGCTCACCGTTACTTAAGCTGGTAGCTTACATTCAGTTGCTACCAACCACCCTGCGAAGTTCGTCGCTCCACCGAGCCCGAGGGCCACCTTACGCTTCCCGATTCGCGGTCTCCACTCAAGAACACGTCTACCCCAACGATCAACGGTCCTACGGCTAATATGGCCGGCCCATAGCCACTTCAGCTTACTTATTCTGTGAGCTATGTCGACAACTCTGGTTCTCTGTCGGATGACCTCGTTCGGGATGCGATCCCTCAAAGAGACTCAAAGCATAGCCATGCTCCACGGCTCTCTGAGTGACCATCAATTTATGGACCAACGGTACCGTGAGTGTCCACGTTTCGGTCCCATAGGTCATAACAGGCAGGACGCACTGATTGATGACCTAATCATTAGGCTCTGTGGAATACGCGACGAGAAGACCCTAGGAAGCTTCCCAAATGCTGCCCAGCTCAGCTGGATTTTTCTGTTAGCCCCCCCTTTCAAAGTTGTTCTTAGCAAACTGCAGAGTTTTCCCGAGGTAAATATATTCTCGAACAACCTCGAGAGGACCTTTATTGACAACAATGACGCTGCTGGTTCTGAGTTTAGACGGTCATTGTGGCGTTTTCATAAAGACTTCTCAGCACTTGGATCTTCTCCAGCTTCGAAACGACGATATCCTCACTCGATTTGGTCCACTTCGTCAAGTGGCTCCTCCCAAGTGATTGGACGAACACTTTCGACCCCCGGTTATGTTCAATCGCTTTTTCTATTGAGCATCGAAGGTCGCGTCGTACCAATTTTGTAATAGTTTTGTTGAGTACCCGTAGTTCTGCCGAACTGATGGGTGGGTTTTCACGTCGTTCCGTCATAAGCTCCAGAGTCTCCTCCGAAAGTTTGGACTTCCTCCCTGGGAATTCCACCATTTGGTCAAGCGCCTGGGCCAATACTATAACCTTTATAATTTTTAATTAACAAATAGAGCAAAAGTATATTTTAAATTAAGGAAAAAAAACCTGGGTACCCTGTTTTGAATAAAACCCGAAACCGATTCCGAAAAATGTCTCTTTTTCGATGCCCTAATTGTACTATGCGACTCTGTTTGATGCAAATATTTTGTACAATTTTAAACGCTTGAGCTTTAGTTATTTTTCTCGTTTCATTTTCCGCGGCTCTTTACAACGTGAACGAATAACAAGATCGGTATTTTAAATAAAACATCAAGTGAAGACTCGCTGGAATTTTGGTACTCTTCAATTCCTTTTACATTTTATTAATATTATGAGTTGTTTTCGTATGTGTTGTGTTTGTAAAATATAATAACTCGAAACACGAATTCCTATATTTCACTAGTGTTCACGATAAACTCCGCTTGTTTTCATTTGGCGCTTCCCAGCCATCTGATCACCAGTAAACTTCTGAACATTGCGAAATTATCCAATTTCCTCGCAGGAAACTCCGTCCAAGTTAAATCTTTTTGATTTTCCTTTCCGGAGTTTATTCGTAATAAAAAAACTAATAGCAGGATAAGCTTTATTCCTTCATCGAGGCACCCTTTTCCTTGATTGGTCCTTTGTAATCAATCTAAATGAATTGAAGGGATGAATAAATAATGTATGTATGTAGCATCAACGAAACAGTTTGATTGGCGTTTCCGAACAATATGTTTCGGCGACACGTTTCCCTTGCTTTCCAGACTTGACTTCACTTTCAATGGTGATCATCAACATCCACCACCATCCTTCTTTTCGTGTTAGCTTCCTTCTACTTCGTATAAAGTTTTAGTACGATAAGGTGTGCGGGCACTTGGTATAATAACTATAGTAAAGAGACATAGTGTAGTCAGGCGCATCGCGCACTAAGATGCCATTATACTTTTCCTATCTCAAGCCAATTAAGTTCCGTGGTAAATATCAAAAATACACGGCATCATTAAACGCACAATAGGTTTTCTGACATATTTCAATTTCAACACGACAACAATTGGAAACGGATTTTCGCTTCAACGCAAACTATGGCTCACCTCCTGTCCTGCACTATGTGTGGTTCCACGAGCACTTTGAGGGACCTGTCCGAGGCCACCACCAACGTACACACCAGCAAAGTTCTAGTCAAAATTAATTTAATTTAAAAAAGGGAAATCATCAACACAACAAAGAAGAACGGACTTTCAGCAAAATTAATTTAATTAAAAAAAAGGGAAATCATCAACACGACAAAGAAGAACGGATTTTCAGCAAAATTAATATATTTAGAACAATAGCCGCAGAATAGTGTAACAATAGGTATCACTATAAGCACGAATATCATTTATGGCGTATCGTATAATCGTATTAACGGCGGAAGTATTAAAGATCCCCGTATCGTAATAGGCTGACTGCATCATTCCATTCAAACGCGTCCATACGCCCGCGCAGTTTCACGTTCGCTTTCTGAAATGGTGCACATTTCAATGAAAGTGAGTAGCACGCGTCGCTTCCATCTCGCATCAATTGTTTCGTAATTACTTAACGCTACGTCAATCGCGTGTGAAATTGTTGGGAAATATCACTTTCAATTTTATTTTGTTTTTCTACCTTTTTATATTCATTTTTTACTTTATTGTTGTATGTAATAGTTCTGAAAAATTTTTGTTACGTAAAAGTCAAGCTGAAATACTATGAATAACACACATTAATAAGTATATAAAATAAGTTTCGTTTACAAAAATAATATTTTATTACTAATAATTACTATTAACGCATTAAAACGTAAAGTACCTTACTGTATACCATATATAAATAAGCCTATAACAGTCTCACTGCTAGGATACAGACAGACCTCTCGCTCGAGTGATGGGCACCCCGCCACAATCCACAAGCGTCCACAACCCGGGCCAAGTACGGGTGTGAGAGTGAGCGAATGTCACATGACTTCGACTGCCTGGTTCTAGGACATGCCGATGGCCTCACGATGTTTTTTTACACCACCGTTAAAAAAAACTATAATGAAAGGGCCAATTAATTGCATAATGTTTTATTTTCAGCCGAGCTGGTTGCGCACAAAGGAGTTTTGGGACAAATCCTTTGAGGATCGCTATGAAAAGATACACAACGATACCTCACGGCCCAGGTTGAAGGCAAGTTCGATAACTACATATAGATTACCTATCCATCTATCCTATCAAGTTTCACCATCCAATACTCAAACGCCTTCGTCGATCGCCAACTAAACTGACCGAAATGTTAGACTCTAGGATTTAACAGCAGCTTAAAATTGAGTTCTGACTTAGATTTGTTTATTAACTTGGTCTGCAAGTTTGACGAAGCCGTATCGACTCACTTCCCATAACGAAGGCCGTCGGCCAATTGGAAAAAGTGCCAATAAAAGTAGCCTTGCAATTTCTATTCATTTTGTGACGTTATAATTTTTCTTCCCAACAACAGGTAATAGTGGTCCCTCATTCGCATAATGACCCAGGATGGCTGAAGACTTTCGAGCAGTACTTCGAATGGAAGACAAAGAACATCATCAACAACATTGTGACCAAACTACATCAGTACCCGAATATGACCTTCATTTGGACAGAGATCTCGTTTCTGAATGCTTGGTGGGAAAGGTCTCACCCCGTTAAACAAAAGGTACATTGTATTTGTAAACATAGCTGAAGTTGTCATTGACAAATCATTTTAGAGGTCACGTATTTTCGTTGTTGCTTTTTGGTCTAGCACCGAACCTAGTTTTATAAATCTATCTATCTATAGACGTGCACATACGTAGATATATCACTACTATGTAGATAATAGTGGTTAAGATGGTTATTAGGTTAATTTCTACCCTATGCAGCTTTCAACTTCGCATATTATTATAAAAATAAATACCCAATCTGTGATATTGTCATTTTGCCATTCGTAATCCCTTGAATAATCTGCAGTCTGTCGATCGTAATAGGTAATCATCAAAACCATAGAAATTTTTGATCACTAGAAGAAGAATGTAAAGGGGAAGATTTCTTTCGTCGCCGTTTGGAAGCTTAGCGTAGCCACAATAGGCTTACGGATATGCAGTCATCCGTGCGCTAATTAATCCCAAGGCTGGATGAGCGTTGTCTGTTTTTTTTTTTATATTTCTATGGTTGTACTCATTTTGACTGCGATGGATAACGCCTTAAACCTTTTCAAATAATTCCATAAAGAAAATATTAATAGTTCTTTTAAAAGCTTGCGTGGATTTCATTTTAAAAATAATAATTATAAAACTAATGAGAATAACTCTCGGAGAATAATGACGGCCTGCCACTTTTCACCCTTATACCCTAAAAGGTTGAAAGTGGTCGACCGTCAGTGAATTCGGTAGTACACTGGCTATAATAAATTGATCTCATTACAGTTATTGAAAAAGTTGATCAAAGAAGGCCGGCTCGAGATCACCACGGGCGGTTGGGTGATGCCCGACGAGGCGTGCACGCATATCTACTCGCTAATTGACCAGTTCATTGAAGGTAACAACGTACACTTTTCATTAATATTTTGATTGAAAATCTCACGTTTTAGGTTATTATATTTTGATCTATTGTTTAGGCCATCACTGGGTGAAAACTAACCTCGGCGTCATCCCGAAGACAGGCTGGTCCATCGACCCCTTCGGTCACGGAGCAACTGTACCTTATCTTCTTGATAAAAGTGGTCTTGAAGGAACCATCATTCAAAGAATCCATTACGCTTGGAAACAATGGCTGGCGGAGCGACAGATTGAAGAGTTCTACTGGATGGCGGGCTGGGCAACCACCAAACCCTCCATGATTGTCCACAACCAACCTTTCGACATTTACTCGATAAAAAGCACGTGCGGTCCACATCCGTCGATATGTCTAAGCTTCGACTTCCGTAAAATCCCTGGTGAATATTCTGAATATACTGCTAAACATGAAGATATAACTGACCATAATTTGCACAGCAAGGCGAAGACTTTGGTGGAGGAGTACGATCGTATCGGATCCCTTACACCACACAACGTGGTGCTGGTGCCGCTGGGAGACGACTTCAGATACGAGTACAGCATCGAGTTCGATGCTCAATACATTAACTACATGAAGCTGTTCAACTACATCAATGCTCACAAAGAGGCTTTCAATGCTGATGTGCAATTCGGAACGCCAATTGATTACTTCAATGCCATGAAGGAGAGGCATCACACTATACCTACATTAAAAGGCGATTTCTTCGTGTATTCAGATATCTTTAGCGAGGGCAAACCGGCTTATTGGTCAGGCTACTACACGACCAGACCTTATTTGAAGATTCTCGCTCGCCAATTCGAACATCAACTACGAACTGCAGAAATATTATTCACTCTTGTGTCGAACTACATCAACGGCCACCAAGGGTTTGGAGCTTCTGAGAAGAAATTAGAAAAATCCTACGAACAGCTCATTTATGCAAGGAGGAACTTGGGTCTATTCCAACACCACGACGCGATTACTGGCACATCCAAATCTAGCGTGATGCAAGATTACGGAACTAAATTGTTCACTAGTTTGTATCACTGCATCCGTTTGCAAGAAGTTGCGCTCACAACTTTAATGATCGTTGATAACTCGCTGCACTCGCAGAGTATACTACAAAGTGAAACGGAGTGGGAAACGTACGGCAAACCGGCTAAGAAATTGCAGGTGTCTTTCGTTGACAAGAAGAAAATTGTGCTTTTCAATCCCTTGGCTGAAATCCGAACCGAAGTGATCACTGTGAGGGCCAACACCTCGAACATCCGCGTGTTCGATAGCCACAAGAAGCAGCACGTGATGTACCAGATCACGCCAAGTATCGACGTGCAGGACAACGGCAAGCGGGTCGTGAGCGACACCAACTTCGACGTCATGTTCGTGGCCACCATCCCGCCACTCACATCCATCTCCTACAAGCTGCAGGAGCACACCAATACCTCTCACCACTGCGTTATATTCTGCAACAATTGTGAAGACTCCCAGAAATCTAACGTATTTTCTATCAAGAAAATGATGCCTGGTGATATCCAGTTAGAAAATGCGGTGTTGAAACTTCTTGTCAATAGGAACACTGGATTCTTGCGACAGGTTTATAGGAAAGATATTAGGAAGAAGACTGTTGTTGATGTGCAATTTGGGGCATACCAGAGTGCGCAACGTCATTCAGGAGCATATCTTTTCATGCCGGATTATGATTCACCCGAAAAAAATGTTCTGCATCCTTATACTAATCCCAATAATATGCAAGACGATAACATAATCATAGTTTCCGGCCCGATCTCTACTGAAATTACAACAATGTACTTGCCATTTTTAGTTCACACCGTGAGAATATATAACATCGGCGACCCAGTGCTGTCGCGTGCGATTCTCATCGAGAACTTAGTAGATTTCGAGAGTCCTCCCAAAAATAGAGAAACTGAGCTGTTTATGAGAATTCAGACTGATATTCAAAACGGTGACATTCCGGAATTCTACACCGACCAGAACGGATTCCAGTATCAGAAGAGAGTAAAGGTGAACAAATTAGGCATCGAGGCGAACTATTACCCAATAACTACTATGGCGTGGCTGCAAGACGAGGAGACCAGACTGACTCTGTTGACTAACCACGCTCAAGGTGCGTCTGCGTATGAACCTGGACGCTTAGAGGTGATGCTTGACCGACGAACTCTCTATGATGACTTCAGAGGAATCGGGGAAGGAGTTGTGGATAACAAACCTACAACTTTCCAAAATTGGATTTTGATTGAATCAATGCCAGGTGTCACGCGAACTAAGAGAGAGACTAGCGAGCAAGGTTTCAAGTTTGTGAATGAACGTCGTTTCGGACCCGACCAGAAGGCGAGCCCTTACCAAGTGCCGTCTCAAACCGCGGACTATCTGAGCCGAACGTTCAACTACCCCGTCAATGTATATCTGTTGGATACCAGCGAAGTAGGCGACATCGAAGTCAAGACATACCAATCGTTCCTGCAGAACTTCCCGGCCGGCATACACTTGGTGAATCTACGAACCATTACTGACGACGTACTTGAACTTTTCCCGAGTTCTGAAAGCTACATGGTGCTGCATCGACCAGGGTACAGCTGCGCCGTCGGAGAGAAACCAATTAGGAAGTCCCCGAATTTTTCGTCCAAAACCAGGTTCAATGGTCTGACCATACAGAATTTAACTGCAGTCAGTCTGACAGGCCTGAAGACGTTCAAGTCTCTGAGCGGATTGAGCGATATCCACCTAGATGCCATGGAGGTAAAGACATATAAAATCAGGTTTTAAAGACTGTTAGAAATAATAGGTGTAACACATTTGTAATTTTATTATAACTTACAACTTTTTTGCCAGAACACGCTTCGGCAAAGCTTAAGATAATATGTAGGAGGAATAAGTAGGAAAATGCAATTTTTAATGGTACTGTTAGTATACTCGTAGCTGCAATATAACTGACCGTGTATAGTAGAATTATTTTCGATTCACGTTATACAATACACTCTCACTAAGTCATGGTAATTTGCCCTGTATCATTTTGATATTGTATTAAATTATATCAATAATTTATTGTCGAACCAATGGCTGTTTTAGTTCAACGGAAATTTCGACTACTAGATAAATCTACCTCAGGACCAAATGTTATACCTGTTTATCTATTGATTCTATTAAAAATGATTTAATTATACTAGTTCAATTAGTTATAGTCTATAATATTTGAATCTCCTATTATTAATCGTCTTACCTTTTATCACTGACTTTTGTAAAAATTGTTTTCTTCTATTTTCATGTTTAACAACACCCTAAAGTTTATGTTATGTGACGTTAACGCTGAGTTTGGAGAAGGTACACTACACGCATAATAACTTCTTACATTCATAATAGTTTGCTGTGATTCATGACATACTAAATATATTTTATATTATTTTAGTTACCGATAATTTAATAGTTATAATGTAATAATTCGAATCCTTTTCTATTGATCTAATGAGATTACTCGTACAATTGAATCCTTGCCTTATCAAAATCCTCATTGTTATCAATAATTCACTTTGTCTGTGACAAAGGCTTTTAGGTTGTGTTTCTTATGTTTTGAAATGATTTAAGTATTTTTAAGTTTGAAAGTGATATTTGAGTTACATTTAATATAGTAAGTTATAATTATTTTAATCCATATGCTAGGCGTACAATTTATATGAAAGGAAGGGTGTTAAAGTCTATAATATATGAACTTTAACAATTATTTTTGCCCTTGCCTTAGTTATTATGCCTTATTAATAAAAATTATACAGTTCTAAAAGAACAAATAAGTTAAAATATAAAACTGAATTCTCTCAATACGTTTAAAGATCTGTGTAGGTTTTTTTTTTAATAAGGCTTTTGTTTCTAATTGCATTTGATGGACCAAACATTACTTTTTCTTTAGTCGTTAATCCGTTTAGCTTGTTCTTGTAACTGTGTTGCAAGTTGCTGTAGTTAATTTAACATTGAAATTTCCACTTTAACTTTTGTGAATATTTTTTGTTTATATAAATGAGAAAGTGTATATTTTTAAGATATTGTTTTAATATTTTGAAATGGTCACTATTAATTTAGTCTAGTAGGTACAATTAAATTAACCTATTTTTAATTATTTACGGCTCGTGTTTATTGTAACCTTAAAGCTAGTTTTGCTATGTTTTGGATTCTCAAACTACACCTTATGATTATAATAATTTGTACGATATTATGTACCAACATCAATTTTATAAAAATATATTATTGTGATAAGGTTTATCTCGAAATCATTATACCATCGATAACATTTAGTCAATGAAAATTAGATCTTAAATGGATGTTAATCAATACTAATTAATAAGCTGACCGTGATTGGTTTATGTAATCTGTTTCTCAATAAGTAGAACTGTACTATTTCGTTGTATAATTTGGTTGTAATTGACGTTATTTAATCTTAAACATAAACTAGCATCTCAAATTGTGTGTACAATTTTTGTCTGAAAACATGTAGTAGATGAAATAAAAATTCAATAAAATATACAAGAACGTGTTTATTTTATAATAATATATCCCATTCATTCAAAATAACGGACAATGATCCTGATAGGTCTCTCTTTAGAATATATTTATTTAGTAAAGATAATGCAAACAGTTATTCAGGAATTAGAATTTTATGTAACTTTAACAATAGTATGTACCTATTTATAAAATTACTAGTAAAAGGATAGTCGAGTCATTTCTTCTTTATTCTGCTCGCAATCCACTCGAGCCCTAAATTTAATCTGTAAAGAGAAAAAAGTAAGTAAATTAAATAAGATAAACAGTCCTGATTACCAACTACAGTAACTAAACGAGCCTATAGAGTCCTAACACCTGTGAAATGAAGTGTTGTCTTCACTGCTAGCTAGACGATCCCCGACATCCCGACTCTTATTAAAACAGATCTAACAAAGTCTGTGACTTCAAAAATGCTATAACGCTTGGTTGCAAAAAAAAACATTAAACAACATAAACTTAAACTGTCACTTACGGGATATCTTCCGTGATGATCAATTATTCCGAGCTTATTGTGGGAGCTCAGAATAATTCATAATCACAGAAGAACTCCCGTAACTGACAGTTTAAGTTTAGTTATAAACCGTGAAAGCTTAAAACAGTGAAAAAGTTCTATGAATCTTAGCTAGACTCAAAAAAATTACATAAATATCCTCACCTAACACCCGAATCAAATACGTAAATATACATATAGGTACATGCCATACATATCACACGCATGGTTTCTATGCGTGTGATATGTATGGCACACTCCACTCTACACATGCACACACAATTCGGCTCCACCACAAGATTCCTTATCAGTATCACCATCCTAGTCTCCACTCAGGAAATCAAATACCGAGTCCTAAGATACAGATTAAGAACTGTCTAGCTAGTTTGGGGCTCACTAGCAACAATACTCTACCTTACTTAGAAAATAATCAATTGTCTATTACCATTATCAAAGAATATTCCGCAACACAGAATTGCAAAACCTACAAATGTGTCTAAAAATAATTGAGTGAAGCGTAAAAATCATTCCAGTCAATGGTTATGAATTTAAAAAAAAAATTACCCAAGATAGCAGTTACAATAATTGAGAATCCTAAATAAACCGCTACTGATTCTATGCAAATACATCGTAAATACCTATGCTAGACGAAGCGACGCGTGCAGATACCGCATAGCTAACCAAAGCTTGAATTCATGTCAAACCTATGCACAAAACGGACAATATCACGTAATTTTCGAATAAAACTCGAAAATATAATATTCACAACTGAGTAATATTATCAAAACCCGATGAACTTTTCAAATTATAACTTTTACGTTAGTTACGTAAAAAGTTAGATCTTCACAAAACTTTGGTAAACTTTCGGTTTATGAGCCGCAGATACACCTAGAGCCATCTAGTGCACTTGCCTCAAACTGAATGACGCATGACGTTTGCAAAAGAGCGCGAAATGCAGTGATGCTTGAATACGTAGTTTCGTCGCGGCCTGTTTCCCGCCATTCTATCGTCAAAAGACCCTTGGCGCACTGTTTCAGCTTCGGGTTAAAGTATTGGTATAGAATCATACATAACTCATACCATATAGATAGGTTAAAAATTAAAATGCAAAAGTAAACGAAGCACTTTATTTTAAATAAAAGATAACGATAAATAATGGTTACAGTTTTCGTTGTATATTCTTCTCAGCTGATACTTTTTCTTATTATTTCTTATAGGCACGTCCGAACAGCTCAATTTGCTTATAATGATAGTAGGTACAGGCTAGCATAATGTAAATAAATCGGTATTTGCCACGTGTCACAATAAATTATCATTTATTTCGATAAACAAACATACTGAACACAATTGGTACATTTTCTTCCTACTACTTGTTTGACAAATCACTCTTGCTATAAATTTTGTATTAATAAATCATAAACAAAGTTACAGAAAGTAGGCACTTTATGGCAATTAAATTAATTTATTTAAAAAGGTGGAGGTAAGGAGATTCTCCTCTCATACAAACCTACTCTTCAGATTTTGAATGGAATTAGTTGGAGGTATTTTTCAATATAGTCGTACATGAGAAAGGCAACACCATACAAAAATGTTACTTGGTATCTTAAAATGATATCAGTGTTACCCTGAACTCACGTGACCTGCAGTAAATATAAACTATTCATAATTAGAAGATCACAATAAAGAGACATTTGTCCAGCAGTGGTACAATATAGAGTATGTTCAATATTATTCTCTGCACAGTTCTTCACCAGTGTCTCATAAATAAATGATAGATTAGGTTGTCACTATATAGGTAATTGGATAGCTTACTTTTTGTCTGCCCTGTCTTCGACAAGGACACCAAATTACCGCACATAGCTAGGGCAACCCAAATGTAATGAAGACATTAACATGTGTACATATCGTACAGACCCTGCATTAAAAAATTGGTTACCCACTTTATGCATTTTTCTGTGGTATCTGTAAACGATCCATATCACCGACAAAGATTTGTTTTCTACAACAACATTCAAGCGCAGAAGTCTAGATTTTTGAGCAGTGCAATATTTGAGTAGTTTGTTAGTTGTACATTGATATTTATGCTTGATCATTGTTTTAGAATATGGGTCTCCTCAAGGTGTTTTTTTTGGGTAGTTTTTTTTTAATTTAATTGAATAGTAGGAACATTTTTTAAGTAGAATAAACTGGCTCTATACATTATTAATTAAAAGCTATTAAATAAACTAACTATAAAAGGGTATCAAAAAACTTCTCAACGCTGTCAGCTGGTAATGTGAAATTTTAAAATTTTGATGAAAATCGGGAAAAGAATTTTCATAGATCGGAAACCCAAGGAGACGAAGAGAGTTGATTGAAAGAGTCAGTTGTCTGTCGGTACTGTCCGCTATATATACTTCGGATTTTGAAACGTTGAGGTCGAGGCCAATGGAAGAAAGTTATTTTTTTAAGAAATTTTGTTTTTTAAAACAGAATCTAAATTGCCGCCGAAGGTTCGATCATCAAGGTACCAAACGTTAAGTTTGGAATTAAGGTGTCGAACAATTGGGTGGATAGCTAAGCTAAAAAACACTGGCCCGAGGGGTCACCTTGTTGACAGCCAACAGATTCCAAAAGGTTGTCCCGATATATAGTTATTTAGATGGGGGTATGTAACATTGCTAAAGAAAGCTATAAATTTGGGGTGATTCTTTTTTATTTTAACATTTTATATGAATGTTAGAGAAAAGCCCTTAAAATATTGGGACTACATATTTTTCTCGTCTTGATGTAGGTATTGTCAGACATGTATTTGGACTAGAGATAGGTGTAAGAATATAGTAAATCATCCATCGGTACAAGGATTTTGTGACGATTAAATGACTTTAGCATGGGGCAATATTGGTGTTTAGCAACATCTTAATAAGTCCGAGTGTCCCTTCAATTCGGAAAGTAGTATCGGTATTTATTTGCTGAACTGAACATAGGTCACCTAGGACTACTTTACTATTTTGAATTATCTGATGACAGTGATGCAGTGATGACGTACGGCCATAGGCCTCATAAAATGGCAAAGGGCCAATAAGTGGACTACAAGCACACTAAGCACTAAAAGCACTATAAGTAGGATGTGTGCAGAATGAGGTATTCCGATTTGTTCCGCACCAGCCTGTTCCTTACTGTCATCCCCCAACGACGCCCTAATCCGAGGCTCGTACCCCACAGGGGTGCCCTTAGCGCGTCTTTGCTTAGTTTTTAAGCCCGTGGCTGGAGGCCTTACACTCAAGGCACCCACAAGATAGTCCGGTTAAGCAGATGACCACCACCTAGGTTGAAAGCCGAGATGCCATTCACAAAAAAATTAGTTATTACACGTTAGGTGCGCGGTCCATTTCCTTGCAAGACACGCATCCGCGTTTATCTTAGCAGTGAGCCGATGTGGAACGGCGCGCGGCGCCTTGATACTCTGGATCTTTTCCAACATAGATATTCTTTCTGCTAGGGGTCGTCGTTCGCTTGGATCCAGGAATGAGCTTCCATCTCCCGCAAGTCTTGCAGAAATTACCTGGAAAAAGTAATAAGAACTTTATTATTACACATTTCTTAGCATAGAAATTCCGCTATTTATATATGAATATAAATAAATAGATATAAACGGTGTATTTATGTGAGAAAATATATAAGCACTACTTCTTAAAATAAAAAATAAGGATAAATAAAAGGACACAACAAAAAATAAAAAATAAAGTATTTTATATCATACTTACATTAGTGCTAAGTGAATGGCGTACTTTCACAACATATTGATCTTGATTTCAATTTCGACAAATCACATTTTAAGAGTGCAAAGAGGATAAACCGTTCATCTTTTCTTCAAACAAAATAATATTCCACAAATCTCTGTTTTACTGCTTACATACATATTTATACCTGATGGATTTTCGCTGTATGTGTGTCATGCATGATACGATTTTGAATATTTTTTATAAAATACTGATATAAAAATATATGGCTGCATTGAAGCTTATAATAAATTGAGTCATGTGATTCGTAGATTAATTTTAAACAACGAGATACATACTAAGCTTTTTTTTACCTAATCAAGTTCTTTGTAATTTAGAAAAAACTTTGCTTGATCATAGGAAAGTTAGGAAATATAATGTTCCCAGTGCTGGGATACAGGTTTTCTCTCTGTGAGGGTGTGTGGGCTGTAGTCCAGATTTTAATCTGTTTGATAATAATACAGCAAAAATAGTAACTGTTGTAGTTTGACATTTCCCAAATATTATTTCACGTCAAGAAGAGACAAAACGTGTTTCCTAATCGTATAAAAGGATATTTTGCAACGTTAAACGACTTGCAGTCGCAGATGCTGCAAAGATCCACGAAATTAAAAGTACCTCAAATACGAACATTTGAACTTATGCGGAAGCACAAAAAGCATTTTGTGAAAGCGTTATCTTCACACCAAAGCCGCCGACTTGTCGACGGCGTATCAGCTAACCGTGTACGAAAGTTGCCAACATGCTCGGCGGCTTTGATGCGAAGTGTTCATTAGATGCCACAATATCCTCTACTGCAGTAAATACAACAAGAAGTCAAGGACAAAACAAAACGAAATCAAAATAGAATAAGTATAAAGCACAAAGCACACATCACAAACGTTTCTTTAGATAAAGCAAATAATAATTGATACAAGGTTTGCTATGAATTAAATAAATAAACTTAATGATAAGGTATTTTTAAGATACGTAAAATGGGGATTAACATAATTTACTAGTCACAGATAGTAATTGCTGCATTGTAAAATACCTATACTATGTAGAAGAAGCTGAAGAAGTAATTTTTTTTTCTCTGTAATATGGCGACCTCTGTCTACTCAATAGGCCAATCGCTTGGTATTAATATTTTGTGATCAATGACATCAAAGGCAAGAAGGCTTTTTTTCCTTTCATTGTTTGAATCTCGCGGTCAGCGTAGTGACTCCATGCCGCTTCAGTCGGCTGTGGGAGGTACTTCCTGCACCCTGAAGCTTTGAGGCCAGTTGATTGACGTGAGTTAATATTCTATTCTGGTAGCTTTTACTGTGTTTAGTTATCTCTTGTTTGACGGTACTGATATTTAGATCTATATGTATGTATTTGTTGCTCACGTAGTATGGTATGTCCCGTATGTCCAACATGACTGAAGAAGTAATTAACTTCGTAATACTCGTAGTTCTAATCTATAGATAGTTGTTCCGGGTCTGGCACTTTGCGAGTTTAAATGTTAGTAAACGCACCCACACTACCAGGAGAAATTCGTAATGTCGGGCGACTTTCTTTGACAATAAAAAAAAAAAAAAAATCTACCTAAAGCATTTGTTTTCACTAGTTTTTTCACGAAAATATTTATTATTGGTGAGGCGGAATCTCGGTTTAAAGTAAAGCCTTATCGAACGTATTGTATCTGCATATTAAAAACTACCATGTTTGCTTTATCGGTACAAGTAAAACTCAACAATATTTAATTGGTGTTGTACATTTACTTATTGTATTTCAGAAGTGAATTTATTTTTGAGGAATGTGACTACGATAAAAATTTTATTATTTATGGGGTCGAAAGGGCACCGATGCGAATACGGTTACCACGTATTCAGTACTTGCGAGCCCATAGAAATTTTTCAACACTAATTTTAAAAAAATACAGCTGTTCCATACATTTTGACCGTGTAGGTTTAGCACTTTTGTTGTATCTTTATTTTTACATGGCTTTTTCATACGTTCACGTTAATTAGAAGCATTTTCAATCTCATTAGCATCAAAAGTAACAAAAATAAGCAAACTCACATGATTTCGAATAATAAATAAATCGAATGTTTTTTAAAGTGCCTCTTTAAAAGGTAGATTCGACGACGTCGATATTTGGACTACCCAGTATAATGACAATCTATTACTACTGACCAACAAGCTTCCATATAATGCGTAGACGCTAGTTTAAACATTCACTCTTTTCCTTGCTAGCCTGCCTTATTACCATAAAGCTCGAGAGAGAGAGACGATAACTTTCACCAGGTTATACCATGTGATCAAAAATAAGTAATTGTTGGCGGAATAGTCGGTCTACTGTTATACAAGAATTCGGTACGTAGTGTTTTTTCGCGTATTTTTAATTTTATTTTAAACTCATTTCAATATTTTCGTATTCCGAGCTGTAGTTAATTTTCAATAAATTTCCAAACTTGCTCGTGATGACGTCAGGGATGGGGTTGAAGAGTTCGATGTCTTTGCCACGTATTATACAAGAATAAAAAACCTAAATTTCACATTAAAATTTACTTATACGTGATACTTGTCCGATGAAAATTAGTATTTTCCATCAATCCGATTGACGTCATTTGGAGGTGATATTAACGTTTATTTTAACAAAAATAGGATAGGGTCACCCCCTTAGAGGGTGCATGTGACTAAATCCCCATCCTGTATACAGAGAACATCGTTTCGTGGGCCGGTTTTCAAGGCCAAGAATAATTAGAAAATGGGTCGTCCATTCAAAGTCATTTCTAAGTAATCTTATTAGTGACTAACACTAATAAGATTACTTAGAAATAACTATCAAGTATCTAGGATCCAGTACAAATATGATATTAACCACTCTGCTCGACAAGATTTTGACACATGACACACCAGCTGAATCGGTAGGGGTGATGCGATTTGTCATGAAACTCAAGAATTTTCGTGAACATTCAGCATTCGATTTTATGATGATAAATATGTCACGGCAGCTGTTTCACACGATGAGTTTGTGTTAAATATCTTCAATACCGTGATGAGGTTGGTAAAACGGCGTCAGTCTATTGCCAAATATGTGTAAAATACATATTACGGCACGCTTCCAAAAAATAGGTAACTTAGATGCGCTGGAAATAATGTACATAGACAAGTTTCTCGTTTGCTAAAAAACTCGAAAAGGAAAAATAAATACAGTAACATTCTATCTGCGTTCTTATTTTTGCTATTATTCATACATCATTTCATAAAAAAACACGATCAAAGTCTTGACAAATATTACAAAAAACTATGTTGAAAGTGTTGCAAAATGACACTTCTTAGTGCTGACCGAAACCCAAGTTCTATCATTACGATTAAAAAGTGGTATTCAGCCTAATCGATACTCGCAATGAAATCGAGTTTAGAAAAAAAAAGAGTTGAGACTGAATTCTTGGTATAATTTCGAATAATAATTAATCATTTAATTTTATCTTTTTTAATAATTTCATTTAGTAATTATTCAATGCTTTTGGTTGACTTCAAGAGAAGGAGATTTATAAGTAATAAAATAAAATAAAAACTTGATTCTATGTAATCATTTTGATGATTTGATCTTTCTTTCCGTTGAACTAGCAGCGTGAAATTTGGCAAGAAATAAGTCTCACAGTTCAAACAAAGAAAAACCTGAAAATGGATCGATTTTCAATTTAATTGTAAGCACGGACAGAACCTATGGATAAATACGCGTCGTAGTCCAGTCATTTAAGCTTAAATTAGGTAAGAATCTCGGAATTCGAGATACCCAGCTGTAAGTCTGTAAATACTTGTATATTGACACCCTAAAACTTGTCTCAAAACCTACATATGGTAGGGTGTAAGCAACTATTAAATTTCAAGGTCAAAGGTCACAAAAATCGGTTTTTTGCGCTTTCTTTGGAAATATCTCATTTCCTATGGGTTTTTTGCTATTTATATTTATTATCAATATTGTAGAATACAAAATTCTCTACAAATAATAATATATATATATATATAATAGCCAGTCGGGACAGATGTTCATTTGTATTGTATAGTTACGACCGTCTTCACTTTCCTTCAGTTTGAATCGTATCTTGGTAAACTTACGTCCGTAGTTTCCAAACGTACGTAGTCAATTTCAAGAACTATGGTTGATTTCTGACAAATTTGGATGAACTAGCTGCACCATTTGAGGAAGAAAATTTTTCGGCCCAGAGATTATTAGAGAGTGGAACTCAAACCTTATTGGCAGTCTATAATGCTCCGAAATCTGTGAAAAGTCTCGATCATCTTCGTTATATGCATTACGTCAAGTCTACAAAACTTAATAAACCTGTGCAGCTTTCAAATATTCCACCAACAAGTGCAGCTGCTCATCAACATTTCAACCGTGTATATTATCAAGTTCAAACTTGGTTAGGACATGATTTGGAACCCCAAGTATGGGGTTGGGCAATGCGAAACGATTTTCTGGAGCCTATCATGACAATTTTACCACCTGCTCCAGAAGATTTGCTAAATACAATTTTCTGCAACTGCAAGAGTGGTTGTGGTTCGCGATGCGGATGCAGGAAAGCGGGCTTGCAATGCTCTTTAGCTTGTGGCCAATGTAATGGGCAAGCTTGTCTCAATGCTCTACCATATCAGAGCGACATTAACGAAGATGGAACCTTTGACCCCGAAATCATGGAAGAACTTGAGACAAATGTCGTTGAAGACGATAATGAAGACCAGTTTGAAATTTACCAGCTGCAGCAGCCAGAAGACGACGATGGAGAGGAAGAAGATGATTAAAATTATAAATTGTAGTTTTTGTACCCTTTATTCCATTTTTTTACTTTCAATAAAAATAAATGTATTGAATGATATTTTTTAATTTATTTGTTTTTTTTTCATCATGTAAGAAGTTATTACTATTAATTAGGTTAAAATTCAAATATAATTACTATATTTTCATTAACAATTCTGCAATTACATGGGCAGGTAAGTGTTGTTAAATAAATTAATACTGAATAAAAAGTGGATAGGTTAGGAAAAAAAATGATAAAATATAATATAATAGTTAATAAAAAATGACAAACATTTATAATATTAATAATAATCATTGATTGATCGATAGTTCATCAACTAATATGCCGCGTTTTCGACCGGAGGCACCGGTTGACCTGAAGTGATGCTATGACCGCGCGCTCTCCGCCCTCTATCTCGAAAACGGTTCATCGTATAAAAAATTTTTGTAAACAAAATTTGTAGAGAATTTTGTATTCTACAATATTGATAATAAGTATAAATAGCAAAAACCCATAGGAAATGAGATATTTCTAAAAAAAAGCGCAAAAAAACGATTTTTATGACCTTTGACCTTGAAATTTAATAGTTGCTTACACCCTACCATATGTAGGTTTTGAGACAACTTTTAGGGTGTCAATATACAAGTATTTACAGACTTACAGCTGGGTATCTCGAATTCCGAGGTGAACTTACTATAATGACTGGACTATCGATTTTTGTTTCAAAATTTAAATTAAGAATACGCTCGCAATTCACTATTTTAAAGTATTTTAATTTACTACATGTACATCATTTATTGTGAATTTGGTTTTCTAATATCTGGCGGTTGGACTGGAAGCCGACCCCAACATAGTTGGGTAAAGGCTAGGCAGATGATGATGAATATCTGGCGGTTGGATATAGAATGCCCAGGATCTCGGTAGGCATAATAAAAAATTAGTTTGATCCGTCAAAGATACATTATATTACTTATTCTACAATATTGTGTATAGTACGGTTGGGTTATTGTGTTAGGTTGGGACAAACAAAGAACGAGTGAGTCCAAATCGTCACGCCAGTGTTTCTTGGGCCTGCCTCGGTGACGACGACCGACAAACTTATTGTCCTATATTTCGCAATCAGCAGTGCATAGGCCGTATCCTAAATAAACATTACTTTCTTTTTTCAAAGCGGTTCACTGTCCACTCTAAAACCTCTTTTTACAACTGCAAAGTTCAGGTTATCCATCATAGGCCGTGGGCCGTGTCACTTGAGTGAGGCCGTGAACAGATATAAGACAGAACCCTCATGGCAAGAGTCCTACTCGCATTTCTAGAAGTTTTCTTAAAAACACAATTTTATAGTTTTTGGGGTTGCTACTAAACCAAGCTTATCTACGCATCAAAAAATAATGACAATGACGATTAAAAGTATTGGTCGGAGAAGGCAAAAGATAAAGAAAATTGGAAAGCCATGGGGAGGTTTGCCCAGCAGTGGGACAGAACTGTCTGATAAAAAAAAGTATTTGTAAATAGTGAATACCTAATAACCAATCCATCTAACCATAACCCAATTTTGTAGACTAAATATAACTTATCTTGGTGGGAACCAAACAAACACTATGGGCCTACCAAGATCCTTGGCGTTCTATATTCAACCAACCAATAGAAAAAAAAATTACAATAAATTATCTAGTAACTTTAAATACAATATAAATTCTAACAGCGAGTGCATTCCTAATTTAAATTTTGACATGGAAACAAAATCGGCGCGAATTTAACCATAGATTAATCTGTTCTGTTTATTGTTGGGTCGGTTTTAATACCTACAATGTACGAAAATCTATTAAGATTAGCATTTTAAAAGCTTTAAAAATATTATAATTTCTATCTATCGATTTCTTAAATTCCTTACATTTAATTACTCGATTTAATCGAAATTTACAAAACAAGAATCGATTGAAATAATCGTTTTCACACATCACAATAATTTAAAAAAAAATATGGCCGTCAATTTCGAATACAAATTGAGTAGTGGTAATGAATATTACGTGTTATTGGTCCTGAATTAGTAAATTACGCTAAGATCTGGGCATTTTCATGTTGTTTATAATATTTGAAATTATATTAGTTACATTTGTTATCGAATCTTTATGCGTTTGTGTGATATAATGTGAAAAATAAAAATGTAAACACGCACTATTGGCGCGAAACTTCGACTTTAGATACCAAAATTCATCATTACCACTGCTTATTTAAATTGAACTATGGATGAATTCGTCACATAATTAAATGACGACTTAATTATTATCAATAAAGTGGAGTTTGGATGTCCGAAAACCACATTTTTTATGATTTTTAGTGTCGGCCAGCACTGCTGTCAAAATGGCGATGACCGTATTTACGCACTTGGATTTTGTAAGGTGTAATTAAGAAACTTGCGCGCTAAATACAGAAGTTTTAATGGCGTTGACATATGAGGTTTTATCCAACTCTCTTAATTAACGCACACTCATAGTATTTGATTATCAGAATATTAAATATTATCATAAATAATGAGGATGACGTATGACTAAAATGCTAGCCCCTTTCGGGGCCGATACCGAGCCAGCGGAGGTTTGTATGTCAAGCCCCCGAAGGGGCCCGTACCGAACTATATGGTTAAATATCGCCAGGATTTAATTAAGCAAAGCCTATCGTGGCTATCTTAATATGACAAATCAATATAACTTTGAATACGTCTAAATACGAAGTTTTGCTTATAAGTATGTATTATGTTTATGTTTTAATTTGAATTTCTATTTTTCTACCAATAGAAGAGTTCCAATTCCTATATTATAAAACAAACTGTATTGCAGATTATTAAAAAAAAAATAACAATTATTACATGACAATTATTATCTCTGCACTGAGGGATATTTTTGGACCGAAAAATATGTTCCAGTTTACCAAAATGATTTATAATTAAAAAAACTTAGTTGTGGTTCAGATGCTAGTTACCCAGTCCGGCCAATCTTACCTTCCTAACTCTTCTTTGTGAAACATTTTTTTTTTATGAATATTACTTGTATAGTGTACATTTTAAAGAATATTCTATTCTTCTAGCTGTGACCACTAGCCAAATTCAAAAAAACGTGTAATTTTATGAGATAAAGATTTAAACTAAGTAAGTAACTAAGTAGTATAAAAACTAAGTAATAGAAGCTAGAAGAGTTAGGAAGGTAACAAATTGTCCTGGCTGGGTCATTAGCATCTTACCCACAACTCATTTTTTCAGAAATATATTAACTCCTCTGTAAGAGGGAGTGAGCCGTGATCCCGTACTGCGCCAAACTCCACCACGCATGAGTGAAGAGTTTATGAAGATAATAATAAGCCATTAGAGAGTATGAATATAATCTACACTAACATTATAAAGAGGAAAAATTTGTAATTTTGTGTGTGTGTATGTTTGTAATGAATAAACTCAAAAACTACTGTGCCGATTTCAAAAATTCTTTCACCATTGGAAAGCTACATTCACCCTGAGTAACTTAGGCACCCGTGCAAAGCCGGGACGAACCGCTAGTATGTTATATAGTGGACCGTACCCTTCTCCGGTGAGCGCACAACAAGCCTGTATGTGCCACGGGTGCTGCTTTATCGACGTCAGGTCCAACTCCTCCGATATCTCCGCAGCTGTCATCGAACCCTTCACGTCCTGGAAGCAAGGAAACGGGCTGGTTACAAATTTTTTTTGCATGAATTCAAAGCCAGAGGACGGTAAAACGGGGTGAATAGAAACGCCGGGTAAATCTAAGCAAAGCTATGGAAGGGAACATTAACGTTGAATTCATTAAGTACGTTGCCAACAAGGTCTCTCAAGTGTAAATAAATAAATCAAGCTATAAAGTCTTCCTTGAAAATGGGAACGAAGTACTCGTAGCACAGAATCGTGACCGTTGGAAGGAATGGAGGGAGGCCTTTGCCCAGCAGTGGGACAATATGGGCTAGATATAATAAGTAACATTGTATTGTGCGATCTATCGTCACTATTTAAGCAAATCCCCTCATGACGGGAATCGGGGAGCCTCGACAAACACCTTAGGAGGCTCTCATTGCGCGACTGGGTCAAACTCTCGATTCTGAAAGCAGTACTCCTGGAAACGGCACGCGTAGTGTGTAGGTTCCTCTCTCTGAAACCCTGACCACGCAGCCGGAACCTTGTTCCTGATCTGTTTTGTATACTTTTGTTTTTAAAGATATTTAAAAATATAATTGATAAGAGAAAAGATGAATAAAGGAGTAAATAAAAAATTGAGTACTTATTGGTAAACATTATCATATTAATTCAACGTAAAAATCCTATTCACCGCGTTTTACCCGCTACTTATAACACTGTTACCTAACGAATACACGATGCTTTTGAGTTCCTATATATACATGCATGACGTTGGCGTTCACGTGTTGCAAATTGCAAGTGCGCCACACTCCATCAGTGATAACAAGCAAATTGGACTCCTGTGCAGCCGACCTTCCTGCCAGGACCATTAAATCTGACGTCTGACGACCGGCAGCCGGCATCCTTGTCGCATAATAGATAAACATCGCCCGCTATGTGGGTTTCATTAGCAGATCAAATATCTGTTGGTATTATGTATGCTTATAGGTAGATTTAAAAATTTTCTATTTTCTTTAACATTTTTGAAGCGGCTATTACATTTTAGATTCTTAGAAGAACTTCAGATGCAACCGTAAATAGTAAACTAAACCCTTACCCCCCCCCCCTCCTAGAACAAAAGCAGGCGAAGCCCTTTGCTGTGAATCTTGAACTACTAAATACGAGTATTTTATGAATTTGGAAGGTATGATAATCGAGCAGTCGAAGTGTCGCGAGAAACTGCTTTCATTCGAGTTCTATCTTCTTGTATATCGGAATGATTTTTTTTTATAACTGTGTATTTATGTTAAAGTATGAGTCAGTTAGGTATAACGTAAGTAAAAGTAAATTAAGCAGCTTTACATTTTATAAGATGGAAAATATTTCTATCTGCCCTCATATGCGCTTATAATTTGTGAACCACAAACCGTAGGCATTTTAGTAATATCCCGTAGTTATGTTCCCTAGGCTAGGCTTGCTGTTAGTACATATTTTATTACAATAAGTTACCCACGTCTACCATTATCTTAAAGCTGTCAGGCACCCAGGCAGGATTTTCGACTTTGACTTTGGATCACAAATTGCGTTTACCCAGTTTTTTAACTGCCAAGTTCGACGGATACAGTTTATTTTGCATGTATTTTGTATATCTCGGTAAATAAACATGTTCGTTCAAGGATACTTTGGTTAACACCATGTTTCGGATATAAATATAATGATGACGCAAGAAGATTGACACAGGTGGTTACGCGCGACATGAATGATGGCAGTTTCATTATATTATCTTGTTAAATAAGTACTGCTCACATTTTTGGTTGTATGTGTGTGTTTAGCTGTAAGATTTTAGGTTTGGCAAATATAATGTTTGCTCAATGACTTTTAGCAGTGGTTGCTTTAGGGTTCGTATACGCACCATAGACCCGAATAAACTAGAAAGGAATTTCTATGAAATTAATTAATAATTAAAGATACTTTTTTAGCGCATAATTTTTACTTAGTCTTTAGAATTTATGCATATTTATACGACTTGTGAGTATCGCAAAAGAGTTAACCAAAATGATAAAGGATTCTTGGATTTTTGGTTCAAAATTCGTTTGTATTTACGAGGACCGCGAGACCTATACGGAGGTGGTTAAAACAGGCTTTACTGTAATTTCCTTTCCGCTTGAGGAGTTGACCTTCGTTTTTGTTACCGAGTAACTTTCATCTTAGACAATTATGTAATTCATCACCTACTCAAGTAAATATGCAATGTAACGAATTACATAGGTAGTACGAAGAACAAAACATCGAAATAATTTGAATATGTACCGAGTCTATTTACATTCTCATTATGTCATTATGAGTTGAAACATTATCTGAGTACTTTCACATTCCACAGACATATTGAAGGTTTTGTTATATACTTACTGCGACAGCCACTACTTTTGTATACATTGTTACAAGTAGCAGCGCCAGTTTTTTCTCGCTTGACCTATATAAGTATATAAATTTAAACCTAGACAGAGAATGTATCTGATGATTTTATAGCTGAAACTGTCTGTTTGCTGTTTATTGCGTGAAGACGGAATTAACTGGTTTTCTTCATTTCTATTTATTATTCAATTTCAGCGAGGCCGTGGCTTCCCAATGAGAATAGTCCTAGAAAAGCGAGGTCGTTCCTTAAAGCCTGTGGAGTCCCTAGGAAGTTTCTATGCTAGTAGACAGAGCTAACAGACCGCTTGCTAGTCTATTACGGACAATGGAGTCCACATACATTCAGTATAAAGGGCTGACCCACCGCGTTTATAATTTGTAAGGGAAGGAGAGATTATGATCACCTGTTTATTCGCGTAGACCAGGAGGCAGGCTCTGGTCAGCTCCTCGTGTTTGAGCATCTGATGCAGCTCCTCGCGACTGATGCTCAGCCGGTGGCGATCCGTCGAGTCAATTACCATTATCACGAACTGAAAAGACAGAAAAAAACAATGGAATCTTCGCACGAAACAACAGCATAGCAGTACTGTCACGGGCATAAAGGCGCAAACCCACCGCAGTGCACGCTCGCTGTGCACGGGCACGCGGCGCATTTTTGCTGCGTAGATTCATTTGTCAACGTGGGTCTACGTTTCCACTGCAGTACACACTACTCACCCACAACTATGTACAACTGCAGCGTGTGTAGCCCACCGGCCGCGGCATAATCGTGGGTTAATATTCGTGTATATTCGAGCAAGCCACGCATGTACTAATGACGTCATTTGATGCTCAGTGTGGGTTTGAGCCTTTAATCCATAGGTACTATCCTAATATTACAAATGCAAAAGTAACTCCGTTTGTTTGTTACCTTTTCACGACTAAACGGTTGATCAGATAATGAAATTTGGCAAATCGATAAACTTATTTAGTGATTAGTGGTGTAAGCGGGTGTTACTGTTACATTAAGTTGATTTTGGATACCTATTTGTAAACCACATGGTGCGGTAGAAAGTACCTACTGAACTTATAAGACTATTGACATTATATACAATTTATCAAATAAATTAATTCTGATTCTGTAAAAAATAATCGCAAGCCGTTAGTACAAATAAAACATTACGTTGATATTGCATAGGCATTGTGCACAGTAGCATTTGCAGGTGCAGTAAACATAATCAGCCTGTAATTTTAGCATCTATGACTCAGTGCATGTTGGTACTTGGTAGTTGTCACAAGTCTTCGACTTTTTTAGTACGAATGTACCCAACATTATTGAGCTCCTTAGGTTCTTAGTTAAAGAATGACAGACACACTCGTGATCTGATCGGACAAATCTACTCTGTCTATCTGTGTGGTGCTTTCCTCAAGAGCTCTTGTAATGATCTGATCATTACGACAATACAAGATGTACTTAAAGAACCACTGCAGGGTAAAGGCCTGTTGCAATGTTGACAGAATAGCATTTAACCAATTTACAAAATAATTCTCATTTATCAATAGTCGCGAGCATATAATGTCATTATTAGTTAGCCCAGGCTGTGAATCTGCATCTATGGACGCCGTGCTCAGTAGCCGCGCTTTCTGCTACAATGACAACAATAACACTGGCCAGGCAATATGTTTAATTAAAGTTGACAATAGCAAGACGAACTAACCTAACCATCCTATACTATCGAAGTTCAAATGTTCGCCGATTTTATTAAATGAGACAATGGCTTAATACTGCTAAGTAACCTTAAAACCGACCCCAACTTAGTTGGGAAAATGCAGACAAATGGTGATGATTGGCCAGTCCCTATTTAAATTAATTCATTGGCCAATTGTATATTTTCTTGCCTGGAAGGAACTCTCACAATAGTTTTGAGTTATCTATTTAAATACGCATTGACGTCGTCTGATCAAAGTCAAAGTAAAAGAAGACACTTTTGAACATCCCATTTTATCAGGAAATAGAATTGAATCTAATTGCCTATTCCCAAGAGAGCTCTAGTACAACTGGCAAGATTTGACGAAAGTCTAGAAAATCAGACCGTACAGCCAGCCACCCATAAGGCTATTCATCGTCCTACCATTGGGTAAGCAGCCAGTTCTGAGCACCGTAGGTCACAATTGAACGTTTAAGATGATTAACATATTACTATGACCGTAAAAATACCTTCGCAAATAAATTAATAATTTTTGACCAAATCATAAAAATGGTTATTGTGAGTAAACCTTAAAAGAAAGACATAATTATGCTGTCGCGGACTTTTTTTTAAGAGGAATAATTCCTTCGTACATTATTTGCAAAGCTCTCAAATAGAATAAATTTTTCCCGTTTTTGCAACAATTTCATTGATGCTCCGCTCCTGTTGGTTGTAACGTAACGTGATGTTATATAGCCTATAGGCTTCAATTTAATTTTCAATTCGAACCAGTAGTTTCTGAGATTAGCGCGTTCAACCAAACAAACAAACTCTTCAGCTTTATAATATTAGAAAGGAATAGGTAGATGTGCACTGTACAGTTTACATTCAGCCAGTTAGTGTTAGTCCAATGATTGGAAAATTACCCTTTTCCATTAGCCGAGCACGAATCAAACCCTTTTTTTGGGATGAGAAATCTTCAAATGACTCCTCCCGCTCTGGGCGGAGCGGAAGGGAGTGTCAGACTTTTACTGACTAAAACCCATCCATGTTCCTTCTTTTGCCCTCTGTGTTCCAGGGCCACGGTATCTCTTTCGAACAGTCCCGCAACCCTGGCAAACCCGAAGATCTAGATAGCCTAACTGAAAACACACACTGGTTCAACACGAGAATCTAAACCGAACTCTGACGCTCAGCAACCGCGCTTGCGAGTCTTGCGACCACCACAGACATGATTTATTAGATACTATGTTATCAGTTAGACTTGTCCTCACAGATTTGACACTATGCATTCAAGTTATCATTCGCCATGTAGCTATTAAAACCATAGATAAGACAACACAATATTCATTTTCAACACATAAGAATGTGTTTATATCACGAAGTAAATATACCAGGTTTATATGTCAAGTAAATAAAACTTCATATATACAAAGTTTTACAATGATTTATCCTGTTCACGCCTAATTAAGAAGATGCCGTTTTATTGCAAGCGTCGCTCGTAAGCCATAACTTATAAAGTACGTAATATTGCTACATTGTGTTATGATTAGTAATTAACTACAAATGGGTCTGGAAACAAAATAACTTTTCCTTATCAATTAATTGTTATTATAGTCATAATATTGAAACTACGAAGGTATTAGAACATGTATAGGTTATATACTATATATACAGGTACATAAAGCAGGTATGTACTTCTTTAATTTAAGGGAGGAAATTGGTACACACATAGGTATGTGAATTTGGGAAGTTCAGGGCAGCTAAACACGGCAAGATTAGTGTTTGAACAAATTGATGATGCAGGAAAATTATTTAAAGGAAAATTATTCGTGTAATAATTTATAATTGAGGAGACTTTAAGCAGTATATTAAGATCTGTCGCTGAGGTAGCTTGGACTATGTTTTTGCTCATAAGGACCACAATATTTACAGTGAGATTGCTCTAAGGGCTCATTTACGGAGACGGTGCGCCCGCTTTTATTTCAAACATAATTATGGCGAATTGGCGATGTTTGAGCCGCACGCCGCACACGAGGCGCACCGCGTCTCCGGGTTACCTGGCTACCTAGGGTTCGAAAATACAAAACCAAAAAAAAAAAAAAATTGCCGTATTCTAATCATGACATTTTGGTAAATTATAATTCCACAAATTCGATTATACCTAATATGTGAAGGCATACAAGATCGCAAGAAATCGTTTACAAGGTCGTATTGTCGCTGAGCTACTTTACACCTTACTTAAATGCCAAGGGTAATTTAAGGTAAAGGAGGATAATGAGTGACATTACAAAAACAGGACATATTGTCGTTTAAAGACATTATGGAGTGGAGTTATGGAATGAATTTATGGAGCATAAAATAGTAACTTATTGCTTTACAGTAATACTGCATTTCTTTATGTCGCCGAGGAAACACCAACTAAATATTAAATCACTTGTGTCCTTCATTGAGGAAATTTGTAAATAGACACCTTAGTAGCAAAATGAGAACCATATAGAAAAACTGCATTCAGCAAAAACATACGAAGGGTAGGCAGATGATCACATCTTCCTACCCTTGTCCTAATCTACTTGTGGTCGGCGCAACACGTTTTCTTCTTCCATTCTCCCCTGTCAGACGTCACGACATCATTTACTCCTTTTTCTTTCATATCATTCCTCACACAATCCATCAATCTTTTCCTTGGCCTCAACATACTATTCACTGCATTTTATTCTGATACTAGCTGTTGCCCGCGACCTTAGTTCGCGTGAAATTATTATAAAAACTTCCCTTTTTGAATCGGATTTCATTACCAATTTCAAGGGTTTTAATTTACTTACACGGAACTCTAATTATTTTTCTAAAATCAAAGTAGCCTATGTTAGACCTTATAACATCAGCTATCTGTCTGAAAAGTCCCGTCAAAATCGGCCCAGCCGTTTCGGAGATTAGCTGGAACAAACAGACAGACAGACAGACCGACAGACAGACAAAAATTTAAATAAATTTTTTGTTATAAGTGCCGTATATATTTTCATATGCATTCAGTAAAAAGCTGTTATTTTGATATTACAAACAGACACTTCTATTTTATTTATTAGTATAGTATAGATGTATAAATGGGTTGTACGTAGTACTTATTACGTCCATGCAAAGAGTAAAAACAAAAGGAAAAATAAAACCAAATTCATTTTCAGCCATTCCGACTACACTTCGACTAAAACCTATTTACGTAAATAATTAAATTTATCATAGAAATCGCGTATGAGGTGACTAACTAAATTTTAAACATTAATATCTTTTGCGTCTGTTGGTCGATTTTGATGAAATAAACGCTAAATGTTACTCAGAACAATGCTTCATATGTTTCGATTTTGAATACAATGAGGGGTTTTTACGTGATGCGCGCACAAACGAACTGACAAACTGACAAACAGACAAAAATTCTAAAAATGGTAGAAATGGGTTCTGTGTGTGATCCTTTAACACCCCTACTATTTTTTTTCTAAATATTTTCAATGTACAGAAAAGCCACGTCTTCAGATTTATTATATGTATAAGAATAGATGAATAAGATTGTGTCAAAGACAATCAAATTGTTATACATAGAGTGCAACAATAGGTAAGCATTGTGGTTTGTTCAAACACATCACAATACTCTCTTTTATGATAAGCATACACACATACATAAACTCACGCCTTATTCACATGGGGGTAGGCAGAAACTACAGAATACCACCACCTACTATCCTTACTCCATGCTTCTCGTATGTATGTATATGCAGTCAGTTGCTAACACTAGGCATCTGACCTTGAAATTATTGTAAGTGAAAGACAAAATCTACTTCCTTCAAAATAAAAACAATCAGTTACCTCACTATTAGTATAGTATGTGTTCCATGCTGATCTCAAGCTCTGCTGGCCGCCTAAGTCCCACATGACGAAGCGGAGGTTCCTCCACACCACCTCTTCAACATTGGAGCCAATGGTCGGTCTGGTGTGGACAGCTTCACCCAAGAGTAGCTGGTACAGTATTGTGGTCTTGCCGGCATTGTCCAGACCGACAAGCACAAGCTTGTGTTCTGTGGATGGGTAAAGAAAAAGAAATGTAAGTATCAGTATTCTTTGTTCAGAATCAATGCAGCATTAGTGTCAAATTTTAAATGAGTCTGGACTAGTAGCTGACCATGCCAATTGCAGCATCAGTGGCAAATTTAAAATCCACAGAAGTGTATAGGACACTGCAGGTTACTCTCCAAGATTATGGGACATGGTCAGGGCAGGAGCACCATATTTGCACTGGGTGTGTCACAGCACATTCATTCAATTCAGTTTGATTTAGAATATGGATAAGAATCAATGTAGAATAGAAGTAAATAAACAATCATGCATTTCAGATATTTTTTCTAAATAAAACCATTTTGAACTTAAACACTGAGTTGTTAGTACTTAAAAACTAATCATTTCTGATACTTTACGAATTTATTTAGAAATATTGCAGAAATTTATGAGAAATTTATTGTTAGTTTGCATCATCCCACTGTTGGGCAAAAGCCTCTCCCCATGACTTCCAGTTATATGATCCAGAGCTAGTGTCAAATGTCATCATCATCTTCCTGCCCTTGTCCCATTCTAGTTGGGGTCGGAGCAACAAGTTTTGTTCTTCCATTCTCCCCTGTCAGATGTCACGGCATCATTTACTCTTTTCTTTTTCATATCATTCGTAAGCGTACGTAAGCTAATGGGTAACAAGCAAAAGTTATTTTTATATCCAAAAAATTATCATTACTTAACCCTAAGCAATGTTTATAAAATAATCCCTAGTGTCAAGACTTGAAGCTTGATAGTTATGAGTTCATATGAATATATTTCTAAGAATAAGATTGCTACAATGATGTCTTAGTATTAGTATAAGTGACTAAATATTGTTATAATATAATGATAATATTGTTATAATATAATGATAATATTGCTACAATATAATGATGGCAGTGACAGCCCAGTGTTATAATATGAGTAGATTACTTGTCTTAATGAATTGCTTTTCATCATCTTCTTTGGTTGATTATCTACACTTTGTATATATATGCTTTGAAACGTTATAGGTAGGCTTGGTAGGTTTTTAGCAACCTAGAGATCCTTAGTATTAATTCAGGAAATACCGTGGTTCACTTAAAACTTTAGTAGGAGTATGATGAGTCTACCATTGTACATAGTGATAAAATTCAATATAAAATCAATTCATAATTATCAAATGCCATGATGAATTAGCATTGGTATTCAACGTGGCAATGCTGCCAATCTTCTGCGGACATTCCCAGATGACAGTGATGCAGAGGAGGTTACTTCATCTTAGTTATAGTCTTTTTTTGTAAATATATGATTTATATTATTTACTTAAGGTTGTCTTTAATTTGTAAATAATGTGTATGATCTAGATATATTAAAAAATCAAAATATTTTTTTTCACTTATACCTACATAGGCACCATAATATCAGAAGCTATGTGCATTGTTTGAATTTGTTGCTTCCTATGGAGACGAACTAGGAAATCCATGGTTATCAACATTATTTATTAATAAACAACACTGGTTAGTGATTACAAAGTCAGTATTTATAAAGAATAGAAAACTTTTATCGTTGTAAATTAACATGTTTATATTTTTACAATGCATATGTAAATATTAGCAAAAGTTATGATTCTCAACACAGATGTTCTCAAGTCAGTGTACCAAATGTTTGAAGAGAAAAATCATTGAATTAATTTTCTAGTTGAATTTCTCAAATAAACTGGGTCACGCTACTGGACAAAGGCCCTGTTTTATCAGTAGGAATTCTTAAACCAAACATGAATTTAGGAGCTTAGTAATACATCTTACGCTATCTCGTCGACAACGTCAAACTATTAGTTATATTTGTACAGTTAGGTTACTTACCCTCATTCCCGAACAAACTCCAGATCTTTGATATAAGTAAACCCATTTTGGCAAACTTTGTGCCAGTTCGCACTAAAAAGATCAAGGAGACAATGACTGTAAGGTAAACTACTTATTTATTCTCATTGTCGAAGGCGTTTATACAAGTACACAGTGTTATGACTTAAAGTTCCACTGCATAATACTTAAGGAACTCTTTTCACGCTCTAGTTCACTTTAATATTTCAATAAATCGCATGTTGATTAAAATTTGTAGCAAAAATATGTTTGATACGGATCTCCGTACTTTCATAAACTATTTTATATCGAAGACATGGACCTAGAAACTGGCAACTGTTACTGACATGACAGAACAGAATGACGTCTCAGAAGTCAGAGCTCATCTAGACGATCAGCGCCCTCTGAACGCCAAGCTATGGAACTAAATCCATAGAAGTAAACACGTTTATTGTAGGTAGATGTTTCGCTGCGTTCATTTGAATCGTTAGGCCCGGACTCCACAAAAGTGGAGAAGAACGAGAGAAC
The DNA here is from genome assembly GCA_950022335.1 of Eurois occulta. Taxonomy (NCBI): domain Eukaryota; kingdom Metazoa; phylum Arthropoda; class Insecta; order Lepidoptera; family Noctuidae; genus Eurois; species Eurois occulta. The sequence continues at coordinate 11,332,444 of OX465477.1, read as the reverse complement.
GCTATATAGATTTCAACCAATGTGTGTTTCCGCACGTCGTTCCGAACTCTCCGCTCCGCTCATCTCCTATTTGGTGGAGTTCAAGCCTAAGAGCCTATCCACACGGTGCGTTGCGGTGTGTTCCGGCGCCAGAGCGGCCACGCAGAGGCATCCTACATATAAAAATAAATAGGTATGTCACACGAGTAGACTCTTGCTTGAATGACTCTTGCTTGGGCAACATGCATATGTTTTATGTAGATAATTAAGTTTTATTTGCCATTCATGAGGTAATGTTACTTTTTTGGTGGAATAAAGAGTTGTGTTTTTTATAATACCTCAACGTTGTTTTAGTGTGTATCCTATCTATAAAATTAAGTGAGGAGCGGCACTCAAGGCATCCACAGGATTAGTCCGGTTAAGCAGTAGCCAGCCTTCTGAGGATACTGCTTAACCAGAATGACTCTTGCTTGGGCAACATGCATTATGTTTTATGTAGATAATTAAGTTTTATTTGCCATTCATGAGGTAATGTTACTTTTTTAGTGGAATAAAGAGTTGTGTTTTTTATAATACTTCAACGTTGTTTTAGTGTGTATCCTATCTATAAAATTAAGTGAGGAAGCAAGTAATGAATGTTCCCCCATTTTACTGGAAACGATATTAAGGGTTCAAATTAGGTTGAGTAGTTTGCTATGAATGTAACAGACAGACAAACAAAGAGACATACTTAGGTTCCATTTCCACCAATCTGAACAATCCTCGCGCAATTTTTTGATGTCACTATGCAGCATGCAAGCGAGCATGCAACATGTAGCATGCAAGCAAGCATGCAGCATGCAACAGGCATGGTTTCTGTCACGGCTCCGGCGCGGCGAGGCTATGGCTAAGCGATTCATAATTAATTCCACTCTAGCGGTAGGGCAGACAAGACTGAGTGGATTCGGATTTACAGCGTTTCGTTTCTGTCACTAAAACCTAATTTGTAGCAAATGGTTTAGGACTAACAATTTTATTATAAATGAAAATTCGGAATAATACACATTATATAATAATAGGTACAATACTTAGGGCATAATTATGACATTATAGAATAGTTTTAGAAGTAAAGATAAATAGGTACAACGAAGTTTAGATCAAACGTCGTCATTAGTGTTATGGATAATGATTTTCAGACAAATAATTTTAGGAGAAGAAAGGGAGTACCATGTATGTCTATGTATGTCCTTCTTTGGGACGTACCTACAGCCCAAACGGCTGGATGGTTTTTGACATATGAGGTGTCGTTGAATTCATCAGAATTGTGGTAGTGACTTATGCTACTTATATGAAAGAGGCGCCCGCAAATGAATAAAAGGGGAGGAGTGCGTTGTTTTTTTTTCTTACTATACTTATCAATATGGGTATCAAATGAAATCTAGTGAAAAGGCTATTTAAAAAATTTGTATCATATCACATTTATAATTGTTAAAAAAACTTAAAAAGTCTGAAATAAAATTATTATTATAAAAACAAAAACCCGACTGCTTAAAAATAATGAAGTGCAAAGCAAAAAACAAGATCATTATAAATGAAACAAAAGTTGGAAGCAGGCGGGGCCCATTCCATTTTCGTAATTTTATATTCAAATATGCCATGAAATGAAAATGGAATGGGCCCCGCCTGCTTCCAACTTTTGTTTCATATCAAATGTGCATTATTTATAAGCAGGGATTTTTGTCTTTATAATAATATTTTTTATTGTTTAAATATACTTAAGTGAATAACTAAAATATCCCTAAACACTTTAGATGAGTGTAGTTGAAAAAAAGGGTAGGTGATGATGATGACCCTAGGATATCAATTAAAACAAAGAAGTACTTATTAAATTAAGTATATTTTATAAAAACATAGTTCATTCTACTTAATAAATTTGATTTTTATTTTCTTGTTAGTAAATATATTTTCAATTTTGCACATTTCATACAAATTAAGTATTGTTTTTTAGAAACTTATACATATATACTTATTTCTACGTGTAACATAATAAACACAAGACCTCCCGTGTGGTCTCTCGGACCATGAAACTGATCAACTTTTGTTCTATTTCATATTTACTTACATTAAAATGAAGTGGCTTTTCGTGTCTATTTGAGCAAAGTCTTTCTACACCCGCATGGGCACCGGCAGCAGGGTGTAAGGGGGTGCATTTGCACCCCCCTGTCGGGAAAGAAATTGTATGAGATTTATATATTTTTTTTTTATAATATGTTACGGTGTTAATAAAAAATTAAGGCGGCTAGGTTGCTGTCCTTCCCCGAGTTGGGAAGGCAGTGGGTGCGTTCCACAGACTGTTACCCAATCTCGGGGGGCCACGAGAAGAAGTTCGCCGCCTCTACGCGGGGGTCGTGCGATCGTTGGTCCTGTCCGGCACTGCAGGACTTAAATCAACAGCCTGCAGCGGAAAATGACTTTTCGTATCGCACGAGGATACCGTACTGTGTCCTTTGAGGCGGCAACTCTCCTGGCACGTTTTCCACCGCTGGATATCCTGGCAGATATGGACACGAGGGTTTATAGCCGAATTCGCGCCACCCGCCAAAGTGGTAATAGTGTACCTTCAATCGCTGTTGCAAGGCTGAGGCGGCAGGAGCGGCGACACGCGCTCTAGCAGTGGCGTGAGCGGCTGCAACAGCCGCAATATTCGCGTAAGCGCGTTGTCGAAGCCATCCTGCCCCACTTCGAAGCCTGGTTGAAAAGAGAGGAGCGCATCTCCTATAGACTTACTCAGGTACTTACCGGGCACGGTTGCTTCGGCGAGTACCTGAATAAGATAGGGCGAGAGGCTACAACAAATTGCCATCATTGTGGAGGCGAGCTAGACTCAGCACAGCACACGCTCGAAGAGTGCCCTTCATGGGACTCTGAACGACGAATCCTGGTAGCCAGGATCGGGCAAAACCTGTCTCTGTCAGCCATAGTTGGGGTTATGCTGGCGGATTCTGACAACTGGAGGGAGGTGAACTCGTTCTGTGAGACCGTGATGGTCCAAGAGGAGGCTGCCGAGCGGGATCGTGAGAGGGCCGATCCTAGTAGAAGAAGAAGTCGTCGGGGAGGCAACCGCCTCGACACTTAGCACGCCGAAACCCCGCCTGCATTACTTAAAGCAGGTGGGACTTTGGGGTCACGGGCGTTCAGAGTGGGACTCTGTGCGCTCACCGAGTGACCTCAGAGATGCCGGTCACGTGCTGCCGTGCAAACTTGCACAGCGAGGCTCAGGGGAGACCTCTGTATAGTCGCCCCAGGGATGTGCCTCAACAGGCGTTGCACAGAGGGGGCTCCGGACAGGTCTTTTAAGAGGAAACGGTGCCTTTCTCTCAATTGCGGATGGTGACCACCGGGGTGGTTTTAGTGCGGTAAAAATCCCACACTCCCCGGTCTTTTCCCCAAAGACCGGTTGCCTTTTGAAGGCTTCCTCCAGAAAAAAATGTTGCTTTCCTGCTCATCAGCTTATGTCAATCAATTTAGTGTCCCTCTACTCTTAATCTGTGAACACAGCATGCACATGCACAGGTTACTTAGGTACGCCTCGTGTCTTCCATCGTCAGGGGCGTAGGCAGGGGGAGGGGTGAAATCTTGGGAAACCATAGAGAAACCAATCTATCCGAGGCGGGAAGCAAAAATGTTTGAGCTCTCCTCGCTCGATCGTACTTGTTTCTATGGACTGAAATGACCTGATTTATCCGAGAATATACTAAATTATTCGAGCTCGCTTTGCTCGTTCAGATATCATACCTTTGTCCTTGGAATTTGAATTTTCGCCGCTGACGTTAAAAACCCAATGTCAAGATTTTATTTAGACATAAAATAAATCTTCCCTGCCGATGCTCTAAGCGTGTTACATAAAGTTAAAAAAAACCAACCCAAAGTTTACCTTCCCACCGTACAAGGACTTCAGGTAAGTAGGTACTCCACAGGTGACAGGCGTACTGGTTACACGTACTTTGTACGTGTTACAAGTAGTTCATCGATATATGTACGATGGGCACCTGCATTTAAAACTGTATCCTCAAGGTCGTCAGCTCCATTGGTGGGAAATTGGCATGATTTAGATACAATGATTCAGTACCTTCGTCGGTACCCGGCAGATTCGTTTGATGCACAGACTTGGCATTACGTAGTATCTTTTGTAAAGAGAAATTAGGGTCTCCACTACAGTGAAGATTTGAAGGATTTTCAATGTGACACGAAAAGCTTTGCCGATGCAGTGTCATAAGAGCAGCGGACGGCATCACATTTCGTATCGTACTTCTGTGTAAAACTGCTCTGTAATTCACAAGGGCAACATCACACGGAAACGAAGTTTTGACTAATGGTAAAAACGTGAAGTAGCAAAGGTGTGTCTGATTCTTGTTAATGAGAAATATATCTAGGAGGTAGTCCAGAGTGTTGGCGAGGTAAAATGCAGATAAACTAGGTAACTTTACTTCTTTGTGGTGCTGATACCAAGTAACAGTTTTGTGACTATCATCAAAATTTTCTAGCAATATGAAATGTCTATGACACGTGTTTCTACTATCAGCCAAACCTTCATGAGTGCCTCGGCCGTCGTTAAATAGCACCCGTCGGTCTAGCATCACCAGTAACTGCCCTTCTTGAAGAGCAGTGACACCTTGAGCATGATCTGTAATGAATGTAAACCGATTTCTGCTATCTTGTATAAAAGCCATACTTGTCATCGGGTACATATTAGATTCAATACGTCTACTAATATTTAAAATTCGCGATGTATATTGAAAACCATTGTTGTCTGTATAGATCTGTGGTGGATTACCATTTCCTATATCCGTCTGAACGGAGAGAAACAGTTCTAATTCCCTGTTCTTCGGAGATATTTCATAATCTACTTTACTTTCAATATAAATAGCACTTGACAAAGGGCTTCTTAAGAGATTGAATATTTTTGTTGTATGCTGTAAGAGGCGGCCGTAAATGCAAGACAACTCTTGTGTAACTAGTCCCGATATTATGAACACTACTTTCTTCCTGATTCCCAATCTATATTCCGACAAAACGTCTAGCAGAGGTTTGCTCACATTTGTGTTGAATAAAAACATTCCTGAATTGACATCAGAGTCTCTGAATGCGCCGTAGTCAATAGCAACGCTTTTCTCAATGTTTGTTTCTTTCTCAACAACGGTTTTCATAAGGCCGGTAAATTCGTCGAACAACAGTCGATGTTTGTAACTTTCAAGCTGTATATCACCTGCTTGTATTGGTTGGATTACAAACGGAAATGCTGTCCCGTTATTCAACACATCCTCAACATCACATGATAAACAATATACCGCAGCAACGTTTTGCGACGCATCGTATGTTTCTTTAATTTTAAATAACTCAAGCGCCATTGGAGGTACCATTACTGCAAATATAATTTTGAAGTATCTCCTGGATAATTTGATAATATTATCAGAATTATATTTCCACACAGGATTTATCTGAACTGTTACGTCTTTTTTCGTATGATCCACTATTCTAATGTTGGGATATCTAGTTACGAGTTCTACTATTTCGGTCCGCTCGTGACTTAGGGAGTTGAAAATATAAATTTGATCTCCTGGAGAAACTGTTCTTAATAAATTGATGAATTCACCATCCCTGTAGACATACTTTTTCAGGTATGGTACGTGTTGTTCGGGCTTTAGGCTCAAGAAACTCACTGACAATTCTTGTATATACCAGCAGTCTTTAACGGTGGTCAGAATCTGGGTTTGAACATATTTTAAGACGTTTGCTGTAACTGTTCCGCTTGCAACATTGCGATCAACAAGTCGCGCAACTGTTTCCCTCGCTTTGATTAAGAGTTCAAATATATTAGTCATATTAGTTTTTCGAAAACTGTTGTAATTTAAAGCGAAAGAAAACAATATTTCTGTCGTTCGAAGCGTTGATTGCAGACGCCTTAGTAAAATTTTAGTGAAAGGTCTAGATGTGTAAAAACCAGTCCAATATGCGGGGCTTCCAGAATGTATATCAGCAAAATTAAGAAAATCTCCTTTTAGAGTGTGATAGGATTTATATTTGTCTTTTATAGTTTTAAAATAATCTTTTGCTGTTCCAAATTCTATTGTAGCTTTATAAATATCTTTGTTGGCTGTTACAAAATCAACAATTTTCTGATAATTATTGTACTGAAAATCAAATTCAGATTGCATCTCATAAAAATATGGACCACCTAAAGGTGCAATTATATTGTTGTGAGGCGAAATAGTTCCTGTTTTAGAATACTGTTCTAGAAGCAGCTCCGATTTTTCTTTAACATTATAAGCGCTGACATCAAGTTTTCCACGCTGTGTGGCAAAATTATAATCTGCAGCACAAAGAAGGCCATTTGGACCGCACGCTTTAAATTCAGCTGAATTGAATTGAAGAACGTGTGTCATAACCGCGTGTCTTGGATACCGATCTACACCCATTCTGTTCAATGCCTCATTGAGTTTGGTTGCATATGATTGATCATCATCCCAATTTTGTATCCAAATAAAATCTCTATATTGATACTCAGCAAAAAATTGTTCCCAAGCGTAATGAAGATTTGTGATAACTAGGTCATTTATGTCGCATGCGGAGAGGAGGTACACCATTGTAGGGCTATGAGTTACGCTGCTCGTGAGCCAACCAACGTTAGGTGAATAATTTAAATGTTGTTTCAGCCATTGATGCCCTGAAAATGATTAGACTTGTTTCATGGAACTTTTTTTCAGACACCTCGAGTGTTCCCTGTACATAAAACTAAACTAATCAATTTACCTTCTATGAGCTGATGGACGAGTCCAAATAAATGCGTAGTTGCTTCGTCCGGTTCAACCCAACCTCCAGTGGTAATTTCAAGTCTACCAGTTCTTAATAACTTTCGAAATGCCTAAATCACACCAAAAAAATCATTATTTTGAATATTCTTGCCATGTTTTATAAGTACTATGGAGAGCCATAAGATATTTAGTTATTTTCTTACCGATCGATTTCTATGTGTAGTTGTTTTCCACCAATAACTCAAATGTGAAACTTCATTCCAACTAAACGTTAATTTAGTATAGAATTGCATTTTCTTCACGAGATTCGACAAAATTTTACTACCGCTGTCTTTTTGATATTGTTCGAATGTTTTTTTCCATATAGTATCCACGTGGGTACGGGGTACTAGTATCACCTGGAAAATATTGATCATATTAAGTGTTACGAGTTGATATAGGTGTTATAGCTAAATAACAGTGCCTTACCTTTAGAGGGGGCCACTTTGAATTCATCATCAAAGATTCGTAACGGCTATCAAAAATATGATTCCAAAAGTGCTTCTTACTCATCCAGAAGGGCTGTAAAATGAACAGGTGTTAGTTTTATTTTAACGTTTCCACACTTAATACCATCAGAAGAATGATCTTACCTCTATATTTAATTGCGAAAACCTTTCTTGAGCATCGATATCAGCTGTCGTTGTACGAATTGCTGAGCACGTGAAAGGATCTGAAGTCAGATTATAGCTGAACATTGTACTATCCATGGGCAAACCTTCAATTAGAAAATCCGCCTTTTCATTGTCAGGATCGATGTCTATGATACTATGCAATGCTTCTTTGATAACAACCGGAGCGTCAGTTTGAGTTTTTAATTTAGGTATAAGAATACTTTTCACTTTTAAAGTTTCCTTTTCTTTAGGTGTATCTTGAAAGTCAGGAATGATCACAGTATTCTCCTTGCTACTCCCTCTTTGTTCAAAGCCTTGAACGCTTTGTGACTCCTGTTCTCCTACGGGTGGGAAAAACCTGGATTGCGTTGGTATTTGATAATAGTTTTTGATAGCTAACTTTATGTTTTGGTTGCTCATGTTATTTGGCATCTCTTCAGGTGATTCCAAAGTCCTGTAGTCTTTATTATATTCTTTACTCTTATTTTTAATAGTCATTTTAAATTCTTTTGTAGTCTCTGGTTTTGTAATTTTCATATTCGAGTGCATTATTTTGCCTTTACTCGTCTGAAGTGCAGCCAATATGGTTGATAGTTTTGGCCTCTGTAGATTATGAAAAACAGTCTTTACTTGAGTGCCTCCTGGGAAATTAAACACTTCATTGTTGTTTAGGGAATGATGATTGGTGCTATTTATCCATGTTTGGTGTGGACCATTCATTTCACTGAATGGCCTTTGTACCATTTTCGATTGGTTACGAACGATTTTGCGCAAAGCTGTAAGAAAAAGTTTTGTTAAAATTGCTACTGCAAATGCTAATCTTGATAAGATTTTTCATATACTTGATAGTCATTTAAATCACTTTTAAATATATTTATGGTACATAAACAAGCGTAAATATTTCTTACTCTTCTCATAGCACACTGCGGGCGCCGTCAGGCTAAGGATCAGGAGTAGGGCTACACACAAGACGCGAAGTGCACTATCCATCGCCGATTACCGACTAAATGAGACATTACGGGTGTTGCTTGAAAAATGAACCTCAACCCATTATTACAATGTTTGCGTACATTCATTCAGTGTCATGTTCAATTCCGTAGATACCTTGTTTGCAAACATTTTTGCATTGAATACTTCATGTTTTGATAGAGGGTAAGGTTGGCTCGATTCTCTGCAGGTTAATAATAATTGGAAATGCACTGCTACATTTTATATCGTCGCAACCGGCGTGCGTTTATGACCAGATGTATGAACGTGGACGAGGCGAAAGGAGTATGTAAGGATTGTAGCATGTGGCGCTCTGTGGTTTCTGCCTACCCCCATGGGAAAAGGTTATAAGGCGTGAGTTTATGATGTATGTAATTACCGTTATGGATGTCTGTATGGGCACTGATATAGGTAAAGAAATAATGATTAAACGAAACAGTGGAGTCACTTGAATGCATAAAGTTGACACTAAGGATTTGAATTACAGTTTAAAAAGTACAACCTAGGAAGAAATAGAAGTGCTTTTCGAACTAGGTACCTGGTATCTAAACAGTGCCTTACTAGATACTCGCCTATAGTACTCTTTGTAGAGGAGCTCAACGAGAAGTAGGTATTACCGCCACTTTTATCTAGCTTTAAAGGTTTGTCGATCCTAATAAAGGGTAAAATAAGCGATGACCAGTTTTTAATCAGAACAAAGTAAGACAGTAGGAAATATAGGGGCTTTTGATTACAAAGAAGCGTAACGAGCATCTTATGAAAATTCTACTATTAATTCTATTCTAGGAATGGATGTTTGGTTGTAGGTACCTATCGTTTGAGAAAGCACAAAAATATTAATACGGCCATCTATTAATTAATAATTAAAATGATCAGGTGCAAACATGGATAACAAAGTACCGGTTTCAGCGTTATTTATGGACATGACGAAGGCGTTTGATTTTGTAGATCACAGAATCGTACATAGAAAATTAAGTAAGCTTGGAATATAGGGGCAAGCCCTAGAGTTAATCAAGTCCTACCTATTCTATAGCAAACAAATGAGTAAAATAGAAAAAGTATGGCCCTAACTGAACCCTGAACCAAAACAAAAGAAACGTTTTAAAACAAAGATTTATAATTTACGGAGTAGTGATCACAGACTTATTCGTGGAACACTGAATATTAATTTCAAGCTGGATCGAACCCGATTGAAAAAGTGTAGGCTCCGTCCAAATATGCTCCAAACCATGCTAGGGTCTGAAGCGTACCAGTCAGATTTGGAGTACCGATTCGCGGAAGTGGAAACCACAAATAACGTAGACCAGACGCTCGACCAAAAGGTAGAAATCCTCAGGGAGGACGAGACGAGTATTTGAGAAATGGCGCGTACGGGCAAGAAGTCCAAACTTTCGGAGGAGACTGAAGCTTATGACGGAACGTCGTAAAAACCCGGTAAAAAAACAGGAAAATGGTATGACGTGACCTTCGGTGCTCCAGCACACGCCAAATAGAAAAAGCGATTGAGCAAAACCGGGGGTCGCAAGTGTACGTTCTATCACTTGGGAGGAGCCAGCTAACGAAGTTGGCCAAACCTACGGGGGAACATCGTTTCGAAGTCGCAGATTCTTGCGGAAGTCTAAAACTTCTATGGCCAGTTGTACGCATCGCATGCATCTCGACCAGATCCCGAAAATGAGGATTCCAGAGCTATCTTAATCCGCCATTTCACAAAAGACCTGCCATAACGTCAGCCAAGACGAAATCGAGGCGGCTCTTAGACAGAGCTTAAGAATGGAAAAGCCCCTGGTGTGGATGCGATAACAACTGAGATCCTGAAAGCGGGAGGAAGTAAGGGCTTCGGTGGGAACTTTTCAACTCGGTCCTGTTCTCAGAGAGAACTCCAGAAGCGTGGATAATGAGCGTGGTCGTTCTTAAAAAAGGGGAACAAGACCCTATTTAAGAAATACAGACCCATTTCGCTTCTTAGCCACGTGTATAAGCTGTTTTTAAGAGTCGTCACGAGTCGTGACTCGACGACTTCCAGCCACCGGAGCAGGCCGGGTTTCGAGGAGGATACTTTGCGCGCGCTATATCGCTCATGCCCGCCGCACTCGCTTTAGTCACTCTATAGTGTAGAGAGATTAAAGTGAGTGTAGAGTCTACACTATGGAAATAAACGGCGGTTTCATGTTTGATAATTCGCACCGGCCTGTCGCAACCGCGCTAGGCTCGCACCGTGGACTCTGGAGGCTATGACTTGGCAGTCCGACGGTAACACTGCTTCTGATGCTCTGCTCTGCTTCTGATGATGATGATTAAAACGGCTATCACGGTGAGCCGGCAACACGTTTTGCTGTTCCCTGTAATCCGGGAGTAGATCTGTGGTAACCTGGAAGGATTTTTTTTTATATTGCCCCACACAAGGAATTTCTCCTGTATCGTGGGTGCATTTACAAACATTTAAACTCACATGCACAAACAGCCAGACCCGGAACAACTATCTGTAGGCCACACAAATATTTGTTCCGTGCGGGGATCGAACCCGCGACACGCAACGCAGCAGTCAATCGCTCAGCCACTGCACCAACCGTGCCGTCAAATGTCAGGATGATAGTCCGATACGATATCTCATTTGCCATTATTATCTGCAATATGGTACCCTGAATTGGATTAAATATTGCAGATTTTAATTTCACACGAACTAAATAGGTACCTATCAACATTATTTTCTGTTTGGTTCTTTCTATCTTGCTTTATGGTCTACTGATTGGGCTTGCAAAGGTGAATGGGGCAGCCAATATTCATGAAAGATTTGTGTATATCTGGCTTGCGCCTTAGTTAAACTATTTACCTACATAGATGGACAAAGGTACACGTCTGTGTGAACTTCCGAATTATAGGTACAGACGTGATGTGTAGTTATCTAGGTAACGTAGGTAGTTTTTCATTACTCATACTCTGAAAGTAGGTCTGAAGTTGCCTGAGGAGCGGGATGAAAGTAATACTTTTCATCCCTAGGGAGAATCGCTTTCAACTGACAGCTGTCAAATTATTTAAAAAAAACTAGTTCTATTTTCATATTTCTATTGAACCATGTTCCAACTTTCTATACAGCCACGATGTAAATTTAAATAAAATAAAGTATTGATTAAATAATATACATTTTTAAATAACTTTATTATAATTTAGTTTCAACAATTTCTTTAAAATAACATAGATTTGGGCAAAATATTTACCATTTTTTCAATGATGAAAATGAAAAATGGCTGAATAGCTGGCCGGCCACAGAAAAAAAAAACAAAATAGGCGGGAAACGGGAAAGCGGCAATCCGATCTTCATTTGTTTTTTCGAGTTTTGTTTATACTTCCGTATAGCAGAGATTTGTATAAAATGAGTTCATCTGATTCAGATATGAATTTAACACCTGATTTTATAAGAGAAGAGGCTAAAGCGGTAGTGGAAATAAAATTATCTCACCAAATCACCAAAGTTGTTGATTAATTTTAAAATAAAATTTACTCATTTTTTCTTTAGCTAATTCATGTTTTTATTTTTACTTTCCTTGTATTCGTAATGAAAAGCACAGTGTTTACCTCGGGTTAAAGACTTATTTAGTCCCTCGAACTATTGACCAAACCCCGTCTCGGGACTAAATAAGTTACTTTCACCCCTAGGGTAACAATGTACTTTTTCAGCGCAGGTTTTCAAACGTGGCACAAAATAAAACTGAAAGACAAACGAAGTATGTCAAACTCTCCGAACTCCTAAGTTGTTAAAGGCGGGATGTTTCAAGTAGGTATCTTCATGTACAACTTTATTTTAGTAAAAGCTGACGGATGCTTAGCAAAGACTATTACTATAAACAACAATGATCACTTAGAAAATATGCTGATTTCTCCTTTAGTTCGAAAATATAAAATTAAGTTTGAAATTCTATACATTGTCATACACATGAGCGACTGTGAGTATTGTGACACACGAAGTTAGCGACCATTTTACTACCAACCTGCGGCACTAAAATGTAGAAATTTTAAACTAAGTATAGACCTGTAATCTATCTCAATGTTCTAAACGCATGCGCGTTTGTGACACATGAAGTTAGCGACAATTTTACTGCCAACCTACGGCTAAAAAAGGGCGGGTTGTTTCATCGATCGACTCGACCCCTCAATTAGGGGTGAGTCTGCCGGCTTAACTCTCAACACGAGTTTCGTCCACAGCCAAATATAAATACCGCTTACTCCTTAGTACTTTTTCTATGAAGTGACAAAAAGAAATGGTAAGTGTAACGTTTTGTGCGCGTGTTTTCCAGTCTTTTGATATTTTTATTTCGCATTATCTACACTGATTTTATTGTGTTGTTGACATAGATTATGGGTACGTTGCTTCTTCCTTCCTGCTTACACCCAAATGGCTTACAAGGTGTAAACGGACTTTTCATGAAACCGTCAACCACGCATTCTGTAGGTACATCAAACTAAGTAACTGTCCGCAAAAATGATTGCTGGGAAACGACCTTTTTCTGGTAAAATATCACGGTTTAAACGATGGGACTCAATGTAACGTAGGTAGGTACTCAAAACATTGTGCTCATGGATGCATTGCATAGTACAGGGATCATAGAGGTAATTCAAGTAAAGCTATAACATTAAAGAAATGTACTTAAGTATTTAAAAATGTAAATGTAAAAAACTTGTCAAAAACTTTGAACTTTGACATCCAATATCTCTGTAGGTAACTAGAAAGTTCTCAGGTATACCTAAATGGTCCAGAACAAAAAAAAATATCGCAATGACGGGGAGAACAAGTGCCTTTCGGCTTTGTTAAGGATAAGAGTATTTTTCTGAATACAAGATAAATAAACAAATAAATTAGTGATAATGGTGACCTTTATTATACATAATGTTTGTCCTCTTCTTCTTTCGTAATCGCGGCGTCTGTGGTTTATTTTAGGTCCTCTAAAAGTTCAGGTGTTGGGACACTTTGGGGCTATTCGGACACCGCATCAAGTGGGACATCGTCTGGTCGGAAACACCGCATTCACACTGTATCGGAAGGATCTTTAATTCCCCATTTTGCCAAATTGTGTTTACAGCGGCCTACTTGGAGGCGCAATCTGTTAAGTGCTTTCCAAACACTAACAGGCCACTGTAGATTATGTCCCGGAGGCCATCTGCCTTCCTGGGATTCAACGAAATCGAGAGGTGTTGGGTGCTTCTCTTCCCACAGTTTAATTGACACTATTATACTACTATTAACACTATTAACCGTAGAGAAGTTCTCTCGTGAGGAGACGATCCTGGCTGAAGTCTGTCATAAAACTGTATTGTCACCAGAACCAAAGGTGTGTGCAAAATTTCAGCTCAATCAGTTGAAGATATCAGCTTCAAAATTGAGTTACAAAATTCCAACCGGACAAACATACATTGCAAGTTAAATAAAAGATTGTAAAAAGTATATTTAATGAATATAGGTCATCTGATCATTAGAACTTTTGTTATTATTTCAAACGTTACGCACCCATTCATATTTTACTTTGTTCTCTTTATAATTCTAAGTGGATGATAGTTTTAATCAATGGAATTTGCTCATATTCCAGGATCCGAATGTTATGACATCGTCTGGTCTGCTGGAATGGGAGTTTTCCTTACCATCAGACCAGATCATCTCCCACGGCTGGTACCACGGTGCACTCAGCAGGACAGCAGCCGAGAGTCTGCTCCAACAGGACCGGGAGTTCCTTGTGAGGGACTCTTCGTCTCAGCCAGATAACTACGTGCTCAGCTGTCGCTCCAATGGACAACATTTACATTTCGTTATACAACGGGTAAGGAATCACAGCAGCTGCAATCTCTTTTTAATTTGTTACTAAATTATGAATTAAATTATACGTATTTTCAGATCATCGTCCACCCCGACACGGTGTACGAAAGACACCAATATCAATTCGAGGACGAAGCTTACGACACTGTCGCCGATCTCATCACCTCTTACGTTGGATCTGGTAAACCTATATCAGCCGCATCTGGAGCCAGGATTCAATACCCAGCCAACCGGGTGATGGCTCTTACGAATTATATTCAGAACGATGATATGAATCACGTCGTCTCACCAGTTGGAGATGGCTCCTACGGAAACCCATACAGTCTATACAGCCATTTTGCAGCAAAGCCTGGAATGCAACTTAGAGTGCCTTTCAAGAAACAACGATCTCACTCACTAACACCTATCGACATGGGACAACATGTCACTCATGGCAAAAGCGCCAGCGCTGATGGAGTAATTCAGAGTCAACAACACTTACATGGGAAAAACTTTTGCAGTGAGTCTAACTCCAGTTCGAACACCTGGGATGCCAATCTCCCAACTAGTCCTCCAGCCAAGCCAGCTAGATACGATGGACCCAAAGCAGATGAAAGACGATTAGAACTCCAGCGAATCTACCAAGTTTCGGGATCAGATTCAGGAAATGGATCCGGAGATTCTACTCAAAGCTCAGCTCACAGCGATCCAAATAAATCAAGAATGGAATCTGATTACAATCTGGTGACACCGACCATAAAGCAACAATTTGATTATGAACTCACTGAAGCAAAACTTTTACAGTCAGAAAATTTGGATTACGTGGTGGATTCAAGAATTAATTTAGAAAACTTTCAATCGCAAATCATACCGACTGGATTAACAAAACCGCTTGAATCTGAAACGTTACACACGATCAAACTGTTATTACGTACGTCTGGGCCGAGGATCCTAGCGAATCACATGACGAAAGTAGATTTGTATTTCTTCTTTGACGATGCTATTCAAATTGAAGGTCTTGAGAAAACTGCATCAGGATTAGAACTATTATTTTTACCTCAAGGTCGACCCTTGCGTTTAGATGTTATAGAAAGGTGTGTAAAAATGATCATGAGTATGTATAAAATTCATACCTTTGAAGAGGGGTAAACGTGACTTCAATCTATTTTCCATTTTCAGAATTGAGACTTTGCGCCTGTTGATAGCGGTGACCATATTGACTTGTCAGACAGACAGGCAGCGAGCTGACACCATCAACGACTGGATTCTGTTAGCAGTTGAAACAAAGACTGCGTTGGGCAATCTGTACGGGTTTTCAGCCATTATGTTTGGACTGTGTATGCCTCAGGTATTAAACATGTCAATGTGTAGAATCTAAGCTTCTAGCCACGACTACGATGACAAATAATAAAATGTCGTATTTTCTGTGAAAAATAATTATCATTTTTCTGTATTTCAAAGGTGGAGTGCCTTGAGAACGCTTGGAATATTTTGAGAAGGGTTTACACGGACAATGCGTTTATGTTCGAAGCTAAACTGAGGCCTTGCTTTAAAAGTATGAACGAAGGCACGAATCCTTTGCCTCCCAACACAACGACGCCGTATATCCTGCCGCCAGTACTGTGCTTTCATTTATTTGGTGAGTGACATGCAAACGTTAACAGCTGCGTTAAGAATACAAGAATACATTGCGAGAAGCGAAACTTTCATACGCAGAGACAACGCAAGTCGATAAAACGAGTATTTTGCTTTTACAGACGGCGAAGGCGGAGGGCTAATGCAGCCCGACGAAACATTCCCTGCCAGTCTGATGAACAGCCTGGAGTTTGACTTCAACGCGACTGCGGCCCATTTAGACGCCGCCCGACACTTCCCCAACCAAATCGAAATGTTCAAACGAAACGCTAGGACTGTAGTGCAAGAGATGTCTTCTTTAGGACCCGTTTTAGACCCTACTCTCCTCGAACTGTTCAGAACAGAGTTCCACATAAACTTCCTTTGGGGAGAAAGAGGTGCCCTAACCACGCCAAATCAAAGATTCGCTCGACTAACAGATATTCTAACTGCAATGGCAAATAAGTTGGCCAGTCAACCGCCTGACGCAGATGATAATGTGTAGGTATATTTTTTATAATCTTTTACCATATCACTGAAGTAATCAAAAAGCCAATTTAGGTACTTATACATATTTTTTGTTTAAACACGCGATGCTAATTTGAATAGCTAGGTACCTACCTAACTGTTTGAACCTGCGAGTTATTCTAACTGTGCTAATGCGTAACCTACAGTCTACTTTTTTTAATATCATTTTCCTTGTTTGATATAATATGTAAGAATACCTAAATATGGTAAGCCAAGAAAATACCCTGTACCTATGAGTATTTATTTCCCAATGTAACTTGTGTGAAATCTAGTCCTAGATGTTAAGATACAATGCGAGTAATTTTAGCCCTAATTTTATTGTTGTAAAATTTAAATTTATGATCTCAAATTATTACTTGTACCAATTACGATATTTGTTATACATTTGTAAAACGTGAATATTATACGAATCTAAACAGAACATCAATATTGGTTTTTTTCCAAGACCTTTTGATATTATTATTAAGCCACAGCAGGTAACTATGCCCAATAACGTAAAAATCTTATTAGAGTTGACAGACTGCTTTGTTGGGGTCTAGTCGTCGGAAGTGACGACCAGACTTATGACCCCAATCTGTTTAAGGCGCGAGTTTTAGATTTCTTTTGGGTTAGCTCGTTCCATCGTCGACCTCATCTCTGTCCTCAGGACTAGATTGAGGTCAAGAGTAAGCCCATTTAATATATATAAAAAAAAGCGCGACTACAAAGCAAGGGCTTCGATTCCCAGGTCAAGCAAAGTGAGGGTTTTTGGGATTTCTCAGTGGCAGTAACAGAGTCTGGATTTGTGCCCGGTTGATGTTAATAGGCTCGTCCCCTGCTACATGGGACTTTGGTATTCTCATAAATGGCAAATGTGGCTGTAGGTACTTTTTGGGGTACACCTCTGCAAACTTCAGTTGCGTCTATGTCAAAGTCAGAAACGTGTTTTATTACTACTTACCTTTCATCTTTCGGGGATTACATGCGTGATGTTATGTTTTATAATATTAGTGGGAAGTCCGCAGTAAGATAGAAGAAAGGCTGGTCCTGCGCTGTACGCATCCCGCGGATTCTGGCTAGTTTGGGTCGGCGGTTCACCTTGTAGTGGCCTTACCCCCGCAGCGTATTTTATGCAATCCTGCTCACATGTGCCATTTCATTAGCTCAGGATGATGTCCTTCATAATTTTGTTTGAATAAACAATCTACAGGTTTATACAGTGCAGTACTTACCCCCATTAAAATGTCTGTAATATATGCCTCACTACTTGAAGAGTAGGTACCAGGATATTTCTTTTTGTTGTATGCTTTTACCTTACTGAAAGATTACCAATGAATACATAATTTGTCTTTAGAATGGGGTAACTATGGACAAAACTATGAAAGTGATTTTAAAGTATTTTGAATTGTTAACTTGCTTCGTGAAAGGCTATTTTCGAGAGGTTTTGCCTGTTGACGTTTTGGTTCAGGCCCTGTACGCAGAGATGAAAATTAACGTTGCTAAACCCGTTGTTAGTTTTTGGCCCTATCTAATGTTCTCTCATCGCGCCCTGCCTACTCCGCTATCAAGTTTTCAATACAGGCACTGAATATGCTTCGAGCGAAGGGTGTACTAGTAACCACTTATCGGATTCAAAACTATCCCAGCTTTCAAGCTGAACCAACTGTACAAATTCACAAAAAATCATTGACATCGGTTGGGTGGTTTCGGAGCTGTAGCATTAGTGAACAATTCACGTGTCACTAAGGGGCCGTCTCCACGAGCGAGAGAATCGCGGCGATATTATCCCATACAAATACGTAATATCGCCGCGATTCTCTCGCTCGTTAAGACGGCCTCTAAGAGAGTGTGTAGAAATACGTGGCAACGACGATAATATCGTCGCGATTAATACCACCACCATAACTGGTGACCTACTCGCCTGTTTATATGGCACTCATGAAACTATAAGTTTTACACGATAAGAAAAAAAGAGCATTTTATTAAGTAAGAAAAAAATATTTTTTTCTGTTGTCTCTATCACTGTGAAGAAGATGGATGAAGCGGGGTGACAATGTTAAGGTGGCTGTGGCAATGTGTATATTTAGAGTAAGTTTGAAAGTTGCGACAGTTACAGACAAGATGAAAGGGAATCGACTGTCTTGGTATGGGCATATGATGAGGAGGGACGAATCGCATGAGACTAAAAGAGTGATAAATATAAATGTGAGATGGATGGATTATGTAAGGAATGAAATGTAGGAAAAAGCAGTTAATATACCTATAGATAGCTTGACGATTGACAGGGTAGAATGGTAGAAAAAACGTGTTGCGCCGACCCTGAATAACATGGGACAAAGGCAGGAAGATGATGATGTTGTCTCTATCACTTTATAGGATTCCATGGCGTGTCTTATCAACCGCTGTGAATTGTAGTCATTGCAGGTGAAATGATTGAGACAAGTCTTGAATTATAAAATCTAACTTTAATCATGAAAACATACAAAGTATCAACTTAAATAAGGTACAAAATTATCTCATACAAAATTATTCCAAGTTGTATTTCCAATAGAGTAAATTCCCTATAAAACCATTGGTTACCCAGGTAAGAAAGAAAGAAACAAAAGTTAAGAAGAAAACCAGAATACAAAGATACAGTACGAACCAGAATTAAATAGTCTCTACTCCCCTACAAACACGGATTCTACTTGTGCCAAATCTGAATTTCATATAGTGCAGGCGCTGTAAGCAGACGGTTGAGTTTGCAAAATGTGAGGACCGACAACTATAACTAACTGCGGGAGAGTTTTACGAAAATACCATATTGTTTTACATTTATTTTTATATCATTGAAGAACACACCATCACTTTCATTATGTCTGAATCATCATTAAAACGACTTCATATATAAGAGACGGGGTAAAACAAAATGGACAAAATTTTTAGCCAGCTAAAAATACATATTATTATTAACGAAAATCCACAGATGATATTCGGTTCCCACCTTTTACATACTCACTTCCTCTAGAACTTGGTACTGGTTTTAACATTATGCGGTATTTGGTAAGGGTTAGTGATCTTTGGGATATCTTTAATATTTTTTTCTTTTTTTTTTACTACTATTTTCAGAAAAAATACAGTAATTAGATTAAAGTATAAGACAGATTCCTGAAGTATTCTGTAAAGATGCAACTAAAGAAGGCAGGCACATGTTTAAACTCAAATACACTTATTATTATAGCAAGATTTATATTATACGGTACATAACGGTTATTATAGTATACAGTAAGAGCATAATTATGCTTATATTTCAATATTTTTCGTGATTAAATATAGCCAAGTGAGTAGGATGAATTCTTCCTAAGTATTCCTAAGTCTGAGACAATCTTAATATTAAACGTCACTAAAGAAAACATTGTAATTCATACAATCATTTAAACCACAGTACATCTAGTGTAAGTCTCCGACTCCGCAAGTAGGCATAATCCAGTTTGCCGTCGAATTGATCAAACTATGCACAATATCTTGCATAACTTCCTAAGTTAGTCTTATAAATCCCCAGCGGAAGCAATGATTAGCATCACTCGTACACAATACACTACAACATGTACACAACGTGATGATCAAAGAAAAGCTTTCATTGTCATTCAACTAATTTATAAATTCCAATAAACAAAAATAAATTTTGAAACGATCTACAATTAACATAATAATGGTTATTTTTTTTGTTGACTACAGTCATAATTTATATTAATATTTGTGTCTTAATTACGTTTAAATCGCCAAGTGGTCGACAGTCGCTCTGGGGCTGATTAGCGCGCACATGACTAGTCAGAAAGGCGCGATTAAAACTTCAGAGACTTTGCGAAGAGCGCCACGGTGGCCTGAGTCTTGTCGCCGTTGAAACGCCGTAGCTCCACAATGGCCTGAAACGATAACTGCAAATTAATAAAAAATCCTCTACCACTAGTCGCGTTCACCGATAGATTGAGGTAAAAATGGCGTGTTTACTTAGAAACAAGCCAATGGCTGTGCTGTTTCAATCGAATTGGGTAATTATTTCATTAACTTGTTATCGATTGTCTAGAATAGGGGTCCATCTGTGTACGTATAAACGGCTGAACAGTTATAAATGATAACTGTTCAGCCGTTTATGCGGATTTATATTACAAACATCTTCACACACTTCCATATTCATAATATAACTAGCTAACAGACGTAAAGCGCTACGCTTCCACATTTATTGTGCGAACCGGCAGTCTGTAGAATTCACTGCCGGCTTCTCTTTTCCCTGATCATTAAAATCTAGATTTATTCAAGTTTCGAGTGGATCGGTTTCTTCTAGGCAAGCGTGCTCCGCCCTAGGCCGCATCATCGCTTCAAATCAGGCGAGTTGCGGCCAAACGCAAGCCTGTTTAGTGTAAAAAAGACATCCTATCCTTTACTACTACCTAACGGGTTCTATACTATAGCTGAGAACCATCCAGGTCGCCGTTTAGGAGGAGCAGAATTACGAACGTACTCACACCAGAATTTAATGTATGAAGTAAGGATGGTAAATTATGATATTGTATGCAAATCCATACCTGTTCCCTAGTAAATCCAAGAGACATTATTTCTTCTACTTCAAGTTCGCCGAAGTTGTCATTGGGCATGATAGTCTGGCTAGGATCACCTAGAACTGAAAATATATTAAAAAAACGTTTCATTTAAAAATGCTAGTTGGTACTTAGTGGAGAGAAAGAATTTACTCCAATACCATATTAAAACACGTGGACAGACAAATAATACGGGTCAATG
This sequence comes from Eurois occulta, assembly GCA_950022335.1. Classification (NCBI taxonomy): domain Eukaryota; kingdom Metazoa; phylum Arthropoda; class Insecta; order Lepidoptera; family Noctuidae; genus Eurois; species Eurois occulta. Next base: position 11,311,349 of record OX465477.1, on the reverse strand, counting down.
ACGAAAGTCTCTGTAACTCGCAAATGAATAATGGTACATGCATGAAACTAACTTTATATTACAGATACTTCGTATGAAACAAAACCTTAAATGATCTACAACGTAATTAAAAAAGTAAAAAATTTAATAACCTTGCGATTGGAAATTTATTCAAATCACGGTTATCACTTTTGTTTTCAATGTGTCAAATCAAAATGATTAAAGGCGGTCATTGTCATCTTTCACCATCATTATTCAATTACTATCTTGTCGCTAACACTAGAAGAATGTACATGTATCGCCACTATGTTAGAAGAAGGCAGAAGTCAGCGAAGTAGAAGAACAAGAACAATAGAAGTGTCACTTTCTACAGTGCAGCGAGTCGTCCAACGTTTTCGAAAAAATGGGCAAAACATAAGGCCAGAAACCGGCAGACCGAGATGTACTACGGCTCAAGAGGATCGATTTATTGTAACGACCATGGTCCGAAATCGGCACCTCACGGCAGTTGAAGTAACAAATCAACTTCGGAAGACCCGTAGAGACTAGAGACGACAAAAGCGAGCGGACTGTTATGTGCCGGCTCCTTGAAGCCAATTTGACCCCACATAGGTAGACATGCAAATGGTCCAAAACTTGAAAGGGAACATCAGGATTACGTTACGCCCGCGAACACGCACAATGGGCAGACGGAGAATGGGCAATAGTAATGTTTTCTGACAGATCCAGATTTATGCTGTATGCACATGATGGGCGGCGAAGAGTTTACCGACAGCCGCAGCAGCAGTTTTATTCCAGCTTGTTTTGAGGAATACTGCTAACCATCCACCGCCGAACGGTGGATCTGTTACGGTTTGGACTGGAATCTCTCCAGATATTCGCACGGAGTTAGTGCTGATAGAAAATGGCGTGCTGCGACTAGTGCAAGACATGTGGACGAAATTCTCAATTAGCATGTCAGTTCATATTTAATGAATCTGGGTGAAAATTCAATATTCATGCAGGCTAATTGTAAATGAGTATTTTCAGGTCGTTGGCATCAATCACACGGACTGCTTCGCGAGAAGCCCGGACCTGAAGTCGAACTGAAATCGAAACCCCGTCCCAGCTATACGAGGAACCCGAAACATGTGATAGTAGAAGATTGGACCAATATCCCGAAACATTACATAAAAACTTAACAAACAGCAAGCCCAATCGCCTGGCAGCTGTGAGAAGAGCACGTGAAGGCAATACAAAGAATTAATTTTGTTTTTGTGTTATAAGTGAGGTACCAAACATTCATTTTCAACGTGGTATTTTGTTTTTTTAATGTAATTTTGTCAATTAAACTAATAATATTTCTAACATTTGGTGTCTATTTAATAACTGGTAAATTATCTACAACATAGTTTCATTCATGCCGCTAACTCAATTATTTTAAGAATAATTTTAGTTTTTCGTACTGAGGCGTATTCTTTGTCCGCTAGTGTACTATACTTACCCATTCGCTGGTTAGCGGCCTGGTTATTGATTTGCATTGGCTCTGGTGGCGGTTGGCGGCTAGTAGTTGGTGTAAATAGGTTTCCACCGGACTCTGTTCAATGTCAAACATGTTAAATAATAGTCATAAACATCACCAATCCAATTGTGTCCAAATATACTTGTAATTCTAGTGGAGGCGTTTTATATACGCTAAACAATGTAGGACCAACGTACCCGCTCCACTTAGCCTGGGCTAGACTCAATTTGAAGATGCACACGTACAATAAAAAAGCTAGATATAGTGAAGGTCAAAGCACAATAGCCCTGACCTTCAATATATCACTATTGTTACATGTCAAATTGAATCTTTTGTTATTTAAAACCTGGACGTAACAGGGCTCTTGACGGATATTCGGTGGGAACTGGCGCGGATACGTAGGTCCTGTTTTGTGTCTAGGATATAGCTATAAAGAGATGAAAAACATACTAGATGTACTAACATTCAAAAGATAACAAGCTGGTCAAATCTAGAGAAGACACTCTTTTTTAGGTTAGTCCCCAACACCCTTCTAGTGCAAGCACCCAACTAGCGACCGCAATTTGGTCTGTGAACTATGCCAATTATAAAAATAGAAATTACAAAACGCTAAACAGTTGTCTGAAGCATTTTCTGGTATATTAATTAAAAAGTCGGTTGTATTATGACTGATGTCCCGATAAGTTTAGTCAGAAGCCAACAATTAAAAGCAGATAAGTTAACAACCCATTTTGTCATGATCTCTACTCTACTTACTCGAAAAAGTACAGTCAATGAAGACATGTCATAATAAAATAACGAATAACCACGTACCGGAATACGTCAAACATCGCAGCAGTTCAACTCTTCAAAAGGTGAACATTAATGAAATTATCAAAATTGTAAAGTCCCCATGCATTGTCGACTCCCATTGTTTCATTTATTTCCAAACTAGCTTTCATTACCGTTTCCATTCACTGACCCAACTTTCCCGACAAAAATGCACGCGTTACCGACAAGCTGTTAGCTACTCCGCACATGCAATCAACTACACAGAAACAAGGGATTAGTTTTACGATTTTTATTGTTTTATAAATGTTACGTTACTATTTTTATTACGGTGCAAGAACGAATGACATCCCACAACTTTCCATATTTATCGTACTTGTTATTTCTTTTTGGCACGCCCACCTTGCTTTGACTTCTCCATAGCTTCTTTGATCAGTCGCTCTTCGTGGTCCCTCATAGATTGGTTGACAATTTCGTCTTCGGAGTATCCGGACAGCCGGGCGCACTCGGGCAGCTCGGACTCGGGCAAGAATGGCGTCTCGGTGCCGGTCGTGCCGATACGAAGAACGTTCCGTTTCAAATCTATGTTGCACTATGTAACAAGTAACATTTAATAAATATCTTCCACGACTTACAATTTCGCGCCAAAAAATTTACCATTTTTTTTCAAACACCTATCAAAGAGCACTGGTTTTTAAGACGAATATAACGATACCTTAATTGTCAAAATCCATGCAGCCGTTTGGAAGATACAAGGTTATAAAGAAATTTACAAACATACAAGATATGCGTGAAAAACAGCTCTTCCTTGGCGGTCGGGTGAAAAGTCGTGAATGTGTTGAATTCACGACTTTTTACCCGACTGCCAAGGGTTGTCTGAAAGAAAGTCCCTACGAACAATAATACTATCAAATACGCGGCTATAAAATTATTTTTACCTGATGTCTTTTGAGCATGTCTAAGCCGAGCAGCATGTCCATGGGCTGCTCCTCAAGTACCGAGAAAGAAGTGGTGAGGAAGTCTTTCTCAATTCTCATTTGCACCATGTGGATTCTGCCTATGATTCGCTGCACACCGACGCCTTTGGCGATGCCTGCCCATCTAGGGAGAAATATAGGATGTATATCGCAGTGTGTATTTATAGAATGAAAGATAGCGCACGCACAAAGTGACCTGCGTTTCAATGAGCTGGCAATTTGTGTCAATAAAAACGTTGGATGCAGTTTGCTGGTCATAAAAACGCATCCTTATTGCGTTTTAAATGCTCTTTCTATAAGTTTCGGGAATTCTCGGGGGTTTTCGGGTTCGGAATGATGTACTGAACACGTAGTGTGTGTCGATGTCCCTTCCACCCAGTATAACATTTAACTATAAAGTTCGGTATGGGCCGCTTTAGGGGCTCATGACTCAAACCTCCGCTGGCTTGGTATCGGCCCCGAAAGGGTAAATAGTTAATATTCTGATTATAAAATATTATGAGTGTGTGTTAATTAAGAGTCATACGTATGCGCCATTAAAACTTCGGTATTTAGCGCGCAAGTTTCTTAAATTGTCCGAATAAAATCCAAGTGCGTAAATATGGTCATCGCCATTTTGACGGCAGTGTTGGCCGAGGTTAAAAATCATAAAAATTGTGGTTTTCGGATATCCAAGCTTCATTTTATTGAGAATGATTAACTCGTCATCTAATTATGTGACGAATTGAAAAATTATGAATTTTGGTATCTAAAGTCGAAGTTATGCGCCAATTGTGCGTGTTTACATTTTTATTTTTCACATTATATCACATAGACGCGTATAAATTCGATAACGAATATCATTAAAAACAACATGAAAATGCCCAGGTCTTAGCGTACGCACGTAAAAATCATTCACACTACTCAATTTGTATTCGAAAATGACGACCATTTTATAATTACTAATTGTGATGTGCGAAAGCGATTATTCCAATCGATTATTTTTTTGTAAATTTCGCTCAACTCGAGTACTTAATTAAATTAAAGAATTTAAGAAATCGATAGACGGAAAAAAAAAATATTCGCACCGATTTTCTTTTTTTTAAGTCGGTTAAAAATTTTCAAAGGAGTTTTGCTTAACATTAGTGAAACGTTAACAATACATGTCATGGTAATAGGCTTATCCCCAATAAAATTTAACTTAACATACCTAACTAATCTTGGTGTACTGTACACATCTGTGTACCCCCTCAGAGCATACAGGCGTGATGTTACGTTATGATATTTTGTAAACAATAAACATCCAAGCGATTGCAGCAACCACGACAGATTTGCTATCTATTTTTTAAGAGTTCCATTGTATATCTCCGAAGATCAGCATCATATCTTCACCAAATTTAAACGGGACCACTGCGGAATAATATTCTTCCAAGAAAAAAGAATCATCAAAATCAGTTTACAATTGGCGAAGATATCGCTGAACATACAAACAAAAAAAAAATCAGACGTATTGATAACCTCCTATTTTTGGAAGTCGGTTAAAAATAGCTTAAGCCTGCGGCTTCGCCCGCGTGTTCCTCGAAAACTGTCCCACGGGAACATACTGCCGGAATAAACATTTGTCTGACCATGTCCTAATTAGGTTTATGGTCTACCTGTGTCACAACTCACAAAGGCAAAAGACAAACAGTTATAATAGCAGCCTATGTATTCTTAGAGTAGTAAAGTACGGAACACCGGACCCATCAAGTTTAAAAAAAAAATTACGTGTTTGAAAAAACCTATTTGCATAATAAACATCATTCATTTATCACTGTTGGACATAAGCCTCTTCTCAAACAGAGAAGGTAGGAGCTTTAATCACCGCGCTTGCTCAAGACGGGTTGGCGATTTCAGATTTACATTAATTGTAAGTCCATATTTCTTCAAGATGAATGTTTCCTTCACCGGTGTCAGTGATGTCCAAGATAAAGTTGAAAATCTATTAAAGAAATTTGACATATTGTAGTAGCTTGATGTGCTGGCGTCTGTACATGAATTGCAAAGTCCCATTGGTACTTGCCCGGGTTTGAACCTACTACCTCGTGATACAGCAAAAATCAATCACGATGGGAAAATGGGGGATTACACATGATTGTGAAATATTGTGTAAGATTTTATTTTTGCTGATCCTACATCAATAACAATAAGCAATTATTATTTCTATCAAACAAATCTTTGACAATATACGGTTTATGTTGTTAAGGCTTCTAATGCTAAAATAAACCTCAACCGAATGTTGTGAATCTTATGAGTCCCATACAAAATATACAATACATCGGGACACGGGTGTTTAAAGGAATATGACATTGATATCTATGGAAATGTGAAAATAAAGGTAATCTTACGAGGTATCACTAATGCGGGTGGCAATAACATTGTCTACCAAACAAAAGAAGCTGTGGGCTGTTCATGTTTTTAAAATAATTACGGTAAGGTCGGATAGGTCACGTGTTTAGGAATGAATTTACCCCAGAAACAGGGGTCGAGAAACCGTTGAAACCCCATAAGGACGGGGAAGGAAAACAACGAAAATTGCGAAACAATACATGAAAGTGGAAACTTGCTCGTATTGTTTCGCAATTTTCTTCAGTTCAAAATACAATTACATCGGGTGGAATTTTTTTTTGCAAAACAGCCGCAAAGTTTAAATGGAACTGGGCAGGTCACATTTGCCGCATGTCGCAGTCGGTAGGCCCAGAAGGAGATGGCGTGACGAGCTCGACTCTTACCAAAATGATTGTGCCCAAATAGCCAAACACAGACAAATGGAAAAAAGGGCATGGCTTTTGCCCCACATCAGGCTTATAATAATAAAATACAGGTGCACTCACTGTTCTGTTACTCTTATAATCCGAACGGACGGCCATCAACATGACCGGGGAAATGAGACCCAGGACCAAAAAACTAAAACCAAATAGAGCTTGGCCCGAACCGGGAATCCAACCCAGGACTCCACGCTCAGCAGCCTCACTTGAAACCACAGTTTGGTGGGTTTATAAAATGTTTGGTCCAGAATAAATGATTTATTTATTTATCCCAGCATCATACTGTCCGGTCATAACATTTCACATCCCAACTTCACCCGCTCTTAGGTACTACAGTAGGCCTCAGCGTCTCCATGCTACATTGCCAGTCAAATCGAAGTTCGACCCTCACGGCAACAAACCCTGTGGCGATACACTTGAATCGAACTGTTGAAAACGTGCCGTTTGATCTCAGCATAATTTGCAAATAAACGTGGAGTGCAATGTCATGTCAGTGACAGATTGGCCTCCTGCCAGGTGTATCTCCATAACATCTTTTGCCACAAAGAGGGATAAATGTAAACCTGTGACCTCCACCAAAATGAAGAGTACAATGGCTGACATTGAATTATTCACTTTTTTACGCGAATTAGGGCGAAATTCACCAATCACAATGTATATGATCAGAACTAAACCGTATCATAATTGCTATGGAATATTGACACTAACAGTTTCTTAACGCTGTTTAGACGTGTTGATCGCGATCTCTTAGTTTGGTTGTTTGAACTGAGATTACATACCTTGTGTCCACCAGACGCATAATATTGCATCGCTCCGCACATGCTGCTGACATGATTGTTGTCTGTGCACCAGAGTCGATGAATGCTTTCACCGGAAATCTAGAATACCAATGTACATATATTATTCACATCATTGGCCTACTTGCCTTAAATATTGATTTCAAGTTTCAAGGTTTTAAGAATGCTACGTCTCTATTGCCTTATCAAATATCCATATGACAAATAATACAATACATCTGAATGCAACAAAAGTATGTTCTATTGGATATTTATTTTGCTAGAGCTATAAATACTACTGATCAAAATGAAGCAAAGAAATCAAGTGTATAAATGATAAGCATACCCATTCACATGGCAATTGATGTACAGCATCACCACAGTGCCGAATGTTTCAGGGTTGTACTCCATGGCGGCTTCCATGTTGGCTTCTATATTCTTCTGGCGGATCTCCTCAGCTATCATACGCTGCGCTTCTGTATCAAATGGATCTGAATTCATCATCCTGAAATAAGTCAGCTTTAAGTCATGTCTCCCTATTTACACCTATCTCACGAAACCAATCTGTAATGTTTTTCACCTTATACGCTGTTGCTGACGTTCCGTTCTAGCTAAGATTTGTTCGCGAAGCACAGAAGCAAATGTATCTATGAAACAAGATTTAAATTTTCAACATTATATTTTTATTACGGTTAATTACTCTCCTCTATTTTTCAATCATAATTAAAAATTATATTTTTAAATATTTTTAAAGAAACAAAAAAAACATTTAAAAATATAAATATAGTGGCCCACCGGTTTCAGGGACAGGGTCCAAGCTACAGGTGGTCAAGGCTTCAGGGAGAGGACCCCTAAACAAAGCGCGCCGTGTCAAGAAGTTCCACTTTCTATATTAGACCCTTGATCCAGTGCTCAAAGAGAGCCTCCTCAGGTGTTGGTCAAGGCTTTTGGCACGTAAGCCAATGGCAGACATGACTATTGACACACATCCCACATGTCGGCAGCCTCGACAGTCAAGTCAAGATGTTTGATAAGCTTATCTTTTTGGCTTTAACAAGGTAGTTGTCCTGCAAGACTTATAATTGCACGGCACTCTGATTGATCCACTAACACTATATCAGGCTTATTGTCTACATTAGTCCAGTCAGTGATGACGGATCAATCCAAGTACAATGTGATATTGCCATTTTCGGGTTGGGCACATCTGTAGTATAGTTATTATTATTGGATAGAAATAATTAATTTGGTTTTAGTGCTGTGGTTGCCTAATCTATCTAAACATCATTTTGTGCTACCTTTAGAAGATAACTTTAGTTTTTGTAAAACATTTTAGATACAAATAGATTTGTTTACTAGGTATTATTAAGAAAAGACTTTTGAATCAATCTTTTGATTGAAATTGAAAAACCTTGAATGTATACTTACTAGACTTATTTCAAAGGTAATCTTTTAACGGTATACAACCAAAAACAATGTAATAATAAAAGTAAGCACTAGCTAAAGTAATAACTGTCAAAAATATAATTTCAGCCTTTTAATAGACATTCCAGGGAATGTAACCCCTTCCCATAAGAAATAAATTATAATATAAGCTAAAATAATATGTTAAAAAGAACCAAATAACTATCCTACAGTTTTATTAATATGCACAGTAAATTAAAACAAAGAAAACATGTGGGTAAATGCAAGTTACCTCCATATTTTACTCAAAGTAATGTAATTATGTGCGTACCTAAGTTCCCACTGAGAAGTGCATCTGCTAATCGGGGATTATTTTGTTTCAGGAGAGCAAGTTGATCTGGATTAGCCAAGAACATTTCCCTGATAATGCGTGGGTCCTCTTCAACCGGCGGGTTTCTGGCTGCCATTGAAGTGCTAGCACTTGCTGCTGGGACTCGGATGCCACTGAAGTCTAAACTGGCTAAACCAGTCGGCAAAGCTGCAAGGATGATGAGGTTTTTAATTTATTTATAAAAAAAGTAGCTCAACCTATAATAAAAAACATTTATTGACTTTAACTGTCATTGTTTACTTTTTTTCTAATGGAATACCTATTGCATTTAGCTCTCTTTGTCTTGGATCTTGGCTGCCAGTATTAAAATTGACGAAAATACACTATGTCATCAATGACAATAGGCATGACAAAGCAATTTTAAAATGCACAGTGAAAAGTAAAGTAAATTGTGTTATAAACTTGTACCTTGACTGGAATCGTCCTGGTTGAGGTTTGAGTTGGACTGCATCATGTGAAGAAGCACGATGACGTCCCCGTCGTGAACACCGTGCTGTTTTAATGATTTCTTATCGTCCAATAGCGGTTTTCCATTAAAATTCAGGATGAAGTCTTTCGCAGGGAACCCGGATTCAATTTCACAAAACGCTTTAAAATTTTCCAACTCTAAATCTTCGGATACGTCCAAGACGAAAATTTCATCGTTCAGAGTTGTAATTGTGAGTTTCATTGTGAAATTGATTGAGTGAGTGATGCGGCTACTGCGAATGAACTGTGTTCACCGAGGTAAATACGTGTTGTTTGATTTAAACTCTGGGGATGACTGGCCAAAACATTTTAAATCTGGTATACGCCCCTTGAATACACTCGTTTTGTGTACACTAACACAAGCACAACTTTAATAATACTTTTGGAAATGTTCCCTGCGATAAATAAAATTACAAAAGTATGTTACCTATTCACTCAGTATTCACAAAGGTTGACTCGCTCCGTCGGTCGCTCGGTTGGGGCTAGGGTTGTATTTCGGTGGCTTCCTTTCTACGCTTTGTGCTTGGATAACGGTATTTTTATTGTAACAACACGTACATTTTATATTTTTGATAAATATTTTGAAAGTTCAAGTTTTTAAGTAGTTTTGGCGTGTTATTTGACATGTCATTATTTTTTAAATAATTCTTAAATTCGCGACTCGATTTCGATGTCAAAACTTGTCGATTTGGTTTACTACATCTGTGGCACGCAACGGACATCACTTTTCGCGGACAAAATCACAACACTGGGCAGTCGTCGAGGAGAAAACTCGGTGGAAACCAGTGGAAACATCTCCTTTGTTACATATATTTTTCTTTTTTCGTAGGTAGACGCGAGTGCGGAGTGTGGGCTTTTGTGGATATTTACATATATAAAAAGCATGCGTTTGTTTTAGAAGCGGGGGTAATTCGCGATCCTTGTTAAATGTGTGTTTTGGATTTTATTTTACAATGTGAAATCGTGACGACACGACGTAGATTGGTGAGATATTTTTTGTTACTTACATTATTTTTCTTGTAAAAACTTCAACAAAATACTGGTTCTGATGGATTGTATTCTTTGTACTTATTTATATTTATAATTGATTTTTTTCTTTAGCGAAAGCTTTTACGAAACAAAGCGCAGCAGCCGATATATTGGGAATCATGTTTTTGTTGTTGACTCATTTTGGATATTTTCTCAAGCTTTCAAAAAGGTTTCATCTGAATCTATGCACTTACTAGTGAGTCATTCGATAAATAAATTACTTCAGTAATAGGTAATTAGTTTAGTTCAAAGCATTCTAAAAAGATTTGTATACCCACCTACTTTTTTTTAATTGACTGAGAATTCGATTTATTAGGGTATTTAAATGGTTAATTTAACTCATAAAAAAGCAACATAATACTATTAGAACGTAGAAAATTCATAAAAGTTCTTAGTTTGTCTTTTGTAAGTCTTGTCTAGAAGTGTATGAAAGACTTTTAAATTTAATTATGCTCCATTTTCCGTTAACACCTGGCATAATAGCTGTCGATTTTGTAACATTTCAAAATTCAAATGTCACTGCAGGAGATAGGCAGTTTGTGTAGTCAATTCAGTCAATCTCAGTTTGTATGTAGAAGATTTTAAATACATATACAAAGTATTAAAAGCCTGTCCTCAGTCTACTAAACTGGTCATTATACAGTCTTTAAAACATTGGCCAGAATGGTTACACAGTGCCCACTGGGGGGCCCCAACTTGAGACGCAGACTCACTGCACTCCATATTCACAATAGCTATCATCTTCAGCCTAATCTAAGTATAATTTGCCACTGTGTGATAGGTAGTGTGCCGTTATCACCGAGTTGGATCAATTGGGTTGGTTGATATCTACAGCATATTGCTTTAAGTATTTGATCACCTACAGCATATTGCTCCTACTAGCTACTTTGGTACATTATACAAACATACGTAAACTCGCGCGTTTTTCCCATAGGGGTTGACAGAAACCACAGAATGCCACCTGCTATGATTCTTACATTGTATACCCTCAAAAAACAAACATTATATCAATTAGAAGAATAATAATAAATAATAATATAAATAAAATATTGTCCCAAGATATTTTATTTATTATTATTCTCATGTTTGTTATTGATGGGTCCAAAAATGTTTACCCCAAGGATATAGAATCTTACTTAAACATATTATATTAATATTCCTGGGGACAACAGCTTGCATTTCTGGACCAGTACTTTTGGTAAGACTGGCCTCTCATTGTGAAGGCAATTGTCCTTTAGTGGGGCAATACAGTGGGGGAATACAAAATATTCAAACCCCTTTAACAACAATAGCGAGTTAGACTTGTGCACAAAGGGTTCCGTCTGTAGCACAAAAAAAATTTTTTTTTTTTAAATGTTGCCCCACACTTGGAATTTCTCCTGTATCGTGGGTGCGTTTACAAACATTTAAACTCACATACACAAACAACCAGACCCGGAAAAACTGTCTGTAGGCCATACAAATATTTGTTCCATGCGGGAATCGAACCCACAACACGAACCACAGCAGTCAATCGCTCAGCCACTGCGCCAATCGTGCCGTCAACAACAATACAGCGTGGAAGGGACCCCGACGCGAAAACGATTACCATTTACTCAGTACATAATTCTGAACAACCCCACATAAAAAAAATCATCGGAAATTTAAAAAAAAAACAACAGCTGTTCCCTACAAAAGTGCAATACCTACATGGTCAAAATATATGAAACGGCAGATTTTTTTAAAATTACCGTTGGAAAATTTCGATGTAGGGGTTTTTAAAATGATGTAATGACGTACATGGTATGGTGGTAACCGTTTTCGCGTCGCTGTGACTTCCACCCTGTATAGTATTTGTAAAAAAAAACAGTATTTATAAACCTCATTCTTAAGTTAATTAACACTAAATAGCAAAACTAAATTTGTTTTGTGTAGTGTATTAATGAAAAACAAAACTAGGGGAAGATTTATAAAACAATTGTTAGACCTTGCTGTCTTGTATGGATCAGAATTTTGGGCCACAAAAGGGATGAATGAAAGGCATTTGCATGTGACTGAGATCAAAAGAGAGTGATTTTGTGAGGGAAGTTTTGAGTATGAATGTGGACGGGTATAAAAGTAGAGGAAAACCAAAGTAACAATGGATGGACTGTGTAAAGTATGATATGTCAAGAATTGAGGTGTCTGATGAGATGACGAATAATAGAGAAGTATGGAAGAAGAAGACATGCTGCGCCGAAACCCCAGATTAATTGGGATAAGCGCAAGAGAATGATGATAATGAAAAACAAAGTTAATGCTGCGGTTACATATCTCAAAAGCTAAATAGCAAATCTTATTAAATTGAATGCCCCCCCCCCCCCCATTAAATTTAAATGCCGGGGGTCGCAATTTGAAGGCTTTAGAAGCAAATATCTCATCTATCTCATCTAAGATTTCGATTAGTAGTGGATAGTAGTGAAGCTATTTTCGTTAGAAGTAATACCCAGAAAAATGTAAAAAAAATGTCATCTCCCGATGTTAAAAAAAAACAGTTTTTTTCCGGTTGTTTCTCATAGGAGAAATTTAGTAGTGGATTGTAGTGCAATTTTATTCGATAGTAGTAAAATGGAAAAAAATAAAATTAAAAATTTGTTTCGGAGTATTTTTTAAAAACGATTTTATGACGTAAATACTGTTTCAAGGCACATACGATTACTACCAACGATATACTGAACTGGGGGAGGTCTTTCGAAGGTTTTTTTTTTAGAAAAATGATACGCTATCAAGTTTTTCTTGACTGAATCTTTTCTGATCGACTTTTTTCAAGATGTCATCAAAAATTCTTTCGCTATGAACCATCCTCAGTCAATTAAATCGTTAGCAGTAATTTCGGGTATTATTTAATCGAAATAGCTCTTAAAAGAGTTTGACTCAACGGAAGTGCTTCTAATCATTTTTTTTCTTTACTACTATCAAAAATTCTTCCACTACTTATCTCTACGAACCCTCCTCAGTCAATGCTAACGTTAGTAGTAATCGTACTCATTTTAACTACTATCAAAAATTCTTCCAGTACCTACTAACTTCTACGAACTTCCCCCAGTTAAGTCTATCGTTAGTAGTAATCGTATAGGTATGCCTTGAGACAGTATTTGGGTCATAAAAAATGATTTAAAAAATACTCAACACAAAAAGTATTTTTATTTTATTTTTTCTTTTTTTTTCTACTAACGAATAAAATGGCACTACAATCGACTACTTATTAACGTTTAGCTATGAGAAACAGCTGAAAAAAAACTGATTTTTTGAATTTCGGGGGATGACATTATTTACTATTTTTTTATATTTTTTTGGTATTACTACTGACGAAAATAGCTTCACCACTACTAATCGAAATCTTTCGAAAAACCATTAAAAAAACGAATTTTTCTAAAGTCGGGTGCCAAGGTCACACAGGTTATGGAACCATATACATATACATATAGGAGAAGAGCTACAAAATTATGTTTCTAGGTTTTTAGAGGAATGGTTGTGTCACTGAATAGATATTCCGTATTGTAGTGGTTGTGTATGTTGTGCCAATATATTGTTTGTTCTGCTTGACATTTCATTGATATGATGTCAGCTCTTGATAGTGTCATCCATGTCTAGACAAACTTTTTAGAATCATTGTATTTGTGTTGTTGTTGGGTCGCAGTCAATTTTTATATTCATTTTTTTAATTAGCTACTCTATTATTAAAAACGTTTATGACGAAGTCGGAACAAAACGTATTATAGCGTACTAGCTTTTGCTCGTGGCTTCGGTCCCTTTACGTACGGAATGTACTTACGAGAAATGAACTCACGAGTTTTAAATGTAGCCTATAACACTGGGATAATGTAGATTCCCGTTAGTGCAAGAATTTCCGAAATCGAATCAGCAGTTCAGTTCTGAACAAAGGACAATGGGCGTTCTGGCCCATCAATGAAACTAGATAAAATACTATTTTAATTAATTATCATATTTTTTCATGTTGCAATTTTTGTTTTGATGACATACGAAAAGTATTGCATTTTGTTTATTTTACTGACGTATGCACAAATCCCAAAAAAATATGATCGAAGACGAAGAAGGCAGTTTCCATTGGGTTTTAGACATGAGGATATGTTTATCTTAGACCGTGGGTTTCGCGACGTAATCGACGACAAACATGCCTGTGGATATGAAGCGCATTTGCCAAAAACAAAAAAAACGCAATGAAGATCAATTATCGACAGAGCAAGCTAATAAGTCCAGGTCTGGATTGTCGAAGTCACAAATGGTTGGTTTGTTATTCCGGCAAGATTTGTTAAATCGTGCTTTGCTTCACATGATGAAAGATTTTAATATAACGGCTCTGCATGCGTTCAATAATGCAGCAGGCATTATTGAACGCATGCAGAGCCGTTACGTGAAAGTGTACACGCAGAAACATTTATAACAGTTATAGTAAACCAACGATTTAACCAACCAAATAACCTAGTAGAGTATGTTCTAGGTAACAACATAAACCGTTGACGGGCTAATTTTGATGGTATTACTGGTAACCAACCTAACTTAAGCGATTTTCCGTCGTTGACCGAGGACGATTTAATTATTTTTGTACCTGGCCCTTATCAAGGGAAGTTAGCTCACAGCTATTATGCATGCGGAGCATGTGCGACAAGGCCTATATAATATAGAAGTATTCAGAGATCCCGAATGTATAGGCCTAGTCGAGTACAGCATTACAGCCATTTGGCTTCTGCGATGCCGAATACAATCCCGACATGCGCGGTGTATAATTTATTATTCTCATAGAAAGACAGAAAAATGGTAGAGAAGCCATAGAAAACTATTATTACAGTTGTCTTAGCGGTAAGTGCACTCTGGGTTGCTGCGCCCACATAATGTGTATAGTTTGGTTTTTAGGGTGGGCGAGAAACCAAGAGGAAAAAATTCTTTTGCTAGGTGATTTTTCAAATGAAATAATCGCTGATGATGAGCCCAACCATTAGTGTACAATATATTATTATTGTATTATTGTAATCTGGTATAGATTTACGTATTACGTAAACGTATTATTTACGTTGATTTATTGAAGTGAAAAATGTAAACCTTTTTATTTAACCTATAAATTCTCTATTTGCATATTACAATATAATAACCGATATGGCCGCCGATAGGACTTGACAAGATCCATACAATTTTGCCCAGTGTCCTTTTACCTCTTTATAATATTAGTTTAGACTAGCTGTGCCCGCGGCTTCGCTCACGTAGGCGCGTATTGTTTTGGCATTATCAGAGAACATTACATTACATGTGAACGTGGAGTCGTAGTACCAATATTCCTAACATCCTCCACAAAATTATGTACTAATAAACCCTGTTAATTTAAACTAAAACCTATTGGTACATGTTTGTTTTAAGTATAAAAGAACTCGTTTTCTGGGGGGAATCGATTTAGATTGTCATCGACACTCTAAGAAGAAGTTTATAAACAAAGCAAATGTTAGAAAGAAGAAATTCATGATCTTTCATAGTTCCAAAGGGGCGCTGAGTATTCTTAAAAAAAAAATTAAAAATCTTTCAACTCTGAGTGCTTAATCAGTCGCTAGAAATCAATAAAATATTGTAAACCCTTGAATTTAGTGGTTTTACTCATGGAACCAGAAGCAGTATGAGCTTCGGTAATCTTCATGTTTCCGAATTTATACGAACGTCGGCCGCAGTGTTTTTCAACGCATTGTAGTGCATTCATTGCGCACTTATGAAGTCTCTCCACTTTGGTCGAACTTCGTTTTATTTATGTTACTCTAAACTTTGTAAATATTTTAGTCGTAAATCTGTAATATCCTAACCATCTCATGGAACCAGAAGCAGTATGAGCTTCGGTAATCTTCAAGTTTCAGAATTTATATACGAACAACGTCGGCCGCAGTGTTTTTCAACGCATTGTAGTGCATTCATTGCGCACTTATGAAGTCCCTCCAATTTGGTCGAACTTCGTTTTATATATGTTACTCAAAACTTTGTAAATATTTTAGTCGTAAATCTGTAATATCCTAACCATGGTGATACACAATAGGCATACATCCATGGTTGTAGCAACTCAATGTGCATACGCGGCTTCTGACCAGACCACGGTCGGCTGGTTTCCAAAATATCCCTACACCTGCGTTTTAGAGTACTTACTGGCATAATCGCTATTGCTATTGTTTCGTTGTTGGTATCCACGATTTTGGGTGTTAATAATTTGATAAAATGTACCTTTGATAAACTGTACCATCGATACGAAAGAAGAAGACGAACAGGGCAATAATACTAGATCTCGTATTCCGAAGATCGACCACGATTGCCGAAGCGTATACTTTTCTAAGGACTCTCGATGTAACAAATACTGTCGAAGCAAACCCTTCGTCAATTCTCCATGTTTATGTTGACAAATTTTTAATATTTTGCACCGAAGTTCACATGCAAGTGCAGTCACATTTAAACGCTAAAGACGTGTCGCGAGTTGAAACAGTTATTTTTACTGATATAATTCCTCTTGACGCTGTGATATCTCCACAATTGTAAATAAAGCCTGTCTAGTACCAAATAAATAATACGGCCCCATCTGTTTACCGACTGAAAAATATTTTTAAGATACTCGTACATGTAAAAACATACTTCTAACGAATGGGTTGGGTTGTCTGATATGTTACGTCAAGACAATTTAAAATTGCGACGACCGTGAGTGAGGCTTCGCTGATTTTACTTAGAGAACGTGTTTGTTATAATATTTTATTATGAAGTAAATTATGTTTTTTTTTTATAATATATGTTTTGATAAGAAAACAGATGAGTGTATATATAGTATCAACTCATCGACCTATATTTTTCTTCCGGAAGTAAAATCATCAAATGACCCCTCCCGCTCTGGGCAGAGCGGAAGTGAGTGTCAGACTTGTACTGACTAAAACCCACCCATGTTCCTTCTTAGCCCTTTGTGTTCTTGGGCCGCCGTATCTCTTTCGAACAGTCCCGCAGCCCCGGCAGGAATCAATTCGTCTACCATCTAACCTTGTGGTAGGAACAAAAAGATAGACAACCCAACAGATTCTTGGCCCTTATGCTTAGTTTCATTCAATTTTAATTTCGTTTGGTTTGGAAAACACATTAGTTCCTTTAATTTTAAGAAAAGGTAGCCTTGTAACAGGCCGCCCGTAATCCCCGAAGGGTGAGGCGGGAGGTGTACCTAATAGTAGGTACTCCCTCATTAATTCCGTCAGTTATGCTAAAGCCTAATGAAATAGGAGGCGAGCCTATTGCCATCAACCGGGCTGCTGCTGAGAATATCCTGGTGGAAAAACTCAGTAACACTTTGCCCGACCCGGGAATCTAACACAGGACCATCATCATCATGCCCGCTTCAAACCACTATACAAACAATATAGTCTACGCGATTTGCGGTATCAATCCTTAAACATCTTGCAGACTTATCGCTAAAACACATTAACAGGTGGTCTTCTCATAATCCAGGTTTTTTTTTAAATGAAACTACTTATTTGTTTATAGCATACGATTTACATTCAAAATGCATAAAAATGATAGCAACAAAAATCAATAAAATTCCAAAAAATAAATTAAGGAACTTAACTTGTGAACTTATCAGACTTCTGTTCCCTATACTACTTTTTGGAGAAATCATCATCATCATAAACATCATCCCCCTGTTCTTATCCCAATTTATTTGGCGCAACATGTCTTCTTCTTCTATACTTCTCTATTACTATTTGGGGAAATATTTGAAGAAAAGATATGAGAAAAGTGGGAATACAAAGACGTCAATCCAAAAAACCGGCCATGTGCGTGCCGGGCAACGCACAATGTACTGTTCCGTAGTTGCCCATCAAATATGCGGACACTTCCTACGGTCGGATATGCCTCCCAACGATGATTTAATTGTGATAATAAAAACAAACTTACATTTACAGTTGAAAAACCTATGCTCCCATACATTATGTTTAGGAAAATATGTTATCCAAGTACATTTTATAAGTTGGACCGACCGACTATTACTCGTAAACTTGTAAAGCCTACTTAGCTGTGATAGTTTTCCTTTCAACTTCGTTAATTTAAACTATCACCGTGAATTTTTCACGCACCTAAACACAACCGTTTAGCTGGTAGATGGGGGGGGGGGGGACACATGAGTCTAACAAAAATTTGCACTTTAAAGTTTAATATGTCACAAAGGAAATCACAAAAAGTGAAAATAGTACTGGGTTTCGAACATGTGACCCACAGATTACAAAGCGATCATGAAACCGCTAGGCTGTTTTCTCCGTTGACATGTTTAAAATAGCTGCTCTCATGCACGTCATGGCTGAAACGTCAAACAATTGAAGAATATGGACCTAATTCAATATTGCTCACCCCCTGAAGTAATTAGCGTGAAAATATGTAGCCTAAAATTGGAAGAAGCCTATAAGAAATATTTGTGCAAAATTAGAACAGGATCTATGCAGTAGTTTTTGCGCCGTTCCGGAACATCGATTTGGATTTTACGATTTTATTATATACTAGCTGACCCGGCGAACTTCGTACCGCCTTAGCGTAGCAATGATGCACTACTTTATTTTGTATAGCTGACCTATCTTAGGTATGAGTACCTATTCAATTTGAACTGGAATCTATAATATCCTCCATATAAAAATGAATCCATAATTCCCTGGTCTCGCTATACCTGAAAAGGACCTTACTAACTTAATTAAATAAAAAACAAAATAATATATATATTTTCATAATAGTGTTTATTTCATAGGATTCAATAATTCCACTAATATTTTTACAAATCGCTATTGAACAACTTGGCATTTTTAAGTAAACACTGAGCTCAATACCACGCGCGCTCTAGAAAGCAACTAATAGTCTCTGTACCCTTCACTGCTTCTCTCTACTCTACTGCTTTTTGATAAACTATATTTTTAGTTTTATGTTCTGGCGCGTAAATAAATAATGTTGATGATTTTCCGACACGGGAACAGGCGACATATAATTGGCCATGTGAAAAACATGGATTTTCTAGGTTGGTGGCATTGTTAAAAACGAAAATCCAACTGAAAATAAAAAGCTCTCATACATTTTCTGTATAACCATGTATACCAAATTATAGTATTGTGTAGTCACCAAAAGTTACTAAAAATCAATATGAAGCTGTGAACTGACCGTGATTAACAAACACTTATTAGCAAACAAAAATCTTCTTAGTCTTTAAAACAAAACAAACTTTATCAAAAACTTTATAAACTTATTGTTGGCGCGGTTATGGGGGTGGTGTCACAGATTAGTGATGGTTAACTCGAGTACCTAACCCGAGTGTACTCGAGTTGGACGTAACTCGAATCTACTCGAGTTGAATTCTCTCTAACTCGAGTTCGAAAAAAAATTCAAGCATATAATTAACTAAGGAAAAAATATTCTTTGTGATACTAATTATCTTATTTTCTTGAAAATATTGTGATTACTGATTATAAAAATAGTTTAATTGATAGTAAATATTATTTTAAATACTTAAATAAATGATTGGATTTCACTCGAGTTAAATTGAGTAATATTTTTTCCGAGTTGGCACATCACTATCACAGATTACCACAGATTTTTTTTATAAAGCCAATGTACTACCACAGATTACTAAATAGGTTATGCGAAGTTTGTATACTGCGTTCTGAAATCAAACTCATATACTCAGACTACACTTAGGTGCGCCTACCTATATTTTACCTTAGTAACGTCATAAAATCGGAACATTTAATAATATTTATCTATACATAACTATTCCCTGGCGAGTTATTTTCAAAAATTAATGAGAATTTAATTAAGTAATCACGTTTCCGAACAAATGATGCTCGAATTTAATTAAGTAACCACGTTTCCGAACAAACAATGCTCTTTCAATATAGTCTATGGCTGTGAATGACATTGACATTCGTTACGCGCGTTTTTTTAAATGTGCAAAATTAAATGTATATTTTTCAATATTTCTGAGAGATTTTCTTAATATTTTTTTCCGTAAGAACCTTCTCCTAATAATAACAAATACAACAAAAAAAGAATTAGTGAAATCGGTCCAGCCATTCACGCGTGATGCCGTGACCAAGGAAAACGGGTTTCATTTTTATATATATATAGATGTCGGATTGTCAGGATTTATTCTATTAAGCTCGTACATCATGTGGGCAGAAGATGGGTTTCGTGCAATGATAATACACTGGGTGCGATACACTGTTTCTATTAAACTAACAAATTACTTCACATTACAATTAAACACAATAACACGAGGCACAATGAATCGGGTACAGTTCCAAGACGTCTTAACTCCGCTGCGATCAGACTTTCTATGTCGTCCTCGCTGCGACCTGTAAACATCAGGGGTCTATAGAAGCACGCTGTGGTGTGGGTTGACTTGTACGTAGGTCGCGTGATGTCACCACTGGCGTACTTGCGATTCGTTTTAAGTCCGTACCAATGGCTGGATCCGACATTATTTACTATTCAACAACATTCAAACTGTTTCGTAAACTGAACCACAGACAAAGATGTGGAATCTGTTTAGTATCGCCTCGATTTTCAATACTATTTACTTCGACACTATGTAAAACAAACTTGTTTCACATTCGGAACTATTTCGTAAAGTACGCGAATACAATCCATTGATTTAAACCAGTAGTCTGAGTACGCTCTAGAAATAAGACCCGCTATAGAAGTAAGACTCGGTTTCCACCGAAGCGAAGAAGAGAAAAGTTGTTTTGTATGATTGGTAATAGGGTGCATACGCAAAGCACCAAATCACCTAATCTGATCGAACAGGAATCGACGCATTAAGTCAAATAGCCAACATCAAATAGTGTTAATAAGAAAATCTGCATAAAAAAGTTTACTACAAAGTTTTATTAAAATACAACCCTGTCAGGAACAACCGCTGTTTTCTGGTCATACACTTGTTAAAAGCGAGCAATGTAGTACTACTCTGTCAAGGAAGTACCGGGAAACGATCAATAATACACAAAATGTGAATAAATAACTAATCGTGTCGTGTATTCTCATCATGAACTTTACGGCGCTTAATTTCCTAACATTGGGGTACTTTTTTAGTAAATTGGTTTTCAAAGGATTCATTAGTGCACGAGCTATCAGAAAAGTGACGATTGGACGACCTGAACTGTGAAGATATCCCATAATCAGCAGTTTAAGTCGGAGAGATGAAAAATGTCCAGAAAGTTATGAGATTTCTCGAAAGCAACCCAGTTTGGCCCCGAAGTTATCGGGGTCAAAATTACTGTAAATTAAGTCTCCTATCACCCATTTCAAGGAATGCACCCAATTACCAATCATTATGTATAACCAACCAGATGATAAGGCAAGAAGGGAGGCGTCTGATGAGATGACGAGTAATAGAGAAGTATGGAAGAAGAAGACATGCTGAGCCGACCCCAAATTAATACGGGCAAGAGAATGATAATTATGTACTCGTACGAGTATATGTATAACCAACCCGATATTGTTATTACCACATCAAATCTCCCCATAGTCATTATTGAAGTGTTGAGGAGAGGAATGTGCAATGCAGATAGGTAGGGTGGTGGTGCGCAGCGTGCAGAGCCCTGTTTAATTAAGCTGACAATCTGACAAGTCCGACATAATACGAGTATTATGTATGTCAAGTGACAATTCAACAATTTTTCTCTTTATAAATCTTACAGGCGACAAAATAGTCATGGTGGAAAATTTACAAATATGTCGACATTTTTCTGTTTAATAAAACTTTTTGAGTGATAGGTGAGAGTTGACAATTTGTGAAAAACTTGTCAAATCTGCTTTTTCTAAAAAAGTGAAAGGTTTATTACAAAAAATAGTACCTACTCGCATCGAGCAGTGAGAGTAGTGATGATGAATGCTTGGAACAAATACAAACGAGGAGGCAACGACGATCATTTAAAAGCAGAATCAATTTCTCCTTCTCAATTACAGAATTTCTGCTATAAGGAAAAAAATCGGATATGTAAAACTACAGTAGAATATTTAATTATAAAATGATCAAGCAAAAACCTAGCACTAACACCCCCATAACAAATTATTGTATGCGCTTTGGCATTGGATGGGTTGGTTCACAGTACCACGTTATTGGTGATGCACATGGGTTCAGTAAAGCAACCATACATCATTGCATAAGAAGGGTATGTGGGGCCGTGACTCGGAGAAGAGGTTCGATTATGTCAAAAGTCGACATAATTGTCACGACAATCCGACAATAATTATCAGAAATAATTTGACTGTGTTTTTTTGACGTCGAGTTTTATTAAACGCGTTTTTAAGTGACAAATATGTCAAGATGTCACTTGTCGATTTTTGACATATTTGCCACTTTTATTATACAGCCTAGCGCGACAATTCTACAATTTTGACATTTTTTGACATACAAATGTCGAACTGTCAGCTTTGTTAAACAGGGCCCAGGAGGTGGGTGGCGCGCAGACGCGAGAGGGCGAACGTAAAAACCGCGCGAGTGCCCGCTCCGCAACCCCAACGTTAGTGTCGAGTGCAACCCCGTCGCACGCGCTCGCTCCTGTAAGCCCTCCTACTACTATTTTTTAATACGCGAACTTGCACCCGCGCGCAGTTTGTACGCTCTGAGTTTGTGTGGCGACTGTGTGACTGTTTTGTTACCTCAACACTCGGAAACAGCACTGATCCACTCGAGGCAGCTCACACTTCCGTATTGGTTTAAACCATTGGTTCTCAACGTATGTTCCGCCGACTACAGGTGGTCCGCAAAGAGAAGAGCTAAAATAATGGTCGCGTAATGTTAAAAAAATCTAAAGTTGTATTCGTTGTTAAATAATAAAAAAAAGTCTTAATAATTGAGAACCTATCAGACGCGAGTGTTAAAGTTATCGTGCTCACTTCGATCGCTTTTGCATTCTACAATCTCATAATTTGACGAAGATTAAGCTTGATCGTGCCTGAATGTTTATTAAGAATGTAGTGGTCCCTGGTAACAATAAAGAAATCAAAATGGTCTATGGTCAAAAAACCAAACAAGTGCGAGTCGGACTCGCGCACAGTGTTCCGTAGCACCGGTAGCACCAAACAATACAGGGTGGAAACTTTTAGCGGGGCAGTAAGTTGAACTACCTTAACTGTTGCAGTTACACGAAAATGGTCTTAAGACACTGACGTGATTTCTGACTTTTTAGTAAGTACTCCAACCTGAGTTGGTCCCATACAAGTTTTTGATCAATATTAGAAACAGGATCGATTGGCATCAATAAAAGGTTATTTTCTTGCTAACTGTATATTTTTTTTAAATCTGTGAATAGGGATCAATATTTCACGAAACATTATGGATAGTCTCCTAAGACCATTTTCGTGTAGCTGCAACGGTTCAGGCCGATCCCGTTACTGCCCTGCTGAAAGTTTCCATCCTGTATAATAACAATATTTGTAACGCTCATCTGTCTCGGAGTAACATACAGACAGACGAACAGGGTGAAAAAAGTTGGGAATCATTGGTTTAAAGGCTGCCCGCTACACCGCTCTTGTCCTCAAAAATGTCTGAAAACCGAGCCTAGACGGCTTTATTTAAGTCTTAGGCACCTGTCTTACCGCGGACGAGGAAGCGACTAGCTAACTACTATTTTCTCGCTCGAGAAACATGCAACATATAAATACACATGTGGGTCTGTGTCAGTAAAAGAGATATAGTTGACACATTGCCGACGAAGAGCTATCAAAGAAAAATCTCAGCGACACTTGCTTGGCAGGCAGAACACTCGCTGAAAGGGACATTAATTGCTTAAGTATACACAGCAAGTGAATGGGCGCGAGCAATCGACGGTAAACCTATCTTCGCGCTTTTCGCTTATCGTTGACGGAGGGACAAGTGCCTTATTCCATCCAAGAAACTGATAATACTTTTCTTTACAGAACTTCACCGACACCAGCCAATAACACTTATTTGGCTACCAGTGAATTAACATGTCATCAGTGGGACAGTTAGTTCCTCAGGTGACGCGACGCCCCCCAAACATGACGATCAAATTCAACGGCCCCCATGTGGAGGGGTCTTTCTGTACGCAAATCGATTATAACTATGACCCTGTAATAAGCGTACTATGCGCTATGTACATCGCATTCGGGATAGTTTACACGTTGTTCGGTAAGTGATGTAGTTGCTCTAAGTATGTGCTGTCCCTCTTACGGGATGAAATGGCCGAAAAATTGATATCATAATGTAGCTTTAATTTTGTGAAGTTTAGATACGAACGGGGAACGAAAAACGCTATTAAAAATGAAACTTTTACACATCTAAATTGATGCTAAATTATTCCATAATTTATTTTTGGTATCCCGGTTTTCATTATATCTTTAGCTGTTTCTGTCTTAAACATTATGTATAGCGAATCAAACACATAGGTAGTAGTAGTCCTATTTAAAATATCTCTAACCCAACTTATTTGGTCCTGAATTTAAAGTAGTTGTCCATAATAATTGCAGATCTTTTAAATATCTCCATGAATTCTTCCTGACTTAAATAAGGCGTTTTTAATTACCTACTATGGTAATTAAAAATAAGCCTTTTTAAATGCATATCAAAAAACTTATCATCCGTCAATTTATTTACATCAATTAAATATTTTTTATCTGATTCCTGTGGATCACCGCACGACATCTCTCACCCGGTGATACCGGAGTGCCTCCCTAATGTACCTCCAGGGCATGGTGTTGAAGGTGTTGGCGATGTCAAGAGACACCGCCAAGACGACCCCCATCCCGGGACACCGCATCCTCCGTCCTGAGAGCTCTCACGCGCATGATGGCGTCCACCGTCGAGCGCCCCTTGTGGAAACCAAACTGTTGTTCCGCAAGATCCGGCCCCATCCCCGCAAGGTTTGCAATGACTCTATCAAAGAGCTTGTCCACCTCGTCGAGCAACTCGATGGGCCGGTATGCGGACGGAGAGTCCGCAGGACTCCCCGGCTTTCGAATGAGGACCAGCTTCCCCGTCTTCCAACGAAGCGAGAACTGGCTTCTCTCCAAGCATACGCTTAGGAGCCCCTCCGTTAGGAGCCCCTCCGTTAGGAGCCCCTCCGTTAGGAGCCCCTCCAGTCGGAGCCCGAGAGCCGGTGTACAGGTGTCGCGCAGCGACACACGCCTCGCGCAGAGACGTCAGCTCTTGCGACGTCCAGTACACCTGACGCCGGGCATTTCTGGCCGAACTCGGGGCATTGCCACGTCGCATATCTCGGACATGGCCTCCTGGAACCAACCCGCCTCGTTGACGTCGGCAGGCCTGACTGGTGATGTCACCCAGGCAGTGAATAGCTGTTTTTTTTTTAATAACCATTGAAAAATTTCTATGTAGGGGGGCTCAGAATGAAGTACTGAATACGTGGTCGTTTTCACGTCGGCGTCCCTTCTAACCCGTATATTAATTGAGAACATATAAATTAAATTATTATGACCAACTTGTAGAATTAATTTATAAAGCCGACGAAAACAATAGACGCGATACAACTTGTTTCGGTTATAAAAGTAGAGACATAATATCTAATCCATAATGTATGTGTTTATATCGCACATTAATTTGTAAAATGTACTGTACTCATAATTAGTTAATTACCTAGTTACATAATGAACTTCTTAGTTAATGTGAAATTCTATTCTCAAAATACATCTGACTGCGTTCCAATTTTTTGTAATATAAATGTACGTAAGATACACAATTATAAAAATAATAATATGAAGCACCGTTCTATGCACACAGTTATGTTCTAAAAGCATTGCATTGCATCGCAAGTAGGAGGGACATGCGTTCGCGTTCGCGCTGATAACTGACTTCCCATTGGGAGTTGGGGATGGGAGTTTGTCTTTTTGCCAATGGCGAAATGAGGTGCACGACTGATAAAAATAAAACAACATTGATGTCGTAGAAAATTGAAACTGCGTTTGAAATCCTTTTCATTCAAAAATGAAAAAAAGGGATTCAGTATTAAGTGCCGTATATATTTTGATATGCATTCAGTAAAAATCTGTTATTTTGATCTGACAAACAGACACTTAAATGTTATTTATATGTGTATAGAGGTATAAAGTTAAAAATTACATAAAAAAACGGGATAAAATAATAAAAAAGACAGGATTAATGAAGTAAAAAAACATTTTCTGCTGTTCGTCTGTATATTAATCAGGTTATTTATTTTAGGCTACCGATGTTTCAAAGCCAGCATGTTCCTCACGGGCTTCACCTTCGGATCAGCTATCGTGTATCTAATTTGCCTTCAGGAATACCTGATGCCTCCGTACGGCAACGTCGGTAAGTCAATTCCCCTCCTAATTAACTAACTACGCTCACTAACTAAACTCACCTCAGCAGGTATCGGCCCCCGAACTAATTTTCCCTCAGTAAAATGTTTATCATTTCCAGAATGCGTTTAATAGCTAGTTCCAGTAGCTTATAACTTATAAGTAATTTTGAATCGTACTAGCGTGTCTGGCGGTGCATTCGCGTCGGGCCGTGTTATGTAATTATGTCTTTACATGACTAGTTAACTACTGTTTAGGTGCATTGCACTTAAGAGGGCATTCTATATTTATAAAACCAATACACTTAACGAAAAATCTGTTAGTGTCGCTTCGATTCGACATCCGGTTAATGAAATGTCTTTTTTAGTTAGTTTGATTGATTTTAGGTGTGGCTCTGTGTGCCGGACTTCTGTTTGGGCTCATCACTATGCTGATTCAGTACGTGGGGCTGTTCATGACTGGCTTCCACACCGGCGTGCTACTCGCTATCGCTGGCCTGGCCATCTACGATCATTTCCTGGACTCCCGCCCGACCACAGTAAGTATTTGCATATCCTCACACTTTAATGTCTATTCTACTATAGTTTGTGCGTGATCATATCGTGACCATGCTTATGTAGGTCGCAATCGCAGAGAATACCAATTCGACGGGCGCAGTATCTTCCATAAAAGCACCATCACCACAGCTAGACTTGCTTGTTTAAAAATAATATTATGATTGGGCTCTGGTGAAGAATCCTAATAAGATTTGTGGTGGTAAAATGGAATAATAATATTTATATTGTAGTTAATTAAATTTATATTTGTAACTTAATGACGAATTGCGTCGACGGTGACGAGGAAGGATGTCTTTACAATACTTTGCTAATGTTTGTTAGTCCTCGTTCGTAGTTAACGCGTCATCGAACTCATCGATTCGGTGTAAATAAAGTGAATCATTGTTATCTCGTGTCAGTCGGTTCGGTAAATCGGCCGTAGCATAGCTTGACACACATACCGTCACTTTATATGAAACCTGATTCAACATAAATACCGGCAATGCAAACCGCATTATATATATATATATTTTTCATCACGTGGTTGTGATCTGATCACGCATTTGTAAAACTCGATACCTTCAGAATCCCAATAAATGGTAAATTTATTGGGATTCTGAAGGTATCGATACAGGAAACCGGCAATGCAATATTTATTTTCGGTCATGTAGGATGAGATAATGCAGTTGTAAAACTCAACCCCTCCAAAATCCCAATAAATGTAGGCTGGAGTTGGAACACCTACGTAGAAATGCACTTGAATAACAGACAAATCTGGTCGAAATAATGGCAAGCGCGCTGTCTATTAGTATTAAATCCAATACTACAAGTCTGCGCTACGAAAATAGAATATTGCTTCGTAATAGTCCGTATATTTGGCATAACTTGTAAGCGGATTCCTGTATGTGCTGCAGACGAGCACTCGGAACTAACAGTACTGCTTTTTACTTTGACGTGTTAACTCTAAGCGTTCGACCATCACACGTAGGTAATACCAGCTCGTCTCGTGCTTTGAAGATGACACGGTGTAATAGTCAAAAGGTTTTCTGAAACTATTCTGGGCAAGCGTTTTGAGTAAGTTGGACTGCTGTCATAGTGCTCGACACGTCGATGTTCGGATAGAAAATACTTAAGTATTCTTAGCGCATAAGAAATGGATCGATTCTAAAGAATCATTCTCGTTCTAGATCCTTATTTTTATCGTTTTTTATTGAAGCTAGTATGACATAGTAGCACCTTGTCCAGTTCTAAACCTATTGTTAGACTTTTTGGCACCTATTAATATACATTAATAATAATATACAATATTAGAATGGGATTGGATTTGGGACACGCGGAAGAAGGACTACTTAGTAGGAGGCATAATATTACGGGTTTCGGGAGCGAACTTTTGTTTCTTGAAATGCAACAAATTTTAAAATTGATTTGATTTAGTATTTTTAAAACTAAAATTATTATTGTATTTTAATGCATAATGTACCTATTAGTAGCAAGTCACCCTTTCTGCAGTTTTTATCATTTAACTCGGAAAGTAAAAAAAATGAAACCGACTTAATAAATATGAAAAATAACTTTAGCTTCAAAAGTCGGTGACTTTTGTTTGTTTGATTTAGTTATTTTGTCACCGACATCTGAAGCTAAAGTTATTTTTCACTTTATTGAAGTCTGTTTTATATTTTGCAAAAAAGTTTTTTTATTTTTCCATTTTTAGTTGTAATATCCTATACAAATATTTGTTATGCATTTATTTTACATTGTTATACACACATTCATGGCAATAGGCTTATCCTCATTAAAATGGAACTTAACATACCGAACTGTCGAAATGTGGGTGTAGTTACTGTACACGTCTGCGTAACCCCTCAGAGCATTCAGGCGTGATGTTATGTTATGATGTAGTGTAAACAATAAACATCCAAGCGATTGCAGCAATCACGACAGATTTGCTGTCTATTATTGAAGAGTTCCGTTCCATATCTCCGAAGTCCATGTTCAGATCATGACAATATTTCTATGGGACCAACTTGGGAGTATACTCTTTCGAATGAAAAAAAGAGAAAATCGGTCCACAGTTAATATTTTACTAAAGAATTATCCTCCAACTCCTAACCGTTTAACAGTTGCACCTTCCATCATTAGCTCATCAACATGAGGGGATGACTCCGAGGTGCGTATACTTGAATAGCTTTAGAAAAAAACATGAGACATGTAATATGTGCCTATAAAATTTGAGGGTTGCCGTCGATTTGCCTGGGATTCAGGATCATCGGATCCTGACATGGTGACAATGGGACCACCTCGGGAGTATACTCTTTCGAATCAAAAAAAGAATTTTGAAAATCGGTCTACAGATATCGTGAGATCTCGGTGAACATACATAAAAAAACAGTCGAACATAGAACCTTGGAAGTCGGTTAAAAATAAAATAAGATTACCGGTACATTCACACTCGGTGGAAAATTAAGAACTTATTTTTGTTTTAGGGGCTTACAAATTAAGTAAGATTGATAATAGTGATTATGCTTTGATGAAAGCATGATAGTGGACCCATATGCATACCTACTACTCTGCCAAGAAAGTACCGGGAAACGATCAATTATACACAAAATTTTAGTTATTCATCCAAAGTTATTTTATCGCCTTCAAAGGATGCTCCTTCAGAAACGATACACTTACACCAACGAATAATCCTATCATCAACACATTTTTCAAAGTTTTTTTCCGAAATTGAGTTCAGTTCTCGCGCAAATTCTCCTTTATGTCTTCTACCGAATGAAAACGGGTGCCACGAAGTGGTAATTTAAGTTTTAGAAAAAAGAAAGAAATCGGCTGCAGCCCTGGAGGCTGAAAACTTGTGCAGCTTGCTAGTTATTTAGTAGAGCGCACATTTAATTTTGACTGATAGGAACCGCTTCCCGGTGAATGTAATAACCATCAATAAATAGGACGCGTCCAAGCCGTAGCTGTAGTTGCATCTAACAATATAATGTGGGTATGCGACCTCAATTGCATGCTCCGATGTGTTTTACTCTCAAACGCACAACGCACACCGCTAGCTATGCAATCTCCACCTAGGGTAACCAGAGTAAAAAAATGTAGATTTCTACTAAAAAGTCTGGACATTATGCTAAGAGACACGGTGCGACTTACCGTGTATAAATAACGATAACACATTTATAGGTGTAAGTTATTTTTCTTGGTTCTAACTTCAAATGCGCTGGAATCAAAAATATTTATTTCGTTTTATGTGTGCTATGCAGGATTGTTACCACTTAACAAACAAACATACAGAAGAAAACTTAATTTCCAAGAATTTTTTTTATTATATCAAGACTGACTAACCAGGATTTTTTGGATATCGGCTGAAATCCTGACACAACATCCTGTCATGTCACGACAAATTCTGAAGTCTAGTAACCCTAGCTCCAGCTATTTACCTACTGGCATCTGTGCAATTCAATCGTGGCCGGATTTCTTTAAGTTTCGATAAATGGGCCACTAGACGTTGGCAGTTATACTTTCCCAGAAATAATATAATAATGGGTGGAAAGAATGATGCTGATATAAACAACTTAACTTTTTAAGGGATTCTGCTCGGATGAATATCAATGGAAATGGACAGTATTTGATAGCTACAATGGGGAATAATGTGCCCTTTTATACTCATTTCAAAAGGCGTATTATTTAAAACATTTGTATAGAACTACATACGTACGGCTGACCGTTGTGGTCGGTTACCATTACCAGTTCTCTTGACAACTACCCTTTACAAAGTTCCATTTGCTGTCTAGACTCGATTTCAATTGCTGTATTTAAATCTTACAAAATGGTTCTCATATTATTTCATTGTTTGGGAACCCATTTAGACTGCAAAAAAATAAAATGACAGCTTCGCACGGTAACGAACGGCCATTTACGTTGGTTTGAATGAAGATACGCCACGTGTATCATAATAGAATGAGATATTTTTCTGTTGGCAACACACTTCAAAAGGGCAACAAGCTTCTGTTTAATCCCCTGTTCAAACTAGTTTCAGTATAATCGCCATCGGGTATTCATATGGCAACATTAGTTAAAAAACACTATTTATAAAGAGTGTTTCACAATGTTTCATCATCTCTGAAAACAGTTTATAAACAAAGGTGATGAAACATTGTTTATTAAACATGTTACCGTGTTTCCCACTTTAAGTGGAGAGCAAGACGAAACATCTAGTTTACTAGACTGTCAAGAAAGTACCGGGAAACTATCAATAAAATACAAAATGTTGTTTACTCATCCAAAGTTATTTTATCGCCTTCAAGTATGCTCCTTCAGTAACGATACACTTACGACAACGAATAATCCTATCATCAAAACATTTTTAAACGCTTTTTCCGGAATTGAGTTCAGTTCTCGCTCGCCTTTATACCTTCTACCGAATGAAAACGGGTGCCACGAAGTGGTAATATGAGTTTAGGAAAAAGAACTCGGCTGCAGCCATATCTGATGAATAAGATGGTTGCTCGATGGTATTTGTTGAGTTTTTGGGCAAAAAATCATCACTATGATGGCTTTGTGCGAAGGCGCATTATCATGGTGCAAAATCCAAGAATTTTCTTTCCACAAATCTGGCCTTTTTCGTCGATTTTGCTCTCTTTAACGCAGCATAACGCTCAAATAATATTATTTATTTACTGTTTGACCTTCCGGCAAGAATTCCGAGTGCACAACCGCGAGTCAAAGAAAATCATGACTGACTTTTGATCGACTTTGGCGTGGTTTTTTCGGTTTCGGTTCAGTTGGAAGGCGCCACTCCGAAACTTGTTGAATAGTTTGCATGTCAAACTCGTAAACCCACGTCTCGTCACCAGTAACGCGTTTCATGTATGTTGGATCGCAATTGACTCGTTGTAGCATGCCCTCAGCGACTCTTATACGATTGAGTTTTTGGAGAAAATTCAGGTCTTTTGGGACTAGCCGAGCGGCAACATGTTTCATACCCAAGTGATTATTTAAAATGGTAGGTACGGATCGACTCGTGAGACACAGAAAGTTCAGCGGCTATCTCTCTCAAACTTGAATGAGGATTTTCAGTCACTATTTTCTTCACTTTTGCGATGTTAACTTCAGTTGAAGACGTTGATGGCCTACCAGAGCGAGGCAAATCTTCCATCATATCTTGACCGCTTTGTACCACTCTTAGGCACGTGTTTTTGATAAAGTCGATTCACCGTAAGCCTTCTGTAACATTTTCTGGGACTCCGAACACGAAATTTCATTGGCGATGCAAAATTTAAGACAAACTCTTTCTTCGATGTTTTTGTCCATTATTGAATTCGCAATACACATTATATATGATCTAACTAAAAACAGCACTGTATTTAATCTAAATAACAGATTTAACTCAAACTCCGCGCTAAAATGGAAAACAGTCGTTACAGCACACAAAAAAACAAACAATTTGGAAAACAAATCTGGATGATTTGTTTTCCCGATAGGTACTTTATTTGACTGAATGTATAAACAAAAATCAACAGGTGTGGAATGTGTGTTGCGCGAGTTTGTAAACATGAAATAGTGTGTTCCAACAACCAGTTTTCGATGCTCATAGAGCTTCATTAACATCATAATATACTTTGGGATGCTTCAAATGAAGAGCTTCGAATGAAGTTTGGGCCGACATTGCTGCAGAATTGAATGTGTCGCTAAAGGACGTGGAAACGAAGATGCATATTCTACGCTCATAATTTTCTCGTGAAAAGAACAAACTTAAGTCATCAAAATAACTGGAAGCGGCGCCGAGGAAGTGATTAAAAGCAGAGGCAGGCAGTGGTGTGATCCGCTACAATTTTTGTTACGTGTAGCATTGACGTTTGGAACATCGGATACAATGGGAATATATATCAATTTATAAATTATCTTTATATTACTTGCAAAGTTAAATAAGGTAATATTAATCCAATTTGTTCATCTTCTGACTTATTAAATAACTCTCAGTACATCAGATATCTATCGTAGATCAATTTAATACTCGACTGCCTACCTACGGGTTATTTCAGCTTTCTAGCTATCACGGTTTATGAGATACAGCCTGGAGACAGACAGACAGACAGACAGCGGAGTCTTAGTAATAGGGTCCCGTTTTACCCTTTGGGTACGGAACCCTAAAAACAATGATTTACAGGATGTCAGTGCCTCAACCGCAGCCGTCAAATACACCGCTATCTGTGTTGCCGCTTCCACAGTCAAACAACTCCAAAAAAAGGAAGTGTGACGAAAATGTCAATGAAGCGTATGAAATTATGAAAAGTGCTTAAAAGAAGATGGAGGTAGAAGGTGGTTCAAAATCAAAAGATGAATTTGAAATTTATGGACGGCATCTGAATTAAAAAAATGTGAAAAAGCAAAGGGGACTTTTACAGGCCAACTATTACATAAATAATATATTGATTCAAGCGAGAATGGGCAATTTCGATCATAATTATTTCGGTGGATATCATTCATGGCTATGGAGATGGATGGCACGGTTATGGCGACGGATACCATACCACATCATCAACGTCGACATATGTCGATGCATCTACCCCCCAACGCAGACACCAGAGCCCCAAGTCCATACTGTAAGTCCGGTGAAGAGTTGCACTTTATTAATATTGACGAAATAGTTTCCCAGTTGTAAGATAACACACACTAAATTGATGTGATTTGTTTTAAATATTTGATAAATATTTGAGTGAATTTATTTTATTTTACTTACCATTACAAAGTCCTTCAAAACATTTGTCAATTCCTGACAAACTTCTGGTAGGTATGGTCTTGCTGATTAATTGTTTTGATGCTTGAGTCACCTTTTGCAAGAAATCTTAAGGTTATTGCTAGTCTTCTCTGGGGCTCAAAAGGATGCCGAAATTTCGTTTCCTGCATTGTTATTGATGGTCCAATCAGTCTCAATAACATTCTGGTGAAATTCTGAAAAGATCTATCAAATCCACGAAGGTCATGAAATACATAACTTCTATTTAAGAGATAGTTTCGAAAAAAGACGAAAAGGTGGTGGCCTTTTCGTCTTTTTTTTCTAGTAGCACTCTTATGAATTATTATGAAAGCAGCACAGAGCATCACTACCTCCTGGGGCGACATCCTAACAACAAATACCTAATGAATACCCGGCTTTACTGAGAGCATCTGGATAAAGAGAACTCTGTGAAATAAAACTTATTCTTTTTTTACCGAATTGTGGATCGATTTTGAAAAGTGTTATTTGATTTTTTTTTGTTTGTAAGAGTATACTCCCAAGCTGGTCCCATAGAAATGTTGTCATGATCCGATCATGGAATTCGGAGATATGGAACGGAACTCTTCAATAATAGACAGCAAATCTGTCGTGGTTGCTGCAATCGCTTGGATGTTTATTGTTTACACTACATCATAACGTAACATCGCTTGTTACATACACGCGTATCACCTGAAATAAATAAATTTAAGTGTCTTTTCGGATATCAAAATAACAACTTTTTACTGAATGTATATGAAAGCTTATACGGTAGTTTTAACAGAAACACAATTTTGTTTCAATTTTTATATCTCTGTCTATTTGTTCCGGCTAATCTCCGAAACAGCTGGACCGATTTTGACAAGACTGGCAGATACCTAATGTTATAAGGTCTAACATAGGTTTAGAAAATTAAATAATTAATTAATTATCATTTCAAAAAAATTAAACACTAAAAAAGCAAAAATAAAAATCTTTTGCAAAAAATAAAACCGACTTCAAAAACACAATAAAAAGTAAAAAATTACTTAGCTTCAGAAGTCGGTGACAAAAAAACTTACTTACGTATTTATTTTTTTGCAAAAAAGTTTTGTAAGTGCTCCACCACCTAGTTAGTGATTATAGTGAATACAAGCGATATAAATATTTTTACGTTAAAAATTATGAATACCTAATTCATTGACATTCACGTTGTAAGTGATTAGCGAAAGTATTGTACCTACCTAATCGATTTTGTAAGAAACAACTGATTGGCAGTCACACCATAGCGTGTATTTCATTGTAACTCTTTAAAAAATAATAATAAAGGATTAATAAATAACAAAGCGTTTTACTAAAATTGAAAATATACACACTAGTGTGTTTTTCATTGTAACTCTTACGTTATGAAAAAATATCAATTTTTATGGGATTAATAGTAGAACAATGCTTATAATGCTGTTGGAAATACAAACATGATAGTTTCCAGTAAAATGAAGCACTTATGAAATTGTCCAAATCCCTGTTCCATTTTCGACAAAAACCGTCAGTGAATTTTAAAAATCTGTTTGTTTGAAACCTCGATTGGTATTACAGCAATAATAGAAACATCAGCACAACAACACACTGTCCTAGTTACGACGTGTGCAGTAAAAAGTCATTCTGGCTAGGATGATGAATGAACCGTGAATTACATTGTAGAACGAGGTATCATAATATCCATAGAAAAAAATCAATAAAGTATTTCCTAGTTTGTAGTTCTGTCTAGACTTTAGTACAAACGCTTCTTCAAGTGGCCGCTTATAGGCAATTTATGTCTATATTATTCACGAGTGTGTCTTCGTATGTGGCACAAGAGTCGTTCAACTGAGCTGATACTTGCACATGGTGTTTATTTAAACCCTGGAAATAGGAAGTCCTAGTTTACCTTTTACTACAAAACGCGACAAAAATAATACAGAAAAAAAAAACCTCAAAAGCGACACTGAAATAACAACAAGATTGATCCTTGCATCTATTGTTACCTTTTTAATTTTTATATATCTATACTAATATTATAAAAAAGAAGACTTTTTTTGTTTGTTTTTACCGAATAAGGTCCGAAACTACTGGACCAATTTTAATCATTTTTTCACCAGTAGTAAGCTAAGTTACCAGGAATTAACATAGGATATAAATTATATTTATATCATGCAAATTAGCCGAGCTATATCATTTTTTGCGGACGAAATCGCGGGCGAAGTGCTAGTATTGTATAACAGGCTGGTGTCCGCAAGTCCATGTCCATAGCGTGTATTTAGCAAATCTTTAAAAATAGAGGTAGTAAGTAGGTAGTATACAACATTACTTGATAGAAAATTTATTAAATTGTGTCCCTTTCCTAGATATTAAGAGACTGCAGCTAATCCTTTTGCGAATTCCATGGAAACTGTTTTATCCCATAAGCTTTGCGAGAGAGGACTGTTTTTCATAAAACAAGTTTCTAGTTTTGCCAGCTTAAGCTATTACTTGCATTTCTTACTCGTACATTGATGTTTGTGTACATTATACATACAATTTTGTTTGAATAGTTAACATAAACGTACTAGGTTAGCTCATCGGCATACCTCTATTGATTATGTTCATGATAAATTTCCGAGTATGACGGATTCGATTCAAAGCAAACATTACGTATTGCAACGACTAAGATTTTCTACAATTCTACGAATCGTTGTAAATAAAAGACTCATTACTGTCTAATTTAATTGATGCTCTATACGGGTTGGAAGTGACACCGACGCGAAAACTGTTACCGCGTATTCGATACATCATTCTGAATTTCCACATAGGAATTTTTCATCGGTTATTAAAAATAAAATCAGCTGTTTCCTACAAAAGTGTACCTACACGGTTAAAATGTATGGAACAGCTGTTCTTTTTTTTAAACCGGTGAAAAATTTCTATGTGGCTTAGAATGATGTACTGAATACGTGGTAACCTTTTTCGCGTCGCTGTCCCCTTCCATCCCGTATGAGAGATCCAGACCTTAGATGGATTTCTACTACGTAATAAATGTTACGCACAAATATAAAACAACTTAGAGATAAATAAAAACTTACCGTAGACCTGATAAAGGTTAAATCAATTAAGTTAAGTGAAAGTGAAGCTAGCGATAGTGAAATCTAAATGATGATTAATTAATGAACACGTTTTAGCGACGCGACTTGTAACATATAAACAAGTCACAAATGTGCAGGCG
Organism: Eurois occulta; assembly: GCA_950022335.1. Lineage (NCBI taxonomy): Eukaryota > Metazoa > Arthropoda > Insecta > Lepidoptera > Noctuidae > Eurois > Eurois occulta. The sequence goes on along the minus strand of OX465477.1, from coordinate 11,274,455 downwards.
AAAGGAAAGTATTGAATGCTGCTATGCGACTTTACTTAGAAAACTAACAAATCTCAGCATGTAAAAGAGCATGTGGAAGAGATTTCTTTAGAAATAAGCCTTTGTACCTATTTTTTCTGTTCCTTTCTTCTTTTCTGTTTTTAGTGTGTATATAAACTGTTAAATAAATAAATAAAATGGAAATGGATTACATTCAATCAAGTGATAGTGTACGACCGAAGTTTTTCCCGAAGCCGAAGGATTTTATAAATCACTTAGCCAATTTTGAACTGGATTTTTAGGCTGTAAAACTTGTGGTTTCGGCTACGGCCGGCCTAAAGACGTGGCGATAGCCAAATAACTCCCTTCGGCTTAGGCCAGAAATCAACCTTCGGACGGACACTATCAAGTGATGTATTCTAAATACAATAGTATTTAATCAGGACAAAGTAGAATTGAAAGAAGGTACATATCCAGTATTTCATTCCCAGCGGATCGATTGTTCACCCAATCTTTAAATCTAATTGGATTTACACCAATTGCTCTTTGGTAACAGCGTGTCATCCTCATAAGGATTGGTAGGTAGCAATCAAATGCAATTTTGCAATTGAATGATATGCCCCAGTCAGTGGGTAGTTAATCGCGGTTAGTAACTTATCTAAACTGACACAGATCGCTAACTGGCGGCGGTGTTGCATGCGACTTATACAAAGCTTTGGCGATTAAATGCATAGGTAAACGCAATGACTGCGATGATACCATTTTTATCGTTAAAGGAAATGAATCATAACTTTTAATCAGGGAAATATTTTGTTTTACAACGTCATAGATGTATGTACAAATTTTTTTATTAGCGAAATTGTAATGTTGTAAATGCAACACAGGTGTTGGAAAATACAAGCTTAGATGACGATGACAATTTTTGTTTGTAACTCCATTATTTATTTTACTAATAAAAACGAACATCGTTTTTCCATAAAACAGATGCAATAATTCTTAGTATGCTTGCGGGAATTATACAATCATACAAAATTAGGTAGTCCACACAGACCTCACAGGCAGCGTCCCACAGTCCACATGTCGTGTAACACCACAATAACAAAGTTACGGACCGATTGGTCTATTTGTATTACTTACAAAACAAAAGTTGTTAACGAGTCATTATAGTTCATTGGTGTGGGCGATTATTGTGGCATACAGTGTACGACTATTCTGGCATAGAAAAATGAACACGTATGTGTGTGTCACGAGCACTAATATGGTAATACTATACGTAACTTTTAAAAGTGAGTTTTCTCCTGTATTGGTAGCAATTTTATGTTTTTACGAACATGGTATTTTGGAATCCGGTACTATTATGATAGGTCTTACCTCAACGCGACGTTGCAAACGTCCCAACGAGAAAATCAATTGAATTTTGACAAGTATTATAAACCCATCAGTTTTCTATACAAATAAATAAAATTGAAGTGTCTGTTTGTAATATCAAAATAACAGCTTTTTACTGAATGCAGATGAAAATATAAAGGGTGGAAAGAACACCGACGCGAAAACGATTACAGGTACGGTTACAGGGTTTCAGTACTTCATTCTGAGCCCCTAGAAATTTATTATCGGTATTTAAAAAAAAAACAGTTTTTCCATACATTTTGACCGTGTAGGTATTGTACCTACTTTTGTTTCGTTTTCGCGTCGGTGTACCTTCCACCTTGTAAAAACACATGTTTATCAATTTTTGTGTGTCTGTCTGTTTTTTCCGGTTGATTTTGACGGGACTTTTAACGTACAGATACGAGTAGCTGAGGTTATAAGGTCTAAGAAACTTTTATGTTAGAGAAATAATTAGGGTTCCTTGTAAAAAAATTAAAACCCTTGAAATTGGTAACAAAATTCATTTCAAAAAGGGAAGTGCCTATAATAATGGAGATTTTTTAATAATAATTTCAACAGCTAGTTAATAAGTAAGTTTATAATACTTACATAATTGCTGTTTTGCATTTTATATGATAAATTGATAACCGAAATATTTCAGCGAATATGTTTATTCATTCTGTTTCACGAAATTGAGCGATATTGATTGCGGGTTTTCATGAAATGAAAATATAATTAAATTGAGTGCGATGCATCTCTCGCGTTTTAGTAATAATATTTCGTAAAGGATTTTAATTGAATGAATAATTTCGACTACTACATTCTGTTCAGTTGATCAGGAATGAATATCGTGATATTAATCACTTAGCCATGCAAGCGTTTGTTATCAGGTTATCAACGTGTAAGTTGTATCCATAGCCTATTCAATTCCTTTAGTGTATCAAACTACAGCAGTGTAAAATGGGGTTAGTCTATTTTTAGCCCCAGGTTGAGCCGGACGGTCTCACTCACACACCATAGCCTAGCGCATAAAAAATAAAACTTTTTTTCAATCGTTTTTCCGGCTTCTCGGTTCACAGAATGTCTTGTAACATTTTACTGAACCCGATTACTTAATGGCGTTGGGTTTTAATGAGGTAACGTATGTTTCAATGCAACACTGGTTTAATTTAACACCTTGTTGTACCTACCTACTGTACACGTAACACGTACTTAAATGCAATTTGTATGCAATACCTACGCATTGTTCATGTTCAAGAGCTCTCCTTTTCCATTTAACACGGAAAGGTCTATATAATAAGACACGTTGAAATGTTAAACAGATATTGTATGTAGTGTACATGTTGAATAATGTCTAATAATGAATCTCATCTGAACCGTGACTGATGGGGCTGACATTAAAATGGCATGTTTAATGCCGTCGCTTGCCATTACGAGTTCTAAAAATGTCTGTTTAAGGACATGTGTAACGCCGAACATACCTTTTTTCAATTTTTTTAACCTTTTATCTGATCAGTAACTGCCAATCACTGCACAAACAAATATTGCAGACAATCCTTTGAGTGCTGTTTTTTTTTGTATTTGGTATTCGGATCGTATTTACCAGTTCCAGTAATTTTACAGAGAGTTAATAAAATATTTTTATTTGTTTTTAAATCTAGAGCTTAGCTCTAGCTTTATAAATTTACAGTTAGAGATAGAGTTGAGATTTAGAGTTAGATTTCGAGTTTAGAGAACTTATTTGTTTGCAAAAATAGTTACACGAAAAAAATGTTTCTGATTTACGTACGTTATTTGTCGGATTGATTAGGTGAAATAGAAATGATATAAAATGTTGCTGAGTATTATTAAGTACCTACGCTGAGCGCAACCTGCAGTTCCAACGAATGCTTAATTAGGTCAAATAAAAATCTGTATGTAGTAGATTCTCACAAATGGATTTATCCCGTTGCGAATGCAGCCCGAAGCGAATAATACATTGTACAAAGAGCTAAAAGTAATTTTCATTGCGATTGTCTGCTAGTTCCCTTTTTTGCGAATGTGTTGAGTAAGTTCGATGCCGTTTTCATCGAACTAATTGAAATTAATATTATTTCATTTGTTTCAGTACTGGCTCTGTGTGGTAGTATTGCTGTGTTCAGGAATATTCTTCGCTGTCATCAACCTGTATTGGAAGAAAGGTAAGGCCGCTATCTTATCTCGACAGATAACATTGTGATAGTACTGACACTATTATTATACCTTTATTTCGTACATGTAACTTGTGTAAGAAGGAAATACTCGTAATGTGCTGGTTATCCAGTTATCGTGACGTAGAATGTGATCATGATTAGTGCTCTTTTGAGAGAATATATTATTACAAAGATTCGATTTGTATGGCTTTCCCAACCGACTTCTATGATGGTTTAATGAACTGGATTATTATGTCAGCAGGATACGCACAAATTCGTATTTAGAAAGGAAAAAATTGTTAGGCAACTGCCAGGGTACGTAGATCAATAACGATTATATTTGAATACTAGCTGTTGCCCGCGACTTCGTTCCCGTGAAAATTTTGGTGTGTATGTGAGAGTCTGCCTCTTTGGTCGAGTGGTCGTAAGTGCGACTATTAAGCATGAGGCCCTGGGATAGACGCGGAGGTCGGGCAGTGTTAAACGAAAATGTACAACGTCGTGGATTTTATCAATTTTTTTTTTTTTAGGCTTTTTGAGATTTTATTTAGTAATGGGTTGTAAGTAGTACTTATTACTTCCATTCAAAGTGTAAACACAAAGGAAAAAATAAAACTAATTCATTTTCAGCCATTCCGACTACACTTCGACTAAAACCTATTTACCTACGTAAATAATTAAATTTATCATAGAAATCGCGTATGAGGTTACTAACTAAATTTTAAACTTTAATATCTTTTGCGTCTGTTGGTCAATTTTGATGAAATAAACGCTAAATGTTCCTCGGAATAATGCTTCTTATGTTTCAATATTTCGATTTTAATACAATGAGGGGTTTTTACGTGATGCGTGTGAAACGAACAGACAAAAAATCAAAAAAGGGTAGAAATGGGTTCGTTGTGTGAACCTTTAGCAACCCTACTATTTTTTTTCTAAATATTTTCAATGTACAGAAACGCTACGTCTACAGATTTATTATATGTATAGATTAATATCAAATACCTACTTACTACTCTTGTTATAATTTCGAGCACGACGATCCTTTACAGTACCTAGTGTACCTACTTACATAGTTTTAAACAGACCACAACTCAGTTCTCAGCACTTCACTGGGGCGATACACAAGATGGAAACTTTGGAATATCTGGCTGAGAACGAACTTACTTACGATGAATAGCCAGAAGATGTGTTTCTCTTTAACCGCTTGCTCGAATTTAACAGAAATTTCCCAAAATACTTGATCAGCGACTCTCTTGGCATAATCACGTTCAATTGGTTAGTGACCGAATAAGAAAATTTGTCTGGATTTTCAAGGTGTTAAGACATGTTGCATCAGTAAATTTAATTAAACAAGTATATATTGCTCTGGCGCAATCTATTCTAACATATTGTATTTCTATCTGGGGAGGTGCCTCTAAAACAAAATTCCTAGATGTGGAAAGATCACAGCGTGCCCTTCTCAAAACTATTTATTTTAAACCGTATCGTTTTTCTACACACGAGCTTTATAAACTATCTGATCTGAGAAAGTTATATATTATTCTTACTTCTACCCTAAAAATGCACAAAACAACAGTATTTGATCCTAGTACTCTTAAAAAAAGAAGAAGACACATGTTTAACTGGGGTTAGGATTCGTACTGCATTCGCAGGACGACAATTTGTTGCCCTAACTACTTTTGTTTACAATGCTGTAAATAAAAAACTGGCTATCTACCAAAAAACACATCACGAGTGTAAGAAAACCCTGACTGCATGGCTAAAGATCCTTAATATGAAGAAACAGGCTCTGCTACATCCGGATATATAATAAAACACCTATCAGAAACTTGCTTTACACATTGAATTAATGTTAGGCCGACTAATTAATAAGCGAATGTCTAGTGTATTCACATTTATAATATGCTTTTAGTTCCTTTTGCTCACACCCACACTAGTCCTTTTTGCTCACACACACACGCGCACACACACACACACATGAGTACACACACATATGTACACACACACACACAGATACATGTACTATCACACACACACACAATTTTTTATTTTAAATTGTCTACTTTTTGTTTTTTTTAGTTTTAGTTTTTGTTTTTACTTTACCTACTTTGTTTTTAATTATTAACAGGCTTTGTCAAATGTTTGCATATAAATATGGAAGAGTGAGGTCTTCTGTTACAGGTATTTCCATACTTAAAAGAAGGCCTCTATAATGTATCTGTTAAAACCTGTAGATTACGAAAATAAAGTTATTATTTCCTTTATTCATTATCCTTACATACTAATTACATTTTTAAATATTTTTATTAACAAAAAATATATAAAAAACATTTAAAAATATAAAAAATAGTAGTCCGCCGGTGTCGGGAGCAGGGTCCAAGCTACCGGTGGTTAGGGCTCCAGAGACAGGAACCTCCTCACAATGCGAGCCGTATCGAGGAGTACTGCCTTCTGAATCAGGCCCTTGATCCAACCGCCTAAGGAGAGCCTCGATAGATGGTCATCGAGACTCTTGGCCATAAGGCCATTGGCCGTCACGACAATCGGCACAATGATAGCCGAGTTCACATTCCACATGTCGACAACCTCGTGTGCCAAGTCGAGATATTTTATTTGTTTCTCTTTCTCAGCTTTCACGAGGTTCTCGTCATGCGGGATGGTAACATCGACTATCATTACGCGGCGCACTGATCGGTCTATCACCACAATGTCAGGCTTATTGGCCACAATAGTCCTGTCAGTAATGATAGACTGATCCCAGTACAGCGTGACATGGTCTTTCTCGAGAACTGGGTCGGGCACATACTTGTAGTACGGTACCTCAGATTCCACAAGTTTATATTTCAAGGCAAGTTGCTGGTGAATAATCCTGGCTACTTGGTTGTGCCTGTGCAAGTACTCGCCGTTAGCTAGACGAGAACAACCAGAAATAATATGTCTGATGGACTCACCCAGACGGTGGCATGCCCGACACACGTCAACCGTCCCGTCCTTCATAATATGTTTCCGGTAGTTGTTCGTTAACATAACTTCGTCCATAATCGCACAGACAAAACCCTCAGTTTCCCCAAAGAGGTCGCCGAAACGTAGCCAGGACACGGACGCTAGGAAATCTACATCCGGGCCATGAAGAGCCCGGTAGAAGCGCCCGTGAAGCTCCTTGCCTTGCCATACTTCCTTGCGGTCATCATTAGTAAGTACCACAGGTTTGCGCCAGTTCTCTTTAGCCATGGACAGCGGGGTGAGTCCCTTGTCCACTGCGACCACATCTCGGTGCATACCCACTTCGGCTTTTAAAAAATATTCTCTGAGACTGCACACCTCGCGGTTGTGGAGGGTCTTCGCGTTTAAAAAGCCACGACCCCCACACTTCCGCGAGATGTACAGCCTCATCACCGATGATCGTGGGTGATGCATCCGGTTTGCGGTCAGCAGTGTACGAACTCTCCTATCCAGGGCATCGAGTTCGGTCTGAGTCCATTTGAGTATGCCGAAAGAGTACATTAAAACCGGCATGACCCAACCGTTGAAGGCACGCACCTTGTTTCCGCCTGAAAGAAGGCTATTTAATACCTTCTTCAGGCGTCCAAAGAAGCGCTCCCTCAACGATTGCTTCATGTCAGTAACGTTAATGCCTAACGCTTCCGACATAAAGTTATTATTATTATTATTTTAATATAATTACTAAAGTGACCAACCGTTTGAATAGAACATACTAAGTCATTTAAGTAAAAACTAAAATAAATTAGCTAATGTTTCAAACAGATTACTTACTTTTAACTTTTCAGTACCTAGTTACAAAAGTAAACAGATGTTTTCTATAGTTTTGTTTGGTCAGGGTCGACTGTAGAATCAGACAACATTTTGACAATAATGCTTTTCTTTAAAATAAAAACTTCGTCCCAGACTAGGAATTTCTCCTGTATCGTGGGTGCGTTTACAACCATTTAAACACACACACACACACACACAAAAAGCCAGACCCGGAAAAAATACCTGTAGGTCATACAAATATTTGCTCTGTGTGGGAGTCGAATCGCTCAAACACGGCGCCAACCGCGCCGTCAAATAAAAAAAATCAAAATTGATACATAGACAACGCTCTGCCTAAACTGAGATATGAAATTATAAATAGATGTAAGAACGACTGTCGGTCAGGTAATCGGTCTATAATTTTTGGGTTCCGCAGTGCTACCCGATTTATGGAGCAGGTGGGTTATACCTGTTGTCGGGCAGCGGCCCTGACTCTAAGGCTGACTGAACAGAGTCGCCAGGCGAGCGTGCGACCTTGTGAACCATTTAATCCAGAAGTTCTGCAGCCCACCCGGCCCTGGAGATTTCCAGTTAGGCAACGGACGGACTGCACGAACTACGTCTTGGGGGCTGATAGTGATTGCCCCCATTTTTGGTAATGGATCGCACGCTCGCTCGACCGCCGAGTCCATTCATCCTCGGTATGGCCACAGATTCTCCGCTTCTCTTTGGAATGTGCGATTCTGAGTGTATCGGTCCACCCGCCGCACGGTTACGAACACGGTTTGCCCATGCATACACTTTCTGCTTCAGGAAGTCGATGCGCTCTGTGACACGGGACATGTAGTCTCGAGGACTGATATCAGTCCCCGCCTCACAAAACGCACCACTCTAGGGCGAATATTGCCCTCCCTAAAGCAGATCAGTTTGCTCTGGCCCCACCAATACGTCGTTCAATCCTATACTGCCATACGGCACGGCACGGTGCGGCTGGTTTAGGCCGTGCAGCTCAGTCATCAGAAAATTTGACGTGATCTACACGACATGCCGCTACAGCCGCACAATACAGGATTGAGTGAGCATCGGTGAAGTCTTCGCAGTTGTCAAAATAGTTTGACAACTGCGAATCCAGAACAGCAACCAGCGCCCTATTTTTCTTATGCATGGGCAAACGAGGTATGCGTGGCCTAAGGTCGGGTTGCATGAACCGATATCCTCGAATCAAACCCTCCAAAGCACTCCTCATTTCCTCATTGCACCGGGCACTGACATTAGTAACCATGCCATTACTCACGTCATTAGCGCGATTCAGTATTGTGCTAGACTGTGGTGGTACCACAGCCTGCACCGATGGGGTAATGACATGGCTACTCTGCATTTCAGTTCGCAGGCGATCAAGTACAGTGTCATCCAACATATGATTACGCTGGATGACTCGCACCTGATCCGACAGTCGTTGCGCCGAAACGTTGACAGCTGGATCAAGCAAAGAGAGCATCCAAACACGGTACGCGGTCAGGTTGTTTCCTCCCTCTGTAGCCCCATAGTATAAGCGCATGACGTTTTCATTGATGGGTTGATCCGTGGCATGCGCTGCACACTCCCGCAGGGAGCTGGGACCCATTGAAATATAACATTATTAAAGCATAGAATTTTTTTTTTTTTGTACGGACAAAACTTCGAACGTCGTCTATCAACGTGTGGTGCTCGTGACTCTTAATTTTATTTTTTTTATTCAGCAAACTTACAGCTAATCTAAACAATGGTTTTAAACAATACGAAATTGAAGGAGACTATTTACAAGTTTCCACAAATAAACACCAAAATAGCACGATCAATTAATACAAACTACAAACTAAAAATTATTCAGAAGCAAACAATATTTTTCCGTAAAAAAGTTTTGCACCAACAAATAAGCTGGCAAACATTGGTATTGAAAATGACCAAACCATGTTCACTAGTCAGTTTATTAAAACTTTTGCTTGCACGAATAGAAACGAATTCTGGCTGTACGCGGACTTTGAATGCAACAAACTAGGTTTGCGAAACATTTTGCAGTGTTTAACTAATCCTGAACTACCTAACAGCTCAGAGCAATCTATAGTACCTACCATTTGCGATTTTAAATAAATATGTCAGATCAGCAATGCGTCTGCGCTCATGCAGCGGTAAGATGTGAAACCTCTTGCGTCCCGCTACATAATTGGGTGTACATTTCTTAGTTTTGTACTGCAAGAAACGTAGGAACCGCTTTTGAATTCCCTCACTTCTGTTAATATTAATGTTATAACTATAGAGAGCAGCGGTGGCCCAGTGGTGGCGGCCCTGACTTACGAACAGTAAGTCGTGGGTTCGAACCCAGGCAGGAGCATTACTTTGTGTAATTTATTTCATCACCACTGCTCTCAAAAACGGTGAAGGAAAACATCGAAACCGGCATGTCCTAGAACCAAAAATTCGAAGACATGTGACATCTACCAACCTGCACTGGGCCCGCGTGGTGGATTATAGCCCATTCCCTCTCTAGAGATGGAGACCGTGTGTCCCAGCAGTGGAAACATTAAAGGCTGATTATGCTTATGCTAAATATTATAAATAGGGTTCCACACTTGTGAAGCGTACTCCAAATGGCTGCGGACAAAAGCAAAATAAAGGTTTTTATACGTTTCAGCTTAAAATCAGATGCATCAAGAAGGAATTTTCTGTCAAATGTGACACCCAGGTCCCTTATAACGCTTATCCTGGTTATATTAATATTACGTAACTTACACTTACGTAACCCAACCCGGTTGGTCACCGTGGGGCAAGAGACCAGAACCCCCTAGAATTACTCCATCCCAAAGGACACAACATACAGGAACAAGGCAACATACACGAAAACAACAGAAAGGAAATAAATGTCACAAAAGATAAAAGAGATAATATATACATAGCAACACTTAACACCAGGACTCTAAGAACAGACGAATCTCTACAAGAACTGGAACATGCCTTAGGTTTTATAAGGTGGGACATTATTGGCCTAAGCGAAGTGAGGAGAATGGGAGAAAAGATTGAACAACACGAAAACTACATATTCTACCATATTGGAACCACACCAGGCCTACGCGGTGTCGGTTTCCTTATTAAAAAATGCTACAGCGAATACATACAGGCCTTCATTGGAATATCAGAACGAATTGCCCAACTAAATATCAACTTGCCTGGGTATGAAACTATGTCAATAATCCAAGCATACGCACCTACAGAGTTGGCACCTAAAGACATAAAAGATAATTTCTACGATGACCTGGACAGAACTCTGGCAGATGCCCACAAGGCAGTTGTACTGATGGGAGATTTCAATGGACAGATTGGCAAAAGATTAACAAACGAAAATAACATACTAGGCCAATTCAGCACAGGAAAAAGAAATGAAAACGGACAAAGACTAGTACACCTGGCACAGGCATATAACCTTAAGATATTGAATAGCTTTTACAAGAAAAACAAAAATAGAAAATGGACCTGGATGTCTCCAGGCGGGAACGTGAAAAATGAGATTGATTTCATATTGACAAATCAATCTAAATCTTTCAAGAATATAGACACAATCAATAAGTTCAACTTTAACACAAATCATCGAATGGTAAGAGGGGCCATCTACCTGGAAGAGACAAAAAAAAGGAAGCATTACACTAAGAAAGGAATTACACAAGGTCAAATCCCAAGTATCGTCCCTGAAAACTTGTTGACAACATTGGAAGATAACTTAATGAATAACAACAAGAATGAAAACATTCAAGAAAAATATAATAGAATAGAAAAAACATTGCAAGAAATATCTAGGAAACTATATACCCTAAAAAATAAGAGTGATAAAATAGGAGACGAAGCCAGACATCTTATTGAAACCAGGAAAACTTTATTAAGGAACAGAAAACAAAATAGAAAACAAATAACACAGTTAAGTAAAAAAAATAATGAAAAAATTAGGACCCATAGGAAACAAATTAGAAATAAAACTATCCAATACCATATTGAAAAAACTGGAGGCATAAAGAAAGCTCTGAAAGAACTCAGAGAGAATACCTGCTGGATTCCATCCATCAAAAGCAAGACAACCAATAAGAAAGCAACAAAAAGACCCGAAATTATGGAGATAGCAACAACATTTTATGGCAACTTATACGATGATCCAGATTACACAAATAGTCAATACCCACTGGAAAATGACGAAGAACTTATCCCCCCAATATTAAAAACCGAAGTAAGAACCGCAATACTGTCCCAGAAAAACTACAAAGCTCCCGGAGATGACGGAATAACAAACGAAATTCTAAAGGGTTGCCTAGATTACATAATAAATGCTATTACCAATGTGTACAATGATATTCTAACTAAAGAAACAATACCGCAACAATGGACATCATCAACCATCATATTGCTCCATAAGAAAGGTGACAGGACAGAAATAAACAACTATAGACCGATCAGCCTGATCTCTAATCTATATAAGACATTCGCAAAGGTAATATTAAACAGGATTAGCTCAAAATTGGACGAAAATCAGCCGAGAGAACAGGCTGGATTTCGAAGCGACTTTTCAACAATGGATCACATTCATGTCGTCAAACAAATTATCCAAAAGTGCAACGAATACGGAAAGACATACTACTTGGCATTCGTAGATTACAGTAAGGCTTTCGACTATCTGAAACATACACACATTTGGGACGCTCTACACTCACAAGGAGTACATCATAAATATATCAGCATAATAAAAAACATATACAAGGAATCAACGGCAAAAATCCAAACTGAAAGGAAAGGAGAGGACTTCAAAATAAAAAAAGGAGTACGGCAAGGTGACCCCCTTTCACCAAAACTATTTGCGTCTGTACTGGAACATATATTTCGTAAAATTAACTGGGACGAATATGGAATAAATATAAATGGTAAAAAGCTCAACCACCTTAGGTTCGCAGACGACCTGATCCTGCTAAACGAAAATCAAAAAGGCTTAAAAACTATGTTAACGCAATTAGACAGAGAAAGCAGAAATGTGGGCCTAACTATGAATCTAGACAAAACAAAATTAATGACAAACAATATAAAAACACCTATTTTGTTAGACTCTTATCAGATAGAATATGTGGAGGAATATACATATTTAGGACAGATCATTGCACCGGAAAACCAAATGCAAAAAGAAATTAACAACAGAATAAATAAAGCTTGGAAAAGATTCTGGTCCCTAAAGGAAATTATGAAGAATCCACATATGCCCCTTAAAGATAAGATTACACCCAAGTAACACATAAAAGCATTATATCGGCCGACTTACAGCATTTCTGTATCGTTTTCGCATTTTGAGTTAGTTCTATGATAGCATTACAAACGTTTATACGGCTACTGTAATGCTAATTTGGGCACAAATTATACGGCTTTAGATCATAAATAAGTTCACAAATAGTTGTTTAATAGCATTACAGGCGCATTATATTAGCATTATTGTGACCAAATAAGTTGCGAATCGCATTATAGAAGCATTATTACGGTCAATGAAGTTGCCAATCGCATTACAGAAACATTATACTAGCAATATTATTGATAATGAAGATGTTAATTACATTACAAAAGCATTAGAATAGCATACGATTGTTCTAAAAGCATGATTGAGGCTATTTAAGTGTTCACAGGTAGAACTTTAATCATCATTGCAAAAACATCTCTAATACCATGGCACAAATGTTATAATACAATTAACGTTGTAATTTCACTACTTTGTTCAGCAATATAATATGGACGAAGATCGTCAAAACTGAGTGACACCATACTTGTATTTGCATTAAAATAAAATTTATAATACTGGCTAAGTTTTTGACTTTTTTGTTATTTCATGCCTATTTTAAACGCAATGTAGTTTACTGTAAATATCTATATAGGTTTCATTGAAAATTTTCACGCGCCTTCGATATTTTGTAGTTTTGATATAAAATGTTATATAAAAATATGAATCAAATAATCAAAACAATTTTTTATTCGTAGTCTAGAATGAATTTTGCATAATTAACGTAATAGTATTGATTGGGCAGTATTAAATTAGTTAAATCATTATGATAAAGGTCTATTGCTATTATAAATAGGTTCGAATGATAATATTTTTTGGTTATAAAATATTTTCAAAATGGCGTGAGTCTACAATAGCCCGGTGAACCTGTATAAAGGCCAATTAATGCCGTCAGCAGTATAAATAGTCACACGTGAACAATCGTTAAGCTAGAGGCCAGAGAGAAGACTTTTGATGAACCACCGTAGTGCCATTGGCTATAAAGTAGTTCTCTAAGGGTTCACCGATAAACCAATAGACTTGATGTAGACTGAAATTGTGCCATTGCTTGAAAGTAATTTTGGGGATCCTTGAGCAAAACAATAAAACTCATTTCAGAATTTGTATTACTTGAATAATCACAACTTAATTTTGTTATTAGCATAATTATCATAATCATTACACACACGGTTAGGCAACACACCATAAAAAATTCTGTTATTTGTTGATGTATACACATATTATATTTTATGTGCTTTTCCCCAATATGGCCGACAAATGGTTTTAAGAATACAGTAAAGTGAATGTATATATAGCTTTACGCATTACAATAACTCACGTGTATTTGATTAAAGAGCTGTTACTCGCACAACAGCACTCAGTTGATGTTTAAAAATGCAAGCATTATATTGATTCACGTTTATGCTGTTCAACAGTATTAGGCTTTTACTTAGCACTTAAAAGTGCTATAGCACAACAAAGGGCACTAAAAACAACCTAAAGCTGTATCACGGATTTACGGTGCATTATAATGGTACAAGTTTATGCTATTAAGCGGCAATAGGCATTATCTTACTGCTTAAAATGCTATTGTAAACCCTAAGGCACTAAAAACAGCTGAAAGCTGTATACTGGATTTACGATGCATTATAATGGTACAGGTTTATGCTATTAAACAGCAATAGGCATTATCTTACTACTTAACAATGCTATTGTAAACCCTAAGACACTAAAAACAGCTGAAAGCTGTACAGTTGCATTGTGGTTGGCTTCACTAAAACTAAAGGCTTTACAAAAGCATTTTGATAGGCCATTATCCAACCGTTATACATTGTAAAGCATCATAATGGTTTTGAAATACCAATATAAAGCATCAAGACGCTCGGTGAACTTTTATATGAGTTTATACGGACCTTAAGTTTTACATAAGTTTACTATTCGTATTTTAAAATGCTTCCTGTGTTACTTGGGCAGTGTTCAACTCTTGCATTCTACCACGTTTAACCTATGGAGCACAAACCTGGGCCCTCACTAGCAAACAGAGTGGAGTACTCAGAGTGTGCCAAAACAAAATGGAGAGGAGCATTCTAAACCTCAAGCTAAGAGACAAAGTTAAACTTAAAAATATAAGAAGCAAGACAAAAGCCATGGATGTCACTTACACAGTGAAAAAGCTTAAATGGAACTGGGTAGGCCATATGATAAGAAACAATAAGGAAAAATGGACAAAAGATCCTCGGGATGGGAAAAGAAGGAAAGGAAGGCAAAAAACAAGATGGGAGGATGATATTAGGAAGGTAGCTGGAACAACATGGCAAAGAGAAGCCACTAATAGAGATAGATGGAGAAGCCTAGGGGAGGCCTATGCCAAACGGCAAACCGATAATGATATTACCGATGTCGAAACACTAATCTAATTTAAATTTATAATCTTTAATTTATATTATTCAACTATTATATATTAATACAATTTAATTGATTAAAATTATTACCTATATGTAAATTCAATCATAATATATTTAATTACAATTATTTGTGCATGAAATAACTTATAATATTAATGAAATATAATTACTGAATGTGCATGGAATTCCTTATGTTAACAATTAATTGGAATTTATTGTAATGCATTGAAAGATTATGTCGAGAAAGAATCACAGAAATGACTGTAATGAGATGCAATGTAATAATATTATCAGTAATAAAGGCTATTTTGATTTTTGATTTTTTGAACTTACACTGAAACATAATTGCATGTGGTTATTGAACCCATTCTTCTCCGTACTACCTAAGTAATGAAGTTTATTGACACTATCAAAGAACAAACCAAAGGCGCGGTTTACTTTATTACCCGCCACCGCCACACGTCCTCGCCACATCTCCTTACATACAAATCCCAACCATCCTGTGATTTGTGCCTAGTAATATAAAAACAATCACGTACTTATGTAATTATAAAAACCTGTGTACGTTTATATGCGGTTGTTTGAGCTTGATTCACATTGGCCTCCGTAATAGTGAAAACTGTATCACTACACAAACTTTCTCGTTCACAAACACTCACACACTTCCATACATAACCGGTAATTGCATTTGACCGTTAGATTAAACACTGATTTATAAGTATTGATAGGATGACAATAATAACGAGTTTAACTAAAAAAAACTTAGTCTCGTAGGCGAAAATTTCAAACAAAAAAGTTTTGGATGTTGAGTTACGGTTACGATTGTGACAACAAAATATAAACAAAACTGGTTGCTAATATTGGTTAATACTACAAAAACAACAAAAAAGTCTCGATGTTTGTCGGTTTGTGTCCGCATCACTTAAAAACTACTGCATAGATTCTGTTCAAATTTTGCACAATTTTCTTTACAGGCTTCTTCAACATTTAGACTATATATTATCACGCTAAGTACTTGCTTAAGGGTGTGAGTAATTTTGTATTATGTCCGTATTCTTCAATTGTTTGACGTTTCAGACATGAGTTCATGACGTACATTAAGAACGGCTAGTAAGGAACAGGCTATTAATAACGGAAGTAAGGTTTGCTGTAAGAAAACCCAATTTTGGGTTAAGCTCGCCGTTGTACATAAGCTATATATTGTAATGTTGTGTATATCTTTTAATTTTATTTATTTATTTATTTTATTTATTTATTTATGTACACACAGATACTTAACAGGACAATTTTGTGTGCAATAAAGAATAAGAAAGAATAAGTAAGAACGGCTATTTGTAACTTATGTCAACGAAGTAAACAGCCTAGCGGTTTCATGACCGCTCTGTGAACTACGGGGTTGCGAAGTTCGTTACAAATATAATTCACAATTCTTGACGACTTTTTATGATTGAAACATATAGTGCAATAAAAGTTTTTTTCTACTTTCGCGTAGTACAACACACGGCGATACTTAAACTTTACCATTTCCAGTATATAAATATCGCGAATTCTGAAGTACGGATAAGTTACGATGCAACGGGGCCTAGCTATAATTGCGGCTACTGTGTATGTACTATTTATTTAAATGATAGCCTAGTGGTGTGACCGTCGGACTGCCAAGTCATAGGTCTCAGGTTCGAACCCAAGCCAGGCACCTCTGATTTTTCGGATTCATGTGCGTATTGCATAACTATCACTTGCTTCGGTGAAGGAAAACATCATGAAGAAACCAGCATGCCTCAGAGGTATTTCTCGACGGCATGCAAAGCCAAGTCAGAGGCCCATAGGCGGCAAACTCTGACACCTGCCTGGTTATGCACTAACCACATGATAAAGTAGTAGAAGAAGAATCTATTTTATTAACTACTTATTCCTCATGTTTCAGTTCTAACTATCTTCGGAACAAGCGTGTACGGGGGCGCTGTGATCGCGATGTCTCTCGACTACTTCTTCGAACGAATGATGATGCTTAAATGGGTCAGTAGCATTTTATTTTATTTGTTTTCATGTTATGAACTACATGACATGGTTTAATTCTAGGGAGCGTTCTTCAACACGTCATAATCCACTGTCAATCATCATCATCATTATCATCATAAACATTTCAGAAAAACGACGTCTACTACTCAAGATAGAGGCAGATATCTACATTTCTGATCTCGCAGGGAAATTCTCAGCATACTCTCCATTAAGATTCATATTTTAATAGTTATTCTGCTATTCGGAGCGGAGACAAGTCCAAAAAATTAGAGATCTTAAAAATCGGTTCAGCCGTTCTTGAGTTATAAATGGTGTAACTAACCTGACTTTGTTTTATATAGGTATATATTTTAGAAGAAGGTGTTACCCGCGGTGAAGCAACGTACAGACGCCAGCACATCAAGCTACTACAATCTGTCATATTTCTTATAAATAGATTTTCAACTTTATCCTTATAGTGTTTCAGTTCAAGGTTGATTGGGAAAACTTAACGGTTTCCGGTAGGTTGATGTGCTGGCGCCTGTACACGAACTGAAACTTGGGAAAAAAGAATGACATCAAATTTTCAAGAACAATTTTTTCATGTTCTTGACAATTTGATGCTAAAAAAAAGCTGGTAAAAGTAAGCTTTGCTACCTCCTTAGAGGTACTTTTTACTACTCTACCCTACCTACCTACCTGCCCTACCTACCTACCCTACCTACCTACCCTACCTACCTACCCTACCTACCTACCTACCTACCCTACCTACCTACCCTACCTACCTACCCTACCTACCTACCCTACCTACCTACCCTACCTACCTACCCTACCCACCTACCCACCTACCTACCCTACCTACCTACCCTACCCACCTACCTACCCTACCTACCTACCTACCTACCTACCTACCTACCTACCCTTCCCTACCCTACCCTACCCTACCCTACCTACCTACCTACCTACCTACCTACCCTACCCTAACATAATAATTCAATAATTTTTGCTAAGAAGGCCCCTTCTGTGCACAAATTATTTATATTGTCTGTCCATGTTTGAGTTATTTGATCGTCCCACGCGAACACCGTATTTTTTCGGGACCAAAAGTAACCTATGTGTTAATCCAGAATATAAGCTATCTTGATACCTAATTTCATCCAAATCCGTTAACCCGTTTCAGCGTGAAGAAATAACGTAACAAACATACATATACATACATACACACATACAAACTTTCGCCTTTATAATATTAGTGTGTGAGATACCTTTAGTTGAAAGGCCCCAGGCGAGGCAAGTAGTTTCCGCAATCTATCGCTGCTTTAGGCTTGTGTTAATTCTGTGCTTGATCGCTCTATTTTCCCGTCATTTCGCATTTGGGTCAGGCCAGCGCTGCAGCGCGCGCAGGAGATAACGATGGCGTTATGATTAAGTACTTACATGGGATTTTTAACATATTGTGTTGTAATATATGGACTTTCTAATACCGTTTTTTTTTAATACCGGCGTTATGTTAAATTGATGATGCTAGTTTAAATGTAAGATGACAGCTGCTATGTTACGTATGTAATTGTTGCATATTACTTTTATTTTTAACCGACTTAACAATCATGAGGTTAACAATTCGCCCCGTATGTACGAAACATTTTAGAATTGCTTGTACATTATTGCTTATTGTATATCTTTATGTTAGTATTACCTAGCACTAACTGGGTTGTGGAGGTCCGACAGGCAGTCGCTCCATGTAAAATACTGGTATTCAGCTGCATCCGGTTAGACTGGAAGCCGACCCCAACATAGTTGGGAAAAGGCTAGGCAGATGATGATGATGTTAGTATTCCAATTAGGCTTCCAATCAGGTGTGCCGAATTGTATAGGGTTATGTATGTTTAAATGAACGTTTGTCCACGTATTGATCAGAACTAATTATTTTTTTCTGTAATCGTACTATCTACAAAATAAAAACCGCTGAGTGTTGAAATTTTTCAGAAAGATTACTTATGTAACGAAGATGAGCCAAATGGGTTCGGCATGTAGGGCAAAAAGGGTAAAAGACTGTTTAGACAAGTTCTTAATTTTTGGCGATGCGAAATCCTACCGGGGTTCGGCATTTAATGGAAAAAAATGACGGAGTTATATTACAATGTTCTAGCTGTGGGAGCGCGCGAAACTGGAGCCTGCCGTGGCCCCGCCTTGCCGCCTTTCATGGCTGACGCTAGCTGCCTGGCCTGCCGCGGCCATCGTGGGCCTCACCGCTCAGTGCGCTCTCACCGCCACCGGGATCTACCACGAGCAGAGTGAGTAACACGCTGATATCAGCTACAGATTAATTTATTTAAAAAGTATGTTTACAAAAAGTGTACAATATTATTTCTCGTCATTGTCTATTTACCGTTACCACATGTTACTTGGGGTCGGCGCAACATGTTTTTTTCTTCCGGTCTAACCTGTCAATTGTAACGCTATCATTGTTTTATTTTTTCAATCTTTTTTTTGGCTAAACTGAAATATTTTTACAACAGCTGCAAGTAACGAAAACCTGTGTTTCAGGCTAGAGCTATACAGAACGTCTAGCGGCATCTCTACAATCACAGCTGAAACTGAATTTACTCATCAGAAACTTGATTATAGAGTCCTCGTCATTATTTCTCAAATATAAATGTAGTAAATATGTAAACGCTACTACACTGAGTTTAAGCTCGCCTTTAAAATTGTCATTAATATTGTAACAATGTCTCTGTTATGAATGAGCAGGACCTAGTAAATAAAAAAATTTAATGCAACTTCATTCTTCTTATCTAGTCACTCATCATCATTCTCGTGGCAAGCCGATTTATTCGTGGTCGGCGCTGTATGTCTTCTTCTCTCATACTTAGCCATACATCTCGTCAGGTTTGTAACAAGATACTTTGTTAAAGGTATAAGCGCGCAGAAGCGTCACATGAAAGCCCAGCAGACTCGTCCGATCACCCGCGAGCAACGCACGGAGATGAGGCAGCGCAAATACAGATACCTGTACCAAGTCCGCACCGCACATGGTGATGTTATATCGCAGGTATGTTCTGAAACCAACACACAACGCTCATAGACTGAGTAAAATCCAAAATTTAATTGATCCAGTGACAGAGAACGCAGAGCCACAGCGGCTAAAAGAATGCAACTCCACAAGAGTTCTAGAGTCTGTATACAAAGCTGGTGAACTAAGGTAGGATTTTATGAAAATCATCTCCTAAAGTTAATTAAATAGAAGATCTTGAGATGAAAGTTTGTTGCTGTTCACACGACTTAGTATAATTATAATCAACTTGTAAACTGTAAGCTTTCCTATGGGTGTTTGCGTAAACATTCAAGGTCCCAATACGGACAAGTCGGGACGAATCGGTAACGATCAGTGCGGGTAAAATAGGAAGAATAGAGTACCGATGAAGAAACAGTTGTATAAAAAACAGTTAAAAAAGGTTTTGGTCCCGACAAATCGGTATCCCGACAAATCTACGAGTCTAACCCGCAACTGTTTTTTTTTTATTACGACAGTCGTACGTCCAAGCCCTGCAGAAGAAAGCCCAGTGCGGCAACTGGAGCGGCAGCGGGGGTGGCGAGTGCAGCACCCTGCAGAGCGACTCGACCCACCTCACTGTGCTGGCAGGCTCCGAGGCCGCCCCGCCCACCGACAGCGACGACGACCTAAACCAGATCAGGGCTGCTCATTAAACTCGGTACATTCTCATTATTTATTTTTTTCTAGCTGACCCAACTGAGCTGTGCTGTCTTTTCTGGATAACGACAAAAGCGTCACCTATAGCTAAGAACCATTCAGATTACCCCATTAGTACAACTTAATCAATTAACCATTACAATAGAAAAGGCAAAAACATCTAGGCGCAACGAATAAGACCCAACAGTAAGACACACAATAATTATACAGGGTGGAAGAGACACCGACGCGAAAACTGTTACTATGTACTTAGTACATCATATCATTCTGAGATTTTTCGTCGCTCAGAATGATATACTTAATACGTGGTAAGTGTGGTAACCGTTTTCGCGTCGGTGTCCCTTCCACCCTGTATTTTTTTGTGTGTTTTATTTAAGTTTTCTTATTATTTTGGTTTAATGTTGTGAGCATTTGCATAATAAACCTATTTTTAACCGACTTCAAAAAAAAGGAGGAGGTTCTCAATTCGGCCGGTATATATATTTTTTTTTTTTTATGTATGTACACCGATTACGCCGAAGTTTCTGAACCGATTTACGTAATTCTTTTTTTGTTTGATGCAGAATAGTTTCGAATTGGTCCCATAAAAAATTGATTCAGGTAGGCCCATTAGTTTTTATTTTATGAGCATTTGACTCTGAAGTCTGTTACTTGTTGTTGTTGTGGAGTTACTTTCGCATTTATAATATTAGTAAGGAAGTAAGAATAAGCCTATTACCATGAAATGTATGGTTTACAATGTAAAATGAACGCATAGAAAATATTTGTATAGGATATTGCAACTAAAAATGAAAAAATAAAAAAAACTTTTTTGCAAAAAATAAAACCGACTTCAAAATCACAAAAAAGTGTAAAATAATTTTAGCTTCAGAAGTCGGTGCCAAAAAACTGAATCAAACAAACTAAAGTCACCGACTTCTGAAGCTAAAATTATTTTTCACTTTTTTGTGATTTTGAAGTCGGTTTTATTTTTTGCAAAAAAGTTTATTTTATTTTATTCTAATGCCTTATAATACTCAGACCCCAGAACCTTTTGTAAGCTGTAGCTGTGATTACAATTGGCTAAATGACATTATGGTTGATCAGCCTGTAGTGTAAAACTGGCCCATACCTTGCCAGTGGCCACTGGCCAGCTTGCTCTTGTCATCTATCTAACTTCTATTTCGTTTAAACTTTTTTGTATTTTTCTATAATATGGTCTCAAGTCGCGGATAATAATAGCGCGATTTAGTTCTTCATTTGTGTCATAGATGGCACTAGAGTACTTTTTGTAATATGTTGCTCTAGTACTTTTTGTAGAGCCGCTACAATACCACTTATTTCATATGATGACAAATATCGTCGTTTTTGACTTCTTATTTTCTTTTCCAGACTGTACGACTTACGTTCAAGAGAGAGTAGAGAGACAACACATACACAAGGCAGGGAAACCGGATCACCGTATAATTTAATCTCTGATGCCCTGCAATGTTAGATAAATTCTGCGAAAAAAAATCATGGGTTTCCAGCGGAATTATGTTTATTTAAGCTGAAGAATTAATGGATTAGGTCTATGATATGACCATCTTCCTGCCCTTGTCCCATATTACCTGGGGTCGGGTCGGCACAACGCGCTTTAAAGGTGCCACAGAATCAAATGCATCGTTAGTTCAGTATTACGGAGTTGTTTCTTTCGTTTGTAGGACTTTTTATTTTAAATTTTATATAGAATAAATGACATAAAACCAACATAACCAGTATTACTAATGCTTGAATGAAGATAACTCCGATGCAAAATCTTCAGTAGGATTTATTTCGCAGATGTGACTTTAAATTAACTATTTATTTTACTACTGTAAGAGGAATCCACAGAATCCACTCATATAATTAACGAATAATTATTATTGTAATTAATAATTATTACAAGTAGTGTTTATCATTACTAGTAATCGTATATTAATAATTGTATTTAATGTGAATTTATTGTTGTATTATGATTATAATTGAATGAGTCAGTGACGGAGTTCAAGGCCTACTTGAATTATTTATTGCCAAATATAAGTTAGTTTTAAGTAGACTTTTACGTCAATTTTTGGCTGAATTTTTGATGAATTTTTCATAGAAAATCAAACCGTCTCTTTTTATCAGATTTTGTACTAATAACAATTACTGAACATTCCAAAGTTATCTGATTCATTACATAAGTTAGTACTAAGCTATGATAATACGTTGTTTTGACGCACAAATTGTGAGATTTACCTATACTCCAAATATAATATCCATTATCACTGCCATCGGTACAAAAAATTCTGTCCTAAATAAAATATTGATGGTCTTGGACTCCTTGCGATATGCTTGACATGTTTATTTATACATTTCTAATCAAGTACTGATTACGGCGAATTCGTATGTTGGTACCAATATTGGCCTTAATGACCAACATAGTTGGCGTACAAATGCTGGCACAATGATCGGTGAAAAGCCTGTAAGATAAGGTAGAAATTCCAATGAGCTATCTATCGGTCGGGTAGGATGCTTGTAATTTAAATGCGATATAGATGTCGAGGTCAGAGTTTGGCAGAAATAGATAGGTTATTGGCATGATATCTGTAATAGACTCGCCACCGGGGTTATTGATCCTCGCGATGGTAAAAGAAGTATTCAAGCTTGGCAGCGTGAACCAAAAACTAATAGTCATCACAATATACCAGTCGAACATCACAAAACGTTACTTTAATTGACTAGAAACTATATAAAACCTTATCCGCGAGTGTATAAAAATTGAACTGTCCAATTCATAAAGATGTGTCTCTAAGCATTTCTACGTGATTACTATTCTTTAGCACGATGCGATTTGGATGGGATGAACGGGTAAACTCTTGTGAAGAGTCTAGTATTAAGATAGATTACTGATTATTACTAAAAGTGTATAAGTAGAGATCGAATTTCTTATAAAATATCTTGTACACACAGCGTCAGTATGTGCTAACCCCTCAAGTTACGAATAATCTAAAGAATACTTCAAAAAGAGTTCATTGTTTCGAATTGGATTCGAACCATCGCATGACCGAATGTCGTCATACTCATACGGCAGTTTAACGAACTAGCTAGCGGGCCCATATGAATTGCAATGAAATTGTTATCTACTATCGTCAGAGTCACTTTATCTTTAGGTCGCTGTCGAGCAAGCAAGAAAGTGTCATGGAAAAATGCATGATCAAGAGTCGGTAATATGAGGTGTTCCAGGTTACAGTTTGACTAAATCCACATAGTTAAAGTAAATCGATAGATGTTATAATTTGAGGGAAGCCATTAATTTTACTTACTTACTTTTTCTTTATAAAATTAATACATACCCTCAAATTATAACTACAACGTTTGATGTATATGTTCACTCAAAACGACTAAGTTACCCAAGTTGTATTAATTACTATCACGGTTTTGAACGCACATCTTTTGGAGGGTTGGAGGGGGTAACCACTTAATGGAGCTGTGTGTACTATTAGTTTTTTTGCTCATTTGTTGAACGGCTATAGGCGCCAATGCAAAGCATAAATTTTTGTAATGTAACGCTAAACATTAATTTTTATTTAGACATACAGGTTGAATATTTCAAATGGGCGTGGACCGCCATATCCGAAACTATGAGGAATAGCGGAAAATACTCAAAGGAGTCTCGAGCTCTATTTTGATGAAAACTAACATTGCAGCATTGAATCAATTTTCCTAGACAGGAATCGAACCCGTTGATTATGCAAAAAAAACACATATTGTATTATTACACCATTCGATAGTTTCGCTAATAAGGATCAAATTATGGAAAGAAGTGACGTATATACGGCAAAGTATATGTATAAAGTTTTTCATAGTTTCGGATTTAGCCATCCACGCCCACTTGAAAAATTCAGCCTGTATACTTGATCGTTTGAGCGCAAGCAAAACCAAATGCTGGAGAAATGTGATAAGTTTAATGACACGTAATGTTTTTTTCCGCTCAATATGTTTTCGGGAACACCAGTTTGCTCAAAGCAAAAGCGCAAATATTAGATCAGCTCAGATGATCAGGAATATCGTACATTCTATGCACAGTGTGATAATTTAATTTTTTGGCCAAAGTTTATTTTAGTTGTTACATGGCTTAAAGCGTAAGTTTATTTTTTATCTTGGTGTTATTATTTTGTCATTATATGCGCATATTATTGTTAAACAGGTATTTAACATATTGATTCTCAAGATTTAAACTTTATAATATGTAATATATAAACGGTAATCGTCATTGTACTGATGGGAATATGAATGTTTTTTAATGAATGTGATCAGTTATAATTGCCTGAAGTGTACATTTTGGTGCATAGCCTTGAGGTTGGGGAATTTTGTAAAAAATATTATTTTTCGAACAAAATTGAATTGGTTTTAGCAGGGGAAGAATCAAAGTATTTTAAGGGGACTCTGCCCATGTCTGTGAACCGAAAGCTAATGGACATGTGTATTCTTCCCATTTTGACCTACGGTGCACAAATTTGGTCTTTGACTAACATCCAAAAGTCCAAACTCAAGGTTTGCCAATGTGCTATGGCGGGCTGGCGGGACGAACTGGATGTCTTCCTTGAGAATTGGAAAGTAGTAGCACAGAATCGTGACTGTTGGAAGGAATAGAGGGAGGCCTTTGCCCAGCAGTGGGACAATATGGGCTAGATATAATAATATAATATATAAGGGGAAGAATCTGAAGGGTTCAAGTTTATATAATGCAATGGGTTTAAAAATAAAACAACAATCAATGGGTAGCTAAAGCTAAGATAAAGTTGAAAGTCAGCAACATCACAAAATATATAACCTGAGATCACATAAGAAAGTGCATTGAACAAAATATAAAAGTTATGAAAGCAGCTCAATCAGCTATTTTAAATAATCATATTAAGATTTTGCATGCAGCATTGTGTTTTTAACATGGTTACACTGTGATGAACAACTTTGGTTTCGCGCCTCGAGGTTATAACAAATCGGTTTGAATTTAAAAGAGATAAATGTGTATATATTGTATTGTAGGCATAAAGTAGGATTTATATTACTAGCTTAGGACATGTGGCGCGTTTATGAGGTGACTTTTATTCTTTGTCCCTTTCTGTCTCTAAACATAGTTTACTTCGACGCTCAATTTCTAGTCTTTATGTATTCAATTCAAAAATTACGTTACATTATAGTTAAATGATTTTTACGTATATATTTTGATCGTTTAGTTGCTAGTTTTAATATTTGCATAATTTATCGATTATTTAGTTTTAATATCTAAAGACTTGATTTATTCCACATTATGTATTGAAACAATTTATTTTATTTCTGTTATGTTTTCTAATATAATTTTGTAATCGATATTCTGTCATTGATATGAGTTGTTTTTGTTTTATTTTATTCCCTACCCTGTACAGTACATACGAGTACTATGTTGTCACTTATTACCTACATATAATATTGTCCTGTACTGTAAGCCAGCTATAACCCTAGTCCCTCAACACAATTGAGACCCTTCACTCACTTTTAAGCCTGTCATCATGTGGTGACAAAGGTTCCATTACACATGAAATAAACAATATAAGTCGACGGTAAATGTTTTAATAGATGTTTGAATTTTGAAATTAATTAAACATTCGGCTTCTGTGCAGTAGTATTGGTAAGCCGCTGTTGTTTCTCAGCGTTACATTGTTGTAACGGTCAAAAGGTTAAATATAATATATGTTAGACACAGTTTGAAATAGTTACGCACATATACATAAGATTAAACAATAAGAAATACCTTCTTGCCTTTGTGTATCCCGCACTCTGCGGCACTGTAGTAAACTGTCCTTATAATTACCAAAAAATATGTAACACTCTATCGCTAAAATATCACTATTTGTTTCAGACTCATGACCAGATACCTCATAACTTGTCATCTCATCAATATTTATAAGAAACAGTAACATACGAACACTGCCGAATAATTATAACTGAACAATAAGTAGTAACGAGACTCTATCTAGACTGAGTTAGCCATGCACATCTAAACATAGTTTATGTATATGACACCGTTTTATTCATTAATTTAGTTCATAATTATTCAGGAATCATTAAGTCTATCACGTAAGATATACATACTACGTGCCTAGCCTTAAAATCGGCCTGAGACATCCGTCTTAGTTATACGCCCGTTATACAAATTCGCACTATTTTGTTTGAAGTTATAATCAGCTAGGACGCTAGGTTAGACTATGTAATAAGTTATCTTATAGGTGAGTTTGGTGTCCTTAGTTTCAAGTAGAATACCTCACGATAAAGTTTAGTATAGAATGACTGGGTCGGTACGATAGGGTCCATACACGGCGTAGCTTCACTGGGCACCAAACTTGTAGGAGATAGGATCGGTGGTACCTCGGACGTCTCCGTACATGTTTCACTCTCTACAATCAGTTTTAACATTTTATTTGAGGAGAACTTTTTGAACGAATCGGCCTGATGTAGTATTTATATTTAACTTTGATAATATTCTTATAATGTAATCCCTTATATACTCTTACCTTAGATATTTTGAGTAAGTATTAAGATGAAATATTTTGCATCTAATCTAAAACGTACGTAAGTATAAGGGCGGTACTATAGCGGGGGTGTTTGCCTGTAATGTAACAGTTCAGATTCGAGTATTAGGTACATCAAATTAGTGAGGAAAACCGAACTAACAGTGCGTAACCTGTACCGATGCGATTTGTAACATCGACTTGTTACATTACGGGCGAATGGTCCTGGTGATGGTCCAGCGCCTTGTGTACTTATATTCATTTTAGACCTTACGTTTGCTTTGAGGTGTCCGAGAGGGCCTATAGCTCACACTGAGCTCACCGCGGGACTTAATGATAGAATTGAACACGTAATGCTATTTTTGTACATAGGGAAGATAACGAACCAAAAAATAATATTTTCGAAAAAAATTGGGCAAATATGCGAATTTCGGTCCAGACAATTAAATTATGAATTTCGCTTACAAATCTTGGTTGTTTTCTTCTTACAACAACTCTTCGCTCAAGTTATTCTAAAGATTTTCTAGACGTTTTTGCTAAATATAATTGTGGTGTAAAATTGTTCACATTATTGTTGTGTAGCTTAAACAAGCCAGTCCGGTCCAACGCACGTCTGGATTAATTTATTAATGATGTTTATGTAGTAGATGGATAGGTGTCGTAGTATTCAAATGTTTGTAAATACGGTATTTGGCTCAAGCCGCTATAATGGTAAGCAGATAAATGTAGTTATATAACAAAATAATTGTCTCAAACGGAATTGGGGTTTATGCTTTGGTTGTATTGTATTGTATAACGGGCTGGTGTCCGCAACTCCACGTCCAATGCGCGTATTATGCTTTGGTTATTAAGTGTCTGTTTTGTTTGTCTTCTGGTCTATTAGTATAAGATTTGGTATAACTTCGACCTGTCTTCGTCTGTTTTTTTGAATGAGAGATGTTTCCTGAGGGGATAGGTTGTTGTAGTTTGATGGTTTCTGCCTACATTGTACGAAGGAGTTTTTGCTAAGACATAGATATGTAAAGAGAGCGAGACGAGAGTAGACTGTTATGAGAATATGATAAGTAAACCAACTAAGTGCAGTTAATCAGTTCCAAAGGTCTTATAATCCATATCTCTCATTCAAATGACATGAGGATAGGTCAATGTAAGACCTGGGGGTCTAAAACGCCGTTTTTGCAGAATTATAATAGGATAATAATATGAATTACGTTTAAATTCTTAAAATGGTCATAGACGTTAGACGTACCTACTATTATGAATTGTCACCTTGTGACCATTTTTACGAATTAACGTAATTCATATTATTATTATCCTATTATGATTCTGCTAAAGCGGCCATTTTAGACCCCCTGATCTTAGTGCTTGTTCTCGTACAACATGCGGGCGCGGTGGCCGCAGAGCGCGCGGTCACGCGCTGTGGTCTGGGCGAGCTCGTGTTCACATAGGCCACCAGGCGTTTGCACGATTGTGACGTGTTGTCAGAGGTTGTAAACTTGAACGACGATCTTTTGTTTTTAATCGAAAAGTCGTAGATAACAAAATTTTGAAATTGTGTGCACAAAATTAAGTAATAAAGAAAGAGAACGATTTGGTGAATTTTAGGAAACAATTAATTAATTTCCTTCCATAGCTTATTTAGGACATCTGTTCTTATGAGTTCTGTGTTTACTTTACCAAATTGGAGTTCTAGCCTGAACAGCACAGATAAACTCTTCTGTATTGACTTGGTGAAGACGTGCTTTCGTTTGTAGAGAAAAGTTCAAACTGGTTGAACTTACCTGACGCCACGATTGAATCGCGCGCCGCCGCCGCCGGTACTTCGACGTGAACACACATAAACAACATCCAACGTTTGATATTACCGCGAGCGCGCCGCACACACCTCTCGTTAGCTTGCCCGCTACTTGCACCACACGTGCATTTTGTACGTGAACACTTGCATATGCTGTGCTTGATATTTCGAGACCGCGCCCGCGAGTTAAAGTGAACAAGCACTTAGACTAAACCTGTGGTTTGCGTGTGAACTGAGGGACCACATGGTATTTCGCAAAATAAATATTGTAGGATTTAGTACTTAGTAGACTTAAAACAACTGTAGAACAAATCTAGGAATTTGTAAACAAATACATTTAAAATTACGCCCTTAAAGTGTGGTCCCTCGGTCCTCAGAGACCATCAGCCAGATCTCGGAAAATATCTGGAAAATTAAGGTATTGTGAATTTGTGACTAAAGACATGTTACTAAAAAACAAACCACGAAGCATCAAAAATAATAAATAATTATATAACGACTAAACTGTGGTCCCTCATTCCACACAAGAAAGATAAATATTTTAGTGAATATTAACGAATCAAATAAATAAAATCTTTCTATTTCTACATCAAGTTTTAGTAAGACTCAACACATTAAAAAAAAAAGAAATGGAATAAAAATATCGACGCAATTTGAAGATAGCGATTATTAAAACTGGTCCCTCAATCCTCACCTCCACCGACATGTGTATGTACTAGCTGCTAGACGAGACGAATATCAGCAAGCCTAGTTGAGAATTACACAATTTTAGATTCCTATTTAGTAGAAACTTTTTACTAAAAGTTAAGCACATTAGACTTGCCGATATTCCTCTCGTCTAGCAGCTAGTACATACACATAATTATGTCAGTGGAGGTGAGGATTGAGGGACCAGTTTTAATAATCGCTATCTTCAAATTGCGTCGATATTTTTATTCCATTTCTTTTAAAAAAAAATGTTTTGAGTCTCTTACTAAAACTTTATGTAGAAAAAGAAAGATTTTTTTTTTGTTTCGGTAATATTCACTAAAATATTTATCTTTCTTGTGTGGAATGAGGGACCACAGTTAAGTCGTTATATATTTTTTACCTTTACAAATTCTTTACTAAATGTCACAGTCACAATACCTTAATTTTCCAGATACTTTCCGAGATCTGGCTGATGGTCTGTGAGGAGGGACCACACTTTAAGGGCTGTAATATTTTATGTATTTGTTTACAAAATTCCCTGATTTGTTCTACAATAATTGTTTTAAGTCTACAACTAAATCGCTACGATATTTATTTTGCGAAATACCAGTGTGGTCCCTCAGTTCACACGCAGACAATCTGTGCAGTATTCGATAGATATAAATAGAAACTAGGAGTAGTTGTTTTTCTGTATTGTGATAGTTCAAAGCTGTGAAGTTCAACATTTTTTGGGTACATACTATGGTACTAGATTTGTCATCCAATGCTCGCCCATAGTATTTGAGCATAACGAGGAATACAAGGGAACCTACCAACCATTCAGAAAAAGTATTCATTCATATTTGTATCTATCGAATCCTCATTGCATAGACCCTGACTATTAATTTCAAGGCAAGTACCTATGTCTCGTGGAACAAAGTATTTGGAACAAAATTAGGAATGTAAATTGTGACGCATTTAGTAAGGTAAGATAAAGAATTTGTGGTGCATTTATTAGCAGAATAACTTAACGAGTCTTTATTAGTTAGTGGTGAGATTTAAGTTATGGATTACCAATATAATATTATACCTTTCATATCAACATCATTTCTGAAGTTTTAAAGTTTTGTCCCCTAAATTCTGGTACCTATTCGAAATTAAACCTTAAATCTCGGGTAAAGGTATGTTTTTCAAGACTATCAAGTTATTCTGTTAACTAAATTGAGAGATGAATGAAAGTGTGGTCTTTTAATTGGTCTCTTAGAAAATGTCAGAAGACGATAATAAAGGTAGGCGATATAAAGGTATAACGTGAATGATGTACATAAGTCATAGATATTTTTGGACTAAATGTCCCATCTTGCCAAAACTTAATGTAAGATCGTTATTTTGAATAAATAATTTGTTGTCATCTCACACAAAAGGGGTTTTATTTCATTAATGTCTCCTTGTTTTGTGTCCCAAATAATACACAGAATACATCAAAAACAGCACTGGTTTAATTTTATTATAGTACCTACCTACATTTTCAGAGTTTGTAATATTAAATGAACGTGGACGAGGCAAAAGGAGTATGTACCTAGGTAAGGATCGTATAGCAGGTTATCCATTTAGCACTTCTACAAACGTCAAGGAATTTTGAAGAAGAGTTTGTTGCCATTTCCTACATCTAAGTATCTTAACGCTATTGGGGGTGCGGCAGATTTAACGCTGTCTGGCCGACTCTCAAAACAATGTTCCTAATGTTTTGTTTTGGTATAGTATAAAACAAAGTCGCTTCCCGTCTGTCTGTCCCTATATGCTTAGATCTTTAAAACTACGCTACGATTTTCATGCGTTTTTTTTTTAGATAGTGATTCAGGAGGAAGGTTTATATGTATTATACATGCATAATATGTATAGTAGAAAAATACTGATCATTGTAGAGGTTTCTAATGTGATGTCGTAAAATAAACACATTTTTGCGCTTACATTGCAAACGCTGGCTGAACCCTACCAGATAGATCAAGATAATGTACTACAGTATTGTAGGTACACCTTAACAAGTTCTACAAAAAAGTCGGCGATGGTAAAAGTATATCTATCTCTTAGGGCTTCTACACATAAACACGATATGACGTCGCGTCGTACAACGATGCGGTGTCGTTTCACGATCACGATACGACGTCGCGTCGTCGAAATCTACGATGAGCATCGTAAAAAAACACGACATCGTAACGTAATGAGCCACGCACGATACACGGCACGATTCCGCCGCTCTAGACGCATTCTGCTTCTGCTGTTAATAAGAAAACAAAGAAAGAAAAGACAGATACTCAGAAGATATTGGATCCACCCATTTCTTTCAAACATGAATAACGGGAGTCACTTTATAAAGAAGTACAATGCCTTAAAAATAGACTACAACAAGTTTTTTGATTACTTTAGAATGAGTGCATCAAGTTTCGAAGAGTTACTTCATCGGATAACGCCACATTTCTATAGCAGGAAAATATAGCAGAGGCAGACCACCCATCGAACCTCTCGAGATGCTGGGATTAACTGTAAGGTAAATGAAACAACAACAACAAACATAGTACGGGACGCTGCTCGACTCGGGTAGGTAATTAAATGATCGACTTCAATACCATCCGTGATCTTTGAATTTCGAATAACAACTGCGCAGGATTGCTACGTGAGTTTCTAACGTCACTACGTCGTATTGTGCATCGACACGTTACGACGTCGTGTCATAGATTTCCATGACGCGAAGTCGTATCGTGAAACGACGCCGCATCGTTGTACGACGCGACGTCGTATCGTGTTTATCTGTGGGAGCCCTTAGGGATAACCCACAACAACCATTTTTTATTTTTTACGAGAAATAATGGCTCATTTATGAAGCGATTTTAACACGTTCCCTGCGCCATCATTTTCAAAGAAGTTTCAGGAGTTTCAGCTGGTGCTTTGGAGACCTAAAACATCTCGAAACTAACTTACCCTTTGGTGCGTTTGAGACCAAATCAGTCTCCTAAAGATATAGTTTTGAAAATAATCTACCTATATCATCCAAAAATCTATCTCTAAATACTGCAATTAAATCGATAAACTACACTCGAGAGCAATGAATCCGGGTCACATATAGAATGTTAAAAATCTCGGAAACTAAAAATGATAGGTTAATGCAATAAATTGTATTTAATAGACAATGTAATACTCCTTAAATGAAAGTAAAAAAAAATATGAGTCGCCATACATTTTATTAACACAAAATTACATAAAGAAAAAAACTGCTGATCTCTCCTTAAAACAAAAATAGGAAATATGAAATTTTTGAACTTTATTACGATTTTCTTGAATTTTAATACTTCGTATTACCTCCTCGTGCTTCCATTACTGCGTTTACGCGGTTTGGCATGCTGTACACCAAGTTCCTTATACGATTTTGGGGAATATTCTCCCATTCCTCTGTGAGAGCAATTTTGAGCTCCCGAAGCGTGATTGGGGGAGGGTTTCGTTGTTTTACGCATCTGCCTAGCTCGTCCCAAGCATGCTCGATCGGGTTGATATCCGGGCTACGCGCTGGCCACTCCATACGAGTAATGTTCATCTCTTGAAGGTAGTAATTCACAATCCTACCTGTATGAGGTCGGGCATTGTCATGCATAAATATAGCATCCTCACCTAAATTGACCATAAATGGACCAACGTGATCATTGAGGATTTCTTCCACATATCTTACGCTAGTTAAAGAGCCGTTTTCTATGATCACCAGCTCTGTGCGACTTTCAGAAGAAATTCCGGCCCACACAAGTACAGACCCACCACCGTAGGCTACTTTTTCTTCGATGCATGCTTGCTTGAATCTTTCCCCTGGTCTTCGATACACTCTGTGTCTTCCATCGTGCTTGTAGAGCATAAATTTTGATTCGTCGGAGAACATAACTTTTGACCAATCTTCAATACTCCAATTTACGTGGCTCTGGGCATATCTTAGTCTTGAAATACGATGCCCACGCTCCAGTTTAGGGCCGTTTGCAGGTCTAAGGGGTTTTAAGTTAGATTCAGCAAGCCGACGTCTTACTGTCCATGCACTTGGGTTACTTCCTCCGAGGTGTCGAAACTGATTTGTGAGTTCAGTTTCTGTGAGAAAGCGATTTCGAAGCATGGTGTTCACCAAGTATCGGTCTTCTCGTGCTGTGGTACACCTGGTTCTGCCCGTTCCTGGTCTGCGTAGGTTAGAACCAGTTTCTTCGTAACGTCGGAGAACTCTTTGTACTGTTGACAGCGACACACCGACAGTCCTGGCTGTATCGCGCTGACTCCGGCCGGTTTCCAGCATTGTAAGTATTCTGGTGCATTCTTCAGGCGTAAGGGACATAATTTCAGCTTGAATAATGAATATAGAGCACTATCAACATGGTTTATGTACCCACATAAATGACAGATTACAAACAAAAGCAAAACCAAATGCTGTAATTTCGTAGTTCCATCTTCGAAAGTGGCCCTTTTTCAAATTTGATTTTTTTATGATATAACTTTACAATAACTAAGAAGTTTTAATACCTTCATTTAAGGAGTATTACATTGTCTATTAAATACAATTTATTGCATTAACCTAGCATTTTTAGTTTCCGAGATTTTTAGGATTCTTTAAGTGACCCGGATTCATTGCTCTCGAGTGTATATAGTATGTTGCTTAAAGTGGCTCGGAACAGCAACGTCACATCCTCAAAATATAACGGAAATAAAACGAAGCCGAAAGGCACTTTCTCTCTCTATCGTTGCATTTTTAGTTCTAGCTAGACCATACCTGGGACTTTGTCTCAAACAACGGAGGAGGAAAAATTGCGCCTCAAGTGCGATCCCAGTCGTGTTCTAACATTGCTTCGAGCGGGTCACTTGTCTCCCGACAATTTTATTTTTCCATAACAATACCGTATTGTTACAATTTTCAAAATCAGCCAAGTGCGAGTCAGACTCGCGCATTAAGGGTTCCGTACCATCGTAGTAGGGTACCCTTTAGTACCCTTTAATTTATACATTATTTTTATAGCGGCAACAGAAATAGGTACACATTCTGTGAGTTGAAATTTCAACTGTCTACCTGTTACGGATCATGAGATAGCTACCTACAGCCCGCTGACAGACAGACGAACGGACGGCTGGACAGCGTTGACTTAGTAATAAGGTCCCGTTGGTTACCCTTCGTGTACGGAACCCTAAAAACAAAAGTTTATCCTATAAATCATCGGAAAGTACGAAATAATTTTATATACTTACTAAAAACTTAGTTTAAATCAATTTACAAATGATTTTATAGGATGATATATTGATTTTCAATATATCAATATTCAATTTGAACCAGCAGTTCCTGAGATTAGCACGTTCAATATTAAAAACGTAATTTTACCTATACCTATCCTAAATTCTGTAAAATCCGTTTGAAATAATATTCATAAATTCCCGTTTCCCTACCTTTGTTATCTACGCTAAAAAATCTTACACGACATAGGCTAAATGCACAAATCGTGCAACGCCACAAAAAAAAAAGGATATTAACACAATAATAATTGACACACAAAGTTATTGTTTTATTCACGTTTATTACCAGTTCACAATAATTATATTAAATAGATGATAAAGAGGCTTATACATTACGAAGCCGCTGACTGTAATAGTAAATAGTACTTATATGACTAGCAATTAAGTCACTGAGTAAAATTAAAACTCGATTTTCTCACGGAATTATCCAAAATGCTACGTCGTGAAAACATAAAACGTTACTAAGAAAATCACTTTTAAAAGACGCTTCGTGTAGTTATAAGTTATAGACCAAGGGCATTATAAAACATGCCTGCTGCAATAAACGTGGCCACTTACACACTTACTGGGCCAAAACTGTAAAATTTTGAAGTATCATCGATACAAAAAAGAGGAAGAATCCTGCTAAATGCCATGTTAACATGGTCGAATGTACTTTGTACATTTACATAGAATAGACGTATACTTAAATTTATAATGGTAGGTGCAGATATACAGTGTAGATACTTACAATATAAGCTCGTATCGTACCTACTTAGGTACCTAACGTATAACACATACTACTAATTAATAAGTGTTACAGTCAAAGAATTACGAAAATGTTAAGCACCTTACGGTTTATTTAAACAAGCACCTTATTTTTCAACATTTTGAATGAAAATGCAGGTATGATTAGGTGACATCCGCCCGCTTTGCGGGAATGTTTTGGAAAATTGCTTGACATTTTCGACCAGTGACCGTAACTACAATGTAATGACGAAGGGAAATAACTAGGTTCATAAACATACATGAAATTGTTCATTTATTCTTATTGAGTCTGTAAAATTTTGGAGTTATAATATGGATAAAGATTTTTGACATTAATTTATTTATTTCTTCAAAAATACATTCTAAGTTCAATTAACCAACATTTCAAACTGTATTCTACATAATCAGATGAGAATCTATTAATTAATTAGATGGGGTGGCCTACCACATGACGTCATCCCTCATCATCCATGTCGCCTTCATTCATCTGTTTATATCCTTTGCTCAACTATGGTTAGGTTTAGTGTATTTAAAAAAACACTAACCATAACCCGCTTTTAGCTTTGCCTTAATTGGTTAAAAAGAAGAAAAATGTTAAACACTAACGAGTAAATCTATTTTTTATTACTACATTTTTTTTATCTGTGTCAATCAAATTTTTTTTTTTTGGCATAATCAATCTATTTTTTTTGTCCTTAACTGTCAATTATTCTATTTCTTTTCTATATACGGGCTGGCCTGCCAAAACATTTTATTTTATTTTAGAAGCCTTCAAGGCTTTTTCGAAACACCCATATAAGTATTTCCAGCGATTACTTAGGAGCTGTTATAGTACATTCCTACAGCTCCCATAAGTGTTTTAAAACACACATAATATTACAGTTTCATATTATTTTATACCTAAATGACTACCTACCTACTAACATTAGACAGCCTGGACATCTCTCTCTCCTTTTTGTCAGTCCATCAAGATCGAATACTGGACAGCCAAATATCTCTCTAATTTCTTTCAGTCCATGATATTTTACCACAGTCCATTTTTGCCTGATAAGATTTCTCACCATCAAAACTATCAAACTTCCATAGTATATTATCTACTATTCAACCATTTCAGAAGGCGAATTTTCAAGTCTAGACCAAACCAAACGGTTTAGGCTGTCTGTCAGTAAGTCAAAATAGGATTTTAATACATAATACCCACGCGACCCGCCCATGCTTCATAGACCCGTAGGTGCAATGTATGGTGCAATGGAAACATGACAAAACATCGAGATTTATATGCGGCAACAGCACCACCTAGTGTGTTGAAAACTGCCGCCGAATCGTAGTACGAACAATCACGTGATTACATAGATATAATATATTAGATACATAAGATTATCGTAACCAGATTATTTATTTTATCAGCCGTACACTACTTTGGAATGATGGAAAATACATTACTTAAATTCTAGTTTCAGAGACAAACATACAGACACCAATAAAATTTGGCACACAAAGCCCACATAGATTTTAACATATTATAGGAATATTCGTCGAATTGAACTTCCTATTTTTGAAGTCTGCTAAAAACAGGCGCCTGGCCTGAGGTACTTAGTCCTATAAATATTAATTAAATGCGGTTAACACTACTGCAACCCACGAAATAATGGGCGCCGCCGCCGGCGATTTTGTGCACAAGTGCAGATATGATTATTTTGATACACATTGAAATAGAGGTAACACTGATAATAAATGGTAACGTTACAACCTGGCAGGTTTATACAGAGTCGAATGAAATTACCATGCGAAACTCGACACACGAGACGAGTATCGAAATCTAAAATATTGATTTTGTTTTTCTTCAGGGTCAATGACTGCATGTAGACATCAAAACAGCCCCCACGTTTCTAAAGTTTATTAAAAAAAAACTAATCTCCCGTTGATCCGTCCGATCCATCCCTCAGTGCTGGTTCCTGTAAAAAAGGCCGTTTTTTGTTAATTGATACAGCCCTGATAAGAACAACTTCTTTAATTACTAGATATGTAGCTACTACACATTGCCAACCAACGTGATAATGCTGCCAGCCTTCTTCTGGGCACTTTCCTCAGTGACAGCGATGTGGACGACCTTTTTGACACCTGCTTTTGATACGTGTACATATTTTTATTATTAGTTTAGGTCTGTATAGTTGGGAAATAACGTATGATGTAAAAATACCCTTATCGAAGCCGAAAAGTAACTTGCTCACCCCGTCATTGCGATGTTTTTTTGTTTTAGACCATACCTGGGAACCTTTCAGTTACGGAGATATTGGGAGTCAAAGTTAAATTAAATACAAGTTTTCAATATTTTAACTTCAAATACCTCCACGACCTCTGTGCTATTCTATGCATCCATCGAATCAGCACAATGTTTTGAGTGCGTTACATGGAGTCCTACCGTAAAACGTGATTTCACACCCCAAAAAAAAAAACATTTTTCCTCACAATAAAATTTGCGTAGAGCTACCTACTTAGTTTGTTTGTGCTTCGTGAAGGGTCCGTTTACACCTTGTATTGTAAAAAATGCTTTGATAAAGTGACAGAAGAATATATTGTAATTGTACGGAATCTTCTTTCAATCATAAATGCGCCGACCCCAAATAAATTGGGATAACGGCAGGAGACTGATGTGTCTAAAAGAAGATTAAAGAAAAGATAAAAGAAAGATTAAATTATTAAAAACGATTACGTATAAAGATTTGTTGAAAATGTATTCTTATTTACTCATGTGTAATATTTGCTGTGCTCTTTGTACGTCTTACTGGGTGGAAGTCAGGTGCTGGTTTTAATATTGTTGTAATAAGTATACCTACCTACGTGTAATAAGTGTACCTACACATGAGTTCAAAAAAAATAAGTTTTAGTTTGAATGTATAAAATTATTTGAAAAAATAAATGACGGATTTACTACCTCCATATTTGATTTCACAATGAAGTATAAATCCGGATTTAATGCATTCTTCAAATCCCCCTTCGTTGATTTAAAAACTGACTTTACTTGGTTGTAGATAAAATCTATGTTTTCCATGTTCTTCTCCATTTTTTGCAGGAGCAGATCGTACGATTGAATTCTGAAAATAAAATGAACAGTTTAGTCATGCAATGCTATCTAAAGAACTAAAGGACTACTTGTAGGAACTGCGCCGGATCGTAATCACAATAGTTTTACTACAAAGTGAGCGTACAGTGGTTACGTATTCAAATGCTGAATGTCTCGACGTGAGGTGGTGCTGTTTGTGTGTCTGTGACTTTGTTAAACTGAAATTGATTTTAAAAGAGTGTCCATGGAGTCAGTGGCGGCCTTACCGCCTTAGGGGGTGGCGAACAGGGCAATCGCCCGGGGCCTAGCTCTTACAGGGGCCTCGCGCAACAACCCAAGCAATTTAAAAAAGACGGGTTGCACTCCGGGAGTGCCGGCAGAAGTGAAAACTTGATTATAACAACGTTTTTTATAACAACGCCCTCTAGTAGCAGCTAAAAAAACTGTCGCGCCTACCAGTAACAGTGTTCTCTGTATCAATGCATCATTTTAGTTTTCAATATCAAAGATAGATGGCGCTTTGTGCTAGCGCCATCTACCAGCGGTCTCTCACAACAGTTACTCATTGCATTTGCTAATGTACTTTCTACTACATTCTACAAGATGTCGCTAGGAGTTATAAAACTACGATCATGTTCCAAAACATTTAAAAATTTCTTTAAATAATTTTAAACCATAAAATGTTGAAGGTTAAGTTCAAAATCGTCTACTCTTCATCCGTCTTACGCTTTTTCCAAATTTCTTTAAATAATTTTAAACCATACAATGTTGAAGGTTAAGTTCAAAATCGTCTACTCTCCATCCGTCTTACGCTTTTTCCAAATTTCTTTAAATGATTTTAATTAAACCATAAAATGTTGAAGGTTAAGTTCAAAATCGTCTACTCTCCATCCGTCTTACGATTAGGTCACGTGTCCTGACGCGAGTGTCCTGACGCGAGTTTAAGATTTTATACCCATTACAGAACAATTTTTTTAGAGTGCTCAACGCCGCTAAAGAAGTTTTCACTTCAAAAATATAAAAAAAATTAACTATTTTTTTTTTATTAAAAATTTTGATTCTGATCCTTAATTACTTATTATGGTTATAACATAACGGTCAATTAAAATAAAATTAATTATTTAATTCATTCATTCAAAACATAATTGAAAAATTCATTTTGATTATGAAGGGGAAGATGAAGCTCATGAATTGAAAGCGGAAGAAATTTTCAAAATAAACTATTTTTATGTCATTGTCGACAATGTGCGCGCAAGCTGTCTGTCCTAGGTTTGAGGCTAGCATATTTGGTTTCATGTATAATATAAAAAAATTAAAGGAAATGAATCATAGTGAACTTTTAAAGCAATGCAGCGACTTGCAAATACTTATCTATGACAGTAGGAGAATCATGTGATATTGATGGACATGAATTGTACGAAGAACTGAATATGTTCATCCGTGTGTATGAAGGAAACGATGACATTATCTCGGTGCTAAAATACATAATAGAAACAAAATTAACTGAAGTTTACCCCACTATCGAAATAGTCCTGAGAATTATTGCTACCACACCTGTTACAGTTGCGTCTGCTGAAAGGAGTTTTTCGAGGCTTAAAATTATTAAAACATATTTGAGGAATTCGATGACACAAGATCGGCTTTCAGCCCTTGCTATTCTTTCAATCGAAAATGACGTAGCTTATTCGTTAGATTATTGTGCTTTAATTAAAGATTTTAGTCTTAGGTAAAGCCGCAAACATCAATTTTAAAATTTATCATCTCTGTATTTGTTAATTTTGTAAATCTTTCAATGTAAAATATTTTAAAACTCAAATTTGATTTATTTGTATAATTTTAGCATTTCTCCATAAACATGACAAATACCTAAAC
The DNA here is from genome assembly GCA_950022335.1 of Eurois occulta. Taxonomy (NCBI): domain Eukaryota; kingdom Metazoa; phylum Arthropoda; class Insecta; order Lepidoptera; family Noctuidae; genus Eurois; species Eurois occulta. The sequence continues at coordinate 11,233,774 of OX465477.1, read as the reverse complement.
CAAACAACCAGACCTATTTTCCCATCAGATACTTTTCATGAAGGACAAAGGGCCTCACAAAGACCTGCCGCCCGGAGCCTCGCAATGGGTAAGGCCGCCTCTGTATGGAGTTTCCTGTCTATTCTTCTCCATAGTACTTGTTCACGTTGACTCGCGGGCGCGGTGGCGGGCGCTATATCCTATATCCAAGTGTTCACGTACGAAACGCACGTGCGGTGTAAGTAGCGGGCAAGCTAGCGACTGGCGCGCGCTTGCCGCTCGCGTCAATATCAAACGCGTGAGATGTTTGTGTGTGTTCACGTCGAACTAGCGGCGGAGCGCGCGATTCACTCGCGACGTCAGGTAAGTTCAACCAGTATGAACTTGTCGCTAGAAACGTTAGCGCGTCTTCATCATTCACACCCGCGCAAACGCCTGGCGGCCAATGTAAACACGAACCCGCCACGTCTTCGCGACCGCACCCGCCACCGCGCCCGCGCGTTCCAACGTGAACAAGTACAATAGAGATCTACATTTTTGAATGGTCAAGTACAGTTCCTTCACGGTTATTATCCCTGTGACTGGACTATCGCTTCGTCTTCTTGTCTTTGACTATTCAAAGTACCTGTCTATTCGAAATAAATGTTTTGAGTTTGCTCATGCGTGTGTGTGCGTTAATCTTTAAGTAATTTAATATGTGTTTTGCAATATGAATATTTTACAATTACATATATATTCTAGTGATGTAACCGAGACATTTTGAATGGTTGATAACCCTACTTAGGTATATTATAAATTATATTATTTATATTACATACACAGTGCTTTGCTTATTGCTAAATATGTTTATTTTTATATTATCTCAAACTATTCAACAGTAAATAAAAAATCTGACGCGGTTAATATTGTTTCATGATGAATATTGATTTCCCCTATTTTAGAAGAAACTTTTTCATCTGTCATCGATGACAAAATCAAACATTTTAATGATATTTTGGATAGACTCTCCAAAATTAATTTACATTCGGCATTCACCCTGATCAGATATTGCTGTTTTGGTCCAAATTTTATGTATTTTCTCCGTGGTTCTCCTCTTTGGAAGAAACCACAACTTTTGGACAAAATTGACCAAATTATTCGCAACACATTTACATTCATTGTTAATGTGGCCCTGGACGACCGAGCGTGGCTAACTGGCTACAAGTCACCCTACCAATTCGCTTTGGTGGCCTCGGCGTCCGTAAAATTTCTAGTGTAAGCTTCCTGTCCTCTGTCCACAGCACTGAAAAGCTAACCAGGAAAATTTTAGCTCTCTCCCTGGTTGTCTCGGAAGTGCCGTGCTTGACCGACGCAGAGGTCGCCTGGAAAGTGGCTTGTCCGGATACGGATCGGCCCGAGAACCCGTCTTCCCAGAGACAGTGGGATGAGCCGCTCTGCAGGTTGGTACGGAATAAACTTATTAATACGTCTACCAATACTGCTGAGCGTGCCCGCCTACTGGCTGTGGGTGAGTGGGAGTCGGGCCTCTGGCTTCAGGCACTACCGTCACCTAATATAGGCACTATGTTAGGTGACACAACCTTCCGGCTCGCTACGTGTTTGCGATTGGGCGCTCCTTGTGGGCTCCACATCGCTGTCAATGTGGTGAAGCAGTCGACTGCCTCGGACACCATGGCCTTTCATGCAGTAAGAGTGCAGGTCGGATTGCGCGGCACGCTAGCATTAATGATCTCATCCGTCGTGCTCTTGCCACCGCCGGGGTGCCAGCTGTCTTAGAACCCAATGGCTTGGCACGCGTCGATGGGAAGAGGCCAGATGGTATGACCATAATGCCATGGAAGTTGGGTAGGCGTTTAGTGTGGGACGCAACTTGCGTCGACACCCTTGCGCCATCCCATCTTCCTAGCACAGTGGGCTGCGCTAGGGCGGCTGCTGCAAATGCTGAAAATCTCAAACGGCGCAAATACAATAATTTAATTGGTAGTTATGTGTTTGAGCCGTTTGGGGTTGAAACACTAGGGCCATGGGGTCCGAGTGCCCACCTAATCACGCCATCCAACGTGGTAATGCTGCCAGCCTTTTTTTTTTTTGGTGGGTGGGAAATCATCAAATGACCCCCCCCCCCCCCCGCTCTGGGCGGAGCGGAAGGGAGTGTCAGACTCTTACTGACTAAAAACCACCCATGTTCCTTCATTGGCCCTTTATGTTCCAGGGCCGCGGTATCTCTTTCGAACAGTCCCGCAGCCCTGGCAGGCACCGACCCTTGTGGGCCCCTCCCGTTTGCTGACAACTCTTTGAGGCGCGCGTGGAACGCGCCGTCGACACGGCCTGCCCCATCGTCATACGACGGACGGACGGCGAGCTAGCCCATTACTCACCGTCCACAGGCCCGTGCCTACGGTGGCCGAGAGCCATCACGGCGTGGCCCCCGACGCCCGGTGCTTCTCCTCCCGCGGCCGCTGGGACGTGAGGCTCTCTCCCTCTCACGTTCCGCCGCCTCCTACGCTAGCATGACTGCTTCGCAGAAGGAGGCGACGACTTCCCATTCCCTCTCGCCCCGGACCATGGCTTGAACCAGGGCCGGGCGCGAGAGGTCGCCGCCGCCAATCGCCGCTACACGGCGGTGCTCCTCCCAAGCGGAGCAGACCTCGACGGTGTGCTCCACCTTGTCCTCCGGGCGATCCTCGCAATAGTAGCACCCGGGCGTTTCCTCCCGCCCGATTCGGTGCAGGTACCTACCGAAACATCCGTGTCCGGTGAGGACCTGCGTCAGGCGGAAGGTGAAGGCGCCGTGGCGCCTCTCAAGCCACTCCTCAAAGAGGGGACTTATCGCCACTATCGTGGCGTACCCTGCACGGGGTTGCGATAGTCGCTCTCTCCATGTCGCCATGAGATCACGGCGGAGGTCTGTCCGCTGCGCGACAACAGCGGAGTTACCCCCCGGCGCTGTACCTCCGCGCGCCACTCGTGCAGGCGCGCGAGGACTATGGCCTCCAGATCCCATGGCGGCAATCCGGCAAGGAGGCTCGCCGCCTCGCGGGAGATCGTGCGGTACCCACGGATCAGCCTTACGCCTACCACCTTTTGGGGCGCGTTCAGGTAGTGCTTTGCTCGCAGCCTCAACGAACGCGCCCACACCGGGGCCCCGTAAAGGGCCATGGACCGCAAGATCCCCGCATAGAGCCTCCGGCAGGAGGCGTTTGGCCCCCCCAGGTTGGGCAGGAGCCGCTTGAAGGCAGCCCCTGCCTTTTCCAGTCTGGGAGCCAAACGTCGGAAATGCTCCACGAAGTTCCATCGGCTGTCGAGGACGACTCCGAGGTACCTCAACGTCGCCTCGACGCCGACGGGAACCCCTCCTACCGTCAGTGTGGATCCCGACGGTGGCGCATTCCGAGGCCCATGAAAGCACATGGCCTCAGACTTGCGCAATGCCACCTCGAGACCCAATTGCCGGATCCTCTCAACGACTATCGCTACCGCTAGGGAGGTCGGCAGTTCGGCACGCAGCACCCAGTCGTAACCGATGTTCCACAAGGGCGGCCCCAGAACCGATCCCTGTGGAACACCGCACGACATCTCTCGCCGGTTCCATTCTCCGTTGTGACCGGGATATATGACGGACCTGTCCGTCAGGTAGTCCCCGAACAATGTTGCCAGCCTTCTGGGCACTTTTCCGGATGCGGACGAATTTTTGGACGCCCTGTAACCCTTTTCTACTTGTACCTACATACACCATTATTTTTAGGTCGTTCTGGAACCGAATACAATGAACTCGATCATCGAACTCGAAACGATTGAGACTATTTTTTTCAAAAAATTACAAAAAAAATCACGAAGGAATAAATTTAATGTTTTTTTTTTAAAAACGTATCCACGATCGGCAACACATGCGAACGATACCCATTGAAAAATTCATTCATCGATCGATTCTCATTATTTCACAAAAAAAAACATTAAATTTATTCTTTCGTGTTTTTTTTTATTGTTACTTTTTGAAAAAAATAGTCCCAATCGGTTCGGTATTTATTACTATTATAGTTTTGTAGTTTGTAAATAATTTAATTATCTTTGAAATAAACAAATCATTGCAAAAAAAAACATGTGTACGTGTAAATTAATATAGAGGACACGGGCGCCGGGAATTGCATCATCTGCCTAGCCTTTTCCCAAAGAGTGTGCAGGGGGGTAAAATAAAACATACGATAAAATGATACCTAGATAGGTAAAAGCCTTTTATAATAATGGAGATCATAATGTAGACCTAACAGAGGCGGACTGCATAAAACATTTAGCTAGCTAGCTCTTGCTTACATTTTAATAAGTTCTCAAACATTTCTGCAAATGGCGACAGCAAAGTCAAATCTGTATAAATGGACAAAAAACCGGCCAAGTGCGAGTTGGACTCGCACGCGAAGACACAATACAAAGCATAATATTAAAAATATACTAAACAAAAATATATTTTCCCCACTTAGAACAAAGTTTCCCCACTTATATCAAAATGTACTAAGTATTCTTTAAGAATGAAACAAACGGAAACGGAATTTTCTGCACTCCACCTTCGATATGTTAGATTCCAAGATGACAATGCAAGACATTTCGAGCTTGCTTCGTGGCACTGAAGATGCACTCCTAAGCAATATACTTGCCGAGGACCATGATAGAGAAGGTGGAGAAGAATCATATCATTGTTATTATCATAACATAATAATTTCTTAAGAAACAAGCAGTAGGTATCTATGTACTCAAATATTATATGTTATTTTCCTGAGTTGTCTACTCTGTGTAGGTACATAAATACTAAAATAAATAAATAAACATTACAAACCTTCGATTTTTCTGAATACAATTTATGCAGAAACTGGGGCGGCGTTTCTTCATTTGGGATGGTCCGCCTGTAAATAACATTACAAAGTACTTAAAATACAAAGCCAACGACCAAAATCGTGTATCATAGCAATACGGGCAAAAGGCTTTTTAGGCTTTAGGATATTACGTTTAAACAATAATGCAGTAAGGTGCTAATTACCGTTGGAAGGTCCAGGCTGGGGCTCATCATTTGCTGCTTGTTTATAACCAGCACTTGCATCAACTGGTGCTTGTTCCAGCTCGTGCGCTGGTGGCGGAGCAGTAACACTTGGCTCAGACCTGGAATGTGACAAAAGATCATTTAATAACGTAATATATCAAGATCATTATCCTGACCTCATCCCAATTTATCCAAGGCTTCATTACGGGTGTGCAAAACTAGAAAATACGCTACAAAACCAAAATCCGTGCGTGCGGATCTCCATAAAGGACTAATAAAGTAAAATAAAATATACGATAAAATGATACCTATCTAAAAAGCCTTTTATAATAATGGAGATCATAATGTAGACCTAACAGAGGCGGACTGCATAAAACATTTAGCTAGCTAGCTCTTGCTTACATTTTAATAAGTTCTCAAACATTTCTGCAAATGGCGACAGCAAAGTCAAATCTGTATAAATGGACAAAAAACCGGCCAAGTGCGAGTTGGACTCGCACGCGAAGACACAATACAAAGCATAATGTTAAAAATATACTAAACAAAAATATATTTTCCCCACTTATATCAAAGTTTCCCCACTTATATCAAAATGTACTAAGTATTCCTTAAGAATGAAACAAACGTAAACGGAATTTTCTGCACTCCACCTTAGATATGTTAGATTCCAAGAAGACAATGCAAGACATTTCGAGCTTGCTTCGTGGCACTGAAGATGCACTCCTAAGCAATATACTTGCCGACAACCATGACAGAGAAGGTGGAGAAGAATCATTCTTATTCTTTATTGCACACAAAATTAAAAGATATAGCTTATGTACAACGGCGAGCTTAACCCAAAATTGGGTTTTCTTACAGCAAACCTTACTTCGATTGCGAGATTAACGGTAGAGGATAACCGTGCACAATCAGTACATTTAAAAACTTAAACTAACTTATTTTATAAACTTAACTAATACATACAATATAATATACGTAATGATCACTATCTATATATATTTATATACTACTACTATTACATATACTATATATATACATACTATCATCATGTTGACAGGAAATGTTCTCTTATTCCTCTTGAACACATCTAACGAAGGGCTATCCCGCAAGGAGTGTGGAAGCGAATTCCAAAGGCGCACTGCACGAACAGTAAATGAAATATCATACCGACTTGAGGAGTGGGGAGGGAAACGAAGGAGAAGAGATGATGATGAGCGACAAGGTTTACCTCTAGGAACCAGATACTCGAAGCGTTCTCGAAGATACGAAGGAGCTTTAGGATTATAGAGAACAGAAAAGAGAGAGTGTGTGAATCTCGACGCTGCCGAATAGGTAGCCCCTTCAGCTGCTTCCGAAATTCCGACACATGGTCGTACTTACGAAGCCCGAAAATGAAGCGGATACACAAGTTCTGCAGACGTTCGAGCTTATCAAGAAGTTCCTCAGTGGCATCAAGAAAACAGACATCAGCATAGTCTAGAAGAGGAAGAAGAAGAGATTGAGCAAGAGTTATTTTAGTCTGAAATGGCAGGAACTTCTGAAGACGCTTAAGTGACCGATACGAGCAAAACACCCTCCTGCTTACTTCAGCAATGTGAACATGCCAAGATAGGTTGCAGTCCAAGAATACACCTAAGTCTTTAACTTTCTTGGAGTAGGCTATAGCGACACCATCGTACACAACAGGCGGGAGGGACTGATGACTCAATAAATTGACGAAGTATCTGCCACCAATAATGAGAGCTTGTGATTTAGTTGGGTTAAAACCAATAGTCCAAAATTTTTAGCCCACGGACTGATGTTTCGAAGATCATTATTGATGGCATCTATGGCTCCTGGAAGCTCTTCGAGTTTAAAATGGCGATAAAGTTGCAAGTCGTCTGCATAGAGATGGTAATGAGAAGTTAATATCTAAGTGATAGCGTTAATAAAAACGGAGAAAAGAAGAGGAGAGAAGACGCCACCCTGAGGAACACCCGCAGAAAGATCACACCAATCAGAGCAAGCCTCATTTAAGTGTACCGACTGCGAGCGACCCCGAAGATACGAATCAAACCAAGCAGTCACAGAAGGAGATATGTTAAGAGAGGAAAGGATACCTAAGAGGATGTCAAACACAACAGAATTAAAAGCACTGCTGAAGTCCAATAAAACCAACACCGTAAGGAGCCAGTTTTCCATGGTCAATCGGAAGTCGTGAGTTATTTTAACTAAGGCTGATACAGTGATATGGCCAGGACGAAATCCAGACTGGTAAGGACTAAGCAGGCTATTAGAGAAAAAGTAATGAGATAGTTGATTATTAACGACACTCTCAAGGACTTTAGACAGGATTGGAAGTATGGAAATAGATGAAATAGCCCGCTTAATATCCACTTCTGTAACTGGGTGAAAAGAGAATGAAGTATTGGCCGAGGTAGATTAGAGAGATCGTTAAGAGTGTTAGATTTAAGGTTGTCATCAAGAGTCACTGGTGATTTGGAAAAATGTAAATTAATTTCATTCAAATTAATATCAGGAGAGTTGTTATATGCAGTTTTGCCGATTTCAAGGGATTTTAGAAATATGTAGTTTTGAATTGAGTTGTGTATGTGACGCCTTTTAGCATCCCTATACATACGACCATAGCAATTGCGTAGTTTCTAATAGAGAGACCAGTTCTCATCAGTAGGGTCCTTTTTGTAACGCGTTTTCGCCTTATCCCTTTTAGACATCGCGTTTTTAATTTCATCAGACAACCAAAGAGCTGGAAGATGCTTCACTCTAACCTTTTTAAGTGGAGCATGTATATCAAAAAGTTTTAACACTATCTTGGTAAATTCGGCCACCTTAGTGTCCAAGTCATTGCTGTCATAAACAGGAGACCAGTCAATATAGCCCGCATCTTCTCCCAAACGCACCAGATCAATGTTCTTGAAACTGCGAAGCAAGAGAAATTTTGATTTGCGTTTAGGAGGGCGAATTTTATATGAAATAAATAAGAAATCGTGGTAAGAAAAGGAGGTAGAAAGTTGTCCATAAGTGGCTACTTTGTTTGGGTCAGAAACTAGAATAAGGTCTAGTAGTGAAGGGTTGCAGTGAAGAGCATGATGAGTAGCGTTGAGCTGCAGGATGTGCATTTTGACAGAAGAGACAAGGGATCTGAGTTTACGGCTGCGCACATCATCTTTGATCAAGCAGGTGTTGAAGTCTCCGAGTATAATAGTGTGGTCATATAAAGAGGAAAAATATACAAGACTTGTTTCAAAAGAAGTGCAATAGTCAATATGGCAGGAGGGGCTATGGTAAACACCCAAAAGTAATTTTGTGTGATTAAAAGTTATTTCAATAAAAAGATGTTCGGCAGATTTTAAATAATTACTAGGGGACTGATCTATAATTTTGTAAATAATATCACCACGAAGATAGATGGCGACACCCCCACCACCCTTGCCTGTTCTGTCATTAGTTCATTACGCACAAGCTTGTAGCCGGGCAACGAATACTGCGTCGAGGGAAGAGCAGGTTTGAGGAAAGTTTCAGAGATCAGCACAGCATGAATGAGATACGAGTCAAACACGTCGTGCCTAGGCTTGGTTAAAAACGCCGAGAGGACCAAACCAGAACCCTTCAGTTTGTTTTTTGCGCCATACCTCACTGCGCACGTGGCTTGCCTGAATCGACTCCCAAGCGATGGCAGGATGTGATGTCCGAAGAAGAAACATTTGCAATCTTCATCTTATCCGTCAAAGTTAGGACAGCCTGGGAAGTGTGATCTTCATCCTTCTGCTCAGGAAGACCATGGAGGTGGAGAACTGGCCTACGTGAAGCCATCTCATGCCGGTCTAAACCCACTGTCAGCAACTCCATCTGAGTCTTCAGCGCGCTCATAGTTTTCCAAATGAAGCACTTGAAATCCATGAAGTCCCGAGAGAAGCTGGCTATTGTCTTGTGTGACGCCTCATTACTGCTGACATTCTTCAAGTCCTCCTCATAGGTGTCCATCCATGTGGTGAATGTGGCTGACAGCTCCTCCATACAGTTTGACAGCTTGGCATACAGGTCCGTGTTTGATGATTTGTGGTTGTTCAGGTTTGATCAAAGGAAATAGAGAGGTTACAAGAGCAGTGAGTGCATCCGAGGATGAAGCAAACTTTTAGTGTGTATGCAACATATAAAATTATAATAAACTATTTTAAATAATTAAACGAAATGAGAGCTTTTAAAGTTGTGATCACTTAAGCTACCCTCACTTTTTTTCCATATCATTATTATTATCATCTTAATATATATAAATGTCGTGTCACAATGTTTGTCCTCAATGGACTCCTAAACCACTTAACCGATTATAATAAAATTCGCACACCATGTGCAGTTCGAACCAACTTGAGAGATAGGATAGTTTAAATCTCAAATTTTAGTCGCAATTTTAATTTATTGCTAATTATTTGTCTGTTATTATTTGACAGTCACAATTATCTGTTAACTCCAAATGATTCTAACAGATGTCGATACCTTTCGACTGGGTTGAGTAAGTAATCAATAGATGGCGCTGCTATGGTAAATCTACGAACGTGTCATATAAGCTACATTTTAAGCGAGAAAAGAGAGGTAGGGTAGGTGGGGTAGGTAGGGTAGGTAGGGTAGGTGGGGTAGGTAGGGTAGGTAGGTAGGTAGGGTAGGTAGGTAGGTAGGGTAGGTAGGTAGGTAGTTAGGTAGGTAGGTAGGTAGGGTAGGTAGGTAGGGTAGGTAGGTAGGGTAGGTAGGTAGGGTAGGTAGGTAGGGTAGGTAGGTAGGGTAGGTAGGTAGGGTAGGTAGGTAGGGTAGGTAGGTAGGGTAGGGAGGTAGGTAGGGTAGGTAGGTAGGTAGGGTAGGTAGGTAGGTAGGGTAGGTAGGTAGGGTAGGTAGGTAGGGTAGGTAGGTAGGGTAGGTAGGTAGGGTAGGTAGGTAGGGTAGGTAGGTAGGGTAGGTAGGTAGGTAGGTAGGTAGGGTAGGTAGGTAGGGTAGGTAGGTAGGTAGGGTAGGTAGGTAGGTAGGGTAGGTAGTAGGGGTCGCAAACCGGGATCCCGGATACCGAAAATACCGGGATACCGGACCGAATAGTAGCCTTCACAATACCGGTATTGAATTTTTGAATACCGGAATTTAAGGTATTTTCGGTATTCATCACCGAACGATGCAAATCGCAAATCCTCCATGCGAGTGGTGGCGACACCGCCAATCGCTAACAAACACGTTTAAACACAGCATTAATTTTCAACGTAATGGTTTTTAACACGTTTTTATATTATATGAGTCTCTTATTTATAAAAAGAAAGGATACTAACCTAAACAGCATAGGGTAAGGTTATTTCTGCCCCTACAGTAAAAGTTCCACTAACTATAGTTGCTGCTTTCTATTCATGTGATATAAGTATTATTTCCTTTATTAATTTTTTTAAACATATTATTTACATTTTTAAATATTTTTACTAACAAAAATATATATAAAAAAACATTTAAAAATATAGAATATAGTAGCCCACCGGCATGGGGAACAGGTTCCTAGTTACCGGTGGTCAGGGCTCTTGAGAAAGGAACCTCCTAACATTATGCGCCGTGTCCAGAAGAACTGCCTTCTGAATCAAGCCCTTGATTCTGCTGCCCAGCGAAAGCCTCCTCAGATGTTGGTCGAGGCTATTGACTATTAAGCCATTGGCCGACACGGCTAATCGCACGGCTATCGGCAGAAGGACTGCTGTACTCACGTCGCACAACGTCGCAAGCCAGATCTAGATATTTGAATTGTTTATCTTTCTCTGCTTTCACGAGGTTCTCGTCATGCGGAAATGTAATATTAACAATCAATGCGCAACGCTCCAATCAATCTATTACCACAATGTCAGTTGGCAACAATAGTCCTGTCAATGAGTATAGATCGATCCCAGTACAACGTGATATTACCATCATCGAGAACTGGGTTGTACTTCAAATCAAGTTGCTGATGGATAATATAATCCATCAGCAAAGATATGGACGCTAAGAAGTCTACATCGGGCCCATGTAGTACTCGGTAAGAGCGTCCGTGAATCTCCTTGCCATGCCATACCTCCTTGCGGTCATTAGTGTCTAATACTCTAGGCTTGCGCCAGTTCTCGTTAGCCAGGGAGAACGGGGTGAGGCCCTTGCCCACTGAAACCACATCTTGGTGCATCCCCACGTCGGCTTCTAGGAAGTATTCCCTGAAACTGCATACTTCACGGTTATGCAGGGTCTTAGCATTTAAGAAGCCACGACCCGCGCACTTCCGCGGGATATACAGTCTCAACACCGACGACCGTGGGGTGATGCATTCGATTTGCGGTCAGCAGTGCGCGGACCCTCCTCTCCAGGGCATCAAGTTCCGTCTGAGTCCATTTGATCCGAAAGAATGCATCAAAACTGGCATGACCCAACCGTTAAAGGCGCGCACCGTGTTTCCGCCTGACAAAAGACTGTTTAGCACATTATTCAGGCGGCTAAAGAAGCGCTCCCATAACGATTGTTTCATGTCGACAGTATTGATGCCTAATGCTTCCGACATAGCCAAATACTTGTGGCTTTCTGTTGAGGAGAGGGATCTAAGGTGTATGGAATCCGAGAGTTGAGTTCCCACGGATTCCATAATCTCCCCTCGCTTCACATGCATGACTGCACATTTGTCCACACCAAATTCCATCCTGAATAATCCTGATGGCGCTACTGAAACCTTCTTTTGTTACCTTCAGTACCTTCATCAGTTGCAAATTGTTGGAGGTAAATAGTTTAATAAAAAATTAGAGATTTCACTATATTATAATGACTTAAACGCAAAGAAAAACTATTAAAATAAAAATAATTTCTCTAAATATCGAAAATCCCGGAAATACCGGAATCCCGGTATTCTCCTAGACTCAATACCGAGAATACCGGTTTCGGAGAGAGGGACCGGTATTGCGACCCCTAGTAGGTAGGTAGGGTAGGTAGGTAGGGTAGGTAGGTAGGTAGGGTAGGTAGGTAGGGTAGGTAGGTAGGTAGGGTAGGTAGGGTAGGTAGGTAGGTAGGGTAGGTAGGTAGGGTAGTTTATATTATGTTCTCTTTCTTATGTGACGCAGACGAAGTTGCGCGGGTCAGCTAGTAACATAATAATTTCTTAAGAAACAAGCAGTAGGTACCTATGTACTCAAATATTATATGTTATTTTTCTGAGTTGTCTACTCTGTGTAGGTACATATATACTAAAATAAATAAATAAACATTACAAACCTTCGATTTTTCTGAATATTATTTATGCTGAATCTGGAGCGGCGTTTCTTCTTTTGGGATGGTCCGCCTGTAAATAACATTACAAAGTACTTAAAATACAAAACCAACAACCAAAATCGTGTATCATAGCAAAACGGTCAAAACCGTGTAAAACGCTACACCAACAATAACCTAATATGAACTACCGGACAATTTCGTCATATCGTGAAGATTTTTTTTAGGCTTTAGCATATTACGTTTGAACAATAATGCAGTAAGGTGCTAATTACCGTTGGAAGGTCCAGGCTGGGGCTCATCATTTGCTGCTTGTTTATAACCAACTCTTGCAACAACTGGTGCTTGTTCCGGCTCGGGCGCTGGTGGCGGAGCAGTAACACTTTGCTCGGACCTGGAATGTGAAAATACATCATTTAATAACGTAATATATCACGATCATTATCCTGACCTCATCCCAATTTATCCAAGGCTTCAGTATGGGTGTGCAAAACTAGAAAATACGCTGCAAAACCAAAATCGATCCGTGCGTGTGGATCTCCATAGGAAAACGACCATGGGCATTTTTCTATGGACTTTGGGTGCAAGACCAATTGAAATTATATCACAAGCTACTATGCTTACAATTAGGACCTCAATTCATTATAAAACAACAAGAACCTAAGTCGCAACAATTAAGTTCTGAGTTGATGTGCACCATTACTGACAAATGCTTGCACCGACTGGGCAGGTTCACTGAAATCTGTTTAGTTATTTCCTAAAAAGACCATCCCAGAATCCCAGATACTTTAATCGGCGTTTTTATTAAACATCTATTTTTGACTCGTAAAAGTATCTTTTACAAGCAATTATTGTGTACAATACTACATCTCATTTTATTTTTATCGTCATTTCATTTCTCCCCTTTGACATTCTGCCATAATCAAATAATCTGATATGATGCTAAAAATACTGTAAGTTGATGTCCGTTTAAAATATTCGATCAGGCGCCATTTATCTATTATGTCTCCAATTTGACTTGTAACTTGTCACGCGTATCGAACGCACACATATTTCTCCTATTGGATGGAGAATAATTGAGCTGATCCGAAGAAACCCGATGGTTGTTTTTTTGCTTCCCGTTAAGTCCTATCGACAAACTACTACACAGTCGGTACTACCGAAATATCGTAAACATAAACAAATGAATTTTAAGACTGTGATTACTGATTTTTTAAAATCAGTTTCTAATAGGTTCTAAGTTTTTATGACGTTCATATTAGCTAAACATAGGAAAGCGAAGCGAAAGAAGTATTATACTACTTCGAGAAAGTATTTTGACAACATAATATATCAAAAATTAAATAACCTTTCTTAATTTACTTTTTGGGACAGCGCACAGCATTTTATTGCCCCTACATCCCCACAGTCAATTCCATTGAATTATTTTTTTAGCGTACATTAATAATAATAAGTATAACTGAAAAGTTGGTGTCTGCACATTTATGAAAAATCGCTTAAGGCAAGAAATAAATACACCTATGTGCGCCTGAGGCTTTCGAAAACATAAGTAGAGCTATTCCTAAATAGGTATGCCAAATGTGAAGAAAGAGTGAATGATATAGTTGGTCTGAATTGGAAATCTATAGGGTAACGATAGACATTGGAGTGCCAAGGGGTCAAGCATTTTGCACATAGGGCAAGCACTGTTCAGTAACCTTTTAATTATGAAGAATAGGTAATATGGGGCTTGCCCCATATTACCACTCTTTTAGTAGGTATTGTAAAAAAATTAAAATGGGTCCACTTTTGCCGGAGAAATCGGTGAACATACCTACTTAATACATACAGTCGAACATAGAACCTCCTCCTTTTTTGAAGTCGGTTAAAAATTGTCAAAGGAGTTATGGTGAAACATCAGTGAACCGCTAACAATACATGTGATTTTCTATCTATTATTGAAGAGTTCCATTGCTTATCTCCGAAGATCAGCATCACATCATAATTATATCCAAACGGGACCACCGCGGAATAATACTCTTCCTAACAAAAAAAGAGTCATTAAAATCGGTTCACAATTGGCGAAGATATCGCTGAACTTAAACACGAAAAAAACAGACGAATTTATAACCACCTCCGTTTGGAAGTCGGTTAAAAAGTAACTGCACAATGATAGAACATGAATTCTTCTTAGCGTGTCGATGGCAATCTAAATTGATTCCCCGCAGAAATTGTCTACGAGTTCGTTTAGTACTTAAAACAAAGATTTTTTTATTTTTTTTATTACAAAATGGGCCTGCTCTTGACCTCGATCACGCCTGGTGGAAAGCGATGGATGAGGTCTATGATGAAACGAGCGTGCCCAGAAGATGCCTGTTCACTCTTGCTTTGAAGGCAGACGGGTTTTATGTGGGAGGGAACACAGATGCCGGCAGAGAGTTCCACACTTTGGCTGTGCGCTTAATAAACGTGGAGGAGAAGCGCCGAGTACGACTTGTCGGGATATCAACCAAGTGTGGATGGTACGCCGCAGTACGTCTGCTAGTCCGGTGGTAAAAGGGTGATGGTGGGATTAGATCGTGGAGCTCCTGCGCACACTCTCCGAAGTACAGTCTGTAGAAGACCGACAAGCAGGCGACATTACGCCGATGAGCTAGGCTGTGAAGCGTTGCTACCAAAGACTCGTCGCCTATGAGCCTTTTATCTCTGCGTTCCACCGAATCAAGTGCAGCAAGCTGGTATTTTGCTGAGCCATCCCACAGGTGACTGCAACTGCAACTGCAGATGTACTAACAGGTTTTAGTTTAAATTAACAGGAAGTCAGTTTATTACTATTTTAATTTGTAGAGGATGTTAGGAATATACTACGTACTTCACGTTTCCATGTGATGTTCCCCGATAATGCCAAAAGAATATGCGCTCACATTGAGCGAAGCCGCGGGCACAGCTAGTTAAAAAATAAAATCGATTCTCAGTAATGAATATACAGAATACTAAGGTGTCGGCTATGTAATAAGTGTTTTTAAAACCATTATTTTAATCAAAATCAGAACGAGCTTTGCTTATAAACACCGATTCAAGTAACACAGCGTCAATAACAGTCAATAAGCACCAGCTCCAGCGGCAGCGGTCATATTAATTGTTGATGGTTGTGTGTTGTGATTAGTGGTTTGCCCATCACGGAAATCAGGTCTCTGATGTTCGTAAGCTTTTAAGGTGGAAGTCAGTGTAGCCCGCGAAATTCAAATTTTCTTACGTTTTTTGCAATTTTCAAGTCAGTCAGTATGTTGGCGCGTGGAGGCACACGCTGGGGGGAACTTCGCTGCCGCGGCAAATTGCCGCTCAGCGGACAGACCTCCGGCGCGATCTCATGGCGACATGGAGAGAGCGACTGTTGCAGGGCACGCCGCAATAGTAGCTTTGAGGAGTGGCTAGGGAGTTGCCACGGCGCCCTCACCTTCCGCCTGACGCAGGTCCTCATCGGACACGGTTTTTTCGGGTGGTACCTGCACCGAATCAGGCGGGAGGAAACGCCCGGTTGTCACCACTGCGAGAATCGCCCGGAGGCCACGGTGGAACACCGTGGAAGTCTGCTCCGTTTGGGCACCGCCGTGTCCTCGTAGCGGAGATTGGCGGCGGCGACCTCTCGCGTCCGGCCCTGGTTCAAGCCATGGTCCAGAGCGAGAGGGAATGGGAAGCCGTCACCTCCTTCTGCGTAGCAGTCATGCTAGCGAAGGTGGTGGCGGAACGTGAGATGGGAGAGAACCTCACGTACCAGCCGCCGCGGGAGACGGTGGTGACTCCCGGCCACCGTAGGCGCGGCTCTGTGGACGGTGAGTAATGGGCTAGCTCGCCGCTCGCTCGCTAGCTCGTCTTATGGCGGCAAGCCGTGTCGACGGCGCGTTCGTGTTACACGAGCTCAAAGATATGTCAGCAAACAACCGGAGCGGGTCCGCAAGGGCCGATGCCTGCCAGGGCTGCGGGACTGTTTGAAATCGATACCGCGGCCCTCGAACACAAAGTGCAAAGAAGGAACATCTATGGGTTTTAGCCAGTACAAGTCTGACACTCCCTTCCGCTCGCGGGAGGGAAAAATCAGTTTAATCAGAGTTTTTTGCTTGGATATTTTTGGTTAGACGTACCGAACGCTGTGTTAAAATTTGTCCATCTATTTTAATGGGACCTTTATATACAATTCTGAGCTTACTTAGGAAATGTGTAAAATAATGTTTCAGTGTTTGTTTTTTGTTTGTTTTAATGTTTAATACACACATTTCCTGTGAAATGTGCGAAACAAAAAAAAAAAACAAACCAAACCAACTAAATATGTCAAACCTGTGTTGCCTTATAACACCATATTCAGCTGGCCTGCTGTGCTGCGTCGCGTTGTTTTGCGGGGCTGGGAACAAAATAAAATAAATAATAGCGCCAAGCAAATAAGATTAAGTAGGTAGCTATGCAAAGTAAATTTTAGTATTTTGTATGTCGTGGATTGATGGCGCCATAGTACCTACAGATGCCAGCCACTAACCAGCACATCAAACGACTACAATCTGTCTTTCTATAATAGATTTTCAACTAAATCGCTACAGCATAAGATTCAAGGTTGATTGGGAAACAATTCAGTATCGGGTAGCTTGATGTGCTGGCATTTTAAAATTAGTTTCCAAAACTAATTGTTAAATGGCACGTAAACGCAAGCGCGCCCTACCGCGGCTTGGACACGATCTTCGGTAGAGGGGATGCAGCGAGGACTTGTGAAGGACAGTCGATCTCCTACAGTCTTGGCAAGTCTTGGCAGACTGTCAGTACCAACGCACGTGTTTGTTTCTTGTAAAACCGTTAGCGTACATAATAAAGTTATTTTGATTTAAATTATTATTCTTTGTTTTTATTTTATATTCAGTGCCCACATCTACATAAAACTATGTCGGATCGTGAAGAAGAGCCGATGCTTCGCATCTCGGCCACCCATGATGCGACATTTGTAGGTATGTATATGAGTATGATTCAATTGCAAAAGCTGTTTTATATTTTCGCTTGGCAGTTACAATTTGCATTTTTCAATCAAAATTGGAACAAAAGTATGAGTAGTAAAATCTAAACATTTAATAAAATCGTAATGGCGTAAATACTACAGCATAGATCCTGTTCAAATTTTGCACAAATTTTCCTTAATGGTTTCTAAATCGCCTAGCTAGGATTCATGATCGATCTGCGTGTCCGCATGTTCGAACCCCAATATTAATTTCGATTTTTGTAGCGGTTTCATGATCGCTTTGTAAACTAAGTATGGGTCGCACGTTCGAACCCCAGTACTTATTACATTCACTTTTTGTGATTGTTTTAATATATTTTGATGCTGTGAGATTTCTACTTTCTTTTTAATTAACATTGTTTACGTATTCCTATATTTCTCTTTTTTTTCTTATAAAAAAGTAATATAGGGGACAGAAGTCTGATAAGTTCAGAAGTTCTTGCTGGCCTAGAAGTATTTTTCCTTCTCCATTTGCAAATTATCAAATCCACACGCAGTTTGGATTTAAATGTCACGGAGAGTTCCTTAATTTATTTAGGAAATTTCTTGATTTATGTTGTTATCATTTTTAAGCATTTTGAACAAATAATAAGTATCTTTTAAAAAAAATAAGCCTGGATTATGAGAAAACCTGTTAATGTAGATAGTTTTAAGTTTTTAGCGATAGGTCTGCAAGATGTTGAAGGATTGATACCGCAAGTCGCGTAGACCGCATTGTTGGTATAGTGGTCGGAAGCGAGCATGAGGTCCTGGGTTAGATTCCCGGGTCAGGCAAAGTGCTATTATAAAACCATGGAAGTACATGCCTATTATGTACCACCATGGCTAGAATGATACAGATTTACGATTAAAATCTTTTCAATACTTTTGAGTAACATAAATAAGACGAAGTGCGACCAAAGTGGAATGAATGCACTATAATGCGTTGAAAAACCAAACTTAGAAGCTTAGCTGTGTGGGGATCACACCAATCACACTGCGACCGACAGACGCGCGACGCGACGTAAGTTTTAATTCGGAAACATGAAGACTACCGAAGCGCATATACGCTTTCCATTATTAAATACATTAAATATAATAAGGTTTTTGCATATTCTAACTTTTGATTTTCATCGGCTGATGACGCTCCCAGAGTTAAAAGATTTTGTTAGTTTTAAAGGATACTCAGCGTCGTGATCTATGAATGAATTGCGTCTTTTTAAAATAAATAATCTTTTACTTGCAGACCTTGAAGCCCATAGTGTTAGTATTGACACGAATACAATTATTTAACTACATTATTATTATTAATGTGTAATTTGCATTGTTCATAAACTTCTTCCTAGCGTGTCAACGTCAATCTAAAATTCAACCCAAAATGTCTACGAGTTCGATTAGTACTTAAAACAAAGATGTACTAAAAGGTTTTAGTTTAAATTAACAGTAAGTCATTTTATTAGTATATGAAGTTGTAGAGGATGTTAGGAATATACTACGATTTCACGTGCCCATGCAATGTTCCCCGATAATGCCAAAAGAATACGCGCATACCTACATGAGCGAAGCCGCGGGCACATCTAGTAATTAATAAAATTACCTTGAATAGGCCTTTGAGAAGGCTCTTGATTTGCAGCTTGCATCGCACGTGCGGATTTTAGCCCAGGAATTCCAGCAGGTCGGCAACTTAGCAACTTTACGATCCTATTAGGTAATAAAAATTTTATCTTAATTAAAATGATATTGTTAAATTATATAAAACGGGACATTACTAGTATGAAAGAAAGACTAATTATTTTCTAACAATAAATATCGCCCTACCGGGCTAGGTGGTGTGAGAATTAAAGGGTGAGGTAGCCCCACTGGACAATCCCAAGGTCAGTGATATCAAGTCCTCAAGATAAAGGTGAGTGAACAAGCCAAGGTTAGTGACACTAAGGTCAAGGACAATAGGCCAAGGTTGATTATTTTGATCTTAAAATTAAGTTCCTCAATCACAGTAAGTTAATGATTTTCTCTGAAGTACTCCCTTAGTTTAGACTAACAATACCTATTAAATCTACAGTATCATTGGAGAGTCAAGTTTCGATGTCACTGATACACATTGGAGTCAAGTTGTTCACAACTTAAACATGCATCCAAGTCAATCTCTTCTTACATTGAGAAGTTGTAATTATTTTAATTCATTCCACACTATTACACTACGTGCGCGTGGATTGGTGTAGTTCTGATAACATTGTGAAATTAAGAGCTTGATTCTGTAAAAATTTCTTCACTTTCTAAGTCACTTTTGGCACTTCTGCCATACGACAAACCATCATAATAAGACCTGATTCTAGTTCATGAAATACCTATAAAGTTTGCGAAGGTGCTTTGGATGTACTACCCAAGACTGCAGATCAGATATTTTTTTCAAAATATTTAAAAATGTAAGTACCTATACGCTTTTGGCATGTCTCATTTTTATATACAGTCACGAGCAATGAAATGTACATATACATAACAAAATTCAAACGCGATGTACTCGTGAAAAAACGATTTCTACTTTAGAGATAAGACCTATTTCGTAAAGGCATGGTATGGCTTCCATATACCATGTTCGTGAAAACGTAACACGTTAATCAATAGGTACAGTAGGTGAAAATCACGTTTAAACCTGTATTGCTGCGTGTATACATTTCATTGCTCGTGACTGTACATCCCGAATGAAGCTTTCAGACCAATAGAGATTTTTTTTGAGGAACCTTTTGAGTATGAATGTGAATATAAGAGTACTTAGAGGAAGACCAAAGAAACGATGGATATACTGTGAAAAGGATGATATGGCAAGAAAGGAGATGTCTGATGAGATGACGAGTGACAGAGAAGTATGGAAGAAGCAAACATGCTGCGCCGACCCCAAATGAATTGGGACAAGGGCAAGAGAATGTTAATGATGATGTAGATATATTATTTAAGTACCTATGTAACGGTTAAAGTTAGGTGTGAAAATAAACAAGTTAACCCTTAATCCGGCAAGAGATAAAATTATTGAAATATTGAATTCTGTTTATTTTTTGTATCGTCAGATGTTCCTAAAACCAGGAAAAATAATTTAAAAAAAGTCTAGTTTATCTACATTTTTAGAAATTGCATGCAGTACGAGTACAGTATACTGGACATTGCCAAGTTCTCCAGAAAGTAACGGAAAATATCGATGTATAGTTTAATACGAATTAAGGGTCGAGTTTTTTGTTTTTATGAGATCTTTTTTACGCAAATTTGGAGTTTAATGTATAATGACTATAATGAGTGACGAGTCTTGGCTTAAAAAGCCAGCCTAGATCCGGCCAGAAGCAGGACATCGTACTGGGGGCTCGACTTCACGGAGCGATGTTATGTGGTAGTCTGATTGAAAATAAATTGTTTTCGGTATCCGCTCACACCAAGCAGCAATGAGTGGTTGAAACTCTGGATCTGGATCAGGATGCTGATATAGTTTATGCCCCATAGGTCTAGGTGCATAAGCCTGATAGCAGCTAATTCTGCTTCCTGCTGTGAGTACAAGCCAAAAGGTGTTGTTCGAAGTGCTATATCCATTGCTGCAGTTGACGTGGTAGTTATAAATGAATAAATAAATAAAATTCATTTATTTCTGACAAGAGCCCATACGAAAGATAAATTCCAAAAAAAATACAAATTTCAAAACAAAATAAAATAAGTTATGTAGCCATTGAGAGCAGCGGTGGCCCAGTGGTGGCGGCACCGACGAACAGTATGTCGTGAGTACGAACCCAGGCAGGCGCATTACTTTGTGTAATTTATTTCGTCACCACTGCTCTCAAAAACGGTGAAGGAAAACATCGTGAGGAAACCGGCATGTCCTAGAATCAAACATTCGAAGACATGTGACATCTACCAACCCGCACTGGGCACGCGTGGTGGATTATAGCCCATTCCCTCTCATACAGAGGAGGCCGTGTGTCCCAGCCGTGGGAACATCTAGGCTGATTATGCTATGAAGCCATTAATTCCAAAGTAAACCGGTTTTTGGACCCGATGGAGTTTGGGAACGGTGGTCGCGAGTTCCACTACTCGTTTATGATTAATTTTGAGGCACATCAAGTTTTTTGGAAAACCTGTCAATAATATAATTGTTTGGTATCAAGAAATGAATTGAAACATCATAATGCGGATATCATTTCATATTAACATATCAATACCTAATTGCAGTATATGTCATTGGCAATGTCCAGTATACTGGACATCATTAAACCATAATAAATTATTACGAATCTGGCAATGGGATGTATACCTACTCGAAACGAAATTTTTACAAAGAATAACGTTATATTTATGATTTGTATAATGATTGTAGTTTATGTGTAGGTACAAATTGTATACACTCTAGAATAATCACATAGTGAAAAAAATATTAAGTATCTGTTTTAGAAAAAAAAACCAGATAAATCGAGACTTACTCGTACCGAGAGCGGTCACGGCGCTCTAATCCTTCCTGACCATAGAGAATATAGTCTTTGTTCCTGACATTGCGGCTCATTGGCAGTTATTTTTTATTTAACCAAACTATTCGATATAAAAAAACTTTTACATTGTTAAAAAAAACTGCTGCAGATTTTTTCAAAGTCGATAGTATACTTCCCGTCGAATTAAGGTTTAAATTAACATAGTCATAGTCAATTATTACTTCAAATCATAGACAAGGTAAACGCATATAGGTACCAATACGGGGTGGAAGGGACACCGACGCGAAAACAGTTACCACGTACACAGTACATCATTCTGAGCCCTACATGGAAATTTTTAATCGGTTATTTAAAAAAAGCAGCTGTTTCCTACAGAAGTGCAATACCTAGTTACCTACACTCAACTGTCAAAATGGGTTCAGAATGATGTACTGAATATGTGGTAACCGTTTTCGCGTCGGTATCCCTTCCACCACGTATATCTAATATGTCAAACCTGATCTCTCCTGGTGCAGCTGGGAACAAAATAAATACACACCATTGTATTAATTCGAAAAAAAAACATTATTTTTATCACTTGGTAAGAATTCTGTGATTGTAGTACTCATGTAAAATAATTGGTTACATTTTTCAACCAAAATTGGAATTAAACTGTAATAAATAAAATAACTCATTCAATTACCTTGCGACGGCCCTGGTGCTTGTTGTGTAGCATTATCTGTAAGCGGAGCGCTATTGGCTTGTATACTGACAATATTCTCAACCTGGCATTCCCTGTAATGTGATAAAAAGTATTTTTACTTAATATAATACTGTTGAAAATACAGTCTCCTCCTTAAACGGAGCACCTTGTGCTCCTTTGATGTTAGACAACATTTATATCAAATAGGGTCATGTTTGCAAGATATAAGTCATCAATTGACAATTTTCATGTCAGGATTTTATAACTCGAAAATTATCATTAATTATTTATCATTTATATTTGGACCACCCCGTATATCTCAAATTAGGTACCTATAGGCATATAGAAATAAATCTTAATAATATGTCAGACCAGATTTTGCAATTGCGATCCTGCGTTTCCTCCGCGCTGCTTGGTCCAGCTGGGAACAAAATAAATACGCGCCATTGTATTACTAAATAATTATTAATATGAAATGAGCAAAACACAATTCCGAAGTTTTCTCGGGTTCCGTACCCCAAGGGTAACCAACGGGACCCTATTACTAAGCCTCCGCTGTCCGTCTGTCCGTCTTTCTCGCAGCGGGCTGTGTTTCATGATCTGTACCTAATAAGTAGGCAGTTGAAATTTTCACAGAATGTGTATTTCTGTTGCTGCTATAACAACCAATAATAAAAATAAATTAATAGTTAAAGGGACATCCTCTACAACGATGGTACGGAACCCTTCATGCGCGAGTCCGACTCGCACTTAGCCGGTTTTTATTTTTGCTGTATAATTATGAACATTCTAATAAAAAGGTACCAAAATATTAATTTTACTGACTCTCTCTTTGATGTTGTGCTTGACACAAAAATATGGCCATTATTAAATAAATGAAACTTGGAAGTTTATTTCAATTTTTCATTGTTTTGTTTCGATTATCGTCTTTATAATAATCTGAAAATTATTGTAATTTGGTACATCTTACGTTATATGGCACAAGTAAGTACGAGGGTCGAGGACAGATGAAAACTACTTATTAGTGCAACTGGAGCCGCTACAGTGGGTCTGTGGGTTTGCACCTAGGTTTTTCTCAGATATCGCAAATGCTTAGAATCGCTTCTTTGAGACCGGCAGCGTTGCAGGAAGTTCCTGATTCGGGTACGTGAAGTATTTAACAACATACTTAAGGAACATCAAGGGGCCCTTATTTATTTTGATAGAATATCGCTTGGCAGGAATTCTGTGATTTTAGTACCTATTGTATTATTTCAACAAAATTAGAACAAAACAGTAGTAAATAATTAATTGTATTACCTTGAGAAGGCCCTGGACGTGGCGGATCCAAACTGCCTATCACTCTATAGAGCGGTATCGGACGAGGGAATGTTGTGGCCGGCCTGCAATGTAATAAAAATATTATGTAATTAACAAAATATGGGTCTGATAAGATAAAACGGGGCACCATGAAAAATGAATCGATTGTGTTTTTACCAAAAAACATCGCCCCGTCAAATCTTTGAGAATGGGATCCGATGAGATGTGAGAAACTATTGGATGGGATAGCAGCTCAATAGCAGCCACGGAATCTGGATTTATGCCCAGTTGGTGGGAATAGGCTCGCACCCTATCACATGGACTTCAACATAACTGGCGAAATGTGCGTGTACGATTAGGGACACTTCTGCCTAATCCTTCGAGGATTACATGGCGTGTTGTGTGAGAACTGATTGGCTGATCAAAATGTGATAATGTGGGTGATGACTACAAAAAGAAGTCCGAAACAAAATTAAATGGCGACGACATGGCTTA
Organism: Eurois occulta; assembly: GCA_950022335.1. NCBI lineage: Eukaryota > Metazoa > Arthropoda > Insecta > Lepidoptera > Noctuidae > Eurois > Eurois occulta. The sequence continues at coordinate 11,209,595 of OX465477.1, read as the reverse complement.
AAAACCGTTTATTTTGGAACTATACAACTTTCTTTTTAAAGTGAACCATCACACGCCTTATTGGGTACTATTTATTCTAATACCGAACGGTATTGAATGTATAGACGCCAGCAGGTCAACCTACCCGAAACTGTCAGATTTTCCCAACCAACCTTGAACCTAATGCTTTAGAGATAAAGTTGAAAATCTATTAAAGAAATTTGACAGATTGTAGTAGCTTCATGTGCTGGCGTCTGTACACAACATAAGTGATTTATTATTTTCCGCAAGCACGTGCAAGTTTTGGGCACTGAACAACCAACATAATAATTGACTGTGTGAAAAGCATGAAGTGCACAATTGCCTGTCACTTTTATGGTTTAGCCCTGGGATCTGTTGATCGTCTTTGTAAAAGCCAATTTTAAGGGAAATTGTAACCTCTTATATTGAAATGACGTGTTATTTGAAATAGTGCATGCTCTAATTCATGCTTCTGCGACACTGTGCACTCGTCCCATACAGCTTCCACTGCTGCAAAAGGACTCCTCCGTTTTTGGTGATGTCGCATCTTGGAGTATCTTCGCTTGCAAGATTCATCGGCAATTTGAAAATGAAATGTGCAGTCCGGCCACCCTTAAGGTGAATGCGACCAACCAACCCGCGAAATTCATATTTTCTTACGTTTTTTGCAATTTGCAGGCCAGTGCTAGGTTGTATGTTGATTAAAATATTATTCGCGGCTGTAAGACATATGTAGTTACAGAATTATAATCATCAAAATCACCAATACAACCCTCCATTACAGACCTCATTTCCACCTGCAGTACAGACGTAATAATCGAGTAGCTGTCAACTGCCACTCATCTGAAAGTCATCAAGCCATCAAAGACGGTCTGCGTTCTCAGGACATAGCCTTTCACACTTACTCGCGAAAGGATGAAAAGTTGTACAAGGCAGTTATCTTCGGTCTTCCGAACTACGTCGAGGCGGGTTTATCAGCCGAAATTGCCTCGCTTGGATTCGAGAACGTAACTGTTCGTAAAATGAAAGTACCCGCAGAAAAATCTTCTTACTGCCCCCCTTTTCTGGTTCAACTGCCACCTGGTGCTGATTTCGCCAAATTTCGACAGATCAGGCTCCTTTGTAATACAGTAGTCCAAATTCGAAAATACCGAAGCAACAATCGCTATGGAACTCAGTGCTACAGATGCCAAGGATTCGGCCATTCTTCCACCAACTGCAACTTAGCGCCTCGCTGTGTAAAGTGTACCGACCCTCACCAGACCGAGGAATGCCCCAAAAAGACCCGGGACCAACCAGCCAAGTGCTGTAACTGTGGAGGAAATCATCCTGCCAACTTTCGTCAATGCAAAGAGAGAGAAAATTATTTAAAAATCTTGCGAGAACGCCAAGATCAACTGAAATCCGCTAGGACTATGAAGCCCCCACTGAAAACAAACGTTGTCGACGGGCGACCCTGGAACTTCGTTGCTGCTACCAATACTCAAAAGTTCGCCGTTTCAGATAGCGCTCAAGATCCGGCCACAGCTGATATGCTAGCCATATTGACGACCATAAAAACAATCAAAAGCCAATTTCTAGGATGTACTAATATGATGGATAAAGTCATTCTAATTTTAACTCATCTTGGTAAATATGTGTAGAACACAATATGTGCGAATCCTATATTGGAATGCTGATGGCATCCGCTCTAAAGTCACAGAACTGTTGGATCTGGTAAGCGAGCTTTCCATTGATATCATAGCTTTGTCAGAGACTAGAATATCCCCCAATACCAAATTACACACTCCGGGCTTCACCTGTTATCGGTGCGATAAAAAATCTAATGGACTCGGTCAGGGAGTTGCTATCTTAGTCAAGTCTGATATTGAACATGCCCCACTTAATTTACCTGTTACTCAAAACCTCGAATGTGTTGGAATACAAGTTGCTGTATCGAATCAGACAATTGCTTTTATCTCAGCTTATCAATCACCTAACCTAGCCCTGCTATCTACAGACTTAGACAAAATGATTCATGTTCATTCTAAAACCCTAATAATGGGTGATTTGAACACCAAACACCCTTACTGGCATTGCTCTCGCTCAAACATCCATGGCGAGGTACTCTTCGATCATATGATAAGCAACGAATATGACATCCTTGCTCCTTCTTGTCCTACTCTAGTCCACTACCATAGTACGCACACACCATCTACACCCGACATCATCCTAGCTAACTCTGTCTATCACCTTTCAGAGCCTCAGGTAATCACGCGCCTTTCGTCAAACCACCTACCTGTTTGCTTCACTGCAACTGGTAAAGTCAACAGACAAAAGCGCATCATATTTAATTATACGAAAGCGGACTGGAGAGGTTACAGATCTTATTTGAATGAGTCTATAACTTTGAACCAAACCACCTTTAACACACCTTCGGAAATTGACCATGCTATTGAACACTTAACCAAATCTGTCATAAACGCAAGAGATAAAGCTGTTCCTAAATTATCCAGTGATGGTGGTTATAAACTCCCACGTCGGATCAGGTCACAAATCAAAAACAAAAATCGTCTTCGAAAACAGGCCTTAGATGAGCACGATCCATATATACGACGTCAGTTATTCTCCCAAGTGAACAACTTGCAGAAATGTATCAAGGCTAAGATCCAATCCCTAAATGACCATGCCTGGAACAATAAATTAGCGAAAGTTACCAATCCCTCTACGGATTTATGGAGAGTGGTCAAATCATTGAACCATCAACCTATCACAATTCCTCCACTGAAATTGTCAAATAACACCACCACTTCCTCTGTACTTGAACAATGTGAGACACTAGCTAATACCTTCCTTGAGAACATGAACCTAACCAAAAATTGGGTCAGTGATCCTAGTACTGAAGAGGCAGTCAAAGAATCGATCAGCCTGCTCGAATGTTACCAGATGAGTGACTACCCGTCACTTGTCAGGCCGAATGAAATCCGAAAACTACTTAGTAAACTAAAATCCAACAAAGCACCTGGTTTTGATGGTCTGGAAAATGGCTTATTGAAAAACCTCCCTCAAAAAGCCATTGTCTACTTGACCAAAGTGTTTAATGGTTGTTTACGCACTGCACACTTCCCAAGTACATTAAAACACGCTAAAATCATAGCAATTAAAAAACCTGGGAAAGATCAGCTGATCCCATCTAGCTATCGACCAATTAGTTTGTTACCAAGTATAGGGAAACTCCTAGAGGCCATTATTTTATCCCGTCTCACTAAAATAACTGCACATAATTTGATCCCCGAACAGTTTGGATTTCGAAGCTCACACTCAACCACACAACAGCTAGCCAGAGTAGCTGAGCACATAGCTCATGGGTTAAACAGCGGCCTCTCCACAGGCATGATTTTATTAGACATAGAAAAAGCTTTTGATTCTGTTTGGCATGATGGCCTGTTACACAAACTAATTAAATTTGAAGTTCCTCTCTGTCTGGTAAAACTCATCCAGAACTACTTGCGAGATCGATCGTTCTCCGTTCATATAGGCAAAGACCATTCTGATCCTAAGACCATCCCAGCCGGTGTGCCTCAAGGCTCGCTCGTAGGTCCTTACGTCTTCATACTGTACCTGAACGACATTCCCAAACAGGCCCACACAGAACTCGCCATCTACGCTGACGATACAGCAACATTCGCGACACACAAAGATGTTGATGTAGTAACGGGACGACTACAATATTCACTGGAACTACTCAGTAAATATTTTAAAACCTGGAAACTTAAAGTGAACTCAACGAAAACTGAAGGCATTCTGTTTACCAGGAAACGCGCACTTCCCACCAGGCTTGTAAAAATCGATAACTTCCAGATTAAATGGCGTGCCTCGGTTAAATATTTAGGTATTATATTAGACAAGACACTCAATTGGAACAAGAACACTGAACTAATCATAAGCAAAGGTGCAAAAGCCCTAAATTCATTAAAACCAATCTTGAATCGCAAGTCTGTTCTTAGTTCCTCAACCAAATTGCTTATCTATTCTACACTTGTTAGACCCTGCCTAACTTACGCAGCACCTGTGTGGTCCAGTCTAACGGAAACAAAATATAGCAAACTCCAAATTATACAAAATAAAGCCCTAAAACTATCGTATAACACACCATTTCGCACCAACCTTAGAACATTACACAACCGCCTAAACTATCCACCCATAAAAGATTTCATTTTAAAAACTTCGCGTAAATTTTATTTGTTTAAAAACCCAGCTCACCGTAACTTCCTAATATCATCAATTGGTAAAAGTAGACTCAGCACATTACCGTACGCCCGTACGTACAATCGATACCGACTGCCCCATCACTATTTCCTCCGTGACGCATCATGACGACAGCTCGCTTACTAGCCGACGCCGCTCGTACGGCCGGAGATTGTGTGATCTTTTTGCGAACTACCCGCTACTTACCTCATATTAGTATAACATTGTAATAAAAGAATACATTTTGTATAGTGAAACATGTTAAACCTGTGGGTCCATACTAAGACTTTCACATGCCTGTAATTAAACATTTAGTAATAAGTAAGTTAAATTCATAGTAAAATAATAATAAGTAATAACATGTTTTAATGTTTGTAAAGGCGATAGCTGCCTGTGTAACGACATAAATCGTGATTTGTGTACAAATAGAATAAGATCGTTTGTATACTGTTTTTGTAAACCATATGTACCAATAAAGACCTTGTAAAATGAAAAAAAATGAAAATACAACCCTCCAAGTTCATAAAGGCGTAGGAACAAAAAAAAAACAGAAAAAGTCATTCCTACAGCTTTATGAACTTAGAGCGTTGTATTGATGATTTTGATGATTATAATTCTGTAACTACATATGTCTTACAGCCGCGAATAATATTTTAATCAACATACAACCTAGCACTGGCCTGCAAATTGCAAAAAAAGTAAGAAAATTTGAATTTCGCGGGTGGGTTGGTCGCATTCACCTTAAACAAAGTTACAGCAATGCCCGACGAAGCCATAGCCACAGTTTTATGACGGCACGGTTGGCGCAGTGGCTGAGCAATTGATCGCGACGCTGCGTGTCGCGGGTTCGATTCCCGCACGGAACAAATTTACAACGTCGCGGCGTCGTGGATTTTATCAAATTTTATTTTGTTTTGATTTTTTAACTTTTTAGAATATTATTTCGTAATGGGTTGTAGGTAGTACATACTTATTACTTCCATGCAAAGAGTAAACACAAAAGGAAAATTCATTTTCAGCCATTCCGACTACACTTCGACTAAAACCTATTTACGTAAATAATTAAATTTATCATAGAAATCGCGTATGAGGTTACTAACTAAATTTTAAACATTAATATCTTTTGCGTCTGTTGGTCGATTTTGATGAAATAAACGCTAAATTACTTGGAACAATGCTTCTTATATTTTTTAATATTTCGATTATGAATACAATGAGGGGTTTTTACGTGATGCGCACACAAACGAACAGACAAACCGACAAAAATTCTAAAAATGGTAGAAATGGGTTCTGTGTCTGATCCTGTAACAAAACTATTTTTTTTCCAAATATTTTCAATGTACAGAAACGCCACGTCTACAGATTTTTTATAATTATGTATAGATAGATAAGTAATTATATGAAAGAAAATGTTTCCTATAAAATATGCAAATCTCGTGACAAGCTTTTATATCTATACCTACATATAATAAATCTGTAGACGTGGCGTTTCTGTACATTGAAAATATTTAGAAAAAAAGTAGTAGGGGTGTTAAAGGAGCACAAACAGAACCCATTTCTATCATTTTTAGAATTTTTGTCTGTTTGTCGGTTTGTCTGTATGTTTGTGCGCGCATCACGTAAAAACCCCTCATTACATTCAAAATCGAAATATTGAAACATAAGAAGCATTGTTCCGAATAACATTTCATCAAAATCGACCAACAGATGCAAAAGATATTAATGTTTAAAATTTAATTAGTAACCTCATACGCGATTTCTATGATAAATTGAATTATTTACGTAAATAGGTCGAAGTGTAGTCGGAATGGCTGAAAATGAATTTGGTTTTATTTTTCCTTTTGTGTTTACTCTTTGCATGGAAGTAATATAAGTACTACGTACAACCCATTACGAAATAAAATCTCTAAAAAGTTTAAAAATGAAAACAGTCGGCGCAGTCAATTGCTCAGCCACTACGCAAACCGTGCGGTCACATAACTGTGGTTGTGACTTCGTCGGGCATTGATGCAACTTTGCTTAAGGGTGGCCGGACTGCACATTCCATTTTCAAATCTTGCAAGCGAAGATACCCCAGCATGCAACATCACAAAAACGGGGGAGTCCTTTTTTAGCGGTGGCGGTGTTGGGCGACTTCAGACCCTGTGGACGGTGAGTAATGGGCTAGCTCGCCGTCCGACCGTCTTATGACGACAGGCCGTGTCGACGGCGCGTTCGTGTTCCACGCGCGCCTCAAAGAGATCAAACCTTCGAATCAAACTCAGCAAAACGGAAGGGGTCCGCGAGGGCCGATGCTTGCCGGGGCTGCGAGACTGTTTGGAAGAGATACCCCGGCCCTAGATCACAAAGGGCTAAGAAGGAACATGACATGCACGTTTTTCTCAATTTGTAGGTTAATATAAAAAATAAAGAGTGGTTGTGTGAGTGGGCAGTCCTGTCGCCACAGAACGAGTGGGTCAGTAAAATAAACAAACAAAAAATTTACATTGTCGTCGGCGATTCAAAAGTATACACATCCATAGACACTGTGATGGCTACTGACGATAGTACTGCCTACCCCGTTGAATTTGTCAACTCCGTGGAGTTAAAAGGCGAGGCGTCCGATCAGCTGGAGCTTAAAGTTGGCGTTCCAGTTCTGGTGATGCGAAACCTTGATGCAACCAGACTGTGCAACGGCACCAGACTTCGCATCACAGAGCTGGGCAGTAACATTATAAAAACGGAGCTGCTAAAGGATAGAGCGTTTTAATTCTCCGCATGCCTACTATTTCAAATAACTTGCCATTTCAATTTAAGAGGTTACAATTTCCCTTAAAATTGGTTTTTACAATGACGATCAACAGATCCCAGGGCCAAACCATAAAAGTGACAGGCATTCAATTGTGCACTCCATGCTTTTCAGACGGTAAATTATGTGTTGGTTGTTCAGTGCCCAAAACTTGCACGTGCTTGCGGAAAATAATAAGTCATTTATTGTTGTATATTTTTTATTTTATACAAGAGGAACAGTTGATTTCCCATGTGATATATATTTCACCGACTGGGTACAAATCTAGATTCCGTGGCTGCTATTGAGAAATTCCTGATGGAATAACCCAATAACACTATTATTTATAGTATTTTTTTCAATTGCATACATTGTTTAATGTTAAGTGGAAGAGCGGAGTCACACAAGCATCGCCTTGCTCAAAAGGTGATCTCTAAATCATGTGCGTTATAGCTTTATGTAATTAAATAAACATTTTTTTAAACTTGCCCGACCCGGGCATCGATCCCAGGACCTCATGCTTAGTAGCCGCACTGACAGACCAACGATGCAGTCTCTCATATACATACCAAAATTTCCACGCGAACGAAGTCGCGGGCAACAGCTAGTCATTTAATAAATTGTGTAATACATGTACTAAATTGATTGGTTTGATTTAATTTAAAGTTTATTTTATTCTTTTTAGCGCATTAAAATAAAACCTTGTTTCTAAAAAGGTTTTTAATTACCTAATAAATTTTATTTTCAAATTTTTAGATTTGTCGTAATCATTTCTGATAACCCATAATTATCTCAACACTTTTTTCGTATCCTTGCTATTAACCGTTGAGGAGTTCCCTCGAGTGAAGACGATCCTGGCTGCAGGTTGAGTTCATGATAGAAATCCTCCTCATCCATCAAATCTGAACGCATCTACAAATTTTCGTATGTATGCCATTAGTTAGGATTTCCCTCGTAAGAAAACAATCCTGGTTGCAGGATGAGGGCATGATAGAAACCATCTTTATCTATCAAAATTGCACGCATTTACAAGATTTCGAGTCCGCGCTATAAACCGTTGATGAGTTCCCTCGTAAGAAGACAATCCTGGATGAGGTCATGATAGAAATCAATGTTATCTATCAAAATTTAATGCGTATAAAAGATTTCGTGTACGTGCTATTAACCGTTGAAGAATTCCCTCATGAGAAGATGATCCTGGCTGCAGGATAATTTCATGATAGAAATAATGTTTATCTATCAAAAGTGAACGCGTATACAAAGGTTCGTGTCCGCGCTATTAACCGTTGAGGAGTTCCCTCGTAAGAAGACAATTCTGGCTGCAGGATGAAGTAATGTCGGTCATAAAAGTGTATTGTCACCAGAACCAAAGGTGTGTGCAAAATTTCAGCTCAATCGGTTGAAGATTATAACTGATTTAAAATTGAGTTGCAAGATTCCACCCGGACAAACATACATAAGTACCTTGCGAGTTAAATAAACCCTTGTAAGAAGCAACAACTTGTGGCGAATGTGTTACTGGCGTTCCTGCAGCAGAAGTTGGATGTCATGGACGAGGTCGCTCATTTACACAATGAGTGGCGTCAGAAGGCAGCGGTATCTGGGTCACCGTCGGGTTCAACGAATATCAACATGCGTCGTGGAGTACGTCTTACCCAGCCCTTCGTAAATTAGTACCTACCTACTATATTTTAGCCTTAGTTCATCGATTCCGAAACAATCAAGCGTCTTTGATGTATATCAAAGACGCTGTTGATGATCAAGTGACTTTAGTTACTTTCATTAAATTTCGGGGGTTACCGGAAAAAAAACTGAATTTCACCTAAATGTCCGATTTTTTTTAAAGTTTTGGTCCGGTATTGTCAGTTTAGGTATTGGCAACCCTCGTCGTGGAGCCGGTCTCGATATATCGGCTGCTTGTTTCGTGTCAGCAGTTTTCTCGCCATTGTTAAAGATTTTTCGCGGTCCTAACTGATCCCGCTGGTGCATGAAACGCACCGATTCGGGCTAAATAAATGTTATGGATTATCATATGTATATATATTATTATATATATAAAATGGTAAACTGACTGACTGGATGATTAACACACAGCCCAAACCGCTGGTCCTAGAGACATGAAACTTGGAGGGTTTGGTCTTTGAATTGACTCGTTCTAGCATGTCCTCAGCGACTCTTATGCGATTGAGTTTTTGGAGAAAATTCAGGTCTTTTGGGACTAGCCGAGCGGCAACATGTTTCATACCCAAGTGATTATTTAAAATGGTACGGATCGACTCGTGAAACACAGAACGTTCAGTGGCTATCTCTCTCAAACCTGAATGAGGATTTTCAGTCACTATTTCCTTCACTTTTGCGATGTTAACTTCAGTTGAAGACGTTGATGGCCTACCAGAGCGAGGCAAATCTTCCATTACATCTCGACCGCTTTTGAACGCTTTGTACCACTCAAGCATGTGTTTTTGATAAAGTCGATTCACCGTAAGCCTTCTGTAACATTTTCAGGGACTGCGAACACAAAATTCCATCGGTGATGAAAAATTTAAGTCAAACTCTTGGTTCGATGTTTTTGTCCATTATGAAATTCGCAATACACACTAGATAAGATCTAACTAAAAACAGCACTGTATTTAATCTGAATAACAGATGCAACTCAACCTCCGCGCCAAAATGGAAAACAGTTGTGCCAATCAAACAACAAAAAAATTAATTTGGAACCATAATAAAACAAATCATCCACAGTCCCGATACTTTTTTGACTGAATGTATAATATAATGTAACGTAATGTATATCTTACATAAATTATTAAATTAAATGAAAAAGTTTGGATTGGTGGATGTTTGTTACTCAATAAAGCCAGAACGGCTACACAGATACCTACTTGACACAGAGCTAAATTATAGTCTGGTATAACTCATAGATTATCCCAGAAGTAAGATCCCGTGGGCAATTCCCAAACTCCACGCGAGCGAAGCCCCGGTCATAAGCTAGTTACAGATAAAAACGTACCTGGGAGGGTTGTGCGGTTGCTGGGACTCTGACATTATGCTGGGACCTCTGGAAACCCAACAGAACTGTGAACAAGTAAATTACTATTGTAGCATTTCAACCTGTGCGTTATTGGTCAGCTGAGTAAACCAAAACCCAGGTTATATTCAACGAACACGTCACCCCAGGACCTATTGTTGTCAATGGTGGTCCTCTCGAAGTTGTTCGAGAATATATTTATCTCGGGCAAACTCTGCAGTTTTGTAAGAACAACTTTGAGAGGAAGGCTACCAGAAGAATCCAGCTGGTCTTCTCGTCGCGTATTCCACGGAGCCTAAAGACTAAGACGAAGGGCTTTTAATCAGTGTGTCCTGCCTGTTATGACTAACGGGGCCGAAACGTGGACACTCACGGTACGGTTGGTTCATAAATTCAATGTCGCTCAGCGAGCTATGGAGCGGGCTATGCTTGGAGTCTCCCTGAGGGATCGCATCCGGAACGAGGTGATCCAACACTTTTGTTTTAAAATATATTTTAAAATGTAAAATTATATCTCAGAGGAATAAACACATAATAAATTTAAGACAAAAAAATTATACAACGGGTAGGTACTTTCGAATGAGAATTTTACCAGCCTGTAACAAATACCGAACTGGGAATTGATATAGATTACAATTTGTCATGGAAAACACATCTAAATGATCTCTGTAAAGGAATTAATAAATCCTCATTCGCTCTCTACAAACTTTCCAAAATTTTCAACAAAAAAGCCATCTTAACGGTACCTATATACTTGTTGCACCTATATTAAGATACCTATGGTCTATTATTCTGGGGCAACTCTCTAAACAAGGAATTTATATTCAAAGCCCAAAAGAAATGCATCAGAGCAATGAACCATCTAGATAGTATCTACCTACCTACTACAAGCTGTCAACCTTCCTTTAAAAATGTAAAATTCCTTACATTACCTACCTTCCTTGTACAGACGCGAGCAGGTCAACCTAACCGAAACTGACAGATTTTTCCAACCAACCTTGAACCCAATGCATTAGAGATATATTGAAAATCTATTAAAGAAATTTGACAGATTGTAACTTAGCTTGATGTGCTGGCGACTGTACATATACGAATTAAATATATTTGTGAAATCGAATCCAAGCTCTTATAAGACTGCCTTTAAAAGCTTATAGACAAAAAGGTTAGATGTAGAAATACCGTATGGAGAAACGGCGCTACTCATTAAAAGTGTTATTTGTATGGCATCGCTGATTTATAACAAATTGCCCGGTGAAATTAAAAGTTACCTACTCTTCTATTTAAGAATAAATTATACAACTTTGATAATTAAAAAATGTTAAAAAACTACCTTGTTCTCTAAATTCCTAGGTCAGCCACCGTCTATGTGCATCTAAAAAGTGCTATCTCAGTCACCATAATATCATCGATATAAGCTACTGTAAATACATGCCAGCATCGTTGTTGTTTTATAGTATCTATATTTGGGACATATATTCAAGCAATAAGGTTCTAAGATAACTACATATGACGCCAATAAAGTAATTCTATCAACTTCTAATTTATAACTTAGTACCTACCTACGTTTAAAACTTAGTTAAGCATGACTAATTCATAACTCGTCCGATGATTTATTGATTATAAAATGTACCTAAAATGATCATCAAATCTATCTGCAGGGTTTAAAGTAACCTAACCTGTCCGAGTCGGGGTGCCCCAAGTCCGGGTGTCTCCGCTCCGAACTCCCTATAATGCCTTTTTTACGATGTTGAAGAGTGTTAGTGACTAACTAGTGTTTATTTTAACTGAATAAAAGATTTACAATCTAGTGGACTATTATTTTTCGGCACTGATTTAAAGCGGCAGTTGTATAAAGTAGTTTTGGTAAGTTAAAAATTACAAAATGCATATTTATTAACCAGTTCGGCAGTTAAAACTTAGCAGTAAAGTAAACAAAAATGAGTCGTAAAAAATGATAAAATGGATCATTTAATAATTATACTGAGCAGTAAAATAACTAAATGGGTAGTTACGAGTGAGCAGTTATTCGCCTAAAAAGCGTAGTCAGCGTAGCCCCGCTGCGCGGGCAACCAGTGGCGCCCATCTCGCTCTATCGTTGCAGTTGCTATTTTTATGTTATCTAAGTACCTGAACTATATTTTTTAAAGGAACATTCGTAAATCTTACAATGTTGGTGAGTTGTAAAATCCGTGGCTGAATTAGTAAATTAGATGGTGTTGTATAAATCAAGGAGACAAGTAAAAATAATTGTTGCTCTTTACTTGACGCTTTCTTAGAAATATTTAGTTGGCGTTGTAAAAGAGACAAATTAGTTTATTAGAAGCTTTATTATTTTCCCGTGGCTGACTTAAAAAATCAGAGGTATAAATAAAATCCGTGGACAAATAAAAATTGTGGCTTGACTTATAATTTCCCATCATTAAATATGAAGGATAATTATAATTACGATGACCTACGGCATTATTAATTTGCATGACATTATTATTACCTACTTAAAACTTAATAATTTAAATTATTTAATTATGTGTAATGAAATTGACCATACATCCTGAATGGCGCTGTAATTTAATAACTACTGAATATGAATAATTATAATCTCGTAATGTTCCTAATGTATTTGCGCACCGCCATTTGCACACCTCGCATGGTTACAATAATACAGTGCACCTTATGAACCTTTGTAACATCCTCTGAATCTGTGTTATGCAAATAAATGATTTGTATTTGAATTCCACATCTTAAGAAACCCTGTAACGTATTATTGAGAATAAATTATATTATTAGGTAAATAAGTCGTGGGACGGCAATATAACAATAAACTGACTTACTCATATTTCTACATTTAAAACGATCTACGACGTGGTGTGTCTGATCTGCAAAGGTCATAGGTCAAATGGTCAGAGATCGATGTAAAATAGAAACTAAAGAACTGAAAACCCCGAAATCCCGGGTTTATATATGACAAGAATTGGTTTTTTTACAAAGCTAAAACTGGATATAACAGGAGGGATAAAACCAGCAGAAAATAAGTCCAAAATTTCGTGTGAACTCTACGGACGGGTGTGATGGGAATCTACGTACAAAACTTTACATGTGCGGAGGATGCTGCTAATATCTAAACACAACAAAAGACATCATAAATGGATTTTAATACATTCATTCGCCTCGATACATCGAATCATTGAATTATTATTTTTTGTGTTGTCGTGTATAGATCTACTAATCACATCTGAGGAATTCCACTAGCTTATTTAATTTGTTCCATCCGAGACTACCGTTACTACAAAAAAGAACACCGATTTCAAGAGATTTCAGAGAGGAAAGATAAAGCAATAGTTACGGTACCTGTAGCCCGCCAACTCCTTTATCTTGTAAATTTTATCGATCGGCGCCAATTTGGCGCAGATAAAGCACCACAGAATATATATACTCTAGCGAGAAGAATGTCAAGTACGTACAAAAAATATGAGCCCAATGTTTACGCCATCTGGTGGGAACCCCCTTAAAACTTGAAGAAAAAACTACGCAGGAAATTTAAATTTAGTCCCAGAGTACTGTTGTGTGACGGTGAGTAATGGGCTAGCTCGCCGTCCGCCAGGCAGGCCGTGTCGACGGCGCGTTTGTGTTCCACGCGCGCCTCAAAGAGATGTCAGCAAACGGGAGGGGCCCGCAAGGGCCGATGCCTGCCAGGGCTGCGGGACTGTTCGAAAGAGATACCGCGGCCCTGGAACATAAAGGGCCAAAGAAGGAACATGGGTGGTTTTTAGTCAGTAAGAGTCTGACACTCCCTTCCGCTCCGCCCAGAGCGGGAGGGGTCATTTGATGATTTCCCACACACCAAAAAAAAAAAAAAGAGTACTGTTGTGTATGTGTGCGTAGATAATACACTAACATAGGCCATATGTGTATGTGTGTGTTACTTTATTTTGTAGGTAAAGTTTCGAATGCACATATTGGAAAATCAGATTGTTTCTGTGAATAGTGTCTAATGTTTATCATTCAGTAGATCTTTGAGAATTCAACTTGCTTTATTGATACGGACAACAAGCGAGTTTGAAATGTTCATTTAGAAACTGGGTCTACTTAATATCTTTACACACTCTGCACTTTTATAAATACTGTACACAGTTAGAAATTAAGATATCTCTAAAACATTTCAAAATTGCAGTCTTACCGTAAACAGTCTGACTACAACGGCAGACATTTATTAATAATCTTTATCATGACCATAGATACTAAGTCTTTCAGTTGGATACATAAATAAAATAAAAAAAATATTTTTTTTTTTTTTTAATTATATCTAAAACTAAACTATCACTATATTTAACATAAATATTTTTTTTTTCTATCGTATTATAAATATATTTATGCAACGCATTATAATAGTTCTTATTTATTAATACGTCCTTATTTTGTGGTGTTGCCGGAACAATAAATCACTAGACTCAATTTTTTATTTTAGAAAGATTTTATTTATTTATACTAATTTAGGTACTTAACTAATAAATTTCTTTAAGTAAATGACCGAAAAATATTAAGTTACTGTATTTAAGCTATTTAGAATAAAGGACACCCGTTTATGTCACATCAAAATTTTATTTTACGTGGTAACATTGTAGTATATTCAGCATGTTAGACAGAGACGGCAAGAAATTAAACTATCACTATCTTTATCACGTTTTCTGCCCCCCGCCTAGTCCAAGGTCACAAGGACAACAAAGTGATACTAGATGAGGGAACTAGGTAGGTACTGGTGCAGTGTTACCAGGCCCAATTGTCTTAGTAGATAAAACACCTAATTAAAATTAAAAACGTTATCGTACAGAAAGATATATTTATGAAAATATATGTATTTCTTCTAAGGAGATTCTATACTGCTGTGTTGACACAATATCCATACATTTTAAATCTGTTTTTCGCACAAATGCCATTGAATGACAGTAACGAGTTGGATATTTTGCGTCAATCTAGCATTTAAGTACTCACAATCAGTCTGTTAGTCGTTAGTTCAATCTGCAGAGAGTGAAACAGTTAAAAATTTAATAGGATTATGATTAATCCTAGCAGAACCATGCACAATTGAAGATAGCTTTTACATCAAGTGCACCAGGCCCGAAGGCACATAAGAAGCCAATTCCTGCCGGCTTCCCTTCGGGAACAAGGCACTCTACGTAGTGTCTACAAGTGAAATATGTAGTATATAAGATACACATCTGTGGGTATCACATCACAGTACAGACATTTAATAGATTATACGATTGAAAACATTACAAAATGCCAACATGTTTTATGTTAACAAAGAAGCTACCGGTTGCTACCGGTAGCGCCAAATATAATAGCGCTCGGCTGTCAGAATTCAGAACTTAATTCGTATTTACGCGCACACGTGACTTTACGGCTGGCAGCGCCGTTTTGTAGGGAACTAGTAAGCCGAAGATTATAGAGTTACGATAGGGGCAGAAATAGAAAGTATGTAGGGGAGAACGAGATAGAATGAGTAATGATCGATAACGTATTTGGTATCAACTACTTAGATTTTTATTTTGTTGACTTATTTACATAAGAAAAAAGTAATGGATGTCATTTTCATGGTTTTCGGGTTCGCTTGATAATCAACTTAGTAGTCATATTAATTGATTTTAGGCGTGGGCTCTCCACCGAGACTGCTGTTTTGAGACTCAAGTACACTGTTCAGTACACGTCTCTAGTAAAACGGACGTATATGCCTGTATCTTGGAATTCTTGGACTTGTCGAAGGCATTTGACCTTAGTCTCATAGAAAATTCTGTGGGATAAGCTTCTGAGGCATACGGATACGCCAAGAGCAATTTATTGTAAACATTCTTAGCTTTTACTTATTCTCAAAAAAAAAACAAAAAATTATAAGTTGGAGTGTGGGGTTAGGTTAGATTAGTCTCTTGTAAAGGGGAATGAGCCTTGAAGTATAGGCATCTGCCCCAAGGTCCAATAGCCATAAGATAAACATAATTGAAAAGAGCATTTCAATTACTTATGTTTATCTTTCTTCTACTTTTCTTTTTAAAAGTTGTGTTAGTAGCAAAAGTGCTCCACCTTTGCTACCAGGGCCGGATTTAGGGGAGGGCAACCGGGGCGAAAGCCCCGGGGCCTCCACAAGCGGGGGGCCCCCACAATAGACTTCAGAAAAAAAAAACTTTCAAATTCCAACTAAGTAGTGAACATCTTTTCCTTTGATATTTTTTTTTTCTCTTTTACCTTTACCTGCAGCTTACAGTACTTTGTACACACATGATTATTTGATTATATTAATCTTAAATATTTACAGGAATCATTGGTCTATATTTGTTCACTCCAATCAGGCAATCAGTGAAATATCAAAATCTCAAATGGCCCTCATAAGCACTTCCAATTTACTACCCATCTTGAGGGAGTACCTCAATGGCTCAATGGCTGAGTGGGGTGGTAATTGCCCGCAACCTCGGAGGTTGGGTATTCGATTCCGTGTCTCGACAATTTTTTTGCAGTATGTGAACAATTGGTGTTCTTCAATTCTTAAACAAATCAATTATTATTGACTAATTGGTATTTTTTTTCTATTGCCGCAAGGTATGTAGTTTGATAGACAAATAATTATTATTGTGACACAATTAAATGCCACCAATTATTCACGAACTTTACTGCATGCAAGAAATTGAAAAAAATCATAGTCGATCAACAATAATTTATTTGTATAATTATTGAAGAATATCGATTTCGATTGTCATATATACAAAACCCACCTCTTCGTGACAAGGAGTCGAACGCTAATATTAACAATCGAGTCGTGAGTCATGATCGAGGAAAGAATATGTCCATTGAAGTTTCCGTGCGTAATTTCGTCTTCATGTAGTTGTCTATTCTTTTATTAATATATTTTTCCAAAAGCATTATTTTCTTCAACCAGCGAGCTAGTGTGTTTTTTTGTTTTTGCCCTCTGGCGGTCCATGTGAATCCACACTAGTATAAAAATTGCCAGTTCGGATAAGGAATTTATAGTATATTCTGCGGATTTTACAAGCCTTTATTCGGCCTATTTTTCGTATTTGCGTGTCGATACGAGATACGACGGCAACGACGGTACCTGTTTCCCCCGTTTTTTGTCTGTACATCACAGCGTTCACAGAACTTCAAAATTGCGATCAAGTATCTCTGCAAAATTCAGTTCATCAAGACCAGCCGTGAGATAATTTCTACTTGGTTCGGAAATGTACGAAGAACATGTTTACACGCCGCAATAAAAATCAACGTCAATCGATTCTGGCTTTGCTTTTCTCCAACTACGGGGAAAATATATTGTTATGCGTGTAAATTGATGTCCCCTGAAAACAACAAACTCAGTGGCAAAGGCTTCAGTGACTGGAAGCATTCATCCGATCGTCTCTATGAACATGAGATTTCGAAAACTCATTTGGAATTAGTAATGAGTTTAGTGCAACGGGGAAAAGTCACAGGACGCATCGATCAAGAGCGATGCAAGAGGCTCAACAAATCGAGTATTGGCGAAAAATCCTGAGAATTATCGTTAGTACCATCAAATTCATTGCTGAACGCGGATTAGCCTTTTCGAGGTGACAATGAAATTGTTGGCTCACCAAGAAATGGAAACTGGAATTGCTAGCCGAGTATGAACCAATCCTGGCAACCCATTTGAAAGAGCATGCAAACAAAGGGAGTGGCGTCATGTCAGTTACCTTTCGTCTACGATTTGCGAAGAACTGATCGGTTCTATGGGTGATAAGGTACTAACTGAAATAGTATCCAGGATTAAAAAATCGAAATATTATTCCGTATCAGTGGACTCAACTCCCGACGAAGCTCACATCGCTCAACTAACTATAGTTGTTCGATATATGGAAGGATCGACGCCAAAAGAAAGGTTTCTCACCTTTTTACCAAACTGCGGTCATACTGGCGAAGCCACAGTAAACGCTCTGCTCAAATTTTTAGGTGACCATCAAATAGAGATCATGGATTGCCGCAGCCAATCATATGACAATGCTGCAAACATGAGTGACAAATACAAGAGGATGCAGGCTCTTATTTTGGAGAAAAATCATTTATCGGCGTTTGTACCTTGTTGTGGTCATTCTCTGAATTTAGTGGGAAAGGCAGCTGCTAACTCTTGTCCATCGGCTGTTCAATTCTTTGATTTCGTGCAGAATTTGTACACGTTTTTCACAGCCAGTACAGAGCGACACCGAATTCTGATCGAGAAATTATCGGAGAAAAAAAGCGGCCAGTTTTTAGTGTTGAAAAAGCTCAGCGACACTCGTTGGTCTTGTCGAGCTGAAGCTATACGAAAGCCTTAGTCAACGGCTATTCAGAAATCGAAGAAGCTCTAACCAGCATATCTTCCGATAGAGAGCAAAAAGACATCGTGAGGAATGAAGCAACGCACCTACAGAAGATGAGTGGTCTCGAAACCGCTTTCTTTGCAACATTTTGGAACGATATCTTGGAGCGATTCAACGCTACAAACAAGATGTTGCAAGACCCGAAAATTATTACTAAATCGGCAATGCGTGCAATAGAATCATTTAAATCATTCGTGGAATCCAAATCAAATGATTTTGATAAATAGGTACGAGGAAGCAGCCAAAAAAATATCCCATACTGATGAATATGTACAATCACGCACACGCACCAGAACGAGAAATGTGACGTTGAATCCGCGCCATTACGGGAAAGCACAAAACGCAAATCTGTCACCCAAGGAGAAATACAAAGTATCCGCCTTCATCCCAGTGGTTGACTAGCTATCTGTTTCTCTTACTGAAAGATTGCATGCCTATGAAGCTGTACGTTCGAAATTTGGATTTCTGAATCACATCGTGAAGATGGATGTTGAAAATTTGCACACTGCAGCAGAGGCATTGGTGAAAGTGTATACGGATGACTGATGAGAGCCTAGTCTTGGTAATGAGTTGGTTCAATTTGTGTCTTTGATTGATTCATACAAAAAGGACTATGGAAAAGATCAATCGCCGGAACTATTTTACTACCAAATTCTCGAAGATCAAAATTTCAGAGCTACATTCCCAAACCTCGAAATTGCATTGAGAATGTATTTGGTTTTGATGGCTTAGTAGACATTGGTCTTATTCGCGAAATGACCTGTAGTCGTTTATGGACTTATTCGCGATATGCCACATTCTGAAAATGCCCTATTCGTGAAATAACCTATTCTGCTTTGGACTCATTCGCAGAAAGACTTATTCTTAAAAAGACCTATTCTCGATATGCCCTATTTTTTTGTTACTTACTGAAGCTATGAATGAACATCGTTCATTAAAACAGTAATTCAGAGTATTTCAGAAAGGTAAAATAATTCAAATTTAAATAAAGTATTAAGTATAAATAAGAACACAATCTTTCATTTACTATCTTTTTAATAAAAAAACAACAAAAAATTAAAGGAAAGGTACTAATTTTTATTTTTTTGATGTAATTATATGAATAATAACAATTTATTAGGTATGGAATGCGTGAATTGAAATCTGCTTGTAGTTTTTACATTAAAAGTTGCAAATAAATAATTTCTTTAAAGAATTGCCCCACAGTAATCTCGTGTGTCTCTCATTTGGTCAATATTTTTTTATATTTCTTATCAAATATAATATCTTTGTTTCTTCTATTTCGCCGTTGACTTTCAATAAAACTTTTTCTAATTACCACATCAAAATGCTTTGACTCTCCTCGTATTTTGTGTATGAAGTGCAATAAGCTTGGGCGTTTTGGAATCACAACGTTAAGCCGTCGGTGCCACCCTTCTAAGGCGTTGGTGGTCCGGTGACGTTGATTAGCACTGCTTATCAAAGTTGGAGTCAGGCAATGCCATTGCCTCTCTAAATAACCTTGGAATCGTTTCATTGCTGGAGACAATGGTTCTATCTTGCCATAAATTAATTGCCATCCTTCGGGTATAAATCGTGGTGGTAGAAGAGGCAAAACAGCAGCCATGCGAATTACTTTTCTATTTTCTGTCGTTGAGGTCAGCGCCATTTCTTTAGCCTTTTTCCATATTGCGCGCTGATAATGGAAAAAACAACCAGTGACTTTTGCATTGGGGTAAACTTCGCTGACTGCATTCATTACCGCCACTTCAAAATCACATTTAAAATTCCTTATATCCAGTCCTAGCTGATCTTTGAGTATGCTAAACAATCGTATATAAGTGTTCTGGGTTTTATTGGGTAAAAGGGCGTAAATTACGGGAATAATATTGGTTGCCTTTTTAGTTGAATTTAAATCCAAGTGGATTGTATAAAGCTGGTAAAAAGGGCGTGGCACACATTTAAACGTGCCATCTCCATAAAAGAACCCTTTCTGCGTGTTACGCATAATTCTTTTTGTCATTTTGGAAACAAACACCAATATCTTTTCTGTATCACCATCGTCAGCAACAAGAAAATTTTCACCCAGTCCAGTTGGTACATAGACGTCTTCTAAATTTCTAAATGCTAACCTTTCTGTGTTTAAATACTTTTTCCGTGCTTTGTATAAACTGTCTTTTTTAGAGTGAAAAGTAGGAAGATTAGTTGCACTGACGCTAGGCAAATCATTGAAATGAATTTATTGGGCGTAAATTCCTGCACACCTCTTTTTTTAAATTTGTTCATTTCTACAAGAACAATGTGTTTTTCGCTATCACAATTACAAAAGTGTTGACATGCTCTAAGAACTTTCTTCCCAGTTGCGTCCGTTGTAATTGATGCACTACACTCGTTCTTTTTTACACATCGCCAAAATACACTTGAATTTTTATTCTCCCTAACTTTATTATAACGGTAACCATTGTACAGTAATGTTTCATTGCCTTTTTGATTTGTTGTAATAATAATATCTGGATTTTCCATTTTTTGTTCTTAGCACAACTACAGCAAAATTGACAGCAAGGTGACACAAAACCAAAACCAAAATACCCATAAATTGATTGCATTACTTTATTTGACTATTTAAGGCTAAAGCCTCCTTGTGCAAAACTCAGAAATTCAATGCATAAACAAATCGGGTGTAGACCTCCCCCTTTGACACCCAGTCGTACTTATTATTTGAGATGATGCTACCTGCCTATTAACCGACTCAAAAAAAAGGAGCAAACTTTGAAAAAATGGATACAAAGATATTTATTAGCTCGATAGATTCTGCGATTTAGCCTCTCTTGCCACGGAAGGAGTGCATTTTACCCCTTTTGGGGTGGAATTTTCAAAAATTCTTTCTTAATGGATACTTACTCTTTACAAAGAACACATCCGCCATGTTTCATGTCTCTAGGAGCAGCGGTTTGGGCTGTGTGTTGAAATATCACCCAGTCAGTCAGCCAGTCAGTCAGTTTACCATTTTATATATATAGATTATGTTGTCACTTAAAATAATGGCAATTCTTAATAACTTTAGTTAAAACAACATTGTAAACCTGCTCGAATATTTCGACGGGTTTTCAAAGTTAGTAGACTGGGCCCTTTAGTTATCCTTCGTAAATAAGTACAAGGGAATAATAATTGTAATAATTATATGTCAGATTGTCAGGATTTATTCCGTTAGGCTCGTACATCATGTGGGTAGAAGATGGGTTTCGTGCAATGAAAACACACTGGGTGCGATAATACATTGTTTCTATTAAACGAAGAAATTACTTGAAATCACAATTTAACACAATAGCACTGGGCACAATGAATCGGGTACACTTCCGAGACGTCTCAACTCTACTGCGATCAGACACTCAATGTCGTCCTCACCGCGAGTTGTAAACATCACGACTCTGTAGATGCACGCTGTGGTGTGGGTAGACTGGTAAGTAGGGCGTGCACCACTGGCGCGCTGCGATTCATTTTATGTCCGGATCCGACATATAAATAATATTGTGTAACATTTTTATAGTTTGTATTTTATCACACCAAAACATTACAATAGTAATTCAATTATGTATTTTAACGAAATCTGTGTTGCAGTTGCCGAACTACTGTCATACATCATATCAGAACCAACACAAAGCAATCAACTATGAAGAAGCAAGTTTCAGTAGCTCATTAGTAGGTAGTAATTAAATGTCAATGGTTTTTATAAGTTTTACTCTTCAATATGTACATGATAATATCTCGTTTATGTGATAACCGCGTTTTGATATTACCAAATTGTTTGGTGTTAAAGTTAAAGCAGGCAGGTATTTAAAAAAATGAGCCCTTCCAAGAATAGGTTATTACACGAATAAGGTATTATACGAATGAGTCTTTTGCAGAATGAGGTATTATGAGAACAAGTCATTTGAAGAATAAGCCATTCCGAGAACATGTCCTTTTTTTCACCGTAAGCCATTTTACGAATAGGTCCTATATCTACTAAACCGTTTTGATGGTATCAAATTGCACTGGAGAGCGCTCATTTTCAAAAATGAAAATTATAAAAAATAGGCTTCGAACCACGATGGGTCAAAACCGTCTATCAAAGCTTTCTCTCCTGAGCATTGAAAGCGATTTACTCCGAGAACTGGATTTCAGCGAAATCATCAACGATTTTTCGGCAAAAAAAGCTCGAAAGGTTCCGTTCGTTAACACTAAAATTTAATTTCAGATAATTCTTGTTTCCGATTATATTTATATGTGTTTGTTAAATACTAAGAGTATCTACTTGGTTTCACAATAAATTATTTATTGAAAAACTCAACTGAAAAAAATTGTTCATTTTATTTGGAAAATAATTTGGGGTGAGGGGGCCTCCACTCCTTTGTTGCCCCGAGGCCTCTGGACCTCTAAATCCGGCCCTGTTTGCTACTAATACGTGCTTCTTTCGTGCGCCTCGATCGATCAATCGTTCGATAGTTCAGTTAGCCACAGAATATTAATACTCTTGTCAAGTACGTACAAAAATATGAGCCGGGGTTTTTAGGCCATCTAGTGGGGGCCCCCTTAAAACTTGACCAAAGAATACTACGCGCGCGGGAAATTTAAATTTAGTCCCAGAGTATTATTATGTATAAGTGCGTAGATAATACACCAATATAGGCTATATGCATGTGTAATTTTATTTTGTAGGTAAAGTTTCGAATGCTCGTATTGGAAAATCTGGTTGATTCTGTGATTTAGTCTCATATTGTTTAGCATTCAGTAGATCAACTTGCTTTATCGATACGGACAATATGCGAGTTTGAAATGTTTATTCGCCGCCGCAGGATTTCGGACACTTTATACTATTAAATAACTGTTTTCTTTAACCCAACTAATCACGTACTGCGTTCTGTCCTCAACAAGGACTAACTTAGTCGCGTAATGCAGACAGTTTAAGAACTAGCTCAGAGATTTCAGAATGAAAGAGCGAGCTCGAAAATTTTTGCATGTTGATTTGTATTTGAGGAACTCGTGGCTAAATTATAGTAGCCGCTCGGGTCGATCTATAGGTTAAGCCGCGCTTGCCTCAGTTGATCCATGGATGGGTGGCTGTCGTGCCTCGGAAAGCAGTTTAAGCCGTTAGTCCCGGCTGTCGTTTGTAGATCTTTGACAGTCGTTAAAGTCCTGTCTGACCAAGGGGTCAGATAGACACATAGATAGGCAGTCGCTCCATGTACTTAAAATACTAGTGTTCAGCTCATCCGGTTAGAACGGAAACCGACCCCAACATAGTTGAGAAAAGGCTAGGCAGATGATGAGTATTTGTCACCGTTCCATCAATAGTGTAGTTTACCTTAACATAATCTTGTTGATAGTGCGAGCGGGATAGAAAGATCTAGGCTAAGAAGAGGATCACACAAGGCCATAGGCAGGAATTTGTTTGGGTCGGGTTACTCCGAATAAAAAGACAGATTGGGGCTCCTCCAATCTGTCTCTCTTTATTCTGGTTAAGTACTAACTATTAGGAACAACTATTGAAAATCGAACTTACTTATATCAACGATCTCTGGATTTACCTATACGAAACGATCATGGACGTTTACAGGTTTACCGGTAGGGTAGGGGGGGTGTACCTTCAGGATGTATTAGCGAGTGAAACGAGCTGGAAAATTGTAGCACCACTCCTTTTGTCAATTTTTTTTTTGTCTCCTATCCTCAACTCTTGCAGAATTGAAAAAGGATGTACCTACTGGCGAGAGAAGCGAACGAGAAAATTTTAGCGTTCCGCCTCGGATAGGTTGATTTCAAAGTTGTCGGAGATTTCGGGGGTTTCAAAATCTGCCTACGGCTCTGTCCCTTAGATAGTTAGATTTTCAAGTTTTAAGGTGTAGAAAACGCATTGAGCTAGCGAAGCGCCGGCCCTCTATTTAAATTAATGAGTTCAGAAACATGATCACGGCCGACTGCTGATCACGGCCGACGGCTGGGTGGTAATGACGACCGGCGGTTTAGGTTTGTCAATTTGGCGTGTATACTCGCCTGGGACCGAGCTTGAGACTATGACAAGGAATATGAATAAAATACTTTAGTTCATAAATCGTTTATCGTAGTTACAGGTTCAACTGGTGTAGATATCTGAAAAAAACTTTAGTATAAGTACTTACATTTTTCTGCTCTTCAGAACGGTATTTAGTTTCCAAATGTTTTTTTAAATTATGCTGACAGTTACATCAAACTATACAGCAATAGATAGATTGTGGTAGGTGTTGCTCAATGGAGTGTAAGGCCCGGCGCCTACTATCGGCATCGGCACGGCTGAGGATTTTAGGTGATAAAAAGCATTATACTTTAACTTCATCATCATTCTTTTGAGGCTGCTTCGGGATACTTCGGGATCCTTCGGTACGCCGTCGCCCGACGCGCCGCCGGCGCAGAAGCAACACTCGGCGGTAGCTTGCACTGCGGTACGAGTGCGGCATGCTCATCATCCCTAAGAACGTTGCAGCATGCCAAGACATAGTTTCCGACAGTGTGCGCTTGCATGTAGGAATGCCGAAGGATCCCTTTTTTTGCCGATGCCGATAATGAGCGCCGGGCCTATAGCAGACAGAAATTGCCATAAAAATATCCCTTTATATTGCTGGCAATGTGCCCAATGCATCCAGGATCACCCAAAGTCATCGGAGAACAGGATTTAAAAAATAACGGGATTTATTCTAAAAACCTTTTACGAAATAATTATTGTATTAATAAACAAAATAAATTATGTAATTTCTGCAGGAAGTATACAATATAGTCTTTAGTAACAGTTTTTTTATGTAGTTTTAACAATAACATGTTTTAGGACATGTACAACTTTTAGCATTTAAAGGCCCTGTTAAGAGTTCGTACATTAAGCTTTATTAATACAGCTTACGTCATAGATCAATGTCATAAAAATGCTTCTGATATTGCGCGAAACCGTGTGTGTCTATTTGACGATTAGGGTGCCTGCACATTAGCTAATACTGCTCGCTCTACTCTTGACAATTTAAAAGGTCCTACCGAAGTATTTGACAGAAAGAACTCAAATTCGCTGCCTTAAACCAAAGACTGAATTTGCTAAAACCAATTCTCAGGAAACGTTTAATTTTTTATACATGGGGTTTTGAAGAAGGATCGACAAATTTATCGAGGCTTTAGGCCGACAGCCGCAACTATTTAAATGATACGTGGGAACAAATGCTAGTCCGTTCACTTTTATTTTATTTCTGATTGTGTGACCCAGTTATTTTTATTGTTCGTAGTTACAAGGTTGCTGTTATAAGTAAAATAACAGTGAATGGACTGTACTCAGTTCCCACCGTTCAGTCAGTTTAAAGTATTACCGCGCAGCTGGTAGTAGTAGGCTAAATATCAATTGAATGATCCTTGATCGTTTCAGCCATCGACAGATAACGCGAAGTACTATAGCTCAAGCGATAATAGCCAATGTGCGGCCCACCCTACGTATTTCAATGCTGGGTCCATTTTTTTAGATGCGTGTTTCTCTCTCTCTGCACTAGGAGTATGACTACTGATGTGCAGGTAACATTTTCAGTGTAGGACTATACAAGAACACAATATTCTTTACGCCATCTGTAGCAGCTGAGCTGTGTGGATAATCTGTAGGTAAAGTACGGTTCACTAAAGTTTCACTAAAACTTCTTTGACAAATTTTCAGTTTACAACGAACGTTTCATATATTTCACAAACAGGTTATTCCTATTCCGCAAATGTTTTATTTTATAAACACTCACTTTACAAACATTCATTTGGCAAATGCTTCTTTACAAATGTTTTGCGTCACAAAATCACGGTTAACTTAGATAAGTATTATTTTATACAACAAAAAAGTTTAACATACCTGACGGCGGACTTACCTAATGATTCAAAACATCCATATATCAAAGTGCAAAATGCCTACGATGCCGCGATGACATGGCGCTGCCGGTTGATTACATATCATGGCGCGGAAACACTTTTTGTGACAGGGTGTTTTTAGTACCAATTTATTTAGATAGTTTGGTTATCAAATAAAAGTTTATAGAGTAATTTTATTTTAAGTTAATTATTTGCCAAACTTGTTGTTATAAAATGATGATATGACGAATCGTGTATTTGCCAGTCGTTACATGTCAAATGAAAATTTGAAAATTAATTTTCTGTGAAATAGCAGGACACTGCAAGCACAAGAATTTTGACGCATGATAACGTAACTTTCCGTTCGTTATTTTAAATCTGAAATATTAATTTCACAACCATTTTTGTACAAAGATCTGTATTTCTAGGGATGTAAGCTGTGTATCGTGCATGTCACATAATGTAATTTTATATATGTCAAAATATTTTTGTTAAGGCGCTCCCTCACCGTGAGCATTCGCCTGTAGTGTAACAGATTCGAGCATTATATTGGTAAATGAGGAGAACCGAGAATTATACAATCTGTAATAATACAATGTGTAACAATTTTAAAGAACAAATTGTCACAATACAAGCGAATGCTCAGGTGAGAGGGCACCTGTAGTCCCGCACTTATGTCACAGACGTCATACGTCCGTTGCGTGTCCGTACGGTGCTGTTGTACAACGTACATAATCTTCAGTCACAGTCACAGTTTTGGTCTGAATTAAAACCTTAGCCGATTCGTGCGCGTCTTAATTTTCTTGAATTCAGCAGGTCCATTAGAATGGTTGATGCTGCATCATTGGCCTCACTGGAAATGTTCTTAACCGGTTTGTGGCTCAGACACGCATCGGTTAAGTTGTCAGCCAATTTGGTTATCAATCAAGTTTCTTTACTGTACACAATTGTAAGCATTTTGATGCAAGTTTACAAACAATTTGTCGCAATGCGCAGACGAATCGTCATCAAACACAACGCCTAATGGGGAATTCATCTGATCAAATCTTCTCATTTGATGTACACCTATGCACATAAATTAACGTGTGGCAATAATATCATAAACTTCAAACATTACTTGTAGCCGAGTGCAATTAGAAAAAAATACTCAAAAGGTGGAACGAAGTTTATAGTGGTCAGATTTTCATAGGACTTTTTGGTTGAGTTCCAATAAATTAAAAAAAATAAATGTAGAGATAGAAGTGAAAACAAATTCACCTCTGGGGTAATTTTTTCTTAAATTTCCTTCTGTATTACTTTTGAGGCAATAGTGTAACCTGGTAACCTGTATACATCCCATAAACATTCGAACAAAAGAACTTAAAATTCAATATTTTAGAAATAATTGAAGAAAATAGGAAATGTTCAAAAATTGAAAAAAAAAAACCGACCACTATATACTTCGTTCCACCTTATTATCTGCACTGTACTAGACTAGCGAAACATTTGTTATTTTTATTTCAAAACTTATTTATGAGTGTTTTATCAGTAATAAAACATAAATATATTTTTATACTATGTACATGATATTTTATACTTGTCAAGTAAGCACATGATAATTGTGTTACGGAAGTTAATAAGACACAGTCAAGTCTATCGTTTCGGTATATCTTTAAAGATGTACACGTGATTAAGTTAGTCTATAAATATTAAACAGTTTGCGTTGTTAGCGGTTGCTTCGGCCGAGTAGTAATGGTCGGCATTGCTACTCGTTCTTCATATCACTTAATCTGGACACGAGTGGGAAGCGAACGATGCGCAGCTGGTTCGCATAATCGCAAACGATCGCGTCTTTCAGCGGTAATATTTGCCGCACGAAGATACATCCATCGCTTTGGCCTGAAACACAATACGGAAGGTTGATAAAATCTCCATTTCTACTGAGCAAACACATGACAAAACGATTGACCATTTATCTACACTTATATAACAAAGAGTCAACGATTGTAAGTTTGTTGAATGTAGGAGGTAACCTCCGAAACTGATTTCACAAATTCTTTCACTGATGGAAAGCTCCACTATTACCGGTTGCCATGAGCAGCGGCGTGCATAGAGCTTTTAAGTATGGCAGGTAGAAAATTTTAGTTTGTATTCATTGCAAATCCGGTGTACAACGATTTTTCACGATCACATGTTTTATATCACCGAAAGATTTGTTTTGAAAACGCATATTTTTTTTTGATTTCTCTATACTCACAACAAGAGAACAACTTTCGCAGTCAATATCCATTTTTAATAAATAACAGACTCACAAAACAACACAAACAATAATCGCGACTCGACTCAGTATAAAAATAATATGACATTAAAGTAATGGTGTTTTATGTAGGGATAGTTAAATGAAACAATGCTAGTTTTTAAATAAAATAGCTGCATAGCAAAGTTCGGTTCTGAAACCTTTGGTAAGTGTCGTAATTTGCTGTGTTGTAAAAAAAGACGTCTACTTTGTGCGGTTCTGTGCGTTATTTGTGCCATTGTGTGCCACTTATTGATAGGATCACTCACACATTAAATCCGCATGACAACAAGAGCACACAAACAATTAGACGTTACGATTGTTTGTATCTTTCACGACCCTGGGCGGAGCGGAAGGAGTGTCAGACTCTTACTGACTAAAAACCACCCATGTTCCTTCTTTGGCCCTTTATGTTCCAGGGCCGCGGTATCTCTTTCGAACAGTCCCGCAGCCCTGGCAGGCACCGGCCCTTGCGGGCTCCTCCCGTTTGCTGACAACTCTTTGAGGCGCGCGTGGAACACGAACGCGCCGTCGACACGGCCTGCCCGTCGTCATACGACGGACGGACGGCGAGCTAGCCCATTACTCACCGTCCACAGGCCCGCGCCTACGGTGGCCGAAGCTGGCATACCCTGTATCTATGATACGCGACACTCGATAGGTGGAGCTGAATTATTAAGTACTCGTACATAAAATAATATGAGATATCAGAACAATATTGTAAATATTTATCTGAGTTAGCTAGGGTAGCCAAGGCAGGCAGTGTCACTGTCTCTATGAAACGCCGCTGGACATAGGATATACAGGGTGGAAGGGACACCGACGCAGAAACGGCTGTCAGCTGTACTATTCATTTTGACCGGAATAGAAAAAATTGAAAAAAAAAACCAGATGTTTCCTATAAAAGTGCAACCTGTAGATTAGGTATTAAATACTGGCCTTAGGTTACATGATCTTACCTAGAAGTACTCGTCGTATGACGTCGCCGCTGCTGAGGTCGTACGCGGTGAGTCCGCTGCGGTCACCCATCACGAGCATGGTGTGCGTTAGCGGCAGCATGCGGCTCATGTAGTTGAGACCCTGAACACAAACCAACACTTCAATACTGCTTCATTATTTCTCGAGACCGTACTTATTTTTACCCGACTGAGATGAAGCCCAAAAGAAGGGTTATTTGTTTGACCTTTTCTTTGTTCCTTCGTAACTCCTAAACGTCGTTTGATTGGTCTTGGCGGCGCGAGTGTCACTAGCTAAAAATGGCGGATTTGGGGTGCCATATTGTGGTGTTCGTTTTTTAGGGTTCCGTACCCAAAGGGTAAAACGGGACCCAATTACTAAGACTTCGCAGTCTGTCTGTCTGTTTGTCTCCAGGCTGTATCTCATAAACCGTGATAGCTAGAAAGCTGAAATTTTCACAAATGATGTATTACTATTGCCGCTATAACAACAAATACTAAAAATTTAAAAAAAATATTAAGGGGGCTCCCATACAACAGATATGATTTTTTTGCCGTTTTTATAGATAACGGTACGGAACCCTTCGTGCGCGAGTCCAACTCGCACTTGGCCGGTTTTTATTTCTTCAAGTACTGTCGACTGGGGTATTAAAATGAAGGGCTTTAAAAGGTGATTACAAAAATATATATAACTAGAAAATCGTATATAAGTTTTATAAAAAAAAAAAAACTTAAATCGTTTGCAAAATATTTCAAGTTACTAAACTAAAAAGGTGGAAATTTGTACTTGTAAGCAGGCGGGGCCCATTCCATTTTCATAATTTTATATTCAAATGGGCCCCGCCTGCTTCCAACTTTTGTTTAATTTATAATATCATATTTGCTTCACTTATAACTCCTTCATTGTAAACCCTTCGTTTGGGCTCATATGATTAGTTTTGACTTATCCAATAGATGAGGAAATGATTTTTTTTTTAATATTGGGACAAGCCCGCCTCACTATTCCCAAACCACTGTAACTCCTGAAAGCCAGAATCAACAGTGTCCATCAAAGTGAACATTGGTCAGTTCATGCGAATAAACCATTTTTCAGAAGAAAGAGTGGCCAGAAGTAGAAATATTTATACAATTTTTGTGCAGCACCTTACTAATCCGACAACATTTCAAACTAGACCGCACAGTTTAATATGGCAATAATTAAAGTGAACATCGCCGTCGTGTCTGAACAGCTTCGCGACGCTTGTGGTGTAGTAAAGCGAGGGACAGGAGTGTAACCAGCACCGGCGTTTGCCGGGCGACTCCAAAACGTTATTTTTGTTTTAGGGGTGTGACACTTGACATGTCTGAAAAAAAAATTTTGGTAATTGCGGTGGCCATCCTGCGAATGAGACAGGTTAGTTAAATTTATTGATATTTTTGAAAATACGTACGGCATATTAGACGCGCAAAATATCTGAAAACAAACTTTTATGTAATAAAATTACCAAACCTCTGTACTTTTTTAATATCAGACATCTCTGATATCTGCCTAGCCTTTTCCCAACTATGTTGGGGTCGGCTTCCATTCTAACCGGATGTAGATGTTTAAATATCAGTCAAATTTTGAGGATACCATCCTATTTTTCGACATAGCAGAAATGCTATTTCTTACCGATACTACCCACCTAGTCGAGCTCAGATTAATCTAATCTAGCGATTTTATACGTTTTTGGCCGTAATCGATTCGTCCAAGTTATAGTCTTTCGTACTGTACTCGGCTCGAATGATATAGTTAGCAGGACGCTGTTGGTAAGCATTGCTAAAATTGTATTGAAACAACGAGAAAGCGGCGTTAGTTTCGACTACGGACACGCCCCGCAAGAACCAAGATGCGCTCTAAATCACAGAAAACTGCCAGGTTGTAGCTGTCACCTTGTAAATAAACTATGCCCTCGGCGTTGTGATATGCCATTTTAACGAGGCCTATAAATTGTGGTATTGAACAAAGTTACGTGTTCATTCTATGCAGAACTAAGATTTCTTTTGACGAGTCGTATAGTGTCGAGAGACATTTTTAAACGTTACGAAGATCCATTTTTACGCGATTGGGGTACTGATATTTAGAAAGGTTTCAGACTATTGTTTTTTATTGCGCGCGTACAGCTTGGCAAAAAAGAGTGTGGAATAAATGAGGTCGCCACTGCCACTGCTTCGAATAGTTTTATTTAATAAAGTTGATAATTTTTAAAAATCTATGAAAAACCACTAGGATATACGCACTGTTGACACAGAATGTACTAGCAGTTGACAAGTAACCACAATCATCGATATTAGTTCCAACTGTCACCGCGTCAGACTCTTTTTTGCCAAGCTGTAAGTTCGTATCGCCTTACGCGTGTGCCACATTTTGCGCTTCAAAAAACCGAACGTGCGTCCACGCGCTTATCCGGCGGGTTCGCTCGAATCACTCCAACAAGAGATTGTTAACTGAGACGAGCACGCGTGGGCGCGCGTGTAGGTACCTCACACGGCTCGCGCTTGTACGAGCTTATAAGCGCGTCAATGCTCGTACGAGTTGCGCATGTGGTAAAAGACGCGCCTACACGTGCTTCCAAAAACGAGCTTATACTCTCCGAAAAAGCGTTAATACGAAACCGAACTTAGTGTATAGGCTATAAGTTGACAGAACCGTAATAACAGTAGATAGTTACTATGTGAATGGAGTTCAGCATATGTCCCTGGAATCGGTCCCAGATGCAAAGACGCTCGTCGGCGCCCGCAGACACCACGTAGGAGGCGGTGTACGCGAGCGACGTCACGGCGCCGTCGTGCGCCTGCATACTGTACAGGCAAGCTCCTGGAAACGTAACACAAACAGCTGGATTGAGTTCTGTCAAAATGAGAGAGAGAAAGGGGTTTCGTGCGGCATGCCCAGTAACGGGGTTGTTGTTGGGAGGTCAGATAGGCAGTTGTTCCATATAAAATATTGGTATTCAGCTGCATCCTATCAGACTGGAAGCCCATCCCAACACATTACGAAAAAGCTTACGCAGATGATGATGTTGAGTTATGCCAAAATGAACCAAACCAAAATCTCAAATTAATTCAGTTAATTACGTCTAATTTAACATTAATTATTTGGTTTACTCCTATCTGGTACTTCAGGTCTCTTTTACACCGCTCCGCCCAAGCGCGGCAGACCTCCACGGTGTGCTCGACCGTAAAGTACGAGAACCTGGAGTTTCGTTAAGGAGGATACGCTAAGGTAGCCCGCGAATTTCCAATTATCTTACATTTTTTTTTGCAATTTACAGGTCCTATTGAAAAACTATTCATTTCGTAAAAAAGTCATTGAAATGGGATTAAATAAACTTAGCGGGTTGTATTGCTGATTTAATGTTTATATCTCTGTAAATACATACGTGTTACAGTCGCGAATCATATTTCGTTCAACATACAGCCTGACACTGACCTGCAAATTGCAAAAACGTAAGAAAATTGAAATTTCGCGCGGTAACCTGGCGCTTTCACCTTAACTAAAGGTCTCTGCACACAGCGGGCGCAGCGCGGCGGGACGGGACGGCGACGCGACACTGAGCAGTTGTAATGTACTAGATATTACGGACGACGCCACACAGAGCCGTCCCGCTCGACGCGGCGCTCTGTGTGGCGCCGCGCCCGCTGTGTGCAGAGACCTTTAACTGTACTACTTACTAAAAAAATGTTGCAATAATTTCGGGAACCACTCGTTATTGTACGATTTACTTTTTGAGGTTTCAGTTGTTCTTGCAAAAGTACACCCACATTTTGCTAATTATGTTCAAGTTTTATGTAATAGAGGACGAGTCTATGACCATCAACCGGGCACAAATCCACACTTCGTGGCACTGAGAAATTCCTGATCCAAGAACTTACCAGTATGTAAGTCCCACACGCAAAGCAGGCCGTCTTGCGAGCCGCTGCCCGCGATGGTGGGCGTCGCGTGGTCGATGAAGCAGCTCGTGATGGGGCCGCAGTGACCGTGCAGCGTGAACAACGGGTTCAGGTCAGCGCTGGAAAACACCTAGCAAACACCACCACATTATACTCACTACCTCAACACTATTCAAATCAACTGACGCTATGTACACTAACTTCCATCTAGAAAAACCTTAATATTACTTGTAAGTTCCATAATCTAACAAATAAATCCAATTTCAAAAACTCTTTCACTTATAAAGCTACACCACTGCCGAGTGCCATAGATAAAGCTTTACATTAAAACAAGATAATACACGCGCGCAAATTAGCACTGCACTTTGATTTTGATTGGAGTGTATGTAACGGGGCACTGAGGAAAAAAGACAGAAATTAGAAGCCAAAAAAGTATTAGATGCCACAAAGCAGGCGAGCGAAGCGAGCTCTTACTTACTATTATATGTGCGAAAGTTTGTGAGGAAGGGTGGAAGTTTGTTACTCTTTCACGCAAAAACTACAGAACGGATTTGATTAGCACACAGATAGTTTATAACCTGGATTAACACATAGAATACTTTTTTATCCGGTAGTACTATCCCATGGGAGAATCACCGAACTCCACGCGGGTGAAGCCGCGGGCATAAGGTTGTTGGCAATACTATTAAATAAAATACAATTTATGTACAATTAAATATATTCTATGTACCTTCAGCACGTGGTCCTGCGCGCCGGTGAGGATGCGGCCGCCTTCCGAGTGCATCTCCGTGATGGGCTGCTGGTGCGGCCGGCACTGCGCTATCCTCACGCACACCACCTCTATAACCATCACTAGTTGTTAGCCAGTATTTGTTAAACATAATCCGTCTGTGTCGTTCCCAGTGCTGGAACACCGACCTAATCTCATAGTAACAAACATTATTATTTCTTTTATTTATTTTTATACACATTAAATATTCATATAAAAAATAGTAATCCACCAGCATCCATCCAGGGTCCTAGCTACCGGTGTTCAGAGCTCTACTCACGTCCCACATGTCGACAACCTCACGAGCCAGATCAATATACTTGAATTACTCATATCTTTCTATGCTTGCACGAGGTTCTCGTCATGCAGGACCGCTATATCAACAATCATTGCGCGACGCTCCAATCGATCTATATAGCTGAATCTGCCGGGTGTCTGATTAAAAGTATCTGACAAGGGTAAACAAATATATCAAAACATTTTCCTGTGGATGCATAGCTAGTTCCGAGGTTTGTCATCGGTTGAATTCTGTTAATGTCATTTTATATTTGACCTCATTGGTTAGATTGGGACTTCGCTATGGACACGCCATCGCGACGACGGACTTTCCCCATTGCCGTCGATGATTTGTCAATTACAATTCATAATGATAAGAGGAGCATTCGAAAAGTTCCTAGCCTTAATATAGGAGCATGCTATTTTTATGAAACTACCACTACGATACTCATTTTGAAGCTAAATCTTTCTTGAGTGATTTCGTTGCGCGAGAACACACGTCAGTCGAAACTATGGCAGAAATGCATCAGTGTGGCTTCGAATTGTTACCTCATCCCTTGCCTCGTATTCTCCTGATATATATAGCTCTATCTGACTGTTATCTATTATTCCCAAAATTTTAAAACCCCTTAGGCCCTGCAATAAAAGAACCAGGGGGAGAATATGTTGAAACATAAATTTCTATCTTTTCATTTTCCTGGTTAGACTACGAACTTTTACAAACTGTAGGATCAATTGTTGACATAAAAAGTTTAAAATTTCATTTCTTTTTCCGTTTAGTGAGTAATTACGTACAAATTTAACGTGAACAGGGTAACTTAGTTATTTCAGGATGGCTTTGCCCAGCAGTGGGAGAGAACAGGCTAATTTTAAATAAAGGGCTTGTTTACCGTTTCATCAGACACTTCTGGTGCAGGTTTTAAAAGAACTTACCTTCCCCGTCGCTGAGATCAGTGTCGTAGGAGAAACTCATTCGGGCGCGTGTGGCCTCGGCGTCCGGGGCGTGCGCTCGCAGCGACCCGGCGGACCCCGTGCGTTTGTGCGCTGAACATAATGTTATACGTTAGTACATCTATATCTAACAAGTACAAACATACAAAAGTAAAAATATTTCCTCTTTATAATATTAATTTAGATAATAAAGCTAAAGTGTGTTTGTTTGAACGCGGAATCATCTGTGGAAGAAGCTACAACCTCTCTCTTATGTGACGCAGAAGAAGATGAATTTAACATAACGGTACGACCCTTAGGGGCCGAGCAAAAAGAAAAAGAAATTAACAGCGGCACAGCAACATCCATAAACTCACATATACAGGGTTATTTGTAAAACACCAGTAACCTCTTAAGAGGTCATTGTACTCATCATTATGAACAACTTTTACTATGGGACCAAACCTGAAATCGCGAAAAAAAAATCAGCTGTTCCATACATTTATGATCGATTAACTCGTCAAAATGTAGGGAACAGCTGATTTTTTTTTCGAGATTTTAGGTTTGGTCCCATAGTAAAAGTTGTTCATAATGATGAGTACAATGACCTCTCAAATAACCCTGTATAGGACTTACACATAACTGTCGAAATATAGCTGAGCTTTGATATTTCATAACAACTATTGTGTATTACCCATGTTTGCAAAATAAAATTCTATTCTATTCTATTCTATTCTAGAGGTGTACTTGTACACCTCTGCCTAACCTTTCAGGGATTTCAGGCGTGTTGTTATGTTACTTAACCACACGCTTTTTTGCCATGGGCGTACACGAACGCCGATTGCGAATACGTACTTTAATACGTTAGCGTGATGTGAATAAACTAAGGTTTTACATTGCAAATCATTATTCAGTACACTTCAGTTCGTTCATACAGTGATACAAGGATCTATTGGCAGTCGAATGAGGATGACAGCCGGGCGCTGTTGGTGAACATTTGTGCAGCCATGAAGTGTTATTTTGAAATAAGTAAAAGGCCTTGTTGGCTCAAACATCGTTTTACTATTTTACCTCTGCTCCGCGCCCCACCCGAAACTAAACTCTATGTTAAGGTCTTAAAGATATTTTTGCGAAATCAGA
Source organism: Eurois occulta (assembly GCA_950022335.1). Taxonomy (NCBI): domain Eukaryota; kingdom Metazoa; phylum Arthropoda; class Insecta; order Lepidoptera; family Noctuidae; genus Eurois; species Eurois occulta. The sequence continues at coordinate 11,173,092 of OX465477.1, read as the reverse complement.
TAAATTATATGCGTTACTCGTTGCCTTAGTGGTCGCAAGAGCTGCTGCTGAGCAATTGGTCCTGGATTTAATTCCTAGTCGGGCAAAGTCATACATAACTCTTTATCTTTATTTTTTTTACTCGACATCTGGAATTACAGGCGTTCATTCTATCACGAATTCTCAGTTATACTCACGTCAGAGTCAGGATTTATGTCTGATTGATAAGCTTGCCCCCAACTCCATGTGACTTAAAAAATAAACTTAACTGGCAAAATGTGGGTGTAGTTGGTGGTACTTTCACAAAAGTCCAAAAATATTCTTTATAACAAACTACTCTACATAATTTATAAGTTTTTGGAGATTCCGCTTGCACTATGTACTTGCCCTAGCTTGTAAATTTGACCCCTAGGCAGTCCACTACTTGCACCTCAGCCTTACCCTTCGGGGACGTACAAGCGTGAGTTTGTGTACGTAAAGGCAACTTAATAGTGAGTTGAATACTGACTGCGTCGATGCGCCGTGCTGAACTGCCAGTCGACGTGTGCGCCGGACGCCGCGTTATAGGCGTCGAGGCGCAGCAGAGTGAGGTGGCCGGCCAGCGACGCCGCGCACACGCGACGTGCGCCCGCCAGTGCGCGCACGTGCGTCACACCGCGCCCGCCCCGCGCCTCCGCGCTCCCCCACACGCACTAAAACATACCACACACACAGGTAAATACACTGCGCCGTTATTAGAACGATTCATCCTTCTTTTGGCGCGTGGTCATAATCGGTACTAACGTCCCCATCCTGTTTTTTCAATACAATTATATTACCACAGACCACTTTACCAACAGCGCTCCATGACAATATTTTTTGACCTTATACCTTCTCTAGCTAGTTTGTTATTGCAAGGACATAAAGCTCTTTCTGATTTCGCGTCGACAAATGTTTTCACAAACTTTTGTTAACTGTGAAAAAATAAATCAACGGTACAAATAGAGCCTGACTTCTCATTCAATCTTGGCAGGAATTCTTTGAGTGTTCATTTTTCCAAAAAAATGACCGATGTTGTTAGGTCTATGCTAAATTAAAGGTATACTTTACCATGAGTTTCCCAGAGCTGGCTTCCCAAAACTCGAGTCGTCCGTCAGCACAACCCAATATGATTAGATCGTTACAAAAGTCCATACACCATACAGGAGATTCTTTGATCGCCTTTCCTCTCCAGTCTAAATTACTCACTAAGTGGTCCCTATTGTCCTCTTCTACTCTGGGCCCAGTGTCACTTCTTGTCAACTTATCATTACACTTAGCACTTACACTATTTACAGAATTTTCACTTGAATTAAATACGAATATGTCTTCATCACAATTATCACTATTCTTAACACTATTGTTTATTAAATCTTGATTACTTTTACTTAAATTACTAGTATCCACATTTTCTTTAGCCTCGTAACAATTATATAAATCATCTTGTTGGTCGCCGCAGTATAAGTTTCTGAAACATAATAATTCTTTATTATTTTGAAGTTTTAATATCTTTGTTCTTTAAAGAATATTGGTTATTTATTTTGTAAACTGATTTATGGGAAGTAAGTCCAAGCAGTGTAATCGTAATTTATTAAGGAGGTATTATTTGAGTTCTATAAATTTGGGTCTAGATTTTCGTGGCAGTGGTTTTTCTAAGTTAGTAAGGGAGATATCACACCCAATCCAAACGCCATCAATCAATGCAATCAGGCATATGAATGAGACAATATCAAAGAATCAACTGGCATATGAATTATTTTTCAATTATCATTTTATATTATTTTCATTTTTTTTTCTAAATAATTCGACAGTCACGATTATTAACGTAAAACACCCTTACGTGAAATATGACAATGCCGCATTTTCTTAGCTTTAAATATGAATTATTGATTTGAATGGAAATGAATCACTCGTATTTATCAATGAAACTTAGATTAATTATGATTGATGCATTTTTTGGACCTCATATCCTCAGATTTTTGTAATGAATATAAGCCTAGAGTTACCGGATATAAAACACACGTAGTATAGTCCAGTTCACTCATAGTTCTTTGCAGTTTCCAAGGGACCTCAAGCTTTTCAGCATATTTAAAAAAAGGGTACTTTTAACGATTGCAATCTTAGGTGGAAGGCGTGGTAAACCGTTTTTTCATATTTCAGGGTTATTTTTATTAGTGAAAAGTTATTTACACACGGTGTAAGACAAAGACATCTATGCACAAACGGCTATACCATACAGGAAAGGAATCTAGACCCCCAGCGCCAAAATTATTACACGGTTTATAATAAAAGAACAACAACAGTTACTGTTCCATATACTTTGCGCTATCTTTATTTGAACCGTTTGTGAGTCAGTGACCCTTGAAACTTATATTCATGAGTGCTATGACGTGTCAATCCTTGTATCATATGTACTTTATACATATCGTAGGAATGTCTCGTAAAGGCAGAAACAGCTTCAATGCTAGCGGTTGTGTGAATATTACCTGTAATTTTTAGCGAAATCATATTTGGTGGTTTCGGCGGTGGAGAGATGGTGCGGCGAGTCCCGCGGCCCCACCGCCCGGAAGCGCAGCCCGCTCAGGTAACTGCTCAACCCCTTGCGGAGTCTGTGCACGTTCTGCACAACAAAACTATCTGTTATGATCTTTACTCCTGTTATAATTACGAAAAATTTGTGAGGATGGATGGATAGACGAACGTTACTCTTTCACGCATGAACTATTTAATGGATTTGGATTCAATTTGGCACATAGTTAGTTTATAACCTGGATCAACACATACTTTTATCCCGGTACGAGTAGCACGATCCCGTGAGTCAGTTACCGAACTCCACGCGGACGACGACGCCGCGAGCATAAGCTAGTGCTTAAATGTAGTACATGAGAAGGTAGAAACAATGTACAACAATTTTGTGTTTCAAATGTTGTTTGGAACGAGACAAACTTTCATACAAAGATGTTGGAATAATAGTCCGCCAATTTATTTTATTTTCAACCTATAAAGGTTAGATTACTGATATTATATCCTGTATATATAATATCAGTAAATCGATTCTAATCTTTCAGTGTAGGACCTTTTCAATTAGCTTGCCTCTACAAAATGGCGGTTTCAAACATCTCACACTGGCACTGTTCACCCGTGACGGTAAAATATAATAATATAAATGAAATACTTACTATGTTGGTGTTACTTGTCTAATGAGCTGCGTCAGTGTAAATACTATATTACTATTATATCTATTAAGACAATCGTAAATGTATAAGTACTTACGTCAACCGTTCTTGGGGATGTTTCAGGACTGTGATTTACTAAAAGCAAATGAAAACATCTTTAATAACATACCACACATTTGGGCTAATACTAGAATACACAATTTTAGATCATTTACACTAACATTTCTTAACCTGCCGATGGAAATCAACGTGACATTTAATTATCTATCCATTTATTTAATATCAAATGATTAGTATAGAAAAGGACCTACAAAATCGAATTGCAATGGAATTTGAACTTTGTCATGAAACACATTGAGTTTGTGTTCCCAAATATTTCAATTTATCTGAGATTTTGAATTCAAGTACAAGGACTAAAAATATTATAAATGAGGACCATACCTTCACGTGCTTCGTATGCTAAATTACTTTTCTTAGAGACCTTTTCGTATAGGTCTTTTTGCAACTTGAAGAAGCTGAAAGAAATAAAAATGATGCATGATAACTTTAGTGTATTTTTTCAGTCGTTTTGGAATGCAAATTCAATTTAATAATATTTGGCAGGTACACGGAATAATGATGGGTGGCTCAAGGCTGTTTTTTAGAGCTGGAGAACTTTAATTTGAAATAAAACACAGAAAAATGGTTTTTAATATCAATGAAATTGGCTGGTCTGTGGACGTCTATATGTGCGTGTACCTGTTTTGGCCCTTCGTACCTATCTAATTAATGACAACTCTGTGAATATTTTCCGTGCTCGAGACCGGCTGATGACAGAAATCTACTATGGAGGTAGTATGAGGAGCCTTTTATCAATGATAGGTAAACAGACAACGTTGTTGACGATAATTGTGAAAATTTAAAAATAGAATACTAAAACTAATAGATAATGAAACTAACATTATTCTGAATAAAGTCTTTGTGGTGTTTGACAGTTAGGTAGTAAACTGTCAGTTTAATATAATGGCCAGTGAGGGTACCCTCAAGTTTGTCAAGCAACCTTCAACTCCAAATAAACCATTAAGGAATGCCACGTAAGTACATAACAGGCTTATTTCATTTATTTATCCTTATACATATTAAATATATTTTTGAATATTTGTACCTATATAAAAACATTTAAATCAAGTAGCCCATCGGCATCAGGAACAATGCCGGGTTGTCAGGGCTCCAGAGAGAGGACCCTCCTCACTATGCCTGACGTGTCCAGGAGTACTGCTTTCTGAATCAAGCACTTTACCCCGCCGCATAATGAGAGCTTTCTAAGTTGGTCGAGGCTCTTTGCTATTAGTCCATTAAAGGTAACAACTAGCGGTACAATGACTGCAGAGTCCACGTTCCATGTCGACAACCTCGTGTGCTAAGTCAAGATATTTGACTTTTCTGATATTCTCAGCTTTCACGAGATTCTCGTCATGAGGGACAGTGATGTCAACAATCATTGCGCGGCGCTCTCTGCGATCTATCACCACAATTTCAGGATTATTTGCTTGAATAGTCCTGTCCGTGACGATAGGCCGACCCCAAATAATGTAGCATGACCGTTATCGAGAACTAGGTCGGGCTCATACTTGTACTATGTATTGCAGGGCAAGTTGCTGGTGGCTACTAGATTGTGTCTGTGCAAGTTACTCGCCGTTAGCAAGACGAGAACAACCGAAAACAATATACCTATCGGATGATTTCATCGGGCCGGTGGCATGCCCGACAGATGTAAACCGTACCGTTCAGGCTTATTATAAGTGTGAATATTTAAGCAATGTAGGATTAAGTGAAGGTACTCACGCGCCACGGTCGATATTCGTGATGATCTCCCCGTTCTGCGAGTCCCACACTTTGATGTTGCCTTGAAGACAGGAGCTGACGACTTTCTCCCCGTCGGTGACTAAGCACTCCACCTCCTGACTGTGGCCCGCCACCACTAATGGCACCGCTTCCATCACCAGCTGGAATACGAACATGTACATTGGCGCTTAGTTGCTTAGTAGAACATTCTAGACTCTAATCTTATAGACAGGTCCTTACTAGAACATTCGAGACTCGCACGTAATCTGGAATGTTCTCGTAAAGCAACCGATGTAACAATATTTTGAATCGTCGAGATTATGATTGTTGATCTTATGTACCAATCCCTAATACTGGTACCACGGGCAATAAAGGGGTCCTTGTGTATGTGGATATGCAGTACATAATAATATAAGGTATCCCGCGACGTCTTAGCTCGCTCCTCATCTCGCACGGTCCTTCCACAGATATTTTACCTGTGAAATAGCGGCAGTGACAAAATCAATGTGGTATTTATTCACGTTGCAATAAGGTTACTGTTGAGTTTCTGCCAGTAACAAGTCTGTCAACATGTAGTGATTTTTGTTGTCGTTACAATAGGATTGTGGTTTGATTGCTGCCGTCAGAGGTAAAGTTACGGGGAATGACACCTTGTCAACCGCTGACTCGTACAGCTCACGGATGTCACATGTCTTTGCGAAAGAAATAATCGGTATGAGCAAGCTAGCTCAGCTAAGCATAGCACAGCGTTGCATATGTTATAGATCATAAGATGTGACGCCCCGGTACATATCGAGAGTTTTTGTAGCCTATTACGTTAAAAACATTGCCTAGTGAAAGCAGGAGTGAACTGTTATGAGACTTATGATTAAATGTCATGTAAGCAGGCGAGTCTATTGCCAACAATCGGGCACAAATCCAGATTCCGTGGCTGCTACTGGCAAATTCTGATAGAAAAATCAAATACCACTTTGCCTGACCTGGGAATCGAACCCAGTACCTCATGCTCAGGAGTCGCGACCGCTAGACCAACGAGGCGGTCAGGGCTTGGTCGGTTGAGACAAAAATGTTTAATGATACCTGTACTGCAGGTTGCTTGGCGACTATCTTCCTGTACTCGTCGTCATCACTCCACGACGCTCGCCATTCGGCATAGTGGCGAGAACACACGCATCTGAAAAACATTGAATAAGGCACCGTATTCTTTGAAAAAAATCTTAATTTTGTACGGTGCACAACATTTTTTTGTGTAAGAAGTACCTATAAATGCAGGAATTCGTCATTATACGCTTTGCTTTACATACAAAACAAAGAAGCGGTCGCCAGCCGTTGCGACAACGACGTGTACGTGTAGTCCACATGTTAGACTTCAAGTACGGTTCAAATCTCATGATACGCGTCGAGGGCATGTAACAATACAAACGAGGTAAATCAGTTACTCATTCAACAAATAACGTTCATATTTACTACTGGGCCCGCACAATGCCCTCCGACCTGGTCCGTCAGCTGTAAAACGTACACATCAGTCGTTCGTCCGTAAACGTTCCTTTTTAAATCAGCGTCAGACAGCTACTACCTGGCATTATTGCTGAAATGAATCTTTTTGGCGCGGTCTGAGGCACACATATTCTTAATATATCACTCATCTCCGGAACCACCCAACGGAATTAAATTAAATTTAGTGAATGTGTATGGTTCGTATCAGCTTGAAAGATAGGATAGTTTTGGACCCGAAAGCTGACGTCATGCGAAGCAGCTGGGGCTAGTAATACTGTATTTTATTGTATGTTAGTTTTAATGTTTTTAATTTAGTGTTACCTGTTTTCCGTAATTGATATAGAATTCATCTACATGTTTGAGACCGTAACGATGTTTGTATTGTAATCTAATAATAGAGTTCAAGTAAATTAGTGAATTAACTAAATACTTCACTATTTTAAAAGTTCTACAGTCTTTTACTACAAAAAGAATGTTAAACACAGATTGAACATGCGTTTAGGTAAACAAGTGTCTAAAGCCTTAAACCATGTTTAGGAGGGTGTCTAACACTTCGTACCACAAAACCGATTTTAGGTTTTACTTAGATAAACTTCTGTTCAACGTCTGTTTACTGTAATCATTTCTTTTATGTAGCAACATTGCAAAGCATTCACTCAAATTTTCCATCACTCGTTCTAATACACTTCAATTTATGCAGATAACATCCAAATAAATTGCATATTCTCGGCAAAGCGGACTTTTAAAATAAAAAATGGTGATTACGACAAAACTCAAAAACAAATTTAATGGTAAAATTATATTAAATATACATTGAAATCAATAAAAAACATTTATATTTAAAAAAACGGAGCGACAGTCCTTGCGTCAGTGTGACTCACTCAGTCAAATTCATTTCCTAACCGTTATCTAATATAGTTTCGGTATTTATTTCGCATTATCAGATATATTTGATCTCAATCAATGGAAACCAAGGAAGACAAGAAGAAAAGTCGTCATCGTGGGGACAATTGGACCCAAGACGAGAAGGTTTGTTTAAATAATTACGATGCTTGTACAAAGGTACCGGTAAAATGATCAATATCGTATTCAAATTCAATATTTGTATTCTTTTAGGATATTTTTATACAAATAATGAGCGAATCTTCGCACATTATCGAAAATAAACACACAGACACAAATACAAATAAAAAGAAGAATTTGGAGTGGATAAAAGTTCAAAGCAAGTGAGTATTTTTCATTTTAGTGAAATGTTATGCCCTATAGGTTAACAACTTTATACCTATATACGGTCTAGCCACGGGAACGAGCGGCGTGAATAACAACCTGTGCGTCGAACGATCTCAAAGCCATCTCGTCGAAGCGCACATCATAGAGTCCAACGATGAGATCTTATAGAGCGTATCATAGCTGAACATTTCTATACATTTGTTTTAGTCGCCAGCCGCTCCGATGCCTGCCAGGGCTGCGGGACTGTTCGAAAGAGATACCGCGGCCCTAGAACATAAAGGGCGAAAGGAGGAACATGGGTGGTTTTTAGTCAGTAAGAGTCTGACACTACCTTCCGCTCCGCCCAGAGCGGGAGGAGTCATTTGATGATTTCCTACCCTCCAAAAAAAAAAAACCGCTTCGCCGCGCCGTTCGCACCGCGCAATTATTCGCTGCAGAAAATATCCTATGCCTAAGCTGTTACTACTTAGAGAAGCTATCTAATTATTATTTTTTCTAACAGATTGAAAGAATTGACCGGTAATAACAGAGATGTGCCACAATTAAAGGGGTTGTGGCGGAGATTGAAAATAACCGCAAAAAAAAATTTGGCTCAGCACAAGAAATCATTCAAAATGACTGGTGGAGGTCATAAGCCACCTTCTCCATCCCAAGATGACATAAAAATATTAGAACTGTGCCCTACAGATTTCATAATTGAAAACAATGATTTTGACAGTGATGGAACCTATCATACTGTGAGCAATCTTCTTTTTTAACAGAAAATCTATTTATACTAACATCTGTTGGTGTTGTAACAAGTGTTTGCATTAAATATAAAATATATGTCTTAATTTTACAGATTCAAACTAATAAGCAACCAACCAAAATATTAGAAAACACAAAGGATACTACTATCTATGACTTAGACATAAATGAGGTATGTTTTATAGTAATGTACTTAAGTCACAAGCAACTTTGACGGCACGGTTGGCGCAGTGGCTGAGCGATTGACTGCTGCGTCGCGTGTCGCGGGTTCGATTCCCGCACGGAACAAATATTTGTATGGCCTACTGATAGTTGTTCCGGGTCTGGCTGTTTGTGTATGTGAGTTTAAATGTTTGTAAACGCACCCACGACACAGGAGAAATTCCTAGTGTGGGGCAACGTTTTTTTAAAAAAAAAAAGAAAAAAAAGCTATTACAGCTATTACTTAATAACAGTTTTTGTATTTGGTAAAATAACTTAATCATTATAATTTTTCAGAATGTTACTGCGGAGGCTGAAGTTTCTTTTGTTGACGAAGTTATTACAGTTGCTGATGTGCATAATAATGAGGTAATATTAATTGTTATTATCTCAAATATAAATACAAAGTAAAAAAAATCTGCATTTACTGCTCTGTTTTGATTTCTATTTAACACTTCCTATCTCAAGAACATGTCTAGAAAAAATATACTACTACATACCATGATCGAGAGAGAAATATTGATAGAGAGGAGGCCTGTATTCCAGCATTTTTATAGGTTGATAACTGAAAATTTTCACAATTTTAGGTTCATATTGAGGAGGCGACTAAAATGAACTCAAGCAAAGAAAAATTTATGCCAACAAAAGATGAAAAAAAAGAAAAACATCACAAATTAGAGTTAGTATATAAACAGAATGAATTTTTACAACAAGGCATTTTCGAAATATCAACGAACCTGCCCAGGAATCGAACCTGCTGATTTTGAATAAAAAAAACCACCTGTAGATCATTCTTTTCTTATGTACTGTTTTACCCATGACAAAAAATGAGAGGAGAGTTTCACTGCTACATGGATCTGCCTATGGCACCATTAACTCTCAAGTGGTGAACCGATTTCGATGTAGTTTACTTCTTAATCGATCGCAGGTTCTCTTTCGGTTGTACTTCTTCTTCTGTTCATGTTTTATAAAAATCGTTTCTGTCGGGAGTTATATAAATTTTAACTTATATCTATATATAAAAGCACTGTAGATATTCATTGCACTTTTCAATTTTCAGGAGTAATAGAGCAAGTATTTTAAAAAGTAATGAGGACCTTAAGAAGCTAACTGCTAAATTGCTTGAAGAAGAACATAAATTGAAAATTGAATATCACAAACGAGAGTTATGCCATCAGCAATTGCGGCACAACTTGGAATTAGATATTTTGCTTCTGGAGAAGGAGAAGAAGGAGTTGGAAATTAAAAGAATTAAGAAGTCTTTAGAATAAAATATTTATCTATTAAAAATGTTGATTAATAAAATTCCGCCTTATTATTGTACCCCTCACAGTGTCTCTTGAGGTACGTCGTACGGTTCGCCGACGAACGTAACGGACAACGTCTAAACGCTCCTTCATGTCAATTGCAATGTTGTGCAGTATTGCTAAGGCTACCACAGTTTTTTTCACTGTGCTCAATTTTGTATACATCCCTCTTAAGAGGCAGCGGAATCTCTGTTTCCACAGGCCAAAACATCTCTCCACTGTGTTTCTCGTTCTGATGTGTGCCCGGTTATAGGCCTCCTCTTTCTCGTTACTTGGATTGCGCAGTGGCGTAAACAGATAGGGAGTACACGCATATCCGCTGTCGCCGAGGAGTCTCCCATGAAATTCCCTATTTTCAAATCGTTCTTTTATAGAACTTTCATTAAAAATTCGGGAGTCATGGACACTGCCTCTCCATCTGGCGACTATGTCCCTGATTTTCAACTTATTATCGCATACTACTTGCACATTTAGCGAAAAATATCCCTTTCTGTTAACATATGCTTCACTGAGATCCCCCGGAACCCTTTTTATTTTTATATGTGTGCAATCTATTGCACCAATTACTTTGGGAAAGTTGGCTATGCCTCTAAAACCCCTCATGGTATTTTCCTGGTCTTCCAACATAGAAGGCATATTTATAAATAAATGTGCTTGTTTGGCCAAAGCTTCTGCCACATTTTTACAAATTTTGCTCACTGCTTGCTGTGAAATTCCATGTAAATCACCGCTATCATCCTGAATCTGAAATAATAATTAATATTAGAAGAAGTGAAAGTAGAAGACGATTAAAGAAAAAATAGTTAACTACCGATAATGCAAATTCAACATACCTGATGTCGAGCCCAACACCGGATGATCCAACAATAGGATGACCACGAGGATCACTTGGAAGATCATCTTTGATTAAATCCACTATTTTGTTAGCAAAAGCTTTGCTAAATCTATATTTCTTCCGGAATATTTCGTCACTATAATGTTGAAACGGATTTACTCTCACACGGTTGGCTCGAGTATATCTGAAGTTGGCCATATTATCTAAATCTGCCAAATCAATCAAATCTACAAATTCTAGTGCACTCATTTTAATATTATTTTGATAATTTCTAACCTCACTGTGAACTTGGTAAAATCAAGTGACATAACGTTGTTTTAAACATGTTAGACTAGGGATCGCGAGTGTTTAAATTTAGACATAGTTTAGAAAATGTTTAACTCTAAACACTGACTAAACACAGATTTGTGGTACAACTTTCGTAAAACACATGCTCAATATCTGTTTTTGTAGTAACACAGCTAAGGTTTAATATATATTATTAAAGAAATTTGTGGTCCAAATAGGTATACATAGGATACAGGTTTATCCTATTACAGGCATCGAACTTTTTAATACCTACAATATTTCTTGTATTGTAACTATGTTTTTTTATCTACTCTGCCAAATGAGCGTTTATCTTTCGTTCTTTTCTTTACACAGCATGTATCAGGAAGGTGTATACGACACTTCAGTGACCCATGATTACTATGTTGGTCCCACGTAGAAAGTGGTTCAGTTTGATGGAATCACACCCTTAAATATGACCACACCTTCCCACATCTTCACACGCTGTATTAGTGTTCAAAATATACAGTCATCGTGTTTCGGCGAAAATTGTAGCAATTATTTAACTTGCCCTTTTTTTTTTTTTTTTTTGGAGGGTGGGAAATCATCAAATGACTCCTCCCGCTCTGGGCGGAGCGGAAGGGAGTGTCAGACTCTTACTGACTAAAAGCCACCCATGTTCCTTCATTGGCCCTTTATGTTCCAGGGCCGCGGTATCTCTTTCGAACAGTCCCGCAGCCCTATTATTATTATTATTTAACTTGCCTTGTTTGTTAGTTAGTAAATATGTATTGGTTAAATCTTGCAACCGAATTTCGAACCAGTTCTCCCCCAACTGATTAAGCTGAAATTTTGCACACACCTTTGGTTCAGGTGTCAATACATTTCTATGACAGACATGACTTGATCCTGCAGCCAGGATCGCCTCCTCACAGAGAACTCTTCAACGGTTAATAGCACGGACACGTATACGCGTTCAATGTTGATAGACAAGTCTAAGCTTGCTTTTGTTTAATTAAAAAAAAAGTTTAATTTACTTTGTGATATGATTACCTGTAAAGTACCACCATCATGTAAGCGATGACGGCGACGCTTATAGTGCAGAGGATTGCTAGCAGGAGGATTTCCATCGGCGTGGTCGGGTATATGGGCAGGTCCGACCCCTTGCCCCATTGGTGAGGCGTGCCTTTACCTTCAACTACCTCGAAATCTGTTCAAATACATAAAACGATTCATTATTGCCAAAATTGTAACACAATTCATATTAATAAGCAATATCAGAAGAGCATGCCGTGTCAAATTGAACAAGAGTTAAAGTTTATCATGAGTGTTTCCTAGGCCAGACAATTAAAGTATTTTTTTTTCATTAGATAATAAACTACTTTTATCAAAATGTGTAAGCTCAATAGGTTCAGTGTCTAGCTCTTTAGTGTTAGTTACTATTTTGATTTAGTTTTAGCTTTGATGTTGTTTTTTTCTTTTTTGTTGGCAGTGCTGTGTTATCCAAAATTGTTTTCATAACTATTCTGTTTTTTATAAGTGAGAACTTGCTGACTGATACACATATTGTTTTAATTCCGTCTTGTTTTCAATAGAATTTATATCTTCATTCTCCTACCCTTATCCAATTTATATGGGGTCGGCGCAGCATGTCTTCTGCCATATTTTTCTTCTACTCGTCATCTCAGCAGTCACAGTCACACAGTCTTCACATCGTTTCTTTGGTCCTGATCTACTCTTAAAGTCATCAACATTCCTACTCAAAACTTTCCACGCGACGTTTTCCTCATTCCTCTGCATTGCATGCCCATACCAAGACAAGTGATTACCATACAGTTTCCAGTCATCGGCGCTTTCAGACTTCCTCTTATGTACTCATTTCATATTCTATCCATTCGTGTTACACCACACATCCCCCTTAGTAATACCATGTAAGCCACATGCAGTTGCCTTTCCATTCAATCTAAATAAATGATAAATAAGTGGATGTGATATGTACCGGGAAACATATCGTTGGGGTCAAGTGCAGCAGCGAGCGCCTTCCAACGCAGCGGGGGCGGGTCTCGCTCGTCGGGATTGCGCACGCCAGCCGCCAGCTCCGGCGCCACGCGCTGGCTCAGCAGCAGCGGCGGCAGCACCGCCACGTGCCGCCCTGCGACCGACTCGTTGTAGTGCGATAGGATCTTTGACCAGTGGTGGGGCGACAACCTGGACATTTCAAATTATGGAATCATGCGTTAAACTATGAAATTAAAAACTTAATTTTAGCGCGTACAAATTATTGCTTGCTGCATCCGCAAGCCTGGTTTTATTTGCGGAATTTAAACTTAATATACTGCAAAGCATTGAACATTTCATGTACACTAGAGCCCATTGGTTAATAAATGTGTTTAACACTAAACTTATTTTAAATTATATTATCATTCTGTCTTTGAGATTGAAACTATTCACAGTATAAATAATGTCTAGATAATATTATTTACCTTCCAATGATGTTTTAAATATTTCTCTAATTATATACATGCTTATGATGAAAGATGTTGCATTTCATTGAAAAGCAACTTGTTAGAAGGACTATTGGCAGAAATCGTTCGAAGATTCAAGTAGAACGACTCAAGTATAACGAGACTGAATTGCAAGTATTAATGAATAGCATAGTTTGTTGAACTTCAAACCTGCCAGTGTTCAAATGTTAAGATAATGAACATGTTTAGTGCGAGCATATAATAAATATGTATTAATTGATCTCACCTCGACCAGGGCCGTGAGTGTGGTGAATGTTTTAGCATAATCGTATCATTTGCATCCACTACGGTTTTTTCAGCATCAATATCTAATAGTGGCGGGAATACCAATGGATTTCTTTCGCTGTTGTTGTAAAACACGAATGTAGATTGTTTTTGTTCGTGCTTCTCATAATTCTTTCTGTTAACTTCCGCTTCAGCTTTCTCTATGTTGCTTATGAAATAGTCCACTACACCGGAGTTGTACACTATCATTGATATCCAAACGAGCATCCACACCATAAAGGCACGCTGAAAGAAGCGCGTCCTCGCCCACATGTTGACCAAGCGGATGCGTTTTGGTACGTGGTGGTCTTGGTGGCCCGGGCTGGAGTTCCGCTTCGCCACCACGTCGGTCGGACTGTTATGTACCAAACCGTTCAACCTCGGATGGGATTTTGACTTGGTCATTCTCTGCGGTGAAAAGCTATTTTCTTCCACGTAGTTCTTACTAAATCTCCAGTTAAGTGCGTTATTGGCGTTAAAGTATTCCTTCAAATGTAATTTATTGTTTTGATCTTTAAAATATTCCAAACGGCGTACATCAAGTCCGAGAATTGTAGCAAAAAATGCCATTTGAATAAAATAGTCCGATATTAAACTGACTATCATGAAAATTGAGAATTCTTGAATAAATGGGACGAAAGTGAAGAAGCTTACGGTAAGTATTGTTATTTCAGTAAGTAAGTTCTTGGTGATGGACCAGCCTTCTTTGCTGAGTCCCTGAGCGAGTCGGATCTTCACATCGAGTCGGGAGTCAGTGGATGTAACGCTCTTGGTCAGGACTAAAACATTTTCCAGTCCCACGATGATGACCAGATACGGAAAAATTTCTTTGCCTTGCAAACTCAGGGAAAAGCCGAAATAAAGGCAAATTCCCATTGACATGGCGAGACTCCCGCCTATAGTAAGAACAGCACATGCAGCAAGACCTAGTTTGGATCTTATAAATTCTATTTTTCTCACAGAAAAATATACATACAGGAATAGTCCCACAAATGTTATAGTCAACGGGACAAGTTCTCTATAGTTAAACTGTCCTGGATAATACACAAGCGTGAACTCGTTAACGTGTGCGTATGGCATCTCTTGATATAGAGGGTACATTTCCTTTAGCTTCTTTGTTAGAGATTGAATAAATCTGAAAAAAAATCACAGTAGATTAATATTGGTTACACCCTTCTTTAAATTGACTTGAGATTGCCATCAACACGCTTAGAAGAAGATATTTTTAAACATTCTTTTAGGTTTACATGTATTACGTGGCTGATAAAACATTTGTCTTCCGAATCTTGATTTTGATCCTTTTTTCATTTCTTTTTTTTGACAGTGACTTGGTCTATGGTGCGTCTAGTTTTTTAAATATTATTTAGTTACCTTTGGTCAGGCTGTTGGTAGAATATTGTCACAGCATACTGTAGCACTCGTGGCCTTGCTCTTAGAGGATACCTTTTGATACCAGTTTCTCGGAGCCGCATACCAAAAGCCATTTCCGCTATTGATGCTTTGGCTTTCTGAAGATTCTGAAAACGGTGGAAGCTAAATTTGAATGGCTGTTTTTAACTAATCGACGTAATAAAGTAATTTCATGTAACATATCATGACGCCTGCCATGCCTGAAGGTTTGGGCATATGTGTACCTAATAGTACTTTTATTTGCTAGATATGTTTAAGTCTTATGTAACAAATCCAGACTCCGTGACTGCTACAAAACAACTTGTGATAGGAAAATCCAACAACGCTTGGCCCGCCTTGGGAATCGAACCTAGGACCTCATGCTTAGCAGTGACGCTTGCGATCAACGAGGCAGTCATAACATAACATAAAGCCTGTAATCTCCCAATGGTTTCGCTTAACCTAACAAACAGTATATATTTTGCCAGTTATGTTTAAGGCCTGTTAAATAGGCGGCGACGAGCCTATTGCAATCCTAGTGGCACTTACTGAGAATTTTCTGGAAATACCCAATAACACTTTGCCCTACCTGAGAATCGAACCCAGGACGAAGCAGACGTAAGTAGTAAGTGAACTACTAATCATCATCTGCTTAGCCTTTTCCCAACGGTTGTGGTCGGCTTCCAGTCTAACCGGATGCAGCTGAATACCAGTATTTTACGTGGAGCGACTGCCTATCTGACCTCCACAACCCAGTTAGTACTGGATAATACGATACTCTTTGGTAAGACTGGTTGTCGGATTTTCAAGCCACTGACTTCCATAACGAGTGTCAAAGATCTAGAAATGACAGCCGGGACCAACGGCTTAACATGCTTTCCGAGGCACGGAGGAAACTCGGTATGTAATGGTTGGTCACCCATCCACGGACCAACCTAGGCAAGCGCGGCTTAACCTGAAGATCGACCCGTGCGGCTGTTTTTATTTAGTCACGAGCTCCAAGTAAGTGAACTACATATAATTATCGGAATAACAGTAGCTGTAATAAATTACCGTCATCTATACATCTAAACCAATCATCATTGAAATGAACCGTGACCCCACCCTTGTGCGACTGCATATAATAGGGAGGTCACGTCGTATCTCAGGATCTACTCAACCAATTAAGATAAAACATTTTTTATTAAGCTAGGCATGTAGCTTATTACGTAAGTACTCAATTTTTATCTGATTTATACTCAACACACGAATTATGTCGTAGGGTCAGCGGTTTCGGTGTGTGCAGCGCTTAAGAAAAGTAGTTTTATAAAACGCTGCATATTTCGTAGTAGAAACATATAACATAAGGCCTTCAATTAAATAAAATCCATCATAGAGTCGCCGAGTACATGTCGCGAACAAGGTCTCAGGTACTTGATGCAGGCACTCGCCACTGCGTTGTTTCCGCTCTCGGCAATTTGTCTACAATCATCGCCTCGCTGAGGATCTCCTTGAGAAGATTGCTAGTAATGGTAATCTTACAATAGAATAAGATTAGATCTGTTACGAGACCACCCCTTGAGATATTTATGTAACCTAACATCACGGTTATAATCCCCGTAGGATTAGTCAGAGGTGTATTTAGGTAATATAACCTACCCAATATTACCAGATATGTTTAAATCCCATGTAATAGGGCGCAAATCCATTTCCATAAACCGGGCAAAAATACAAACTCCGGGATCATCCAACTGAGTAAATCTTAACGGAAAAAGTCAATAAAACTTAGCCCAACCTGGTTATCGAACCCAGGACCTCATACTCAGTCAGTAGTAGCGCCTGCGACCACTTGACCAACGTGCCAGAGAAGCTTGATATAATTCTAGCTTTTAACGCAGCTTCGCTCCCGTTTAACTCACAAGAACAGTGTTTTATTCTAGATAAGTGAACTGTAGGAACTCACTCTCCGGCTAAAGTCAAGTTGATCCGGCGCTACATTGATGCGTAAAAGAAGGGTCAACCATCAAACACTCTATTGCATTGATAATATTAGTTTAGTAGGTACCTGGTAGTTGTAGACTGTGTTAATAATGTTGGTATCGAGTGAGAATGACTGCAGGTTCTGCTGCCACAGGTTAGCAGGCGACAGCAGTAGGCAGCTGTACTCAGGCAGCACTCGCTCCGTGCTGGCCCTACTGTCTGTCCGCTTAATGCCCCCGATCTGGTAGCAATGATGAAGTAGCGTGCTTTTTCTGAAACAAACGATGCATTATATCAATCGACCCATTCTTGCTTCGCATGGGTGTTCCCTGATGAGGCAATATATCAAACTATCCAGATTTTTTAAGATTTTTGTTTAGCAATTAATTAAAGAAATAGGAATTACTTAGTCGACTTATGCAAAAAAGTTTAAGGATTAGAAGACGTAAGAGCTAGCTCATAAATTTTAGAACACCGGTTAAAATCACTTGCTTTTTTAATCTAATCCAAAATTATATATGCAGGAATGACAGTATAATATTTAAAATAGATAACTTCAGTTTTTGTTGTAGTGTCATTTAAACTAGCGACCCGCCCGGCTTCACTCGGGTTCAATTTACTAACAACAGCACCACTATGGGGTCCAAAATTATGCTATAATTCACAAAATTTTATTGGAATCGCTTGGGTTGTTCCAGAGTTATCGTATTACCCAGCACTAAATGGGTTGTGGAGGTAAGATAGGCAGTCGCTCCATGTAAAATAGGTACTGGTATTCAGCTGCATCCGGTTAGACAGGAAGCCGACCCCAATATAGTTGGGAAAAGGCTAGGCAGATGATGATGGGTTGTTCCGGAGATTAGCGTGTACGTAAATAGTGCCCAACCGAGCCAAATTTTTTTACTGTACACGTGGCAACTGTTTGTGCGTGGATGTCCCTTTCATCCTGTATAATAAGATGCAGAAAACGATGGTCTAAGGGGTTTGAATTAAATGGCATTCCGATTTTTTTTTAAGAATCGACCAGGGATACAACCTATATTAATCGATAGCTGTTGTCAACACATACAAGTTTTGTGTGAGACAAAATCTTCTAAAGTGTCACGTTTCCGAGATAGGAGCTATCAAAGTTGTGCTGGTAACGACCACAGCGGAGACAATGAATAGACATATGACTGAAAATAAAAGAACGAATCGTGTAGTTCTCGTTTAATCAAGTCTTTACGTATGAAGTCTTTATATTTACTGTAATATTTTGATTTCTAAATTAACTGTTTTAGTTAACAAAAGCTTAGGTAGGTAGTTTTCATTGTATTTAAGTGCTTTACCCGCGGGCCGTGTCCGTATAAGCGATGGTCGCGTTTATTTATATCATACTGATAATGTTAGCCTGTGTCATCCCACTGCTGGGCAAAGGCCTCTCCCCATGACTTCCAGTAGTCTCAAAAATGAAAACACTGGTAACACTAGTTCATAGGATTAGAAAAAAATCCTATGAACTAGAGTTACCAGTGCTTTCAACTATAAATAAATCCTAACATCGAAACATAAAATAAAATATTTTTTCAAACAAATGAAATAGGATAAAACTGTTAAAAAAATAGAACACCATTTATAATTATTGGTTTACTAACCATAGGTATAATTTGCACAAATTCGCATCTGGAAATACAATTTAATGAACGAATTTCGCAAAGGTTTTTGAAGTAGCGCATTGGCAACATGTGTTTAGTGTATACCGATATACGTACCGATGCAAGGGTTGTTAACCTGTCCGTACTAGCCTATTAATCTAAATCATGTAGAAAATGCTGAAAATGAACATTAATGTCCTGTGACTAAAGTACCTACTGGATATATTCGAATGATTTTTTGCAATTGCAAAAAACGTTTAAACATTTTTTTGCAATTTTTTTGTTGATTTTGTATGCAGACTGGGAACATCATTAGATATACGCAGTTTAATCTTTTGTTGTATTGGCGTATCTATAGCTGAAATTTTTGTATGATTGTATGCGGATGAGAAAGACTCAAATCAACGCCAGATATCATAACAGAAAACTGTGGTTTTAAAACTATGAGTTTACAAAGAATGATTGTAATGAAGTTTCTTTATAATTTCATGAAAATGAGAATGATTAAAACAACACATTATGTTTCATACGCCAAGCTTTGGAATTAGCAGTTCAAAACAGAAAACTGAGGTTTCTGTATAATCATATTGTCCGAAGTGTGAATTATGCTAATAGTTAATAATAGAAAAATGATGGCACTTTCGAACTGAAGGAACGTTCAGATTCATAAGTTCCAAACCATTTTTTTTACGATTCTGATTAGCAATGTTCTAGCTCCACTAGGGAACCAAACTGATGGGCTATTTATCAGGTAGGTACTGGGTAGGTAGACATGTGCGCACAGACGTCTATGTCGCTAATTATATTTATTGTAATTTGTTACTTAGGTACTAACAATAGATCTATAAATAAAATTAAATACTAAATAATGACGAGATAAACCGATATAATGCTTACTTTTTGGTGTGTAATACCAAATAGTGAAGTAATAGGTCCTCCGTTTGTATGTAATAATCAGCTTGCACAGCCTTAACTAGCCAACTATGTAATAAACATAATAGAAAACTGAAGTTTTTGAGTGACTCATACGGTCTTCTCTTTTTTATTACGCCAGCTATGTAATTAATAGTTCAATAAAGAAATCAGTTCCTGTGTCATTTTCCGATGACAGAATGAATCTTGTAATATTTTAAACTTCTGTTTTTATACGCCAGCTAGCAAAGCAATTAGTAGTTCGTAAGAGGAAACTTAAGTATTGTATGATTGTATGTAGATGAGGATGACTCAACAGCCTATAGTGTTATGTACGCTCGAGACGCAAAAGGTAATGCAGAGAAGTTGCAGATGCAATAACAATCGGAAAACGGTGCAGATTCAAGGTATAATGGCAAGGCAGTAGAAAGCGAACAAAATAGAAAAAAGAATTGGCACAATACTAACTTTTACACCATTATCAAAAATATGTTCTGCACCTGCATTTCTTTATCTATTTTAGATTTTATCAATGTGACTCACAGACGAAGAGCTGGTAGGTATACAAATAATTTGCTTAAAAAGGGGTATAATGATTGACAACTTATACATAAAAATACATTAAATTGCACAGGCTTAAGGCAATCACTTCAGTGGCTTCTGCGGACGTAGTATTCATGTTCTAGTAGAGGTGTTATGATCTTGACATTCGGTATGCAACTGACTAAAGATAAAAAGTCAGTTTTTTATCTTTAGTCAGTTGCTACAGTTCTTTATACCTGTGGGTAAGGGTGCAAGTGCCTTATATTTACTTTTATGGGATTATGGATTCCTGAATAAACAGTGGAAAAAAGGTTCAAATGCATCACATAATCTGCAGATACCCCGACCCCTTCCTTACTCCAATAGTAATAACCATATACCAAACACTCAATTCATTAACTAATAATGAGGATGCCGATCACTATTAGTCAATGAAGAGTTAATGAATTTACTCTAATCAAATCATTTGTATATGAGAAAAGGAATACATAACATGTATAGAAACATGAATAGTGCAATATTTATCAATTATTTTCTTGTTACAAACATGATCGCATGAACAAACCCTGTTGCCTGTAACAACTGAAAGAGAAGCACCAAAATTCTTATTGTGGTAAATAAAATGTGACTATTGACATGCCTACCGTTTAACTGTGTCTGATAAAGCTGCGTGTCGTGGGAGTGGTGTTGATGGTCAGCCAAGCACCATATCAATATTATTCAGAAGTAACTTCATGTCTTGTATTACCCTTTACATATCATTCTAAATAAAAGTATTTTAAATAACATATAATTCTAATAAGCCTGGTAAAAACTCACGTTTCTGGATCTTCGTGGTTTCTTATAGTTTCAAGCAATCGAAACACTTCTTGCAATGGAGCTCTGAATGCATCCCACATCTTTAGATTGTTATTCCATGGAGAGACACCTAAAGAAAAGTAGTATTGGAATGCACATTGTTTTATTAAAATTAAAAGATAAATATTTTCGCACAAAAAAAATGTTTCAATCAGTCAGGGATTTTTACTGATACTCAGTTTCAGCACACCTTAAATCACAGTTATGTTTGTTATTACTTGTCATGATCTCTCAATAAATGCCTAAACAATAATGAGATTTTTAATACTCCGCTCAACAGCATAAGTTCCAAATCAGTGTTCTTTTTATCAAGTATTCATTTAGATGTTGCTGGATTTTTTTTTATTTAAAACAGGCATTATTGATTGAACAAAGATATCTTTATGAAAAGTAATACCTTAACACACTGTTTAGTTGTAATGAGGCAAGATAATGCAGAGATAAACATAAGTTAGTATTTAATACCTCAGAAATCAGCCATTGCAGTATGTAAGCATTGGTTTATATAACTTTTATAAGTGATAGACAAATTGTTTAAAGGATTTAAGAAATTGTGATGGTAGCTTCAAGAGGTAATAGTGTAACTATAAGTAGGTACATAATATATATTAACTTAGTAAGCCCATTTGGCATTTTAATTGTTTTTAAGATTTAAATACATCAATATCTAGTTGTTTGTTATATCTAGTTGTTTGTTATATTTACTAATTGTATATTAACTATTACCTATTTTCATAATGATTTGCTGCACATAAAGAAGAGGTTTGTCCTTCGCCCAAATATAAGGAAGTTTCTGTGTTTCATTGTACAGGATATCTAAATGTGAGGGTCTTTCTGTAAAATGTATGAATTAAATTAACATACTTATTTGAAATATTTAGTCAACATTCATTATGTTTCACAAATTATATCATCAAGGTACCCTGTAAACATTTTTGTTGGCTGCAGTCTGGACTTGAGAAATCATAGATATCAACACCATGCAATGGTAATGTTACTACAGTTGGTATGTTCCCAGGGAGAGGCACATTCAGAAGCGGATAGCTGGAAATAAAAATACAATTGAGCAAGTAGTCTATTATGGACAATTTGTTAACAGTTAAAATGAAAATAAGCACTTACCAACATAGTAATAACACAGATAATGCTAATGTGATCGCTGTGATGGGATAAGACGAACAAAATAGTCCGTAAGTGTAATAAATCTGAGCCACCCTCTCGGGCAGAGTGGACCCTGCCATTGTTGATAGTCAATAACTCGTTTGATGTGCGGGAAATTCCGTTTACTAATCTCAAGACACCATCGCGCGTGCATTCACGTCACTTGCGAACTTCAAAACGTTGTTTATACACGGTTTTGTTACCAGAGGCGCATTTATTGCGGCCGATCGTGTGTGCTGTAGTGATAGTCACAAATGCTATGGTATTTCGCATCATGCACGAGCATGCCGCTATGTACACTGTACACTCTTTATCAATTAATAGGCACCGATTACATCAACCAAAGCAAGAACCACGCAAGTTTGACATATTGACAGGTCACTAGCTATGTTGACACATTTGACAGTGACTCATAATACCACAGATACAAAACCGTTCGGATATTCAAAAAAGTAAAAGTTGTAAATTAGAAATACATAACGAGAAAATTGAACGACGGTCGCACTGCACATTCCGTCCTAAAACTGCCATTAAATCTTGCATAGGAAGAGTCACCAATCTGCAATTTCAGCAAAAATAGCTCTCAATGTATGATGCTACGACAGTGTAAACTTTTAGTGTAGGGCGAAAGAACGATCGCCCACAAAAAAGCTGTAGTGGTGTTAAACAGAACTCTGCAGGATGGGTGAGACAGTACTGAAATTATAGGAGGTTTGGGGGTATGAAGAACAGGGTGTAAAGCTCTTCAACCCCCATAGAAAAGGGAGGAACCACCTCACCGTCGTAACATCTGGTGATGTTTTTTCCAGGCTAGGAGAAAGTCGTTTCCGCATTGTTCACGGTGAGTCGGAACTGTCTGCGGCGGTAGTGCGAACCCCTTGAGTCGGGGTCGGCGCTGCATGTGCTCCGTTGCGTCGGACGTAGTACAGCGCCGCGATGTGGCTGACTGCTCGCGTCGACCGGGAGGATAAGCACTCAACCGGCCGAAAGTGCAGTGCCAAGGTAGCTTGATGAGGCTGAGGGTGCTGACCAGGAATGCTTCTGCTGCATGCTGGTGGTCAGGAATACCCATTTGAAGCTGGCTGGCTGTATGACTCGCTGCTCGAAAGCTTGAGGAAGCTTGAGGAAGTTTGAGGAAGTGATGTTGATGACGTCACGTTGCTCGAAGGCTGCGCTGACGTCCATTTCGGGGTCACCAATTTGGGGGTATGAAGAACAGGGTGTAAAGCTCTTCAACCCCCGTAGAAAAGGGAGGATCCTCCGACCAGACGGGTGTTATGTCTGGTGGGCTACTGCCCGACAGTTGTTGTCGGGTTCTTCTATATGCATAGTCTTATGTCGCGAATATCTTTACTTGCGCGATGCAGGATTTAGATGTTTAGTTTGTCCTCTGCGTCATAGATGGCGCTGTAGTACTTTTTGTTCAATGTTGCTGAAGTACTTTTTTGTAGTGCCACTACAGAGGTATGGTAGTTTTACAGGCTGGTGACTTCCGACAAACTACCGTTGATCCAGAGAGGCACACCTGCAGATGAAATCAAAGCCTGTCTCAAGCTTATGATCAAAAGTGAAAAAATTAAGCTTATCAACGAATATGAGAGTGCCCATTCTAATGTGGGGGCGAAGTTGACTGTTGTTAGTATTTTAGCCTATTTTGACATTTGAATTAATTTTGACGATGAGATTTTGTTCTTCTACTTATTTAACTTAATTGATGTTTGAAGTGCTTGTGCTGTACCTATATTATATGTAAATTTATTTTATTTTAATCGTTAATGAAATGAACTTCAATTATCTTTCTTTTTTTATATGTTTTAATAATTAATAGTTACAATTAATTAAACAATTGATCAATGTTATTATAATACATATTTGTACGCCGCCGTAAAGGTAAAACATGACTGTGATTCTTTTTTGTAATGTACTTAACATCTTGCATGCTTTGTGTGTGCATGCATACTCATGTTTCTGACAAATAAATGAACTCTGAACTCTCTGAACTCTGAACCTTTAAAATGTCGCAGATTCGGGACAATACGTTGAGACACTGTTCAAAATTGGCGATGGACGTTTGAACACGAATGCTGAAGGTTGTATTTTACTGTAGGGGGAATTCTGTAATTTGGTCGAAAACAGTGTGGAACTCATTGCTAAAGTGTACCCAGACTTACAAGTTTTAAATTGTGTTCAGTGGCTATGTGCGAGAGCAATCCTTGCACCTAAAAACGAAAATATTAACCAGATAAAGGATGACATTTAATTAGCACTTAATTTCCCGCTGAATTTTTAAATTCTTTAGAGCTGTCAGTTGTACCCTCGTATAAACTTCAATTAAAATTAGGTGTACCCGTTATGCTTATGCGCAATTTAGATGAACCCCGATTATGTAATGGGACGAGGCTTCGGATTACACAATTATGACAAAATATAGTCATCATCCCTGACAGGACTATTGTAGCCAATAAGCCTTTTTTAAATTCTTTTGAAGAAAGCTTACAAAAATAAATTAAAAACAAAAGATTTACGCGGCATAATGGTATCGAAGTCCGTAGGTTTCATTTACCTACAGTAGTTTTTGGCTATTTTTAACTTTTTTAACAAGTTATCAGTTAATTTCGAATTAATGTTATTGTGTGCATCATGCAGCGGCACCATTTAACGAAAGAGGAAATGTTTAAGGGCAGTAGACATGCTCCAGCTGGGGCTACTCAACGGAGTATTGCTGAGGAGATTGGAACAAGACAAAACGTGATATCAAGGTTTTGGTCACGTTATCGTGCTACTGGTGAAGTGGCTGAAAAACACCCAGGCGGTTGGTTCAGAGGCTCCAGTCAGAGCACCAGTTGCTTGTGAGTGACCAAGCTGTGAGAAGAAGGCTGCATGAAGCTAACCTTCATGCTCGCAGACCGCTTCGTTCTCCAGCACTACGCCGAGGAAATCGTAGACGACGACTAGAGTGGGCTCGTGAACATTTGCTCTGGGAAGATAACCAGTGGTCTGTAGTGCTGTATACCGATGAGTCCCGGTTCGGTTTCCATCCCGATACACGTAGAGTACGGCATACGTGTTTGGCGAGTTCCTGGTCGTGAGAGCCGTCTGCAACATCCTCAGGAAGTCCATTCATACCACGGCGGGGCAATTATGGTTTGGGCGGGAATTCGTGTTGGTGGAAGAACAGACCTCGTTTGAATCAGAAACGATGGATGACGACTGGAAAATACCATAACGAGGTGCTAGTACCAATAATCTACCCCCATCGACTTCAAATGGGCCAAGAATTCGCGAGCATGCACGATAACGCCCGTCCGCACACAGCGAGAGTGGTGACGAGCTGGTTGTAGGAGCACGACGTATCTGTCTTAGGCTGACCCGCTCAATGGCCTGACCTAAACCCCATAGAACACGCGTGAGACATGCTCCAAAGAAGGAATTTGAGGAATTTCCCTGCAAACATTGCGACGGAAGAGCAACTTTTTTTGCATCTTAGCCGGACCTGGGACAATATACCGCAGCAAGACTTGGGATAACTTAATCCAAAGCATGGAAAACCGTTGCAGGACCGTTATTAAAGTCATGGGTGATTTTACTGACTACTGATTTTTCACATAACTGTTAAAAACAGATTAATTTTTCCTTATTTTTCACTTTTTCTTGAGAAACACATTCATTGTTAGTTTTACCATTATTTCAGGTTTTTTCTTTATTTGAATAAAAATTTGTTTATGCAAAAAAAAAATAGTTTTCTTATATTCTGGAGTGTAGTCTGATAAATGGGCATTATAAAAATATATACATGTTGTATGTTATTTTTAATAAATTTTGAGTAAATTGAGTAGGTAAATCCAAAATATCCCTAGACAGTGTTGATGTGTGTATGTTAGTAAAACATGTAGGTTTGAAAGGAAATGCATAAACGGGCAATCTAATTTCCCCGCAATGACATTCAAGAGACTGTTTAAGCTGCCCCGGACCCTCTGCAGCAGCGACGCGGCACGCTTACGTCTGATCGCTAAGAAGCAGAAGTATGGGCATCAGCAAACATTCCCGACGCACTATGAATCAGATGAACTCATCTCTGCCATATAAACAAAACTCTACAACTCGAAAAACCAAATGAAGACCGGATTGCCGCTTTCCCGCCTATTTTGTTTTTTTTTTCTGTGGCCGGCCAGCTATTCAGTCATTATTTTTCATTTTCATAATTGAAAAAATTGTAAATAATTTGCCCAAATCTGTTATTTTGGGCATTAGCAAACATTCCCGACGCACTCTATGAATCAGATGAACTCATCTCTGCCATATAAACAAAACTCTACAACTCGAAAAACCAAATGAAGACCGGATTGCCGCTTTCCCGCCTATTTTGTTTTTTTTTCTATGGCCGGCCAGCTATTCAGTCATTATTTTTCATTTTCATTTGAAAAAATTGTAAATAATTTGCCCAAATCTGTTATTTTAAAGAAATTGTTGCAACTAAATTATAATAAAGTCTTTATGTTATTCAATTTTAAATCGCGCTGGAATTGAGTGGCTGTATAGAAAGTTGGAACACGGTTCTTCAGAAATGTGAAAATAGAACTAGTTTTTTTAATAATTTGACAGTTGTCAGTTGAAAACGATTCTCCATATGGCTGAAAGTTTTTCAACCCGCTCCTCAGGCAAATTCAGACCTACGTTCCGAGTATAAATAATGAAAAGGTATTTATTAGTTCGACAGGTTTTACGAATTAGCCTCTGTTGCTTCGGAAGGAGTGCGGAAACAGACCTCGGACTCGCGTTTGGCGCGAGAGACCTCTTTTCAACGCTAGATTTACGCAACAAGAGCGAGTTTTATGAACTTTAAAAAAATACGTCGTTTTTAAGCATATAACCCATATTATGGTGCACTAAAAATAATTGCAATTCATTAATATCTTTAGTCAGAAAAATATTGTAAATCTGTATTGGTCGCAGATAGCATGTGTTTTTTAACTCACAAAGCTGAACTTTGCCATTTTACCAAAATAAACTCCGTGGGGCCAAGGATGAGTTATTGAGGCTGAAGAGACAGAATTACCCCTCCTACCTGACTCCTCCCGTTCAATTTGGCAAACTATGCACTAAACACCCTGTTTATCAAACTAGTTGTTGCCAGCGGCTTCGCGTGAAGTTCGGTAACTGTCCCATGGGATAAAAAGTATCCTATATGTTTATCCAGGTTATAAACTATCTATGTGCCAAATTTCATCCAAATCCGTTCAGTAGTTTCAGCGTGAAAGTGTAACAAATATCCATTCATCCATCCTCACAAACTTTCGGATTTGCGAATATGCCGAAGGACAACGTACCGAATAGTTTAGTGTTAATATAAACATGTTGGTGATATTATGTAAATATAGCAGGCAGTGTGAATCGTTCCCTACCTATCTTTGCCGCTGACAGTCGCGCGTCGTACAAAAAATTTATCCGCTTGGAAATCGAACTCATAACGTCACACACCAATCAGTCCTACGTAGTTTCACGCAAGCACAGTAGGTATTTTCAGTACCTCACTTTTGATAGATGGTTGTTACGAGTAAATACACTGGACCCCAAAGAAAAAGGGTCGGTTAGAAAATCTTCAATATTTTCAAAAGTACCTGACCTAGCTTTATGAAATAAAGACTAAATTAAACAATATTTTAATGTGCTTAAATGAAAAAAAAGTTCAAGCTTTTTATTTTTAATAAATGTAAAATAAATAAAAATGCGTAGCTTTTCCAGTATTTTCGTAAATGTAGATTGGTTACAGATGTGCCGTTTTCACGCATTTTAGTACTTTGTGTTGCCTCCGCGAGCTCGCAATACTGCTTTTATACGATTTGGCATACTTTCTAGTAGATTTTTGAGGCGATGCTGCGGAATACTCTGCCATTCTTCTATTAGAGCTTCTTTCATTTCACTGGCCACTCCATATAGGTATGTGTGATACCGACTTCTTGAAAATAGGCAAACACTATCTGAGCTATATGCGGGCGGGCATTGTGTTGCATAAAAACGGCAATCCGCCCATGTCAACTAAAAATGGAACAACGTTGTCATTCAGAATTCCAGTGACATATCTTTTTGCAGTTAAAGTTCCATTTTCTATCACCACTAGCTTAGTGCGGCTTTCGGAAGAAATCCCAGCCCGCACGTGAACAGAGCCTCCGCCGTAAGGTACTTTTTCTTCTATAGAGGCTTGGTTATAGCACTCTCACGGTCATCTGTACACTCTTTTCCTCCCGTCGTGCTTGTACAAACAGATTCTATACTCGTCTGATTTAGTTCCAATTCTCGTGTCCTCTACCACAGCTCAACCTTGAGTTTCTCTGGTGTCTTTCTAGTTTTAGGCCATTTGCAGGTCTTAATGGCTTTAAAATTTGCTTCAGCCAGACGCCGCCTGTATCCGTACTCAGATTGTTTCCTCCAGCTCGTAAATGATGATTCTTTACTTCAACAGTCGTAAGAAAACGATTTCTCAAAATTGTTGACACCATTAGCGATCATTCCGCGCCGTCGTGCACCTTGTTCGGCCTGTTCCTGGTCTTCAAAGATTGGATCCAGTTTCATAGTTCTCGCTGTATTTCGCTGACTGTGCCCATCTTCAAGAATTGTCAGGATCCTGGTACATTCTTCAGGGGTTAACGACATAATGACTTCAGAATAATACAATTTATAAGGCAGAGACACCACATTTATAACTTTTTTATTGCAAAACTAAAACAAACGCGAAACAATTGATTTGTATTTTTTGGTAGGTACTAAATTCAAAAACTACCATTATTTTACATTTTCAGGTTTTTTAAACAATTATCAAAAATAAATAATAAATAAAAAGGTTTCATATATTATTTTATGTGGCTCTAAATATTCTTTAATTTAGTCTTTATTTCATAAAGCTAGGCACTTAGGCAGGTAATTTTGAAGATATTGAAGATATTCTAACCGACCCTTTTTCTTTGCGGTCCAGTGTAGTTGATTAGCACTTAAACTTTAACACATTTATTAAAGTAACATAAATTATTGGCACAAAATTATTCACTTGTCAAGAAAAAAGAGGTGCCTTTATAAACTTTGGGGAACATTGTTACTTACTGGTAAATACATAGTAAATTTTGATACAAGTGGGGAAACTTTATCATTGCATAAGAAATAAAATAACAGAACGAAAAGTATTTTGGTCATTAATCGTTATGAAACTATGATTTTTCCCCGCGCTTTGCCTTCGCAGGTTGGTCGCAGGAGAGCAAAGGTATGAATGAAGCCACGAAACAGCATAAATATTTAAAAAAAAAATGTTTTAGGAAACAAATAAATGTTAATTAATTTGTTGATTTTAAATGTATTTTATTATTTCTTCCGGCTCGCTACGTGTTTGTGATTGGGCGCTTCTTGTGGGCGATTGGGCGCTCCATATCGCTGTCAATGTGTTGAAGCAGTCGACTGCCTCAGACACCATAGTCTTTCTTGCAGTAAGATTGTGGGTCGAATTGAGCGGCACGCCAGCATTAATGATCTCATCCGTCGTGCTCTTGGGTGCCAGCTGTCTTAGAACCCAATGGCTTGGCACACGTCGATGGGAAGAGACCAGATGGTATGACCATAATGCCATGGAAGTTGGGTAGGCCTTTAGTGTGTGACGCTACTTGCGTCGACACCCTTGCGCCATCCCATCTTCTAAGCACAGTGGGCTGCGCTGGGGCAGCTGCTGCAGGTGCTGAAAACCTTAAACGGCGCAAATACAATCATGTAATTGGTAGTTATGTGCCCACCTAGTATTTCGGGAAATCGCCAAACGCCAACGGCGAAATGTGGGTGTACGATTAGGTACACCTCTGCCTAACCCATCGGGGATTACAGGCGTGATGTGATGTTATATATGAGGACTGACTGGCTGATCAAAATGTGATAATGTGGGGGATGACTACAAAAGGTGTCCTTTTGGGTGCTGTAATTCTGAGCGCAGAGGTCCGAAATAAAACGATATGGCTTAAAACCGTTTATTTTGGCGCTAGTCAACTTTCTTTTCAAAGTAAACCATCAAACGCCTTGTTGGACACTATTAAATTTATTCTAATACCTTTCTGTATACAACATTAAATGAGTTATTATTTTCCGCAAGCAAGTGCAAGTTTTGGGCACTGAACAAACAACATATAATTTACCGTGTGAGAAGCATGGAGTTCACAATTGAATGCCTGTCACTTTTATAGTTTGGCCCTGGCTCTTAAATTGAAATGGTAAGTTATTTGGAATAATGTGTAATGGGTAATGGGCTCTCTCCTTTAGCAGCTCAGCTCTGTGATACGAAGCGTGGTGCCGTTGCACAGTCTGGTTGCATCAAGGCTTCGCATCACCAGAACTGGAGCGCCAAATTTAAGCTCCAGCTGATGGGACGGCACGCCCGTTAACTCCAGGGACTTGAGAAATTCAACGGGGTAGGAAGTACTATTATCATTAGCCCTCACAGTGTCTATGGATGTGTATAATTTGATATTTTTTTGTTTATTTACTGACCCACTCGTTCTTTGGCGACAGCACACAGCACAGTTGGATGGGAAAATTCTTCGGAAAATAGAATTTTCCCATCTCCGTCCGATTCCAGACGACCCTCGATCTCCCATTTGCAGCAGCTTATTCGCAAAGACACCTGCTTCGTGGTCGTTGTACAGTTGGACGCGCATCTTGTACGTAATATGGAGCTTTATAATCCAGGAGGTATTCACAGTGGCAACGCCATGAGACATGCGTTTCATCCGCCGGTGTGCCCCTTTTTTATTACAAAATGGCCCCTCTTAATAACTGGCAGTGTCTGTCTAAAGTCGACTTTTTTCGAATGGGAAATCATCAAATGACCCCGCCTCCCGCGCTGGGTGGAACGGAAGGGAATGTCAGACTTGTACTGACTAAAACCCATCCATGTTCCTTCGTAGCGCTTTGTGTTCCAGGGCCGCAGAATTTCTTTCGAACAGTCCCGCAGCCCCCGCAGGCAAAGGCCCTTGCGGACCCCTTCCGGTTTGGTGACATCTTATTGAGGCGCGCGTGGAACACGAACGCGCTGTCGACACGGCCTGTCGTCATAAGACGGTTGGACGGCGAGCTAGCTCGTTACTCACCATCCACAAGGTCTAAAGTCACCTGCGAGCAAAATGACAAGGCCACCCATTAGCACCTGGTTGCCGCAGATGTCCTGCAAGCTGTGGTTCACGCCTCTAATGCATGCTTGTGCGACATAGTGCACTCGTCCCATACTATGAACTTCCACTGCTGCAAAAGGACTCCCCCGTTTTTGGTGATATTGCATGTTGGGACGTATCTTCGCTTGCAAGATTCAGCGGCAATTTGAAAATGCAATGTGCAGTCCGACCACCCATAAGCAAAGTTGCAGCAATGCCTGAGGAAGCCACAACCACAGTTATATGACGACACGGTTGGTGCAATGGCTGAGCGAATAGCTGCTGCGCTGCTTGTATCGGGTTTCATGCCCGCACCGAACGAATTTTTGTGTGGCCTACAGGTACTCGTAGTTCTTAAGGGTCTGGCAGTATGTGTTTGCTGTGAAGTTTCAAATGTTTGTAAACACACCCACGATACAGGAGAAATTTCTAGTGTGAAACAACTTAAAAAAAACTTTAATGCTGTACATTGCGGTCCTTGCGGAGTTGGGCCAGCTGACGATTCAGCACAAATGCTATATGACGGCACAGGTGGCGCACTGGCCGCAATTGACTGCGGCTGACTGCGGCACTGCGTGTCACGAGTTCGATTCTCGCACGGAACAAATTTACGTCGTGGATATTATCAAATTTTAATTTTGTTTCCCTTTATAAACTTTTTAGAGATTTTTTTTTTTGTACTGCGTAAATTGGTCTATTTGTATTCATTAATTTATAACCGGTTGGAGATCTAACTCGCGAACTATGTTTATTATTTTTGAAAAGAGAATGCTCATGGAAGTATGGAATCCCGTACCATGCTGCATCAAAATCAAACCTTGTTTTTTATAGACTACACTGATCGTATTAACTCCTACAAAAATTGTTTTTGAAAATAAAACCCGCGTTTCAGAGTTATTTAATAAAATCGAAACTAACCTAAAAAGTAGGTCTATTTTTTCGACGCTACCAACGACGTATTTTAACACACATACATTACATTATTGCTCTAAAAACAGCGTAACACACTAATATTAGTAAGAATTACGAGTTAAAGTAACATCCACAGTATGCTTGACTGAAACTCGATTTTATTTTAGACCTTTACATTGCCAATAGTCAGTCAGTACAGTACAAATGTCAGATGCCACAGATAAGATAACTATAAACCATAGAGTATAGTAAGTGCTATAAACTAGTCGGGATTTAGGGATGTAATCGATAAATCAAAATCTTTAGGCTGAGAAAATCTATTTTGTTGCAAGTAGCAATAAACCAAACTAAATCGATTTGGTGTACTGATCTTACTTAATTGTAATTAATTTTAGAGTCCGCTCGACAGACAAGGGTTTGTTCAATTGAAACGGAACGTCATTTATATTCAGTTGAAACGGAACGTCATATAAAGGGAGTAAAACAATATTCGTACTTTTAAACTCGAAAAGTATATTTCCAGTTCAAAAATCAAATCCCCGACGCGTAATGCCGTAAAAAAATATGAAACTAATTACTATAATATTTTGGTTTTGAGGCGCGAGACTTTTTGGTACCAACTTTGGTCATTGTCCTTTGTTTTAAATAAGTAATCATGTTTAACTAGTATATTATATTTATAAACGATAAACACAATTTAAATACTCAAAAAATATTTACGCCTTTACGGCAAATGTAAATATTCTTTGAGTATTTAAATATATCATATCTCTTTGCCGAGATTTAAAAAAACACAATCACCGCCGACTATATAATAGTCATTGAATCCATTTGGACTTCGTATAGGTATTGTTATCTGTGGATTTTTTTATTTCCGCTCCTTGCGGAAAATTATTAAAAGTCCACGCGTGTGAAATACATTGCATGTTGAACCTAATCGTAGTGCGTCAAGAACCAGTTTTCGAGAACTTTTTGGTACCAACTTTGGTCATTGTCCTTTAATAAGAAGCATCTTGCGAACTCTGATTTACAGGGCGGTCGCTGAAGTGATAGGTTACTTATACCAAATGGTTTGAAATAGCCGTTTTATTCTAATGCATGCCATGACAGTTGTCAGTTGTCAAACAGTTGCAGAATATGGGTATAATGCACTATTGCGGTATGCAATATTTCAAGCTCATTAGAGAAGTTCGTGCCACTCTAATGAGCTTGAAATCGGATAGCGCTCCCGGTTGGGACAAAATAAAAGTCAGCTTTCTAAAATCAGCACACGAACAAATTGTACCAATTATAACCCACTTAATTAACATATGCTTCAAGCAGGGACTTTTCCCGGACGCTTTGAAAGTAGCCCTTATAACGCCTGTTTACAAGTCAGGGGATAAGTCTGACCCGTCTAACTATAGACCATCAATTTCGGTCCAACCGTCCATTTCAAAAATCCTTGAGAAACTCATCAACTCACGCCTAATTAAATTCCTATCTAAATATAAAATACTGTCGCCTTGTCAGTTTGGGTTTAGACAGGGAAAGTCTACTGAGGATGCAGTTATGTCACTAACTTCTGCTCTGGTAGACGGTGTAGATTCTGGAGCAAAGTGTCTGGCTGTTTTTCTTGACCTCAAAAAGGCCTTTGACACAGTGTCTGTCCCTTACTTTTACAGAGGCTTGAACGTATCCGGCATAAGGGGGCTAAACCATAGTCTCCTCACACTGAATGCCTCAAAATCCAACTACATCTGCTTTACTAAGTAAAATAACTCGCATCCGTCTCAAGACTTCCAAATAAAAGTTCATAACTGTCCCAACCCCTCAACCCCTGGCTGCTCTTGTTTAAAAATATTTTGTCAGGTTACAGCATACCAAATAATATATTTTATTTATATATACCGAACTGATTATCAAAAGAGTTAGGAAGCTGATTTGGACATTTAAAACACTACGACATGTGGCTTCAAAGCAACTTCTGAAGCACGTATACATTTCACTGGCCCAATCTATCCTCATGTACAGTCAGCATCAAAAGTCGATGACCACATTCAGATTTTCAAAATCACTGTACATTATATCACCCATAAATCGCTCAACAAGAAGGGCGCCAGTATTGAATGAACATCATTAAAGTTCAAAATTAACTGAACACCATTTTGTCAAAAATCGCTGATCGTTATAGTATCCGAAAACATCATAACATTCAGTTTTACAAAAGTCACTGAACAATATAAAATGCTTGTTTTGGTTATCTAGTGTAATCACGACAACCAACGTCCAAAAATAACTTAACATCTTAAATAACAAAAGTTACTGAACATTAGTTTGTTTCGGATACGTAGCGTGTAAACTTATACTATCAAAAGTAGCTGAACTACAAACTTAAAAAGTGCTCGTTACTATCTTCAGAGTTATAAATCCAACCTTGTCCTATCCAAACAAAATAATGTCAAAAAAATATGGATGTAAATTTCGAATGTAATTTTCCAAAATAATTTTGTTTTTGTGTCATAGTATCAACGAGAAATATTAGAAGTGGGTGCATAAGCATATTCCGCTTAAAAATTATTCCATCGACGTCATCTAAGCTTTCTGTATTATGATTGATTAGTAACCTTATTTGTATAGCTATAAGACTCACTATCAAAAATCACGCAGATTCTGTTTGAATTTATACCATCGACGTAATTAATGATTTTTTTTAGTTCGATTGAATTATAACCTTATTCGTAAAGCAATAAGATTCATTTTCAAAAATCACGCAGATTCTGTTCAAATTCATACCGTCGACTTAGTTTATGATTTTTATAGTTACGATTGAATTAGAACCTAATCTGTATACATATGACTCATTTTCAAAATTCACACAAATTCCGTTTTATTTAAATTCTTTGGGAAACATAGTTGTGGATATTTGAAAAACTGTTTACCCTTTAATATGCCTTTAATGTAAAAATAATATTTCTGTATCGGATGGAGACCATTGCGGTTGCAATTATTTATCATCTTCATCACATCATCACACGAATGTTTGTCCTAAGTAGGGGTGGGTATGTAATGGGTAGTCGGCTTAACCTAAAGATCGACCATTTAATTTAATTTTGTTGATAATAAATAAAACGGTGGCGATTTACATGTGCATGTGTCTACTTAATTTACCAAACACATATACCTACCGAAAAAAAATACACACACATATTAAACTCAAAAAACATTTCATTTTATTCAGGGACTTTAGAGATGAACGATGGTATGCTATTTTTGTCAAAAATTTGTTCAGAGACTTTAGAGACTAAGAATGTTATGTTTTTTTTACTAAAACTTTGTATAGCGACTTTTGAAAAGTGATGGTCACCTACTTATGCCCTTTTATTGTAATCATTCATTTCTGGCGCTTGTCATGTTCAGCGATTCAGGTATAATACGGAGTACAGCGATTATAAAAATCTAAATGTGGTCATCAACTTTTGATGCTGACTGTACTGTCTGACTTGCAACAAAATGAAACAAAATTTTTTGGAACTTGAGAGAGCGCAGAGAACCTTACTTAAGGTCATGTTCTTTTAACCCACAGCCTCTACCTATTATCAGACCTTCTGTATGTAAGAAAGCTTTATTTGCGTCAACTAATACTAAAAACACACACATGCTTTCCGTATGACCCCTCTAAGCCAAAAGTAGAAGGGGCTACTTAGTCGCTCCAACGCTCAAGGTTAGGTTAGGTTAGGTTAGGTTAATTTTTATTTTTTTGTTTAGTCATGTCTACATTTAAATTGCTTAAAAATAACAAGTGGAAGTGCGTAGTCTCCTAATACAAGCTATTCCTTGCTTAAAAGGTGATCTCCAATAATATGTATCGAAATGCCAATTGTAATTGAAAGAAACGGTTTTTTTTATTACTCATCCCCCTAAGTTAATAGCGGGATAATATGTGTTATTCCAGACTATAATCTATCTCTGTCCCAAATTTCATCCAGATCCGTTCAGCCGTTCTGGCGTGATTGAGTAACATACATCCATTCATCCATCCATACATCTAAACTTTCGCATTAATAATAGTAGTAAGAAGTAAGATATAAGTTCCTTGCTAAATTCTAACGTTTTTGACGTTTCATCTGTCAAAATTATCTTAAAATTTCGTAAATGAACTGCTAGGTTGGCTATTTTGTTGTGATAGATATACTTTGCGCCCTTCCGTTGCTTCCGAGTTTACGTGAATGTGTATTTGTGGCGGCGGAACAATGTTAAATTTGGAAAACATCCTTTTTTGCAAATGGTGGAAGCAATCAATTTTATTTATATATAATTAAAGTAATTATAAAAGTTAATATTTTGATATTTTATTGAGTGCAAGAGCGAGCGTAGCGAGCTCGGGACTTGGGGCACCCTGACTCGGTTTTTTTTTAAACCATTCGGAATGCTGAGTTAGGGGCCGTCTCCACGAGCGAGCGAATCGCGGCGATATTATCGTAGTCACACGTATTTATATGAGAAAGTATCGCCGCGATTCTCTCGCTCGTGGAGACGGCCCCTAACCTCTGCATCTAAGCCTTTTTGCTGAAACCATAATCAAGGCCATATTCTTCTTTTTGATTGTCTAATTTAAATTAACTAAAATGAAAATATTCTAGACAGATGTGTTTTTTTTATTACTTCATTGGTCTTCTGATTTCTATAGTGAAATGATGTTTCGATTTAAAATACACCTAGATTCTTTGTTATGTTATATTATATCCTCTGTGATCAATTCGCTACAAGAGCGTTCGCCGAATGGCAACAAATTGTTAAAAAGTCGCTTCAAGAGCGTTTCTCATGTGATAGGTAATCATGTACATTACCTGGTTCCATCTAGTGGTTTAGACCGTAACCATTCAGTAATTAACCGACTTCCAAAAAGGAGGATGTTCTATGTTCGACTGTTTGTATATATTTTTTTTTATGTTCACCGATATCTCAGTCAATTGTAGTGTAGACCGATTTAAAAAAATCTTTTTTTATTCGAAAGAGTATAGGTACTCCTTAGGTGGTCCCATTGGCACCAAGTCAGGATCTGATGATGGAATTCCAGGGAAATTGAGGGCAACCCTCAAATTTTATAGGCACGTACCTATAACGTGTTTTATATTTTTTCTAAAGCTATTCAAGTATACGCATCTGGGACTCATCACCTCATGTTGATGAGCTGATGATGGAAGGTATAACTCCTTAACGGTTAGGAGTTGGAGGATAATTCTTTAGTAAAATATTAACTGTGGACCGATTTTCAAAATTCTTTTTTTTTTCATTCGAAAGATTACTCTCCCAAGTTGGTCCCATAGAAATTTTGCCATGGAACTTTTCAATAATAGACAGCAAATCTGTCGTGATTGCTGCAATCGCTTGGATGTTTATTGTTTACATAACGTCATAACATACCATCACGCCTGTATGCTCTGAGGGGTTACGCAGATGTGTACAGTACACCCACATTTCGACAGGTAGGTATGTTACTCGTAAGTTCCATTTTATTGAGGATAAGCCCATTACAATGGTATAAAATAAATGCATAGCAAATATTTGTATTACAAATAAAAATAGAAAAAAAAAATGCATAAAATAAAACCGTCTTCAAAAAAGTGAAGCTTCTGAAGTCGGTGACTTTTGTTTGATTAATTTAGTTTTTTTTTGTTACCGACTTCTTCTTCTTTTTTGTTTAGCTACCAATATGTAAAAGTGTTTTAAATCTGTAAGAAGCTTCTTTTAGGCAAGATACCACTTGAATCAATATCGATTTTTTATTTCACGAATAATCATATGATCCTTTTTTTACAAATAACGAATTAAGTATAGTCATTTTAATCTATTTCTTTATTCTTATTTAGTTTAATTCGTTATAATCGTAATCATGTTTTCTTTGTTATAGTTCTTTAATTTATTCAATTCTATATTTTATAAAGTGATGCAGATTTCATTTAACGCCAAAAGAAGTAGGAGCTCCGCTAAGCGGGTCTCCGTCGACTACGCCTTTTTATTTTAATGCTTGCTTCGATTCTCCCGTCTATTAAGGCGATTTTTCTCAGAAATCATTCAATAAAAATCGTAGCCTTTAAAAATTAATTTAAAAAGTACGCACATCGAACGAACAGGGGGGGAAAGTGGGGGGGCGACTCTACAACAATAAATTTTAATAAATCCGAGCCTTTAACTATGTAAGTAAATGTATACTATCATCGCCTAGAGCTTGCTTAGTACATAACAAAAATATGTGACAGTAGTATTCAATATGCATTCGTTCACTAATAAAAAAAGAAATTAAATAAGTTAGCTTTTGCGTGATTTCCTAAAAAATAAATTTACCTTTCGTGGCACATTGTGCGTTTGCAAAAATATTGTTTTATCACTAAAAGGTATAAAATAAAAAACAAATAATTAAAAAAATAAAAATAACAACACGCCTGCAATGCCATATCAAAAAGTGAACTAAAAAATTAAAAATAGGTTAAGTACATGATTTTAGTGTTGAATGGCCACAAGGTAGGTACTAAATGGATTATAATATTTATTGTGCAAATAAAACGCATTGTGCCCAAAAGTGGAAAAGTGAAAACCAGTGCAGTCGGGGTCGGTTCCTTGGAATAGTTGTTTACAGGTCCCCCGACTATGATGAAAAAATTGGTTTGTTTGGTTCTGTCGCTGTTCTCATTTCTCTTAGTTTCGGGGCCCAACAAGTAACTATCAGACGTAATTTCTACATCTCAAACATTTTTTGCGTAGTTCTAAACAGATCAAAATGTTGATTGATTTGATTTATTTTATGTATCAAAGGATCAATTACAATCATCAATCATACAATAAAAGGGTAACCATGGAGTTTCTTGCCGGTTCTTCTCCATAGGAAACGACCAACCCGAACCGTGCACCTTTTTGTGGACGTTTCATAAGTGCCCATGTAGGCCTATGTGAAATAAAATATTTTGATTTTGATTAATTTTGATTGAATCAGAAGGATCAATAATTAAAAAAAGATGACCGTCTAGATTTTTTTGGTTGCAGTTTTTGCAAAATTAAAACGATCATTTAAATACATGCCGATAATTTGTTGCAAAAACATTACTCAAGCAGGTACCTCCATTTACTGATTACTGCTTCAGCTGTAACCGGTTAGATTTGAAAACAACCCCAACATAGTTCGACGATTTGAAGATGGAAGATATCATTTCTTGTGTCCGGATTAAAAATTGACCATAGCTTAATAAATAGTTACGTGGATTATAAACCGTGTGTTAAAATTGGAACAACTAATTTTAAATAAATCCTTATAAACTTTTCTAAGCTTTTAATTGTTATAATCACTTTTGGTGAGCGTATGTCCCGGGCGCATCTTATTATTCGGGCGGCGCGGCGAGTCGCGGGTTCCTGATGCCCGTCATGGCGGCTGCCGTCATCGCATCCCGCCACACCGCCACTCCGCACAGTCGCTCGCCGGCAGCCGCCACTCCGCCGCCCGACCTCTGCACCGTGCACTCGCATCCAGCCGCTCGCTCGCATAGCGGCATACCGTACCGCGACTAGCTCCATACTTACTCACTTTTCAACTTTAATTCTCAACCATGAGACCCATAATTTTTTTTAAGTATTTACTTCTTTTCAACTTTTTTAACTTAACTTTATCCAAAAATTGCCCTTCTAAATGTCAATGCTTCCGATCTAAAGTTGCGTGCCTACACCAAGACCTGTTGACCGTTCCGAAGCCGCCGGCCGACACTCACAGTTTGTAAGTATTACATTATTCTTAATCTTAAACTTTACCAAGTTTTATTGGTTGCTCGTATAAAAATAGCGTGTTGTTACCATAGCTTTATAAATAAGTGTGAGATTCATACCGCCGGCCGCGAGCTGCAGGCCATCGCGAAATGTTATTGTTGCGAAACCGTCTGTTTGAGTCGAAGTTTATTTAAAAGCTTCTAATTTGAGACTAAATTCCATGGAAACGCTTAGCGATTAGGGAGGTACATCTTAGTTTGGCTTACTTAATTGTAAACAATAGTTGTGTCTGTATTCCTAGCTTAGCTGCAATAGGAAGGACTCAAAGTTCACCTAAAGCTTTAATCGCAAACACAACTTTCCGAAACAGGCGAAAAGTGACTATAGGGGCAGATACCTTTGCTTGCTTACCAACGCCTTTGTTACATACTTTTATTTCTTTGTGCCCTTATGTTTAAAACATGATTACCGGAAAGCTATAAAGGTAGGAAGGTACCCAAATTACCAACCAACCACGTATACTTAATCTTGTCAATGATCAAACAGATTCAGTCATCGAACGAGTGTCTGTAGATATAATTTATCCAAGATGATAGCTTTTTCATGTTGGCTACTTAAAGCCAAAAATTAAATTTCTTGGTTAGGTAAATTCCATTCTACAGAAAAACCTAATTTGGAAATTAGTTGATAGGCTTCGGTAATACCAGGCGGCTACGCGGCGTCTACGCTCTACATACTTACTGCTTTTATTTTAATGGTCGTTGAAGCTGCAATACGGAAATCGGTTTCCTAAAAATATTTTCAAAAAGATTTCTTTTGTATGTCCAATGCAAAAATACATACCTTTACCTATATGAATAATACAAATGAACGTTCTAAGCAAACTAGGAAAATAGATTATCAAGCCATGCTAAAATTTCTAAAAAAGAAACCTTTGTTATCCTTTTAAATGAAGAAACACCATAATGAGATGAGATTAGATAATGTGGAGCAAAAAACATCCTAAAAATACAATAGAATTGGGAACATCATAATTGATGAAGACAGTATCAAATTGGTTACAATATTGTTAATTTGTTCGATGGAAAAATAATAATAAAAACCAGAAATGATTGTTGAAATATTGAAAAACATTTTGCTAATTGACGCAAATAATATCGGACTAACACTCGATCAAATTACATTATTAAATCGAGAGCTGGTGGAGCTGTAACAAATAATGTACAGACGCAGCACATCAAGCTACCCAAAACTGTCAAATTTTCCCAATCAATCTTGATTTTCAACTTTATCGCGAAAGCATTAGGTGCTCTCGCGATAAAGTTGAAAATCTAATAAAGAAATTTGACAGATTGTAGTAGCTTAGCTTGATGTGTTGGCGTCTGTACCAATGTGAACTTGCAATACTTGCATAGGTATAACATATCGTTTATCGAGTAATCCACGAATGGTGGGCAGAGGTGAACCTTTAGTAGAAACACTACCATTTCGTCAATTATGTTTGCGACCCATGTAATAATTTCTAAACTATCAACAGATAGATGGTTCATTCTAGGGCTTCGAATCCCGCAGCCTGTACTTATTTGCGATATTTGCGGGATCCCGCATATTATGGATAATATTAATATTTATATAAGGCAAATAAAATTAATGAACATAACTCCACATTTGAGGAGCTCGTGGCTAAAAAATAACAGCCACTCGGGTCGATCTTCAAGGTTAAGCCGCGCTTACCAAGATCGGTCTCGGGATGGGTAACCACTCCTCCGTGCCTCTGAAAGTACGTAGAGGACGTAGAGCCATTTTGGTCCGGCTGTCATTTTCAGTTCTTTGACAGTCGTTACAGGAAGTCAATGGCCCGAAACTCTGACAACCAGTCTTACCAAGGGGTACCGTTTTACCCACACAGTACTAACAGGGTTGTGAAGGTCAGACAGGCAGCCGCTCCATGTAAAATACTGATGTTCAGCTGCATCCGATTAGACTGGAAGCCAACCCCAATAAATTTGGTATAAGTCTAGGCAGATGAGTATTTATCACATTTTATTATATAATCCGTAATAATTCTCTCATTACTGATTGAATAATAAATAAGGATTAAATATAAACATTGAAAATGCATAGTGAAATAAGAACAATTTTCGAAATTCAGTATTATAATCTTGTCGGCACGTTTTATTTATTTTTTGTTCATAATTCGTGCTTGTTCCAAATTCATAGTGTTTTTATTTACTCAGTGAGTAAAAGAGAGTTTTATTCACTATTATCGATGAATAAAATGCCCTTTTTCGAGTGGAAATGGTAAAAAATTAATCTATGAATAAAAATAATCTCCTTTTTGAAGTCGGTTAAAAACTATTAGTAGTTTTTTGTAGGATATCGGATAATCGGATAACAAGCTCGAGAGCTACGAATACTTAGCTCTCGAGCCTGTTATCCGATTTAGGTAGTTTTATTAGGTAAGCGCATTATTAGAAAATAAGCACAAAGAGGGATTACAATTTTCAAACGAACCGTTTACTCGAAAATGGTTAAGGAAGTAGTACATGTTGACATAAGTCGGGAACCTTTGTTATTGCATTCGCGGCGGAATTAACACCCGAGCTGCAGGTGAGGGTGTTATTGTGGAGCCGGGAACTGCGGTAGCAATACCCACGCGTATCAAACGATGTCTGTCAATACACTTTCGAAGAAATAACATATTAGAACGGAAAGTATTTTTGTAAGGAATTATTAGGAAACTATGATTTAATTTGTTTTTTTTCCGCGCTTTGCTTTCGCCAGGTTGAAGAATAAGCAAAGGTATGATGCCGCTAAACAGCCTATTATGAAAAATAGAAAATTCAATATTTTTGAATTTAGAACACAAATAAATGTTGTTCATAAAAAACGTAAATTGCCAAATTCTAAATTAACGCGAGCGAAGCCGCGTGGAAAAGCTAGTATATCTATAATAGGTATATTATAGGTACCTACAATAGGCAAGTCGTTGATCGATTCAGATAAAAGCCAAAATATAGTGAGGGAGACAAATAGGATCGCGAGACGGCAAGCAAAAGGGTGCACACTTGCACAGCTTTTCAATCAAAATACGATAATTAAGTTGATGTTCATTGTCTTGAAGGGAAACTACTAATGTCTCATACGTAGTCAGAACTTTAGTCTAGCATTACAGATGGTACACACGGCGGCACATGAAGCTGTACATTTTCAGTATACCTGCCCTCGCGATTTCCTATACAATGAGAGATCCGCATGAACTCGTTTTCTTTAGCTTGGTTGGGCCGTCGCGCGTACACGAATTGCAGTTTTCAAACCACATATCGAATAGCATTAGACAGAGCTTCACTCAATGAGGAACTCATGGCTGGTCATGTACCTACGTATTGTTGGTCTTTTATTCAATGCCTTTTCAATGGTATGCCGTAATTGGCAAAACGGAAACCCAGACTTCCTCCGATAGGTACCTATTTTCTGAAAGTGGTTGATAAATGTTGGAAAGGAATTCGAAAAACTTTGAGCTTTATTGAAGGAAATGTTAGTATCCAATTAAGAAGCAAACAATGTGGGCTTGCAATACAATGGATTGTAATATTTATGACTAACGGATTTAGGGCATATTGTATTTAGGGATTTCAATTATATGGCTTGTGACATTATGTGATATTCAGTTCGGGTAAGTTACCATTCGGACAAATGATGATTAGGACAAAAATAATTATGGCACTTTAGATTATCGATAAAAAAGTTAGGGAACTCAATAGAGAACCACATACGTATGAGGTACCGTCAAATGAACGTTCGTCAGTTTATTTCTTTATTTGGATGCTGGAGGCTGCTGAGTATATTTATTTTCCGAAAGCCTAGCAACGTCCATGCAACGTGCAATCATGTGCTGTCTAAAAAAACTACGTCCGCGGCTTTTGAGGCCGTCGTTTTAAAACATTTTTCATGTACGCTATCTAAACAAAATTAATGTCAGACTGTATTAGCAGACTGGTCTTATTTCTCACCCGGCGGAAACTTCGTCGGAATTGGGATTTAATAAACAGTCTGGTTTGCTTCAAGCTAAAGAGTTAGTTTTACAATGTAAGCACTAGGCGTGCGTGCTTGACAGCAAGTGGCTGAGTAATTGTTTATCGGTAGGTATCGATTTCTTAGAAGGCCAGTAGCACTATGTGTATTTTTGATAGATAATGAGTTTTTTTTTTTAAACTAAAAGGGCCAGTTAGTCCCAAATATGTAATACAATGATCATCATCTGCCTAGCCTTTTCCCAACTATATTGGGGTCGACTTCCAGCTTCCAGTCTAATCGGATGCAGCTCAATACCAGTAGATACTTACCTATTTTATAAGGAGCGACTGCCAGCTTACCTCCACAACCCAGTTAGTAGCTACTGAGTAATATAATACCCCTTGGTAAGACTGGTTGTCAGACTTTCGGGCCACTGACTTCCTGTAACGACTGTCAAAGATATACAAATGACAGCCGAAACCAGGTTACCACAACGACAGTCTTCTTATTTTTATAAATATTTTCTGTGAGCTCTCCAGTGCTCATAGCACTCGTCCTCGCAATTCGAATAGCGAGTTAAGCCCATAATTGGTATTGCCTCTTGAAATATAGCGAGCTTCACTACGCTGCTATAATAATATAAGAAGTTTTAAAGTATTATTTAATGAAAGATCAATACATTTATCTTTGCTTCAATGAGTTGTTGAAACGAACGAGTTTTATTTAAAACTATAGAGTTTTAAATTATTAAAGTACTGACGTTGGAAGGTTCCTATAAATACCTATAAATA
The DNA here is from genome assembly GCA_950022335.1 of Eurois occulta. Taxonomy (NCBI): domain Eukaryota; kingdom Metazoa; phylum Arthropoda; class Insecta; order Lepidoptera; family Noctuidae; genus Eurois; species Eurois occulta. Next base: position 11,128,136 of record OX465477.1, on the reverse strand, counting down.
AACGTAGGAACTGGAAAAACACCGCTTTTATTTTACTTTTATTTGGAATTCAAAGAAAAATTTATGTTAATGAATAAAAAGTTTTCATGCTGCCATTATTATCTATGATTCTAATTACTTAATTAAAAATATAAAGGAGGTCCTGTTTTTGTTTTAATGTAACTGTTGTGTGCACTCATAGGTAATCGCTGCCGCGCCACCGCACCTGTCGTCGCGTGTGCCGGTGGCGCGCGGCGGCTCGCGCTTCCCCAATATTTGCTTTGCTACTTTTATTACTTATTACCTGCTCTGCTATTACTGTTTGTACCAAATGTGTTAAGACGATCGCTAATCCCGACGACAAACTGTCACGCAGTTTGGTGGGTGCATAAAAGGTAAGTACCTAGGTACTTAAAATGTTTGGTCCTGAATAAATTATCTATTTATTTATTTTACTTTTTTGCTGACATCCGGATGAGGTTCTTAGATCTCTGAAAGCAGTAAAAGATCATATTCAAGTAACTTTTCTCTTTATTTGATGCGAATGTTTTTAATCGACTATAAAAAGACGAGGTGAAGATTTGTTTTCTTCGAAAGATGGGTGTGAACATAAACTTAAGATTAGCCGAATAAACTTACGTTAGGTTATATTAAGTTTAGCCTGCTAATCTTAAGTTTATGTCCACACCTAGCCGGCTAATCTTAAGGTTATGTTAAGACCCATCTTTAGCCGTAACATACGGGTTGGAAGCCCAGACACCGACGCGAAAACGGTTACCACGTATTCAGTACATAATTTTGAGAAAAAGTTCTATGTGGGGAGGCCCACATAGAAAATTTTCATCGGTTATTAAAAAAGAATCTGCTCTTACAGTACTAAAGTGCACATCATTATGTATGTACAGTCACCTACACATCATTATGTATGTACAGTCACGGACATTAATATCATACACGAAATAACGTTCTAGTTTAAGATACCTAAGACCTATTTCGTAATAGTATCAGGGCCGTCTTTAACCAATTGGGGCCCCCTGGGCACTTGAGAATAATGGGAACTTTTATCTGTATTTTGTTTCAATATAAAGTTCTCCGCCTCTACATATAAACATCCTTTATGTGTAACTATTGACTTACGATGAAAAGCTAGATTCAAAAGCAGCCGTGCCTGGGATAAATTAAGTTCCTCTTGACAGTTACAGGAACTTAGGGCCCCTTGCATCGTGGGGCCCTGGGCACGTGCCCAAAGTGCCCAGTGGGAAAGATGGCCCATACTATTATAGTATGGCTTCCAATATAGCTACCTACTTAGGTACCTACTATGTTCTTGAAAATGTAAAACTTTTATCAATACAGTAGGAAAAAATCACTTTTAAAAGTTGCTGCGTGTTAACATATTAGTGCTCGTGACTGTACACCATTTCCTCCGTGATTCTATTTTCTTTTGGTAGACGAAGCACGAGCGTTGTCCCATATAGTTTTTATTAACTTTGCTTGAGAAGTGCCCTGTTAGCTTCCGTATTACGTCGTTTTTAGGGTTCCGTACCCAAAGGGTAAAACGGGACCCTATTACTAAGACTTCGCTGTCTGTTTGTCTGTCTGTCGGTCTGTCTGTCTGTCTGTCTGTCTGTCTGTCTGTCTCCAGGCTGTATCTCATAAACAGTGATAGCTAGAAACCTGAAATTTTCACAAATGTTGTATTACTATTGCCGCTATGTCAACAAATACTAAAAATTAAAAAAAAAAATATTAAGGGGGGCTCCCATACAACAGAAATGATTTTTTTTGCCGTTTTTATAGATAATGGTACGGAACCCTTCGTGCGCGAGTCCGACTCGCACTTGGCCGGTTTTTTAATCTACTTCGGGTTGATCATACCTACTTGAATGCGTTGTGTCTAGTTATGTTTAGTACTTAATGCAATGTAAAATGAATAATTTAATACAATAATTTGTGTGTGATACGGATACCACAGCAAAATAAAAAAATGTTTATAGCAAAAAAATCAACAGATACCCAAAAAAAGTGAAAAATGCATTCTACATTTTTTCCCACTTTCGTGATGACCCTCTTTAAGTTGATTGATCTCCTGACAATTGACGCAGACGGGTACCAAGGTAAAGATATAATTGGTTAGCTGTACATTGATAACTTTATTATTATGAGCAGGCTCTATGGACCATAACTGAGGAGCGCCGGACGCACCCAGCCTGGTCTCGTCTACCACAATGAAGTCAAAAATAGCGTTGCCATTGAAATGAATAATTTATGGTTGAATTAAATCCGTATTACATCATACCTTGGTGTGGCCAGCTATTATGTAGAGGACCTATGTACGAGGTTAGATCACACGATGATCTACTAACAACTATACTTAAAGTAGGTATTAAGGTGGGTAAGCACATTTTCGAATTATGCATACTTTTCGAATTGTGCATACCTACCTACTTTTCACTGATTGTTAAGTCAATCGCAAATTTGTTTTTTTTTTGTTATTACCTAGGTACTTAGTTTGATTTATCGATGACACTTTCTGAAGTGACATTTGCAAGGTACTAAATCTAGGTACTAATGTTTTTAATGTCATAACAATGAGTCAAAAAGGATAGCACTTGACTTGCTATCATCATCGCATCGTCAGTATACCTAGTCAGTATAGAGTATTTAATGTTAAAATTGAATTATTCAGATGAAGATCTGAATGGACAGGCTGACTAGTCCGATGCTAATTGCATTTCAAGCGTCGCTCGTTGATCCTGACTATGGCGTTAGCCTACGTAAATTGAAAATAGGTGTTTTATTTTTAATAACCGATGAAAAAATTCTATGTGGGGAATGATGTACTGAATACGTGAATCAGAATCATTTATTCGTAAACATAGGTAATAATTACAAACAAGATCTTAAAAATTAGGTTGGTCAGTGGTGTGGTAGTGGTGTGGTGTGTGTGTGTGTGTGTGGTAACCGTTATAATGTCGGTGTCCCTTCCACCCCTTATAAATAGAAATGAATGTTTGTATGTTTGTCCTTTAAGGGTTCCTAAAGTTCCTTAACCATTGATTCGATAGTGATGATACTTTGGTCGGTTCTCATGTGTACGCCTGCGAAGGTTCCTGGCCAAAAAAATCTAAATATTTACGTGCCATTCAAAAATAAAAGTGCAAAATCTTATTTTGTACAAAAGACCATGTGCATTGTAAATCCAAACTGAAAAATAGATAGATACTTACTGAGAGAGTATTGTAAGATTTTTCACAGACAACGTGGGTGTCCATATTATGTCCGACCGACCACGTTATCATACCATTCAAGGGGCTTAGCGGATCAGGAGTTCAAACGATATAAATACATTCTACATACCTACAATACAAAATCAAAGGAAGATAATAAATTTTAATAACTTACAAATAGATAACAAGCATCATTCACAATTTAAAACATAATAATGCCGACGTAGCGTCATTTACAATTGATAACATAGTATCTAATGCCGAGAGCAGCGGTGACCCAGTGGTGGCGGTCCCAACTTACGAACAGTAAGTCGTGGGTTCGAACCCAGGCAGCCGCATTACTTTGTGTAATTTATTTCATCACCACTGCTCTCAAAAACGGTGAAGGAAAACATCGTGAGGAAGCAGGAACCAAAAATTCGAAGACGTGTGACATCTACCAACCCGCATTGTGCCCGCGTGATGGATTATAGCCCATTCCCTCTCTAGAGAGGAGGCCGTGTGTCCCAGCAGTGGGAACATTATAGGCTGATTATGCATGCAGCTAATGCCGATGTACATAAGTAATGTGAGGATATCAATTTACACAAAGCAAATCGAATACCCCTTTCTTTTTTTTTGGGATGTGTCAGACTTGTACTGTCTAAAACCCATCCATGTTCCTTCTTTGCCCTTTGGTGTTCTAGGGCCGCAGTATTTAAATCAAATACCGTCTGGTACCAATATCTGTAATTGTAACATGAAGCAGCAAATCAACAACAATAACAGATTAATAAAAATTATAAAGGGTTTTATTTTAAAACATTGCTCAAAACTAGAAATTTCTCCTGTAGGTATCATGGTTGCGTTTACAAACTTTTAACTCACGTACACAAATACTTGTTTCGTGCGGGAATCGAATCTGCAATAGGTACGCAGCGCGTCAGCCAATCGCTCAAACACTACGCTAATCAATCGTGTCACTAAAAAAAAGGTAAACACGAAACTGTTATTGGATTATTTCACTCACAAACCAAAAAATTAATAATAATATTTTTTTTGAATAATTTTCAAAATTATCAGTTTATGTACTGTTTGTCAATTCTTCAAAAATTAAAATATAATTACGATATTTAATAATAATCAGCATTTATTAATGATTTAGTCTTGTTTAGGTTATTATTTATTATACTAAATAATACCTACTCGTAGGTAGATTAGCTAATATCAATAACACAACATAGTCTATTGTTTGATTGAATTTATGGTAATATTAACTCAGTAGTAGCTTCATCATCATCATCATCAAAAGCAATCTTTAATTATCGTGACATACAGTATACTTATAATATTTTGTCCTCTAACTATGTAAAAAATTTAATCACAGAACCAAAAATTACCATTTTTAATAATAATCAACTAAAATAAATCCATCTAATCTGTTTTCTTTTAACTAAGTAGAACTTTTAATTTGAGAATAAAAAATGAACATTGACAAACAACTACCTACAAAATCTTTTTCCTTTATCTGAGTACCTATGTACCTACTTTTTACTATAAGTAGTTAAATATTTTAATAATACAAAAAAAAAAACTAAAAAATTTGTTTCCATTACAAGTAGGTACAACTTTGATCGGACCAAAAAAAAGTGAATTCTGAATAATTAAATAGGTAATCTGTGTTCCTTTGTTTCGCAGACAGAAATCTCATAGAATTTCGTTTCGCAGCAAATGTTTCATAATATTTGGTCCTTGACCGTCCTTGTATTTTTATTTCGAATTTTATTATTTTAACGACTATTTACTTGAATGAAACATATTTCACAGAAACACAATTTTTAGTAAACCCTAGTTGCGGTTGCCCGATATTAATTAATATTAAGTAAATCAGATTACTGTAGTCCCATACCAAAATATACGTATTGATTAATGCTAATTATCAACAGATGATGTCCCTAGGTGTATTCAAAGTACCTATCTAAATACCAAGTATTGAGTAGGTACCTTTTCAAACTTTAAAAGTTAAGTTTAGTAAGCTTTTCACGTTTTGCGGAGTGTGAATGAGTAATAACGAGCTCCTATAGAAAAACTGAAAATTCAGTAACATACAGTCAAACAAAATCACACTCCTAACCTAGAATTAATGCAATATGCATTCATGTCACTTGCAGGCAGAGTGTCAGAGTTGGCTGGGTAATACAGGCCGATATTAACAAGTGTATTCATTCATCGCGCCTTCCATTCAATGCGATACTCGTCAAACATGCATTCATCAAACCACTTAGTTGCATCCTCATAAAGTTTATTTCTATAAAGCTTTCATCCCGACTTTTCAATCTTTCTACCTATATTACATACAAAATGTTGCATGTTAGTTAGATGGAACATATATGTAACGTCCTTATTATATCAATTTATAATTTTATATTGTAAAAAGTCTGCTGCATTTTTTCTGTAATTATTTACTAATTGTGAAAAAGGGAAAGTATCACTCTTTTATATAAGAATACTAGCGACCCGCCCCGGCTTCGCACGGGTGCATGTGTTATACATATAAACCTTCCTCTTCAATCACTCTATCCATAAAAAAAAACCGCATCAAAATCCGTTGCGTAGTTTTAAAGCTTTAAGTATACATAGGGATATAGGGACAGAGAAAGCGTCTTTGTTTTATACTATGTAGTGATATAAAAAAGTTAATACATATTTTCTTGGGTCGCATTTTTTCGATTTTTGGTACCATTTTAAATCGCGAGGTTTTCCTCTCTTTTTTGTTGTTTTTTGATCACCCTCCGTAACTTAGGAATTTTAAAATGTGAAGTCTAGTTGAAGGCTACCCGTACCCGTATAGCGTCCGTGTGGTGCAGCCACAGCTAGGTTTTCTTTAGTCGAGATGAAAGTTATCTCCTACGAGGTTCATTATTAGGTCAAAGGTTACTTAAAGTTATGAAATGTTTGCTTCTTGAGCTAGTTCTATAATGTGCTACAGGCAGTCAACACTGTCTCCAATTATATGTCATGCAAACTTGACGTTAAGCATGTCATTATTGCCCTAGGCTCTAGCCGGACAGTACTATTGTTCTGAATTTCATTACTGCTCGCTGGTCAATATGTGAACCACAAATAAACATTAGTATGAAAAACTTGAGGTTGAATGATTCAATTACGCTACATCGTAATATAATATAACAATTAAAACGATTGTTTTCTGCAAATGGTCAATGTGAAAACAGGCACCTTTCTACAGGACGTCCGACGAATGCCCTTGAATGCCCTTGATGGATATTGCCAATAGTGTTTCCTGTAGTGCCTTGGATCCATGCTAGAATAGTAGCGTTGCTTGGAGTTTCCTTAATATTGCGAAATAATCGTCGTTATTCCCGAAATCAGCGCGCACGCAAAAACAGCGTCAAACCTTCCGTCAAACGGTCTTGCGAAGGACTCTCGCTTCACTCCTTTCCGCGCTTTGTTTGCCTCTCATTCACTCTCGAAATAGTCGGACCGTTTTGAGTCACCCTGTATTAGCTTAAAACGTGGCAGAGCGGAGTATGTAGGTACCTAGGTACTTACTTGAGAAAACTTCAAAAGAAAATGCAAGCCGGGCTTCTACAAACTGCAAGCGACACAAGTTTGAATGAGTAGGCGCTAAGTCTGTTTTACTATTCTGATATACAAATAAACCAGTGTATCAAGAATATCATGAAACAATTTGGGAGAAATGCAAACTATTTCCACTCGCTCTTTCTGAGCTTTTCGCACGCATTGTGTGCTCTTTTGCTGCAGTGAATGCGAAAACAACTTGTCTTGGTACGCAGGGTGAGATTCCTGTAATGCTAGCTTGTTGAATGTCGATGCTTGTACGAATTTGCTTCTTTAAATCGAACGTTGTTCTAGATTCCCGTTTGCGCTCGTCCTTTCCAGTCTAGCACTACCTTAACACGTCATTTAAAAAATAAACGTAATTGCGTTCATGCATGACCGATAACAGCGTGAAATTAAAATGGACCAAGTCAAAGTGAGATGCGCTCGGCGCCCTTGTTCTCTTTTTAAAGCGCCGAGACTTGCAGCACAACTCGCTAGTCGCGTAACAGCTCGCCGACTTGAATCGCTGGATGTTTGCTTTATCTTGATGTTACTTACATTTGTGACATCGAAGGCTGCTCTGCGTTGTAGGTACATACCTATATATAGCTACACTTCTTTGTAGCTTCACCTTTTCAGGCTTTTGTGCCACGATAAAGTTAAACTTTTGCTGCAGTGTATAATTTAGTTTATTAACAAAATTCAATTTTGCTTATAAACTTACAAGTTTCGGTAGCTATAAGTTTCATTAACTAAGTAGCGAATTTGTTTCAGCAGTCGTCTGAAATTTCAGTAAGTTGTGCCCACGAGTTATACGCAAACTCGTGAGATGCCATCGCCGATACTGACGTACTCGTATGTACCTGTATGTACCTACCAACTAACAAGTTAGCGGGTTACCGTAGTAAGTCACAAAAGTAGGTACTTACTGGAATACCAATCCAAATTACTGTCTTTTATACATGACAGAGCGAACGGTACACAACCTAATTAATGACGAAATGACGGAGAGCAGCGGTGGCCCAGTGGTAGCGGCCCCGACTTACGAACAGTAAGTCATGGGTTCGAACCCAGGCAGGCGCATTTGCTTTGTGTAATTTATTTCATCACCACTGCTCTCAAAAACGGTGAAGGAAAACATCGTGAGGAAACCGGCATGTCCTAGAACCAAAAATTCGAAGACATGTGACATCTACCAACCCGCGCTGGGCCCGCGTGGTGGATTTTAAACATAAGCCCTCTCTAGAGATGGAGACCGTGTGTCCCAGCAGTGGAAACATTATAGGCTGATTATAATTATTAATGACAACACGTTAGCAATGTTTTGGGAACAACTTAAGAATAACTAGCACGTGGATGCCTCGTATTCTGAAAGTCTGTTTAAGTATATTTTGCATGGTCTAAGGGTCAACTCACACCGAAAGAGCGGCGAAGGGCAGCGAAGCGGAGCGCAGTTTCAGTTTCATATGAATTTTAACTTTATTATCATTACCATAATACTTATTATCGCATGAGAAACTCGAACGAGTCGCGCGGATGCCCGCGGCGCCGCAGGAATTCCGGGGAATTCCATAAACGGAGCCGTGCGACTGCGTGAGAAGTTGCGGGAAGTCCCGAGAATGTTCGGGCAGTCGCGAGCGATAAATAACAATACAATTGAACCATATACATATTTCTTTTAAATCTTTCCCTCCTTATCTCTTCGGCCTCTTCCTCTTCTTCTTCAATTATATGTGCAATAATAATTAAATCCAAAATACCCATTTTCACTGCTTAACACTTTCACCGTCCGCAAAGCAGACACAATAGCTAAACAATAGCCCTGAACCATATGTGGTTCATGGGACAGGAAATGGGTTAAACACAAGTTTCCTCGAGTTTTGTTGAAATTGAACTGCGCATAGGAGAACGACCCATGAATTCATCGCGGGTGGGCTCGGGAAGGCGCGCGTATTCCCGCGACTGCTCGAGAAGTCGCTGGAATGCTCGAGAAGTCGCGGGACTCCGTGACTCCGCGCTTCGCTGCCCTTCGCCGCTCTTTCGGTGTGAGTTGACCCTAAGAAGACAATACTTTTTAGAGTTTTCTTTGCGAAAATACTGTCACGCAAAAAAAAGCGGATGCCCTTTATAATAAAACCCGCTACCTTTACTCTCATGTTTGTTCATTGCTTGTAAGTAGATGACTGCCGAACCGATACGAGTTGCACAAATAGGTATACCTACATTTTAAAAGGGCCCTGAATAACTAATTTATTATAACTTACTATTAATATGAATACCCATAAATTTAAGTGCTTGACACCTGTTGTCAACAACAAAAAAGCTTTATGAGCAACAGCAAAGGGCTGAGTGGCGCGGCGTAGCTCCGGCTCCCGTTCCGACTTCACCTGAACGTCTGCTACTTAAGCTTTAGCATAGTTTGTACCGGGAGTATGTTATCTTTATGCACCGGAAGTGAATCAAGATGAACATTGAAAGCGTGGTCAAACTGCAAATGGAATGTCTCAGGTAACTGCAAGTTGGGAGTGTTTGAAACTAGCTACGAAGACGTACAAGACTTAACTACATTTGGACAATATTCTAAATGTAGTTATATAATTAGTTGTAATATATAATTAATAGCTACTTTCTTCGCTATAACGACGCTTTCTATCCAACCAAAAGTATTAATAAAAAATGCAAAAGTCGACTTTATGTCATCTTAAAATACCTTTTAGATGACGATCTATTTAAGTGGGGATGTTAAAAGTAAACTATTCAAGCAGTACATAACATATTCATCTAACATAAACAATTATGTTACATGAATATTTTATGTACATTGTACTTAGGCAGAGATAATCTCGTTAAGATTTCTTCAGACCATTGCGTGGCATCCGCATCACTTTTTCTCAAAGTTGAGACAAAGATGATATAACTATCAGTAAGATTTGTATCGGAAAGGAATAACTCCCACGTGAGTAGTTAATGTGTTCAATAGAAAAGTAAACTTAAAAACTACATATGCCAAATTGCTTTTAGTTAATTATTATATTTGACTTTAGAAGACCAACGTTTTCTGAAGTCAAATAAAATAATTAACTAAAAGCAATTAAGTACCAACGTACTTACCATTATAACAACATGAAGGGTTGTTAAGTCTTTGAAAGTCGTAGCAAAGGAAGTACAATACTGAGTTACCTCCGCAAGACGGCTACGCAAGTCTGGAGTGCAACTTCAACTAATACTTTATTATTTCCAACTCAGGACTGAAATGTTTCCCTGAACCTTGCTACAGGAATTTAGCAGGTATTGTACATTTTGATACAAGTGGGGAAACTTTCTCATTGCAGCCGAGGCGCAATTCATACCCTAGCCGTAGGCGAGGGTGTTATGAGGCCGCGAACTTTAGTGACAAATGCCCTGGATGTTTTTCAATACGAAGAAACAGAATAAGAGAATTAAAAGTATTTTTGTATTTTAATCATTATGCAACTAAGATTTAATTTGCGATAGTTTAAACGATATTATTTATTTATTTAAACTTCATGTACAAGAGTGGTACATAGGCGGACTTAATGTCACAAGGCATTCTCTACCAGTCAACCTTTGGGTCAAATAGGACAGCATTGTGGTAGAGTACAAAACAAAAAAAATAGAAAATTACCAATTTGTTAAAGGAAATTGATACATATAAATGGGTACATACTAATACATCTACACTAATATTATAAAAGGATTTTTTTTTTTTTATGTGTGTATGTTTGTAATGAATAAACTCAAAAACTACTGTGCGGATTTCAAAAATTCTTTCACCATTAGAAAGCTACATTCACCCTGAGTAACATAGGCACCCGTGCAAAGCCGGGACGAACCGCTAGTATATGATATAGATAGATACAGATAAAATATACTAATATAAGTATATTACAATACATACACATAGATATTCAACTTATTGTAGGTGTAAAAGTGTTAATGCTAGGTTTAGCTGTCTACCATTTGCAATACCTGCTCGAAATATTTAATTTAACAATCTTTCATTATTCATTACGTATAATATTTCACTATTTTTAAAACGACACTAAAGGATCATCTTGAAGACCCCAGTTCAGCAGGGTGTCCACAAAGTACTATCTGCATACGGCATATTGTTAGTACTTTGTTATTATTTTAAATGCTGAAAAATTTACTGAAGTAACAGTTCAGCTTATTGCTCTCTAGATGTCTATTCAACATGTCGTCTTTACATGTAACACGGTTACGACGCGTGTCGCGACGCGCATACCTACATTAAAAGTACCTATTTCGGAATCTTCGTAAAATCTTTTACATGAATTTCAAAGCAATACTTTTCACGTATGTCGAAGCTCGCGCTCAAGAAGCTTTCATGTTAGACTTCGGGCAACAAGTGCAACGAGATGTATTCTTATATGAACCAATAAGTTTAGAACGTTTCACTCGACGGCTTTGTATAATAAAGTGCGAAACTCAAAGTATTGCAGCGGAAAAGAGGAACAATTTTCATATATTGGCAATATCAGCCAAAGCCTTTATCAATCTCCTCATAGGTACTATATTATTATTATACTTACGTTCATAACTTTCGCGAGGCAACTACTCGATGGGCGCGGAGGGTTTGCCAACACAGACTCTTAAATAAAAAGACACAAACCTGTGAACAGAACAGGTTTTGATGTTAAGAGTGTTAAGACAAGCATGCATTTTGTTCCTTTTTCGAAATGTTTGACGGGAAGTTTTGTTTGTCATATTTCTGTTTACGGTCCTATTACTAGGCACTACCTATCCGCCGATCAATATTATACTATAATGTATACGGTCCTATGGACATCTTCGCCGAGCACACCTGTGACCGACCCATCATTAACAACAGTAAACGGGTCCCGATCACTTTTGAAACAGTTTAGCATTTATGAGCCAAAGTGTATCCTTGACGAAGGTTATTGTTATTATGGAATCTATATAGCATCAACGCCTCACCTCTATAAAGAAGTACAATACAATTTAGTATATCTATACTAATATTAGGTATAAAGAGGAAAGATTTGTATTTTTGTATGTTTGTAACGAATAAACTCAAAAACTACTGGACCAATTTCAAAAATTCTTTCACCATTAGAATGCTGCATTATCCCTGAGTAACGTAGGCAGGCACCCGTGCGAAGCCGTCACGGACCGCTAGTACAAAATAAACACAATACAACATAATAAAACAATAATAAGATCCCATCACTTTTTATGCCAATCCGATTTAAGATCTAAAGATGGTATACTTAAATTAAAACAAATTTGCCTTTATGTATGTCTGTTCGAACATGGTGTGTCCGCTTAATATCTCCTAAATTACAATGGATTTTGACAACTTATTGTATATTTATATCGATGTTCTCACATGTTGCTAGTGCAGCCGTTTAAAGGCTCTCCCACGTAGGCGCGTTATTATCGGTCGATAATACCGGATGCGTTATTGCGATATCTCTTTTTAGTACATTATGTATCAGGGCGATAATAACGACGCAATGGAAGTAGGACGCTTGCGTTCCTCCGTCCTGCGATATTCCGTTAGAGTTCTTCTAATAAGTGTTTTCGCTTTTTTTCTCTTCTGTATTTTTATTTTTGTGTCCAATCCAGTGTTGTTAAAGTACCCGGTTTCCACTGAATGCGGTCTTCTGATTCGTTAGTCTTTTGACATAGGTAGGTATGTAATTTTCTGAAAGATGTCTGTGGTATAATTCCAAGCGCGTTTGCTTTGAAAAACCTGCCAAAAACACGAATACGAAATAGAATTATCGGACGATAAAAACGTAGTTGTGTGCAAGGAATCGGGACGCATTATCGCAATAACGCATCCGGTATTATCGGCCGATAATAACGCGACTATGTAGGAGACTCTTCAAGGAGCCTCTCGTTCACTCGGCCGCAGTGGTGACATGTGCGACGGTAGGATCACTACGTCGCTAGTATACAGTAAATAAAAAAATGGAAATCTGTGCAAAGAACAAACAAACCCATTTTTCATGAATATTAGAAAAGTTGGATTTTCAACCATCTCTCTAAATTATGAAATTCAAAGTCGTGTGTGTATTCTACGGAGTCAACGTATACGTAATGTGATACACGTTCATCACATACCTACATGCCAGTGATACCAGCGAATACCTGACCTTTAATGAGACAAAGGGCAGGAATGTCCGTTTGCTCATTTTAACTATACCTATGATAATAGGAACGTTGATTTTGCCGGGTGATCTTACATTTCGTCCATTCATTTGTACAGTTACAATGAGGGCTACCGTTTTTGAGCTCACCATATGAACTTCATAAAAAGTTTATTTTATTACGTATAAATATTGTAAACTTCAGATACATATTTACAATATTTTCCCTGCATTAGCAAGCATGAAACATTTAAAAATCATTCTAAGTACCTCCAAGTATTAAAAAATAAGATCCTAAGTTGCTACTTAAAATCTTCAAGTCGTAATTAATCAGGTATGACTCAATATAGACCACAATCGTGAATACTATTAAAAATACGTGATAAAAAAGCACGCAACGCGCGAACACTTATAATTATGACATCTGAAATTTCGGAAAACCTTACTCTACACATATATGCCATTGTACATCAGCTTTACCTCCTCTCTATTCTGGGAATTGAGTCCACACTACGCGAACTGACTATTACAAGCTTTGAACAACTGAAAGTTATGATAACTACTGCAGGTCGTGACGCATAACTTTCGCGCAATGTCATTGATACTAATGAGACCTAATATTACTACAATGTATAATTTTAATCAATATAAATAAAAGTACAATAAGCAATTATCTTTAAAAGATAATGTCGTTTTATTTTGTTCTTTTTTTAATAGTTTATTTTGAAGTATATATATATATAGTTGTAGGATTCTTTCTCCGAAAGCTATTGCAATTCTTAGTACCTAGGTACCTACATGGAATTCCTATATGCCTTACTTACTTAAATTGATAAACCGAACACAGGAAGTTTCAGAAAGTTTTGACGTCTACTGTCGAGTCAGAGAGTGAACACAAGTTAACACGACACAAAGCCTTGCATTGTTTACAACTTGGTCAAGACTGCTATTAACAATTGTCTAGCTTGCTCCGTAATAATTAATTAAGATTGGTTATATTGAGGAGCTCGTGGCTAAATAATAGCAGCCGCTCGGGTCGATCTTCAGGTTAAGCCGCGCTTGCCTAGGTTAGTCCGTGGATGGGTGACCACCCATTACATACCGAGTTTCCTCCGTGCCTCAGAAGGCACGTTAAGCCGTTGGTCCCGGCTGTCATTTGTAGATCTTTGACAGTCTTTAAGGTAGTCAGTGGCTAGAAGGTCCCACAACCAGTCTTACCAAAGGGTATCGTGTTACCCAGTTTTAACTGGATTGTGGAGGTCAATAGGCAGTCGCTCCATGTAAAATACTGGTATTCAGCTGCATCCGGTTAGACTGGAAGCCGACCTCAACATAGTTGGGACAAGGCTAGGCAGATGTTGGTTATATTGTTGTCCATATTGGGCTGCAATAGGGCCCAGAAAGGCCACTCTTCTTTCTAATTTGTTAGTTGAAATACTTGGTAGTTGTCAGACGGCTACTTGATCGTCGAGTGTGCTACCACTGGTGGAGGATTACACTTAAGTGTCATCTGCCACCAGTGGGGATAGACCGGTGGGGGCAGACGGGAATAAACCGCTCTTTTGGTATAAGTATTCTAGTCTTTACCTATAACTAAAGTACATAAATAAAATTAGAGTACTTTAGCGTCTATTTTAGTTGTAATAGATTAAAGAGTACCCCTATATGAAATAGAGTACAATACTGCATAATATTAAGAGTACGGTTGGCAAACTTAAAGCTAGGTGAAAAAAAGTGCCATTATGTGCATGTGTGCTGTGTGTTATTGTGCAAGTGAGCGACGATGGCGTTTCAGATCCTATAATAGGTAGTTGCTGTAGTTGCACCTTGCAACTTATTGTTCTCTTTTATCGGCGCGGACTGCATGAGAACAGCTCATGTCATGGGTAATAGTTTTGGGTCAGTGAATACGAAACGGGGCAATATGAAAAAGTCGACGTAGCCCCGCTACGCGGCGCGACGCTCCTATTTGTATCTGCAGGGTTTAAAGTAACCTAACCTAACATCGGGATGCTCCAAGTCACGAGCTCGGCTCGCTTTGTTCTCTCTTACATCTAACACTTTTTTGGCTAAAAATTTCTGTCACCCAATTGTGCCACTCAGCAAGTTAATAGCGAGGGAGTCTGGCTGGCCGGTTAACGACATGTCAGGTCATGGCAGGTTAATCCATTTTCTTTTTTTCTATCTGTGCAGGGACCTGCGCTTCAACAAGATCGTCGACATCAAACCGGGCACGCTGACACATGTGCACTCCCTGCGCTCCTTACTCCTCAACGACAACCGCCTGCAGGAGCTGCGCGCGGGCACCTTCCACGGCCTGCGAAAGCTCAAGTACCTGTATCTGTATCGGAATCGCATCCAGAACATCGAACAAGATGCCTTCCAGGGCCTCGAACATCTCGAACAATTGTAAGTACCTACCTACATCAGAACTGTTATCAAAAAAAAATTCAAATGGTTTGTGTTTATACTTTTACAGAGTCAAGGAACTTTACATAGTGCAAAGACCTTTATGAAGAGAGGGAATGACTAATGATAATGAGAAATATGATATAGATTAGCTCGACTAATTGAAAGCACGTGTAGAGTTATTCCAATGTTCTACATAATTACGTAATTTGAGATCGAAAGTTCATAGGTGAATTTCAAATGAATATTCAATATTCTCTTCTACATTATTCGTCATAATCATAATAGAACACCATGTTTGCCTAAAGGATGAAGGGAGTCATGTGCACAGTAAATGTTATAAGTGAATACTGGCGCAGCGTTCAGAAACTGTATCTAGCTATCTTTTTTTAACTTTCGATAGTGGCTGTCGACAAGTTAGCGGTCCCGGTTATGAAGTTCTGATGTATTCAGAATAGGGTACGCTTTTGAATAAACGATAATGTTTCGCTTCTCTGCTTGTTGAATGAAATATTCCTTTTCATCTAGGTACATTATTATTATAAATAGGACACACACACAAAGAACACACAACCAAAGTAAACCTACACTTCCTACATAATAGTCTACGCTGATGATGATCTCCGAATAGCCGGCGTCAATAACAAATCAAGAGAGCTTAATCGCCTATACAACATGACATGTGTGTAATGGAGTTTCTTTCTTTAACGTTGTTGCCAATCAAATTAATATTTTCGAATGCAAGTATCCGGTAGGTAGGTACACACACAAGATAACTTGAGTCCCGGCCCCTAACATTAGATAAGATAAAAGGGACTTGTGTGTTTACACGATCTGCCCTCAGTCTTTTTTTTGACCTAAATTAAAATCAACATTATTTTGAGCAACTCTCCTTGGGATTATAAAATAAACTCAATGTTGTCTTAATTGAATACTAAAAAAAGGACTTTTTTTATTGTAAGAGACCTAAAAAAAAGTACGTGTACCAAACTACCTATGAATATAACTCGATATGATGGGAATGGCCCAGAGATATTAAATTTTTGCGTACCTACGTATGTTTTAGTAACACAACGATCTCAGACAGAGGAAGCCCAGCTTTAGCTAGGTATTTTCTGGAATCATTAAGCTGGTAGGTATGCATTTTACGCACAATTAATTTTAAATTGCTTTCCTCCTTTTTAAATACGGATAAGTATTATTTGAATATTATTTAATTTATAGTTTAAAGTGGAGATCAGATTACCAATATTGTTTGTGAGTTTGTTTTATAAAATAATTAATTTTTATTGGTGGTCGTTATCGCTTTAATTGACGTTACAACCGTGTGGGTATCGCATGGTTTATTATTACTTACATTTAAACACTTCGATATAGATCATGTAATTGATTTACATTATTTCTAATAGTGTTTTTCTGTAATTTGGTAATCTACATATTTATTTGGCCAAACTTATTGTGCCTTTAAATATGCTTTTAAATACTTATGCTATTTGATTCGTTGGGACCAAAAAGATGTTAATTATACAAATAAATTAAAATAATCTAGTATCTCCAACATTCAGTTGAGTCATGTAAAACCAAGCAGTATCGCGTAGCTTCAAAGGTGCACCTTCCAATTAGGAGAACGCAAATTGCTGGCCAGTGGGTTATGTTATAAATCTAACAGTTTTCAGAAATGGCAAGTCCGTAAGCAAGACTTTAGCGATACCTAACATGAAAAAGCCTAGAGTTGTTCCTTTATGATGGAAGCGCCAGTGTAGCCCGCGAAATTCTAAGTCAGTGTCAGGCTGTATGTTGATGGGCCTGTGGAAGGTGAGTAATGGGCTAGCTCGCCGTCCGTCCGTCGTATGACGACAGGCCGTGGCGACGGCGCGTTCGTGTTCCACGCGCGCCTCAAAGAGATGTCAGCAAACGGGAGGGGCCCGCAAGGGCCGATGCCTGCCAGGGCTGCGGGACTGTTCGAAAGAGATACCGCGGCCCTGGAACATAAAGGGCCAAAGAAGGAACATGGGTGGTTTTTAGTCAGTAAGAGTCTGACACTCCCTTCCGCTCCGCCCAGAGCGGGAGGGGTCATTTGATGATTTCCCACCCTCCAAAAAAAAAAAAAGGCTGTATGTTGAACAAAATATGATATGCGGCCATAATGCGCTTGTATTTGCAGAATTAAAATCATCAATACCACCCTCTAAGTTCGTTTAATCACATTGAATGATTTTTCATGAAATAGTAATTTTAATGATATAACTCTGTAAAGCCATATTTGTTACGGCCGTGAACCATATTTTAATCAACATACAACCTGACACTGATGTGCGACATGTTAACTAATATTTGCTTCGCAAGTACAATATTGTAATATCTAGTACATAATTGCTTGTGAGACAAACAAGGAGTGGTAATGAAATAGCAATATATAGGTACGAACTTACTACACAATATATAGGTATTTGAATGACCCTGCAAGATGGTTTAGCCAGAAAATGATGTCATTGTTTTATACTTAGCATAAAGACTATCCACTAAGGAAAACAGGATACCTACTGAAACGTTACAATATGGCGCTCCTGTTATTGTTTTAACCAATAATTAAGAACACCCTAAAAATATTAATAAGTAGTTACTTCGGTATTTTCTTTTAATTTTGTTCCGTTTATTAATCAACTAAGAAGGTTGTTGAGTAAAATAAAAAGAGGAACTTTACAAGACTTGAACTTTAAAAGAGAACTCTTTTTAGTATTAGTATTCCTGTCTCTAGTCATACTGAAAGATGTCTGCCAAGATAACATTCGAGTGTCATCTAGATGTCGGTCAAAGGGTAAAACGGGACCCTATTACTAAGACTCCGCTGTCTGTCTGTCCATCTGTCTCCAGGCTGTAGTATCCATTTTCACATAGGTAAAAACAATTAAACTCAAGGTAAATGGTTACAGAATTAGTAAAAATAACCTTTGATTGATTAAACAATAAATTGATTAACTTTTACCACAATGCAATGTCACTGAGATTGCGTTATTAAAAATAAGAAATGAGGGTGTTCGAGTAAACGTTCAACATCATCAACAACATCCAATATGAATATTACCACGATAATGTTGCCCCCGAATTACAATTTTTTATTATTCAGAAACTTTTGGAATTTTTGGAAACGGATTTGGAATTCGAGTAAAAATGTGCGGATATCCTGATTTTTCGGATTACGGATAGTCCAGATTGCATTCCCTAGTCTAACTATCACGGTTGATGAGAGTGCCAGTGACTTTG
This sequence comes from Eurois occulta, assembly GCA_950022335.1. NCBI lineage: Eukaryota > Metazoa > Arthropoda > Insecta > Lepidoptera > Noctuidae > Eurois > Eurois occulta. Next base: position 11,109,535 of record OX465477.1, on the reverse strand, counting down.
ACAAGAAGTCTATTATTTTTGTTTTCCAGAATTAGTTTTATTATTGTTATTTGTTTTTAAGAAACAAGGAACCCTTATAGTTTCGCCATGTCCGTCTGTCTGTCTGTCCGCAGCTTAGCTCAAAGACTCTTAGTACTAGCAAGCTGTAATTTGTCATGAATATACAAATTAGTTACGCTGACTAAGTGGTAAAATAGAATCTCGAAAAGTATTTTTTTTAGGGTATATCCAGTACCTACCTACGCGTAAAGTGGGGACATTCTTTTCTCGCGTACCCTATGGGTATTACTTATGGGATGTCGTTGGATAGGACTGAAATATTAAGCTTTAAAGCGCAAATTTTTGTTAGACTCAAGTGTCTTGCTGAACGGTTGTTTAGGTGCGTGAAAAAATTAACGATGAGAAAAAGTTAAAAGGAAAACTATCACAGCTAAGTAGGCTTTACAAGTTTACGCGTAATAGTCGACCAACTTATAAAATGTAGGTACTTGGATCACATATTTTCCTAAATATTATGTATGGGAGCACAGGTTTTTCAACTGCAAATGTAAGTTTATTTTTTATTTATACAATAAAAAATAATCGTTCGGAGGCAAATCGGTCCGCATATTTTGATGGGCCACTACTGGAACCCTACATTGTGCGTGGCCCGACACGCACTTGGCCGGTTTTTTATAGTTAATGGTACAGAACCCTTAGTGCGCGAGTCGGACTCGCACTTGGCCGGTTTTTAGATTTCCGTTACCAAATCTCCCACACAGTTTAAATTTGGAAAGTAGGTATCTTCTATAAACCGCTACACTAAAGTGAAGTGAAATTATGAAAAATAAGATATCATAGAGGAGGCCCCCCAAACATGTAACTCATCATTCTGCCAAGCCTTTTCCCAACGATCTTGGGGTGGGCTTCCAATCTAATCGGATGCAGCTGAATACCAGTCCCTATTTTACATGGAGAGAATAACCTCCACAAAAAGGTGGAGCGAAACAAAAAAAAAAACTCCTATATCGTTAATCGATGACCCGAAAGGAAAGCTTCATTCCTACAAAGAACTAAGAATCTACGACTTTATTTTCAGGCGATGCACCGTGTAAATAGTTTACAACATACTTAGTACTTTTACTTTATTCTTTGCCTTATTTCGGGTATTATAAACGTACTACTTATTTAGCAGTTTGCCTAAATCAGGAATGCATCAAATTTCATACACACACACAGGCTCGCGCTTTTGATTGTTTTTAATGTATGTAGTGCCAAGTCTAGTAAGTAATTAATTATCAACTCCATAAAAATTTAAATGTATTGTGGATAGACAATGGGTGTAAAAGTACCCTTAGCGAAGCTGAAAGGCACTCGTTCTCGACCATACCTGGGAACCTTCTAATTACGGAGATATTGGGGGTCAAAGTTCCATCTTTTTCACAAGTTTTTTGTTAAATACAAGTTTTTAATGTTAAAACTTTACTCCTCCACGACCTCCGTACTATTCAATGCACCCATCATCACAATGTTTTGAGTCCTACCGTAAAACGTGATGTTTCAGCCCAAAAAATGGATCCCAGCAATATTTTTGCGTTTAATGAAATTTTAGCGTATAGTTACCTACTTGGTTTAATGTACCTACAAAATGCTCGGTTGACGGCATCGTGAAAGGGCCGTTTATAGGTAGGATAGCTAGGTTATATTTAACGGAAGCAAATATGGGGGAATTTATTACGGAAGCTCTCACATAGCTTTTGAAAGCTCGAGTTTATATCAGAATTGCTGTCCGAACATAATTTGGATTGCACGAACTCTGTTACGCCAGTTTAACGGAACAGAGTTCGTGCTATCCAAATAAATCATTTTACCTGTGGTATTACGTAGCAGAACACAAGTTGCTCAAATTGCCTGACGATTTAACTTGCACTGTTACTTACATGTTTTGTATCGAGCAGCTGGATTAGTTTAAAGCTGGGCAATTTAGTAATAGGTACCTACTAACTTATTTACACCTACATCGATTTCACTGCTCCAGGGGCTTCGTGGCAATATTTCACATAGGTACATAGAGTGAGGTGACATGTGAAGCGTAAAGCGATTATGAACCATGTGTAATATAAATTTCTGCCACCTTGACCAGACTGTCCTGTGGACGGTTATGGTTCGGTCGCAGTTTCATAGCGTAAACTCCGTAATTGAGAAGAAGTAACACCAGTTGGCCAGTTTATCGCATACAACTGTAACAATGACCCCTTCTCCTCATTTCATTCTCACAACTGGCGCGATAACCTATTATTTTTCTTGGAAATATATTCATTTTAGTACAATTAGGCCTTGTGTCTTGTATGCTTAGCTCGATTGGCGTGTCCTCGTTTCAATTTACTTGCTGCAGTTTGTTCTTTCTCCTCATCGTTCTAATTATGACCTGTATTCTCTTTTGGGAGTCTGACCCTTCTTGTTTTGCAATGGTTTTAGTCTGTTTATTTTGTGGATTTGTCATTGGGGTTAACTTATTTTGTTAATTAAAGCAAAATCAGTTAAATAAAATAGAATTTATTCAATTAAGAAACACTCTACGTTACTCTACATTTATTGCAAATAAATTATTAGTGAGTGACTTAGTAACAAACTGCCCGTATATTGATTTGTTGCTTGTTTGTTTTATCCGTCGGTGAACATGTAAACGCTAAATGTTTGTGTTAGCCGTGCAAAGCTTTAATTATCAAACTGATCGCTACTCGATCCACGAACTTCGATGGTTGCTAGGTCGTCAGAAAGGCATCGTCCACACAATTGATTAAGTACAGATTGCTCGGGCACAATGCCAATACCGAGTATTACAGAGATTACAGAGATTCTCGTAACGTCTCGCAATACTTGAATTTATTACTGCTTCAGTTATTATAAACGTCGTTAAAGTATTTATGAGTCTGTTGATGGTTACATTAACGAATGGTTAGCCTCATATTTATTTAATGTACAATCAACTTATTGATAATAATGTATTATGTGAGATAAAAGAAACAGACCAATACCGAGTGATGACATCGATAAGTGTCTTAGTTTATGTGATGTGGATCCAGAAACACAGCTCAGCTGTTATAATAAGTAGTTGCCAGCTGCTCTGCTTTCAGGAGCAACTCGTTGACTGATCTGTTTTTCAGAAAGTAGGCGATACTTTATTCTTTTGTATATAAACTTCTGCTGTGTATCTAATAAATTGTAGATAGGCATGGGTATTTCAGGATTTTTGCAGAAGTTTACAGTTTATGATTGTGATAAACTAGCATGTGAGTTAAAACTCTATTCATCTTAGTTATTGTTGTTGGAAGCTGGAGTAACTATAACACATTACCAAAATACCAAAACATAGGTATTTATACCTATAGTTAGTTCCACGTCAATAAAGCAGTGGCCCGTACTATAATTAGTTACGCATGGTTCGGATTTGCTTTTGCAAATGAACAACATAATACAATGTTTCAATGCTGCTGCTATGGTTAATGCTTGCAGCTTTGCTTTGTGTAAATACATTTTCTTTCTTTCTAATGCACTAAATAGTCACAGGGCACAGCCAATGTTACGTTTACTGGGTCTACGAGTGTGTATGACTGCGGCGATATTAACGCTCAGTGGCTTGTTCCTCTCAGGGCTTATACGAATGCTTTGACAGCTCATTGAGATGTGGGGGGCACTACAACGTGGTAAGCAATCCTTTTAGCACGAAATCATTGGTTTATGTTTGCCATTCTCTGTGAGTAGACAGTGTGGACATTGACGGACAAAACTGTTACCATACGTTTGTACTTATTGATTCTAGAACACCTAGCACAGTATTAACAATTCTTAAAGATTTGTTTTAATAATAAAAAGAAAAAATTCTTTGTGTTGTCTAGCATGATGTACTGACCTTAGAAACAGTTTGCATGTCATAGTCACCGTGTAGTAAATTAACGATGGGCTGCGGCTTCATCTATTAGAAAAAGTTTGCTATCTAGCTAGCCTATCTTCCCCTTTCACAAGTCAAACAGGCTTAGCTGGGTTCTGCTCTGTCTGGCATCCGACTAAAAATATTCTGTGAAAATAAATTCGACAGCCACTGCCAAATAAATTGACTTTTGTATATATATAGTGCTTTCGAGTTGCTCGAATGCGCGTGGTTAGTTGTTAATGGACGTGGATATGTCATATGATATGGTACCTCCAATAATAGCCCTTCCATATTTACGTAAACATTTGGGTTTGAAAATTTATTTGATTTTGAGATTATAAGGACCAGCGTGTTCAAGTGAATGATAGGAATGTAGAAAACAAGAGTAGGAAATTATTCTTAAAAAGCTAGCTAAATTGCCGCTAATCAAATGCCCCAGTAATGGTCGATAAATTAACGATTCAATAAAAAATCTCAAACCACAACGCATTGACAAAGTACAGCATCGATATAGGTACCAGTAGGTATATCGTATAAACATAAACTGAATTTCATACTAAAACGAATTAATTCGACAGTCACGATTCCAGTAACGACCAAATCCTATCGGTATTTGTCGGTAGGTTACCTTTTAGCTTGGTTCCTGTATGTCAAACTCTACTTTAGCATTAGGTAGGTACCTAGATACCTAATGTTTGATTACTTCACTGCCAACACAACACACTCTTCTTCCGTTTTTAGTTTTCTGCTTAATTAAATTAAACCTTTAGTAGATGTAAATGTGTAATGTTCAAGTAGGTAGAGTATGAGAGGCGACTAAATTGAAATTCTCAATTCAGAAACTGGATGACGCGGACGCCCGGCTTCTGAATTGAAGTTCACTGCAATGAAACAAAAGCCAACTTTAGTGACGAGGCGGGCATAACTCGATCAGACTCAAGTTTTGATCGATTAAGAATAAGATTTTTAAATTAAGTTCAATTCCCAATTGTTCTCAATTGTGTTCTCATATGTGTTATACTTATATAACACTCAATCGACAATCATTTATGCAATTTAAAAACTAGCTACTATAATAACATTGATTTACGTCGACACCATAATTACCAAGTAGCTGCAGTCGTTGTTTAAGTGCTTACAATTTCATAATGGATGGAAGTATAATAAAATTCTGTTGAGGCGCAGACGAGTTCAGACAATCATCTGTTACTGTCGTTATAATAAGGCAAATCATACTAGTTATTATATCATAATTATACGTACTGCGATTGAGGTTAAATGTCAAAAGGATTATCACTCTATCAGTAATCAGTCTTGCTATACAACAAGACATACGGTCACCGAGCAGTGTGACATAGCATATTAGGTTGTTGCTAGGGAGATTTCTGATGCAAATTCTTCCGATTACTGTATGGCGGTGTCTTTTGGAAATTTGACACTAAAAAAGTGCAGATTGTCAGCGTAAGTTGAATAAGCAACTTTTGATAATGTAGGCAAGCATTTTCTACATTGACTGGTCTGGTCGTTTCAAAGATTGTGAGTATTATCTAAGATCAGGTTAGGATAGGCTTGCGTTTGGCCCCAAGTCGCCTGATAGCCATAAGAGCTGCTAGAAAATGAACATCGCGGTGGTCGACCAAATGAGGTGATTATACTAGCAATGGTGAAAAAATCCAAAAAATGTTTGAAAGCCACATGCCCGGATATCATATTCAGACATAAATGGCTTAAAATGAAAAATGAAATGATCGCAAGCACACTGGACTGCTCTTATAGGTATCCGGCATTGCTGTGGCAGGCATGTTGCTGTGCCTGTGCCGGTTAGGAGATTGTGAGACTGTGATTACTGTTGTTGTGTTTGTTGTTGGCTTTTGCTGAACGTTTCGACTGTCAGTACGTGAACCACTGCAGCATGGTTCACGTACTGACTAGTGTTAAGATATTGTTTTTAATTTGATTTTGTTTTAATCTTATTTAATTTTGGTTTTGATTTTAATTGTTGATTTTGATTTTTATATTCGTTGTGATTTTGATTTTAATTTAAATGTTGACTTTGTTTTTAATTTCGATTTTAGTTTGAATTTTAATTGGAATTTTGACTGTGATTTTAATTTTATTGTGGTTTTTATTTTTTATTTTGTTTTTGTATTGTTTAATTTAATTTTGATTTGAAATTTTTTCTTTAATTATACACTCGAGAGCAATGAATCCGGGTCACTTAAAGAATCCTAAAAATCTCGGAAACTAAAAATGCTAGGTTAATGCAATAAATTGTATTTAATAGACAATGTAATACTCCTTAAATGAAGGTATTAAAACTTCTTAGTTATTGTAAAGTTATATCATAAAAAAATCAAATTTGGAACTACGAAATTACAGCATTTGGTTTTGCTTTTGTTTGTAATCTGTCATTTATGTGGGTACATAAACCATGTTGATAGTGCTCTATATTCATTATTCAAGCTGAAATTATGTCGCTTACGCCTGAAGAATGCACCAGAATACTTACAATGCTGGAAACCGGCCGGAGTCAGCGCGATACAGCCAGGACTGTCGGTGTGTTGCTGTCAACAGTACAAAGAGTTCTCCGAAGTTACGAAGAAACTGGTTCTAACCTACGCAGACCAGGAACGGGCAGAACCAGGTGTACCACAGCACGAGAAGACCGATACTTGGTGAACACCATGCTTCGAAATCGCTTTCTCACAGGAACTGAACTCACAAATCAGTTTCGACGCCTCGGAGGAAGTAACCCAAGTGCATGGACAGTAAGACGTCGGCTTGCTGAATCTAACTTAAATGCCCAGAGCCACGTAAATTGGAGTATTGAAGATTGGTCAAAAGTTATGTTCTCCGACGAATCAAAATTTATGCTCTACAAGCACGATGGAAGACACAGAGTGTATCGAAGACCAGGGGAAAGATTCAAGCAAGCATGCATCGAAGAAAAAGTAGCCTACGGTGGTGGGTCTGTACTTGTGTGGGCCGGAATTTCTTCTGAAAGTCGCACAGAGCTGGTGATCATAGAAAACGGCTCTTTAACTAGCGTAAGATATGTGGAAGAAATTCTCAATGATCACGTTGGTCCATTTATGGTCAATTTAGGTGAGGATGCTATATTTATGCATGACAATGCCCGACCTCATACAGGTAGGATTGTGAATGACTACCTTCAAGAGATGAACATTACTCGTATGGAGTGGCCAGCGCGCAGCCCGGATATCAACCCGATCGAGCATGCTTGGGACGAGCTAGGCAGATGCGTAAAACAACGAAACCCTCCCCCAATCACGCTTCGTGAGCTCAAAATTGCTCTCACAGAGGAATGGGAGAATATTCCCCAAAATCGTATAAGGAACTTGGTGTACAGCATGCCAAACCGCGTAAACGCAGTAATGGAACCACGAGGAGGCAATACGAAGTATTAAAATTCAAGAAAATCGTAATAAAGTTCAAAAATTTCATGTTTCCTATTTTTGTTTTAAGGAGAGATCAGCAGTTTTTTTCTTTATGTAATTTTGTGTTAATAAAATGTATGGCGACTCATATTTTTTTTACTTTCATTTAAGGAGTATTACATTGTCTATTAAATACAATTTATTGCATTAACCTATCATTTTTAGTTTCCGAGATTTTTAACATTCTTTAAGTGACCCGGATTCATTGCTCTCGAGTGTATAATAGTTGTGATGTAACTACATAGATGATCCAAAGGTGAAATAAAAAATATATTATTATATTAAATATTCAAAACATCGGTTAAATAAAGCCAATTTCATGGATATTAAAACCAGTTGTCTGTGTTCAATTCCAATTAAGCCAATTTCATGTTTATTAAAACCAGTTATCTGTGTTCAATTCCAATTAAGCCAATTTCATGTATATTAAAACCATTTTTCTGTTTCATTCCAATTTAAAGTCTCCTCCTCCTCTAAAGAAAAAATACCCTCTCTTATAGAAAGCGGAGGAGGAAAATTTACTGCTAGGTCTGTGCTGGAGCTTTATCCGTTGAGTAAGAAATAAAAAGCAAGATAATCCCATTGTGGTTCCCGTCCATTCGATATATGTATAGGGTGGTTGAGACATCAACGCACAAACGAGTACAACATATTCAATTCATCACTCTCTAAAAAATCAACCCAAAAAATCTGTTATTGTACCTTCTAAGTAGAATGATGTACTGAATACGTGGTGGTGGTACGTTTTCACGTCGGTGTCACTTCCACCCCGTATCCCTTAAAAAAATAATATTTGAACAATAAAATTCTAAGCTTGTTCAGATCACTCACATTTAGCAATTAGTTTTTGATAAGCAAACTAAGTATTATTAAATACATGCAGGACAAAGGACAAAACGTAAAACCATAACGATGGTAATAATATCTATTAAGAATATTATGAGCTAACCCAGATTTTGAACAATTGTTGCAATTGAAATAAATTGATTCTTTGTTTCAGGTATTTGCACATTAACGAAATCCACCAGATCGATCCACAAACATTTTCCAACCTGCCGCGTTTGGAGCGACTGTAAGTACTTAGTGTAGTCTGCATTTCAGTGTACCTATAACATAGTGCATTTATGCCTTCTATTTTTAATAACACTATGCAGACAATATCTTGATATTAATACCTACGAGACAAATTAATTTCAGATACTTGCACAACAACCACATCAAGACGATTCCATCAGGATCCTTCTCGGGCATGCCCAAGCTACGCAAGTTGCGTTTAGACAGCAATGCTCTGATATGCGACTGTTCCATGTTGTGGCTCGTGAAGATGATGGCCCAACATAACGAGATGTACATAGATGCAACTTGTTACCAGCCCACCAAAGTTACCGGGATGCCTCTCTCCATTATGGGAGAACAGGACTTCGATTGTAGTGGGTATCCCTAACAATGTTATTTTATTTGTTTGTTTTTTTTTTTAATACTAAATAATTCCTCGTCTTTATAGAAATCCCTGAAATTCAAAAGGACCCCGAAGACATCAGTGTGAATTTTGGTGAAGCTGCCATGTTTACGTGCATAGTGACCGGTGACCCGACCCCGGATATTGTCTGGCTAAGAGATTCTAACGAGATTCCCATCGACGGCACGCGTTATGAGATTATGGACAACGGCACATTAATGCTGCACGACATAAACGGGTCTGACAACGGATTTTTCGAGTGTATGGCTAAAAATCCAGTTGGCGAAGTGCACTCTAAGCCTGCTAAAATGACGGTTCAGAACAAACCGATTGAAAATGGTACGTAACTGTTTAATAAATACCAGTGTATTTATTATTTCACCGAGGCGAGGGTATCAGTGTTTAATTATTTTTTTATGTTGTTTTAGGCCCTCCCGTACTGACATTACTGCCACAAAAACAATTTGCAAAGCTTAACCAGCAATCCATCAACTTTGATTGTGCCGCTAATGGTCATCCGAAACCACACATTGCTTGGCTTTTTAATAAAGAAAGGATTTTATTGAACGAGCGTATTTCAATTCGCCAAAACGGGTCCATTTTCATCGAAGACATCCAAGAATCTGACGGTGGACAGTACACATGTCTAGCTGAAAACATCAACGGAAAAGTTAACGCTACTGCAGCCCTTGAAGTTATGGGTAAGTAATCTTAGCCTGAATTTAAAATTATGTTGTTCTTAATTCATTAGTCGAAATTCATGTCGTATTCAGTATTATAAAAACAAGTTAATATTAATAGGTTCAGATAAAGTAGGTTCGGTTATAACAATAACTAACGAACTTGCAAAAGTGATCGGAACAGACCTAACTCTTAAGCAGTATAGTATATTTACTATTTAGGTAAATGTTATTTTTTTAAAGTCACGTATCCTTTATTTTGTTTTAGTCTCGCCTACATTTGTCCTCGTGCCACATAACACAACAGTAAGAGTTGGAGAGGATGTTGAATTCATATGTACTGCTAAAGGAACGCCGAAACCACTTATTAACTGGTTTAGAAACACACTTGTGTTACCTTTGTCTGAAAATATAATTTTGAGCAACGAAAATCAAAATTTAACCATTCTGTCCGTTACATCAGATGACGATGGTATATACCACTGCAAAGCTGAAAATGCTGAGGGATCCGTCGAGGGATCAGCCTTCTTAACGGTTGAGAATTTCGAAATTGTTCGGCCACGTATCGTTTTAAAACCGGAAGACACAGATGCTTATAAAGAATCATCTGTTCAGTTGCCGTGTGAGGTAGAAAGTGAACCTCCTGCTACAGTCGAGTGGAGAAAAGATGGTTCCTACCTAGATGCAAACCTTAAACATTCAATTACGATTATAGGAAGTTTAATTATCCATAATCTAACAATAAGAGATACTGGTAGGTATGAATGTTCTGTTTTTAATGAGTACGGTCGAGACACCGCTTCCGCATTTTTGACCGTAAAAGACCGTGTTATTCCCGGTGATGAATATGTTAATATAGCTTTGACTGAGGCAACTAGAGATATTGATTTAGCTATCGAAAGGACCATGGACGAGTTATTCAATAACAACAACACAGGAAAATCAGACATTCATCAACTGTTTCGAATAACAAATTTCCCCAATGCACCAGCAAGGGAAGTCGCTCGCGCGGCAGAAATTTACGAAAGAAGTTTAGACAAAGTCCGTAGTTTTATACAAGCAGGCCGTAAAATTACCTCGACTGAACCATTCTTTTACCAAAACGTATTGTCAAATCAACATCTTGAGGTTATTGCACGCTTATCTGGTTGTGTCGCTCATAGAGACAAAAAAGACTGTTCCGATATGTGTTATCATAGCAAGTATCGCAGTTATGACGGAAGTTGTAATAATTTTGCACATCCTACGTGGGGATCATCACTAAGCGGATTCAGGAGAATCCTTTTCCCAATATATGAAAATGGATTTAGTCAACCCGTAGGGTGGAACAAGGACATCAAATATAATGGATTTACGTTGCCAAGTGCGCGCTTAGTCTCTACTACAATCATAACGACAACAGATATATCTGAAGATCTGCAGTTGACTCACATGGTCATGCAATGGGGTCAGTGGCTAGATCACGATTTGGATCATGCTTTACCATCAGTAAGCTCACAGACTTGGGACGGTGTGGATTGCAAAAAAACATGTGACTACGCAGCGCCATGCTTCCCTATTGATGTTCCTAATAATGATCCTCGGGTTACCAACCGTCGTTGTATCGACTTCGTTAGAACGAGTGCAGTGTGTGGATCTGGTGTGACGTCCGTTCTTTTTGGAACAGTACAGCCTAGAGAACAAATCAATCAATTAACTTCATTTATCGATGCGTCTCAAGTTTATGGTTTCGAAAAATCTGTTGCCGAAGATCTACGAGATTTAACCAATGAAAACGGATTGTTGAGAGTGGGTGTCACTTTCCCTGGAAGGAAACCGTTACTGCCAACTGTAGGTGTCAATGGAATGGACTGCAGACGCAATTTGGATGAAAGTAATCGCAATTGTTTTGTAGCTGGTGATATCAGGGCCAATGAACAAATCGGTTTGGCAGCCATGCATACCATTTTTATGCGAGAACATAATCGAATTGCTATTCAATTGAAAGTTTTGAATTCATTTTGGGATGGGGACAAAGTTTATCAAGAAGCAAGAAAGGTAGTAGGTGCTGAAATTCAGATGATAACTTACCAGCACTGGCTGCCGATGGTTTTAGGAAAAGAAGGATATCAACAACTAGGAGAATACAAGGGTTATGACCCAAACCTGAATCCATCAATTTCCAACGTTTTTGCCACCGCAGCCTTGAGATTTGGACATTCCATGATAAATCCAATTTTGCACCGTTATGACGAAAACTTTGAAACCATTCCGGAAGGGCATCTTTTGCTTCGTCATGCATTCTTCTCGCCATGGAGACTAGTTGATGAAGGAGGAGTTGACCCTTTACTAAGAGGAATGTTCACGACACCAGCGAAACTAAAGACACCCACTCAAAATTTGAACTCGGAACTTACTGAAAAGCTTTTCTACAGCGCCCATGCTGTTGCCCTAGATTTAGCCGCTATCAATATCCAAAGGAGCCGTGATCATGGTATTCCACCGTACACCAAATGGCGTCAGTTTTGTAATATGACTGAGGTAAACGATTTTGACGACCTAGCTGGGGAAATAACCGATGAAACGGTACGAGAGAAATTGAAGGAGCTTTATGGATCAGTGCACAACATCGACGTGTGGGTAGGAGGTATCCTCGAAAACCAAGTAGAGGGTGGAAAAGTAGGACCATTGTTCAGATGCTTGCTAGTGGAACAGTTCAAACGCCTGCGAGATGGAGATCGATTCTGGTATGAAAACCCATCCATGTTCAAACCCGATCAACTGCGACAGCTAAAAGAGACTAGCTTGGCACGGATCCTCTGCGATAACGGCGACAATATCGATACTATTGGAGAAAATGTGTTTCTGCTTCCTGATGTTCAAGATGGTATGGTTTCTTGTGAAGACTTGCCTGCTATGGACTTACGTTTCTGGGCTGACTGCGAGAGTTGCGGCGGCGGCGATGATAGTGAAGGATTGGAGAGAGCAAAACGCCGAGCTCGTCGGGACGCTGACAACTACGACGAAAAGGATGAAGAGGAGCGTCTGAACAACTTGGAGGTATCACACCAGGACATTGAGCAAACTATCGCGTCATTGAAAAAACGAATTGAATATCTCGAGGAAACCTGCAAAATGGAATAAATCTGGCAAATCACTCATTTTGGAAACGTTTTAAAGATTTTAAAATCTATGTGTATTCTATGTACCTATACCTATAATGTTTCTACGTATACTTTTACATGATGAGCTTTAATCCTATCTATGTGGTCCAACTAATTAAGATTATTTTTAACTTTCGAATTTTCTCTATTATTTTGATGCCCTTTTTAATATTACCTAAACCTACTATCTGCCTTTTTAAGTTATGCTATTATAAAATAATCTCTATTTGCGTATTCTCTTAAGTACCTACCATTTGTATAACTTTAACCTTAACATTTAAATATTAATTGTTATATCAAGTAGATGGAAGCTTATTCACTATTATAATAATAATTACATAACTTTAATATTTAGCAAGAATAGTCACGTTATATAAGATAACTAAGAAGTGTATAATTTGTTATAAGTATAACGTTATTTTATAATTTTATTTTATTTTTACTTATAGTTATATTTACTAAATTATTTATAAGAATCAGTTGGAAGGTAATGCCTTGTTGAGTAGGTAATGGTAGTTGAATCGGCCTGACCAGTAATCACTTCTGGTACAATTTGGGAAACGCCAACCAAAGAAGGCAGTGGGAGAGATTTATTGTTTTCTTAACGTTTATTTTTCTTCTATCGTGTTTGTGAATGTTTAGTTGGGTATTTTGTTAAAATAAATTAAGTATATTATATATTATTTATTTATTTATGTACACACAGATACTTTACAGGACAAATTATATATTATGAAAATATGCATGTATCATGTATGTGTCATGTATATGTATCTCTAGGGTTAATATTTATTGGAATTCATAGTAAATTATTAATAAAACAAATTAATTGAATTAAGTAATACGATAAGAATTCATAACTCGTGGCGAGGGTTCACTCCTCGAGTGAGCTTCATGTTATTTTTGGTTTATGAATTACTAATCTCTACCTACTTTTAAGGAGACCCGTCATCCTTATACCTAGCAGTTTTCGAGCACTATGCATGTTGATGTCGGCTTCCAATCTAGCAATGCAGATTTATTTTTAACCATTTATGAATACCTCTTTACGAGTTATCCAGTCTTAAACATGACCTGTACAGGGTTATTCTCAATAATCATCTAGCTAAAGTAGCAGGGTGATTGAGGGTTTAGATCTGTGGACTGCAAGGAGGCGCAATTGCCCGCATCCGCGCCACAATTGCTATCGTCCAATGAAAGGGCCTTTTTCCTGTCACGTGGCTTTGAGCCCGAGTGCGTTCCTCACGCCCATGCGTGAATAAAGGCCGGAGCAGACCAAATGAGTGCGCGGGGCATGTGAGTGCACGCTCCGGTTGTACCTTCCTAATGTATGAATCGAAGAAGCTGGAAGATGTCAGACCACTTGCTCGCTACGAAGCCGATCTGACGTCTTCCATAGATTTTCATACATTACAACCGGTGCGTGCACGCACACGGGGTATTTGAGCTAGTACAAAGACGCACCACCCAGCAGTGTCGCATGCGGGTGGCACGCACGTGATTGGAAAGCCCAACGTTAGTAGGTAGATTGTTTGATTACCTGCACATTCTCATTCGAGGTTACCTATGTACATTCAGTACCCACGGAAATATAGCTAAATTGGTCGCCATCGAAGTTCCTACCTGTAACATACCCCCATAAATTCATTTTTATCCACATTTTCTTACATGGAAAATAGTGTTAGCTAATTTTTTTTATGTGTTGATAGTAGTATCCACATGAATATGAACCTATTTTTGCTACAGGACCAACTCTGTCATGGTAACACAATAAAACAGCTGTTTTTTAATTTCATTTTTCTAGAACCCTAGATATTTTGTACAGGGGGATTACTGTGACGTCTTAAAGCAGGAGTAATTCCAGTGTGGGAAAGAGACAGCGCTATACAGGTCGTCGAGCGCCATCTCTTTCCCACACTGGTATTACTCCTGCTATAAGACGTCATGGTAGACCCCCAGAACAGCTAATTTTGTTACCCATAGAGTTGGTCCCATGGCAAAAATTTTGTTAATATTCCTCAGGAGGAGCTTGTGGCTAAATAATATCTGCCGCTCGGGTCGATCTTTAGGTTAAGCTGCGCTTGCCTAGGTTGGTCCGTGGATGGGTGACCACCCATTACATACCGAGTTTCCTCCGTGGCTCCGTTGGTGCCGTTGGTCCCGGCTGTTATTTGTAGATCTTTGACAGTCGTTACAGGTAGTCAGTGGCCCGAAAGTCTGACAACTAGTCTTAACAAAGGGTATCGTATTACCCAGAACTAACTGGGTTGTGGAGGTCAGATAGGCAGTCACGTAAAATACTGGTATTCAGCTGCATCCGGTTACACTGGAAGCCAACCCCAAAACAGTTGGGAAAAGGCTAGGCAGATGATGATCTATATCTAATATCTACTATTTGCCGCTTGATTTTTGCTGGACTTTTAAAACAGCGGCCAGCGCCTAATGGACGTATGCGGAACTCATGGAAAGGAGAAACACCGAATATAACGTTACCTACGTTAATTAATATGGTACCAAACTATGTTACCTACCTACAACTAGGGGTTGGTACTCGTACCTACAGGGCGGCCAATAAATTGAGCAGTGTTTAAAGTGTGTAACTGAATGTTAAATGGCTAGTCAATAGTTATTGAGAATAATCCTATCAGACATTAAGAAACGTAGTGAGTAGAAGCTGTTGAAATATACCTTTGAAGATTTTAAAATCTAAGTATGTAAAATTATGAAAATTAGCGAGTAAGATGAATGAGAAGGTCGGTTTGGTGATAAAGGTGCCTAGAGACTGAGTAGGTAGGTCGACCAGCAGTGTCATGTAAGCAGTGCCTTGCACGTTCTCTTGGATAGGAATACACCTATAAATAACTATAAAGATACGTTATGTTTTGAATACAGGTGTTTCTTCAAAATCCATGTCGGTAGGTTAAATTTTATGCAAGAATATTTAGTTTATATTTAGCAAAAACTTGTGCCCAGCTTGGTTAGGAGGATGCATTTTGAAAGTTGGTAACGTCTCAAATATTTGTCAAATATAACGCTATTGTGATGAATTTATTTGCGGTATTAAAACTAAATATTCTTACATGACTTTTTACTATATACTTCGGCAAACATCTGTGTATTAATTAGTCGAAAAAAATAGGGCACCTTTATAATGGCAGGAAGTTGTGAACTAAAATTGGCACTCCCTTAAAGGGGAGCATACATTCAAGGAATAAGAGTAATTGCAGACTTAAACTATATTCCACAATTCAATTCTGTATCAATTTCAATACAATCTCGGTGTGAAAATAAATTTAAAAAATGTAAATGTGGTTTCATTTAAATCCTGCATAATTCCCTTGATATGATATCATACCCTATTAGAGAAATGATTTAGGTAAATAAACGTCTGGCTATAATAACAAGCTGATTTGTATTGTTTTGTCACTCAGAGGCCCAGCCCAATCTACCCGGTTAGGTCTGTATAAAAATAAAATTGTGAAAATAAAATGTTAATAAACTGTTACTACATTTTTTATTTGTTAGTAAAAATACGATATCATAAAATAAAATAAAAACTATAAATTACATGATTGTACTATTTGAACATTTCACAGTGTTTTAAATGATTTTCTCATAACTATATACAACAAATTAAATTCCTATATACTTAGTGTGTCTGCCGGTAGCGAGCAACTGATTCTTATCTTTGTTCTTTACTAGGACTTCTAGAAAAGCAATCTTCTTTCCCAGCTTTCTTGTGATGGCTTGAACTTCAATGTTATCTCCCTCTCTGGCCGCACTCATATAACTGGAAAATTATCAAAGAGACCTTTTAATATTATTTTATCAACACAGTTAATTTTCTCAATGTTGAATCTCAAGAAAGAGGTAAGTTACTTTTGGCTATGGATTAAGCACTATATTCTTGATGAACCAAAAATGGGCAGCATTATCGCAGCAACATGTTTTTGTGCTGTCAAAATATAATTATGCACAAAACTCCATATGTGTTTTAACATTTTTAGCAAAGGTCAGTGTTGTTGCTGTAAAGATATTTTTATGAGAACATATTTTGTCATCACGTGCATGAAGCACTTTAACCCATCAAAAAATTACAATTTAAAACTAGATGAGATTGATGTTTCCTCTTTGACAACTCAGAGAAGAACAGCCGAAACAAACTCAGAGATTAAAAATCGTTTTGAAACCCACCTCACACTGAGTTCTATAGAGACTCCTCTGGTGTCAATAGTGTCATTGGTGGTCAGTGCGTATGTGGAGATGGCATCCACCAGGTGCGCAATGAACCCTCCGTGGAGCGTTCCTCTCTGGTTCAGGTGCTCTGGCCCAACTTTAAATTCTGTTGTCATCCTTCCATTTTCACAGCCTATGACTCGCAACTAAAATATGAAGAAACGGAAACAATTTTATCATTGTATTTTAATATTTGGTACATAAGAAATACATCTAGATACTTATATTTAAAATAAAACTAACAACAGCATGTATATTATGTGTGCATGTATATTGTGGATTGAGGTCAAGAGTAGACCCATTTAATATAAAAAAAAAAAAAAAA
Source organism: Eurois occulta (assembly GCA_950022335.1). Lineage (NCBI taxonomy): Eukaryota > Metazoa > Arthropoda > Insecta > Lepidoptera > Noctuidae > Eurois > Eurois occulta. Next base: position 11,092,321 of record OX465477.1, on the reverse strand, counting down.
AAAAAAAAAATATTGATACACATAATGTTCATGGAAAGTCTTTTTCCTGTATGCAGAGATCACCCTTCCAAGTCCCATGAATGGTGACTGTAAGAGCATGACCATTAATTGCAGCATACTAACAAAGTCCTAGGATATAAGAACCTACATGTTAACAGGTGGATTGTCCCAATCCGATCACACCATCAAACTGTATTTGAACAATAAGGCTACAGCAGTGAAGATCATTGAAATAAAAATGTTGCACAATTCACAAGTTGCTGTGTATTGGACCAATTGAACCTTTCAATGAACTGTGGGCAACAAGTAGCTTCGCAGAAAGAAATAGCTAGTGTCCCCAACAGTTTCTATGTTGCACAGCATAAGAAACTTTTGAGCACACACTAATTTACGCAGCTAAACTGAAACATTGTAGGTTACATAAACAATAGCAACTTGTTTGCACTGTACAGACACACTGGCCTAATTTAACATACCAAATATATTCAACCGTTCTAAAAATTCTATAGCTACCTATGTAATTTGAAACTGTATTTACCTTACGAAGATTTTGATCGAAGCTCTTAGTGGTGGCAATGGCTTTAGTAAACAGCTCAGCAATTTGTGCTCCTTTGGTACACATTTTGCTGGAATGATCTTACAGATTTCATGAAATTAGTGGTTTATTTACATTCCCAGAAGTTTGATACCAGCTGATAACGACATTAGCATTAAATTAGACATTGTGTTGGTAGACTGTGTTGCAAGTTGTGGAAACTGTGGATAAATAAATGTTTTTTCGCAATGGTACCCCTTAACAAAATACAACCATTTATTAATTTATTAGACGAAGACGGCACTCTTCGATTTGAAATATAACTACGACAACAAATGCAGGCAACCCGTCATATATATTCCGTATTGACAGTTGTAAAAAACAGGAAACAGCATTTAATATTAGACATTATGTTTCATATCTTAGCAATAAAAGACAGAAAAAACGACTTAAAAACACAAAAAAGTGCAAAATAACTTTAGTTTCAGAAGTCGGTGACTTTTGTTTGTTTGATTCATTTTTATGTCATCAAATTCTGAAGCTAAAGTTATTTTTTCACTTTTTTGTTTTTTTGAAGTCGGTTTTATTTTTTATTTTTTTTTTCCTTCTTTGAAATCGGTTAAAAGTGGCGAGGATGCTCTCTCTTCTGAAGAATAATTATTAATATTAATAATAGTCATCCTGACCGTTTTTCGGTTCTGGTGGAAATTAGCCATTGGCGCGGGAGATATTATTGCGCACACTTTGTAATGAGCAGGCACACTCCAATAACGCCATATAACGCCAACTTCCAAACTCCTGGCTGCTACTGAGAAGTTCCTTATGGTAAAACCTAATACTTAACACTTTTTGGCCGTCTCGGGAATCGAACCCGATCGAGACTAACGGAGCAGAAAAATTAACCCTTTATAAAGCAAAGGGAATATTTTTCCCACCATAATTTTCAACTCTTAATTTAAATAATGAGTTCTTGGTAGGTATTCCATTTTTGTATAAAGGTTATTTAAACACTTATGAATCACTCATTAAATATTCAAAAAACATAATTTTTGGTTTAAAAAAGTGAAGTTTATTTTCTCCCAATAATACCTATGCCTATTTGGCATTATTTTCCGATTCCCAGATCGTTATGCCTGTTAAAGGGTTAATAGTAATATCATCCTGGCAATAGGCATTAGTACGATGGTATATTTATAGGTCTATACAGGGTGGAAGGGAAATCGACGGGAAAACAGTTACCACGTATGCAGTAGGTATATCATTCTGAGCCGCCCCCCCTTCCACATATAAATTCTTCATTACTTATTAAAAATAAATATGCTGTTTCCTAAAAAGGTGCAATGCCTACACCGTCAAAATGTACGAAACAGCTGATTTAAAAAAAAAATCGATGATTTATGTTGGGGGCTCAGAATAATGTACTGAATACGTGTTAACCGTTTTCGCGTCGGTGTCCCTTCCACCCTATAGATAGATTCACACGATGCATGGTAAGTTAATGAGGGACATACTTTATGGAAGTAGGTATACTGGTATTATAAATAACTAGTTCATCCTCAATTGAAGGTTAACACTTCCTTTAATTATGTTCGGCTCGTTGAACTTAATGCCCTAAACCTATCTGTTGAGTTCTATCTTTGATGTTTCTATTTTCGATACACCTAATATTTGACGTTTCTATACACCTACCTACATCCTACACTACATTACTTATAGCATCTACAAAAGGCGTACCTAAATAGAATTATGGAGTTAATGAACAGACTGAGTGAAGGAATCGGGTGGGCTGCGGTGACTAGACTAAAGACTAGATTTTTATTTGTACTATCACTCAAAAAGGTAAGTACCAGAGATTAACAGAATTTGGTTGAACTTGTAGAAGTTTAAATTTTCATGATGAATGTCATTGATATCGTTTTTTGCCACCCGGGTCTATCGGAATTCGGATGGATGGTTTACCTACCTACATTTTAAAGAGAAGTCCTTTACCTAGAGAAGTTTTTTACGACTTATGCATAAAAGCTTCAGACTTCAGAGTAAAGAGGCTGCAAGAGCGAGTAAAGCCAACATTTTTTGTTAGTACCGCGCCTCGGATAAGTGTTAGATTTTCTTTTCACAAATCATACAAAGGGGTTGGAAGATTTTTGTACGAAGCGTGGCCGGGCTAACTTCTACCATTTCAAAACCTACCGCATCACGTTTCCCAGATCAGATATAAGCTATCACAGTTAGAATCTATTCACTGATGGCACAATGATCACAATCAGTGCAACTTTGAATTTATTAGCCACGCATAAAACCTGTATCTATCCATCATCATCAGACTGCAACAGTCCACTACTGGACATACACCTTTTCAAACGCACGCCGCAAACTCTCATGCAGTTGCTATCAGCCACCCTGCGAAGATCGTCCTTCCACCGAGTCCGAGGGCGTCCCACCTTACGCCTGCCAATTCACCACCTCGTCCACTTAAGAACACGTCTACCCCAACGGTCATCGATTCTACGGCTAAAATTGCTGGCCCATTGCCACCTTCAGCTTACTTATTCTGTGAGCTATGTCGACAACTCTGGTTCTCTGTCGGACAGCGTCGTGTCGTGTCGTGTGTCTCCTTCAGGATGCGATTCCTCATAGCTCATACATACACGCTGAGCGACCTTAAATTTATGGACCAACCGTACCGTGAGTGTCCACGTTTCGGCCCCGTAAGTCATAACAGGCACGACGCATTGATTGAAGACCTTAGTCTTTTGGGCTCTGTGGAATACGCGACGAGAAGACCCCACGAAGCTTCCCAAATGCTGCCCAGCCTTGCTGGATTCTTCTGTTAGCCTCCCTCTCAAAGTTGTTCTTACCAAACTGCAGAGTTTGCCCGAGGTAAATATTTAACAACCTCAACAATAGTTCCTGGTGTGACGTGTTTGTTGAACATAACCTGGGTTTTGTCCAAGTTCACCCTGAGACCAATGCGTATTGAAGAATCAACTAGGCCATCCAGCATCTGCTGCACGTCGTGTCGATGTCCCTTCGGCCGTCTATGAAACCGTAGTTTCGTAACTGATTTCGATGAAGGAATTATTTTCCCTTGCATGTAACTAGTTTCGATGGAGGAATTATTTTTCTTTGTACGAAACCACGGTTACGTTACAAGGAATTTATGCAATACTATTTTTTTTTTCTATAACTGTGTATTATAACTGTGAAGAAGATAACAAAAGGATCATCTTATTTTACCGAAAAAATGCCAATTTTATACTAATGTTTGGCGATGGAAGTTTCAAATCATGTCCCATACCCATCATAATACTCGTACAGTTATACGCTCTCCATGGTTATAACGAAGAAACGGGCTCGATTATCCCATTTTTTGTCTGCTGCCTGATAAAAATTTCAAAACCTTTGACTATTTTTTTGGTTACTAAAGTCAGTTTTTATTTCTTGGCAACCAGAGAAAATAATACTAAAGAAAATTACACCAGGTGTGTTTCCTGCCATCGTCATAAAAGGTTGCTACTTTCATATTAACAATAGTTTATTCCGGAAAGCAAAGCAACAAATTGGTGCTGTATCCTCCGCGAAACCAAGCTCGACAACTCGACGATTTCCAGCCGGTGGCTGGAAGTCGTCAAGTCTTCGCACTAGACGATTCGTTACTACTCTTGAAAACAGCCTAATCACGAGGCTAAGGAGCGACACGGGTCTCTAATTCTTAAATAAGGTCTTGCTTGTTTCCCTTTTTAAAGCAAATAACGACCACACTCCTTCATGCTTCTAAAGTTCTCCCAGTGAACAGGAACGAGTTGAAAAGCTCCCGAAGAGCTTTTAACAGAGGAATTCCTCCCGCTTTTAGAAGCTCAGTCGTTATCCCATCCTCACCAGGGGCTTTTCCATTCTTAAGCTGCCTAAGAGTCGCGTCGATTTCATCTTGACTGACTGGTAGATATTCTCTCTCTTTCGGCTCTGGAATACTCATTTGCGGGATTATGTCGAGATGCATGCGATGTGTACAACTGGCCGTAGATTTCGACTTGCGATGGAATCTCCGGCTTCGAAACGACGATATCCCACTAGATTTGGTGAGCTTCGTCAGGTGGCTCCTCCCAAGTGATTGGACTAATTTTCTATTGAGCGTATATGCTGGAGCATCGAAGGTCGCATCGTATCAATTTTCTAATTGATTGTTGAGTGCCTGCAGTTCTGCCGAAGTGATGGGTGGGTTTTTACGTGATTCCGTTATAAACTCCAGAGTCTCCACCGAAAGATTGGACTTCTTTCCCGTACGCCGCTGCATTTTACAAAAACACGCCCCTTCCTTGGTGAGGATTTCCACCATTTTGTCGAGCGCCTGGTCAACATCATTTGTGGTTTCACCGGCGATGAATCGGATCTCGAGGTCTAACTGCTATTTTGAAAATAGAACACAGCTGGCAGAAGTTAGGCAGCTCAAAAAATTCAAAGCCCTTTTAACTTGGTTTTTCTACTTATGCATTAACTAGTCTTCGTCGATTATTTAACAGAACTTAGCTGTAAGAGCAAACGAAACGAGCAAGAAAATTTGAGCATCCCAAATAAATTACGATTTTTTTTTTACCGTAAGTACAGATGTAAAAGGTAGGCGGCTAGAACAATTTAGTGCTTGTATTTAGAAAATACGGGGCGGCAGACCTGAATATACGACGCGCTTGGATGATAAGGGCGGCTCGTGCCGCCCCGGGCTAAGGCCAGTCGCGTACATAGATGGGAAAACGCCACTGCTTGATTGTTCTTATTTATACTACATAGTCCTGACAATGCTCATTAACTGATATGATGACTATGATCTGACGCTGCCACCTGGCCCCGCTCGCCGCCCCGTGGCTCCATTCGCTGCCGCCCTGTGAAACACGCCGCCCAAGGCCATGGATGGTTGGATTTTTTTTGTGACTGTCCCCTTATTTTGGGCAGTCGTGTAGGTAATAAATGTCTAATGTACATCAAGTTTTTTTAAAATAGGACCTACCCACAAGAATTGGGCAGCAAGAAATAAAAAAGACTTGCAGTGTTTGTTTTGTGGTGAGACCTGAAAAATAACGGAACTGGGTGCTACCTTTGCCTTGTTAAATATTAAGGCTTTAAAAACAAGAACAAGCGGTATATATAATGTAGTGATGTCCCATTGGTCATAAACTTGTGTTACATTCTGATGATGTGCCTTACTCGATGTTGCCTACTAGTTCCAGCCAATAAAATGAAGCTCGGAGTTGGAGACTGAACCAGAGGGATATGCGATTTCGAAGGATCTTAATTTAACGATGGGGAACGGATGGGTGGCCAAATGCCTTACCTGTGGGTACTGTTCCTCAAAATTTCTGGGATATAATATGATAGCTGGTCTGATACTGATACTGTAGGTCCACTTGAGACACTGAAACAAATCAGAATTAAAACAGCGTAAACGTTGCGATAAACGCTAATCAACAAACCTTAAACTAGCTAGCTAGCTTGTTGCTTTCAATAAACGGTAAGGTTAAAATTTATAAACGCCTGACAATTAAAGTTAGTTTGTACTCACAGATCCGCAGTAAGCCTGTAGCTGTACAGACGTATTGTAGCGAAATAAAATCCAGTTCTCCACTTGTTAAACACTATAATTAAAAAAAAATAAAAAAAACAAGAATTTTAAATTAAAAAACTAATATTTTATGGTAGATTAAAAAAATATAAAAAAATAATTTCGTGAAGATTTGGTTTTGGGCCAGTAGACAAAATTTTATACTAGAAGCTGAAAATAATCTGTTTACTTATAATAAATCTGTAGACGTAGCGTGTCTGTACATTGAAAATATTTATAAAAAAAAGGGGTGTTAAAGGATCACACACCACCCATTTCTATCATTTTTAGAATTTTTTCTGTTTGTCTGTACGTTTGTGCGCGCATCACGTAAAAACCCCTCATTATATTCAAAATGGAAGTATTGAAACATAAGAAGCATTATTCCGAGTAACATTAATTTAGTGTTTATTTCATCAAAATCGACCAACAGACGCAAAAGATATTAATGTTTAAAATTTAGTTAGTAACCTCATATTTCTATGATAAATTTAATTATTTACGTAAGTAGGTTTTAGTCGATGTGTAGTCGGAATGGCTGAAAATGAATTTGATTTTATTTTTCCTTATGTGTTTACTCTTTGCATGGAAGTAATAAGTACTACGTACAACCCATTACGAAATGAAATCTCTAAAAAAGGACATGGCCAATTTCTATAAGGGCGTTTGCATAGTTATCAAATTTAGTGTACAACGATAATTTTTGGTGTTCCATATTCGTGAATATTGCCATATTAAATTACAAAAAATAAAAAGCTCAAAGAACTTGTAATTACAAATAACTAGACGTAAACAGTTTCATGTTACCTTCTATCAGATTGCTGGCAATAAGTGTATGAATAATGATTTTGCTATTAAAAACCTCAAGGCGTTTTAAAATAGCGAAGTGCTGAATTATTAGCTAGGGTTTAAGAATTATTAGGTATTTCAACAAGATCCAAAATCCTTATTTCAGGTGGTCATTTTACCTGAACTAAGGATTTTTAACCATATTATATTGATTAACATTTACTGAACTGAGAAAGTCTGACCGAAAACTGAGAAAAAGTATATGATATTATTGTCACATTTATTGAGACTCCGAAGTGACGTTTTTCTTCAACAGTTTAACTACTAATTGACAAGGGAAACACGAAATAAAACAAAAGATTATAAATAATTAGTCATTTCTTGGTAAAAATAAGTAAAAATATTTTTTTCCGTAGAGATAAGCAGGAGTCAAAAATATTAGAAGATAATCGCAAACAAACAAACAGTTCGTAAGCAACGGAGGATCTGTGCAATCGCAGTACCTACCGCCATTTTGACATAAACAATGACACATTGTAAAACGCGTTCCGTTTTATGGTACGTTTACGTTATTACTATAATTGTGTGAAATAAATATATCTTACATAACAACACTTCAAAACATAATTTAATTACATATAAGAAATACCAATGAAAACAGTTTTGTTTAAATCAAATGTTTCAATTAAGAGCATTTGTCGTTCATTTCACATACATATCTACAAGTAGCGTGGTGTAGAACGTCTATTATTCTATTTATCTTTCTCTATGGTCCATAATGGCTAAAGTTGACAAATGAGACTTTAAATTCAACTTGCATTACTTATTATATTGTAATCAATAATGACAAATGCAGAGAGGTTAAAAACTATGCAACAATTCACTTCTCTATTTTTCTTAATATAATATATTATTGACTATGTAAGTGTATATGGAATGTACTTTTTTGTCCATGGCCTTTAAAAATGAAAACTAAATTCATATTTGTTAAAATCCACGACGCTGTAAATTTATACGGGAAAGGAACCCGCGACACGCAGAGTCGCAATCAATTCATCATCAAAAAGGGGGGAGCCCTTTTGCAGCAGTGAAGTTAATAGTATGGGACGAGTGCACAATGTCACAGAAGCATGCATTAGAGGCGTTAAACCGCAGCCGCGGCAACCAGGCGCTAATGGGTGGCGTCGTTCGGCGACTTAAGACCCTGTAGACAGTGAGTAATGGGCTAGCTCGCTGTCCGACCGTATTATGACGGCAGGCCGTATCGACGGCGCGTCCGTGTTCCACGCGCGCCTCATGCGAAACCTTGATGCAACCAGACTGTGCATCGGCACCAGCCTTCGTATCACAAAGTTGGGCAGTAACATTATAAAAACGGAGCTGCTAAAGGAGAGAGCGTTTTAATTCCCCGCATGCCCACTATTTCAAATAACTTGCCATTTCAATTTAAGAGGTTACAATTTTCCTTAAAATTGGCTTTTACAATGACGATAGACAGACAGTTCAGAGAGATCACAGATCATCATGACAGATCCCAAAGCCAAACCATAAAAGTGACAGGCATTCAATTGTGCACTCCATGCTTTATTGTGTATGTCAATAATTATATGTTGGTTGTTCAGTGCCCAAAACTTGCACATGGTTGCGGAAAATAATAAGTCCTTTAGTGTTGTATACAGAACGGTATTAGAATAAATAGTGCCCAACAAGGTTCACTTTGAAAAGAAAGTTGGATAGCGCCAAAATACAGTGGATTTCGGGTATAACGACAATGAAGGGACCACTCTATTTTCGTCGTTATATCCGGAAGTCGTTACAGGCAAAGTTAAAGAGATACAGACACGTACACATGTGTAGTTTATATTCAATTATTATTGAAAATATTTGCACACATAGTTATTCACCGGTACAATAATATACCAGAATATCACTTTGTAACTGAACCATAAAAGCTCCGAAACGTACACGCTAACCAACCTACTTAGTTGATATCTATAAACAAAAGGTAAAGGTCTCCACACTTGCTGACCATCTGTGTGCAATGGATGTAAACAAAAGATAAGAAATGAAAAAAATCTTTGTCTTTGGCGTTTGTGAAAGAAAAAAATCTTTGTGTCTTTGGCGGCCGACTCCGGTCGCAATATCTGCATGGGATTTCTAGGAATTTGTTACAAATGATTCATTAAAAACAGTCGCTACACCCGAACTCGGCGTTACATCCAAAGTCGCTATAGCCACATGAATTTTGTACTAAAGTATGCTTTAAATTCAAGGGACTTAGATTTAACGTCGCTATAGGTAAATGGTCGCTACAACCAAGGTCGTAATAAATGAAATCCACTGTAAACGGTTTTTAAGCCAAATCGTCCCCATTTAATTTTGTTTGGGACTTCTTTTTATAGTCATCACCCACATTATCACATTTTGATCAGTCAGTCAGTTCTCACACATCACGCCATGTAATCCCCGCAGGTTTAGGCAGAAGTGTACCTAATCGTACACCCACAGTTCGCGAGTTACGTTGAAGTCCATGTGATAGGGGGCGAGCCAATTTCCACCAACTGGGCACAAATCCAGATTCCGTGGCCGCTATTGAGAAATTCTTGATGGAATAACCCAATAACACTATTATTTATAGTATTTTTTTCAATTGCATACATTGTTTAATGTTAAGTGGAAGAGGGGAGTCACACACTACTTGCTTAAAAGGTGATCTCTAAATCATGTGCGTTATAACTTTAGTAATTATATAATTAAAATAAATATTTTTTTTAACACTGCCCGACCCGGGCATCGATCCCAGGACCTCATGCTTAGTAGTCGCAATTGCGACCACTCGACCAACGAGGCGGTCTCTCACTGCATACACACCAAAATTTCCACGCGAACGAAGTAGCGGGCAACAGCTAGTTTATATATATTTATAATGTACCAACATTATGTCTGTTCGTCTAGGCCAAGTTTCACATTTTTAGAGATACAATCGGAAGTAAACAGTAGGTATCGTTTATTTATTTACACCTAAAAGCGACGGTATTTCAACGTTGACATTTAATAACAATTTGTTGATGTAAACTTGTAAAGAAATTATACGATTTCTGTTCGTGGAAATTGGAGGGGAAGTTCTGTAAGGCTTCCTAACTTTCGACGGAAATGTCGAAATGTGTTGTCTTTGCAACGTGACTGGACCAAGTGTACAAATAAATAACTTGAATGAACAAACAATCCTGGTATTACGTTGGTGTCGTGAATGTCGACAGAGAGGAATTTAAATAAAGCTGTCCAGTCTTACGTGATAAAATATTAGGAGAATAAAATGAGTAAAATATTAGGAGTCTAAAGATATTTGTCGACTTCAATTAAAAAATAAATTTTCAATACCTATATAACTACGTTTAATTCGTTAATTTACTTCTTCATGTAGGTACTATACGTGTCTTCGTCTACGTGTTTTGGGGAAAAATACTTCCCGAATCGCATCGCCAGCATGGTGCAGCTCCGTATAATATCACACTCGGTGGCTCATTGTTATTGAGGGTTAGGGGAAGGGCCAAAAATCAATTACGGCCCTGTCCACTGGTCCAGGAAAAACGTAAATAACCGTCAGGAAAAACACTGTTGTCGAGGCGATAACGTCGATAAATATCAACACTATGAAAGGATAACATCCCTTAGAGTTACACCAGTATAGCAGGTGACATCCCTATAGGAATAACTAGGTGAATATGGAAACAGTTGAAAGTAACGGCAAGGAAAGAAAAATTGGAAGAAAAAAAAAGAACTAAAAGAGAAAGAAGAATTAATGAAATATTAACCTACTTAATCTATAAATAACCTAGACTTTAATATAGATAATCTAAATAAACCTAACGAACGACATCATTGAAGTGCAATAGATACTGAATAATATCGAAAGTCGTCCTTCGTTAACTTAAACGATAGCCGTGCGGGCTCTAGATGCGTCCACTAAAACTACAAACAATCTAAAAGCTAAAGACTTAAAACTACGGATACCGAAAATACACCGGGTGTAAGGGACAGCCCTCCGCAGACTGATGGGATGAATTCAGTACTTATATCATACTAAGCTGACCGGTACAAGAAATTATTTCAGGAACGTTATGGCAATGTGGCAAAACTCAAGTAGCGAACGGCAAGCGCGACGACGAGTTCGATGAAAAAGCTTAAGTAATTTATGAAGAATAACTGTTTTTTTTTCTTTATACCTTTTGTAATTTAACAATAAACGCTAATACGATCAAACTTTATACCTACATGTGTTTCACCTTAAGAAACCTCCTTTTCTCATAAACTCTTAAAGACACAAAGTTTCTATCTCTAAATATCTACCTGGTTATACTTTTGAAGGATGAAGCGACGAAAACGTGAAAAAGTGATTTTGATTTTGATTAAACGAACTTTGAAAGTGAAGTTCGATCACTATATAATATATGAGTCGCTTCATCCGAAGATATAAAGTCCCTCCCAACCCTTTGGATAAATCACATGGTATACAACCAGTGATTATAAAATCTTGTAAGTAAGCTTTGTCTCTGAGCTCTAAAAAAATCTTTTTTGCAAAAAATTTAAACCGACTTCAAAAACACCAAAAAATGTTTCTTCACCATTTTTCCTTTTTTATTTGTAATATCATATACAAATACTTGCTATACATTTATTTTGCATTGTTAACAATAGATGTCATGGTAATAGGCTTATCCTTAATAGAATGGAACTAAACATACCTAATTGTCGAAATGGTTCAGTTCAGTACACCCATGTACTGAACTGAACCCATCTGCGTACCCTGTCAGAGCATACAGGCGTGATGTTATGTTATTGTGTTGTGTAAACAATAAACATCCAAGCGATTGCAGCAATCACGATAGATTTCTCTGTTCTATATCTCCGAAGTCCATGATCAGATCATGACAATATTTCTATGAAAGTATACTCTCTCAAACACAAAAAACAATTTTCAAAATCGATCCACAGTTGACCGAGCATTCAATCCGAATAGAGAACCTCCTCCTTTTTGAAATCGGTTAAAAATGAGACAAGGTTGGATGACACGGTATAGTATAGGAAACGTCTAACTTTATTTGAATCAACTTTGGAATCGATTTGGCTCTACGTGACAAACGTCAGAACGTGCGATGTTGCCTGTGGGTTAAAGGGTTATACTTACATACTCGTCTATGCGACTCATCTAATAGTGATCGAACTTTACTTTTAAAGTTCGTTTAATCATCTAATAATGTTTAAAACCGCGTTCAGACGTAGCAACTTAAATCTCCCATAAAGTCGTGCACTACTTAACATAACATCATACCTGTAATACTCGAAAGGCTAGGTAGAAGTGTACACCTCTGGTTAGGTAGACCTCTGCACATTTCGCCAGTAATTTAAAATCCCATTAAAATTTATTAGGACCATCTTATTATCTATTTTTAGACTCCATTAATTAATTATGTATTGGGTTGAAGTCGCATTAAGAAACAGAATGGAAATAATATAACTACTTATGTAAGTTTACGAGTCGGCGGATAATTTGGCAATAGAGGCTGTTTAATATTAGTGTATTTCTTCGGGACGTTATCGACAGCCTGATTTTAAGCTATTATTATATCTTGCATCCTTCCCGCTATAGGCATTCTTTACAATTAAATTTTACTACTTTTTACTGTTTCGATGATAATAAGGTGATTAGTTGAAAACAGTTTGTGGTTTTTCGTTTAAGTTTTACTTTTTCATGTGTGTAGAATTCAGAATATAATTTTTAACTACATAAGAGGAAACACAATACCTACAATAAAAATGTCCTCGCTACCAAAAAAAAAATGAAAACGTTTTTAATTTGTTTGGTTTTTACTTTAGTTGGTTTCAAAAAGCTTTATATACGAGTAAAGGTATGTCTCCCAAGCTCCTTATGACCTGATTTTCAGATTTGTCCGTTAGGAGGCATTAGGTCATTCGAAGCGCGTTGTAAAAGTTATTCCGGGGAAGAGCAGTAAATATAAAGGACCATGGACAATTTTCTATGTAATCTGGGCGAAAGGGCAACCGAATTGGAAATATCTATATTTCAAATAAAATAAGGACTTCACTTAATTCTAAAACAACTAGCACCTAAGTCACCGGAGAGCAAAAATCGAATCATTTGAAATATTTTATTATTATTATTGAGTCAAATCTTTGGATTTGACTCAATAATAATAGTAAAAACAAGGGGGTTCCGTTTCTCAGTCTTCACTATCTATCAGACTTCACTAGTCTAGTTCGAATATTAATGACTGTGTGCCTAGCCTAGCAATATGATGCCAACATGATCTACTTAAAAACGAACTGACTGTTGTGTGTCTTCTGTTTTAAATCATCGACAAAATGAAGGAAATTGCGTCACTTTCAATTTACTTATTATGATGATCTCTGCCGACGTTGGTATTCGTCACAATTATAGGATTTGGAGTAGGTACTTATTATGAGTTATGATTGGAAATATTTTTCAATTATGTTGGACTTATTGAAAGCCTCAAAAATGTGCAGTGATTATTAAGGTTGGTTCGGCACCGGATGTTATTCAGAAGTTAGTTAGGTAGCTATGTATGTATTATAAACTCTTTTACTTTACCTACGAACTGTTGAAGGAAATCTTCGCTTATGAGTCTTCAATCGATTGCAATACCGACTGTAAAATAGAATACCTATTAAAATATTATAAGTAATACAAAAACGAAATACCTTCAAAAGGATAGTAATTTAATAGTATCTACATTTTGATATAAGGGGGGAAACTTTGTTATTGCATTCGAGGCGGAATTAACATCCGAGCTGCAGGAGAGTGTTATGGAGCCGAGAATTGCAGTAACAAATCCCCACGCGTATCTAACGACGTTTTTCAATACACTTTCGAAAAAATTAAATATTAAAACGGAAAGTATTTTTGTCAGGAATTATTAGGAAACTATGATTTAATTAGCTTTTTTTCCGCGCTTTGCTTTGGCCAGGTTGAAGAAGAAGCAAAGGTATAATGCCGCTATTAACCAACTAGCAAAGTAATCCTATAAAAAAGACTATAAGTCTATCATTACTCGGACGTTCTTATAAAGGTATTGCGGAATACTATTTAACTTATAATAGAATTTACCAAGCCTTAAAATACTCAAGCACATTCGTTTTTATATCTCGGTCTTATATTTAGCTACAAGACTTACCTATAAAACATGTTTAAGACACTTTTACTAGTAATAGCATTCCACAAGCGTAGATGTTCTCAAGTGCATTTGCTTTTATACAGGGTTATTTGTAAAACACCAGTAACCTCTTAAGAGGTCATTGTACTCATCATTATGAACAACTTTTACTATGGGACCAAACCTGAAATCGCGAAAAAAAAATCAGCTGTTCCCTACATTTATGATCGATTAACTCGTCAAAATGTAGGGAACAGCTGATTTTTTTTCGCGATTTCAGGTTTGGTCCTATAGTAAAAGTTGTTCATAATGATGAGTACAATGACCTCAGAGGTTACTGGTGTTTTACAAATAACCCTGTATATTATCTCAGTCTTGTAGTTAGCTACAAGATTATCTTATAGGACACTTTTAGGAATAAGTCTCTTATAATTGTCTACAGTAAAACTAAATAATCCAGAATAATATTTTGATCCTATAGTAGCATTTTGTGAGTGAACAAGATATTATAAAATACTTAGCTGAGATCACTATAAGTTTGCGCCGTTATAGTTTTGCTCAAGACTCTTTTAAATCTAATATTACTTGATGAGAGCGCTTCATGATCAAAAAAGCTTATAAGCTACTAGATTAAGTTCTTCAGGAATAAAACCAACAGGACCAGGAAGCGCGTCAAGTGCGAACGCAGGTGAAGTAAATGAGGGTTCCGCGACCAAAAATATTTTTTCACTTTAGCCCTCTACTCAGAAAGTAAAGAAGTTACTTTATTTAGTTAGTACCTTCAAAATATTTGTAACAATTGGCATCACTTATTACGTGTGTTCAAAGATTATGTGGATACAAAATTAGTAACAAATTGTGCATTCATCTTCGATGTAATGGTCATATATGCTGTACTGGGAACAGTCGGAGTCGGCACCAAAAAATTTGATGCAATAAGACTATTATGTTTTCTTGACTACAATTAATGAAATGAGTAGGTCTATACACATTGTTGAAAGAAACTGGAAATCCACACCCATTGCAGTATTGTTCCAAGGCCATCTCATATTTGTCAGTAAAGTTAATGAATATTTGGTCAAAAAACAGTCGATATCAAGAAATACAACCATCTTGTTAAAATCCTAAAAACAAAATCTAACATTAGCAGGCATATTCCAAGGGAACCCTAATGTTTTAAAATGGAGGCCGATGGAGGCGAGTTATCTGGACTGAAACTGCTACAAAAATAATTTACCTATAAAGTACTTACTTACTTGCTACAAGTACTAATTTACTTATAAAGTTCTACAAAGTACCTAATGAAGAGCAATTTCTAATTTTGGCGAATATTCATAAGAAAAGGTAAAATATTTTATTTACAACAATATACTAATGTGCTATTTTTCGGAGGGGATTTAAAAACTAACTAAATTGCGGTACATACTTACAGTAAAAATGACTTCCCCACGAGTTCATACACTATATTTACGATGTGTAATTAATATTCTACAATAATACAAAATAATAGTAAGTAATAGAAATTTACGTTATTATTAAGTTTTACCACAAAACAACCGGAACCATCAGCCGAAGCAACAACAAACTCAACAAAGAACACCTCTATTAAAATATACTTATAACCAATAATAACTAAGTATGTTACTGGTGCATAAACAAGAGTGCTTTGGTAAGATACTTATGTCAGACACTAACAAGAGCGTTTGTGCTCGTATTTGTGTAGTCTCAGATCATTATAGAAGCTATTGCGCTTCGTCAAGTATATTATAGGGCTCAGTAACATTTAGTAAGTTAATTATAAGAGAGCTATAGAAATAAACGCTCCGATAACTACGCCCAAATCCAGGCTTGTAGCGTATTATAAAAAAGTTATAACTAAAAATAAAAATAGTCATATGAGCGTCATAAGTACCTACTGATTTTGCTAGTTGGGTAAGCAACCTAATATGAAAATAGAAAATTCTAATATTTTTGAAAATAGAACACAAATAAATGCAAGCTGTTCATAAAAGTAAACATTTGTTTTAAATAAGTAATCATGTTTAACTATGATATTATATTTGTAAACACAATTTAAATACTCATAAAATATTTACGCCGTAAAGGCGCATAATATCTCTTTGCCGAGATTTAAAAAAAAAATCAATCACCGCCGACTATAGTCATTGAATCCATTTGGACTTCGTATAGGTATTGTTATCTGTGGTTTTTTTATTTCCACGCCTTGCGAAAAATTATTAAAAGTCCACGCGTGTGAAATACATTGCATGTTGAACCTAATCGTAGTGCGATAAGAACCAGTTTTTGAGAAAGTGTATTGAAAAAATATTTACTGACGTCAGTTAAAACTCCATATTGAACGTAAAACGTTTACACATAAAACATAATTAAAATTTCAATTTTCGAATGGTAGAAATATTTATTTATTTTACCAACGAAATCACAAATAAACTGAAGTATTACGCAGGTCCGATTAATAAGAGAAATATTAATTTTTCCACGGACATCAGAACTGGGTTCGTTTGTGTACTTTATAGTGCAGTGAAGCTGAACCACTCGACGAGCAGAACCGATTTTATATACAGAAATATCACAAAAGAGGTTATTTTGTACTCTACTTTACAGTGCAATTTCAGTGAAACACTCGACGAGCAGAACAAACATTACCTAGTAAAGCTACCTCAGGTACCTACTTCAGACTACTACCTAGATAGGGACAGTGCCCTCCAACAGAAATTAATATCACATTATCATTTCAAATTCTAGCTTCAAATGTTTGAACTATACATTGGGTGGCGCCGACAGTAAATTTGTTAACAGTGTGACAGTTATTTTGTGTGGAGGAAACCCACCACACCTTTTTAAATGGTAATTGAACTTACGTTATTTGAACGGTTGGCACCGTGGCTAAGCGATTGGCTGCTGCGCTGCGTGTCGCGAGTTCGTTTCCCGGGTTTTTTTCCGTTTGTCATGTTTGTTTGTTTGTGTTTTGTCCGGGCGGAACAAATATTTGTATGACCTACAGGTAGTTGTTCCAGGTCTGGCTGTTGCAACGCAATATAAAATAGAAATAAACATTACAAATAGACTCAGGAGAGGAAATCGTCACGGATTCATTACATTTTGACCGTGTAAGTATTGCACTTTTGTAGGAAACAGCTGATTTATTTTTAATAACCGATGAAAAATTTCTATGTTGGGGGCTCAGAATGAAGTACTGAATACGTGGTAACCGTTTTCGCGTCGATGTCCCTTTCACCCCGTATTTAAGGAAACTGGGTATTGCGTTGGACTTGACTTGAAATAAAATTAATTGCCAGGAATATGGGATTTTCTGATATTTTTTATTTAACCAACCTCAAAAAGAATTGTATAACACATTATAAGGCGTGGTTTTTAAGTTTTTTTTTGCTGGCTGCCTAGTGGTTGTTTAAGAAAAGGAAGTCCACGTTTTTTTAGGTATCATCACATATTTAAGAATTAAAAACCGGCCAAGTGCGAGTCGGACTCGCGCACGAAGGGTTCCGTACCATTATCTATAAAAACGGCAAAAAATCATATCTATTGAAGGGGGCCTCACTTAATTTTTTTTTTAATTTTTAGTATTTGTTGTTATAGCAGCAATAGTAATACATCATTTGTGAAAATTTCAGATTTCTAGCTATCACGGTTTATGAGATACAGCCTGGAGACAGACAGACAGACAGACAGCGGAGTCTTAGTAATAGGGTCCCGTTTTACCCTTTGGGTACGGAACCCTAAAAAGAAAGAATTACTGCTTTAATTCATTTATTTGGCTACTAAATAAGGGTTGCCAAAAAAAAACAGGAAATCCCTAATCAATTATCGTTAGATTAATAATATTGTACAGTTCAAACAATCAAAACTATGATTTAAGATGACAATGCGCCGTAACATGTGAGAATAACAATTTCGACCACAGATATACATACTTTAGATACACTGTATGTTTTACCGTGGAAATGGAATATTGAATTAACTTAATATCGTCGTTGTGCAGCGAGAAATCATTAAGTGAAAAAAGCTAGTTTCGAGATAACCGCGTTTTAAAGTTTTTTTGTTCATAGAATCAGTATAACACATTAACATGTATAGTTACAAACATGCTTCTTATGAACAAAATATTGATATTTTTACCCTGAACTCTAATATTCAATAAATTATGTAATTATTTTTACCGTTACTGAGAAATATAATAAAAAGAAAGATAGGTAATTCTAGCATACTCAAAATATGTAATTTGGGTTAGTTGATTAACTTTTTGTGTTACTTAATTAATTTTTAGTACAGCTTTTTTTCAGAGAGTAAGCAATTAGTGACTATTGCTTAAAGGTGGTTTAGAAAGAAAAATCATAATATCAAAGTAAAAAACAGTTATTTAATACAAAAAAACAGCACACTATATAAAAATAAACTCAGCATACAAAAATAAACTATTTTTAATAGTTCATAATTATAAATAATTGAACCGGGTCTAAATCGCGAACTGTTTATAAGGTTTAATAAATTCCTTGAACTATTGTGTTTTGTGTCAGTCAACCCAAGTGACCACGGTATTATTAAACCTTCTAATCAGTACGCGATTTAGGCCCGTTTCAATTATAACTATTAACTATGAGTACAAATCGTAAGTTTAAAAGTTGTTAAAACATAATAAAGTACTTTATTACGTTTAGTAATAAACACACCGAAAATTATTACAAAATAAAGAAGCTCAAAAAACGCAACACGTCATCTTTGTTTAAATAATATTTTATCATCCTTAGCTATATAAAGCGATACAATCTTTGGTTTTTAATTCATTTCCTAATCTGTAAGTATCTTTTCCATCAGTATCTTCGAAAGTGTCTGGTTCTGGCAGCCTTTCTGGTTGGTAGTTAACTGGCAAAGATTGAAACCATGAATGGAATTCAACCGGTATGATGTCCGTTCGGCATAGGTTTAAAAGTTTTTTATTTTTTTTATTGTGTAATTGGTTAGATTTGACGTAAGTATACGCTTTAGGCACAATCATTTCACCAGCTCGCAGATCACCAGGACCTTTTTTGCGTCTAGTCTTTTTTATCGGAATTTTATTACGCCAGGATTCGTTTTTTCGTACTGTCCCTTCTTGCCAACTTGAGTAATGGTTTTGTTCCAAATCAATGTAGCAGCTAACTTTTTGGCTGCCTTCAAGCGGCCCAACCTGAGGGGTCCAAACGCCTCCTGCCGGATGCTCTACGAGGGGGTCGTGCGGTCCATGGCCCTTTACGGGGCCCCGGTGTGGGCGCGTTCCTTGAGGCGGCGAGCCGCCTACTACCTGAACGCGCCCCAAAAGGTGATAGCCGTAAGGCTAGTCCGTGGGTACCACACTATCTCCGGCGAGGCGGCGTGCCTCCTTGCCGGATTGCCGCCATGGGATCTAGAGGCGATAATCCTCGCGCGCCTTCACGAGTTGCACGCTGAGGCACTACGCCGGGGGGAAACTCCGTCGCCGCGGCAAATTACCGCTGAGCGGACAGACCTCCGGCGCGATCTCATGGTGACTGTCCAGAGCACGCCACAATAGTGACGATAAGTCCCCTCCTAGAGGAGTGGCTACATAGGCGCCACGGCGCCCTCACCTTCCGTCTGACGCAGGTCCTCACCGGACACGGTTGTTTCGGGAGACCTGCGCCGAATCAGGCGGGAGGAAACGCCCAGGTGTCACCAGGTGCGAGGATCGCCCGGAGGATACGGCGGAGCACCACCGTGTCCTCGTTGCGGCGATTGGCGGCGGCGACCTCTCGCTTCCGGCCCTGGTTCAAGCCATGGTCCGGAGCGAGAGGGAATGGGGAACCTCCTTCTGCGAAGCAGTCATGCTAGCGAAGAAGGTGGCGGAATGTGAGAGGGAGAGAACTTCACGTCCCAGCCGCCGCGGGAGACGGCCCGGGCGTCGGGGGCCACGTTGTGGCTCCCGGCCACTGTAGGCGGGCCTGTGGACGGTGAGTAATGGGCTAGCTCGCCGTCCGTCCGTCGTATGACGACAGGCCATGTCGGTGGCGCGTTCGTGTTCCACGCGCGCCTCAAAGAGATGTCAGCAAACCGGGAGGGGTCCGCAAATCTAATTGTACGAGTACCTACCCAAATCTAAGTTACTGCAATACGAGTGGTTTTGCTTTATTAATGTCCAATAGTTAGATTTTTAGAACGTAAAGACCGAAAAATACGCGCGATTACATTGATTTATAAATACTTAAGATCTGTTGATGACTTTTACCGGACAACAGAATTGTATTTCATTCAAAGCTTTAGGTATGCAAGAAATCACTAAGAGCCATTTAGAGGGTCGGCTCGAATTATATTGTGTGCAAAAAGCAATTAAGTGTTGTTGGTGACTTCTATCGGACATTTAACTTCATCTTATGTAAAGCTTTCGTCTGCAAAAAATACCTAAGTGACGTTACAATGGTTCTCAACGAATATGTTGAATGCGAAAAGTAACTAAGTAACATTAGTGAGCAGGGAAGCCCCAGTTATTGAGAAAAAGTTAATTGGCATAAATTACTCAATTACCGTTAGTTAATTTTCATAAGCTGGTTTTTTGCCTTATCAAGTAGTTATGTAGTTCTGACATTCTCGTATTATCTAAAATACTAAAAAAAAGCGGTATTTTACCTTTTCATATGGTAGATAATGGGTTTAAAAACACTTTGACATCATTAACTCATTTTAGCTAAAAATGTCACTTAGTGACTTCTCGCAGTACAACGACGATATAGTCATAACATAACACGGTCGTTCTTGGCCGTGTTTTTAATGTTATGCTTATCATATTCAAGTGCGTGGCAATGCTTTCTGCGTAATTTTGCTCTCGTTACCAAGTAACCGGTTAATTTATTTGCCTACCGGTTGCTAGCGGGAAATGCTTGCATAACTATACAATATACATAACTTATATAACGAGTGCACTCTACGAAGAAAAATATATTATTTGTAGACTACATAAATGCTGGTCCAATTTATGGCTACTAAGTACTTAGTTCAACAACAAACAATATCGTTATCAAAGATGAAGGTCACTTTGCCTGTAAATTTAGATTTTTTTGGTTCATAATTTTCCTTTTTAAATATATTTTATTTAACCTTATCATTAACACTGAAAACGGGATACTTATGTTTACTATTTGTTTTGAGTTCCCGATATTGGCGCTGCTGTTGCAAGCAATGGGAGCACGGATAAACTAAAGTTAAGTATTGCGGGTGGGTGTATATGAGCAGAAAAATCGGTCTACCCTCTTTCTTGTTCGTTTTTTTTTGCGCTCGGTACCGCTACCAATGTCACTCACAACTCGATTCTGTTCCTGACACACGAAACTCACTGTGTACGTTCGCAGACTTTTTTCGGCACTTTTTCGGTTTTTTACACAGTTGAACCACTGGATTCCAGGCTCTCAACATGCAGTTGAAACCCATCCTCCCGGTTAAAGTTCTTATATGTATTTCTTAATTTCAATGGTTATGGCTATTTTATTTGTTACCCCGCCCGTATAGGTTTGATGTTTTTTTTTTTAGTTTCAGTTCCTTGTAAGAACTTGTTCCTTTATTTATTTTTTATTATTGTATTAAAATCGTAAAGTCTGTCCTAATAGTTTCGGAATAAAGAGGCTGTGACATACGGACAGACAGACATGACGAATCTATCAGGGTTCCGTATTTTTCCATTCGGCTACAGAACCCTAAAAATGCTAAACTTATTGCCAAAACAGAAATCGATTAGCCTTTTATTCTACCTAATAGATAAAATTTATACCCGACCTACATACCTACATACATCGCAATTTTTATATAATATCAAACGTGACGATCGACGACAAGATGACAATACAGTCATCTCCAAACCACATAAGAGAAAAACCAAATAGTAGGTATTACTTAAGTGGCTGTATCTATGTAAGATCTGCGCGCTACACTAACTAAAAAGGCTGCCCTCAATCCCCATTAACAGGCTAGGGTCATGTCTCAATCGATCAAAAGTGGGTCATTACAGGTGCACACAGCACAACAACACGTAGCAGCGTGTGTCACGGCGACACGCACTGATTATATAAATCGTACATAATCGAGCGGTGACGTGCTCAATGGCACTATGAAACATTGCGATAGATACAGGGGACGTCCGACATGTCAAAACAAATCGGGCATTGCCGACGTGACAAGTGATGAGTGCGCTCGACATAATTACATCGAGAACACGGCAACGCGTGAATTCTGCACGTACCCAGATAAAAGCGCACTGTGCACGCCCTCAAATACTGAGTGACGCTCTGTAACTGTAACTCGATTTCACTGACTGTGGATTCGCAGTGTCACATGAGATCAGCAACACACTAACTGACCGGCCAGACTGTAAAGGCAGGGGTCATTAAACTTGTATAAATAGAAATAGAACCTGTTTAGAAATAAAACCGAATCTGTGTTTTGATTTTAACTTTTATGAACAAGTGCAACGATGATCGAGACGAACCCAATACGTAATACGTTATCGACACAAATATACTTTCTTTTTGTTTCCGATACAATTGGCTCATTCACGTTAAAGAAAAGATTGAGAAACAAAGAAATCTTTGTTTGTTGAATCACAACTTTATAAGATTAGTCGATGCTGTAACTGACCAAAAGCAAACACTACCTTAATTAGTACTATAAGCAAATGTGTCGAAAGAGAAAATCTTTTTATATTTACATTAACCACCAATAAGTATAAAGAAATATGTAAACAGTTGCTCTGCAATATTTTTTGTTCCTTTTCCGAGCGAATACTCTCCCTGAAAGCGGAAACTGAAAAGCTGTTGAAATCTCATTCCTTAGAAAACTATTTAAAAAGACAGCATTCAATACGTTTTACTTAAGTAGTACCTACATAAGTAAGATCTTTTAAGTTTTAAGTCCCATTGATGAAGCAGAGTTAAAATGATATAAAGGATTTCACATTTAGTGATGGAAGTGGCGATAATTTTACTTATCTGGTCTGGTAATCTGGTTCATTCATTCCATGAGAAAATAAGTCAATTGGCATTTTCTCGCTCAAAAATCAAGACATCAAGACAGGAAGTCGTGGATCTACATCGTCTTTAGCTTTGACTTGTTATTTCAACCAAAAAAACGGACATGAAATAATACAATAAGCACGTGAGTAGTTACGCGCTACATTATTATATTCGAGCCTGCGTTATGCGTTGTTGCGCAACAGTGCGCTAAACCGCGCTAAAGGCGAATAAGGTGGGCGACAGTACCGGCGCGCAGCGCGGCGCGGCGCCGCGGTGCGGTAGGACGCGATCGCTCTGAGAAAGTTATTCGACCCGTTTGCTGGGGAACCTCTCACGTGACTTCCGTGTTTGTAAGGCTCGCAGCACACACGATGTTATACTCCTTACGATTACAACATCATTCCCTTCAGTTGATTTTCGGCTGAACTTTACCGGAATATTGCAGAAGGTTTTAAAGAGGTAGTACAACCAATATCAACAAAGCAACATTCAACCGTAGCGATCTATTTAATCTTCACGTCCCTACATGTCAGCATCCAGACGCAATATTGTCGCCCATAGCTAGGTAACGCGTATGTTTTGGACCTTAGACTCGCGGCTCGACCTGTGCGTCTAGATAGCTGGGCCTCAGTTCCTGTATCAAGCATTTCCTGCTGTAGAATGCTTCGAAAACTTGTCCCAATCGTGAGTGGGAAACGACGCGACTTCTAACAAACATCAAACGGCCGAGTGGAATCCTATGCTCTTATTTAATATATAAATAATAGCTTTTACGAATGTTCCAGCGTGTGCAGGGTAGTCATGTTTGCTTCCACATTGTTTGATTTTTACCGTTGCATGAGCTATTCCTTTTAGTTCGTATCGTCTCTGTACTAATGAAAATCCTTTCACAAAAATGTTATGTGGACTAATATTGTGTGGTGTTGTATTGATTAAAAAACCCGACTGAAAAAACTGAAAAGCAAAAAAATGGGCCCCGCAAGTTTCAAACCTTTGTTTAATATTAAATGTGCTTGTTTTTTGGTTTTCATCGAGTTTTTTAGTTTTTAAAACTATTTTTTTATTACAAGCTTTTTAGTATAATAACTTGAAAGATTTCGCAGACGATTTAACTTGTTTATTAAACAGTGCGCTTTGTTAACGATAACCGATACTTTAAGAGCATTATAATCATACTCATTTCTCTCGACAAATACACGTTTATAACTCCTAACTCGACATTCTGCGAATGACAGCCATCTTGTTTTTTTGAGTGTACGACTAAACGCCGATAGACACTACACCGAATGACTGAAAACCGACAAGACTTTACTTCGACGGGAGTACGGGACTCTTCGCCGACAGGACACTTCGCCGACAGGGCTCATCAGCGACGCAATTTATCTCCGATAGTTAGAAACTTACTTTGGAAATCGATTATGCTTTTCTTGTATTATACAATTCATAAAAAATAAATATCTTGCATTGGTTATTAGCACAGTTACATCTTTCTTATAAATATAAAACTCTCGTGTCACAATGTTAGTTACCATAAGTACTCCTCCGAATTTTTTTTTTATGAAATTTTATATGCATATTCAATAGGTCTGAGAATCGGCTACTATCTATTTTTCATACCCCTAGGTGATAAGGGGGTAGGTAGGTAGGCAGGGTAGGGTATACTGCCCCAGCGAATAGACTCCACTATGTCGCAGGTCCGCCCGTTCTTTGCTTGAGCAGGTAGATAAAGCACCAAATTTACGAGTGTGAGTGAGATGGCAGTCAGGTAAGTAAGTGAGTAGATGGCACGGAGGACACTCAGTATGTAATAGATGGTCACCCATCCACGGACTGACCTAGGCAATCACAGCTTAATGTTGAAGATCGACCCGTGAGGCTGTTATCATTTAGCCACTTCACCCTTGCAATAAAATACAAATACCTTGGGAACATTTTGACCGAGAACCTATCTGATGACGAGGATATAGAAAAAGACGAAGGAAACGAAAGGGCGTTGTCGGTTCGGTGTAATATGCTGGCCCTCAGGTTTGCAAGTTGTACTAAAGACGTGAAAATTACGCTGTTTTAGGCATACTGCCACACGTTTTTTTTTCGGATGTGAAATCATCAAATGACTCCTCCCACTCAAAATCCATCCAATCCATAAAATTAAATTATATTGAATTGAATTGGATTATTGTTAAAATTAACTGTTGAATCAGTTTTGTTTTATATTGATTGTTTTTATAACTGTTTCTCTTAAAGTCGTACTAACATAGTTCTCTTAAGTACTGACTACTAACCCATATTATGGACTCTTGTTCGAAATAAACTATGTATTTGATTGATTGATTGAATAAGGTAATTTGTAAGGTCCCTTAGATTCAAAGATATCAACAACCAAGAAAAAACAAATGAAAGAAAAAGAGAAAAATGAACCAAAGAAGATAAAAAAAGAAGATATCATTGAACCTACCCTAGATCAGCCGAATAAAACAACAAGATGGCTGCCATTCGCGGGTTATTGGGTTAGGAGTATTTATAAACGTGTATTTGTCGATAGAAATGAGTATATAATATGTCCTTAAAGTATCAGTAACCGTTAACCTAACACACTATCCACCATTTTTTTTCTTTGTTTATACGATTTGTCACTTAGAATAGTTTTTAAACATATATGTTGTATGTATTTTTGTAATCACCTTTGAAAATCCCTCATTTTGATCCACTCGATGGTACTGGAAGAAAAAAAATTTCGAACTCCACGATACATGCACCCCAAAACCACAATTTTCTTGGTTTTTCAATTTTAATGTAGCCTGCGCTACCAAGACTAATCTAACGACGTATAATTTCTTCGTTTAGGAATTACGAGGGAACTAAGACTTAACTAACGGACCTACACATATACATACATACAGGTACAACACATAACCCTCCTTTTGGGTTTCGCCGCAGTCGGTTAAAACACCTAGGTACCAACAAGTTTTTTAACTTCCGTCTAAAAAACTATTGCGTTTATGCAACACCGGTATAGGTCTCGAAGATAGAGTGCTAACTCATCGTGTGGTTGCAAGACATGCACAATCATATTATATAAATTATGGCATTTGACGGTTTGCATTCATTTGCACCTAGGTATGTAATGTATGTAGACATGCAGGCTTCTAGGTAGTGATACAGCGGGCAGGCCGGTGAAACTCATGTTGCTTGCATTTTGCATAATCTTACAATTTGTCGGTTACACCACGTGGTTAGGTAGCTCATAATATTAACATGAAGTACTTATTATTATTACCGATTACATAATGCGTCAACGCATTACAACCGCCGAATTACAATGAGAAACTGATTTACTTACAATAGTAGTTTTTAGTATTAATGAATGTGTAGGGTTGCCAGATTGTCAAAAAACAATTCCGGAGGAAATTCCGGATACTTTCCGCAGTTTAATTCTGCATTTTTTTTTTACAAATATATTATATATTAATAGAGAAAGGTTAGTTGCAGAACATTCTGGTATGATCAAAATAAAAATCATAAACGCTACCTACTTACATTATATGCGCCTATGCAAGTCGTACTGTTAATTAGAAATAAGATTACCCATATTTTCATAGACAGTTTTCAAAATTCTAATATTTGGAAATTCCAGACATTTTACAATTCCTCCCATATTCCGGACACTAAGCTAAATTCCGCACTTGTTTAGAAATATATTCCGGAAGTATGGCAATCCTATGAATGTGGTATGAATAAATATTTGTAAAGTGCTCCGTGATGAACATACATACTTACATAAAAAAAAACTATTGTTCGCACTTATTTTTATCTAGTCTTGTTGAAACAACAAGACAATACTCTACCATCACCCAATGGCTAGGACAAGCCGAATACACAGAAACGCCTAGGTGACACCTAATTATCCAAACTAATATTATAAATGCGAAAGTAACTCTGTCTGTCTGTCTGTCTGTCTTTGCTTCACGCCTAAACTACTGAACCGATTTGTGTGAAATTTGGTACAGACATAGTTTGGAACTTGAGAAAGGACATAGGATAGTTTTTATTACAAAAAATAAAATAAAAAAATAAAATTTATTCCGGACATACAGCGCCATCTAATTTGGCTACTGTGTGACAATTCTTGGCGACGGTTTGACAACTGACAAATGTCATAGCATGCATTAGAATAGAACGGCTATTTCAAAATATTTGTCACAGGTACAAGTGGCCTAGCGGTTCAGCGACCGCCCTGTAAACCGAGCTTCGCAAGTTCGAATCGCAGCCAGTATTCACTTTTTGTGATTTTTTTTAATGCTATTAGATTTTCAAAAATAATAAACATGATTCGCGAGTTCGATCCCCAACCAGTTTTCACTTTTTGTAAGTTTTAGGTATTTTGTTTTATTTTATGCTTTAAGTTTTTCAAATCATTACAAAATAGATTAATGTATACTTTTCGTTTTTTTTTACCATTCAAAAGACAGGTAATCATAAATTAATGAATGAAAATTGACCAATTTACACTGTACAAAAAAAAATCTCTAAAAAGTTTAAAAATGAAAACATACTCAAAACGCAGCAGCCATTCGCTCAGCCACTGCGCCAACCGTGTCGTCATATAACTGTGGTTGTGGCTTCCTCAGGCATTGCTGCAACTTTGCTTATGGGTGGTCGGACTGCACATTCCATTTTCAAATTGCCGCTGAATCTTGCATGCGAAGATACGCCCCAACATGCAATATCACCAAAAACGGGGGAAGTAGTTTGGGACGAGTGCACAATGTTGCACAAGCATGCATTAGAGGCGTTGAACCGCAGCTTGCAGGACATCCGCGGCAACCAGGTGTGATGGGTGGCGTCATCAAAATGTTCGCAGCGACTTTAGACCCTGTGAACGGTGAGTAATTAACTAGCTCGCCGTCCAACCGTCTTATGACGACAGGCCGTGTCGAAAGCGCGTTCGTGTTCCACGCGCGCCTCAAAATGATGTCAGCAAACCGGAAGGGGTCCGCAAGGGCCGATGCCTGCTGCAGCTGCGGGACTGTTCGAAAGAGATACTGTGGCTCTGGAACACAAAGCGCTAAGAAGGAACATGGATGACACTCCCTTCCGTTCCACCCAGCGCGGGAGGAGGGGTCATTTGAAAAGCCGACTTTAGACAGCCACAAACTGTGGCTAAACCATGGTGAGTGTAGGCAGGCCAAGGATGCACTCCCTACCATCGACGGCCACTTCACGAGAAAAGCGCTTCGGCTGACCCAACTACAGCTGCGCACTGTTACAGCCGCCATCACTGGACACGGCTCTTTTAACAAACACGTCTTTGCCATATGAGTCACAGACAGCCCTCTGTGCCGAGCCTGCATGGACGAAGATGAGACAGCAGCCCACGTGCTTCTGCACTGCCCAGAGGTTGCATCATACAGGGCAAAGTACTTCGGTAACCCAGGTACTCTCCGCGAGACTGTCAGCGACATCAAGGTGCTGCTGGCTTTTCTCGGGGAGCTGAGGTGGATCGAATAGATTTCCCACCCGCACGCAAAATACGCGCATTGGTCGTGGAGTTGCGGACACCAGCCCGTTATAGAATAAGTCCCCGCATACCCATTATTGCAAATAACTTACCATTTCAATTTAAGAGGTAACAATTTCCCTTAAAATTGGCTATTACAATGACGATCAACAATTCCAGGGCCAAACCATAAAAGTGACAGGCATTCAATTGTGCACTCCATGCTTCTCACACGGTCAAATATATGTTGTTTGTTCAGTGCCCAAAAATTTCACGTGCTTGCGGAAAATAATAAGTCATTTAATGTTGTATACAGAACGGTATTAGAATAAATAGTGCCCAACAAGGCGTCTGATGGTTTACTTTGAAAAGAAGGTTGTATAGCGCCAAAATAAACGGTTTTAAGCCATATCGTCGCCTCATTTAATTTTGTTGCCGATCTCTGCGCCCAGAATTACAGTACCCAAAAGGACGCATTTTGAAGTCATCACCTACATTATCGCATTTTGATCAGCCAGTCAGTTCTCACACAAAACATAACATCACACCTGAAATCCCCTACGGGTTAGGCAGAGGTGTACCTTATCGTACACCCACATTTCGCCGTTCGTTATGTTGAAGTCCCATGTGACAGGGGGCGAGCCTATTCAATTCTATTCCACCAACCGGGCACAAATCCAGATTCCGTGGCTGCTACTGAGAAATTCCTGATGGAATACCCCGATAACACTATTATTTATAGTATTTTTTCAATTGCATACATTGTTTAATGTTAAGTGGAAGAGCGGAGTCACCTAACACAACCATCTTCTTGCTTAAAAGGTGACCTCCAAATCATGTGCGTTAGAACTTTATATAATTTAAATAAACATTTTTTTAACACTGCCCGACCCGGCAATTGATCCCAGAACCTCATGCTTAGTAGTCGCACTTGCGACCACTTGACCAACGAGGCAGTCTCACACATACACACCTAAATAGCCACGCGAACGAAGTAGCGGGTAGCAGCTAGTGATAAATAAATCAAAGACTACTTACTCTGTACAGGTAAACAAGTATCTTGTTGATAACAAGATACTTGTTTTGAATGAGTAGAAAGAACCATTTCCCGCGCGCCACGATAGAGCATCAACAAGCTTTTACTGTAGGTACCTACCCATAACATTATGATGTCCAGTAGGTATGGTTGAAACCATTATATATATATGTGTATAAGACTTACAGCTAAAACATAACATAATAAAAATACCTATAGTCCCTAAGTGAAACTGTCACACATACTTACTCCACATATAGTAAAAATCATCATCATCTGCCTAGCCTTTTCCCAACCTTGTTGGGGTCGGCTTCCAGTCCAACCGGATGCAGCAGAATACCAGTATTTTACATGGAGCCTAACTGACTTCCACAACCCAGTGAGTACTAGGTAATACGATACCCCTTGGTAAGACTGGTTGTCAGACTTTTTGTGGCACTGACTCCCTGTAACGACTGTCAAAGATTTACAAATGACAGCCGGGACCAACGGCTTAACGTGCTTTCCGAGGCACGGAGGGAACTCGGTATGTAATGGGTGGTCACCCATCCACAGACCAACCTAGGCAAGCACGGCTTAACCTAAAGATCGATCTGAGCGGCTGTTATTATTTTGCCACGAGCCCCTCAGATCGATCTTTAGGTTAAGCCGTGCTTGCCTAGGTTGGTCTAATAATATAGTAAAAATGAATTGTTTAATTTGTTAATTTTACGATGCTTTAGCATCGATGACGAATTGGAACCTATGAAAACAAAAATATTTGAAACAGTTGTGAAGAATATAGTGACAGTGACGAGTCGGGCATAACTCACAAAAACAGAGTAGTTAAAAAATGAAAATGCTGATAAAATGTAAGTAGGTACCTACTACCATAGTTATTTAGAAGTTCAGTTTCTATCCTTTAGTCGGTCAAACCGTTAAATATCCTAAACGAGGTAGAATTTCATAGTCTATAGTTTAGTCTAGTTGTAGTGCTGGCTAGTATAAATCATTGAGTTTCCATGGAACGTGTATTGCTGCCTTCGGGCGTTAGCGTTAAACAAAGGTTTAATTTCAGATAATTATTATCATAATGAGTACAGCTCGGATAACTTTCTGACCACACTCACACTGTCGGAGTGGATATTGTACTTCAATCCTGATTCCTGGATAAATTTAATTATCGCCATTCGCCAGTAATTAATAGCAGACCGCTCCAATTAATACTCAATTTCGAATCAAATTACTTCTTTACGTCAATTTTGATAAATTCTCGATGCTGTGCGTTATTTTCAGTGAACACAGTGTGTTCAGTAACGTTGTTGGCAAAATACATGAATTTAATTAATAGAGTGTGTAAAACGATCCCTCACAAAGCTGTTAACCAATCATATGTTTATCAAAAGTATCCGTGGGTAAATAATGGACGGAATCAAGCCTTTTTTGGTCCGAAAAATCACGGTTTACGGCAGCGCTCAAGGTAACGCACTGGAAAATTGCTGATAGATTCGTGAATAGTACAGGGGTCATGCAGTATTCAGTATTTAAAGTAACGTTAACTTGTATTTTTAGAAAACGTGTGAAATTTTTAAACCTTGACCTTTAATATCTCCGTATTCCGTAATTAACAGGTTTCATAGAAAAAAAAACGATTTCAGTTTTTCAATTTTTGAGGAAACTATTTCCATTTTTATTTCCCTTAAAATGTTATTTGTACTTTTACGAACATTAAAAAAAGCGATCAAGTCAAATTATTACTGTATTTATAAGCTTGATCTTACTCAATATATTTGCTTTGTTATAGTAATATCTACTTAGGTAGCCTAGAATCAATTGTTTGTTTGCCGACATAGCCTCTAACTAAGCCTCTGATCGGGTTTCACTGCTCCTTTGATCAAGTAATACCTGTCAATATCACGACTTTCGCATAGTGTTACACTAATTGAGTTTTAGTTCGCTAAGCATATCACTTTCGTAGTCTCCCAACGATATCTTCGACCTGGGCATGCGTTACCGTGGTCGACTTGTAAATTTCTAAATAAACTTCGAACTCAAATCGGCCAGATCTCAAGTAAGCGTGAAAGCGCGTCTCTTCACAGACAATGGGCCCACCTTTCATCTTGCATCTCATGGCCTGTCACCTACGCTACATCAGTGAGTGTTTTTCGCGTAGCAAAATTTTGGGCCAAACATGTTTGAACTTTTTGTCATCATTACGCTAAGATGAAGAAGATTGTAGTCTGTCTTTAAATGTAGTACTTTAGCCACCGCCTCGCTGGCCTAAGTGTAGAGGTCAGCGCGGCAGCAAACCGTGTCGCACTAACTTTGATTCTCAGATTGATAAGGCGTTTTTAGTAGCGGTCCGGAATCTTAAACCTTGGAATTTCTAAACACCAGTGAACGTAATAAAATGTATCTTTTGTTTCTAACGAAAGACCTCAACGCATATATTCACGACAGTTTGTCTTCTTTTTAAGTTTTTGTCGAATAGTTCTGGTTTTTACCCGAAGGTTAAGATTTGGGATAATACAGTCACCTTATGATGTAGTTGCAGATAATAAATAGCGCAGAGATTAGAGACGCACAGAATTGTGCAGCTCAGTAGGCAAGAAGATACTGAAGAACATTACAAAAGAAATCTGAAGAGCTATTAGTTGAAACGGCACAAAACCTCCAGGCAGAGATATGTCAAGTCAAAAGCAATGTCCCCTTTCTTCTCATGTCCTCTTTCCAAATATAAACATTGCACACACATCACATCACACACATCACATCACACACATCATCACATCACATCATTTTAAAGCGCAACTTCAATTTTATTGGGCTATGTACAATCATTAAACTAATAATATAAGTGTGTAAGTAGCTACAGAGCTACTTTCTCACTTGTATTATTAGTAGTAGTCTGTTTGATACGTTTTTACAGCTGATGGGATTTCTACGAATTTGGCTAACAGGCAGATCATGTCCAGGGTTAGGATATTTTTTATCTCGGTTGTACGTGTCCGTGGAACAATTAAATTAATATCCACGCGAGCGAAGCCACGGCCAAAAACTGTGTGTTTATTACGTCAAATACTTTTACTTAGGTACTTGTTCGATGGTCAAGTTTCAATACCAATATAACCTGCATTTTCCTCTCTCAACCGAGAGGTTTAAAAAGTGGTTTAATTGTATAATCATTCATTTAACTGTTATAGAGGTGCACGTAATAGCATTGATGTGTTACAAACTCTCTATGCGTATTGAATAACATGTTTTGGGCAAGCGAGCGTGATTCGACTGATAACGCCTGGATCGAACACTATCTAAGAGTACTATACATAAGCCGTCAACCAAGCATTACTTATGTGCATACATCAAACTAAGTAATACAGAAACGACTTAATTTTACGTTAAAACTCAATGTAGCACACTCAAAACATCATGCTAAAATCTAGTACTTACTTTAAAAAAAAAACTTGCGAAAAATTTGGAACTTTGACCTCCAATATCTGATGGTCCATTACAAAATGCTAGTGCTTATGCTTATGCTAGCTTCTATTAAAGAAAATAAGTTGAAAATAATGGAAGCTTTATTTTCATATAATTACTTAAAGCTTTATTTTCATATAATTACTTACAGCCTAAATACACTTCATTTTCTAATAAAGAAGAAGCATAGCTATTTAGAATAAAGTCTCGGATCACTACTTCATTTAATTAATTAAGTTAAAACATCACCATATGTTATTTACTGAAGTCCGCTAAGAGAAAATGAATTAAACGCATCTATAGAAATAGACTGGAAAGATATTCAATGCAAATATGTCTGATTGTGGAAGGATACTTTCTTAATTTTCATATTCACTAAATACTGGAACTATCCATGTAAGTAGGTACATAGTTTTAAAACCGAATATTTCATATTTTATAAATTGTTAGTCGTACACTAGAAATAGCCAAGAACATAATATATCTTAGACTTCTAAAACTATTACTCCACTGGCATACTAAGTACTAGTAATTGATTAAATATCTATTTTTAAAAAGGACCTTGAATCTTGATATTACGGTTCATTTTTGCTCATGGCACAATGTGCGACGCTACGAGAATGAAAAGCCAGGCAAGGAGGGCAAGGGATTACCTATAAAACTACATAAACTCATAAATAAAATATAACATAACATAAAAAATCATAACATAACATAAAATCACGCCTGTCATCCACGAAGGGTTAGGCAGAGGTGTACCTAATAGTACACCCACAATTCGCCAGTTATGTTTAAATCCCATGTAATAGCGGGCGAGCCTCTTGCCATCAACCGGGTGCAAACCCAGACTCCGTGGCTGCTACTGAGAAATTCCTGATCGAAAAACCCAATAACACTTTGCCCGACCTGGGTATCGAAGACTTCATGCTCAGGAGTCACGCTTGCGACCACCAAACCAATGAGGCTGTCAGTCGTGATTAAATATCTATTCTTAAAAAGGATATTAAGGTTCATTTTTGCTCATGGCACAATGTGCTACGAAAGTGCTACGAGCGATGACGCTACGAGAATGATAATTTGCAAGGGATTGCCTAAAAACCTGTACATGTATACATCTTCTATACAAATAAATAACATCGAAGTGTCTGTTTGTAATATCATAATAACAGCTTTTTACTGAATGCATATGAAAACATATACGGGACTTATAACAAACCCTATTTTTTTTTTTTAATTCTGTCCCTCTGTCGGTTTGTTCCGGCCATAGATAGTTTTTAATATTTCTGTGGTTCCGGCTAATCTCCGAAACGGTTGGACTGATTTTGACTTTTACTGGCAGATAGGTGATGTTTGAAGGTCTAACATAGGCTACTTTAATTTTAGAAAAAAATTAGGGTTCCGTTTAAAAACTTAAAACCCTTGAAATTGGTAGCAAAATTCGATTTAAAAAGGGAAGTGCCTATAATAATGGGAACTATTTTGTTTTTTTTTTATAATAATTTCACACGAACGAAGGTTGCGGGCAACAGCTAGTCAATTAATAAAACATGCAGTTTCTTTAAATGATGCGTGTTATAAGTTCTAACATAGGCTACTTTTATTTTTAGGGTTTCGTGCAAAAAAATTTAAACCATTGAAATTGGTATCAAAATTCGATCAAAAAAGGGAAGTGCCTATATGATTTATTTCGCGGGCAACAGCTAGTAAACTCATAAAGTTACCTAATAAAACATGGGCCATTACTATTTTGTCTATTATTTAGCTAACATTCACAAGGTGATTACTGATGGCAGGTATAGCACAACAGGGGATGGTGAAATTCGATACGGGGTGGCCGGTTGTGACTGTTGTGAGTGGGTGACAGACTTTGTACTTCAGTCACTTGACGAACACAGGCCTAACTCAAAGGCATCTAGTACACACAGCTCCCAAAAAGACATGTGCTTTCAAATCCGTGATAGGCCCAAGTTGGTTTTTGTATTTTGCAAAAACATTTTATTATATTAATGTATTGTTTTGGTGAATAAATAATTTATGTGAAAAATATTAAAGTTTTAGTAATATTTATAAAGAATTTTAAAATCAAGTTGTTTGTGTATGTGAGTTTAAATGTTTTTAAATGCACCCACGATACAGGAGAAATTCCTAGAGTGGGGCAACGTTTTTTTTTTAAAAAAAAAATAGTTAAATAATAATTTAATAATATTTATTATTGCTATTATTTAACAAAACTTTGATCTTAATTTATTATAACAATTTGTCAACATATTTTGCAAACTGACACAAACGGGTCCCTAGACAAGTGACATTAATATTGGAAGCCCTAGAAATATTTTAGATTGACTTATGCTAACGAAACGACACGTGATCTGTCATGTAGACTGCATACTTTGACATTAAAATTTGACAGTCTGACAAGCGACATCGAAAGAGACAAGTTTGTTTGCAAAATTCTAATGTTTTAATGTATGCAGATGACACAAAAGTTTTTGTGTAAGTACTGTTTTTACGACAAATACTGTTCTAGATTGGAAATGGTACAGAAAAAGTTCTTGCTGTCTATGAACTATAAATGTTTTAATTGCAAGGTTCCATACGAGCAGTACTGAAACGATACCGCGTTCTGAGTTTGGAGTCCAGGAGAGTGCTTCGGGGGGCATTGACACTACGCTGCTTATGCGTAATTATCATCTGTCTGCTGCTAAAATAAAACGTCCACCTACATAATCATATTAATATCATCTATGGAAATATTAATAAGTTATATTTAGAACTACGAGATATGAATACAACTCATTAGCTAGATAATGTAAGCGATTAAAATCATCTGACCCACTGAATTGTAGTTTTATTCTGTTGCCCGTAGCTGTAGGTAACCGCACATATTCACAATATTAATGCGGTTCGTAAGTGTATTGATTTGTGGTCGTAACGCTCTTGCTGAGCATGAGATTCTTTGGTCGGCTTTCTTTTTTTCCAGCAAGAATTTCTATTTAGTTACCCGGAATCCAGATTTGTTCCTGATCGATCACAATAGGCTCTATTACATGCCACCTAAAACAGAACTGGTAAAATGGAGTTTGGTCAGTGGGTAGCCTTAGGGGCGGATTTTACTTCTGCCCAACCCTTGGAGTGAAACTGTCGTGGTATTATGATATACGTGTTCTTTATAGGTTTATTATTCGCGGCTGTAAGACATATGTAGTTACAGAATTATAATCATCAAAATCATCAATACAACGCTCTAAGTTCATAAAGCTGTAGGAATGACTTTTTCTGTTTTTTTTTGTTCCTACGCCTTTATGAACTTAGAGCGTTGTATTGATGATTTTGATGATTATAATTCTGTAACTACATATGTCTTACAGCCGCGAATAATATTTTGGTTGGTCGCATTCACCTTAAAGCCAGCTCTTACAGCAATGCATTAGGTGTTTGTGATTTTGCTGATTACCTTTTCAATCCATATTCAACAGAATGTAACGTCGCGCAGAGACTGTGTGTAAAGGTCACCATCTCGGTCAAATAAAAGTAGGCAGTTATATCATCAAGATGGTACGAATACATTATTTCAACATGATATTTTATCAAAATCTCATGACGATATTTTATCAAAATCTCAATCTCATTACATTTTTTGTAACCTAATTTGGGCAATTCCCAAATTAGGTTACAAAAAATGTACCTAGGCACTACTATTATGTTGGGTTTTAACTAATTAACTGCGTAAGGTATTACTAACACAATTTAATTGTAATAATTTAATTGATTTCTTTGTATTTTATTTTATTTATTTTGTATGGATTAATTTTTGATCTGATATAAACTGATTAATAATAATAACTACTAAATACTTACGAAGAAATACACAGAGGCAAGGTCAAGATACGGTAGGCTAATTGCACTCCAATTTAGGGTAGCTAGTACAAGCAGTTTTCAATTTAGCTTTACATTCTAGATGTAAGCTGCTTGTAAAATATTCCGTAGTGGTTCCGTTACAAGTATGACAGCTTTGATATTAAGCTTCGTCATAGACAGTTACCTATACAGGGAGTAACCGAATAAGCGCATACAAATTTTCAGAATATAAAATCAGAATATAAAATATGGTATGACGTAATTAGTGTGTAGAGTCCAGTATTTTTTGC
The DNA here is from genome assembly GCA_950022335.1 of Eurois occulta. Taxonomy (NCBI): domain Eukaryota; kingdom Metazoa; phylum Arthropoda; class Insecta; order Lepidoptera; family Noctuidae; genus Eurois; species Eurois occulta. Next base: position 11,055,045 of record OX465477.1, on the reverse strand, counting down.
GATCGATTTTCCTTACACAACGTTGTCTAGTTTGATTGTCTGAATGACTGCTTATTTTGTTACAGCCTGTATAGCCAAACACTGCTGAGTTTAGCCTCCATATCCTTTTTCTACGTTACCGCATCACTCGAAAAATATCAATGTGAAAATTGACTGTGATAGCTCATTAAATATTCCAGAGTTGCGTTTACTTTCCTATAAGTTAGGTATGTACTCGTAGTTTACTTTTTCATCACAGTCGTTTTATTGAGTTGTTAATTACTAATTTTGTATTTCTGGTTTTTCCCATGGCGGTTGGCAGACACTATAGACTGCTACCTACTACGACCCTCATATACCTAAATCTTTCGCCTCGGCCACGTTCATATATCTGGCCATACACGCAAGCTGGTAACTTTTGAAGAAAAAAAAACTTGGCATAGCCACTGATAATTACCAACCTAGTAGTCAAACTGTATTATTAATGCAACACGCTTGCCGCCTAGCCCGCCTGCCGCATAGTGCCTTCATGTCGTATCAAGGTCACTTATCAAGAATTTAATAGATCGATGACCTAGAAACTTTATTTATTCTTTACTTGTTATTTTAAAACAATAGACGTTTTTCTTTAACCTTGATCTTAATTATGTAATACCACAATATAAATTTGTGTGGTAATACGCCGCCCGCCTTTACACCAAACTTTGGTCTCTTTACCCATCTGAGCTTTTTCGCCATTGCATTGTAGCGACAAAAATACCAATATTGTATAACAGTTGTGTTTTTATTTTGGTGTAAGTATAATAAAGTATGTTCTATTCTATTCACTTTTGATTGCAGAACCTCATTCACTACTATATTGACAGGCGTTATCCAAAATGAAAGTCAATTTAAGTACCTACCTACCCTACCTACCTACCCTACCTACCTACCCTACCTACCTACCCTACCTACCTACCCTACCTACCTACCCTACCTACCTACCCTACCTACCTACCCTACCTACCTACCCTACCTACCTACCCTACCTACCTACCCTACCTACCTACCCTACCTACCTACCCTACCTACCTACCCTACCTACCTACCCTACCTACCTACCCTACCTACCTACCCTACCTACCTACCCTACCTACCTACCCTACCTACCTACCCTACCTACCTACCCTACCTACCTACCCTACCTACCTACCCTACCTACCTACCCTACCTACCTACCCTACCTACCTACCCTACCTACCTACCCTACCTACCTACCCTACCTACCTACCCTACCTACCTACCCTACCTACCTACCCTACCTACCTACCCTACCTACCTACCCTACCTACCTACCCTACCTACCTACCCTACCTACCTACCCTACCTACCTACCCTACCTACCTACCCTACCTACCTACCCTACCTACCTACCCTACCTACCTACCCTACCTACCTACCCTACCTACCTACCCTACCTACCTACCCTACCTACCTACCCTACCTACCTACCCTACCTACCTACCCTACCTACCTACCCTACCTACCTACCCTACCTACCTACCCTACCTACCTACCCTACCTACCTACCCTACCTACCTACCCTACCTACCTACCCTACCTACCTACCCTACCTACCTACCCTACCTACCTACCCTACCTACCTACCCTACCTACCTACCCTACCTACCTACCCTACCTACCTACCCTACCTACCTACCCTACCTACCTACCCTACCTACCTACCCTACCTACCTACCCTACCTACCTACCCTACCTACCTACCCTACCTACCTACCCTACCTACCTACCCTACCTACCTACCCTACCTACCTACCCTACCTACCTACCCTACCTACCTACCCTACCTACCTACCCTACCTACCTACCCTACCTACCTACCCTACCTACCTACCCTACCTACCTACCCTACCTACCTACCCTACCTACCTACCCTACCTACCTACCCTACCTACCTACCCTACCTACCTACCCTACCTACCTACCCTACCTACCTACCCTACCTACCTACCCTACCTACCTACCCTACCTACCTACCCTACCTACCTACCCTACCTACCTACCCTACCTACCTACCCTACCTACCTACCCTACCTACCTACCCTACCTACCTACCCTACCTACCTACCCTACCTACCTACCCTACCTACCTACCCTACCTACCTACCCTACCTACCTACCCTACCTACCTACCCTACCTACCTACCCTACCTACCTACCCTACCTACCTACCCTACCTACCTACCCTACCTACCTACCCTACCTACCTACCCTACCTACCTACCCTACCTACCTACCCTACCTACCTACCCTACCTACCTACCCTACCTACCTACCCTACCTACCTACCCTACCTACCTACCCTACCTACCTACCCTACCTACCTACCCTACCTACCCTACCTACCTACCCTACCTACCTACCCTACCTACCTACCCTACCTACCTACCCTACCTACCTACCCTACCTACCCTACCTACCTACCCTACCTACCTACCCTACCTACCTACCCTACCTACCTACCCTACCTACCTACCCTACCTACCTACCCTACCTACCTACCCTACCTACCTACCCTACCTACCTACCGTACCTACCTACCTAATTATTTAAATTTTTCTCTCCGTAAGAACGATCCGCGAACTTCAAGGAATATTAAAAAAAGAAATTAGCTAAATCGGTTTAGCCGTTCTCGCGTGATGCCGTGACCAAGGAAAATAGGGATTCATTTTCGTAATAGAAGATAAGCATAATCAGAATCAGCCGATATTGTTTCCACTGTTGGGACACAAACCTCCCCTCCATAAGAGGGAGTGCGCTATAATCACTCGCAATCAAACATTCTGTTTTTAACCGACTTTCAAAAGATTCGTAAATGTAAATTCAAATTTTTGGTTCTAGAAAACTTGGTTACCTCACGATGTTTTGAGATAATGGTGTTGAAATAAATTACATAAAGTTAATTAGGTAGGTGCCTGGATTCAAAGTCACGACCAATTAAACGTCATCGTAGGCCGAAGTCACTACTGCTCCCGTTTTGGATAAGTACCTGGGCTACCGAACCCTGCTCGGATAAAAATAGAGAAAACGAATTTTCCCAGATATGAGTCCTAGCCAGATCGATTTTTCGCCCCATAAACACCTATATTGCAACTACCATAGTACTCGTTAGAGCCGTTTTCGAGAACGTTATTACAAATATTGCTCATTTAATATTAAAGGATAATAATAACTAAGTAGTGCAGGTAATACGGAAACGAAGAGCGACGGTAAACTTTAGCAACAGTCTTGAATAACGCTTTGTAAGGATCCACATGTCGTCTGTAACGCTGTTACTTTGAGCAACAGTTGAGTCCGCTGCTCCTACTCTATTCAATGGGATTCGGGTTCCGTTTTGTCTACGCTGCCTGTGCCTACTGTTCCGAAGTAATGCTTCGTTCGTCAACCTATATAGGAGGCACTGTGTCGCCTGAGCCCAGGCCAGAACGAGCTGTCTTCCGTTGATGAAGTTTGTAAGACAATTAATTGCAAGTCATTAGAAACGCTTCAGACACACCGACAGCTGCCCCCAACGTCGAGGGCTGAATATCATGTTACGGTATTTGATAAACTTTGGTGAATTCTAACCAAGCAAGATTGGTAGGTCAGTGGAAAACCATTAAACATCCAAAAACTTAGCAATCTAATCTAAACCATTTAATTTTGGAAGAGATATCTGTTGGCTAAACCAATTAGCAATGGAATCAAAACGGGTACAACCATCAAATCAATCAATAAGCATTACTAAGATAGATCTCAGTAATATTATTTCAAACACATTAATTACATTTTTAAATATCTTGATTTGAAAAAAAAATAAAAAATAATAATAATAATAGTAGCCCACCGGTATCGGGAACAGGGTCCAAGCTATCGCCAGCGCTGGTAGCTCGACCCTTGGCCGCCGGGTTAAGGCTACAGAGAAAGGAACCTCCTAACAATACGAGCCGTGTGCAGGAGTACCGCTTTTTGAACCAAGCCCTTGATCCAGCTGGCTAACGACAGCCTCCTCAGGTATTGGTCGAGTGGTCTCTAGGCCATTAAGCCATTGTGCATTGGCTGAAACGACTATCGGCACAATGATCGTCGAGTTCAGTAAATTTATCATTATGATTTTAATGAGTGGGAAATTCGCACTAGGTCGTTCTATCAAAGTAAACTAAACGAGGTTGCCTGTAGAATACGTGCTAACCACATAAGTAGAGATTTACCACGATAACGTTCGTTTAGAACTACTTATTACTCTAAGTAGTTCTAAGCGAACGTTATCGTGGAAAATAGTCCGGTCTCATCGTCCATTTCAGATAACCGAATTCGTGAAGTCTAACAGCGTTAAATTAATGTCATGTAGGTTGCCCGGATACGGTTTTTGCCCGCGACTTCGAATAAGTTCTTGTTTTAACATAAAACGTCCCATGACACTCGGTTGGATTTCTTGTAATCATCTAAGAGATTTCGAAGACTCCTACAGTGAAACTTTACCCCTATATATTATTAGAATAGACATATAGACATATAACCACTTAAATAAATAAATCAATTTCCCTCTTTTAAAATATGAATAAAGCTTTTCCAAGTAGGCCTGCAATTACTTACTTACTTTAATAACCCGTGTGAAAACCTCGTCTTTTGCTGTAATTATTCAGGTGTGCGTGTCACTGGTGTAAGTGTAGTGTGTGAAAAATAATTAATTTCTGGAGCAAAACCATTATGAAAACATAATACTTATTTAACTTTGTGTTACTCGGTTTCAGCTACGTAATCTTTGAGCAAGTAAGGCTGAGCGAGTATTATCTTTGGTAGCTTTTGTCGCTCAGCGACAAACTGGTTGAGCGAGTCGTCGCCGACAGTGTATAAAGTCAGCGATCAACTATTAATATATGCACCTCTTTTGCTTACACGGAATGTATTTCTATTGTACGTTTTTTGAGCGAGAAAATAGCCGATAGTGAATCGCTTCCTCGCCGGCGCGGGCCAACAACTGCCTTAAGGTCAAGTTTCAGTTTCCGAGCACAAACCTGCTTGGGGCATGATGAGAAACTAAGGACGACATTCTCATCGAGCGTTGTTCGTGTTATGTAAATCATAAATTATCACCTGCATGACAAACTGACATGAAAGTTCTGTCAAACAGAAGGCTAGACGTATCTCGGCCATACTGAATGACTGAAAATGGAAATACTGAAATACATTAAAATTCTTCATTTTCTCTTGAAAGTGCTACCTCGCTGGAACAATTATTATTAGAGTTTATACAGATTTTGAATAAAGAAATAAAATAAAAAACCGGCCAAGTGCGAGTCGGACTCGCGCACGAAGGGTTCCGTACCATTATCTATAAAAACGGCAAAAAAAATCATATCTGTTTTAAGGGAACCCCCCTAAATATTTTATTTTTATTTTTAGTATTTGTTGTTATAGCGGCAATAGTAATACATCATTCGTGAAAATTTCAGCTTTCTAGCTATCACGGTTTATGAGATACAGCCTGGAGACAGACAGACAGACAGACAGCGAAGTCTTAGTAATAGGGTCCCGTTTTACCCTTTGGGTACGGAACCCTAAAAAAAGAAGTTATGCGAAATGTCTTGCAAGATTAACTGTTACTCGTAGTTCGTCGTCGAGGCCAAATGGAAAAGCTTCAAGAGGGCCTATTATGGGCCTATGCCAGGCCCAGACCAAAAAGATTAAAATTGCTGGAATGATATGTAGGTTAAACAAAAAAAAAAAAAAAATCGCTTTGCCTTCTGACTCCAATCATCAGACCCTCACCACCAAGGGCAATCTATTAGATTCATCAAAACGAATCATATGACCGCAAACTCGACGGGTTTACCAGAAGACACTGAAGACACTGAAGTACTTTAAAATTGTAATCTGTGGAGAACGTAGTGGGTAGCATAATTGTTTTAAAATGTTATATTTAAGATAACGTGACTAATTTTTAGTGTGCTACTGTTTGTTTTTCCTTAAATCACACCTGCCTAGCCTTTTCCCAACCATGTTGGGGTCGGCTTCCAGTCTAACCGGATGCAGCTGAATACCAGTATTTTGCATGCAGCGACTGCCTATCTGACCTCCACAACCCAGTTAGCACTGCGTCACACGATACCCTTTGGTAAGACTGGTTGTCAGACTTTCGAGCCACTGACTATCTTAACGACTGTCAAATATCTACAAATGACAGCCGGGACCAACGGCTTAACGTGCTTTCCGAGGCACGGAGGAAACTCGGTATGTAATGGGTGGTCACCCATCCACGGACCAACCTAGGCAAGCGCGGCTTAACCTAAAGATCGACCCGAGCGGCTGTTATTTTTTAGCCACGAGCTCCACAGTTCTTTGTTTTTTCTTAAATAAATAAATAAGACTTCCACTATCCACCCCCTGCATGGCTCCATCATTATACCCTCGTTACCAAACAACATTTGTTGAACTCGTCAAAATGAATCATATGAGACCAAATTCGAGGATTTTAGTGAAGAGTTGCACTATTCACCTCCTGGCTCCATTATCAGACAAGCTCTAACATACCTAATTAAAACTCATAAAATTGTTTAACATTGTTAGTTAGTTACAGGTAAAGAAAACATGTCTTCAAATGTGACATAATTATCTCAGTCAGTAAAACTGACATAATTTCCAAGTCTGACACATTACTTTTAAACCGACAGCAACCTGTAAGGCTCTTGCAAGTAAGATTACGATCGCAAGTTTATTGAAATGTATTTGGCCCAGACGTAGTGACATTCTATCAGCGCTTAGGATGACGAAAAGTCACAAAATGTATGGGTGACTTAGGTTACTGAATAGCAACTCAATCCTGCTATAATAGCTGTAAAAGACCCTTAACGAAGCCGATAGGCACTTGTTCTCCCCGTTATTGCAATCATATTTTATTGTTCTAGCAATAATTTTTACGTACAGTTACTTAATTTGAAGAACAGAATGCTTGGTTGACGGCTTCGTGCAGGGCCCTTTTAGTACACCTTGTATGTCGTTGAAGAAATATGAAACGCTTTGAAAACGTTTTCATGTTGACCAGGCCCTCTGCTGCAGTCACCAACAATGTGATTTATTCCGGACTATTTTTACAGAGTTATTGCCATGCAATTTACTTGAAGTGTACTACTGAAACGGTGGATTGGATATTCAATGTTCAAAGATTCATTTAAACAAATTACAAGTTAACCAAACTTAAAACATTAATAGCTCAACGTTTGCAGTTTACAATAGTAACTGTACAAATTATCCAAAAAGCTTTTTGAGCACGGACCAAGCACGGGCAGTAGATATCTTATTTCGTTCGTTAAAATTGAATTCAGAGCTGAAAGGATCAATCACACGTTTCATCGACTACAATGCAATCGGACTAACGAGCTACATGATCCTAAATAATATTACATTCTGCGTCGTTGCTGATTTCCTATCAACATTATTTTTAGGTTTCATGGTAACTGACATATTTCCAAGTATTAATTACTTACTTTGAATACCCGTTCGAGTAACAAGGTTAAATTTAATTTTCTCATGAAATATTAATTTTCCTTTACAAAAAGTACACGTGCACTAAGATATTGATGAAGCACTAGATATTATGAGTGATTTTCTCGGTAGCAATTCTTTATGTAGGAGGCAGCTAATTATTTTGTCTTAATAATTATATATTTTAAAGTAGTTTTCTAGGATCGTGCTTGGCTGTGGGCAGGGAGCGCGTCCCACGCACCCCGGGCCCCGGTGAGAGCGGGCGGCGGCACCTCGCGCGGGGTGGCGGTGAAAGTGAGCGCGTGCCCCACCGCGGCGCGATGGGGTGCACCCCTATATAAAGAGACACTCAAGGTGAACTAATAGAGTAATAACAGATCCGGCGTCTTAGCTAGTGGAACAGCCGTTCCCCGCCTCATCATGAGAGGGACCTGGAGCAAAGTGGTCAGTGTTCAATCATTCCAAATATGTTTCGGAATTTTAATTAGTTATAATTTTTTTTCTTTGTATTTTTAATTTGATAAAGTGATATTATTTCAGTATAAAAGTGCAAGTGATTCGCGTTTTTAAAGACGAAACCTATTAATTATTAAGTAATATCTGAGAATGTCCTTTGATAAAAAAATATAAGTGAAATCTGGAAAACTTTTCGAGTCTACATATTAACATAAATACTCCAGTTACGTTGCAGTGACTCTAGTTTCCAAAAGTTTATTTAAGCCTAATTATAACTTTTTCGCGCTTTAAGTGGAAGTAAAACATAAAGTGTTAATTAGTTTTACGCTATCTACTCCAAAGTTTACTCCGCAAATAAGTAGTTAACAACTAGTAGTAAAGGTGTTGTCAAACATGACCAGTAAAATTACCATTTTTCTATTTACTGTTAAATTATACACTCAAGCGATAATTGTCAAATATTATGTTCTCTGGTAGTGTTTTGCCGGTCCGCATAGTTTTTATTTATGTGTGATAACTTTTAGCACGAAATAGAGTACACAACTAGATCACTGCTGATTTAATTTGAAAGGTCGTGAAGATGCACCAGCTCGACCTGTGTGTGTGAAACTAGCACGCTGTCAGATGTACATCAATGCATCCGTCTCGGTGTCACAGCTCGTGACAATAGCTTGCACTTTTTATTGATGCGTCGAGATTTTTCAATTCTGAATGCAACTTCTCGCTATTGTTGTTTTGGTACTATAATGAGCGGCAAATCTCTCTTGAAATAATGGCGATGAACTCGACCGGATTGCATAATGTGTTCTTCCGTTTTGTAGGCGTTAGTCGGGTTACGATCTGCGACCTCGTTTTGGTAAGAATTATAACAAGTACACTCCGCCGTGAACAGGGCTGCATTCAGAATAATTATGTAGGTAGTATTGCGGAAAGCATAAAAGCTTCAATATTTTCGGTGTTTCTGTTAACAACGAAAATATTGAAGCTTTACGCTTCAACAGTTTGTGTAGACTTTTGAAATCAGGTGCATTTACTGTCGAGCTCTCGATATGGATTCAGACTTGTTTTGAGTAAAATAACAAGAGTGTGAATTAAAAGTTTTCGTATAACAAATTATCTGGGAAAATATAACACTGCTGCTTTTGAAACTCTATTTTTTATTCTGGAGAACTTTTTCATTAGGTATTACATTTTATTTTAGCTAGTCTCCAATTAGATGCGATAATTGATACGGGTCCAATAATGGAACTCTTACGACCTTTTATAGCGACGGTGTGTATGTTATGGTTGTTGTCGCCGGACGACGATGCCGACTGCCTCTCCAATCACTTGTGTAACTGTTGCATAATGTCGGCCAAATGTTGTATTGTATTATTAAATTAGCTAGCCGCATGTGTGAACTATGCTAACGCAGCAGATGTACATTAACTTTCTTAACTTATTTTCACCGTCCTTTACGTAAACTCTTTCCGGACTCGCTAAATTAATATGGCATTCTGTGTGGGTGTTTATAGTGGTTCTCTAAAACCTTATGCAAATATCCTTAAAAAGGAAGCATTAAGTAGCTAATATGATATCGTTTATTTATTTAAATGTTACGTCACTCCACGAGTTGCAGCTCGGGTTGACCTAGTAGCCATAGTCCATACATGGCATACTTTAATGTTCTCAAAACATCGATTTCTTACATAACCGTTGAACTTGATGGATCCGGGTTGTTCGTAAACATGTTTCACATACGATGGCTGCCCTAAATTGGTATTACATTAATGATAATATATATAATTAAATATTGTTCTTCGTATGGGAGGTAATGAGAAGTCGGAGACTTGTGTTTTTATGAGTTTTCTCGAAACTTGATTTTCCGGTAGCATTAAGTGTTCTAGAAAGCATGTATAAGATGCTCGGTGGCAGCCGGTTAGCAGCTAGTTAAAAATTCGCTTCCTATATCCGCTCGACCTGCGAATTAGACGGGCGTGTTCTAATGACGCCCCCCCCCCCTTGGACCCCCTCTCACTCGGACAAGTCGGCTTATGCTTACTTTCGTTTTGTGAATCACATAGACGAACTGACGTAATAAATTGTAGACCGCATTAATTTAACTATCTACTTATAATTGTCCTATCTTTAAGAAAAAGTTTAGGCTTGCTGGTGTGAGAACTATGTTATCAAAAGCTAAGCGACATGTCCTCTGAAGCTGTTGTCTAAACATAAAAATTAAAATCCTTTTATATTTTAGCTGTGCGATATCTAGGAAGCTTTGCGTTTATTTGTATTGATCTAACTTTAACAAAGTTTTTCCTTTGTTTCAGATTACCCTAGCGGTAATTGTACAAATCGCTCTAGTTTCTGGAAAGGCGTTATTACCACAAAATCAACAAGCACAGCAACAGGTAGAACAGAAGCAGTACACAGCTCAGAAGCGAGTCGGCTACGACTACCCGTCCCCCTCGCACGACTTCATCAATCCCTTCCAGGAGCATGATGACCTGCACCCGCACGACGACCACCACGAGGTGATCGAGCATCACGAGGAGCATGAGCACCATGACTTCGGCGACCACGACCACGACGACCACCACGACCACCACGCCATCCACGAGGAGCACCATGTGGAGGACCACCACGAGGAGCACCACGAACACCATGAACATCACCTTCACCCCGACCCTGGCTACTGGAAGAAGAAGCTCATTTGGAAACCTGGATGGAAGAAAATTTGGAAGCCAGCCAAGAAACAAATCTCGAACCCATCATGGAAAAAGATATGGAAGCCCGTGTGGAAACCTACTAAAAAACCCGTGTGGAAGGAAATTAAAGTTCCTGACTGGAAGAAAATCTACAAACCTGAATGGAAACCTATAAAAGTTCCGGCTTGGAAAGATGTAAAAGTTCCTGATTGGAAGAAAATTACAGTTCCCGTGTACAAGGACATCGTGGTGCCAGGCTGGAAAGAAATACAAGTTCCTGCTTGGAAGAAAGTCTGGGTTCCCGAGTGGGTTAAAGTTGGCGTCCCTGGTGAAAAGTACTTAGGAAAAGACCATGATGGATGGGAATACACTTCTCACGATCTGTGGAAGAAAAAGTTAGTTTGGAAACCAATTTGGAAGAAATACTGGAAACCAGCCAAAAAGCAAATCTGGATTCCAGACAAGAAGTTGGTATGGAAGGACGAATGGAAGCAAATCTGGAAGACTGAGAAGAAACAAATTTGGGTCGATGACAAAAAGTTGGTCTGGAAGGAAGCTTGGAAACAAATCTGGAAGCCATCAAAGAAATTGATTTGGGTGCCTGACAAGAAACTGGAATGGAAGGAGGCGTGGAAGCAGATCTGGGTGCCTGGATGGAAAGAGATCTGGGTTCCAGGTGTGAAGAAAATCTGGAGGCCTGTATGGATATCTGAATGGTTTCCGTCCCCCGATCATCACGAGCACCACCATGAGTCCCACCACGAGTCGCACGGCTGGGACAGAAGCGACATCACCGACACCAACACAGCAGAAAGCCAGAAAGTATCTGTCAAAGCAGCGCCAAAGAAGCAGGCGCCGAAAAAAGAAGTACAAAAGCAAACACTGAAGTCATGGCTTTTCCCCGAATAAATGATGATACCTACTTAACCAAATTTAAAGTATTTTGTGTAGATGTTCATTATAGGTTTATCCGGCAATCGGATTTAAAAGTGCTTGTTTAGAAAGCGTTATAATGCCATAAGAAAGCGAAGACTGTAAGCAAGTACCACAGGCGTCGCGAGGATAGCGAACTGGCCGGAGCACCGGAACAATCACATCATGGCTTCTCATGTAGGTAATGACATTTGTTTAACATTTTGGATTGCCATGCGAAAACTGCAAGTCAGCGATGCGATTGTTTCTAGGCCCGTGAATACAAAATCTTATAAAAGTTTACAGTAAAGTGCAAATGATCGATAACGTTATTTATAGTAGGTCTAAGCTTTACAGTGTTTGTGTAATAGTTGTTGTCGTAGATCGTAGGATACTGAGAGCTCGTTGTCTGTACACTACCCACTGATGCTATGTGTTTTGTTGTTGATTAGCTAATTATTTTAAGTTTTATTATAGGTATTTAGATTTTAGTTTTGCGGAACCAATGAAATAAATGTTATGTACTATTAAAATACGTTTTGGTTTTAATTACAAAACTTTTGAGACTTTAGTAAGTTTAAATACACATAGGCTCGACATTACCATATTAACTTCAGAGGCAACAAAATGGTAATTTGCATCTGTTGTTTGCCTATATTACAATATTTTTCTCAACATGTTGATTACAATCAAAACAAATAGATTCGACATACCCAGTTAGATTCTAATATGACAGAGTAATATACAGTTACTCTAAATAGGGATAAAGTATTAATAACCTAACAATTATTTTTAAGGGAGTTAATAATAACTCATGTTGACGCTATTCGTCCTACGTTGTCTCTTCTGAATTAGCCGTCATTCCTAATTATAGGTGTGTATCCCAGGCGTGTAATCTATCTATTATTATAGAATTGGGATTCTGAGATCACCGGCGTTTCAACATGGGTTTTTTAACGTTAACTGCAGTACGGTGAAATACCTACACTTCTTTGAATGTCAATCGATAAGCAGCGCTTCTAGTTCACTAGTTCAAGGCTGTCCAAGGCCACTTACTTTTTCCACTGGACAGCAGAACAGCAACAGTGGAAGACCAGAGTTTTAGGCAGTACGTAGCTACTCTAGTTTTAATAAGGGTAAGTAGGAATAAGGGTTCATAATAAGGAAACTTCACTGGTTACTGTTTAAGCACAAAGTTGCACGCAGGGCGCTGCGGTTTCGAAACCTGCAAGTAAAAATAGAAGGAAAACTCCAAAGGAAGTAATTTCGATTTCTGTAAGACTCAAATAGCTAACACGCAGTTAAATTTTATTCTTCTGTATCGAAGGCCAGGTTTAAGTTGCTATGAAAAAGGGATGCTATCAGGGGCGTATTTACCCTAGGGCCAAGGGGGCCATGGCCCGGGGCGGCAGGATGCGAGGGGCGGCAAAGCCGCCCTTCGCATCTACTCTGGGCGCCTTTTATTGTCAAGCATAACTACAAAAAATATTTTATTTTATATTTTATTTCACATTTAATTAGGAACAAACGAACGCTTCGAACGCAAAACCCAACCAATTATTTACAATACCGTCAATACCACCTAACAAGTACCTAAATAAAATTTGCGTTCAAGAAATATTATACAATTATTACGCGGCACGCGGCGGTTGGTTCTTTCGGATGATGAGGAAATTAAGGATGCTGGACAATAAACCAGTGAATGAGGGGTTAGTGAGAAAGGTTACTATGGATGAAGTGAGAGTAACAGTAAGTGGAATGAAGAATGGGAAAGCGTTAGGACCTGACGGTATGCCAGTTGAAGTGTGGAAGTTATTACGGGTGAATGGATGGACGTGGTTAGCTTTATTTTTCAATAAGTTGTTACTGGAAGAAGCCATACCTGACGAATGGTGCAACAGTTCGCTGGTCATCTTTAAAAATAAAGGTGATGTGTTGGAGTGTAATAACTATAGAGGAATAAAGTTAATAGCGCATAGTATGAAAGTTTGGGAGAAAGTTATTGAAAGACGACTGACAGAAGAGAGTGAAATTTCACGAAATTATTTCGGTTTTATGCCTGGTCGGGGAACGACGGATGCCATGCCATTTTTGCCATCCGCTAGCTGTGCGAGAAATACAGAAGTGCGCACAAAAACTTACACATGGTGTTCGTCGATCTCGAAAAGGCATACGACTGGGTACCTCGTGAAGTTTTGTGGTGGGCCCTGAAAGAGAATTGGTATGCCGGTTGGTATTGGTATTGGTATGCAGTGAATCCGACCGATGTACAGTAGATGTAGTACCCAAGTCCGGTCTACAGCGGGCACTACCGGCAGCTTCAATGTGGCTGTTAGCTTGCACCAAGGGTCGGCTCTAAGCCCTTACCTCTTCCTGGTGATAATGGACGCACTTACGTCGGACATCCAGGAAGAGGCTCCCTGGTGTATGCTGTTTGCCGACGACATTGTCTTGGTTGCCGAAAGTGGCCTAGAGCTCCAGAGCAGATTGGAGGTGTGGTGGCAGAGACTGGAGAACGTTGGCCTGAAAGTCAGTAGGACCAAAACAGAATACCTATTCTGTGATTTCGGCGGTCTCCAGTCCTGTGCCCATAACTCTTGCCGGAACGCCCATACCGATCTGTTCCGATTTTCGGTACCTCGGGTCGCTTGTCCAAGGGCACAGGCAACAGGTCACTGGAACAACTTGCGACCCACGGATGTACCTCAAGTTAAAGGGGGAAATATACAAGTCCGTGATTAGACCTGTCGTACTGTATGGATCGGAATGCTGGGCTGTGAAGAAGATGGATGAAAAAAGATTGCATGTAGTGGAGATGAGAATGTTGAGGTGGATGTGTGGTGTGACAAGAATGGATAAAGTAAGGAACAAGTATATTAGAGGAAGTTTAAAAGTTGCGCCAGTTACAGAAAAGTTGAAAGGGAGTCGACTGTCTTGGTATGGACATGTGATGAGGAGGGATGAATCGCATGTGACTAAAAGAGTGATGAATATAAACGTTGATGGATGGAGAGGGAGAGGAAGACCAAAGAAAAGATGGATGGATTGTGTGAGGAATGATACGAAAGATAAAAAAGTAAATGATAGCGTGACGGTTGACAAAGAAGAATGGAGGAGGAAGACGTGTTGTGCCGACCCCAAATAAAAGGGACAAGGGCAGGAAGATGATGATACGCGGCACGCGGCAATGCCTATAGCTATAGCCTGACTTTTATCAACGCCATCTATCGTGGTAGGTACCAAGATTTTCAAAGACCGGAGCACACAGCACGGCGCGGGTGACAAAAGTCGTGTCGTGACCTCACTCACTTATTTCGTTTCAAGTTAGCGCATCAAATTAACAAAATATTCAATTCAATTCAAATAGCCTTTATATACAGACATTTTATACATGCTTCTTATCTCTGAAGACCAGCATCAGATATCGCTGAGAGAATCGGTTCAGAATTTGCGAAGATATCGCTGAACTTACTACACAAAAAATAAATTCAGACGTATTGATAACCTCCTCTTTTTGGAAGTCGGTTAATAAGGACTTAAAAAAGCTTTCCCTTATGTAGATATTGCATTACGCATTTTTCTTTGCACCGCAGTGACGTATTGCAGTGCAGAACGTTCGTTTTCTGTACTCAAAAGGATAAAGAATTATTTACGTTCCACTATTAATAAGGGAAGAACGCTTAAACAGCTTAGCTGTTCTGAATATAGAAGCTGAGTTGACAAACGCTATAAGTTATGACAGCGCCATTGACGATTTTGTCAACCAATTTGTACACAGATAAAAAAATTAAATATTTAAATACCTATTATAGTGAATAAATGGTTCATTTTTAAGATTTTTTTTCCATTTTTTAAGTCACACCAATTTCAGGTTTTTTTTCTTAAATGAATGGGGCGGCAAAACTAACTGGCCCGGGGCGCCAAATCTTTAAATACGCCTCTGGATGCTATGTTAACTAAAGCAAAACATTAAGGGTAGGTACTTACTTCAGGGCCTAGACAAAGTACCATTGTAGCATTAACGATGACGTAAAAGTCAAAAATGTGTGACAGTCAAATATGTAATGCTCCTTGTCTAGGCCTAAATTCTTAGCCTAGAAGCTTCTTTTTTAATTTACTGTTTTCTGGACGCAGTCCAGAAATAAAAAAAAAGAAAAGAAAATTAAAAAAGAAGTTAATGAAGAAGTTAAACTCGGAGTTACATCTAACGTTAGGTATATTTAATCCCTTTAAACACAAGTACACTGTAGGAGGAGGTGTTATTAGATCTGAGACTCTGAAAGCGAACGGCTTCCTCTGAGATGCATCAGCGTGCCTCCTATCGGTAGATACTTACGACGATTCACATGCAATATCCTATTGTTTTTGCACCTTCATATTTTACCTTCGCACACTATTCATTCATAAAATTATTATATCTTATCTCACATAAAAAGGCCAAATGCTAATGACTGAAAGATTATACAACAAAACGCGTTTGTTTCATTATATAAACAAAGGCACTATTGTTTTATTAAGTGTATTTGCAGGTTAATTACATTTATGTTCTGAAATAAGATACCGTGAAGCATAATGACGTGATGTTAATTATGGGTAAGTATTTCGGTTGGCACGTTCACTATCTGGTTAAAAATGGCAACTCGAGCAACCAGTAAACACGAAGAGACAAATCGTCGTCAGTTGCAAATCACATTTTTTTCAACATACAGTCTAAATTGCAAAAAGCGCAAAAAAATGTATTTCACGAGGTACCCTGGCGCTTCCAACACTATTGATCGGTACTGTCAAAGGAGAGGTTCCGTGAAAATTCCGGTCCGTTTACCCAGTGCCCACAGTTGCGAGAACTCCTTTGTTTTTGTATTCCATTGGCTATCTTCTATACAAATAAAAGAAATTGAAGTGTCTGTTTGTTCAAAATAACAGCTTTTTACTGGATACATATGAAATTATATACGGCACTTCTAACAAAAACATTTATTTTTCCATTTTTGTCCGTCTGTCTGTCTATCTGTCTGTTTATTCCGGCTAATCTCTGAAACGGCTGGTCCGATTTTAATGGGACGTTTACTGGTAGATAGCAGATGTTATAAAGTCTAACTTAGGCTACTTTTATTTTTAGAAAAATAATTAGGGTTCCGTGCAAAAAAATTATTATTAACAAAATCCGATTAAAAAGGGAAGAAATATTTTTTTATAATAATTTCACGTGAACGAAGATCGTGGGCAACAGTTAGTTGTAAATATATTTCGTACATGGGTGTTATTGTGGTTTGCTTGTATTATGTAAAAGGGATGTATAAAAATGTCATTGATAAAACTAATAAAGAACGAAATGTGGGTTTCAAATAAAAAGTTCTCTGACAAATTTTTCTTTTTGTGGAATACCTAGCGACTTTAAAAAGAAATCCGTGACACCCACACATACATTTCTATTTTAAACACGGAAACGCCTAACTAGGTATAATATTTCTTGGACATATATCGTAAACAACAACATAACAAGTATAAGTAATACTGTGCAGAGAAAGTACACTCGTCAACTTTAACCAGCCATGGCCTGAGGCCCTCATATTTTTTATAGTTTCTAATTGTATAACGTTAAACCCAGTAAATGTAAGATTCACTTACTTTGAGTACATTACATAATAAACGGAATGATTATAACCAGTTTTAAACAACATGAACCAAATGGTCGCGGAAGGGTTTCCCAGATCCATAAGGTTTCCAGAATTTTGTTTCCGCAGTATTATTCCGCTATTTTTTACGATATTATTAATTGAGAAAGCGCCACACTGAAACGCCATACTGGAGAACTGAGTGTACCAGCATCATCTTCCGTGGGAGCGTTTGCGCTAATCGCTCCAGCGCGAAGCGTGCTCGTCCGAGTTTGCCGCACATTTTATCAATAGGCGAACCCCACATGAGAGAACTGTCCAGTTCGAAGCCGAGAAATGTGGTGACTTGCACCTGTTCGACCACATTGCTTCCTACCCGCAGTGACAGTGGTGTACACATTCGACCGGAAAGGTTGACGTGCATGTAATATGTCTTGGTTGTTTACAGCATAGTACTCACAAATGTGCTATGCAATTATATGTATAATACTAAGAGATTGAATCTATACAATGCAAAGATATTTTTTTACAATCTTCTGCAGCTTCCACAATAACTTCACATGGTAATCAACTAGTTTGCCTCTATGGTTGTGGAGCAGGACCAGCATTGAGCCAAGCATTTTTATCATCAATGTAATCCCTCAACTTATAATATGTTTGCCTACATAGTGTGCGTTTTATACAAGATTTAAATTTCGTCTCATTCAGTTGTAGAATGTGGGGAGGTATTTTAGTGTAACAGTATAAACAGTACCCCATGAAAGATGAGTCTACTTTAGCTAGCCTGAAACCTGGTTGAATTAGTTGGTCTCTATTTCTAGTATAATAGCGGTGTCTGTCACCTCTTTTACTAAATACATGCAGATTTTTCCTAACGCACATGATGTTTTCATAGATGTATTGACAAGGTACTGTCATGATGTTAATTTCCTTAAACAGTTCTCTTAGAGAATCGCGCCTACGTAGATCATGTAAGGTTCTGATAACTCTTTTCTGCAGAATGAATATAGACTCAATGTCTGCAGCCCGTCCCCATAGTAAAATACCGTATGACTTAATAGTATGAAAATAACTAAAATAGACTAGCCTCGTGGCATCTACATCAGTAAATTGGCGGATTTTTCTAACAGTATGTGCTTCTGAACTTAGCCGTCCTGCAAGAGAGGTTATATGCGGACCCCATTGTAGCCTTGAATCGAGCGTGATCCCCAGGAAAACAGTTTTTTCGACGAATTCTATCACTACTTTTGACATTCGGTAGAGCAAATCTTACGCACTTCTTTTTTTCCCATTTAATACTAAATTGAATTGGTGAATCAATAAAGGACCTAATATCGAATCTTGCGGTACACCCATACCTACTTACTTTCAAACCCTTTGAATTGACACCATTTATTTGTACTTGCTGATGTCACTAAACTGAGCGCAAGTTTCCCTAAACCGTAATGTTCAAGTTTTAGGAGTAGGGTTTCGTGGTTTACGCAATCGCTTTCGGGAGGTCACAGAAGATTCCTATGCCATCTTGTGCCTCTTCCCACGCCGTAATATGTGTTTTAATAAGGTGACACCGGCGTCAGTCGTGCAACGTCCGTTGGTGAAACCATATTGTTTCTCATGTAAGATTTTATTGGTGTTAAAGTGTGTGAGCGTTTGATTAAGTATTGCCTTTTCAAACACCTTGCTGAAAACCGGCAACACGGATACGGGTCTACAGTTATTGGTGTCTTTACAGAACTGTCAAAAACAAAAATATGAAGCTACAGGGACTGCCACAAGCCATAGTAAGTTCTATGAAAGGACTACAGGGCACTGTCTCGTTGGTCTAGTAGTCGCAAGCGCGACTGCTGAGCATGAGGTCTTCGGTTCGATTCCCAGGTCGGGCAAAGTGTTATTGGGATTTTCCATCAGGAATTTCTCGGTAGCAGCCACGGAGGCTAGATTTGTGCCTGTTTGATGGCTATGGGCTCGCCCCCTATTTCACTTAAAAGCAACTGGCGAAATGTGGGTGGACTAATGGGTAGGTACACGTCTGCCTAACCTTTCGGCGATTACAGGCGTGATGTTATGTTATGTAGGACTACAGTTAGGTAACTGAATTCTTTGAAAACTCTATGTCTATCTAGGCTATTCAGGTACCACGTAGATACTTAGGTATTTCTAACTACAAACAGTCGAGGGTTGCTTTCTTTATTTTTCGCTGCAGAATTGAAAAACATGAAGCAGATTTTTTACGGTCTCTGGATGCCAGCCATTATTTGCCAATTAAACAAAATATCTGAAACTTTGAGGGACATATTGTTTCATCACGTTGCAACTTTCCGCCATTGTCAACTCTAACGTTATGTACTAAAAAAAATATATAACGAACCGACCATCGATCGCCCACAGCGAAACCGGCGCCCTAGTAAAACAATCTGAATCTAGCCATGTTGACACTCGGAAACCGATCAATGGTAGGTACGAGTACTAAGTGCCTACTTTCCACGTTCACATATTGGTATAGAAAAAAAACTACGTAATTTCGAGACGTTCAACCGGTTATTTATTACAACTAATATTTACTTTAATGAAAAAAATAACATTTATTTGTGTTCTAAATACAAAAATATTTGAATTTTCTATTTTTCATATTAGGCTGTTTAGCGGCATCATACCTTTGCTTCTTCTTCAAACTGGTGAAAGCAAAGCGCGGAAAACAAGCAAATTAAATCATAGTTTCCAAAGTTGGCAAATTAAATCATAGTAATTCCTGACAAAAATATAAGGGGTATCGTATTACCTAGCATTAACTGGGTTGTGGAGGTCCGACAGGCAGTCGCTCCATGTAAAATACTGGTATTCAGCTGCATCCGGTTAGACTGGAAGCCGACCCCAACATAGTTGGGAAAAGGCTAGGCAGATGATGAATTCCTGACAAAAATACTATCTGTTCATAATTATGTTTTATAATTCTTCGAAAGTGTATTGAAAAATTATTATTTTTATATTGTAGTAATTTTATTTGTGTACCTATATTTGCGCGCCCCATGTGGCAGAATGTGATGAAACCATTTATTTATTTAAGACCATGTATTGTACCATTTTTATAAGTAAATGAATTTGAATTTGAAAACGTCGTTTGATACGCGTGGGGATTTGTTACTGTAGTTCTCGGCTCCATAACACCCTCGCCTGCTGCTTGGGTGTTAATTCCGCCTCGAATGCAGTAACAAAGTTTCCTGACTTATATGTATAAACATGTACTATGTTTACTAAGTAAATAATTTTTATTCCAAATAATGTTATTTTTGCTATCCGACTTCCAAGAGGAAGAGGTTATCAAATCGTCTGTTTTTTTTTTGTGTTCAGCTATATCTTGAACAATAATTGTACCAATTAGGATGATATTTTTCTTGTTTGGAAGAGTATTATTTCGCGGTGATCCCGTTTAAAGGAGATGGGCAAAACGTGCCCCAAAACTGTACAAAATAAAAGTATTAGGTACAAATAATTATAAGAAGAAGATCTGATGCTGATCTTCGGAGATATACAATTGAACTCTTCAATAAATAGACAGTCTTTTTTGAAAAAAATTAAATCGACTCCAAAAAAATACACCAAAAAGTGAAAAATTACTCTAGCTTCAAGAGTCGGTGGCCGAAAAAACTGAATCAAATAAACAAAAGTCACCGACTTCTGAAGCTATAGTAATTTGTCACTTTATGGGTAATAGGTCAAACGAGGTTTGCTAAGTTCATGTTTTTTGGATGGTTTGTACCTAAAACCTGGAATGTCGCTGTATTTGTTTTAAAGAGTTAATGTGGAAATAAAACCACCCTCGCACCTACTTACATGTTATACATATATAAGTAGGTAGCTACTTAATTGATTTCAGCTATATTCTACAACTGCACGCCGTTCTTAGTTAAGGTGAATGCTTCAACCAGCCCGCGAAATTCAAAATTTCTTGCGTTTTTTGCAATTTGCAGGCCAGTGCTAGGTTGTATGTTGATTAAAATATTATTCGCGGCTGTAAGACATATGTAGTTACAGAATTATAATCATCAAAATCACCAATACAACCCTCACCGTTCATAAAGGTGTAGGAACAAAAAAAAAACAGAAAAAGTCATTCCTACAGCTTTATGAACTTAGAGCGTTTTATTGATGATTTTGATGATTATAATTCTGTACCTACATATGTCTTACAGCCGCGAATAATATTTTAATCAACATACAACCTAGCACTGGCCTGCAAATTGCAAAAAACCCAAGAAATTTTGAATTTCGCGGGCCTGGTTGGAGCATTCACCTTAACTATCTATTTCAACGCATGTTATGATTCTGAACTTGGAATAATGAATATGTGTAACGCACACATACCTACACTTTATGTAACAAAGAAAGTGACCTCTCGGAGCGAGCGCACGTAAACTTACGCAGTTACCTTTTTAGCAAGTGTACTAGGTGTATGAGCTAATGTTGTAACAACTTGTTTAACTTTTGTATTGAAGGTAGTTAGAGGTTGCGCCTGTGTCCTCTGGACACTTTCAGCCGTTACTACAGACAGGCGGAAATGTTGACATTGTTTTCAATCAGACTTTCTTGAGATTAAATGTGTAAGGTAGCTAAGCGGTGAAGCTAATAGCCACCTAGTCTGGATAATACATGGCAAAAATCACTTTATAAATAATTAGGTAGATAAAGAAGAGTCTTGTGGTGACAAGCGCGACTGCTGAGCATGAGGTCCATACGTTATTGGGTTTTGCTATCAGGAATTACTCAGTAGAAGCCACAGAGTCTGGATTAGTGCCCGGTTGATGAATAGGCTGGACCCCTACTAGATGGGAGCTAAACAAACCTAAAAAAATGATGCAGAGGTTTTTACTATTATGTACACCTCTGCCCAGCAGTTTGTGAGAATGGATGTGTGGATGTGTGGATGTTTGTTACTCTTTCACGCATAAACGGCTGGACCGATTTGGTTGAAATTTGGTATGTAGATAGGTTATACCCTGGATTAACATATAGGCTACTTTTTCTCCCGGTCAACAGGGGTGAAAGCGTTTAAGTAACGATAATTGTCTGGGAGCATTCAACGAAAACGCTGCCTAAACCCTTTAAGATATAAAAAAATAATGTATAGTGTAATTGTGTATCTTATATAGATCTACAGAAAAGTCCGCGATACCATATGTCCAGTTCTTAAGGATAACATACTATATCCATTTAAATACTTTAAAAATAGGCAATTATAAAGTGCTAACTTGGAAAGCTATTTATACAAATACGTTATTAATCCTTATAATTTTAAATAGATTGGTTGGCTTGAGCATTTCATGAAGATTATTTTTTCCCTTTACACCATGCAAATTAAATAAATACTTTACGAGATATAGCAAAATCAAATAACGCGCAAAAAAATAATTTCATGTCGCTGACTGACTAGACTGGCACGCGCGGGCGGGGTGGGTGGGGATCAAGTCGCTCATCGCTGAGTGCGCGACCCAACCAAACGCGGGCAGACGCGTGAGGGCAGACGTCGTTGACGGTTGTGTCCGTTACGTGAATTTTCAAGGCACTAGCAATTTGTTAAAAACGCACTGTAGGGTACCTATTATTGTATTGGCGGGCCTTTTTTATAGTAAAACTGTGCTTTTTATCAACACACCACGCGGGCGAAGCCGCGGGCGGAAGCTAGTATAATATAATATAATATCTTGGGACAACCAACACACCGCCATCTGATCCCAAACTAGGCAGAGCCTGTACTATGGCAACCAGACAACTGATAAACATGTTGTATATTTCTAAATACAATACATACATATGGTAGATAAATACACACCCAGATACAGAACAAATAATCGTACTCATCGCACAAAGATTTGTCCTGTGTGGGAATCGAACCCACGACCTCCGTCCTAGCAGTCAGGGTCACTAACCACTAGACCAACAGGCCAATCGGTGGCCTAAGGCTATTAGTTGCCAGTAACATATTAGCATAGCATAATCAGCCTTTAATGTTCCTACTACTGGGACACACGGCCTTCTCTATATGAGAGGGATTGGGTTATATACACTTCTCATCAAAAAAATCGAAACACTTTCGTTTTTATTGTTTTTGTCCTAATTTTTTACAAAAGAGAATTAATTCCATGAAAAAAAAAACATTATTGTGTAGCTGGCAGTTTGGTCATTACAGTAAGAAGAAAAAAATCAAAATTCGAAATTAGAATTTCATTTGTTTATCCTATAAATGAAATTAATCACTGTTTTGAGACAAATGTGTATTTAGGGTTGGAGTACGTTTCTCGTTTAAAAACTAAAAATTAGCGCTTGTCTTTAAACTTTTTGTTTCTTATTTCATTTACTGTGACTTTGGGACGTCTGAAAAAACTTTTTTTTCTAAAACATATGGATACTTCGCCCGCAGAAGCCGCCCAAGTGGTGGCATTGCTGGATTCTGGACTTAGTCAGCGTGTTGTGGCTGCAAGATTGCATCTAAGCTTATCATCTGTTCATAGAGTCTACAAACGCTATCGGGAGACTGGTTCGTTCACGCGCCGTTCAGGATCTGGCAGAAATCGGGTCACTTCTGAGCGAGATGATCGATTTATTGTAACAACTTCTTTACGAAATCGACGCCTTAACGCTTTTCAACTGCAGCAGCAGCTTCGCGTTGTACGAAGAGTAGCTGTAAGTGACTCTACAATAAGAAGAAAGTTGAAGGAACGCGGATTGGCACCGCATAAGCCAGCGAATGGGCCGAAATTAACTGCAGACCATCGAAGAGCGCGCCTTAACTTTGCACGCGAGCACCTAACTTGGTCATATCTTCAGTGGAGCAAAGTACTGTTTTCTGATGAGTGTAAAATTATGCTGTATGGTAACGACGGAAGGAACAAGGTCTACAGAAGAGATGGAGAACGCTTTGCACAATGCTGCATTGAAGAAAAGGTCAGCTATGGTGGCGGTTCGTGGACGGTTTGGGGAGGAATCAGCGCCGACGGTAAGACAGAACTTGCCTTTGTGTCTGGGCCACGGCTGCCTGCACTAAACTCTCATCGGTATATCGAACAGTGTCTTGAACCTCATGTGATGCCCTATGCACATTTTATTGGCAACGACTTCAAATTCATGCACGACAATGCTAGAGCTCACACCGCGGGCGTCGTACGAGATTATCTTACCGAAGTCGGTATCTCCATTATGGTATGGCCAGCAAGAAGCCCGGACATGAATCCCATTGAACATCTATGGGATGAATTAAAGAGACGAATTCGAGCAAGAGATCCAGCCCCAGAAACACTTAGCCAGCTGCAAAATGCAATCCAAGAGGAATGGGATAATATACCACAACATGTGATCGTGACTCTCATCCGATCGATGAAGAACCGTATGGAAGCAGTAATAAGAGCTCGCGGAGGGAATACAAGTTATTAAATAAACGTTTCTTACATTTTTTTTTCATTTACGCGTGTTGTTTTACCCATTTCCTTCATATTCCATACAGGGTAAAAATTACTCATTATACAAAATACGAAACCTATGAAGACTTAATTTGAATTTAGAACAATAACATTAGGATTTAAAAACCTCATACTACTCACTATTAAATGACATTTTACATTTATTCCTAAATATACACATTTTTCTGATAATCCTTATCAAATCATAAACTGCGAGGTGTTTCGATTTTTTTGATGAGAAGTGTATAATATAATATAATCCACCACGCAGGCCCAGTGCCGGTTGGTAGATGTCCCATCTCTTCGAATTTTTGGTTTCAGGACATGCCGGTTTCCTCACGATGTTTTCCTTCATCGTTTTGAGAGTAGTGGTGATGAAATAAATGCGCCTGCCTGGGTTCGAACCCACGACTTACTGTTTGTAAGTCGGGGCCGCCACCACTGTTCCGCAATAACTTATTAATTGTTTGCAAATAAAATCTTAACTTTAAACTTCGGTGTCCGATTAGACACACATCTTTTGGCTACCCAGAAAATCTTAACTACGGTGTTAAAATAGTCACATATTTAGGCCTATAACTCCTAATACTCTACGAATTGTCGAAAGTCGTGTTACTGGCAAAGGTTTCCTTGAAAAGCCCTATCGAATAGATTAATTTATTAGTATTGGTTCCCCAGAAAACCTTAATTGATTACCAACAGAATCTTAACTTCGGTGTCCAACTAGTCAACTATTTAGGTCAATAACTCCAAACGGACTGTGAGTTAGCAAAAATTGTGGTAGTAGCAAAAGTTCTCATTGAAAAGCTCTTTCTGATGGTGTATATCTTATTGCTATTGGTTACCCAGAAAATCGTAACTTCGGTGTTCAAATGGTCACCTATTTAGGTCAATAACTCTGAACGGACAACGAATTGGCGAAAATGGTGTTACTGGCAAAGATTCTCCTTGAAAAGCTTTATCCAATGGTTCATATCTTATTACATTAGTTACCCAGAAAACCTTAATTGGTTGTTTAGAAAATCTTATCTACGTACTGCGAATTGCCAAAAGCCGTGTTTGTATGAAAGGTTCTCCTTGAAAAGCTGTTTTCAAATAATTATGGAGATATGTTATGGCTATTAGATCTTGAAGCAGATGCCTATACTTCAAGGCCAATTCTCCATTTCATAATTCGAGTTGAGGTAAAGTATGTAGGTTTGGATGTAGTGGTAATCCGGGTAATCTGCAGAAGTACTGATCCGATTCCAACAATTCTTTCACTAATGGGAAACTGCCTTCTCCCCTGAGTGACCTAGGCTATATTTGAAATGTCCTTGTAATCATGTAATAACCTACCATGTCGGAAGCGAAGCCGCGGAAGTTCACCTGAAAAGTTTCGCTATCCCTGTTACGTAGCTTAGGTGGCGTGCGTCACATTATCAAGAAATAAACTTTATTTGATTTCCGTTTGTTATAATAATATCGCCCCACAACGCACGTGTTGGCTCTATACCTACCTGCCAACTATTTATATTTTACAATGTAAATACATGTGTAGCAAATAAATGCAGCTAGATTTTAAAACTACGAAAATTTGGGAATATTTAAATAAATCGTAATATTTTTTATAGATCACAATTATTCGTTAGCTTAGTTCGTTTAAAATAATTGTAGGTAAATCTTGATTGAGCTGATTGAGCGACTCAGTAGCACTCATGTCGGCTGCTTCGTTGATGACAAATGTGTTAACATTATTAGCTATGCGGACGATATGGTGTTGCTAAGTCCCTCAATCAGCGGATTAAGGAATCTGGTGTCTCAGTGTGAGGCTTTTGCAATGTCGCACGGGCTTAAATACAACTCCAATAAGAGTGAACTACTAGTGTTTAGAGCAGGTACATACTATCCCGCATATGTTCCTGCTGTCATTCTTAACGGTGCAGCCTTGAAAGTAGTTGACAGGTTTAAGTATCTGGGTCACATAGTAACTGGTGACCTTAAGGATTACGAGGACATAGAGAGGGAGCGCAGGGCTTTGGCGGTGAGAGGCAATATCCTCGCTCGCAGGTTCGCACGCTGCACCAACGAGGTGAAGATAACACTTTTTAAGGCGTACTGCCAGTCGTTTTACTCGAGCGGCCTGTGGGTGAAGCATACGCAGCGAACCTACACAGCCCTGAGCACACAGTATAATAACGCTTTCAGGATGCTGTTGGGGCTGTCGTGGCGCTGCAGCGCGCCTGGTATGTTTGCTGAAGCGCGTACGGATGGTTTTCATGCCATCATGCGCAAGATAGCAAACTCCTTGCTGCACCGTCTACGAGGCAGCAGCAAAGCATTCTAAATGTGATTGCTGCCCGTTTTGACTGTCCTTTCCAGAATCAGTGGATAAGGACAGCCATAGGCATCAGTTAGATATAGGTACTTACTAACAATACTGACATATTTTTAGGTACTTACTTTTTTGTGTTACTAACACACTAACTTTTTATGTTATGTTTTTTAATGTTTTTATGTTTTGTGGTGTATTGTAATACTTAGGTATATAGATATTTCTGTGAAATAAAGAAGCTATAGTAATAATAAAGCTGGCAACACTATGTCAACAGACGTCTTGAAATTTCTTTCCATAATTTTCGTTAACAACTAGACTAAAACCTAATTAATCTCCCTTTTAATATATTTTAAGTTTTCCGTTTCTTACTACTTATAATAAAGTGAAGCCTTTTATAACAATAAACACAACAGAAAAAAACTAGAGAGGTGTCAAGAGTCAAGGGACACCCGGATGGAACGAAGTTCCTTTCGATAAAGTAGTGAAGGAATTGTAAAAAAAAATGGCACAAAAAAAAACCACCACCACCACCTTGATCACCCATCCACAGAGAGACCTCGGCAACCGTTGCTTAACCTTGATAACCCATCCACAGACTAACCTTGGCAACCGTTGCTTAACTTGGATCACCCATCCACAGACAGACCTTGGCAGTCGTTGCTTAACCTTGATCACCCATCCTCAGACAGACCTCGGCAACCGTTGCTTAACTTGGATCACCCATCCACAGACAGACCTGGGCAGTCGTTGCTTAACCTTGATCACCCATCCAAAGACCAAAGACGAAACGAAAATATCTGGCTTGCTTTCCATAACATGCGCACGCCACAATAATAATAATAAAAATAAAATAATAATAATACAATAGCTTACTATAGCAAAAACACATTACCCTCCTTTGCGTCGCGCAGTCGGGTAAAAGTGTCGTACATACTTTTCGTCTGAATTTTTTTTCGTCTGAATTTTTTTTTCGTTCCAAAAATGTGATCGTGAATGACGTAGGTATGTCATAATTATCAACAAAAATGAAATAAAGAAAATAATGAAATCAGTGTTGACGAGATCAGCTGCACAACGCGCACGCCTACCGCCTAGTGTGCAGCGCATGCGATGGACGCGATGGATTGCGTCCATCGCATGCGCTGCACACTGCCACCGGGAGCTGGGATCCTATCCGAGACCGGTGGGCCTCGAGGTCCTAAACCGTCCGGCGGCCGGCGTCCTCCCCGTCGACGAACAGGTGGTGGTGTCGTGGGCGGAGAGAAATACTGCGCAAAATGCGAATGTCATGCGCGCATACTATGGGGCTACAGAGGGGGGAAACAACTGACCGCGTACCGTGTTCGGATGCTCTCTCCGTTTCAGGTGCTTGAGCCAGCTGTCAACGTGCCGGCGCAAAGACTGTCGGATCAGGTGCGAGTCATTCAGCGTAATCGTATGTTGGATGATACCGCACTTGATCGCTTGCGGACTGAAATGCAAGTCAATGAAAGTTAACAAACTATAAATGGTAGCTTTACAGTACATAGTACTCACACATGTGTGTTATGCAATTATATAATTCTAGGAGATGTAATCTATACAATGCTAGGATATTCTTACAATCTTCTGCAGCTTCCACTATAATTTAACATGGTAATCAATTAGTTTGCACACACAATGTAGATGAATGGAATACCATCAATGGAGATGGAATCTATACATGAGCCTCGACCAATATCTCAGGAGGCTCTCTTTAGGCAGCTGGATCAAGTACTTGATTCAGAAAGCGGTACTTCGGAACATGGCGCGTATTGTTAGGAGGTTCCTCTCTCTGGACCCCTGACTGCCGGTAGCTTGGACCCTGTTCCGGTGTTCCCGATACCAGTGGGCTACATTTTTTTATATTTTTAAATGTTTTTTATATATTTTTTTAAAATTAATGTTTAAAAATGTAAAAGATTTGTAACAAAATGAATAAAGGAAATAATAATAATTGCTTTCCAATGCCGGTAAAATTCTTGCGAATATAATTAACACCAGTATGACAAACAGGATTTTTTTTCTCGTTTGTCACACCACTGATTTTTCTACACCATGTATTCCTAACTAGTGCTGTCCTAGTTCTACTACTTAGTTTGCAACCCGACGACGAAAATCTCTAAAAAGTTTAAAAATTAAAATTTGATAAAATCCACGACATCGTACATTTTATTTTAACACTGCCTGACCTCCTATTATTACTGAAACTGGTCTCACGAGGGAGACCAGTTTCTGTTCGTCCTACTATGACATTTGGGGTTCCTATTTCTGTCTGCAGGGTTTACAGGCACCTAACTAACCGAACCTCGGCGTGCCCCTGACGTCGACCGTCTAGGGTTAGGGTTTCTGTCAAGCAGTTCTGATAAGAACTATTTTAACGTTTTAGACGATTCCGTAAAGAAATAGGAGTGTCGGGAGCTGTGAGGCCACTCTTCTAGTCTTTGGTTCCCTTGCCGACTCGTACCTACACTAGCAATTATTATCGTATACATGATGTGGAAAAATCAGTGGTGTGACAAACGAGAAAAAAAAACCTGTTTGTCATACTGGTGTGATAATCTGGTGTGACTACGAGTCGGCACCTGAAAAGTCCTATCTGTCTGAGAGTCAATGCGGCTTTCGCCCTATCAGTGGTACTGTCGCCATATCCGTCGTAAGGCAACTCTCGGAGAAAAGCTTGGAACGTCAAAAGCCTCGCCTTTGATGTTCCAAGCTTTTCTCCAAGAGTTGCCTTACATCATGTGCTTAGTCGATTTAGTTAGAGAATGCATTTGATGGAGTTCCGAGTAAGCCCATATGGTTGGTTCTCCAAAAGAATTGCTATCCAAAGAAGTTCGTCAGCCTCATATACGCCAATTCATATTAACGTGAAGGTGCAGGTTAATCATGAAAATGTACTTTCTGAGGAGATTCATATTACGAGTTGAATAAAGTAAGGTTGCGTCATGGCACCCATACTCTTTGCCATTTACTTTGCAATTGTCATGAGAGACGCCCTGCAATATTGCTGTGATCGAATTCAACTGAATGTCCGGACTGATAATGGCGTGTTCGATATTTCAAGGTTCAAAACAAAAACTAAACTACAGAAAATTACTATATTGGAGATTTTTTACGCAGACTATGTGCGCCTCATGTCCGTCACCATGGCGCATCTTCAAAGCTAAATTAATGCACTACATCAATCCTGTGCGAGATTTGTTAAGAAAGAAAAGAAAAGAAAGAAAGAAAATAGTACATTTTGATATAAGTGGGTAAAGTTTGTTATTGCATTCGAAGCGGAATTAAACACCCGAGCCGCAGGCGAGGTTGTTACGGAGCCGAGAACTACAGTAACGTGTATCAAACGACGTTTTTCAATAGGTACACTTTCGAAAAAATAAAATAATATAAAAAAATAATTTTTTGTCATGAATTATTAGGAAACTATGACTTAATTTGCTTTTTTTTCCATCATCATCGTCTCATTGTCATCTTTAGCGACGAAGCCCATTTTTTAATGGCTATGTTATCAAGCAGAATTGCCGTATATGGGACGACACTAACCCACGCGAGGTTCACCAGGTGATAACGTATCCTCAAAAAGTTGCCGTTAGGTGTGGATTTTGGGGCGGGGCGTCATTGGTCCGTACTTTTTGGAAAACGACACTGGTGAGGCGGTCACCGTCAACGGCGAGCGCTACAGAACGATGTTAACCAATTTCTTATAGCCTAAATTTAACCTTAAGGACCTAGACGACATAATTATGGTTCCAGCAGGACGGGGCTACGATTGACATTCTGCATGAGCCATTTGAGGGTAAGGTTATCTCTCGCAGGAGTGATGTGAGTTGGCCACCAAGGTCATATGATTTGACCCCGCTAGACTTTTTCTTGTGGGGTTTCTTGAAGTCACAGGTCTATGCAAACAAACCACAATCGACCGATGCCCTAAAGGTGAACATAACACAGGCCATCGCTCAAATTCAGCCGGATCTATGCGTCAGAGTCATTGAAAATTTACCACTCGGATCCGTGTCACTGTAAGAAGCCGAGGCGGACATTATTGAACTATATTCCACACTTAATGGCACATGTGGGTCTGTCAAATAAAAAAAGAATTGTGTTAATGCCTCACACACAGCTTGTTTTATTTCATTTTAACATCTACCCGCCCTTATTGAAAAACCCTTTATTAGTCATCATTGCTTCCAAGACGCAAATCCTCATCATACTGTGAAGCTGATAAAGCTACACTGAACCTAGATGGGTAACCACTAGAAGAAGTAATGAACTTCAAGTATCTTGGAAGCAACATTAGGCATGAAAATATCGTAGCGCAGACGCTACGATATTTTCATGCATAATGTTGCTTCCATAATATTTCAAATACCACTGCGAACTTTGGACGGCTTAGTGACCGTGTCTGGAGGTCCTATGATCTGAAACTGCAGAAAAGAAAAATATAATATTTATAAGGCACTTTATTATACCTGAATGTGCCCTGGTGGCTGAGAGAATGTCATGCACTCAAATGTCTCGCTGATGGTGGCGGGTGTGTCAGGTCATTTAGTTGCCTTCAATATGGTTGAGCTGAATCGGGCTGATACATGAGTCATGTTCGTGAACGGGCGCTGTCAGTTGTGACTGGTCATGTCTTAGCTGCCACGGTTTATTTTAATTAGGTACTTTATTTTTAAATTGTTGGTTTTATCTTTTACTCTGGACGCTCTTATTTTGCACATCTTTCTACATCGTTCTCACATATATGTATAATCTCAAGGTGATGATGTAACCAAGATTATGTAACAATATTTTGATTTAAAAGAGTGTCTATGTAGTTTCTTGCCCATTCTTCTCCATAGAGATCTACGCTTTGGAATGTGCAACTGCAGTACTTTCTCAATTTATTATGCCTTGTGACTGGGACTGTAGCTTCGCTTCTTTTAGTTTTTTGACATTCAAAAGTGCCTGTAATGGTCTAATTGAAATAAATGCTTTGAGTTTTGAGTTTGAGTTTGATCTTAAAGCTAGTGCTGTAAATCCTGCAGGTTGGGAGAGGCTCGCACCACATAGCTCATCTTGGCGCTCCACTATGAATAATAATTTAAAATATTTCGAGAACATTTCAAGAAAAACGTCAAACACATAATGAAAGACCAAAGTCCTCTTATAACTATACCTATCTTTAACTCTACAAGCCAACTTTACTGCTCTGGTTGTGACCGGGTATTCAAAACTAAATTGGTCTACCAAAAAAGACCTTCAAGGGCCTAAATCGATAAGGACAACCATTTAATATTTTTTCTGGGTTTCATGGTTTGAACCTGGAAACTTAACAATTTCTGAACCGTAGCAGTACCATCAATCGAACTTTCTTGTTTTAAGAGGAATCACGCGAATATAAAGTACACCTAGCGCACTCTAGTACTCTGGCCGGAAAATATTACAATGAATGTACACACGTGCGTCTGCTGAACAAAATGTGAACACTCCTTGTCTTGCTTAGCATGATTAGTAATATTTCTAATACTCTGATTAGGGTTGGGGCTGGTAGATAGTGGTAGGTAGTAATCAGTGTATTATTAATTACCTAAATCCTATTTTCTACAGAATGTATTTGTTGTAGTTAGGAGTATAAAAAGACCAACTATCAAACGAAAAAAAAACAAAGTTTGACGGGTCGGACGGTACGTCATCATCGTCGACGTCATCCAGCCGTCATGGAATCGGATGAAATGACGATACCCACAGGTCTTCGTTGGCACGCTTTTGCTTAATTCGTCTATGCTATTTGTTATTTAGTAAATGTTTAAGGGAAGAGATTGCTCACTAGATTTATAATTAGTTAACATTGATTTCGCTTGCCTTGAGTTTGAAACAACATAAAAATGCCTCCGGTAAGCAATTTATTCTAATTTCAGATGATTGAGCACATTTTGTAGATTATCTTTTAATTATTCACTGAACCCACTTATTCCGATACCGTCATTTTAAAAACACACTTATAACACTTACTGTATGTCCAATAAATCAAATAACGTACACTTGAAACAGAAATCTCAATAATGAAAATATGTGGTACCACTCTATTATTTACAACTTTCAAATTGCGCCCTAAAATGATAGAATAGGCTGCTGTTGCACCTAACAGGAAAAATATTCAGGAAGTTTTTTCCTTTAAAGTAAACAGCATATTATTATACATTTTCTGACCTACATATACATTTTTGTGACCAAGGAGCTCTTGGCTAAATAATAACTGCTGCTCGGGTTGATTTTTAGGTTAAGCTGCGCTTGCCTAGGTTGCTCCGTGGATGGGTGACCACCCATTACATACCGAGTTTCCTCTGTGCCTCAGAAATCTTGTTAAGCCATTGGTCCCGGCTGTTGTTTGTAGATCTTTGACAGTCGTTACAGGTAGTCAGTGACCCGAAAGTCTGACAACCAGTCTTATGAAAGGGTATTGTATTACCCAGAACTTAACTGGGTTGTGGAGGTCAGATAGGCAGTCGCTCCACGTAAAATACTGGTATTCAGTGAATCCGGTTAGACTGGAAGCTGACCCCAGCATAGTTGAGAAAAAACTAGGCAGATAGATGACAAGCCAACCTACAATCTTTTATTAATTCAATTACATATGTCAAACTGATCCATTATTCTAGGTTTGGTAGGTATATTACTATTCAGTAACATCAGTCTCATGTAGGGTCATTCATAAAATAAGATATATTAATACAAAAATATTTATAAAATGCTGAAAAAGTGAAAATATAACGAAAACGTCGGTTTACGACCATTTGTTATCAGTTTATGACCACCAGTGTGCTGGTTTGCGACCGCTGTTTTAATATGAAAAATATGGCATTAAAACAATTATAATCGCTTTAAAATTATTTTAATTTTTGCCTCTTAATAAAAACAAATATGGTAATTGCCCCGGACGATCATCCTCATAAGGATTTTTTGTTCCATGATCTTTAACAATTTTCTGAACTGTGTCCAACAGCTCCTGTTTATTGACCGGGAATCCGCATTTTGCTATGTACAAAAGCCACTCGCTTAATTTGTTTCTCACCTTCTATACCCAATACAGGATCTGGTTGCCTTGTCTCTATTGTATCACGCCTCTTCCCACTAAGCCGATCTTGTATCGTAGTCCTTGGGATCTGATACGTTCTACATGTTGCTCCTACTCCCTTCCCTTATTTTCGGATATCATCGAGAGCTTTTTTCAGGGCTTCTTCAGTACTGGACAGTCTTTATCTTTTTTTTTTGTTGACTGAATTGTTTGGGAGCTCCATCTAAATAAAAAGTAATATAAAATAATTTATTGTTGTTTTTATGACTGAAAAATAATAATATTTAGTTTTCGTCAGATTATGTACACATGGTTGCTTGCTAAAATAATTATTAAACGGACATTTCAATAACCAATCAAATTAAAAAAATCAGATGTTGTTGCATACTCAATGAACTTTCATACTTATTTCTGTTAGCGGCCGTTACATCTCTCATACTAAATTATGGTGACCGGAAACCAATGTTTTTATTTCGATTATTTTGCACCTCTTTACCTGTTTAGCACCCAATTTTGTCGTTACCCAAACATCATCATCTGCCTAGCCTTTTCTGAACTATATTGATTTGGCTAAATACTAACATTTTACATGGAGTCAGTGGACTACCTGTAACTATAAAAACTGTCAAAGATGTCCATATAATTATAAGTACATACGTCTTTATTAATTTTAAATCATTTCTATTACAGCCTCCAAAAGGGAAAGCCCCCACCAAAGGTGCTAAACAAATATTGATGGAGAATGTGTCAACTATTAGCTTTTACCGCATGATGGCACTTGGAGCAAGTGCAGCTTATGGAGTTGTTTCCCTTGGATTTTATTGGGACAACTTTACTGGCGGAATTATCGTAAGTTAACTGCCTCATAAACTATCCAATGCTGCACAAGTCTAGTACTATTTATTAATACACATAATAACATTGTTTTCATTTACTTTTCAGTTCCTGAACATTCTTATTCTATCAATATACATAGGGTGCTTCCAAATGATGAGATACATTAGTCGGCCTACATATACAGAAAACAGTCAACTCATTGACCCCGGTCTTGATTTGAATATGGAGGGTGGCATGGGGGAGTAAGTATACTCTAATCTGTTTTGTAGCAAAACAGTAGCAGCACTAGCAGCCTGATTCTCTTTTGTCTCGGCTCCAAAGATGTTAAATAGCTTAGAACCTTCTCAGGAATTGGGCATTTCAATGCAAAAAGAGTATTTCAAATTTGATTGGTAGTTCCAGAAATTAGCAGATACAAAGAAACAAAGTCTTCAGCTTTATTATATTAGATTAGATGAATTGTTCTAAAGACAAATATTATAGTTACTAAATATGATGCAGTAATACAAAAAAAGAGTGATAAAAGAATAATTAAAAACAGTTTTCTTAACACGGGAATGATATAAAGAACATGTAACATCATATTGGCATAAGAGCATATTTTTTTGGTTTCAGTTATTAATACATTTGCCTAGTACTTTGCGAAATAAAACCAGTTATACTTATTACATAATCAAGCTTCCATCAGCAGCATTGAAATAAATTACAACTAAGTACAAAACCATTTACACAAAGGTCAAGTCATTATAGACATTATCATACTTACTATGAAACAAACTTATGTAACAAATATTAGTGTTACCCAAAGACCGATGTGTTGTCATTAATATTTCAGGCTGTATCATTTATATGTATGTTAGTGGTTTATTACAAGGTACAGTATTCTTTCCGAAATAAACTTTTATAAATACAAATTAATTAAAATTCAAAAGCATGATAGACTTTTCACAATTTCAAAATAATATTTTCACTGTAAAATTCCTTTGATACACAAAAATGTTGGAATAGACACATCTAGCACCCGCGTTGCACATAGCACAGCAAATGCATAACTAAATAATAAACAAACAACTTTAGCAAACACTATAATTTTAATATTCAAATAAGGAAGTAATTATTGTTGCATTTTATGTCAACTCATTTTCCCCGTAATAAATGGGTAAGTTATCTATTAAACAATGCTTATTTTTCAGACATGTGAAAGACATAGTGATATTATCATCGATAACACACGTTCTCGCAGCAGTATCAAACTACTTCTGGCTGTTGCTACTGCTCCTGCCAGCACGGGCATTTTGGCTGCTATGGGTCAATGTGCTTGGTCCCTGGTTCTTCCAAGAGGCGCCTCAAGACACGGAACAAGATGAAAAGAAAAAGAAGAAAATGGAAAGAAAGATGAAAAGATATCAACAGTAACACTAATTTGGTTTTCAAAACAGCTATATGAAAATGCTCAGTTCTCATTCAAATGGCACGGTTAAATAGTATAATTGATAGCTAACAAAGAATTGCTATTGATAGCTAACAAAGCATTGCTTGCTTTCCGGTAAGTTGCCTTATTGCAACATTTTGTTGTCAGTTACATGTTACTAGATATACAAATATTTATATTTATTTAATGTAGGTACAATTATATTTATCAGATGCTATTTCCATGAAATCAAATGGTTTTTATATAATTATTGTTTTTCTTGTATTATAATATCTGCACTTGGTCTTCAATACTTTAAGCACACTTTAACTTTTTCATTGTGTAGTAACTCCATGTATTTAGCTGCTCAAGAGGGTGCAAAAGAATGTCTTTTCTTCTGGATGCATAATTTATTTACAAGTAGCGGTTTTCATTAAAAACATACTTATTCATATTTGTAGAAAGAACAAATAATTATATTTTTTACTAGTTTGAACAAGATAGTGCAATACATAGGTGCTGATATGCATTGGGGTTGCATGTCATGATGTTATGTACAATGCATAATTTTGTTATATCCAAGATGGTGGTGTAATCAAGAAGTAATTGTGTAATATCACCATCTTATATGTTACAATTATACATATTGTTGTCATATTGACTGCTCCAATGTTTTTCACCATAACTGCCATTATTGAATAGCATGTTTTACTATGTGAGGTAATTGCACATAATTATTAAAATATATTCTATTTAAAGAACTTAAGAATAATAAATGTTACACATATTTAATTGTAATTCAGACAGTAATAATGTAATTTTGTACTTTTGCAAATATTTAAATCATGAGCGTATGCTGAATGCATTGATTATATATAAAATAATTATTGAGATATTTTATTTATTCATTGTAATCACAGTTTTCTGTGATTATACTTATATTATGTAATGGATAATAGCAAAATAATATAAATTTTAAAGATAACATATAATTTCTGTAAGTAGTTGATTAATTGAATAGTTATTTGACATTTTTGTGTCATCTGTAAAGTCAAGTGTCGTTAACTCTCTCAGTTGAATAACGATAATTATGTTTGTAATTATTTTATTTCTGCTATCTGAGAAATTATTTGTTATGGCATAAGGTGTTTACTTGTTGTATGGTTTCACTTTACTTGTTTTCATTTTATCTTCATAAGACTTAAAAAATGACTTTCAGTCAATGGTTTCTGGGTATCCTTTATGTTCAAGTACATTCAGTGTAAGGTGTTTATGAGTTGATCAATCATAATCTAAAGGACGATTTCCACCAAACGGCTCGCATCGCATCTGATCGGAAAGGATACGAACGGATGCGGCGACAGCCGATAGCCTCCGGCAGGATGTCGACGCATACAATCGGCTCCATAACGTCGCTTGCGAACGTATCCGTATCTGCGCGTAGTCAAATAGTTGCATTCCTACCGTGCCGTCAGCGGAAAGGATCCGATCGGACACGACGAAAGCGAACGGAGCCGAACGCGCGTCGCGGCATACTTTCAGCTACGATCGCGTGTCGCGGAAGACGACTGCGGTCAAGCTGCTGTGCGCGGCTTGGTAATATAGACTTTAGATACTGTATAAACGATCGGAACGGATTTTAAAAATCAATCTTTAAACGATTAATATCGTTTAAAGATTGTAAAATCGGAACGATCCGATGCGATGCGAGCCGATTGGTGGAAATCATCCTTATGAGTAACAGACTTTGTAAGCAATAAGTTTACTTTTATCATTGAAACTATTGAAGACAGAAACTCCATAACCGATGGTGCAGACAAGTACCTGATTTAGATGCAATTACGGAAATCAAGTCCTTAATTTAGTTGATTACATTGTATTTGTAAACGCCCTAAATTGTTTATTCGAAAAAAAAATCAAATGGGCATTTCCGTGCCTTCACAAAGTTTATAATGAGTCACACCAACACGTCAAAATATTACTACAAAAGCATTTAATGCGCGTACTCATGCAAATAATAATAGTTTTTGTTTCATCGAAATCGAGCCAGGATTTCCAAAGTTACAGCGTTGTAAAGTTTAAACGCTTTTTAGGGTTCCGTAGCCGTTATTCCGGAACTATTAGGACTACACAGTCTTTATTTTTCACTAACATTTTAGTTTTGCTGTTGTAATATATGAATGAGCCTTCAAAATATTTGTATTAAATTGTTTGGTGCTACGGAACCCTGTGTGCGTGTGAGTACGACTCGCACTTGGCCGGTTTTCAAGTTGTTCTTAATAGCGTTGAACTCGTTGGTTGACTCCCCCCCCCCCATTCTGTCTTTTTTTTTCGTTGTAACCCCTCTCAACCACATTCCTGGCCACAGCCCAGTGTGACCCCCCAAAATTTCTGGCTGGGACCGCGCCTAAATCGGGGCGCATCAACTTGGATAAATTATTATGGGTATTAAGAAAATTTGAAAGTAGTTTTCACTTATTATTTTAACTATGGGAGTGTTTACGTTCATAATACTCGTAGTACAGAGGCCGTCCTTTAACGTTTAATATGTGGGTAATTTTTGAAGATGGGAAAAACATAAACATACTTTTTTCTCGAGTAACCTATTTTTAGACATGTGATACCAAGAAACATTGGTGTGACTCGTCACGTTTTAGTCAGTATGACATTTTTGAATAATACATCATACAAGTTACACTTACACCGAAATAATAGCCAAGACTTATTCTTAATCAAGCTTGCGGCGATATTGCTAAATATTAACATAGACTAGTTCATGTAGTTTGTCAAAGAGTTACAGTATGTAATAGGTAGTTCCTAAACGTAATATTAATGCAATAAATAGCCTTCACACGTGTAAACTCCAATTTACATAGAAAATGTAGATTTATTTTTGCACAAACATCAAGCAATATAATGATCAAGCAATATAATGATAAATTTATAAAGATTTTTATACGACAATATGTACATATTATATATATATTCATACGGCTTGTTGGCCGCTTTGACCTGGACCTTAATCTGGGGAGATGGTCAAATGAGCGCTTGGCCTGTCCCCAGACGTCTCCCACTGCCTTTATGCCTGCCCGGTGCCTTAATGTGTACTTTTCGTGAGTACATTACCTATATACAGTGTTATTGACTACACGGATCGTTTCTTGCTGTATAGTTCAGAGCGGCCAAGGTACAATATAAACAAATAAAAGCTAACGAACACACAAAGAAAGTACTTAAATTCATTCATGCAATTGATCCTCCGACTCATTCATTGTCTTTTATACAACTTTAGTTTTAGTTTGACCTAAACCTGAAAGATGTCACCATGAACAAATTTAATTATTGTACCAATGTTGACATCGTGAGAAATGAATCATCAGGACTATTGTTCAAAATTTTCGATATTTCACAGTTGGTCCCATAATAAAATTTGTTCATTTTCATATTAACTATAAGCTCCTATAATATTTTACTCTACTTATTATATCTTGTAACATACATCTTTTTTTCCCCTAATCATGTTTATAAGAGTTGCCTTAGCTAGAATGTTAGAATTTACTTGAAAATGTGCACATTTTTAATAAATTATACAAAACAATGTAAGCAAATAGATTGATTAATAATTTCTGTTATTTGTTATGTTAATGAGCTATGTACGAATATAGTCGGTAAATAAATTTATTGAATTATTTATCAACATTCGTTTTAATGTTAACACGCCTCACTTGTAATACAAAACACTTAATCAAATCTTGGAAGTCAATTTTAACCTTATAATTCTCGTATCGTACTGAAACTTTGCATGTACACAAATGCGACAACGGTTACCATGTATAAGGTACCTACATCATTCTGAGCCCCCTGCATAGAAATTTTTCATCGGTTATTTAAAAAAAAAACAGCTGTTTCCTACAAAAGTGCAATACCTACACGGTCAAAATGTATGGAACAGCTCATTTTTTTCCTCCGTATGTAATTCGGATGACAATATAATTTGGTATGCAGTTGTTGCAGTCTAGCCCGGCGAAGCTTGTAGTTATTTTTTAGAGGTCACTTTGGATTTTTTTCGAACCGCTACGGTTAGGTACTAAAATACTAAACTTGTTATGTTTGACACAGGACACCCCTGGTGTTGAGTAAGGTCTTCAGAAATGTTAGATGTCATAGAGTGCTAGTTGCGCGCTTTTATTATTACGTAATTTTACAAATATTCACGATTGTGGTCAAGATTGAGCCATACCTGATTGATTCATTATGACTTGAAGATTTTAAGTAGCAAGTTAGGATCTAATTTGTTAGTACTTGGAGGAAAAATGATTTTTAAATACATATTTCATGCTTGCTAATTTTAGAGACAATATTGCAAATTTCTAGTATCTGAAGTATGAAGTTATCGGTAAGTACTTAAAAGTATAAAATATAATTAGTGACACGACCTTACTCGCCAGTGGTGCCATCTGGTGAGCTCAAAAACGATAGCCCTCATTGATTGTACTTGGTATTGAGGGTCTGATGATGGAGCCAGGAGGTGGATAATGAAAATCTTCAGTAAACCCCTAAGTTTGGGTTTGTTTAACTGGTTGTATTGCTGTAGCGCTCGATATGAGTATCCCACCCAAGCCAAGGTGAGAAACGTGCGCGTTTTAGGACTACAAAAATATATTATCGATCTCTGAACTGTGCAGATCAGACACACATTACGTCTAGGTCATTTAAAATGTAGAAACATGAGTAAGTTGATTTATTGTATTCTCCCACGACTTATTCATCTATTATTAAATGTATTCCCCATAGTAGGTACGTTACGGGGTTTCTTGGGTTGTGGAATTGGCAGAATTCTCATTCGAAATTACCCGTTGCATCATTTTTTGTTTCTTAAATTTATAGTGTATAATTCTGCTGAGATATAATTTTACATTTTTAAATGCATTAAAAACAGAAGCATAAAAAAATAATTAGAAGATAATAAAAAATAGTAGCCCACCGTTTCATAACCTGGTAGCTTACATTCAGTTGCTACCAACCACGGCGTCAACCTTACGCTTCCCGATTCGCGGTCTCCACTCAAGAACACGTCTACCCCAACGGTCATCGGTTCTACGGCTAATATGGCCGGCCCATTGCCACTTCAGCTTACCTATTCTGTGAGCTATGTCGACAACTGGTTCTCTGTCGAATCGCCTCGTTCCGGATACGATTCCTCAGAGGCTCTCAAAGCATAGTCCGCTCCATAGCTCTCTGAGTGACCATGAATTTATAGACCAACGGTACCGTGAGTGTACATGTTTCGGCCCCATAAGTCATAACAGGCAGGACGCACTGATTGATGACCTTAGTCTTTATTTAGGCTCTGTAGAATACGCGACAAGAAGACCCTGCGAAGCTTCCCAAATGCTGCCCAGCTCAGCTGGATTCTTTTATTAACCCTTTCAAAGTTGTTCTTAGCAAACTAGAATTTACCCAAGGTAAATATTTTCTCAAACAACCTCGAGAGGACCGCCATTGATAACAATAGGTCCTGGGGTGACGTGTTCGTTGAACATAACCTGGGTTTAGTCCAAGTTCACACTGAGACCAATGCTGATTAAAGAGTCAACTAAGCCATTCAGCATCTGCTGCAAGTCGTGCAGCGATCCAGCTAGTATGATAGTGTCATCCGCAAATCTCAAGTGTGAGATGTAGGTGACCTGTCCAACAGTTAACCACTTGTACAAAAGTAACCATGCTCATACTTGGCAAACGTGACGTTACTATTTCGTGCAACCGCGCGATTTAGATGACAAAACTTTACTTTAGATGGGGCATTCAGTAGACGCTATGAAGAAGGCTATTGAATTAGTCCAAGGTGATCCCACCTGAGCATAAAGAAGGCTAGTAAAGAATGCCAACTTAGTTATCCAACAGTTCGATTGTATGTACCTATGTGAAAAGATCCAACGAAAATGAAAATGCTGGTCAACGATTACGTTTAACTCCACACTACGAAGTCAACAAAGTTTTTACTTCAGAAGAAGATGACATAAAATATATTAAACGTGTATGAGCTGTTCAAGCATGAAAATGTTTATATCTCTGCTAAAGCCTCAGAAAACAAAAGATTTGTCTCAAGAGATCCCAGTCGTCTTGCTATCAGCACACTTTTTCAAAATAACTGCTATAGTAGGTATGTCTGTCAAAGTCTACAACAAAATACCTAAACAAATAAGAGAACTTCCATTTACCTACTTATTTAAAAAAAAAACTAAAAAGATGGCTGTTTAATAATGTTTTACACAATAAGTGAATTTTTAACTTTCAAGCCCTAATGTACTACTATGTACTGTACCTAATGGTTTCACTGTACTTACCAACCTAACTATGTATGTGTAAAAATACTACCTACATAATATAAATATTTTGATAGGTACTCTTTAGTAATAATTTTAAGTTGAATTTGTAACTTTTAACACTGTTTGTCATCTAAACTTTAATTGTTAACTTATATTTTAGATACCAATATTTGCATGCTGAATTTTTTGTAAGCGGAATATGTAGAACCTATTCATCTTTAACACCTCAATGTACCATATTTCACGCAAATAATTCTATTCTTTCAAATATTATATTTGAGAAGTACAAAACCTAATATCATCTGCCTAACCTTTTCCCAACTATGTTGGGGTTGGCTTCCAGCCTAACCCGATGCAGCTAAATACCAGTATTTTACATGGAGCGACTGCCTATCTGACCTCCACAACCCAGTTAGCGCCAGGTAATACGATACCCCTTGGTAAGACTGGTTGTCAGACTTTCGAGTCACTGTAACGACTGTCAAAGATCTACAAATGAGAGCCGGGACCAACGGCTTAACGTGCTTTCCGAGGCACTCGGTATGTAATGGGTGGTCACCCATCCACGGACCAACCGAGGTAAGCACGGCTTAACCTAAAGATCGACCCGAGCGGCTGTTCTTATTTAGCCACGAGCTCCTCTGTAGTACAAAACCTAATAATAGTTACATAATTATAATAAATAATGCTTTTAAACCCTAAAAGCATTATTTTTTTATTACAAGCGGCTCGTCCCGGCTTTGCACGGGTGCCTGTAACTCAGGGTGAATGTAGCTTTCCAATGGTGAAATAATTTTTGAAATCGGCACAGTAGTTTTTGAGTTTATTCATTACAAACATAAACACACACAAAAATCCAAATTTTGCCTCTTTATAATATTAGTGTAGATAATTATGTTTCAAATCGAGAAGTCTGAGAGATAATGTTGTAAATATGTTAATTTGTTCGTAATAAAATTATTATAAGGAAGACATAAACACTGTGTTAATTTTGACAAAATAACCTTTGATAACAAATAAAAAGTCGATTTAAACACATAAAGTGTTATTATTTCAAAATAAATAATTTATAATATTTAGTGATTAATTGTGGTTAACTGTTGCGTACCCCACGGTTAATAGTATACTATAGTGTGGACACAGTTAACCAATTCTAA
The DNA here is from genome assembly GCA_950022335.1 of Eurois occulta. Lineage (NCBI taxonomy): Eukaryota > Metazoa > Arthropoda > Insecta > Lepidoptera > Noctuidae > Eurois > Eurois occulta. The sequence goes on along the minus strand of OX465477.1, from coordinate 11,011,286 downwards.
TTTTTTTTTAAACCGTTTTTTTTCTCTAAAATCGTTAGGAAAACGAGCATTCCTTCAATGCCAATATGTAGTTTATGAACCTGCCTTTTGACCAGAATGGAAGAAAACATGTTTTTAATGAACAAGAGGTATGGTCGCTAGAATTTTCTGTGGTTAACTGTTGAACAGGTCACCCTAAGTGTATATGTTATGGACCAGGTGATTAATGCGGGCATTATACATAATGTCCGAGCATTATGAATAATGTCTAGCTCTATCGGGCAAAGTGATTAATGCTATCTTAACTTCATTATTTATCACATTGCACGGTCATTATTATATTGCTACATGATAATTGGGCAATTTGATAATAAAGCTAAAGAAGATGCTAATTATGCCAAATAATGAGTCTGATTGCTTAAACTTTAGTTTATTTTATGTTTTATAATAATAAGTCATTTCTATAAAACAATATATATTAGACATGTTGTGAAATTTTTATTTTTTTAATATGTTTTATATTATATTTTTAATATGAATGTATAACGTAATTGAAATTTAACAGAAGCTGACAGAAACCCTAACCCTAGACGGTCGACGTCAGGGGCACCCCGAGGTTCGGTTAGTTAGGTTCCTGTAAGCCCTGCAGACAGAAATAGGAGCCCCGCGCAGCGGGGATCCGTCGACCTGCTGACGGAAACGCTAACCCTAGACGGTCGACGTCAGGGGCACCCCGAGGTTTGGTTAGTTAGGTGCCTGTAAACCCTGCAGACAGAAATAGGGACCCCAAATGTCATAGTACGACGAACAGAAACTGGTCTCCCTCGTGGTCCTACTAGTAGGACAAAATAGTAGGACCACGAGAAAACGGCGGTTTATTTTTAATTAAATGACAATAACAATAAAAAAAATAGACTTGAGACTAATTCTATCATGTCTGCCTCTCAGAATGGATTTAGGAACGGGTCCTGCGGTACTAAGGAGCTGCTCCTCATTGATATGGCCATTAGCCAACAGGTTCGCCGCTCCCGAAAGGATCTGTCTACATGCTGAATAGACTAGAAGGCCTATGATTCGGTGCCTCATACATGGCTCATGAGGGTGCTAGAGCTGTATAAAGTTGATGCAACTCTGCGCACCTTCTTGATGTCATGTATGGGGCAATGGAGGACAGTCCTTCGCTATCCAGGATGTCGGCAAATCCAGAGGAATAGCGAGCCGATAAGGATAGAGCGAGGTATATTTCAGGGTGATAGTTTGAGTCCACTTTGGTTCTGCTTGGCCTTGAATCCTATTAGCACGTTGCTGGAGGATTCAGGTCTAGCTAGGCTATCGGTTGAGGAGAGGTGGTCAAGTTATATCTCATCTCCCTTACATGGATGACCTGAAACTCTTTGCCACCAACGATTTGCAACTGATGGAACTACTGAAGGTAACTGAAACTTTCAGTAGCGCCATCAGGATGGAATTCGGTGTGGACAAATGTGCGGTCATGCATGTAAAGCGAGGGGAGATTGTGGAATCTGTGGGAACCCAGCTCTCGGATTCCATAAATCTTAGATCCCTATCAGCAACCGAAACCTATAAGTATTTGGGTATGTCGGAAGCGCTGGGCATCAATGTTGCTGACATGAAGCAATCGTTGAAGGAGCGCTTCTTTGGCCGCCTGAAAAAAGTATTTAATAGTCTTTTATCAGGCGGAAATAAGGTCCGTGCCTTCAACGGTTGGGTCATGCCGGTTTTGATGTACTCTTTCGGCATACTCAAATGGACTCAAACAGAACTAGACGCCCTGGATAGGAGGGTCCGTACATTGTTGACGGCATATCGAATGCATCACCCGCGTTCTTCGGTTATGAGACTGTATATCCCGCGGAGGTGTGGGGGTCGAGGCTTTTTAAACGCTAAGACTCTCCACAATCGCGAGATATGCAGTCTCAGGGAATATTTCCTAGAAACCGACGTGGGGATGCATCGAGATGTAATCGCGGTGGACAAGGGCCTCACCCCGCTCTCCTTGGCTAAATAGAACTGGCGCAAACCTGTAGTACTTGATACTAACGACCGCAGGGAGGTATGGCAGAGTAAGGAGCTTCACGGACGCTTTTTCCGGGCCCTGCATGGGCCCGATGTAGACCTATCAGCGTCCGTAGCCTGGCTACGTTCCGGGGACCTCTTCGGGGAAACTGAAGGTTTTGTCTGTGCAATTATGGATGAAGTTATGATGACGAATAACTACCGGAGATTTATTGTGAAGGACGGCACGGTTGACATATGTCGGGCATGCCACCGTCCAGGCGAGTCAATCCGTCACATTATCTCCGGGTGTTCTCGTCTGGCTAACGGAGAGTACTTGCATAGACACAACCTTGTAGCCAGGATTATTCATCAGCAACTTGCTCTAAAATACAATCTTGTTGAATCGGAAGTTCCGTACTATAGGTATGTGCCCGACCCAGTTCTCGAAAATGGCAATATCACATTGTACTGGGATCAATCCATCATCACTGACAGGACTATTGTAGCCAATAAGCCTGATATAGTGGTGGTGGATCGATCAGAGCGGCGCGCAATGATTGTTGACATTACGGTCCCGCATGACGAGAACCTCGTGAAAGCCGAGAAAGATAAGCAAATCAAGTATCTTGACTTGGCTCGCGAGGTTGTCGACATGTGGGATGTGGACTCAGCGATCATTGTGCCGATAGTCGTGTCAGCCCATGGCTTAATTGCCAAGAGCCTCGACCAACATCTCAGGAGGCTCTCGTTAGGCAGCTGGATCAAGGGCTTGATTCAGAAAGCGGTACTCCTGGACACGGCTCGTATTGTTAGGAGGTTCCTCTCTCTGGAGCCCTGACTGCCGGTAGCTTGGATCCGGTTCCCGATACCGGTGGGCTACTATTTTTTATACTTTTAAATGTTTTTTATATTGTTTTATATTTAAATATTTAAAAATGTAAACAGTATGTTTAAAGATGAATAAACGAAAAAAATAGTAATTAAATATGTTTGTATTACTCTGCCCAAAATGTGGTGGACAATATGTATAATGCCCGGACAATTTGATTATTTGAATAATTCTTATCAAATTGCACTCTCATATTGGGCATTTTTCATAATGACGGGGCATTATGTATAATGCCCAATTTATCACTTGGTCCATAACATTTACAATGATGCTCATGCATGCAGACTCAATAGAAAAAAAAAAACTAGAGAGGTGTCAAGGGACACCCGGATGGAACGAAGTTCTTAAGTTTTTAAGTTTCTTTTATTTTATCTTTTGTTTACGTTACGTCATGGCGTCTAAGCACTGTTTTGACTAAACGTTTAGTCCGCGCTAAGTTACTATTATTTTTAATTAAAAACTTTGTTTGAAGCATAGTAACTATTAGGATGTATTTGTATGTATTAACTTGGATCACCCATCCACAGACAGAACTTGGCAGTCGTTGCTTAGCCTTGATCACCCATCCACAGACCAACCTTGGCAGTCGTTGCTTAACCTTGATCACCCATCCACAGACCAACCTTGGCAACCGTTGCTTAACTTGGATCACCCATCCACAGACAGACCTTGGCAGTCGTTGCTTAACCTTGATCACCCATCCACAGACAGACCTCGGCAACCGTTGCTTAACTTGGATCACCCATCCACAGACAGACCTTGGCAGTCGTTGCTTAACCTTGATCACCCATCCACAGACCAACCTTGGCAACCGTTGCTTAACTTGGATCACCCATCCACAGACAGACCTTGGCAGTCGTTGCTTAACCTTGATCACCCATCCACAGACAGACCTCGGCAACCGTTGCTTAACTTGGATCACCCATCCACAGACAGACCTTGGCAGTCGTTGCTTAACCTTGATCACCCATCCACAGACAGACCTCGGCAACCGTTGCTTAACTTGGATCACCCATCCACAGACAGACCTTGGCAGTCGTTGCTTAACCTTGATCACCCATCCACATACAGACCTCGGCAACCGTTGCCTAACTTGGATCACCCATCCACAGACAGACCTTGGCAGTCGTTGCTTAACCTTGATCACCCATCCACAGACAGACCTCGGCAACCGTTGCTTAACTTGGATCACCCATCCACAGACAGACCTTGGCAGTCGTTGCTTAACCTTGCCATGATCACCCGTCCACAGACAGACCTCGGCAACCGTTGCTTAACTTGGATCACCCATCCACAGACAGACCTTGGCAGTCATTGCTTAACCTTGATCACCCATCCACAGACCAACCTTGGCAACCGTTGCTTAACCTGGATCACCCATCCACAGACAGACCTTGGCAGTCGTTGCTTAACCTTGATCACCCATCCACAGACCAACCTTGGCAACCGTTGCTTAACTTGGATCACCCATCCACAGACAGACCTTGGCAGTCGTTGCTTAACCTTGATCACCCATCCACAGACAGACCTCGGCAACCGTTGCTTAACTTGGATCACCCATCCACAGACAGACCTTGGCAGTCGTTGCTTAACCTTGATCACCCATCCACAGACAGACCTCGGCAACCGTTGCTTAACTTGGATCACCCATCCACAGACAGACCTTGGCAGTCGTTGCTTAACCTTGATCACCCATCCACAGACAGACCTCGGCAACCGTTGCTTAACTTGGATCTCCCATCCACAGACAGACCTTGGCAGTCGTTGCTTAACCTTGATCACCCATCCACAGACCAAAGACGAAACGAAAATATCTGGCTTGCTTTCTATAAGAGAGCGAGAGAGAGACAGACAGAGAAACATGCGCACGCCGCACGGCTTAGAATAACTTACTATAGCAAAAACACATTACCCTCCTTTGCGTCCCGCAGTCGGGTAAAAGTGTCGTTACAACTTTTCGTGAGAATTTTTTCCGTCTAGCCTCCTTTCGCAACGCGCCTTATGGAACTTCGTTCCAAAAAGATAAATAAGCTACTGGAAAACTTTTAGATTTTTAACACTAAAAGATCATTTAGCGTCACCTAAAAACCTAATATGATTATGATTATTGATTTCAGACATTTAAACCTCAATTAATGCCAAAGTTCTTGTCTGGGGACAAGAACTTTGGCATTAATTGAGGTTTAAATGTCTAAGTCGCCGAATTAGTTTATGATCGGTGATAGAGTTAAGGCCAGGATTTCCAGGTATTCCTAATTTTACATCACTTTGATTCAATATTAAACAAACAAATAGTGATTGCTTAAAGCCAAAAAAATATATACATATATTATAGTTTACTGTATGTACACGGGGCAAAGTAGATCGGTTTGCAGGGCACACCACAAAGATGTTGGTGTGCGTAAAATCAACGGCCGTCTGACTTCGCCTATTTATTAGTGTTTGCTTCACAATAACCCGTTGTCCACGCACACACAATAAAATTTCTTGTCACTAATGTTGCAGGGAATATGACGCATAAATTTAGCTTATCATACAATCGTCTCCGTGGCGCATTAGTCGAGCGTGCGATAAATAATTACTTACTGCGCCGGCGCCGTAGGATCGAATCCGACTGCCAACAGCTTAATGTTTTTGTATGTTTTAATAAAATATTTTACATTTGTTTGTTCAATTCATTGCTTAACTATTAGCAAGTCTCTTTATATTTGGGTTAGAATGTATTAGTTGTCTACCCTCTAAAAATGACAAATCATGTTTAAGTTAGTAGTTTAAGTTCATCGTCATAATGCTATTGACTATCGGGCTTTCGTTACGTTTTTAGACATTATACCCTGCGTTTTTTGAGAAGTGCTTTTATTTGTGAATCAATATGAATCATTGAACCACACTTTTATGAGCTGAAATAATTCTTTTGCATGAGCAAAATGTTTCAATTAGTGAAATTGCGAGACGTTTAAAGATATCGGTGAGTAACAAAATGTTATTATGATGTTTAGAAGTTTAATATGTTTAAATAATCCACATGTTATTAATTGTTGTTTTTTGTAACAATATTTTATTATTGTTCACAGAGAAGGACTGTGCAATTGTGGGTCCATCGTTATGCAGATTTGGGAAGCATTGATCCTTGCCGACCGGGACCAAAGGCTGGATTTGCATTCACAGATTGGCATCTGATATAGTTGCTACGCATACCGCTGAGCCCTTCCTCACTACTCGTTCCACGGCAACTAAACATGACGTGACATTACAAACTGTACGAAACCACTTGCGAGCAGCTGGTGTGAAATGTTGTAGGCCAGCCAAGAAAATTTGAATGTCAGATATTCACAGGCAAAACCGGGTACGCTTCGCAAGAGAATATTTGGATTTTGATTGGTGCAATAATATAGTTATATTTAGAGATGAAAAATGTTTTAAATCAGACAAGGACGGTCGCAAAATATTGTGGCGAAAAGATGGTGAGCGCTATCATAAAAAAAAATATTCTTCCATGCAGGTCTAGTGGAGACATTTACTTCGTGCATGAATAAGTCATAGATAGCGAAGGCGCACCAATAGGATATTAATAAAAATATCAGGGGGTAATTCGATTTGTTTTATGTGAGTGATGTTATTGTTAGTGAGATAACAATTTAGGATACCTGTATCTTAATATCTATCTTATTAACATGTTTATTCATTTCACTAATAAATAAATTACCCACTTGAATAAGAAAAGTAACGTTATTTCTTGTCCGACTTAGAATATTTGTCATGCACAAAACTTTTTAATTTGTAATTATAATATAAAAAAAACCTAGTCAATAAATGTTGTTGATTTCTTAATACAAATTGTTTAATTTTTACTTCCATATTTTTTCGAATAATGTTCTTATTATCAGGTAAATTACAATAAAAATTCAACAAAATGAAAATAAAAGTTTTTTAATAATGCAAAAAGTTGACGCCAGCGGCGCAGATTCGATGCTACGACACTTGATTTACCAGCCGAATGATTACACATCTATGCCACGACACCGGTTAGTCATAGGGTTAAATTGATGCTTCATATTCTTTACCTCATATTAAACATATACTATAGTGAAGCAAACACTAACAAATAGGCGAAGTAATACACCAGTTGATTTTACGCACACCAACATCTTTGTGGTGTGCCCTGCAAACCGATCTACTTTGCCCCGTGTACTTTGATAATTTGTGGTTCAAAAAAAATCCGAAGAGGAGGCTAATTTGATTTTTTTTTAATGTTTTTCTAATAGTTCTTGAAGAATATGAAAGTTTTACTTCCAAATAAATGGAAAATATTAAAAAATGCTTCGTTTTTCCAGTATTTTCGTAAATGTAGATTGGTTACAGATGTGCCGTTTTCACGCATTTTAGTACTTTGTGTTGCCTCCAGAAGCTTCCAATACTGCTGCTATGCGATTTGGCATACTTTCTACTAGGTTTTTGAGGCGATGCTGCGGAATATTCTGCCATTCCTCTATTAGAGCTTCTTTTATTTCACGTAGCGTGATTGGCGGCGGATTCCGCTGACGTACACGTCGTCCCAGTTTGTTCCATGCATGCTTAATGGGGTTCAAGTCGGGGCTGCGTGCTGGCCACTCCATATGTGTGATACCGACTTCTTGAATATAGGCAAACATTATCTGAGCTGTATGCGGGCGGGCATTGTCTTGCATAAAACGGCATTCTCGCCCATGTCCACTAAAAATGGACCAACGTAGCCATTCAAAATTTTAGTGACATATCTTTCTGCAGTTAAGTTAAAGTTCCAGTTCCAGCTCAGTGCGGCTTTCGGAAGAAATACCAGCCCACACGTGAGCAGAGGATCCGCCTTAAGGTACTTTTTCTTCTATACAGGCTTAGTTATAGCGCTCTCCCGGTCTTCTGTACACTCTTTTCCTCCCGTCGTGCTTGTTTAAATACACTCGAGAGCAATGAATCCGGGTCACTTAAAGAATGTTAAAAATCTCGGAAACTAAAAATGATAGGTTAATGCAATAAATTGTATTTAATAGACAATGTAATACTCCTTAAATGAAAGTAAAAAAAATATGAGTCGCCATACATTTTATTAACACAAAATTACATAAAGAAAAAAACTGCTGATCTCTCCTTAAAACAAAAATAGGAAACATGAAATTTTTGAACTTTATTACGATTTTCTTGAATTTTAATACTTCGTATTGCCTCCTCGTGGTTCCATTACTGCGTTTACGCGGTTTGGCATGCTGTACACCAAGTTCCTTATACGATTTTGGGGAATATTCTCCCATTCCTCTGTGAGAGCAATTTTGAGCTCACGAAGCGTGATTGGGGGAGGGTTTCGTTGTTTTACGCATCTGCCTAGCTCGTCCCAAGCATGCTCGATCGGGTTGATATCCGGGCTGCGCGCTGGCCACTCCATACGAGTAATGTTCATCTCTTGAAGGTAGTCATTCACAATCCTACCTGTATGAGGTCGGGCATTGTCATGCATAAATATAGCATCCTCACCTAAATTGACCATAAATGGACCAACGTGATCATTGAGGATTTCTTCCACATATCTTACGCTAGTTAAAGAGCCGTTTTCTATGATCACCAGCTCTGTGCGACTTTCAGAAGAAATTCCGGCCCACACAAGTACAGACCCACCACCGTAGGCTACTTTTTCTTCGATGCATGCTTGCTTGAATCTTTCCCCTGGTCTTCGATACACTCTGTGTCTTCCATCGTGCTTGTAGAGCATAAATTTTGATTCGTCGGAGAACATAACTTTTGACCAATCTTCAATACTCCAATTTACGTGGCTCTGGGCATATCTTAGTCTTGAAATACGATGCCCACGCTCCAGTTTAGGGCCGTTTGCAGGTCTAAGGGGTTTTAAGTTAGATTCAGCAAGCCGACGTCTTACTGTCCATGCACTTGGGTTACTTCCTCCGAGGCGTCGAAACTGATTTGTGAGTTCAGTTCCTGTGAGAAAGCGATTTCGAAGCATGGTGTTCACCAAGTATCGGTCTTCTCGTGCTGTGGTACACCTATTTCTGCCCGTTCCTGGTCTGCGTAGGTTAGAACCAGTTTCTTCGTAACGTCGGAGAACTCTTTGTACTGTTGACAGCGACACACCGACAGTCCTGGCTGTATCGCGCTGACTCCGGCCGGTTTCCAGCATTGTAAGTATTCTGGTGCATTCTTCAGGCGACATAATTTCAGCTTGAATAATGAATATAGAGCACTATCAACATGGTTTATGTACCCACATAAATGACAGATTACAAACAAAAGCAAAACCAAATGCTGTAATTTCGTAGTTCCATCTTCGAAAGTGGCCCTTTTTCAAATTTGTTTTTTTTATGATATAACTTTACAATAACTAAGAAGTTTTAATACCTTCATTTAAGGAGTATTACATTGTCTATTAAATACAATTTATTGCATTAACCTAGCATTTTTAGTTTCCGAGATTTTTAGGATTCTTTAAGTGACCCGGATTCATTGCTCTCGAGTGTAGAATCTAGACTAGTCTGAAAACATAACGCTTGACCAGTCATTCAGAGTTCAATTCTCGTGTTCCTACCATAACTCAACCTTGAGTTTCTATGGTGTCTTTCTAGTTTTGAGCCATTTGCAGGTCTTAATGGCTTTAAATTTGCTTCAGCCAGACGCCGCCTTACTGTATCCGTACTTAGATTGTTTCCTCCAGCTCGTAAATGTTGATTCTTTACTTCAACAGCCGTAAAAAAGTGATTTCTCAAAATTGTTGACACCATATAGCGATCCTCCCGCGCCGTCGTGCACCTTGTTCGGCCTGTTCCTGGTCTTCGAAGATAGGATACGGTTTCATGGAAACGCTGGAGTACTCGCTGAACTGTAGAAAGTCACACCAACAGTTCTCGCTGTATTTCGCTGACTGTGCCCATTTTCAAGCATTGTCGGGATCCTGGTACATTCTTCAGGGGTTAACGATATGATGACTACAGGATAATAATATTTATAAGGCAGAGACACCATATTTATAACTTTCTCACCGGCTAATATTAGATGACTTGCCAAGGGCTGCGGGACTGTTCGAAAGAGATACCGCGGCCCTGGAACATAAAGGGCCAAAGAAGGAACATGGGTGGTTTTTAGTCAGTAAGAGTCTGACACTCCCTTCCGCTCCGCCCAGAGCGGGAGGGGTCATCTGATGATTTCCCACCCTCCAAAAAAAAAAAAAAAAAAAAAAAGGATAATAATATTTATAAGGCAGAGACACCATATTCATTGCAAAACTGAAGCAAAAGCGAAACAATTGATTTGAGAGAATAAAGACTAGACTAGATTGTCCTGTGTATTGTATTTTAATGAGTTTTATCCGAATTTATTTCTTCTATACTATATTCTTAAGTAATAATAAATAACTAGCTTATGTTCGCGAGTTCGTACGCGTGGGGTGCGTGGAATATAATAACTTAGTTTACAAACTACTGAAACTCCCATCAAAATCTCTCCAGTAGTTTACTGACAAAAAATCCAAAAACCAGATCGTAAGCGTAGTGTGGAAGCGCTGTAACAATCATGAAAGAAAAGCAGATTAAGTGAATAAAAATAATTGTAGGTAGTAATAAAATAAAATAAGTTGCTTCTACTTATATTTCCCTAAATACTAAATTAACCCCCGAAAATTAACATGAATTGCGTAAAATGAAGTTGACTGTACACACTGTTACAATTTTATACTGTGACCCAAAGTTTTGCACAGCGCGGACACAGAGTTCATTTGAAATATCTATTCGTGAAACTAGCAGCGCGCTTAGATAAGTAACGCTAAATGCCTACTGCGCTCGAAAATCCTGGCCTTAATTCACAAGAACTCAAAATGGCGCACGAACTTTTTAACATTTTATTAACAGGTGCAAAAAACAAGCCGTTTTGCTGGTTATTTTGATTTGTTTGTTACGAGTACCAATACGACCGCAGACATTTAAAAAATATGTAATTTATTTATAATGGAAATATTTTAAAGTTTAGAACTTCTGAATCAAGATACCTTCATCTTTGTCTAGAATATGGCTTAGGTGTTCTATAATTTGGTCCAGTTAGGCCCACAATGCAAGTACTCAATTACAATACTAAAACGTAACTAAATTCTAGGGTTTCCCGTGCGGCCATGCGACCAATGGCTCGTCGGTCGCAGGCTGCAACTTTGTGGTTGCGAGTATTGCGACCACAGTCTGCGCCATTGCGCCCCCGACGCAATGAGATATTCTCTTTTTGGTGGTTCTGAGACGGTCTATAGACGGTCATTGTGGCGTTTTCATAAAGACTTCTCAGCACTTGGATGTACTCCGGCTTAATGACGATATCCCCACTAGATTTGACGAACAAGTGATTGGACGAACACTTTCGACCCCCGGTTATGCTCAATCATTTCGCTTTTTCTATTGATCGTGTGCTGGCATCGAAGGTCGCGTCGTACCAATTTTGTTATGGTTTTGTTGAATACCAGTAGATCTGCCGAACTCATGGGTGGGTTTTCACGTCGTTCCGTCATAAGCTCCAGAGTCTCCTCCAAAAGTTTGGACTTCCTCCCTGGGAATTCCACCATTTGGTCAAGCGACTGGGCCAATAGTATTGTTTTATTAACAAACTAGCTGTTGCCCGCGACTTCGTTCGCGTGTGGTTCGCGTAGAAATTTTGGTATGTATGTGAGAGACTGCCTCGTTGGTCGAGTGGTCGCAAGAGCGACTACTAAGCATGAGGTCCCGGGATCGACGCCCGGGTCGGGCAGTGTTAAAAAAATGTTTATTTTAATTACATAAAGCTATAACGCACATGATTTAGAGATCACCTTTTGAGAAAGGTGATGCTTGTGTGACTCCGCTCTTCCACTTAACATTAAACAATGTATGCAATTGAAAAAAATATAAATAATAGTGTTATTGGGTTCTTCCATCAGGAATTTCTCAATAGCAGCCACGGAATCTGGATTTGTACCCAGTTGGTGGAAATAGGCTCGGCCAATATCACATGGGAGTTCAACATAACTGGCGAAATGTGGGTGTACGATTAGGTACACTTCTGCCTAAACCTTTGGGGATCACATGGCGTGATCTGTGAGAACTGACTGGCTGATCAAAATGTGATAATGTGGGTGATGACTATAAAAAGAAATCCCAAACAAAATTAAATGGCGACGATATGGCTTAAAAACCGTTTGTTTTAGCGCTATACAACTATATTTTCAAAGTGAACCATCACACGCTTTGTTGGGCACTATTTATTCTAATACCGTTTTGTATTTGCGCTCATCGCATACAGACGTGCACATGAATGCAGTATAAAAATAAATAAATTAACGCAAATAGTGCAATAATTTGCAATAATTTCTGACCCAGTTTAAGTGTATTAGCGTGATTTACAAATCAGCGTAGTAAGTGGTTTTTACTCAAAATAATGGACTAACTGAAGTGTAAATAGTTATTATAAACGGAAAAATGGACAGCAGCCCCTTTAATCGGAGTGGGATGACGCCACGCAGCCCTCCGTCGACACCAACACCGAGACCACCTCAACAACCAAAGCAGTACCAAGAAGAACCCGTTGAACCAATCTCTACCCCGGAGATTCAAAATTGGTTGGGGACCATTGAGCAGTACCTGAATGAGGTCTGTGTTATTGCTTCTGAGGGAAAACTTAATTCCGACCAGAAGCAAAGAATTACCAATCTTTGTCGAAAAGTTGGACATGGTGTTTCGCAATTGGCTGTTCAATACCAGTCGATGAAATCAAGAGCCCTACAAACTCATACCGCCCTGAAAACTATGACCGAAGCTCGAGACCTAGCGGAGTGTCTTACAGAGATGAACCGCACGATTCAGGAGTCCTGTGCGAAGCAGCAACCTGCAACTTCTACATCATTTGCTGATATGGTGAAGAAGGGGTCCAGCAGTTTTATTCGCCCTAATAATCTCAGCTCCGTGGCGATTTTTCCATGCGACAACACAAAGACCAGTGATGAAACAAAGAACATGGTACAAAAAATCATATGCCCTGGTGAAATGAAGCTGAAAGTACGAGGCGTACGTAAAATAGGAAAGGGCGGACTTATCATCAGCACTGAGACTAAGGATGACCTAGACAAGCTCAAAAAAACAGTCCAAATCGCTTCGTCAGGCCTTACCGTCGACGAACCTCGGAAGCGCAAACCTCGCATTATTGTAATAGGAGTTCCCGCATCAATGGCTGAAAATGAGGTTTATAAATGTATTTACGACCAAAATATAACGGATAAACTGCCTATGACCCTAGATACATTTCTGACCTCAATTAAACTTAGCCACAAATCTGGTAGGAAAGATGCTGAGAGCTGTAATTATATTCTAGAAGTTTCAGCCGTCATTCGCAAGGCCCTCATCACACAGGACAGATTATTTATAAATTGGACGTCCTGCCCGGTACGAGACTTCACACTAGTTACGAGATGTTACAAGTGCCAGCAGTATGGTCATGCATCTAAGACATGCAAGAACACTGTCCCGGCTTGTGGCCATTGCGGTGAAGAAGGACACTCGAGCCAAGACTGCGCTAAAAAAGCTGAAGATCCAAAATGTGCTACATGCATGCGCTTTAAAAAACAAGCCAACCACAAGACGGGAGACACAGTTTGTCCGGCTAAACTAGCTGCCGAATACAGGTACATTAACTCGATTGACTATGAAGGCGCCTAAGAGCGCCACTTATTTGTTTAAATCCTAGACGTAATTTATTGTTGTTATTTTTAAATAGAATGGATATTAACTTAATTACCGACATAGATAACTCATTTTTAACTGAGTCAAAGTCATGTGAGGTTGAAGACTGCAATCAATATCTTTCCAAGTATCAAAAGTCACTAACCATACTAACCCAAAACATACGAAGTATTTATAAGAACATCGATAGCTTTAACATTTTTCTTCATAGACTTAACTTTAATTGCGATATTATGGTTCTAACAGAATGCTGGCTATCAAAGCGCCATGAAAATCTCCCGGCAATACCAGGATATAAAGTATTGTACACTAAAATTAATAACAATCAAAACGATGGTGTCGTTGTTTTTGCTAAGGAATCATTAAAGGTCAAAGTTGAAGAACCTGATCTACAAGATTGTATTAGTAACTGCCTTATCATCAAAATTGGTACAACCACAGCGATAGTTGCTTTGTATAGATCCCCTTCCGCAAGAAACTTAACCTCTTTCCACAGTTCCCTAAACCAGATCTTTCAAGCACTTAGCCCATTTAAGAATGTAATACTAACAGGAGATATTAACATTAATATTGGCTCTGAAAACTACGACGCAGGGACTCAAGATTACCTTAACATCTGCTCATACCATGGTTTTCTGCCTGCTCACACATTGCCTACTCATCAGAGCGGTTCATGCCTCGACCATGTGATGATCAAAACCACTTATTCATTTATTACGCTTGTTACTAACTCAACAATAACCGATCACCATTCTGTCATTCTAGCCGTAAATTTAACGCTGCCTAAGCAAAATTGCCCCCAGACAAAGACTAAATTAAACGTAAACAAACTCGAATATGATTTACGCAACATTGATTATAGTCTAGTTTACAATACTGCTGACGCTAATTTGGCTTTATCGTACTTAATAAAACATGTCCAACAAGCAATATTGCGTAATACGACAGCTGTGACAGTAAATAATCGTCTTCGTAATATTAAACCTTGGATTACTCCTGGACTAATCCGATGTATAAGGCACAGAGATAAACTTCACCAGAGAACTAAGAAATATCCTGATAATTTAATAATTTTAAACACCTATAAAAGATACAGGAATTTCTGCAACAATCTCCTAAAGAAGCTTAAAAATAACTACGATAAAAATGAATTAAATAAAGCAGGCAACAATAGTAAGCAAATTTGGAAGCATATTAAAAACGTCACCTACATGACTAAACAACGTGAATCAAATTCGAGGTTACTGCTTACTAATACTTCACCTCTCTTATCCGCTAACAAAGTAAATAACTTTTTTGTTAATGTTGGGAAAACTCTGGCCGAACAGATACCGAAAAATTGCGCCCAACCATCTTTCAAAACATTGAACAACAGTTGTAACCTGAAATCATTTGCTTTGCTGGATATTGACGAAAACGAAATATCCCGAATCATTTCGGGCCTTAAAGATGACTGTGCAGTTGGATGGGATAATATAAGCAACAAGATTCTTAAACTATTTAAGCATGTATTGGCACCTCCTTTAACGCATATATTTCGAATCTGTCTTTCCAAAGGAATTTTCCCTAACTGTCTAAAAAAGGCTGTTGTAGTCCCTATATATAAATCTGGAGACCGGGACTTGGTGAATAACTATAGGCCCATATCATTACTCCCCTCAATCTCAAAAATACTTGAGAAAATTATAAACAACAGACTAGTTAACTACCTAGAGAAAAACAACATCTTGTCACCTGCTCAATTTGGCTTCAGAGCCAAATTATCCACAGCCGATGCGGTGCATAGCCTGACCGATTATGTCACAGAAGAGCTTGGCAAAGGGAACCAAGTCCTGGGAGTCTTCCTTGATTTAGCGAAAGCCTTTGATACTGTCTCTGTTTCCGTGCTTCTAAGAAAATTAGAGGCAATAGGAATAAGGGGAACGCCGTTGACTTTACTTACTGACTACTTAGACGACCGATACCAATGTGTTAGGATTGACAACTTTACGAGCGATGAGCAGAAAAATACTGGATTTGGTGTTCCCCAAGGGAGTATTTTGGGCCCTACCCTTTTCTTGGTTTATATTAACGACTTGTGTAATCTAAATATCAAGCACGGCAAAATCATTTCATATGCTGACGACACGGCGTTAATATTTTCTGCTAAAAACAGCAGCGAACTATTTGAAAACGCTCAACTTGGTTTTAATAGTGTGACTAATTGGCTTCAAAGCAATTTACTAACACTAAATGCTGACAAGACTAAATATATTCACTTCTCCATGCGCAAGCCTCAACTTAACACTGCTAACTTCCTTTTATATGCCCATCAATGTGATAACCTGTCAGTCAACATGTGCAACTGTCCTCCTATCCTCAAAACCTGTAACATTAAATACCTCGGTGTTATAATAGACGACACACTCTCTTTTAAGTATCATATTGAAAGTCTGGTTAAAAGAGTGCGCAAATTAATATACGTATTTAAAAAAATACGAACTTTTGCAGATTCAAAATTGATCACACAAGTTTATTTCGCCCTATGTCAATCCATAATTCATTACTGTATCATTTCATGGGGTGGCGCATCAAAAACTACCCTGCTTCCCCTTGAAAGAGCTCAAAGAGCAATTTTAAAGGTAGCAAACTTCCATCCCTTTTACTTTCCCACAGATCAGCTGTATAAATCCTGCAACGCGCTGACTGTGCGCCAGCTATTCATTATGCACCTAGTTTTAAAACAGCACACCATGCTCACGTACAATGCTGACAATACTAACAAGAGACGGAATGATATAGTATGCATTTCTAATACAACCTCCAAACATGTTTTTGTGGAAAGATTCTTTTCATTTTTAGGCCCATTTCTGTACAATAGATTAAATAGAAAACTAAGTATATTTAAGTTAAATTATTTTAGCTGTAAAAAGTCTATAATTTCTTTTTTACAAATCTTATCTTATGCACAGACAGAAGACTTACTTGTTGTCTGCAAGTAAACTGCTGGCACGCTGTTTTTTATTTTTATTTAATGTAAGTTTTAATTTTACTTTACTTTTCATTGAACGTTAATTTATTTATTTTAAGTAGAAATGTATGCACCTTGTAGCCTGAAACACAGGTTCAACCTAGTTCAGGCAAAAACCAACTGTGCTCTATTTTATTTGTTAAGATATTTCATTGTAAATGTGCCCTTTTTTATAAATAAACGATTATTATACAACATTAAATGACTTATTATTTTCCGCAAGCACGTGCAAGTTTTGGCCACTGAACAACCAACACATAATTGACGTCTGAAAAGCATGGAGTGCACAATTGAATGCCTGTCACTTTTAGGGTTTGGCCCTGGGATCTGTTGATCGTCATTGTAAAAACCAATTTTAAGTGAAATTGTAACCTCTTAAATTGAAATGGCAAGTTTATTGAAATAGTGGGCATGCGGGGAATTAAAACGCTCTGCCCTTTAGCAGCTCCATTTTTATAATGTTACTGCCCATCTCTGTGATACGAAGCCTGATGCCGTTCCACAGTCTGGTTGCATCAAGGTTTCGCATCACCAGAACTGGAACGCCAACTTTAAGCTCCAGCTGATGGGACGCCTCGCCTTTTAACTCCACGGAGTTGACAAATTCAACGGGGTAGGCAGTACTATCGTCATTAGCCATCACAGTGCCTATGGATGTGTATACTTTTGATTGAAGTTGTTTGATTTGAAGGTTTGATCTCTTTGTGGCGCGCGTGGTACACCAACGCGTCGACGATACGGCCTGTCGTCATAGGACGGTCGGACGGCGAGCTAGCCCATTACTCACCGTCCACAGTGTCTAAAGTCACCGAACGACGCTACCCATCAGCGCCTGGTTGCCGCGGATATTCTGCATGCTAAGGTTCAACGCCTCTAATACATGCTTCTGCGACATTGTGCACTCGTCCTATAGGCTTAACTTCCACTGCTGCAAAAGGACTCCCCCGTTTTTGGTGATGTTGCATGTTGGGGTATCTTCGCTTGCAAGATTCAGCGGCAATTTGAAAATTGAATGTGCAGTCCGGCCACCCTTAAGCAAAGTTGCATCAATGCCCGACGAAGTCATAACCACAGTTATGTGACGGCACGGTTTGCGCAGTGGCTGAGCAATTGACTGCGGCGCTGCACACACACAACGTCGTGGATTTTATCAAATTTTAATTTTATTTTAATTTTTTTAATTTTTAGAGATTTTTTGTCGAAATGGGTTGTACGTAGTACTTATTACTTCCATGCAAAGAGTAAACACAAAAGGAAAAATAAAACTAAATTCATTATCAGCCATTCCGACTACACTTCGACTAAAACCTATTTACATAAATATTAAAATTATCATAGAAATCGCGTATGAGGTTACTAACTAAATTTTAAACATTAATATCTTTTGCGTCTGTTGGTCGATTTTGATGAAATAAACACTAAATGTTACTCGGAACAATGCTTCTTATGTTTCAATATTTCGATTTTGAATATAATGAGGGGTTTTTACGTGATGCGCGCACAAACATACAGACAAACCGACAAACAGACAAACCGACAAACAGACAAACCGACAAACAGACAAAAATTCTAAAAATGGTAGAAATGGGTTCTGTTAGTGCTCCTTTAACACCCCTACTACTTTTTTTCTAAATATTTTTAATGTACAGAAACGCCACGTCTACAGATTTATTATATGTATAGATAGAGCAAAAGTATATTTTAAAGTAAGGAAAGAAAAATCCGTAAACCAGGGTACCCGGTTTTGGATAAAACACGAAACCGGTTCCGAAAAATGGCCATTTTTCGAAGCCCTAAATGTCACGCACTCAATACATTGTGCTGATGGATGCATTGAATAGTACCTACGAGGATCTTGGAGGTATTTAAGGGGTTGTGTTTAAACACCGCCCAAAAAAGTACCTATTTTACCTACTACCAAAAAAATTCTAAACGGTTGCCAAAATGGATAAATGGTCACCCACCAAATAACGTTTTCTAAAAAATTATGAAATAAATCCATTTTTTCGTATTATTGACTGCCATAAAAATATATGGACGCCTTTAAAATACACTTCAGGCTAAATATTATATATTGTCACTACTTAGATGTTACCATGTAATACCATGAGTTCTAATTTGGTATTTTTTGCTAGGCTAAAAAAGCTAACGATCGCTAGAATATTTCCCAAATACCAATTAATATACTGGGGTTCCCAAACGTACGTCGCTTATTTATTGTAATATGAAATTCACTAAATATACTGGGGTTCCCAAACAAACGTCACTTGTTTAGGCTAGGCGTATGCTGAATTGCTGAGAGGCAGACGACGCAGGCCGCGCAGCGCAAAGCAAAGCAGATTTTGTAAAGCATGGAACGTCATTGAGCTACGTATGCTGCAGCGCAGGCACGTGCGGCTCAGATGTGTACAATAACTGCCCTGCTCTGCGCTGTGCGGTCTGCACTGCGCGGCCTTCCCTTATTGTTGTATGAAGTTAATTAAATATTATTTAAGGCGAGGTATTCCTGCAAAAGTAGGCATTTAGCGCTGTAGGCTGCGCGCAAAATACTTCGCGTGGACACAGCGTGTTCGTGAACTCGCGTGACCTTGCCTAGCGGCACAGCATAGAAATATGCAGTTGGATAAGTAATATTACTTGACTTTTATGAAATATTTTTTCTATGATCAAAAAGAGAATGCTCATGGAAGTATGGAATCCCGTACCATGCTGCATCAAAATCAAACCTTGTTTTTTATAGACTACACTGATCGTATTAACTCCTACAAAAATTATTTTTGAAAAAAAAACCCGCGTTTCAGAGTTATTTTATAAAATCGAAACTAACCTAAAAAGTAGGTCTATTTTTTCGACGCTACCAACGACGTATTTTAACACACATACATTACATTATTGCTCTAAAAACAGCGTAATACACTAATATTAGTAAGAATTACGAGTTAAAGTAACATCCACAGTATGCTTGACTGAAACTCGATTTTATTTTAGACCTTTACATTGCCAATAGTCAGTCAGTACAGTACAAATGTCAGATGCCACAGATAAGATAACTATAAACCATAGAGTATAGTAAGTGCTATAAACTAGTCGGGATTTAGGGATGTAATCGATAAATCAAAATCTTTAGGCTGAGAAAATCCATTTTGTTGCAAATAGCAATAAACCAAACTAAATCGATTTGGTGTACTGATCTTACTTAATTGTAATTAATTTTAGAGTCCGCTCGACAGACAAGGGTTTGTTCAATTGAAACGGAACGTCATTTATATTCAGTTGAAACGGAACGTCATATAAAGGGAGTAAAACAATATTCGTACTTTTAAACTCGAAAAGTATATTTCCAGTTCAAAAATCAAATCCCCGACGCGTAATGCCGTAAAAAAATATGAAACTAATTACTATAATATTTTGGTTTTGAGGCGCGAGACTTTTTGGTACCAACTTTGGTCATTGTCCTTTGTTACTATCTAGTAGCGATAAATTAGAGCTTTGTTAATAAATGAAGTAATTGTCTATAAAATATAAGAGTATAAAATAATCATAATTGGGCAGTTTGAGTAACTAATTGAAAATAAACAGCCAGTTCGCTATTAGTAGGTTCGAGAACTGTAAAGATAAAATTTTGATTTGTTTATGTGTTTTTGTGTAAATTGCAATAAATAAGTGTATTTTTATTGAACCTTCCTATTTCATTCAAACAAATTTCATTTTTTTTAATAAAAATATAATATTAACAATCACAAAACTAGAAAGAAACTCAACTAAGTAGATGAAATTAAAATATTTACTATAGGCCCGGCGCAGCCCTATCGCGTACGTACCACCCGGCTGTAGGTAATTATTTCAAAGACAGGGCCGAGTCACAATACTGTATATATTTGTACTGTGACATATCTTTGGAGTGCATTCTTTTTATTTGTTACTTTTATTGCTTTACACGACTTTTTTCGCTTGCGTTGTTTATTGCCCATTATAACTTGCAACAATTATAATAAACTTGGTCAAAAACAGACGGTATGGTACGCGAAATTGTCGCGGAAAAAACTGACACAGGTCCGTCGTCGGTAAGCGCCAGCGCGCGACTAATCGGGCCTGTCCGAGCCGCCGCGAACGCTTTTAATTCATTTTAAAACATAGTAATTAAGAAAATAATGTTATTAAGTCAAACTCTGCCACTTTGTCTAGAACTAATTAGTTTCTTTAATTTAGTATAAAAATTAAATGTAAAACATCAGTAATTTAGTCATAATATTGAAAAAAAGTTACAAAAAGGGGTAACTTTGCGATTTTTTTCTATCGAGTGAAGTTCATCAGATCTTGCAACTGAATGCGACTGTGACTAGATAAGATCCTTAACTATAACATATATATTTTTTTAAATTTTTAAACACTATATTCTTTGTCTCAGATGGTTTTAAAAAACTCAAATGTGCGCCCACCTCGCCTTAAAAAAAACCAACAAAGTCAAATCAAAATGCGCGGAGCGCGCGGCCTGTGCCTCACGCACCGGTGGCGGTTCTGTAGGGTGGTGCGGGGTTCGGAGTGTGGGGTTAAGAAATAAAGGGAAGCAATTGTAATTTTAGTGTTACATTAAAGTAGTCTGGGATCAAATAATGTATTTTGGATGACGTCTTACTATTTTGGAGTAAGATTTTTGGTAGTAATAGTAATCTTTGAGTTGGATACAATTTTGATGACCGTTGATCCATTTTAGGAACCAAAAATAATATTTGTGCAAGGTTTGTGATTTTTCTGATGTTATTTCATTTATTTTGGATCATCATAATATTACATACTTGCCCTTTTAGTAACGTCAATTGCTTTTTTTGGAGTTGTTTATTTTATTTGGTGCCTATGCCTAGGTCTTAAAAATATTTTTGGTGACCGTCTAAATTATACCCTTTAAGTATAGTTCTTTTAAATTCATTAAAAAAAAACATTTACAACAAAAGAAAGACAATTACCTAAATACAACATCGTTTAGATCATAATGATGCCTTAGTTCACAATTGCACTAACTACAAAATTAACAATTTTGAGGAGAGAGCTTTAAAGTTTTTTAAAGTTTATACAAGAACAGTACAAAAACAAAGTAAAATAACAAAACAAATATGCATCTATTCATAAGACTACTACTTTAACTCCATGATAACTCAATATTGTAATATGAGTATATACGTAACCTTTTCAAATTGGCTAAATAAACATACAAACCCCCCATTTAATGCTTTTGTGCACTTCAAAAATTGCCAAACCTCTTCATGTAAAAGTACTTAATATACGTACACGTTGTACTTAGGTACAAATCGGATCACCAATCCTGAAGTCATAGCGCTAGGTGGCGCGTTTCTTTCTGTCTGCTCCGACTTGCAGTACCTCGGTTCACTCGTGCAAAGCGATGGCGAAATAGATCGTAGTGTAAAGCACAAAATAATGACAGGATGGATGAAATGGCGGCAGGTCGAGGGAACAATCTGCGGCTCCCGCATTCACCTTAAAGTTAAGGGGAAGAGTTATAAAACAATGGTTAGACCTGTTGTCTTGTATGGATCAGAATGTTGGGCTATAAAAGGGATGCATAATCAGCCTATAATGTTCCCACTGCTGGGACACACGGCCTCCTCTCTATGAGAGGGAACGGGCTATAATCCACCACGCGGGCCCAGTGCGGGTTGGTAGATGTCACATGTCTTCGAATTTTTGGTTCTAGGACATGCCGGTTTCCTCACGATGTTTTCCTTCACCGTTTTTGAGAGCAGTTGTGATGAAATAAATTACACAAAGTAATGCGCCTGCCTAGGCTCGACCCCACGACTTACTGTTCGTTAGTTGGGGCCGCCACCACTGGGCCACCGCTGCTCTCGGGATGAATGAAAGGCATTTGTCAGACATGTGGCTGAGATGAGAATGCTAAGAGGGATGTGTGGTATTACGCGAATAGATAAAATAAGAAATGAGTACTTATGAAGAAGTCTGAAAGTGGCGCCGGTGACTGAAAATTTGTGTGGTAATCGGATGTCGTGGTATGGGCATGTGATGCGGAGGAATGCGGAAAATGTCGTGAGGAAAGTTTTGAGTATGACCGTGTATAATAGTAGAGGAAGACCAAAGAAACAATGGATGGACTGTGTGAAGAATGATATGGCACGAAAAGAGATGTCTGATGAGATGACGAGTAATAGAGAAGTATGGAAGAAGAAGACATGCTGCGCCGACCCCAAATGAATTGGGACAAGGGCAAGAGAATGATGATGGTACTTGTACAAATCGGAATATATCTCAAAACGATTTAATGCATTTGTGCACTTTAAAAATTGCCAAACCCCTTCAAACTTCCTTGATCCTTTTGTACTACCAACACATACTACACTCCTATAGCACTGCTAAAAAGTATGAGCAAATATTGCAAATGTATATAATACGTTTGTGTTTTGAAATGTTCTACAGTTGAGAAACTTAAAATCAGTTGAAGTATATCTTGATTGGATTTACAAAAATAAAGGTCATTAGTATAATACAACATTCATGGAACATTAATACAACTTATTTAATACAACTGTGATCTACGTTTTTGGTAGAAAGAGACGGAATAACGGTATTTCAATACGCGCAAACGAAAGAGCATGTTGGATGAAGGATTTAATTGCCACCAATATCCTAACTAATATTATGAATGTAGTTTGAAGTAAGTTTGTTTGTTTGTTACCTTTTCACGCCTTAACTACTGTACCGATCATCATCAAAAAAAACTTTATCAAGGAAAACAACAATAACGTTCTTTTGATACGTAATAGATCGTGCCACGTGTCCGTAAAGAAACGTAAGAATATTTCCTACTTGAAGTAGGTATCTAAGTATTCTTCCCAAGCAACACATAAGCCAGATAACAATATAAAAATGTACTAATAAGCAGTTTAAAGCTTTATTACATCGCCATTAAAGCTTACGGGATAGCCAAATGCTGTATTAAATGGTTTTTGGCTACTATTCTTTCTTATAGATTATTATTGTTCATGAACAGAACTATTAAAGATACGCTATTCGGTTTAAAGTATCAGAGACCGCTGAATTCTGCAAGAGCTGATGTGGTAGCATTTATTTGAATTATCCATACAAATAAATAAAATTGAAGTGTCTGTTTGTCATCATCTGCCTAGCCTTTTTCCCAACTATGTTGGGGTCGGCTTCCAGTCTAACCGGATGCAGCTGAATACCAGTATTTTACATGGAGCGACTGCCTGTCGGACCTCCACAACCCAGTTAGTGCTAGGTAATACGATACCCCTTGGTAAGACTGGATGTCAGACTTTCGGGCCACTGACTACCTGTAACGACTGTCAAAGAATTGAAGAATTCAATTGAAGTGTCTGTTTGTAATATACTGAATGCTAATGAAAGTGTATACGGTACTTTTAACAAAAACACATTTTTTTCAATTTTTGTCTGTCTGTCTGTTTGTTTCAGCTAATCTCCGAAACGGCTGGACCGATTTTGACGGAATTTTTACTGGCAGATAGCTGATGTATAAATAAGGTCTAACATAGGCTACTTTTATTTTAGAAAAATAATAAGGGTGCCGTGCAAAAAAATTAAAACCCTTGAAACTGGTTACAAAATTCGATTGAAAAAGGGAAGTATTTTTTTTTTATAATAATTTTACGCGTACTAAGGTCGCAGGCAACAGCTAGTTTTGAAATAAATTTCCATTATAGTGCTTGACGCTGGATAACCTGTTTTCTCTTCTCTTCAAGCTGTATTGCACTTTAATCATGGTCAGTTATTCAGTAGCCGAATATTTGAGGTATTTTTAGGTTTTGTTAAGCAACAGTCTGCACAATTAAAAATGAGTATCTAAGCTCTATCAACTAACTTAAAGCGCTTTAAGCACACGACTACCTTATTATACGGCTTATAGCGTTAACAATATTGAATTGAGGATTTTTATACAGAAAATAACTGACTAGTCCCTATGGATTGGACGTTAGAGCAGTGGCGTAACGTACTCTTCACTGATGAGACCAGGGTGAGATCACAGATCAATAATAACTTATTAAAAAAAGAAATAATAGAACCGAAATCCCGAAATAACACTGGTTTCCTAGAACAGAACCGGTTTTTATTAACACGTTTACTGCGGCAAGTAAAATCATAATTCTTCATCTGGTGCGGCGGCGGGCCAAAATGCGCCCCCAATGATATTTCCGCCAGTGCGTGGCAGGTCTTTTTAGACCCACCAGCACTAGGATAGATTAAATTGCTATAACTTTGTGGAAACATAATGTATACATAATTTTTTTATATTGTTAGAATGACCTTGAACCCAACTTCCAGGTTTGATTCGCCCCGGGATCTGCCAAACAGGAAATGAGAAATAAAGCAGGAAAAGCGGCAGGCCGATATCGACCTGAACCGCACTAGAAAGTATTTTTAGTAGTGATGGGACAGAGAAAAATAAGGGGATATCGAAAATAAAACAGAATTATCGTAAAAGAACTGAAAAATGTTTTTATTTACTTATGGTCTTGGAAACATGTTACGCAAAGGTTTTGGTTGCATTTCCTGCAATATTTTTTTTATTCTCTTAACTTTTTTTTTGCTTGGGTACTATTAAAGGTTTTCCGCAGTCTGTCGTAGCACCCTGCACAATTTCGTTTAACGCTCATCTCAAGGACATGGTCATTGTCTTTAGGTTTTACATGATTTTCTGAAATGATTTTTTTTTTCTTAATTCCTTGTGATTTATTAACCGTTTATGAGTTTTACCACAGAACTCGCGAAACTGAACAAATAAAACGTTATCACGTCAAAAATTATATTGCAAAAACCATTTACTGTAGAAGGCCAGTTTTTAAGAATAATCATTTTCATAAGGGATGGTATTACATAAAAAATCCCCAAGTCATTATGATTCTAAGGCTGATATGTTGACACGCCGTGATGGCTCTCGGCCACCGTAGGCACGGGCCTATGGACGGTGAGTAATGGGCTAGCTCGCCGTCCGTCCATCGTATGACGACGGACAGGCCGTGTCGACGGCGCGTTCGTGTTCCACGCGCGCCTCAAAGAGTTGTCAGCAACGGGAGGGGCCCACAAGGGCCGGTGCCTGCCAGGGCTGCGGGACTGTTCGAAAGAGATACCGCGGCCCTGGAACATAAAGGGCCAATGAAGGAACATGGGTGGTTTTTAGTCAGTAAGAAAAAAAAGGCTGATATGTTGATATGTGTAGGTAGTAAACAAAACTTACCGCTTGTGCTTCGTTTTCCGTGCACATTTGTTTCCAAATTCTTTTTATTTTTCTTAGTGGAAAATATTTCTTCACTGCTGTCACTATCACTGTCAATAACTGCAGGGCGAATTACCCTATTTTCCAAAATTTGTATTTTTCTTTTAGTGCTTGCCATCGTTGATTATAATTATTGAACGCTACGTCAGATCAGTTAGATAGCACAACACTAACTATCGGGTCGCTAGCTGCCTGTTGGGAGGGCGGGCCGAAATAGGCCCACTGCCGCACTCAGCGGATGTTTTTCACCGTCAGTGCGTGGTAGGTCGATAAAAGCCTGCCGTTATGTTTTGATGGGGAACACCTACAATTTTGACCGCAAGATGAAATATATATTTGTCTCTGTCGATTTTTTACAAAGACCTGAGATAATCGTTTCGCACAAGCGAGAGGGACATAGTTTTCGGCGTCCGCACCAGCTGAAGTACCGCGGCAGGCCGATATCGGCCTGTTACGCAGTAAACGTGTTAAAAAGCGAAAAAACGGAAATTCCCGGTTTAATAAGAACCGAGAAAAATCGGTTTGTATGCCCGCCCTAGTGGTCATTACCCCCCTCCCACCCCTGGATCTGCTCTTGGTATTAATAGAATGCAAGAGCGAGAGAAGAGAGCTTCCACCTCCGCCCCATATAGGTATTAGGTTCTTTTGGTCATTCCTTTGTTTCATTCCATTTTACGAGTACCTTGTTAAAATAATAATAAAACGTTTAATTCAGATACAATCCATCCATAGCATAATAGTAATTAAATAGTCAGCTTACAAAAATAATAATAATAAAAAAAAAACAAAATAAAATAATTCAGTTAATAGCATAGACAATAGAAATAAAGAGAACAATTATATAGAATAAATTAAATATACAATGTCAATATTAAATATTCTTATGTCCATTAAATTAGAAATTGTACACACTTTTAACACTACCTACAAATAAACAAAATAATATGTCAGAACTGTCCCGTAGATATACACAAACACATCCACTTATGTTGGATCGGACCATAGAGAATATATAGTCTTTGGATCGGACATCGGACAGTCTGTGCGGAAAGCAATCATTTTGAGGATGCTGTTGCTACTGTCTCTCACACGTCTCACCAAAGAAGCAACCTTTTTCCGGATTATAGCTGAATAGCCATCCGTTCGTGCTTCTGCAAACATTATCGACGCACTGCAATAGGCAGCCGCATTAGCATCCTAAAGATGTTGTTATATTGAACGCGCAGGACACTGGCAGCCCGACGGGTATGATTTACCCATAGACTGCTCGCGTAAAACGATTGACAGAATGCCTTAAACAAAGTGATTTTTACTGGAATGAAGCAGCGAGCAAATCTATGGGCAATCATGTTGCCTCGGACCGCCAATACACTGCGCTCCCGCTCCAGGTCCGCGTCATCGGACAGATCCTCCGTCACAATGTGCCCCAAATACCTGAAACTGGTCACTCTTTGCAATTCCTCACCATACAAATTAATTGGAGGAACACAAACCGGCCCGGATACATTAAATTTTCCCTTGAAAAGCAGAACTTTACTTTTTGCTACATTATACTTCAGTCCATGTTCCACCGCATATGCCTCACATTTTGCCAACATCTTACGAATAGCGCCCACCGATGGTCCCAGCAGCACCATACCGTCCGCGTAGCTAATGTTATTGAAGCATACACTATCG
Source organism: Eurois occulta (assembly GCA_950022335.1). Classification (NCBI taxonomy): domain Eukaryota; kingdom Metazoa; phylum Arthropoda; class Insecta; order Lepidoptera; family Noctuidae; genus Eurois; species Eurois occulta. The sequence continues at coordinate 10,983,705 of OX465477.1, read as the reverse complement.
ACGTGACAACCGGTATGAGTACTGCTGAGCTCACTGATAAGGTCATTTATGTACAGGTTAAATAAAAAAGGAGAGGTCAATCCACCCTACCGCCCCAAATGTCCGAATGTCCTCCAAATGTTATGCTAACTGTTTTTTTTTTATTCATTTATAGATGAGAATAAAATTAACTCCGTCAACTTTTAAAGAACTTAAAAAAAGGTAGGATGTATTAGCGAGCAAAGTGCCTCGGAAAGGTTAGTTTCTCTTGTTAAACGATTAAGCAGAAAGTTGATAATTTACGGGGTGGAAGGGACACCGACGCCGACGCGAAATTGCCATTGATACAGAAATATAAGTACGTACTTAATTATAAACCTATGCAGTAAATGTAGAAAATTTTAAGAATGCAGGTTCAAAAGCGAGCTCAAAAATTCTTGTGCCATGCTTGGGTAAGCATAAGACGGCCATGACTTAAAAGCCTGAGAATGCTGAAGTGGCAGGAATATCTAGTTACCTATATACTTATAAATATTCAATTCAAAGTTATAGTGTCAATGCAAAGAGAGTAGGTAAGTATTTAGGGTATCTACTCTATTGCTTTTTCCAGAAATGCTTTTAAGTATATAAAGATTATTCAGCCAATCAGTGTTGTTTCGGATACCCCGTGCCTCAGAAACCACGTTAAGCCGTTGGTCTCCGGTCGTGTCGGATTGCCGTCCCATGGGACTATGAGAGAAAAGGAACAGAAAGTGCACCTGTGCGCCTGCGCACACACTATGTGCACTGTAATATCTTCCGCGCCGATGGCTAATCTCCGCTAAGATTGGCCACCGTGACTGAAAACGGTCAGGAGGACTATATTGGAATCAAATACCTCACAACTTAGGACCCATTAAGGATAATATTTATACTTGGTGTTAGGCAACTAGGCTTATCCCAGTTGTAAAGACCCTTTGTGCCTATTTATCCGCAATCACAAAGCATCGTCACTCTCATTCTGGTGCTTCGATATTGTCACCCCAGGTGTTGTCAACTTCTTTACAAAACGTAGGTAATGATAGAACTAGGTACATAATTATTTGTAATAAAACATCAAAAGTAGGATAATTTAAATATACAATTCGACGCACACTCGTAACACCTATGTGCACAACTGCACAACAGAACATCGCAATACAGCTGAACGTAACCCTTAAATTATTATTGTTACGGCACTCCGAAAGTAGGTTGGCAGAGCAGCAACTTACCTTACACAAGACCGGACACTATCCTAATCTAGTTTATTTACTGTTTGGTGAGACACTCCAATTCCAAACAGCGATTCTCTTCTCCACTCAGTCTTACTATACGGAGTGGAAGGGACACCGACGCGAAAACGGTTACCACGTATTCAGTACATCATTCAGAGCAAATAAATTTTTCATCGGTTATTAAAAAAAAAACAGCTGTTTCCTACAAGAATGCAATACCTACACGGTACAATTTTTGGAACAGCTGATTTTTTTCTGAGCACTAAATATATTTTTTAACGTGTTCCAAATTTACCGCAAATCAATAATTATGATCTAATTTGATTTGAAATTACGTTTTGAATTGATAGCGGTTCTGTTGGAATCGCAGGATATAGGTACCTATTTACCTAGATAGTTATTGTAAATTTAAGAAACCATTTACCTATGTAGAATTTTTAAATAAAGCGAAGAGTAAAGGAGATAAAACGCCACCCTAATAATTGACCTATTCAATCATTGGCCGTTTAGTCATTAGTCTAAATTCTGCCCAACACTGGCCTGTAGCCAGTAGTACTAAACAGGGCCTCCTAGGGCGGCATCAGAGGTCATCACGGCGCCTCCTGCGTCGCCCTGTCCTCGTGCGATGAATCGGATCAGCAAGGGAGTCCTCCTCCGAGATGATGTCCTCGCAGAAGGATGCTACATCCTCCCGTGCCGCCCTGCTGACCACCATGGCCTTGGCTGGCAAAGAGAGGTCTGCCTCGATTGATGCTGCGAGAGCACGGAGCTGCACCACCCAAGCAGGACAATGCTCGAGGGTGTGAAGGGCCGTGTCTCGTGCAGCGACGACCTAACCTAACTAGGACACCTCAATAACCAACATTAAAAAAATTAAAATATTTGCAAAAATATCCTTGTTCCCTAGATTTTATTGAGTGGTGTATTATGCGTACTCTAGAATGTGATACCTTTAATGCCCATTCGGATCTGGCTGGTACTATTAATACGATCAATAAATATCTACACTCGAGAGCAATGAATCCGGGTCACTTAAAGAATCCTAAAAATCTCGGAAACTAAATATGCTAGGTTAATGCAATAAATTGTATTTAATAGACAATGTAATACTCCTTAAATGAAGGTATTAAAACTTCTTAGTTATTGTAAAGTTATATCATAAAAAAATCAAATTTGAAAAAGGGCCACTTTCGAAGATGGAACTACGAAATTACAGCATTTGGTTTTGCTTTTGTTTGTAATCTGTCATTTATGTGGGTACATAAACCATGTTGATAGTGCTCTATATTCATTATTCAAGCTGAAATTATGTCGCTTACGCCTGAAGAATGCACCAGAATACTTACAATGCTGGAAACCGGCCGGAGTCAGCGCGATACAGCCAGGACTGTCGGTGTGTCGCTGTCAACAGTACAAAGAGTTCTCCGACGTTACGAAGAAACTGGTTCTAACCTACGCAGACCAGGAACGGGCAGAACCAGGTGTACCACAGCACGAGAAGACCGATACTTGGTGAACACCATGCTTCGAAATCGCTTTCTCACAGGAACTGAACTCACAAATCAGTTTCGACGCCTCGGAGGAAGTAACCCAAGTGCATGGACAGTAAGACGTCGGCTTGCTGAATCTAACTTAAAACCCCTTAGACCTGCAAACGGCCCTAAACTGGAGCGTGGGCATCGTATTTCAAGACTAAGATATGCCCAGAGCCACGTAAATTGGAGTATTGAAGATTGGTCAAAAGTTATGTTCTCTGACGAATCAAAATTTATGCTCTACAAGCACGATGGAAGACACAGAGTGTATCGAAGACCAGGGGAAAGATTCAAGCAAGCATGCATCGAAGAAAAAGTAGCCTACGGTGGTGGGTCTGTACTTGTATGGGCCGGAATTTCTTCTGAAAGTCGCACAGAGCTGGTGATCATAGAAAACGGCTCTTTAACTAGCGTAAGATATGTGGAAGAAATCCTCAATGATCACGTTGGTCCATTTATGGTCAATTTAGGTGAGGATGCTATATTTATGCATGACAATGCCCGACCTCATACAGGTAGGATTGTGAATGACTACCTTCAAGAGATGAACATTACTCGTATGGAGTGGCCAGCGCGCAGCCCGGATATCAACCCGATCGAGCATGCTTGGGACGAGCTAGGCAGATGCGTAAAACAACGAAACCCTCCCCCAATCACGCTTCGTGAGCTCAAAATTGCTCTCACAGAGGAATGGGAGAATATTCCCCAAAATCGTATAAGGAACTTGGTGTACAGCATGCCAAACCGCGTAAACGCAGTAATGGAAGCACGAGGAGGCAATACGAAGTATTAAAATTCAAGAAAATCGTAATAAAGTTAAAAAATTTCATGTTTCCTATTTTTGTTGTAAGGAGAGATCAGCAGTTTTTTTCTTTATGTAATTTTGTGTTAATAAAATGTATGGCGACTCATATTTTTTTTACTTTCATTTAAGGAGTATTACATTGTCTATTAAATACAATTTATTGCATTAACCTATCATTTATAGTTTCCGAGATTTTTAACATTCTTTAAGTGACCCGGATTCATTGCTCTCGAGTGTAGCTTCGATTTGCGAGTGGAGTGAGGCACGTGGGTTACCCCATTGAAGACGCTGTGTGGTCATTGTGGCTGGCAGCTCAAGGATGATCCCCAAGATAACTGGTTGCAGCTTGCAGCTACCCGAGGTTCAATTCAACAGGACCGATATTCCACTAAGCGAAAAAGTTGAAAATGTACCTCGATAGGTAGTTCCCGTAAATTCAAGAAACCATATATGCCTATGTCACAAGGGTAATATTTATAATAAGAGATAGAGATCTCACTTCGTAGGTAGATGTGCAAGCAAACAATGCTCTGATTCAGTTAAGTAATCAGATCCGTCCAAAGTCATGTTCAGTAGGTACGTACTCGTTGTTGTTACATAAACGAGGATCTTCACCTAAAACACGCAAACGCATTTAATTGCATTATGTTTTAATTAAAATTACAATAAAAAATTAGTAGGTCGTGCTAATTTGGAATGAAAACATGTTCAGTAGAAAGATTTTTTAAGAATGGCCGATTTTTTAGTATGCCCGTAACACTATTGCACAGTATCTGTAATGATAGTAGTAGACGCAGGCGCCGACAGCGGGCAGAACATTACTCGTTTGTGCGTCGCCGAGCACGCAGCAGCGCCACCCTGGTGGATTACTTGTGCGCTAAGACGTTTTCACGTAAGTTTTTATTTATTTTTATTTAATTATTATAAGGGGATTTTTGGTGTTTCGAGTAAAAAATAAAGTGTAACAATATTTTTGCCATGAAATAGTCGTAGTAAAAATATTTTATAAAGTTAAGTAAGTTTTTATTGCATTTAAGAAAATAAAAGGTAAGTTTTATCAGAATACAACTGAAGAAGGATACAAATAATAAATATATCTAAAGTTTAAATTACTTAGGTACAGGTACCTACGTTTGCGTTGTCCCATACTTAATCACTTCACATTTTTTCCATGATTGCATTCTTATTAACGCAACTTTAAGACAATTATTTATTCAACTAATATCTGCACGTGTCTTCGTAACGTTTACTGACAATCATTAGTAATAGAATCGCCAACGTCATGTCATTTTTTCTTCGATTATAATAATTAAAACAACTCAGTAATGAGTACTAACGTGCAAAGTTATACAGGCTGAACTTCTTTATCGAAATGTGAAAAACGAATGTAGCATTCTGTGAAAACTAGGAAATAGTGCTAGATTCGGTACGAAAAGAAAATCTTATTTTGTGTTACTACTTAAAACCAAGACTTAAGTACCTAGAACATATATATAGTATAATAAATTGGAAAATAATATTTATTTATTTTATGGACTCTACACTGTTTAACATATTTGAATGTTAGAGATTACGTCATTAATTAAAGCACAATCGTGCTTATAAAATAGTGAATGGTTAGTGTCATTGAATGAACGTTGACGTTAAGTTCCAAGGACTAAAGTTTGCTTAAAAAACACTTAAATTATGCAATAAACATATGTTTTGCGCGATGCTGGTCGGTTAATTATGTAAATTGTTCGAAGTAAAGCGGTCAAATGTGTGACAGAGCTTCTTTCACACATTTCTTGATATCAATATTAAAATCTTTTTTAGTGTGGTCATCTCTATAGTAAACATTGCTTAATTTTTGAGATTAAAAAATGCAGCTGCCTTTTAAAATGTTCGCAATCATTTAGTTTATGTGGCAGTGGCAGATGCTCCACTCCTTCTTATATAGAGTAGGTGAACCATAGAAGTTTATTACATCTATGGTCTGAACCCAGCACCTAGCTATGGGCAGAATTATTAACCGATTATAATACCAACTAGCGGCTCATCACGGCTTCGCACGGAAGGACTTTAAAAAATATATTATAGTCTATGTTACTTAGGGATAATGCAGAATTCTAATGGCGAAAGAATTTTTTAAATCGGTTCGTATTCGTACAACAAACATACAAAAATATTAGTCTTTCCTCTTTTTTATATTAGTGTAGATTTGTATGTAAATCCATGATGATGTCTATTTTTAACAGACTTCAAAAAAGGTGGAGAGGTTCTCAATTCGTCGGAATCTTTTTTTTATGTATGTTCACCGATTAGGTACTCGAAGAGGCCTGAACCGATTTGGAAAATTCTTCTTTTGTTTCAAAGCGTATACTTTCCAGGAGGTTAAATATAAATTTTATCGAAACCGGTCGAGCGGTTTTTGAAAAATCAACAAAAATCTAAAAATTGTATTAATCGATGATATTTTCGTTTACTCCGGAACCTCGCTGTCTCATTGCAGCAGTGCGCAAATATTTGTCTATATGAAAAATATAAAAACTTTTTGCAAACATAAAACCGACTTCAAAACACAAAACAAGTGATAAATTACTTTGGCTTCAGAAGTCGGAGACTGACTTTTCTTTGTTTGATTCAGTTTTTTTTTGCCACCGGTTTCGGTTTTATTTTTTGCAATTTTTTTTATGAAAATTATTACTCTCACTTTGGATTGAAATTAAACCGGGGCCCTGTTTAAATCAGATAGCTCTGACGATGGTAAATATATTTTTGAATATCGGTAAATAATGAGAAATACAACCTAGTAAGGTACCTCTTTGTCCACAAGGAAAGGCAAATAAACTTAGATCAACAAATTACGCTAATATTGATTGTAATCATAATCAAGCATGCCATCCGAAGCAGCCAAGAAACCGTCGTTGTAACGAAGTCATTTAAATGTTTACATTAACAAACAGAATAGGTAGAGAAGTATCATGGGTCGAATGATTTGAATTGAATTTGATATTTATCTTACTTTTAAGACAGTAGGTACATACAGTTGTACTTGCATTGGCTATAATCAGTAGTCCTTTGTTTCTAGGATAAGAGCCGGTACTGACTGAGGTAGGTACAGCTCCATTAAGTGGTAACCCCCTCAAAAGACATACATGTGCGTTCAAATCCGTGATAGGCTCAAGTTGATTTTTGTATTTTGCAAAAACACTTTATTATAATTAGTGAGTGATAATTAGTAAGTTTAGGTTAGTATTTATTTTTATAGGGTCTGTTTTTAATATTGTTCTTTTTTCAATAAAACTTCAATACTTTTAAAATATTGTGTATAACGACATGCAATAATAATAGCGTTAACATTTACGAAAAGTTATTCAATGTCTGAATAGACCGGACGTTTCAAGACTGCTTGAGAGGTTCAAATCCTAGGCACGACATGTGCTTTTTTTCAGGCATTACATTTTTTTTAATATAAAGTATTTTTCTATTTCGTTTTAGTAATATTTATAAAGAATTCACTAAGAAAAAAAAATATATGTATAAAATTAAATTATTTAATATAAAATTAATCTTAATTTAGTTTACATTTTTACAGTATCATAATATACATATTTTGCCAACTGACACAATCGGGTCCCTAAACAAGTGACATTCCATTAACGCAAATGATACAATAGGAAGCCCAATAAATATTTTAGATTGACATAAGATAACGAAATGTCACGTTATCTTTAATGTCGTCTCAGCATACAAATTTGACAATCTGACAAGCGACATCGAAAGAGACAAGTTTTGAAGCATTTGCAACTTATCTAGGACCCAGAAGTTAGTTTGGCAGGATTACAATCATGCATAATAAGTGAATAAAATATATTTATCAATAGATAATCAGATAACATCTCTTAATAACTCATGATATCTACTTAGAATATTTCGCTACACCAAGTAAAATTGTGGGATCAAATGAGTTTAATGTCTTCATTGTTTTTTTTATCCATATTCAACATAACCGCATAAAACTGAGAGATTACTATATTTACTTAATAAAATGTGTTCACTATAGATACAATTTTATTGTTCTATTATAATAATATTTAACGGGAATTGCAAAGTGTGAAGTGATGAAATATATTTTTTTTTTCTTTTATTTGTTGGAGTCTGCTTCTCATTTGAGTAACCATCGTCCAACCTGCATGCAACCTCGCAACAACTCCTCAAAACTTCATTGTGCAAGTTAATCTTGGACATCACTTCGCTTCAATCCCAGTTTATAACCATTTGACCCACATATTTTCTATTGGATTTAAATCTGGACTTTTCGATGGCCAGGAGATGACAGTTATGTAAGTCTATGTAGTGAGCCATTCCATCACTGTATGCGAACGATGGACCGAACAGTTATCTTGAACAAAATAGATCGGTCCTTCTGGGTAAGCAACTCGCACTGTTGGCACCCATCTTGCAAAATTTCCAGACAGGTTTGGCCGTGCATGCATCCACTTGCCTCTACTAATTCTCCCGGTCTCATGGACGACATCCACCCCCAATACCCGGAAAACAACAACGAAAGGTTAAATTTTTTTTTTTTGACATTTGTCGTATGTAATTCTACTGAATTATATAAAGTATATAATTTATAATAATAAATTAATTTACTGTATTCAAATTATATTAAGTAAATAGTTATAATATATGCAGTGATACATTTATATTTGTTAAATACAATATTAGGTAATTAAATAAGGGCGGAATATACATACTTATTAATTTACTTATTGAAAGGTAATTTACGCAATGTTATTCCACCACTGGCTCTGTTAGGTAAAACATTTTGAGGTTGGTATCGTTCATTAGGTTTCCTTCACAATATTTTTCTACCGCCAGTTTGACCTGAAGGCTTTTTCGTCACTGAAGATAACGATATTGTTTTCCCAATCAGAGTTAATGTATCTGGCACGGTTGGCGCAGTGGTCAAGCGATTGACTGCTGCGCTGCATGTCGCGGGTTCGATTCCCGTACGGAACAAATATTTGTATGACCTACAAGTAGTTGTTCCGGGTCTGGGTGTTTTTCTATCTATAATATGTATGTATTTACAAAAAAAAAATGTATATATGTAGTTTATCAGCCATCTAGCTACCATAACACAAGCATTAGGTTGCTTAGCTTGGGACTAGATGGTGCTGTGTGAAATGTCGAGGGATATTTATTTATTTATTATTTATTTCAAATCGCACTCTTTCTCTTCGATGTTCTACCGTTAGACATATTTTCTTTACATGTCGATCATAGTGAATATGCATAAAATTTAAATTTGTCTCAACTATTTTTTTCTAGATTCTTAATTGTCTTTACATTATACTTAAAAGGTATTTTTTTATTTAGTCATAAACTTATTATTTAAACCCAGAAAATATTATTTAAAAAGTGAAAAATAAGGGACTGGGTCTAAACAAAATGTGACGTCAATGGTCACGAGTCACGTCACGTCATTTGATGTATCGGCGTCGATATTCATACTGTGTTAGTAGTGTTTGTGAGAAAATTTGTTTAAATTCCTTTGTGATTATTACTTGTGAATATTATATTTGTAGTCAATCTAGAACGATGACAGAAACTGGTCAAAGCACAATCGGATAATCTACCGACAAAAATGCATTTATGATGTCAGCATAGTTAACGACTGAAACGACATTTGCATAAATTTGTAAATGTCTGTTGGCCACACAATCAAGTCCATTAGTTTTGCTGACTTTTAAGCCAGGTACCTATACTTTTAGAGAAGAATCTAGTACTTAATAGTAATTTGTGAATATCCAAATTATAATGCCAATATGCTAAAGGAATCATTTAATTTAATTTTCTTGAGGGTTATTAATATATTTATAGCACGAAGTCAGTGCAGGGCTCTGTTTGATGATCATCACATACTTCAATACGGGAAGTACTGGGCTTGCTTGATTAATATCACATACATTTGTATTAAGGACTTGCTTCGTAATCACTTCTTAGTGGAGGTTCACCAATTTCTAAAATATTACTACTTTTGATAGCATACCTACTCTGAAAGAGCTTCATTTATCAGTGATCATTCGGTCATTCTTTCAACTGGTGATGGCATACTAGTATTCCGTTTTTGACACAAAAATGTATGAGCATATTTCTTTAACCGTAGATTGCATTTTCCTCCGTTCTGTTTCACTATGTTATATTCAATATAATTAACTGTTTCTTCCCTAACCTGAAATAAATCATAAAACATCAAAATTTCGTAAAACCGCAATAGGAATAAGGAAACGAATGAACTTTTGTAAACTAAGTAGGTTAGGTCAGTTTTAGACCGAATTTTCTTTTGCTTAATGGCTAATTCACACTAAGCTGTACATAAATATAGCATACTTATGTTAAAATGATCTTCACAACAAAATACAACCGATAATGGAGATTCATTATCCCTTCTCATCATGTTACACCATTTTTTTCGTAGTTTCACATCGCGTGGAATACGAAAAAACAGTTTATCGGGTGTACTATTAATAGTGTTTTTGCACTTCGGTACCATTATTATTTGACTATTTTCAAGTGTATTTAAGTATATTTTATTCTATGTTATAAAAATGTTAATGATTAATTTAAGAAATAAAAAAATCATGCATAAGTATTCCCTATTGTGTATGTTTGCTGCGTGCAAATGTCTTCCAACCGTGGAGAAAGATATTCTATGCCGTTGCAAACTGTTACGTACGAGTGGATGTGAACGGCGATATAGTGTAAACCTTAACAATATCCCGATGACATTCAGATTGGCCCGTATAGATCCCAGTAGTTCTCCGACCCATTGACCTTGTCTGAACATCGCCGGTTTCTTGGAATCTTCGCAGCCATAAGCACACCCTTTGGCTCTGTATAGAAAATAATGGTTTTAAATAAGTTATTACACCACTCACAAGAACAGTAGTGGTTTTTATACCACTCGTAAGATAACGTAACAAACTCAAAAAAAAAAAAATCGGAGACTACAAATAATATTAAAATTGACTTACTGCTATGCCAAGCTGTCTCGCAATTCCTTTTTATGCTCTGATTTTGTTCATACGTAACAACTATTTTTGTTCTCATATAATTAGAAATAATTAAAAAAAGTAACGTGTAAATCGTAGTCGTTTAGTCTTCGTCGTTTTATGTGAACGTCTATCTATCTATCGATTAGACAGAGGCCTAAACATAAAGTGACACAACACAACAAAACAATTTCCTCGGAATTCCTATGGGCTCGCTGGCTAGTTCGCCAAACTGCCGGTATGAGTATGACGACATCCGGTGATGGTTCAAATCTAAGTCGAAACAATGAACTCTTTTTGAAGTATTCTTTAGATTATTCGTAACGAATTCAATCTTGTAGAATGCAATATTTTAAAACTTGAACGGTTAGCACATATTGACGCTGTGTGTACTAAAAAGCTACTTGGATAAGGAGCTTGTCAGAAAAAATCATCATACAAAAACATACAAATCTTGGACAACGACTCATTGTTCAAATGAGAACTCTACAGTTACCTTGGAAAAGTAAAATATCTTCTATGGACGCAATCTTAAATACTTTGAAAAATCGTTTATGTAGATTAGCAAGGTAACGGAGGTAGTTGGGTACACATTAATCAAAATTTTATAGTTCACCATAGATTACGAAATGCATTTTTAACAATGACCCAAATATTCGTCTCAATGCCAACGGCAGGTACCTATAGGTACGTATTGCCTACTAGATAGTACCAACAACTTGGATATGATATTTAATCGAAACTATTCGAAACGCCTCCGAATCATAAATTTTGGACAGCCTTGCACATCGCGTTGATAATTACACATATCCACATTGATGTAGTAAAATCGTTGTATAAAAATATTCGAACACCATTTTTCGCAAACAGACAAAATAGCCTGCAGCTTGTTTAAACAAAACATTAAAGAGTCGCTAATCTCTTAAGTTGTCTGCAAACAAATAAAATAGATGTTAATTACTAATGTTTGCAGAGTAACTTACACATTAAAATATTCTGCTGTCATTAGCTAAGTGGCTTTGATTTGTTGGTACCGACAAAGATAGTGTCCCAAATGTTGCAATTTAGGCACATATACATTACGAAAATGCATTTATGTATGTTACATAATTCGAAACGAGGTCTACTAGCGTGACTCCGTAACATGCATGAATCAACAGCGCCGGCGCGGGCGCCGGTTTTGTAGCGTCATTACCTATGCGAAAGCAGACGAGATGAGATCATGATAGAAGCCAGGCCTACTAGCTCAGCCGTGTTATATTTACATATCGATAAATATCACGGTCACTCTCCGATCGTTCTTTTCGATAACTGTTATCCGTTCAGTGTTTAGTATCTTTGTAACATTGTACCAAAAAGAGGGGTTTTCCAAAGAAATGGAACAGAAAACATGAATGATGTAAAGAGGTTTGAAGAAATTAGCTTTCGATAGAGCATTTTCTGTTTGATTGTGTTCTAAAAATATGAAAATTCAGAATAGCGGCAAGGTGACACTGCGTAGCATGGTCTTAATTCCCAATAAAGTAAATTGCCTCTTGGTCCATTATCTTCTCCTTACCTTTGTCCTCTATGTTACTTGAGGTCGGTGACTCGGTGACACCTGGTTTTTCCTCCAGATTCTCCGCTGCTAACCGTCACTCTATCATTCAATCCTTTTCATCATCCCTCAGACAAACCATTCATGTTATCTTTCTCTTCATTAATCAATATTTTGGTGAAGCCACAAAAAATCTCATGAACAGATTTCAAAGAAATGTCAGAAGTTTTGAATAGTCACACAAGTGTGATAATGTGATTACTTAATTATGGCATCTTCCTATAGCGGCAACAGGTTGTCATGATTCATAAGATAATAACTATTTATAAGCCACTACTTATTAAAACCTGCCATGCGAGGTTATTAGCAGGTCGTTCTTATGGTACCTATTTACCTATACCATAAGAACACTACCAGGTAATTACCTCAGGATTTACTTTCGAGAAGAGAGTCCAAAGTACCTAATGAATGATTGTTTTCCATGGAGACCTAACCGACATGGACATAATGATCATAACCACGTTAGGGTTCAAGAATAGAACCTACTACTAACTACTACCTTAATATCAAATATAAACTTTTGGTCTTGGAAGAACATCGAGGTCTTTACCCTTATTTTGATATCTAGTTATAGGAAAAGGAAATCGAACAAAATATTGTGTGGGTGTTATTTCCTACCTTGCCTATTTTTTGCGTCACGGTTTATTTACTTATTAAAGACACATAATATTATTTTATAGCTACCTACTCTTGATTCTACTAGCATTTTAGAAAAACCATTTCGCAAGTTCGCAAAATTTAACCTAACCTAAACTACTTTTAAAATGCATAGAGACAGATTTAAAATGAATTCTGCTATAAATATTCTGCTGTCTACCTACAATAGTTTTCTTCTAATTATAGTACCCTTATAGCGTCCAGATTATATTTCTAGTGTATCTGCTTTCCTCTGCTTTGTTGGGTATGACAAAATATTCAAAGCAATCTTCTATTACGTGAAGTATAATATTCAGTGACGCGTGATGATTGTACGTCTTACCTAGTTAATACATAGTGGCTATTGAATATTTCCTATAATTGCTAAGGTTGATACCTCATTGAAGTAGGCATGCGTAGGGTACAAGGTTACAACTAGAACTGGTTATATAACCTGTTTACGACTTTGTAGGTAGTAGGTACTTATGAGACTTCTCTGCTTTATAAATAGTTGTTTGTAGCAATAATAATTATGTTTAAGTACCATTAAGTCCACTAATACCTTATTTTTGTCTTAGTTATATAAATTACCGTCCTTGTACCTAGTAGGGCACACACGTTTCTGAATTCTATCGTTTTGAACGATTCCTAAGAAGTCCGTCTGGATTGTATTGTATTTTACATTAAAGGACAAAATAAAACTAATTGGTTGTCATACAATTTAAAGTAAAATAACCTTAACTAGAATAGTTACTGCAAGAGAATTATTGAATGAATTTTATATTACATTTTCAGAATATTACCTACTTATCAATATCATATAAATTTATATTAGATGACCCACTCCAAGATGTTATCAACAGGGTTAACCTTTTCAAAGCAGCTTTGCGCTACTAAAAGGGCCTTACTTACCTTTGCTATGTATGTGTAGGTGTAATTTGTAATTTTCTAAGAAGACTAAGGCCATAGCCGTTACACAAGTATTTATTTAGTATTTCGTCATTTCCTATTTCGGTTTTGATTGGACTTAAGTACTTAATTATTTCTAATTATTGATTAGAAGGTCCTGTTAGTAGTCAATTACCGTTCATCGATAGGTAGGTATGTGGCTAACATTTGATAACAACAACAAGCATGAGGTGTGTAAAGTAACCACCTCGTATTTTACCCGGGAAATAAACGTGTGAACACGACAGCTTTGGTTCGAAATCACGTTCAGAAAGTAAAAGTAAATAACTATTAACAAACTTGATGTAATTATAGTGTTCAGAGGTGCGTCGTCATGGTGATACCGTAACATTACTCGTATCTAGAACTGATGTGCCACTTAAGGCTAATATTATTATAGGCATGATTGTGGTTTAGATAAATAATAAAAATGATGTAAGTAGGCCAAAATTTCCTACCCGGATTTAGCCAACATCCATTTTCGAAGCGGCTAAAAACTTAAATCCAGGTCACTTAGATTTGTAGATGAAATTGTCGTTCTTTGAGACATTAAAGTGTTCAAAATGCTACGTACTTAAATACATTCCATCAGTGTTGGTTTTATTATTTACAACCATTTAAAGTTTTTTTACTTCTTTTTTCTCCTTTTTAACGGACTTCAAAAAAGGAGGAGGTTTTTGTCTATCAAGCTGAGACTTGGCAATACTCGTTCTGTCCGAATGTCAAACCAAGATATTATATATTTATAGAAGCAATACAAAAGGTGCTCTTGAAAGATAGACAAATAAGAATGTTGTTAAAATCTGGTTAATTTACCATTTCCATCAAGTTTTGCTTGATTAAGGCCCAGGCTCCATACGTTGAGATGAAAATCAACGTTGCTGAAAATTCTGTTGTTACTTTCTGTCCTTTTTTTAATCTGAAAGTGGACTTTCCTCGCAGGGCTCCTATCTGAAGCTTTTCAAATCTAGTTTTGGTATTTTCTCGTTTCGCTCTAGCTACTCAGCTATCAAGATTTCATGAATATTAGGCAGTGTGGAATTATGGCTGATTTCAGAATGTCGTCCAATTTTACGTCACTCTTTATCAGAAGAAAGAATATGGCCAAGATATACATAACGGTCAACCTTCTCTGAACTTTAATTTCCGACCTTGACATAAGGATTTGAATTGCTGGAGACGTTTGCCCCTCATAATCTTCGTTTTAGTTATTTTCATTCTAAGTAGGTACTACTTTGAAAGCAGCATCATTAAGTTTTTGAAGCATCTCCTGGAGATCATCAAATCAGATCAGCAAATCTTAAATGAGAAAGGTAAGCACCATTAAAGGTTTTAATGATGTCTTCAAGGACCTGTGAAGAATATCGGTGAAATGGTGTCGCCCTGTCGCACGGGGAGTGCGGTGCCTTGATCGGTACGAGTATGGATGGGTATGCATGCGAACCGGCAGAGTGGCCGCATTACATCTACGTAACGGGAATCGAAGTGGCAGCGATGGAGGGTACAAAGCACGGCCTAATGCTCGATACTGTCGAAAGCCTTCTCGTAATCGACGAAAGCACATGGGTCGGTTGTATTCTTGGCACTTCTCCATCAGCTGCTTTACCGTGTGGATAAAGTCGATGGTCTCTCGGGTAAGCCGAGTTGTAAGGATTTTAGCGAAAAGCTTGTAAATCAAGGGGAGGAAACTAATGGGTCGATGGTTTGTTAGTTTAGTTAAGTCACCTTTTTTGTGGATGATGTGACTTGTTATGTAACGTGACAATTTTGATATGACCTGAGTTTGTTGTAACATATTTTGCTGTATGTAGTTGCTGTTGTTTCACATTGTGGAAGTGTGTTTGTGTGGATTTGCAATAGAACTGTAAATGTACTTTCGCTTCCTAATTTATCCGTTCTTAATCGAAGTTCGATCGTAATCATTGTATGTTGTAACTTAAATGAGTTCGAGTTATCTCGATATGACAGCGACTTCCATTTTAAATGATGGCTTCGTTTTGTGGTTGCTATTTTGATCGAATTGTCGATAACGTCACTGTTTTTTAAACATTGGTAAAGAGACAATCTCGATAATAGATACCAAACCAAATAAATACTGTAGAATGGTGCCGCCAGTCCATTGCCGATTTGCCATCAATGTTGCGCTACAAATCTATCAGCTGTTTCTCTCCTGGATGCACAAGATACAGGTTCTTTACCTAGTTTGCCAGTCAGGCGTCCGTTTAGTTTCTTGCTGCCTTTTTTTGTATAGACCCTAATAGACGAAATTGTATTAGGCCATATTTTATTGCGCCCAATAAACAATTTATTTATTTACAATCTTAGATTGAAACCTAGCATTCTATATTCTAGATTCCAAATTATCTACCTTACTATTGATTGAATATCAGACTAGCAGTGGTACCTACTAATGGAAATGTACCCAATACTAACTATCAGCTACAGCATGGCTACAGCTCAATTTATAGGGCCTATTCTGACTTTCTCAATAGCTTTCTTGCAGCACGACCACGGCCGCAGCACCAAATAAGATCATAAGTAGTTATGGCAGTAGGTACCTAGACTATATGGATACGTGCCTACCTTTTGGTACTAGTAAGAGAATTAATGTATCCCAATCCCAATGTCAATCTTATGTCGTTTTGGTTCGTATGATGTTGAAAATCAACGTAGCTGAACAGCTTCTGTTTTTTTTAACGCATAATTGACAATTTAATTAAGGCCTTTTGCCTTTTTACGATGAAAACATGTTGCAAAAATATTTTGTTATACAAAGTGGAAGGAACACGTGTTCAGAAAAAAAAACTGCTGTTCTATACATTTTGACCGTCTGGGTAGTTATTGCACTTTTGTAGGAAACAGTTGTTTTATTTTAATAACCGATGAAAAATTTCTATGTGATGGCTCAAAATGATGTAGGTACTGAATACGTGGTAACCGTTTTCGCGTCGGTGTCCCTTCCACCCTGCATGTGTGAGTATTACGTTTGGACGCTCTGGCAAAGGAGAATGCTCATGGAAGTATGGAATCCCGTACCATGCTGCATCAAAATCAAACCTTGTTTTTTATAGACTACACTGATCGTATTAACTCCTACAAAAATTATTTTTGAAAAAAAAACCCGCGTTTCAGAGTTATTTTATAAAATCGAAAGTAACCTAAAAAGTAGGTCTATTTTTTCGACGCTACCAACGACGTATTTTAACACACATACATTACATTATTGCTCTAAAAACAGCGTAATACACTAATATTAGTAAGAATTACGAGTTAAAGTAACATCCACAGTATGCTTGACTGAAACTCGATTTTATTTTAGACCTTTATATTGCCAATAGTCAGTCAGTACAGTACAAATGTCAGATGCCACAGATAAGATAACTATAAACCATAGAGTATAGTAAGTGCTATAAACTAGTCGGGATTTAGGGATGTAATCGATAAATCAAAATCTTTAGGCTGAGAAAATCTATTTTGTTGCAAATAGCAATAAACCAAACTAAATCGATTTGGTGTACTGATCTTACTTAGGTAATTGTAATTAATTTTAGAGTCCGCTCGACAGACAAGGGTTTGTTCAATTGAAACGGAACGTCATTTATATTCTGTTGAAACGGAACGTCATATAAAGGGAGTAAAACAATATTCATACTTTTAAACTCGAAAAGTATATTTCCAGTTCAAAAATCAAATACCCGACGCGTAATGCCGTAAAAAAATATGAAACTAATTACTATAATATTTTGGTTTTGAGGCGCGAGACTTTTTGGTACCAACTTTGGTCATTCTCTTTTGATGTGTAATCAGTAAATTTGATGTAAAAAATATTAAATTGATGTAAAAAATATTTAATTGATGTAAAAAATATTTAATTGATGTAAAAAATATTTAATTGATGTAAATAAATTGGCAGGTGATAATTTTTTTGATGTGCATTTAAAAATAAGTCATTATTAATTAAACCCATTGGCGATATTCGCCGACCTTGGATACCAATATCCGTTCACAGTAAATCCTCTAAAACCAAAATATTGTTGTAATTTTGTCGAAATATGCATGTGTTAATTTCGACACATTTTTCTACATCGAAAGGAGAATACGTTGTATGTTAACTAACTAAGCGTTAGGCAACTTTTATGCTAAATGGCGTTGCACAAGTAAACATAATCTGGCCATAATCGTTGGACACTTCAAAATCTAAGAAACCGTAAGAATCATAACATTCATAACTGTATCGTGACTCCGGAAATAAATTCGTTATATGTATAAAACAATAATTACAGCAGATGTGCAGTTTCAGGTTTTTTGAAGTAAGTAAGTTAATTAATTGCAATGATGTACTTGTTTTCAGTCATTTCTCGTACGCATTTCCTTGTCCGTTTCTATGTTACTTTATGTGTTAACGGAAGTCTCATGTTCCGCACTACTGCGAAGCCTGCACTTTATTTAAATTGTTTCTAAGAAAATAATACCTAATAGTCTAACTGTTTTAATTGGTTCTGAAACTCAGCCTGTGGTCTAACGTAGCCAACAAGGTAGTAATAAGGCTAGATGGTATCCTGGACGCACGACCACGTCACTAATTTATAGGAAAGGTTTCGTACTATTCTTATAAATTAAACCTCAACATTGATAAAGGGAAGAAATAAAAGGAGTGAGATGCAAGGAGCTGCGGTTCGTAACGTAGGCATAGCACGTACCATGTAGCGCGTACCATGTAGCGCGTAGCAAGCAACACGTATCTGTTAGCACGTTCTGTATCTTCTTGTTTGCAACCAGTTACTGAAAACACGTAGTATTTTTGTAGCCAACAATAATAACATTACAGTTTTGTTTTAGGGAGTGGGAAATTCAACCCAAATTAAAATAAAATACTTTTCTTGTTTTTTTACGCACGGTACTGCTCTCGAGGTTCATTCAACATTGAAAATTCTAAAATAATTACGCAAATTAAATATTAACATTTTCATTTTTAATACACCTTACTTACATAACAAACATTTGTCAAAACGTGTTTGTGTGTTTATATGTAAATTCTTGACCAAAAACCTTCATGAGTGAACCGGTTCTAATACGAGTATCTATAGACATCAACAGTTTGCCACGTTCAGGCAATTTAGAAACGCAGGTTGTAGTTAGGCCCTTAAAATATCTTTTTTATTTCAACAAAGCTTTTAGATCTTTATAAGTTTATAGTAACAATGAATTCAATTATCTCTAAAGCGCTCACTTCTCGAACTAGGTCAAACCTTGTTACAATTTAATCACTCCGTGGCTACCTAGAACTACCAAACTATTCAAGTCTAGAACGCCAACTGGCGTGTAGAACTACAAGTTAATTAAACCGTGAAAGAGCAAGGCTTTATTTAAGTGAAGGTCAAGACCATGGTAGAAATTAAGCAGTAATTGAAACATTAATAGATAATGTTACCCAAAAGTTAAGTCTGAACCACGTAAAGTGAGTCATTTCAGCAACACAGTTGTTGCTGTAAGAAGGACTCGAGAATTTCGACGAATATCATGAACAAAATGCAAGTTATCATTTGGTTTATATTATGGAAAATCGCAACAGTAAGTAGTCTTACATGTGATGAATACCTGGATCTGCCGCCAGAAAGTAAACTGTCTGTTGCGGACTTGGAATCAATGCAACCGAAGGAAATCGTGCAGTGTGTGCTGCAGCTGGGCAGGGATCAGTTAGCGCTGCCTGAAGCAGACTTCGTGTGGAAGTCAATCATAAAATATCATGAAGGCATTGGAAATATTCCAGACGAGATACTTGGAATTCTTCATTGGATAACTATTGCGATAACCCCAGAGGACTATGAAAACATCACGCTAGGGGACATCGACGTGGTTCAAAACTTTGGACTGAACTATAACTTAAACGAGGAGCAACTTTCAGCTCTTGCAACACGAGTACTTAAAGATTTTGCGTCAAAAGAACCGGAGGATTACACGTTCTACGATCTGACTGCTATCCGACAAATACTTTGTGCGTTCAACAGGACCATCATTGTGAGAATTCATCCTTCAGCCTATAAGGAAGCGTCCTTACAGATCGGTAAGCTAGAGAACTGTAATGCCGAAGCGATGTCTGGATTTGCAGCGTTGGCTGTTCAAGAAACGGCATTTGGACCGCTCGACGGCTGGACTGAGGAAACAGTAAAAATAGTAGGAAAAGTTGCTGAGTTTTTACCCAAAGAATTTCTCCTTAAATTCAATGCCCGTTCGACACCTTCACCGCGACAAAAAAAAACATTAATCCAACAGCTACAGTAATACTCGTACTAATATTGATTAGTTTTGCCTGATTTAAAATTCTCAACAGAGTACATCAAATTCATTTGGATAGGGTCAACACTGACTTTTATTAGTTTTGAAACTTTGCCATTTTAGATCTTACGTTTACTTTTTAAGGTTACAATTTGAAGGTTCACTGATACCATGGCGAGTGAGAGCACGCAGCTGCCTGGATATCCTTGGACTAGAACCGAGAGGATGAAAAGGCGATTGAACGGAGAAGACCTTATGCAATCAAATTATTGCCGAAATAGTTTTGAACTGTTGATCGTTTTTGTTGTTGTTGTTTCACCAATTGTGATTCGAAGATCGACTACCTACTAGGTACAGTTTGTGCATTATTATTTTTGATCTATTATTAAAATGAACGTGCATGTGGCCATGTGAGTGATTCTAGTCAGTGCAGTGAAACAATGTCTTAGTGTTGGCGTTCGATACGTTAAGTGTTAACCAATCACTTGCATTTAGTAATAATGGCCTTCTGCAAACAGGATATTCAGTCAACTGCGATACCTTCTAGAATAGAATAGAGTTTTACTCAGTAGTGGGTTCTCATGTAGGTAATTTAATAGAGAATAGAGAGAATAATAAGAGTGTAACATTTATGATAGAGTTGTTTAATTTGCTAAGTCATACATAATGTTTCATATCGTATATGTATTTGCACAAGATCATGGATTCAATGCTTTACGAAAACGTACGTAATAAATTACCTACAAAAAGAACCGTCGTGTATTATTATATCATCTCACTAAGACTTAACCTATTTGTTTACCGCGTGTCTAAATTGCGTAGTTTGTTGAAACCGCAGAAACCGCACGGCCGAGTCATCAAGTGTAAACCAAACATCATAATTTCATTAAATAAAATGATAGCTAAAGGAAAGTTCAGTACAATAAAACTGTAGTAAGACAATGTAATATTATTATTAAAATACGTACTATTTGTGATCTGATCAATGCGGGCATTGTTCGGTATAATGTAAAAGTTAATAAGCCACGTCGTTGCGACAGCGGCACGCCACACGCCGGTGGATTAGGCATGAGTTACTTCATACTCTTGAAGTCTTGACATTCACCCACGAGGTACGCGGCACGCCCAATATCTATATCTATATCAATGAGTGAAGGCGCCTACATAATAGTGAGTAACAGTGTCTTTTGTAGGAGCTATAAGTTAATCTGTGCTTTTGTACTTATTGTTGCCCAGACAAAGCTTTGTACACAATAACAATGATGTGTTACGTGTAAGTAGTTCAAAATGTTCATCAATAAAGCTTTTATGTAGTTTCATTTGTTTTAGTAAGGATGGTGTAATATTCACTTGTAACAGAGCTAATAGGTTGATAACACAATTTACTACTTATATCACAGGCTCACTTAACCATTACCAACCAGTCCAGGGTATGCTTCACCTACCAACTACCGCCATTCGTGGTGACTGACAGTTGTCCTACGTGACAGCTACCCGACTACTTGTGGCCGTGAGACAGTGTTACCATATCTATTAAATAGATAGACTACAGATGGATTCTTGCAAGGCTGCAAGATTGTATTGGAAGACTTTCTCTTGGCCAATCGAGTTGAAACTTGTTATGCTTGTTCAGTTCCCATGACAATACATTGATTTGGAGGAGATGATCTGGTGCTGCAACCATGATCGATCCTCATGAGAAAACTCTTTAACATTTAAGTATCGGTATCGTCTTGTTCGCATTAGGACAGATTTGCTTTATGACGGATTCGCTTTACGGCAGAAGTGAATAGTAGGACTATTCACGTTGCGGTTGAAAAAAACCACATCACGAAGACTGGTTCGAGGTGGCCCAGGAGAAGAGTACGTGGAAGGATATGGACGAGGCCTTTGACAGCAGTGGGACAAACAAGGGTGTTTGTTTTTTAATACTTACAAATATTTATTGATTGTCATGGTTTATATGGCGGCAGGTAGCAGGAAGTAGGAACTACTCTACCCTCAATATTTAGGACAATTTTGTTTTGTACTGTACCTGCGGATGACATGACGGACGTTGACTCTCAAGCACGAGGTTGTAATTAATTTGGACCAATAAGACATTTTCAATATGATATAGAGATAATTGGATAATGAAGGCTGAAGGAATAGTATGTACTTAGGTACGCAGACCCCAAATAATTAGGATTAATCTGTATTCTATAAATTATTTTAAAAAGAAGATATTGACACCATGGATTAACTTTTCACGTAAATTGGGTTACACTGCATTAACAAGGCCGCTGGTTTTTTTATGATTTTCACTCATTAGAATATCTCCATAGGTATCTACAACATGCATCAGAAAGGTGTGGTCATATAATCGCAAAAAAATCAGTCAGCTTCCCCCATATAAAACTTTAATACCAACACGACCCAAGTGTATGGAACAGCGGATTAAGTATTTTTACGATGTTGGTTCCATGTACAAAGTTGATCAGATTGATGATCGATATAAAATGAAGATAATAATTAAATATGATCACAGCTTACCGATACACGTTGTACCTACATATACGTGACCCTGGCTTTGTTACCATGCCGTAAATGTAAGTCTTGTAGCGAAGCATACACTTCGCACAACTATACGCGTTAGTAATTCATATCGTCCATGGACTGCGAATGATTGATTGTGTTAAGCGCGTATCTTTAGTTTAATTGTATGAGCGTATAATTGACGTACCTAATACACTAATGAAGTAATGACTATTGCGTACGACGAACATAGCAATTAGTATCGGAGGATGAGGCATTATAAGAACATAACTAGGTACCTAGTGTAGATACTACCTACACGTGATAGTTCTATTGAACATGAGATAAGGTTTTCTATTCCCACGATTAGATGTACCTACCGCTACCGTGCTAAATATAATAATATAATTATATAATATAATTGGCACAATTAAACTTGACCTTTCCCGGATTTCCATTGTAATTGATAAAATAGCATTCATAATAGGTAACATTTTTAAAGGTTTGTTTAGAATCTTCGTATAGATTTTAATTAAGTAAGTAAATTAATTATCATAAACCTATGCTTGTTTAACATGTGTTTGCATGGGCGTACCCGGGGACAGGGGGGGGGCAGCTTATCTCCAGTGTGTTTCTCTTCTTCGTCTTCCGAAGCATCTGAATTTCCTAAAAGTGCCGCAGGAAGGACGAGACTTCACTCAATCTCTGTACGTCTGTCGATGTGATCAAAATCGAACCGAATGGGCACGAAATCTGCTATCACACACTCTCAGGCATATTTATGACATCTCTCAACACGGGAAATGTGACTACTGATTCCAAATAATTTCAATAAGTGATGATTGAGTCGAGGTTTAGCCAAATGAAATATGCCGAGCATTTTTTAGGTTCTTCTAATAATGTTTTCAATGAAGGAGGTTCTTCTAAAATTGAATTAAACTAGTCCTCAGTGTCCAGTATAATTGAGTTCTGCCTATTTGTATTTGGAGCTCTTGATATTTCGGAAACATTTAACGACTCCAGTAGCTCCGTAAACAATTTGCCGGTGGATGTTCAGCGGGAATCGCCTCTTACGGCATTTCAGCATCATTTGGTTAGTGTTTGTGATGGTTCCAGTACAGGATCTAAGATCTCTCAGCATCGAACCCTTTGAGCTCTTAGCCATCACGATCCGCAGATATATTCGTCATCATTGAATTCAATCTGAAAATCAAACATCCTCTCAAGGTTTACGGTAGGCTCTCGCCTTGAAAAAAAAACCTCAATGCAACCCATCGGGAAATGCACGATTGTACAGTTTTATTTATAATAATTGGATGAGATCTATTAAAAATATGAAGGTATCATATTAAGTAACCAACCAACCTGCATTGGATAACTTGCTTCGTCAATAGGAAATACTTACGACTTTATTCGGATGAGCAGCAAAAAGTTCTTAACTTCCGATGTATCGGCCTCTAGAACTGGCCTGTCGCAAACAAGACACTTCATACCAGCCAGAAGTTCGATTATCTTTTGAATTAAAGTGCAATATCGGAAGTCCGTTAGAGAGACAGAAGTCAGACCAGCGAATTGAAGTCAAAGACCGAGTCGAAGATACAAAGATCGCAGCGAACGCACAAGCATGCAACTTTTGTGTCAAAACATGACAGATAGTATTATTTATGTGATGTTCTGTAGATCATTTTGTTTTTAATTTTAAAATAATAGCCTGTAACTTTAACCCATAGCAGAATGTTTGTTTTAACCGGATTTTTATACTTCTTAACTTATTATTTATCTCAAAATCTTATTTAACAACGGCTTTAAATAACTCAAAAACACCGTCTATTGTTTACCCGCGTCAAAGGTCAGATAACCTCTGTAGGTTCTACGACCTGCGGGCTGTGAGAACCTTCCTCTAACTTACTTCATCCTGAGAAGTGATAAATAAAATCGTAGATTTAATTATCCAAAGAGAATACAGATAAATAACAGTTCTTGAATACAAATAAAAGTACTCATGGTCCAAACACCATTCCATTTCTTCCAGTTTTTCCGCCGGCTTTGTATCAACCGTATTTTCTTTTTTTTTTGCAGATAATTAATTCTCAGTAAGATGACGACCGCCAGTATGCTGTTGACGGTGGCTACTACGTGGAATGTTTCCACTGACAAGATCGACAAAGAAGGATGTTTGGGAGTGGCCATAAAGCACGTGACTGCTGAAGCAGCCAAAGAAGTCCGCGAGAGTCCCTCCACCAAGGAACAGGCGCTGGCCATCATGAGGGAATGGATACAACAGAATATTGACATCAAGAACGTCCGGCAAGGTAAGAACATGAATCCATCCACAATCAATCTACTTTGTCCAATTTACCCTAGAAAGTACAAAGTAGCACTCAAATTAAGATCTGATTATAACTAATCAGTCGTTAGCGCAGTACTTTATAACGGTCCCGACAGACGTGTCTTGTGTTGGACCCCAGACAGGCACCATCATCATTCTCCTGCCCTTATCACAATTTATTTGGGGTCAACGCAGCAAGTCTTCTTTCATACTTCTCTATTACTTAACGTCAGGCACTATTTTCCGTGTAATTTGTTCCATCAACAATCCTTTCACAAAGATCTTGAATCTAAAATTTTCAATATCTTACATAAATTTGTGATGGGTCTGCGACATATAGGTATGATGGCCTATCTGTTCTCACAGATACTCGGATCGGCCTGTGTACCAGCTATGGCAACGGGAACGCTACAGATTGATTCTGCATTCTACTATCTTTTGTTTCCAATTCGGTTACCCGTGAGTCAGGGGCGGATTTCGCTATAGGCCGAGTAGGCCCGGGCCTAGGCCGGCAAAATTTGTTTTTTTTTTAGTAGTTGCCCACGCGCCTATGTGTAAGACAATTTGTGAATAACGATTCATTGTTACTCACAAATAGAAATGGTAAGAATCAGTATCTCAAATACTGTCTGAGATAATTAAATCATTAACTGACTATCGTTTTTTTTTTTCATTTTAATTTAATTTCTATAGTTTTTTAAAAATTGTCATGCTTTTTTGCACATAGGGGGGCGGCAATCTTTCGTAGGCCTAGGGCAGCCAACGTATCAAATCCGCCCCTGCCATGAGTCTGTATATTCCTATCCTACAACCATTTTAAAATGTACGTTCTGCCAAGGTCAGTGTAATATCTCATGCTACATAAAACAAAATAATTACAAACATGATGGTTGATTACCTAGTTTACCTTGTTAATATCTGGTGGTTATTAGAAACCCCGAAGATCTGAAGAGAAAGGCTGCAGCTCACATTACAAAATTTCCGAATCATTAAGATAACGGTTGGCAATAGTGCCAATTTGATCTTTCAATAATGCTGTCGACTGTTTTGAAAATTTTAATGGCTTTCTTGACTTATCAATTAACTTGTCAAGGTTAATTCTCTCAAGGACAACTCGATAGTAACATTAATAACTCTAATAAAACATTCTTCACACTTTTGTAACAAAATCTAATAGCTCTTTGAAAACTGGTATACTTAGTAATAGTGTTGTATTGTATAACGCTCCGGCTTCGATGTTCGCACCTGCACGTCTGGGTTCGTAAGATTTTTACGTATGGCACGGGTGAGAAGCTGAATCATTCCATTCACCGCTGCTTTTCAAGGAAAGCTGCCAAGGCTAACAGGTTATGAGGTTACCAAAATACCTTTGCCTGAATTTTCTGACCACAACCCATCTACAGGGTAGTGTAGCTGTAGAAGGCCATGAGCTAATAGGATCGTATCTGATGTGAAGGATGTGGTTGATTATACTGATCGTGGAATTCAATGATCTCTCCTTCAAACCAGCTTTTATTCACGGTTAAGAAACGATCCGTTGACTTACTCGCAGAAGTCCATTTGGAAACAATTCTCGAAGAATATAATTATTATTATTGTTCGATTATTGGCAATTTCTAGCTTGTATTGAAATATTACGATGGCAAAATGACAATCATGAGAATAATGATGATAATGTCACGATACGCATCCAAAAATAAGAAACTCTCGCTACATAATTATGCAAGCACCCGCACTTGCGTGTAACAAAAGATTGACTGTGTCTCATTAGTCAATCAAGGCTTGACAGGCTAATGACTGAATTTTGCTCTCTTTAGAACGTGATAGTTTTATTTGTAATAGCCATCACATATCTGAACCGGTTCAATTATTCAATGCTCACACCATTTATTTCAAAATTTATTAAAGTAGGTCAATAGGGCGGGAAATGGTATCGATGAGTGTCATGATTAACACGACGCGGCTAGTTTTGAGCCTAATTTTTAGTGGTAAAAACTTTGGCACGGTGTACACCTGTAGGTATGGTATACGGAACCCCATTAGGTCTACATCTACAGTGACTGTTATATTGTCCTACTTGTAAGATGATATTGTGTGTCCATTGGTTACAGATGAATCGTTCCTACTTCGGTTTTTACGCCACAAGAAGTACAGTATACCGATGGCTCAACAAACACTGTTGAAGTACTTGAGCTTGAGAAGATATTATCCGGAACTATCCAAGAACCTTGACTGCGACGACCCAAAACTAAAGGATATTCTCAACAATGGGTATGTATTATAGTGTTTGTACATATAGAGCAGGCTTTACTCATAAATGCTACACATAATGTATGTAATTATTATAAATAATTGCTTTTATTATTGTACAATGTGAAACTCGCCTATAATTATTATATGAGGTATGTATACGCCTGTACGAATGAGAAGTGCACGAGACAATGTATTACACAACTTATACGGACATGCCTAATCAAAGTGGTAAAAAAAGTTGCTCTAAATTGTAACAAAGCTAACCTACTAACATGATTTCATAAGATAATGCCCACCTTATGTAACTCAGCTTCATTTAGTCATATGGCTGCATTTATCTGGCTCCATCAGATGTGCCAGTAGAAAGTTCCCACGAACTAGAGACCCTTGAACTTTGTCTGCCGTCTCAGGTTCCCGCATTGCGAATACAGCTCTTATATAATTTTCACTGTGATATAATTCCATCTTGGAATTTCATAACCATTTCCTAATTTCAAGGTACATAGTGGTTTCACCGGTTCGCGACAGCAAGGGTCGCCGGGTCATCGTTTACAATATGAGTAAGGAGTTTTTTGTTAAGTATGTCGTAATAATAGTAAGCGAGCTATGCAACTGCGAATATTATGTTTATTATTTAAATTTATGACGCGAATTAAATGAACTGCGAAATTGACATTTATCTTCAACTGAAACCTTTGAATAGGAAGTGACGCAAGGTCATGTTAAATTAATTTGTGACAGCTGCAGTGGACTTGAACTTTGAGTGTGTTCGTTAGGTAAATTCAACGCTCACAAGTACAACTGCTGGGACATGTGCCGCGCACACATGCTGGTGTACGAGAGTCTGCTGGAGGACTCGGTGGACCAGATGTGCGGCTACGTGCACGTCGGAGACGGCAATGGCGTCACCGGCGCTCACATCACCACATGGAACCCCACAGACTTCGCCCGCCTCATGAAATGGGGAGAGGTAGCATTCAACATAACTTATTTAATATCACGATTCAGAATGAGCTGATACCCCGGAGAAGGCCTATGCCCCACATGCCCCCACTGCTGAGGCTCAGGCATTGCTTTATGAGAGGGAGAGAGAGTAAAGTAGGCTGTATCTGGGTTTTGTGTCAGTTTTGGTGACATGCCAACGGTAACGTTCAAAGTCCAAAGGTATGCAAACTTTGAAAGTAGGCTACTTAGGTCAATTTCGTTAGCATCAATTTTCGTTAGTTTTCGAACCGTTTTCTTGACGTATCTATGAAGAAATTTCCTGGGGTGGGCAGTGTGGTTGGATAACCCAGGTTACCTAATATACACTATTTCCATGAAACAATTTTGAGTTGTAGGTAACACGATTTCGAAATTAGCCCACAAAGTAGTATGTACGTAAGGTACTCGCCCTACTGTTATATAAGGTACCTATGTTGTTAGTGAACAAGGGGAGCAAGGTCGTTTTCTCTGATGATGCAAAGTTGTTAGAAACTTTCGTAAAAATATGACATGTTGAGCTTAAGTAAATTAAGTATGTAGGAAATTCGGCAATACTTAAGTAGGTACATAATGTAGGTATTAATGTCAAGCGTGCTCATAATCGTCAAGCCTTTTGCAGTTCCGTCTGTTTTCGTCACAATACAATCCAATTAAAGTTACAGCAGGTTAGCCTTAGGTCATAACTTTGGCACTAAGGTACTTATGTACGAGAAAAGAATGTAACTAGGTTATAGTAGGTTGTATTATTTAGTCGAGTCACGTTTGGAGGGCAAACAAACATGATCTATGTGCTCCCATGACATCCACTTACATTAATTATGGTATATTATGTGTTGCAGCAATCGATGCCCATGCGTCACAAGGAGTTCCACTGCGTTAACGTACCGAGTGCGCTCAAATATATCGTCGATTTCGCGATTACCAAAGTTACGCCGAAGATGGCTGAGAGACTTAGCGTAAGTATTTAAAATATCTCCATAGATTTCTTCTCTCCTCTTCGGGTATAGCTAAGACTCATTACTATGTGACTTCTTAAAAAAAATAACCAAGACCAACCAATGTTCAAGTGCGGTTAGGGCATATCCCTGGGCATGCCGGTAGGGGCTCATAAAGGATGTCACTTGCAATGCTTATTGGCTAGTTTTTAACCGAGATCAAAAGGAGGTTATCAATTCGACTGATTGTTTTTTTCATTATATTAACAAAACTAATAACCTCTTTTTTCCAGATGCACACAAACCTCAAGCAACTACACCAGCACATAAACATCGAGTGTCTCCCCACAGGATACGGCGGTCCGTTGAAAATCGAAGATATGGTCAAGTTCACAAACCAGATCCTCAACGAACAGAAGAAGAAAGTCCTCGGACTCGATTCAATGGAAATAATCAGTACTAGAGGAATCATCTCTTCAAGAAAACCCGCCACTATCGTTGTCAACGGCGACATCGCGGTACAAGGGAGCTTCAGAAAACTAGAGATAGATTAGGCTAAT
The DNA here is from genome assembly GCA_950022335.1 of Eurois occulta. Taxonomy (NCBI): domain Eukaryota; kingdom Metazoa; phylum Arthropoda; class Insecta; order Lepidoptera; family Noctuidae; genus Eurois; species Eurois occulta. The sequence continues at coordinate 10,954,058 of OX465477.1, read as the reverse complement.
CCTTTGTTTAGAAAACTTTTATTTTAAGCGTAGTTTTTAGAAAACCTGTGTGTGTCGAACGCGTGCACCTTCGAGTGTCACCGACTACTTATACAAATATATTAAGCACTGAAAATTGTAATGCTCTGATTAAATCATATGTTATCTGTTATTAAATTAGATTAAGTTTTTTTTTTAATGAAACTCTTACCTTGTACTTACTTATGCGTTAAATGACTCGGGTGGATGGCAAATAAGATTTTTGGTCGTCAGAAAGCGTTACTACGATAAAAATGTTTTTTTGACGCGTTCGCTTCTGTTTGCTTTATATCCTTATTCCTTAAAGTTATAAAGTTAAGTTCCATGACAAATTAAAATGTATGACTTGACTATACGGTAAGGTATAGAAAAAGAACATTAAAGGATTTATATATTTCTGAGTATTTTTGTATTGAACCTAAAGTTCAGGAGTCTGAATATCCTGAAACTACCCCAATAACCAGACCAAGCACTCAACAAAATTCAGTACAAACGGCTTATTTTCCAAGCTCGTAGGTATGTTAAAACAAATCTTACAAAACCTACACAAACTACTCTGAAACTGTTTAGGGTCCTCAAGATCTCCCTGCACCATCTGAACGCTATGCTAACTAATCATGATTACAGATAAATGATATTTATCTATTTTGAATAGATCATAGAACCCGCAAAGCGATCCACCCAACCACCGTGCCAACGTGACGCAGAATACTTATTTTGGGTAGGAAAAAATGATTCCATCAATTTCGTCAGCTCATCTATGATTTGAGTGATAAATATTTATAATTAATTGGAAACTTGGGGGAACCTTGAACTAATGTTTTTAGAGAAAGTCTTAAATATTTCGAAGATTACATCACTGGGCTAGTGAGCGCTTGTTCGGTATTTTCAGAGGTTTCTGGGTTGAATGCCCTGGCATCCTTATTTTATAGGTACCTAATTACCAGCCAGGGGTCTGGATTTCAGCATGAGACGGGATAACGAGGTACTACTAGGTACATAGGATTTAAAAACAATTAGCCGTGGGAATGCTCAACTCTCTACCTGCCCCAACGGAAGGTACAGGGATGATATTCTTGCCCTCTTAATATGATAAATAAATGTGTCACTTCTTTTTTTATAGGTCTTTTTTTCTTTTCTGTATTATGTCTATCTCTATTACGTATTCACAATAATAATGATGTCAGTATGTATGTAAGCAGCTGCCGTTCTGTTTCTGCCTAGCTTCATGAGGAAAAGGTGTGAGTTTATATATGTATGTGTTAACTTCAATCGGTACCTAGAATTCTCCTTTTGTACAACCATAAGCCACTGAATAATAACATTTGAAAGTTTCCATCAAAACGTGTTTTTTTTCCTGTAACACCTTATTACCTTACAGCACTAAGTACATAATTTTGAAATAAAACGACTGTTTTATGTAATCATTTATAAAATTTTACTGTAATAATAATTATCCAATAATACGAGGACACTAGTCTAACGATATCACATTAATTATTATGGTAATGGTTAAATTCAGTTAATTAATAAAACTTTCGTTTAATACATGGACAACGTCATTTCGCTAATACATCTACTGACTACTCTAAGAGCCAACGCACACTACACACCTATAGTCGGTCAGTAGTTTGTAGAGTTAAAAATTTTGTTCAAAAATTTTGTTTTTTAATTTTTTAAAGTTTGAAAAATTGTGCGCTTTAATAAAGCTTACCTAGAGGTTTGACCGCTTTATATTATGTAGTGTGCGCTGTCTAAAAATTCTTTATTTCTTGTCTACACTAGGGCAAATGTTTTGGGCACAAGTTGCGCAGCCGCATGGAGCAACAAGTCATTGCGAGTAAACCAGTAATTCAAATTGGTACATTTTAGACGCATTTGTTCGGCACACAACACGCAATTTTAAGTGCCCTAGGGCTGACAAGGGTAAAAACATTAAATGAAGTTTTAAATTCCAAATATAATAAAGATAATTATCATTATCATTCGACGGCACGGTTGGCGCAGTGGTAAAGCGATTGACTGCTGCGCTGCATGTCGCGGGTTCGATTCCCGTACGGAACAAATATTTGTATGACCTACAAGTAGTTGTTCCGGGTCTGGGTGTTTTTCTATCGATAATATGTATGTATTTACAAAAAAAATATATATATATATGTAGTTTATCAGCCATCTAGCTACCATAACACAAGCATTAGGTTGCTTAGCTTGGGACTAGATGGTGCTGTGTGAAATGTCCAAGGGATATTTATTATTTATCATTATTATATTTGGAATTTAAAACTTCATTTAATAATAGTTTCTACAAGTAAGCATATTGTGATACATAGTATAAATACAAAGTAGCTCCCGCTGTTTGTACGCTTAGATCTTTTAAACTACGCAACGGATTTTAAGGCAGTTTACGGCAATAGATAGAGTGATTCAAGAGGAAGGTTTATATGTATACACATTGCACCCGTGCGAAGCCGGGGCGGGTCGCTAGTTCAATATAAATAAATAAAAACGATAAGAACACTAACTTGAAAACTGGGTAGTGCTGGAATCATTGTATGATAAGTGGTAACAAAGCTGAGGATATCATTTTCTACTGACTGAAAAAAAATATGAGCCTCACAAATGTTGCAAAATACGGTTGCAGAAAAGATTTGCTGCTGAAACATGTTGCAAGCAACAAAAAGCATGTTGTTGACAGCAACAATGTAATGGAACAGTTGTTTACCATGAACACGCGGCTTTACTCTACTTGATGGTAAAATTACATCGACTACTCAATTAATCCAAGAACATATTTTTTTTCGTTTCCTGCACAGTTACCTTAACTAAACCAAATTAATGTACCACTATTTCTGAAAACATCTGAATTCCTTTGTCAGTATGATCTTCAAGAATGTATAAATAAATAAAAAATATCTAAATTATTCTAGACCTTTAGGTACTTACTTATAAAAAAGTTTTCTCTTTGTGTTGTAATGTAAAATTGATTTTTTATAGTTATATAAAACAATTAAATACTAGGTTATAAATTGCGTTCAATAAATTAACGTTGGTAATAATAGACCGTAAAACTAAGAATATGTAAACGAGGAATGAAAATAAAATAGATATTGTAATCAAGACTTTATGGCAATATAACACGGTTCAACCAAATTGATTCACTTTAATTAAAAGGCGCAGAAATAGTTTATGATACTGTTTAAACGATCAGAGTTGTTTAAAAAAAGTATGCGTATATTAGAGAATACTAGCTGTTGCGACCTTAGTTTGCGTGAAATTTTAAAAAAAAAATATTACTTCGCTTTATTAATCAGATTTTGTTAACAATTTCAAGTGTTTTAATTACACGGAACCCAATTATTTTTCTGAAATATACCTAAGTTAGACCTTATAACATCAGCTATCTGCCAGTAAGTCCCGTCATAATCGGTCCACCTGTTTCGGAGATTAATCGGAGCAAACAAACAGACAGACAGACAAAAATTGAAAAAAAAAAAAAATGTTTTAGTTATACATGCCGTATATATTTTCATATGAATTCAGTAAAAAGCTGTTATTTTGATACAAACAGACACCTCCATTTTACTTATTTGTATAGATGATGGGTTTCATGCATACCTACTGCAAAGTATAAACTGTTTAATATTGCTATATAATCCTACATACTAACTACACTAACAAGCAGACTATTAAAATCACAAGTTTTTTTTTAAAGATCTTAGTCGGAAAATAATAACATCCTTAAATAATTGTTGTAACATGTAACATAAACTACAATCGTTTTAATAAGTGCATGAAGGCATTCATTAAGGCAACAATTATGTGTGAGTAGGTGAAGCCCGTATTTACAGCTAAATAGTTGAGTTACTGTTGTGGATTTTCCGTCACAAAATGTTTTTTTTAATTATCATTTGAAACATCGGTTAGAATTTCCTTCCTTGAAATTAAACATTTTCATTTATATGCTGATTTTTAAAACGCCTGGCATAATATTTTTATCATTATTCATAGACATAATAGAGACTATCCACAGTCAACTTTATTCCTCAAATAAAATATATATCGATGGAAAAATCAGCAGTTTGTGAAAGGACCATGGGCATTTTTCTATGAACTCTGGGCGTAAAACCAACAGAATTGAAATATATCTCAATTAGTAGCTTATAATTAGGTCTTCAATTCATTCTAAAACGTCAAGTAACTAAGTCACCGGAGAATAGAAATGGAGATTTGAAATACCTATGTTGGTGGTGATTTGAAATAGGTGGATTGGATTTATTACTGTGTGCTTAGCTTTACCAAAATGTTTTCGACCAGATCTATTTAAAACAAAACCGGCCAAATGCGTGTCGGGCCACGCACATGCAGGGTTCCGTATTTGCCATCAAAATATGCGGACACTTCCTACGGTCCGATTTGCCTCCGAACGATGATTTTTATTGTAATAATAAAAACAAACTTACATTTGCAGTTGAAAAACCTGTGCTCCCAAACATTATATTTAGGAAAATATGTTATCCAAGTACATTCGTGCCAAATTATAACTTTCTAGTACTAAGAGTCTCTGAAATAAGCTGCGGACAGACAGACAGACAAACGGACATGGCGAAACTATAAGGGTTGTTGACTAAGGAACCCTAACAAATGCCTGTTGTAGTCAAATCTTCCACAAAATACAGGAAATAACAACCTTTTCAATCGTAGCGCTTGTCTCCAGTAATTTTGGTACTTGTTGCATTACTATGAATTGGAGAACTTATCATAATGATCTATGATTTGAGATAATTATATTTCAATTCTTTTGGACTTACTGCCATTTTGGTCATGACCCTTTAGCCATTAAAGGTACAGAGAGATGGAATTAAAATTTTAATAATGATCTTATATACACATAACTTACAAAATATAATAATAAGTCTTATAACAACGTGAACAAACATTAGAATTGTTTATAATTAAATGAAATAAGAATAACGATTGCACATTTCATTGCATTTTTGATTATTACTAGTATTATTGAATTTGAATCGATTTCGTGAGATTCTCGTCTAACAATAAAAATGTATATTATGCATAAACAATTTTCTATTACTAACATATAAATTAACTGTGATAAATGTGATGCTAATGACAGTGTAACGTTTATATAATTATTTGTCTATCCTTGGATACAGTGGCGAAAACCGATTTATCTCAGCTCATAAAACATGCACTATTAGCTATAAAAGACAAGGTCTATTTCGCTTTGAGAACAGGGGCTCTAAAATGGCGCTTTAGCAGAATCATAATAGGATAATAATATTAATTACGTTTAAATTCGTAAAATGGTCACAATTCATAATAGTAGGTAAGTCTACCATTTTAAGACTTGTAATGTGATTCATATTATTACTTATCCTATTATGATTCTGCTAAAGCGGCCAGTATGAAAGTTGGATTGTTTCACCTCAAAAGTATCAATGCAGGTAATGGTAGTTTTGGTCTCAAATGGTAAGGCAATAAGAGGTGGAACACATGAAGACAAGAACTATAATACGTAAAATAAAAGTCTGTAAGTAAGTAATTAGTTTCAATGTAATAAATAATACGGGTTTATTTGTAACAGTAAGTTTGGAATAGTGAACTACTAGGAACATTATTCTAACTACTGATTAGTATTGATTGAAAAAACCGGGATTAAACGTGTAGCATCCCAGTTTTTTTATTTTTACGTGTACCTATTATTGTTATTCTACCAAAGGGTCCTATGGCCTAACGCCTACAAATCGGTAATCGATCTACAAATGAATATTTAAACGCTGATTATTATGAGAAAAAATTACAATATCTGGCAACATCTACTGCATAAAATATTATTAACATACCTACTAGTTGTGCTCGGAATGCGTTGCAATGCGTTTTTTTGCTTTTTTTTTTAGAAGTCTTCCCTGTCGTATGTAAAACAACTGTGCTAAATTTCATCCATATCGATTTAGTATTTTAGGAGTCTATGGGATACGAACCAACAGACATTCATTGTTATAGAAACGTTTGAATCCGCCACTGCTTACCGATACTTTGCTTACTACTACAAACTTGCTTACTTGCTTTGCTTTGTTTTATTTACTTTGTTTGCTTTGCTTGCTTTCCTTTTTTTACTTTGCTTTATCCATTTCAGAGCGAAGCCGACGGACCGCTATGAAAGCATATTACGACCGGTCTTCAACGCACGCGGTTGGCGCTCGATTCACTATGAAATGGACCTAAAAGTAACCATTTTTAACCGATTTCGTTTGAAACTTGGCTTATAAACTACAATCGATTTCAGCATAAAATTGAATCGAAGACTTTCAACCTCTTTTGTCAGATATATCGACATTTTCTACTTTCACAGTGATATTCCACTATATCTATATGTATAAACCACCTAAGAATTACTTGACTTTTCGAGCCCATTTAAAATCGAGCTCCATACCATCACGAGAAACATAAACTATTATTTGGTAATAAAACCTCATTTTTTATCTGAGAACTCATTGCTCCATTGAGGAAAGATTTTGAGGCTCTGGCCCAGTAAAGGAGGCGTTTCGTTCATGTTTTTACCAAAAATACGGTAGGACGGGTGCAAATATTGTTGGCTTTCCGACGCTGCGAAGAAATTCTTGGCTTCTTGTAACTGACGTCGCGTTGGTGGGGTGTCAGTGAAGTTTCCTGAAATGTCAGATTGGTAAATTAGAATAGTAGGTAATAGATGAAAACTCATAATAAGGTATAGTATTTCAGTTGGATATTTAAAATAATAATCATTTAACATCAAAAAGTGTACGTGAGTATATTAACACGAAACAGAAATCGTCACTTAAGTTCTAATACCAAGTAAGTCAATCAAACATAGAAACTTTACATGAGAGTGAAAAAACTGCAGAATTATACCTAGGTAATGGCCGTAGTACAAACACTAACAAGTAAATAATTAGGTTCACAACTCATTAAATATTAGGTACAAACTTAATGTAAGGGTTAAAAAATAAAGCTAAATAGAATGGATGTAATGGTACGATACCATTTTATAATTGTGTTCACTTAAAATTAGACAGAGACGTTTGTTGTTTCTGATTGGCTGAAGCAACGCGTCTTCCGATTTTCTAGCAAACGGCATCAAAATGTCGGAACCGCCAAAAATTGACTATACATAGTGTTGGAACTTCGACGAAACGCCATACCATCAAAAACAATAATTTTATGGGATTTATATTTACAAGGAAAGTACATTTGAGTAGGCACATTTAAAGCAGTAATACTATACCTACTACTAAATGGGCAATATTTGTTATTGTTTTGTAATCACGTCCTCGAAAACGGCTCAAACGATTTCGACGAAAGTTGCAATGGGGGCGAAAAATCGATCTAGCTAGGTCTCATATCTGGGAAAATTCGTTTTCTCTGTTTTTACCCAAACAGAGCTCGGTCGCCCAGGCACTACTTTCTTAATAAATAATCATGCTGTCAACTTTTAACATAGAAATAATTCAATACCTATGAAAGCTAAGAGCAGTCCTGTTGGCATAGTGTTTTTAGTTGGCTGCGGTAAACATTTTAGCCAACCGAGATCTTCATATGTTTGCCCATTCGACGATATCAGGAAGTTATACCGCAACGTGCCGTTTGCGGCGGTGGTATTGTTCTGGAACAATCATAAGTAGGTTATTAGCTTTTTCCTTTCCCCAAGTTAGTATTTTATAAACAGGAATCCGTATATTTATGAGTTTTTATGAGTTAATTTACAATTTGACAATCAATTTGGGTTTTACTCCGCTTGTAATAATATAATTCAATCATTATTCGAAATACACGTGGCGCTATCTATTAGCATAAGAACGTTATTGGTGTTTTCCTCGGGAACAGTACTTTTTTCGGGATGAAAGGTACCCTATGTCCGTTTCTGAACACCTGACAAAGTATAACGAAGGGACACGCGAATAAAATTAAAATTTTAGTTTAATTCTATGTACAAGTTTTGCACAAGTCTTCTAACGTTAAAAGTGATAAAACTAGACCACAAGATAAATTAAAACATACAAATAAATAAAATTGAAGTGTCTGTTTGTAATTTCAAAATAACAGCTTTTTACTGAATGCATATGAAAATATACACATAAGGCACTTTTATTTTCAATTTTTGTGTCTCGTCTGTTTGGTCCGGCTAGTCTCCGAAACGGCTGGATCGATTTTGACGGGACTTTTACTGGCAGTTAGCTGTTTATTTTAGAAAAATAATTAGGGTTCCGTGCAAAACAATTAAAACCCTTGAAATAGTTAACAAAATCCGATTCACACGGCTAATCTCCGAAACGGCTGGACCGATTTTGACGGTTCTTTACTGGCATAAAGTTTAGTTTAGTTTTTAGTTTTTTTTAAAAAAAAACGTTGCCCCACACTAGGAATTTCTCCTGTATCGTGGGTGCGTTTACAAACATTTAAAATCACATACACAAACAGCCAATACAATATCAATAGCTGATGTTTTAAGGTTGTAACTCAGACTACTTTTATTTTAGAATACGACTTAGGGTGACATGCCAAAAAATTAAAACCCTTGGTGACAAAATCCGATTCAAAAAGGGAAATAATACATTTTTATAATAATTTCACGCAACGAAGTTCGCGGTCAACAGCTAGTTTTACGTAAAATTCTGATTTCGGTATTATTTCCCACAAATCGTCCACGTTATAATTTGCCGTTTCAAAAGTTCGCATCTTGATTTATTTTATTGCACCGTCTGTCGGTAAAGAAAACAATAACAATGTCGTTTATTCAATAATGGTGCATTTGATAAGGCTATTAACTGTTGTAATGGGACATTGACCTTAAACTAATAATAACAAGTTATTTTTAACGCGAAATTGATGCAAGCATCTAGATGTAGCATGGAAAACCAATTCTATATAATTTTATTACATTTTTATGCATTATGTGCTGCGCATTCGGTGTCAGTTAACCTCGTAAATGTATTTGTAATCGAATTAATTGTTGCTAGACTTGTTAAGTTCATAGTATAACATCTGCTCCGATATTATATTATCAGTATTATCTAGCTGTGGTTGCAACTTGCAACCATTAGTGTTGTGTGAATGTTGAATTCTACCATCTGGTTGAAAAATGTGCTACTAAGTATACTTACAGGGGGGAAGCAGGGACAATGACGCAAAAACGGTTAGGTACCACGATTACACCGAGGTTCATGCTAGTGCCTCGGGGCTTTTGGATTTAATCTATCACTAAGCCAGCCAGCAAGAGCGCTGCTTTTAACACCGAAATCACATGTTTAGTTTCTTTGGTATTAGTACGAATACGAATAAACTATATAAGTAATGTATATCTTAAGATAATCGGACAAGTCGAGGCCTAGTCAAGCACAGATTAATGGTTGGATGGCGCCCAAGATTTTAGAAATGTTGTAATGAGAGAATTTAATTAAGAACTGGAGAAACAGCCTGAAATTAGTCACAATGGAAAAATATACCAGACATGGATTTAAAGGCGCCTAAATTAAAAGTAAATTCTCGGAAGATGATGACAGCCGTCGTCAATACATATGTATAAATGTCAGCCACGATTCCGTTTCAGCCAAGATTCCGTTTCAGCCAAGATTCCGTTTCAGCCAAGATTCCGTTTCAGCAAAGATTCCGTTTCAGCCAAGAAGGATGTGAACAATTACAGAGTTCGTCAGACGAAACAACCTCAACGTGAGGCGAATTGGCGACACTGAGAGGGGAACAGGCGCTGCGATTCTGCATACAAATTTTGACGAAATTGATGTTTCATATTCCCCTTTTTTTTTCCTAAATAATGCCTTTAGAGCAAGCACGTCCAACATACGGCCCCGGGGCCACCTAGCGGCCCACTTAAATCAAATCAAATCAAATCATTTATTTGCTTGAATATGGGTAGGTACATGAGGTGATACATACAACAGAAGGTCTTAGGTCTTGGTCTTAGGTCTTCCATCCGGCCCGCGAGCTATTTAAAACTTTATAAGACATCAATAAATATTGCGCGAACATTGTCTAATAAAATTCCCTAAGTCACTTATTCCCGCGCCATATTTACCTACGGGGTGATGATGAATGATTTACCTACCCGCCCCACCTCACCTACCCGCGAATGCAGACCGCATCATTGCAGTCGAGTCCGGCGGAGCTCTCAATACCAACATCATTCTAGCTCTAAAACTACCACCTATGTGTAGTAAAACCTATGAAAGATGACGGAGGAGCTCGTGGCTAATTAATAACAGCCGCTCGGGTCGATCTTCAGCGCTTGCCTAGGTTGGTCCGTGGATGGGTGACCACCCATTACATACCGAGTTTCCTCCGTGCCTCGGAAAGCATGTTAAGCCGTTGGTCCCGGCTGTCATTTGTCATTTGATCTTGGCGTTAAGGAAGTCAGTGGCTCGAAAGTCTGACAACCAGTATTACCAAAGGGTCGTATTAACCAATACCAAAATACACCATTATTTTTAGGTTGTTCTGGAGCCGAATACCATGAACTCGATCATCGAACTCGAAACGATTGGGACTATTTTTTTTTCAAAAAATCTATAGTATAAAAATGAATCGCAAAATGTGTTGGTAAGCGCATAACTCAACAACGCCTGGACCAATTTGGCCAATTCTTTTTTTTAAATGTTCGTTGAAGTTCAAGAATGGTTTTTACGGTGAGAAAAACTAAAAAAAGTCTAAAAACAACACTAGGATACTTTTTTTTTTGGTAGGATTAGGGTAGGAGTAGTATAGGAGTAGGGTAGGAGTAGTGTAGGAGTAGGGTAGGAGTAGGTTAGGAGAAGGGTAGGAGTAGTGTAGGAGTAGGGTAGGAGTAGTGTAGGAGTAGTGTAGGAGTAGGGTAGGAGTAGGTTAGGAGTAGGATAGGAGTAGTGTAGGAGTAGGGTAGGAGTAGTGCAGGAGTAGGTTAGGAGTAGGGTAGGAGTAATGTAGGAGTAGTGTAGGAGTAGTGTAGGAGTAGGGTAGGAGTAGTGTAGGAGTAGGGTAGGAGTAGGTTAGAAGTAGGGTAGGAGTAGTGTAGGAGTAGGGTAGGAGTAGTGTTGGAGTAGAGTAGGAGTAGGGTAGGGTAAGGGGTAGGACACCACGCGAACGAAGTAGCGCTGGGCAGCTAGTAACTATATAAAAAAACACGAAAGAATAAATTTAATGTTTTTTTTTTTGTGAAATAATGAGAATCGATCGATGAATGAATTTTTAAATGGGTATCGTTCGCATGTGTTGCCGATCGTGGATACGTTTTACACACACATATGCATTTGAGTTCTCATTACTTATATAAAAAAAACATTAAATTTATTCTTTCGTGTTTTTTTTATTGTTATTTTTTGAAAAAAATAGTCCCAATCGTTTCGAGTTCGATGATCGAGTTCATGGTATTCGGCTCCAGAACGACCTAAAAATAATGGTGTATAACCAAAATTATTAAAATTATCGTATTACCCAGAACTAACTGGGTTGTGGAGGTCGAGGAGATAGACAGTCACTTCATGTAAAATACTGGTATTCAGCTGCATCCGGTTAGACTGGAAGCCGAGTGCCGACCCCAACATAGTTGGGTAAAGGCTAGTCAGATGTATGTAAGATGATGGAAATATTACGCCGATATACAGGATGTAAACGGACCCTTCACAAGGCCGTCAATCAAGCATTATGTACATACATCAAATTAAGTAACTTTACGCAAAAATTATTGCTGGGAAACGACTTTCTTTTTTGGGGTGAAAAATCACGTTTTCGGACTCAATGTTACGCACTCAAAGCATTGTGCTGATGAATGGATTGAGTAGTACGGGGATCGTGGTGATGTTTAAAGTAAAAATGTTAAAACGTAAAAACGTATCGTATTTAAAAAAAACTTGTGAAAAAGTTGGCACTTTGACCACCAAAATCTCCGTAAGTAGGTTCCCAAATATGGTCTAGAAAAACAAAACGCAATGACGGGAAGCACAAGTGCCTTTCGGCTTCGTTAAGGGTCTTGTTACACCCTTTATTATGATAAAACCTGCTCCCAAAAATTCCTAGTAGCAGCCACGCAGTTTTTAGTGCCCATATTGCAGTACCTAGGTGAATAGGCTTACCCTCACATGGGACTTCCACATAACTGGCGGAATCTGGGTGTGCCTACTATTAGGCACGCCATTGCCTTACCCTTCGGGGATTAAAATTTCTGTTACAGAATGATATAGGTACTTACTGAATACCTACGTGATAACCGTTTGTGCGTCGTGTCCCTTCCACCCTGAATGGATTTATTTAAGTATGCAATAATGGATCATAATTCTTAAAGAACAAATACCTTTGTTCTTTTATTTATCAGAATTCTTTTTTTTCTCTTTCAAACAACTACGTAACACGCAAACCTACGATTAACACGGTTCACGTACATACCTATGAACTATAGACTTGAACTATGAACCTACTGAGTCATCATTATCGATTTGAAATCTTTGTGCAGTAAATTAGGTTATCATGTATAAATAATATATATAACATAGATACCCATTATGGGTTAAGGCTAGTTGGTGACAAACGACCTACACCGCGATCAGTGACACTAGAAATCAGAAAAAAGGCTTATATATTGGCTTTTGCCGACACCTTACCGAACTCCACGCAGGCATTGCCGCGGGCACCAACTAGCTAGTGTATAATATTAGTTTAGATGGTTAACACGCACGCACCAATATAACCAAAGCCTAAATCTAGCAATTGGGAACGAGAATCGAATAATCTAGCTCGCGGTGTAATACAATCGCACCCGCATCATACTCTGCCCTGTATTAATGACTGGACACAAGATCTTTTTGTTGGACTACTTCGAACATATTGTATTTACAACAAGGCGCAGTTTAGTATGTGTATACCTACCCTTCGTAATAATATGCATCATCATTCTCTTGCCCTTGTCCCAATTTATTTGGGGTCGGCGCAGCATGTCTTCTTCTTCAATATATTCTATTACTCGTCATCTCATCAGACACCTCTTTTCGTGCCATATCATTCTTCACACAGTCCATCCATCTTTTCTTTGGTCTTCCTCTACTCTTAGACCCATCCACAATCATACTCAAAACTTTCCTCACGACATTTTCTACATTCCTCCGCATCACATGCCCATACCACGATAACCGATTACCACACAACTTTTCAGTCACCGGTGCCACTTTCACACTTCCTCTTATGTACTCATTTCTTATTTTATCCATTCGCGTAATACCACACATCCCCCTTAGCATTCTCATCTCAGCCACATGCAAATGCCTTTCATTCATCCCTTTTGTGGCCCAACATTCTGATCCATACAAGATAGCAGGTCTAACCATTGTTTTATAAATCTTCCCCTTAAGTTTAAGGGGAATGCGGGAGTCGCAGATTGTTCCCGTGACCTGCCACCATTTCATCCATCCTGTGTTGATTCTGTGCTTTACACTACGATCTAGTTCGCCATCGCTTTGCTAATAATATGCAACGATAATAATAGGAGAGCTCTACAAATAATGGAGTGGACGAGGTGACACAGTTTTTCATGCCGCATGCCGCCGAGAATGATGAAACGACAGATCGCTAAAATACGAACAAAAGGAAGCTATGTGGGCCTGAGCAGGCATGCGATTGTGATGCATTTGGCGATTACTCTCCGGAAACCGTAACTGAGCGCTACACTCCGGTAAGTCTTCAGAGGCAAATCGTAGCGATTAAACAATTTAAGCTTTGGGATTTGCGGTACACGGAAAATGTGCAATTTTGATAACGCGATCCAGTCGTTGTAATACGCGATTTTGTTACCGAACACTGACAGTCGCAATTTTGTATTGATAAAGTATCAAAATCCCCACCGGCGCTAAAATTTGCATACCTATCTGTTTAGGCCCCAAATTATCTTCGCACATATTTGTGAAGGGGGTCCTTCACAAACATACACTAAAGTACAAATAGAAAATTTCCAAATCCATAAACAAAGGGAGATTACAATAAATATAGCTGTATTTACCTGCATCTCCAGCAGCAGTTTCGTACAAGCCTCCGTACTGTTACATTGATCAGTTCCGGTGTGGACTACTGTCACAGCCCTCAGTCTGTATGGGAAGGATCTCAGAACACTCTGGTCTGTATTACTGGGATCCCATTGGGATCTACTCACTAATGTCAGTGGGTTTTCAACAGGCGGTAGAATATTTTCTGAAAAAGAAGTTGATAAGGCATTATGTACTGAACTATGGGTTTTTGTTGCTATGTTAACTTTGATGATTGTTACAAAACATACAAAAGCAATCATATCATGGGTTTTTACATGTATCATAATATTCTACAAAAAAAAAAACAAATAATCAAAGACGTCATAGATAATTGATAAGCATTTCAATATTTCATACTATCAAGTCAACAATGATTAGATTGCAATGTAGAATGTGGTGAAAATAAGCCTAAGGCATTAAGTTCGATTGTGTGCATTTTATTTACCTACAAATATCATCTGCCTAGCCTTTTCCCTACTATTTTGGGGTCGGCTTCCAGTCTAACCGGATGCAGCTGAATACCAGTATTTTACATGGAGCGACTGCCTATCTGACCTCCACAACCCAGTTAGTCCTAGGTAATACAATACCCTTTGGTAAGACTGGTTGTCAGACTTTCGGGCCACTGACTACCTGTAATGACTCATAGATCTTCAAATGACAGCCGGGACCAACGGCTTAACGTGCTTTCCCAGGCACGGACGAAACTCGGTATGTAATGGGAGACCACCCATCCACGGACCAACCTAGACAAGCGCAGCTTAACCTAAAGATTGACCCGAGTGACAGTTATTATTTAGCCACGAGTTATTATTTACCAACAAATATGATATAATGTATATTATACAATAAAAACACTAACCGGAATCATTCTGTATCACAAGAAGATATATTCCAATAAAGACTCCAGCAATTAAGATTATCAGCAATAAGCTAACAATGACAGTGGTCAGTGTATTCCTCTCTGACACGGTGTGTGGGAACCGATGCAGCAGAGGAGTGTTCTCTTCTGGTGTCTCCACATTTTCCTCTTCAGCCCGATTAGTGTTATGCCGAGTTTCATGCTCTGCAATACATTTGTCCACTTTACCAACAATTTCACAATCAAACTCTCTCAAATCCATAGACATAGTTAAAATCAGACGGCACAATATTCCTGACAGCTGACAATGAGATGAACTGACTAAAGTGTTAACTGATAAGCCAGACATCCCATTGTTCAGGCTATCATCAACAAACACTGACAGGAAGTGTAAATTCTCCATAACAGAGATAAATAATAATAAATCAATTACTGTTTAAACAATAAAGTGGTAACTCCACCATGATAACATTTATCTTTTTGAGTGAACTTTAATATTTGAATATCTACTATATACTACTACTATCCACTTTTAAGTAATACTGGTCATAGATACATAGTGATCAATGTGAGCAAAATCTTCTATGTCTCCACTCAGGGATTTACACTGAAATGGATATGATGTCTGTTTGTTACGCATATGAGTATCTCTATCTGGTCTGTATTGTGATATCATATCAGTCTAAAGTATCATATTTGCTATGTATATTATATAGAGCGTGTGGGACCTGTGTAAACACGCGCCACACGCCAACCTGCAAGCATCAACGACCGCACGCAAGCAGCGCGCGGCGCATACTAAGGTACGGCGCGCGGCAGCGGCGGCCTGCGGCGCCTCGGACAATGGAATGCGGCAGCCCGGCCGGACAGCAGGAACGCGCGCCACACGTCGTGCTCGCATCGAAGATAATGATAAACTAATCCTACACAGTGGCGCTGCAAGTATTTATAGTCGGCGCACTCCTAACACCCGCGCCGACCAGATGGATAATTATGGAGACCAGGAACCCTCTTCTGATTGGCTGATCGAATTTTAAGTAAAAGTCCACTAGCTACTACATCCAAATTCCACTTGTAATATAGGAGCTAGGATTTTGACAATAAAGGTTCCATTTTGAATCTCGAAAATCGTGTGTTTCATTGTGCTCACAACATTCACAACAAAAGTGGGAAAGATTCCTACAACTGGTGACCCCGACGTGATCGTGATTGTGTACGTGAACGAGACCGGAACCGACGTTTGTAACGATGTGTTGCCCGTCCTCGTAGTTCAGCTACTTCCAGGCGCATCTTCTCCATTTCTTTCGTCAGATTTTGCAGTTGTGTGGACATCAAAGACTCGGACGTTGCTGTTGAGACTGCGGCGATTGTTGATGTTGCTGGCTCAGAATACTCCACCATCTTGTCGGCCATTGCAGCTAGAGTGTCTAGCGACGATTCTGTATTGACGGATAAGACGACGCGCACCTGCGTAGGTAAGTGGTTGAGCCATTCAATCCTCAAGCCTTCGTCCGTGATCATGCCGCTTCCCAGTTCCCGCATCTTCCTTAGTAGCTGTGTCGGCTTCTGATCACCCAGTTCGAGACCACTGATGAGTTTCTGAAAGTTCTTCACGTCGGATTTGTCATAAACCGTTAATAGGCGATTCTTCACAGCGGTGTATTTGTCTGAGACTGGTGGATTATATAAGATATCCGTAATATGTTGAAGATCGGTGGGTTGTAACTGCTGCAACACGTATCGGAACTTTTGATCATCCGAAGTCTTCAGCGGATCCACGACGGCCTCAAATTGTATAAACCAGGCTCGTGGAATCTCCCGCCAAAATGGTAGTAGTCTTGACTGGATAGAAACTGCGGCCAAGTCGAATTCGGGCTTCACTGCCATGCTTCCTTCACCGGGATTCTCTTGCGACTGCGCCATAATTCAGCGTCGGGGTCACCAGTTGTTCCTACAAGCGTTTATCTGTATACATACTAGTAGATTGCATCAAAACAATAGTAATTCGTTAGATTGTGAACAACTAGTACAGTTTAATTTAATAAAAAAATTGGGTGCATGCAACAAATGAAATCCTGGTGGAACAAACAGGAAATTTTATAATTTTCCGTTTGAATATTTATAACTTCAAATTAATTTCCGAATTATTCAGGTTCATGAGTAATATAAACAAAGAACTAAGGAGTTGTTAAAATAGATGTTAGGAACTTACCAACAGAATATAATGGCTGCATCTTGGAAGCTGTGACTTATTTTTAATTAATAAGCATTACGAAGTGACCAGCTATTTTAAATATCGATCAATAATGAGCAACATGACTATGAGGAAAAAGTAAAAGTGTTAGTTCAGGAAAACAATGTTTTTATTTTTAATTGTCAAAACACGAATGTCACTGTGTCAAAAAGTCTAAGTTTGACAATTTGGTTTAGTGATTTACTACAAATCTAAATATTAAAGCCTAGGGTTGAAACTTGATATTCCGTAGAGGAATAAACTATAGAAATGGCATAGCTGGGCTTACTCCTCTGCTGGCTACTTGGCCAACTTGACGCTAATGGTTTAGTTAGGGAAAAAGTTTAAAACCAATTAAGGAAGTTTGACAGATTGTAATAACTTGATGTGCTGGCGTTTATACACAGGCCATTTGACCATAAACGTTACTTATAAGTAGTTCATTCGCCGACAGACGCCATTTTTGTAAAAACCCAATCTGCCTCTTCAAATCTGCAAAACTATGGTGGTGTTTCATATGCTGGTGTAATAATACTAAATTTGTAGTATAAACAGTACATTCTTTTTACATCGCTAGGTACGAAAGAAAAATGTCGTGGCACGTTGGCATGTACAGACGCCAGCACATCAAACTACAACGATCTGTCAAATTTCTTTAATAGATTTTCAACTTTATCTCGAAAGAATTAGGTTCAAGGTTGGTTGGGAAAATCTGACAGTTTTGGGTTTTGCCCTGCTGGCGTCTGTACCTCAAACGTAGTAGAGGGGTCAATAGGTAGGTGATTTGGCTGGGACAACGGAAACGAGTGAGCGATAAAATAAATGTTTTTAATTTCAGTTAGTCATTTATTAGTTTGTTCTTAAGGTAATAACATGAGTTTTGCGAGTTTCAAGAACTCGTAGCACAAAAGTTGTTCATTTTCATGGTCCAAGAGACCACACACTCAGGAGGTCTTGCACTTATTATGTTACACGTTGTATAGTTTTCTTGTGCATGTGTCTGAACAAAAACATAGAAATCACGTTGAAATAAAAAAAGTATTATTATATGTACGTTGAATATAAAAGTACAGGCCTAGCTATGTTTTAATTATGAAAATAATGGTTCATAAAATATTTTTAAAAATAAATAAAATCGTTATCGCACATATTGTCGTTATTACTGATCTATGTAGTTTCGCTAGTCATGTGTCATATTGTGAATTCATTAACAGTGAAAACGGGATATGTACCATGTCTACTATTTGTTTTGAGTTCCCGATATTTCGATGTTGTTGCAAGCACAATAATCACGGATATATTGTGTATTGATTTATTTGTGATATAAGTCAAATATAAGTATGTACACACAGCTCCATTAAGTGGGAACCTACCCAAAAGACATGTGCGTTCAAATCCGTGATAGGCCCAAGTAGGTTTTTGGATTGTGCAAAAATACTTAATTATAATTAATGTATTGTTTTGGTAAATAAATAAGTTTATTATTATTTATTTAAATTTTATGTGTAATACTACTGGTACTTATGCGGACTTAATGCCAAAAGGCATTCTCTAGTCTCTACCAGTCTACCTTTGGGTTAAATAAGAAAACATTTTGATAGGGTACAACATAAATATCTAAAAAAATAACTTCTTATTTTCGTTTTTTTATTTATTTATTCTTTTAGTTTAATGTTAGTATTTAATTTTTAAAAGTATGTTTTTATTATTATTTTATTAAAGTATTTTTCTATTTTGTTTTTTGAATTTAAAAATCAGGAGATATAAAATACTTCAATAATCATTTAATAAAATGTATTGTTGCAATTATTTAAAAAAAAAAACTGTTCTTATTTTACTACAAATATTTATATTTTACAATTTGATTGAAAATTTACAGTTATCATAATATTATACACATTTGCCAACTGACACACGCAAATGATGAAAATATTTCCGGGGCGTCCTATCCCTGGAAATATTTTAGATTGACATAAGCCAACAAAACGACACGTGATATATATAGCGACTGCATACAAATTTGACATTTGACAGTCTGACAAGCGACATCGAAAGAGACAAGTTTTGAAGCGTTTGCAACTTGTCTAGGACCTAGAAATTAGTTTGGCAAGATTACAATCATGAGCATAATAAATGAATAAACATGTTATCAATAGATAATTGATAGTTAATATCTCTTATTAACTCATGATCTACTTAGAATATTTCGCTATACCAAGTAAAATTGTGGGTTCAAATGCGTTTAATGTCTTCGTTGTTTATTTTCTTCTCGTACCTAATTGACTTAGCGCATAAAACTGAGATTACTATATTTAGATAACAAAATGTTTTAATACAATTTTACTGTTCTATTATAATAATAATTAACCGGGTTTGTAAAGTGTGAAGTGATGAAATATTTTAAAGAAGAACGAATATAAAAAAAACCCAGACCCGACAGAAAAGTGACATATCTCAGTTTTTTTGTTATTATTTATATAATCATATTATATAGTTTTTATATTCGAAATCAATGGCTAACACCAAAATATTGCCTTATGTTTTTGTTCAGGGTTTACACTAAAAAAATACAAAATGCCTACTTATCTACACAATTCGTAATGTATGTAACTAAATGACGATAAATAGTTATGGAATGTATCCAGGAGACCTGGAGATACAGCTGTATTATATAATTTTTGAACTCCTAGTACAACATTCAACTTAGGTTTTTTTTTTTTTTAGGTGGTTTAAAATCATCTAATTACATCTCTCGCCCTTGGGTGGAGCGAGAGGGCGTGTCAGACTCTTACTGACTAAAAAATTCCACCCCGTTCCTTTTTGCCTCTGGTACTGGGGTCAGAGCATGCCCTTCTGGATTCGCCCTCAACTTAGGATTAATTAAAATCGTCATACTCGATGATTCAGATCGGATTATTCCACTAATTCGTTGACGCCAGTTCGAGCTTATATCGGTGATTAGAGAACTAAAAAGTTCATTAATCACCGTTACGATAACAGGTATTCGTATTTTTATTTTTAACGCAGCCGGTATTAGTGGAATAATCGAAAAGAATGATCTGATCGTAGATCAGTGATTTAGGTAGCTATCAACGGGGTTCTACCAAAAATAAAACCAATATGTCGAAATAAAGTTTTATTGTATTTCTATGTCCCTTAAAACATAATCCATACCCAGTGCGGGGTGGTCAAAGTGATCTCGATGTCTAGCCCACCCTAGGTAATATACAACACTAATGATGTGTGCGCAACTTCCCAATGTCCTTTTGCCATGGTAGCATGAGCAGTAATATTCTGTAATTGCGTTTATTACATATATTTACGAATTGTGTAGATACGTAGGCATTTTGTACTTTTTTAGTGTAAAGCCTGAACAAAAACATAAGGCAATATTTTGGTGTTAGCCATTGATTTCGAATATAAAAACTATATAATATGATTATATAAATAATAACAAAAAAACTGAGGTATGTTACTTTTCTGTCGGGTCTGGGTTTTTTTTGCCTGTTCTTCTTTAGTAGCGAAGAGGATGACCTTCGCTTTCTATTATTTCTTGGAGTCTGTTTCTCATTTGAGTAATCATCGTTCAACCTGCGTTACCTCGCATCAACTCCCAGCTCTTCAAAATTTCATTACGCAAGTTAATCTTGGACTTCACTTCGCTTGAATCCCAGTTTAAAACCATTTGACCCCCCTTTTTATATTGGATTTAAATAACGGAATATTTGATGGTCTGGAGATGACAGTCATGTCAGTCTGTGTAGTGAGCCATTCCATCACTATACGCGAACGATAGACCGAACAGTTATATTGTACAAAATAGATCGGTCCTTCTGGGTAAGCAACTCGCACTGTTGGCACCCATCTTGCAAAATTTGCAGATAGGTTTGGCCGTTCATGCACCCACTTGCTTCTACTAATTCTCCCGGTCCCATGGATGACATCCATTCCCAATACCTGGAAAATAACAACAAAGGTTCAATTTTGTTTTTAGACATTTGTCCTCAAACAATTGTCATGACATTCAAAATATAATAAAATATAAATGTGTGGTCTCAGTGGACAAGGGCCTTACCCCACTCTCCCTGGCTAACGAGAATTGGCGCATACCTAGAGTATTAGACACTAATGACCACAAGGAGGTATGGCAGGGCAAGGAGCTTCACGGACGCTTTTACCGGGCACTACATGGGCCCGATGTAGACTTCTTAGCGTCCACGTGCTAGCTGCGCTTCAGTGACCAATTCGGAGAAACCGAAGGTTTTGTCTGTGCAATAATGGACGAAGTAATGATGACGAATAACTACCGGAAATACATTGTGAAGGATGGCACGGTTGACATATGTCGGGCAAGACACCGTCCTCCGGGAGAATCGATCCGACACATTATTTCTGGGTGTTCTTGTCTGGCTAACGGAGAGTACTTGCATAGACACAACCTCTTTGCCAGCAACTTGCTTTTATGTACAAACTTATGGAATCAGAAGTGCCATACTATAAGTATGCGCCCGACCCAGTTCTCGATGATGGTAATATCACGTTGTATTGGGAGCGACCTATCGTCACTGACAGGACTATTGTTTCCAATAAGTCTGACATTGTCGTGATAGTTCGATTGGAGCGTCGCGCAATGATTGTTGATATTACGGTTCCGCATGACGAGAACCTCGTGAAAGCAGAGAAAGATAAACAATTCAAACATCTAGATCTGGCTCGCAAGGTTGTCGACATGTGGGACGTGAGTACAGCAGTCATTGTGCCGATAGTCGGGTCGACCAATGGCTTAATAGCCAATAGCTTGGACCAACATCTGAGGAGGCTCTCGCTGGGCAGCTGGATCAACCGCTTGATTCAGAAGGCAGTTCGTCTGGACACGGCGCGTATTGTTACGAGGTTCCTTTCCCAAGAGCCCTGACCACCAGTAGCTCGGGCCTTGTTCCCGATGCCAGTTGGCAATTAGTATTTAAAAAAAAATTAAATGTTTTTTTATAATTTTTGTTACTAAAAATATATAAAAATGTAAATACTATGTTAGAAAAATGAATAAAGGAGTATACAATACTACTGAATTGTATAAAGTATATAATTTATAATAATTATTTAATTTAATTACTTTATTAAAATTACAATAAAATAGTAATATAGGCAATAAGGCTGTTATACATTTATACAGTAAGTAACAAAAACCCTGTTGTTCCTTCCACCTACGTTTTAAGAATCGGTATACACACGTAATAAAGGAAGTCATTTATAAAAAACGGTCAACAAAAATAATTTAAATAAAATATTTAATTATTAATATTTGTAAGGTTTAACTGATTTCTAGGCATCTTCTGTCGCGTCAAAGGAAGCCGCCGAGCTCGGCTATTTAGCGAAATAAAGATGTACTTGTTAAATCAGATGTTCGAAACATTTTTTTGAATGTGTCGATTTTAATAGTTATTTGATTTTGGCCTCTCGACTGGCCAATGCTTAATTTTTTTTAATTATAACTTCATCAATGTTGTGCTTGTAGGTAAATGTATACGTCCCTAACAGGAACAACAGGGTTTTTGTTACTTACTGTATTTGTTAAATAGCAAACTAAATTGGATGGAAGTTATTACGGGTGGGTACCCGCAATAACTTCCATTCGAGTTGGTTAATTTTTAGAACAATGTCAGTCTTTTCACCATTTTAATCTTTAACACTAAAAGCGGTTCGCTGACAGAGACGTTTCCATAGACTAATATATTATAAGTATGAGATAGACTGGCAACTGTCAGTTTGATTATTTCTTGGCATTGAGCGACATCTGGACGCCAGACCCGAGAACTAAATAAAATATATCAATACCTACGTATAGATAGGTTCTCAGATAGTTTTCGAAATGTGAAATGTACTAATTCGACTGATTTACAACAAAATATTAAATACTTTATTTTCTGTGATAAAGTATTTAATCTTTTATTGCAAATCGGTCGAATCAGTACATTTGACATTTCCAGAACTATTCGTCAAATTAATATTTAATTAGGAATAAGTTGAGATAAAACAGTCAGGAAATAATACAAAATTATGATATTTAATTAATTTATTTTCTTAAACATTCAATAACACTCCAGTTTGCCTTTCTCGTTTCCTACCCTTTCTTTTATTAAATTGCTCTTGAGCCTATAGGACAATGCTGTCCATCTCATTACAATTTGCTCCAGTAAAATTATAAAAGCTCTTGGCAGTGAGAACATTGCTGACTTCTCTGCACCAATTCATAATGAAGAACACAACACTTTTACAAAGTAGTCTATACTGAAATTTCGGTATTTCTGGAATATACGGAGGAACTAAAGCTCAACTCACACATATATTAGTCTATAACTCAACGTTATAAGTTTATAACACAAAATAACCAAAAATTACAAGAAAAATGCGCACGAGCGACATTGTAATCACACCAGTGGAAAAATTCTTGTGACGTTCAGAGTTAGTGTTGCTAACTTTGGTACCTATTAGAAAACTACTCCTAAGTTTCTATTATTGTAAAAATATCACTTAAAATACAAACTTTTAACAAAATATTTTATAAACAAATTCTACTAAGTTGTTTTAAATTATACATTTGGTGCAACTAGACACTGATTTTAAAAAAATAGCAAAATTAACAGTTAGTGAAAGTATCAAATATTTCAAGCAAAAAAAAGTGGTAACACTGCTATAAACAGTTCCAGGACTGGCGGATAGATGGCACTTTTCACAATAAAAAAAAAATGTTCTAAGTTACCAGGGCATGGACGTTTCACGACTTTCACGTTAAACGAACGGCCGTGTGTCCAGACACAGGCACACATGATTTTTAGAACAGGAAACTGCACAATTTGACCATATTTAGAGAGCACTTAACGACATAAAACGATATACAATAGCCAATAAATGAGTTTTATATAACGTCAATGGACTTATGGCTAGTGTGCTTTGGCCGAGGGTAAGTCCAGCTGTGCCAATTCTAGAGCTTTTCACTCTATGATCACGCTTCACGATAGCTGACTTTTCAGTTCTTGGATTTATAATCTGTAGCTTTAACACGGCGATACTGTGACTTCGTTTCCTTTTATTGATTTTAATAGCCCAGAAAATAAAACTAGTGTGTATTCTTCATTTAATATTTATAAACTAAACTGTGTCATCTACTTGTTGACCAAAGTATAGGAATTATGAGAGTCCAAACAAAAATCAAGTTGTTACCCTGACCCTCCGTAGTCCGTCAAGTTGGACAGTTTTGCTAGAAATTGTCGAAACGCTATTCATATAACTACTGCGTTTGATGTATGAACATTAGAAAGCACGATTGATTATGACGATCGATTTCAGTGTTCTTCACGTGAACGTCGTTGAAGAACTTCAGTTTTAGCATCTAGCTGGTTGAGACGATTACAATAGATCGTCGGCGTTTATATGGCTGTACCTAATAAAATCACACTTTTCATATAACTATACCCCCAGTGCAGTTTCTCTTGTAGTTGTTGTGACTAAGCCCTGCTATTTGTCACGGTAAGTCTAAAATAATGCTACTGTCCATACTTCTTGAGATATTATAGTAAAAAGTGATGGTAGTGCCGCACTTTCTGTGGGCCTGAGAATAGAATAAAGTAAATAAAGAATTAATTGTGTTGTATTGTGTGTTGTGTAGTAGTAGTAATTGAAGTAGAATGAGTGTTTGTGAGTATTTGTCTTAGCTTTCTAGCGAATGAGTAATTTGCTCTGCTTGCTATTTCCAAAGACAGGCTATTTCAGTGGTGTTTGTTTTAAAATATTTCTTCTAGAAGCACAGGGGTTTTTATTTTATCTTCACACAGCTTTAGTATAGTATACTAGCTGTGACCTGCAACCTTCGTCCGTGTGAAATTAGCAGTGTGAAATAAAATTTATGACCCATTCTCATATCTACCAAACATACATAAAAATTTTCATAAAAATCGTTCGAACTGCTTTGGACGAGTTCGACCACAAACACCATGACACAAGATAAGATTCACCTAGAGTAATGAAATAAGTATCTATGACATGCTCAGAAGACAAATCAAAACATTAACTATCTTTAAAAAGAGTTCAACTAATTGAAATATGTTAAGATGGGTATGAAAATAAGTTTAAGATTAGCCGGTTGAACATGTGTAGCTGCAATGCTCTGGCTACCTATGAATAATGTTCAGGGCAACTTGGAAATACGCATTTATACCAACTTGAAAGTAATGCTTGCTTGATGCTGCCGCATTTGGACAGTTCTAACCTACTTTCAACCAGGTCAGGGTTCCCTTGCTCAGACCAAAAGATACCACATAGTTCTTACTCAATCAATACCCAATGTGTTACTTATGCTTTGTCCATGATCATTATATATATCTTATCATACATGATGATTAATATGCTGGTTGCAAGCACTGCTTCTTCTTTGTTACCAAGAAAATGCCTGTTTCCTTTTTGCTGTAATTTTAACAATATGCTGGAGTTTTAACTTCTTTTATATGATTTGTTTTTCTTGCTCTGCGACGCATTTTGCTAAGCGCATGTTTGTGGTTCTTTTTTTTTTAATTTCATGTTCTAGAAACAAAAATGTAACATACACAAGTCTTAATAGCTAACAATCTAACTATTTAGACTAAACTTCAATGTTAATACTTTTTACTATCTATTTCTATTTTGTGGTTTATAGTTTTAATTTGCTGGCTCTTGAATGTACATATCATAACCGATATACTGCCACAATAATATTACAACCATTTTTATATAAATATTTAGACAACTCCAACAAAATATCATGATATTTTTCCAGGATTGTAGAAGCATTCAATGATACGAGAATTCTATGACAGTTCCGATGAAGATGATATGGAAAATCAGTATCCGATAGATCCAGAATGCTTGGTTCTGACTCGGCCTGACTG
This sequence comes from Eurois occulta, assembly GCA_950022335.1. Classification (NCBI taxonomy): domain Eukaryota; kingdom Metazoa; phylum Arthropoda; class Insecta; order Lepidoptera; family Noctuidae; genus Eurois; species Eurois occulta. Next base: position 10,927,970 of record OX465477.1, on the reverse strand, counting down.
CGACATGCATAACCGGTGCTGTGGTGGTAAAGCGTGGTGCATAAAGGTAAGCAACATTCAATTATAAATAAAATTCATGAAAAAATTAAAAATATGTTGAAAAATACCACATGATATGATGATATCATTTTCAATGTTTGCAGGATATTTGTGGCATTATATGTGCTGTGTTAACATGGCTGCTGATACTGTATGCGGAGTTTGTTGTGATGATGGTGATGCTTCTGCCTGGTCTGTCCACATACCCTGTCTACAGCTACATCAACATATTTATCTTCCAAAGCCTGGCATTCCTTGCATTTGCGTCGCACCTTAGGACCATGTTCACGGATCCAGTAAGTACTACATGTAATTTTTTGTAAGAAGCACACAAGTTTTGTCACGGAAAACAATATGATACCTCATTATAAACTTTTCTCTCTGACAATACACTTGTTGCAGATTGGATATCAAATCTTGGTTGATTGTTAAATTTGTATATATGTTTAACTTTGATTAATGCAATTTAAAACAGTATGTATGAAAATATAAGACAAAAGATTAAATGTGTTTAAAGATGATTGATGTTTGTTATAGGGTGCTGTTCCAAAGGGGAATGCTACAAAGGAAATGATCAAGCAGATGAGTTTCCGTGAGGGTCAGGTGATATTCAAGTGCACCAAATGCTGCAGCATCAAACCGGAACGGGCTCATCATTGCTCAGTGTGTCAGCGCTGCATCCGGAAGATGGATCATCATTGTCCATGGGTTAACAACTGTGTTGGCGAGAACAACCAGAAATATTTTGTGTTGTTTACTGTAAGTAACTAATATTGATTAAATAATATAAATTATGAATGCTTTCACAGACTACCACTCAATAAAAAACCACCTATTACTGAATGATATAACATACATCATCAGCCTATAACATTGCCATTGCTGAGACGTAGCCATGCTCTGTTAGAGGGCCATAATACGCGAGTACAATGCGGGTGTCGATATGTCTTCGAATTTCTGGGTCTAAGGACGTGCAGGTTTCCTTACAATGTTTACCTTCACCGTTTTGGTGATGAAATCGTTTACAAAACGTTAGCTTGGGTTCGAACCCACGACTAGCAAGTCATAAGCCCGGGCCAATACCACTAGGCCACCACTGATCCCACCAATGATAAAACTCATTCCAAATATTATGTGTGTTAACATCATTATCGCGCATTAGCCATTCGTCAATCAGAAATCCATAGACCAACGGGTAATATTTATTGATATTTTCAACTGTAATCCTCAATATCAAATTCAATAAATCTTGTTTTCGATGTAATGTTTTTATCTTATTAATTATGATAACTACGTATGTCTATGTTCCTGACCTTTGCACATTCATTTTTGTTAAAACTTTTTAAGTAATATGGATGACTTAAAAAAAAATATTGATTAGTGGTTTATTTGTATACTACAGTTCTACATAGCGGCGATATCTATCCACGCGGTGGGGCTGGCAGTGTACCAGTTCGTGACGTGCATCCGGCACGAGTGGCGCGACTGCAGCGCCTACTCGCCGCCCGCCACTGTCGTGCTGCTACTGTTCCTCATCGCGGAAGCGCTGCTATTCGCCATTTTTACCGCCGTCATGCTTGGCACTCAGTTACACGCTATATGGAACGATGAAACCGTGAGTATTAATCATTTAAATCGATATCGATTGGTTCTATTCATGTAACTCGTCTACACGCACGCTACTTTAATGATTATATACGTACAATCGTACATATAAACCTTTTTTTTATAAAACGGAGAACGGTGAATAATATACAACCACGTTACATCTTTTCGAACATTTTGCAGGGTATCGAGCAACTGAAGAAGGAGCAGGCGCGATGGGTTCGCAAGTCTCGGTGGAAGAGCATACAGTCGGTGTTCGGCAGGTTCTCTATACTTTGGTTCTCGCCCTTCACTCAGCCTTCGCCCAAGACGAAACTGGAAAGCTACCTGTACAGTGTTTAGATATAATAGTGCAGGTTCACCACATTCATCCATAGTTTCAGTGTGACATGCATCCACTCTCGTTTCGATGTATGAATATTTATAATCATTGTAGCCGTCATATTTGAAATCAATCTAAATGTTCTGACCAAGTAGCACCCATGGTGTCATATAGAGTTGGTTTCGACACGACATTTCAAGCAAATCTTAATGTAATGGAGTCACTCTTGTCTGACTATGATTGACTGACTGACAACGGAATTTGTAGAGTGTATAGATAGTTAGGAACCAAACGTCTGCATTTACTACTTTAATGTTACAAATATTTATCACAAATGTCTGATTATGTGTGGGAAGTTATTCTGAAATAGTTAAGTAATATAATAGCAATTGGGTAAGACAGTAACGAACGTTTAGGGATATTTCCCGTAGTAGTTGAGGCATTAAACATTATGATCATAAACTCGTGTTTATCAAATAATACGCTTACGTCTGTCTCGTACGGAACCGTTTTAAAATTTACCATCTAATTGTAAGGCTCGATGTTGTACTAAATTTTTGAATAAATAATAATATTATTTATCAAGATCGTCATAGATCTCTTAAATATAATAATGGTATTAAGTTCTTGTGCTATGATAAAAGTTCAAATCACAAATTATTATTAATTAAGTTAGCATACGTCTATCTATGCAATAAAATTAATGCTTTTATCTTTAATAGATATTTGCTTTCGGAGTATATGTATGTCAGGTAACAAAGTTACTATATGAGTCTAGTGTAGGACCAATGACGTGATAGATCTCTCTAAACTCACTTGTGATGATGACTCTTTCGAAGGAACGTTGGTTTGCATGGAATCAGATATTTGCCTTAACTATACAAGTCTCACGACGTTGAGAACCACTTACAGACTGGTCACTGATTGATCATTGATTTAATTCCGTATAAAGTTTTCGAGTAAATTATTGTTATTGCGTAATTTTGATTAGTATTAATTTAAAATTGAGTTGATTGTGATTGATTGTATTTATTTCGTTGTAATGTTTTCGTTCATTATTTTTGTTATGGTAATGTGGAGTTTATTTCTTAAGTATAGGTCAATTAACGGCCGCGGGAACAAACACTCGATAGTTATACTTATTTTAGTTCTTAATGGATCATTAAAAGTCAAAAGAAGGTTGCAACACAGTTGTGATATCTTAAGTCTAATCTAACTATGATCCGTAAGTAAGGAATATTGCTGCGCTGGACGTACAGCAATAATGGGATTGTATATCAATCAGATAGACTTAACTTGTTATAACTATTGATAGGGCAGGTTGGCGTGTAAATTATTTGAGCAAAAAAGTTGACAGGTTGGTCGTGATTACATTTATTTTCTTAAATCGAATGTAGTTGGAATAATTACGTTCTGAAATAGCGCGTATCCGATGGTTCATTAACGATACACAGACCATGAATAGGGATTGTATTGATTCTGATAACTGCATAATAATTTAGTTGTAAGAGTCTATTGGTGGTTCGCATGTTGACGAACGATTAACTTTGCAATAATTAAGTGATGTTTGTATTTTTGGGAAACAGATCTCAAAATGTCTTTAAAATTATTAAAATTTCGACATTACGCTAGAGCCGACAATGAATGTCTGAATCAAATATTTTTATATAATTTAAATTATAAATTGACTTATCAGAGATAAATATTATGGTCATCAATCGTCCATATTTCACCTACTGCTGAATATGGGCCTATAAGCTATGATTATATCTTTTATATATAAATAAATATCTTTTGGGTGCTTGATTAGCACCCGTCTGCTGCTGTTCATCTATAAAGATCTCTGTTCTACCGAACTTAACACGTCGTTGACTAGGAACGGTCTTCAAAATCGCTAATCTGTCGCAAATGCATTTCAGATCATATTCTGCAATGCATCTTTTCGCAGGCGTTCCTCGCCCTCGCCATCTCATTGATTCTAACATATCAAAATATGTATGGCGAATATTTCGGCAATAACCTTTGATAGTTAACTTAGTGGTCGTTTAAAGCAATATAGAGGTCTAAAAATCTAAATACTAACTTTAGTCATTTAAATATAGTCGCTCCGGCTATTCAGATGCGTTTGGTGTTCAGTATATAACACAATATGTTAATTACATAAGAACTTGTATCAAACGTCTTCTCTTTTGATTCACAAGATCGTTCCTCTTAAAAGCTCGCGATAGTGGGTATTGTTTTGTTATCACACAGACACTTTTCTTCCTCAACCTCTGGCCACCCAATGCTGAGTGTAGGTCTCATCCAAATCTCCCCACTTTTGGCTGGTTTTATCATCATTTTATAATGTAATAGTGGACACATTTTTTTCAAATAGCTTTGCGATTGTTTTTTGTTCGTGTTGACTGTTACGGTCTGCCACTTTTATTGCCTTCATTCTATCACTAATTAGCGAGTGCATACATTTTAATTATTTATGTGTATCAGAAGCGAAGAATCAGTCATTATAAAACTTGTGCGGTTTTATCACTATTACTTAAACTGTACCTCATAATTAAACTCTCGGCTTACGTCATTGCGTTAGTAATGTAAAATAGCTGTTATTTTAGCTACATATTTCGTATTCGAAAATATTATTAGGAACGTAAGTTTTATCTCTATATTTGATGAAAGCAAGATTATGAAATCTATTAATAATGCAGTTTGTAGCAATAAAAATAATTCAATATACTATATTTTTAAAAGTATTGGATATCTTAATCATTTAAGAGTTGATGTATTAGGTATACACCTATAAACCTCAGAATTCAGTGATATGTCACTAAATTAAGTGTTGTCGTAATCCGTAAAAACAATAACTTTGTAAGGGCTACTTGCACGATTAACTTAACTCGAGAATTAAATGCTAACATGAGATTAAATTGACAATATGGTATGATAAACTGTCAATTTAACCTCGTATCAGTAGCTAACTCTAGTTCAGTTTTACGTGCAAGTGGGCCTAAGAGATGATTTAAATGAAAGTTAAGTCGTAGCTCGCATCGTACGCGCACAGAATACAATATTCACAGAACGTTCGGTTCTGACATTGTGTCTTATTTTTAAATATTTAAAGGTTGACACCAAGTAGTAACCCGCTGTAGAATGTTTTCGTTAGAAAGCTAGTGTAGCACGTAATTTAATATTTCTTGTATTGATAGCAATGCGTTGTGTGACGTTTGCAAGGACCGTCGGAGCGTAGTGGCACTCTGAACGCAGCAGTAATAGGCGGGCTGAGGGTAGCGATGTAAATAGCAATAGGCTTATGTGGTCATCCATCGATAGGCTGAAATGATTGATGGTTCCGTTGTAAATATCTAAAATATCGCCGAAAAGCCCGGAGTCTCACTCTAATGGATACATTTAAGTCCATAATGTTGGTACTTCCCCAGGATCAAGGAATTAGTATAGCAAAATAGGTGTAACTATTTTCATATTAATATTCACAGTAGTATCTATATATAATTGCGTTGTGTGGTTACATAATGAACAAATCATTTAGCTTCTTAGTATTTATTGTCATTTTAATGATACACTACTTAAATGAAACAGGTACTTTGAGTGAAACATTCAAAACCCCAGTGTGTTATTTTATATAATGTGTTAAACATGGTTTCGTGTACTCTTAATACTTAATTATTATTGTGATCTTTAAATAACACCAATACTTAACATTATTTACGGCTGCGAATTTAATATAAGTGTAATCAAAAGTGAAAAATATCAATCATGATATTACGATATTTAATTATAATATTGATGTAATTATCTGGTTGTTAATAATGTTTAACTCAGGTGTAACAGGTTATACAAACATTCAACATTGTGCCTCTACGAAAGCTAACTCCCTTATCTAAGTAAACTAGATGTACCTACATTATTTTTATAGTAGAACTGTTCGTAATTGGTTCACTCGGAAGTTAGTTCGGAGCATATGTGAAACCATTTGATTGAACCATGTATTTAATATACCATAGTCAGCTATATAAGTTTTTAAACTGTCATGGTCATTAACATTATTATTAACACTAGAAACGGGATATTTACTATGTCAAACATTTGACATGGTAAATATCCCGTTTCTAGTGTTATTAATAATCATATTCAGGTACATTGTAAAGGCCCTTGCACCACTCCATACATACCATGCTGTATTGATTTTTATTATGTCTAAGATATTTTGTGTTGCATGGGATATGTTGGTATTATATACAAAGAAAATCTAACTAAAGCTAACTATAATAATCATGTTGTGTTAACGCCGTCGACCACTTGTCCAGTATTATTCTATTTATTGTTTCTAACTTTAAGCAATAGTAAACAAGGTGCAAGATGGCCTAAATATTGATTTATAACTCGTCGCTTTATATCATTAAGCAATTCTTACTCTAAGCATAAAATACATGATATATTTTTTCGATCGTATTAATGATATTTACGTAGGAACGATTAGGGTACATTTTGTTTTGTAAATATACCTATGAGGTTTAGAGTTATATGCTCAGCTTGTCGTACATTGTGGTGACGTGATGGTCACACGGCGTGGACCGCGTGGCAGTGCGTCACCCTTGACCTAGTGTCCGCGCTGTACAATACACTAGCTTTCAATGAGCTCCATTTTGACACCAAGCAGCTGCCTCGCCTGCACCAAGTATTGATCTGCAACCCATACTTCGGTAGAATTTGTAGTGATCAACGTTTTATGTTGTCTCTACGTAAGTCGACTCTACTCTACATTTTTCTATCTCATATGCTTGGGATACCATGACCCTGGCGTACAGAAACGTTCTGTCAAGTGCGCGATAGTTTCTTTTTACCCGACTGCGGCGAAGCCCAAAAGGAGGGTTATGTGTTGGACCTGTATGTATGTGTGTATGTATGTATGTGTGTATGTATGTATGTGTGTATGTATGTATGTGTATGTATGTGTATGTATGTATGTATGTCTGTCTGTCTGTCTGTTTCTATGTTCCCTCGTAACTCCTAAACGGATGAAAGGATTTTGATAAATTATACGACGTTAGAATCTCGGTGGCGGGGGGTGTCACTGGTTACATGGAAATGAAAAACAAAGAAAAATGGCGGATTTCGGGTGCCATACCTAAGTCAGATAAATGTGGCCGTGACAGATCAAGGGATACTGTAGCGTTCGATTTTTTTTTCTTCCAATACCATCGAGTGGGGTATCAAAATAAAGGGTTTCAAAGGGTGACCTCAAAAATATTAACAACTTATAACTTTAAAAGTAATTCGAAGTGACAAATCGTATTCACCGACTTACATATGTGTTCCAAATTTCAACTCAATCGGTCCAACAGTTTCGGGAGTACATTGGTTGTAAAAGACGGACAGACATACACGCGAGTGATCCTTCCTATAGGGGTTCCGTTTTTCTTTTGAGGTAAAGGACCCTAAACATGTAGAAAATCGTATACAGGGCGTCCCATGGCTATGCCTCACGGAAGGAAAGTACCTACCTTAAATATTGTATTTAGGAAGTTTTACTGAAAGATGACTTCATTTTGATTTAAAATATAATTCTGCTTTAATTTTTTTTTAAATTATCACCTTCCTAAACCGTGAATCCAACCGTCTAATAATGTGAACAAAAACACATGACTGTATTTTATGATAACTGTCGAAGGGGTTAATCATAAGGAATATTTTTTTCCTTAACATACCCTCTAAAATAAAAGGAAGACCATGAAATTTAACTTTTATTTAAAATGTTGTGTCCTATAAAATTTCCTTTCGTGTGGCAAAGCCGTGGAATGCCACGAATAATAAAAATAAAAAGTTAAATCGTCTGCGAATTCTTTCACGTTACTAAACTAAAAAGCTGGAAATAAAAAAGTAGATGAAAAAACTAAAAATCCGACTGAAACAACAGAAAAGCATAAAACAAGCACATTTTAAATTAAAGATAAGTTGTAAACAGGCGCGGCCCATTCCATTTTCATAATTTTATATTCAAATGGGCCCCGCTTGCTTCCAACTTTGGTTTAATTTAAAATGTGCTTGTTTTATGCTTTTCAGTTTTTGCAGTCGGGTTTTTAATATTATGTCTTGTTCTGCTTTATACAATCAGAAATACACAGTTGCTAGTGTGTTATATAATTATAAATTGACGTTTCTCGGTTGACCATATCTAGTCCAAAATAACGAAATTATGGATCTTCAAATTCGAAATCAAAAAGGTCCGAAAATCTAAATTTAAAGAGCGTATCATATTGTGCGAATCCAATTTATGTATAGCAATATGTTTCCAATATTAAAGCGCGCGTTTCACAATTGTAATCGTCACTAAGCGTTACCTAATTTGACCGTGACTGGTGTTACGTAACTCTAAACTGTTATTTAACTGTCAAGGTTTACAATACCTTAAAATTATGGATAAAATAATACACTTAAAAAAAAAAACAAGTTTTTAAAGCATAATTACTTGAGAATGACACGACTTGTAAGCTTGTTATATTTGACACCATGGAACCGCAGAAAGCGCTCAACGATTCGATACACCTTATTGGCTTAGAGTAGCTGCTGAATCTCACTATCGTACAGAACTAGACATGTATAATTGTTGATCATTGCATTTGGGTCAACACTTCTAAACACGCATAAAGAAAGACGTAGAGTAGAACCGACTAGAACCCTATGTGTATCTTAGTTTATTATTTCCACTGCCTTTACTAAACGAAAGTATATTTTGCAGTCATTGAAGTGAAGCTACCTATTTATAATGTTTCGAAGTGTAAGTAACAACATTTTGCTAAAAGACATAATTCATCATATTATTATTATACCTATTAGTAATTTAATTGCTAATCACAGACATTCTATAAAAATATGTAGAACTAAATTAGTAAACCATTTTGAAATATCCTATAGTCTCCTAAATGTCATTTTGTCTATAATTATAATAAGTTTTCGAGGGAATTTATTTTCATTAAAGATAACATGTGGGATGAGACGTGCGTTTTTATTTCCAAATCCTAAATTGTCGTCCCTTTTAACTGGATATACTTACAAGTGTTATATGTGAGCCTACACACATGCCCTAGTACAGTTGCGTATGAAAAGATGTTAGCATATATGAAGTGATGCAGTGGTCGGGGCCAACAGTGTGCGGGCGGCGCGCGCGGCGTCGGCGTCGCCAGTACTCGGTAGGTGTGCAACAAACGCGCGAAGGGAAAGTATTGTGTTGCGGAATCGCGCGCGTCACGCCCCGCCTGTTACACGTCTCGGATTTTAGCATGAGCTGCTCGGCTCCAAGGTGATCGACTGTGCCCGCCCGTTGTCGAAACCACACCGGTCTCATTCAATACGTTATTACTGCGACCTATCCGTCTGCCATTCCGCAATTAACACCGTCCAGGTGATCTGTTCGTAATTCATTGGCGTCGCTAGTCAACATAGTACGTAATGTTTTTTTTTTAACTGTATTTTTAGTTAAACTGTTGTGTAGACACTGTGCGGTTGTTCCAGATGCGGCTAGCATTCTGTACGCTATGTGTTCTGACGACGGTGGTGCTATCTGTGTGCCGTCCGTACGACCCAGAAGACGACGGCTTGAAAGATGTGCTGCCCTCTAGCGGGCAGTTCGAGGCATTCTACCCGCGAGAGGCGCACGGCATACCGAACGGCTCGTCGCGGCCTGCACATGGCCACGGTAGTTTCTACAAGCACCGCAACCCGGCGCTAGTCGACGTGAAAAATGCAGCCGCGTATGGTTTCCGCTTTGACGGCATGAGGAGATTCAATTTTGATGATGAGTGAAAGGTCAGCGTAAATACGTTTTTACATTTTTCTTTGTTTTGTAAATTGCCTTGAATATTGAATTGTCATGTGATGTGAAAATTGGTTTTTTGTTTTCAAATAAAGTTTTTTTTTTGTCTTAAACGTTTCTTTTAATAGATAGCCTTTATTAATTGATTTAAATGGGTAACTCAGAATAAACTTTACAACTAAGACCTTTGTCTTCTGTATATTAGTGCATATACGGGGTGGAAGGGACACCGACGCGAAAACCACGGTTACCACGTATTCAGTACATCGTTTTGAGAAAAAGAAATCGGCTGTTTCCTACAAAAGTGCAATACCTACTCGGTCAATATGTATCTATGATTTTTTTATAACCGATGAAAAAGTTCTATGTAGGGGGCTCAGAATGATTTACTGAATACGTGGTAACCGTTTTCGCGACGGTGTCCCTTCCTCCCCGTATAAACTACTAGCTTTCACCTTCGTCCGCAATTAAAATTAGCGATGTGAAATATACTTTACGACCTATTCTCATCTACCAAATATACATAAAAATCTGTCGGAGGAGTTCGACCACAAACACCGTGACACGAGATTGTATATAGAAGATAAACGCTACTAAGAACGCCCTAGCAATCGCAAATGTCTGCATCGTGGAGTACTACAAACCCTCTGACTATTCGAGCGAGGTTTAGGATCATCCACTAGAAGCGGCGCAAGTCGTGGGCGACGTGGGGCTCGAAGCTTTCTTCAACTCATAAAAATGTTTGGCTAAGGCAGTATTTATACTTTAACAGTTTGATAAACATGGCGGCGTGGCGGCAGCGGCCCTCTAGTCCCGTCACTGATACCCACCTTAGCTTACCACCCAGCGTAGCTTGGGCATTAAGTTACTTTTTTGATAGAAATCATTCGAAGAATCTGCCTTGTAGGTAGTTAAGGATATTATGCAGGACATCTCTGGTTACCAATCGACCACGTGGTCCCTTCGACCAATTTTCTTTACCTCTAATAGTATTACATCAGGGAACACTCACTTAAGTATAATACACTCGAGAGCAATGAATCCGGGTCACTTAAAGAATCCTAAAAATCTCGGAAACTAAAAATGCTAGGTTAATGCAATAAATTGTATTTAATAGACAATGTAATACTCCTTAAATGATGGTATTAAAACTTCTTAGTTATTGTAAAGTTATATCATAAAAAAATCAAATTTGAAAAAGGGCCACTTTCGAAGATGGAACTACGAAATTACAGCATTTGGTTTTGCTTTTATTTGTAATCTGTCATTTATGTGGGTACATAAACCATGTTGATAGTGCTCTATATTCATTATTCAAGCTGAAATTATGTCGCTTACGCCTGAAGAATGCACCAGAATACTTACAATGCTGGAAACCGGCCGGAGTCAGCGCGATACAGCCAGGACTGTCGGTGTGTCGCTGTCAACAGTACAAAGAGTTCTCCGACGTTACGAAGAAACTGGTTTTAACCTACGCAGACCAGGAACGGGCAGAACCAGGTGAACCACAGCACGAGAAGACCGATACTTGGTGAACACCATGCTTCGAAATCGCTTTCTCACAGGAACTGAACTCACAAATCAGTTTCGACGCCTCGGAGGAAGTAACCCAAGTGCATGGACAGTAAGACGTCGGCTTGCTGAATCTAACTTAAAACCCCTTAGACCTGCAAACGGCCCTAAACTGGAGCGTGGGCATCATATTTCAAGACTAAGATATGCCCAGAGCCACGTAAATTGGAGTATTGAAGATTGGTCAAAAGTTATGTTCTCCGACGAATCAAAATTTATGCTCTACAAGCACGATGGAAGACACAGAGTGTATCGAAGACCAGGGGAAAGATTCAAGCAAGCATGCATCGAAGAAAAAGTAGCCTACGGTGGTGGGTCTGTACTTGTGTGGGCCGGAATTTCTTCTGAAAGTCGCACAGAGCTGGTGATCATAGAAAACGGCTCTTTAACTAGCGTAAGATATGTGGAAGAAATCCTCAATGATCACGTTGGTCTATTTATGGTCAATTTAGGTGAGGATGCTATATTTATGCATGACAATGCCCGACCTCATACAGGTAGGATTGTGAATGACTACCTTCAAGAGATGAACATTACTCGTATGGAGTGGCCAGCGCGCAGCCCGGATATCAACCCGATCGAGCATGCTTGGGACGAGCTAGGCAGATGCGTAAAACAACGAAACCCTCCCCCAATCACGCTTCGTGAGCTCAAAATTGCTCTCACAGAGGAATGGGAGAATATTCCCCAAAATCGTATAAGGAACTTGGTGTACAGCATGCCAAACCGCGTAAACGCAGTAATGGAAGCACGAGGAGGCAATACGAAGTATTAAAATTCAAGAAAATCGTAATAAAGTTCAAAAATTTCATGTTTCCTATTTTTGTTTTAAGGAGAGATCAGCAGTTTTTTTCTTTATGTAATTTTGTGTTAATAAAATGTATGGCGACTCACATTTTTTTTACTTTCATTTAAGGAGTATTACATTGTCTATTAAATACAATTTATTGCATTAACCTATCATTTTTAGTTTCCGAGATTTTTAACATTCTTTAAGTGACCCGGATTCATTGCTCTCGAGTGTATATCATAGGATCACTCTACACCATTATTTTTAGGTCGTTCTGGAGCCGAATACCATGAACTCGATCATTGAACTCGATAAGATTGGGACTATTTTTTTCAAAAAATAACAATAAAAAAAAACACGAAAGAATAGATTTAATGTTTTTTTTGTGAAATAATGAGAATCGATCGATGAATGAATTTTTCAATGGGTATCGTTCGCATGTGTTGCCGATCGTGGATACGTTTTACACACACATATGCATTTGAGTTCTCATTATTTAAAAAAAAAAACATTAAATTTATTCTTTCGTGTTTTTTTTATTGTTATTTTTTGAAAAAAAATAGTCCCAATCGTTTCGAGTTCGATGATCGAGTTCATGGTATTCGGCTCTAGAACGACCTAAAAATAATGGTGTAGAGCAAAAATGGCGATGAGACAACCTTTGCAGACAGTATTTGTTTTCTTGGTTTGCGGCTTAATTTTGATACGTACCTACATTACTAATTTATATGAATATACTTTATGCGTTTTTCTGTTTAATTTAAAAGTATTGGTGATCTGGATTTGTTAAGTATATCTACACAACAGTTGCTTAACAATCTAATTACTTTACCATCGAATTTTGTTAATTATACTTAACATTGTGTTTTCAGGAAAGCCTTCAGGCAAGTTTTTTTATTTTATTTTTCCTGTGTATTTTGAATGCTTATGGAGACAATATATTACCGGCATCTTCCTAAAGCATCTTTTTTCGTCTTGCCAAATTAAGGGTTAAAAATCGTTGTTGGTGGTGGGTAGCAATGGTCCTCTTCACGTGGAATAAGTAAATAGGTAATAAATAGAAGGCAGGGCAACTATGGAACTTGTATGTAAACGATACAAGATTATTGGAATAAATTATGATGAGACCTTTTAGAGATGCGTGACCGTGCATCAACGTTTTTCGTACTTTTATGTAAGACTAAATTACACTCGGCGGCACGGAATGTGGCCCAAGCGTGTTATGTGGTTTATTATCGAAATGAAACGCGATACAGAGGTTTCTTTTTGTTGTAAAACTTAAATGTTTATTCGATACTTAAATGCAAATGATTAACTTGAAAAAAAAGAAGTTGACTTTATCAAAATTTTACAAAATTCCAAAAAAGATATTAAGCTCCAAGTTTAAAGAAAATGTTTTTGAATGAAATGTAGGTACAAGATAAAGTACTTAAAATGAATACCCGGCATTTCCACCTCTGGCCCTGATGATCGCCTGCATGCGATCAGGCATGCTGTGGATTATGTTTTTAATGTCCATGGGGTATTTCTTCCCAGACAGCCACCACAGCAGTTTTCAACTGACTGATAGTCTCTGGAGGGTTGGGACTCGATCTGATGCGTATTTTAAGCATCTCCCAGACATGTTTTATGCGATTGCAAAATTGGTGTGGCCAGCACGAAGCCCTATCTGGGCTCCGTGCTGGCCACCAATTTTGTAATTCTCACATCCGACAGGCAACGTGGGGTATTAGGTCTGGCTCTATCTTGCATTAAGATGAAATCTTCGCTACCGATGAATCCCACGAATGGTAAAACGTGTTCTTGGAGAATCTCTTCAATATATCGCACTGCCGTTAGACGATTTACAACTACTGCCCCCACTGTGCGTGGGTCTCAAAAAAAACCTCCCCAAATCATAGCTGATCCACCTTGGAAACTAACGGTTTGCCTGTTAGTGATTGGCAGAAACCTCTCCCCGTGCCTTCTCCACACACGTTCGCGGCCATCTGGATCTCAGTCAGTCAGTCCACAGAAATTTACACCTATGCTCGTGAGTCCAATTTGCGTGTTCGCGAGCGAACCGAAGTCGAGCTACGTGATGGTGTCGGAGCAGTTCTGGACATCAAGCACGCAAAAACGTATTTTGTGTGTTACAGTAACCAACTAACTTTTAGTGTCACAGAAATTTAAAAACAAAATATGTTGAATTTGTTACCCTCTTAAATTAACCAAAACAAAATGTCCTAACAAACTTCCACTCGAAATTCTTGTACGCGATACTAAAATCGCTTGTTTACGTTTGGGCCACACTCCGTGCCGCAGAGTGTACGAGTATGTTACCAACTTAAGTAATTATCTTTATTACAACAACACCTCTGAGAGACTCGAGAGAACTCGTGGCTTAATAATAACTGCCGCTCGGGTCGATCTTTAGGTGAAGCTGCGCTTGCCTAGGCTGGTCTGTGGATGGATGACCACCCATTACATACCGAGTTTCCTCCGTGCCTCGGAAAGCACGTTAAGCCGTTGGTCCCGGCTGTCATGTATTACCCAGAACTAACTGGGTTGTGGAGGTCACATAGGCAGTTGCTCCACGTAAAATACTGGTACTGGTATTCAGCTGCATCCGGTTAGACTGGAAGCTGACCCCAAAATATTTGGGAAAAGGCTACGCAGATGAGGACCTCTGAGGGACTCGTGGCAAAATAATAACACCCGCTTGGGTCAATGTTTCGCGTCGCCTTATAAGCATTACCGTTTTTTTCTGCTCTGTCGTTTGTTGGAGGAAATTAAAAGTTCGTTCGACTCCTTACTTTTGATATGCCCATCGCACTAATCCTAATCCTGTGTTCATTGTTTTGGCCTGATTTCAATTGACTTCCTGTTTTAAATCGATTCAATTATTTACTTAACTAGAACTTAAGGACCGTTACGAGTTTTTTTGACAAACATAGTGTTACTTTGTTGACTTCTCCCATTAAGTCTTCACGCTTGGTGTAGCAAGGCAAGCGAAGGCAGAGCAAGGGGAGCTTCACAGCCTGGTCGAGTTGGCTTGATAATGAACACGTCCTAACGATTCGATACGAGTGTCAGCCGCATCCTTCCTATTGCCATTACGTGGTCAGCAGACCGCGAGCGCCGCTCTTTTGTACAAATCGCTGTTTTAGAACTCGGTGAGACTGAGCAACCGTCTTTTGTCTAAATATTGATAAAATGTTAAGTGATCAGGGCCCATCTAAATGATTTTCGCCTTTTTAGGGTTCCGTAGTCAACTAGGAACCCTTATAGTTTCGCCATGTCTGTCTGTCTGTCTGTCTGTCCGTCTGTCCGTCCTCGCTTAATCTCTGTGACCGTTAGCACTAGAAAGCTGAAATTTGGGACCAATATGTGTATCAATCACGCCGACAAAGTGCTAAAATAAAAATTGGAAAAAAATGTTTTATTAGGGTAGCCCCCCTATATGTAAAGTGGGAAGTGTTTTTTTTTTTAATTTTAACCCTAATGTGTGATATATTGTTGGAAAGGTATTTAAAAATGAATAGGGGTTTACTAAAATCATTTTTTGATAATGTCAATAATTTCGGAAATAATCGCTCCAAAAGTAAAAAACAAAGCGTCCCCCCCCCTCTAACTTTTGAACCATAAGTTTAGAAAATACGAAAAAAATCTGAAAAGTAGAACTTTATAAGGACTTTCTAGGAAAATTATTTTGAACTTGGATGGAAACAACAGATGGAAACTGCAGTTAACCAATATAATTTGGTCCCTGAATCGTATGAGCGCCTATACAATCCAGAGGTCAAGTTTCATTTGCCCGTATTTTTTTTTTAACTTCGTTTACATAATATTTTATTATCCTGAACGTATCTTTTTTCAAACAAAAAAATAATTATTAAAATAGGTTCTCGCAATTCAAAATTACCATCGAAAACTTCTGGCACGTCTATGTATTAATTAGTAACCCAATTCATGAATTTATAGTTTTCAAGAACTTTATCATTATGATCAAGAATGAGACATGCAACGACATCTATTATGGATACCCACCTTTAAACTCATAAGTGGGAACACTTATTGTGACGGACGGGAAACTACGGAACCCTACACTGAGCGTGGCCCGACACGCTCTTGGCCGGTTTTTGTTTATGTACCTTTTGCGTACATCGTTAGCACAACTTCAACCGTCTGACCACACTGCAGTTTTAATTGACTTAATTAGAAGTACAATATACATAAAGTACAATATACATATATGTATAAAAAATCATGAAATTCGTGTGATGTAAATTATGGATGTACCCTTATTTTGTTCTTCTGAAAGGTCAGGTGCGTAGTAGGTACTCGAACCGGGCGGCGCGGCGTGCGTGTAATAATATGACTAAATGTACGAACGTGGACGAGTTCTACGTAAGGACGTAAGGTACGTAAGGATCGTAGCAGGAGGCGTTCTGTGGTTGCTGCCAACCCCCAAAAAGGCGTGAGTTTATGTTTGTAACACAGGTTTTGTTGCTATTTCAGGTTATTAAAAAGCAATTTTAAGAGAAATGTTAATGTAATGTTACAGAATAAGGGAAAATCGGCACGAAATGCCTGTTTATTTTATTTATTTTTATTTTCAACTGTTGTTAAATTCATTGATAAATATATAATCAAATAAGTTTAGTAATTAACGCATATAATTGTGACGTAATAGCCAAACGGTTGATTGTACAAAAATAAATACATTTAGAGCCGTATTGTTGTAGATAACTGACTTAGCACGCCTAGAAGGACTTGGGGATGCCTTTGCGCTAAAGTGGTGCAGATAAGGCCAGTAAAAAACTCATTAAAAAAAATTTGGTTATGGTTGCTACTCTATGAAAAGAAACAGCTCACGAAGGTTTGGTACGAGTTACAATCTCAGAAGTTCGGTTGGTACCGGCAGTAAACGTTCGCTGTAAGGTATTCTGAAATTCTTGCGGACGCCTCATCTGAAACATAATGTCACTATTAAGTAGGTTTGTGATAGAAGGATATACCTATCAGTTTCGAAACTATGCTAATCTAGGATTTGCTGATTGTACTTGTATTTGTATAAATTCTGCGGAAGCTTCTACGTATTCTCGGAAGCAGATACTGAAGTTATTAGGAATACACACATCAAAAAAGTCTAAGCAACACGCATCATTTTTAGAAACTGCATGTTTTATTAATTGTCTAGCTGTTGCCCGCAACTTTCGTTCGTGTGAAATTATTATAAAAAGTTCCCATTATTATAGGCACTTCCCTTTTTTAATCGAATTTTGTTACCAATTTTTTTGCACGGAACCCTAATTATTTTTCTAAAATAAAAGTAGCCTATGTTAGACCTTATAACATCTACCAGTAAAAGTCCCGTCAAAATCGGTCCAGCCGTTTCGGAGATTAGCCGGAACAATACAGACAGACAGGCAAAAAATCTGTTATTTTGATATTACAAACAGACACTTCAATTTTATTTATTTGTATAGATACTTTATTTTTTTCCTAACAGTAGATTCTCCTCTTCCTAGTATCTTTCTCCTCTTCCTAGTATTTTTCACCTCTATTGATCGATTTGGAGGACGGAAAAACGCGAAAACTACGGATTTCAAGGAGGAAATCCTACCGGCTGAGCCATTTTTGGTTTCAGGGCGTGGGAAATCTTTCTAACTTAATTACTCTGTATAAAAATGAGAAGACGTACTGCCGATTTGGAGGCGAGTTTTATTCTGAATTCCTAAGCGTACATGGCTTATCGGGTGGAGATAGACCGCTGAGCTTGCAAATGATATCTAGTTGCTAGAATGGAGACATACATAATAATATATAATTTCTTAGCTTAATCTAGAGCAGACGGGTAAGGTGTTTCCATAACTTTCTTGTATCAGTAAATATTTACGCTAAAGTCGGTATTAATATTTTAACTTTTAACGTAAAAAACGTATGTACGCCGATCAGCCGGCAGCACCGAATTACGCAGATTTACAACGATTAAGTCAGGAACCAAATTTTAGCACGAAATTAGGAACAAAATCGAGGTACAGCAAAATAACAACTATTTCTATAAATTAACGACTACGACGTGAAATAATGTCCTACAACTACATTCATCTTCTAATAACAGTCTACAGAATAGAGTTTCCATTCCTAGCACCTTCTTACTTTTTTGAAAACCATCCTCAAAGTATAATTATTCTAAATATGCTGTATAATGGTACATACCTTAAGTAGGTATTTAGATACCTTTGTACTTAAGTACACTTGGCTAAAAAGCGGTTAATTTACCGCCTCTTCACTGTTGACTGAAGTCAATTACGAATCATAAATATCAAAGTTATTGACTGAGTATGCGTTCACCTAGAACATCTGATCAATTTCTCCACGTCAAGTTTATGCACTTAATAATAGTCTGTTCCTATTATACTCTTAGTAGATAATTTTAATCCAAGTAATGTATAGGTGCAGCATTAGATACACCTCACTTTAAAAACGCCATGTCAAAACACTTAGCCGCTCTCAGAAAAAAGTGTGAAATTATCGTAAGTGGCCAGTATCTACGAAAACCCTTTTTAAAATCAGGCTAATATAACGGTACGTTCTAAGTAAAGATAGAAGTGTAGATAAGTTAATAAGATTATATTATACCTCATGTTGAGGTCGGAGACCGGCTTTTAAGGACGGAATGTTTCTGAAACCGTGTATAAAAAACGAGTGGTCCCTAGGGATCGGTCATTCCGCGGCCGAAGTGGGTGCACGCATCTTCGTTCCCAAAATAATTTTTTTTTTCGTGTTAAGGCTCCTTATTTCTTCGTTCGACTTGAATCGGTAGTTTTGAGTTCAGTCTCGGAGGGGGTGAACGTTAAGCTACATCTCTCGTTTAGTTAGCACGTCTCGACAAGTGCCATGTGTCCGGATACAGTCAGAATGGTGAGTCAAGTTGTTCTTTTGTCTACTGGCGACTTTTGTACCACCATAAAGTTAGTCAATAGTGCTAATTACTTATTTTAATTATTCGTTATTATTGCAGTGATTATGAGTTTTGAAGTATATTTTTACACTACGTTCAAATTAGCTTATTTAGAAAATAAATAAAGTTATTAACAGAAGGTTTCGTTAAAACAACATTAACTTAACTATGTTTAAAATAAAAAAAGAAATGCCTACGCTGCCGGCAATCATACAATGGGTTTATCACTTTTTCGTGTTTACATTATTCGTGCTTAATGATTGTCTATTGTTGAGTAAGATTTCAATTTAAATGGCGGCAATAACAAGGCTGAATGGATAGTTGATGAGAGCAGGGAGAGTGGCGAGTGATGCAAGTCATTCTACTGGCTCACTGGCCGGGCAAGTCACTCGCCCGAAGCCGGCGACCGTCTGTTAACATCTCTGTTTTGACACCCATCCATTTATTGATTTATTGTAATTGAGATACCGACTTACCGATTTGAATCCCGTGATATTTAATCACTTTTTCTCGCTTCTTGGGTGATTCTGATTAGTTTTTTTTTTCATAACTTGTTAGCAGAAAAACATGAAAAGTCTAGTAGATGAGGAAGTTGATAACAATATTTTATATTTATTAATTCTACCAAAAATGATACAGCAGTTTATAAATAGGCCGAAGCTGGATGCTGTATAGGTACATATAATGCTATCTTCGCAAACAGCGGCAGACAGACTTGGCAAACAGATTTTGAGTAGCTAAGTAGAATCCATTGATGTTTCATAAACGAGTCAAGTGAAGGAATAAAATATGGCTCGATAATAATTAAAGCTGAAGTTGATGACCTAAACGTAGTCGTAGGCGAACCGTTGAAAATAAATTAAACATTTATGGGTTTGGGACTCGCACGCACCATTTAACGATTATCTACGGACCGCTACAAATCTCTTTATAATGTATCTGGCGAAACAAGGGAACGCAGCGTGAACCTCACACACTCCATAAAAAAATACCGGAATTTTCTCCTGACTACAAATTATACCTCGAAATATTGTTATTACTTCCCAACAATTAAGAATTCCTCTATTTCTTTTCAAACACCAATTCCGAATGGGAGGTTCACAGTCGACAAACGACATCCTTGTTTATTTTAAAGAACTGTAATTAACAAATGCATAATTGAGTAGTTATTATTAACATACGATCATTAATCTTCAGCGTTAGTAGATGCCTCTAATTAGTTTCAAGACGAGTGGTGTAAAATTGTATTTAGAAATTGTAGTACTGTACAACAGAACTTTATTTTGTTTGTAAAACTGCTTTAATACATGACATAGGTGTTTGCTTGCGTTTTTATTTATAAGGAACTCCATTAAATGCTCTGCGAACTTCTGCTTTGCGCTTCGCCTGACTTTTTAAATCTTAAAAAATAATAATAAATACCTAATATATATTTTTTTATCTTTCTTTTTCTTCTTGTTATTTTGATCGGTTTATAAAACTTCAAAATAAATATCAAGTCAAATAATGTAGGTATGCATTTAAAACTGCATATTGTGTCGAAACTTTTTGTAACTATTTCATATTTATTTAAACTTCATGTACAGGAGTGGTACCGACATAGATCCCTGAACGCAATACCTACACGTCAACCTTAGGGTTACAAGAATTTCTTTGATATAGGTACATACATACATAGCTGTAAGGTGTACAAAGAAAAAACATATTCTAAAACAATCATTAACATAAGGTGCGAGTTAACTTTCTGAAAAATTACTGAGTTTCCCTGTCAAGTAATTTTTCAAGTGTCTGATTTAGGTAT
Source organism: Eurois occulta (assembly GCA_950022335.1). Classification (NCBI taxonomy): domain Eukaryota; kingdom Metazoa; phylum Arthropoda; class Insecta; order Lepidoptera; family Noctuidae; genus Eurois; species Eurois occulta. The sequence continues at coordinate 10,907,067 of OX465477.1, read as the reverse complement.
ATTGCATCATTACCTTTTTACGAGAAAGCGGAGTATTGTTATGTATTACCGACTTGTACACCTATCATTGTAAATAACGAGTTATACTTTCGTTTTCCCCTTATCTCTTATATGGAGCGCGCTGATTAAATTTTGTTTTTGTTTTACATTTTCGGTATAGTTACGTGACTATCTGATGTAACTGTAACTTCTCATTTTGTCTTGTTTTTGTAATGACGGTGCTGCTACTAAGAGTGTCGGGGTTTTTTCTACTGCCACGCTAGTCTAGTGGTCGCAAGTGCAACTGCTTTATGTTATGTTGACTCGGATAGTGGGTGTTTCCATTGGGACGATATTTTTCAGTACCGAGCTCAAGTCTGAGTTTAAAATTGTGCCTGCTTTAAGAGACTATACTTGCTACTACCTCCTATATCCTTACATGGGTCTTATATCTTAACCAGATCACTAAGCTGTCTCATGCATGCGATATATTATGTAGGTGAGATTTTGTGAATGTTATTTAAGTGTTAAGAATGATTTCCACCAAACGGCTCGCAGCGTATCGGATCGGAACGGATTTTACAATCTTTATACGATATTAAATCGTGTACACAGTATTTATAGTCTATATTACCAAGCCGCGCACAGCAGCTTGAGCGCGGGAGTCTTCCGCGACACGCGATCATAGCCGAAAGTATGCTGCGACGCCCGATCGGCTCCGTTCGTCTGTCGTCGTATCCGACACGGTAGGAACGAAATTATCTGACTAGGCGCAGAAACGGCTACTTTTGCAAGCGACGGTACGGAGCCAATCGTATGCGTCGACATCCTGCCGGACGCGATCGGTTGTCGCCGCATCCGTTCGTATCCTTTAAGATCCGATGCGATGCAAGCCATTTGGTGGAAATCATCCTTTACTTTAAGGCCGAGCTAGTCTAACGTGATGTTCATTTGTTTTGTAGATGCAGTTTCTCCTGAGTTTGGCGCTGGTCGCGTCTTCAGAGGCGTTCTTCCTGAAATGGGGCTCGGACTCCTCGTAAGTTTATAATTTATTTATTTTATACATTAAGTATTTAATTTTGGTCATTAGCGAATTATTTGATTTGATGCGAATTTTCTTAACTTATGTATACAAATCACACAGTTACATAAAATAAGTGTATCCATCTACCCTCGTGCATTATCTTAGAAAAGGCCTGCAAATAATGTTGGAATCCATAGTTCTATTACATTTAACTTAATCAATTTTACAAATCTATTTCAGTCGCAAGTTAATCGGTTTCTGTTGGATTAGTTCGTTCCATCGTTGACCTCATCTATGTCGCCAGGAAAAGATTGATAGAAAGGCGTAGGCTACGCCATTCTATCTATCGATTCGTTATTTGTGTACATACCGATTGTTGCAGAGGCCCGGACGTCATGCGCTCTATGAAAAATATAATATAATTCGAAGTGCATAACAATTTCACAGAAATTAATTGGTTGGTCGAGGCTCAGTAATAGTTTGTTTGCATTAGGGAGGCACTATGTATAAAACTTTCTACAAATTATGGTGTAGTCTATTTAAAATGTTATCTCGTGAATTTTATAGTACCATAAGCCTTGTCGTCACCTAACCCTGGCTTACAGGCGTGATGGTTTGTTATGTGTTAGTCTATACCCTTGTACAGTCATCGTCCAAAGGCTTCGTCATTTACCTATCCACATAGCAACTTACATGCAGAACATACTGAGTTCATAATTATTAATTAATGTTAATAGCTATTCGATTAACTGTGTAAATAATTACATGTAGTTGATACTTGTGGAAGTAGTGGATTCCATGTCACAAGTAGCCCGTCACATTTACACAATATTGCAGATAAAAAAGGCCACGTTTCCTTGTTCGTGAAAATATATTTTATGTGCATTTTCATGCCCCAGACATATGTGAACTTTTTATTACTAGTTCTTGTTTTGTTACAATTTTTATTTCCTCAAGATTCCTTCGTGTTTTGTGTTGGCTTACAAATATTTTATATTTGACAGGATTTTTGATTGTCACGGGTTTTTTCATGACTATAGTCGGGGTCTCTTAAACGCAGAGCATACGGAGTACCATTAGTAAGAGATTGCACTCAACTATTTCTTTTTATCAATCGTAAAATTGTATGTTGACTTCAGGTTGTGTCGGTTGCAGTTTACATATTATTGATGAATAAAAATTCATTCTTACTATTCTCCTTATTTTTTTTTTTAACATATTATGCCATGTCCAGAAGTACTGCTTTCTGAATCCAAGCCTTGTGCATGCACCTTTTCATGAATGTTTTGAATTTAATATTAAATCGAAAATCAGGAGACCGATCTTCTAAGCCTCAGCAAGAAATACAAGAACGTACATTTGTTACAGAAGCCAGCCCTCTGCTCAGAAGCCGTGGGTGCAGCCTCTGCCTCCGAACATGTCTCCAGACTACCGGTATCTGTACACGTACACGCCCTACGAGTCCCGCAAGATGTACCAGGTCCAAGCTCCACAGTATCAGCACCAGCTGCCCGAGATGATGCAGCAGAACCTGCATCCATCCTCCATCCCCATCAGCGTGCCGGCGGGGGCGAGCCTCACCCCCGTGTCCCTGCAACACGTCCAACTTGTCCCTTGCATGTGTCCCGTCGCCCCTGAGGAAGCCGAAAAGCTTCAGGAACAAGTCGGCCCCGGGCCGTACATGGCGCAGACGTATAGCCAACCTGGCTACACGGTCCCTCAGCAAGTTTCGAGCGACAACGCACAGAATACAAACAAACAGTAGAGTCAAAGTTAACCCCAACATATCTCACCAATGACTCGCTCACTTTATGTATAATTTATTTTTAATTTATATGGACTGAAAGCCTCTTATTTTTGATATTTATATCTAGGGTTAATTTAGCTTCTTGTGCGAAGTTTTCCTTCAAAGGATCACGAAGACTGATAGACTAAGGACAACGTGTGTTCATTCATTCTTAATAAACATTAAAGCATATTCTTGTGTTTCTTTTAACCCCTCAAATGGCATAATAATAAAAGTTGTAGTAGTCGAGCCCCTTTATAAATGGGCTAATCCGGGATAGTAACCACTACCACCACAGCATTTCTGCCGCCAAGCACAGATTATTCTAAAACACGCGGCCTTGACAGTTAAGTGAAATGTGTTCAGCTAGATGCAGCTGATAAGGCCCGGTTTCAATACAGAGCTAAGATTTGAGCTGGCTAGAACGGAGCAGTGCTTATTGACCAGACAGTCTAGTGAGCGATGCGCGGCAGGTGAAGGAGAGCGCGGACGCCGCCGCACACCTCTCTCTCTCTCTCCCATGCACATCATCATCTGCCAGCCTTTCTCAATTATGTTGGAGTCGGCTTCCAGACTAACCGAATGCCGCTGAATACCAGTGTTTTAGATGAAGCGACTGCCTATTTGACTTCTACATCCCAGTTATTGCGAGGTACGATGCCACTCGTTGCCGCATCTTTCCTGCACGCGCACTTAAAAAGATAAGACATCTCTTATACTCCCCTCGTAAATACCTGATCTGGTTGGTTATTTTCAAAACATCTTCTATCCTCTCTGCTTCTCCCACTTTGTTAGAAGGAAATTGTGACTAAGGCTTCTATACAGAAAAGCAAAGTTCACATACCTAGTAGTTTACAAATGAAGTTTGTCTAAACTTTTTATTACTTATGATTATGAGCCAATGCTGTCATTTTGTTGTAGTGTCCATAGTGTCAAGTCAATGTCAGTTATAACCGGTCATACCTGATTGTGGAAGTGGCATGGAACCACCAGAGACTGAGTAATATTCACTATTATAATAAGCATATTTGTCAGTGCAAGTAGAAGACAAGAAGTGTATAAATAAATAAACAATATAATTCATTAATAAAAGACATTGTGATTTCACAAAACCATTCATTTCGAGTTGAATTTGTTATTTTCAATGTGGAATGCATTTCATGATGTAAAGAAATATTTGTATAAGTACATGATGTTTTAAATCTCTATTCGTGACATACAATAAAGTGCAACATCATAATCAGATATGAAAAGTGCATAAGTGAATACACTCAGTGCAGTGTGTGAACTAATCATGTTCTCAAGGATTTCAGTGAAAAAACACAGTTCCTTAACCAACGACGATCTCCAAGAGCATATAAACAATCTGCCCAGCGCCTACATGCCAATGAGCTTAGATGATAATCACCATAAAAGCAAGGTCGCAGCTTTAAAGCAATTAGAGTTTATTCTAAAACACAGTACTAGAACAGCTCTGCAAGAACGAGATTACGAGCATCTCCTCTTATGTTCTTTAACCTTGGTGTACTACTTTGGAATGCGAATTAAATTAAAAACGCTCAAAACTTGCTATTTATTCGGTGCTTCCTCAAGGCGCATCTTTCATAAGGCAGAAGCTGCGTTTCAAACAACTATGGACATGCTGCTACCTGAATGTAACCTAACTACTATTAAAATTACTCTCAATTTCTTTACAGACATTTCCATTTGGTCTGTCGAGAGTTTTGTTGAACAAGTCCTGGGAGTGCTCCTGTTTTTTGATAGAGGGAATACGACGCTATTTAATATGATGTTGACTGACATTCACTACGTTCTGTTTACCGACGACGTAAAGAATCAAACAAGGCATCGTCTGAGAGTATTTTACAATTTACTCTTAAGTCCGAATTGGGTTATCGAAAACGATAAGCTTTTACCGTTCGTTACCCGTTTGTTAGATTTTTTTTCTTTATCTACAAGCAAGGACGATGGCAGTTTAGCCACGTGTGCATATCTAAGAAAAAGCTTCGATGTGTGTCTTCGTCGCATCTTCGAGAGGGTAGATAATGGGCATCGAATGTTGATTATAACAACGATGCTTAATTGGTTTTCAATGGTCAATCTGAGTCAAGATAATGTTTTGGAGTTCTCTACGCTGTTGGTTCATGCTGCAGCCTTCTATGAAGTGCGTTTGTACAAAGATAGCTTTGGAGAGGGATTGATCGAGCACGTACTTGTCAATCTAATAGGATCCACTAAAGCTACGAATAGCCTCGTGGGATGCAGGCTCTTGTTGAAATTTTTAGATCGACAAGAAAACGCACAATACCTCCTAGTTCCTACGCTATTCTACGAATTTACTAAGGTTTGTGTAGTTCTGAACTAAATTAGGAATTCGTAAAAACAATTTATAATTTCTCATTTTAAGTAGGTATCATTTAAGTAATTCATAAATCTATGTTCAGATACATCTAAAAATAGGAGAATACGACTTTAAAGATAAGCTTTTCCTGCGGAATCACAGAGCAAAGCTAAATTCCTACCTCATGAAAGCAGTTAAAATGCACGGTACGAATATTGTGAACCTGAAGACGATCTACAGCATCGTGTGCTGCGTGGTGCTGGAGGTGCCGTGCGGGCTGACGGCCGCCGCCGCCGCCTGCATGTCTATGTCGGTGCAGGACCTGGCGCTCAACGGGGAGAACATCCCGGCGCCGTGCCGCTACTGGATGCACGCCGTCGTCGTGTCCATCATGTCGCTCATTTGCTGGGTGCACAAGGCTCCCGTCCTCTATACCTACGTCAACCACATCGTGTCCCGCCGAGCGAAGGAGGCCCCGCAACTAAACCCACCGATTATGTACTTCTACAAGATTGGCAGGCATCACGTCACATGGAATAAACCCACTCTATTTTTTGAAGACTGGGAGTTGCGCTACGCCCTTTGGAAACATTTCCAAGATAGTCAGGTATGCTTTCATATTTTTTTTAAACTATTTATATAATCTGTTTTAACGTACGTATTTTTCATTGCAGGTAGAATCAAGTAGACGAGGCAAGTTAGGCAAAAAGATGCCTACAATGGATTTATGAAACTAAACGATGAAAGTGTTAAAAGGTAGAAACTATGTTTAGTACAATCAGAACTACAGGTACAGAATGATTGTCTGTGTGCGATTGGTAATCGGTTACGTTTCTTATTTGATTACTAGAGTATCTGAGGAAGTAATTTGCGTGTTGGATGGAAAAATTGTATGAATTCTGTAGTTGCTGTTAGATTACTGGTTTCTACTATTTCCTTGTTATTGCCATTGAATTTGTTACATACTGCAAGTACGTAGTCGATAATACTTACTCATTTTATACCAAGCAATCGTGTAGTTTTCTCTCGTTATTTATTTTAAATACTTAGAGACTAGTTTTGTCGTTTTTCTTTATTTGTTTATTATTTTAATTTTCACAATTATCATGCGGTAAATGCACAATTTATTTTCTTTTCACTTTGTCATCAAGTTTTCTTTTAGAAAATTGTTTTACGATTAAGAGTAGGTAGTTCCACTGTTATACCGAGAGACTTATTATTTCCTCAAAGACGTTGTTACTTTTATACTACTTAGATACCTTGTTTTGATTGAAAATTCTAATATATATGTCAATTTTCTTTTGGTGCAACAAAGTTGAAATGTACACAAGGGACAATATGCATGTACATATTTTTACCTTTTTGGTAACTACACTACACCCATTGAAACCCAACTCGTGAGTAATTAAGACCTGTCAAATCTTGGTAAGTCATTTAGGTATAACGTAAATGTGGAGGACATTAACGTTATAAGTGACTTACCTTTTACTATTTGCTTTACCGATTGTCCAAATAAATTTTCAACCTTACCAGTCCATCGAACTGTTTTGTTCGCTGTACACATAGTATTTCACTTTCGACTTTATCTAGCTGGCCGTACGTTCTGAGTACCTAGTTACCTACCGATGACAATGTGAGACATAATTTGCTCAGCTCTCATCAGTTTCACCACACTTGTACTTAATGAGGCAACGCTGATATTTTAGAATAATGCTTGTATTGTAATGTATTGTAATTGTTAGTCTGGACTCCGCATGTTATCTTGATTTTGCTCTACCATATTTTTAAATGGGAGAAAACATAATGATGCATAAGAGTAGGACTAAGTACTGAGTTTTTCTTTTGTACTGTGATAAGTTATTTCTACTGAGATAAGTAAAACTGAAATATCTTACTACAACATTATGAATTCGAAAGTTTGTCAAGATACTACAAGGAGAATGGGCCTTGAAGTATGGACATTTACTCCAAGGTCCAATAGCCATAAGATATACATCATTGAAAAGAGCTCTTCAAGGAGAACGTTTGCTACTAACACGACGTTTGGGAATTCCCAGTCTGTTCGGAGTTATTGACATTATTAAATAGATTACTTGTTGGACACCGAAGATTTTCTTGGCAACGAAATAAGGTTTGCTGGGTAACCAATAGACTTAAGACGTATCCAATGTTGTTGTATAACATTGGATAGAGCTTGTTATGGAGTACCTTTGCCACTAAAACGGCTTTTGCTAATTCATTGCCAGTTCGGAGTTAATGACATAAACAGGTGACCATTTGAGCAACAAAGTTAAGGTTTTCTGGGTAAACAAAAAACCTTAACTTCGTTAAACCTTGGTTTTGGTGGGATATGTTAATGAGAACATTTGCTACTAACACAACTTTTGCTAACGCGCAATTCTTTCGGAGTTATTGACCTAACACCAAAGTTAAAATTTTGGCAACCAATAGAAATAAGATATACATCACTAGATAGGACTTTTCGAGGAGAACTTTTGCTACTAGCACCACTTTTAATAATTCATAGTCTGTTCGGAGTAATTGACCTAAATGTGTGTTTAATTGGTCACCTAAGTTAATGTTTTCCAATAGCAATAAGATATACGCTATTCGAAAGAGCTTTTCAATGATAACATTTGCTGCTAATACAACGTTTGCTAATCGGTTCGGTTTTACTGATCATACTAGAGGTACCTACTTGATTGGGGATCGAACTGTAGCTCCTCTCTGACGCTGAATCGAGAAAAGTTGTCAAAGCAAGAAATATTCTTCTTGAAGAGATCAAACCATTTATACATACCTATCTTAACGCTATTGGACGCTGGGGCAGAATTAATTGCTTACACACTACACGTACAGTATCAATGAAAGTCAACAAATTGACGAAATAACAGTGTTTTATTTTACTTTATTACTCACAGCTCTCTAGCTCCTCTCGGACTCTGAATCGCGAAAAGTCGAAAGAAATGTGTTCTTAAAGAGATCTATCCAATGGTATATATTATTATCTCAACGCTATTGGACGCTAGGGCAATTTTGCATATTCTTCTTTGGCACACAGATATTTTATAACCTGGAACCTGCAAAAACCATATGTTAATTTATCGGTAGTATGGTCCTTTGGGACAATTTCCGAAATCTACGCAGTCGAGTGAAGCCACAGCCAAGCTAGTTCAAAATATATTAACTGATACTGATGATTATTGTTCGAGAGTGGCCCTGCCCTGATGCTTCTGAATCGTCAATATCCCAAACTATATGTAAGTACAAATACAGGGTGTAACATAGTAATAAACGCAAGACATCTCGTGTGAGTTGTTCAGTTGAAGGTCCGAGAGACCACACGGGAAGTCTTGCGTTTATTATTTTAGTTACACTTTGTATATAAAAATCAATGTCTGTTCGTTCGTTCGAGACGCACGGCGCGTTGTGCGGCGCGGGCCGCTTTCATTTCAAACATATGGTGATGTATGATCGCGTTTACGGAGACGCGGGTTTACGCGCTTTTGCTTGAAATGCATCGTTATCCGCAGATGACACCGCCGCATTGCACGGGGCGTTCTACGCGGCTGGTTCACGCGGCCTTCTCACGCCCAATACAAACATAATAGTAAGGCAGAAGACACCGCCGCGTCGCACGCGGCGTCCAACGCAGCGGTGCACGCGGCGATTGCCACACCAAATAGAACTTAATAGTATGATTGTATGTTTGAATCCGAGGAATCAGAGGTCGATTTTTAAAATAAATCGACAAGCCGCTCGTGCGGGGTACGCCGCACGTATTCCTTCTCTCCTCCTGAAACGCCGCGTGCGCCTCCCACCGCCCGCGTTTCGCCGCGCTGCGTATCCGTAAATGAGGCCAAACAAAAGACATTGCAACGGGCACAGTAGACTTGTATTTTATAAAAATTAACTTTATACTTTTCATCGGCATAATTCGATAATTATTTGAAACAGTCGGTTGCGACTTACGCAGCGTGAAACAGCTTTATGAAAGGTAATTGTCTAAGCCATGGATTTGTGCAACGGTTCAGTTTCTTGGTTAATATTAGTAAACAAACAGCCAGTTATGCGGTCAGCGTGGTTGTATCCAATTAATTTACAACTCTTTGAATTTCCGTGATCATTAACGATGAAAATTTTATTATTACGTGCAGTTTAAAATTTGATTGTGATTCTGTAACTTACTAATTTCGTTTTTTGCTCGTAATGCATTACTTAACGCATCATTCTAATCTTAACGCATCTTGTGTAATCCTATGATTAAAAACCAGTTTAACAAACACTTACTGATGAAACAGCTGATCACCAGTTTCCTCCGAGCAGGGCCATTCGTAGTTAGTCATCTCTGCCTACCCCCTTAGGAGTGATGTCATGTTTATGTTGTAAATCTTTACAATACTTAGTAAACCTTGTGCAACGTCTGTATGATGTTTGAAAACCTAGCATATTAGTTATGAGCTATGAGTTGGCCACACAATCTTGGACAGCCTAATATCCCAATCCCCATCTTGGACAGCCTAATATCCCAATCCCCATCTTGGACAGCCCAGACAACCCACACTCTTTCATTTTTTTCACAGCGTTTTTTTCCATAAGATTCACGGTCTACTCTTGTTCTCTACTACTACGAGTAACCGGCCATTTGTCCAGTCCAGTTTTGATGATGCAGTCTTCCATTTCGATAGACGATCGATCGGTTTTGATGTCCGTCAACCAACCGCCTCTTGTCTAGTTAATTAAATAATTATCGTAACAATCACGATATATTAGTTATCACTATAGTTGTCAAGGTTTCAAAAGCAACAGATATGAAAATAATGGTGGATACTCATCGAGTACTTACCTTCTGCCAGGATACGATCATACCACGTTAGTCAGCGTTTACAATTAAGTAGTATTTCAACTTACGACTTTTGTTATGATCTTGTCAAAAGGTCCTACCTAATTATATGTTGTTAGTGCATATATCGGAGAGGTTGGATTCTTCTAGAAATTAGAGAGAGTCAACTGCATGCAGTATGATATGGTTCTGGAATGGGACGCTCGGGTGGAATACTCGCACATAGTGTTAATGTATGCCATATATAAGTATTGATAGGCGCATCGGCTTCATTGCTAGTTTGCTGTTAGACTCGGGCGCATCGCATTGCAGTGGGAAAGTGCAAATTTTCTGTGAGTGCGCAAATCGTCGCACGCGTCATTCAGCGATTTTATTTCACACGGGCATCTCACCGCAAGATTTTTTGCGACAAACGACACATGTTCGTCTGCTGTGCTTTTCACTACATTGTTATACAACAATAGATACGGCTATGGATTGTAGATGTGCGGTAAGTTTTTGTTGCTCCGATGAGAACGTTCATCAATTTGCATGTCACTCATTAACATGTTCGCCAATCTGTTAGATTAGCGACTCATTAGTCATCAGATGTGTTGTTTTGCGCTTACTCGCACTTTTTTTATTAATTACCACTGATTGATTATGTGTTATGTCGACTAATTTGCAGCCAATGCTATAACTTATACCTATTTATATATGAGTGCTCTCATGCTTTACCTCCGAACATGATCCGACAAATACTTCACTACTGCGCATGTGTAGATGGATTGATTGACTGCTTGTATGTATATGTTGGTTTAATTAGTTGTATGTATACTATAAGTTGCATGTTGCATTTTGATCATACATTTAACAATTTTGTATTTAATTAAGCTAGGTACATTAATCATTATTATTTAAAAAGTAGAGCATTGCGTGATGTTGTGATAGTCTAGAAATAAGTAGAATATAAGCAATCTGTCGGAAACAAACGATTTCCACATTTTCTTTATCGTTGCTTATCATGATTGGACTTTACTGCGTTGTTTGTAAAAACGTTTATAACACTAACGTTATATTTTACAGAGTCGGCCAAATAAAATATGATTGATCGATAGCGATTTTTTTCATTAGTGCCTAAGTACGACAAATATTGGGTACCTACCTATTTGCGCCTACGAAACTATTCTTGTAATGAGTAGTCTAGAGATATCAGGAAAAAAATATATTTTATTATTAGGAATTGGAACAGTTATAGTAGTCACCAGAGTTTTCTCTTAGCATGCATTATTTAAAGTGACCTTACGAGAAGATTTGGCATATTACCTAATCATTACTCAAATGCCTTTCATTTTCAGATCCTGCTTTGCCTAGCTGCACTGTTGGCGATACTTGTTGCGAATACTGAAGGGTGAGTTCAATATTTTACTTACTTTAATCGTTACCCTTGTCTCTAGTTATTTTTGATTAGCGTGGGTGCACAATTAGCTACACCTCTGCCTAGCCCTTCGGGGATCACAGGCGTGATGTTACGTCTTCCCCCCTTCGTCGTCCTTGTCAGGAGTCACGTTTGCATTCATATCATCACAACCCAGTGTGCCTTCGGAGCCACATCGCAAACGATGTCCCGCCTCCTGTCCTCATCATTTGCAATGCCACCTGCACCTTAAGGGACCTGCTCGAAGCCACTACTAACGCTGTCAAGGTGGCAACATTCTGAGGAATCGTCTCTTACGATCGAATATTTTATTTGTCACCCCAGCCACATTAAGATTTAAAAAAAAAACTACTTACATATTATAGTCATCATTTTCTTAGTAACATGCATTTTGAGAATTCCTACACCATCCATGATCTCATGCTAATATATACGACTGTCGTCATTCAAACTACTTTACTAAAAACATTCTGTTTTGTCAATCCAAGTGAACTTAACTAGCCTTCATTAACCAAAGTCCAAGGAGCCATTGGTGACCGATTAGCTGATTATGAACGTTTAGATAAACAACTCATCAAACCATTGTCGTTCAAAATCAATATATGTTTCCAAAACATTCTACTTTGGTTTTACCTAGACTTCATCAAACAAATCCAAGGAGCCAGTCTCATATTGTTCACTTGACATGATCAACTAACTAAATAAGAATCTTAATATAACCAACTGATGTCATTGCAAACTACATAATATATTAGTCTGGCACTGATTCCCAAACCATGCATCACTGCAATGCGTCAGTTTCGGCACAAAATCAATACAGTAATGGCTCGCTATATTAATAGATATGTATTCTGTGAACTAGCTCTGCCCGGGGATCTGCAAGCGCAGACAAAGCAGGTACACAGGTTGTAGCGAAATAAAAGTCCTTATCGCCACTTGTTTAACAATTTAAGGTCAAAAATAATAAAATGATAATTTTAAATATGTTGTATTAAGTACTCAGCAAAACTTAATTTGTTTTTCATAGTATGTTAATAAAAACAAAGTTACTGCTGCAGTTGGATGAAAAAGTCCCATTGTGATATGGAACTTTTTCATCAAACTGCAGCAGTAACTTTCTTAAACCAATTTTCGTTGAAAGTTTTTTTTACGTTCTACAATCCTGCATTTTTTCAGAATATTCCTCCTCTTACTTTAGAAATTAGAGGGGGGAGGACACACATTTTACCACTTTGAAAGTGTCTATCTTTCTAACGATTGACTTTGAGAAAAAATGGTTTTAGGAACCTACGTGTCATTTTTAAAGACCTATCTATAGACACCACTTACGTAAAGGTGTGATGAAAAAATTTAATCCCCTTAATTTTTTTTTAATTTTTGTATAACAATCGTAAAGAGGTTCGCATAATACATCTACTTACCAAGTTTCAACGGTGTGGTACTAATAGTTTCGGAATAAACTGGCTATGATATACACGGACAGACAGACAGACAGGACGAATGTATAAGGGTTCCGTTTTTTGCCATTCGGCTACGGAACCCTAAAAAAGTAAGATTTTATGGTGGATTAAAAAAAAACAGTTAGTAGAAGTAATTTTATACTAGAAGCTTCCGGTAAAAATAATCTACTAATTTAAAAAATATTAGGAGTCTAAAGATATTTGGCAACTAAAACTAAACATAAAAGAATTTGATTAGATAGTTAAAAAATACAATTTCAGTATAACTATGTTAAATTCTTTAATTTACTTCTTCATTTACTACGTATCTTCGTCTACGTGTTTTGGGGAAAAGTATTTCCCGAATCGCAGCGTGGTGCACTCGTAGTGTTTGGTTTGAGTCATTATATCACTCAAACCTAACACTCGTGTCTTGACGAGGTGCAGCTCCGTATAATATCACACAAACTCCACGCTCGGTGTCTCGTTGTTTTTGCGGGTTATATATAGTCAAAGAGCCTGCGACGATCAAACCTTCATTATTTTACGAAACCTTAAAGGTTGTTTGTGTAAGTCCCTAATACAGATATAACGGTCCCCGACTATGAAGTCTGGATCACGGTTGCTTTGAAAGGTAACAGGTAGCAAAGGTGTATAAAATTGCTCCTCATTCCACATGTTAACCGTTTTCGCGTCGATGTTCCTTCCACGAATATAGATGTTTCCCGCGTCTTTGGCGTGCTGCATAGCGCTTCGCGAGCGTAACTAAACTTTTAGAAATCAAACGCAGATTTGCAGATATAACTTTATTATTTTTTAAAAGCTTGTTTCATTGTTTTTAATATTTTAAAGGAAAAATAAACATACATATGCTGTAAAAAATACCAATCTTTATTATTAGTTAATTTATTTTATTGCTTTACTTTGATCCTTAAATTGGGGACATACTCAGAAAAAAGTAGTTTCTTACGAAGGTGCAATAATGAAATATTTAATAAAGTAGTTAGGAAAGTTAATAGATCAGAACAGTGCAGAATGTTTTGTGACGCATATGATGTGACGTGATGTACTATGATATGATATGTGTTTGATAAATGATTAAAGGTAAAACGTTGGTCGTCGGTTTACGTTTTAAAGGCGCTACCTCACCGAGAGCATTCGCATGTAATGTATAACAGAACAGAAATCGAATCTTGCGTCGTTGTTCCATTAGATACAGTCGAATGCTCGCGGTCGGGAACTCGGGAAGCACCGTAAAAGAAAGCAATATGCAAACGATGTGCACTGTGCAATTGTGTCCAGTCGTAACGGCCCTGACTTGCCAGTGTGAGTTCAAACCCAAGCGGGCTTCTAAAGTTACTTTGTATAATTTATTTTGTATCGCTGTTCTCAAAACAGTGAAGTAAAAACTGAAGACGTGTACCGTGATATCTACCAACACACTCTAGGACAGCGTGACGGGTTAGGAGGCTTAGAACCCTCTCCCTGTCACAGATAAGGAGGTATGTATCCTAGCAGTGTGAATATTACTTTCAGGGACTCATAGTTACGACCGACGTGCGGGGAGGGCGCCCTAGTGCGTGCCACTCCCGGCAGACGTCGGAAGCGAAGAATCTCAGAACAACCTCACTATGCTATGCTACGTTTATGCTATGCGTTCATTACATAATATGATGCATGTCACACATCGCGATTGCGGTCAGGCCAGATAGAGCCAGACATTTGAATAATCGAGATAAAAAAGAATCACTTTATAAGTTCAGATGCAGCATTAGGGTCGTCTTCACATCGCGGTGATTTCATGACGTTTACGTGTTTTGTGGCTTGGTATCCATACAAAATATATCCAACCAAATATAGCAGTGCAGAACGTAACCATATCTGCATAGCAAGCTAGATTTAAAATAAAATCAGCTTAGTTTATGATTTCAATAAGATGATTTTCTACGTTATAAAATCACCGCAATGTGAAGACGACCCTGATGTTGCATCTAGTCATAAGAAACAATTAATAATAGTCTTATATCATCCTTCATAATACTAGCTAACCACAACCATTTCCAAAAGTTTCCCAACCTTTATACCGGGTATAACTTAAATGGAGTTGACCTAAAAAAGGTTGGGGCACCCCTCAATTCAACAATCACGGAAAACAGCTGCCCTATACATTTATGTTCGCATACATTTGATGAAACCTGGTTTAGATGCAGGGCACCCTGATCAATCAGCCCAACTATATAACCCTGCCGACGACTTACAATTTGAATGATGATACGAGCCATTCTCATACCGCTCGTGCCAATATGAGAAAAGAAGTGCAACTCAACGAAACTATGAAATGTGTAACAGGAAACGTTATAACCGCACTCACGCGCATCAAAGCAGGAAGCTCCCAAAATTACTGGCCTATAACGAACCGTACGCATTATAAAAACAAAGTAAACAGTAGCACTGTGCAGTTACCTCGGTTACATGATAGTCTGTGTGTGACAAACGATGACAAATTGGCATGTTACGGTAATGACCTAATGATATGCGTGCGATTTAAACGTATTATCTAGGTGCGGCTCGTAGTAACGTACGCGTTTGTCACAACCGCGAATGTGGCAGGTGGCTGCATTACATTATTATTCGGTTTCTATCATCAAATTGTAGGTTCCTAATCTACTGGGTGTATTGAGACGTGATTTTATATCTTAGGCAAATAGTATTTTTGCAACTGTTTATATGGCACGACGAGTTAGGAAAGGTTTCACACAGGTGTGATCAGCAAATGACGCTTTTGTAAACCAGAACTTTTTGTCAACAGAGCAGCGAAAGGAAAATCTATTGTTCGTAACAGCAACGTTACTCGTACTTCTGTCCACAGACGCAACAAAAAGGTGGTGATCCACGTGCCGTACAAAGTTAAGAAGATCAAGCACACGCACACGGTGTACAAGACCATCCACCACCACCACAAACACCGGGACCCACACATGGACCACAGCCTGGCAGCCGCGGAAGAACACGAGCATTTCCATCACATGCACATTCACGACGAGCCGCCACTAGGTCAGCACAGCCAGCCAGTCCCCGGGATTGGTATCCCGGAGTTTTTACCAGACGTCCCGCTTTCGATCCCGGATGTACCTTCTCACGAGATCTCGGGTTTGCCAGCTCGTCATATCGTGCCTCTATATAGAAGGAATTAGGTGAGTAGGTAAAAAGAGTGCTACTGTGTTTATTACTCCTAGTCAAAACTTGCATTAAACTGGTTTGACGCTTCCACGAGTGTTGATCTTAAAGCCAGTGTAATGCAAAATTCGAGAAAAGAACTTAAACTAGTAATATTGTACAGACAGTTCGAATACCTCCAAGCTGACTAAAAAAAATTAACACAACTGTGTGATGACTGCAGTGGTAGGTTTACAATGTATTATTTTTCACTCAACCATATCGTTAGAAAATGGATGTGATAAAAACTGATAATAAATTGCAGCAATAAGTAACTATATGAACTAATGACAATTCGTAAGAATCCTCTAAATAGCATTCGTTTAATTGTTATTTTTCTTGCAGGTAAAACATCGCCAATACTAACTCGGGAACCGGTAAGCCATAAAAAGCCTACAATTAGCTTAGACAGTTTAAAAAAATGTTGTAGTTAATGTCTTATTGGTAAAAATTGAGGCAGAATTAAAAATAAATCTAAGGATGCACACTGATCGAAATATTTTTGCTGTAAATTACTATGAATCATACTTCATTCCAAGTTCTTGGCCGACCCAGTATCTATTGCTATCGACAGGCAGTTTGAATGAGAAAATAAGTTTTCGTTGCTTACCAAAACACGTGGTCCGTGGTCCAAACTACGTGGGACTCTCGTGGTGGATTATGTCCTCGAAGGACTGACCTCCGTAATAATGGCCCTCTCTTTCTCACAGGGCTTAGTGACGGTACTGTCAGTTCCGAAAGGAGAAAAAATAAAAAGAAAGAACCGAAAACCGAGTACCGAAAGTACTGGTTGTGATGCGCGCCCTGAAACTTGGCACATTCATTAGTTCGGGACTTCTCATTTCATTTCATAATCTACCTTGCCTTTTTCCAACTATGTTGAAGTCGGCTTCCAGTCTTACCGGATTAAGCTGAATACCAGTATTATACATGGAGCGACTGCCTATCTGACCTCCACAACCCAGTTAGTACTGGGTAATACAATAAACCTTGGTAAGATATTACTAAACACGTACATCCAAGCTTGCAGCTATTTTAGATCAGTGTGTTAATACATTATAGTCTTTGAATTTCTTAATGAGATTCTCTCTCCCGAATTGGTATCCCGAATAGTTAATAGTAATAAGAATGTAGAACCTAAATATTGTACAAATAAATATTAACAATAATTATTTTTCGCCCTTTTTGTAAACTGACTGACTTGACTTATGGCTGAATCTGAATTACAACTTTTGCCAGAATCTGCATAATTTAATTCCCATAAAGATCACTGTAATAAACTCTTTTTATTTATTTTAGGATAGTTAAAATTACTATAATAAATTATAAGCCTTAGCCTTGTAAAACGTTTTTTTTTTATAATTCGCTATACTTTTTGTTATAAAATCATAGTCGATCATTTCTTAAACCACCAGCGAATTTGTTTATTTTTAGACTGCATATTTTTATCAAAAGGAAATGGCGTAGACGCAGACGCTGCTTAGCAAAAGCGTAGCGGTCTCGTAGCAGGCGCGTAGCGGTTTCGTAGCAGGCGCGTAGCGGTTTCGTAGCGTACTAAGAGTAGCACGAGCAAAGCGGTGTTGAAGCTGCGTAAACCCTTATGTAGACGCAACGCAAGACGTAGAGGCTGAATGATCGCTATAGTTTTTGAATAATTTATTGTGAATAAATAAAAAGCTATGGAGATAAAAAGATTAACAAACATTATACATTAAATCAATTGACTGACACAACTGTTTATTTCATCTCTTTTCTTGATGATTAACAAATGTCGGTGAGAGTCGAAATCTACGACCGTAGCGTTTACGCGGCGTAGACGTGACGTTACGTCTTAAACGGGCCTGGGCGCAACGTGAAGGATTTTTTAATGGCTACGATTCAAAACTTATGACATGTTGAAGTTGGAATGTCTTGAAGACATGCGAAGTTCTCTTGAATATACAAATATTATATTATTCATAATGTTATCGTGTATTAATGTATTAATACAGTTAAAATAATAGTAATATGTAGCAGTATGGAACTTTTATTTCTGTAAAAAAATGCTAATGTATTAATTTCCCTAATATTAATCTAATGGTTGTATGAAATATTGTTTATTGTAGATATAATTCTAGGTTTATAATTATTTATTTATTATATTTACTTTAATACGGCACCTGTCCCACGGCCGACGAGGAATCGACCACACGCACTTTCACATTTATTTTACTTCTGACATAGATCACAAAGGTCACTTTACTCCAAAGTTAGAGATGAGACAGACAGTAGGTATCGATTATTTACTCGATCAAGAAACGTACAAGTATGTAAAGGGATGTACATATATATGTACACACCGCCGCACCGCCGCGCCGACGGAAACTCTTTTGAACAAACAAATTCTAGTTGCGACGTCTACTCGCTTCTCGCGAAACGCCGATAGTGGGACACTTGCCTATGACGCTTTTCAAACGACACCTCTCGTCCGCGCGGTCGGGCGGTGAAGCGCATCTCACGTCGCATTGGCTATTAAGAAATCCGCGTACACCGCCAGACCGCGCAGACGAGAGCTTTCCGTTGCGCCGCCTCCGCCCGACCGCGCGGACGAGCGGTGTCGTGTGAGAACCGCCTAAGTGTAAAGCTTGTGCCAACACTTGTTTCCAAAAATATACTTAAGTACTATAAGTTGTTAACCTAAGGTAAACGGTTGTTATTATAATAAAGTTAAAACGATTATAAATGTTTTATTTAAATACAGCCCTACAGTCCTCAGAATTATGAATGCAATTAGATATAAAAATGCGCAAATAAGCGCCATTTAATATCTACACACATATCCTGAAGCAGCATTACTAAGGTGGTCCTTATACTGGAGAATTATTACCTACATATGTTGAACTGAATTAATTTAGATTTTGGGTTCAAAGTCAAAGTTAAAATGATTTACGTATTTGTATAAAATGGGGTATAATAATACGGGAGGCAGCGCGCAGTTTTATACTGAATGTAATTCATTTCTAGTAGTTGTTTATTATTGACTAATCATCAAAATGAAAGTCAGCTACCGCACCCATGGGGAATACAAAGTTACAGCATGTTAAAGTTGTTAAAAAAACTATAAAAGCAATCTCATACAGTGCCAAAACCATAAGGGATGATTGTTTGGATCATCTTGAACCTAAAGAAAATAGTTGCATGAAAGTGGATCCCTATAAACGCCAGCCGCGTCAATGAAAATGTTTTATTTTTAATAATGTAGGTATTTTATACGTTATGAGGTTTAACCACGTGAATTATACCTTTTTATTAATAAAAAACATAGTTAGCTGTATATCTGACGAGGGACACACTGCGCTGGCGTCTTAAACATGCTACACGATCACAGAATCTTACTTATGTCTCTTTAACAAACAAACTGATGATTTTTCTACCCAGGCACATTTGGCTGACGGTGGATTTTCTTACTACATAACATCACCTGTGATTTCCGAAGAGTTAGGCAGGGAACGTACTCCTCTCCTATAGTAGACCCACATTTTGCCGGTTATTAAGTCCAATGTAAAAAGGGGGAACCCATTGGAACCAGCCACTAATCTAGACTCATGCTGCTACTGACAAATCCAAGACACATGAAAATTTCAATCACCGGTTCAGTTTTCCGTTTATTATCATTAATACTCAGAATATGATCCGTACTAGCGACACTATCGAATGGTGTAATAATGCTTATACTTATGCTTGCTTGCTTATGCTTTTATGTTTTATTCAAAATCAACGGGTTCGATTGCTGGCTAGCAACTGTATCATTGGAACTTTGAACAATCAATATTCATTCAATAATCCAATGATGCAGTTTTAGTTTTCATCAAATTCGAGCCCGATTTTGAGTACTTAGTCATCTACGCCCACTTGAAAAATCACCTGTATTTAAAACACGTGCCACTATGTTCGTACACGTGTTACCTCCGAAACAAACGATTACAGTTAAATTATGTGAATGTGTATAGTTTTGGACCCGATAGTTGGGTACTATGCGTAGCAAAGATGGGTCAGTAGTGTATCATATCATTATGTTGGTGTTGTTTTTCTGAGTACTGATCATAGGTTAGGTTAGCCTATACCTATATCTTATCAGCTAATGAAATCTACTTCAATAAGTTTATTTCCGTGTCCATTTATTGTTGTGGCGGTCAAATAAAATAAAGAATAGGAACATTTAATTATTAAAGAGTTGATCAGGGTCCATTGAATTGAACTTACATAACGGCAATAAGATTTATTATGTCATAGATTTTTAAATTGAATGGAAGTTAGGTGTGCCGGCTGGTACATTTATTTTGAAATAAGAAAAAAAAATCTTCGATTTCAATTCTATGAGATATTATTGCACTTCTAAGTACCTTTAGCTACCTGCTACTTTTATACTACTAACTGACTTCCAAAGTTAATATATTTTGGCTGTGAAGGTAATGGACAGTATACAAACAAAATCAAATTTTGGAATAAAAAAAATCAGCATCTAAGTAATGAGCCCTCGTACTCTGTTTTTTTTTTGAGATTTTCATTTTGAACTTATGTAGTCCGAACCACTAGGAATAAATTATTAAAAAGGCCACTGAACACAGTTTGTTTACAATTCAAATACATCTGTAGGTATACAATATAAACACATGTACCTCTGAAAAACAAAAAAATACCTGCCTACAGCACTCACAAAAAGTTGAGTAGGTAAATATCACAAAATCAATAAATTCAATCGTAACGAGTGATTAAATTTTAATGGGCACACTCGTAAGAGTTATTTATGAACACGATCTGACCCTTACAAGTTTAATTTATTAGACGCCCTCGCGCATAGTGCCAACCCTCACTTATACAAATAACTAATCGATGTAGTCGGCCGAACTCACAACATCTTCTATTTTTATTGAGTTCATTCAACGAAGAGTTAGACTTAAGTTGAATGGAGAATGAATCCAACGTTATTATACAATAGTTAACCGTGAACATTTCGTTTAAACTGGGTTATCCTGAAAACTTCATCTGAAATGTAACAGCTGACTAGTAGTAGTAAGAGCGTAATCGTAACTGTATTACAGCATCTACCTGCGGTCAGATAGAATGCGGCGCTTGGAACGGTAGTGAAATAGTTATTACACACAATGCCCACAAAAAACGCAACGACCACCTTATTTCCGGGCGGCGAATACAACTCTGCATCGATGGGAATTAGAGCGACAATCGTCCCGTCGTGCGTCGCGCACGCCTGCTATGTATTTTGGCATGCTTGGTCGACAAAGGCAATTGTTGTCTTTTTGTTGATATTACGGGTTTATTTAAGTGAAATTGGATAAATGGTCATCTCGCGATGTTGCGCTACTCAATCCGGCGCGGCGTGCGGCAGTGCAGTGCTGCCTCGTGATGCTCGGTGCTCCACTCAGCTAAAATAAAACTAAAACTCTGGAATTAAAGAAAGTATTGGTTGTGATGTAAAGCAAGATGTGAACGTAGCTCCGTTCCGTTGGTGTTATTAGTTCAGCTGTACTGGTCACCGCGTGTTGTGGAGTCGTGTCGTGCTTCTCGTGCCTCTCGTGCTTGTTGTGTGCGTGCTGCTGCCATGGATGTGGCCAAGTACCTGGCTGTGCTGATGGTGCTGTGTCTCGAGGGTGGCGAAACTGGCGGAGGCGGAGGAAAACACCAGTAAGGATCACCATATTGTATTAAAGCTACTGCTGTGACCTAATTCGAGCTTGCTAGTGTTGAACTTATGTAGAAGCTGCACGGTTATTTAATTTGTGGCTAAGTACCAAATGTGTTATGAATTTAAAATACCTTACTGTTTTATTCATTCCCATTATATATGGAGAAAGAAGCGAAATATTGACGCAATGCGAAGATCTATTCACTTTGAAATTAGGTTAATGTGACTTTATTTCATGCTCCAAGAGAACCGTAATATTTAGATCATTATAATATTATTTTATTACGGCGTTTTGGTTTATACTATGCATCAGCGATTTTTTAGTTTTCTATTAAATTACCTAATTATGTTTAAGTTTGGTTGACTTGTTCTTTTAAAATCATTATACTCTCAATAATATTAATCGTTTATTTTTCAGTGACCACGTGCGAATACATATTCCGGAGTTTATTCATCACGATCACCATAAGAAAGTGATAACTATTCACCATCATCATCACAAGCCAAAGAAAGAGACTCATCATCATCACCACCACCACCATAAGCCGCAGATCCCCTACGGGCACCACTACAACCATCACCACAAGAAAGTTGCGACAAAGACTCTTACTGAGACGAAGGGTGGGAAACATGGTCACCATCATGTGAAACATGGCCACCACGGACACCATGGACATCACGGACACCACGGTCACCACGGACACCACGGTCACCAAGGTCACCACGGTCACCATGGTCACCACGGCCACGGTCTCCATCATGACGCGCCGGTCGTGCCGAGCTTCAGTTACTCGCCTAGCTCTGTACCTTCCTATGAAGACGACTATTCCTCCTCATATTCTCCATCGGTACCAGCGTACGGAGGTGGTTACGGAGTCTCCGACTTCTCTTCTCCTCAGTCACCCCGTGTGCATGGAGTGACGCATACTGTTAAACAAGTCAAGGTGTTCGACTCGTTACCTGGAGCGGTCCCAAACAAAGGCATCGGTGTTGGTCATGGTTATGAGGTGACAGAAGAAGGCGAGGACGAAGAGGATGTGTTCACAACTGTTAACCAGCTACAGAACAGGTTTCCGGCGACGTTCGGCTATGTTCGAAACGCTGCGCCGGAGCCGACGAACGATCCTTACTCTGAGCTAACTTCCCAAGGTGCACTCCCGACACACTTTGCAGCTGCTCCTATACCAACTACAGCTCTGACTGGTGGTGGTATAGAGAGTTTCTCAACTGCTCAGAGTGATCCTTTCGCGTCTTCGGCTCCAACTCAAAACATTGGCCTGCCCAGCATTCAGCCATCAGTGGATTACCCAGTGTCCTTCCAAGGAGACGGCTTCGACGGCCAACTGAACTCGTTCACGGGTTCAGATGGTAAAGATGGATCGTTTATTTCGAATGAAGAAAACACGCTAAACGATGATACTCCAGTGTCGTTTACCAGAGAGGCTGGCATACAACAGACCACTAATACTGGCAACGTTGAAACCCTCGTGTATTAGATTCGTAAGTAAAATAAAAATATTATTTAGAACTTTTAATTTATGCTCATTATTACTTTTGATTTGTTATAGAAAAGTGTTATGTTGTAAGTACAAACTAAAACCATAAGCATTTTTGTTGTACACTATATTTTATTGTAGTTTGTTTGTGTAAATTCTGTTACTTTTTTTGGAAAATCATAAGGTGGTACAGTCGCCATCAGTTATATCGTAGCGGGCGAGGTACTCAAATATTTCGGAGCAGCATTACTTTTCAATAAATTCGTTACACTAGATATGGTCAATAAAATCAGAATATGCAATTTGTCATAAATATAAGAGCAGCGACTTTTTAATAAATTTAATAAAAAAAAGTGTCGAAGTTTTAAGTTTTCAAAATCATTTTTGACAACTTTAAAGTCATTATAGCAACGAATTTAAACTGTGTGATACAGACTTAAGGTATCATTTTCCATAAATGTTCCGATCTTTATGAACATCCTGACTGCATAGATACCTTTGACGTTCTGTACTATCTGATATTTTTATTTACCTCGTTATGTGTTCCAAATTTATTGAAAAGTAATGCTGCTCCGAAATATTTGAGTACCTCGCCCGCTACGATATATCTGATGGCGACTGTACATACTCAACAATTGTTTTGAGAAAAAAAAAACATGTTTTCATTAGATTGTTATTAGATAAGGCACTGTAACTATTTGCTTAGTTATTGAAAGCTCTTATGTCACCAAACTACTTACATTGTCATTTACTATAGCCCAAATAGTAAACGACGCCGTTTGATTCGATGCGCCCTAGATCCGGAATTGCGCAAGTTGGAAAAAAAACGCTCGAGTGTCAACGTAACTGTAACGGAATAATTTAATAAGAAAAAAAATCTTTACTTAAGTGTTGTGCAACCAGTGAGAAATCATTCAATAATTGTATCCGGGGAACAACGACTGATTTCCTAGTATTTCTTTCACTGTTTCAACTACTTAATTATGTTTACTTTGTTAAGGAACTGAAGCATTAATCCTTCGTTAGTCCATAATTTAATATTATTTTTTGTAACCCCTCCTAGATAAACCAATGAACCTTTAATTAAGTATATTTTAAATTAATTGTCTTGTTATCTTTGTTGTTAATTTTATTTGTTGTTGTTGTTGTTTAAAATAAAGACCATAACTGTCGTTCCGTTTTATTATTTTACCATAACGCAAATACCCAATCGTATAGTCCTGCATATAAAGCACATGTTTGTCTAAGAATTTTAAGTGGAAATAGGACAGCCATCTGAGTTTTCCTTCCAACACAAATATAGGGATGATATAATACGTAGAAAGACACCTACTTAATGCGTTTCTTTGTTATTATACAAGCACCAGTGTAACATACTGCAGTGATAGCCTTGACCTGATGCTGTAAAGTAAATATTATTCGGTTTCCATAGATTTTTCTTAATAAGGGTTCAAGCTATGGCTTTGAAACATACAGATTTGCTGTACCTTAAGCAACTAGTTTTTTAGCATTTTCTTCAAACTCATTTACTTGTATTTGTGTAGATAGGTAGGCAGTAGAAAATAACATCATGCTTTCCAGAACGATCAAGAGCGTTTTATATTAGATACCTAAGAATCTTACCGGATTTTTTAAAACAAGAGAACTTATAAAAAGAAATATGGTAAAAACTACAACGGCCAGCTCGTGAAGGATTCGAACCTCCGACTTCTTCATAACTGTAAATTAAAGGGACGTTGTAACCACTGAACTAACCTTGCCGGCCTTGCTTGAAGGCTTCGAAATGAGTGGTTCCCTTTCAAGAAAATCTGAGGAAAACGTTGCATAACTAAATCTAGGATCAACACTGTAAAGTCTAGATTTCAACGACGGCGAAGTTGCCTGATGGGGCCTGAATGTGCATTGCACATGCGCGGAGCTCTGTGGCGCCACGGGAAGGGACTTCGTATTATTTGTGTTTAGGTCAAAAGGTGAATAATTGATATTCGGTACGTATACTACGGTGGGTGAGGTATAACGCGCTAGGGCTCGACACTTCGTATAAGCGCGTATTTTACGCGTAATCTTATCTTACTTCTTAGTAATATTGTAAATACGAAAGTTTGTAAGGATGGATGGATGGATGTTTCTTTCTGTTTCACGCAAAAACTGCTGAACGGATCTGGATGAAATTTAATATTCAGATAGTTTTTAACTTACTTTTATAACATACTTTTTATCCGGTAGTATGATCCTGTGGGGTAATTATCGAACTAAACGCGGGCGAAACCGCGGGCATAAACTAGTAATCTATATTCACAAAATCCTTTCAATAATCTAGCTAGGTAGAGTTTTCTTAAAAAGATAAATTTGTAAATGTACGTGTTATATACTGTGCAATCAAAATAACTGCCTCCTTAGGGTGTGACTTTTTTTCGAGTTCTGAATTGGTCCCATTCAAAAAGCTATTCATAATTAAAAAGGTAACCGTTACCTCTGTACTTATATTCAAATTTTAATATGTTTTTACCTGTAACTTGTACAAAATACTCGAAAATATAATACCTGCATTCAGTTTTCTTTCGGAAAAGGAATATTTCTTTAATCCACTGTTTTTTTGTTTTTTTCTTACTTTTTTTCGTACAAGAAACGATAAATGGACTGTGTGATCTGTGTGTTGTGGTTACAAAGGAGGATTGCTGAAATGAGGTGTCATACAGAAGTAAGGTAGAAGAAGACATGCTGTGCCGACCCCAAATAAATTAGGATAAGGGATGAGAGAGAGGATCTTGATGATGATGGTCCCAGACTAAAGCTTTCGCAAGCTGTACGAATTGCTTCAGCAAACTAAATATTTTAATTTTAAATAATAAATTGAGATGATGCTGAGGTGCTCGTGGTTTAATAATAACAGGCGCTCGGGTCAATCTTTAGGTTAAGCTGTGCTTGCCTACGTTGGTCTGTGGGTGGGTGACTGTATTACATACCGAGTTTCCTCCGTACCTCAGAAAGCACGTTAAGCCGTTGGTCTCGGCTGTCATTTGTAGATCTTTGACAGTCGTTATGGTAGTCAGTGGCCCGAAAGTCTGACAACCAGTCTTACCAAGGATATCGTATTACCCAGTGGACCAACTGGGTTGTGGAGGTCAGATAGGCAGTCGCTCTATGTAAAATACTGGTATTCTGCATCCGGTTAGACTGGGAGCCGACCCCAAGATAGTTGGGAAAGGGCTAGGCAGATGATGAAATTGAGATGCAGGGGACTCGTAAAAACAACTAGTGGTTTACTTGATTGAAAACTGCTGATTTATTTCAGGTGAAGGTAATCTCGAAACCACTAGCCAGCAACTGGTTTTCTGTTTCAGGAAAATATATAAGTTATCATAACTTAGAAGATTAATAGAAGAATAAAAACTAAACTATTGACTCGCTTGATTGGAAACTGCTGATTGATTTCAGACGAAGAAAAGAAAGCGCTAACAAGCACCAAGTTTTCTTTCACTGGGGTTCATGATTTCCCTGCATCTCAGTTAATAATTATCCTAGAAATACATAAAAATATAAATGAAAAAGTGGCAAAAAATGCTACCAGCTCGTGACAACAAATACTCATGCAATATCGCACAATAATTAGGTAAGTTTTTCATATCGGAGATTGGTTTTCTTATTTAGGGTATTACCTTTTGGGGTATATTAGTCTTAAATTGAAAAAAAGATCTTGAATCCTACAGCAACCAGTAAAAAATCTAAACTGTTTTTTAATTTTCAAATTTATTTCGGGACCGCTATGTGAACAAAGTATGGACCTATCTGCTTAATAAGAGATTGTTGTGTTGATTCTGTTTTGTTATCTACTTCTTTTGTTGTAAGATTACGTACAGTACACGGACATCGGACACAAATAGAAAGGAGATGTTTCATTTTCGGTCTTAAGATGTACATTTTTTGAAAAGAGGAAAAAATTATAGTTTTATATATTCTATTCAACATGACGTCTTACAGTTTGCATAGTCTGCTGTCGTTCTGAAATCATATCACATAAAAACATAATATCACGTCTACGTTAAATATGGAAGTATGTGTTCTTCAAACAAACATCATTTTCAACTAATTATAATTATGTAAGCGTGATGATTTCATCATTAAAAAATATAATAGGTACTACTTTTCTGAGTGTACTTCTGAATAAAATATTCAAAATGACATTTTTTCTGACAAACCCCATCAGTGTCAGTCAAGAAAACAATTTCTAGGTTATGTAAACGTCATCTCTACAACTTGTCATGGCTGTCATAACTCTCACGGCAAACGTCAAACATTTTTAATTTTTAATGTGTGCATATAAAACATATAATATTATGTCAAAGATGTTACTTTATTATATTCAGGGGTTTGTTTCCAAGCTTTTCTGAAAGGTACAGGGTATGGCCGGAGTCTCATACAAATATGAAACATCTCCTTTCAGTAGATTACTAGTCGGGTGTCTGGAGCGCGACCGCAATTTGTCCGTAACAACGGTTTGACCAAACTATTCTCCTTCGTTTACTAAGCTGCTCCGAATTTTTTTGTGGTCTCCGTTTAAGTTCATAGTTGGTTGACCTTTCATATGATGGATGTAACCACGCCCTTACTATTATTTATTATCTAAAATGGACGAAAAAATGTTAACAGTTCTACAATGAATGGCAATGATTAATAACATAGAATACAACTACGGTTGTCGATGACTTTTCTCACGCTACAAAGGAACGGAAAACTATTAGAGAAGTTGTCACAAACAATTGTTTGGACCATTTCTATTTCGATAAGAATGAGAAAAAGTTCAGCATTTTTTGAGCTGCATCATTAAATGAGTAAACTCAAGGCTTTGGTGGGCGATTAGAACAATAAATACAAAAGGGTGATAGGTACAACGAACTATGTTTCCATGGAGCCGTACAGAAGCCATACCTCGCAAAGATCCTTCTGTAGATCAGTAGCAGGAAATTTAAGGTTTAATTCTAACAATTTCATCATCCTGCCCTTGTCCCAATTTATTTGGGGTCGCCGCAGCATGTCTCCTTCTTCCATACTTCTATCTCGGCAATCACCGACTTTCTAACCTATATAATCATAATAATCTGCTAAGTAGTTCCAAATAATATTCAGCTAGTTACTAGTTAGTAGAACGGCATGGTCGAGCCTATTGCCAACGCGACGTCGTGTGAACGAGACCTTATACCAAATATCCAATGCAAAAGCCAATCAGCATGCTTGAGATCATGTTGAGCGATGATCCTACTGAGTATGAGGTCGTGGGTTCGATTCCCAGGTCGGACAAAGTGTTATTGGGCTTTTCCATTAGTAATTTCTCAGTAGCAGCCCGGAGTTTGTGGTTTGTTCCCCGTTGATGGCAATTGGCCCGCCCCCTATTACATGAGACTTAAACAGAATTGTGTGTGTACTCTTCGGGAACATACCTGCGCGATGTTATGCAATTAACGTTATGAATTTTTGAGCCTACATGAGGAATCTGATTTACTTAAAAAATTGTATTAATTATTAGCCTCAAAAAAGATTTGTATGACTAGATAATTTATTAATGTTCAAAGCCTGCCTACATATTCGGACGTAAACAGCTATCAATAATAAATTCATAACAGAATCCTTTGTCTATGATTATTGCGATGAAAGTACTCGGAATATAATGCAACGCGTTGTGTAATCTAGAATGTATTTTAATAAGCAAATAAAACAAAAACATCATGCAGCCTCATGCATGCAACTTCCGCGTCTTGCTACACATAGGAGAACAAAATATTAGATAATATTACAAAGAGGAAAAATTTGTATTTTTGTGTGTATGTATGTTTGTAATGAATAAACTCAAAAACTACTGTGCCGATTTAAAAAATTCTTTCACCATTGGAAAGCTATATTCACCTTGAGTAACATAGGCTATAATGTCCATCCGTGCGAAGCCGGGATGGGCCGCTAGTATTAGATACATAGACGGCCGCATTTAAGGTTCCGGAACAAATTCTATGTAGGAAATAAAAAGGAAAATCTTTTTACAGTTACGTTTGTGCATCCAGACGCGGAAAATCACAAAACGAACAAAGATGTGCCATGTTAGAAAGTCTACAGTCACCAGTTTGTTTTTTGTAGCAAATACCAACAGCGACTCGGTTTATTTTGTTTTGTCTAATTTTATAGTTCTGCTGTGCGTAATAAAAATATTGTTTGATTTAGAATAGACAGGCACGTGAACATTGACACACCTACTAACTCCACAATTGAGGAAGTGGATCCAGGATATGCGAGGAACAAGGAGGAAATAATACACGATTGGAAATGATAATATTTTTAAATTAACAACAGATATAATATTATTAACAAATTCCCGTTTAAACCGGGATAAATTTCACAACAACGGTTCCTTACAACTATATCTTAGAGCTAACAGGCAATCATACAGACAAACGGACTACACGACAACAGTCAAACTGTAAAGCTACATACAATACACTCAAGACAAACCTGCACAACGTTGTAAATATAATGAGGCTACAAATATTCACTGGACCCTTATACTTATACATAGAACTAAGTACTGAGGATGTACGTTCGACAATTACGTTAAAATTTGTACTAAAAGTTAATGCTGTGTCGAATTGTAAGACACGAATCAAATAGTCTCGTGTACACCTGTCAGTGAATTGTTCTCACTCCTAATACCATGTTACAACCTTAATGTTAATGCTATATGTACAGAATCATTTGTGTGTGGATGTTCAGTATCCTCCATGGCCGGTGCCTCCGTACGACTCTTCTTCTCCTCCTGAGAGAGCGTATCCCGAGTGGTCACCACCTTCGAAGCTGACGGGCGACTCTCCATAGCCACCATCACCGTGGGACTCCTCTGCCGCACCCCAACCGTGTCCTGGAAACAGACGACCATTTGTATCACTTATGTGAAAGATAACATATCAAAATGAAGCGGAGCCATTATAAAAACATTAGTGATTTAGATAGAGGTGTCATTGTTTGTAATGCCTTTGTTTGTCTTACATTAATCGTTGCTATCTCTGTATGTTACAAAGTGTTTTATATTCTATCTTATTTCGTAATCTGACTTTTCTTAAGCACCAGTTTAATAGATGTTTCGTTAATTACGGCGAAGCTTTTTAATGCTAAGTGAATACAATATGATAGGGACTTTTCTTCTCAAGAACAAGATTATCAAAGCATCATTGAGCATAAATGGGAACAGGGACTAACAGTCCTTTGGATTCCTAACGGCAAATACATTAGCACTATATCAACTACTGCCAACAATAACACTAGACTTTTGCTCACCTCCTCCAAAATGCGGCGCAGGTTTTGGTTCTCCATACGTGTATCCCAAGACCTCGTAGTGGTCGTCACCGCCGCCGCCGCCGCCGCTCTTGTGGTGGATGTGCTTGACGATGGTGTGTTTATGGTGGTGATGCTTCACGAACAGGGGCACGTGGATGATGACCTTCTTGTGGCCGCCACCACCGCCGCCCGCCGCGATCAGCGACGACAACTCAGCCATGCAGACTAACGCCAACTGAAATATGGAAATTGGTTTTTTAGAGGAGGGCTTCAAAATAATGAAAGTGTGTGCATGTGTGCGTTTTGATATTGTGATCGAGGGAATTTTAATCATCTGGTTGAGAATTCAAAGTACTCCATGCCCTTTTCCCATTTTTCTGTGTTTGGCTATTTGGGCACAATCATTTTGGTAAGAGTCGAGCTCGTCACGCCATCTCCTTCTGGGCCTACCGACTGCGATATGCGGCAAATGTGACCTGCCCAGTTCCATTTTAATTTTGCGGCTGTTTTGCAAAAAAAAATCCACCCGATGTAATTGTATTTTGAACTGAAGAAAATTGCGAAACAATACGAGCAAGTTTCCACTTTCATGTATTGTTTCGCAATTTTCTTTGTTTTCCTTCCCCGTCCTTATGGGGTTTCGACGGTTTCTCGACCCCTGTTTCTGGGGTGAATTCATTCCTAAACACGTGACCTATCCGACCTAACCGTAAGTATTTTAAAAACATGAACAGCCCACAGCTTCTTTTGTTTGGTAGACATGTTATTGCCATCCGCATTAGTGATACCTCGTAAGATTACCTTTATTTTCACATTTCCATAGATATCAATGTCATATTCCTTTAAGCACCCGTGTCCCGATGTATTGTATATTTTGATATGGGACTCATAAGATTCACAACATTCGATTGAGGTTTATTTTAGCATTAGAAGCCATAACAACATAAACCGTATATTATATTATATTATAATTATAAAGATTTGTTTGATATAAATAATAATTGCTTATTTTTATTGATGTAGGATCAGCAAAAAAAAAATCTTACACAACATTTCACAATCATGTGTAATCCCCCATTTTCCCATCGTGATTGATTTTTGCTGTATCACGAGGTAGTACGGTTCAAACCCCGGCAAGTACCAATGGGACTTTGCAATTCATGTACAGACGCCAGCACATCAAGCTACTACAATTTTCATCTTTATCTTGGACATCACTGACACCGGTGAAGGAAACAAATCAAACATCTTGAAGAAATATGGACTTACAACTACTTAATGTAAATCTGTAAGTATTAAGTATTCTAAACTTGCAAGTATTTAAAAAAATGCCCTAACAGCGAGGGACCGGGAGAAATCTAGGAGCCAATACATCACGGGCCAGTCTGCTGATCAATGCTGTATTTTCTGTATAAGAACAGGACTGCTTATACATTATTATAAATAAATTGATTTTAAAAAGGAAGAGATGATAAAGCATGTTTTAACGAACATATATTTTAGTTCAATTAGAAAGTTTTAATAAAAAGATTTTGTGTATAGTTTTGATGACCAGTGCCAACCAAACAATTTATATTATTTTTAAGGTACAATGAATGACTAGTAGGTGATCCTTTTACAAAAATGCAAGGTATTTTAATGGTCCCGAAAATATATGAGCTCTGCTTCGAACCTCTGCGAAAAACATCAACAAACTGCGCGTTTTTCAAAGGAAGAGTTTTACTTCTAGAAACGTTAGTACTAACAACCATATCACAACGTAAGTGTAGTGCTATTAATGTTACCTCGTATCTTTCTTTCAATTTCACTCGAAAGGGAAAATATACACGGAAATGGAAACGCAATCGCAAAGGCATGCATTAGGTAGTAAGTAGATGATTTCGCTAGGCAACAGGCATCGCTTTTTAAAAACTATAACTTTATTACCAAGTATCTTAAAAGAAAATCATAACAAGGTACTGTGAATAATCGCTAAATAAATAATAACTAATAAAAAAACCTCGAATAGAACGTGACATTCGAGGCGACTTTCTACTCTTAGAGTATCGGTTGTACCTAAATAACCACGCAACAATGAAAATATCTCCCTCTCGGTGCAAAATACAATTACCTGTCGTTTTGGTACCACTGATTCACTGCTGAGCAAAAGTACGTGGACACACTTCAATGAAACTCTTTTCTGAAATACTTTGTACATACGTACAAAATGGAGTGTCCAAGCTTTTTAAACTAGATACGAGTACTAGGAACTAAGGGTTAATTTTTCAAATACCTCGTGCAGTTATTGAATATAATGTTCCGTTTTTAAACATGAATTTTCACATAAATTAGAAACCTCATTTAGTTATTAAAAGAAGCTGTAACAATAGATGTGAAATTCCCGTGATGACGTGAAGAGATATTGGTGTCAAAGTTCCTAATTAGATATCGGCATTTATCTGTATTGCCCGCGAATGAAGCAATATTGATTGGATCGCAATCAGTACCTGCTTCCATTAGATATCTTATTTTTTTTTGTTTGTTGTGACATAGTAGTTACCTATTGTAAACGTAAATTGGTATACAATTAAGCTAGACCATTTCATATTTCGCAAATGTGGTCTAATTGAAAAGAACTGTATTTGAAAACAAGTGCAAATTACGTATATTCTACAACTAAGAATGCTCACTTTAAAGAATTTAAATGATTTAGTAGTGAATGGGTAACGTGTATACTTTTTTCAGGCATGGAACACCTGATTTTGGTCACTATTATGTAACAGTTGTTCTGAATGACAAACATGTTCCAGTTTCGCGAATCACCGTGAATGAGTGTAATGTATATTAATGAAGTAGCTGAACTCACCAGAAGACGGGCAGACATGGTGTAAGAAGATAGAGCGGTGAGTGACCGAGCGCGGGTGCAGGCAGTTGGTGTGTGATAAAGAAATTTAAACAAAACTTCCTTTTATATCGCAACGTGGTCGCGTTTCGCGACACTGCCTCTCGGCGGCTTCGATCTAATGCGCGGGCGACTACTTCCAATCCAATTTCAGTCCTATCACCACCAAACAGAGCGCAATACACGAAGATATCATTCTCCTCATAAAAACTGTACTATTGCAATCAATTTTAAGCTCAAAAATGTTTACTAGCAAGGTTTATATTCCAATACGTAGATGATGTTATTCGCAGATATCTTCAGAACTGTATCATTACAGTGAAAATACAGTTTACATTTTAGGAGTAGAGTGGAAATTCGTTTGTGGTTTGGAGATGACAATGACGTTGAAGATCTGATTCGGGTACTGTTGGGTGAGAAGAGTGAGGTACGTCGGGGCTAATTGGAGCAGGATTGATGTCGTGTATGTGGGACAGTGGTCTCAGCATCAGGCAATAAATAAGCCACCTATATCGAAGTTTGTTTTATTGAAAAAGCCCTTATTAAGGAGGTATTTATGGATAAGCGCCTCCGTAGTCACGATCCCGTTTCTCGGGAACAGAACAAGTTTATTGCTTCATTTGCCCTCTAGTCATGTTTTAATGATGTTTGGGCGCTTTCCCTGAGGATTGTAGCGTATAAATTTAAATAACTGATGAATTTAAATCGGATAACTATGAACACTTAATAAAGCCCTTTTATTCTGACTACATCCATAATTACTTCTTACAAGATCTATAAAAACTGTGTTTGTGTCATGAGTGTAGTTTACATTCCTGAAATACAAATCTGAACTACGTTATTGCCCTTATTTATCTTTAAATCCGAATTCTGACACAAAAACTTAATGTCAAAAAAAACCGACACGCGAAACGCATCGGAAAGTTCATCACAACTGAAAAGTCAAAGGTTGCAACTTTCGTAGTTTAAATAGTTTACTTTAGTTGTTTACTAAACCGTTCGTATACGTAGGACACGTATACGTACGTTGTAGTTATAAAAGATTTTTAAAATATTAAAATAAAAATAAAACACACTTGAAGCTGTTACTCAATCCGAGCATGCAAACAAAAAAAGTAAAACAGGAAGAGATGTGTACCTACATACACGTACAATATACATACGAAGCGAAAACTAAAGTTGCAATGTAGATGCCGACGGCGGCGAATGGCAGCCGAGTCACTTTTACTATCATCAAACGAGAGGGAATCTGATGAGATTATAACAGTCATATAATATCGCGATTATACCGTTCTTGAAGGATCTGCTACGCGGAATTTTCTGTCCTTAGAACAGGGCTTTTCAACTGCTGAACGTAGACGGGATGATTTGCTGTATACTTATGGATTTCTAACACAATTGACCCAAACACTGTTTAAAGCTTTCACGATTTATAACTAAACTTACACTGTCAGTTACGGGATTATGAATTACGGATATAGGATGGGATGACGCATCCCGCGATCATGGCCCTTGCAACAGTCTCGAAATATCAGGAGCTCAGAATAAATGATAATCACGGAATATTAGCCCGTAAGTGACAGTTTAAAAGAGAATGCTCATGGAAGTATGGAATCCCGTACCATGCTGCATCAAAATCAAACCTTGTTTTTTATAGACTACACTGATCGTATTAACTACTACAAAAATTATTTTTGAAAAAAAAACCCGCGTTTCAGAGTTATTTTATAAAATCGAAACTAACCTAAAAAGTAGGTCTATTTTTTCGACGCTACCAACGACGTATTTTAACACACATACATTACATTATCGCTCTAAAAACAGCGTAATACACTAATATTAGTAAGAATTACGAGTTAAAGTAACATCCACAGTATGCTTGACTGAAACTCGATTTTATTTTAGACCTAATTGCCAATAGTCAATAGTCAGTCAGTACAGTACAAATGTCAGATGCCACAGATAAGATAACTATAAACCATAGAGTATAGTAAGTGCTATAAACTAGTCGGGATTTAGGGATGTAATCGATAAATCAAAATCTTTAGGCTGAGAAAATCTATTTTGTTGCAAATAGCAATAAACCAAACTAAATCGATTTGGTGTACTGATCTTACTTAATTGTAATTAATTTTAGAGTCCGCTCGACAGACAAGGGTTTGTTCAATTGAAACGGAACGTCATTTATATTCAGTTGAAACGGAACGTCATATAAAGGGAGTAAAACAATATTCATACTTTTAAACTCGAAAAGTATATTTCCAGTTCAAAAATCAAATCCCCGACGCGTAATGCCGTAAAAAAATATGAAACTAATTACTATAATATTTTGGTTTTGAGGCGCGAGACTTTTTGGTACCAACTTTGGTCATTCTCTTTTACAACTGACCCTTTTTTAATTTTTATCTGATTGAGTTGTGTGCTTATAGGTAAGAAAACTAACCCTAACTCAATGCCAACGTAACTGTGACCTTAAAAAAAATAAAAGAGACTTTTACGAAAGGGCGGCCGCGACCTTGGTCACTTGGGTCAGTTTTCGAAATCTATGGGGGAAGGTCAATGTCTAACTGTTGAGGTTTTACAATCAGTACAATACGGTAATAAATAACAAAGCATCAGTGAAATAACCATTTTCTTTCATAGTAAGTTGAAACAAATTGTGTCATTTCTCCTTCAATTGAATACGAAGAGTTTTCTTGGGTAATAGTAGATATACTCAATATTAGACTTGACATTGAGTTATTTATGGAAACTAAATGATAATTTTATACACTAGTAAGCTTACTAGTGAGTTAAATTAGGCGTGAACTATAAATAAAAACCAAGTAGGTATTGGTATATTGTCTTGTTACAACAAGCAGAAAGCTGAAAGCTTTACAGCAACATTTATTAAAAATTAAGATGATTCTATTAAATTACTTCTGTATATATCGATAGCTGGTCGATTCAAGACTCGACCAGCTATTGTTGATAGTAAGCTATAACTTATAGTATATGAACATAATATGTCTGGTGACATCGAGCCTATCGGCATCAGTCCATTCGTCCGGAACGTCTGAAGCATTCGAATCGAAACGGAGTTTCCTATGTCCACTGGAAGGTCAGTTGAGGAAATACCCACGTTTCCTAACCTCACAAAAATAGTTTCACCATTCAGCTGCCAGGCTTCTACTTGATCCACACGTAATGAGAAGGCAGGCACCAATGCGTTACACTTTGATAATGTAGCTCAGATTAGATCGTTGTCTGGGTGCAAGCATTAATTTACATACTTATTGTATTGTATATTACACGAGTAAATAATGTGTGTATTGTAAGGAAGTTCCTTCTATGAGTCGGCGTTTCTTCAACATTGTTCCCAGACGTTCACAGCTTGAAATAGTCATTCCATCACCTTTAGGGTTACGACATTGTGACACATTATAACCACAGTCGGTGGGGTGGGGACATAAAATGGTGGCCACTAGCGGTGATATAATAAAACGTCAGGACCGCCACATGTCTTCACATGATGATGGCGCATGATGCCGCCTTACAGACCTACCAAGCATAATATTTGTATCGCGGCATATGCTTCTGATGAGAAGAACCTGCACGCTTGCTAATCGTATTTATGATCGAAGTGAGTAGTTATTAGGATGCTGTAGGACATAACCACATTATTGGCTTGTTACATCGCAACACAAGCACAACAGGATGCCCTCATTCTGTTTACATATATATGTACTGGGCTTGGGCGGTATTGTTCAAAGGAAATAACGAAAGCACACATTTCCTGTTTATAAGGAGACTGATATTGCTGATTGATTGCAGTCCTATTAGTGAGTGAGGTCCTTCTTCATAGTAAGGAACTTAGTCTGGCAAGCAATACCCCACTGATGATCAACAGTCTGATGTTTTACCGCCATCATCATCTGCCTAGCCTTTTCCCAAACTATGTCGGGGTCGGCTTTCAGTCTAACCGGGTGCAGCTGAGTTGCAGTATTTTACATGAAGCGGCTGCCTATCTGAGCTTCACAACCCAGTAACTGGGCAATACGATACCCCTTAGTGAGACGGGATGTCGTTACGTTTTACCGCCATCACATCCGGCTATTTCGGTCCAGGCCCGTTTTCGACAAAAGGTCGTTGTAGTATGCTATTATTTACCTTTTACCATATCTTATTTTTAACAGTAATATCACATTTTTGGAATACATATAACAAACTGTATTATGCTCGGTCCAAGTAAAATACTGATATTCAGCTGCATCCGGTTAGGTTGGTAGCCGACCCCTAGGCAGATATGATGATGCTCCCTGGAGCATCTCCCTACCTTCTTCTAGATATTAAGTAGTCCCATGGGCCTACTTAATATCTAGAAGAAAAAAACCACTTACTGTCCTGGGGGTCTAAAATGGCCGCTTTAGCAAAAAGTACGTATCAATTCGTAAAATGGTCACAAGGTGACAATTCATAATAGTAGGTACGTCTGTGATCATTTTAAGAATTCATACGTAATTCATATTATTATCCTATTATGATTCTGCTAAAGCGGCCATTTTCGAACCCCTGATTGCCTTCAGCTGCAAAAATCAATAAATAGCCAGCCAATAGTTTGCTGTTACAAGGAAATAAACCTTTGCAGAAGCAATTACTACAACAGACGACTTAGGTACTTACTTTAAAACAATATTATATGTTCTGCCAATTTCAGGATAGAAAGAGAGAAAATATTTCATTACAATTTTATTGATATGATAATATATGTTAATGCTATAGATTCTGAAGGATGGTAGGTAGGAGAATACGAGAAAATACGAATGACAACGTTTCATTAAGATTTTACGACGCAAAAATAAACATTAATAACTATTTATTTGCACTTGATATCAAGAAACTACAAAAAAACCTCGAGTCCTCTTATTTACACGCCACTGGTAAACAATTCAAAAAAGAAGAATAATATATTGAGACCATTACATACGCAACTTGCGTTCCAGTTATATAACTACGCAAACACTATACAGTCTCAATAGGACACTACGACAGTGTCCAAAAAGTTCAATTAAAACTACAATTAAGTAGGTTACGTCTAGCGAACGAACATAATCATCTCGCTGATATTATCTTAAACCAGAATGTTACGAAACAGATGCGAATGTATTGTTTTCAGGTACTTTAGATTCAAAATGATTATGTTCTTGTAACATCCTATTAGATCCAGCTAGAATCTATTTTCAGGTGCGACTGCTAACCTCCTGGGTTCGATTCCCGGGTCAGGCAAAGTGTTATTGGGTTTTTCTGTCCGAAATTTCTCAGTAGCAGCAACCATGTGAAATGTACGTGTACTATTAGGTACACCGCTACCTAATCCTACGGGGATTACTGGCAGCCAACTAGTTATAGGTTTGTGTAAAAAGTATGTTCTTCTTTGGAATCACTTAGTGGCATAAACCAGGTATTATCCAAGGTTTTAGGGCACGTTTCCTTCGAGACAGTTTATATAAAGTTGAATGCTTATTCATTGCGTCTGTTATTATAGCTGTCAGAAACATATTTGTAACTGTACTGTAATCATCAGTTGTTAAGATGGACGGCCAGCTGATTTGCTTTAAGTCTTCGAATACTGCCTGAAAATCTAGATTTTTATAAGTTTTAGATTTTCTAGCGTGACTCGTCGTACTAAGTAAGCAATTTATTTCATCAGGATCGCTTGTAGGTTCAACCATTTTAGTTTCTAGATAATCTTTAAAGTAGACCTCTATCAAAATGGTGGGAACCATTTTGATTGATGTTTAGCGGTAGCGAATATTTTGTATGAGGTAGTTTTGGGTTAGTTGGCCAACACTCTGTCAAAATAATAAAATCAAATTCTATATCCAGTAGATTTAGTAAGACCTGAGTCATCGAAATTATGTTTCAATCTGCTTATATTTAGAGTTAGTATTTTGTACTTATTAGATTCGCCAAATATATTTTTTTGCAGTTTTCAGGAATATCTACGCTGTGTGAAATGCCAACGTTTATCGTTTTCCGATATCTTCGAAATATCTACTAAATCGGCCATATTGTTTGTTGATTATAAAGAAAATTATGTCGGTGGCACAAAGCGGATAAGTAGGAC
Source organism: Eurois occulta (assembly GCA_950022335.1). Lineage (NCBI taxonomy): Eukaryota > Metazoa > Arthropoda > Insecta > Lepidoptera > Noctuidae > Eurois > Eurois occulta. Next base: position 10,867,539 of record OX465477.1, on the reverse strand, counting down.
TCCCAATCAACGTTTAAAAAAGTGTCATGTAATATGTAACAATTTAATATAATAAGTATATTAAAAATCAATTTAATATATTTAATATTTGTGTAACAATTTGTGTGTGAGGTTAGAGCTTAGTGAGTAAATATTGTGTGTAGGTATCACATGCTTGTCGGGACACTTTTACAGATGTATTGTAAATATCTCTAAGTCGACCCACTGACCCAATATCCAACGCAATTTTTCGCAATATTTTCATAGGAGTACCTAGGCACTTATTTACAGGTTGGCGACGACAATACGACAATAAATTAAACTGCGTATACTTCATGACGTACCCAGTCTGCATACAAAAATTCGATAATATTTAGAATCGAAAATATCTCGTAGTTTAGTCACAGGCCATTATTTTTCATTTTCAGCATTTTCTACATGATAGCGTGCGTCGCAATAACGTCATTCGAATCTTCGTATCACCCCCATCTACGGGAGTGATATGAAGATTCGAATGACGTTACTGACGTGACTGTTGCGAATTTTGATTTGTTGACTTCTTTGTTGATAACTATACTTACTGGAAATTAAAAAGTTAACTGAAAATAATACTTCTCATTGCTCTTGTTTCCCAAGCCCAATACAAAGATAAATTCGCAACAGTGGATTTCAATGCCAAGACTTTAATACTAGCGTACCATTCAAACAGTTTTTCGAATAAGCGTGTTCGCGACAACGTTCGATATAGCGGTTTTCGACTTAATGTGTTTTCGAACTGGCGTACCACTCTTATTTTTTTTCGAAATAGCTTGCGTCGCAATATCGTCATTCGAATCGACATATCACTCCCACGTAGATTAATAGGATGGCACGACCCCCGCATCAGTATAAAATCTAAACATAAAACAAAAAATTGTTATATGTTGACAACTCCCTACTTCAAGAGCCTTTGCAAAATTCGATCCTTTATTATTATTATTTTTCTTGATGCCAATTTGTGCAAATTATACTTAATGTTGTGAGTGAACCAATTTTTTTATAAATGGTGTTCTATTTCGTTAACAGTTTTATGCGATGCTATATGAAAATATGTTTTTTAATTTCGATGTTAGAATTTATTTGATAGTTAAAAAATATTGCTATGAACTAGTATTACCAGTATTTTCATTCATTGTCGTATTGTCGTCGCCACCAATTTATCTCAAATCGTATTGACCAAGACCCTTTACTTTTAAAATCTTAGGTGAAGTAGTAAAAACTACTTAGTAGTGGCGAAAGGCGACTGAACTGTCTTTAGAAAAATAAGCATTAAAATGACTTCCCATACAAAGGCAGGAAATCAATCATCACGAGGATATCCACAGGTAAATGATAAAGTTACACAACAGCTTAATGTTACGTTTAGACTGGTGATAGGAACTATGACGGCGGCGTGTGCGCAGAACATTCACCTAGGTGTGTGACGCATCATTCTACATTATAGTGAATCGCGCGATTACGAAGACATTGCCACTTTAATTCGATATATATCTGTATAAATTTTTAATTAACCATGAATTTCCCACTGCTGGACAAAGGCCCCTCTCCATATCCTTCCACTAGGTACTCTTTTTCTTCAGCACCTCGAACCAGAAATCAAATTCAACATTACGATAAAAAAATACAGTACGAGAAAACAAACAAACATTTTTCCAAATCATCTTTCACAAACAAACTATAAGTCATTTCGTGTTTTACATTCCACTTACACGTGTATACCAAACAAAGCACGGTATGATAGATACCCTTTCAAAGAGGACCCTGGTTGCAGTATCAGGCCATTACTATGTACTTACTTATCTCAATTTTTGGTAGACCAATAATAAAAACAAATAAAAATGTAAGTAGTGAATCTGAGTAGTGAAGTTGTACAAAATTAGTTCTTAATTAATCATACAAAATTACAAAAAACGAGCTTAGTGAAACTTCCAAGCAATAGGTATGTTATATTGATGATATTAAAACTTTGTTTCCAGTCGTGAATTTAGACATCAACCTGAGACAGAGATTCAATTTTGCAAAAAACGGTAAACGATTTCACGGGTTACTTAACGCAGCCAGCAAACTTTCAACAACAAGCTAAGTTCATAATTTCGTCCGTCAAATAGTCCCTGTACTCTCGCCGCCGAACCTATCGATTTTTCTCCCACTTCCGCCCCCAAACGCAACAAAAGGTACTACAAATAAGTTGGTATAATGGTATCTATACATACATCCATCATAATACCGGCGGGCGGAGTACGTACATCATACAGCTCTTTATCACAAGATAACTTCTCTTGATACGAAAGGAAGTATCAATTACCCGTTCCTTGGAACAGCCTATTTAACATAAGGCATTTAAAGTATACATTGCCCTGCATACCAAAGTAATCAATAGTAGGATTATCTCAAACGAAAACCGGCCGTGGATACTCGTAGGTACACTCTTAGCTATCTTATGGATAATGTATAATGTGGTTACTTTTTACAAACATCTCCTCCAATGATGATTATTTAGACTAATGTATGGGAAAAGGCTTTTGCGAGTTCTGAATTTTGTAGGTCTGAAACCTTTGGTCGCATTTTCGATCCTTATAAGAAACAGAATTGATTGGCATCAAAAAAAGTTTTTGAATGATTGACTGAAGTCTGTTTTAAATGAAAAAAAAAAATGAATAAAAGGTACGCGTGTGCCCACCACACCACAAGTAATAAGAGCATGACCCAAGTATTGAGTAATCCCTGAACCACAGATAATAATGTATAATATCTGAACTAACTACGTACGCAGGTATGCAACTTTAAAATATTTGACATCGACTTAACTTTATGGACCTACTCGTACAGTATAAAATATTTCATAGTTTTTGGCCTTGGAAAACACACTATGGTATCAATGTCAATTAATGTCAATCTGAGCATTTAATGTGTAATTTTAAGATATCCTATAAATTGTTGAGTGACAGTAAGGCGGTAACATAAACCACTCGTAGTTAATTCTCTACTAAGAAGTAAGTGATGTGGTGATCAAGTGAAGATCCAAAAAGCTATTAAAACTTAATTTGAGGAAAATATAGGAACACTAGGTATATGAGGGTATAGGGTAGGTAGGGTTTTGGGGCTATATTTTATTCTAGTAAACTATTATTAAGACGAAAGTCAGGGTGTGCATAACTAGATATCATCATCATCGGCCAAGCCTTTTCCCAACTATGTTGAGGTCGGCTTCCAGTGTTACCGGATGCAGCTGAATATCAGTATTTTACATGGAGCGACTGCCTATCTGACCTCCACAACCCAGTTAGCGCTAGGTAATACGATACGCTTTGGTAAGACTGGTTATCAGATTTTCGGGTCACTACCTGTAACGACAGTCAAAGATCTACAAATGACAGCCGGGACCAACGGCTTAACGTGCTTTCCGAGGCACGGAGGAAACTCGGTATATTATGGGTGGTCACCCATCCACGGACCAACCTAGGTAAGCACGGCTTAACCTAAAGATCGAACCGAGCGGCTGTTCTTATTTAGCCACGAGCTCCTCCTGGTGTGCATAACAAGATAATACACAGCAAAAACAAATCGTGCTCATGCCTTTCGTAAATAATCTGAAATTCAATAATAATAAAACTCATTGCAAACCTACGTCAACAATTAGATGACTTGTTAACTTTAGTGGACTGGGCCTATACATAATAAAATTAAGTATCTCTCGAAATGATAGTTCACTATTGGTTTTTCAAGCGATCATCTAACAACTTCGGAACTTCGGTCCGATTCAATCATTTTATGGTAAGGCCCTTTGTGGCGAGTCCTGTCATTCACCGTACACAAAGTAATTACGCGTTTCAAATCGCAGACTGAATCCCGTTGTTTACTCGACAAAGTTTGCAGTTGAAAAAACACCCTTGGGTCTGAGTGACAAAGTTGCAAAATGATCAACCCCGATCATTGTCGTACCCGTACCATAGCAAATATCAATTAATACGAGTACATCCGTCCAACTATATACAAATAATATGAAGGTCCGATGTTTCCCAAAATACCACGGACCCCTCCGCGCATGCCCGCGGCGGTAATAGTTCCAGACAAATGCAGTGGAGTCTCCATAACCCCTGTATCTTTTTATTAAATGAATCCATGAAATATTTTGTTGTGCGTTACATTGAGTCCTACCGTAAATAGAAATTTTTGACCCAAAATCAAATATTTTTGCGTAGAGTTACTTAGTTTGATATAAGTACAGAATGCTTGGCTGACGGATTCGTGACATTGAAAGTAAGCACTAAGAAAAGGTTTGTTTTTACATAGGTGTTGTGGTATAGAATTGTATACATACTTCTGTTTATTAGTAAAAGTAAGCGGTTACTGGTTTTTTTTTAGGTTTATCTTCTAAATAAAGGGGTGATATAGGGGGTGAAACTTTTTATGGAAGTTAATATATTTGGAGCTAGAAACGTTCTATTTTTAAGTGTTTGCAAATTTCTCAAATATCAAACGATTTTATTGAACAATACTGAATAAAAGTTCTCTAGATTCTAATTCCTGCGATGACCTTTCTTCGTGATCACAAGAAATAACGCGATTTACATTACAAGCCTCTGTTCTAGTCAATACGAAAATCTAAACAAAATACATTTTGATGAAAGCTGTCGAGGAGTTAGGTTTTAATTTTCATAAAAATCGGCCCCTTTGGCTATTCTTCACTACCTCTTACATTTTCAGTTTTAAAACTGAAAATATCAAGTCAGACTGACGAGTTGCAGTAAATAAATATCTTGCTATTGTTAAGACCTTTACTAAAACCAATTCCGAAAAAAACCTGATGATCTAAAAGACAAAAACCAGTACAAAAGTTACATGATGAAGTTACACGATACATCCGGAATCCCGAACACATGTAAATCGATACAGACGTCTGGGATCTCTGACCGACAGGTGCCCTTCACATTCACCCCTCTGTTTGCAATAAGGGTGAAGTAAATATAGATACCCAGGTTATAATACATTAAGGTTATATCATTATTATTTGGCATTAAGTCTGCCTCTGTACTTTGTGCGTGAAGTGTTAAATAAATAAATAAACACCTCGATACAAGTCTGTTACTGACGGATTGAAATGATAAACTTTGAATCCGGACAGTATGAAAGTCTAAAAGTATCGATTAGTTACATTTATTTTACAAATATACTTACTTACTTTATACTTTTCACAATACAATAAGTGACTTTGTAAAGATAAAAAAAACAGTCTGTAAATCTAAGAAGTCCTTGACTCTTCATTAATATGATAAATATGTGGCTCTTAAAACAGAATATTGCTTCCATATATTATTTTGTTTATGATACCCATATGGGTCTAGGTGGGTGGTATATTGTGAGCGGGCACAGTCCAGCGAACGTCTCAGTGATTCCCAGATAGTTTACATAATATCATCCAATCTCTTTTAACTATTATAATTAATTATAAAGCCCCGAGTCCTGACGGTAGTCATTTGTTGAATGGCAATGACGGTTTTATTACTTCATAAGGAATGTCTTCTATAACGGTACCAGCAGGTTTATGTATCCCTTCGGTTACTTCTCTGTGATTTCAGATACAAACTTTTTTAATCGACATAAAAGTCGTTTTAAGCGGCATTTTATTATTTTGACAGCTCATAGTTTGTGCTTTTTTTTTGTTTAAATGGTGATTGATTAGCAATAAAATACACGATGTCGTTATTGTTATCTTGTTCGTATTTAATCGTACGGTGTTCGGTTGTCTCAGTGGACGGTGCAATATACAATGTACTTTGGAGATAACCCCATAGCTAGACTTTACACACAGTAGGTTATTTGAAATGTATTGTGTATTTAAAATACCTGTCCCGAACTTTCTTCTTTATCATACATATTTTCAAAAAAGTTTCAAGAGGAGCATTAATTTCTTACAATGATTTTAATAAGCATAGTTTTCGCCGAGTCAAGCCATGTACTCGTAGCGCTTATACCCACTATACCAGAAGTAAAAACAGCACCATCTAGATCTAAACCATGGTAGCAAAATACAGGGAATGGAAGCTTGCAGTGAAACAGCTGACTATCGTACACCGTCGGTGCTCGGTGGCTACAAGTGATAGTAAGAGCTTAAGTAGCAGCGCGAGCGCAGGCTTGGCAAGCGAAAGTATTGCCAACGTTCACTTCGCAAAGATTCGCTGTTCCATGCATAGATGGCGATATTGTTATTTACTGCGTACGGAGTATTTATTGCATGTTTATTTTATGTCTATCAGCACCTTCAAATTTATCTTTCGTAGCTTGTACTTCAAAACTCGGATACTAGCCCATCGGATATTTTTTTAAATAATAATACTTACAACAGACTGTAATCGGCATAAAGTTTCAAACAACGTATGGTGTAGCTCCAAGTTGTCAACACGGCTCCTCGGGCACCGGCCGGCGGCGGCGGGCCCGGTCCGGCCCCCGAGGAAACGACCGACAAGCCGATTTACCGTAACACAAAAAATGTTCAGATAAGCCGACTTTCTAATAAACCCTACTAGACAACCGAGCCTTCTTCCTTGTACATAATAAATCTTAAGGAGACGGTCTTCTCAAATGAAGCGGTTCCCAATGTTTGATAATTGTGTTGAGATAAAGTATAATAAATCGGATTCTCGGTTTCATTATAATAAATAGGGATTGTGGCCCAGGAAATATCAAGACATTTATAACTGTACAGCTGTAGGGCGAGGTGATCATTTATAAGCTGATGTTTATTAATATTCCTTGTGAGCTGTTATTCATTTTGTTGCAGTCGTTTAAAATAATTTTCATGGTAAGCGTAAGCATTATTTCATAGATAAGTACAAAAGTAAAAGAGATGTAAAAGCGGGTAAGTATTCAATTATTTTAGTAAACATGTGCTAAAAACACAAATAATGATATATGGGTCAAAAAGAGCGATACAAAATAATACAGCACTTAAAACGAAAGTTTTACACTCACTGGCCGATATTTTAATGTGGCCTAATAATCAGAAAAAAACAGGCTGGAGTGTGCCGGTGGGCTTTAGCATGGTCCAGATTGATGCCTCTCCGACTGACCGTAGTGCGCGCTGCGTAGGCACCTCGTATCGGCCCTTTTTTACCTTTTATCTTTACTTTGAATATTGCCTCTCATAATAAGGGCTCTGGACCGTTAAAAGTTGGGGAATGCGCGACCCAGTGAATGAACTCAGATATCCACGTGTTTCCATAATGGTTACGGTTTTTTTAACGACTATTTGTTTCTATTATGTGGAATGCGTCGGATAGTTTTGCCGTTATTCTGCTTCGAATTGATGATGTTGTGTGATAAGGTTATCTCTTTAGTTTTGTAACTAGTTTATGGAACCCATGGATTCTTTAATCGATTTCCCAAATTCGAGCGGTTGGTCGATCCCAAAAGCTGAGTTTTACTGACTTGACCAAAGAATCTATCTAATGCGTTGCGCCACGTTACAGCAATGCCGCATAGATTATGGGATGCCATTTCCTAATTTAAATTAGTTTTAATTGACATAATTCTTATCATAATTATGTAGTTTTTGCATATAGTTACTGCCTGGATGCACTCATAAATAATATGTATAATTTACCATCAAACAAAATAACAATACACGTCTACTTCCCCCTCTCAGAATTTTATTGTTCTATTCTCTACTTTACTACCTAGGTGAAAAGTTTTGAGTATAAATGTGGATAGCTATAACAATAGAGGAAGATCAAACAAACGACGATGAACTGTGTGAAATATGATTTGGCTAGAAGGATGTGTCTCATGAGATGGTTAATAGAGAAATATGGAAGAAGGGGACATGCTGCTGCCTGATGATGATTGTCTTACTCTACTTTTCACAAGATTTACAATACAATTCATTATTGTAAATCATGTGACAAGTATCGTATAGAAGATTATCGCACGTTTTGCAACAGTTTTATATACCTCCATGTTATATCCAGTGCTTCCTGAATATAAACGTAATGGCCAGGAAATAAGCAATAGATGCCGCAGCGTTTCCTTTTCCATATGATATTCTACATAGATTTGCATCGACTCGTTCAGCGTTCGCGAAGAATTATCATAACACTAGGAAGCCATTAGTGGATCATAGATATCGTAGAATTTACAGAAAGTAAGGTAGTTATATATTTTGAAGGTATTGCTCGTGCTTCATTCATCATCATTGTCATGAACAGTCAACGGGAGTCTATATACGACTAGACATAGGTCTGTCTTAATATGGAACTCCATTTAGGTCAAACTGTGGCTACTCTCGTCCAGCGTCCACCAGCCTTACTAAGGGGTATCGTATTACCCAGTACTAACTGGGTTGTAGTGGTAAAATACTGGTATTCAGCTGCATCCGGTTAGACTGTCAACCCCAAATAACTTGGGAAAAGCTAGACAGATGATGACGATCCAGCTGCCACCATCATACACTCAAACTTCACCACACAACTAAACGAACACCCTGTCGGTTGAGTAATTAGTAAATATGTACCTATGTATGAGGCAAATCATGAATCTCAACAAGGCAAACAATTAGGAATGCATTAACTAAGAAAAAGGAAGCAAAGCGTCCTTTGAAGAGTCAAAAAATATAGGTTAACGTAACATAACGGCATCATGCCTGTAATCGCCGAATGGTTAGGCAGAGGTGTACCTAATAGTACACCCACGTTTCGCCAGTAATGTTTTAAGTCCCATGTGTCCAACGGCCATCAACAAGACACGAATCCAGATTCCGTGGCTGCTACTGAGAAATTCCTGATGAAAAAACCCAATAACACTTATACAGACCAGGGAATTCAATCCAGGACCTCATGCCCAGCAGTCGCGCTTGCGGCCAGTAGATCTACGAGTTATTTTTTAATTGGTTTAGCCTATATTTTCCCACAGCTGGGCTAATACCTCCCCCATAGCCTTGCGCTCTTCTCCCACTTAATTTATTTATACAAAACAGTATTTAGATATAACTGTTTTCGCGAAACGTAAGCACATAGCTGTTGCAGTATTCCCGCGTAGTTGAGCGCTCGGCTCGTTGCGTGCGTGCTCGTCGTATTTCCTGTATTTACGTTGCGCCCGCGCCCGCGGCGGTGAAACTCATGAAAATGCGCCGCCAATCAGGGAAATGCGATCGCGAAAGTGATTTATTAATTCAACCAAAAATTGCTGCGTTAGAATAGATTGATAGATTTTTATTTAATATGAGTTTGTAAACATGTGGTTCGTTGTATTTAAACTTTTAAAGATGTTTGAAATTGAATTTGGTTTTTCTCTTATCTTGTCATCACTACATATTATAAAACAAAGTCGCTTTTCTGTCCCTATTTCCCTTTGACCGCTTAAATCTTTAAAACTACGCAACGGATTTTGATGCGGTTTTTTTTAATAGATAGAGTGATTCAAGAGGAAGGTTTATACGTATAATAACATGCTTAATATATTAGAGAACCACTGATAATTTCAAGATTTCTATTGTGAAGTCGTAAATAATTTCATTTTTTTCCGCTTTCATTGCAAACGCAGGCTGAACCCTACGAGATTTATCAAAATAATGTACTAAGTATTGTACACATTAAAAAGGTCTACAGAAAACTCCGCAATGGTATATGTCTATCTCTTATGGATATCCCACAATAACATGTTTTTGTCATTTACTTTTTACGCCAAATAATGGCTAATTTCCGAAGCGATTTTAACCAATATGGCATTAATCCTTATCCAATTAAATACCTTAAATACATTGTTGATTTAATATAGATCTATATGGCCCTTTACAGCATATGATTTAAATGAATATTTTCGAAGATATTACAGATTTAAAAATTGCGGGACGTAGCGTTTGCGCCGGCACCGGCCGGCGCGGCGAGGCAAATTTAACGCGTGCGGGCCACAGGCAGTAATGAATAAATCAAAACTACTGGATCAATTTTAATCATTTTTTCAGTGAGTGACATAGGCTATATATTTTACACCCGAAGCCGAAGTGGGCCGCTATGTTTTTATATACAACGTTCACAGTTTTTCTGTAGTGTATTTAGTATCAGCATTGCACCCGTGCGAAGCCGGGGCGGGTCGCTAGTCTTACTATATAATATTCGGCAAATGACCTTTACTTACCTATACACCAAAGACTACCAGTACGTAGTTCAGTCTCAGAAAACTGATTCTAAAAACATAAGCCAGCGGCATCGATACCCTTTTTACCAAAAAGTGGATCGCTGAAGCGTGGCACCCACCTTAACTGCTGTAGATAACAATTTGATAGTTGCATGGGTAATAAAAACGTTCAAAAATTGGTCGCAATTATCCTGGTTACTGCCTCGTAACATTTTAATAGCGAGTTCCCATTTAGTGTGGGAAAAAACGGGTGAAACTGTCTAAATGAGCAGAGAGGGTACTTATGATAGGTGAGTACTTACTCACGGCACCGCCGCTTATGTAAGCGATGGCCCGACGGGCGATGAGTATCGGTTTGTGTGTGACCTCTTAACGTAAGGGCGTTGGAACGGTTGAAACTCTTTTTTTTTACGTGACTGCGCGACGCAAAGATGCACATGTGTTATGTTTGTTCATGTTGTTTCGCCAATCGCGTGGGCCGATTTTGATGATTCTTACATAATTAAGTACATAGACATCGATCTTACATTTTACGATTAGTGTCAGTAAAGACATGATGGTAATCATAATTCAATATGGCGGTCACTAGACGCCATACTGTGAAAAAAAGAACTTGAAAGTCGACGAACATAAGTGGGGTATCATTGAATAGATATTTGAAAATCAACTTTAGGTGGTTGGTATAATTTTTCATTTCGAATGACCTTTTAGGATCGATAACGGTAGGTAGGTAGGTAGGTAGGTCGGGTAGGTAGGTAGGTAGGGTAGGTAGGTAGGGTAGATAGGTAGGGTAGTGAAAGTAGTAGGTAGGATGCATTGCAACGCATGCTGGGCACAGCTAGTTAAAGCTGTGATAAACTTCTATATTCGCATAATAGATTTTAGAGGTGAAAAATAATGTTTTAAGGTATTTTGAAATGACAAATCGTATAAAGGTAAAAAATTCAAATAATTTTATAGCATTAAACTGAAAGGCTGGGGCCCATTTGAATAAAAAAGTATTAAAATATGAAATGGGTCCCGCCTGCTTCCAAACGTGCTTGATGTTTGCTTTTCAGCTTTTTCACCGCATTCGCGTTTTTGTGTTTTTTTTTTCATTTTTTATAAATAATATCTGCCTTGATGGTATGCTGTTGCTCAGAAAATAACATAAGCCCCGGATTCCTCGAAAGCGGAACCAGACGAGAGGGCAGGAGAAAGATGTTGTAAACCATCTATAGAATTTCGTTACTTATTTATTTACTAGCTGTGCCCGCGACTTCGTTCGCGTGGATGTCGGAACTTAACAATGTATTTTTTTGTGCGAAGCGCTGTTGGAGGATTCCGATACAAATCATTTTTTTTTATTTATGCTAGTGCTTCTTTATAAACAACATTAGCTGTGGAACCATCTGGAGCGTACACAAAAAGGTTATTGGGGTTGTTTACGCGAGAAAGAGCTACGTATAGTTGACCATGGGAAAAGCATCCAATACTTAGGTCCACCCCCGCAACGGATAATGTCTGGCCCTGAGCTTTATTAATCGTCATGGCATAACAGAGACTGACTGGGAATTGCACTCGTTTGAAAGAGAAAGGAAAGTTGTTAGGAATTATAGGTAATCTTGGAATAAAACAATATCACCAGCGCCGCAACCGGTTAATACATATTTCAGCTTCGATTATGTTTTGCTGCAGATTTGTGACTTTGAGCCGTGCCGTTACAAAGTTTGGAGGACATAAATTTCTGAGGAGAATTATTGGTACACCGATTTTTAAAACTATTTTGTGGGCTGGAAGTCCGGGTGTGTTGAGGGAATCCAAAAATTCTACCGGGTAGTGCGTGGCGTCATCTTCTTCCATAACTGTATTTATAGAGGTGTATTTTCTACTATTCCCGGACACATGAATCAATATTTTTAAATTAATTGCCGCAGCTTGGACATTGCGAGGAGTCAAAATAGCTCGCTGACATAGCCAAGAACCGGCTTGATTTCCCATGTTTGTGGAATCTCCGTACACAGGAGAAATTAGCTCCTGTTGTGATGTAACGCAAGAACAGAGATTATCAACCAAAATAACTTTGCCATCTTCTTGTACGGGGTATGTGCCATCGCCTATTTGTAACAATAAATTTCGAAACTCCTGTGCATTTTCGCAGCCTCGCAACTGTGCACGCATATGTACACTCAGGTGTGTAGATGATATATTGCACCATAAAACAGAACTCTTCAGACAGGCAGCAATTTCTTCGGCTCTCGTTCCTCGGGGTACTATCGGGAATGTCTACCGAAAATCACCGCAGAATGCCTCCCATCGGCCGGTCATTTTGCCTTATGTCCTGTAAAGTTCTATTCACTGCTTCTACAGCTTTGCGGTTTGCCATAGTGCACTCGTCCTAAAAAATTAAAACACCATCGCATAAAACCCTTGCTTTATCGCTATTTCGCGATATGTTGCAAACCGGGCTTTCCGTGCGGTCTAAGTCGATAGGAATTATAAATGTTGTGTCTGCCGTTTTTCCTCCAGGCAATAATGTGGCTGCTATCCATGAAGAGGCGACAGCAAGGGAAATTTTATTTTGATTCTGTAGCGGCACTACAAAAAGTACTTCAGCAACATAGAACAAAAAGTACCACAGCCCCATCTATGACGCAGAGGATAAACTAAAAATCGAAATATAATATCTAAATTCTGCATCGCGCAAGTAAAGTTATTCGCGACTTAAGACTATACAGAAGAACCCAACAACAACTGTTGGGCAGTAGCCCACCAGACATAATACCCGTCTGATCGGAGGATCCTCCCTTTTCAATGGTGGTTGAAGAGCTTTACACCCTGTTCTCCGTACCCCCAACTTGGTGACCCCGAAATGGACGTCAGCGCAGCGTTCGAGCAACGTGACGTCATCAACATCACTTCCTCAAGCTTCCTCAAACTTCCTCAAGTATTCGAGCAGCGAGTCATATAGCCAGCCAGCTTCAAAATGGGTATTCCTGACCACCAGCATGCAGCGGAAGCACATTCCTGGTCAGCACCCTCAGCCTCATCAAGCTACCTTGGCACTGCACTTTCGGCCGGTTGAGAGCTGTACCTCCCGGTCGATGCGAGCAGTCAGCCACATCGTGGCGCTGTACCACGTCCGACGCAACGGAGCACATGCAGCGCCGACCCCGACTCAAGGGGTTCGCACTACCGCCGCAGACAGTTCCGACTCACCGTGAACAATGCGGCAACGACTTTCCACTGGCCTGGCAATCAACGACTCATTCTACTACCGACCCTAGTCTGGGGGGAGTGCTGTAGCGGCACTACAAAAAGTACTACAGCGCCATCTATGACGCAGAGGATAAACTAAAAATCTAAATATGTCTAAATTCTGCATCGCGCAAGTAAAGTATTCGCGACTTAAGACTATATAGAAAAACCCGACAACAACTGTAGGGCAGGTAGCCCACCAGACATAACACCCGTCTGGTCGGAGGATCCTCCCTTTTCAATGGGGGTTGAAGAGCTTTACACTCTGTTCTTCATACTCCCAAAGTTCCTTATTCGAGCCAAAATAACTTTGGTTAGGAAAGTTTTACCTGTTCCGCCCGGTGCGTCTAAAAACAGGATTTCACCCGAGGCGTTTTCTACACTGCAGCATACCCTATCAAACGTCTGGCGCTGTTCCTCTGTCTTTCTACTAATTTCTGATACGTACTCTCTGTTTATACGTCCCCCTTAGACTGTCGGTGTGGGCAAACCGTATTGACTGATCGGGTTCCCTGGTATACTTATAACTATCTCTTTAATAGCCAATAAGGACCTGTTGTGACAAATTTCACGTACCCTATAGGTCAGGAATTTCTCCATCAGTATTTAGTTAAACATGCCTCAATCAGAAAATAACGTCACACGCACAATGCCATCTATCGAATATCTATATTCAATGCTGTACGCAGTTGATGTCTAGATATAGTCCAGTCTGAGTTCGATAGATGGCGCTGTTTTAATATTTTATTTCGGAAACACTATTATAATTTTATTAATTTACATTTTTCTTTCTTTCCATTTATAAAGTGTGAACTGATTACGATGAAACAAAAAACTTAATGTTCAATTACTTCAATTTACGCACATATTGTTGTGTATAAAAGTTACGGGAAGTTGTGAGACCAACTGCACATAACCCTAATTTTACTTCTGTAACACTTTAAATTCAAATATCTTTTGATAGACTGAACCGATTGCAATGCAACAAAAACTAAATGTTACTCCAAGTTACACTCAATCGTTGTGTGTAAAAGTTATCTACATTGCTTTTGTACATTTTACGTGATGCCCGAACAAATACACAGACAAACAGACAAACAGACAAACAGACAAACAGACAAAAATTCTAAAAATGCTGGAAATGGGTTCTATTGGTTGTCCTTTAACACCCTGGCTATTTTTTTTGGATTTTTTTTCGATGTACAAAAACGACTTTTCTACAGTTTTATTATATGTATAGATTAAAACTTCATGCACAAATAAAAACTGTACAAAGACTTAATGCTTTGGGCATTTTCTACCAGTCTACCTTGGCTTTAGTGGAAACTGTTGAGCAGAGAGAAGAAGAGATGTCTCATATTTGTTTAGGCCTAGCTGTTAGCGGGGCACAGCGGATACGAGAAGATAAGCTGTCGATAATAAGATAAGCGATCGCTAAGCTGGTCGTTTGTAACCTTTAACATAAGCTCCGGTCTAGCCAGTATGCATCTCCGCATAGCTTCAGTAGATACACCCTAGCTCCTAAGCAAATCCTCTATGCTCCACTTCGCACATCTCAGCAAGTCTCCGCTTCGGTGGAGTCCGGGTCTTAATGTGATAAATCAGCGTTTCCATTATTTGATGGTGTCGTTTACAGCACGTTTTACTTTAGATTTGTAAGTACTGATTTTATGTTGGTTAGAACATGAACATAACTGGCGTCATATGAGTGTATTATTAGATACACCTCTGCCTGCCCTTCGGGAGGACTACAGGCGTGATATTATCATATTGGCATTTTATTAATATTAAGCAATTATGGTATGAATAAAAAAATTACAAGATAGATATCGTTTTTGATTTATGGTATTCTGCATTCTTAAATTAATAACCATATCCTGATTAAAAACTCATAAATGATCTCTATCGCGCAGGTACTCGATAGTCAGGTAAATACTAATGCAAATACATTGTTATTTAAGGAAGCGAGGCAGGCTTTGTTTTATAAAGTTGCAGCGTTACCTGATGTTGTTTGATGGACAGTAAGCAAGCATCAGCCGCTAGAAAGTGGGAAGCCAGCGTTTACACAACACTTGTATAAAAACACTTATTTGTGCCGGCATGTTTACGCCACGGCATATTGTTTATGTGGGTAAATAGGTTACAGGAATCTCAACCTATTATTAGTGGTAGTAATTACAATTTTTGGACGTCTCCGGATAGCTTGTTGAGATCATTGTCTCACATTTGGATAATTGTACCATGCACTGTTTTAAACTTTCACGGTTTAAAACTAAACTTATACTGTCACTTCCGTGTTCCGTGGGAGCTCAAAATTATGAAAAATCACGGAAGATATCCCGTAAGTGACAGTATAAGGACAGTACAGACATAAGTAGGTCTTATCATTAGATGTATTTCACAGCTTCTGCCTCTACTTGTAACATTTCCATATGGTCTAGTAGAGCTAGAAAAGCTGTCTTATACTAAAATACCGCTTAAAGAACCTATAACTCAAAAAAGTAACGATAAACAACCCACATCATTAAAACCAAACCTCAAACTAAAAACAATAAAATAAAGACGTCTATATCAAAAATAAAAGCCCTTGACAGTCGTAACAAATAAATAACATGTTATCAATCGTCTGTCCGTCGCAGCGTAATACCGTCTAACAGTTACACAACGAGTCGCATGCTGTACCGTCACACGACACGGACACGGCACGACAAAGTAAACGTTTTGTTACACCAGCGCGCAGCGCCGTTTATAACTGATAATGGTGTGTGCCGGACGTGAAAGCGCTTTAGATGCTTTTCTTGGGCATGGCTTCGAGGTTGTGGAGCATGGCTTCGAATCGCAGCTAGCCCCGGCCGGTTTGTCCACTTGTCAGGCTCTGATAGCACAAAATACGACTCGAGAATGTAAACGACCGCGGAAATGGTTTCAACGCGAGAAAGTGACTAAGTAGTTAAGGTTCGAGAGTCTTTATTTATCTAATGTTACTGTGCTTTGTTGTTGATCGGATATCGTTTTTTCTAGAAATGTTTAGGTTGAATTGTTGTTTGGGCTTTCTATGTATGTGTTTTTGCAAATTGTAGAAGAAACATTACAACGAAATATCGATATTTCTTTCACGAAAATATGTCTCTCGGTACGAAACGAAAACCCACATTTATATATTTAGAGTGCATTTGGACACAAGTATTGCAACTCACGACACGAGTGCACAAGTGCAGCAGCTTAGTGCGGCGGAGCGTGCGCCGGCGCAAGTGCAAGGCTCCCGGTCATGGATAGCTGGCGTAGTTAATACCGATGCCACGTAATCGTTTCTTATATCGCATTTTTATCGTAAGCAAGGAATTTAAGTTGTTGTTGTTTTTTTCTAGCGGAAATATTGGTGGGCTTATTATAATAAGGCATAGTTTAAAGAGTTCTGTTGTACAATGTGTTTAATTGGTATATTTCATGCAAGTTTTGTTGGATTGAAAAAAAAAACTCAATTATTTGTATAGTCAGTTTACCCGTAGAACAGATAGAGGTGAAGGCCGAATTTCGAAACCATTTAAGTACAGTTTTTGATGTATTCGTAGGCTGAATAAATTAATGAAAATTATATGGTTTCATCGCATTGGGGCATAGTGTTCCATACAAAATAATTGTGTTTGTTCTCTTGTAGAATGTTACTTCTTTGGGTTTTGATAATGAATTAACTTCGTATATTGGTCAATAATGTTTCTTCAAGGCCAATTCAGTAGCATAGATGATTTCTTATAAGTTCCAAGTTCCTGGGACCCACTATCAGCTTTCGGACCGATGCGATAGGAAAGCAGACATTCATCATCAGCCCAGAACAGTCCACTGCTGGGCATATGCCTTTTCAATCGCACGCCACTCTACTCGATTCTGGGCAACTCTCATCCAGTTGCTACCAGCAGCCACCATTTTTTTGATAGCAGACATTGCCCTGATTAAATTTTCCTATATTGGCTTGGCTCAGTGGGAAAACTCCGGCCAGTCGAATTTAGCTTCCCATGCATTATAAATATGTCCTAAAAGTTCAACACAGAATCACATCAGTAGTTCCGTCTGACGCAGCTGTTCTCCGGGCATGGGTACTTCGGAAAGTACTGGTGCCTTGTGGGTTGGGAACCGACGTACGATTGTAATCACTAAGGTGACTACGTCGACGATACGGCGCAGCATACTCTGGAGGGGTGCCAATCCTGGGCAATGCAGCGGTTTGATCTTGTCACGGCGGTCGGTTCTGAGGAAACCTCTTGCTTTCGGTAGTCCAGTCCATGGTCGGAAGCGAGAGTACGTGCGACGCCATAGCCTCCTTTTGAGAGGAGGGATGATCGCAAAGGAGGCGGTGGAAAGGGAGCGGGAGGACTCAACCTCCCTTCAAAAAGGGCTTCACAAAAGTCATTTTTTAAATCTTTATTTTACTTTTTTTCAGACGAAATGCTGGCTGTGCCATTAATCATGCAATGGGTCATTAAGATGACAAAAAAGGTCACCATTAATTGGCATTGTATCATAATCAATAAACAAAATTATTCAGAGTCGACAGTCCAAAGCCTGAAAAGTGTGATGGAAAGATGCAATCAAATGTTTATTTTATTAGACATAAACAAACAACTCGATGCTCGGAGGTTTTTATATTTTCATCTGTAGAAAACTTTTCACAGATTTTTCTTGTTACCCTGTAGATTGTCATTTCTATCGAAATAAAGCTTCCAGCCGTCAGTGAACACTGTTTACTTATCATGATAAATAAAAGTTACACAAAAGTAGATGATTGTAATGTTTTAACTAGCCACTTCCTTTAACCTCTCGAGACAACTGACCCACGAACAAAAGAGTTCAACGAATACAATGTTCAGTTAACCAAGAGGTTACTTTAACCGCACTTTTAAGTACCGTATCCAAAACTAAAATGGGATTCTTTTTTTACGAAACAAAGCTTTTATCGTTTAAAATCTTTAACAAAAACAGTTGCACTAGTATATCGTATGCGTCATAAGAAAAGAGTTGAAATGCCAAACGTAAAGTATTGGGAAGTGTGATTGATATAGTACGTAGGGGTGTAGACTAAAATAAATCCTTAAAATTACTTTACATCGTATTAAAATGTGAACCAAAAAATAAAATTTTCTAGGGTAAAATAATCAAGGGTGTCGACGCCATAGGCCTACCCAACTTCCATGGCATTATGGTCATACCATCTGGTCTCATCCCATCGACGCGTGCCAAGCCATTGGGTTCTAAGACAGCTGGCACCCAGGCGGTGGCAAGAGCACGACGGATGAGATCATTAATGCTAGCGTACCGCGCAATTCGACCTGCACTCTTACTGCAAGAAAGGACAACTGTTATCTTTTAAATCTCTTTGCTGTTATCGATTAATAAAATGGCCTTTGTCGTGTACAATGGTAAAAAGTATATTTCGCTAAAAAGAAAAACAGGAACAGTTGGGGCAGTGACATCAGGATCTGTTATAGGAATGATCTGAGTTTTGTTTATCATGCAACCTTACATTGGACATGAGATTCATAGAATTTTATGGAAATTAGTATGTCAGGCGAAAAGAAAAATTGCAAACAATGCTACAACGGCCAGCTTGTGAAGGATTCGAACTTCCGTCTTCCTCATAACTGTAGTACTGAACTAACACAAGCTTTGCTGGTTTCGATTTTTGGTTCCTATTCGAGAAAAATCGAGGGAAACGTTCCAAAGTAAAATCTAGTAACAACGCTGCAAAGTCTAGATTTCAACAGCGTTGGCTGCTGCGGATCACTGCTCATGCGCGTAACTTTGTGATGGTTCGGGAAGCTTCGGTCCGGTCGGATATGTTATTTCAACACTTTAAAGCCTAGATTTGAATGACGTCGCCTGTTGTACGTCGTCGTCACAGATTGCGGCTACAGAAGCAGTGGAGACGACTTATAACTGAAAAAAGTTTCCAGCCACAGCTTCAGAATGATCAATTAATTAAAAAAGATTAGTGGAAGTGAGTTTGAAGCAAATTTATCTACGGAAAAAAATTGCAATCTACGAAATGAAACTGTAAGATTGATTGTTAAACTCCAGTCAAACACCAATCAAAATCAAAGCATTTATTTCAAGTAGGCCAGTTACAAGACCTTTTGAACTGACGAAACAAAAACAACAATGAGATGTAGCTACAGTCCCAGTCACAAGGGATAAAAACTGTGAAAATACTGTATTTGGCCATTCCAAAGCGTAGATGTATATGGAAAAGCACGGGCAAGAAACTCCATGGACACTCTTTTAAATCAGCATATTGTAACAAAACCTTGCTAAATCATTCATGTTGAGTTGAAGATATAATACTATGTGAGAACGAAGTAGCCAGATGTGCACTTTAAAAGTGTGTGTGTGTTAAAAGTGTAAAAACAAAATATACTTAAATATGAATGCGGATAATACAAATACCTGCTTTAAAATAAATATTTATGTGTCAGTTATGTCAACTTATGTCTTTGGAGTTTTTTGCAATTTCAGAAGAGCTCACTTATATTATATCCATTGAAAATAATAGACAGAATTCTGATATTAATTTGTGTATAAAGCAAAAGTGCACTACAACATTAGCCCAATGCGTCTCTGGTTTCAGAGGTGTATCGATACCTTATGAACCTCTTTGTAAAATACACAATCTTTCTCTAAAAGAGATATCGATCTGAAGTTGCAATGGGTTCCCTCACATATAGGTGATTAATAAAGCGTAACGAGCCCTTGGGTATTTTTGGAGGAGGAAAAAAAACAATTATACACCGTGACTTTTTAGTCGTATATTGCCTTAATAAAATAAAAAAAATGAAGTTTGGGAAGAATATGTTAATCAAAGATCCAAAGAAAAAGGGATCAGGTATAGGTCTATAATTTCGGAGCCTCCACCTGTACGGTACATGAGGAGTCTCCGGGTTTTGCTATACTAGGATTAGCAGAAAAATTTAAGTTACTGCTCACACATTGAGATCTGGACCCATGCCGCTCAATCATTTTAGATTTATTAATTCACCAATGGAGATTTTTCATTTTCGCCCTTAAGATGTACTTTTATTGAAAAAGAGGAAAAAATACCACGAACTTTGGAAAAATATTCTTTCGTGAATTTAAGCCTGATTTGGCTTGCGCAAAAAATAATAGTTTTAATACTACTTTTCTGAGTGAAGTTCGAACGAAAAATTCAAAATGACATTTTGTTCTGACAAAACCCACCAGTGTCAGTCAAGAAAACAATTTCTAGGTTAAGTAAACGTCATGTCTACAACTTGTCATGGCTGTCATAACTATCACGGCAAACGTCAAACATTTTTAATTGTAAATGTGTGGATAAAACCATATAATATTATGTAAAAAATGTTACTTTATTCTATTCAGGGGTTCCAAGCTTTTCTGAAAGGTACAGGTTATGGCTGGAGTCCCATACAAAAATGATACATCTCCTTTGAGGTGTGTGGCACAGTGAAAGATGTCATACATTTACTGACGGAATGTGTCAGATTTCAGTCTGCAAGAGAGGATTTACTTAGAGAGCTCGCGATAAATATGTACGATGTTTCTTTGTTCCATCATATTTTGATGAACCTAGCTCTAGCTAGAGGTGCTTATACACTTCTCATCAAAAAAATCGAAACACCTCGCAGTTTATGATTTGATAAGGATTATCAGAAAAATGTGTATATTTAGGAATAAATGTAAAATGTCATTTAATAGTGAGTAGTATGAGGTTTTTAAATCCTAATGTTATTGTTCTAAATTCAAATTAAGTCTTCATAGGTTTCGTATTTTGTATAATGAGTAATTTTTACCCTGTATGGAATATGAAGGAAATGGGTAAAACAACACGCGTAAATGAAAAAAAAATGTAAGAAACGTTTATTTAATAACTTGTATTCCCTCCGCGAGCTCTTATTACTGCTTCCATACGGTTCTTCATCGATCGGATGAGAGTCACGATCACATGTTGTGGTATATTATCCCATTCCTCTTGGATTGCATTTTGCAGCTGGCTAAGTGTTTCTGGGGCTGGATCTCTTGCTCGAATTCGTCTCTTTAATTCATCCCATAGATGTTCAATGGGATTCATGTCCGGGCTTCTTGCTGGCCATACCATAATGGAGATACCGACTTCGGTAAGATAATCTCGTACGACGCCCGCGGTGTGAGCTCTAGCATTGTCGTGCATGAATATGAAGTCGTTGCCAATAAAATGTGCATAGGGCATCACATGAGGTTCAAGACACTGTTCGATGTACCGATGAGAGTTTAGTGCAGGCAGCCGTGGCCCAGACACAAAGGCAAGTTCTGTCTTACCGTCGGCGCTGATTCCTCCCCAAACCGTCCACGAACCGCCACCATAGCTGACCTTTTCTTCAATGCAGCATTGTGCAAAGCGTTCTCCATCTCTTCTGTAGACCTTGTTCCTTCCGTCGTTACCATACAGCATAATTTTACACTCATCAGAAAACAGTACTTTGCTCCACTGAAGGTATGACCAAGTTAGGTGCTCGCGTGCAAAGTTAAGGCGCGCTCTTCGATGGTCTGCAGTTAATTTCGGCCCATTCGCTGGCTTATGCGGTGCCAATCCGCGTTTCTTCAACCTTCTTCTTATTGTAGAGTCACTTACAGCTACTCTTCGTACAACGCGAAGCTGCTGCTGCAGTTGAAAAGCGTTAAGGCGTCGATTTCGTAAAGAAGTTGTTACAATAAATCGATCATCTCGCTCAGAAGTGACCCGATTCCTGCCAGATCCTGAACGGCGCGTGAACGAACCAGTCTCCCGATAGCGTTTGTAGACTCTATGAACAGATGATAAGCTTAGATGCAATCTTGCAGCCACAACACGCTGACTAAGTCCAGAATCCAGCAATGCCACCACTTGGGCGGCTTCTGCGGGCGAAGTATCCATATGTTTTAGAAAAAAAAGTTTTTTCAGACGTCCCAAAGTCACAGTAAATGAAATAAGAAACAAAAAGTTTAAAGACAAGCGCTAATTTTTAGTTTTTAAACGAGAAACGTACTCCAACCCTAAATACACATTTGTCTCAAAACAGTGATTAATTTCATTTATAGGATAAACAAATGAAATTCTAATTTCGAATTTTGATTTTTTTCTTCTTACTGTAATGACCAAACTGCCAGCTACACAATAATGTTTTTTTTTCATGGAATTAATTCTCTTTTGTAAAAAATTAGGACAAAAACAATAAAAACGAAAGTGTTTCGATTTTTTTGATGAGAAGTGTAGTTTAATAAAGTTTGTGTTTTTACGTTGTAAATTATAAGGTCCGATGGGACTGGCATACTTTTTGTATAAAAGTCCCTAATAATAAATAAAGAGAAAAAAAAACAACGACTCCACTGCTTTCGGCGGGCACTAAGTTAGCTTTGCACCTGCGCGGAGGGGTCTGCGGAGTGCGGAGCTTCACCATTATTGATAGATAGGTCCTGTATTGTACGAGTTGAAATTAACTACAATATACATACATCCCTCAGTCCCGTCACATTCTCGGCAAGCTAGTAAACTATTTTCAATCCGACTGTCCCTATTAAACAATTATAAGGGATACATTGTTTTATACACATCTACTTAAATTGATTTGTCTATAAGAATAATAATAACGTTTATTTCAGATACAATCCATAAAGCATAATAGTAATAAAATAGGCATCTTACGAACATAAAAAACAACAAAATAAAATAATTCAATTAATAGCTTATGTAAGAGAAATGAAGATATAAAACAACTTTATAGATTAAATTAAATATTCAGTTATTGAACTATTTAATTTATATAAAATTACGTACACTTAGCGTAGTTTAGAATCATCAACTAAAAGAATACGTTCAAAAATCGTAATTGATGGACTTGTATCTCCAAACTTTCCAACTACATGCATTTTCAAGTTTTTGTGAACGGTAAAGAAAATTCAAAACATGAGAAATCTTTAACTAGAATAACGCTCCGAGTATAATATCCCAGCCCAATTGTGTTTCGTCGGCTAAAAAGCTTTCGACAGTGTGAGCTAGACCCATTTTGTGGCAAGTGTAGTCCGAAAGAGGTCTGTCTGCCTTCTCATCTTATTGTGCTCGTCTAGAATCTGTATCTTTTGGGTTAGGGTGAGGTGCGTACCTTGGTACGAGCAACGAGATCACTAGAATTCCAAATCGGAAAGTGTGTAAAACAGGGTTGCATCATGAATCCTGTTCTGTTTAGAGAGACCGAATATGGAGGCATGGAAATCTCTGACCTTATATCACGATACTACCCCGCTTATCACCATCCCTGTCTTTGTGCACGTCATTTCACAAAGGAAACGAGAGCTCAACTTTAAAAGTTTGTTATCATAACCAACCAACCAAATAAAATGCTAATGCTAAAAAGAGGAGGTTATCAAATTTTGTCTGTTCTTTTTTGTGCGTATGTTTAGCGATATCTTCGCCAATTGTGAACCGATTTTAATGATTTTTTTTTGTGTGGAAGAATATTATTCCGCGGTGGTTCCATTTAAATTTGGTGAAAATCTGATGGTGATCTTCGGAGATATACCATGGAACTCTTCAATAATAGACAGCAAATTTTTGTGATTGCTGCAATCGCTTGGATGTTTATTGTTTACACAATATCATATCATAATGCCTGGTGGTCTATGGTCAGATGTGCAGTACACCCAGATTTCAACATTTAGGTATTTTCAGTTCTATTTTGTTGGGGATAAGCCTATTACCATGATATGTATTTTAAAAAATGTTCATGTTACAACTAAAAATGGAAAAAAAACCTTTTAGCAAAAAATAAAACCGGCTTCAAAAAAGTGAAAAATAACTTTAGCTTCAGAAATCGGTGTCAAAAAAACTGAATCAAATAAACAAAAGTCACTGTTTTATTTTTTGCAAAAAAGTTTTTCCCAAGCTTGAATCGTTCTATGTCCGAAAGTCAAAAACTTCTCACCAGAAAATACATTCACAAATTGGATACTGACATAGCGGTTGTAAATAGCTAGCGTAATATTAATTAATCAAAATGTTAGTATTAAGTGTAGAATTTCCTCGAAAAATAAACGATTTGTTATTGTTACGCGGGTAGTATTAAAATGCGGATGCAGATGTATTGCGTGCGCACACGCAAGCGATCCGTTCCGAAGTGTTTTATATTAGATCATGTTCTTAAACCTAACTCATTCATAATTAATTCATTACCTATACACGAGTGTTGAATGAAAAACTTGCAATTTATGAGTAGTAGTAAGGATTGCTAGTTGAATGGCAACATTAATTAGTAACAGTGTATGACTACAGATAGTGTCCTCTTTGCGGGGAATGCCCGAGCGTACACTCTAAACAGCCAGTCGACTTGACCTTGGACGGGTACAATCTGCGCAGAGGAACCTGGTTCGTTCGTTGGTAGCTTGCGTGCGTTTAGTCAATACAGCTGCGCCTGCCTGCTAAACTGCACAGATGGATATGCTTTCAAAAATCTTGCGGCTTTTATTCATTTATAGCAATGAATGAGACTATTATGTTGTTTGTAGTGTTGACTGTTCTTCAATGTCCCTCTCACCGCACTGACTTCATTCACCGATCATTCTTCGTTCAGTCTATTTCTCAGTGGAATGTGCTTCCCCAGGAACTCAGGATGGCAACCAATCGTTTATCTTTTAAAATTAAAGTTCTCGGAAAAAACTGGCAGTTTCGTCACAACCAACGTTAATGTTTGCTCCATTGTTTGTCTCTTTATTTTAGTATATCCGTGTAAATATCTATTTACCTACATATATATATTTTGGTTTATGAATAAATAACTTCGTTTTTATATTATGATTTATTTTAACTTTTTCTGCAATAACAGATACAAGTGTTTCCTGGCAGCTTAATAATTGTTTGTTAGAAATAACAACACCTGACTTAAATAATGATTTATTATTGAGCACATGTAGGTATGCTGGCACTGAGTACCCAGCAATTACAAAAACATTACTGGAAAAAACTTAATTAAAAAGTTTTACGACATGAATATTTTAACTACAATTAAAAATACATTTAAGAATTTTCATTAAGTCTGTGTTTCCACCTTTTAGAGACTTAAAAAAAAAAACTCAAGGGCTTTTTAATTAGACTGTACTTAGGTGTCTTAACATCATGCCAAGACGAATCTTGGTTATTAAAAGTACTTAAATATTTTATTTTATTTTATTTATGTATAAACATACATAAATAAAATAAAATGTTTCTTAGAATTTTTAATAAGTTGGAGTTGGAGACCATTCCCGTGTCTAGCCAAAGCATCCAAGCTATAATTCGAATATTAATATAACGGATATTAATACTCTAATTCCAATAAAATCAGACTTTATGGTATTTCTTAGCTCGAGTGCTCCTATTGCAAGCAACCAGAGCGGTCGGGAGTCTTCAGCAGCGGGTTGTCAAAGCGCCCGTTATATGCAATTCATTGGTCATGGATGAATTTTAGGAATTTTCAATTAGGTAGAGGTCGGGTGGACTCCTTATCTTCTTACCTGCAGACGCTCTCGGGTTACTACAAACGATAACTTTTCTGCTAAATGCAATGTTTTTGAGGAACCTAAATAAAATACTTATTAAAATAAGCAAAGCTGTTGATTTGGCTACGACTTGTTGTACTTTAGATAGACGGATAAACATAATTAGTAAGTACGTTTACTCGAATCGATATGTCACGCCTCATTTGTGAGGCACACACTCGTGCAAGTTTCGTTACGTGGTCATTACTGTTGCAAATTAACTTACAATCAATTAATAATTTCAGGCATATTTCTGTGGTCGATAATGTGTGATTTATGAGAAAGGTACCTAATTGTCATGTTTTTAGCCGATGTCGCAATTTTGTAGGAAACAAGCTTAATGATTGACGGGATTAATATTGGCAGAAATTAAGAATTTTCATACAAACAAATCCCTTGTTTACCTGAACTATAAAAATCTTAGTATTCGCTTTAGTTACTTGGAACTATTGTACAAAATGTCGTGCTTCCAGAGCCAGCTGCTTACGCTGTGCGTTGTCTGTGAGTGAATGAATTTAACATTTTTATGAAGTAGAGGAAAGGATGACGTCGCAGCCAGACTGATTCTCTTGTCTATGTAAAGTGTATAATTTTACATAGATTTATTTTTTTTGAACATTAGACTTAGCAAGCATAACAATAATAAATGAGAAGTTTTCGCTGCTTTTCCCATGGATAAAGAAGAGAAGCTGTCAGATTTCTTATAGCTAACTATCTAATGGGAGTCTCATATTCTCGCAGAAAATAATATGAGGGTTAGTGGTCTTTGAATATAATTATGTACACTTACGCAATTTTCAACTTATGGGGTGACTCGTGATTCAATACGACCAGCCTAGTTTGTCTGATATTCTTACCACTAAATATCTGTATCATCTGCGATTATATGTATTGACTAGCCGAAGTGGTGGTGGTAGAGGGTTCTTGAGGGAATATTTCCCCTGTTCTTCATCTCAAGCTAAAAGTTTTGCTTTCAATAAATAAGTTATTTTGAGGCAGAAGAGATTTTGATGGTCTTAGTAGACCATTTGGATGAATGATATGTACCTATGTTGAAAAACTACCCGTCGCGTTGATTCAAACAGATACCGTTGAAAATAAAAAGTTTTAATATCTCCTCGTATCATAAGAATGCTTATTTACAAGCGAAGCAAGCCGAAGAGGAAGGAACAAGAACCTGGATCAATTTAGCACGTCAAGCGGTGTTAACAACTAATTATAAACAAAAATTATGTGTGTAATAGTGGCAAAATATGGATTAACTACATGATCATATCACTGGCCGTCAGCAGCACTCCTGTGCCGTTGCAGTGTGCTGTGCAAAGTGCAGCATGTGTGCAGTACAGTACGCACACATGCGCTGCTCGGGACTCTTTCAGGCGTGAAAATGAATGTTATAAATAATCAGGCGCACCGCGAACAATTATCATATGAGCTTGAAGGCCAGTGCGGTTTCCACTAGTGCAGTTTTTATTCTTTAAAAAAATTGGAAATCAAGAAAATCTTAATTTGAACTCGTGTCTCGTCCGTCAACAGAAGAAGCGGCAATGGATTGGTTGAAATTGGTCGGTATCTCGTGAACCTAGTTGATAATAGAATATGTGATAGTGATGGCAGGATACTGTGGACTGTGCCTAATCATTTTGTGATTGTGATCCTCGAATCTCGCTCTGCGTGTACTGTGAATGTGACCTAGGGCGTGAGGGTGAGGGTGAGGGGGTGGGTTTTATCGCATCATAAGTGATCCATGATTCCAAGTTCCCAAAAAAATGAGTATTTTGATCGGTTCAAAATTTGTTAGCAATACTGAAATAATTTTGCATTGAATTTCAACTTTTCACTGTTATTGAATCAATAACAATATTAAAACGAGAGAGGTTAAAATAACAAAAACTTTGTAAAATCATAAAAATGTGGTTTTCATGAAATAATAGAACCACATGAAAAATCAAGTGCCACAGGATCCAATGGCAGAAGCCGAAAGTCTAAAGGTAACCTAGACAGCTGTAGCCCAGCAAATGCAATACTTTGACTTGGTATACGGGTTAGGTTACGATAAAACAAATTAATAATCAAATAAATATTAAAACTATTTTACAATATACGAAATAATAATATTAGGAACATAATTATAACAACCAGCGAACATTTCGTTTTTAAAAGTTTTACAGAAACGTAAAGTTAAATTCTAGGGAAAATAAAATATTGCTAAACATTTTTTACAGCCACTGAAAATTTATTTTTAGAAATTTTACAGAAACTTTTGATCAAATTCTTAAGAAAATAATTTATTGCTAACATTCTTAAAATTTGTAATAAATCACGAGTTGTTAATTCTAGCTGAAAATATTGTTCTTATAAAAAGACCTAATTATTCTGTTCGATTAAAATTTAAACCGGCCTGTACGGTCCAGGCTGGTTATAATTTTACAGCTAAACAAGGGTCTGAAATAATATAAATTGCCGTCATATGAACTTAAAAAAAAGATCAAATCTATCCCCGTTTTTGTATTATTCTTTGAAAATCAAAGTCATCAATTCATTGGGTTGCATATTAAAAAATCAAAACTGAGCAAATTTCAAAAGAACAACGTACAAATCAACAAAGTTTAAAATAACGATGGTCATTTGATCAAAAGTTCAGCTGACCAAAGTCTGGAATATCAATGTTTAAATTATTTATTACACTATTGACCAAATCGTTTAAAGGTTAAAATGGATTACTGGATAAATTATTAATTATCGGTGACCAGTCATTTCACCAAACATTAATTAAAAATTTTTACTTGACAAGCAACGATTAAACCCGCTAACCCTAGACGGTCGATGTCAGGGGCACCCCGAGGTTCGGTTAGTTAGGTTCCTGTAAACCCTGCAGACAGAAATAGGACCTGCGAACGGAAACGCTAACCCTAGACGGTTGAATGATTTGATAATTTAAAATTATATCTAGCAACTTTTGATCAGTCGTTCATTTGATATCACATACATTGGGATTTTAAATTTTTTCTAAATAAAACATTTGGTCATTTAAATTTTGTTATTTCGTTTATTGTTCTTTTGAAAATTTGCTCGAGAAAGTTTTGATTTTCTAATATGCAACCATTCATTATCATCCGTAATACCTATGTAGATCACTACGGCAAACAGCCGCGAAAAACCAATGTCCTAATTGGCAAACTACACATGATTGCCGTACTACCCATATGACAAAGCATGTCGCAATGAAGGTAGTCGGGAGAGCCTTTTTGTGATTCTCTTGCAACCTTATCTTGTAATATTAGATAACCCTCTCAAAGTCGAACTGCACACATTTCTGCCAATATGCACATCAGGGACACCAAACAATATTCCTTGAGTCAGGGACGTACTCGCGTTGGCAAGTTCAACTACAATGAAGTAATAAGCTATGTCAACCTGCCCCGATACGGCACTAATTTGTTTGCTCAAGATGACCATGAATAGAAAGAACACCCACTACAACTTTATCGTGAGATCTACATGCAGTTCAATGTCCTGTCTCTCTGTTACAGTTCGCTCTTCTGGTAGCTGTAGCATCAGTTCAGATTACGGCAGATGCGCCTAAGTGAGTACCTTCAATGTTCCTACATTATAAGTCCACTGATGTTCTTTCTACTGTTGCTTCTACATTCCACTGCACCACTTCTGTCTGTGGCGTGACTCCGCGGTGATGGGTTGTTGACCTTTATATCAGCTGACATAATACCATGTTTTCTAGAACATTCTAAACAGTTTATATGCCATCACACGTTATCTCACGTACGCCACTTACTACACCCTACATATAGATTTAATTTTGCTAGCGACTCTAAATTAAATTTGGGCAATTTTAGCTATAGGTACTTATGTTTTCTTTTTCTCATAAATACTAACACCCGTATAGTCAACTTAAAGTAAGTACTTGAGTTTAAGAACCGTCAAAGAAAGCAAAGCTAAGAATGAAAAAAAAAAAACTTTTGACAGTTCTAACTTCAAGCAATTACTAGACTACATAATATGAATCATATCTTAAAAAATGTCTTTTACTCAAGTAAACACTTTGACTTGTATAAAGAACTTTGTTACTTTTACTTGATGACTTCATTTGAAACTTATTAATTTGATGAAGGACACTGTCTTAGCGGCCCCATAGGCGAAAGTGTGCTGATTGCACGCTGTGCGACTACCACTGTAAGCATTGTCAATGTCAGTGTGCCGGCGATTGTGCTCAAATTGTTATGTTTCACCGCTTAGCGATAATTGCTTGCACGTTGAACCAGCTCCAACCAGGCGCATAATAAGTGCTCGCCTATTAGAAAGTGCAAGTCGATCCTCATCGTTGTCGTACGTTATAAGTACATTACAAAAAAAAGACACAAGACGAATATAGTGAGTCGTATGTCGGGTGTGACGGAGTGCGGATAGGCAGCACGGCCGCCGACAGCGAAAGCCGCGCGCTACCGAGTCACGCGTCATGCCATTGACACTGCACTAGACGGAACAACAAGCAGAAAAACTCCGTCGCTCAACATGCATGCGATCGATTACCTCACCACAGAATACCGGCACTGTTATTTTTTGTTGCAGGAAAAAGATCCGCATACATCTACCACAAAAGGTGAAACACATTCACCACCATAAGAAGATCTACATAACGAATCACCCAGCATCATCCCAGTATGCACCGGCTTTCATGCCGAGCGCTGAAGGTGCGGTGGCAGTGCCGACCAACGTCGCGATGCCGAGCGTGGCGAGCATGCTGCCCCTGAACTCCGTTGAGCTGTACGACGAGCCCCCAGCGCGCCTGCCAGGGGGCGCGCCCGCCGCGTCCAAGCTGCTGCCGCTGTACCGCGCGCGCGGCTACTACGGGCCCACACCGCACGAGTGGGACGACCAGGAGTATGACCTCGCTCCTCCCCCCGATCCGACGGACGGAACATATATACCCACTGCCTTCTCAGCTCCATCTGCGGCACCAACTGCACCACCCAATTATCCCCCGAAGAGAGTCAAAATCGTAAAGGTTAATGAGCCCACGCGAAAGAAAGCCAGAAAGGTAAAACCGAAACGAGTTTTAGTTCGAGGAAAACCAGGCCAAGCAGAGGAGGAACATCCAGTGTCGACGTTCCATGAACATTTTTATTCCGACTTGGATGGTTCGGGGACTATCAGAAAAATTAAAAAGCCGCAACGAGTAGAAAAAATTATCGACGGTGATACCGAACACATTCACACCTACAGTGAGGAGCACATTCACAAGCTCGTATATGAGCCCGACGGCAGCATGTCTGCGCTCGCCGCTTCGCACCCTCTAATTCCTCTGAAGAATTCGCAGGCTATACTAGCAATTCCATCAGATACACTGACTGGTTACACAGCAGTCGGGTCCATGGGCACCCCGGGGCACCTCGAGTACGCTGCTTACAATCCACGGGAAGTTACTCACGATCACATATTCCATGACCACGGAGAGATCCCCTCCGATGTGGATATAACTAAGGAACACATGGCGTACCCACCGAGAGTGACATATAATAGCCAGGGATTGCGTTATGGACTGGGTGCTAAAGGACTCAAAAGCAAATATTCTCACAAGTATTTGAAACCTCAGCCTAAGCCGACTCATTTATCAGATTTTACGTATTATGAAAACATATATAGCCCTTATCAAA
This sequence comes from Eurois occulta, assembly GCA_950022335.1. NCBI lineage: Eukaryota > Metazoa > Arthropoda > Insecta > Lepidoptera > Noctuidae > Eurois > Eurois occulta. Next base: position 10,835,929 of record OX465477.1, on the reverse strand, counting down.
AGCTTCGTAATCAGAAGCCAACGCTTCCTGCGCCTTTTGAGCCTGCATCTGAGCAGAGCTTAGAGGATTACAGGCCTGTTCCCCATTTCAAACTAAAAGATAAAGGAAACATCAAGACTCGCAACGTAGTACCAGCACTATATTTTGGGAACGGAAAACAAGTGTCTGACTACCGACTCCAGCAGGCCAGTGTCTCGGCACCGTACTCCGTGTCGTCCACCGTCGTGCACGACTACAAGCCCAAACACTACCTGGGACACACAGTCGATACGGTAGGCTTGTCTAAATTTAATAAAAACATATACAACTATCCGAGTAACTATGAATTCGATTCGTACGCCTCGTCGTCGTCTAGTTTATATGCCCCTGATAATGCCGCTTTAAATTTTCACGTTAAAAAAGGCAAAAAAAAATCCATATCCACACAGAACATCAGCTTTGGAGGGTTAGACCATCAGACAACGGTAAATCATTTAGAAGATTCCGGTGTTTCTGCGACGTCCCTTAACGCGGCCAACGTTGGCCCTCCGTCAGCCATAGGCAACTACAACAGCTATGCTCAGCCGAAGCCTTTGGAGTCAGCACCGTCAACAGCTTTCACTATACGAGAAAGTTCTCCAGTGCATCCGTACTACTCTGCTATGGCAGTGAAGGCTTTGCACGGAGATCAGCTCTCGTTTGCTGAAGCTTCCAATGATAATTACCAGTACGCGGATGCTCCGTCGCCATCGACAACTCCTTACGAGACCACGGTGGCGACGACCACTCCTCTGCCAGAATATTATGATGTACAGACCGGAGAAGCTGTTACAACCGAAGCTACAACTTTTGAGACGAGGCCTAGGAATGCACCCATGGACCAAAATTCTGACGTACTTAATCCGCATAAAGAACATAAGCCCAGGTACAAAATATTAGCTTTACAGCCGAATGAGTCGCACGATTCCGAACATTACTACAAACACAGTGCGGACGCATCGAGCACTACGGGGAAACTCAAATACGGTGACAAAATTTGAACAGTAACGAACTAACTTAGTTTTGTAAGTACGTGATCTTAAGTCTGAGTGATGCACTGAATGCTCTGAGTGAAGTGAGTTTCATTCTCTTTCTATGTGAATATTTCTATTATTTATACTGTCTTTGTGGCTAAAATCTGACTTTGATAATAAGCTATTAATTAATTAATAGAGTGCGAACGACGATGGTATTCATGCATTTTATACGAATCTATAGGCGAAGTTAAAATATAAAATAATGTTAATATCACTGAATTTTATTTCATGATGAAATCTATCAATGATTCCAGATAGAGTAATATTTTGTACGCCAGTGAAGACACTTGGTTATTTGAACAACACAAGCGCCTATTCAAAACAGCATTGAGTTACGCAAAGTAAAGATAGATTGCTACTGACTATGTGCAGGTATCGTGATATATAACAGGTAAGTTATTTCATAGCGTTTTAAATATAAATACAATTGGAATCTCACCAGAATATATAGACCCAATATGGTATATATTCATTGTCTGAATGATAAACCTACTATTCCCACGAATAAGGGAAAAGTAGTTTTAACTGCAAATCTTTAGTTTACAAAGACGTTCCGAATAACTATTACAGAAAAAGATTAGTTAATTTCAAAATTATTGATCCAGGTTTGCCCAGCTTAGTTAGTATATTTTCAGCTTCCGAATTACTGACAACCAGAAACTTAGTAAAAATGATAATTGCTTCTACATTACATTAATCGGGGAAGTCACTTTGAAAAATAGTCTGTCAATCCGTCGGTATGTCATAACGCACGTACTTTCTATTATGATTCATGAAACACACTCGCACATCGGCAGCGTCTGTTCCTATTCGCATTACTGCACTTTCCTGATAGTAAATGTACGTACTTATAGGAAAAACTGTTAATGTCAATATAAACGGACTTGTGAGATCGTAAAAGCGAAGCTTTACACGGAAGTGCGAGTGCGCTGGTGAAGGGCGACCCAACAGGGTTCTGTTATGTAACGAAACAGTTGAGATCAAAGCATTCCTGATCGAAAACAGATACTATAGGTACCGACCTACACTCGTATATAATTTATTTACAAGAAGTGATTTGCTATGGCATGTGTCTTTCACCTAACAATTTGTGTTAATTCATATTTCGTAATATAATTCCGATTGATAATCGAACATTTTGAATAATCATTTTAGAACATTTCAACCATGCCTCAACTGAAAATCGCCCGTAACAGAAAAGCTCTAAACAATTTAAAAAAAAAAACTAAAAATCCTGTATTATGACAACGTAATAAAAATAAATGAATATGAGTATCTAATTTATTCAATATTTTGCATAAATTTCATATTTTTTCCATTTATCATTATTAAGTTCCTTTTAATAGCATGCCAAATTAATCTCGAGATTGCAATAACCATCTGAATGCTGAATAAGGTAAAGTAATAAGTAGTTTACGTAATTAATGTCTGCTCACACGAGAGTGAAACTGAGATCGCGTGCGAATTCTTCCTATGGTCTCAGCATCAACTCGAGCGCAACTCAGTCTCATGCATCATTTCCTCTTTAATTTAAAGCGACTGTGTGATGTCATGACGTAACGGTTGCTCAACCGTTAGTCAGCTGGATGTAATTGTTATCTGAATATCTGTGGGCCAATTAGCAGGAGACAAAGCTCAGAGTTTACAAATGTAGCGCATTAATAGTAGTTCATTACATCACGCCTCTAGATTCGAGACACGTTGTTATAACATTATATATGTTCTCTTTGTATGCTTTTTGTTATATCATTTTGCTGTCAGTTTTTGTCGTGTTATTGATAGTTTGTGTCGAATTATACTGTACCGTGTGTAGTTGTAGGTCTGAGTCATCAGAGGCCTTACACAAGTATAGTGAGGCCGAGCTCGAGTCTCGTTTTGGTCAGCGTTTCTATTTCTTACTTGATTTTGATTAGTGTAGGTGAATTAGTGTAGTTGTTCCAGATATTTATTATGATCACAACAGGCCTATGCTTAAGAAAAAAAACTCCAATAAAAAATTAAATAACTTTTAATTAAACAGACAACAATAACTTAGCCTATAACCTATTTACAATAATAAAACTTGTACTATATAGCACTGGATACGTGATCCATCGTCGTCTGAGGACTATGACTTAGTTGGTTTATTAATACTACGGAGGTTGTTACTTCCGTTTGCGATAGGGGCCGCCGCCATGGCCTGCTCCTATGGCATTTGTGTAGCTGTCACCGCCGAAGCTTCCGCCTCCGTGACCCCCTCCGTGACCCCCACCGCCGCCGTGACCCCCGCCGATGTCTCCTAAGCTGAACCCGCCGTGGCCGCCACCACCGCCGTGGTCGCCTCCTGATCCGTGACCACCGAAGCCGACACTGTAGCTGTCTCCACCTCCGAAGCCGCCTCCGTGACCTCCGCCGATGCTGTAGCTGTCACCACCGCCGTGACCACCGCCGTGGCCACCGCCGCCGCCTCCACCGAAGGAATCGAAGCTTATGCTGGAGAAGCTATCGTGCCCACCGCTGCCACCGCCACCTCCATGGCCACCGATACTGTAGCTATCGTGTCCTCCACCTCCTCCGCCGCCGCCGCCGCCGTGACCTCCGATACTGTAACTGTCATGACCACCGCCGCCGCCGCCGCCTCCGCCACCGTGACCCCCGATACTATAGCTGTCATGACCACCGCCGCCGCCGCCGCCGCCGTGACCTCCAATGCTATAGCTGTCGAGACCACCGCCGCCGTGACCACCAAAGCTTCCTAGGCCAGAGCTGCCGTGTCCTCCCGATGAATATCCACCTCCGCCTCCTCCACTGAAGCTGTCATGGCCTCCGGAAAAGCTGCTACCATGGTCGTCGTGACCTCCTCCGATTCCACCTCCGAATCCTCCAAAACTGGCAGTAAAACCACCTCCATGGCCGCCACCTCCGTAGCCACCTCCTGATCCACCATGACCGCCGCCGAAGCCTCCGCCTAGTCCGCCTCCAAATGAGCTGCCGTGGTCATGTTCGTCGTGACCGCCACCGCCGCCGCCTCCGTGGCCACCTCCAAATCCACCTCCGAATCCTCCTCCGAATCCTCCTCCGAAGCCACCGCCATGATCATGTTCATCGTGCCCGCCGCCACCGCCGCCGCCGCCGTGACCTCCGCCGAAGCCGCCGCCAAATCCACCGCCGTGACCGTGATCGTCACCACCTCCGAAGCCTCCGCCGTGGCCACCGCCGAATCCTCCACCACCACCGCCCAGGTCATATCCTCCGTGACCTCCTCCAATGTCGCCACCGCCATGTCCACCAAAGTCACCACCGCCTCCAAAGTCACCACCTCCGTGTCCTCCGAAGTCACCACCCCCGTGACCTCCTAAGTCACCGCCTCCATGGCCACCTAAGTCAAATCCTCCGCCAAAGTCGTGGCCTCCACCGCCGTGGCCACCGCCGAATCCACCGCCGTAACCACCGCCACCGCCGCCGCCGCCACCGCCGCCGCCATGACCGCCGTGTCCCCCGCCGCCTTTCAAATAGTCCGCAAATCCTCCGTGTAAATGTTCAACGATGGAACCGCCGTGGCCCCCGCCGCCACCTCCTCCGTGGCCGCCACCGTGGCCGCCGCCGCCACCGCCTCCGTATCCACCGCCGCCGCCGCCGCCGCCATGACCATGATCTTCATGGTGCTCATGTATCACCACTTCTTTAGAAGTATGGTGCGGTTCAGGTATATGCACCCGAATATGAACGCTGCAACAAACAGAAACAATAATTACTACATATTGTTACAAGCAACAAGAGACAACCTGGATTCATACTATGTTCGCATCGACACATAAACAATAGGAACGTAAATGAGGAAACAATAGATCGCATCGCCAGCAGGTCAAACGTTACACAGTGAAAACCTAGTGCAAGGGTAGGTCTATCTCTAAAACACAATAGCTCGGTTTTCACCATTTACCGCAATGAAGAAGCGTGAGAATCGTTATAGAAATCTCAACCAAATTGCTCCATCCACTATATTTTTTGCGGTTCCATCGTCTTGTAGCGTAACTAATAGTTTATCACTGATAGTACCGCGTGCAAACTTGAATAGGGTTGGAGAAATCATTAGAGATAGGTAAGGGAACATGGTCATACTAACTGTTCATTTCCACCAAAAGTCGCCAGGCAGACACCAACGCTAGCCAGTAGAAAGCAGCTCAGCTGAAATAATAAGTAAATGTTCATTTAGTTGTATAACTCCCATAATATAATTACATGTTTATGACTGTACCCTGAACCCTGATTACCGTGCAGATATGTAAAGTAAGAAAATGAAAGTGGTCAGCGCAGTGTTTAAGTGCAGATTTAGTCTGTTATAATAAACTCGTCAGATGTGGAGATAGTGCAGGTACCCACAACAATTGCGTTACGTAAAGCTGCACTCTGTAATCAAACTCTCTAATGAGACCTTATGACTCCGTCCACATGGATTAAACACGTTTCTCTCTAATTATTTTCCTTGCAAGAATGTTTATTAACAGATTACGTAACGGAATGTTTTGATACTTTCTTCACTTGATATTATTTTATGATATTCAAAATTGAATATTATAAATTAGGAGTCACTGCTTGGCCACGGAAACACTAAGGTTGCACTTGTATTAGTAACTTGACACTTGTTTAACTGTTAGGTAAAGTCGATACCGATAGATCACATGTAATGGGAGCATGAATATTGCATGCGCACGGGTTTCGCTCGAGTCCGGAAGTGTTCGCTATCTCGCGTAAGTAGAGATGTTACTCACGGCTAATCGGGAAGCCATGGTGCGTGGGAGTAAAGGTGCTCTGAGGTCGCGCCTTCTCCGCTTCTCCTGATGCTGACGGAACGAACGTAACTACTCTTATGTGCTGCCTCCAGCGAGTAAGCCTTTTATATGACAGTGAATGTACACAACCCCTACTCCATGCGGTTTATTTTATATTGATAATATAACTATGTAATTAAAATTTTTGTCTATTTGAAGGCATTATGGCAAATTATGCTTTCGAAATTTCAACCACACACGTTTGTAGTCTTTCCCGGTATAATTGTTTCTTAAAGTAAATAGGTGCTACAGACACGATTATGTTGAGCGTGTATTTTTATTTATGTTTATGTTTTAATTACTCCTAAGCACGCTACCAACGTCTGTCTTTTTGGTTCCAGAACTTAAACGGAAATTGAAAAAGCTTTCGGCTCTAATTGTGTGAGAATAAAAATAGGTTAATATTATCAATAGGTACAAATTGTTCAGAGTGGAAAATCCATAGAATAAGTGGTAGTTACGAAGCTTGCAAGCCAGGACGCATTCATCTGAAAACCTGAATAACCAGGAGTAATCGTTAATACCATCGAATGGCACGTATAACCACGTAATTATTATGATATTAAGATAGCCCGGCCATTCGAGTCCAGTCCGTTACGTAACTATACGTAACCATGAATGGAGTTCTCCCATAAACGCTTTGTGTTATACATAACAGCATGTTGTATGTACATACTTGTACGAATAATATACACCTTTTCATGTAGATTGAATGTCCGCTGGTCACGTTTTATGATGATGATGTGTACTTGTGACTTCTACGCTGAAATAAGTAGTAAAAGTTTTGTCTCATATTTATTTATAGGAATATTGGAAATAGGATATAAACACACAATGAGTAATTTCGAAGTTTGTGCCAAATGTTGTTACTATATTAAGCTCCAACAACAAAAATAATCTTAAGATGCATCTCAACGACAGGTTGCATTATCTACTAGTAATCTTGTAACCTAGATTTTCATTATTTAAACATTCAGGTTTCGTGGTCACTGGGAAACGTTAGATTCAAACAAGGAAGATGATGCATTTTATGTCACTTACGATAAGACGGGGAATGAACTAATCTTGTCCCAGAAAGACAAGCTAGAATGTTGCTTCAAAAAAACTTCCGGGACATTACATAACCTTATATTTTACAGATATAATAAGCGATATTTTAAGCTTGTTTGTTTAATTCATAATCAGCGAACCACCAAACGAATTGAATACAATCTCTCGTCAAACTCGGAGAACAATGCGAATACGGTAATTTTTTCTTGGCATGCCTGTCACAGCATGGCAGAATGAGACCGGAGAGGAACTTTGGCAACATCCTGTAGAATAATTTTCCTTTCAATGTAGCTATTGATTTGAGTGCAGATTACTGCAGATCCAATGGAGAACACAAAGTACGACTTACCAACTGTGCCGTCAGTAGGAGTTCTTTTTGAAGGTGCTAATCCGGAATACCATACCAACATACCCAGCTACTTCGGCCGTCAAGCAACGTTTGTTATGGTCAAGCTGCTGGTGTAGTAACAGGCACAGGAGACATTTTAACTTCGTCTGTAGATGGCAGCGTAGCACAACAATATTCTTTTCTTTTGTAGAAGAACGTTGCCTCTAATTTTCTGGTACTGCAGATGACCTTATTCGTTTATTTGCCCCCGTTGTGCGGGCAAATAAACGCCTATGTAGCGCCGTGGAGTGTTGATAATCATCAACACTCCACGGCGCTACATAGGCAGTTCATTAACATCATCTGCAGGGCATGTGCGTGCACGGATATACAGAGCACAAGAGCAAGTATGGTACCTATCCGTTCTAGGTAAATTTAAACTTTAATTTTGGAGCTCCACATCGCTGTCAATGTGGTGAAGCAGTCGACTGCTTCGGTCACCATGGCCTTTCTTGCAGTAAGTTTGCAGGTCGAATTGCGCGGCACGCTAGCATTAATGACCTCATCCGTTGTGCTCTTGTCACCGCCTGGGTGCTAGCTGTCTTAGAACCCAATGGCTTGGTACGCGTTGATGGGAAGAGACCAGATGGTATGACCATAATGCCATGGAAGTTGGGTAGGCCCATAGGCCTTTGGTGTGGGACGTAACTTGCGTCGACACCCTTGCGCGGCGGCTGCTGCAAGTGCTGAAAACGGCTAAAACGTCGCAAATACAATAATTTAATTGGAAGTTATGTGTTTGAGCCGTTTGGGGTTGAGACACTAGGGCCATGGGGTCCGAGTGCCCACCTAGTATTTCGGGAAATTGCCAAGCGGTTGGTCGACTCTTCACGTGACCATGAGGGTGGGCCTTATTTTTGGCCAAAGAATCAGCATTGCCATCCAACGTGGCAATACTGCCAGTCTTCTGGGCACTTTTCCTGTTGACAGCGATGCGGACGAATTTTTGGACACCCTGTAACGCTTTTCTATTTGTACATATTTATTACTATTATAGTTTTGTAGTTTGTTATTAATTTAATAATCTTTGAAATAAATCTCTATATAACTTGAATTTATCCTATTTGGTGCAATAACCCAGTTATGACAATTTTTTTTTTCTTAGTTAAGGTACAGAAGGACTATTACTTAATTTAAGTCATAATATTCACCCTTAAGATAGGTGCTCTCAAGGTTTTATCTTAGCTATGTTGACAACAGTTTGACTGAATGACAGGCCGTGATGTCTGGCTGAGGCTGACAACTTCACCACAGTGATAGCAGTGAGGCCAACACAGTGATAGCAGTGAGGACAACTACATGGTCGTGTCGTCAAACAAAGTACCTATGCTCTACGGTGGTACTGCGTGAAGCTAAAAGTTTTTTTTTCTATGTATCGTATTCATTACGCAGCGCTAACCAGCGAACCCAGGCACATTTGAAAAATCGAAGAAGCTTCCATGCACACTTCCATACATATTCGTACCAAGTATCTGTCAGTGTCCGGTGTCCGCATGCTGTCCGCAATTCATCCGGCTATCAGTCCAACCGGTCCTTTCCTTAGTTACTGAAAGCTTCTGGCACCTGTCGCGAGTTTAATGGATCGTAATGTGAAAATAGGATTTTATTACATTTCTTTAATTGGGTAAGTCAAGTCATGTCTTCCGAATCCGAATATAAGAATTCATAGTCCATCCGAATTGTGCAACTACACGCGAACACGATGTTTTTTTTTTATTTGGTACTGGTACATACATACCTAATTATACTAAACTATACAAGTACCACTACAAGTAGTAGGTACTATATAAGTACCTGTACTACAGACCTACATCAGAATACTAACGACCGGCCCTTGTTCCTTAGGGAAAGTTGACCAGTTTGAAGATCTGAATGACCACGCTACTTGTAGTTACTTATATCGTCGTTGTACTGCGAGAAGTCACTAAGTGACATTTTTGGCTAAAATGAGTTAATGATGTCAAAGTGTTTTTAAACCCATTATCTACCATATGAAAAGGTAAAATACCGCTTTTTTTTAGTATTTTAGATAATACGAGAATGTCAGAACTACATAACTACTTGTTAAGGCAAAAAACCAGCTTATGAAAATTAACTAACGGTAATTGAGTAATTTATGCCAATTAACTTTTTCTCAATAACTGGGGCTTCCCTGCTCACTAATGTTACTTAGTTACTTTTCGCATTCAACATATTCGTTGAGAACCATTGTAACGTCACTTAGGTATTTTTTGCAGACGAAAGCTTTACATTAGATGAAGTTAAATGTCCGATAGAAGTCACCAACAACACTTAATTGCTTTTTGCACACAATATAATTCGAGCCGACCCTCTAAATGGCTCTTAGTGATTTCTTGCATACCTAAAGCTTTGAATGAAATACAATTCTGTTGTCCGGTAAAAGTCATCAACAGATCTTAAGTATTTATAAATCAATGTAATCGCGCGTATTTTTCGGTCTTTACGTTCTAAAAATCTAACTATTGGACATTAATTAAAGCAAAACCACTCGTATTGCAGTAACTTAGATTTAGGTAGGTACTCGTACAATTAAATTTGCGGACCCCTCCGGTTTGCTGACATCTCTTTGAGTCGCGCGTGGAACACGAACGCGCCACCGACATGGCCTGTAGTCATTAGACGGACGGACGGCGAGCTAGCCCATTACTCACCGTCCACAGGCCCGCCTACAGTGGCCGGGAGCCACAACGTGGCCCCCGACGCCCGGGCCGTCTCCCGCGGCGGCTGGGACGTGAGGTTCTCTCCCTCTCACATTCCGCCACCTCCTTCGCTAGCATGACTGCTTCGCAGAAGGAGGTTCCCCATTCCCTCTCGCTCCGGACCATGGCTTGAACCAGGGCCGGAAGCGAGAGGTCGCCGCCGCCAATCGCCGCAACGAGGACACGGTGGTGCCCCGCCGTGTCCTCCGGGCGATCCTCGCAATGGTGACACCTGGGCGTTTCCTCCCGCCTGATTCGGCGCAGGTCTCCCGAAACAACCGTGTCCGGTGAGGACCTGCGTCAGGCGGAAGGTGAGGGCGCCGTGGCGCCTATCTAGCCACTCCTCTAGGAGGGGACTTATCGTCACTATTGTGGCGTGCCCTGGACAGTCACCATGAGATCGCGCCGGAGGTCTGTCCGCTCAGCGGCAATTTGCCGCGGCGACGGAGTTTCCCCCCGGCGTAGTGCCTCCGCGTGCAACTCGTGAAGGCGCGCGAGGACTATCGCCTCTAGATCCCATGGCGGCAATCCGGCAAGGAGGCTCGCCGCCTCGCCGGAGATAGTGTGGTACCCACGGACTAGCCTTACGGCTATCACCTTTTGGGGCGCGTTCAGTAGGCGGCTCGCCGCCTCAAGGAACGCGCCCACACCGGGGCCCCGTAAAGGGCCATGGACCGCACGACCCCCTCGTAGAGCCTCCGGCAGGCGGCGTTTGGACCCCTCAGGTTGGGCCGCTTGAAGGCAGCCAAAAAGTTAGCTGCTACATTGATTTGGAACAAAACCATTACTCAAGTTGGCAAGAAGGGACAGTACGAGAAAACGAATCCTGGCGTAATAAAATTCCGATAAAAAAAGACTAGACGCAAAAAGGTCCTGGTGATCTGCAAGCTGGTGAAATGATTGTGCCTAAAGCGTATACTTACGTCAAATCTAACCAATTACACAATAAAAAAAATAAAAAACTTTTAAACCTATGCCGAACGGACATCATACCGGTTGAATTCCATTCATGGTTTCAATCTTTGCCAGTTAACTACCAACCAGAAAGGCTGCCAGAACCAGACACTTTCGAAGATACTGATGGAGAAGATACTTACAGATTAGGAAATGAATTAAAAACCAAAGATTGTATCGCTATAAATAGCTAAGGATGATAAAATATTATTTAAACAAAGATGACGTGTTGCGTTTTTTGAGCTTCTTTATTTTGTAATAATTTTCGGTGTGTTTATTACTAAACTTAATAAAGTACTTTATTATGTTTTAACAACTTTTAAACTTACGATTTGTACTCATAGTTAATAGTTATAATTGAAACGGGCCTAAATCGCGTACTGATTAGAAGGTTTAATAATACCGTGGTCACTTGAGTTGACTGACACAAAACACAATAGTTCAAGGAATTTATTAAACCTTATAAACAGTTCGCGATTTAGACCCGGTTCAATTATTTATAATTATGAACTATTAAAAATAGTTTATTTTTGTATGCTGAGTTTATTTTTATATAGTGTGCTGTTTTTTTGTATTAAATAACTGTTTTTTACTTTGATATTATGATTTTTCTTTCTAAACCACCTTTAAGCAATAGTCACTAATTGCTTACTATCTGAAAAAAAGCTGTACTAAAAATTAATTAAGTAACACAAAAAGTTAATCAACTAACCCAAATTACATATTTTGAGTATGCTAGAATTACCTATCTTTCTTTTTATTACATTTCTCAGTAATGGTAAAAATAATTACATAATTTATTGAAGATTAGAGTTAAGGGTAAAAATATCAATATTTTGTTCATAAGAAGCCTGTTTGTAACTATACATGTTAATGTGTTATACTGATTATAAGAACAAAAAAACTTTAAAACGCGGTTATCTCGAAACTAGCTTTTTTCACTTAATGATTTCTCGCTGCACAACGACGATATTTAAGAGTGAGTCAGGAATGAGACGTGTATGAGGAGCTAAGGCCCTCAAGGTACAATAATCTCTGGTGAGACAGTGTGATTGTACGCTTTTGTTGAAATATTCTCACTAACAGTCAATCATTGATATATTATATACTCATGTATCTATGACCAATTAAGTAAATAAAAAAATATTTCAGTACAAAATATGAATTCGTTTTTCACTGTACAAGTGTAGACCTCCATCTTGGAAAGCGCAATAGATCTATTCGATAATAAATCAAGTTTATACTTACTTATTAAAAATAGTTTTACGTAACAAAGATGTCATTACCAAGTTATCAAAGAAAAGATTTAAATAAAAAAATGTTAGAAAGTGAGATCCTGTTTGTTTTGAAATACCCACTTTGTAAGAACAACTTTGTACCTATTTAAGCATAGTTTACATTGACATTGTAAGTAGTTCTCAGTAGGTGCTCCATAGACCGTAACTCGTATTTACTTAGACAATGTACACTATGATTATTTTAGGCACATAACAAGCTGCCCATTTAATTTAGAATTTTAAAAATTCACACGGACAAGGTCAAAATCATTATTTTTATATACACTTCTTAATCGCATCTTATAATCTGGGCCTAAGCTTCCTATGTTTATACTGTGAATATCTAATAACAATGCCAAAAATGTGTGTGTTTAAAATATTAAGATCAGTTGTTACACTAAGTCTACGAAGTACAAATATTATTAATTTTGCATAGAGCATGTTTTGATTGTCATTAATGATTTCAAAAATATCTTGGTATTTTCCATCACTTTCCATTTTGTTACCTATTTGTTTCTATATATTTAAATTTATTTGGTTGTTTCGATAGAATAATCGAGTAAAGAATATTCGACCGTTAGACGGAACCCATCAGACACAATATAAAAAGCTGGGATGACGAAGATGTTTTGTGGATCTAATTTTGAAAATTAAGTATTAAATAAAATAAAAACTTGCTGAAGCTGACTTGCTTCTTAACGCAAGTGGAACTGGGTATTAATAAGAACACATGTGAAGTCATTTCCTTCCTCTTGCTTGGTTCTCTGACCTACGATATTTTGCGCCTGCGACTCGCGAGCCGTGAGACTTTGCTAAATAATAACAATAATGAGCTCGTCAAAAAGAAAGCAACATTTAAGATAATTATACCCAAGGCAAGTAAGTTTAAGAAGGCTAGATGCTAATTTAATGCATTATTATTTTTCTCACAAGAGCGTTAACACACAATAGACTGCGTTGGCGCGGATATCTAGGTGCTTCCTCGAAGGCAACAAAGAAAGCATCCGAGAGATCGAAATTAATGACCAATAGGTAAATGTACACTATGGATATATGATACATTATATAACAGAAACACAAGCCAACACCGTCGAGTTTACGTATCACTCGACATTTTCTTCAAGAGCTTATTGGTAAAAGTGTTTTATCTCACATTCTTACATCATACTGTGCAATTTAATTGGATTTTATATGGAATTTAACCCAACCATTGACCACTGGGAAAAACAAATCGTCGCTCTTTATAATTATTATGCACGTTTTATTTGCATGACACAGCACAAAGCTCGTTAAACAACCACTAATTTTAATCAAGATATGCCAAGTTAATTATGTAATTAATAAGCAGCATTTTTTTTAATAATCAAGACGTTTAAGTACATTATATTTCAATAATAAATTAAGAAAAAGTGCATAAGATATAATAGTCGGGGTATATTTCGCAATGCGGAACAATTAGCTGCTATATATGTAATAACGGTAGCCGCGAGTCTGAGCGGTAAATGGTTGCAGATATTCAAATTGGCAAGAATGTAGAAGCCTCTATAATCTCCTGCTGCCAATAGGTCATTAACCCACGCCAACGTTCATATATGAAGCAATGGAAGAATCGTTATTAATAATTGTTATGGAATACAATTTCGACATGGTGAAAGAGTTTTTGGTTCTTGTGCCTCAATGGCTACCGTGGTAATTGATCGTTAGTAACCGCGAAGGCGCGCATTAGCAATAAATGGGGTACTAACTATTTACACATCAAAGATTGAACTCCTCTTTGGGGACGCGTTTTATAGTCACTGTCTCTGCATGCATAATGTGATCGTGCCTACCCGTGAGAGGAAACAGTACCTCTTTGCGTAGTTCCCTATTACCTTGTATCCAATCTCACACGTATGAGTAATGGTTGCTCAACAGTAAGAACCAGTGGCTTTGTCCATCTGGGAATTTTCTCCAACCTCTTAGCGTAACGTTCACAGCAATCATATAAAGTAATTGATCGATATAACAAGGACATAATTTGAACATGACAAAATTTTAATCTGAATTCATAATATAACTAAACGTAACCTAGTTACTTCGTTTTTGTGTACTGTTATTTTTATAGAACAACGCTGAGCTTTTTCACAGGTCAAAATCATTACTGGCACAATTAATTAGGTAACGAAGAATACACGACAGACCTCGCACCTATTCCTCATTTGACATTTACTGACGGAAATATACTGATGATGGTAATGATGACTCTTGGCCAATCTTATCTTTGACTTCCAATTGCAATAAAAACATATAATGCTCAACCTCATCATGCCGGTGATCTCCGAAGGGTTAAGCAGATGTCTGCAGAAGTGTTACCTATAGTACAGCCACATTTTTTTTTTGTAATAGGAGGCAAGCAAAGAGATTTAAAATATTTGAATGTCTTTGGAGGCAAGCCATTCTATATGCCTAATGCCAATCAGGCACAAATCCAGACTCCGGGTCGCGAATGAGAAATTCATAATGGAAAAAGGCAATAAGACCCAATACGTTATTATTTTTATTTATAAACGGTTACGTTCAATCACTTTAATAATAATTATAAAAACAATAGGATGTTGAGCAGCTGAAAACTAGAAAAAAATTGTTGAAGACGCACTGAACAGGTTATTGAATACCTACGTTTAGTCAATTTTATATACTTTGAAAGGATTGATTCAATCTGCACAATATGCAACACGCAACAGAAATTGAGTTACCGTGGTCAGCTATGTAGGTACGGCTGTAATGACCATAGACTAATATATTATATTATGAGAGTAATGACTGTCTCCATCGTCTTCAAATACACAAAACCACGACTCAGATTTTGATTTACGTAAGATTAAATGCATAATTTTTCCTTTTGAACTGAAATCCAGCCATTACGGCACCTTTTCATTTGGTAATTATTATGTAAGAAGTCAAAGATTAGCGTGTTGTTATTATATTAACAAGTAAATCTTTAATTAATTTAAAATATAATTAAATTATATACAAACTATAATAGTAATAAATATGTACAAGTAGAAAAGGGTTACAGGGCGTCCAAAAATTCGTCCGCATCGCTGTCAACAGGAAAAGTGCCCAGAAGGCTGGCAGCATTGCCACGTTGGATGGCAAATAAATTAAGTTATTTAGATTACGTAATAGTAATAATTTCTAATCAAGCACTTACAACTCCGCCTGCTTCGAAGCCTGCAACTAAATTTTAAACCCTAAACGATTGACCTGAAATTTTGCACACACCTTTGGTTCTGATGACAATACATTTTCAATAGACTTTCTCGAAAACTGGTTTTTATCGCACTATGATTAGGTTCAACATGCAATGTATTTCGCACGCGTGTATTTTTAATATTTTTCCGCACACGTGCGGAAAAAAAACATTTCCACGGATAACTATAGGTACTTATACTAAGTTCAAATGGGTTCAATGACTATAGCCGTTTTTTTTTAAATCTCGGCAAAGAGATATGCGCCTTTACGGCGTAAATATTTTTTGAGTATTTAAATTGTGTTTTTAAATAGAATATCATAGATATGATTATTTAAAACAAATATTTACTTTTATACGTAAAGTAGTTAGTAAAAGTAGTAAGTTTAAGTACGGCTTGTGCGAAACGCAGTACTGTACTATAAATACATATACATAAACAGCCTACAACTTTCCCACTGCTGGGAGCTGGGACATCCGTCATCCAACACGCGGGCCCAGTACGTGATGCCTATCCGTAATATTTGGTTCTAGGACGTGCCGGTGTAGATATAGCTTACGATGTGTTCCTTGACCGTTATAAGAGCATAATACGTTTCAAAAATCCATTAATGTATACACTGCTATATCGTTAACCAACTACAATGAGTCATTGTATAAGATCAGCTGGAATATTAAAAAAAAAACTACGTAATGACGACTTAAAAAGAAACTACAGATACTAAAGAATAGATATTTCGATCTCCACAACGCGGTCAAGCGGTCACCAATTGACCACAAAGTGTGGGCACTTGTGCGTTTGTACGTAAACCTGACTAACATTCGTAAGACCGTAAAACTACGAGTATGTAACTGGATGATATAATCTGTGCGTTTTATAATTGGTCGTCGATTCGATTCCCAAGTGCAGTGTAATACAGATGCGTTTACGGTATGGTAAATGAGTAGGTCATAGGTGTCGGAAAGGTCACCATGCGAAAGGTAGAATATACTGCCATAAAAATTTACTGCTAAACTGTGATACTAAGGCCCTTCGCACATGGAGCTACTTAAAAAGAACTAGTCACAAACTTAAATTACTAACGAGTTGCCTGAGCGTCACAGCCCATACATGTTCAATGGAGGTTCGCACACGACGCGACTAGTTACTAAGTGGTCAGTAACGCGTTAGCAACCGATCACGCGCGACGCGTCGTACCGGTCACCACGCTACTGGTTTTCCGAGTTTCTTTATTTTTTGTTATAAAAATGAACGAGCAAACATTAAATATTCAATTTGTGAAGGTGGTGGAAAAATACCCATGCTTATATAATTATAAAATAACAGAATATCCACGAAAGGATATAACAGAAAGAGCTTGGATATACGGATGAACCCAAAACCTGCGAATATTCCTTCGACGTCTATGATAATAGTATAATACAATATCGTCGTCGTCCTCGCTCGATCCAGTTGACATGTTTACCACTTGTTAACCGTGTGCTTTTGTAAACAGAAATAACAGAAGTGACTGAAACCTTACAACTTGAGTAGCGTTGTGTGCGAGATACAATTTCTAACTGGTTTGTAATCGTAATTACTGATTAGTTCAGTCATTTTTGAGTAGCTCCATGTGCGAAGGGCCTTAACGTATTTGACGGCACGGTTGGCGCAGTGGCTGAGCGATGACTGCTGTGCTTCGTGTTGCGGGTTCGATTCCCGCACGGAACAAATATTTGTATGGCCTACAGATGGTTGTTCCGGGTCTGGCTGTTTGTGTATGTGAGTTTAAATGTTTGTAAACGCACCCACGATACAGGAGAAATTCCTAGTGTGGGGCAACGTTTTTCAAAAAAAAAAAAAAAGGCAAGAATATAGCTTTGTCTTTTTCCCACACAGGAATTACTCCTGCTTTAAGAAGTCTTAGTAACCCACCAGGTGTTTTCAGAAGCACTCTAACCAAACTTCCACTTGCAAAGCAAGATCTAGCTAGCCTAAGATAACGTCTTTGGACACACATGAACTGAAGCTTATAGCATTTATTTCAAATAAACCAGCAGGCACTTTGAATTGACAAAAACAAGAAGATGAAGCCACAGTTCAAACACAAGACACAACTGCGTAGGTAATTATTATTCTTATTAAACGTTTATTTCAGAAAAAAATATAATCCATATCATACATATCATCATAGCACAAATTTACATTATTAATTAAATAAAATTACTATACAATTACGATAAAATCATAACAAATTACACAATACTCAATCATTATTAAATTCTTAACCATCTAATCGAATTATAAAATAAATAACAAGACATTCACTTAACAAAAATTCATAATAATAAATCAACCAATCGGCGAGCCACACACGACACCTTGATCTCTGTAAGGATACGCCCAGACACCACACCACCAAACTTCTGCGCTATTTTGCCGACATCTAAAGTCCCAACATAATATTCATCCATCTCTGTTGATTACAATAAAAATCATCGTTCGGAGGCAAATCGGACCGTACGAAGTGTCCGCGTATTTTGATGGGCAACTACGGAACCCTACATTGTGCGTGGCCCGTCACACACTTGGCCGGTTTTTTTTTCAGTAAATTGTTTCTCCAAAATATTGTTTTGTTATTTTTTACACAAGAGCAAAGTACGCGTCATATAGCAGATTCTACTAGTTACCAGTAGGTAGATATAAAAAACTTGTGCTAATAATAGTTCTTGTTACCAATTTCAAAGGCGTAAATCGGGAGATCTATGGAGTAGAACGGGCGAGAAACTCCATGGTGAATGACACTCAACAAATAGATACATATTCTAGGTATTAATCCTACATATTTATACCGGATCCGTCATCATCTACTGAGCCTTCAGAAATAAGTTGGGGGAAGTCAACCCGGAGTGACTGCTGAGCATCAGGTCCTGGACTCAATTATTGGGTCGGGCCAGGTGTTATTGAGATCTTCCATCAAGGATTTTTCAGTATCAGCCACGGAGTACCTATGGATTTGTGCACGTTTGATGGCAACATGCCTAGGCCTAAATGCGAGTGTGCTAATACTATAATATAGGTTCTACTTTGCCTTAGACTGTTTTTTAAGGATATTTTGTCTATACTACTATTGCTATTAGTATTAGTGTAAATCAGTTATTTGATCTTTTGTTTAGTTAAAATAATAGATGTCTTGTCTTATATTTTGTGTTATGTTTTATTTCTATAGTTTTATGATGATATTAGCAAATAGCTTTATTGTTCTTATGAAAATGTTGTGTATACCTGTAATGTAAACCTACCTATATAAGAACCCTAACCTGATTACTTTTATAATTAAACTAGCTGTTGACCGCGATCTTCGTTCGCGTGAAATCATTTTAAAAATATTACTTTCCTTTTTAAATCGGATATTGTTACTATTTTCAAGGGTTTTAATTTTTTGCACGGAACCCTAACTCTTATTCTAAAATAAAATTAGCCTAAGTTAGACCTTATAACATCAGCTATCGGCCAGTAAATCGTCAAAATCGGTCCAGCCGTTGCGAAGATTAGGCGGAACAAACAGACAGACAGATAGACAGACAAAAATGGAAAAAAACGTGTTTTTGTTATATGTGGCGTATATTTACATATAGGCTGTAATTTCAACATTACAAACAGACACTTTAATTTTATTTATTTTTATAGATGTAAAATGTACGTACCTACTGTTGTATCTACGAGTATCTACCCATTTAAAAAATAATATAAACCCTTCGGGGATTACAGGCTTCATGTTCATATTCGGTGAACATTATAGAAAACATATTAGCTAGGTCACATCTCAGTTCAACAGCGCTGCAAACAATGTCCGAAGACTCAGACAGGAAATTCAAACCGGCCAGCCCACATGACATCATCCGACCACACATTACCATACCTACTGCAATTATTTAATCGATAATAAAATCAAACCATGTTGTTATGGTGAATGTTATTTTTAACGTTATATAACATCATCTGTCTAGCTTTTTCTCAACTATGTATGGGTCGGCTTCCAGTCCAACCGGATACAGCTGAATACCAGTATTTAACATGGGGCGACTGCGTGTCTGACCTCCACAACACAGTTAGTACTTCTGGGTAATACGATACCCCTTGGTAAGACTAGTCGTGTGTGTGTGTGTGTTTTTTTTTGTTGTCACGTGTTTTTTTTTCGTGGGACAAAAATTCAACATTAATGTGGGACATGTAAAATATTTTTCAATACACTTTCTCGAAAACGGGTTTTTATCGCACTACCATTTGGTTCAACATGCAATGTATTTCACACTCGTGGATTTTTAATATTTTTCTCTGCACACGGTCGGAAATAAAAATTTCCACAGATAACTATACTTATACTAAGTCTAAATGAGTTCAATGATATAGTCTATAGTGATATAGTATAGGTGATTGTTTTTTTTTAATCTAGCAATGAGATATGCGTCTCTTACGGCGGCGTAAATATTTTTTGAGTATTTAAGTTGTTTTTCACAGAAAAAAAAAACAAAATAGGCGGGAAACGGGAAAGCGGCAATCCGATCTTCATTTGTTTTTTCGAGTTTTAGAGTTTTGTTTATACTTCCATAAAGCAGAGATTTGTATAAAATGAGTTCATCTGATTCAGATATGAATTAAATGCCTGATTTTATAAGAGAAGAGGCTAAAGCGGTAGTGGAAATAAAATTATCTCACCAAATCACCAGGGACTAAATAAGTTACTTTCACCCCTAGGGTAACAATGTACTATTGCTTTTGCTTCTTCTTCAAGCTGGCAAAAGCAAAGCGCGTATAACACCCTCGACTGCTCGGGTGTTAATTCCGCCTCGAATGCAATAACAAAGTTTCTTTCTGATATCAAAATTTACTATTTACCTACCTATAATAAATCAAAAACCCGAGCAAGAGAATTTATGTCCAAGAAGTCAGTATTTTTTAACTGTAAAAGTTTTTCAATACACTTCCTCGAATATTCTCTTATCGCACTACAATTAAGTTCAACATTCAATGTATTTCACATACGTGGATTTTTTCCATTTGTCACAACCTTTGCTTAAATAAAAATTTCCACATAAAAGTATACTTATACTATGACTTATACCAAGTCCAAATTGGCTGAATTCCTATAGTCAGCGGTGATAGTTTTTTTTTTAATATCGGCAAAAAGAAGCGTCTTTACGCACGGCGTAAATATTTTTTGAATTTTGATTTGTGTTTAAAAATAGAACTAGCTGACCCGCGCAACTTCGTCTGCGTCACATAAGAGAGAGGGTTAGAGAGACTGTGAGTCAACCTTAAAATATTGACATGCCATCGCGGACTTTTTTTTAGAACTTTTTAAGAGGAACGATTCCGTCATACATGATTGTTGCGTAACTTCAACCATTTACGCAGTGCACGCAACGGAAGCTCTCAAAAGGAATACATTTTTCTGTTTTTGCAACATTTTTCATTGATGCTCCGCTCCTATTGGTTGTAGCGTGATGTTATATAACCCATAACCCTCCTCGAAATTAGCGCGTTCAACCAACGAAACAAAACAAACTCTTCAGCTTTATAATATTAATATAGATTAATACAGATGGGTAACAATTAAATTTCTCGGAAATATTTGCATTAATCGCTAAAATATTGTACCTGTTTTCCCAAATAAGGGATTTCGTCTTCATCCTTGTCTAAGGACTCGATGACAGTCATACTCCATCTAGGTCGAGAGTACTCATCAAGGTGCATAAAATGAGCCGAAACACGATAAAGCTGTTGTAAACTATTGCGGACCTCTTGCAAGTGCCTTCCGTCTCCATCGTCAGACCATCGATAAGAGTCATACTCCAGCTAGGTCGAAAGTTCTCATCAAGGTGCATGAAATAAGCCCAACACGTTATAGATGCTGTAAACTCTTGAGGACTTCTTGCAACTGCCTTCCGTCTCCATCGTCAGGACCTTCGATGACATACTTCAGCTAGGTCTAATCTCTCATCAAGGTGCATGAAATTAATTCATGACAAAAACAATTTTCAATTTTATTGAAAAACGTCCCTTGATACACGTGGACATTTGTTACTGCAGTTCTCGGCTCCTTAACCACCTCGCCTGCGGCTGGGGTGTGAATTCCGCCTCGGATACATTAACAAAGTTACCCCACTTATATCAAAACTATTGCTAAATCTGTCTGATCTTTTCGATAAAAAGTACACGTGATGCTGGGAGGGGGGAGGAGGGGTAGTCTAAACCCTCATGACATATCACCAAGGGTGGCGATAAAAGTGGCCTAAAAATCAGGTGGGCCGTTGGTTTAAAGTGGAAGCGTCAGGTTAGCCCGCGAAATTCAAATTTTCTTACGTTTTTTGCAATTTGCAGGACAGTGTCAGGTTGTATGTTGATGAGAAATGAGTCGCCTGCAAATTACAAAAACCGTAAGAAAATTTGAGTTTCGCGGGCTATCCTGTCGCTTCCACCTTAACGTGAAACGTCTAAATATCTGCGAGATGAACACAAGACTGATGTTGTTCTAAATTATTTAATACAAAACAGATAACACAAAAAACCTTTATTTCAATAAATATTATATATGTATTTTTACATTTTAGAAAGGATTACAGTATTGAGGAGCTCGTGGCTAAATAATAACAGCAGCAAGGGTCGATCTTCAAGGTTAAGCAGTGCTTGCCTAGGTTGGTCCGTGGGTGGGTGATCATCTCATACCAAGTTTCCTCCAACCTCGGAAAGCACGTTAAGCCGTTGGGCCCGGCTGCCGTTTGTAGATCTTTGGTAGTCGTTTGGAGTTGTCAGAAGCCGAAAGTCTGACAACCAGTTTAAACCAAGGTGTTTCCGTATTTCCCATGTGTTGTAGATCAGATAAATAATGGTATTCAGCTGCATCCGGTTACACTGGAAGCCAACCCAATCGTAGTTTCGGAAAAAAAAAAACTCTATTGTAAAAATTACTAGCCTCCACACATAAAATATTCTTAGGTTTTAGGTTTCGGTAGGCGACGTTTGCTAAAGAGTGCCGTGGCAGCATAGACACGCGTAGTCCAGTGGAACATTAGGTAGGACTAGGTGTTTAGCAGTGCGTTTCTCTGTGATGTCGGTGTCACATCTCCTGTTTTACCTTCGACACGCTGGTGACGGCACGGGGGAAGACGTACCGGCAAACGATTAATCGGCTTGAGCGAGATGTTTTTTGTACCTACGGCGTCACCTGGTTGGTTCTTAGTTATAGTTGAATCCCTAGGTGGTGCGGTTGCCGACATCCAGAAATCATTAGGACATAACGTCTAACGTCGTCGGGTCAGCTAGTAACTACGACGATAATTTTAACAAAGATAATGTCCAAAAGCAACTTTTCCTGTCCTTCCATGAGTTTACCTCGTTTTTTACCGTCTGCTCGCTCCGAGTCTGTCTGGAACAACTAAAACAATGTGGAAAAAAAAGTATAATTTGTATTAGCAGCTGTACACGAAACTTGTTTCTTTTCGGCCATCACCCGTCGGCCGTCATCATTACGGTTCATTGTCATTGAACTAAAAGAAAAATTACAAAAAAAAAAACATTAAAAAAGAGCAAAACGACACGATAACCGCGCCAAATTGACTCTTACCGCCACCTTTATTTTTTATTAAGCAACAAAAATTCCTAACGCATACTGCACCGTCTGGGGAGACCGTTTGGTTGTGTGGGGCTTGCACCCACTAAAAAACACCACCATGAGCCTACTGTTGCCTTTGCGGATGGGCCGCGAGGACTGCTACGCATGACGTTCGCGACCCACCCAGCGCAGCCCGCCTCCGGGCACTAAACTCCTTTGGCGATGTCCAGGCTCACCTGAAACACAAGGCCGTGCAATGCGACGAGGATAAACTCCTCGATCTTGCCCGCTGGCACCTCCTAAGGCGGCATCAGGTCGCCATAGGATAGGTTCACTCCGATTCCTCCTGCGAGTGCGCTGCACCACCGAAGCAGGACAATAATCAAAGGTGTGAAGCGCCGTGTCCTCGTTGCAGCCGCACACGTGAGTCGCTTATATATAGCAGATATTTGCCAAAGCAGCCATGCCCTGACAATACCTGCACCAGACGGAAGGTCAAAACTCTTACGGCCACCTGTTATAACCGACTTTAACACGGTACATCGCGAATCATTTAATTTGACTTCGAGTTTGTGTTCATAACACAAATGATTATATGGCAGCGATTACGTGAGTTCAAGACACGTTCACTTTTATTTTTAGAGAGGTAATATCAGCTCCATTATTATGTAAGATGCCCTGTGCCCGACACACGTGTGTGACCTTTTCTTTTATCAGGTTGACATGTTCACTCCATAAATAACATACATGACATACATACATGAGGCATACATTCCTTCAGTTTCCGCTCTGGAAATAACAAAAAAAAAATCACTAAATAAATTTAATGAAAGAAAAAATTTAATGTTTTTTTTTAATAATGAGAACTCAAATGCATATGTGTGTGTAAAACGTATCCACGATCGGCAACACATGCGAATGATACCCATTGAAAAATTCATTCATCGATCGATTCTCATTATTTCACAAAAAAAGCACTAAATTTATTCTTTCGTGTTTTTTTATTGTTATTTTTTGAAAAAAATAGTCCCAATCGTTTCGAGTTCGATGATCGAGTTCATGGTATTCGGCTCCAGAACGACCTAAAAATAATGGTGTATAGTATTGTACTATATTTTGGGTGTGCGTACTAAATACTGTTGAAGAAATATATAGTATATTTTCAACAGAGAAATCTTACAAACAAGTGCCTTTACATTAACTTTTGATTGATGCCCTTGCATGTATCCGAACTCACTCGTCAAAATAAAGTTTTTGTAGAGAGTTCTCTGACGAAACTACAGGCCAAACATGGCAGCATATTTAAAAAAAAAACGGAAAATAACTTACTTACCCTATTCCCGCCGCCTAAGTGGCGGTTCACAAAGAGGATATTTTCGGTTACGAATTAGAGAATGGCGATAAGAAAAAGACATAGGTTATAATATCTCATTAATAAAAGCTTTTGATTTACATCAGTTTAAAAATTGAATGTAAAAATGCATAATTATGACACTTTTGTTTTAAACAAAAGATGCAAGAAGAGCAAAAAAATATATTTTTATAAAAATAAATAAGTAAGAAATAAATCTTTGTAAATTTTTTGCTTTTTCCATATTGTACTATATTTTTTTGAGGTAACTATATTTGCATAGCTTATTTTGAAAAAAAACTATATTACGCCGAAGAAATGTTGGCAACCCTAGTCCTGCCTGCTCTATTTAATCGCTGAAATGCTAGAGTAACCTGTTTTCTTGCTACAATCTGCAGATTGTGGACTATGGATGTGTGTTGTGGTGCGTAAAACTGGTCGCTTACGCAGAGACAAAGTAGAAAGCTTCGGTCAGTGCACTTGTGTGCCTGCACTCCGGAAATAAGGAAACGCTGCAGCGTAGGGGCTCATTCTCAAACAGGTTCCTTAAACTACGTCTGTACACGTTTTACCTACTCTTACATGATAATATCTTCGACCTAATCTTAAAAAAAAGATTCATAATTGTGATACACGATTGTCCGTATCTAGGCTATTTTATAGTGATGCTTTATGTACCTAGAATTTTTTGTTTTCATAAATCATAGCTGCACTCTTGACCTCATTCGCCTTGGAAAGCAATGGAGCGATCATACACTTTTAACAAAGAAAGCCCAATTGGTAGGAGTCATCTGCTTGAGGAAAAGTAAAATGTGGCAACTAGAAAGTCTTTCTCAGCTTTTCACATCTCATGATCATCTACTCATTGCGGCCCCTTTCGGCACTTTTGGTAGTTCGCGCTTTGAACCGAAGTATGAAACGAAACGATACCCGCTCGGCTCGCTCGCTCTGTCGTACAAAACCCGGGTTTTCGGGTTTATCGTTTTTAGGGTTCCGTACCCAAAGGGTAAAACGGGACCCTATTACTAAGACTTCGCTGTCTGTCTGTCAGTCTGTCTGTCTATCTGTCTGTCTGTCTGTCTGTCTGTCTCCAGGCTGTATCTCATAAACCGTGATAGCTAGAAAGCTGAAATTTTCACAAATGGTGTATTACTATTGCCGCTATAACAACAAATACTAAAAATTAAAAAAAAAAATATTAAGGGGGGCTCCCATACAACAGATATGATTTTTTTGCCGTTTTTATAGATAATGGTACGGAACTCTTCGTGCGCGAGTCCGACTCGCACTTGGCCGGTTTTTTACTTTTTTAAATCGATCATTATTGATCTGTGATTCGATCTGTGTTCGCAGATCAGACACTCAACACGTCGTAGGTCGTTTGAAATGTAGCTAGAAACATGAGTAAGTCTATTTATTGTATTTTACCCGCGGCTTCGGCCGCGTGGATTTGGAAAAATATCCGACAGGAACGTACTACCGCGATTAAAAAGTAATCTACAGGCTAATCCATGTTACGGTAACGAACATATAGTTACATAGGTACCTTCATCCCCCTTTTTAACCCTTCTGGGGTACCATTGTCAAAAACGCTGAGACACGTATAAATTAATTTTTAATCGTCAGCCTAAACACAAAATTTTTAGATCCTAACTTCAAAACTGACGGACTTTCAGATAAACTGCCATCCCCTATTTTACCCCTTTAGGAGTGGAATTTCCAAAAATCCTTTCTTAGTGGATACACCCTCCAAGTTTCATGTCTCTAGGACCAACGGTTTGGGCTGTGTGTTGATATCACCCAGTCAGTTTACCATTTTATATTTAAGATAGATAGAGAAGATAGATGACTCCGTAATTCTCTGTATTTCTTCTATATTTTTATTTTTAAGCTTTTTCACCGACGTCATCACACAAAAACTTTCATCCCTTATTTTTACCCTCTTTAGAGTAAAATTTTTAAGAACTTTGAATGTCGTATTTCTTTATATCTTATCAAAAGCCTAAAAAAATAAGATTCAAACTTCTAACTTTAAAAATGACGTAATTCCCAAACTTTCATCCCCTATATCAACCCCTTACAGCCCTTTTTTCACATTAAAGAGTAGCCTATATGTCCTTTCTCAGGCTCTAGACTATCTTTGTACCAAATTTCATTTAAATCGGTTCAGTAGTTTAGGCGTGATTGCGTAACACATAGACAGCCAGAGTTAGTATTTATAATATTGCCCTCCCCCTCCCACGACTTATTCATCGAATATAACATTTATTCTTCATAATACGTTACGGGGTTTCTTGGGTTGTGGAATTGGTAGAATTCTCTTAAATAAAAAGTACCCGTTGTATAATTTTTAGTTTCTTAAATATATTGTGTAAAATTCTTCTGAGATATAATTTTACATTTTTAAATGTTCTTATTAACAAAAGCAAACAATTAAAAATATAATAAAAATAGTATCCACCGTTACGTAAGCTGGTAGCTTACATTCATAATTGATTAATGTAGTGACCAAAAATTCATTCGCAATGGTTTTCTAGAATAATTGTATGCCTATTTATCTGTGAAAATATATCAGCTTTTCAATTCGGCATTTTAGAAATAAATTGAACTAAATTGAAGAAAACGAGGATTTCTAAATATATATTTTTTTATTGTATTTCTCCGAAAACAATTAGAAGAAAAAGAGACCAAATAGCCATAGCCAATAGTGTTGAACTTAACCTGGATTTGGTTTAAGTTTAGTCCCTGAGACCAATGCGTATTGAAGAATGTACTAGGCCATCCAGCATCAGCTACAAGTCGTACAGCGATTCAGCCAGTATGATTTCCTCCCGCTTTCAGAAGTTCCGTCGTTATCCCCTCCTCGCCGGGGGCTTTCCATTCTTAAGCTGTCTAAGAGCCGCCTCAATTTCATCTTGGCTGACTTCTGGCTCTGAAATCCTTTTTTTCAGGATCCTGTCGAGATACAACTCGCCGTAGAAGTTTTCGATTTCCGAAAGAATCTCCGGCTTAGAAACGACGATATCCCCACTAGATTTATTCAACTTCGTCAGGTGGCTCCTCCCAAGTGATTGGACGAACACTTTCGACCCGCAGTTTTGCTCAACCGCTTTTTCTATTGAGCGTGTGTGCGTGTAAGGTCGCGTCGTACCAATTTTAATTGTTTTATTGAGTGCCTGTACTTCTGGGCCGAAGTGATGGGTGCGTTTTCACCTCCCCGAAGGTTTCCACCATTTGGTTGATCATCTGGTCAATAATATGACCTTTGTAATTGTTAATTAATAAATAGAGTGAAAATATATTATAAATTAATAAAAAACCCGGGTACCCGAGGTATTGGATAAAACACGAAACCAAAAACAAAACGGTTCTGAAATATGGCCGGTTTTCGATGCCCTAGTTACTGTATTATGTAGTACAACCTTAGACCACAGATATTTAGGTACAATAGACTATAATAAAACTGGGCTAAACCTTTTTATGTGCATAAAAATCTGTCACATTAATACACAGAGCATCATATATTTTAATAGCATCTAACATCGGTAAGACGTCATTGTCATTTAAATTTATTTATACAAATTCAAGTGGAATCTGGTAGCTTACAAACTATTATGGTTTTCTTCATTAATGAGTTATGTGGCAGGGTGCTCAATATATCATAAATAGTTTACTGTTGGAAATTGTATTGCGTGTAATACTTTTGGGGTTGGTGTGTATATGTCAATTGAGAGTTCACCCTTTCGTGCGTCACATCACGGAATCTGAACTGCTGAACGACTGCAAGCGACTCCGACACGACTCCTACGTGCCAGCATGGGTTACAGTATTGCTAATAGTTTTCGTGCCCCTTTGTTGTATCTGTATCCCATTTATCTGGACAAGAAATTTCGTGGACACTGCGCAGGCGCTGTTAGCGTGGACTCTAGCGCTTACAATAACCGCAGTCGTGACAGAATTCGTTAAATTAATAGTCGGACGACCTCGGCCCGACTTTTTTTGGCGCTGTTTCCCGAACGGCCAGATGACACCCGGGGCTCACTGCACCGGCAACCCGTACGACGTCATGGAAGGCAGGAAGTCGTTCCCCAGTGGACACAGCAGTTTCTCGTTTTGCTCGTTGGGGTTCTTGTGTTTCTGGTTATGTGGGAAGCTCGGCGTACTGTCTCGGAACCGCGGACAAAGTAAAGGAGTCATTACTTGTATCGTTCCACTCATAGTAGCAAGTGCAGTGGCTGTGAGCCGAGTTTGTGACAACCATCATCATTGGGGAGATGTCGTCGGGGGAGCATTGTTGGGCTTCACCACGACATACTTTTGCTACTATCAGTATTATTACCCCTTAGGGTCGGAGAGTTCGGGAGAGCCCTATGCAGTGATGATCGAACACGAATTTTTTGATAGGCCAGAAGATAGCGATTTCTTGGATATGTACCAAAGACAGTGTTGCACAAGAAACCTGGAAGATTGTCTAATGCTTCACTTATGTAATAAGAACACTTTAGAGGAAAATAAAAAGTTCAGCTAAATGAACCGTCGTTGTTTCACTATAATACCTAGTCAAATATTGCAGTTACCTAGTATAATAATAATACTGAACGCAAATTAGCCGTCAACAAATAAAGCACTTAGTACCTAACTGGCTAGGTGGTTAGGTGCTATTCAAAATGTCTCAACGAAGGTTTTAAGGAAGAAACGTTTTATTTTTCAACGCATTGTAGTGCATTCATTGCACTTTGGTCGCACATCGTCTTAATTATGTTACTCGAAAGTTGAAAAGATTTTAGTCGTAAATTTGTAATATTCTAACCATGGAGGTACATAATAGGCATGTAGTTCCATGGTTGTAGCAGCTCAATGTACATACGCGGCTCGCGAACAGACCATGGCCGACTTGCTGGAGTGTCCAAAGTATCCCTACACCTGCGTTTTAGAGAACCTGTCATCGCTACTGATGCCGCGAATAACGTAGCCACCTGGGTGTTAATAATTTGATAAAATATACCATCGATACGAAAGAAGAAGATCCTGTTATAAATCTTATAACATAAGTACTTGTTTGTGAATCAATGCCTTGATAAATTTGCTGGTTTTAGGTACCACACGTCGCGCGTACACCAGTTGAAAGAATGGCAAAGGTTAAGGCATGAAGTCGCCGTACATTACAATAGTAGGTATTCAACTGAATATTTAATGGTTACGTTACGGCGTAGCGGGATAAGACTGATAAAAACGATCTCCTAGACGAGACTGTAATAAATCGACGATCAGTATAAATTCAAAAAATCACAAAAAAGTGAAAAATAATTTTAGCTTCAGAAGTCGGTGACTTTAGTTTGTTTGATTCAGTTTTTTGGCACCGACTTCTGAAGCTAAAATTATTTTTCACTTTTTTGTGATTTTGAAGTCGGTTTTAAGTTTTTTTTTTTTCGTTTTAGTTGCAATATCCTATACAAATATTTTCTATGCGTTCATTTTACATTGTAAACCATACATTTCATGGTAATAGGCTTATTCTTACTTCCTTACTAATATTATAAATGCGAAAGTAACTCCACAACAACAAACAAGTAACAGACTTCAGAGTCAAATGCTCATAAAATAAAAACTAATGGGCCTACCTGAAACAAATTTTTATGGGACCAATTCGAAACTATTTCGCATCAAACAAAAAAAGAATTACGTAAATCGGTTCAGAAACTTCGGCGTAATCGGTGTACATACATAAAAAAAAAAAATATACCGGCCGAATTGAGAACCTCCTCCTTTTTTTTGAAGTCGGTTAATCATTTTGTTCTAAATAAGTTTATTCTGCACTACACGTAGCAACGTTGAACGGCGATAAGGCTAGCTGGCATCTCTTTACTAAACTTGATGTTCCTATAAATTACCTTACCAAAACTTATTAGTTCCATGGATTTCTATCCCACACCCAATGAAACTGTAAGGACAATGTAAGTACGAATGTTATTGCGTCAGCTGTATGTAGTGTGAAAGAGATGTGTGTATGGGCGCAGCGTTGCCAATTTAGCCCCTTCGGAGCTAGATCTAGCCCCTTTTTTGCTTGCTCAGCCCCAAGTCTAATGATTTAGTTACTAGATAATTTTGTAGCACAAAACCATCGTCTGTCAAAACCATAGACACGTAATGGAAACGATACAAAAACTAAACAGGATGAACGTTGACACCCTAAATTCCATACTACAAGTACAATTTGGCCTTACCAAATTCGATCAGGCTTGCTACAAAAACGACATCCCAAAGCATCTTTAAAAAAAAATTAATCTAAAGAAAAATTTAGATACAAAACTGCGTGCGATGAACCTCAACCATCAACTTCGCACAAAATGCAAACGAAAACCTGTGCGACAAATTCAACACAGGCTCATCTGATGAGGACTGCGACATATTTTTTATAAGCTGCTTTTATTAAGCTTTTTTTGTATTACTTTGTCATTTCATTATACAATGTACCCAGAATTCAGTATTTTAGGTAATAGTGACATTTTAGTAAGTAGTTACGCAAACAATTACCTACACAAAACTCTTTATTTAAAATTAGACAAATCTAGCCCTTTTTTAAATACTATTTAGCCCGAAAACCTGACATGGTTGGCAACACTATATGCGCGATCACCAGTTACTGCGCACTGGCCGATCCGTGTGCGTGTGTTCAACTTGGGATATTTCGGGAATAAAAAACTAGAGAGGTGTCAAGGGACACCCGGATGGAACGAAGTTCCTTTCGATGAAGTAATGAAGGAATTGTAAAAAAAACCACCCCCATCCACAGGCAGACCTGGGCAGTCGTTGCTTAACCTTGATCACCCATCCACAGACCAAAGACGAAACGAAAATATCTGGCTTGCTTTCTATAACATGCGCACGCCGCACGGCTTACAATAGCTTACTATAGCAAAAACACATTACCCTCCTTTGCGTCGCGCAGTCGGGTAAAAGTGTCGTACACACTTTTCGTCTGAATTTTTTCCGTCTAGCCCCGCAACGCGCGATATGGAACTTCATTCCAATAAGAATACTACGATGATCAAACAGTTTCATTTATACATGACGTGTCGCAGTAGCTCCCGTGGCAAACCCAGTAGAGACCTGAAAGAGCCTACAAAAATTAATTTGCGCAAAGAAATCATAACGTCTGTTTAATAATAATAGTAGGTATCAACCCATGGCTTAATTGCCAAGAGCCTCGACCAATATCTGAGGAGGTTCTCGTTAGGCAGCTGGATCAAGGGCTTGATTCAGAAAGGGGTACTCCTGAACACAGCGCGTATTGTTAGGAGGTTCCCCTCTCTGGAACCCTGAGCGCCGGTAGCTTGGACCCTGTTCTCGATACCGGTGGGCTACAATTTTTTTATATACTTTTTTTTTATATTGTTTTATAAAAGAATATTTATAAATGTATAAAATAACAATGATGATTATAGGAATAATAAGTTTATTATAATATTTGTATCTACTACAGCTCAAGTTTCAAACATGCATTTTTGTCTAGAGGCCATTCGCCAAATATTTTAAGCCGGGCAATACCTACAACATTTTCCTTACGTATCACTACATGCATACCTAACCGGCTTATGGAAAATGTTGCATCATTTATTATTATTTACAACACAACATGCAATGTCAAGAAACTGTCTTCAATATATTCGGGTTTTGAATGAAGTGAATTCTTAGGTATAGGTAAGTAGGTTTT
Source organism: Eurois occulta (assembly GCA_950022335.1). Lineage (NCBI taxonomy): Eukaryota > Metazoa > Arthropoda > Insecta > Lepidoptera > Noctuidae > Eurois > Eurois occulta. Next base: position 10,803,782 of record OX465477.1, on the reverse strand, counting down.
GAAGTTTAGAATTTACCAAATTCATAGTAAGTTAAAATTTGTGACTTCAAATGCTACATTACGTTAAAGAAATCACCTTTAGCGAATTTTTACCTTTGACAAAATCTCTCTACCATGTAGATAATACTCAAATGAGAAATTTCAACTACCGGTCAACGTGCGTCGTAACAATAATTGAGTGATAAAAATAATCCTTGCTCAATTTCCCGCCAAGAATGTTCGTAGCAACGGCAACGGCAGCACTGGATAGCTCGGGGGTGAGAGGGTGGCGATTTATTGATTTGTGGTGCATATAATGTACTCTGTGTGTGTTGATTTCCCGCCGTGAAACGCGCCTGCGTGTAGCGGGCGGTGCCATAGCGTGCCTCAGTCTGGACAGTCTGGACTGTGGGGCGTCTATTCGTACTTTGGCGCGAATCGTACGCGGGTGTGCTCACTCTTCTCCTGCAAAAGCAAACAAAGCAAACATTTGTTGCTGGCTTTTCAATAATAAGTAATACCTTTTTGTGTGACGGTTTCTATTCATCATGTATCACCTCTACGTGTCGGATTATTAATCTAAAAAGCTCAGGTACATTCTTTTATATATTTTGATACATCATTACACCCCTGTAATCCCCGCAGGGTTAGACAGAGGTGTACCTAATAATACCACTCACATTTCGCCACTTATGTTTAAGTTCCATGTAAATAGGGGGCGAGCCTATTGCCATCAATCGGGCGGCACAAATCCAGACTCCTGGGCTGCTACTGAGAAATTACAGATGGAAAAACCCAATAATACTTGCCCGACCAAGGAATCGAACCTAGGACCACATACTCAGCAGTCGCGCTTGCAACCACTAGACCAACGAGGCAGACGGTTTTTCAACGAAATGGCTACCTACGATTTATTTTATTTTAAGGCTGCTTAGTAAGTATATTTTTTTTTTAGAATATTCGTTAGTCGACACATCAAGCTACAAATTTCCAGTATAACATGGCCTCGCTTTGTACAGATATCCGGTACAATGAGAGATTCGCATAAACTAGTTTTGTATAGCTTGATAGGTCGTCGTGCCTACCTCATACTAGTTGAATACAGTAAAATTGATTTACCCGGATTCTTAATTTTTATCATAAAAATAATGTTTTCGTTAAACTAGTAAAGTTTTATTGGCGCCAATATGCTGTGCGGAGCTGTGCTGTTCCTGTCTGAAGTTTTCTTCTTAAGCATTAGGATTGTCACAAAATTTAAAAATATATTTACCTCTGTATAGTCACTAGCCATGCGCACCAGCATCGGGGCAGGGCCCAAATTTCCCGAGCTTCAGCGAGACATCCGTTCATGTATGTAGCTTCAGAGACAATTGTACACCTCAGGGCCATGATTAATTCATATTATAATCCATATCCTACCACGTTTAGAAAACATGGCATAATAAAGTAGGTATTGATTCAAAAATCTTGACTGGTTTTCACACATTGCTCGTGATGAGGATCAGTAAAAATATTAATTGCAAATAAAATAAATGTTTATGATAATAATCGCGCATGGTAATTCTTAAGAACTAGATAGTTATACAGGGTGGGAGGGTCACCGACGCTTCAACGCTTACCACGTATTCAGTACATCTTTCTGAACCACATTGAAAGGCTGTTATACCGTTAAAAACTACGGAGTCTCTTCCGATGCAAAATTTCTATGTGGCTCAGAATGATGCGTCGCGCGTCGTTCTCTCTCTTCCTCTCTCACCCTGTATGTACCTTTAGTACGGCGCTTCTTCAAGTTCAGAAGGCTTTTTATCAAAGACATTACTGCTGGATAACACTAGCACTTTCAATGTTTTTCAGATAAATTGAAAAACAATGACGCAAGAGTCTTCCGTTGTTGTACTCCATAAATTTATGAATAGGTGGCATGCCCAACCTGTTTACAAGTGCTTGTCGAAGGTAGAATTCATATTATTATCTTCATTATAGCATTTTATGTAATCCTGTAATTCATAGTCAATTAGTCACCATTTTCATATTTGTATTTCTATTGTTTTTCTTAGATTTTATATGTGATTCATACAAATGAATGCGATGTAATAATAATGTAATGAAATCATATTTCTTATTTATAATTGTCAAATCGATACTTACCTAACTGTCTTCCTGTAGGTACTTTAATATGAACTACAAAAGAAATCTTCCATGTGCAATGTTACTAAGATATCAATAAATCAATCTAGGTTTTCCTTGTCTATGGTAAGTAATGTAGGTGGATATGGTGAAAGAAAATTCATAAAAGCCTGACTTAAAAATTATACAATTACAAGTGATATAGTCTTCTCAATATCAGATGAGGTTATTTAGTACTCAGTGGGACAATTCCTAGCTAATGTTTTTTATGTTATTGTTACATGCAAGTAATTTGATTAACAATTTTTTTCTAGTACTTAAGTAAGTAGTAAGTTTCCCCTAATCTATACATACAAATAAATAAAATTGAAGTGTCTATTTGTAATTTCAAAATAAGAGTTTTTACTGAACGCTTATGCAAGTTTATACGGTAGAAAACAACATTTTATTAAATATTTTTGACTTTCTATTTGTTCCGACTAATTTTGACGCGACTTTTAGTGGTAGATAGCAGCTGATGTTATAATGTGTAACTTAGGCTACTTTTATTTTAGAAAGAGATTAAGGGATCCGTGCAAAAAAAATCAAAACCCATGAAATTTTTAACTAAATCCGATTAAAATTGGGAAATAATGTTTTTTATAATAATTTCACGCGTATGAAGGTCACGGGAACCGCTAGTTTTCTCTATGTCTATCCTTTGACTTGTCTAGTCATCCCCAGCCAATTTGTTTATAATTGTCCATCTCTCTTTAGGCTTTGACAGGGCCACTTTAAGAAAGGAGCGGACTAGACTAAGGGTTTTTTTTTAAACGTTGCCACCAACAAGAATTTCTAATGTATCGTTGTTTCGTTGGTGCGTTTTCAATCATTTTTAATAGTCTGCGCGACCGTCGACTGATACAAGATCTCATGTTTTTGTACAAATTAGTAAATAATAAATTGGACTGCAGTGAACTAGTTAAGCGTATCGGACTAAAAGTACCTTTCAATATGCCTCACTCATGGATCAAACACAAATATTGGGGTAAACTCGCCACTTAACAGACTCAGTAGAGAGATGAATTCTATTATTAAATCCTCACCCGATCTTGACATTCACCATGATTCCATAAAAATCTTTAAAACCCAATTACTTAATTCCCGAAAATCACAACAGAATATTATCTTATGTTAGTATGAATGAATGACAACTTTTTATGTTATTTTACTAATTCTTCTTTATTTTATGTCTTTTTTATTCTTCTCATATAATTAGTTAGTTAATTATAGCGATGCTGTTTTATTCTTGAATTTTATATTTCGTAAGCCAAATATACTCTTAAGTTTAGGGAGTTTAATTGCGTAAGTAGTTGTTTATTTTAGTTTAGTTGTATTTCATTTCTAGAGCCACTCGGTTTCAATTTTATACTCTTTTGTGATAACAACTTATCACTTTCTTTGTGAATGCTGGTTAACCTGTAATTGGCGACTGTGTAAGTCCAAGACTGTAAAACCTGTACTCAAGACATTTTGTACACACAAGCTGTTGGTAAACCTTTATTAATAAATAAACTGGCATAACAAACAACCAGACCCGGAGGAATAACTTTAGGTCATACAAATATTAGGTCCGTGCGGAGATAGAACCCGCGATACGCGGCGTAGCATTCAATCGCTTCACCACTGCGCCAACCGTGACGTCAAACATTCGTCAGACATTATTAGGCTTTGGCATGTTTGAGGATATGGGGGTGCTTTTACTTTGTTTAGATTTCAAATATCTGTTAAGCCTAAGTTAAGAAATTGTAACTTATAACTTTACTTGTATTTTGCGCTGTAACCAATCGTTGCGAATATAATGTATAAGGTGGGGGGAGGTCAGGTTTGATACGGAGTTTTTCAGTAGATTGCAGAAAATGTTGGTAGACTGGTAGTACATTACCTACTTCACGTTAAAACACTCATGTTTGTTTGTGTCTGGAATTAGCAAATTGCACTTGCTTAAACATAGGTAATTATAAATCACTTGCTCATGCAACTCGGTAATTAACCACGGGATCGCACTACCGGGATAAAAAGTATCGTATGTGTTAATCCAGGTTATAAACTATCTGTGTGCCAAATTTCATCCAAATCCGGTCAGTAGTTTTTGCATGAAAGAGTAACAAACATCCATCCATCCTCACAAAATTTGCATTTATTATATTAGTAGGTTATTCTACCTACATGTATACCTTATTTACTATTTCTATGCATTTAATCTTCTCCAACCATAACCAAATACAGTGAAGGAGTGGCTACGCTGAGTTCAGGGTGACTACTTACATATTGCTTGACGATTCTTTAGGTGACAGATCGTATGGGCGGATTTCTTGTCAATACGCTCCGTAGAGGTCAAAACTGTATACTTATCGTGCTAACTAATTATGCGGAAGAAGAACACATGCTGCACCGACCCCAAATAAATTGGGATAAGGGCAGGAGAATGATGACCTCACGTCTATTGTTTCTTGATGATTGATGAAGCCAGCGAACTGCTTGTACCTAGGTACATAAAAAACTCGTGCGAATTCAAACATTATGCTTAGACAAAAACTCGTGATGTTCTAGTTAGTACTAGTTATTAGTAACTGTAGTAGTACTAGTTATCAGGGTTTTTAAGGGTGTGAACTTCCATGTTTAGTTCCTAGGTATCATGGTAGCCTGTACCAGACTTTCTCGCAGAGCTCTTCGAAAATTAATCGATTTTACCCGCACCACCGTCAATATCATTCTCCTGTCCTTATGCTGAGTTATTTGGGTTCGGCGTAACAGGAGCCGTCTTCTTCTCCCTTCACACAGTCACACCACCACCATCACCATCACCATCACCACCATCACCACCACCACCATCATCACCATCTCGCAGTGTTAGATTGTTTTGTTGGACCTACAAGCACTTAATAGCACAAGCTTTTGCATTTAAATGTGGGTGTTGAAAGATTGTTTTTCTTCTTAATAATGCTTAGAGATATTTTCATGTGGTACTTCCTGGCCGTGCCACAAAACCAATTTGGATCGGAGTTAATACAAATATATTTTTTAAATCGTTTACAATAATTGTTTACGATTTAAAAAAAACGCACTATAAAAGTTTGCGAAAAATTAAACAAAATTAGTGGCGCGGCCAGATAGTATGCTTCCTAGCCGCACCACCACGTACACTGCAATTGTATAGTCTAATAATGTACGAACTCATTGTTGAACAAAAATGTTCTCAGGGTTTCCTTGAAAGCCCGCCACTACGAAAGTTTCTTTAGGTGAGACTGTGCTAAACGGCTTTAAAAGATATAGGATTTATGTAGGAAGCACGGTGGTTTTCCCTACCTACTAATTTCCATGCCGCAAACCAGAATGTCAGAAAAGCGGTTACTGCTCATATGTTAAGATACCCTAACCTAGCTTTTCTCGGTTAGATATGTATGACGGCGGCTATCGGACAGGTAGGGAGCCGGCGCTGCGACTTTGCTATGTCGTCGTCACCTAGAAGCATGAGCAGATTTCATAAGTTATGTATTCAATGTTTATTTTCAGTTCGGCAAGTCCCATAAGCCTTGGTTTCGATTCAGTTGCAAGGCAATGGAGGAAGAGGTTATCGGTACGGGGCGCTCCAAGGCAGATGCAAAGATAATAGTTGCCAAAATGATTTTAGACCAACTGGCGATGCGCGGTTACAAGATCCCGGAGGAATTCTCAGGCTTTAGGGCTATCCATAAATTGATGGTACGTATAATACCTTATGTAGAACTGTAGAACCCTTAAACTAAACATTTGACTCAGTGATCAACTGGGCGGCAATAAACTGGGCCACGTGGACCAGTTGTACATAATTAATTATGCCTACTATTTTTGTGGCCAACTGGGCCGAACGCGCTTTGATCTTGCGGACGTGATTTTATTATTTAATTTGCTGTGGTTAAGTGGGCCGACAATAAAAATTTAAGGCAGTTTGGTATAGTTACGAACACAAGTGTATCAAAATAAATTTGTCAAAAGGTAAATTGTGTTGGAACTTTGAGAGGAAAACAAAACATCATCAATCAATGTATATATTTCAAAAATCAACAAAATGTAGTTGTATAGACAAAGCTTAGCTTACAATAAAATGTTTTATATAACATGTAAATAATTTTTCTTATTAATCTAAGTTTTAAAATAAGGAATATAATTTTTAAAAAACAGTACTGCAATCACAAATTGACATATACACGATAAACATTCATATAACACAATACAAATAAAATTGGTTAATCCTAAAAATCACAGATTAGTTCAGTATAATTTTAATAGAACTACCTTAGCTTAATATAATTTAAGTCTCAATTCAAAAATTATGAGCATAACAGGATACAACATTGATTTTTTAATAAAAATATTTAAAATCACAGATCGGTTTTGTACAACAGTAATTATTAAAATCTTATAATTAATAAAAAAAAATCACAGTTTAAGTAATTTCCAATTTTAAAATAAAATCATAAAACAAGGCGCTCTATGCATAAATCAATATTAATGTCCCCTCTAATAAATTCCTCAATCGTCTGCGATATATGTTGGTCTATTTCTTGGGTTTCTGGAAGTTTTTTTCTAATACTAGTTCCGTTGGTATATAAAACTTCATAGTAATTGTTTTCCTTTTCAAGTATTGTTAAAAAATGCGCAATGTTTTTTGGTTTACTTGAATTTTTTTTATTTAAAATCGAATGCCAATTTTCAATCATATTTGTTGTTCGATGCAAATGATTACTACACCATTTGTCTGCAAAGAATGACTTATCATTCAACCACGTTTGCACAAAGTAATCGTTAAATAGCACGACATTTTTGTTTGTAGGACATTGTGCCATTATATATAGCCAAGCATTGTCTATAGCCTCTCTAGGCAAATGAGCCATAACAGTGCATCGTTTAACATGTTTTCTGGCTAATTTTGATTTTGTGATATTTAACTCATCGGCTTTTCGCCACAAGCTTTGCGCAAAATGAAAATAGCAGCCATTGATTTTAGTCTTAGGGAAAACATGTTTAATAGCAGACATAGCTGCTTGTTCAAAGTCAAGTATAAATAATTGGGGTGAAAATTGGGGAATTTGACTTTTTATTAATTTAAACATAGTTATGTACGTATTTTTGTTTTTGTTCGGCAGTAAGGCATAAATAATTGGTATAATATTATTGTATGTGTCATTACTACCTAAATCTACATGTAAACTATATAATTGATTAAATGGTTTTAAACAAAATTTGAACGTCCCATCACATAAAATTGTTAAATTTGGATTAGTTAATATTTTTTTACAATCTTGATTAGCGAAAATTATAATTCTACTGGGTCCATTACTGTAATCAGCTAATAAAAAATGTTGATATCTTTCGGGCACAATTATTTCTTTGATAGAATTAAAACATATTTTTTGTACACCAAGTGATTTATTTCTTTTACGATGGAGCTTATGCTTAATATTTTCCAATGTAGGTATTTTTTTAATGAAATCAATGCCACTATCCACGAGTCCCGCAACAGTTTCCCGATAAGCTCTTGGAATTGAAATAGTATAATCAGACTTGATTTGTTCACAGCACTTGTTAAATTGTATTTCTAATTCGTTTGAAGCAAAATCCGGCTCGCAGTCATGTTTGTCATCCCGTGTAATGGTATTATTATTGGCAATAATTAATTTAGCTTTACATTTTTTTCTTTTAGTGCAATTCCAAACACAGGAACCATCTTTATTTCGCCTTTTCTCATGGTATCTATGGCCTGCACGAAGAAGCACTCGTTTGCCTCGTTGCGATGTTACTATTTGCCACTGGATACAATTTTGTGAATTTGATGGCCCTGGTTCACCTGTAAATATTTTCATGGCATCTATATATATATGCATCAGCGGCGGCAGCCTAATTACACATTACGCTACTAATATGAACCCATTTCTAATAAAAGCCTTTGAGTTTTGCTGGATGATTAAAATAATTTTAGTAATTTGAAATCTAAATTGCTAGTAATCTTAAAATATGTGCATACTATAGCGCATACTATGTGCAACAAAACTTTTATATTAAAAGTAATGTTAAGCAAAGCAGAAGTATATTCTTCATCAAAAAGGTCGTATTGTAGAGTATTGCACAAATCAAAAATATGTTATCGCAATTATTGTATAAATCTAGTTATCCAAAAAAAAGAAACAGTAAATTTAGAGTAATCAATTAAGCGCTATAAGTTAAGCATATATTTTTAAGGTTTAAGAACAACTTTATTTCTCATAAAGAATACATAAATTCACTTACTGAGAAACAATTTAGAAACTAAAATTAACAATTGGAGTGCACAGAGGTACTTATATTAGCACGAACAAAAATATAAAAATAAAAACGAAAATGTGGGTAAACCGATAACAAACTTAAACGTAAGTTTTTAACCAAGCATAACACATAAGCACAAATAATGTAAAATATACTTGGATAGTAAAACTGTGAAATTACTAAAATTATAACCGTAAAACATTCTTAGTAATTCTTAAAAATGTAATGACAATGTAATAACGACGCCACAAAATGGCGGCCGCCAATAAGAGCAGATATAGCTTCTTATTGAAATTTCTTTAACGTAATGAATGAAGTTTGTGATATTTTTTTATGCTAAGAATATGTAATTATATAAATCTTACCTCCACTATGTTCCATTATTTACACTCTCCACGTTGAATAGCATCAATGATATATAAAATTATCAAAAACACATTCACGCCACAGGAACATGAACCAGACTGCCGGCAAAGGGCAGCGCAGGCGCGCGCGTCCCATGATACAATAGTAGAAAGAGACAAATATATCGGGACCTTGTTGCCGTCTTACTTCTTTCATTGTAATCTGAGAGTCTTGTAGTAGCTTTGTTTATTTTCAAAGAAAGCGCACTCTACTTTCGTAACGGCTGTAGATACTGTATTTAAGTAAAAACAAAATGGTACCTACAAGGTAAATATTTATTCTATTTGAAATTACTGAAACAATCTGTATCTGACTGTACTGTATACTTTCGGCCCACTTAACCACAGCAAATTAAATAATAAAATCACGTCCGCAAGATCAAAGCGCGTTCGGCCCAGTTGGCCACAAAAATAGTAGGCATAATTAATTATGTACAACTGGTCCACGTGGCCCAGTTTATTGCCGCCCAGTTGATCACTGAGTCAAACATTTATTATAAAAATTGCGGACAGACGCATGAAAACAAAGAAAAAAAGGAAAAAGTATTTTCGATAAAGAATGACGCATACATAACATAGGCAAGCAAGAACCAAAAATAGTAACTAGGGGGTAATTACGTAGTAGGTTATTATCCGAAAAATAACATGGAGGTACCCATAGATATAATAAAGAAGTTTGTTTTTAATATTTCTGTGGAGATGGAGGTACCCCATATCTATGTTGGTAGGTAGGTGCCTTGCAATCAAATCCGATGGCTGGAAAGAGTAGGTGTAAGTGGTTATATAAGTAAAAATAAGTGCAATACTTAATTTAATATAGCTAGATAGATTCTTGGATATAATATACATATGTATAGGTCCCATTAAAATAAATGGACAAATTTTAACACAGCGTTTCAGTACGTCTAACCAAAGATATCCAAGCAAAAAAAACACTGATTAAAGTGATTTTATTTTGAACTAAATTAATAAATTGCTGGCACTCTAGGATAAACACATCCACAAAACGGTCAAAACAAAATCACTTTAACCAGTGTTTTTTTTGCTTGGATATCTTTGGTTAGACGTACCTACTGAAACGCTGTGTTATTTGTCAATCTATTTTAGTGGGAAATATTATACTGAAAAAGTAATGCATTCGTTTTACCTACTTATAATGTTAATTTGTGTAGGATGATGCGGGTTTGCCTACGCACAGCTTCGTAGTGCTCGTGAATGAGCTCTGCAAGCAGTTCCGCCTTGATCCGGTGGAGTACGATATAATGGCGGACCCTGCCGCGGGCCTGCATAGCTTCACCGTTAAAGCCCGCATTGGGCACGTGGAGCGCGTGGGGACGGGCCCCTCAAAAAGAGTGGCGCAGCAGCTTGCCGCTGAACAAATCTACAGACATCTCCGCACAAGGCTTAGCGCCACCAAGGCCTTTAATGAGGTATGATTCAAATTCCCTCTACAGCTCAGGGGCCCTACCATGACGTCTTTAAGCAGTCTTACTTACTTTGTGTTTTCGTACCTAAGTACCATCACGTCCTCAAAACAAGATTGTTGTATTCCTGCTAAAATTAGCAGTTTTGATGACGTCACCTCAAATAGTTCATTCAATTGGTACCACGACGTGCCTTTTGACAACCAGCAATAAAGTTTTTCGTCAAATAGCAGGAGTGTTTGTTTCGTGTCATATAAGGGGAGATAAACGTATTATTTTACGTGTGAAGGATGTACTAAACACCTCTGCTCAATCCTTCGGGGGTACAAGCGTGATGTTATGTTATCGAAAACTAGTCGACTGAACTGTAATCCCGGCGAGTTCAGTGCATCATCATCATATCACCACCAGAAGACGACTACACCGGAGGTGGGCCTCCCCTAAGCGGCGCCACATCGAACGGTCTAGTGTTTCTCGCATTCAGCGAAAGGGTTAATCTTTAGGATTATTTTTTCCTTATTGACATAGCATCTTAAATAAGCAGTAATGTTGAAAGAAAAATGAAGTACCCTTTCAGAAAAACTTCCTATAAACAATATTTAAGATACTTCCATTTCGTGTGACCTAGCCGTGAGACGCCCTATATTTAAATGTACCATTGCTACAGGACGAGGTCATGTTCCGCGCCTTCGAAAAGGCTTGCGCGCCGACTTCAGACGAGGACTCACCAGACGAACAACGTCGCAAGGAGGAAGAAAAACGTAAGTCCTGCAAGTACTTACGTGCGGTATGTGCGACCCTACCTTAAGGTTGAGCAGATACCGCACTGCGTCTGACTCATGATCACTTAGGTATATCGCTTGCTTGCTTGAGACTTCAGACGAGGACTCACCAGACGAACAACGTCGCAAGGAGGAAGAAAAACGTAAGTCCTGCAAGTACTTACGTGCGGTATGTGCGACCCTACCTTAAGGTTGAGCAGATACCGCACTGCGTCTGACTCATGATCACTTAGGTATATCGCTTGCTTGCTTGAGACTATTGTTGATATTAAGAACTGTATCCCTATTTAGTAACTAAAATAAAAATAATTTTCATTTTTATATACGCAAGCTTATATGATTCTTGAGGAAGAACACCTTCAATGGACCATCTTTATTACTAGGTACCATTTGCCCGCGGCTTCTCTCGCGATTCAGCGTGGAGTAGTAAGACTGGTTGCCAGACTTTTGGGCCACTGACTATCTGTAACGACTGTCACATCTACAAATGACAGCTGGGACCAACAGCTTAACGTGATTTCCGAGGCATGGAGGAAACTCTGTATGTAATGTGTTGCCATCCATGGACCAACCAAGCAAGCACGCACGACTTAACCTCAAGATAGACCCAAGCAGCTGTTATTATTTAGCCACTAACTAGCTCTTTCAATCAAATAATACTAATTAGTTTAATTGTATACGTCGGATCCGGTCATTGGTACGGGCTTAAAATGAATCGCAAGTACGCCAGTGGTGACATCACGTGACCTACTGACAAGTCTACTCCCACCACAGCGTGCTTCTACAGAGCCGAAATGCTTTAAGCTCGAGGCGAGGATGACATTGAGAGTTTGATCTCAGAGGAGTTGAGACGTCCTGGAACTGTACCCGATTCATAATGCCCCGTTATATTGTGTTAAATTTGAATGTGAAGTAATTTGTTAGTTTAATAGAAACAGTGTATCGCACCCGGTGTATTTTCATTGCAGGAAACCCATCTTCTACTCACATGATGTACATGCCTAACGGAATATACGATGGCACTTATGTTATTGGGGTGGTTCATGATAGTGCTGTTTCTGGAAATTACTATCGGGTACAATTCCGGGCTCAAATTGTGCTCATTTAACTCATTTTACCACTTTAAACTGTATTTTCTCTAACTAAAATAAAAATATGTAAATCACACTGCTAGGCTACTTACGACATTAATAATACGCCGATGCGATGACTTAAGCAGCTCACTGACATGAGACTGACGTTGACGCGTTCTCATCACTGGCGTTTTGCTTGAGCATGTATTTCAAAGTTTTTTTTTTTTTCAAATCAAATCGAAAATTGTTTATTTGTTAAAATATGGTACAATTTAGTTACGTAGTCCGGTCAATTTAGACATCCGAGGCTACAATAATTCGCACCCAGCTCAAAGTTGGAGAGATTGTTTAAAACACCATCATATATGAAATCTAAAAAGTCCTCTTCGTCTCTTTTTGATTTGAAAAAACTAATTTGGCCACTCTTAAGCCTCTAATTTGAGTTTTTGTTATGTTCACGCAGAAGCGGAAGCGGCGCGCCAGAAATCGCGGAAGAAGAAGAAGAAGAAGAAGACCATGCCTCGCGTCGATTTAGACGAAACAGTGCGCATGGAGTTGGATAACTCCGAAAAAGGATCGCGGGATGTAGGCCCGCAACCGTCTAGCTCGGCGGCCGACGAGGGTGCTGCCGCTGAGGGCGAGGAGGCTGCAGCTCTCCCGCTCGAAATGGTGCAAGACCATGACATAGCTATGCGCTTCATCTCGCGCACTATGGCGCGTCTCGGGATCTAAACAACGAGATTTTCTTTTTTTTTGTTTTTGTTTAGTTTAAGCCCTGTAGAGTAGGAACAGACAAAAGTCTGTACGACTGAAATAGTTTGAATGGGCTTATTGCACATATTATGAGGATCATGATCTAAATTTTTAAGTTTTTACGACTAACAATGTCAAATATTATTTGTTTGTGAGCAAAATTTTATGACCCGTCATTCACGGTCCAGGCAGTCCATTTAAGAAACGAATTGCCGGTGTCAGTAAGACAAGCTCAGTCACTCGTTGCTTTTAAAAGCTTAGTTATATTGTATAACTAAATAACTTTACTTGAATTATTTTTAATGTTTGTGTAGTATTAGCAGTACACCACTGACCACCGACCACAATTTGCGAATAGTGAGCTTGTTTAAAACTTGGATAATAAAAGATACATATGTAATGTGTACTAACCTAAACTTTTTTGGAATAATAATGTAGCAAATTGTTTGCCAAAAACTAAGGTACTAAAATAAGATTTGAACTTTAAAAAAATTGGTATCTTTTGTAAAAATATACATGGTCCTCATTTAGTATAGGTCCCCTATTCATTAAAGGATGAGATGCACGACACAATCATGCTAAATGCAAAAATACGACGTATAACATAGGTCGAAATGCATCCAGCCACAAACAAAACAAACATAAAAGATACGCGCGAAAGCCATAACCCTTCCTTGGCAGTCGGTTAGTAAAAAGATGATGCATATCACAGGGTCAGTTAAGGAAGGGCGCGCAAATCCATGACAACATAAACATAACTTACTTAAGCGTATGAGTGTGTCGTACAAGTTCAACTTGATGCAACTCATCCTGTGGTGAGAAGAGGAATTAAAGCCAAAGGGAAAAAAGGGTATTGCTAGGGCGAAGAGGGCATGGAAAATACATTTTATTTTTTAACGTTCTTGTGTAAGAGTGTAAGTGCGATACGTCAACCTGTATTATCGAAGACTTAACCTGATAGGTACCACGATCATATCGAGTTATTAGTTATTCGATCTATGTAATCACATTTAATCATGGCTACAATATATTCCGTAGCATTAGCTGTAAGATTTGAGCTATTAGTCATTCGATCTATGTAATCACATTTAATCATGGCTACAATATATTCCGTAGCATTAGCTGTAAGGTTCATTATTCCAATAAAATCATGGCTACAATGTATTCCGTAGCATTAGCTGTAAGATTTCATTATTCTAATAAAATCATGGCTACAATATATTCCGTAGCATTAGCTGTAAGATTTGAGCTATTAGTCATTCGATCTATGTAATCACATTTAATCATGGCTACAATATATTCCGTAGCATTAGCTGTAAGGTTCATTATTCCAATAAAATCATGGCTACAATGTATTCCGTAGCATTAGCTGTAAGATTTCATTATTCTAATAAAATCATGGCTACAATATATTCCGTAGCATTAGCTGTAAGATTTGAGCTATTAGTCATTCAATCTATGTAATCACATTTAATCATGGCTACAATATATTCCGTAGCATTAGCTGTAAGATTTGAGCTATTAGTCATTCCATCTATGTAATCACATTTAATCATGGCTACAATACATTCCGTAGCATTAAATTAGCTGTAAGATTTGAGCTACTAGCCATTAAATCTATGTAATCACATTTAATCATGGCTACAATACATTCCGTAGCATTAGCTGTAAGATTTGAGCTACTACTAGCCATTCGATCTATGTCATCACATTGAATCATGGCTCCGTAACATTAGCTGTAAGATTTCATTATTCTAATAAAATCATGGCTACAATATATGCCGTAGCATTAGCTGTAAAATTTCATTATTCTAATAAAGGAGTCATTATATTGGAACTCCCTAATCAACTCATGCGTTTTATTTCCGTCATCATTCCCACAGAGTACGCAGGCGCCTCGGCTGCCACTGCAAGAAGCGGTATTTATTTAAACAAACAAATAAAATAGAAGTGTCTGTTTGTAATTTCAAAGTACCGATGAGAGTACGTACCCATCGGTACTTATAACAAAAAAAAAACTTTTGTTTTTAATTTTGGTCCATCTGTCCGTCTGTTTGTTCCGGCTAATCTCCGAAACGGGTGGACCGACTTTGACGGAACTTTTACTGATAAGAGTTATAAGAAGTAACTTAGGCTACTTTTATTTTAGAAAAATTAGATTAGGATTTCGTGCAAAAAAATTAAAATCCATGAAATTGTTAACAAAATCTGATTATAATAGGGAAGTAATATTTTATAATAATTATTAATATTAATAATATTAATAACGCGGACGAAGATTGCGGGCAACGGCTAGTTCATAAGTACTTATCTAGTAAACTCAGAAGGACAGGCGAATTTGCGCTCAACTCAACTAAGCGGAACGATAATCGCTGCTGGCGCGGGCATTCCCTGCTCTGTGTAGTATGTCCCTAAACTTGAAAGCATATAAAGGCGCTTGTAAACGGGCCATGCTTTTTACCCGCAGTATGTCGTATTTTATCGATATATTTGAAATATTAGGAGGGGCAAAGGAACCGTAGCTGCTCTACGTGAACCAAGAGATACGCCGAAGAACATTACGCTATAGGTAAGTTTACAATAACGAATAATGTAAAGACATAAGTAACGAAAATAGGAATAACAAAGGCGTTTGGCCACAAATCACGGAACAACGAAAAACGACACGTCTAACTACATAGCTTCGAAATAATAAAACAAGGAACGCATCTCTGAGAGCAAAACGAAAATTTACTACTTAATCTCATTTGAAGCGCTCTAATGTGCTGTCCAGCACTCGGCGGTGGGAATATGACAGACTGATCATGCTTATGCTATGAGTTTATAATTATAACTGGTGGAAAATAGGAGCTAGTACTTTTTTTTTTTTTTTTGGGGGGTGAGAAATCATCAAATGACCCCTCCCGCTCTGGGCGGAGCGGAAGGGAGTGTCAGACTCTTACTGACTAAAAAACACCCATGTTCCTTCATTGGCCCTTTATGTTCCAGGGCCGCGGTATCTCTTTCGAACAGTCCCGCAGCCCTGGCAGGCACCGGCCCTTGCGGGCCCCTCCCGTTTGCTGACATCTCTTTGAGGCGCGCGTGGAACACGAACGCGCCGTCGACACGGCCTGCCCGTCGTCATACGACGGACGGACGGCGAGCTAGCCCATTACTCGCCGTCCACAGGCCCGCGCCTACGGTGGCCGAGAGCCATCACGGCGTGGCCCCCGACGCCCGGTGCTTCTCCCGCGGCGGCTGGGACGTGAGGAGGTTCAGGAGCTAGTACTTCGTCGGCGATTATAAAGAGGAAAGATTTGTATTTTTGTATGTTTGTAACGAATAAACTCAAACTACTAGGCCGATTTTAACCATTTTTTCACCAATAGACAGCTAAATTATCAGGAAGTAACATAGGCTAAAAATTATATTTCTATCATACAAATAAGCCAACCTATCACAATTTTTGCGGACGAAGTCGCGGGCAAAGTGCTAGTAGTATTCAAATAAAATCACTCAATTTGCAAGAGGCACTATAATTTGCTATCCACACTTCCGCAAGTCCAAATCCTGTCTCGTGTTTTGATGTCATCATCACTCCATGTCGCATGTTCTCGAAAAACTGTCACATCATAGTCATCATAGTGGAGGTTTTTAGTTAATACTTCACTCTTGCTAGCGACAGTTTTAGCACCCAAAAAACGCGTAAAATGCGTATATCTCAAAACTGCTATTTCTGTATTACAAAAATTTGGTTGAGGACGTGTGATATTATGTTTACATTAACAGCAAATTCGAAAATGTTTTTCGGTCCTAAAAGATACCCTAATGCCGAAAAACCCACGTTTTCAACGACGTCGGACGAAAGACTATGACGTCAACGACAGTGCGATGCAGTCGAGTTGGGTAGACATCTGGCTCAACGCGGAGATGGCCGATGGAGTAACGTTTAACCGAATGGTGGCCAAAGTTGGGCCTAAGAAACCAGGGCCGCGAAACGCGTGTTGGGTTGACGATATATGTAAATGGATAAGGGACGCACAGAAGGCAGTGGAAAGGGCAGGCCTACACCTAACAGTGGGTGATCCCGGGTTGAAATGATGATGATCAGCAAATTGTTTGAAACAAAGTATAAAAGTTCTTTACAATAGATTTGAATAGGTACGTCTCGGCAATATTTCCACTACAAAAATTGGTCAGTAGTATTTGCGTATACACTCTAGTTATAAAGGCAGAAGATGAATACATACTTATTAACAATCAAAAGCAGCAACTCCAGCAGTTGCCGCACTGCAAAAATCGCCGTTTTAACACGCCTACAAGTCAGTTTTTTTTTAATAAAACGAAACAAGTAATAGAAAATAATATTTTTATTTCGCACAGTCATTGAAATAAAACGTGACATAATACTTAGGAAAAATGCTTTTTTTACCGCTGTTATTCACATTTTAAGCTCATCATATTCCAATTCGAACTTCCACTGTGCTCTCTTCCATGGCATCACTATAATCAATCCTGTTAGTACAGTTAAATTGTCACGTCTGTAAATATAATATGTTCGTACGTGCATAAAAATATGCTAAAAACAAATGCATATTAATTATTACTTTAATAAATATTCATCATCATCATAATTCATTATTAATATTATCTCTGAACGTACAAAACGAATATTGTCGGATATATTGGAAGCCCAGCTATTATTAAAATGGTCTTACTAATTAAGTAAAATGAATCTTGTGTGTTTAATAGGGTAGGTAACACCACCAATCAATTGACATACCTACTTTTTATGCCGTAATACCCGATTGCGCCATAGACAACGTCAATAGCAAACTGTGACGTCTCTAATTTGCCAAAAATAATCTAATTTTACAGTTATTTAAAAAATAATCGGATTTCAGAATGAAATATAATGTTTTTAGGGAGAAGTTATATCTTGGAATTATTGGTGTACACTACCCTATTTACAAATACTTAGATTATTTCACTTTACTCTACGCTAATGGAAAATACAGAACACTACAGATCGTTTATCACTATAGAAATGGAGTTACATCACTCCGAGATTCAATAGTATGAACTGAAAATACATGTGATCATGTGATGTCATAGCTATAAAATATTAGGCGCTTTAGGGGCACTTATCGACGCGGCATGGGCTGGAGCCGGGCAAATTCAATTCAATTCAAAACATTTATTTCAGACTAATTTGGTCCATAGAGTGTTAGTAGTACATCAAGATGAGCTTCACAAAAAGAGCTTTATTTCCGTGCAAAAAAAAGCGAAACAGACTTCATTCGGTGCGGTCCGGTTCGGTAAATGCGACAAGTGTGGTAATAGTTCGGCTCAAGCCCCACGTCGACAAATGTGGTCAATTCCTTTAGCCTCCGCCACTATTATTATATTGCGCATATAGCAGCGCGCCTACATGAATAGTACAGTAACTAACGTTAAAATGATTAATTCAGAATGACGCTCACCAATCATTTATCACTTAAAATTGATGCTGATATTATTCCGATTCTATCTTATAATGACTGTAAAAATAATTAAAATATGTAAGTACAAGGAATGTTGAGGCTCACGCCCCTACTATAATATTACAATAAAATATATATATCTCCGAATTCAAAACATGGTGAAACGTAAAAATTATACATAAAAACATGGTCGAACAATATTTTAAAGATTCTGGCGAAGCCTGGTATTTACACAACAATTCTGCGTGGACATTGACGTATCAATCGTAGTAGTAATAGTAGTAACGCTTGAATAAATATCAAGTTTTGTGACAAGGTTTCATTATTTTACATCAAAGTGCCTCACATCATAACCATTCGTTAAAAACAAATTCACATTGGAATACATAAAAAACAAGTATAAATAGATTTGTGAAATACGTAGTATAGCAGAATAGTGTAAGACGACCTTTGATGAGAGGGATCTATTTACTCGCCAAAATCACAATGCGCAAAATGGAAGATCTCGTTACAAGCATGTCATAGCACAATATATAATAATAACTATATATAAACTTCTACGTATATCAACTGGTACTATAATTCATTATCTGAGTATTCGTTGTAAAATGTGCATGACTTATCTGAGATAATTTAAATAAATCATCTCAGATATCTATTGAGAATATTATGCATAATACGTTTGTATAATAAAATCTTTTCTATATAATTTACATTTGACTAAAAAGTCACCTAAGTATGTCTTATACGTAGAAAAATAACATCATTATAACAATAAATTGAACATTTATTTTTGACTACTTTTATTTATTAGAATATGTTTGCATTAGTCTTTTAAGTAATTCTCACCTATGTAACATTAGCAACTAACTCAACCCGAGCCTATTACCTGCTCGAAATAACATAGCAAAAATATATAAATCTTCTTAGAGAATAAAACCAAGCAACTACATATTGTGTATTGTCAATATTTTCAAAGTCTTATTATTGAAATTGTATACAATTTTGCAATATTTAATAAACATTATGCTACAGTATCGAAATATTAAGAGCGGGGATGAAAATAATCAATGACGAAAATTATTTCTCGAATCTCTCTACAGTAAATGATGTTTTTGATTTCGCACAAAGGACACTGAATTATTACGCTAACTAAATGCAAGGATACAACGACATGTAACGATTCCACGAGAAAATCAAAGGGTGACTAAGATACTTGAAATATTTACTAAGATCACAACTCGTCTTTCACCTCGGTGTGCTTGATGCAGAATTCGAACATGTCATCGGCAGTCCGCGCACCGTGATATTCCGCGACGAAGGCCCCGCCCTTGTACAGTTTAAATGTGGGTAGACTCTGGACGCTAGCAATGTCAGCAACCTTGGCGTTCTTGGATGCATCCACAGCATAAAGCCGCACTTTTTTGTGCTTATCCGCCATCAGCCCAGCCGTTAGACTGTACGCTGGCTTCGCGTCCGTGCAATGTTTACACCCTGCCAAAAAAAATATATTGTTACAATCACTTCAATAGGGAAAGCACACGCTAGTTGACAAAATTTGAAGAATTGGTTAATAATTATGCTACCTTCGAATGTATATTAACCAAAACACATTAATATATATTTTTTAAATCCAACATTTACATTTAAATGTATTTTAAGTATGCTTTAAATACTCAATTTAAAAAACTGCGAAAAACGCTTGAAATTGTGATGGCGTCTTCAATGACGCCACACAATGGTCTGAGACATTTGTTACATTTATTGCGGTCGGCTTTGCTAAAAAGGGAATTAAACAAGGAACTTATAGGTAAAGCTGGAAGCCACACTCTGAATTAAAAACTGAGGGGAAAAAAAATGACCTTGAAATTGTTTTTTATCCATACGTCTCTTTCTAAATAGGGTGTCCACAATTTCTTTTTAGACAGGACTTTCCGTTTTGGGTTTTTGCCAGGGAGTGAAAGCTGGTTTTTGATTCCTTGGTTTTTGGAATAGAAAAAATAAAAAAAGCCTTCCCTCCGACCGAATAGTAAAATATATTTGTGTGAATGATGACTAAAAATGTATTTTAATTTTAACAAAGGCCTTTAGTAAAAACTAGTTATAACTAGAGAAAACAGAGTAGGCTTTTACGGTAACAAAGAAGTAGACAAAATTCTTGTTCTTCGTGAAGTAAGGAATGAAGGAAAAGCATGTTTTAATTAAACCCCGACCAGACTATAATTTTACTTTATTCTGTGGTTTTTATGTTTGTCAATATTTTAGTACGCTTTAGGGTCCGGTCAAGTGTGGTCGGAGTTTAATAATTAAACAATAAAATAAAACAATAACATTTCAATCAGTTTTATTTAAATATAATTACTAGAATTTAAACATGATTAAATATTATAGTTTTGTGCAGTTTCTGACGTTTTGAGCGAATGGCACTTAACTTGTTATCCATTACATTTTTTAAATAGCTTCTAAGCCGGATGGACAAGAACGAGTTAGAAATTAATTTTACAATTTTTGATTCATGCAAATCAGTACAATTCACGCTGTCATCTGTGGGGTGGCAAAACATTTGCCGCAATTTGGGTGTAAAGTGTTGATTAATCAAATTTATCATTTTGTTCTTAATGTTGAAGGAAGTCAATTTATCCATATTTAACATATTTTTAAATACTCTATCAGCATACACTACTATAGAGTACGCTTCAGCAGAGGGGAAACATAACTTCCCTCTATTTACAAATACCGTAAAGGACTGGTACCTATTAACATTCAGGTTATAGAAGTGATCAGATTGTGAGTGTTCAGGTGCGATCAACATATTTTTATAGTCGTCACAGTTTTGTCTCTATATAATTTGTTTGACTATATATCCTGTCATATAATAAAGAATATTTTTTTGATATTCTGTGACTGTTGTTGTTGACTCTAATTCTAAAGCATATATTTGGTTTTCCATTTCTTGAGTGTAATCATCACTGTCATCGTCAGCTGTGGAGTCGATAAGAGACACGTTTTTTTGACCATATTCAAAAACGTGTGATGCCTCAAAAGTATGATCAACGCTATTAGCGTTTATTGATGGTTGAATGGAATTTTTAAACAGTAATTTTCGCATTCTGTATCTAAACTCCAAAGGGCTGGGGTTATTGTGAGTTCGCCCACGTGCTCGAATGCAGGAAAAAAAAATCTCTAAATTGTCCTGACTACATTTAAAAGTCAAAAGATACTTTAATGGATTAATGGGATCTTTAATTAAAGCATTCAAAAGCAGTGGGAAATTTTCTATGCCCATTAAAAATCCCAGTGCAAAAGTCTTGCGGCCGTGTGATAAAATATTTTTTCCGTCGATAGTTAATGATAATAAATAGTTTTTGCTTTCTTTCAAAATGGGTTCCCAGAAAGCCTTATTTTTTTCAGACAACGGACTTTTAAAACCACGTCCGAAGGGAGACTTTGAGTTCATAAGATCAAAAAGTCGATCTACCATTTTGATAAATTCAACTGTTGGTTCGCTACCCAAAAAGAATATATTTCCGCTCTGTCTTAAAAAATCAATAGCATCAGCTACGGATGAACTTAAAACTTGCGCAGCGAGTTTCACATTCATTTTTTTGTTCTGATAATCTACATGTGTTGTACTTAACTTATTTCCAAATTTAAGGCCTTCGTCTTTTTGAACTTCGTGAAGTTCACGTAAGTATTGGAAAGAAGTCGTTCCGGTAGCCGATTGGATGTTAAATTCCGCGAAAACATTACGGGCTAATTTTAACATGTGTGCGGCATCCAAGAAACAGTAAATATTGTCTTGACCATTTGGATGTGGAAAGTGTGGTTTAAAATTATTCTGATCTAGGGTACAACCCAAGTTTTCGTAAGCTTTAACATTTGATGGAGCGCCATCACAGGTCATTGACCGCACAGTTATGCCAATATCATCTAGCATAATAACTGCTGTTTTGAGCAATTCTGCCAATAGATCACCGGACAAAGAATTTTTTATTAGGAAATATGCGATCGGGCATTTAAAATATGTGGTGTATGATACGATTTGGAAGACAAGAGCTTCGGTGGCGAGTTCTTCTGGGTTAGAGACTGAAATTTCACCTAAGTCGACATACCCAAAAACTTTATCTAATTTTTGATCATAGGCCAGATCTTGTCTTAATGCCATCCCATCAAATATTAGCGCTACGTTTTTTAGAAAAGGTTTTTCTCGCGTTTCCAATTGGACTTTTAAATATTCTAATACCTCCGTCAGAAACCCCACATTACAATTAAATGTTGATAGAGAACGCCTTAAGGTTTCTACATGAGGCAAAGCAACATGTTTCCTGAGAAAGTCGTATGCCTTTGCAGAATAGAAATGCAGAGTTAGAGCAAATGATTTTACCTCGTCACTATACCTCACACTATGCGGTGAACTCTTTGAAGGTTTTTTAAATTCTTTGCAAATATTTGCAAAATTCCCTTGAATAATATTATCAATTTCACTGTTACTAGCATAAGATTTCACTATTTTCATTAGTGATTTCAATGTTTTGACTGATTTGTTAAGCCTTCGAACTTTTTGAGCCCAAAATTTATTCCTTTTTTCAAGAGTTTTTTCTCTTGATGTTTTAATTTTAGCATGTACACTTTTATCCACAGCAAACTGGATGGGCGAGGTGCTTTGGTTGTTGACCTACAAACAAAAATTATAAAATTAGCGTAGATTGAATGAAACTACCAAACCCTAATAAACTAGAAACGTTTTAACTAGCCCTTGATCGGATTAAGAATTTTCTATAAATATTAAAATTAATAGGGTCTGCATAACCTTGACTTTTTTTTTTTTTGGAGTGTGGGAAATCATCAAATGACTCCTCCCGCTCTGGGCGGAGCGGAAGGGAGTGTCAGACTCTTACTGACTAAAAACCACCCATGTTCCTTCATTGGCCCTTTGTGTTCCAGGGCCGCGGTATCTCTTTCGAACAGTCCCGCAGCCCTGGCCGGTGACCAAGATGGCCTGCGACTACGGTTATCCTCTCGAGCATCCGACTACTTCGTACCTAAAATCGGTATTACGTGAAAAATAAAACCTTATTCCCTAAATTTTGCCCCTAATTACCCTAAATTTGCAGTGGGACACAACTTACCCAGACAGACTCTTCAGAAGTCCTACTAGGTAGGCAAGTAAGATATTTGTTTGTATTAACTTACCTGTTTACTTTTTTTTACATCTTGCTGAGGTGTGTCCAATATTTCAAGTAAGCGAGGTTTTTTAGAAGGAGGAATATTTTTAATTTCATTTGTTGTGTCACGCAGAGGCATCGACTCCTGTAAGTCGGGAATGTTACATTAGTGATAACAAATCAGAAGCTCAATTAAATTTTTATATCACGATAGATGATAATAAATATAATGTTATAATAAATAGGACTGCACTGCCTTATTACGTTTCTTTGAAATACCAAGGAATTGGGCAGCATCTGTGTCTTACTTACATAAATACAAAAGGAATGCTTACATGATGTGATGTAGAAGGCATATTTTCTATTTCCATCTCATAGTTTAGGCTGGTAGGTTGTATTGTCTTAGTTACGGTTTGTTCCTGCAAATCAAGTAATAAATTATAATTATTATTAAAAAGGGGCAAAGTAATTAAAAATTAAATCATGATAGCTGGTATTTAGACCCTTGATTTTTTTGTTACAAAGTGCTTGTAAACCGAAGAATGCTTTCTATTCAGTTCCATTTCACGAGCAGATAACTTACCCCATCCGACATTAAACGCACATTACATTCTTCATAAATAGGGGTTACACCAAATAAAAGTCTCTTTCCAGAACTGTCATAATCAGTTGCCTTAAAGTGAAGACTACATATCCTTGCATTTTGAAAAAATGCTCGTCTTAATGGTACAATTGATAACCATTTGTTTCTTTCAGTTGTGTCAGAGGGAAACCTAAAAACAATATCAATTATTTTATTCAGGTTAAACAGTCAAACCCACGACATTTCCATGAAAATTGATAGAAATCGTGTGTGACTCGTGAACCAAGAACGAAATCGGAACATTATAATTATGTGGAAGATATCTGAAATATGGTCACCCTATTTAATATTGTTCCAGTTACACAAAATGAGTCAAAATTACTGTTAGAACGCACTATTCCTATTACTAAGTAAACGAGGAGACAAATGTTTAACATACAACTATTAAAAATCGAGAATTTTAAAGAAACAATCTAAGAATACTGAAAATTATTCAGTAGAATGTTTTCAACATTTAACAATGGGATATCGTACTTACTTGTGAAAAATCACATCACATGCCGGATACCACTCACTTCTGCAATCGCGCACAATACATTTTAAAACCATTTTGCTATTTTGATTGTTATTAGCCTTATATTTTTACTGATAAAGTTGCGAAGCGAAGCCAAAACATCCACCATATTTTCCCGTCAATGATTTGACACATTCGAATAGTGTTGCCATTTGCGATTTTAGATATTGCATGATTTACGGTAAATATTTATTCTAATTTGTTTACACAAAGCTCATTTCAATAGTCCGTATGTATAACCTTTTTTATTAAAACATCAAGATACTTTGAAATTTAGATCTTGGATAAATTATTTTTAATTCTAGTATGTTATTGTGGCCTAAGTGGGGGTTTGGTTTCTTGCACTGGCATACTTGTGGGGAGAGCTAGAAAGAGACAGATAGGAAACGAAGACTTTTCAAAGGTTACTTGGGGTCACGAATCTTGCCCTCAAACTTATGAGCGAAGTGTGGCTTCCAGCTTTACCTATAAGTTCCTTGGAATTAAAGCACTCTTTTATGCAAATGTCAAAAACAATGAGCAATGTCAAAAACAATGAGCGGCTGGCGTTTTGCACGGCATGACGTAATGCTTTCTGATTAGTGTTCACAGTCACGTGACAGAATGCCTAATTATGCCGAATTTATTTTCTAAAAATATCATTAGTTTTTTATAATTACTACAACGTGGTTTTTTGTTATCTCCATATCATGATCCATCATTAGAAACTACATTTTATGCGATTTATTTGTCGTGGAAACAAACCAATTGAGACAAAAGTATTAAACCAAGGTCATTCAAATATTACGAGCTTTAGACGGGCCAAGATGAAGAAACTGACAATTCCAATACTTGTTACAACTTTAATAAGTCGATCAGTCAAGCGCGATACGTCCGCTTGCAAGCTTGGTCGCATTCATGTGACATTGATTGATTGATGTCCAGGGATATTTATTTATTTATTTACATTGAATGAAAGTAAAATATTTTGTAAAAAAAAAATAAGCCCTGTTGCGCTTTGCGTTATTGCAAATCTCGAGATGGTAAAACGAATGGACTTGAATTCAGTTTATTTTCGTTAGTATTTTATTTATTTACCCAGTATTTGGGATACAAACAATATTTTCTGATATTATTCTAGAACATTTACATAAATTGCAATAAACGCCCTCTGGTGCTCAGTAGCTGTATCACTACTTAGCTACTGACAGGTGTTGTTATCCATTTACTGCTATCGATGTTTTTCATGTCACGTCGTAAATTATAAATAAATATTAAAGACGTAATAATACTGTTCTGGTAATCATGTTATAACGTTCCAAGTGCCAATATGGGAAAAAATGTTACTGGTTTACGTAAATTTCTGTTATAAACCCAGTAAATAACTTAGCGCGTGAGAACTGAATCCAGTTTGTCCATATAAACCGGGGTTCCCCATGCGGTGCGTCAAAATTATGTTCGAAGCATTTTAGAGAATTATGGTCGAGCAGTTTAAAAAACAGCATCAATACAAAATGTTATACGTCCAGCAACGACGAAGAAGTACCGCGCTGTTTCCTGAATCCATATTGTAGGTCAGGTAACACTTCGTTCTCTTCTAAAAACTTGATAAATTGACGGCATACTACCCTCTCCATTACCTTTGAAAGACAGGGCAGAATACTGATAAATGTTAGCGGCTTTAGTCTTTGAAAACTTACACGGGGCGTAGAACATAACGAAGGTCGGGTTAGCGGAGTTAATTATCTGTAGGAAGTCATTGTCACTGGCCATGCGGACATGGACTCCGAAGCCTGCATCCTGAGACGTGAATTCCTTTTGAGAGGCATCTTGCACAAGCCCTTGACTTTGTATGAAGGCGACGAAGTCTAGTTCCTGTGAAAAAAAGATACACTCGTTACCACTAGCTATGTATGAATTTACGTTGGGTAAAGATAAAATGCTCTGCCCTGCCGTCCCCGGTGAGCGCTGGTCTGGCAATGGCAATGTTTCGCGATCACGATGTTGGTTGCACGGCAAAAGTACAAAAATACCCCGTATTTTGTTACAGATTATCAGTCTGAACAATTTTCGCCATAACCCCGCCCCCCCCCCCCAATTTTTGGTCCCTTAATTATGACCACATCTTTCTGATACACGCTGTAGGTGCGCAATGTGGAATACTCTTGGTAAACAGCTTTTTGAAATACTTCATAATAATTTATGACCGGATTTCGTTATTCTTATTACCTTTCTGCCACCAGTGTATTCCTTCACGGTTTTATCGTAATAGCTGAAGTATTTGAGCGTGGGGTATCCCTTGACGTCGTAGTTAGCGCACAGTTCCTGATTGCTGGTACAATCCACGGCGCCGAATGTCACCATCAGCTCATCTGCGAACTTCTCTGCAGCCCTCACAAACTCCGGCTTAGTGCTTTTGCAGTGGCCACACCCTGAAAATAGATATTCTGTTGAAAATAATTTCTTATAATAAAAAAAGATATGTATAACGTTATCACATGAATACTCCACAGATAGTATTGAACTTATTTTTGGGGCAAGCCCGCTCTTTTCCCAACCACAGCAACTCTTAAAAGCCAGAACCAACAGTGAGACCACTAGAAAAGCCCCGAGGCAATGAAGCTCGATGATTCCAAAAGAAAAGATTCATCTGTCTTGGATTTGGCAACGTAATGAATCAGAAATGAACGGCCTTAATTTCCACTTTCAGTCTAGTGGACGCAAGCATGAATGCTAAACGTGGAGTCTGAAGTTCGATTGCCTGGCCTTTTCCCATCTATGTTGGGATCGGCTTCCAGTCCAACCGGTTGCAGCTGATAACCAGTATTTTATATGGAGCGCCTGCCTATCTGACCTTCACAACCCAGTTAGTACTTTGTACGATACCCCTTGGTAAGACTGGTTGCCAGACTTTCGGGCCACTGACTACTTAACGACCGTACAAGATCTACAATTGACAACCCAATTGGAAACCCGGGACCAACAGCTTAACGTGTTTTCCGAGGCACGGAGGAAACTCGGCCAGTAATGGGTGCTCACACATCCACGGACCAACCTAGGCAAGCGCGGCTTAACCTGAAGATCACCCCGAACGGCAGGTATTATTTAGTCCGATTTCCTCTAGTACATTTATTATAATGTATTTTTATCACACTTTTCTCAGTTGAGTCTAGTTTTGCGATTTAAACATAGCCCGTGAAACGTGTTGACTGCCTCGTTGGTATAGTGCTTGCAAGCGCGACTGCTGAGCATGAGGTCCTGGGTTCGATTCCCAGATCGGACAAAGTGTTATTGGGTTTTTCCATCTGGAAGCTCAGTAGCAGGCACGGAGTTTGGATTTGCGCCCGCGCCCGGTGGATGGCAATAGGCTCGCCCCCTATTACATGGGACATAAACATAACTGGCGACATATGGGTGGTACTATTGGATACACCTCTGCCTAACCCTTCGCGGATTACACGCGTGATGTTATCTGTGTTATGTTACATAACCCGTGAAATGTGGGTACCTACGTACGTAGGTACACACTTGTATCACACTGTGTCTTGAACTTCGTCATAATATGATATTCCAGTTTGTTGTTCCAAAACTTGATCATTACCCCAGATTCTAAATGAAAATATAGCTTTGTGTTACTTACAGGGTGCGTAGAACATAATGATGGCGTGTTTGACTTTGCGCAGTGTGTTTCTGAATGTCGAGGAGTCGAGGTGGCGCACGGGCGACTCTTCTTCCGACCACGGCTTCTCGGGGGGCGGCGGTGGTGGTGGCTCTTTAGGGTCCTGGTGCAATAATAAAGCATAATAAACTTATAGAGTTCCCACAGCTGGGCCACACGCCTTACAGCCTCCTCCCTTCGAGACGCATTGAACATAATTCATATTGCGGGCCCGGTGAGCTTTGGCGGATGTCACAATATAGTATGACAGGCAAGTTATCTCACTATGGTTTCCTAGAACCATTAGTAATGAAACATTGTGGTGCACTTTTGGGTTCAAACCCGCGACGTGGTGGCCTAGAGGAGATGGAGGTCTATAGAAATTCTGATCCCATGCAGTACCCTAAAACGGGATGTATTCATTCCGTTTCCCCTTAAAAAAAAAAACTTTTAAAGTTTTGTCTCGAAACACATAAATTCATCGTTAGAATCACCCCTGCGTTTCTATTGAAACGAAAAGGTGATTCTAACGATTTTTTTATTTATTAAATGGGCCTTACTCTTGACCTCAATCTAGTCCTGAGGACAGAGATGAGGTCGACGATGGAACGAGCTTACCCTTAGCTTAATAATTCAACGTTAAAATCTCTTTCAAAGTTTCGATTCACCCTATGTCTCTAATCACATTTTTTTGTGGCATCGCATTTCATCCTACTTTCACCCGGTTTTACCCGGTACTACCGGCATTGTTTGTTATTCATTATTTTGTGAGGCTCCTAAAAAATGTCAACTGAACAAGATCACCACGGAATGGGTTCCATGCCTAAGAGCACAAGCGTTTGTGTAATATCCTTTCAGAAGGTCTATCTCGCCCTTTTGTAAAGATATTTTTGAGCGTCAGTAAGGGATGGAGTTATAAGAAAATTATCATTTGTAAACTTAACATTATACTTATAAAACTTATTATTCATAAGTTATCATAATAACGTACAGCTTGGCAAAAATGTCCTGAAACGGAACTAAAAAATTTCATCGTTGGCAACTTCACTTACTGTCACATCTAGTGAGTACATGTAATGTCAATTCATGTCATCGCTGGCTGTTTTTTGTGTATTTTTTATTATTGTGTTTAATGTGGTGACTCAAAGGGCTCAAAATGAACAGAAAAACTATTCGCAGCTCCGCTAGAGCGATAATTTATAAAGTGTATACGAGATGTTTGGCGGAATTTGAAGCCGGACAAATTTTATCGGATATCAACGATGTTTATAAAAGAACTGCTGAAATGACAGGTAATTTGTTATTTTATTTAAGTAATTAGATATAATATGTGTGTTCAAACTTGCAATAGATAGTTTATACCAATAATATAACTGTTATTTACATTGAAAAAACATTTGATGAATTTGAGGTTAGGTGCATTTACAAAGATGCAAGCTCCTATAATTTTGATACTTTTTGTGTTACTTCCAGAATAAAAATAACTTAGTTTTTTTTTAGGGAAATCCGTAAGTACTATACGGCGAATTGCTAAAGAAGGGCAAACAAACAAAGGCATTTTCTCAATTTTATTTTTAAATTTTTAAATGATAAGTACTTGCAAAAGTTTAATTGTCTTTATTTTTTATGGTTGTAGGCCGTGGCTGAACAAGTGTTTGCAAGCATCTCTGTCGATGACTGGAAAAATTAATGTGAACATGTTATGAAAATAGAAAGGGAGTATTATGAAAGGGGACAAACTTTGTATAGAGATATCGACAAAATAGTCATCAACCTGCAAGATGACAGCAGCAGTACAGAGACAGACACGGATGAAGAGTTTTCGGGTGTGGAATATTTAGACGAAAATATGTTAGATTCTGATTAAATATGATCAACAGATATACAATTATACATACAACAGATCAGATCGATGGGGTTTAGGTCACAATGATAAGGCTAATTATGTACCTAAAATGAAAACAAAATGATTAAAAAAATAGGTAGTGGTATGATTTATTAATACCTAATTACCTATGTATGCTTCAGCAGCAACTTACCTTTTGCCTTTAGTTAGACACATTTACGTTGTTATTAATAAAAATAAAAACCACTTAAAAGAATCATTGATTTTATTTTCCTCATAATGTAAATCAATATACACACGTACTTGCGCATTATCATACAAAAGCGAGCGTATGTAACGAGTAGAGAAATTTATGTTTATTTCAAGTTTAAGTAATGTAAAACCCGTCAAAGACGTCATCACCTGCCTAGCCTTTTCCCAACAAATTTTGGGGTCGGTTTCCAGTCGTAACCGGATGCAGCGTAAATATTAATGTGTTACATGGAGCGACTGGCTATCTGACCTCCACAACCAAGCAATTGAGTAATACAATACCACTTGGAAAGACAGGTTTTCAGATTTTTGGGCTTCTGACTCACAGTAAAAATCTACAAATGACACACAGGACAATCTTCAAGCATGACTTAACCTTGAAGATTGTCATGTGCGGTTGTTATTATTTAGCTCCGAGCTTTTCTAAAACCCGTCAACACACATTAAACAAAAAAAATATTTGAAAAAAAAACCAAAGTATCAAGATCGTTATTACCGTACTATATAGGGTTACAATAAGTACGATAGAGGCGCCACCATTATTTTCACGATTTTTTTGCCAAGCTGTACATTTTGCATGATAAGGCTATGTTCTCACTACTGCGACACTAGCCTCCGCTCTATGAGCCAGCGCGGCTTTATCCACCACGTAGCCAGTGTTGGTTCGCAAATGTCAAATGAATGACTTCCAATTTTTTATTTTGAGACGCAAGAAGTCGTAAATAATTATTCCAACGAAAAGCGTCATTCTGGGTTTGAACCCACGTCAAGGTGGCGGAAAGCTGTAAATTCCTTATTTTCAATGAAATAGCGGGTCGACAAGCTTTCTTATTTACTTACTTCAAGTAATCGTACTTGAAGAAAGTATAAGTTGATTGTTAGGTACTGTAACTCAATAAAGTACATAGAAGTCTACTAACCTTAATAAAGCTAATAATTTGCTCTTCTTGCCTGGCATGGCCCGCGTCGAACTGGTACTCGCCTTTGCTGAAGTACTTTAGAGTAGGATAGCCTTTAACGCCAAAACGAGATGCAAGATCAGGCTGCTTCGTCGCATCCACCGCAGCTAGAATACCATCGATCTGAAAAAACGTTAAATTTATCACTGTTGAGATTATAAGAATTATATGAATTGCAGTCACTTAATTGTGTACAAATTGTTTTGTTTTAATTTTCCTATTCTGACTCACTGCTGGGCAAAGGCCTCCCCATACCTTTCCCCTCCCCCGGTGTTTTCCCTTCTCTGGCCAATCAGTCAGAAACGAGTCCAAATCGTCACGCCAGCGTGTCTTGGGCCTGCCTCGGTGACGACGACCGTCTTCAGGCACCCACTGTGTGACGATTCTGGCCCATCAGTCCTAACCCATCCTGGAAATGTGACCCGCCCAGTCTCTTTTCAACCTCGCAGACTTATCGCCAGCATCGAAGATGCCTGTCTTGGAGCGTATTGTGGTGATGCGTATTCGATCGGTGCTTTCGATGTTTAAAACGCTACGCTCCATCGCTCTTTGGCAAACCTTGAGTTTGGGACTTCTGAGCCTCTATCAAAGACCAAGTCGATGTGTACAAGTGGTAACTTTTAAAAGTGATTTTCTCCTTCTGTATTGATTGTCATTTTTTGCTGTTAGCAACATATTATTTTTGAACTCGTGCGAAATACATCTGATCTCAAAGATTCAGTCGATGTTTTACGAGAAAATAGCTTTAGATTTTTGCAAAGTGTATACATATTGGTACTTGTGACTGTGCCTAGCTGCTAACATTATATATGTTTCTAGAAGATTAACACGTTAATTATTTATTTATTAAGGAATCGAATTCCAATCCAAAAATGACACATTAAAATTAAAAAAAGAAAATTGAATAATATGAAGCTTTTAATATGAATCAAAAGGTTCACGTAGCTTTCTGTGACATATTTTTTAAGTTTAACAACATAGTAAACCAACCTTTTCCGACTTTATCGTTCGGGCTGCTTTCTCGAACTCTGGTTTAATTCGTTTGCAATGTCCACACCAAGGCGCATAAAATACTACGAGTGCATTTTTAACATTCGCGAGAGTCTCATCAAAATTAGCAGCTGCAAAAAAAAAGAAAAAAAATGGTGAATAAAAAAAACATTACAAAACTTAATTTTTATGAAATATATTTCGTGTCTATGGCTCTTTTCTGTATGAAGATAGCTAAGGTCCTATCACAGTTAATTTATCTCTGACCGCTGCAATCTAACATCAGTTTTATTTTTACGGAAATTAATATCACTGTAATTTTGATAAACTTGTCAGTCACCTTACTTTACTCCTACGCACAGTAATGTAAAATACTTGTTTACCATTGCAACTCGAAAAAGGGCATTCATCGATAACAGTGAATAAAACTCTCTTTTACTCACCGAGTGAATAAATTTTTTGAATTTGGAACAAGCACGAATTATGAACCAAAAACTAAATAAAACGACGACAACAATAGAACACTGAATTTCGAAAATTGTTCTAATTTCACTATACATTTTTAATGTTTATATTTAATCCTTTGTTCTCTTATTATATTATCGATTATATAATAAAATGTGATTAATAGTCATCTGCCTAGCTGGACTTATCCCAACTTTATTGGGGTCGGTGTCCAGTCTAATCGGATGCAGCTGCATATCAGTATTTTGCATGGAGGGACTGCCTATCTGACCCAGAAATCAACCCAGTTAGTACTGGGCGGGTAATAAGGTGCCCCTTGGTAAGACTAGTTGACAGACTTTCGGGCCACTGATTTCCTGTAACGACAGTCAAAGAACTACAAAAGACAACCGGTCCAGCGGCTTTTAGTACTTTCCGAGGCACGGAGGAAACTCGGTATGTTATGAATTAGTGGTCACCCATCCACAGACCGACCTTGCTAAGCCCGGCTTAACCTTGAAGATCGACCCGAGTGGCTGTTATTATTAACCCACGAGAAATATAAATACTTTACTTCTATTTATTTTCTCGCGGGCAA
Source organism: Eurois occulta (assembly GCA_950022335.1). NCBI lineage: Eukaryota > Metazoa > Arthropoda > Insecta > Lepidoptera > Noctuidae > Eurois > Eurois occulta. The sequence continues at coordinate 10,770,406 of OX465477.1, read as the reverse complement.
TGGTAAAAGTAGAGACCACAACTCGTGAATAAAAAATCATCTCAGTTCTTGTATCCCTCGCTCCGCTCAGGATTCTACTCTAGAATCCTTCGCTGCTCTCGGGATCATTCGGGAGCATTCTGTTAGGTGAGGCGCAACTGACGCGTGCACTCAGCACTCTCAAGTTCATAGACGTTGATTTATTCCATTGTTCTCCGAGTTCACAAAAAATGCATTGTTTGTGATTTAATATTGTTATTGTGTACACTCTCGCATTAGGTAACCCTGTAAAGATAGTTGTAAGATGGAGAAAAATAATAAGAAAGTTAGAAGTACATTAACTGTGAAAGGACTGTAAATGGTGTACCTGTTGGCAATCCCATGAATAAATTGTCGTACACTTAAGGGATTTTACTGATAGCGCAATGCAACGCATCCGAAATTGTTGAGATATCAAAATATAGTCTGAACTACCACTAAAACCTCTATGCTATATTTTTTTGTCTTTAACTGTCCATGTAATATTGTTATAAATCGAATGAGCGTTCATTAAAAAGTCGTACAGAAAAAAATACCTTTGTTTGATCAGAAATCACAACCGATTTACGACGCCGACATAATTACATTTTGTTGCATTTATATTTGTTAAGTGCGTCTAGGCGCTCCGTGCTTTAAAAAATACTAGCCCTTCGTACCTACAATTTCTTGATCTATGTTTTTTTTACAATAACTGTTCCAAGTTCACATTCCTATAGCAACCCTGTATATGGCCGATGTCGTTTTAGGTGAAAACGACAAAGCCCGACGAAACCATTTAGGAATCTATACAAACCGTCCCGTCCGAAGCCACTGATAACGCTATCGATGGCTTCTATTCCCGGATGTGGCAAATGAGAACTGTATTTCTTCATTGGCAAATATGAATATTTGTTAATATATTTCGCTCCATGTAAAATACTGGCATTCAGCTGCATCCTGTTAGACTGGAAGCTGACCCCAACATAGTTGGGAAAAGGCTAGGCAGATGATGATTTATTCATTGACAATTTCTCAGTGGTAGCCCTGAGTTTGGAAGTTGGTGGGCCCGAGCCTCGGAAAGCAGATCTCTTTGCGGTCGAGACAGATTGCCCTCCCATCGGATTGTGAGAACAAGGGAACAGAGAGTCTAACCGTCTTACCGTTACCGCACACATTTCTACTCTGTTATATCTGGAACGTAGGTACTTAGCTTATCTGCGTTGAGAGGCCGCCGATGCCGAAATTATTTCGGACGGATATTATTAATTACGTTTACCTTTTAAAAATTTCTGCATGTACATTTATGCGAGATTTATGTTACACTACAATATGAACGGTTATAGTTTAAGAGTCAAAATGCGAAATAAAAACTTGTGGTAGCTCAGTCATCTGTCACTTTTGGTGTTTCATTAAAGTGACAGATGACTGATGACAAATATATGACAGTTTTCAGTCAGCAACAGTTTCCTCTCTCTTGAATTCTCTTTTCTTAAAATCCTACCTTCATGCATTTTAATATACATTTAAAGCCTTTTGTTAGTTAGTATGTATTGGTCAAAACTTGCAACTGAATTTCAAACCAGTTCCTCCCAACCGATTGAGCTGAAATTTTGCACACATCTTTGCTACTGACAGACCTGACTTGATCCTGCAGCCAGGATCGCCTTCTCACGAGAGAACTCAACGGTTAATTGCACGGACACGAAATACGTATTATACGATATACTTATAATATTCCCACATTTCGCCAGTTATTTAACAGTTTATGTACACACTAAATACAGAAAAGAAGAAAGGAACAGAGAAGTTAAAGGTTATGTTTAAGTCCCATACAATACGGGGCGGGGCGAGCCTATTGCCATCAACCGGGTACAAATTCAGACTCCGTGGCTGCTACTAAAAAGAATCAGATGCAAAAACCGAAGAACACAGCCCGAACTGGAAATTCAACCAAGGGCCTCGTGACAGCTCAAGACAGCATAAATATTCGATTACATGAAGTAAGGAAATAAAATAAACAGTACTTGGATTATAAAATTTAAAACAGATGAATGGCGAATGACGTTTTGAGAACGTGTATGGTTAGTTCCAGCTTGAAAGATATGATAGTTTTGGACACCGGGTAGGGTGAAGCAGATGCGGGTCGTTGGTAAACAATATAAATCATTTAAATTGCTACAAACAATACGCGTTATTAAAAGAAGGTACGATCAAGATTAATAACAAACAATAGCCAAGTATAATTTAATCTTGTGTATTATCGTTTGATTACCTTATTTTTGTTTTCTATGATGTACCCCGCAAAATACCCGTTATCTTTTCTTGCACAATTTTATTTCAATGGTTGTCTTTAAGCGATACGATTGTTCGTTTTACTACTGTATGCTTGTTTGATTGATTTTCCTGCATTGTTTGTACTTTTGATGTAAACAAATAAATAAAATTTAAGTGTCTGTTTGTAATTTCAAAACAGCTTTTTACTTAATGATGAAACTACATAAACAGTACTTATAACAAAAAAATCCTTTTATTTTTGTCTGTCTGTCTTTCTGTTTGTTCCGGCCAATCGATATTATAAGGAGTAACATAGGCTACCTTTATTTAGAAAAAGGATTAGGGTTCCGTGCAAAAAATTGAAACCCTTGAAAATGTTAACAACATTCGAGTAAAATATGGAAGTACCTATTATTTTTATAATAATTTGAAGCGGACAAAGGTTGCGGGCACAGCTAGTTATATAATAAAGAAGACTTTATCTTTACGTATCTATCTAATCGAAGGTAATCACCCGACAACGCTTTCCTAAAATCGATAAACATTACCGCCCGCAACGCTCTCAAATAGATTTAGCGCTACAATTTTTAGGGATCCGTATCCAAAGGCTGCCAACGGAACCCAATATATAAGGCCAGCGCAAAACGGCACCCCAATCTTTACCCATCGCAAATTCATATGTAGCTAGTGGTAACCAGTTAAAGATTCCAATGTTCAGTTCAATTACTAAGGCTCCACTGTCTGTCCATCTGACACAGGGCTGCTCTTGAACCGTAGTAGGTAGACAGTTGAAATTATCACAGTGTGTGTTATTATGGCCGGTACGGAACCCTACCGCCGGTTTTTCACGAGTTCCTATGATGGGTATTTCAGGCTTCAATCGGCACAGTCCGTTGATGATACTTTGGTGAACTAAACTACGAAATGCAGGATGTGTACTATTTCTAAACCTCTACCTAATACTTCGCGGAAAACAGGCATCAGTTATGTTAAAGAAAAGGCTTTTTATATTATTGAATAAACTCACCAGTCAAATGCACTACATCAGAGTCTTCGGGCCAACTTTCATCAACTACTTCCTTCTTCTTTTGCTGCATGGCAGTTGTAGGGTCTCTCATGAAATCCACAATCGGTTGTCTTTTGTTCTCGCCGTTGTATGGTAACTTGTATTGCCCTTTTCTGCAAATTCAGAAGATATGCAGGTTTAATAACAGTGATAGGAATCAAAAGCAGAAATCATTCATGAATTTTAATCTTACTAATTTTATATTATGGTAACAAACTAACTCAATCACGCAAAAATGGTGATTCGGTTTGATGTTTAATTAACATAGCATAATTATATACTTTTATCCCCGTGAATGACACGGCGCAGAAGAAGCCGCGGGTAGAAGCGAGTTTAGAATAATGTTAAATAAGTCACCGCGTTATTTGTTGTGTGCGCTATGCAGATAAGACTTTCAAATAAGGAAAAAAAAGTCAGTTGAAAACTGACTCTTTTGTTCATAATAAATCTTCAAATACATATTAAAGATTAATTATATATATATTATATGTATAAGACGGATAACGATAAACCGAATAAAGGATTTTTTATTTGTCCAGGGACCGGTCTTTGGGGATAAGATCGGGGAGTGTGGGATTTCTAGCTCACTACCCCAGTTATCACCATTGGCACACGGGAGGTGGATCTTTTTTCTCTTAAAAGACCTGAACCCTGAGGAGACTGTAAAGAGTCGTCCCCTGAGCCTCGCTGATAGCATAGCCTAGTCTTTTGCCAACCCTCTGTTTGACACAGGCCACAGGCCCATCCAACAAACGTTTTGGTATCTATACTACTAAGTTTATAACGCTGAAGAGTTTTTTTGTTTGAACGCGCTAGAACTATCAGTCGGATTTGAATATAATAGTAGTATTTTTTCATCGGTAATTTAAACAAAAAAAAACAGTACATTTTCAACGTTCAGGTATTGCAGTTGTGTACAAAACAGCTGTTTTTTTTTATAATAGGCGGCGAAAACTTCTATGTGTTTCAGAATGATGTACTGAATACGTGGTAGCTGTTTTTGCGTCGGTGTCCCTTCCACCCAGTATATTTATTAAAACATCCCATAAAAGAATAACAATTAGATACTTACTCATAATACAATAAGGTGGGGAATCCAGTAATGTTGTACAACTGTCTTATTTTAGAGTTTCCTGGCTTGGAAACATCAATCGCAGCGAGTAGTGATTCACCCTGAAATCATAAAACAAGTTTTAAGTACAACCAGGTGAGTACTTATCATCATGCTATAATATGAATACGTATTTAATGTACCTACTCGGCTTAATATACTACAATAAAATAATTGCAAACAGCTAAAGTAAAGGCTAAAGTCTCCCATACGGAAATGTCTAGCTGTTCAGAGTTTCTTCAGATAGATTCTTGTAAGCTTTCGCATAAAAAGATGGTGGTGCGTCGTGGAGGACCGCGCACACCTTCAAAGCAGCCATACAGATTGGCGTTAGCTACGAGTATTTAAAGCTTGTAAGTCATGTCAGTTATCACCAGAGATGGAATAGGTAAACTTTTATAACCTAAACTTCAAGGAGGTAAGTAACATAACATCACGCCCGTAACCCCCGAAGGTACCTAATAGTGCACCCCCATTTCGCCAGTTATGTTTAAGTCCCATGTAATAGGGGGCGAGCCTATTGACATCAACCGGGCACAAATTCAGACTCCGTGGCTGCTACTGAGCATCCGCCAAAATGGCCCCAGCTCCGGCGCAAAAGACATGAATCTCAGTTTTTAGATTAAAAATAGTAAAAAAATAATCAGGTTTCGCTATTGCTAAATTCGATGGCTAACATAGTTTTTTTGGCCGTGGAAGCTAGCCGTAATGACCAATTTTTAATGATTTTTTTTTTTGCTCTTCAGTTCGAAACTATAAAAAAGTGAAAAATAAAACAAGGTATATCGTTATGAAATACTTTATTTTTTTTTATTTATTTATTTTTTTATTTCGTTTATTCATTTTTAAACATATTCTTTACATTTTTAAATATTTAAATATAAAACAATATAATAAAAAAACATTTAAAAATACAAAAAATAGGAGTCCGCCGGTGTCGGGAGCAGGGTCCAAGCTACCGGTGGTTAGGGCTCCAGAGACAGGAACCTCCTCACAATGCGAGCCGTATCGAGGAGTACTGCCTTCTGAATCAGACCCTTGATCCAACCGCCTAAGGAGAGCCTCGATAGATGGTCATCGAGGCTCTTGGCCATAAGGCCATTGGCCGTCACGACAATCGGCACAATGACAGCCGAGTTCACATTCCACATGTCGACAACCTCGTGTGCCAAGTCGAGATATTTTATTTGTTTCTCTTTCTCAGCTTTCACGAGGTTCTCGTCATGCGGGATGGTAACATCGACTATCATTACGCGGCGCGCTGATCGGTCTATCACCACTATGTCAGGCTTATTGGCGACAATAGTCCTGTCAGTAATGATAGACTGATCCCAGTACAGCGTGACATGGTCCTTCTCGAGAACTGGGTCGGGCACATACTTGTAGTATGGTACCTCAGATTCCACAAGTTTATATTTCAAGGCAAGTTGCTGGTGAATAATCCTGGCTACTTGGTTGTGCCTGTGCAAGTACTCGCCGTTAGCTAGACGAGAACAACCAGAAATAATATGTCTGATGGACTCACCCGGACGGTGGCATGCCCGACACACGTCAACCGTCCCGTCCTTCATAATATGTTTCCGGTAGTTGTTCGTTAACATAACTTCATAACTTATTTTTATTTTCTTTTTATTTTTTACTTTTTTTTTTTTTTTTATCTTTATTTTTTTTTTCACAAAAATATACAATAAGTAGTTATTTATAATGTCAAGTAAAAGATACACATTCTTTTGACTAATATTGCGAAAAATGTTCAGTTGATGGATTCTAAATCCACTAAAACAAAATCGAAACCTAGAGCTGGGTGGTCTAAATCACGTTCGTTATGTCTAGCCCAACCCAAATAATATATGACACTTATTACATGGGCGCAACTTCCCAGTGTATGAACCACGAACTCTCGACGTGATTGTGCAAAATGTTCCGACAGAACATGCCTACGAAGTCGCCGAAGAGGTCGTGTACACAAAACACAAACGTCTGCCATTTCACAAGAAAATCCAAAGTCCAAGAGGCACTAGCTAAGTCGTCGTTAAATATATAAAATATAAATCACAAGAAAAATGAAAAGTCCGGGAGGGTTAAGCGAAGTCGTCGTTTTTTTTTTTTTTTGATAGGGCATCTCGCAGTTCAACCTAGGAGGTTGGCTACTGCTTAACCGGGCAAGTCCTGTGGATGCCTTGAGTGTAAGGCCTCCAGCCAGGGGCCGAAGTCGTCGTAAAATAAGCGCTGGCGTCTTTGTGTTTCTCCCTCTACCATTATGTGTGAGCCAGACAATAAGATGTACAGTTGTGCCCTCACGTTACAGGTGCGTGTCGGTCACAAACAATAAAAAGGATTGCGATTTTCACTATAAATATAATTTTTACATCTAACGCCTACGAAAATTCTCCGAGCTAAAAAAATATGTTAGCCACTGAATTTAAGAATAGGGATGCTTTATAATAGTTTCACTACCTTTACTCTAAAATCTTAGATAAATTGCTTTGGCGCCGGGCCTGGGGTAATTTTGTATGGGATTTGGCGGATCTCCTTTCTGATGGAAAAAACCCAAAGAAAAGTAAGTAACACGTGGATATCTCCTTCTAATTGAATACTTTTTTTTTTCAATTCAATATAAATCATCAAGGATATAAAATATTTAATTTGTTCTATTTCAATTATTTTTAATAAGAATATTATTATTTTTTATATAATGTATTTTATTATATACATATAATAACTATTTTATTAGAGTGGGAAGTTCTGGGATTTCATAAGGTCTTACCACATGTTACTTACTTACTTGAAGTTTAGACTCTCCGTATTCCGATCTCTGGTGATCATGCATCAGTACAAGACGACTGGTATCAACCATTCATTTGTATGTGCTTACCTTCAAATCCGCAGCAGCATTAACGTATTCTGGTTTCATAGTTTTGCAGTATCCACACCACGGAGCATAGAACATTATCATGGATTTCTTGTAAGCACCAGCACCCTTCTTTAAGAACTTGTTAAGGGCCTGAAAGCAGAAAACATTGTGTATAATATTGTGTCCATTATGATTATTTATCGACCTTTAGGTTAAGCCGTGCTTGCCTAGGTTGGTCTGTGGATGGGTGACCTCCCATTACATTCCGAGTTTCCTCCTGCCTCGGAAAGCACGTTAAGCCGTTGGTCCCGTCTGTCATTTGTAGATCTTTGACAGTCGTTACAGGTAGTCAGTGCCCCAAAAAGTCTGACAATAAGTCTTACCAAGAGGTATCGTATTACCCAGTACTAACTGGGTTGTGGAGGTCAGATAGGCAGTCGCTCCATGTAAAATACTGGTATTCAGCTGTATCCGGTTAGACTGGAAGCCGACCCCAACAGTTGGGAAAAGGCTAGGCAGATGATGATGATTGTGTCCATTATGCAGAGCTTGTTGAGCCACTTCTCCCCAGTCAAAATACTTTCAAAGGGTCGATTCTGAGTCTAGTTCGAAAAAAATTGTTTTAATTTGATACAAACTTTATTGTGAGACTCTCTGCTCCTTGCGTAGTGAATACTGGTAGATCTTGTGCATGGAAAGGATCTTGGTTGATTCACGTAAATTTTTTGACATCGTCTCAGGCAAAGTATTTCAAAAATCATTAAGTGACCTTCGAAACGTGTTCCGTGAAAAGGGACGTTAAGTCTTGTGAATCAACAAGCTCATTAGATTTTTATCGAATACCTGAGAATAGTTCCCAGAAAATAGTAAACAGTTACTCTTCACGGCGACCCTCTTTACTCTCTACGGCGCACACTTTGGGAACCCCTGATATAGGGGATGAAAGTTTGTCTATTCGTAATTTCATTTTCGATGGGATATCCCATTGGCGTCAGGCATACGGCTTATAATCATCTGCCTAGCCTTTTCCCAACTATATTGGGGTCCGATTCCAATCTAACCAGATGCAGAGGAATACCAGTATTTAACGGCTCATATGACTTGTACCTAATACATAATATTTTAAATTAATAACCCATAACATATGATTGAACACTTATAACTAACGTATCACGAAAACAGTAAATGACTATAAAAAGTATAAAAGCATAAAAAATCGCTGAACCCATAATGTTGCATTTGCAATTTTATTAACTGATTTCTCGTGGCCACTGCTAATTAAGCCAGCGTCAGTCCGTATTATCTCTTCGCAACACAAATTAATAATTAATTATAGGTTCTTTTCAAAAGTTTTTTAATTATAGCCAGCATTGTGAATGGTTGTATGCTTTAAAACTTTGTTTTGGATTCTTTGGGCTTATTAGATTCACCGACTCTGCTTCGTAGGTCTAGTAGTCGCAAGCACGACTATTGAGCATGAGGTCCTGGGTTCGATTCCCAGGTCGGGCAAAGTATTATTGGGTTTTTCCATCAGGAGTATCTCAGTAGCAGCCACGGAGTCTGGATTTGGGCCCGATTGATGGCAAAAGGCTCGCCCCCTATTACATGGGGCTTAAACATAACTGGCGAAATGCCGGTGAACTATAAGGTACACCTTTGCCTAACCCTTCGGTGATTACAGGCGTGATTATATGTTATGTAGATCCACCCCAACTCCTTGAAAGGACCGCCAAGCAATTCATTCTATGCAGTATAATGCCTTACGAGCCGAGGGTTGTAAAGATATCCCTAGCCACATTTATAGACAACCCAAACTAAAGTAGTAGATTATTCATGGTAATATTTATCTTAGTAAACCAGCAAGAATCAAAACAATATCAGTTCCACACTGATAAGTTAATATTATGATAACAATATTGCATTGTGTATCTTTTCCACCTTAGTATCAAAAACAAAGCGAGCATAATTATCTAAACAAAAATCTGATGATTCACATTCATAAGTCAGCTACAATAACATTATTAAAACATTTGCTATGCTTTGAGTTGTAAGGCAGGTCATGCACTAGTTGGTTGCCATGCTGGCGAGATACGACCTACAACTTTAGGCTTGTAGGTTTAGAGCTTGAAATCCTTTGAAATCCTTATGGCTATGCTCTGTCTGGAAGCGATAGTGCTAGACGTGCTTTTATTAATTAAAACACTAAGGTGTCTCTTGCACTATCTAGAAGAAAAATATCGTAATATGACGACTCTATTTCCAGGGAAGGGTTGAAGGGTGTTGGCAATGCACCCAAATTTCGTCAATTACGTTAGAAGTTTCAAGTGGATGCACGCGAACATATTGCTACCAATCGGGAACATTTCGAAATTTCGAATCCGGGGATCGAACCCCGCGCCCAGCAGTTGCGCTTGCTACTAGGCTATCATATAATACTTAGCCTTTAATCTATACTAATATATATAACTAGCGGTTCGTCCCGGCTTTGCACGGGTGCCTATGTTACTCAGGGTGAATGTAGCTTTCCATTGGTGAAAGAATTTTTGAAATCGGCACGGTAGTTTTTGAGTTTATTCATTACAAACATGCACACACACAAAAATATTTTTTTTTCCTCTTTATGATATTAGTGTAGACAAAGCTGAGGAGTTTTTTTAGTTTTGTTTGAAAGACAATACGAGATCTCTGGAACAAACAGTCGTTTTCAATCCTCAAAGGCTTTTTAACATAACGCTAAGACCTTTAGAGCCCGAGCAGAAAGAGAAAAGGCGGGAGGAACCCACGGGGCACAGCTAGTCATTTACTCATTATACAAGAATAGAATATAACTGCCAAACTTCTCAAGTATTTGCCATTGAATACTTGAGTAGTTGTAAGTTGCCTGTTCGTTCAAATGTATTTTTTGACCAGGCATTTTCTTTTCTATTTTGTATGGTACCCCACACTAGGAATTTCTTTTCTCCTGTATCGTGCGTGGCGAGGGCTACAAGAAAGCAGAGGCTGTTTACACACAATTAAACTCAAATACACAAACAGCCAGACCCAGAACAACTACTACTACAGAACATAACTATGTAGGGTCGACAACGCCAGCCTCAAAAGAAAAAACATATAGCACTTAACAGCCATCACAATGTAATTCACCATACCTTTTTAACATTCTAAACAATATTTGTAATGCTCAATATCCATAATCAGTAAAGTTATGCCCATTATGCGATGTGAAGCTGATAACAATATGTTGATAGTGGAGTTTTTCAAGTACAATTTTTTATTTCAATGTAAATGCCTATTTTATATTTTTATCGTAATTTTGTAGATACTGTGATCACGAAGTATAATATAAAATTGCCAAGCACTTAGTCAAACTTACAACCCATGGAAATTAGCCAGGCACTTTGCTTGTGTCACACTACTGTACTGTACTGTACTGTATGAGTGACATCATTTATTTATTTGATTCATTAAGCACACAGATGTACGACCAGCTTAATGCCACTAGCAAACACAGCAACCACCATGCATCATAGCGCCTGGTTTGTAAAATAATCTTTTGTGATTAATGTGTGAACTTATATTTGGAAAACTCCAATGTTCCAAAAGAATAAAAGATTACCAACCTCGCCATCTTGAAGATGAAATATATCAGTGGCAAGAGGATCTTCATCCCACGGCAGATCTCCCGTAGGATCCCTCAAGAAGTTACATAATGAATTAACTGACTCGTTCCTGTCATAATCTTTATGGAATTCACCATCTTTGTAGTGCTTCAGATAGTAAGGTTTGCCTGATGATATCTTCAGTTTTTTGCACAGCTTCCTGCCATCACTAAAAAGTTACAAAGTGATTGTAATTATTGTTTAAATAACAATTGCCCGCGACCTTCGTTCGCGAGAATTTATTATAAAAATATTACGTCCCTATTTGAATTGGATTTTGTTAACAATGTCATGGGTTATAGTTTTTTTGCATGGAACCCTAATCAATAAAAGTACTCCTTATAACATCAGCTAGCTGCCAGTAAGTCCCGTGAAAATCGGTACAGCTGTTTCGGAGATTAGCCGGAACAAACAAACAGACAGAAAGACAGAAATTTTAAAATTTTGTTTTTGTTATAGTAACAGACACTTCAATGTGTTCAGAATACATGGTACTAGTTTATATGTCAATGTCCCTTCCACCCTGTATACATATTTATGTAAGTTCTACTTAAAGTTATCAGATAGCTGTGTTGCTGGGAGTTTGTTCAGCCACTTCTTCTCCACATTAAAAGCTCTAGGAAGTAGTTAAAAGGGGTTGTCTTGTATAATTTATGTAGTTCAAAATGGGCCGATGTTAACCTGAATAAGGCTGCGTTTCCACCAGAGATGAGCGAGGATGCTTAGCGAGGGATGTGTGTGGAACTAACCAATCACATAGCTAGAATACCTCAAGCTGTGAACAACACGCGATATTATTGGTTAATTTCACACACATCCTTCGCTACGCATACTCGCTTTGGTGGAAACGCAGCATAACAGGCTTGATGTTGTTTTTCTCAATATCCTGAAAGTATTCACTTACCCATTATTGCAATCTATAATAGCTAGGGTTGCTTGCCCTTTCATGGAGTCAGCACTATCCTTGAATACATCAGTTATTGACTGTGAATTCTTCGGCTCATTCACAAACAATATTAAAACATTAGTCTTAGTCCTTAATAGTTTCTTAAATTCTTTTATATCACCTATATCTGTTATAACTGCAGTTTTTTGTTTCTTTGCTTGCACAGACTTTTGTACTAAAATTACACATAACAGCATCAATATCTGCAAGGAAACAATAATTATATTTATTTTATATGGACGTAAGTAGAGGCAAGACTTTATGGTGGAATTCCAGAGTTCTTCCTAGTTTCTAAGAACCCATTAAATTCAAGGATTGTTAGTGAAGCCAATGTAAGTTAGCTGATTGGTTGAACAGCTCATATAAGAATTCACAGGAAGCTTCTGGAAACCAGGGGATATAATTAAAATTCCAGAAGAGGTACAATTACTTCAGAAGTAAATCTTCTAATAGTAATAGAAACAAGCATTAAACACGGGTCTAACAGCAACGGCTTGCATTTTTACTGTAAAATCCTGAATCCTAATGCAGCAAATACTACTATCACAAATAGCGCGTAAGAATTGTGATTTTTAACCAACTTCTAAAAAACGAGGTGATCAATTTTATTAACTTTGCTTTGGTACTTTATGGCTTACACTCTATAATATTATATGCATTTTTCCTTCTTTGTCTATGTGGATGATACGCTAATACCTTCTAGTTGCAATGTTATATTGATACTTCTACAAGGATGTTTGTGAGATACCTTAACTAAAAAGAGTAAAATAAAAACTTTTTTGCAAAAAAAAATAACCAACTTAAAATAACTTTTCTTCTGGAAATTTGGCACTGACATACGAAATTGAAAGTTATTTCCCACTTTTTATTGTTTTTTTTTGTGGAGGTAAGTTATTTTTTATGCAAAAAAGTTTGTAACATATTGATTTGCAATCTCAGTAATTTATACACATTGCCAAAAAGGAATGAAGTAGACCAAACTGGCTAATTACCTACATCTAAATTATTTGGAACAAATATGGAGTACAAAATGTGTAGGCAAGAAGGAATGAAGTAGACCAAACTGGCTAATTACCTACATCTAAATTATTTGGAACAAATATGGACTACAAAATGTGTAGGTAGTTGTTTAGATGTATATAGGTATGAGGTATAGTAACAAGTCTGACCCTCGTCTACATTGTCGACGTGGGTTCCTTGATAGGGTAATTTACTGTTATTATTTTTAACTTCCAGTTTACCTTGGGATTTCTACATACACAATATGTGCAATTTACAACTAAAAATATATTTTAGAATAGAATACACTCAATTTGGGATCGTTCGCACCGCATGGTGAATGCCGCTGATAACTCGCCGGCTGACTTTCCACAACGCCTCTGCATTTTAAATAGCTAAGCAAATAACCTGTTTTTGTTAAATACCTACCAAATTTTAGCCTGCACTTTACATTGATTTCTTAATAATATCACTTAAAACCAGTTGCAACATATTTATCGGACCAAATATAAAAAAAAAAACAGAAGTACAGTTAATTAGGATTAGTTAGAACTAGAGAAAACGAAAGTTTTTAAAACTACTTACCCTCCAAAATATTTTTCGGTCCATGACCATTGATTGCAGCACCTTTTATTAAATATTTGCTCTTTTTATTTATGACAAAACTTGATTTATTATATTTTTTTGTTGTTATACCGTAAAATCCATTTACATAATGACAAGAAAGACACACACAGTGTCAGCCACAGAGCATCATTTAAAATAGTGCCACTGCCAGTGCCAGCTACCAGCTAGAGATGAAGCGTATATATACTAGAACAGATCTACGCACTAGGTATTTTAACGAGACTAGGTTGCACCTATTCCAAGTTTTAAAATACTCGATCCACCTAATATCACTGCCTACGTGGCGTACGTACGGCACGCGCGGCCTACTCATATCGAAGTCCGAATTAGTCCGAAGTAGAGATGTGACCGATATATTCGTATTCGTTAAGATATAAGTAATATTTGGCGTATTCACATATCAGTAATCCGACGGATTCTAATATGCTAATATTTCGTATTCATTTCATTTACACACCGATCGTTCAACATCGGTTGGATAACATCACTCGGCTACTCGGCTCGACTCGGCTGCTGGACGGTGCTGGACGGCTGGACGGTGCGCACGAGCGCGCTCGTGCATGGATTGACCGATATGAGCGTCTGGCGGGTATTATTCGTTCTCTATTGTACAGAACCTAGGGACTATTTTCCATTGAATATTTTATATTATGGCGACCAGCGGGATTTTACAAAAAGTGAAAAAATTGATATTTTTATACACAAATAAAAAATAAAATGTTGAGTGCAACGAGTTTTCTTAGCACAAAAAAATGATTTTTTTTCATTCCACTTCCTCACAATATCATTTTGTTAGTAACAACATTAATACATATTCATAGCATAATCCCATAAAAACTAATAAGATTGCTTGGTAAAATAAACATATTACAAGAATAGAAAAGTGATACGTGGAACCCTAATAAGATATCAGTAATATTCATATATTAGTTAAAATATTATAATATCACTTGAATAATATATTCATATTAACTAATACTGACAAATATCGGTATTAACCCATCTCTAGTCCGAAGTAAAGGTGCAGGCACGGCGAAGCGTAATAGCATTTTCTTGTCTTAGTTACTAGTCTGCTTTGCCGCTCACTCGTGTTTACCTAAATCATTCGTGTGTTAGTTATTCGAATTGGATCCATATAATAATACAAACAAAAGTAACGCGACGCACATTCGTGTTGTGCAAAAATATGTACTGTCCTTTTTTAACTACATTATTCCGCAGTTTTCTAGGAACTTACCTGATGTGAATGAAGACTATAATTACACTAGCAGTATGTAGTTGCACTAGTCGAGTATCAAATACGGACTCATGTGGAAAGAAAAATAATGATTTATAAAGGTGATTTAAAAAAAAACTGATTACGCTGAAAAATTATCTGAAAAGAATTATTGTATAAAGGTGATTAAAAAAGCAATAAACAAAGAAAAAGGCAAAACATGTTTATTTTGAAAAATGAATTGAATCTTTTAAATACGCCAACAATCTATGTAGCTAAATCTTTACGTTGACAGTCTAAGCCTGTGTAAAGAATGAAGGGAAGATTACAATTCATTTCTACGTACGTACTCTATACCTACACGTATCGGTGGTACGCAAAGACTAAGCAGTAAGCATACTTTAAAGTTTGCGTACTTCATGGAATAGGTGGAATAGGTATTTGGATCGAGTATTTGTACGGAATTGGACTAGGTACAAAATTTACCTAGTTTGACTCATCTCTAGTGTCAGCTTACACAATGACAACTGACTGACTGACAGAAGTGAACACAGATAATTAAATAAAAGACTGCATGGCAAATCGCAGTATTGCCAAACCAAAGCCAGTATGACAAAGAGTAAAATACTTATAGGTACCAAACTGTGAACAATCTTCATATTTCAGGGCTAACGGCTATCTTTAAATATTCAAAACAGAAAGTGACCACCGGCCAATTTTGTAAAATCGAGATTTTAATTCATCGAATGAAACCAATTACCGTTATCGCCCATTTTTTGTGCTAAAAGTGACTAACTTCAGCCTCCGATCTAGCTAAAAGTCAAAATACACAACCAATATTTTAACAGAAAGCAACCATTAGAATTGGCTTGGCTAAAATATAAATCGCAAGATAGCATGCCTGGTTAATTTATAGAAAGCTACCTTTGTAATGGTCGCTTTCTGTAAATTAACCAGGTAAAATATTACAGAACAGAACACTGACTGTTCAACGGTTGGGTAATGCCGGTTTTGATGTACCTACTCTTTCGGCATAGTCAAATAAACTCATACGGCACTTAACGCCCTGGTTAAGAGGAACCGTACAATTTTGGGAGCATATTATGTCGTTCGTAATATCGCCGTCATGACGCTCACGTGGGCCGACATCGGGATGTGGTCGTGGTAGACAAGGCTAGCGAAGTACAGACGCCAGCACATGAAGCTACTACAATCTGGTCAAAGTTTCTTTAATAGATTTTCAAATTTATTTGTAAAGCATTAGGTTCAAGGTTGGTTGGGAAAATCTGACAGTTTCGGGTAGGTTGACCTGCTGGCGTCTGTACAACCGTAGGGATATATTGCAGATTAAGGAGCTTCATGGACTCTTTTCTTACCCCGACTCTCCCTTATACTAATATTGGACTCTCCTTACTCCTTACTATTACCTAAATACGTTTCGGCGAACTCTGCGGCACAACCGAAGGTTTTATCTGAGTAATTATGGATGAAGTTATCATGACGTATAGACCGAAGACATAACTGCCCGTATGTCCTAAGCCTCGTGAAAGCCGAGAAACATAGGCAAATTTAGTATCTTGACTAGACTCGTGAAGTTTTCGACATGTGCCGTAAGTAGTGACAGCTAATGGCTTAATTATTGTCAAAAGCCTCTACCAAAACTTGAGGAGGTTTTCGCAAGGCAGCTGGATCGAAGGCCTGACGCACAAAGCGGTACTTCTGGACACGGCTCGTTTTTCTAGGAGGTTCCTCGCAATAGTTGATTATTATTTATGTTTTTATTCTGTACCTAGCCTAGCCTAGCTAGCCGTAAAGCGAAATTCTATTAAGTACTATTGTCACATGTCAGAGATACGCCGAACAAGTGCATATCGAAGAAGGGTTCTGCCGAAGTAGTATTTTTCGAAGGTGTGTGTTGTCGAAGTAGGTATGTTCTGTCGGACTAATGCTAGTGGAAAATAATATTTTGTCTAAGCTATGAATAGTCGAACAATTGTTTATTTAAATTGGGACCGTGTCAAAATAGTTACTCACCTAACTGTCGAAATTCAGTACCTATAACACTCAAAATTATTATACTTTTAAAACTGTCTACAAGTTGATGTTTATGTATTGTTTAAGTATAATATTATGTATACGATAATTTTACAGACAGCTAATCACAATCTTTGGTAACCACCATTCTAATCAAACCTTTGAATGAACAATAGTTCAAATCTTTTGTGGGTACCTAGTAAATAAAACATTAAAAAAACATTATTATTGATTTATTCGTATAATATGGTACGCTTAACAAGTAAATATATTTCTAAAAGAAGAAAAAAAAATGCTAAATAGAGTGTAGGTACATTATGTGTAAAAATCCAGTTAAATGAGCGTATTGTTTTATTCGTATAATATGTATGGTTAATAGGTGAATATATTTATAAATGAAAAAAAAATGCTACATAGAGTGTAGGTAGGTACATTATGTGTCACAAATCTTAATTAAAGTCCTTATCTTAATAGTGAATCTTAGATGCTAAATATTACAAATAAACATCCTGGAGATAGAAAACCAGTTAAATGAGCGTATTGTTATACTTGTATAATATGTATGGTTATTTTATTGTATTGTATAACGGGCTGGTGTCCGCAACTCCATGTCCAAAGCGCGTATTTTGCCTGCGGGTGGGAAATTTATTCGATCCACTCAAGCTCCCCAAGAAAAGCCAGCAGCGCCTTGGTGTTGCTGACAATCACGAGGAGAGTACCTGGGTTACCGAAGTACTTTGCCCTGTATGATGCAACCTCTGTGCAGTGCAGAAGCACGTGGGCTGCTGTCTCTTCATCCTCCATGCAGGCTCGGCACAGGGGACTGTCTGTGATTCCTAAGGCAAAGAGGTGTTTATTAAAAGAGCCGTGTCCAGTGATGGCGGCTGTAACTATGCGCAGCTGTAGTTTAGTCAGCCGAAGCGCCCGTTTTGAGAAGCGGCCATCGATTTTGTGTGACTGTATACTGTGTAGGGTGAGACTGCGACGTGTCCTCGAAGGTCATCCAGTAGTTTGTTGGCGCAAGCTTGGTCTCGATACGCGTATAGGCAGCACGGTCTGTGTTGCGCGGGTTACGCCGTGGCAGCGTTTGGTGTAACACAGACCTGGATGTCGAATCCACCTGTGGTTAGAGCAGGAGGCCTCCTTGGAGACCTGCCAGCCGGTGGTGATGACCGCTGCACCCTCCGATCCCAGAGTGAGGTCTACGATTGTTTGGCTTCGTCTGTTTATGAAGTTTGGTTCGGAACCTGTATTCAGTAGGGTAGGTAAGTTTGTGGTGAACAAGTAATCAACTAAAGCCTTACCCCTTGCATTCTGCGTGTCCATGCCCCACAGAGGATGATGGGCGTTTGCGTCGGCGCCTATGATGACCTCCAGCCCTGTGCTCTCGCAGTGTCCCACGAGGTGGGCGAGTTCATGCGGGGGCGGCTCCCCTGCATCGGGCAAGTATGCTGATGCTGAGGCAACGACTACTGCCACCTCCATATCTCCCGCTGTATGAGCAGCCTAGTTGCAGAGAGATACCTGCAACAGAAGTGGCTGTCGTTTAATGTTACGTGTCGTGTAGATAGACGATCTTGGTTGATCGTGATCTATGCAAACTAGGAGCTTACCACCAAGATTGGAGAGACCTTGTTGATTCACGGCTCCTGGATCAGGGCAATGGCCGTTTGTTGAACCTTCAACCACTTCCGCAGCTAAGCCGTCGCGGTCTGACTGTGGTGGAGGTTGGCCTGCAGGACTTTACAGGTCGACGAAGGGGACGCCATCGCTGGTCGTACCTTCATCGTCGCCCGCCAGTCGCAGGCCGGCAAACAGGTCGCCCGCGTTGAAGCCATTCCCCTCGGTCCGAGGCCGACGACAAGGTGTGTCCGTCGAGCTCGTCACCCGAGGAGAGGACGGCGTGTTTGTAGGGGGAGCATATGTACTCGTATGGTTAATATGTGAATATATTTCTTAATGAAGAATAAAAATATCTAAAGTGTAGGTACAGTATGTGTCACAAGACACATACTGTACCTCAAGTGTAGGTCTGTATCTAAAGTGTAGGTCATATATATATCTTAATTAAAATAGTGAATCTTAAATGCTATTACAAAATATGTATACAACCTGGAGAAAATAATCCAGTTAGGTATATGAGCGTTTTGTTTTATTCGTATAATATGTATGGTTAATAAGTGAATATATTTCCAAATGAAGAAAAAAGGTAAATAGAGTGTAGGTACATTATGTGTCACAAATCTTAATTAAAATCTTTATATTAATAGTGAATCTTAGATGGTAAATATTACAAATAAACATCCTGGAGTTAAGAATCCAGTTAAATGAGCGTATTGTTTTGTTCGTATAAGTAATAATATGTATGGTTAATCAGTGAATACTTTTGATTTATTTAAACTTCATGTACAATAGTGATACATAGACGGACTTAATGCCACAAGGCATTCTCAATATATTTCTAAATGAAGAAAAAAAATGCTAAGTAGAGTGTAAGTACACTATGTGTCACAAATCTTAATTAAAATCCTTATTTTAATAGTGAATCTTAGATGCTATTTCAAATTTACAACCTATAAGAATTCAGTTATATATGAGCGTATTATTTCAATCGTATAATAATATGTACCTATGGGTATTATGTGAATAAATAAATAATAATGTTAATATAAAAATGAAAAAAAATAGCTATATAAAGTGTAGGTACACTATGTGTCACAAATCTTAATCAAAATCTTAAAAATAAGTGAATCATTAAATGTTATTACAAATGTACAGCCTGGAGACTCCAGTTACAATTAACACCAAGTACCAGGTTCTTCCGCCCAAGGTACCGGTTTGCTCTAAACTAATCATTGCAGATCATTTGAAAACATTTCCTCTCCTTACCTACCTATATTTAATTAAGTGTACCATTGGGTGTATGGTGTATCGCTCATAAAATCAGTAATTTATCTACAACAACGCACACCTCTTTATGTAGGTATTATATATTTTGAAGAAAAAATACTAAATCATCCTACAAATAAAGCTTTCACATTCCAATTAGAACATTATCGCAGATTTATTTGTTTAAAAATACACTTAAAACTAGGTACTTTGGCTGTAATTACCTACATCTATGTTATCTAGCGACACTACTGAAACGGGCGTTCGGTAATTCTAAATGGTCTTTAGATTATTTTGACGCAGGGCGTTCATTTTTTACAGTCATGGCAGGGCTCGGAAACCGGTTGAAATTCTTAACCGGTTACGGTCATTGACCTCAAACCGAAATCAATTTAGGTTAAAGGTTAAACTTTACCGGTATTTACCGGTTTATGCAGGTAACCGGTTTTTTATGAATTTTGGTTTTGGTAGTGATAATTAACCGGTTAAAATCAAGTTGATAGGGTCTAGGAGCAACTAAGCAAGTCGAACTCCGGTTGTATTTGACTGCCTCAGACAAAACATTTTTGTTTTCATAATATTTCCTGGGATAATGTCAATGGAAGTGTTAAAATAGACGAAAATAATTTACGAATTACGGAATTTACCGGTTAATTTCGGTGTCAAAACCGTTGTGCTTATGTAACCGGTAACCTTTATCATTTGGGTTACATAAAAAAAGTTCACTTGTTTAACCGGTAAATGAAGGAACGATATATTTACCGGTATTTAATCAAAATTAACCGCTCTTTTTAAACCGGTTCCGAGCCCTGGTCATGAGCACTAATGAGTAGGTATATGTAGATACACTGAGCATCGTTTTGGTCTGATTTTCTCCTTCTAAGTACGGAGTACCTATTTTGCATTGCCGTAGCTTGTCGTGTAACACATACCTACATCAACCCTAAAAACCCTTATAGATTCGTCATGTGTGTCCGACCGTACGTCACAGCCACTTTATTCCGAAACTATTAGGACTACACAGTTGAAACTTGGTGGTAGGTAGTTGTATTCTGTGAACCGCTTTACGATTTTATACAAACATAAAACAATTATAAGTTTAAGGGGGGACTCCCCATACATGGCACTAAAACTGAAAAAAAAACATCGAACCCATACGTGCCGGGTGTCTATAGATAGGTCTTTAAAAAGTCGTTTGAATGATAGACACGTCCAAAGTGCTAAAATGTGTGTAATCCTCCTCTAATTTCTAAAGTAAGAGGAGAAATATTCTGAAAAAATGTAGGATTGTAGAACGTGAAAAACTTTCAATGAAAATTGGTTTGAAAAAGATTTGATGTTAAGTTTTTGAGATACCTATGGGACTTTTTCATCAAACTGCAGCAGTAACTTTGTTTTTCATTAACGTAGGTACTATGAAAAACATATAGTTTTGCTGTTGAATGTAACATATGAATGAGCCTCAATACAACATATGAACGAGCCTTCAAAATATTTTTATTTTATTGTTTGGTGCTATACGGAACCCTGAGTGCGTTCACACGCACTCAGGGTTCCGACTCGTTACGTTACGACTCGGACTTGGCAGGTTTTTTTGTGTAAAAATGAATCAACTGAAACGAATCTGACGGCACTGTTGGCGCAGTGGCTGAGCGATTGACTGCTGCGTTGTGTGTCGCGGGTTCGATCCCCGCACGGAACAAATATTTGTATGGCCTACAGATAGTTGTTCCGGGTCTGACTGTTTGTGTATGTGAGTTTACATGTTTGTAAATGCAGCCACGATACAGGAGAAAATCCTAGTGTGGGCTAATGTTTTTTTTTTTTTAAAAGATAAAAAGAAAAGAATCACTAAGTCTATTCAGGAGTTGCGCTCGCGTTCTTCCCTTTCCAAGCATCAATCATTGTTCTATCTTATTACAAGAAGTAAGACGGTAAAAGTATTATTTTCTCCTTATGAAATTCGAAAGATTTCACTTGAGAACATTTATAACAAAAATAAATAATCAGACGAATTGATAACCTCCTACTTTTGGAAGTCGGTTAAAAAAGTAAAACTCCGACATTCATATCAAGTATTAGGAAAAAAAGAACAAGTGATTGGTAACTAACCTATCGCTTGTTCTTTTTTTTTACAAATCAGTAACTTTATGATTTTATTACGTCTACAACTTACATAAGATAGAAATAAAAAAAGAGGGTGAACTTAAAAACTATGAGATCATTTTCTGGTTTTGACCCTCGGGTCCACTTAGGTATCCGGCAGAACAGTCTCTGCCCACTCATCAAACTCGAGCAGCTGCAACTCCTGAGAAAACTGTTCTATCTTGACTCAAGTAATCTTTAATCTGAAGACACTCCGACACTCCGAGGCACTTGCTAGGGCAACAGGAGAATGTACAGCCAAATGAGGAACACCGAGGCTGGTCAGGCGCTTGCACCCGCCCTGCCTCGGGAGTGTCTAAGCGAGAGTGTACACGCACCGTCAAGAACGATCCGATCAATGAGGATCTAAGTAGATACTCGGCAACCGGAGCACGTGAAATAGGCTAAACTGAAGTTACTTTACTACTACCAATAGTAGAAATTAGATATTTCTACTCTACTATTACCTTGATGAACAGTTTCCGATATATATTCTGTAAGACTACCTACCCTAAAATAGTATAGACAAAATCTATAATACAAGTACCTAAGTAGATTTACAAAAGCATCTACAAGAATCTATACAGAGATCTACAACAAAAGGAATAAAATAAAAACACTATCTAACGTATTGACATCGAGCTAAGCTTTGTTGCGATCTATAGCGCAGCACGTTTACAAAGAACAATGCGGCACTATACACATGAATAATATAGTGATTACGTGGTTCTAGTATTAATTTATAGGTTTAATAATCTTAACCTAACTCTTAGTCAAACTCTTGTTAATCTTAACGGTGTATGAATAGCCTATAATACATAGTTAGCCTTGGTTTCGTGTGTATAGCGACAAGAAAGTGGGGGTGCGGTTATGTATTTTAGGGACAAAAAACAGTTACATGCCAAGCTTAACTAGAGATTCTTAAATTAGCACAATACTTAGAAATACAATAAACACAATCAATTCCATATTTATGTTATACACATATTACACATGAATACACAAAAAACAAGTTAAAAAATAAACAAAATACGAGTATGTAGATACCTTAATATAACTAAATTACATCATACAACATCTATAAATCACGAATGCTTCGTGATTTCTTATGTATTAATCATGAAGTGTGGTGAAGTGCCAGTGCTGAAATATAAATATAACTAACTTATATCCCAAACATCTATTCGTGATTTAATATAAAACGTGTTTTTTCTATTAGAGAATAAAGTTAAATATTTTTATTGTTCTCCATTGAGCACCAAGCTATTAAATGGATTGGTGCTAAAATGGGAATACCTTCGGCGCTCAATGCATTGGTGCCCAAAAAATAGGTGCTCAAACGGGAATACTTCAGAAAAACAGTCAAATGTAAATAGAAAACAAAATGCAAAAACATATACAATAAAGTAAATAAAAGGTTTTATTAAGAACGATTCTACTTATCCCCTTACCTGGCTAGGTTTCTCAACATGTTGCTTAAAGTTTTGGCTTAGGTTTTATAGTCGGTCGCCTACCTGGCACTAACCCTCCTTGGGAATGCTTTTGTTGGTGGTTTACCCGTCACCACACCACTCGGTTGACGCAATGTGCTTGTTAGTCTGCACTGGGTCGTAAGTTCCCTTAGTCGCCTTTTACGACACCCAGGGGATGAGATGGGGTGACCGTATTCTTAAAGTCCGGGACCACACGGAACTGGCTAAGTTACAAATAATAAAAACTGTAGTACGAAAAAGCATAATTAAACCGATATATCAGGGTAGCAATCAGTAAGAGTCTGACACTCCCTTCCGCTCCGCCCAGAGCGGGAGGAGTCATTTGATGATTTCCCACACTCCAAAAAAAAAAAAAAGGATCAACAAACAACAAACTATCCAACCAAAGAAACGATAAAATGATATTTTAGCAGACAAGATTCAGACGAATAAAATTATATTTTGTTTATCTTAAGCAAACTGGTCGTAGGCCAGATTGTGTGACCAAACTTTCTTCCTGGTTGAAGCTTCTGCGGCCAAAAGTCTTCGCCGCGTAGTGCACGAGGTCCAAGCATTGCAAGCAAGCCGATCTTTACAAATCCCGCGATACCAATTAGTAGCATATACTACACCTCGCTTCAGGATCAGAGGTGCTGCAGATGATCCCGCTCCAGCTTGAGCACCTCAGACTCCTTCTTGAGGCACTCGGTGGCCTGGGTCAGCCACTTACGGTCTTGATTCATGCTCATGCATTCGCGATCGCTTTTCTCCTTGGTCAGTGCGTACACCATGTCTGGAACACGTTATGATGTCTCATTGTTATGTTATCTATGTTCAAGAATTATAGTCATAGCACGATAATGTTTACGTTATGTATATCGTCGTTGTGCAGCGAGAAATCATTAAGTGAAAAAAGCTAGTTTCGAGATAACCGCGTTTTAAAGTTTTTTTGTTCTTATAATCAGTATAACACATTAACATGTATAGTTACAAACAGGCTTCTTATGAACAAAATATTGATATTTTTACCCTTAACTCTAATCTTCAATAAATTATGTAATTATTTTTACCATTACTGAGAAATGTAATAAAAAGAAAGATAGGTAATTCTAGCATACTCAAAATATGTAATTTGGGTTAGTTGATTAACTTTTTGTGTTACTTAATTAATTTTTAGTACAGCTTTTTTTCAGATAGTAAGCAATTAGTGACTATTGCTTAAAGGTGGTTTAGAAAGAAAAATCATAATATCAAAGTAAAAAACAGTTATTTAATACAAAAAAACAGCACACTATATAAAAATAAACTCAGCATACAAAAATAAACTATTTTTAATAGTTCATAATTATAAATAATTGAACCGGGTCTAAATCGCGAACTGTTTATAAGGTTTAATAAATTCCTTGAACTATTGTGTTTTGTGTCAGTCAACTCAAGTGACCACGGTATTATTAAACCTTCTAATCAGTACGCGATTTAGGCCCGTTTCAATTATAACTATTAACTATGAGTACAAATCGTAAGTTTAAAAGTTGTTAAAACATAATAAAGTACTTTATTAAGTTTAGTAATAAACACACCGAAAATTATTACAAAATAAAGAAGCTCAAAAAACGCAACACGTCATCTTTGTTTAAATAATATTTTATCATCCTTAGCTATTTATAGCGATACAATCTTTGGTTTTTAATTCATTTCCTAATCTGTAAGTATCTTCTCCATCAGTATCTTCGAAAGTGTCTGGTTCTGGCAGCCTTTCTGGTTGGTAGTTAACTGGCAAAGATTGAAACCATGAATGGAATTCAACCGGTATGATGTCCGTTCGGCATAGGTTTAAAAGTTTTTTATTTTTTTTATTGTGTAATTGGTTAGATTTGACGTAAGTATACGCTTTAGGCACAATCATTTCACCAGCTTGCAGATCACCAGGACCTTTTTGCGTCTAGTCTTTTTTTATCGGAATTTTATTACGCCAGGATTCGTTTTCTCGTACTGTCCCTTCTTGCCAACTTGAGTAATGGTTTTGTTCCAAATCAATGTAGCAGCTAACTTTTTGGCTGCCTTCAAGCGGCCCAACCTGAGGGGTCCAAACGCCGCCTGCCGGAGGCTCTACGAGGGGGTCGTGCGGTCCATGGCCCTTTACGGGGCCCCGGTGTGGGCGCGTTCCTTGAGGCGGCGAGCCGCCTACTGAACGCGCCCCAAAAGGTGATAGCCGTAAGGCTAGTCCGTGGGTACCACACTATCTCCGGCGAGGCGGCGAGCCTCCTTGCCGGATTGCCGCCATGGGATCTAGAGGCGATAGTCCTCGCGCGCCTTCACGAGTTGCACGCGGAGGCACTACGCCGGGGGGAAACTCCGTCGCCGCGGCAAATTGCCGCTGAGCGGACAGACCTCCGGCGCGATCTCATGGTGACTGTCCAGGGCACGCCACAATAGTGACGATAAGTCCCCTCCTAGAGGAGTGGCTAGATAGGCGCCACGGCGCCCTCACCTTCCGCCTGACGCAGGTCCTCACCGGACACGGTTGTTTCGGGAGACCTGCGCCGAATCAGGCGGGAGGAAACGCCCAGGTGTCACCATTGCGAGGATCGCCCGGAGGACACGGCGGGGCACCACCGTGTCCTCGTTGCGGCGATTGGCGGCGGCGACCTCTCGCTTCCGGCCCTGGTTCAAGCCATGGTCCGGAGCGAGAGGGAATGGGGAACCTCCTTCTGCGAAGCAGTCATGCTAGCGAAGGAGGTGGCGGAATGTGAGAGGGAGAGAACCTCACGTCCCAGCCGCCGCGGGAGACGGCCCGGGCGTCGGGGGCCACGTTGTGGCTCCCGGCCACTGTAGGCGGGCCTGTGGACGGTGAGTAATGGGCTAGCTCGCCGTCCGTCCGTCTAATGACTACAGGCCATGTCGGTGGCGCGTTCGTGTTCCACGCGCGACTCAAAGAGATGTCAGCAAACCGGAGGGGTCCGCAAATTTAATTGTACGAGTACCTACCTAAATCTAAGTTACTGCAATACGAGTGGTTTTGCTTTAATTAATGTCCAATAGTTAGATTTTTAGAACGTAAAGACCGAAAAATACGCGCGATTACATTGATTTATAAATACTTAAGATCTGTTGATGACTTTTACCGGACAACAGAATTGTATTTCATTCAAAGCTTTAGGTATGCAAGAAATCACTAAGAGCCATTTAGAGGGTCGGCTCGAATTATATTGTGTGCAAAAAGCAATTAAGTGTTGTTGGTGACTTCTATCGGACATTTAACTTCATCTAATGTAAAGCTTTCGTCTGCAAAAAATACCTAAGTGACGTTACAATGGTTCTCAACGAATATGTTGAATGCGAAAAGTAACTAAGTAACATTAGTGAGCAGGGAAGCCCCAGTTATTGAGAAAAAGTTAATTGGCATAAATTACTCAATTACCGTTAGTTAATTTTCATAAGCTGGTTTTTTGCCTTAACAAGTAGTTATGTAGTTCTGACATTCTCGTATTATCTAAAATACTAAAAAAAAGCGGTATTTTACCTTTTCATATGGTAGATAATGGGTTTAAAAACACTTTGACATCATTAACTCATTTTAGCCAAAAATGTCACTTAGTGACTTCTCGCAGTACAACGACGATATAGTCACGACCACGAATATGTTTACAGGGTGGTCTTACGGCTAAAGATATCGCCGTCTGAATCTAAGTTTATTTTGGAGAGGCTTATATTCGACATTTGCGATAAATGTTTTAAATATTAGCCGGCTAAATTGCGCATTAATTAATTACCCCATGCACAACTGCAAATAAATATTTTATTCGAATAACTTTGACACCTCATGACGCTTCAGAAGATTTGAATTATTTGCTCCGCCTAACTTCCGCCATTTTATTTTATTTTCAAAATAGCAGTCACGCATAAATCGTGTATTTATCAATTGCTTGCATCAATACAAACAATTATTTAACGAATCTAAAGCTGTTAAGCGTCACGTTTTCGAAATATAAGGTATCAAAGTTGCACGGATGGCGCCATCAACAGAAGTTGGGCAGGCCAATATACCTAGTCAAACCCCTTTCTTAAGATAAATTGTTCCCAAATACGACGGTTCAGTTAAATGGGGGGGGGGGGGGGGGCGGCGGACGTCCCCAAGTCCGCCGTCCCACGGGCCTAAGCCAAGTATTCATCAGTTGAGTAAGTGCGTGTATGGAAATATAAGATTACTTACACGCAACTGTATAATATTGTTCGACTCACACTGCAGTTTCTTACTAGCCTGTTTATGTTAAGAGTAGCAGTCTTCTGCAATAGGTGGTAAGTGCAAGTTGGTAAGTTCAGGGAACTAAGGGACTGGTGAAGCTGTTTTCGGATGACGTCTTGTAGAAATAACTAGGGCAACAATTATTACATTTTGTAGGCGCCAAAGTCGGGTTATTTCGCCTTTTAAGTCGGTGCATTTGGTTAGTTTTTCGGCTATTGTATGTAGGTACCTAGTCTGTAAGTTGTGAGTGTTTGGCACGGCTACTTATATATTAGGAAACCAGTCTTGTTTATTTTGTTAATTAGTGTGGTGTCTGATCTATTGTAATGAATTGTGTGGTCGGTGAAGAGGGCTATGTCACGTACGACGTTGTTGTTTGTGGTATTCTCTAGTACTGTTTCAGGCTGTATTTATAAGTAAAACAGTTCGCTTTGCAAATAAAATCAAAGTCGGCATCAAAGCATCCACTGTAAACATGACGTCCATTGGTCAATCAATATTAATTACTTTACTACACTTCGCCCGCAACTTCGTCCGCAAAAATTGTGATAGCTCGGCTAATATGCATGATATAATTTATAGCTTATAGGGTCAAAGGGTCATGGAAAGGGATCTCCAGATGGTGTAGGGGCCGTGCTGAAGAGAACAGCTGAATAGATTGTTGCTCAAGGAAATGATATTCCGAATATTGATATCCTTATTAGCTAAGTACCTTAAAGTCAGATGCAGGAGTTACATTGCAGAAAGAAAAATGTTGATTCCCTCAAGTCTAAAAGAATTCCGAGGTACCTACCAATTACCATGGGAGTTCAGCAAGTGATATGGAACTGCAATAATCCTGAGGTTTTAGCAATGAGGTGGCTTAGTTGTGATAGCATTGGCTATACGATGTCAAACAATACCAATCCATCAAAAAGCAGGTCGACAACAAGACGATTGAAAAGCAATTTCGTTTCTGGTAGAAATAATATGGTCAATGATAGTATTAAAGATATGTGTAAGTTGGATCCAGAACTGGGGGAAACTTCAGCCATGAACCGTCAACACGATATTTATTTACCCTCCAATGATAGCTTCTGGGCAGAAGTTCCTTCAATAAATGAAAATCTGTCAGCTTCCACAACTAACGCTGTATTGACTTGACAGCTCTTCACGGCGAACATTCCAGTGCTAGTGATTCTGATTTTGACTTAAATATTTTTTAGATAATAGGTAATAAAACAAGGTTGTGATTCTGATCTAATTATTCATTCAAGTGACAGGTAAAAAATGCACAAATTAACCCAGTACAAATTAAAACTCTAAGAAGTGTAAAAATAAATTTAAATTGTTAAATTTTCTGATGACAGAGCTACACGACCTAAACCAGCCGTACCGGCATGGCAGTACAGGATTGAACGACGTATTGATGGGGCCAGAGCACTCATCGGCAAACTAATCTGCTTCAGGGAGGGCAATACTCGCCCTAGAGTGATGCGTTTTGTGAGGCGGGCGTTCTCGGGGACTGATATCAGTCCTCGAGACTACATGTCCCGTGTCACAGAGCGCATAGACTTCCTGAAGCAGAAAGTGTATGCATGGGCAAACCGTATTCGTAGATATAAGCGGCGGGTGGATCGATACACTCAGAATCGCACATTCCAAAGAGATGAAAGGTGGGTTTACACATATATGGCTTGGGAGCGACCGGACCAAGGTATGGCTGACGCGCACCTGCCGGATGATGATGCCATATGTTCGTTCTGGCGCAGCATCTGGTCGGTGCCTGTTAGCCATACCGAGGGTGAATGGACCCGGGAGGTTGAGCGAGCGTGCGATCCGATACCAGAAATGGGGGCAATCACTATCAGCCCCCAAGACGTAGTTCGTGCAGTCCGTCCGTTACCTAACTGGAAATCCCTAGGGCCGGATGGGCTGCACAACTTCTGGATTAAATGGTTTACTAGGTCGCACGCTCGCCTGGCGACCCTGTTCCAGTCAGCCTTAGAGTCAGGGTCGCTGCCCGAGTTCCTAACAACAGGTATAACCCACCTGCTCCATAAATCGGGTAGTACTGCGGAACCCAAAAACTATAGACCTATTACCTGTCTCCCGACAGTATATAAAGTTCTTACATCCATTTTGAGAGCTAAAATTAGCAAACACATTGATGACAATTCTATCATGTCCGCTTCTCAAAATGGATGTAGGAACGGGTCCCGCGGTACTAAGGAGCTACTCCTCATTGATATGGCCATTAGTCAACAGGCTCGTCGTTCCCGAAGGGATCTGTCGACATGTTGGATAGACTATAAGAAGGCCTATGACTCTGTGCCACATACAAGGCTCATGAGGGTGCTAGAGCTGTATAAAGTTGATGCAACTCTGCGCACCTTCCTGATGTCATGTATGGGGCAATGGAAGACAGTCCTTCGCTATCCAGGATGTCGGCAAATCCAGAGGAATAGCGAGCCCATAAGGATCGAGCGAGGTATATTTCAGGGTGATAGTTTGAGTCCCCTTTGGTTCTGCTTAGCCTTGAATCCTCTTAGCACGCTGCTGGAGGATTCAGGTCTAGGCTATCGGTTGAGGAGAGGTGGTCAAGTTATATCTCACCTCCTTTACATGGATGACCTGAAACTCTTTGCCCCCAACGATTTGCAATTGATGGAGCTACTGAAGGTAACTGAGACTTTCAGTAGCGCCATCAGGATGGAATTCGGTGTGGACAAATGTGCGGTCATGCATGTAAAGCGAGGGGAGATTGTGGAGTCTGTGGGAACCCAGCTCTCGGATTCCATAAATCTTAGATCTCTCTCAGTAACCGAAACCTATAAGTATTTGGGTATGTCGGAAGCGCTGGGTATCAATGTTACTGACATGAAGCAATCGTTGAAGGAGCGCTTCTTTGGCCGCCTGAAAAAAGTATTTAATAGTCTTTTATCAGGCGGAAATAAGGTGTGTGCCTTCAACGGTTGGGTCATGCCGGTTTTGATGTACTCTTTCGGCATACTCAAATGGACTCAAACTGAACTAGACGCCCTGGATAGGAGGGTCCGTACATTGCTGACGGTATATCGAATGCATCACGCGCGTTTTTCGGTTATGAGACTGTATATCCCGCGGAGGTGTGGGGGTCGAGGCTTTTTAAACGCCAAGACTCTCCACAATCGCGAGATATGCAGTCTCAGGGAATATTTCCTAGAAACCGACGTGGGGATGCATCGAGATATCGTCGCGGTGGACAAGGGCCTCACCCCGCTCTCCTTGGCTAAAGAGAACTGGCGCAAACCTGTAGTACTTGATACCAACGACCGCAGGGAGGTATGGCAGAGTAAGGAGCTTCACGGACGCTTTTTCCGGGCCCTGCATGGGCCCGATGTAGACCTATCAGCGTCCGTAGCCTGGCTACGTTCCGGAGACCTCTTCGGAGAAACTGAAGGTTTTGTCTGTGCAATTATGGATGAAGTTATGATGACGAATAACTACCGGAGATTTATTGTGAAGGACGGCACGGTTGACATATGTCGGGCATGCCACCGTCCAGGCGAATCAATCCGTCACATTATCTCCGGGTGTTCTCGTCTGGCTAACGGAGAGTACTTGCATAGACACAACCTTGTAGCCAGGATTATCCATCAGCAACTTGCTCTAAAATACAACCTTGTGGAATCGGAAGTTCCGTACTATAGGTATGTGCCTGACCCAGTTCTCGAAAATGGCAATATCACATTGTACTGGGATCAATCCATCATCACTGACAGGACTATTATAGCCAATAAGCCTGATATAGTGGTGGTGGATCGATCAGAGCGGCGCGCAATGATTGTTGACATAACTGTCCCACATGACGAGAACCTCGTGAAAGCTGAGAAAGATAAGCAAATCAAGTATCTTGATTTGGCTCGCGAGGTTGTCGACATGTGGGATGTGGACTCAGCGATCATTGTGCCGATAGTCGTGTCAGCCCATGGCTTAATTGCCAAGAGCCTCGACCAATATCTAAGGAGGCTCTCGTTAGGCAGCTGGATCAAGGGCTTGATTCAGAAAGCGGTACTTCTGGACACGGCTCGTATAGTTAGGAGGTTCCTCTCTCTGGAGCCCTGACCGCCGGTAGCTTGGACCTTGTTCCCGATACCGGTGGGCTACAATTTTTTATATTTTTAAATGTTTTTTATGTATTTTTTTAATCAATATTTAAAAATGTAATAAATTTGTTTACAGATGAATAAAGGAATAAAAATAAATAAAATTTGATAAAATCCACGAAGTTGTAAATCTGTTCCGTGCGGGATTCGAATCCGCAACACGCAGTGCCGCAGTCATCTGCGGGACTGTTCCAAAGAGATGCCACGGCCCTGGAACACAAAGGGCTAAGAAGGAACATGGATGGGTTTTAGTTGGTACAAGTCTGACACTCCCTTCTGCTCCGCCCAGAGCGGGAGGGGTCATTTGATGATTTCCCATCCGAAAAAAAGGCGACTTTAGACAGACACTGCCAGTTATTGAGAGCGGCACACCGGTGGAAGAAATAAACGCATGCCTGATGGCGTCGCCACTGTCAAAACCTCCTGGATCGCAAATCTCCATATTACGTACAACATGTACGTCCAACGTATACAACGATCACGAAGCAGGTGTCTGGGTTTGGACGCAGGTGGGAAAATTCTATTTTGCAAAGAATTTTCCCATCCTTGGCTACAGACGATGAATATAACATGCAAGTTTTTCTCAATTTGGAGGTTAATATCTAAAATTAAGAGTGGTTGTGTAAGTGGGCAGTGCTGTCGCCAAAGTGGGTCAGTAAAATAAACAAAAAAAACGGCCAAGTGCGAGTCGGACTCGCGCACGACGGGTTCCGTACCATTATCTATAAAAACGGCAAAAAAATCATATCTGTTGTATGAGAGCCCCCCTTAACATTTTCTTTTTTTTAATTTTTAGTATTTGTTGTTATAGCGGCAATAGTAATACATCATTTGTGAAAATTTCAGCTTTCTAGCTATCACGGTTTATGAGATACAGCCTGGAGACAGACAGACAGACAGCGAAGTCTTAGTAATAGGGTCCCGTTTTACCCTTTGGGTACGGAACCCTAAAACATGACATAATTTCGGCGATTCAAAAGTCAGAAACATCCATAGACACTGTGATGGCTAATGACGATAGTGCTACCAACCGCGTTGAATTTCTCAACTCCCTGGAGGTAACGGGCGTGCCGTTCCATCAACTGGAGCTTAAAGGTGGCGTTCAGGTTCTGGTCATGCGAAACCTTGATATAACCACACTGTGCAACGGTACCAGACTTCGTATCAAAGAGCTGGGCAGTAACATTATAAAAACAGTGCTATTAAAGGAGACAGCGTTTTAATTCCCCGCCCACTATTTCAAATAACTTGCCACTTCAATTTAAGAGGTTACAAATTCCCTTAAAATTGACTTTTATAATGACGGTCAACAGATCCCAGGGCCAAACCATAAAAGTGACAGGCATTCAATTGTGCACTCCATGCTTCTCACACGGTCAATTATATGTTGGTTGTTCAGTGCCCTGTGCCCCCAAAACTTGCACGTACTTGCGGAAAATAATAAGTCATTTAATGTTATATACAGAACGGTATTGGAATAAATAGTGCCCAACAAGGCGTGTGATGATCCACTTTGAAAAGAAAGTTGTATAGCACCAAAATAAACGGTTTTTAAGCCATATCGTCGCCATTTAATTTTGTTTCGGACTTCTTTTTGTAGTCATCACCCACATTATCATATTTTGATCAGCCAGTCAGTTCTCACACATCACGCCATGTAATCCCCGAAGGGTTAGGCAGAAGTGTACCCAATCGTACACCCACATTTCGCCAGTTATGTTGGAGTCTCATGTGATAGGGGGCGAGCCTATTTCCACCAACTGGGCACAAATCCAGATTCCATGGCTGCTATTGAGAAATTCCCGATGGAATAACCCAATAACACTAATAATTAAGTATTTATAGTATTTTTTTTCAATTGCGTACCTACATTGTTTATTGTTAAGAGCGTCTTCCAGAGCGAAGTCTAAATCATGTGCGTTATAACTTTATGTAACTAAAAGAACCATTTTTTTTAACACTGCCCGACCCGGTCATCGATTCCAGGACCCCATGTTTAGTTGTCGCACTTGCGACCACTCGACCAACGAGACAGTCACACATACACACCAAAAATTCCACGCGAATGAAGTAGCGGGCAACAGCTAGATTATTAAATAAATTAAAAATGTTGCAGAACTATAATAAATAAGTAATAAAACAATTAAAAAAACTCACCGTCCAAATCGAAGTAATGCGCCTCGTGAATGAGCAGATCGATGTAGGGGAAGTCGGCGGGCAGTAGCTTCTTGTTGCGCAAGAAGTTGAGGATGTGGCGGAACATGCCGCCGTCGCGGTCGATGAAGTAATGCTGCTTCTGCGTGTCCAGCACGATGGGGATCGTGCCGTTGAACATCATGCTGAGCCGCGACTCCGGATAGCTGCACAGTGCACACCACTACAATTAGTTATAGCTGCTCTCAATAGGTACATGCATACATTTCATCAAGTCGATGCATCCGTCGTGGTTTAACATGTCTAACGTTCAGCGTGATCAATTCTCGAGTGATGCAAATTGCTCGTGCTTCATGATTCGTTGATATTAAACTCGTTGATTCGACTGAACCAGATTTAAAATGGTTCCATATTGAGAGCTCTTCAACGAATAACTTATAATATTAAAGGCTGTTGCTAAAGAATTTGCGCTTGACAACCGATCGCTGTGCAAGTTTTGAATATTCATGATTCTGTGAGGTTTTGAAAGGAAGATATTTTATATTGTGGGCCCAAGTGAGTTGATTAAAAAAAAACTTTCGGGGGCGAGGGCCGCTTCGCGAGGGGGTATACATATCCCGCAGGCCCCGGCGCGCCGCCACCAAATAACACCGAGTTCAGATAAAACATGCTTATCAATGCCAACTAACTGCGAATATAACTGTCATTATGTAATTACATAACGCAGTTACAATAAATTGCAAATTGCAGTGGAACGCGACAACCTGTATCCTGTCTTGTGTCTTCGTCAACTGTTGATGTGCCGCGAAAGTTGCATGCACTAACAACAATGTACGATTATTATATGGAGCTAGTTGTATTTGCATACCCTAACAACTAGGCATTAGTGTATGTAACTGAACGTATCATGGGCGTTTAAACTGCTTGGTTGCCTCACTTGATTGTTAGTTTTCCTTTGTCATTTGATAAGTACCTAATGCATGCATTGTGCACCTAGGAGAAATAATATGATATTACGTCCTGACTTTAAACGATATGCCAACTAAAATGTTGTG
Source organism: Eurois occulta (assembly GCA_950022335.1). Classification (NCBI taxonomy): domain Eukaryota; kingdom Metazoa; phylum Arthropoda; class Insecta; order Lepidoptera; family Noctuidae; genus Eurois; species Eurois occulta. The sequence goes on along the minus strand of OX465477.1, from coordinate 10,735,535 downwards.
TATATAACTTCTTGCTAAGCAGTAATTTTCGCATCCACGGGGGTTACTATGACGTTATAAAGCAGTCTTATTTTAACCTCACTTTGCGTTTTCATACCATCAAGTCCATAAAACAAGCTTATTGTATTCCTGCTAAAATTAGCAGTTTTGATGACGTCACCTCAAAAAGTTCATTCAATTATTGGTACCTACCACGACGTGCCTTTTGACAACCAGCAATATTGTTTTTACGTCAAAATAGCAGGAATGTTTGATAGTGTATAAAGTTGCTCCGGACCGACGGGTATATTTATTGTTCTGAAAATTATAATTAAAAACTGTATTGTCGTGTCATATAAGGTGAGATAAACGTATTAATTTACGTGTGAGGGGTGTACTAAACACCTCTGCTCAATCCTTCGGGAGGCACAGGCGTGATGTTATGTTATCGAAAACTAGTCGACTGAACTGTAATCCCGGCGAGTTCAGTGCATCATCATCATATCACCACCAGAAGACGACTACTACCGGACGTGGGCCTCCCCTAAGCGTCGCCACATCGAACGGACTAGTGTTTCTCGCATTCAGGCACGTTCGCCAGTCACCCGTTTTAGTAGGTACATGGCAATTTTGTATGGGTAATAATTTTTTTTCTGATTTTAGATGGCGAATGCATGTAATATTAAAGTTTTTGGATGTGATAGATAACGCAGATAGCAATGGTACGCGAAAGTGGCGTAAAACGAATCTGGCCTTACTTATAATAAGACGTACCTAGGTAATCAATTGATGGATATTCAAAGATGAAGAGTGTGATAAACTGATACCTAATAATCATTTGTTTCAACGTCCGAAACTATGTTGTGTAAATTGTACTGTTGCCTATAACTTGAATTGCTGGAGAATAAATAAACATTATAGACCTGTGTTATTGTTTGTGTGCCTGTACATGACGGTGCTGATTAACATTGATTACGAGTTACACCATTAGCACCTCCTTAACTATAATGTGTGCGAGTCTGTATTGTATTGTTGTTATAGATTAAAAACCAGTGCTACTGAGAGTCAATATACTTTTACCCTTTTACCATTTGGGGCGTCCGCTAAAATTCGCGCGAGTGCTCGCTGTCAAAATATCCTTAGAAACCGGCCACACGCGCTCAGCGCCCACGCGTTTTGTCGCTGCTTGCGTTGCTTGAAAGCTCGCGTGTCAGTATTGACATACTATTGTTCAATACTGACACGCGAGCGTGCATCCAAACCCGTACCTGCGCGTATTTTAACAGTCGCCGCAATCGCAGTCGCCCGACACATATTAACATATATTATTATTATTATTGTTATTTGTCATCCTCAAATCATCCACATCTTCTTACACACAGTCATCCATTCTACTAGACACTTGTAGTGCTAAGATTAAATAAAAATATTATTGCTATATTGTTTCTCTCTCACTCCTTCTTTCCGATACTACGATCGTACCTACACAGTAGATGCTTTGAAGTGAAATTTAACAACGAAGTTACTCCTTTAAACGAAATTCTCTCAGGAGTACCACAAGGAAGTATATTGGGACCCATCCTGTATCTGCTTTTTACCGCAGATATATCGCCGCTATAGCATCGGCCAACATACAAACCCACATAGGTACATGAAGTGGAAAAGTGGCTAGATAAATGGCGTATTAGGGTTAATCAAGGAAAATCTGTTCATGTGACCTTCACCTTGAGAAGGCAGACTTGTCCCCCAATAAGGCTTTATAATGAAGAAATTCCTCAAGCTGAAGATGCCAGATATTTGTGTATGCATCTGGATCGAAGACTCACCTTTAGAAAGCATATCTGGACCAAGCGTAAACAGCTGGATACGAAAGTCAGATCAATGTACTGGCTGATAGGACGCAAATCAAGCCTCTCACATGAAAGCAAGATAGCTATTTATAAGTCCATCCTTAAACCAATCTGGACTTACGGGATCCAGCTGTGGGGTACAGCTAGCAATAGCAACATAGAGATCCTTGAAAGATTTCAAAGCAAGACATTGAGAGCCATGCTAGATATACCCTACTATGTGAGCAACAAGTATATATGTTACGGCTAATACCCGAAGTGCGGCTACACCTAGTTTTAACCGGTTAGAACTAGGTGTAGCCACTTACTCTTGGTTAAACCTAGTACGCGCCGATTGTTTTCGGGTAAAACTAGGTCTAGCTTTCATCATGCCGGCTACAACTAGGTCCAGCCATTCCCTGTTGGATAAAACTAGGTCTATCCGATATCATTCCGGATAGAACTAGGTCCAGACAATCCCTGTTGGATAAAACTTAGATGCGTGTCCCGCCAAGCCTTCCGCCCCGCGTCACACTCATGACTCACAGCATCTGCAGCAGCGGCGCGGGGTGGAGGGCATAGCGAGGCACGCGCCTCTGCAGGTTGTGAGCGCCAGGTGCTGCTGATCTACTGCAGGTCTACTAGCGAGTGTGACTCTGCAGCAGCAGCGCGTGTCTTAGTTTTATCTAAAGCTAGCTTCCCACGGTCCGTGATATCGCGGACGGAGGCGGACCAGCTCGCACGACACACCGTGGGAAGGGTCTCGTCCGTGGTAGCGCAGACCGTCTGTGGCGGTGCGCCGCTATCCGTCGCGAGGCGGTAACTTCAAAGGTGCGGTGCGCCGGGATCCGAGCACGTACGACGAGGTCCGAACGCGTCCGTGGTTGCACAGACGACAGCTGTGCGTGATTCTGCGGATCATCACGCACAGCCGACGACCACGGACGGCAACGCACACGACAGACAGGGCTCTTTCAACGGTGCGTGTCGGTCTGTGTAGATCCTTTTAGCATCGTATGCATGAGTTTTGTTCTTATGTTCCGGCGCCGTAGAATTCCATAAAATTGGTTCATTTTGATAAAGATTCAAAAATTCTAAAATAAGTTTGTTTGTCCACTCCATTTCTGCGCAACCAACTACACACAACACCAATACTCGTGTCAGCGAACAAACAAGTTCTGACCTGTCGTCTGTGCAACCACGGACGCGTTCGGACCGCGTCGTACGTGCTTGGATCCCGGTGCACCGCACCTTTGAAGTTACCGCCTCGCGACGGATAGCGGCGCACCGCCACAGACGGTCTGCGCTACGACGGACGAGACCCTTCCCACGGTGTGTCGTGCGAGCTGGTCCGCGTCCGTGGCGGTGCGCCGGTATCCGTCGCGAGGCAAAGTTGTGGTGCGACGGGATCCGAGCGCGTCCGTGGTTGCACAGACGACAGGTCAGAATTTGTTTGTTGTAAGAACAAAACTGATGCATACGATGCTATAAATGATCTACACAGACCGACACGCACCGTTGGAAGAGCTCTGTCTGTGTGCGTTGCCGTCCGTGGTCGTCGGCTGTGCGTGATGATCCGCAGAATCACGCACCGTGGGAACCCAGCTTAACAGGGATTGGCTGTACATAGTTGTAGCTGGCATGCTATCGACAGAGCTTTTTTAGATATTAAAAAAACATCCAATAAAAAGAAACGTAGAGAGTTTTTTTATTCTTATAAATCACATTGTAATAATTAACACAAATTATTAGGAGTACAATCTATATATCTATACATATAATAAATCTGTAGACGTGGCGATTCTGTACATTGAAAATATTTAGAAAAAATGTAGTAGGGGTGTTAAAGGAGCACAAACAGAACCCATTTCTACCATTTTTAGAATTTTTGTCTGTTTGTCGGTTTGTCGGTTTGTCTGTATGTTTGTGCGCGCATCACTTAAAAACCCCTCATTATATTCAAAATCGAAATATTGAAACGTAAGAAGCATTGTTCCGAGTAACATTTAGCGTTTATTTCATCAAAATAGACCAACAGACGCAAAAGATATTAATGTTTAAAAGGACAATGACCAAAGTTGGTACCAAAAAGTCTCGCGCCTCAAAACCAAAATATTACAGTAATTAGTTTCATATTTTTTTACGGCATTACGCGTCGGGGATTTGATTTTTGAACTGGAAATATACTTTTCGAGTTTAAAAGTACGAATATTGTTTTACTCCCTTTATATGACGTTCCGTTTCAACTGAATATAAATGACGTTCCGTTTCAATTGAACAAACCCTTGTCTGTCGAGCGGACTCTAAAATTAATTACAATTAAGTAAGATCAGTACACCAAATCGATTTAGTTTGGTTTATTGCTATTTGCAACAAAATAGATTTTCTCAGCCTAAAGATTTTGATTTATCGATTACATCCCTAAATTCCGACTAGTTTATAGCACTTACTATACTCTATGGTTTATAGTTATCTTATCTGTGGCATCTGACATTTGTACTGTACTGACTGACTAATGGCAATGTAAAGGTCTAAAATAAAATCGAGTTTCAGTCAAGCATACTGTGGATGTTACTTTAACTCGTAATTCTTACTAATATTAGTGTATTACGCTGTTTTTAGAGCAATAATGTAACGTATGTGTGTTAAAATACGTCGTTGGTAGCGTCGAAAAAATAGACCTACTTTTTAGGTTAGTTTCGATTTTATAAAATAACTCTGAAACGCGGGTTTTTTTTTCAAAAATAATTTTTGTAGGAGTTAATACGATCAGTGTAGTCTATAAAAAACAAGGTTTGATTTTGATGCAGCATGGTACGGGATTCCATACTTCCATGAGCATTCTCTTTTAGTTAGTAACCTCATACGCGATTTCTATGATAAATTTAATTATTTACGTAAATAGGTTTTAGTCGAATTGTAGGTAGTTGGAATGGCTGAAAATGAATTTGGTTTTATTTATCCTTTTGTGTTTACTCTTTGCATGGAAGTAATAAGTACTACGTACAACCCATAACGAAATAAAATCTCTAAAAAATTTAAAAATTAAAACAAAATTAAAATTTGATAAAATCCACGACGTTGTGTGTGTGCAGCGCCGCAGTCAATTGCTCAGCCACTGCGCAAACCGTGCCGTCACATAACTGTGGTTGTGACTTCGTGGGGCATTGATGCAACTTTGCTTAAGGGTAGCCTGACTGCACATTCCACTTTCAAATTGCCGCTGAATCTTGCAAGCGAAGATACCCCAACATGCAACATCACCAAACACGGGGGAGTCCTTTTGCAGCAGTGGAAGTTAAGCCTATATGACGAGTGCACAATGTCGCAGAAGCATGCATTAGAGGCGTTGAACCGCAGCTTGCAGGACATCCGCGGCAACCAGGCGCTGATGGGTGGCGTCGTTCGGCCGCTTTAGACCCTGTGGACGGTGAGTAATGGGCTAGCTCGCCGTCCGACCGTCTTATGACGACAGAACACTGACACACTAGACACTGTGATGGCTAATGACGATAGGTAGTACTTCCTACCCCGTTGAATTTCTCAACTCCGTGGAGTTAAAAGGCGAGGCGTCCCATCAGCTGGAGCTTAAAGTTGGCGTTCCAGTTCTGGAGATGCGAAACCTTGACGCAACCAGACTGTGCAACGGCACCAGGCTTCGTATCACAGAGCTGGGCAGTAACATTATAAAAACGGAGCTGCTAAAGGGCAGAGCGTTTTAATTCCCCGCATGCCCACTATTTCAAATAACTTGCCATTTCAATTTAAGAGGTTTCAATTTCACTAACCATAAAACCATAAAAGTGACAGGCATTAAATTATTGTGCACGCCATGCTTCTCAGACGGTCAATTATGTGTTGGTTGTTCAGTGCCCAAAACTTGCACGTGCTTGCGGAAAATAATAAGTCGTTTAATGTTATGTACAAAACGGTATTAATAAATAGTGCCATACAAATCGTGTGATGGTTCACTTTGAAAATGAAGTTGTATAGCGCTAAAATAAACGGTTTTTAAGCCATATCGTCGCCATTTAATTTTTTTGGGACTTCTTTTTGTAGTCATCACCCACATTATCACAGACAGTCAGTTCTCACACATCACGCCATGTAATCCCCAAAGGTTTAGGCAGAAGTGTACCTAATCGTACACCCACATTTCGCCAGTTATGTTGAACTCCCATGTGAAAGGGGCCGAGCCTATTTCCACCAACTGGGTACTAATCCAGATTCCGTGGCTGCTATTGAGAAATCCCTGATGGAATAACCCAGTAACACTATATTTATAGTATTGTTTTCTATTGCATACATTGTTTAACGTTAAGTGGAAGAGCGGAGTCACACAAGCATCGCCTTGCTCAAAAGGTGATCTCTAAATCGTGTGCGTTATAGCTTTATGTAATTAAAATAAACATTTTTTTAACACTGCCCGACCCGGGCATCGATCCCAGGACCTCATGCTTAGTAGTCGCACTTGCGACCACTCGACCAATGAGGCAGTCTCTCACATACATACCAAAATTTCCACGCGAACGAAGTCGCGGGCAACAGCTAGTTTTTAATATAATAGGAACAATCAGGAACATTTTTTTAACAACAGACAATAAGTAGTTGCATATTATAATTTAAAGAATGTTATTATTATTATAAATCACACTTTTATAAAGTAACATAAACTATTTATTAGAACAACTTAAACTTGAGTGACATTTTGAGTTGCACAAAATACCAGCAGCTTTGCAGAGGCACTTTTTGTTGCCATATTTGGTTTTGCAGTGGCATCTTTTATAGCCTTGCCCACCAGAGGTCGATTGTGCATTGGCTATTTGGCGTAGTGATTTCTTTTCGGGTTGCACATGTCAATATCTAAAAATTTTGAGTCACACACAGTGAACTGATTTCTTGAAAATAGCTGCAGACGCTGTGAGTCACACTCGCTAGTAGACCTGCAGTAGATCAGCAGCACCTGGCGCTCACAACCTGCAGAGGCGCGTGCCTCGCTATGCCCTCCACCCCGCGCCGCTGCTGCAGATGCTGTGAGTCATGAGTGTGACGCGGGGCGGAAGGCTTGGCTGGACACGCATCTAAGTTTTATCCAACAGGGATTGTCTGGACCTAGTTCTAGCCGGAATGATATCGGATAGACCTAGTTTTATCCAACAGGGAATGGCTGTACCTAGTTGTAGCCGGCATGATGAAGGCTAGACCTAGTTTTACCCGAAAACAATTTAACCAAGAGTAAGTGGCTACACCTAGTTCTAACCGGCTAAAACTAGGTGTAGCCGCACTTCGGGTATTAGCCGTAACATATACACGAGGACCTAAAGATCACTACCGTCAAACAAGAGATCGCTAGATATAGTGAAAGCTATCAGACGAGAATATCAACTCACGTCAACAAATTAGCATCCAAACTAGAAGGCAAAGGGAGTATTGTATATTCCCGATTGAAACGACATAGTGTCTCTACACTTACCGTGAGATTTGGTGACACCAGATGAAAGGTACTCTTATGAGATAAAGGTACCTTCTGCTAAAATACATAGATCAAGATACCTCATCTGAATGGATTATTGTGTTAACACAGATTGCCAAGTTACAGTATTCAAAAAAAAAAAAAAAATTGTTTCATAATGAGAATTCTTTAATATACAGTTTGAAATCTAGATTAACGTATTTCAACGAGCTCCATACTTCCTCCATAGAATGGTTTCTAAAACGCATCGATGCAGCTTTAATTATATACATCCCATTGGTAGCTATTTCCCTCAGTTTTTTATATCAAGCGAAGTTCACAAGGAAATAAAGATAAGACCACACATTTTGGATAAGACATTTTGGATAAGACCGCATCTTGCTTAGGTGAGTGAGACGATCTAGTGGTGGCGATCTAGTGTAACTCCCAGATAGACGGGGTTGTTGTTGAGCTCAATGTCCGCGCCTCGTTTTATTTTAAGCGTTCTGTTGGCTTGGCGGTTTCGGAGGTGGAATGCGCAAGACTGTGTTTCCGACGGATGGGGCCTTGAAGCGTTGTTCTCGTAGTAAGTACTAAGAGTATCCAGAGCCATCTCAAAATTTGTTCCGCATACTCAAAGTTTGTAGTTTGTAGTCCTTGTTGCTAAGGCCGGGTCGTCTGCATAGAGAAATCTTTTGGTATTGGTTTTATGGGCTGATCGTCCTTGTATAATTATGTTAACGGAAAACTAATCCGTCATTGTATACAATCACTAGGAAATGTGTACAATTCTTAAAATAGATAGGAAATCCATTATCTATTTTGTTATATGCAATTTTCTTAGGAAATCTATAATATTCCAAAATAGCGATCGAAAATGAATTACATTCTTGACTAGCTGTTGCCCGCGACTTGCTTCGCGTGGACATTTTGTATGTATGTGAGAGACTGGTGGTGGACAAGTGCGACTATTAAGCATGAGGTCCTGTGATAAAAAAAAAATATTATTTTAATTACAAAAAGCTATATCGCACATGATTTAGCGATCACCTTTTGAGCAAGGCGATGCTAGTGTCACTCCGCTCTTCCACTTAACATTAAACAATGTATGCAATTGAAAAAAATACTATAAATAATAGTGTTATTGGGTTATTCCATCAGGAATTTCGCAATAGCAGCCACGGAATCTGGATTTGTACCCAGTTGGTGGAAATAGGCTCGATAATATCACCCTGTCCTTTAGCAGCTCCGTTTTTATAATGGTCTTGCCCAGTTCTGTGATACGAAGCCTGGTGCCGTTGCACAGTCTGGTTGCATCAAGGTTTCGCATCTCCAGAACTGGAACGCCAACTTTAAGCTCCAGCTGATGGGACGCCTCGCCTTTTAACTCCACGGAGTTGAGAAATTCAACGGGGTAGGAAGTACTACCTATCGTCATTAGCCATCACAGTGTCTAGTGTGTCAGTGTTCTGTCGTCATAAGACGGTCGGACGGCGAGCTAGCCCATTACTCACCGTCCACAGGGTCTAAAGCGGCCGAACGACGCCACCCATCAGCGCCTGGTTGCCGCGGATGTCCTGCAAGCTGCGGTTCAACGCCTCTAATGCATGCTTCTGCGACATTGTGCACTCGTCATATAGGCTTAACTTCCACTGCTGCAAAAGGACTCCCCCGTGTTTGGTGATGTTGCATGTTGGGGTATCTTCGCTTGCAAGATTCAGCGGCAATTTGAAAATTGAATGTGCAGTCCGGCCACCCTTAAGCAAAGTTGCATCAATGCCAAAATTCATTATCAGCCATTCCGACTACACTTCGACTAAAACCTATTTACATAAATAATAAATTTATCATAGAAATCACGTATGAGGTTACTAACTAAATTTTAAACATTAATATCTTTTGCATCTGTTGGTCGATTTTGATCAAATAAACACTAAATGTTACTCGGAACAATGCTTCATGTTTCAATATTTCGATTTTGTATATAATGAGGGGGTTTTACGTGATGCGCGCACAAACATACAGACAAACCGACAAACCGACAAACAGACAAACAGACAAACCGACAAACAGACAAAAATTCTAAAATTGGTAGAAATGGGTTCTGTTAGTGCTCCTTTAACACCCCTACTACTTTTTTTCTAAATATTTTCAATGTACAGAAACGCCACGTCTACAGATTTATTATAATTATGTATAGATTTTCTTAAGTACAGCGAGGATAGCGGTGCGAGGGCGACTACACACAGTCGAGAGCGTCTGTCGTATTCCTTTTTTTATATTACCCTAATACACTACACACCATCCCAGCATAAGCAAGGCATTGTGGCAAGGAAAACTTAGGATGCAAAGAACGAGCGAAGCGAGCTCGGGACTTGGGGCTAATCCGGACTTTATACTCACAGACAGAAAAAAGAGTTTCGCGTAGCAGGGCTACGTCAACTACACCTTATTACAACATTTTGGTATTTAATCTATTTACTATTTATTTATTTACGATTATTCGTTATTTTGAGCTCCCGATATTTCGATGCTGTTGCTTGCATAGGCGCGGTCCCAGTCCCTTTTTAATTAAGGTGAATGCTCCAACCAACCCGCGAAATTCAAATTTTCTTACGTTTTTTGCAATTTGCAGGCCAGTGCTAGGTTGTATGTTGATTAAAATATTATTCGCGGCTGTAAGACATATGTAGTTACAGAATTATAATCATCAAAATCACCAATACAACCCTCCAAGTTCATAAAGGCGTAAGTAGGAACAAAAAAAAACAGAAAAAGTCATTCCTACAGCTTTATGAACTTAGAGCGTTGTATTGATGATTTTGATGATTATAATTCTGTAACTACTTATGTCTTACAGCCGCGAATAATATTTTAATCATCTTTATCATTTTAATCATCTTTGAAGGCATCTATAGATGCCTTCAAAGGGGCGGGACCTGATTCCATACCACCTTTGTTAATAAAACGCTGTTACCATGAACTTGCCCTTCCGTTGTGGTTAATTTTTAATTCTTCTCTTGCCGAAGGAATCTTCCCTGAAGTATGGAAAACTAGCTAGAATAGTGCCGATTTTCAAGCCTTTGGCGGTCAAAGGCTTGAAAATTAAAAATTTGCATTTCCGTAAACTTAATAGTACCTACCTACTTATGACAGAGTCAATACTTGAAAATCCATTGGAAGCGTAGACAGAGAATGCTATAGACCAATTGATATGTTTTGTCGCATTCACACAAGAAAAAGAACAACTTATGCCGATGTCGTGTAAAGAAATGAAACAGAACGATACAATTTTTTGTTTCACCGAGCGTGCCACGTTTTTTCAAGGTCAGCACACTAGTTTGCTAAACAAAGTTTGACAGCTGACGTGCAGCTAGCCATCGTATACCTTTAAAATACAGTTTTTACGTGTTATATGTTAAGTAATTTATGTTATATTTTGTTTTGAACAATTTAGACTTACTATTTCAACCATTTATACAAAAAAAATGGTGTGGTGTAGCGTTAAAGGGTGTAAAAGTGATAGTGGAACGAAAATCCCAGGATTGTCTTTTCATTCGTAAGTATGCCACTCTTTATCAGTTCTAGGCATTCAGTAACATTTTATTATGTTCATATATTGTGTATAATGTACGCTAGACGTACGATTCATCCTTAAAAAGCACAAAAATAACAATTATTATTCAATTATAAATTCTAACCTAAAAACGTTGGTGTTGCCAACTTTTCTATAAATTATTACCCACTATTATGGGAAATAATAATATGATGGCTTCTGCAGTGAGTATTAATTAAATATCTGAAATATTTAATGACTTTTTGCAGTTTCCCTGAACCTGATAATTTACGTCAGAATTGGATTGTAGCTACAGGACGAACAGATTGGACACCAAAACCGTCATCAAAAATTTGCAGCAAACATTTTGAGAATTAAAAAGAAGAATATAAGTTAATTAGAAAGAAGAATTCATAAATAATCATTTTGAAAGTCAACCTTTTATTGGAAACCACAAAGTTTTACTTATTAAGGCAATTGCCATGCACTATTTTGAACTGCGTATACATCACGCAACAAAAGGATTTCAACCTAAGCAAAAAATTAGAAACATACGAAGCTTGTTTTATTTAAAGGACAATAATGTGTTAAATCAATAAAAGCTTATTAAAAATAAACATGTTCTATTATTTACCCACAAACCCAGAACCTACTATCACATCAGAAATGGCAGTAATTTAGAACCACATCATCATCATCCATCGTCACTCCTGCCCTCATCGCAATTAATTTGAGTTCGGCAGCATGTCTTCTCCGCATCGCATGCCTTTGCGTACCGATGGTAACGGATATGTCATTGGCATATTCAGGCTTTGTCTTACGTACTAATTTCCAATTCTCATAAATTGTGGGGTAAATTTTTCCTCACCCGGTAACCCTAAATTCGTGACGTATTTATTTTTTGTCTCTTTTTGCGACACGCTTTGCCGGTGTCTATAGGATACTCTGTCTACGATTGGAAGCGTAGACAGAGTATCCTAATTGGAAGTGTTGTTAGTAGTAACTTGGTTTTGACTAAAAACGGATAAGTATCTATTCTATAAATTGATCTGCAAAAAGGTTAGCAATTTCAGGACCACTACTAGCGACCCTATCATTCATAAACATGTCAGCAGGTATGCAAGATTCCCCACGGCGTTTATCTTTTATGAACCGCCAGACAGAAAGCTTTAGGGTTTTTGGGAATATCGTTTTCAATTTTTACTTTTATTTGTATTGTAACAGTTATTTATTAATGTATGGCTGCGACTGCGAAGTAATTCAAAGGTTAGTCTGCCTCGGGGATTATTATATTTGCGGTATTTTTGTCTAAATTTCTCTTTTTCAGACAGGGCCCTGATAAGTGAGGCAGTACACCAAGACGGATATTTAGATTTTTTCTTATTATATTTGGGTACAAAATTATCAATAGCGCTCTGTAGCATACTGTAGAGGGCGTCAACCCTTTTATTAATATCAACACATTTATGGAAGGCATTATAAAAATTTATACTTTTAAGGTAAATTTAGATTTGTTCTTATTCAGCTTTAAAAAAGTTGTAACCGAAGCGATATTTTGTTTTTAATTGTCTTAGATTTGACAGTGGAATAGATATATTAAGCAAGTTTGGATGATGGGAGTCCAGTTTTAGGCTTAGTAACTATTACATCTGATATGTTAGGTACCTACTTAATACTAGATCTAAAAATTTTTTGTCTGCATTATGGATGGTATTAAATTGGTGGAATTCATTAACTGACAAAAAGTCTACAAATGAGTAACCCAGTACGTTTTTATAGTTTGATGGTGAAAGATGTCGGTTATCGTCTCTCCTGTTCCACTCGATAAAACCCAAGTTAAAATCCCCAAGAATCACAACATCATGTTGAACATTAATGGGACCTTATACCTATATGTGTTTATTAGGAGTCCGTACCCAAAGGGTAAAATGTGACCCTATTACTAAGCCTCCGTTGTCTGTTTGTCTGTCCGTCTGTCACCAGGCTGTATCTCATGAACCGTGACAGTTAGATAGTTTAAATTTTCACAGATGATGTATTTCTGTTGCCGCTATAACAAGATAATGGTACGGAACCCTTTGTGCGTGAGTCCGACTCGCACTTGTTTAATATTTGTTTACGAAATATTTAAAAATGAGAACTATTTGTATAAAAAAGATAAGTAAACTAAAAATAAACGATGTCTTAGTAGTAGGTAATTAATATTTTTAGTTCATTGTGTAGAAGAATTATATGGATGTGAAATATGTAAAAATAACAATAACCTTTGTGAATGTACTGTGTCCATTGACTCATTTATTTATATTATTTTACATAAAAGTACTCTCACATTAATTGTGACACTAAAAATACAATGAATGGAGTGCTTTCAGTTGCAACTATAACTGTACAAGGATCTTTTGGCGCGTGACAAAAATCGGAACTAATGCCACTATCTTGTTTTATCAATACATTTCACTTTCACAAATAGCGCTAATATCATTTAGGCGCCAAAAGATCCTTGTAACCCTGTCATATCTCACATTTTCGTACCCGACATTAGCGGATGACTTCAAGACTGACTCGAACAGTCCCGCAGCCCTGGCAGGCATCGGCCCTTGCGGGCCCCTCCCGTTTGCTGACATCTCTTTGAGGCGCGCGTGGAACACGAACGCGCCGTCGACACGGCAATTCTGACCTCCCTAGGGTCAGAATTATGTACTGAATACGTGGTAATAGTTTTCGCGTCGATTTTGAATAGTTAGGTATTTGAAAAGTCTAGGAACTAAAACAAAATTTAAGCTCTCCACTCCTGCACTCCAAACAAGTTAGCTTTTGTCAAGTACTTCTAGTCAGAAATTGATGTTACTTAATCGACTTACGGAGACTTGGGGAGAAATTTTTTGACACCTTGCCTTGGACAGGTTACAATTATTTCGATCCTTCATACAGGAGTTACTTGATCGACATTTAGACAAAGTCCAGAGAAAGTAGTGTGAACAGCAAGCGAAGCGAGCTCGAAAATTTTAACAGTTTACCTACCTTAGACAGGTTAAAATTGTTTCTAACTACCGGAGTTACTTGGGTGACTTTTATATAAAGTTAAAAGAAAGACTGCAAGAGCGAGCGAAGCGAACTCGATTTTAGGTCTTTCCTCGAATAAATTCAGATAATTTTATGGAGATCAAAATGTCCACGCCCCATTTTTTGCAACCTTGTTTAAGTATGCTATAATTGCGTATTCATATCAAGGTCTCAGGGCAAGGGGCTCCTAATTTATTTCAACGTCTGTCTATACCGGTCGATCATGTGATAATCCAATAGGAGTGCCAATCCAGAGGCAGAAAAAAGGAGCCTTTGTCCTAAGAAAAGATGGATGGATTTTGTGAGGAATGATATAATGAGGTATGGCGGTTGGGTTGATTTGTTAAAAGATCGGTGTGCCGTAGAAGTTTCAACACTTGGACCAAGTGACTTCATAGCATACATACGCTCTGCAGCCGGCTGGATGACTTTAAGAGGTCGGACTTGGACCAACGCTCTGACGTAACGCTCGGCGCCGGCGCGTCGGTTTAAATAATGAAATGTGCTTTTAAATGTTTTAGGTAGGTATTATAATAACGACGATGAATGTGAAGCAATGTGTGATTTCGGATTAATTTATTAACCAAGGATTTTATCAGTTTTGTAAATCTTTAAAATATTTTTGGCCTAAAAGGCTAGATTTCAGAAAATAGATCAGTATTGGATGTTAAAAAACATTCTCAATGTCACAGAGGTCATACCTTTTAGTGTGTTCTCTATGTCAAAAAATATTATCTGTTTTGTTGGTAACTTGTGATTGGTGAAATAAATCTTATCACAATTAACCCTACAATATCACTGGCTAAACTTTGTTTTGATCCAATGCTAGACAGGTTGTGCGGTATGATTATATTTTAGTGACAAATAGAATAGGTTTCATTCGGCTACCGATTACAGCATTTACAGCATTCTCCGGTTTCCCGCTACCGACCAAGTGAAGAAGTTTGCGAATTCTAATAATTTTAATTTACAAAATCAGGTAAGTGATTAATAGCACTAATGGTAACAGAATGATTACCTATTGTAGAAAATATTATCTAAATCTTGCCCGTTTTACATGAAGTAGGTATAGAATTAACTGTAATTATGATGGAAGTTGTTGCTGGTTCTACTGTTTTATGTAGATAAATAAATAGGTAGAATTATACAAAAAAGCCTACAGAAATACTTACTTCCCTTCTTTAATTTTATAATATTTAAAAAAAACTTTGCGACCTGCCTTTACGGTGCTAATAGGAATTTGAGCCTCTTGTAAGAAAAATAGTGGGGTGTTTATAAACCTCCATGAATTATCCTTTGAGAAAGGATGTGAACAGGGGCAGTATAAATACTCTAAATTAAATTTTAACCTGTACCTGCAGTTTTTAGTTTATAATTCGCCTGTACTGTCAATGCGGCGGTCAAATAGGTCATAATGAGTCAATGCCGCTAGAGAATTGAGTCAAGCTATGTGTGATAGCACTATCTCGTATTTCTTATGTAAAAAGCAACAGCTACTGATTAAATCAAACAAACTAATGATTAAAAACAGACAACTAGCGCGATTAGTAGCAGCTCTAATATTTCTGGGCTAGGGCATGCATCAGTTTCTCAAGTTAGTTGTAGAACTGGGTATTATAGGGGAATTATGAAATGCTGGATACTAACCTTTGTACCTATTATTTTTGTTTTTAGACTTAAAACTCAGCAACATGGGCCGCAAATTTGTTGTTGGTGGAAACTGGAAGATGAATGGAGACAAAAAACAAGTTACCGAAATTGTTGACACCCTGAAAAAGGGCCCATTGGACCCCAATGTTGAGGTAAAGTATATAGCTGTTTCTGTAAGTCAGTTGTCAATGAATTCAGCACATGAATCAAGATCCCCTCCTTAGCGTCATGTTTGATACATTTTGACGATGTAGCGTATTGCACTTTTGTAGGAAACAGCTAATAATAACAACTAAAAAAAATTTGCTGCCTTTCACCCTGTAGATCAAAAATGGACATAGTTATGCAAAACTGTTCCAATCCACAAGTCACTGATACCTGAGATAAAGTGGCCAGTCTACCTTTTTGACACCTTAAATCATATTAGCAAAAATGTTTCAGACCTCATCTTATTTCTTTATTTTGTAATTCTCACAATACATTCCAACCAACATTTTTAGCACACGAGGGCTTTCAATTTTTTAAAATGTATAAGTACATGTTTAAAAAAAACTCGCTTCAGGAATAAAAACTGGCCTAAGGCCTGAACTCCACCAAAGCGGAGACGAGTGTAGATGTGCGAAGCGGAAAGGAGAAGAGATGCGTAAGAGCTAGGGCGTATCCATTCACAGAAACTGTGCGAAGATGTGCAAAGCGGAGAAGAGAGGAGATGTTCACTGCTCCTCTCTGAGCAACTATTTCCACTAAGCTAAGCAGAGACGAGAAGTGTGCAAAATATATCGGTGGTTTATATCAGAACTCCTCTCCTCACATCTCGTCTCCGCTTCAGTGGACTTCAAGCAATTGTTTTTCCAAATGCATCTGACAATAAAAGAAATGAAAATATAAAGTTGCATCCATGTTCTACACTGTTGTTATTCTCTTCAGGTGGTAGTGGGAGTCCCTGCCATCTACCTTGAATATGTTCAATCCATCCTGCCCAGTACAATTAGTGCTGCTGCACAAAACTGCTGGAAAGTTGCAAAGGGAGCTTTTACTGGTAAGAAGCTATCTGTACATCCTTCAAAATATAATTCTCGTTTTGGCATCAGTGTGTAACAGTATAATTTTTTTGTTTTAGGTGAAATCTCGCCAGCTATGATTAAGGATATTGGTGCCAACTGGGTTATCCTTGGGCACTCGGAAAGGAGAACTATCTTTGGAGAGAAAGATGACATTGTTGCAGAAAAAGTAAGTTAGAAACAACATTGTACTTCACTCTTACATCATCAACCTTCAAGGTGGAAAATAAACTTAATTAAATTAATGCTTTTAGGTTGCCCATGCTCTTGAGAACGGCCTGAAGGTCATCGCTTGCATTGGTGAGACTCTAGAAGAGAGGGAGGCTGGCAAAACTGAGGAAGTAGTCTTCAGGCAGACAAAGGCCCTCCTGCCAGCTATTGGCAACAATTGGGCCAATGTTGTACTTGCTTACGAGCCAGTGTGGGCCATTGGCACAGGCAAGACTGCATCACCTCAGCAGGTAAACAAAAGTTAATTGATATTACTATATTAATAAACATTTCATATTTTAATTTCTTACATTTTGTCACTTAACCTATCCAAAGTACATAATTTTATAATAATGTGTCAGTGGGTTGAACATAACCAATTGTTGTTATTGAGTGTGTCAATGTGACTTGTATTATCAAAAAAAATATTGGTTAATTGGTGCTATATCAATCAATTGCACATATGAGTTCTGTTCTTATCTTCTTTAACTGTACTATCCAACTAATCCAAAAACATACCCACAGCTTTTGTTAAATAAAAATAACACTGATTTCTAGTACAAATTGAATTACATTCAGCCTATTAAATAAGATAGTTGTTAATAAATAACGAGTATATTTATGTGGGCAATCTTTTAGGCTGATTTTGAGGCTATCTGTAAATGGAAATAGTATTGTCCAGAATATTTTGAGACGGTTGAATTTATTTTAGTGGTAGTTCTAAAGCTAATACAATGTTTTTATTTGTTTTACAGGCACAAGACGTCCATGCTTCCCTGCGTAAGTGGTTAGCAGCTAACGCGTCAGCTGACGTAGCGGCCTCTGTGCGCATTCAGTACGGCGGCTCCGTGACAGCCGCCAACGCTAAGGAGCTGGCTGCCTGCCCCGACATCGACGGCTTCCTTGTTGGAGGCGCCAGCCTCAAGCCAGAGTTTATTGACATTGTCAACGCTACAAAGTAGACACATATAGTTTGCTTGCGCATTACCTGTACCACTTATTTTATAATTTTGTTGTAAGCATATTTACGATAAGGAAATGTTATCAAAATCATGGACTTCTAGGGATAACTATTTAAAATATTTGCTTTTGCGAATTTTTGAGATTGATCAGAAAACTTTGAAATAAAACATTATTTATTTGTTGTTCTACATTTGTAAAAGTTTATTTTTCCACAAACAATTATAATATTTAAAATATATCTTATTCCATTCATGTGCTGCGTTTTAATCTAATCCTAGGTATTATCCAAATAACTTAAATAGAAGCTGGTTGGTTTATCAGATTATAATATTTGATGATAATTGCATAATATTTGAAAAAGTGCAATATTTATACAAGAAGCAACACATTTTTATCGACTAGTTGTTGGTTCATGTTGACAAACTCATAAACATGCTCTTTATGAGTACATTATGGCTGCCGAATAAGTCAATGTAATATTAAGGCCAAAATATTTCGCTTTAAATGCACTCGTCGTGGGCTCTAGGCCTAACTCCACTCCGCCCGCATCAGCCTCAAGCTTTTCAGCAGCTCCTTGTACACTATCGGAAGACTTACACAAATAGTTTGAAAAGCTTGTCAAAATATCTTGCTCTATCAATACAATATTATCGTATTAGTCTAATCTTTTGTCATGAGTTAAGAATTTCAGAAACCATTCATTGTAGGTACTAAATTAGATGTATTTTAATACTAAAGCCATTTTAACAGTAACCATCACAATAAATCAATGCTGAGCTTTTTAATTAAATTGCCACATTCCCAAACTACTCTACGCATAATCTTAAATAGGTACTAATCTCTTTGCACTTTTGGCTGGCAAATACCTGGCACCAATACCTATGCCGTTTGGCTTACAGGTGCGTGTGAATAGGGTGTATCTAACTATGGTACCTGTTCCACCGCTGACACGGAAGCGACTAACCATCGACTATTTTCTCACTCAAGATATGTACTTACAGAATATTGTTGGTCCGACGTCAGTCAAATACATATTAATGGTTAATCGCTGACTGTGCACACCGCGAAAACTAGGTCAAACAACAAAGTAGTGGACTAGCTCAGGTCACTTCTCGCTGTCGCCGGCACGCGGCCGTAGGGCATTACCTACAGATGTCTTTGCCTTACGTAATAGGTACTGTCCGAATGATGAAGGCTATTTTTTGGGTTCTATTCTATAAGACCCACTATAGGGATGTCTTCTAGATCTTGGGTGACTAGTTTATCACATTTTCAATTTCTTAATTATCATGACAATCCTTATACCGACCCGATAGTCTAGTGATGCTGTTCATGCCCTCCGCTTGGACTATATCCAGCTGTCTACATCTTACGGCTGAAGTGACAATGATGAAAAATTAAACTACCTACCTACTTACTTATAGTATTTGAGATTTTCATTAGAGCTTCTAAAACAAGATACAAAATTTTAATTACCTAACCTTTCTGCCTGCCGTTTTGGCTAGTAAACTACAATTTAAACTTATACCTTAGGTCCTTCACCAGAAGCAACTAAGAGATATTTGAATTCATAATTCTGCGTTTTTGCAAACTACTGGTCCCAAAAAAGGCAGATGCTTGACAACGGGTTCTCCATAAGAGAATATTGTCTTGACAGGCTGGAACCACGATGCCAGGAATGAGAGCACTAGGAGCCAGAACATGATCTTCACGAACCAGTCAAGTACGTAAAGGCTGGAATAAAGAAAAAAAAAATTAAATATAAATTTACGAAATGTTATTTCAGCTAATAAATCCATGAGTTTGACAGTCAGTTTGCAGTGTGATTTACTGAAGATTCACACAGACGTATCAGCAAAGCATGGCTAAAGACTTAGATTAGCAGAAATCAGGATAACATATCAGTAATACAGGTTATACAAGTACTCGAGCGACAAAAAGAGTAATACTAACTGTGTGGTATTGAGGAGCAATAAGAACTAATAAGACCTCTTCTCGAAAATTAGCAGTGGTCGGTTTAGACCCAGCCTAGGGGTAGCAACCCCCCGGGATCCGCCCTTGGTTGTAAGTGGTCTAGCTCCCAAAATCTCTATAGATAGACATGTTAGCTTTATAGATATGCCTGCTGATCATCGACTAATGAATGAGCGAGTGTGTAGACACGTGTTATCTCAATCACAGGGAATGACATCGGGATCTAATTCTCACAAGGCTACAATGTCATGTGACCAATTGACGATCTTATTTATTATTTAGTAGCATATGGAGTCAGGAGTGGCTCTTCTCCCATTGCTTATGTTGAAGGTTTGAAGTTGTCCGTAGTTGTTTGAATTTTAACTAAGATTTAAAACTAAAGTGGTAACATTTAGCATGGCCGTACTTGCAAAAGGGACACTTTTGAACTTTTTTGACACTTTCACAGCCCACGCCCCCCTAAAGGTGTGAGAAGTGAATACCACTCAAAGAACCTAGCCGGGCTCCAACTTGACTCCACTTGGACTGCTGCAATAGATAATTTCTGACGTATTCAAAAGCCTAGGGGAGGCAGAAATACTTACAAATTATGGTAACTCCTATTCAAAGTAATCTTGGTAGGGTCTTCTTTGAAGCAAAAGACACGGCCCCCTTCCACACAATCCTTCATGTAGTCCTCCCGGTCCGCATCGGTAATGTCTGTGTTAAATATTTGTTGCTCCTCAGGACTTAATTTTGTTCTGATGGCGTCGCAGTTGGCACTGGGGAAGTTCCATGGTCGCATTGTGAAATACTGCAGCACCTCCAATCCCTGGGATATTCTTTCTTGGATTCTTACCATACTGGGAAAGAAAATTTGAAATGAAAAGTAGGAATGGCTCGGGAGTGAAAGATTTAATGCTATATAATGATTAAGTTGTGACTTAAATGTAAATGTAGGTTATCATCTGCCTAGCCTTTTTCCACTCCTAGGTAGTGTACCTTATTTCTTCTGCTTTTCACACTTATCTCTTGACTTGAGCTAGACAGCGACAACTTCATGTCCATGAACTAAAAGACTGACCGTGTGGGGTCGGATCGTTCGAACCGAAACTTGGCGTAATGAGTCTTTTTCGCTTTTATAACATCACAAAAAGCTCAAGTGAAGCCGATTCCGTGTCGACAAGTGCGATCCCTCCCAAAAGGTTTATTTGATTGTATACTCACATTCTTTTCTGCCCCAATAAAAAAAGAAGTAAATCGATGGTGTACGCAGGTACTAAGTGGTAGCAAATTCTTCGGTACTCGTGCAGAAATTTATTGGTGGTGATATCCCCGTTGGGGTACCACAGGGGCCAAGCCAATGGGTATTTGCGGCCATATGCCTTGGCCACGTTCAGCACGTCACCCCACGTTGTCGGCTTCTGATGAGCGTTGTTCACATTGTACACAGGCAGTGATTCTGTCCTGAAAGTTAATTTTATTTGTGAACTAGCTTTGCATATTTGCTTCATAATGCTGAAGCGCTCAATGCTGTTGGCGTGTAGTAGTTACTAAGTTTTTCAGAAATACTGTTAACACTTACTTTTCAGTCCTGCTTCCTTCAAGCATTCCTATAGCAATAATGGCATTGATGGCGATGTCGACCGGAGTGACCTGCGCTACGAGAGAACCATTGCACAGCATGGTTCTGATGACGCCCTTGCCGGCCCCCAACATCACGCCAACTGGCCCATTCAGGTTGTCTACCCAGCCCGGCATGGGTTCCTTTAGTGCTGGACACACTGGAATAAAAGTACATGCATGTAAGTAGTGATGCCGATACATGTCTGCGGTATCGTGTCCTAGTAAGTATCCCTCGAACCTAAAACTTGGAACGCGAGCTGACAGATTTGAAACGACCCTTATCAGAAAGGCTAAATATATCCATTATTTGAGGAACAAAAATAGCTATTTGACAGCGTCAAACGGCACCGTGCCCGGCAGCCGTTGACAGCACTCGTGCTCTCGGACCGCGCTACGCCCGTCCGCACCCGCGCCTCCCGCTCTCACTGTCGCGCTATGTCGTAGCGCGCTGTGCTACGTGCCGTAGCGCTGTAATTGTCCGCCCGAGGTGCTCACGTTTTACCGTTACGTGTCTACTCGGTGCTAGGGTTAGGAGATTAGGGTCCCCCCTCTCCCCAAATTGTTTTTCCCCCATCTAGTAAATTGTCTGCCCGCAACGCGGAGCTACTGCCCACTTGGAGGAGTTTCTTAGGAAAGTCCTCTCAGACGACCATCCTCACCTCCGTGAGAGGTATGGCAGCGACCTGATTCATTTTAGGAGGCCCAACACCTCCTCATCCCCCACCACAGCTCTTACGACATCCCGCTAGCCCAGGAGTCAGTTCCTGCGACAATGATCACATTGAGGCCCCCGAGTCCTCCGACAACTCATCGGAGGCATCTTCTGGCTCCACTTCGGAGTCAGAGGATTATACCCTTGTGGGCAAGGGCAAAAGGAAGAAGGGCAAAAGCTCTAAGGCCAATAAGGCCAAGAAAGTCGCCCCGGCCATTGCTTCCCCCCGCCCCACGTCCCCCTTTGCCACTCTGGCCTCCCCCCGCCCCACTTCAGCCGTCGCCACGTCGCCACGCTGACCTCCCCCCGCCCCACCTCACCGGTTGCTGCGTCAGCCTCGGTGGCAGCTCCGTCTAGCCGTCCCGGTAGCCCCATGGCTACCCCCCTCTTCCGGAAGGAAGATCAAACCACCCCCGCCTATATTCATTCAGGATAAGGCGAAATGGACCGAAGTGTCCAAAATGTGCGCTGAGCGCAGGATTAATTACACTAGCGCCAGATCTACCCTGCAGGGTATCGAGGTCTGGCGGCGGCGACCTCTCGCGTCCGGCCCTGGTTCAAGCCATGGTCCGGGGCGAGAGGGAATGGGAAGCCGTCGCCTCCTTCTGCGAAGCAGTCATGCTAGCGAAGGAGGCGGCGGAACGTGAGAGGGAGAGAGCCTCACGTCCCAGCCGCCGCGGGAGGAGAAGCACCGGGCGTCGGGGGCCACACCGTGATGGCTCTCGGCCACCGTAGGCGCGGGCCTGTGGACGGTGAGTAATGGGCTAGCTCGCCGTCCGTCCTTCGTATGACGACAGGCCGTGTCGACGGCGTGTTCGTGTTCCACGCGCGCCTCAAAGAGATGTCAGCAAACGGGAGGGGCCCGCAAGGGCCGATGCCTGCCAGGGCTGCGGGACTGTTCGAAAGAGATACCGCGGCCCTGGAACATAAAGGGCCAAAGAAGGAACATGGGTTGTTTTTAGTCAGTAAGAGTCTGACACTCCCTTCCGCTCCGCCCAGAGCGGGAGGGGTCATTTGATGATTTCCCACCCTCCAAAAAAAAAAAAAAAGGGTATCAAGGTCACGATCCCTACGTCCTCGGACTACAGGGAGCTCGTGCACTGCCTGCGTGGAAGGCATATTGCCTTTCACACATACTCTTTGCCCGATGAGAAGCCTACTAGGGTTATCATCCGTAAAGATAAAGATAAAAAGATAAAGATGCATTTATTTGTATAAACATGTGTGACATGATACATATTATTATATATGCACATATGGATGGAAACGAGTTTAGATTGCTGGTTCAACTTGTTTTGCCATATTCGGCGTACAATATAGTTTATTATACTGAATTGGAAATTACAAATTAAGCAAAAATTAAATTTCGTATATGTAGTCAAAATTCAATCAATTCAAATACATATTTACAGTCAATACAAAAAGTCGGGTCGTCGGGTTCCAAAAGAGATTCCGTCTCAGGAGATCCTGGACTACCTCACGGCCACGGCCCAGTCTCGGCGGTCCACCGCCTTCATAAAGAGAATACGACATGGTGCTCGGCGGGGTCACAAATGATGATCTGTGACCGAGGGTCATCACCCCATTTTTAAATTAAAATCAGTCTGCTCCCTTTCGGGAATAGCCATTGAGAAACCACATCGGCCCCATAAAGGCGCGGGCCCACCGCGGCGCATGCTGTGCACGGGCACGCGGCGGATTTTAGCTGCGTGTATTAATTTGTTTGACAACGTGGGTCTACGTTTCCACTGGAGTACACGAATATGACCCACGACTATGTATAGCGTGGCACGGCCGGCGCACGGAGGCTACGCACGTGCCACTGCAATCCACGGTGTATGACTGAAAACTGCGCTGCGATAAGTGAGCTTTACATAGTCGTGGGTCATATATTCGTGTACTCCAGTGGAAACGTAGACCCACGTCGACAGCGTTGAGCTATGTAACCTATGTAGCCTCTCCGTGGGTTGCAGTGGACACAACCACATAAATTTTCTTACAAAGCGAAGCTTAATACACGTGCGTAGCCTCTCCGTGCACCGCGGTGGGCCCGCGCCTTAATGGCCCCATACCATCGGGCAATGTCAAAACTGTCAACCACGAGTATACGGCCACAGTCAGAAGCACTGTTTTGTGCCGGCCAGATGCGTTAAGTGCCTGGGCAAACACGCCACGGCCGAATGCACACGTCTGAAAGACAGGACGTTATTCACGGAGTCGCCTAGTTGTGTTCTCTGCGGCCAATCAGGCCATCCGGGCAACTACAGGGGCTGCCCCAAAGCCCCTAAATACAAAGCAGCCAAGCTGGCGAAACGCACTAGCGCTCGCCAGCAGAGGGAAAGCCCCTCAGCCCACCCCCTTCTGCATATCTACCAGAGCGCCTCAGCCCTCAGAGGCCCTCATGATGAGTGATCACCGCTGGAGACTGCCCGCTGACATACGTGATCTGATAAACGAGAAGAACGCAGCCTATAGCAACTTTCCTTGCGACACGCGAACAAAGCTCACATGCGCAACTTGCAGCGTGCTGTTAAGAAGCGCACGAGTGAGCATCGTTCTAATGAATGGGACAAGGAGCTTAGCGAACTCGAGCCCACCCATTTAGCTTTCTGGCAACTGCAAAAAAAGATGCGTGCCACCGAGGAGGCCACGATGCCCCCCCACACCCGTCCTGACAAGAGCGTCGCGTTTGAGGACTCTGAGAAGGCTGAATGTCTAGCCGACAGCCTGGAATCTCAGTGCACCCCCAGCTCTCAACCAGTAGACAGACGACACCTCGCTGAGGTGGACGCCGAAGTTGAATGTAGAGCTGTCCTTCCCCTTCCCCCAGTAGAAGACCCAGATGATCCCCTTCCATCCAGTCTCCCCTGAGGAAGTGAAGGACATTATAGACAAACTTCAGCCTAGGAAAGTCCCTGGCGGCGATGGCTTCACCATTAGGGTGTTTAAAATACTCCCTGGTCAGCTCATAGTCTTATTGGCAGCCATCTTCAATGGCGCCTTAAGCAACAATATCGCCCGCAAGTGTGGAAAGAGGCCACTGTCATAGGTATCGTAAGTCTGTCACAACGGCTTATTATATAAGCTTTACCAACTCGGAGTGCCGGACCGTCTCATGCTCATCTTACGAGACTTTTTGTCCAATCGCACCTTTCGTTATAGAGTTGGGAACACTTTTTCTTCCCTCACCCTATCCGCGCAGGAGTCCCCCAGGGCTCCGTAGTGTCCCCCCTTATTTTCACGCTCTATACCAGCGACATTCCTAAAGGTAATGCCTGACTTTTGTCGGGGTTTACCTCAATCCTCCACTTGTGGAACCAAGCGGGTCTTGCCCGGTATAATAAATGACCGTGTCATCAGCAAACAAGGCTATGCAGTAAAACGACCCGCATAGCCCTGTTCGCTGATGACACACAAAAGTCAGGCGGTCCTCTCCCTCAAATCGCTAAAATGTCCCCCTCCCAGTCCTATCACCATGTTCGGCAAGCCTATCCCTTGGGAGAAGCAAGCCAAGTATCTCGGAGCCATACTTGACCACCACCTGTCCTTTGCGGCACACATAAGAGCAGCGCGTAATCGGTCTGCGTCGGTCGCGTCAATGCTGAGCAGAGTGCGGGCTAGTCGCAACAGCGTTTTAAGTATGGTAGCCAGTAGACTTGACTGTCTGTACATGAATCGATGTATTAATGCTCACATGAGTATTGATTGATAACTCGATTCACTAACATAACACTAGTTATAAGTCGTTATACTTACCACTAACAAATTGGATCCTAGTTATCTTAAATAAATGTTTATTATTATTATTTGCTGTAAGTAGGCTCCATTACTTGATCACGGCTAAGTGCAAGTTGCGTCTTTACTTACACCGCAGTTATCCGCCCCATTATGACGTATACTTGCGTCGTCTTTGCCCACACCCATCCCCGACACATTCATAGGATGCAGACGTTACAGAACCGGTACCTCCGGAAAATCACTGGGTGGGCACCCTTATGTCCGTAATGGCAGTCTCCATCTAGACCTTGGATTGCCTACCATAGTCCAGTTTATTAAGCGTCTTTCCAAGCGCTTCTTTGACTCTTGCTGTCAAGCACAAAAACCCCCGAATCGCATCGGCCGCCCCATACGATCCTTCCCGTATCAGTAGAGTTGTCCGTCCTCACTCCTCGGCATGCCCTTGTCGCCCCCGATGACCCTATTACCCTCCTCCAAGAAAGTAGTAGGTAAACAAGTACTCGTAAAACACAGAAACAGACCATCGTCATTCCGACCTCGCCGCCGACGTCCCAGTAACGTTCCCCCCCGTCCCTTGCCAGAGCCAGCCCGCGGCGTTAAGCCGGTAGCTTTCAACCAGCCTCTAAATAATCTAGATTAGATCCAGCCTGTCCCCTTCCTGCCCTCCCCAGCGACGCCCTAAGCCGAGGCTCGTACCCCACAGGGGGTGCCCTTAGCGTGTGGTCGCTTAGTTTATGAGTAGTTTTAAGCCCCTGGCTGGAGGCCTTACACTCAAGGCATCCACAGGACTTAGCAGTAGCCAACCTCAGAGGTTGAACTGCGAGGTGCCCAGTCAAACAAAAAGGAAAAAACAGCATGTTCATTCTTCAGACAATTTTTTTCAGACCATTGTAAAATCTGCCCTTAAAGTTTTTAACCATTCGTTGTCGGTTCTAGCCTTGCAACTAACCACTTTAATAGCCCAGACCAACTATATAATTCTGAATAGCCCTCCCAAGGATCGATACTAGAAGAATTAATAATTTTGCAGTAATTAGGTCAGTCAGTAAGGTATTGTCCGCATTCGAGTGATATCTTGCGGTGTCTATGCATGTGGTATTAAAAATAAATAAAGGAGATTACTTTACCTATTGCCTAAACTGATTGCAAGACATTTTTAAGTGGAGTGAACATTAGTACTATATTCATTGTTGTTGCAGTTGATCAGGGCGATGACTTCAAGGTAGGTGTAGATTTGTACCTACCCTTCTTTTTGTTCTCTAACCGACTAGTTTGGGCTTCAGACTAAACGATGTTTTCGTGTTCTGTCGATGTTTTAAATTAAACAGCGTATATGATTTTTAAACCGACTTCAAAAAAGGAGGAGGTTTTTGTTATTTAAAGTCGCTTTCGAGTTCATAGGTATTGCAATTTTAGCATAATATGTTTGGGCGATTACGATGGTCTTGTAAATAAAGGTGTTCAGTTTGATGGTCCACATATCCTTTAAATTAGACCACACTTTTCTGTGAAACGCTATACAAGTAAATTATGACAGTAATACAAACCGTTAGCGTCAAGACAACGCTTAGTGGTATAAAATAGGTACCGAAATGTTGCGAATAGTGCGATCTTCGCGTGGTGGCTGTCAGTTGGTTGAGAGTGGCTTATGAATGAGCTAAACGGTGTGCAGTTGAAGAGGCTCACGTACACCAGTAGACACTATACTCATGGTAGATGTAAAGATGTTGAAAGGGAAACATTACCGATGCTGGGACGCGCGATGACCACAGGCAAGTCTTGGTGCGCTTGTTCTACAAGATTTTCGGCCAGGCGTTTAGAGAACGTGTAACAGTTGGGGTGTGGCCCCAGCAGTGACGGCGTCAATAGGGATAGTTGCTTGTCGCCCAGCCACTCAATTAGCTTGATTACGTTTTCCGGCTTCACGGGTGGGGCGTGACACTGAGGACATAGTGATAGTCAATTAATGAAAGGTGGCTCATTTTTCCAAACGAAAAAAAATATTTTATAAACATTGAATGAGAAAATGATTTGCAAAGCGAATGTCTACATTTCTTTTGCAAAAACTTTTTTGCATATGTATTGGGTGTTATTAGCCTTAGCCGCGTAGCGTCAAAGTGCTAGTTAGCGAGAATGTTAGTTTTCTTCAGCGTTTGAGATTCCTTATTTGCACCAAGTACTGTGTGCTTTAATTTTTGTCAAGGTCTACTAATAGAACTAGAAGTTTCAGCGATAGCTATCCAATGCTACGTGGCTACGGCTGTATAAAAGTTTTTGCAAAGTACATATTCCAAAGTGACCGTGGGATTTCATTCAAGTGTGTACAATAAAATGAGTCTTACCCTCTCATCCAATACTTCGTAGTCAGGGTAACAGAATGCCGTAGACAAGTGCACAAAGACAACAAGTTTCTTGAGTTTCTTGGCTATGTCTAATACTCTCTGAGTGCCAACAGTATTCATAGAGACGTTGTCTTTCAAAGGAGCCTCCAGCCTTAAGGTAGCGGCGAAATGGAACACCATCGACACTTCATTCGATAACATTTCTATAACCGATTCAGAGAGTCCCAGTTGGTGGAATAGGACATCACCTTGCAGGGGCTTCATTTTCTTAAAGGCGTTAGGGTTTTCGGTTCTTAAGCGATCGAAGAGCTGTAAGATAAAGTAACGGCAGTTATTATTCGTTCTTGTTGCATTGCCGTATGTGATGTTTGCTATGGGAATGTTTTGATGAGGTACCGTGTCTTATAAACACTTTCTGTGTTAGTTAAAAGTTTACGCAGAAGTCAGAGGTCAAGGAATTTTATCATTCTTTGCAATGTTCCCCTCACTTGCTATAATATAGTGTTTTAAATTACCTTCAACCGTTGCATATCTTCAATTCGTTGCCCAATAGACTTCCCTCTTTTTGGCCTGATCAGTATGTAGATGTTGCCGACGTCGGGGACTGAGTACAGTATTTTCTCTATGAGCACTTTACCCATGAACCCGGTCCCGCCGGTCACCAGGATGTTCCGACCCCTGTAGAAGTCTCGGATGGAAGGGGACGACATTTCTGAAAAAAAAATATTGGATTCTCGGTTAGCGATTCTATAGAATGGTACGTTAGGATTGTCGTCCATTAGCGGTACGGCTCAGCTAGGAAAGTAAACCACGGAGTCTGGATTTGTGCGCAGTGGCGTAGGTAGGTAGGTACACCTCTGCCTTACCCTTCGGGGATTACAGGCGTGATGTTATGTGATGTGTTATGTCTTTAAAATAATCAATTTGGCAATACCTATGTTTGGTGAGCCTAAACCACCTTCACCATGAATTCCAAAATGGCGGACAAATAAAATGGAAATCCAAGCTGCTTCCTTTCCGAAATGAGTCAGTCATTCAACTATTTAGGAAATAAACAATAATCAAAACCATTTCCTAATAATATTAACGAGAATTGTATCGCTCTGTGTTTAGCAAAGAGTTTTAAATCAAGGTTTTTAATGTATAACAGTATAAAGCTTGTAAATAAAGTGCGAAGGTGAAATGGAGCTAATGTCAATGCCAACCGGATCCGTAGTGGCTTTTTGGAAGTAGTGATCAAAACGAGTGCTTACTTCCTAATACACAATGATTTATAGCTTAGATCCGAAGTTGTCTGGGCCAAAGAGATTTAAAAGACTTAAAACATTTGAATGTCTTTGGGTATAAGTTCTACTCTTTGCTTATATAAAAAATATATATTAAGCTTATATTAAAAAGAGTAGGGTAGATCAATATGCCAAGTGCTCAACACTTTACTTTCGTCTAATAATGAATTGTTTGAATGTATTAGCTTTTGCTCGTCGTTTCGCTTTTAGTATTTGTTGTTAAAGTGGCAACAGAAGTACATTATCTGTGAAAATTTCAACTGTCCAACTAACACGGTTCATGAGATACGGCCTGGTGACAGACGGACATACAGACAGACAGGACTCTTAGTAATAGGGTCCTGTTTTACCCTTGGGGTACAGAACCCTAAAAAACAAATTTTGTGTTGGGCTTGGGGCACAGGATGGGGTGCTGCCGTGCCTAAGGATTCTGCATCTTTATTATGTCATGTCATGTACACTGTGTAAACCATACAATAACAGCTAACAGAGTATTAAATGTAGAAATTAATTAGCATAGCGGTTAGGGATTCCGAAGGATATTTTGGCATGGCATCCTACCAGTTATCCAGTTTTCCAGGTTTCAGTTCTGTTTTGTTTTAGTCTTAGGGTTAGTTAATTAGGTGTTTCATTGTAATAGTAAAAGACGGTTATTTATCTAAGGTTGCTGCGTTAGCATCTAAGGTTGCAGCGATTTTATACCACTTTTTCTTTTTTCGGATGGGAAATCATCAAATGTCTCCTGCCGCTCTGGGCGGAGCGGAAGGGAGTGTCAGACTTTTACTGACTAAAAACCATCCATGTTCCTTCTTTTGCCCTTTATGTTCCAGGGCCGCGGTATCTCTTTCGAACAGTTCCGCAGCCCGCGATTTTATACCACAATACGTTAAAATTACTTAAAAGCGAATTAAAGATACTGGTACATCTGTGTGGTTCAATTTAGTAAGGAAGTCGTTGAGAAGAAAACCCATCGTTATGTTCACACATATATAATCAAACAACTTATAGTTTACAGTTTCAGGAGGTTTACCATGACGTCTTAAAGCAGGAGTAATTCCAGTGTGGGAAAGAGACAGAGCTGTACAGGTCGTCTAGCGCCAACTCTTTCCCATGGTAGGTCACCAGGTCGCAGTTCATAAATAAAAGCACTGTCACCGCTGTCGGCTACATCCATTTTCGATTTTGTATGACGTCAGGCAGATTAAACATTGAAAACAACTTTGTACAGCAATAACTCTAACGAGTAGGGACCTAAACTTTCAAACTATTCAGACAAAGAGCTAAAACTATGAAAACTTTGACATAAATTCAACCATAAATAATTCTACTAAGAAATCTCTGTAAAAATAGTCGAAAACTCCGACTGCTACTGAAAGTTCAAAACAACCTTAATTCCCAAGCAGTCTGATACACATACGCATCTTTGAGATTGAACTAAAATAACAGCCACGAGATCACTGACTAAAGTTATTAAATTTAAAAAACCTGAAGGCTCATTCATAATTATGTTATACTTACATTCAACAGCGAAACTAAAAGAGAATGACCAAAGTTGGTACCAAAAAGTCTCGCGCCTCAAAACCAAAATATTATAGTAATTAGTTTCATATTTTTTTACGGCATTACGCGTCGGGGATTTGATTTTTGAACTGGAAATATACTTTTCGAGTTTAAAAGTATGAATATTGTTTTACTCCCTTTATATGACGTTCCGTTTCAACTGAATATAAATGACGTTCCGTTTCAATTGAACACACCCTTGTCTGTCGAGCGGACTCTAAAATTAATTACAATTAAGTAAGATCAGTACACCAAATCGATTTAGTTTGGTTTATTGCTATTTGCAACAAAATAGATTTTCTCAGCCTAAAGATTTTGATTTATCGATTACATCCCTAAATCCCGACTAGTTTATAGCACTTACTATACTATATGGTTTATAGTTATCTTATCTGTGGCATCTGACATTTGTACTGTACTGACTGACTATTGGCAATATAAAGGTCTAAAATAAAATCGAGTTTCAGTCAAGCATACTGTGGATGTTACTTTAACTCGTAATTCTTACTAATATTAGTGTATTACGCTGTTTTAGAGCAGTAATGTAATGTATGTGTGTTAAAATACGTCGTTGGTAGCGTCGAAAAAATAGACCTACTTTTTAGGTTAGTTTCGATTTTATAAAATAACTCTGAAACGCGGGTTTTTTTTTCAAAAATAATTTTTGTAGGAGTTAATACGATCAGTGTAGTCTATAAAAAACAAGGTTTGATTTTGATGCAGCATGGTACGGGATTCCATACTTCCATGAGCATTCTCCTTTGTTTTTCATAGTATGTTAATGAATTATTTTTTTAGTTTCAGTTCCATGTATGGGGAGCCCACTCTTAATAAATAGTTTCGGAATAAAGAGGCTGTGACATACGGACAGACAGACATGACGAATCTATAAGGGTTCCGTTTTTTGCAATTCGGCTACGGAACCCTAAAAAGACCAGTTCAGCTGTTGTTATCTATTTATTTACCACAGATATGGTTCTTGTTAGGCCCACTCAATTAAGCAATACCGTTAAGAAGGTGATGGAGGTTAAGTGTCTGGGCACAATTTTATATAGTACCATAAAACTCTTGATATATTTGTATTGTGTAGTGACTTGTGCATTATGTCAAGAACATAATCACGGAATAGATAAATAAGGATAATCATCTGGCTCGCCTTTTCTCAACTATGTTGGGATTGGGACTAACATAATGCAGCCGAATACCAGTTTTTACATTGGAGCGACTGCCTATCTAACCTTTACAATCCAGTTAGTAGGTACTGGGTAATACGATACCCCTGTGTAAGACTGGTTCTCAGACTTTCGGGCCACTGACTACCTGTAACGACTGTGATCAGATCTACAAATTACAGGTGGGACCAACGTCATAACGTGCTTTCCGAGGCACGGAGGAAACTCGGATGTAATGGGTGGTCACCTGTCCACGGACAAACCTAGAAAAGCACGGCTTAACCTAAAGATCGACCCGAGCAGCTGTTTTATTACTAATCAAGAACATCTACGCACAAATTACTTATCTTTACATGTCGATCCTCGCGGGACGGCCCAATTGCGTAGGTAGGTACCCACTATTTATACAAGAGTTTAGGTTTATTAGTAAACCATGTTCAAATTCTTTTTCTCAAATTCTTTCAAGTGAAGGGATTTGTTTAAATAATTTATAAGTGGACGACAAATTTTACAACCTTCGGGTTTACGTTGATATAGGTACCTAATGCCTTGGAGAGGTCACTCACTGTAAAATTTTGGTTCTAGTCTCATCATAAACGCTTATAAAGGACACCTGAATAGTAAGCTGCACCAATACTCTGAATCCTCGTGCTACTCACACTCATCCAGCTGGTAGCCCGCTAAAATCATCGCCCTGCCTAGCCCGGGGCGTTCTACCCTACCTACATTTACCGATAGGCTGTCGTAACAATATTACCTAACCTACTTAATTAAAATTACAGTCTAAGGGCTTTTTGTGTCACCGTATTGAGTACGTGAGTACAACGGCAGAATCATTAAGCTACAATTAATGAGCATTTGTGACAACACTGTGTACTTTTAACACAGTGTTGCCATTCAAGGTTACAATAACGCCTGTAGTGCCTGTAGGTAGGTACTAAAAATCATTAAAATCTGACATTTCCTACTATGCATGCATGACACCTTTTAAGTAAGTAAGGTGACTGGGGGTAAGTCGGAATGGATTTTTGATCAGATAAACAGTGTTGATTTGAAACTGTTGTGCAACAAAGGGATTCAAGTCAAATGTATAAAATGATGTTTTGGGTAAAAAAGTATAGTCAACTTGTTTCTTTAATGGTGACAGAAATCTTTTTGAAACAATATTTTATGAAAAAAAACGTTAATAGAATTGGTCTTAAGAAAAAAAATATGTTGGGGAAAGATGAAATGCCGAAGGGGTAAGATTGAAATAGTGACTAAAATCGTTTTCATGGTCATTATGTATATGTGGTGATCAATAAACCTTCTACTCTAATAACCTAAATAGCTTGAAAATCAGTTACATTCAAAAATCGCATTCTAAATGCAAGAAAAAATAATTTATCAAATAAAATATATCGATCTTACCCCGTTGAAACGGTTGGCAGTCAGGGGTTCTCAACATGTTATGATAAGATATTAAGAAAAATTAATAATCATGCTCATGACTGTCAAGCCTTAGTCGGGTCGATAAATAAAACACACGTTTTCATTTAGGACCACGTGGCGCACTCGTATTTTATTTTATAAAATAAACCACGAAACAGAACAAAATTAAACATTATTAAAAATATTATTACAAAGGAGGTACGTAGTAGGCCTTTCAAGAGGCAAAACCGGTGGACGCCCTTAGAGTACTGCTTTTTATTCTAGTTTTTTTTATGTAAGCGATTGTGCAGCGTAGCGACAGGTATGTTATATAACTTAGCTGCTGCGTACATGGTTAATTCTTTATCCTCCACTCTCTGTATTGCAATCGCCAAGTCCTCAGGAGTATAACAAGTTGCCCGTAACGATTTCCTTATACAGACTCTCGGCTCTTACAGAAAGATTCCTAATGGAAAATCAAAAACACAGCCTGGCATCGAACCCAAGACCTCATGTGCTGTACATGAGGTCTTGGGTTCGAGCTGCGCTTGCGATGACCATCGAGGCAAATTCTCGTAAATAATTTCCCTACCAAAGGAAATTATTAGAGAAAATTAACAAGACCATAACGGTAGGATTACCTAATTTGTTTAAATAAGTGACACATAAATTTAAGGACATCAAAATGAAAACGTTAACCATGGATTCAGTAGGTACACAATTCTAGACACTCCAACGTAGAATTTTTTCATCTGCTTAAAAAATCAGCAGTATTATACATTTTGATCGTGTAGGTATACGAGTAGAACGTCTGACTTTTTTTGAAACCAACAAGCGTTTTAACAGAAGAGAGTAAAGAATTATATACTAATTGCATGATAAAAGTTTTTGATTCGATTTTTTGAAAGGGATACCACCGTGTATTTCAGATTGAGAACCCCTGACTTTTTGTAGGAGTTTCGTAAACGGGGTAAGATGGAAAGTTTTATATTATCATCTTACCCCGGTTAATTTTGCAGGGGAAAGTTTGAAAGGCACCATAAATCTTAAAATACGTGAAATATACTAATAACCATATTAAAGAGCATATTACATTTCAAATCTAATTACGAATATCAAAACAAAATTTTTGTTACATAACTGTGTAAGGAGATACAGCAAGCGGGGTAAGATTAAAAAACTCAATTTTACGCGGGAAAAGTGTCCTTAAGGAAAAATGATAAAAAACACACGTACGCTCTTACTTAGCAACTGAAGCAGACTGCAGGGCGGGGCAAGACAAAATGGTGTCCACAACGATATTGCCAGCATTAAAAGAATTCCTTGATATTCGGCGTTACTGTATTTTTTTTATATTTCCCCGTTTTTTTTCTTACCCCCAGTCACCTTACTGTCTTCTTTAGCAGATACTTCGGCTTTGCTTGCCATTAAATAAAAATAGAATAGCAGATAGATACTTGACATCATTAACATTATGTTAATAGTACCTAAATTCCCACGCGTATCAAACGACGTTTTTCAATACTCTTTCGAAGAAATAAAATACTTATTGTTAAAGTTCAGGGAAAGTGAAACAATTTGTCAGGAAATCACTCACAATATTTATTAAGTTTTCAACAGAATCACTTTACACTTGTGTACACTTCAAATGTTCGACGTCAACTGACTAACGATCGTGCGCACTACTTCCCACCACATGCTATCTTTTACCGGAAACAGCCTAGGTTGACATTTATAATAAAACGTCATGGTACATCCGGAAGTAGTGCGTGCGATAACACTTAATTTTATTATGAATGTAAACATTATTTAAATATTTTTATTAAATTTAAATACAGATAATAATTGAAACATAATTAATGTTTATGATTGATTAAATTAAATATCTAAAAATGATTAATCGATTCCGGAAATCCGACTATCGAAGAAAGAGTTTCTAACAGTCGGCCTTTCCTGATACATTTCCCGTCCCGGGAAAATTAATTCTCACACAAAAAAAAATATAATAATAATTAAACTAGTAAAATATAGGTTGGAGTAACGGCCACCATGGCTCACGCACAATGGTCCACTTTAAGGACTAAGTGCGGAAACCAAAATCCCTAACATAGAACATAGAACTAGTAAAATATACTCAGCTTATTTGTGTATTTTCTTAAATCTACCTAAACTTTAAACTACAATTGAGATATTAAGAGCTCAACATATCCTTAACACCTATCTTAACTGAGACTTGATACATATTCTCAGATAAGCCACTTAATTTAAGGTGTTAAGGCCTCAGACACATCCTTAACACCTGTCTTAGCTGAGACCTCAGACATATTCTCAGATAAGCCACTTAACTTAAGATGTTAAGGCCTCAAACATATCCTTAACACCTGTCTTAGCTGAGACCTCAGACATATTCTCAGATAAGCCACTTAACTTAAGATGCTAAGGCCTCAAACATATCCTTAGCACCTGTCTTAGCTGAGACCTCAGACATATTCTCAGATAAGCCACCTAACTTAAGATGCTAAGGCCTCAAACATATCCTTAACACCTGTCTTAGCTGAGACCTCAGACATATTCTCAGATAAGGTATTAGACTTCACTTTAATCTGAAAGCATTGTTACCAATCAATCTTATATTAGTCTGTGTTGTCATTTTCCGGCACTTCAGACTCTGAATCCGATCTGTTAAAAACTACCCAGGGGTGAATTTTATCTACTGAAAAGATACCGCTAAATTTTCTATTCCCCTTTTTAGATAGTGGTGTATCTTCAATTACGTATCGATCGTTATCAAGAACTTCTGCAATACGATACGGACCTCTAAGTTTAGGCACTAATTTCCTACTTTTTCCTACTGATGGAACATCTCTTTCTACCCTAACAAGTTCTCCTATCTTATAATTGACTTCTTTCCTAGCTTTATCGAAACGTTCTTTTTGTTTGTTTTGATTTTCTTTAATATGTTCTGAAATTTCTTTCCTAGTGCTCTCTAACGAAAAGGCTGAACTTTCTGTGTCGTTTGTAACGTTAAGCTGTAATAACGCATTTGAGGTACTCACTAAATTAAGACCAAACAGTGCCTGAGCAGGGCTTTTCCCGGTACCTTTGTTTAGTGTGTTATTAAGTCCCCACTGAATTTCTGATATATGTTCATCCCATTCATTTTCGGATTTGCCATAATTAGTAGCTGTCAATGCTGTTAAAACAGTTCGATTGTATCGCTCGACTTGGCCATTGGCCCGCGGAGTCGCTACAGCGTTCATTACATGTTTAATACCTAATGAACTTAAGTAATCTCGAAAACTTTTGGAAGTGAATGACGTACCTCTATCGGAAATAACACGTTTTGGAACACTAAATGTGTGAAAATAGTTTTTAATAGCTCTGATGGAATGAACAGACTTAGTACTTTTAACGGGAACAATTATCACAAACTTAGTAAAAGCGTCAACAATTAATAATATGTATGCATTTTTGTGCTTGCTTCGAACAAAAGGACCTAAATGATCAATATGTACAGTATGGAATGGTTGTTCAACCTTCTCAATGGGATGCAATTTGCCTGACTTATTCCCAGTTGGTATTTTAGAGTGGGCACATTCTAAACATGACTGAACATACTTTTTAGTGAATCGTCTCATCTTAGCAAACCAGTAATTATTTTTAATTATTTCTAATGTTTTATCAAGACCGAAATGTCCAATTTCATCATGATTTGACTTTAAAATTTGCCACCGAACGCCTTTCGGTACAACCCAACGATCACCAGTATCTGTTTTCCTATATAATAGTCCCCTTTTAACAACAAAATTATTTTTAATTTCTATAATATTGTCATTTTCTTTATCATTCAATATGGCAATAATTCTTTGCAACTCAGGATCGTTTTGTTGTACCGTGGCTACCCAATCTGCATCAATTCGTCTTACTTTTAACTCTATAATTTCTGATGAAATGGGATTTCGGCTCAGAGCATCTACATGAGCCATACCTGTGCCTGGTTTATAAATTATTTGAAAGTCGAATTCTTGTATGGTGCTCCACCATCTTGCAACTCTTGGCAGTATGTCCCTCTTTTCAAAGGTTGCACGGAGAGAATTGCAATCGGTAACAATTGTGAAATGAATCCCTAACAAATATACTCTAAATCTCTGAAGTGACGATACTACAGCCAGCGTTTCTAAGTCATAAGAAGTGAATTTGGCTTCTTCAGGGGATGTCTGTCTACTGTAAAATGCTACGGCACTAAAAGAAACCTCTTTATTTGGTCTCTGCATCAAGATTCCGGCAACCCCGACTTTAGACGCGTCTGTATGCAACTGTGTTTCGAATTCGGGATTATAAAATGAGAGAATGGGTCGTTTAACTAGTTCTGTTTTTAGATTTAAAAATGCAGATTCTTCTGAGTCTCCCCAACGCCATTTAGATTCCTTTTTTAAGAGTTGTGTTAGTGGTTTTGCGATAATTGAAAAACCTCTTATAAATTTTCGAAAGAAACTCGCTAATCCCACAAACTGCCTAATCTTATGTTGGTCTGTTGGTCTGGGAAATTGATCCACGGCTTCAGTTTTCTTTCTGCCTGGTTTTACTCCGGACTCACTAACCTCAAAACCTAAATAATCTATGGATTGTTTCAGAAAATTACATTTTGATAAATTTAGTGTGATGCCGGAAGATCGGAAAAGGCTCAGTATATCATGTAGTCTTTGCAACCCTTCTTCTATTGTTTTGGATGGTATAATTACGTCATCCATGTAAGCAAACGCCTCCTTGAATCTCGCGTTACCCAAAACACTATTAACAGCTCTTTGAAATGTTGACGGCGCGTTAACTAACCCAAATGGCATGCGGTTAAATTCATAATGGCCATCTGGGGTCACAAAAGCTGTCAAATGCTTTGCCGATTCTGCCATTGGAATCTGATAATACCCGGATGCGAGATCGAGAGAAGTAAAATATTTATGGCCTGA
The DNA here is from genome assembly GCA_950022335.1 of Eurois occulta. Classification (NCBI taxonomy): domain Eukaryota; kingdom Metazoa; phylum Arthropoda; class Insecta; order Lepidoptera; family Noctuidae; genus Eurois; species Eurois occulta. The sequence goes on along the minus strand of OX465477.1, from coordinate 10,697,006 downwards.
CAAATTATCTAACTGATCATCTATACGCGGTAGAGGATAATGTTCTTTGACGGTCTTTTTGTTTAGTGCCCTAAAGTCAATGCAAAGACGATAGTCACCGGTCTTTTTGCGTACTAATACGATTGGAGATGCGTAATCTGATGATGACTGTCTAATTATTTCCGAGTCAGTCAAGTCTTTTATCATTTCGCGAACTACGTGCCTTTCTGAATGGGATAATCGATAAGGTCTGTACACCACAGGCGTGGTATCATTAAGTTTTATGTTCATTTCTGTACCACTTATACACCCTAACTCTTTAACCGAAAAGGCGAAACAGTCCCTAAACTCATTTAACAACTCAGTTAATTTGGTTTTATGATCAGATCCAATATTGTCATCCACCTGAATCATGCTAGCTTTAATTTGGGGTGTTACCGTATTATCTGGACAGTGTTCTATTCTGCCAATATTTAGTGTCTGTACTTCATTTAAAGGAAGGGCCCGGACCAGTAAAGTGTCTTTAAGCAATTCGAACCGAGAGTTTAAGCCCTTAACAACAATCGTTCCCTGTCCGTTACTCACTTGTACTACACTTTGAATAATCTCATATTGTTTATGAGTATCCTGGCAAAAACTAAGTTCAACAAATAAGTCTCCTGAATATCTTGGTTTAGTATAAATACTGACTGGGGTATACCCATGTATAATAAGTGAGTTTTCAACGTACACCAATACGTTTTTAGTTGTATTCGAGGTTATCTTAAGCTGGTTATTAGTTTTTAGAACCACAATATGTTCTTGTTCTGTGAATGTCTGTCCTAGTAGTAAAGGAATTTGTAATAATTTATCAGGAACGATAAGAGTTTCTACCGTTGCAGTGACCGAATCTACTTTTATCTCAACACTGCATTTACCTAAGCAATTGACAACGCTGTCCCCAAAGCCTCTCAATACAGGTAGTTCTGATACCGACCACGAGTTAACTAATTTCTTAGCCGCAGATTCTTGCAGCATAGAACATTGACTTCCGAAGTCTATGAAACAATCAAAATTCAAACCATTCACGACGGCGGTTTTAAAATATTTGGAGTCACTATCCGGTTCTTTTGAAATTCTTAAAACTGTTTTATTATTAGTAGATTCTTTAGTGCCTGGACAACTATTAGCTAAGTGCCCTACTTGATGACATTTATCACAACGCTTGATTGGTAATTTACATTTGAAATATGGGTGTCCCTCTTCACCACAATTATAGCATTTTGTAAGCCTATAGTTCCTATTGTTCTTACTATCATGATCATTTTGAGCTCCTTTCAATGTCTTTGATTGTTTGCTATCAGCGTTGCCCGCCCGCAGGGATGAATTTGGCTTGTTAAACTTCTTTGTAATTCTGATATTTCTGAGATAAACTAATAATTTATCAGGTTCCGTGAACTGTGTGGCTTCTGCACTTGTTCTGACAGACCTGTCCTCAATTCCAAACAAGATACAATCTATTGCATTTTTGCCGTGTATATTACAGCGATTCAATAAAACAACCTTTTGGTAAAAATATTCTTCTAAAGACTCGCCAAAATCAGCCCTACAAGCAAGCATTTCCGTTAATAACTGACCATAGTTCTGGTCACTTGGAAATGCCAATTTTAATTTGCTCTGCCATTCAGCCCATGAAAACAGAAGGCTAGGTAGGCCCTGGTACCATTTCTGAGCCAATCCCGCTAATTTAGGAAGAGCATAGTGAACAGTCTGCCTTTCGGTCCAATTATAAATTTGAGCACATTCATTAACTTTACTTATCCATGTTTCTATTGTTTGAGTTCGTTTACTGGGATCAAATTCTGGTATCACATTCAAAACCGGAAAACGTTCACTACCCCCGTCTGCTTTCATGGTCTGCATGAACTCTTTAAAAACCGAAACTAAAATGTTCGTATTATTATCTGCGTCTTTGATATAATCAAAAGGACTTACCACTGCTGCTGGTGTAGTGTCCGAACGCGATTCTCGCACTGTATTTTGACTATGTCTTCGCGGCATGTCACGATTGCACGATGCGTCGCGACTATGAGCCACCTCCGGACCCGGCGACACATCGCACAACCGCGGCGCATCACGCATCCGTGAAGCATCACGCGATCGCGACGCGCTATGCGTCCCATCACGCGTCGCATCACGCGACGCACCACACGCCGCATCACGCATCCGTGAAGCATCACGCGATCGCGACGCGCTATGCGCCCCATCACGCGTCGCATCACGCGATGCACCACGCGCCGCATCACGCATCCGTGAAGCATCACGCGATCGCGACGCACAATGCGCCCCACCACGCGTCGCTTCACGCGACGTACCACGCGCCACATCACGCATACGTGAAGCATCACGCGACCGCGACGCGCCATGCGCCCCATCACGCGTCGGATCACGTGACGCACCACGCGCCGCATCACGTATCCGTGAAGCATCACGCGATCGCGACGCGCCATGCGCCCCATCACGCGTCGCATCACGTGACGCACCACGCGGCGCATCACGCATCCGTGAAGCATCACGCGATCGCGACGCACCACGCGCCGCATCACGCATCCTTGAAGCATCACGCGATCGTGACGAGCCATGCGCCCCATCACGCGTCGCATCACGTGACGCACCACGCGCCGCATCACGCATCCGTGAAGCATCACGCGATCGCGACGCACCATGCACCCCATCACGCATCGCATCACGTGACGCACCACGCGCCGCACCAGACTTCCACGAACCATGGCGCGATCGTGTCGCATCATGTACCCGTGACGCATCACGTGATCGCGACACATCACGTGTCTCATCACGAGACACGTCACGCGTCGCAGCTTGCGTCACATCACAGCGCCTTGAACCAGGACTGCTGCGAGGTGTATGGCGACCTCTCGACTCGCTCTTTCTCGATTCATTCGACTCGTCACGGTTACGGCGAGTTTTGCGACGTCTACGCACAGCAGGCTCAGAGCCACTTGAAGAGTCGTATTCATCCCTTGTATGTCGAGACTTTCTTTTGCGAGTCATGATCGCTTTTACTGGCGTTCAGTCCTTCACCGAGGGCGATTATTGATCGCTATCCCGATTATATCCCACTTCTGAACTGTTAAAGTTCAGGGAAAGTGAAACAATTTGTCAGGAAATCACTCACAATATTTATTAAGTTTTCAACAGAATCACTTTACACTTGTGTACACTTCAAATGTTCGACGTCAACTGACTAACGATCGTGCGCACTACTTCCCACCACATGCTATCTTTTACCGGAAACAGCCTAGGTTGACATTTATAATAAAACGTCATGGTACATCCGGAAGTAGTGCGTGCGATAACACTTAATTTTATTATGAATGTAAACATTATTTAAATATTTTTATTAAATTTAAATACAGATAATAATTGAAACATAATTAATGTTTATGATTGATTAAATTAAATATCTAAAAATGATTAATCGATTCCGGAAATCCGACTATCGAAGAAAGAGTTTCTAACATTATTAAAAAGGAAAGTACCTACCTATTTTTGTCAGGAATTATTAGGAAACTATGATTTAATTTGATTTTTTTCCACGCTTTGCTTTCGCCTAGTTGAAGAAGAAGCAAAGGTATGATGCCACGGTGCCACCAATCAGCCTAATTTGAAAAATAGAAAATTAAAATATTTTTGAATTTAGAACACAAATAGATGTTAATTTGTTCATGAAAGTAAATATTTGTTTTAAATAATCATGTTTATCTATGATATTCTATTTATATACACAATTTAAATACTCAAAAATATTATTATTTACGTCGTAAAGACACATATTATATCACTTTGCTGAGATTTAAAAGAAAATGTCCGCCGACTATTGTCATTAAATCCATTTGGACTTAGTATATGTACCTATAGTCTGTGGAAATTTTTATTTCCGCACGTGTGCGGAAAAATATTAAAAATCCACGTGTGTGAAATACATTGCATGTTGAACCTGTAGTGCGATAAGAACCAGTTTTCGAGAAAGTGGATTGAAAAATCATTATGGTAAGCGATGCGTTTGAGTGACTCCAAAACTATTAGATAGACCTAAGCCTTATTTCGGGGTTCTCTGGGGCACTGACTGCTAATGTCTGCGCAGACTTTCACAAGCAAGATGGAACAGGACTCAAGAGAATATAATATTTTCTTTTTCACTAAGTATTTCAGTCAGTAGATATCCGACATTTTGGGTGTTAATGGTATTCATTCACGCACACAATGGAAAGCTAAATCAATGATCAATAATAATCATGCATGGGTCTTGAATGGTAGGTAACTCCTAAGTTCTAACACATCCATAAAACAATTAATTGCGACGAGGAGTACCTACTCGATTATTCGCTATTATTGTTTAAACAAGCTTTATAACTAAGTAAATAGGTAGTTGTGCCTTTCTACCGAGAAGGCTATAAATAGCTGTTCATAAAAAAATACTTTCAAATGCAAAACAGAGCTGTTTATGGTTTAGGCTATTAACCTCGGCCTACGTTCTCGGACTTTGAGGCTCAGTAATCATAACGTAATCTAAAAAACCGGCCAAGTGCGAGTCGGACTCGCGCACGAAGGGTTCCGTACCATTATCTATAAAAACGGCAAAAAAAATCATATCTGTTGTATGGGAGCCCCCCTTAATATATATATATTTTTTAATTTTCATTTGTATTTGTTGTTATAGCGGCAATATAGTAATACATCATTTGTGAAAATTTCAGCTTTCTAGCTATCACTGTTTATGAGATACAGCCTGGAGACAGACAGACAGCGAAGTCTTAGTAATAGGGTCCCGTTTTACCCTTTGGGTACGGAACCCTAAAAACACCGCGAAATCGAGGTTACATCATAATAATATTCCACATGGCCGCCCAACTGGTTATTTTATTTTTAAACCGCCTAAATTTTAAAATACTTACGCAATGATTAAAATACTTCTATCTTTAGATTACGAGCTGTTATAGTAAAGACCTTGAGGCTTCAATCGCACTTGACAAACAGTTCACAGCTCACTTGCCTTGAGTTACTGCGAGCCGTACTTAGTTTTGAACGATTATTTCCCATGATGGTCGTCGATTACGACTATCCCAGAATTAAGAGTTTGTTATTGTTACTTTAGTTCAATTTCATCACCTACCTAGCCTTTTTCCCATATATGTTGGGGTTGGCTTCCAGTCTAACCGGATGCAGCTGAATTCCAGTATTTTGCATGGAGCGATTGCCTGTCTGACCTCCAAAACCCAGTCATACTGCGTAATACGATGCCCCTTGGTAAGACTGGTTGTCATTCGGGCAAATGACAGCCGGGACCAATGTGCAACGGCTTAGCGTGATTTCAGAAGCACGGGGGAAACTCGAGTGTGTAATGGGTGGTCAGTGGTCACCCCTTCCACGGACAAATCTAGGCAAGCACGGGTTAACTAAAGATCGACCCGAGTGGCTGTTATTATTGAGCCACGAGCTCAATTAAATCAATTCAATTTAAGAATCATCTTATTGTTTAATATTTTTATAAGCGTACTATTAATCCGGTGTGACTTCGAGTCGGCACTGACTATTTCATAGGAAGTAGCTGACCACGCAGAGAGAGTAAAGCAACATTCAAGAAGTATCGATTCAATTTCTAAACAAAGAAACTTATACTGTAGGCTAACTCATCTCGATACTATTTATTCCTTGCAAGTTGCAACTTGCGAACCGCGACCAAGGAACTTTACACTTGACCCGTGCTCACGGTTTAGGGTGTACGACGTTGACGCGCAATGCACGTTTTTTTAGGGACATCGACACACGCTCTAAAGGTGCGGGCCCACCGCGGCGCATGCTGTGCACGGGCAAGCGGCGCATTCTAGCTGCGTGTATTAATTTGTTTGACAACATGGGTCTACGTTTCCACTGGAGTACACGAATATGACCCACGACTATGTATAGCGTGGCACGGCGCACGGAGAGGCTACGCACGTGTCACTGCAATCCACGGTTTAAGACTGAAAACTGCGCTGCGATAAGTGAGCTGTACATAGTCGTGGGTCATATATTCGTGTACTCCAGTGGAAACGTAGACCCACGTCGACAGCGTTGAGCTATGTAACCGCCTATTCGAGCAAGCCACGCATACATATCAATGACGTCAATTCATGCGTAGCCTCTCCGTGGGTTGCAGTGGACACAACCACATAATTTTTTTTACAAAGCGAAGCTTAATACACGTGCGTAGCCTCTCTGTGCACCGCGGTGGGCCCGCGCCTTAACGGTTACGAGGATTTTATAGCGCAAGATTCAGTCTACATCTAGAATCATGCGCTGACAAATGAGTGGCATTTGACGAAGTATTTTGACGCTGGAGGGTCTAGATTCTAGACTCTAAATTCTAGAATCTGGACCATTTGGCGTCAAAATATTTCGTCGGTAAAAAACAAGTGTTCCATAGTTACGTTTCAATTGCATATTTTTATGATGAACAGACGCCAGCACATCAAGCTACCCGAAACTGTCAAATTTTCCCAATCAACCTTGAATCTATAGCTTTAGAGATAAAGTTGAAAATCTTTAAAGAATTTGACAGATTGTAGTAGCTTAATGTGCTGGCTGTCTATACTTGTTTTTTTTTTTAAATAAGCAAGGGAATTTTTAAATACTTCCATTCCATGACTATTCAACGCATCCTGCACAATGTTTTAAGTGCGTTCCATTGGGCGCTGTTGTAAACCGTGATATTTCACACCAAAAAAAGAATTTAAGGGGAGAAGGGGCTCAAGGGGCCTACAGCCCCGTACGTAGATGGAAATAACGTCGGTGAACATACCTTTGTTATTTTTTTGTCCTTTTTCCAAATCTGAAAGTGGCCCCTTATCTGCGCAATCTTATCTGGAACTTTTCAAATATAATTTGGCTTTTTCTCACCACGCCTACCCCACCTACTCAGCTGAATAGGTATGTTAGCTGAAAAGCTCTCTGGGCACCTACCATGTAGGCACTTAGTAGAAGTATGCTTAAAGATACGGAACCCTAAGGAGACTAATTTACGTAAAAGAATGTTTGTGTCTGTTTTTATAGACACTAATTTAAATAATTAAAAAATATATGTTTTTTTTTAAGTGTGCTACAATATCGCATTGGGTCTAGCCTGTAAGGATATTTGCATGTTTAGAGTAAATAAATAAATAATAATTCTTAAAGAACTAAGTACCTACCTACTGCATTAATTGTGGTTAAACTACGGCATAGAATTCTGTTGTTTTTGTTTAGGCACCGTGAAATGGTTTTGCAGTTTATTTTCAACTTTGAATAAATTTGAATATTTGTGTCTACTTACCTACTTTTAGTGTTAAATTGTGAAAACATTAGGAACTGCATTGGTTCTACTTCAAACAACTCCACATGTATGCAACAAAACTTAAACTAAGGATATTATAGTTAATCAGCGTAGTTATACAACCACAAAATTATGTCTGACTGATGTTTTCAAAACGCCTATCATATTGGTTTACCACAAGTTTAGAATTGCTAGATTGTGGCTAAGAAAATAACAATTTTGCTGCCCTAGCACCGCCTACGTACATTAACGTCTCTAATCAGTATAATCTGTAAAGCTTACGACATCTTTGGCAACAGCCGTCAACACCGTTATCGTACCGTATTATTATGAGTAGATCAGCGGATGGGATGGGATGAGGCCCTTAATGAGTCAATCAGGAACAAAGGGAAAAACTAGTTAAGGATGCTAAATGGTCAAAGAAAATCCAGAGATGGGCATCAAATTCTAGACACACATAAGCAACACGATAAGAACAGATAGGACAACCTAGGCAAGAACGCTTTCAAATGCGCCTCGTATTTCGTTCTGTCAGCGCTATCGCTGCTAGGATGTTACCAGTTGAAGTCGCATGGACAGCCCATGATAAGGCTGCGTTTCGACCAGAGATGTGCGAGGTAGCTGGGCGGTGCTAGGATGCATAGCGAGGCTGTGGAACGAAGTGAGCGTTTCCACCAGAGATGTCCTAGGCCTCTGAGCGGTGCGAGGATGCGTAGCGACGATGTGAAACATTATTAAAAAAAAAAGAAAAAAAAATCGCATATTTTGCGATTTCACAATGGAATCAAAATCTATGGGGTACTTTCCCTTGTACTAATATCATGAAATTAGGCAAGAAGCAATGTCTTACAGCACATTTAAAGGAAAAAAACCGACCAAATGCTTGTCGGGCCACGCACAATGTAGGGTTCCGTAGTCTTACAACGTTAATTTAATCCACTTCCCACGACCCGATTTGCCTCCGAACGATGATTTTTATTGTAATAATAAAAAACAAACTTACATTTGCAGTTTAAAAACCTGTAGGTACTCCCATACATTATGTTTAGGAAAATATGTTATCCAAGTACATTTTATAAGTTGGTCGACTATTACTCGAAAACTTGTAAAGCCTACTTAACTATGATCGTTTTTCTTTTAGTTTCGTTGCATATTCTATTACCGTGAATTTTTTTACGCACCCAAACACAACCGTTTAGCTGGTAGAAGGGGGACGACATTGGAGTCTAACAAAAATTTGCACTTTAAAGCTACATATTGCAAAAACGAATCCCTTAATCGAAAAAATATTTTAACAAACTCGTAATATTTTTTAAAGACTTATCCAATGACATCCCACACTATGGGGTACGCGAGAGAAGAAAAAAATCCCCACTTTACGTATAGGTACTGGAGATACCCTAAAAAATACTTTTCGAGACTCTATTGTACCACTTTGTCGGCGTTACTGATTTTTATATTCGTGCTAAATTACAGCTTTCTAGTACTAAGGCCCGTATTACAGAACGTCACTCAATACTCAAGCATCATTTAAAACTAGATCCAAGCCATTTGATTGGTTGAATCTAGTTTTAAATGATGCTTGAGTATTGAGTGACGTTCTGTAATACGGGCCTAAGAGTCTTTGAGCTAAGCTGCGGACAGACAGACAGACGGACATGGCGAAATTATAAGGGTTCCTTGTTTGTTGACTACGGAACACTAAAAACTGAGAAATGTAAATATGTAGTTAAATAAAAAATAATACCAACAAGTTTATACGGAACTCTAGGTGTACGAGTCCAACTCGCACTAAACCGTTTTATTTTATTTTATTTTAATTAGGTACCTATGAAAAATTTCTGTGGGTTCAGAAAGATGTACTGAACACGTGGTAACCATTTAAGAGTTCGTGTCCCAACCACTTTGTATTAATCTCATGTGTACTTCCTTCAAGAGTAAACCATCAGAAATTTTCCTAAAATCCTCTTCAGGATTTCCATGTAAACATACCTTAAAAGGTAATTTAAGCGTTGTGTATTTACATGATCAACAACAAAAAATACAGATAAGAGGTTGAAGGCTGGTATTATTTTTAGCTTAGGAAACTACAAAAGTATTTCTTGTTTTAAACACGATTCATATCTACGTAACCTTCGTTTACTCGCGCCAAATTTTTAACATCTATACCCGCGTACAGACCGGAGGTTTGAAAATGAAATGTTGGTTTTTTTTTTTCAAATAACTTAAACGTGGATATTATATTCTCTGAGAATATACTACGAAGTATTATAAAACTGATAATTTACCCACAATATACCGATCATTTACTGAGTTATATCCTTTCATTGTAGTTTCCGAAAAATAGTTAAATTATACTAAATATATATTAATTATTATTATTAAATTTTTGTAAGAGGTCGTAAAATGTTAGCAAAGGTGATTTTTTTTCTTCCAACATACAAACCTAAAAGAGACATTATTAGCTATTATAAACACAAATAATTTGAGACATTTAGTAACATAATATAAGTTTCAGTACAAAATCACAGAAGACAAATTTTGTAACACCTGTAACCGCGTCGCGCGTCGGTCTCACTGACCGATATTCGCCTAATACGGCTATATGCGCTATTCACACCAATACCCGTCTAGTCCTGAAATTATCGTAGTAACTTATTATGCAGCTAACAGGAAGTATGTACAAAATGCCATCATTGATTACCTATAGCAGAAAAAAAAACTCGTCTGTCATATCAAAAAGTGAACTAAAAAATTTAAAACAAGTTAGGTACATGATTTTAGTGTGACTGAAAACCTATCTTTTCATCGAAGTCGGGCTGTAAAGAACAATTCCAAGGAATCTTCACTTTTTTAATTCACTTTTTGATATGGCAGGCGTGTTTTTAATTTTTTTAAATTATTCGTTTTTTATTTTATACCTAGTGATAGATAAAACAATATTTTTTCTATGGGTTATTTAATTTCTTTGTTATTAGTGAGCGAATGCATATTTTTTTTGGTTGTTTTCTCACTTTGTTTTCAATCTGTCAAATCAAAATGATAAAAAGCGGTCATTCATCATGTTGCTAATACTAGAAGAATGTACACGTATCGTCAGTGGCGTAGCGTGGGTTTTTGCCGCTCGGGGTCGCCCGTAACTTTGGCCACCCCTTCTATTTTCATCATTAGTCAATAAAGGTAGCAAAAAGTCAAAATTGACGGCACGGTTGGCGCAGTGGCTGAGCGATTGACTGCTGCGTTGCGTGTCGCGGGTTCGATGGGGGCACGGAACAAAGTTTAATATTTGTATGGCCTACACAGATAGTTGTTCCGGGTCTGGCTGTTTGTGAGTTTAAATGTTTGTAAATGCACCCACGTTACAGGAAAAAATCCTAGTGTGGGGCAACGTTTAAAAAAAAAGCATTTTTTTATTATTTGAAAATCTTATTCTTCGTGTTGATTTTTTTAAAGTAAAAATATTTTTTTATTCGATTTCATTTGATGGTATTTATGTACGTCAATCGTCGATTGCCAATATAGCTAATTGTGTATTAAGGTTAGGTTTGCCGTTTCGAAAATTAGTAGAAACAGCGAGCGAGCTCGAAAATTTTAGCCTCGGATAGGTAACAGATTTTCTTTTCACCATTCAAACAAATGACATTTAGATTACTTTTACTAAGTACTAATGCATTATATGATTAGAACAATTATGAAAACCTAGCGGTAACAGCGAATGAAGCGAGCTACACAAGCCACGGGTAAAATAAAACTAGTCCATACATCAATGGAAACAACACGTGACCTCTTGCCGCATATTGTAGTACAACTCTGTGAGCACGCTCGTTTGTATTTGTATGGTGACTCCTCCCCAAAGTACTAGCACTGCACAGACATCGAGGAAGTGGCGGCTGACGGCAGAAAATCAATACTTCGACCTGCGCACATTGAAAGTGAAAGGATTTCGTGACGTCACTCTGCGCATAGTGAAAGAAAGAAAGAAAAACTCGCAGGGACATGACGTACATTCAAAACAGAAAAAGAAATAACAATAATATAATCATAAAGCGCGTAACTAATATTTATAAATACAACAGGGCAGAAACAAAAAACACAGATATTATGTATCGTACGGTACGATAACTTTCATGCTTGTTATCTAAGGGTGCCGAGAAGAGTTTTGAAATATTATGATGTTTTTATTTTATTGTGTGAAAGTGAACTTGTTAATTTGAGAACAATACTAATGATTGTAGATAATATAAATTGATCTTTTTAGAGCGAGAAAAAATATGAAGATTTTTTCCAGAGAAAGTGATATAAGTACCAATATAAATCTGATACGTCACAAACTCTAACTCAACTCAAACTCAAAGCATTTATTTCAATTAGACCATTACAGGCACTTTTGAAAGTAAAAAAAAAAGCTAAGCTACAGTCACAGTCACAAGGCATAATAACTTGCGAAAGTACTGCAGTTGCACATAATTCCAAAGCGTAGATCTCTATGGAGAAGAATGGGAAGGAAACTCTATCCAGGATGGACACTCTTTTAAATCAAAATATTGTTACAAAATCTTGGTTACATCATTCATGTTGAGATTATACATATTATGTGAGAACGATGTACAAGAGCGTCCGGAGTAAAAGATTAATCCAACAATTTAAAAATCATCATCTGCCTAGCCTTTTCCCAACTGTATTGGGGTCGGCTTCCAGTCATGCCGGATTTAGCTGAATACCAGTATTTTACGCAGAGCGGCTGCCTACCAGACCTCCACAACCCATTAACTGGGTAACACGGTATTTCATGGCAAGACTGGAGTCAGATTTACTGGCTTCTGACTATCCGTAACGACTGCCAAAGATCAACCAATGACAGCCGGGACCAACGGCTTAACGTGCTTTCCGAGGCACGGAATCATCTTTTTATCAGACAATCAGGTGATTCAAGCCTGCAATGTCCTAACCAAAATTACAACAATTTAAAAATAAAGTAATTAAAATAAATCGTGGCAGCTAAGAGATGACCAGTCCCAACACTCGGTCACTCGGTCACAGTATGGTGTCACTTTATCACATAGGCATCTTTCTTCGCAATATAAGAATCATTCCATATTAGTAACGCGTTCCATTAGAATACGCAAAGTGATGGGTTCCGTAGTCAAGTTGAAAAATTTAATATTTTATCTCAAGAAAAAACTTACAAGTGCAGTTGAAAAACTGTCCTTCAATACATACATTTCATAAAGAAGAAAATGTTATTCAAGTACATTTTCTAGTTGGACGACTACTTATATCAACTATCTGCCAGTCAAAGTCCCGTCAAAATCGGCGCAGCCGTTTAGAGTTTAGCCGGAACAAACAGATAGACAGACAGACGGTCAAATTGAAAAAAAAAGTGTTTTTGTTATTATTGCCGTATACATATATTCTCATATGCATTCAGTAAAAAGCTGTTATTTTGATATTACAAACAGACACTTCAATTATTATGAAGAATATGCCAAAAATCAGGATATCCATTAGAAAGTTCAATTAACCAAACAAACATTACGTGAGGTGATAAAAGAACTATTTTATTTGAACAATAATTAACCTACACAATAGAAAAGATTACGTAATGCGGAGGGAATGGTGCCGAAAATCTTACTTTACTTTCTAATTATCACCGGTCGATATACCATCGATAAGGTAGGTAGGCAGTGGCCGACGTACCCGCGGCGACACATCAAGCTATACAGTTCCAGTATAACATGGCCTCGGTTTGTATAGATTTCCCGTACAATTAGAGATCCGCATAAACTGGTTTTCTATAGTTTGATTGGGGGAGGGGGAGGATAATGAGAGAATCACGTGTATTTTGTGTAAGTCTCTGATCTTTTCGTGATGCTCGGAGGGAGAGGAGGGGTGGCCTAAAACCTTACGATGTGTCACCAAGTGGGCAAGTGGGAGGGCGGGGTGGGTACCAAAACCCCGGTTTGGGCTTCTGTCAAATTTCTCGCGTCTATGAGCGAAACCCCGTTTTGGTTTTGTGTCACTGTCATAAGTTTTGACGTGACTAAAACTATATCTACCTTGCTCAAACTTGCGCAGAGTCTAGGCAAAAGAACATGTGAGATAAATTGCCTTACTTAGTCCAAGCTATTTGAAAGGAACGGATGACGCATAATTAATTGAATAAAACCGTTTTCAGTGGGCGTTTTTTGCGCCAGTTACCTATCAAGTGTTTGTTTTGGTTAGCCGATACTCTTAAACTCGATTCCTATTGGCTTCCCTTTGAAAAATGGCACAGTCAGTATTTTATAGACAAATAAGCACATTAAAGATATGTACTCCGGCTTACCTCTTACAAAAATTGACCCCTCGGTACCGATATCTGTACAAGTAGATGCCGAGTAACAAAAGCCGAAAAACGAACGTATAGCTAGGTAAACTACTTATTACTAGCTGACATTGATTGATCTTACATAAGCTTAAGTAGGTACCTATCTAGCTATGCTTGCACGACAATGTGTTGAATGTGTTAATTTTTGAATTTCTCGAAAGAATAAATCATGTATGTGATAATTACTTATGAAATCCACGGAGAAGACTTCTAAATGGAAATCCACTGGACGTCATTAACCGACTTAAAAAAAAAGGAGGAGGTTCTCAATTCGGCCGTTATATATATATATATATATTTCTTTTATGTATGTACACCGATTACGCCGAAGTTTCTGAACCGATTTACGTAATTCTTTTTTTGTTTGATGCGGAATAGTTTCGAATTGGTCCCATAAAAATTTGATTCAGGTAGGCCTATTAGTTTTTATTTTATGAGCATTTGACTCTGAAGTCTGTTACTTGTTTGTTGTTGTGGAGTTACTTTCGCATTTATAATATTAGTAAGGAAGTAAGAATAAGCCTATTACTATGAAATGTATGGTTTACAGTGCAAAATGAACGCATAGAAAATATTTGTATTGCAACTAAAAATGAAAAAATAAAAAAACTTTTTTGCAAAAAATAAAACCGACTTCAAAATCACAAAAAAGTGAAAAATAATTTTAGCTTCAGAAGTCGGTGCCAAAAAACTGAATCAAACAAACTAAAGTCACCGACTTCTGAAGCTAAAATTATTTTTCAGTTTTTTGTGATTTTGAAGTCGGTTTTATTTTTTTTAGTTATGCTTACGGCTAAGGCCCAGACTTCACCACAGCAGAAATTATGCGGCGGATAGGTGACGTGAGGGATTTAACCAATAACGTTCAATGAAATCCACATCGCATCTCTCGTCGCTGCTGTGATTGGTTGTCCGTGTGTTGCAAGGACCATGATTTTTTAAACTGTCTGCTCATAGAGTCATAAACACCCACCCCTAATATCTTCAGTTTACCTGCGATGCTTGCAACAGCGCCGATATAATCGGGAACTCAAAATAAATAATAAACATGGTAAATATCGCGTTTTTAGTGCTAATGAATGTTATGAATGATAGTGTTACTGACCATTTCAGTTTAAAATCTTATATTATAACCTTACATAACGCCACATCACACCTGTAATCCCTGAACGGTTAGGCAGAGGTGTACCTAACAGAACACCCTCATTTGGGTGAGCCTATTGCCATTCGCCGGGCACGAATCCAAACTCCAAGGCTGCTACTGAGAAATTCCTAATGGAAAAACCCAATAACAATTTGCCCCACCCGGGAACCGAAACCAGGATCTCATGCTCAGCAGTCGCAATTGCAACCACTAGACCAACGAGGCAGTCAACTTAGATTGTAATCTATTGCTATTTATAAATAAAAAACATTGTTCGAATAGATTCCGTTGCTGAATGACATCATTGATTAAAAACAACCGGTCAAGTACACATTTCACAATGTGTGTACAGTTCCTTCATTCACACATTTCACAATGTTCGAATGAAGTTACTGTGATACTGATACTGTGTATCTTTCAAGACGGAATAATTATAAACTGCGAAATTCTGTTTTTTTTTTGCAATAACAAATTTTTATTTTAATGAATTGAAATGCTCTCGTTGTGTTTACTTTAGCTTCTTGAATGTGGTAAACTATCAAATTATATGAATAGTCATTGAAGGGGCCAATTCACATAGACAAGTACATACGTAAGTACTATTTTGGACCCAAGCGGATGAACCGTTAATTTAATACTTACACGTATTTTGCTACGGAACTCTGTCTTGGATTTGTATTTATAATTTATCTTCTGAGGTACTTAATGAGGAAGACCATAATAATATTGACCTTTACACGTATGCTGTGAGTTTACCAATATTGGTTCCTGTTATGAGGATTTCATGGTTAAATAATGACAGCCGTTCAGATCGATCTTTAGGTTAAGCCGCGCTTGCCTAGGTTGGCCCGTAGACCGCCCATTACATACCGAGTTTCGCAAAGATTTGCAACAAACTACAGGGTTATTTGTAAAACACCAGCAACCTCTTAAGAGGTCATTGTACTCATCACTATGAACAACTTTTACTATGGGACCAAACCTGAAATCGCGAAAAAAAAAATCTGCTGTTCCCCTACATTTTGACGAGTTAATCGATCATAAATGTAGGGAACAGCTGATTTTTTTTTCGCGATTTCAGGTCCGGCCAAGTGCGAGTCGGGCTCGCGCACGAAGGGTTCCGTACCATTATCTATAAAAAATACGAAAAAAAACACGTTTATTGTATGGGGAGGGGACCCCCCTTAATATTTTATTTTTTATTTTTAGTATTTGTTGTTATAGCGGCAACGGAAATACATCATTTTTGAAAATTTCAGCTTTCTAGCTATCACGGTTTATGAGATACAGCCTGGAGACAGACAGACATACAGACAGACAGACGGACAGCGGAGGCTTAGTAATAGGGTCCTGTTTTACTCTTTGGGTACGGAACCCTAAAAAGTGTCACTTAGTGTTAGATATAACCGGTATTGCACTCACATTTCTTTCGGGAGAAAAGTGAAATCTACATTAATCATAGATCCTATTATATGTATAGTATCTATAAAACATTATAGTGAATATCGTTAACGCCTAGGGGAAAAGGCTAGGTACTCGACGATAATGATGAAGTTATAATATCTAAGTACACGTAAGTACTTAAAATGATGGCTGAATCACATTGAACTCAAGAATATTAAAACAATTGTCGGGGCTCGATACTACGAGTATATCCTATAATCCAATCCAAGCGTTGTATCAGCTGATTTTCTGTAAGTTTTTGAGGTACATAGACATTCATATGTTTCTCCACACTAGGATGTTTTCTCGTATCGTAGGTGCGTTTATAAACATAAACTCACATACGCAAACAGCCAGAGCCGGAACAACTACCAGTAGGCCAATTTTTCCGTTTTCAATAACAAAGACGACACCTCAATTTATACCCAATGAAATCGAAATTCCCGCAGTATTTAGGAGACGTTCGCACTGTGTTTCTTTTTGGTAGCGAAAGCGGCATTAGTGCCTAAGGTGCTATCAATAAATAAGATTACAACTGAGTAGAGAGTCTACGTAGAATTTGTGCAGTCATTTGTCAATTGTTAAACTGTTAGATAACACTTTACAGAAATAGTGAATTAATGGAACCGTCTAATGCAACCATGAGACCTTGTAATACGTCATGTACGAAATTATTCTAACACAACATTGAAAGCGTAGGTACTTAGCTTCCGTAGTTTTTGCTAGAAAAAAAATGTGTGAGTGAATGTCGGAAAGGGTTTTGAAGAAATCTTTCGATAATCGTGTTTTGACCAAAAATGTAGTTTCACGGCCTAATGCATACGGTGAGAATATCCGCTAAGTTATATTTACATCGAAGTATTTTCGTTCGATAAGTTCAGCCCCTAATCTTAGAGATGTGGAAAATAATCTGAAAAGTCAAAAAAAATGTAGGCACCTAATGATTATTAGTTTTCTTAAAATAAACATACAAAAAAAAAAATTCGCAATCGCAGTATGGTTAGGTTTCGCAAAGCTTTAAAAGTACCGTAATCTACTTATCATTAACACTGGAATCGGAGAGGAGATAGCTAAAGTTTATCCGTGATCAATGCGATCATGGTGCTTGAAACAGCTCCGAAATATCGGGAACTCAAAACAAACAGTGGACATGGTAAATATCCCGTTTCTAGTGTTAATGACAATGTTAGTGACCATGACAATTTAAAAACTTATACCATAATTATATTAATAAATAATTCATATATATATATAGGTACCTACTTTATTTTAGTCTTTTTATTTTAGTTCTATTTGTAGTCTGTATATAATGTGCATATTATATTTAATTCGCCTTCTAAATATTTAAAGTATTCGTTTTGCTGTTGAATGTCAAGAACAGAATAAATAATTCTGGAAATTGAATCACATGAGATATATTATTTATAAGGTAATTCGCGTTGCCATGCAACAGTTTTAGTTTTAAAGAAAGAAAAGTTGGTCAGTGAGATCAACAAAACTGCCTATTAGTTTTTGCATTGACTGCCTCGTTGGTCGCAAACCTGGGTTCGATTCCCAGGTCGGGCAAAGTGTTATTGGGTTTTTCCATCGGAAGTTTCTCAGTAGCAGCCACGGAGTTTGGATTTGTGCCCGGTAGATGGCACCAGTCTCGCCCCCTGTTACATGGGACTTAAAAATAACTGGCGAAATGTGGGAATCCTATTAGGCACACCTCTGCCTAGCCCTTCGGGGATTACAGGCGTGATGTTATGTTATGTAGTTTCTACATATATTTTATTCCATAGTAAAATTAAATTTTATCCGCAATCGACACGCAGGTGCATACCTTGCTTGTCGATTGCGGCCACTACCTCTCACAATGAAGGAGACGGTCTTTGCCTGTGTGGTTGTGATTAAAAAAAGCGTTTGGCATTAGGGATAGGTTATGTCTACCATAATTATTATGTTAAGCAATAGGGCTGCTGACTATCATAAGAATTATCGGAAAATCCAAGATGTCGGTCATAATCATAATAGAGCAATGAACAATTCCCATCTCACCTAATTGCTTGCAGGCTGTATAATAAGATCATAAATTATAGTTTAAAACGGATAAATAAACAAGGAAACGGGTTAATTAGTAATGAGTAGGTATAATTATGTTTGCAGTACAAATAGTCCATTCATTTCGGATTACTTTGCGAATTTCTATCATATCGTGGAAAATTCTTCGTCGAATCGAAGAATACGCGATAGAAAATGCACGCTACACACACACACACACACACACACAAAACGCGAATAAGCCGTCCAACCATGGGATAGTCACTAGTCAGCTAAATTCAACGTTCAACCAAATCATCATCTGCCTAGCCTTTTCCCAACTGTGAGACTTTTATACAGGAAGCCGATCCCAAATTGGCTTCCAGTATAACCGGAAGCAGCTGAATACCAGTATTCTACAACGAGCGACTGCCTATCTGACCTCCCTTCGTAGGACTGGTTGTCAGACTTTCGGGCCACTGACTACCTGTAACTGCTGTCAAAGATCTACAAATGACAGCTGGGACCAACGGCTTAACGTGCTTTTCGAGGCACGGAGGAAACTCGGTACGGAATGGGAGGACGTCCATCCACAGACCAACCTGGGCGCGGCTTAACCTGAAGATCTACCCTAGCGGCTTGTATTATTTAGTCACGAGCTCCTCATCGTTCAACTAAGTGTAGCACGAAACGTGAAAAAAATAATACCTATAATGTTACCTATAATATTGTGGATCTCGAGCAACGTTAATAAATAAAAAAACGTTGAAAGATATAAATACTCGTATTCATTAGTTAATTATTATGTTAAAATAATTAGCCGGAACAAACCGACAGACAGAAATTAATTAAAAAATTTCAAAAATATATACTTGCATGTGCATTGTATAGATAATATAGATATACAGATTAGTAGTGGTTGGCACTTTAGAATAAGAAATTAAGATTAATTACACCACTATTAGTGATACACGTAGTTAACAAAATATTAACAGTCACTATGAAGAGATGGATATTCGTAGCGTTATACATATTGAAGTGATTATCGACAGCTACTATCGCAGAACTCGATGGTAGGTTTATGTTAATAAAACCGGCCAAGTGTGAGTCGGACTCGCACACGAAGGGTTCCGTACCATTATCTATAATTTTTAGTATTTGTTGTTATAGCGGCAATAGTAATACATCCTTTGTGAAAATTTCAGCTTTCTAGCTATCACGGTTTATGAGATACAGCCTGGAGACAGACCGACAGACAGACAGACAGACAGCGGAGTCTTAGTAATAGGGTCCCGTTTTACCCTTTGGGTACGGAACCCTAAAAACGATTGTTTCATATTCCATATATTTGTCAAGTTAATTATAACCTTGTGTTGAGTTCCAAATACATTAAGGTTTTCGTTATTTGGACTTGAAAAGTCGATGATGAAATTGTCAGTTTGTTGAGGGAATGATTATACAGTTTTTTGGAGTAGGTACTTACCTAAGTACTTTTACTATTGTATAAGCATCTGAATGTAATAATGTTTTGTTCTACTTTCGTTTAAGGCAACATCACCAGTTAGGTTCCGATCTTAAAAAAAAATGATTAAGTTCTAGTGTAGTCTTAAAAACAAAGGATATTGTCCAGAATCGCTCTGTGCACAAACAATATCGGACATAGACGATAATTAAATGTTTGTTTTATTAGTTGCAAATACTTTTGTAACACGGACTAGCTGCATGCCAAAATGAACATTATAAAGTATTTTTCATTACTCATACTCTGAAAGTACCTAGGTCTGAAGTTGCCTGAGGAGCGGGATGAAAGTAATACTTTTCATCCCTAGGGAGAATAGCTTTCAACTGACAGCTGTCAAATTATTAAAAAAAAACTAGTTCTATTTTCAAATTTCTATTGAACCATGTTCCAACTTTCTATACAGCCACGATGTAAATTTAAATAAAATAATTAAATTGATTAAATAATATATATTTTTATATAACTTTATTATAATTTACGTTTCAACAATTTCTTTAAAATAATATAGATTTGGGCAAAATATTTACCATTTCTTCAATGATGAAAATGAAAAATGGCTGAATAGCTGGCCGGCCACAGAAAAAAAAAAACAAAATAGGCGGGAAACGGGAAAGCGGCAATCCGATCTTCATTTGTTTTTTCGAGTTTTAGAGTTTTGTTTATACTTCCGTATAGCAGAGATTTGTATAAAATGAGTTCATCTGATTCAGATATGAATTTAACGCCTGATTTTAGAAGAGAAGAGGCTAAAGCGGTAGTGGAAATAAACTTATCTCACCAAATCACCAAAGTTGTTGATTTATTTAAAATAAAATTTACTCATTTTTTCTTTAGCTAATTCATGTTTTTATTTTTACTTTCCTTGTATTTGTAATGAAAAGCACAATGTTTACTTAGTCCCTCGAACTAATGGCCAAACCCCGTCTCGGGACTAAATAAGTTACTTTCACCCCTAGGGTAACAATGAACTATTACTGTATCAGTGTGTTTTGGTGACTTTCGGAACTATATTGCTACATGAATTATGATATTGTGTTTCAGTTTCTTAAAAATCAGTCGGAGCTACGTTGTTATGATTCGATTATAACTTCAAAATCTGATACTCTTTTTTAAATAAATCTATACTGCAGTTAGTCCGCTGTAAAAATAAGATCTTATAGGAGTTCACTAATTATCGACAATACAACACATAATTTTCCGATGCTCTTGGTTCCAAGGCGAACAATGTATGGGCGCAGAGCAATGTCCTTTCTTAATGACTTTAATTGCCAATTGTTTAAAAAACCTTTGCTTTTTTAGTAAGCAAGTGTTCTTAAGTATTATTTAGTATTTTAATAAGTTGTTATTAAGCAACGTTGATAAAAATTAAGACTAACAAGGTTCAATGCGAATGCCTTTTGCGATTTCATAGGCGTAAGCGTGATGTTTAAATTAAAAACCCATCTAAAAGGAAAATGCCGTTTCTCTGGTATTAGTGTGAAAAGTATTATTAATAGTTAAACTGTGGGTAATTAAATCTAACAATTTAGTTTTAACTTGTTAGATTTAAGTACAGTTTAACTCTTAAAAATACGAATTATAAAACCTTATCTATCACTTAAATGTTTTCTAGAAATATCGTGAAACAATCGCCGTTTAAATACAATGCTCTAAAAGTCATTTATGATTGAATTCATAATGAGTTGTTATTGTTTACGCGGCAATCAAGTAACTTAAACAAACGATACCAAAGATAAATACAATTAGGTTTATTTAACAGCCACCAATAAACTGCCAAATTTCGTCAATCAGTTACGGAACGTACAAGTTTACGGCTAGTTTCAGTTATGTAAGTTAATAGAAACAAACTTACTGTTTTGTTTGTGACGATGATGTGGAGCGGGAAAACTACGGCGACAGACAGCCTCTTTCGCGCACTTGTCGTTGTTGACTGAGCAAGCAAGCAAGCAAGTTAGCAAGCAGCGCCGGCGCACCACCGCGGCACCATATTTAAATTGTGACCGCGGGCAGATAACCGTCTGAGATGGCACACTGTTACAGAAAGTGCGTATCTCGGTTACGAAAGCCCACCCATCCGATGTCGCGACGTCTGCGCGGTAGTCACCGAGCCACGCATGTGCGCAGCCTACTCAACGGGAGCTTCTATTAGTATTGGTCTTAAACGTGTTAATGGCTTCGAGTACACAAATAAAATTTAAATACCGTAACGCAGAGGGCCACCAAATTAAACAATCATTTTTAGGTACCTTCGTCGTGTCTCTGCGACTAACAAATTTTCTTCTTTTTTTATTTTATTTTTGTTTGAATATCATATTGTGACCAATCCTTTTACTAAGAGAAATGAGTCTGACGTAGGTTTGTGATCACATTTATTTTACGAAAAGATGATGAGACAAATGATGTTAGAGAAAGAAAAACGGCGGGATTATTTGCGAAATTCATTTATTATCACTCAAAATTCCAAATTAAACTCTTATTTCTTTAACATAGTTTTTACACAGGAGTAAAATTAATTTAAGTATAATATTTAAGTAAAGAGGTAAGTACAGGTAACAGTTAGAACTTAGAACATTAGGACACATCAGTAAAATTAAATATATTAACTTTTGAATTGGTTTCATAATTATAATTATATCGTTGTAACTTATGTGCCTGTAAAGATGCTATAGTTAACCATAGAGAAATAAATTAACCAAGTTTGCCTTTGCAATCATTTTCAAAGGCCTGAATTTCAGAAACTACTTTAATTTGTTCAAAAGCTTGGTAATTTATAATTTTATACCTAAATAGTGTGTAATAGTCATTGTCGATTTTCACTGACACTAAACGAATGCCTAAATAAAAGCGCACTCTTGTTGGAATTTCAAATCTCGGCTCGCTGAACCGAATGTTAAAAATAAATAATCTTTCTGTAGGCTTTTATTTAGCAGTTTCTTTGTATTCATGAAAACGGACAACACTATTATAGGTTTATTGTTTTTAGGGTTCCGTAGTCAACAAGGAAAGGAGCCCTTATAGTTTCGCCATGTCTGTCTGTCTGTCCGCAGCTTAGTACTAGAAAGCTTCGGCATGAATATACATAGGTATTAATTACGTCGACAAAGTGGTAAAAAAAATCTAGGAAAGTCTTTTTTTTAGGGTATAATCACAATCACCTACACATAAAGTGGTGATGTTTTTTTTCGCGTACCCCGTAGTGTGGTATATCGTTGGATAGGTCTTTAAAAATATTGCGAGTTTGTTCAAATAATTTTTCAATAAGAGATTCGTTTGTGAAATATTAAGCTATAAAGTTCTAATTTTTGATGACTCAAATGTCCCTCCCCCTCTGCCAGCCAAATGGTTGTGTTAAGTGCGTGAAAAAATTCACGGTGGTAGTATATATAACGAAAATAAAAGGAAAACTATCACAGCTAAGTAGGCTTTAGAAGTTTACGAGTAATAGTCGACCAGCTTATAAAATGTACTTGTATAAAATATTTTCTTAATTAAACATAATGTATGGGAGCACAGGTTTTTCAACCACAAATCAATCAACTTTATTTTCTCACCACAGTATACAAAAATTATTTTACCTTGGCTAGATTCGACAATGATACACAATTCAGGTAAGAATATATTGTGGGAGACTGGTGCCTAAGCTAGGCTCGTGGCCTGTGTTTCAGGAAACCAAGACACCACCCACCCCTTTACATTTTCATTTTATAAATTATGTAATAAGCGCGCTGACAGAATGTAGTAAGGAATTATACGACATTTTATAGTTTTATTTATTATGATTAAAATCTAGGTTAAGTACCTATGCGAGACGAATGTTAGTAGATGTACAGTATGGGTGATTGTGTGGGTGTGTGAGTGTGTGGGAAAAATGTAAGTTTTTTTTTTATTATTACAATAAAAATCATCGTTCGGAGGCAAATCCGCATATTTTGATGGGCAACTACGGAACCCTACATTGTGCGTGGCCCGACATGCATTTGGTCGGTTTATTTTTTATAGAACTCATCGCAGGTGTTTTTTTTATTAAATTTAGAGAATACTCGGTTCATAATGAAGTTTGGATATTTTAACAAAAACATAATGTAAGTACCAGAAACTTAAGCGGTCTGACACATCCCTAATCATATAGGAAATAGTAAACTATGAAATTAAGTTTTAACTTATCGGAAAACATTCAGACATTTACCTATAAATCTTAATCATTATAACATATACTTATGTACCTATATACAAAGGTGTGACTAGCGTTAAACATATTTATGTATGTAATATTTATTAACACGTCTAGATGTCTTGTTTACTTGTTTAAGTGGGCACACAATAGTTATGTATTTAAGCTCTCAAGTTTATGCAATCCCCCAAAACATAAATGACATTACTCCGACCTTAGAATTTAAATTAAGAATCTCAAGCCAGTAGGTATTCACTTTAGCTAACCACTAAATGAATGCTTCAGTTGTTGTACTGTTGGATTACACCTCTAGGCGTCCTTTCTAGAGGTTCTAGCGTTCAAAATTCAACGAGCGGTTTTATAAAGGCTGTTTTCATTTAGTTGTCGCTTTGTGTTGATGAGAATGAGCATTAGGATCTTAGCTTAGCTGCACCAAGTGATCGTTGATTAAGATTCTTCTCGTTCAGAAAAAGCTCGACAATTGGAAAAGCACTGGCTTGCTTTTATTGGAAAATAAAATACTGCAGTAAAAAAGGGGCATAAATAAGGAGCTAGACGTGGTCTTGAGTGGCCACCGTGAATCGGCAAATAGGGTGGCTGGTATCAGATAGGACCAGAATTGAGATCTATAAGCGATTGGAGAAGCTTGGATGATGATGAAGAAGGCAGCATACTTTATCACTTCAACCTATAATGTTTCCAATCCTAGAACACAGACTTATGAGAGAACGTGGCGTAATACATCACGCGGTTGTCCATGTCTTCTAATTTTTGTTAATAGGACTTGTCGGTTTTCTCACGATGTTTTCCTTCACCGTTTTGAAAACTGTAGTGATTATATAATTTACATACATAAAGTATAGTGCACTGGGCTATGGCTCTCCCGTTGAAGAAAATGGGCAGGTTCATACATGAACACCAAAACATCATGCCTGTAATCCGCGAAGGGTTAGGCGGAGGTGTATTACCTAATAGTACACCCACATTTCACCAGTTATGTTTAAAAGGCCCAGGTAATAAGGGGCGAGCACCCGAACAACGAGGAAGGGGGTAGGTTCAGTTGATTTATATTCGGTAAGTATTCTGCAGCACAACATTAGCCAGGTAAATGTATGTATGTTCAATAGTTAAGTAGTAGAACTAGTAGAAGTGTACTGTTATGTCGACATTAAATTTAGCTAGATTTGTACAAGTCTGTTTTTATATCATTCCACAGTAGGTAATAATGACAAGGTAACGGTAATCATTTGGCGCAACTATGCCTTGATGACTAGAGTCGATTGCACTTAAAAACTATGTTCAGAATATTCTGTCTTGTAATGGTTCGTAACATACAATGCGCCTGCATGGCGTAATGCGCACGGGTAGGCAGACATACAGGCGTTTGGGGGCATTTTGTGGCAGGACGGACGATCTGCGGGTCATTGCGCAGCGCATTCGTTATCCCAATGCTATTCATTTTGACAGTCATGAAGCAAAAAGCAGGATTAAGAATTTCCTTGAAATTCCTATGAAAAGTTTGTGATAGAGGAGTGTGTTATGCTATTGGGATGCCGATCTTCTTTTGTTTGTTTAAACTGGTAAGTTCATGTCTCCCAGGCGGTGAACTGGCCACATGCACTCGCATCCAGCCGGTATCACCATGGTACTGGTTTCCCAACAGTCACTGGGAATAAAAGTTCTTTGGTTAGATGTCAAACAATAGGATTTTTGGGAGGTCGGTGTTAAAAGACATTAAAAAATCATACATGTTATAAAACGTCGGAAAATTACTGTTTAAATTGGAAGCGCCAGGGTAGCCCGCGAAAATTAAGTTCTTTAATCATTAACCTTTTGACAGCTATTGTCACATATACGTGACAAGCAAGCGCGTGCCTTGTACGCCAAACGACACAAATATGTATCAAAATCGTAGGTGAAATTGTGGCTTGGCGTGGAGCCACGCGCGTTCGTTTATGCCTGGCGGTCAAAAGGTTAAAAAACATCAATACAGCCCTAAGTTCATTATAATCCCATTGAATAAAGTTTTGCACGAAAAACTAGTATTTTTTACGATCGCGAATTATATTTTCTTCAACATAAAACCGGACACTGACCTGCAAATTGTAAAAAAACGTAAGAAAATTTGAATTTCGCGGGCTACCCTCGCTCTTCCACCTCAAGATGTTTGTTTTTAAACAAACATCTTGAGGGAGCAACAGAGTACAATTAAAATTTGTATTCACTCACAATTATAATCTTAAAAAAATCAATGAACATAAATTATTTCATGTTTATTGATTTTTTTAAAAACAAATCATCATCATTGTTAGTTCTTAAGTACTTATTCACTAACACATTATTATGGACCTTGTTCTGCGAAATAAGTACCTAGTTATTTGATTTTATTTGAATTGAATGAGATAACTTAGTAAAAATCTCACCTTATTAAATGAACATTAACCCTTTAACAGGCATAACGATCTGGGAATCGGAAAATAATGCCAAATAGGCATAGGTATTATTGGGAGAAAATAAACTTTATGTTTTTTGAATATTTAAAGAGTGATTGATAAGTGTTTAAATAACCTTTATACAACAATGGAATACCTACCAAGAACTCATTATTTAAATTAAGAGTTGAAAATTATGGTGGGAAAAATATTCCCTTTGCTTTATAAAGGGTACAAAAGGAAAGAGATTAAGTACCCTGATGTGAATTATACTGGTTTTGTTTTTCCATTTTGGGTTTTAACCGAACCGACCTTTTTAAAAGCCAATTTTTCGGATTTAGGTTAATCAACGTACCTACCTAAGTACTATATTATGATAAACAGATTTCAATTGTAAAAAAAAAAAACAAAATTTTGTTAATAGTATGTATGTATACATTTCATTGCTCGTGACTATAACTTTTTTTTTATTGCCATCGGGTGGGCACGCATCCAGACCTGGCTGGAGTCTACGGAGAATTCTGACTAGATATGTAGGTATACATATAATATTTATCTGAAGTATGACTGATTTGGCTAAGGCGACACAAAATATCTAATTAATTACTGAGATGAGATGGTGATTTATTGTCTACCTACTTGCCCACTGCCCAGCCAGTCTAACCGGATACTGATGAATACCAGTAGATATTATACATGGTGAGACAGTTTACCTTCACAACCCATGATACCTTCTTGCAATACTGGCTGATTAATTACGGCACGGCTGACGCAGTGACTTAGCGATTGGCTGCTGCGCTGAGAGCCGCGGGTTCGGTTCCCACACGGAACAAATATTTGTGTCTTGTCTGTTTATGAATGTGAGATTAAATGTTTGTAAGGGTTGTGTTAGGGTTCCGTACCTCAGTCGGCAAGAATGGAACCCTTATAGGATCACTTTGTTGTCCGTTTGTCCACTTGTCTGTCTGTCTGTCAAGGCCCTTTTTTCTCAGACTTTTTTTTTTTCATGAAGTTATCAAGTTGAAATTAATTTCAAATACTCAAGTCTGCTACCCCTTATAGCAGTGAAAAAATTGTAAGTCAACGTGATCAAAATATAATTATGACCGTTTATGTCGCATATTTTGCGATTACACAAGGGAATCAAAACCTATAATATGGGGTACTTCCCGTTGACCTAGAATCATGAAATTCGGCAAGAAGCAATGTCTTATAAAGGAACAAAAAATCATGTAAAGGATAAAATCAGAAAACCGTAAATATGTAGATTAATAACAAAACACCTTCATGTTTATACGGAACACTCGGTGCGCGAGTCCAACTCGCAGTTGGCCGTGTTTTTTTAAATAACTTTACTTTTAAGGATATTGCTTTATTTTAATAAGTTTTTAATCCTTTGGCTCAGTATGAATGAAGCAACCAGTCCTGCACATAACCTTTGACATTTAATAAATGCTTGGACAGATTTTTTTGCTGCGCCTGAATGGATGATGCAAGATGTATTTTTAACATAATGTGAGTGCTTGTGCTTGGCTCAACTTATACATTGGGAGACCACAAAATGCACTCTACAAGGCTTGACAGTTTCTTTATAAAGACCCAGACAGACTTTTTGAATTGGATGTTTTATGAAGGACCGTCATCCACTGTGTAGCTTTTTTTCCAACAAAATATTTAGTGTTGGGGTTATGTTGGAGTTGGCTTCCAGTTTCACTGTAAAAACTGCTTATCTTTACTCCATAACCCAGTGCCTCGATGTAAGATGTGTAAATTGATCGATCGTTGCATTTATTGTTTCACGTTTAATGTCACTTGCCAATAAACGTGACTGTTGCAGTCTATCAACACAACGTGCTCTCAATTCTCCTACAATGTAGAACGCAGCAGATACATTTAGGACCCTCTTCACCAGGAACGTGAATCTGTGAAATCTTCAAGTAAAAATGACAATAGTGGAAAGTAATAATTACCTGGTGTATCGTCTTCTGGTCAAATGGATAGTTTTGTTCCATTGGACACACGCAAATCCGAGGCTCGAGCAGATCTGCAACAGATTATTGTTGGAAAAAGCATTATGACATGGTACTGAATACTAAATATTGCAAAATGTAGCTCTTTCTTGTTCTATTAATGTTATTTATTGTGTAGTAGAGCAGATTTCAAATAGGTAGGCAAAGATAGGTAGGTAGGTAGGTATTGTAGTTTGTTTCGTTGCCTCGTCATTGCCATTCGGCAGTCCTTGTGTTCCCTCATCAATCTCTTCGTTCAACAGTAGGTACAAAGTCCAGCACTTGGTTTAAATGTAAATATGAAATACAGGTCAATGCGCATTAGAGACCTTGATTATAAATTCCAACGCAAAAAATAGAATTTCTGTCGTCAAAGATTCAAGTATTCAAATGCAAACAGCATTTGAATTACTTGCCGATATTTGCATAAGGTATTAACAAATGTTGGAAGACATTTTGAAGTTAATTGTGGTGGTCTCTTTGTTAGGTAAATGCAGCAGTGACTGACCGACCGCCTTGTGACGTAGGCGCAGATTGTCTAAGTCTGATGGGGCTGTTGACAGAGATTCGAAAGGAGCACGTACCTCCTCATTAGTGTCTCCGACGACGTCACTCGACGTCATAGTGCAACGAACCTCTTCATAGTACGCTGGTCGGTATTCGTAAACGTTGGTATTCAGTTTCTTGATCTTCCTTTCAAGATGACAGATTGGGTAATGTTTCTGAAAAACAAAAATACCATACAAATACAAATCATTTATTTGCATAACACAGGTTCAGAAGATGTTACAAAGGTTCATAAGGTGCACTGCATTATAACCATGCGAGGTGTGCAAATATCGGTGCTCAAATATATTACGAACAGAGTTTATAATTATTCACATTCATTAGTTATAAAATTACAATGTCATTCAGGATGTAGATGGTCAATTTCATTACACATAATTAAATCATTTAAATTAGTAAGTTTTAAGTAATACTACTACTACTATAGGTCATGGTAATTATATTATCATATTTGATTATTGCACAAATAAATTCTACAATTAAAATACAATATCATCATCTTCTATAGTCTTTTACATTATAATAACATTTTTTAATTAGGAAGTTGTATAATTTATTCTTCATCTAATTTTAATCGCCCAGGAGAGTTTCTAGATTACGTTATCGATGAAGAATAGTAGTTATAATAATCAGTTTTGTCTATGATAGTAACTTTACAGACATAAATAAAATAACATTTTCCGCCCACAGTTGGTCCGGCGGCAGACATGACCTGCCCAGTCCCATTTGAGTTGGGCAGCCTTGCCTTTTGAGCCACGTCAGCTATATTTGTTTTGGAGCGCAGTTGTGTTTTTAACACGATCCTTTAATTTAACACGTAGTATACTGCGCTTCATTGCTCGTTGGCAAACTTTGAGTTTGGACTTCTGGTTGTTAGTCAACGACCAAGTCTGTGCACCATAGGTTAAGACAGGGAGAACTGGACTGGAAGTAGGAGGGACCACACCCTAGGTATCACTGACAGTCCCCTGTGCAGGGCGTGCATGGAGGCGGAGGAAACGATAGCGCACGTACTCCTTGAGTGTACTGGCGTCACCCAGATACGCGAGGAGACTCTTGGAACGCCAGGATCTCTTGCGGATGCCCTGAGAAGACCGGGAAGTCTGATCTGCTTCTGGAGGGAGGTGGGCTGGTTGGAGTAACGGCCACCATGGCTCACGCACAATGGTCCACTTTAAGGACTAAGTGCGGAAACCAAAATCCCTAACATAGAACATAGACAGGGAGAATACACATGTCCATAAGTTTGCGTTTCAGAGCCATAGGCAACTCACCCTAAAATAGTTCCTTCATGGACCAGTAGCTCTTCCAGGCGTTTTCTGTTCGTCTTCGTATGATACCTATTTATAATTTGTTAATTGAATTTTATCTCAGACACTAAGATTTCAAACCAGCTTAATATATGTAAATATATACACTCGAGAGCAATGAATCCGGATCACTTAAAGAATGTTAAAAATCTCGGAAACTAAAAATGATAGGTTAATGCAATAAATTTTATTTAATAGACAATGTAATACTCCTTATATGAAAGTAAAAAAAATATGAGTCGCCATACATTTTATTAACACAAAATTACATAAAGAAAAAAACTGCTGATCTCTCCTTAAAACAAAAATAGGAAACATGAAATTTTTGAACTTTATTACGATTTTCTTGAATTTTAATACTTCGTATTGCCTCCTCGTGCTTCCATTACTGCGTTTACGCGGTTTGGCATGCTGTACACCAAGTTCCTTATACGATTTTGGGGAATATTCTCCCATTCCTCTGTGAGAGCAATTTTGAGCTCACGAAGCGTGATTGGGGGAGGGTTTCGTTGTTTTACGCATCTGCCTAGCTCGTCCCAAGCATGCTCGATCGGGTTGATATCCGGGCTGCGCGCTGGCCACTCCATACGAGTAATGTTCATCTCTTGAAGGTAGTCATTCACAATCCTACCTGTATGAGGTCGGGCATTGTCATGCATAAATATAGCATCCTCACCTAAATTGACCATAAATATACCAACGTGATCATTGAGGATTTCTTCCACATATCTTACGCTAGTTATAGAGCCGTTTTCTATGATCACCAGCTCTGTGCGACTTTCAGAAGAAATTCCGGCCCACACAAGTACAGACCCACCACCGTAGGCTACTTTTTCTTCGATGCATGCTTGCTTGAATCTTTCCCCTGGTCTCCGATACACCCTGTGTCTTCCATCGTGCTTGTAGAGCATACATTTTGATTCGTCGGAGAACATAACTTTTGACCAATCTTCAATACTCCAATTTAGGTGGCTCTGGGCATATCTTAGTCTTGAAATACGATGCCCACGCTCCAGTTTAGGGCCGTTTGCAGGTCTAAGGGGTTTTAAGTTAGATTCAGCAAGCCGACGTCTTACTGTCCATGCACTTGGGTTACTTCCTCCGAGGCGTCGAAACTGATTTGTGAGTTCAGTTCCTGTGAGAAAGCGATTTCGAAGCATGGTGTTCACCAAGTATCGGTCTTCTCGTGCTGTGGTACACCTGGTTCTGCCCGTTCCTGGTCTGCGTAGGTTAGAACCAGTTTCTTCGTAACGTCGGAGAACTCTTTGTACTGTTGACAGCGACACACCGACAGTCCTGGCTGTATCGCGCTGACTCCGGCCGGTTTCCAGCATTGTAAGTATTCTGGTGCATTCTTCAGGCGTAAGCGACATAATTTTAGCTTGAATAATGAATAAAGAGCACTATCAACATGGTTTATGTACCCACATAAATGACAGATTACAAACAAAAGCAAAACCAAATTTCGTAGTTCCATCATCGAAAGTGGCCCTTTTTCAAATTTGATTTTTTTATGATATAACTTTACAATAACTAAGAAGTTTTAATACCTTCATTTAAGGAGTATTACATTGTCTATTAAATACAATTTATTGCATTAACCTAGCATTTTTAGTTTCCGAGATTTTTAGGATTCTTTAAGTGACCCGGATTCATTGCTCTCGAGTGTATATTTAATGTTGTATGTTGAGGTCAACGCATCCCTCTAGAGAGGTTTTGGTAAATTTCCATGTTAAAGCCAAGTGAATGCCTTTTGTTCGCTTCGCCCCAGTCAACAACATGCTATCGCCCATTACATTGCCAAAAGATTGCACGAAAAATGCTAATAAATGGCTGTGGTAATCACGGTCGAGTTCTAAAAATAGATACGAATATAATTTGGAAACGATCATTTATAGATTTTTTTATTTTTAGACGCAAACTCACGGTCGTATGATTACTGTAACTGCATGTCTTTCGGAGAAAATTGTCACGGTTTCTTCCGCCACTCCTTTACTGTAGGTAGTCAAAACACAGGAAAGGGATGAAGGGCCTACCGACTAAAACCCTATGGTTTCTGCTACCATGACCCAAGATCGCGGGATACACGTGAGTCATTGACTGACATCGACTTTTAGAGTTGGTCGGGTGGATCTTAAAGGTTTTACAACATTTGATGAGATCAGTGCGGAGACGGGTTGCCATCACATTTATCTATACCGGATTCCTTACGTGCTTGCGAAATCAGCAGTTAATCCCGGCTCTTTAACAGCCGTTACGGATAGTCAGAAGTCAGAAAGTTTCGACTACCAGGGGTGTAATGTTACACTGTAACTGGGTTGTGGAGGCCCGATAGGCAGTCGCTCCATGTAAAGTAAGGTGTTCGGCTGAATTTGGTGAGACTGGAAGCCGACCCCATCATACATAGTTGGGAAAAGACTAGGCAGATAATGACGTACCAGTTCATCTCAACATTATATTCGTAAAAACAGCCTGTCACAAGGTTACAAGATTCTACGTCTAATTAGCTTGACTACTAATTAAGAGGTTAATTTCAAGCCAAAGACTACAATTAACAGAGTTGATTGATTAATCCGACCTAAGTGGTATGGAGCGGAGGACAAGACGTGCCCTTTATTCGCTAGTTTAGTTTTAGCAGAAATTTCGTGAGACGGAGTGACCGTTGGAAATCTCCTGTCTTTTTGTGAAGCAGTATTTGGCCTACATGCTATATGCAGCTGTAACTTTGACGGAGAGATTAGTTAACAGACAAACCGACGAAATATCTAAAACGACTCTCTTCAACGTATTTTTATCTCAGTTTCCGTACAGACCGGTTTTACTAATTGTGTTTAGTATTAATTTTAAAGGGAAGTCAATGTACGCATCCTATTTTTGACCTTCTAAAAAGGAGGAGGTTCTATATTCGGCTGGTTTTTTTTTTAAGGTTTTTTCATCAAAACTCCGTGATTACTGGCCAGATTTACGTGATTCTTTTTTTATTTGGCAGAAGAAGCTTGCGCGATGATCCCATATAATTCCCATATGAGTTATCTTTACTAATATTATAAATGCGAAAGTAAGTTTTCGTTACTCATACTCGGAAAGTAGGTCTGAAGTTTCCTAAGGAGCGGGTTGAAAGTAATACTTTCAGCCATAGGGAGAATCATTTTCAAATGACAGCTGCTGCTGTCTAATTAAAAAAAAAAACTAGTTCTATATTCACATTTCTGGTGAACTTTCTATATTTCGTCACTCAATTACAGCACGAATTAAAATTGAAATAAAATAAAGTTACATATTAATTAAAGAATATATTTTTTTAAATCACTTATAAATTAGTTTCAACTTTTTCTTTAAAATAACATAGATTTGGGCAAAATATTTACCATTTCGCAATGATGAAAATAAAAATAATGGCTGAAAAGCTCACCGGCCACAGGAAAAAAAAACAAAATTTATTTATTTGTATTTTCGAGTTGAAGAGTTTTGTTTATACTTCCGTATAGCAGAGACGAGTTCATCTGATTCAGATATGAATTTAACGCCTGATTTCTTAAGAGAAGAGGATAAAGCAGGAGTGGAACACCTTTTACCACATAAATCAAAACAAAGATAACTAAAATCAAACGACGACTTTATGAAATGGCGCGCTTAGAAAAAAGTGAAATCGTTATCAGAAAACGTTTTGCTAATATACATATTTCAACGAATTATTAAAGACTCAAACCTTTAACAGTATGGCGCGTTTAGATATTCTATGTTAAAGACAACATTCAGTACTAAACACAAAGTCCATTTAAAGGATTTCGAGAGACTAGAACATTGTTTCTCAAAAGGCAATCGATTTAAATCGAAAAATTCCAAAGTTTTCACTTCTCAAGAGGTAGAAACCTTCTTAAACCAAGCGCCTGATGAAATATACCTAGTAATGAAGGTAAGCAAATCTTTTATTGTGATTCGCTTTTAAGAAATTTGTATCAAATTGTAACTTTCTATATTTTATACACCAATTAAAGAGATATATCTACTTTTCAGGTAGTGTTGATATTGGCAATAAGTGGCGCTTGCAGAAGTATCGAACTAGTAAATATGAAGGTTGATGTCATTGAGAAACAAGGTGAAGTTACGTGGCACTAAAACCAAAGTTGACCGAACCTTCGTGATTAAAAAAGGATTTGTAAATGTAATAGAAAAATACCAAAAATTACGACCAAGTGGTATAGAAACGAAAGGTTTTTTCATAAATTATCATAAAGGGAAGTGTCTGCGGCAAGTACCTAACTGGCAAAAAACGATTTCGAGTATTCCTTAAGAGATAGCCACCTACCTTAATTCGCTAAACTCAAATCTATATTCTGGTCACTGCTTTCGCAGAACATGGGCAACTCTGCTAGCCGATTCTGGTGCCGATTTAACTGTCATTAAAAGGCATGGAGGTTGGAAGTTGAATAAAGTAGCTGAATGCTACGTAGAAGAGTCAGTGGAAACTATAACTAAGATAACACAGAGTAACAGAAATGATAAATCTGCATCCACTGACTCTCCACAACCGAGCACTTCAAAAGATTATCCGGTGCAATCCAGAAATATTGCTGAAGAAAATAGACAAATATCAATGTCCCCAACATTCACCCAAGAATCCCTGGATACTGTAGATACTCAAGTTTCCCAGAAAATATCAACATACCCGGAAAGAACCTTTTACCTAACTTTATCTAATTGTACCATAAACTTTAAATAAATATCTCTCTAAAATTCACTAATTTTTTCTTTAGCTAATTCATATTTTTATTTTTACTTCCTTGTAATGAAAAGCACAGACTTATTTAGTCCCTCGAACTTTGGCCCCAAACCCCGTCTCGGGACTAAATAAGTTACTTTCACCCCTAGGATTAGAATGTAATGTAGGTACTATTGTTTGTTTGTTCCCTTTTCTCGCCTAAACCACAGAACCGATCATCCCTAAATTTTGCATATACGTTGTCAGGTGTACAGAAACGGACATTTCATCCCGAAAAAAATACTGTTCCCGAGGAAAACAACAATAACGTTTGTCATGATTTTTTGATATTAATGAGATCTGTTGTGATTTAATAAACATAAAATATTGACAGTATTTGAAAAAAAACAGCTGTTCCATGCATTTTACCGTGTAGGTATTCCACTTTTGTAGGAAACTGCAGATTTTTTTTTAACAACCGATGAAAATTTTCTATGGCTCAGAATGACGTACTGAATACGTGGTAACCGTTTTCGCGTCGGTGTCCCTTTCACCCCGTATTATGGATGTGCACAAGTTTATAAATACAATAGCAATTCTTTGTGAATGCTGGTTAACCTGTAATTGGCGACTGTGTAAGTCCAAGACTGTAAAACCTGTATTCAAGACATTTTGTACACACAAGCTGTTGGTAAACCTTTATTAATAAATAAATAAAATAAAATTGTTGGTAGGCACTGGAAAAGGCGTATCATTTTACGTTCTTATGATAATAGATGGCGCCACGTGTCTCTCGAATCATGATTAAATTATATTATTACAAACAGAGTACACCCGAATCAAATTCAAAATTAACGCGAGCGAAGCCGCGGGCAAAAGCTAGTG
The DNA here is from genome assembly GCA_950022335.1 of Eurois occulta. Taxonomy (NCBI): domain Eukaryota; kingdom Metazoa; phylum Arthropoda; class Insecta; order Lepidoptera; family Noctuidae; genus Eurois; species Eurois occulta. The sequence continues at coordinate 10,661,102 of OX465477.1, read as the reverse complement.
GTCTATAATACTTATTTTTTATTCTTTGGTTATGTGGATGATCTGATAATTGAATTTTAGTAACGATGGAAAATGAATATACCACAACAAAAAAGGCTGAAGTAAAAAGTTTCGGTGACTTGTTTGTTTCATTGACTTTTTTGCCACTGACTTCCGGAAGTAAAGTTATTTTACACTATAATTGTATATTTTTTTGGAAGTTGGTTATTTTGTTTTTGTACATTTTTTTTTTTATAGATTCTTTGATTGTAAGGCAAGGTGGAATTCTTTGACCTTTCTGAATTTTATCGTAGGTCTGAGAATCTCGACTTAACCGTTTGTCCTGCGAGTTATGTTGTGAGTCATCCTACACGGATTGCAATGTCAATTGAGTGACTAATTTTGCTGTTGACCTAATACTGAAACTAACCTGCATTAAATTAATGGCATTATGCAACTTGACCTCGCTTCCTGTTACGTTTTTCTGGATATACATTTTTTTTAATAAAGATTTATTATTATTATTATTAATCAGTTTATTTCAGATCAAAAATTAATCCATACAAAATAAATAAAATGAAATACAAAGAAATAAATTAAATTAAATTATTACAATTACATTGTGTTAGTAATACCTTACGCACTACGTTAGTTAAAACCCATCACAATACGCATCCATTTGTTCTGGATAGGGCAATCCGCACGAGATACAACCATCTGCAGGATACTGTTGCTACTGCCTCGCACTCGCTGCAACAAGGAGGCTACTTTCTTGCGTATAACCGCATGAAAGCCGTCCGTTCTTGCCTCCGCAAACATTCCGGACGCGCTACAATAGCGAGGCAGCCGCATCAGCATCCTGAAGACGTTGTTGTATTGGACACGCAGAGCACTAGCAGTCCGGCGAGTAAAGGTTACCCACAGACTGCCCGAGTACAACGATTGGCAGTACGCCTTGAAAAGAGTAATTTTTACTGCTCTCGAGCATCGAGCAAACCTGCGTGCAACCATATTCCCCCTGACTGCCAATGCTCTGCGCTCCCTCTCTATATCTGCGTCATCTTGCAACTGTTCTGTCACAATGTGACCCAGATACTTAAAACTGCTCACCACCCTCAGAGCCGCACCATTTAGCATAATAGGCGGAACATGCACTGGACCACGATTTTCACTCCTGAACACGAGCACTTCGCTCTTCTTCGAGTTATACCTCAGTCCATGTTCCGCCGCGTACGCCTCACAGATTGACACAAGCTTACGCACTGCCCCCACCGACGGTCCCAGCAGTACCATGTCGTCCGCATAACTGATGTTATTTAAGCTAACTCCGTCTACAAAACAACCCACATGAGTACTGCTGAGCTCGCCGATGAGGTCATTAATGTACAGATTGAATAAAATTGGAGAGGTTATCCCCCCCTGCCGCACGCCACACTCCATGCCATATGCCTCTGATAGCGCACCAGCCCATCTCACCTGGTTTCTCTGACACGTGTACCATTGGCGCAACACGGAGATAACTTCAGCCGGCACACCCGCTCCTTCCAATTTGGCCCAAAGCTTATTATATAGCACTCTATCGAAGGCCTTGGACAGGTCCAGGAAGCACGCATATACCGGCGTCCTCCTCTAATTATTTCTCACCACAATACATTTGTACATTATAAGGTTCCGTGAACAATAAATGCATTTTTTATACTGTGGGAGACTTTTGCCTAAGATAGACGAAGGCTTGTATTTCAGGCCAGGTCTCCATCTCCACCCTTGTTTTTTTTTTTTCTTGTGGTAAATCCTCAAATGACTCCTCCCGCTCTGGGCGGAGCGGAAGGGAGTGTCAGACTTTTACTGACTAAAAACCATCCATGTTCCTTTTTTTGCCCTTTATGTTCCAGGGCCGTGGTATCTCTTTCGAACAGTCTCGCAGCCCTGGCAAGCATCGCCCCTTGCGGGCCCCTCCTGTTTGCTGACATATCTTTGAGGCGCGTGTGGAACACGAACGCGCTGTCGACACGGCCTGTCGCCATAAGACGGACGGACGGCGAGGTAGCCCATTACTCACCGTCCACAGGTCCGCGCCTACGGTGAGAGCCATCACGACGTGGCCCCCGACGCCCGGTGCTTCTCCCGCGGCGGCTGGGACGTGAGGTTCTCTCCCTCTCACGTTCCGCCACCTCCTTCGCTAGCATGACTGCTTCGCAGAAGGAGGTGACGGCTTCCCATTCCCTCTCGCCCGGACCATGGCTTGAACCAGGCCCGGACGCGAGAGGTCGCCGCCGCCAATCGCCGCTAGGAAGACACGGCGGTGCTCCACCGTGTCTTCCGGGCGATCCTCACAATGATAGCACCCGGGCGTTTCCTCCCGCCTGATTCGGTGCAGGTACCTCCCGAAACAATCGTGTCCGGTGAGGACCTGCGTCAGGCGGAAGGTGAGGGCGCCGTGGCGCCTCTCTAGCCACTCCTCAAAGAGGGGACTTATCGCCACTATCGTGGCGTGCCCTGCACGGGGTTGCGACAGTCGCTCTCTCCATGTCGCCATGAGATCGCGCCGGAGGTATGTCCGCTGAGCGACTATTTGCCGCGGCAGCGGAGTTTCCCCCCGGTGTAGTGCCTCCGTGCGCCCCTCGTGCAGCGCATGGCCACCAGATCCCATTGCGGCAATCCGGCAAGGAGGCTCGCTGCCTCGCCGGAGATCGTGCGGTACCCACGGATCCATCTGCACCCCTACGGAAGCACATTTAAACAGAATTGTGCACTCATAAATTCATAATTATGTTGAGCAAGAACAAAATAAAGGACAAAAATACACATTACAACAGTGGTGATTACTAATTATTCAGTCAAGGGTAAGTACGTGTGTGTGTTCGTATGTGAGTGTATGTGTGTACGTGGGGGGTTTGTGAATAATGTAGGTGTGTGTGCGTGTGAATATGGAAATAGGAAATATGAATAAATGGCTGAATGCACAGAATTGTGATATATATTATATATAAGTCTAAGTATTCAGCCGCCAAGGATTGCAAACGGGTGTTACGGAAGGCGCGTTTCGATCATGTTGGACGAATTGGGGCTAAACTGGCGTCTTGCCCCTCGGGTAGCAAGGAGTTCTGGACCCTGTCGAAATCGGTCGAGACGAACTTCTGCCAGCCTACGCTGCCTCCTATGCTGAAGTCTGATGGAACGCTGGCTCATACGGCGCAAGAGAAGGCAAATCTATTTGCCTCCATCTTTGCCGAAAGTTCACGCCTAGACACGGCCTCGAATATACCACCTAATATATCTCACTGTGGCTCCGCAATGCCGATGATCTCAATCCACTTAAAAGAGGTTCGTAAGGCCCTATGCAGTCTAGACGTGAATAAAGCCAGCGGACCTGACGAAATACCTGCAAGAGTCCTGAAGAGCTGTGCTCCTGAGTTGTCTCCTGTCTTGACGCGCCTGTTTCGCCTCTCTCTAAAAACCGGAGTGGTGCCGGAGTCTTGGAAGCTTGCTAATGTGCAGCCAGTGCCCAAAAAGGGTAACCGTGCCGATCCTGCTAACTATAGACCAATCGCCATAACCTCCATACTGTGCAAAGTGATGGAAAGGGTACTTAACAGTAAGCTGCAAGCATACCTCGAAGACAATGAGCTCCTCAGCGATCACCAGTATGGCTTCCGTCGTGGTCGTTCAACTGGGGATCTTCTTGTGTATGTTACGCATTGCTGGGGCGAGGCCATTGAGAAACACGGTGAAGCCCTTGCTGTATCGCTTGATATCTCAAAGGCCTTTGACAGGGTCTGGCACGCTAGTCTGTTGGCTAAGCTTCCTGCATTCGGCATCTCTGCCGACTTTTGCAACTGGATTTCCGAGTTCCTGAGTGGACGATCGATCAGAGTGGTCATAGATGGCTGCTCATCAGATCATAAGGCCATTGATGCCGGTGTTCCTCAGGGGTCTGTTCTTTCTGCGACTTTATTTCTGCTGCACATCAACGACCTGCTACAGCTTGGTGCAATCGGGTACGCTGATGACAGCACAGTCGCAGAAAGATACCTGTCGAGTGCAAGAGCCAGTAGAGAGGAAACAGCTACTCATAGAGAGGCCATGGTGGAGCGCATGAATTTGACCCTAAATCTTGTTTCCCAGTGGGGTGACGACAATCTGGTCAAATTCAATGCTGTGAAAACACAGGCATGTCTCTTCACTGCAAAAAGGAGCCAGTTCCAGTTGTCTCCTGCTTTTCGAGGTACAGTTGTACCAGTTACCGACCGCCTACAGCTTTTGGGCATGGAGTTGACATCGGATCTCAACTTCGGCTCAACCATCGAGTCAAAAGCTCAGACCGCAGCTAAAAAGCTGGGCATCCTGAATAAGGTGAGGCGATACTTCACATCTGGACAGCTTTTAAATTTGTATAAAGCACAGGTCCGTTCCTGTATGGAGTATTGCAGTCACCTGTGGGATGGCTCAGCAAAATACCAGCTTGCTGCACTTGATTCGGTGGAAGGCAGAGCTAAAAGGCTCATAGGCGACGAGTCTTTGGTAGCAACGCTTCACAGCCTAGCTCATCGGCGTAATGTCGCCTGCTTGTCGGTCTTCTACAGACTGTACTTCGGAGAGTGTGCGCAGGAGCTCCACGATCTAATCCCACCATCACCCTTTTACCACCGGACTAGCAGACGTACTGCGGCGTACCATCCACACTTGGTTGATATCCCGACAAGTCGTACTCGGCGCTTCTCCTCCACGTTTATTATGCGCACAGCCAAAGTGTGGAACTCTCTGCCGGCATCTGTGTTCCCTCCCACATATAACCCGTCTGCCTTCAAAGCAAGAGTGAACAGGCATCTTCTGGGCACGCTCGTTTCATCATAGACCTCATCCATCGCTTTCTACCAGGCGTGATCGAGGTCAAGAGCAGGCCCATTTTGTAATAAAAAAAAAAAAAAAAAAAAGTATGTAGATTGTATTCTTCGACAAGCAAGTTATTTCGCGGCAGCTAGTAGTTTTATTTGTAGTTGTATTATTATTATTATTGTAGTTAGTTGTAGTTAGTTGTTTACCATGGCGGTCTACTGGGTCAAAACGTCTTTTGCTTAAAAGTGAGGAGTTAAAGATAAGGAGTTCATGCTGTCTCAGGGCCGTTTGTAAAACAAAGAGTTGACGCACAGTTACGACTTAGCCTCTTTATATAAACTTGCTGTGGGATATCTAAATGGTAAAAAGGAAGATACCTTCAAAATAGCTCTTTGCGCTCTTTCCAGGTGCAAGATTGTGTATTCAGGTGCACCGCCGCAAGGAAGTTATACAGTAAGTTAATAGAGACTGGCCGAGGGCAAAGTAGATCGATTTCGTCAGCCACATGTCTTAGGGTCTTAAAAACAAATTTTAATTTAAGTAGTCTACTGTTGAGGTGACGATGATGTGCGCCTAAAAGCGGCCTAACAGTGGATGAAAATAAATATATTATGATACCTGTGCTTGCCAGGGGAGCGTGACGAACTGCGCAAGTACTCCAGCACCCCAGTCCAAAGTGGTCGAAGAACACCGTGCGGTTTTAGTCAGTAAGAGTCTGGCAGACCCCTTTGCCTACCCCAGGGTGGAAGACATCAACGAGGATTTTGAAACGCAAAAAAGGTACCTGAGCTCCTAACTGCCTCAACTCCCGGGTTCCCTGAAGTGCAGCCGTGTATTCAGGTAGCAGCTGCAAAAATACAAACAAGCTTAAGAATCAAGACTAATGCTTCTACGAGGTATAGCAACTGTTCTGTTCAGATAATTATGTTTGATTAGCTCCCAGAGCTAGGTCTTCCTGCAGCAGACAAGTGGTAATCACCTGCAAACCGTTTAGTGTTCCAACAACGACTTCCATTAGGGTTGACATAAAACTGCTGGTACTTAACAAATAATTTCAAACGAATGTATGTGTATGTGTGAATGTTTAAGCATCATTGTCGCTCATAGAACTTTAAATGTTACTTTGTCTAGGAGCAGGAGTCTTCAGTTAAGCTCGGATAAAAGAAATATGGGGTTACTCTTTCTGTAAAACATTTTTACTATCTCGTTCAGTAAACGCCTAGACCTATACTAGACTATATCTTCAGAAAAGACAGGTGTATGTCACTACCTCCGCAGGGTCTTCACAATCAGCATCCGAGTTCATGCGTTGTCTCATCATCTCCTGCTGTCTGCTCCTCTCGAGAAAGCCGCGAGCTGAGTTCAGTATCTTGTCAGGGTTGGGGATCCTCAGAACGTGTTCTATGAACTCCCGAGCCGACTCTTCGTTGGATGATGGCGAATTGTAGGCCAGGCATAAAGTCACGCAAAGCGCCTGAAAAATAAATCTGTTTGTAGCGACTCGACCTATATCGGTCTATAATGTTCCCACCGGGACCTGGGACTCAGAGTGCCTTTACCCTGTTAGATAAATTAGTAGATATGTCGTTATTGTTTAGAAGAGTATTGTAGCATACTATTTAATGCCATTATACCTATGAGTACCGTGCATTCAGTATATCCTACAAAATATTATCATTTTTAAATATTCCTTTAAAAAACAATATAAAAAAAAAAAACATTTAAAAATATTTAAAAAAATGAAGCCCACCGGAATCGGGAACACGGCCCAAACTACCGGCGGTCAGGGCTCTTGAGAGAGGAACCTTCTAATAATACCGTGTCCAGGAGTAACGCTTTCTGAAACAAGCCCTTGATTCAGCTGCCTAACGAGAGCCTCCTCAGATATTGGTCGAGGCTCTTGGCAACTGTCAGGACTATCGGCACAATGATCGCTGAGCCCACATGTCGACAACCTCGCGAGCCAAGTCAAGATACTTGATTTGCTTCTAATATATTATTATGTATGTCATTTCTGATTATTATGTAGGTATATCCGATAGGCTATGTTTATGATCGATCATTGATGCGATCACAGTCCACAAATTACAATCAGCAGTGATATGAAATAGACGTCTGCTTTGATGTTTAATTGAATTAATACTAATTATTTTTTACGAATATGACTATATTGGTAATCAATCTCAGTTACCTTATTACTAATTAAGATAATCTAATTTGAACAAAGAATCATTTTTATTCGTTTTGATCATTCCAATAATCAGAATTCTATAAGTAAATCATGATGGTGGGATTGTACATAAATGAAAATATACCTTCCCGATCCCCGACAAATATATTAATTTGTGATCTCTCCAATATATTCGTCTCATCTCATCCATCCATATAATTATTATCATCATTGATCATCAGTCCTATTTTGCTAATACGGGCTACCTGGGCAGTTATATAATAGTACAATTGCAAACCTACGCATCTACGGATAAAATATTCGCTACTATTCAAACTACAGTCAATAGTCATCATACGAGGACGCTAGGTCATGGGAACACTGTATAAGTAATGATATCCACTTAAATCGAATTAACGTTCAGTCCATATCTACTGAATCATGCTCGCTCTGAGCTAAACATCAAACTATTTGCTTTTAATAATGAAACTCGTCATCATCTTCCTGCCCTTGTCCCATTCTATTTGGGGACGGCACAACACGTTTTCTTCTTCCATTCTCCCCTGTCAGACGTCACGGCATCATTTACTCCTTTCTTTTTCATCACACAATTCATCCATCTTTTCTTTGGCCTTCCTCTCCCTCTCCATCTATTAACTCTTCGATCAACATCCAACGCTTCGATCCAAAAATTGAGAGATGTGTTGTGAAAAGTTTGTATGTGTTCTTACACCAACTGATTGCGTATGTTCATGGGGCACCCAAATAGTTGTTAATTAACCCTCACATTCTTTGCTAAAGAAAGACGACATGTAAATTATAAAATCTATCACCAGAAATATGTATGAAAGTATAATATTGGGCAATTATTGCCGAAACTTCACCTGAAGTACAGAACGAACGTGTGACTGGGTGGTCAGATTTGGCGTTAGGAGAAAGACAATGAGATGACGCGTGACGTGTGTTAGCAAGCAGCGAGTCACAAATAAGAATTTATTCAGCTGATTAGTCGAGAGCACGACCGGCGCGCGCTCTGATTGGCAGCCATTTGTGGACATCTCGGCTAATGCCACACTACGCAGGACCCCAGAGGTTGCAAACATTGCTGCACATTCGGTAACTTCGCGGTATTTGATTTTTTTGCGAGTTATTGCAACTATGGTTAAAATTGAGTTTCAAAAGCTAAAGGCAAGCTACGAACTCAGAATTCCTTGTAATATTGTGTCTTCTTGATAGAGTTTTTTCGAGAAACTACTTCAATATCGGAAGAGGATATAGGATACCTCACTATTTTCTGTCTGGGCGCTAGAGCTTTGTTGCACCAAAATAATACCAACCCAAATACTTACCTAAGATTTTATGATATTAAGTTTAACGAACAGATTTCAGTCTCAAACATTAGATACAATATCCATTTCTATAATGCTAATGTTAAGATAATAAAAAACTCAATGGTTTCTAATATCCACATTATACTATAAGTTTCAAAATTATAAAAACAGACCAAAATATTTATATTGGTGAATCAAAGAGAGTGATTGTCGAGCCCTGCGGTCACAACTTTGGCCTGTGGCTGTACACTTCGGTCGCATTACGGACAATAACATGTCTACGAGATGACACCTTGTTTGTGTTTTTGTTATTATTGACTACGAACTTTGTGTATGTGATAAAGTTTAGGATTCCTGATTTTTGAGCTAAAATTTGTGGTTAATGCACGCTGGAGATTTTTGTGCTGAATTTCTCAAAATATAACATGTCGGCGAAAATAGATAATTTTTTACCCCCTCCGCTTATATGGTAAGTTTTTGTTTTGGTATAATTTGAAGTACATATGCTTTTTCTTTAAATTGTATCCAAATTTTGTTGTCAGAAGTGTTGTCTTTGCAGCATGCGCGTTTGTTATTCTTCGCCAAAATATTTTGGCTTGTCATAACGCACCGCATTTAAAGATTTTACTTTTTATTGAATTATCTTTAATAGACCCACGTGTGGCGCTTCTTTGATAATATATTCTATTACACGTAGATATCATCGTAGTAGAATATAATAATACCAAAACGTCATTTGGCCTTTAAAACGTGCACACAATACATTTTATAGTGGTACAAAAGACCGCTAGTTTTTAACACAATGAATTGGACGGTGTTATGTGCTATTCTGGCCCAATGAGGAGGGACCTCATATCCTGCAAAATACAACAAACCAAGGGGTACCAGTCGCACTTCGTGATATCTAAATTTAGCATCCATTATACAAAATCGATGTTGGATTGAGATGAAAAAAACCGTCAGACGTAAGTAGTTGTAAGTACTGTAAGCTTTCGTGTAGATAAAATCCAAGTTAATTCACAGAAGTAAAAAGCTTAACCAAAAATGTACATTCCGCAGTTTACTATACCTTAATTTAACTACTTAGCACCACTAAAGTATTGTTTATTATGTCTAAGCCTAATAATAAGCTCGCAAGTTTTTCTTTATTTAAACATCTTTTATCAAGCTAACATAGCTTTTGTTCTTATAATTATAATGACACCGAGACTTATCTAAGTCCCTTGTTCCTTGCGGGTTGCGAGTTGCGACAAGATTAGTTTATGTTTCACTCATTAATAGCTGAGATGTTTGGATGACAACAGATTTGTGATTATAAACTTTTTTAGTTACCGCGTGAGGCGGTGCTGGGTGTAAGTTATTAGCTTGGCAGATTCACAGTGGACTGGACATCAGTCACGTTTAATTGTTCAGTCAGAATAGATACTTTTTCATTCATAACTTTTATTTCCACGCAAGTTGAAGTGGTTTCACAAACTAAGTGGTTTTTATAAACTGCGTACGGGTAAGAAAGTAATTATTAGTCTGACATAATATACCATACTACCCACATGACGTACTTTTCCCGATAAGACGCTTCACGCTAAGATACGCTTATTTCATTAGATATGTATTGATTTTTATGACGTTTGAAACTACGTACAAGTATTATGGTCGTAAACCGTTTCATAATTCTTTTAAAGGTAAGAAGTCTTGCTCAGTGATTTAGTTTCTCAGTTGTTTTAAGTGAGAGCAGTTTGCATGTGTTATTATAAGTGAAAAAGTGACGATTCGGTACAATAAATGGGACAACTTCTCAGAAGGTAGATATGGAAGTGCTTTATTGGTTTTCTTTTAGTTGTAAGCGTAAATTAAACACAATTGTATTTCAATTTGCTACAATTAAAATGTTTTGAATTCTGATGTGTTATGGAATTAACAGATAAAGTTTAGTAAAGTCACAAAAAACGGATTAAATCGTTTTTAATAGATTTATTTCAACTCTGAGTCTAGTGACGTTATATTGAAACCTGCAATAGTTACATGGAAATCTTAAATATGATAGATACGAGAGATAGGAGCCTATGCCAAATAACAATAATAGGTAATTGATTCAGATTCACTCTTTCTGATTGCTGCAGATGGACTGCTCAACAATAAGAAAACTAGTGTCAATTTAGGTCACTGTATGATTGAATACCTTTTATATCTACTTCCATATTCCTTACAAACTAGAACGCAACGTGAGCTATATTTTAGACTAGCTGTGCCCGCGGCTTCGCTCACGTGAGCGCGTATTCTTTTGGCATTATCAGGGAACATTACATGGGAAAGTGAAGTCGTAGTAGGTACATTCCTAACATCCTCTACAACTTAATATACCTACTAATAAACTGACTTACTGTTAATTAAAACTAAAACCTATGGGTACACCTTTGTTTTAAGTACTAAACGAACTCGTAGACAATTTCTGGGGGGAATCAATTTAGATTGCTATCGACACGCTAAGAAGAAGTTTAAGAACAATGCAAATAGACGCCATTCATGATCTGTCATAGGTACACCATCGGAGGAACATTATTCATTCATGGTGACCACTATCAGTACACGTGGAACTCACCCGATGGGGTCACCAAGAACATAAATTGACCACCTTGCCATTAGATTCAAATGGCGTTCTTCATAGTTCGCAACCGTAGGGGCGCCGATATGGATAGCGACCACCATCTGGTGGTTGCTGAAGTCCGGTTTAAAGTTGCCCGTGCAGCTGGAGGACCAGGCAAGATTGGAAGATGGTTCGACGTAAACTAACTTCATGACCAAGACACGCGTTAAGCTTTTCAACTCTAGTTACGCAATCACTTTTCTGTATTCGATACTGCTTTGGAGTCATTAGACGAGGAGTGGAACCGCATTAAAGTGGCCTTTACAGAGACTAGCTCCGCCATTTTTGGGCACAAATCGACTCACTCTAGGGCACAAATCGACTTACTCTCGGGAGGACTGGATATCACAACGCACGTCCAGCCTGATCCAAGATAGAAGAAATTCTCATCTGAGACTGCTAGAAACCCATATCGATCGCCGTACGATCCGACCACATTCAAAACCGTCAGAAAGGCAAGGAAACCTATCGCAGTACCCGCAAAGAAAGGAGGCAGTGGGCTATGATGGTATTGCTGATCGTGCTCAACAAGACCGGCAACTTGAAGAAGCAGTACAAAGCTACCAAAACCTTGGCAGGTAACAACAAGTCAAAGAAGAAGCCGCTTAAGTCCAAAGATGGTCAGCTCATTGTGACATCAGAAGGGCAGCTACTACGCTGGCGTCAAAACTTTGAGGAGGTCTTCCGTTTAGCTACATCAGCGCCTGACGCGCTGCAAGTCAATTCCCCATGATCTCGGCTTCTAAACATCACACGGAACCACTGACAGCCTCTGAAGTTTCGGAGGCAGTCCACTCTTTGAAGACAGGCAAAGCACCAGGACTCGACGAAATGTTATTAGCCGACTTATCCTCCGCCGTCGACGTTCTGACGCCTCTTATCGAAATGATCTGGACCGCCGAAGAGCTCCCTGACGATTGGAACAAACGTCTTAATCATAACTGTTCCTAAGAAAGGTGATCTTATCCAGTGCGATAACTGGAGAGGTATTACGCTGCTCTCGATTCCCTCTAAGGTTTTCTGCAAGATCATCCTGGGTAGACTTTCGAAGGCCGTGGATCCTCTTCTACGCAAGGAACAGGCTGCATTCCGCTCGAACCGCTTTTGTACGGATCAGATCAACACTCGCCATAGCATATACAGTATGCTATGGAGAGTGTTAAGAAGGCAAGAGAATGGCTGAGGGAGATTTATCTAACCTTCGTCGACTTCGAAAAGGCTTTTGATACGCTGAAATGGTCTAGCATTTAGTCCCGCTTACTGGAAATTGGAGTGCCGCCGAAAATCATCCGTTTATTGCCAACCCATGACGGCCTCGTCTCGGATGACGTAGCAGGAAAGAAATCTAGGGAACTCTCCAAATTTTATAGGCACACATAGGCATTATGTCTAGTAATACTCCTTGTGTGTATATTCAGCGATATCTTCGCCAATTGTGAACCGATGTCGATGATTCTTTTTTTATCTGGAAGAATATTATTCCGTGGTGTACATAACGCATGTATGGGATATGAGGGGGCACGCAGATGTGTACAGTACACCCAGATTTCGACCGTTAGGTATCTTATGTTCTATTAGGTATATTGGGGATATGAAATGAAATGTATTGTTAACAATTAAAAATTCATGCAAAGCAAATATTTGTATAGAATATTACAACTAAAAATGGAAAAATAAAAAACTTTTTTGCAAAAAATAAAACCGACTTCAAAAAGTAAAACAAGTTATTTTTCACTTTTTGTGTTTTTGAAGTCGGTTTTATTTTTAGCAAAAACGTTTATATATGACGATTTTATTATATGTGTATGGAATAGTTATAGATATAGCTAGCGATCAACGAGCGTACCCAGAAGATACCTGTTCACTCTTGCTTTGATGGAAGAACGGCTAAATGTGGAAGGGAACACATTATTGTTAGGATGGAATATACAATACCTAGTACATTTCGGCTTTAAGTTAATAGCTAAATTCTACTTTTTATGAGAATGGAAAGCTAGGACAAAAAAATGATTTGTGTAAATACATAAATTTATTAAATTTCAAAAAGCCTACTTTTAAATTTTTATCTTTTTATCAACTCGTGGAGTTATTAAGGTATCCTATAGCTGAATGATATTTGTATATCTCATAGTGTAAGTGAACTGTATGTGTTCTTTTTATGAGAATAAAGTCATAAAACCGAAATAGAGATTTGTGCAACTGATTGATCACTATTTATTGGCACTCTGTTCATATTACAATACAATGATTGATTTTAAGATAAAACTACACTTACATAGGAGAGCAACATAATCAGCCTATAACGTAACCCTCTTCTAGGAAGCCTTGGACACAGACCCCAGGTTCTCTCTGTGCCATAATACACCACACGGGCCCAATTCGGGTTCATATTTGTAAGTACCTAGCTTCTGCTCACGGACCCGTGGGTTCGCTCACATTATGGTTGAATCCTCTATATAATATTATTAAGATGTCTTCGAATCTTTTGCTTAGCGTGCAACGTTAAAGCGAAATCGACAGTCACCTACTAACTCTCAAAATAAGTTATTATCGTTCTTACGTGTCATTGTTAAATGAACTTAGTAAGTAGTACGTGTTGGTACCTATTTGAATATAAAAAGTCTTCTTTCCAGCAACCGCAAAGCGGAGATGCGACGGAGACACCGTGGCACCTTCCGCATGGAGTCGGTACCAGAAGCTGGAGGGCTATTCAAAATGACGCACGTAGGAGACGGGTATGTCGTAATCCATTACTTTTTCATTGATTTGAGCTACACGATTACTGACAAATGCGTTTACTGGTTAGTTCCATTCAAATCTGTCTTCGTTCCTCAAAATACCTACTATCTGGACTTTTGAGTTTGTTTTGGTGTTTCTTTTCAGAATAATCGGACAGGAAACGCCGACCCCGTTTAGTTTAACATAATTCTGTTTTGACGTGTAAAAGTAACAGAAATAAATATTGCCTATCAACTAAGTATCACAAAGTATCTTCTGCATTAACACTGATGGAAAAATCTCGCACAAGACAACGGGTATCACACTTGAAATTAAACTCATTCAATTCGTCTATTCTCTGAAGTGTAGTTTTTGACCTCAGATCCCCTCAATATAATTTATACATTTATATATACAGGGTTATTTGTAAAATACCAGTAACCTCTTAAGAGGTCATTGTACTCATCATTATGAACAACTTTTACTATGGGACCAAACCTGAAATCGCGAAAAAAAAATCAGCTGTTCCCTACATTTTGACGAGTTAATCGATCATAAATGTAGGGAACAGCTGATTTTTTTTTCGCGATTTCAGGTTTGGTTCCATAGTAAAAGTTGTTCATAATGATGAGTACAATGACCTCTTAAGAGGTTACTGGTGTTTTACAAATAACCCTGTATATATTTCCTTTATAATATTTATGAATTTGCTATCATAGCAACTAAGCAAACGGCTAACATGTAGGTCCGATGTTTTAAGGTTCTCTGTAGGTGCTTTTAATTTCCTACTTCATTTGGTCCACGTTTTAATTATGTACTTCTGAATAAATAGACTGATTTTAAAAATAAATCACCTACTAATTCTTCTTTTGTTAGAACGTAGGTAATATTCAGGTCAGTAGGTGGACAAAATTAGGTTTCTGCCGTATGTTTGGCTTGCGCTCGCGTAGAAAATACATACTAAGCTATTTCATAATTTCATAAATTTGCAGTTTGGAATATCACTCAATACATTTACGTTCATTGTTTTTCAATACATTTACGACAAAAAAAATTTATTCTGTTAAATACTGGACTGATATAAAAGAAGCGACAGATACTTACATCTATTGAATATGATAAAGTATCTATTGAAGAATCTGCCGGTAACAAAATCTATTTCAAAAATGTTCAAATCTATTTAAATCTCCAGGATCCCTTTTCGTCTTTGATTGACCTGCATTCCCACCCTACAAACAAGACCAAACTAAACTCGCAAACTGCAGTCAGTATTATCTAGTTAGATTTGTACTTGGCCTAGTCTCTAGACCTTAACCAGTTAACCTGTCAGTCCTAATAATGATCAATGCGCTAGTTCCCGTCTTTTCGATAAGTCAGGTCAGGGTCTACATAACAAGCAGTTCAATGCTCATAGGCGCAAAAAAATGATTGGCCGTTTTGTTTATGAACTAAGGACTTAGGTACTATTCTATATGAATAACGACATACTTATTTCCTCCTTGTGAAAACTAAGCAGCTAGCATAGCATAGCAAAAGCATTGAATGCACGTAGACGGAGTGGACACAAAATAAATTATTTATAATAGTTTTTACGTTACCTTAATGATGAGATGCCTGACTGTCATCTTGAACGTGCTTTTCCCCCGGAGATGTATGATGGTAGTTACCGATCAACAACTGTCGGTTTTATGAATGGTTTCGCCAGTTGGAAACTCTTTTTATATCACGAATTATCTTAATCCTTCATCCAGTCGAAGTGTTTTAATTAAGCGTTCAGGCTTTGCGATGGGAATAGTATGGATGGTTCGCCATTTTCCATTTACTGGAATATCAAAATCAAAATGACTTTATTTATTCCATGAATATAGAGTTAAACAAAATGAGTTGAAGTATTTATCACCAAAATTACATTTTATAATTATTTTTAGTCTCTCTTCACAAACCTGACTAAAACTAAAGCTAATGTGTACAAAAAATGTCTCAGCTGTATTCCATCTTTGTGGGAGACTGTTGTCTCAAAATCAAAATCAATCAAAATCAAAATATTTTTATTTCACATAGGCCTACATGGGCACTTATGAAACGTCGACAAAAAGGTGCACGGTCTAGGTCAAGGTCTGATGTAGGTTTTTTGGGAAAAACCACCTGTGGCCTGGTGACCTGTGTTACAGGTCACCAGGCCCCTTCCACATTGCCTGTAGGACTATAACAGGATAAATTTAGTGACCCACGTATGGGCTCCATTTCCGCGCTTGTGGGTTACCAAGTTATTGACCATATGACCTAAACTTATTGTAGGGCCGAAGATCGCCACATTATCATACGTGGTTCGGTTTATTCGTTTATTGTCATAATATTGTCTTAGTTTAAGTCTTCTGTCTGTCCTTCCGTATGTCCCAGGCATTTTACTCCGAGACTCTTGGCACCACACGGTTGAAATTCGGAGAGAAGGAGTCTTCTATGACCCGCTACACACAAGTTATGTGAAATTTAGAAAAAAAATAAAATGGGGGCGGCTCTCTATACATGTAACAGAGGGTTGAAAAAAACTTCAATATATAGACTGTGTGGGAGCTCCATGTAAAATACTGGAATCCAACCCCATATAGTTTGGAAAAGGCTAGGCGGATGATTAATAAGATTCCGTTTTTTCTGGTCTTGTTAAATATGTATTTCTGAAATCAGCAAGCTTCTTCGCTTGTTTTCTGCATTTGACATTTAAACGTTTGTTTTTGTTGAGGGTTTACGTAATGCAGGGCACTGTATTTAAAAAAATAGTGTTATTTGACTAACAAAATGACCTACAGATAATCATGGTCGGAAAATATTATACAGGCGGCAATATGAGATATAATTAGTTTCACAGCACACACTTCCGAATTATAGGTGCGACCCAATCAGTATAAGTGCGAATCTAAAGGCACCAGTCTCCCACAGATAAAAATTGTTTTTAATTCTACTGAATTTAGTATGTATAAATAATGTTGTGAGAATTAAATGAGATGATAATTTGTTGTGATGAGTAATTATTTTATATTCTAATCACGCTTATGCAGCAGGACCAATTTGCTTGGCATATGGACACGGGCCAATAGTTGAAATCGAATCCGCCAGCCAAGCGTGGAGTTTATGGCAATAATCTCCACTTTTTTGGGAACGGCCCTTAGTATATTATATGTGACCTCTACCGTTTTTCACCATGATTCGCATATCCTCCACCATGTTCCAGCACATTTCGCTGCCTCTTAACGATTCCTAAGTGGAATACACCAGATCTCGTAGATTGGTCTGATTACGCACCTCAGTGGGCTCCCACTTGAGAATCATTTGTGCCCAAAAAATCTCAATGGGATTTAGATCGGGACTTTTTGCTGGCGATTGTAAGATTTCGATATCAGGATGACTTGCCAACCATTCTTGCACAACTTGAGATCTATGAAAGATACTATTGTCTTGGGCAAGATAAAAAGTGCCTTCAGGGTAAGCCAAACGAACGGTCGATAAAAAAACATCCCTAAGGAGTTCCTTAAATTGATGTCCATTCATCCGGCCATTCACTTCAATAACTTCCTCTAGACCCAAGGACCCATGGAACTCATCCAACCCCAAAAACCTAGGTTTATTCTTCCACTTGACATATTAGGCAAAGTATTAGCTTCTACATAACGTTCGTTTTTTCGCCTGTATAATATTTTCCGACCTTGCATATCTGATTTGAAAGTCTTTTCATCTACAAATATGAATTTATTATTAATCCAGTCAAAATTGTAGTATTGAAGGCAAAAAGCTATTCTGTCGTCTTTGAGCGCCTATGTAAGTAAAATTTTTCGGGCTGGTATATGTCGCTGCAGACCCTCTTCATTAAGGTGACGACGCACTATTTGCATCAAAATCTGTAACAAGCATTAAGACTTAGTATAACTTTCAGTGAAGTGACAATACCGACAACTACACAAGTACACATTTGTATCATATTAACTAACACGGTAGTGGGTGGCAGTATCACGAGTGGGGTGGAAGGGATCCTGCGAGTGGCAAGCGACTGTGGCTTCGTCTTCAGTTTCCGTTGTGGCACGGCCTTGAGCACCACGAGGAAGGTTGCGTAGGGCTTCATCTTGGCCTCTTCCTCGTGACGTCGTAGCTACGTGTATATCGACCGTCTCTAAAAACAAAATTATTGCAGCTAATAAAACCTCAGCTAAACCTAATCTTACTTAGTCAAACACTAAAAATAGCAGCGGTGAGCCGTGCAGGCATTTTATCAAATTATTATAGATTTTGAAAATTATTTTAAAAGATCTTTTGTCAAGTAAGTAGACAGACTTGACATCCCTTTCGAACAGTGATAATTTCTCTCAGTCGCGCCTTATATGGGCAGTTAAGTGTGTTGCTTAAGTACTTATTTAGTATTTTGTGATTTCCCGTTTCGATTTTGATGAAACTGAAATACTTAATAAAATTCTACCGTTCATCGATAGGGAAGTAATTGGCGAAAATGAGAAAACAATAAAAGCATGTAATGAGGACTCATATAAATTGCTCATTTTACTCATAAGGAAATAGTGTAAATACGACAATTGCTACCGCCGAAGATGACAATGAATTTGGCTTTGCATCAAAACTTTTAGAAAGTAAATCCGAACAGAAGATTCGAATACATACTTGCCTTGACAACAGATAAAAACTTAGTCCCATCCACATTTTCCAACGTAAACAAAAAAGTTAATTTTCTATATTAGTTCCCAGTTTTAATAACAGAGAGAGATTATAAAGATAACACTGGGATACTTTCTGATTATTCCTGACAATTGTCAATCACACTAAAATGTCAGCCTCTGTTAATAATTCAATCTGCGTCATAAAGTACATCAAACAAAACAAGCGTACATTTACATGGATTTACCTACCCTTTTAGACAGTAAAACGGTTTCTTTTCTTAGAACTCTCATTTTGTTAATGGAAATAAGTATAAGGAGGAGGAGAAGGAGGGACCTTTTTGGACGGATTTTGTGACCGGCTTATCTTAAATGTTTTTAATAGATCTATCAAGCTTTTTGTAGATTGCTTTACTTTTGTGGAGGTTTCATTAATGATTCTATTCTTAGGTGTTCTTAACGTGTGGCTAAAAAAGTCTTTGAACTGTTGCGTCGTTCATGAACATGCAGATGCAATTTCGAGGCGGGGAAGTAAGGGTAAACGGTGGAGACAACAACAACTTTTTAATAAATTTCGATTTTAGAAAGTGCATAGTCAATAAGTTTGTAGGAATCGAATCGTACGAAGGGATGTCGCATCCGCGCTGGAAAAACAAGACCTAGAATCCGAATCCCGACATCCTGTATGATTACGCAACATCCTAAGAGCTTTTTACGCTCTACACAAGCCATCCAGAATACACCACCCTCGGGGGTGCGCGCGAATGTAGTATCTCTTGTATCTCCCGGGCCCCCGACACATGGTAGTAGTAGAAACAGTGGTTTTTCAGTCGGTTAGTCCGACATAACACTCCGCTTGGCCCAAACGGAGGGTATTCCATGAGGACACTAAAAAAAGGAGACCCCACCAAATGTAAGAAGCAAAATGTGGGAAGAGAAGTACCCACCACCTCACGACTTTGCCCAACCCATGGAACACTTACCTCCCGGACATGACTTGCAGTGGCCTATAAGGAAGGCGCTCATTCGATTGCGGACCCAAGTATGCCGCTGCTCACAGTTAGGCAATCCTACCGACACTTAGTGGGTATGTGGTGCTCCCAACCAGACCATGGCCCACTTGCTGGAATGTTCTGTGTCCGTACACCTGCACATTAGAGGACTGAAAATGCTACAGACGCACGTTTCACGACGACGTTTCACACTTCCTAGCGCGTTTCGAAGCCGCGCGTGAGCGTGTGTGAATAGTGTTTACCTAACTACCATTCTATAGTTATCATAAAAATTCATTCGTATCTACCAACGCATTTCTTTTTTATATTGTGTAGTATTAAAAATATCACCGTTTTTAATATAGAACAGAGGAGATGAAAACATCTTATTTATACTGTAAAAAAAAATGTGAGAAATTCAATTGGTTTACAATTCGTACTAAGAATTTTGAATTAAAAAAAATGGAAACCTAGGTAATTACTGCCTTGTTCCGAATTACAGCATAATCAGGTGGAAATATGCTCAAACTGATGATTTTTGTATTACATTTGTATGGACAATTCATCGTCCGCCGGCCTCTTAATGTGGCCACCTACCGGGCCCATGTAAAATGAGTCGTACCATGGATACGAAAGAAGAAGAAAATGGGCAATTTTCACAAAAACCATTTTTGGTGGCAAGCGATCCTGTTGTTTATTTATACTTGTCTTTACTGCCCCATCTCAAAGCTCCACACTGTTGAAAAAAAGAGAAAATAAAGTCAACTCGACTATAGTGTAGGTACCTAATGTTTCTTTATTTACCTACATGCTATTATTTCATTCGAAAAACAAAATAACTGACAATGCAGCTTTTTTTACAACCATTTTTCTTTTTTATTTTACTATGTATACCTACCTAGTGCCCGTTTTCGCTAATAATTGGCGACATTTAAATGCCCTGCCTAAATAAAAGCGCACTGTTTTTACACTGCGCAACAATATTAAGATACAGGTCTCCTAGTTTAAGAGACAGGGTTCATTATTATTTTTGTATACATAGATTTTTTGTAGATTTCAATCTTCGATGCACAAAAATCTGTACTTGTAAACTTATTGTATTTCAGCCATCTTGTTTTGAACTGTGTCTGTGTGTACCACTTGGATAAATAAACAATTTTATTATTATTATTATTATATTTAGGCAATAAAATGATATAATTATAAATAGTTTAGTACATAATTAATTTTCAATACACTTTCTCGAAAACTGGTACTTATCGCACTACGATTAGGTTCAACATGCAATGTATTTCACACGCGTGGATTTTTAATATTTTTCCGCACACACACAGATAACTATAATAATACTAAGTCCAAATGGGTTCAATGTCTATAGTCGACGGTGTTTGTTTTTTCTAATCTCGGTATAGATTTTTTATGATTGTTTTACGGCGTAAATATTTTTAGAGTATTTAAATTGTGTTTATAAAAAGAATATCATAGATAAACATGATTATTTAAAACAAATATTTACTATGAACAAATTAACATTTATTTGTGTTCTAAATTCAAAAATATTTGATTTTTTTATTTTTCTTATTACTCGTAGGCTGTTTAGCGGCAACATACCTTTGCTTGTTTTCAACCTGGCGAAAGCAAAGCGCGGAAAAAAAGCAAATTAAATCATAGTTTCATAATAAACCCTGACAAAAAACTTTCCGTTTTAATATTTTATTTCTTCACAAGGGTATTGAAAAACGTCGTTTGACACGCGTGGGGTTTTGCTACTGTAGTTCTCGGCTCCATAACACCCTCGAATGCAGCTCGAATGCAATAACAAACCCCACTTATATCAAAATGTACTATATCAAGCCTAGGCTCTTTTCCATTCAGTGTACCTACATACAATGCAATAATTGTATTTAAAAAATTAAATTGTCTAATTTGCAGAAACATGCCGGGCGATATTATTTCATCTGGAGCACAAGGAGTATTTAGACAGGTAACTATGTATATGTATATTCTAGTCTTGAGTAAACAATTTTATCTGTTCTTTTTTCCTTCCTAGACTCTAGAAGTTTTTGTAGATAATACCTACGGTAGTTGTAAGTACCAACAATAAAGCAAAAAGCAAAACAAGCAAAATAGAAGCAGTCCGCTTCCGCCCCGTGTCCTCCCGTCCTCGAAAATGTTTGCACCCTTCCCCGGATAAATAAAGTTTTTTTTTATGTTCATTCATAAAGGGATGATAATAAAAGTAACACAAAAGGCTTAACATTCTGCCTCGGAAAGGTTCGTTTCCATTCCGATCCATTCATCAACACAATGTTTTGAGTGCTTTATAATCAGTCCGAACGTAAAAGGTGATTTTCAGCCTAAAAAAAAAGTCGTTTCCCAGCAATCATTTTGACGTAGGTATAGGTAGTTAAATGAGTTTGAGTGCTTGCTTGACGGCTTCGTAAAGGGTCTGTTTACACACTGTTTTTACGTACTTAATAATTAGCTTCTGTCCGGAACTGCGTCTGCTCGAACCAGGACAACCTAGGTATCTGTGTGCCAAACATCAAAATCCGTTCAGCTGTTTTTGCGTGATTGACTAACAAACATCCAAACCTCTAAACATCAAGCTTACACATTTACACTTCGGAGCAAATAAATCGAGCCACTGCCACTTCATTTTTTCACGTAAGTATGTATAATGGTTAATATTTTTGGTAATATGGAATCACCTAAAAGTTTATTGAATAAGCTTTACAATGAGGGTGAAATAAAGTACAATAACCTTATTGAATGATAAATTATTGGCTCAGAAAGAAAAACGCAAATAAAGATCGTTTTGGGCCAGTTGGCGGTTTGTGTGATGTTAAATTTCGTTCCTTTAGTCTTCGACTCACTGTCCACCTACTGATTTCGACACCTTGAACGTCACGTAACGCTTGCTGTAGCTGAACAGCATTAAGTCCACGGTCGCGCAACGAGCTGGTTGCAATTAAGCGGTCGTCACGTTCTGTAGTGGCCCGTGGTCTGCTGGTTCCAGGCCGCCGAACGAAAGCACCAGTCTCCAGATACCAGCGGCACACCCGCTGAACCTTTGAACGACTCAAATGAAGTCTGCATGCCACTTCACGTTGTCCTACGCTACAATTTGGGCAGCTTCCGTCGCGCGTCGGTGTAGTATCCATTTTATCAAGCTATTTGATTACACAGGTACAGTTAAAGACAACATTAACATGCTATTATGGGTATAATTAACAAAAACCCCCAATTTAACCTATTCTTATTGGAGTACAATCAAAATGTCATAAGCAAATTCATTGCGATAATTTTATTCTACCATTTAAACTTTTATTAAAAATGAAAATTTGACAAGTAACTACCCTCATTGTAAAGGCTTTTAATTAACCTTTTAGGCTACATATGTTTCGAATCGATGCGTTCCATAATACTAAAAATAAAAAAAAAGGAAGTGGCTCGATTTATTTTGCGCCCATGTGTACAATATTAGCAGGATAATTAAATCAAGTACCTATCAATAATAATGTGTCTGGTATGATCTACGCCTCTGCTTAACCCTTCGGGAATTACCGTGTTTATGTATAGTAAATAAATAAATAAATTAATTTTTTTTTTGTAAATACATACATATTATAGATAGAAAAACACCCAGACCCGGAACAACTACTTGTAGGTCATACAAATATTTGTTCCGTACGGGAATCGAACCCGCGACATGCAGCGCAGCAGTCAATCGCAATAGTAATAATAATAAACAATAACCCTACGTTTTACTATAACTATTTCTACTGAGGTCACTCGCGGTGTAAACGTAACGTAAATAACGTAAAACATCGATTTTTGAATCGATAAAATAATTATCCTATCTACATTTTAGTTAAATTGTTTGCAGCAAGCACAATAGTAACATCCAAAGAATATGAATAGGTACATTCTTAAAATTATGAAACTAAATACACACCAAAATGTGAACTGGTTTACGATAAGTTTACTAATCAACAACAAATCAGTATCATGATGGTGCATTTGCGGTCGCAATCCTAATGCTACTATTGCGGTGCCGCTGCGGCATCGCACCGCAGCACCCCTTCGGGCTCCGTTTCCTGTCTCCCTTGATCGACACGTACCTACGCGTTGCGACGTATAAACAGTACTCGTATGGCATGTCGTTCTTATTTAGGTGTCAACATATCGCGTGTGGCATTACTGTTGCAAGAAGATGGATTTAGAAAATAAATCTTCATGACTCATGTTGGCGTTTGAGGGACACGGCTAAATGGAAAATATGGCAGCCATAAATCAATTGTGAATGATCCTAATTGTAAAGGATATAAGAGGTGGAATAGGAGATGTGCCTCTGTTAAAAGTTAAGTAACGCTAGTCAAGGTCGGTTCGTGGATGGGTAAACATCCACAAGCATCCACAGTTGTTTGAAAGTCGTAAAGGGTACCTACCTATACCTACAGAAGCTTGTAAGTCTGACAACCCGTTTTCCAAGGTTTATCGTGATACCCAACAACTAAGTTTTGAATAGGCAGTCACTCCATGTAAAATACTGGTATTCAGCGGTATCCGGTCAGACTGGAAGCCGTCACAACATTGTTGAGACAAGGCTGTCATCTACTTGTAGGTACAACGATTTTTATCCTATGTGGGAAATTTCATTCCTCATGGATGGAGAACGTTTGAGGGTCATGTCCACTGGTTATGTTAGACTCCTACCGAATTAACCACCACGCTCCAGTGAGTGGGGGGTCGCACATGCACATGCAACCATTGGTTAGATGTGCTGGTATAATAAGTACCTACCGTATACAGGACCGTCACCTGGGTCACCACCAGAGGGCTCCAGCTGAGCACTCTTGCAGTAGGTATGCTGTCCTGTGTGTCACACAATGATGGAAAGCAGGTGCTCTCGGCTTATGAGATGTGCAGACCTTAGTTCCCAAAAAAAACATGTCCATTATACATAAACGTCAGCAGGTGAGAGATGAGAGTGCCGTACCAAAGGTGGGTAACTAGGGCATCGAAAAACGGCCATTTTACGGAAACGTTTTTTTCGGTTTTGGGTTTTATCAAAAACCGAGTAAACGGGTTTATAGGGAATATTCGTTTTTTTTTCTTTCCTGAATTTAAAATGTACTTTTGATCTATTTGTTAATTACAAATTACAAAGGTATTGGCCCAGGCGCTTGACTAAATGGTGGAATTCCCAGGAAGGAAGTACAAACTTTCGGAGGAAACTGGAGCTTATGATGGAACGACGTGAAAACACATCAGTTCGGCAGAACTACGGGCACTCAACAAAACCATTACAAAATTGTTACGACGCGACCTTCGATGCTCCAGAACACGCTCTATAGAAAAAGCGATTGAGCATAACCGGGGGTCCAAAGTGTTCGTCCAATCACTTGGCCATCTGACGAAGTGGACCAAATCTAGTGGGTATATAGTCGTTTCGTAGCCGGAGTACATCCAAGTGCTGAGAAGTCTTGATGAAAAACGCCACAATGACCATCTAAACTCAGAACCAGCAAACGCAGCATATTCCATTGCGTCGAGGGGTGAGGCAAAATGATGTAATTTTCCCGAAATTATTTATCAACACACCGGAGGATGTGCTTAAGAGGCTGAACAGTACATCTTACACTTGAGATTTGCAGATGACACCATCATGCTAGCTGGATCGCTGCACGACTTGCAGCAGATGGTGGGTGGCCTGGTTGACTCTTTTATCAGCATTGGTCTCAGGATGAATTTGGATTAAACCTAGATTATGTTCAACGAACACGTCACCCCAGGACCTATTGTTGTCGGACTGTTCGAAAGAGATACCGCGGCCCTGGAACATAAAGGGCAAAAGAAGGATCATGGGTGGTTTTCAGTAAGAGTCTGACACTCCCTTCCGCTGTGCCCAGAGCGGGAGGAGTCATTTGATGATTTCCCACACGAAAAAAAAAAGGACCTATTGTTGACAATGGCGGTCATCTCGAGGTGGTTCGAGAATATATTTACCTCGGGCAAACTCTGCAGTTTGCTAAGAAAAACTTTGAAAGGGGGAGCTAACAGAAGAATCCATCTGAGCTGGGCAGCATTTGGAAAGCTTTGTAGGGTCTTCTCGTCACGTATTCCACAGAGCCTAAAGACTAAGGTTATCAATCAATGCGTCCTGCCTGTTATGATTTATAGGGCTGAAACGTGGACACTCACGGTACCGTTGGTTCATAACTTCATAGTCACTCACCGAGCTGTGGAGCGGGCTATGCTTTAAGTCTCTCTGAGGGATCGCATCCGGAACGAGGTGATCCGACAGAAAACCAAACTTACCTATTCTGTGAGCTATGTCGACAGACATAGCTCACAGAATAGGTAAGTTGAAGTGGCAATGGGCCGGCCATATTAGCCGTAGAACCGATGACCATGACAGTTGGGGTAGACGTATTCTTGAGTGGAAACCGCGAATCGGGAAGCGTAAGGTGGGACGCTCTCGGGCTCGGTGGAGCGACCATCTTCGCAGAATGGTTGGTAGCAACTGAATGTAAGCTACCAGTTTTATGTAACGGTGCTCCTTTGACAATTTTTAACCGACTTCAAAAAAAAAGGAGGAGGTTCTATGTTCAACTGTATGTATTTTTTACGTATGTTCACCGATTTCTCCGCCAATTGTGGACCCATTTTCAAAGGTCTTTTTTTTTCGAAAGCCTATACTCCTGAGGTGGTCACATTGTCACAAATTCAGAATCTGATGATGGGATCCTAGGGAAGTCGACGGCAACCCTGAAATGTTATAGGCACACACAATGTTTTTCATAATGTACTATCTATAGCAATTCAGATATTTGTGCCTGGTAATCATCATCTCATGTTGCTATTAAGCTGATGATGGAAGGTCCGGATCTGATGCTGACCTTCGGAGATATACAATTGAACTCTTAACTCTTCAAAAATAGATAGCAGAGCTGTCGTGATTGCTGCAATGCAAAAATCGGATGTTTATTGTTTACACAATATTATAACATAACATAACGCCTGTACGCTCTGAGGGGTACGCAGATATGTACAGTACCCCCAGATTTCGACAGTTAGGTATGTTACATTTTATTGGAGATAAGCCTATTACCATAAAATGTATTGTTAGCAATATAAATAAATGCATAGCATATATTTGTATAGGATATTACAACTAAAAAAGGAAAAAAATAAAAACTTTTTTGCAAAAAATAAAACCGACTTCAAAAACACAAAAAAATGGAAATATAACTTTAGCTTCAGAAGTCGGTGACAAAAAAACTCAAACAAACAAAAGTCACCGACTTCTGAAGCTAAAGTTATATTTCCATGTTTTTGTTTTTTTGAAGTCGGTTTTTATTTACATGCAAATTGCAATCACGAATTCGTACTAGAAACTTTAAGAGATGTTTTAAAAGTGCAACAGCATTAATAAAACAATTAGGTAGCATTTAATTAAAAGTAGGTATCAAAAACCCGATGAAACTAAAACAGCATCATTAGATTTTTGAAAAATCAATATTCCTAGCCAAGAATCGAACCCATTGATTTCGGTAAAAAAAAACACACTGTAGGTACACTATTCGATAGCGTCGCTATAAGGGTCAAATTATGGGAAATAATGACCAACGGCAAACTAAAGGAAAGAGTTCATTTTTGGTAAAACATGACAGTAAACAGTTAGTAGGTAATCAACGAAATTACAAGTGTGTTGGCGGTTATTTCAATTGTTTACGATTTTTTTCTTTTACTGTGGCCTTTAGCCGCGAAGAGTCAGTAAAATTGAAATTAGAACATCATGTTGTGTCGATCATCGAGTGCGCTGCAGGTGTCATCAATCAAAGACATTAATTAAAAATACGAAATAACATAAAATTTAAGATTTTTCTTAAGTTTACCGATGTCATTGGTCATTACTTCTCAGAATTTGATTCTTATTAGCGACACTATCGAATGGTGGAATAATACAGTGTGTTTTCCAAAATCATTGGGTTCGATTCCAGGCTAGGAATAAGATTGATTTTTCAAAAATCTAATGATGCAGTTTTAGTTTTCTTTCAAAATAGGGCTCGAGACTCCTTTTCGCTATTCCTCATAGTTTCGGATTTGGCCATCCAGCTCCACTTAGAAAATTCATCATGTATACATATTTGTTATCACCTTTTAAAACCCTTCATTTTGATCGATAGGTTTGCTTATCACCTATCTAAGGATACTTGGGTTTACAAATTTAACGATACCTTTATCTGTCACTAGCTGTGCCCGGCATGCGTTGCAATGCATGTTTTCCTACCTACTACCCTACCTACCCTACCTACCCTACCTACCCTACCTACCCTACCTACCCTACCTACCCTACCTACCCTACCTACCCTACCTACCCTACCTACCCTACCTACCCTACCTACCCTACCTTACCTACCCTAATTTTCCTGAATTTTCTTTGCTATAAACCTCACGGAGCCCGAGACCTTTCCAACGAATGCAAAACCGTGGAAATCGGTTCGTGCGTTCTGGAGTTATAGCGTCAGGAAGGAAACTCGACTTATTTTTATATTATAGATAATCCATCCACCCATTTGGAAGAGACGAGGTAATAAATAAAATAAATTACAAACAAAGAAACATACAAAATACGCGCGAAAAACATAACCCTTCCTTGGCTTGGCAGTCGGGTATATTATTATTGTTGTACCTACTATTCCATTACTCTTGTAGAACATGCCATCTGTTAAGTAATAGTTGTAAACTTAATGACACTGTCTCCAAAAGTTGTAAAAATTAAATCATAGATGACGTGAGAGCGGAATTTTGAAAAAGCCGTTATAAATTAAATGATCTCTGACGCTAAAAAAAATGCTTTTGCTATAAATCAATTATTGTAATACCTATGTTAACTTTGTTGACTTTGCGGTTTTCAGAAATCATTCGGGGCATGCGATCGTCAGAAAACCGCATTGTCGTCATATGCGCGAGCCGCGCGCTTGTCGATCGGAACAGCCGCGGCTGGATTCGGAAATTTATTCACTCGCAAAATGGCGACTGCTACTGCAAACAACTTGTGTCCATGGCCCAATAGTGAAAGAGATTATGAATTGCGAGATGTTATTGGTAAGTTTTTTATTAAACCAAATAATTATTTAATCATTAGACTATTGTTTGATGTTTGTTTTGTGTTATATTCTTAGTTGATTCAAGGTGACTGCTTGTATTTGGGTCCGTCTGTCAAATTCCATATGATCCACGAAATGTCAATAATTTTCATCGATGTTTCTGAGTTTAGCCTAGATTTAAAGAAATATAATACCAAAGACCTCACTGAAAAAGGGCTGTGAACTTTAAATGCCTGTAACAGCTGGCACATTATCTAGAATGTTAGTGTTGATTAAAAACAGCCGAATGCCGCCACGAATTTGAGTGTATGTTGTTGATTACAGGTGTTGGGGCTACAGCCGTCGTTCACGCGGCCTACTGTGCACCGCGGAGTGAGAAATGTGCCATAAAACGTATTAACTTAGAGAAATGGAATACATCAATGGATGAATTATTAAAAGAAATACAGGTAACTAAATAGATCAATTTTATCTATTAAAGTATTTGAAAATTTTATGGAACTTATCTTAATATCGTCATGTATAAGTGTAGGTATGTATAATATTTTTGATTGTCTTTTCCAGGCTATGTCAAGCTGTAACCATGAAAACGTAGTGACATACTACACTAGTTTTGTAGTACATGATGAGCTGTGGCTGGTCCTCAGGCTTCTAGAAGGTGACCGTTTTGTCATTAATTGTTTGTAAAACCTATAGTTAAAACCTTGTAATAGCTGTTTAAAAATAGTGTGATATAGCTACACTTCTACTTAATTCATCAAATACAACAGGAAATATACCCACTGACTTTTACAGTTTTACATGTTATGTATTTATGGGCCAACATAATATCCATTTTATTTATTACTTCAACTTTGAAAATGATGTTTAGTTATAACAGTTGTTGATATATCAATGCAATACCAATACTCTAATGTGTCTGCCAAAACAAATGTTCAAAAGCATAAAATGTACTGAAGTTGGTACATTGATTTTTGTGTACTAAGGTTACTGATAATCTTATTTTAGATTTGTCTTAATTAGGGTTCCGTACCCAAAGGGTAAAACGGGACCCTATTACTAAGACTCCGCTGTCTGTCTGCCTCCAGGCTGTATCTCATAAACCGTGATAGCTAGAAAGCTGAAATTTTCACAAATGATGTATTACTATTGCCGCTATAACAACAAATACTAAAAATTAAAAAAAAAAATATTAAGGGGGGCTCCCATACAACAGATATGATTTTTGTTGCTGTTTTTATAGATAATGGTACGGAACCCTTCGTGCGCGAGTCCGACTCGCACTTGGCCGGTTTTTCATCTACTTGGATTAACCTGGAATCACAAGCCTAGATTATTAAATAATTTAAGTTTCTATATAAAACCATTTCAGGAGGCAGTTTGCTTGATGTGATAAAACACAAGACGAAAGTAACAAACTGCAAGCACGGTGTATTTGATGAGGCAACAATTGCCACGGTTCTCAAAGAGGTCCTTCGAGGATTAGAATATTTTCATAGTAATGGACAAATTCACAGGTATACATAAAATATTTCAAGAATGTAGTATTTTAAGAAGCCCAAAACAGCAGAGTTGTTGCTTTGTGTTCATAACATAGCATAACATAATCAGCTTATAATGTTCCCACTGCTGGGACACACGGCCTCCACATGAGAGGGAATGGGCTATAATCCACTATGCGGGCCCAGTGCGGTTTGGTAGATGTCACAATGTGACATGTCATGTCTTCAAATTTTTGGTTCTAGGACATGCCGGTTTCTTCATGATGTTTTCCTTCACCCCTTGTGTTCAATCTAGTTTTTTTTTTACAATGTGTACCTATGTGTATTAGGTATGTAGATTCTGCGCCTATGTTGTGATGCAAATTGTTGTGTGTAATTATTTTGTTTTAATGCCATTGCCATTTGTTGTCTGCATGTTTTAAATTTAGTGCTATTTTCACAAGCTTTTATTTAGTTTCAGTAATCAAATCTTGCATTTTATGTACTAGGAAGTGGGTCCACTTCCTAGTTTCCGATTGAGCTGAAAATTTGCTGTTAATTTTTGTAAATTTTGCACCTATTAAAGGGTATTTTAAAATCAAGTTTCACTGATTATACTAGTCTTATTTTGAAGGATCAATAAATAATATCAAATTGTTAAAGCTCATTGTTGTCATGATTGTCGTTTACTATTTTTAGGGTTCCATAGTCAAATGTTAAAAAATGTTCATTTAATTTGTATCCTTAGTTTGTAAGCCCTGGCTGGGGGCCTTAAAGTAATTTTTGGCCACCACAGGATTGTCCGGTTTAAGCAGCTTCAACCTTAGTAGAGTTGTTGCGCTGCGAGAGGCCATTAGAAAAAAAAAATGGTAAAAAAGGAACCCTTATAATTTCGTCATGACCATCTATCTGCCTGTCTGAGCGCATCGTCAATGCTGCCGCGTGCCATATCACTCTCGTTCGGTTTCTCGCTCTCGCAAATGCTGTTTCTGACAAAAAAAGGATAAGAGCGTGGAAAAATGCGATTGTCTGCTATTAAATGAGGTTCACTAAATGTTCATCTCGGCTATGGACGAAACCTTTCACTGTGTGAGACCCTACTCACACATGACTATAAAAAAAAAATCGTTTTTGTTTATATTTGTGCCAGCGTGTTTGTTTGCCATTTTGCAGATTAGTTTAAACATCACATATGCTTGCTGTATTTTTTTTTTGCCAAATAAAGTAATGCTTTGCGAATGCTAGCTAATAATTTAATGCTAGATGTGCAATAATATGTCCAGTAGAGTAACTGTATAATATAATTCTGTGAACTACCTACTTATATTAAGTTTCGATGTAGTTGTTCAGCTCAAGTTACCGTCAGTTGCTATAACTAGATCACCAATAATATTATTGCTTGCATTTCAAACCGCGAAAGACACCAATAATATTTGACGATGTGGTAAAATATTGCAAATGTTTTCTATTTACAATTTGGCAAGTGTTGAATGTAGTCAAAACGCGATTTATTGTGTTGCATGAAATATAATTGCTGTGCTTTGTTATTCTACTCGTAGATAAACACCATTGTCCCAGAATTTTGGTTGTAAATAGTCACAATAGCGTTATTTTTACAGGGATATAAAGGCTGGAAATATTTTGTTAGGAGAAGATGGCACAGTACAAATAGCTGATTTTGGCGTATCAGCGTGGCTGGCCACTGGCAGAGATATATCCAGACAAAAAGTTAGACATACGTTTGTGGGCACGCCATGTTGGATGGCCCCAGAAGTCATGGAACAAGTGAGAGTTGTATGATTCTATCACTACTAATACCCGTTTTGTTGTTTGTTTTTGTTTTACTAACACTTATATATTCAATGAAATCATTCATCAGTACTGTAGCCATTTAGAAATAGCAGATATTTAGACTTCACTACCTCCTTTAACTGCCCACTATGACGGTCTACATTGAAAAACCCACAGAAAAGTTAAAATTACCAGTACATATTATCAGAGAATAATTAATAAAACCCAACTGTCACATCAGAGTCATTAATGCGCAAATCTCTGTTTGTTAGGGATTACATAGTACTGCTTATCGTTGTTGATATGGAAACTAAATATCTGAACTGTGATGGTGTCATATTACTTTACGACATGGATACAATATTATGGCAGGTGTGACTTTATTTGAGAGAAGTTAAAGTCGCTTTTTGTGTGTCTTTGTGATCGCCTAGTTTTTCTAAACTATGCTACGGAATTTGATGCACTTTTCATCATCATACAGATTATTTAGCAGAGTTTATGTGCAACTATGCACATAAAACATACATAAATAATAAAGAAAACTCCATGTTACACGAAATTGTAAAATATATTCAATAGAAAAATTCGTTGAAAGTAATGCTGAGAATGAATTCAAAGTACATTTTTAGATTTGCACCAAATATACCCAAAAACAATTATTACACCAGCTTATAAATTTCAGGACCATGGATACGATTTTAAAGCCGACATCTGGTCTTTTGGGATAACTGCAATAGAAATGGCGACGGGGACGGCGCCGTATCACAAGTACCCGCCTATGAAAGTGCTAATGCTGACGTTACAGAATGACCCACCTAATTTGGACACTGGTAAGGTGAAAAGTTCTTGAAATCTTAGTTGTAGAATAGTGATAATTGTCTTTGTGCAAGAGTTTGTCTCGGGAATACTACTGTAGTCCTGCCCCCTATAGCATGAGTGGTTTCCTGAAACTTGGTACAAGACTATGTGCATAGGTTTGGCTTGTCATAGTTCCAAACATTGGACAGCTCTTCAAAAGTGCACTGCCTTACACCAACAGCCGAAAGTTAGTCCCAATCACCCAAAAAATATAAATTATAATTTAAGAATTAGAACAGATACTAATCGAACACGATTATGGTCATTCTAGGCCTTCAAAAATTGTACTTTATTCTGACCAAGACAAGCAATATAAGGACCAAAAAAATCTGTATAAACTAAATAGAAATGAGTATGTTCTTGAAACAGTTATATGACATTGCCCAGATCAGATCAGTGTGGCAATCACTTATATTCCAAAGGTACTTGTTATATGTCTAACAACATTGTTTGCTCAATGTCACATACTGGTACATAAGTACATTATAAAAATGTTTTATCCTTATACGGTTTATATCCTATTTAATATTTATATTATTTACCACAGAATTTTCCTCTAACTCACATACCTCAATGTTTTTATTTACAGGCGCTGATGAGAAAGAGCAGTACAAAGCATATGGAAAAACCTTTAGGAAAATGATTTTAGATTGTTTGCAGAAAGATCCGTCGAAAAGGCCAACGGCTACAGAGTTACTTAAACATCCATTCTTCAAGAAGGCCAAGGACAGAAAATATTTAACACAAACTCTAGTCGCTATTGGTCCTAGTATGGAAACTAGGGTGCATAAGGTAAATTATGTGCTTAATAATTACATTAATGTCATTTTATTGCTGGGAATCGGGAAAGGCATAACAACGCCTGTAATCCCCGAAGTGTTAGACAGAGGTATACCTAATAGTATAACATTTCGTCAGATATGTTTAAATTCCATGTAATAATATACGGGGGTGAGTCTATTGCCATCAACCAAGATAAATTGTTAAAGAATCCTTATAAATCACTGCTTGTTGCAGTGATTTGGTGTTTTGGAGGGAGATCTTTCCCAGTAATGATGAATTGAAGATAGCTGTATTTTGTTATTGTCAGATACATGGCACTTAGTCTTGACATTATTCACTGGGCAGCCTTTAATGCATCAAGTCTGACGACTTGTCAGAAGGCTGAAAGTGTAATCACACGAAGTTGCGTTCCATTTGCAAAGCCAACTCCGCCCAATGGGCTGTTACGTTTTGAAACGATTGGTATTTCTTCAGCTTTAAGTACCCAGTCCAGTAACATTGACAGCCCGTCGAAATATTCGTGCAGGTTTACAATGTTTTTTTGACTAAAATTATAAATAAATTGCAATTATGTTTAGTACACCATAATAATATTGGTTAAATGCTTAATAACCATAGGTCCTATAGTTTCGGAGTAAAATGGCTGTTAGAGACGGACAGACAGACACACGAGTGATCCTAAAAGGGTTCTGTTCTTTCCTTTTGAGGTACGGAACCCTTAAAAGTAAATCCTTATTAGTTATTGTAACAATGTTGCAAGGCGTCATGTTCCATTATGCGAAAGAAACCCAAAAAAAAATGATCGAAAACTAGTAATCATGAATTACAAAATCGCTAAACCTTTTTTTATAACATCTTAATACAATAATAAAAATAAGCGTAGAATTGATATCCTCCTTTTTTAAGTCAGTTAATATGTAGGTAGAGCTGCTTTAGCATCATCTCAAATAATTTAAGTACGACTATGTGTCAAAGGGGGTGGTCCCCGCACACACGATGTGTTTTTGTTTTTGCTGTGAATTTCTGTGTTTTGCACAACAAGACTATCGCCTTAAAAGATTTATAAATTAACCTAACACAAAACGGTTTTCAGGCAAGTAAACATTCCAAGGGTGCATCAGGCAAGCTGCACCGCACGGTGACCGGTGAGTGGGTGTGGAGTGAGGAAGACGAGGAAACAGCCGTGGAGGCGCCGGACTCTGATGATGAGCCGTCTTTCAGCGAGGACAAGCGGCCTATGAACCTGCTGCAGAGGGCCGACTCCAGCGGAAGTGATAATGAGGGCCATGAGGTGAGAACAAGATACATTATCATTAAATCTATTAAGTGTAGTCACGAAGGAAACTGCTGAGATAACGAGTTATAGAGAAGTATGGAAGAAGAAGATATATGATGAGCCAATCCTGAATAAATTGGCGTAAAGGCAGGAATGATGATGTGTAGTCATGAGTCATCTTTCTTAATAACCAGATGTGGGCGTCAAATAGGCTGTAGTTCCACGTAAAATACTGCTATTCGGGCTGTATGTGGTAAGACTGGAACCTGATTCCAACATGATTGCGAAAAGGGTAGGTAATTTAGCCATCCTTCGGCTAAGATTAGTGGCTCAGGGAACAGTTGCAGAAGGCTGACTCGAGCGGCAGTGATAATTATGGAGGAAATGATATGATAACATGAGATATTAAGTTGTAACCAGTTTGATCATGAACGGGTCATTCAGAGTGTCTAGTGGTGGTGTGAAGGTGAGAACAAGATATTTGATGAGATTATAACGGTGATAAGAAAACCAAAGAAATAAAGCTTCAGATATTATTCTATTAATTCCGATGATGAACTGCTTTATAGTGATGACAAGCGGCCTATTAAACAGCTGCAGGAGGCTAAATGCTTAAAAAGTATATTTCATCCAAATAACGAAAATCGTTTCCTAAAATTCGAGCATAGCTCAATAATAGTAGATTATACAAGAAGTGTAAAAAGGGAATTTAATTCGAGGGACTAAGTCGGAATCCACCGAGAGCAGCGAAAGATTCCAGAGTAGAATCCTGAGCGGAGCGAGGGCTACAAGAACCGAGATGAAAACGAGTCGTTCACTCTATTTTTTACCATTGACTACGAGAAAATAAATAGAAGTATAGTATTTATATTTCTCGTGGGTTAATAATACCAGCCACTCGGGTGTCGATCTTCAAGGTTAAGCAGAGCTTACCAAGGTCGGTCTGTGGATGGGTGACCACGTATTTATTACATACCTAGTTTCCTCCGTGCCTCGGAAAGTACATAAATCCGTTGGTCCCGGCTGTCAGTTGTTGTTCTTTGATAGTCGTTACAGGAAGTCAGTGGTCCGAAAGTCTGACAACTAGTCTTACCAAGGGGCACCGTATTACTTACCCAGTACTAACTGGGTTGAGTTCTGGGTCAGATAGGCAGTCGCTCCATGTAAAATACTGATATTTAGCTGCATTGTTACATTCTTGTCGGCGGCACGTTTCATTTATTTTTTGTTAATAATTCGTGCTTGTTCCAAATTCAAAATGCCTTTATTCACTCAGTGAGTAAAAGAGAGTTTTATTCACTGTTTTCGATGAATAAAATGCCCTTTTTCGAGTGGCAATGGTAAATAACTATTTATTTTACAGGAGCCACCCAAACCGCCGAAACCTGCGCCACCTCCTCAGGAACAACCTGTACCGAATAATTACGGGGTGTTACCTATTAACGCAGCACCACCCGTCATCAACTTAGTATTGCGATTAAGGTGGGTGTAATACATAATGTATCCTATTTCGCATGCCCTAAAGCGCAGGCCACACCGCCTGCTAGCGAGCGAGCGACGCGGACGAGGCATTGTTTCACCTCTTTTCACACTTTGGTACAGACCGCGAACTATCGAAAGAGCCGAACGAACTATGAAAAGGGCCTCAACCGCCTCGCTCGTCGTGGTGTGGCCTGCGTTTTACTCTGAACTAAAGCGCCATCTTGTTTATTCAATATAATTTCCACAGAATTTTTCACAAATGTTTACCAACAGTGCCTCTTTTGTCAATGTCATTCAAGCGTCAAAACCATGCAGCACTTTTTAAACTACATCGATTGCTGTGTTCAGCGAGACTTTCTATATTGATCGTTCTAAAACATTAATTTTAATTAATATTACAATTAAAAAAAAGTAATTCTGTCTATCTGTTACCTTTTTGCGCCTTGACGGTTGAGTGGATAAGATGAAATTCAAAATGGATCTTTGAAATGGACATCGGGTACGTTATATCCCGGTCGTACGTTCCCGTGGGATAATTCCCGACCACCACGCGGGCGGAGCCGCGGGTAAAAGCTAGTAATCTATGTGCGATCGATGACTGTAATCCGCCTACATGGCAGGACT
This sequence comes from Eurois occulta, assembly GCA_950022335.1. Classification (NCBI taxonomy): domain Eukaryota; kingdom Metazoa; phylum Arthropoda; class Insecta; order Lepidoptera; family Noctuidae; genus Eurois; species Eurois occulta. The sequence goes on along the minus strand of OX465477.1, from coordinate 10,624,363 downwards.
ACAATGAATCGATTTGAACAACACAAGGTTTCACAAGTACCTATTCTTGCTATGGCTCCTACCAGTTCAATTATGGTTTTGGATAGACTATGTGAAACATTATGACGCTAGATAGAAATTTACCTATGAGATGACGACAGCAGTGACGACTAATAGATAAGTTTGTCAGAATTGGAAGTGATAGGCAGTAAATGAGATGAGTTTAAACTACATTTGACGTATGTTACAGGAATTCCCGTCGCGAGCTAAACGACATACGTTTCGAGTACATCGTAGGCAAGGACACGGCCGAGGGCATCGCGATGGAGCTGGTCGGCGCAGGTCTGGTGGACCCGCACGACTCCGTGCCCATATCTCTCAACCTCGATAAGTTGCTGGATTCGCGGGTCTCACTCCTCGCCGCTGTCCCGCCGCCCAAGGCGGTTACATTCCATTTGGTAAGAATTCTTTATTAAAACATTATATTTTTCAATGACTGTTCAAACTGAAACAGGTCCCGCGCAGGACCCATAATGCGGCTGCACGAGGCAATTGTTTTTATGATTGGGAATTCTCGAACCCGACGCAAGCGAATTTCACCCGCATCCCATGCGGGGCACGCTTTATTTTGCCCCGAGATTGATAACATACCTATATCATTTTATATTATTGGGTTCGATCCCCAGGCCAGGTTACATGTTATTACGTTTTATCAATGGGAATTTCCAAGTCAAGTCTCGGAAACTGAATATGTGCCCAGTAGACACATAGTGAAACATAGGTGTACTACTTCACCTCTGCATTGAATGCTGACAAAATCAAAGATGTAATCCAATGACCGATGGGCTACACGTATTCTTTTGTGGAGACTACGAATACGAAATACCCAGACACTGCAAATCGTGTAGACCTGCCTCAAGCTGGGTAAAGTATATGATTTTTGCAGAATCGGGTCGGATGAAAGTAACTGAGCATAGAGTGGAATGTCATGCGGTTGGAGAGGCTTCAGTTCAGCAGTGGGCTGCTATCTATAGGTCAATGATGATTGATGTGTCTCTCGAGTCACGCATTAGCCGCCTTCACGATATTCTGTTTTTATGAAATGAGGCGACAATACAAGATTTTTATTTTTAATTATTGGTCTGTTGCATATAGCAAGAGAATATTAAAAGCGAATCATATTAGTCCCAATATTATGAACTGTTTTTGGTACAAATAGTTTTATTTTGATTTTTTCTATTACAGAACTCAGTTGGGGCCAATGAGGAGTTCGATGAAAAAGCACTGATAGGATTTGCGCAAATATCAATAATTGAGTAAAGACATCAGGGTTAAACAATATCGTGTAAGAGGCATTGTGATGGGTGGCCGGCGTCTAGCTAAAAGTACTTGGATTTGTGTATGGTGCTAAATTGTGAAGGCTTCATAAAATGACGGTAATTTAATTTCCACTTGTATATTATTTTAAAATTGGCCATTTATTTTCCATCGAGCCAAAGAATTTTAGTCTTAAAACTTAATTGACGTTTTGATGAGTAGTTGGTAAGATATTTGTTGTTTTGTTACTTCGTATATGCGTTTGCATATTCGTAAAGTTGAAATTGTTTTATTGATTTATAATTATTACTGTATGAGTGAGTCGCCGTTTAAGCCACGAAAGTCCGTAAATTCTGGATATTTTTAGAACTAGTTATTACTTTTACCGTACATATCTTCACGTGATCTTTGCATCGTAGATTTAAAAGCATTATTCTGTAAGTATTTGATATTCAACTGGTTTCATTTAGTAAAATTACAAGCGTTTGAAAATAACATGAAACACCTGTCTTATCCGATTATAACCATAGTTAATGGAAACTCCGTCAAAATTATTTGGTTTTCAACAAATATTACACATAATGAATAATGTACAAAGAGTAATTACTGAAAGAAAAACTGTACGTGCACACTGCACGGAGCGCCGCCTCATTTTATCTTTATATATCATACGATTTCTAGAAATGGTATAAAATTGATTTATTACTCTTGCCATTTGCAAAATAAAGACAGTTTCTGGAGTAGGAATTTACATCTCAAATTAAGTTGACCTAATGCCATTTGAAATAAGTTAAGACGAATACAGAAAAACACACATTTAATATTTAGCACTTTGGTATTTTTATGAATAATGATCTGAATATTGAAATGTAATTCTAAGTTGGTCCAGTGGTGGTCAAATTAAATTAAATTTATTTACATTCCTTCTTTATCGTTGCTACTTAATACATTTTAGTTATAGAAGCTTATTATCAAAGATAATTATTAGGATAATCTGTAAACAAGCAATCAAAGTGCAATTAATTATTTTTTTTAATGCGAAAATGTCAAATTTTTCCTACTTATTTACGGATTAGCTCAGTTTATTTGTACACTTAAAAGTAATCTAAATAGCATAAGAGACAGTAAAACAGTCCTTGTGAATATCTCCTTTATGGCAAGAATCTTAAAAGTTTCAGTAAAACTACTTTATTGGAATGTAAACTATCAGTATTATTTTTCATGAACATATGTGAACTTTCTCAGGTATCGTCATAGTCGACCAAAATAATGAACAGGTATCGCTATTTCTTAATAATCGTTCTTGTTATGTCTCGTTTAGAAGTTCCTACATATATGTTACGGTCACCACTGTAATAGTATTATATTAATATATCGATAATCTGTATCCTGCATTCTGTATTACCGATAAGTTTATTATAGCGCACGATACATTACGTTCTAATATCTGCACACTAATTATGTTAGGATGTAAACTAGTACCGAATTAAAATTGCTTGTTTGAGAAATTATGGGATGCTAAAAAATTGCAAACTAGTCAGTAACTAGTGTGTCCTTTGTTTTCGCGGGTAGAGCTCTGTCGTGGAGGCGCGGGCGCCATATCGATGCATGAGCAAAGTCTTTTATGAGGTGCATGTTCTAAAGAAACGTGAGATTTCAGTGACAATTGCGCACCTTGTGTAACTCGTATCTTATTATTGTTATATTGTACCGGCAATATAATTTAAGTGCAGTATTAAAACGCAAATTATGGAACTAAAACAGCCATAGTGGAAAGTAGGAATTATTATATTTACTAAATTAAATAAAACAGTCCTAACAGAATCGGCCCTCTTGGCCTTCTAAGAATTTACAATGAATCGCCTCGTTCAAGAGAATTATTTTGTATGATCTATTTATTATTGTATGATTTATTGAACTATATGTATAATATCAGATGTACTTGCAAATTTGCATATACAGGGTTTAAAAGAAATATATTTTTGTTATGTTAAGTTTGCTTTTGGTAATATTAATTTCAATATTCATGTCTCTGTATTGATCTTTGTTAATTATTTAATGTTCCAAGCACAGAACAGTAAAAAAGGTTAGAAAGGGTGTCGATTCTTTTTTGTATTGAGCCCGCTGACGCTAGTCGCACACACTTCACATAACATTAATCAGCTTTTAATTAATAAGAAACCAATTAAAATATATCATGTCCAATTGAGAACCTCGCATTTTTTTTCAAAAGAAACGAATGCATTTACTACGTACAGATAATTACGAGCATTATGTTATTGTAGTACCGCGCTCGCTGACAGTCGACCTCTTTTCACCCTTAGGCTCTGAGTAATAAGGTTGAAAAATGGTCCACCGTCAGTGAGCGCGGTAGTACACAAGAAATTAATAAAATTATTCATAAGTATATTTGGGAGGTTATGTTATCAAAGCTCGTGGTTAAATAATAACAGCCGCTCGGGTCGATCTTTAGGTTAAGCCGTGCTTGCCTAGTTTGGTCTGTGGATGGGTGACCGTAATACATACCGAGTTACCTACGTGCCTCGGAAAGCACGTTAAGCCGTTGGTCCTGGCTGTCATTTGTAGATCTTTGACAGTCATTACAGGTATTCAATGGCCCGAAAGTCTGACAACCAGTCTCACCAAGGATATCGTATTACCCAGTGGACCAACTGGGTTGTGGAGGTCAGATAGGCAGTCGCTCTATGTAAATATTGGTATTCAACTGCATCCGGTTAGACTGGGAGCCGACCCCAAGATAGTTGGGAAAAGGCTAGGCAGATGATGGTTATCAACATTAGCGAGTGTTGGGCATCTGGTACCACTGTGCCTGTCGATTGCTCGATGTTTTTGAAGCTGGATACGGTATACATTACCAAGTCATGCATCGCGATTGTGATTGGGAGTGTAGTTAGTTTTTACCGAATTGTATGCTACACCGATTTGAACGTAAATCTTTGAATTATTATTAAAAGAATTTAAGACATGCTGGTGAAAATAAAGTACCCCATTTCTTACACTTAGCATTTGGCCTCTTGCGCTGCAAGTAATCAGCATTTTAGCTTAGGGGCCGTCTCCACGAGCGAGAGAATCGCGGCGATATTACGTATTTGTATGGGATAATATCGCCGCCATTCTCTCGCTCGTGGAGACGGCCTCAAAGAGAGTGTATAGAAATACGTGGCAACGACGATAATATCGTCGCGATTCTCTCGCTCGTGGAGACAGCCCCTTAGCTGTGCACTTCTTCAGTACTTTACTCAGGCGACTAATGCGAGCGTTTGCGAGTTGCATTGAAGTTATGAGCGTTTGCTCAAAACTCGGGCTCGCTTGCCTCGCCACACGGCCTTTCTAATCTTTTTTACCTGTTCTGTGGTTCCAAGAATAAAAGCAATCTTAATGGCACTGATTTAAAGCGGCAGTTGTATATAGTAGTTTTGGTAAGTTAAAAATTACAAAATGCATTTACAAGTTTGGCAGTTAAAACGTAGCAGTAAAGTAAACAAAAATGACTCGTAAAAATAATAAAATGGATCATTTATATAATTATACTGAGCAGTAAAATAACTAAATGGATAGTTATTCGCCTAAAAAGCGTAGTCAGCCCCTATTTCTGTCCGCAGGGTTTACAGTAACATTACACGAAGGGGATGGCGGGGTGCTCCAAGTCCGGGTGTCTCCGGTATATTTATCCAACTGCCCATTCCATCATTTTTACTGGCCATTTATTTATTAGTCTGCTTACGTATTTTTAGTACTGAAATTGTAAGACGAAATAACCGGCCAATTGTTTTTTTATTACTGTCGATGTTTTACTGTCGCACAAATTTACTAACCGCCGATAAAAAATAACTGCCCATTACTTTTTCAACTGATCATAATAACCTCGAATGTTTAAATAACAGTTCAAAAAATTAGTTCCCAATCTCAATTCAGAATTCTAGTATTAATTAATGAACATTCTCGATGAATAAATTAGTAATTAGTTAAATTATTAATTAGTCAATTATCGTTTCTCATTAATTGATTCTGTCCATATACGGTATCAGTTCACCTTATTCCTATTATATTTATATAATTAGTATCTTGTGCCCCTAGCTGCTACCTTGATACAGCGTGTAACTTATCCCTATAGGACAGATATGTGTTTAGTATGTGCCATCGATGACGACGTCTTTAGTGATGACTGTACGATTTTAATAGAGGTTCGCGCGAGGGGCACTGCTTCGGTGTAGCTTATTAAGAGATCATTAAATGTATGCGCACTAAGGACTCGACCAGACGTATTCACACGGATTAGCGCTTTCGCACTGTGACTCAGAAACATCTTTCACTAGAGTAAAGAATTTTTCTGAGCCACAGAATAGAGATATTGCTCTAGCAATATTGAAGCGACCACCAAAAAAACTTACTATTCTGAATGAGCACGGGCGCTTGCAAGTGTTCTTTCTCATTCTAGTAAAGGGAACTAATATATGAGTTTCTGGAAAGTGCGAATGGTAGACAGGTCTGATTCAGCCCTAAATAGGCTGACCTTATGAGCTAGAGGTAAATAGTATTGTATCAATTAGATCGTAAACGTTGGCGATTTGATAACATTGCGTGAGACGAAGACTGTTTGAACAAATTGACTGAAGACATAATGAAGGGTCGTTTGGTGATATGATCAATAGGTGTACGATTTGATTGAGACGCGAATGCCCAGCCATTGTAACTTTAGGACAAACACAAAAAAACATGAAAATATTTTTTTGTTATATTGCTCTCAGTGAAGATGAAAGTTTCACTGCGTTGAGTAACTGTAAGTTGGCTTATTAGGAGCTATAAGTCTCAGAAATTGGAAAATAACGGAAATCCGGTTATAGTCTAGCTACAGAGTTCACAATGATATGGTTTTTCTACATGCTTGCTTATTTAGATACAGAATAGTTAGTAAGCCATTTTGAAGTATGTACGAAGTCATTTGACTTACCTATATCTTAATGAATTGGTGTTGTGTATTATCATATCGTATTACTAGTAGTAGTTAATGCTGCTTTATAGAGTATCCTTACACTTTTCATCTACACGCAAAATGAACTGTCGTCCATTGCTAATTTTATTATAGATTACTCGTAGTTTTTATTTATACATAACATGCTCATTTATTATATAACTATTTAAATTCAGGATAAACACGTCCACGTTAAAAATAGAATTTAATAAAAGGCAGTAAAATGTAGCAAAACATGGCATGACATAAACGCGGGCTACATAACCAACTTACATCTGTCTAGAATAGGTTACACTAAATGATAGTTTCCATTTCACACATAACGTCTTCTTTTTGTGCATTGTCTATATAAGCCGTTGGTCCCAGCTGTCATTTGAAGATCTTTGACAGTCGTTACAGGTAATCAGTGGTCTGAAAGTCTGAAAACCAGTCTTACCCAGGGGTATCGGGTTACCCAGTAGGTACTAACTAGGTTGTGGAAGTCAGATAGGCAGTCGCTCCATGTAAAATACTGGTATTCCGCTGCATCCGGTTAGACTGGAAGCCGACCCCAACATACTTCGGTAGAGGCTGTTTCCATTCCCGGCTAGGTTTTTGTACAGATCGATTCTTTAAATAGTCAACTCAATAAAAACATTATAGGTAAACAAATACATCGCCTGTAATAAAAAAAAATAGAGTTTTTATTCTGTAAACCTCTGCCGTTGCCCTCGGGAAAACAGGCGCAATGGTTGTTATGACAAGTAGTCTTCTTTTATTCGCCGAAAGATTCCGGAGCTCATAGTTTAAATAAAAATCTTTATCTCATTTCTGTTTACTAATGACGCTTATAATTTCCAGCGGATACAAATGCGCGATGTTGTGCCTTGCTATCTCCGCTTGGACTATACTTAATAATAATAGATAAAACTAACCCCGCTATGCATGACTCATGAAGTCATGATCTCGTGACGAATACGGTAATTAGATATTTGATATGATGACGCAATCTCTACGCAATCCCTTCATGGAGATCAATGTGAATAGTTGCTGTGTGACTTAGCACTCAACTAACATTGATAGTTAAGTTAAATAATATAAATATTTATATTTGCGACGTTAGCTCCAAAGAGTGATCGTCAAAATGGGCCTCAAAACATAAACTAACTACTATTTGAGATATGTTTTTATTCCGTTGATAACGTTCCGATTTCATTGAAAATTGCCCATGGTCCTTTATGTCTGGATATTATTACCAATTACTTATTTCATACAATTGGTCTAATATTTAACCTCATCAAAAATCGTAAACGCGTTCAGTCATTGCTATTTATGAAAAAAAAGTTATTTTTTTAAATTATCTTGAATTCGACAGTGCAAAAACATGATGTTTTAAGTTTTCTTAGTTATGGCCTAATCAAACTATTGAATAGAGGTTTAAACAACTTTTTTCTACAAAATCAATGCGAAGCTCTGAGGCCACCCAGTCAAAATGTTTAAAAATTGAATTTTTTGCCACCGATACGCTAAGTAAAATTAATTGTGTAGTTGTGTATTATTTTCTTTTGAGTTACCCTGGACTTTCCTATAAACCAATATATACATCAACTATACTTTTATAAGGTCGCCTATTTCGAAATATCAGTCTCATAAATACAAATCATTCCCGTCCATCTACCTAAGAGGGGTTACGGGGGGGGGAGGAGCTTTCTTTACAAATATTAATCACACATATAGACAGTATTCGTTGACGTTTAAATAAGAGTTTTACCTTTGATCAGGGCTTAGTGTCCGAGTCGCACGAAATTGACTCGCTCAAATCTGATCGACTATCTAAGAAAAGATCGAAAAGGTTACCCGTATAGCGGTTTTAATCGAGTTATTTTTTACTGTTAAATGAAAAAGCTAGAGTAAAAGTTAACCCGTATAAAAGGGGTTAATCAGCCTATAATAACCAACCGGTTCACGCACAGAGTTCATTTTTTTACACAAAAACATGCAAGGTAGTGACAGAGTTAGCCTGCGCTCGCTTTTGTCTCTTTCATTTTGGTTAATCAGCAATGTTTAAATGGTTAACCCATATAGCATGAGGGTTAACCCGTATAATGATTAATCAATCAAACCGGTTAACCTTTTAACCCGATAAATCGATCCCTGATGTTGAAAGGTGGCCATTTGCCCGAATCGAGCTAGTTTACTTCGTGCGTCTTACCACGTCGCCTTAATCATTAACTAATGTCACATGTACCTACAACTGATCGAATAGACGTAGTGGGGAATCCCCGCATTTATTTTTATAGGAGAGTAAAATGAGACCATCTGCTGACTATAGCTAGCTAATAAACTAAAGTTTATATATTTGTAATGGTGATTGATAAATGATTCTAAAACTTTAGCCTTTGCATTTTATATATTTCTAAGGAATAAGGTACCTATTCGACGATTTCGCAACGCAACCTGCATTATAAATGTTAATAGTAAGTGTTGTCTGTTCAGTGTGCTATATTATTCGGATTAAAAAATTGATGTTTTCAAAAATGTAAAGGCAACTGGTTATCATGATAATTATGTTTCTATGTGAAATTTTCATGTCAAGTCATTGCGAATGTTGGTTCTAACGAGCCTCTTATAATAAGTAAGTTATAATTAGTATAACGCCAATGTAATTATGGAATCTCTTAAATGCACATCTTTCATTTTCAATTTAACTTAATGATTCATGTAAGTGGTGCCTGAAATCGCACAATATTAAGTTGATTATGTTTCTGCGTCGCATTTAACATTTTAATATCTTAACACTTATGTAACTTACTTTATAACTGTAAAACGATCAAATGCGTTATAACATACCCTACTATTTGCAAGTATTATATAAAGGATGATTCATAATTGGGTGCATTCCTTGAAATGGGTGATAAAGACCATTTTTTTTTTCAAAAATCTGTCAACGTTCGAATTCTTCAAAACAACCCAGTTTAGACCCTAAGTTATCGGGGTCAAAATTGTTGCAAATTAGGTCTTGTATTAAACCCATTTTAAGGAATGCACCCAATTATCAATCACCATGTATAGCACTAAATAGGGTTTTTAGGAACATAGGTACCATTTGAGATTCGTTTGTACTATGCAACTAATGTCCTGCAATATGCCTGCAGGAAATCGAGTCGTGAAAATAATGATTTTACTTTTAGTACTATTACTTATTGTGACAGTATTGCCAAGCCAATGGTTGCTTGGTCAATTCAAAGTTTTATTGTATTCAATCAGCATCTGTAAGTAAGTGGAGTTAGTGTACTGATGACAAAATTCGTTAATAAATAAACTGTAAAAAGAGGCTTTCCTTTTGTTTTATTTCTTACCCGACCCTACTTCGCATATATTTTACGATTTGGCAAAACAGAAGAAAATAACTGTCTTTCGAACAGACTTCTGGAATAAATGCTCTAAATGAGGGTGAAACGGTACCAAAATTCGTTGTGCAATTCAAAACAACAACAGGGTCACATATAGACACCAGATGCGACTTTAATTATGTCGCTGGAAATCTTTTTAATAGCCAGGTTGCCAATAATGTGTGACGATGCAAAATGCAGTGGTGGAAAAAAGCAACTCCAGCGATATTCAGGAATAGTATCTACGTGCATTGGATATATTTTTTTATTAGGCTACACTGTCCGACTTCTGGACAAAGGCCTCCAATTCCTTCCACGAAAGCTTTTCTCGCACTACTTCGAACCAGCCCTCTCGGTATGCATCTCGGTAGTCTCGCCAGCGCTTCCTGAGCCGGCCTCAGTGGCGCTATCCATCTCTTGGCAACCATTGTGTGGAGACTTGCACAGCGGTCATTGTGCATGCGGCAGACGTACTTAACCCTACCAGTATTATATTTTGTGATGCTCTGTGCGTGACCTACTCAATCCCATTTCAGCCTTCTTACCTACGTCTACTATACGTTTTGGAACGCCGCGTGGTTTTTCGAATTCTTCTCTTTTGACACCCAGAATGCTCCGTTCAATAAAATTGTCCTTAGGCAAACTCCAAGGCGGGATTTCTGCGACTCGGTGAGCGACTAGGTCTGAGCACTGAAGGTTAGGACATTAATTAGTACAACTTAAATGTGTTCTTGTTTAAGAACTTAATTTATTAGAAACTAGCTGTTGCCCGAGACTTCGTTCGCGTAGAAATTTTGGTGTGTATGTGTGAGACTGCCTCGTTGGTCGAGTGGTCGCAAGTGCGACTACTAAGCATGAAATCCTGGAATCGATGCCCGGGTCGGGCAGTGTTAAATTTTTTTAAAATTCTAATTACATAATTTTATAACGCACATGATTTAGAGATCACCTTGATGCTTGTGTGGCTCCGCTCTTCCACTTAACATTAAACAATGTATGCAATGGAAAAAAAACACTACTTATAAATAATTGTGTTATTAGGTTATTCCATTAGGAATTTCTCAATAGCAGCCACAGAATCTGGATTTGTGCCCAGTTGGTGGAAATAGGCTCGCCCACGCCCCCTACGCTCGCCGGTATCACAAGGGACTTCAACATAACTGGCGAAATTATGTGGGTGTACGATTAGGTACACTTTTGCCTAAACCTTCGGGGATTACATGGCGTGATGTGTGAGAACTGACTGCCTTATCAAAATGTGATAATGTGGGTGATGAAAAAGAAGTCCCAAACAAAATTAAATGGCGATGATATGGCTTAAAAACTGTTTATTTCGGCGCTATACAACTTTCTTTTCAAAGAGAACCATCACACGCCTTGTTGGGCACTATTTATTCTAATAAATTTCGATCTGTATATAACATTAAATGACCAATTATTTTCCGCCAGCACATGCAAATTTTGAGCACTGAACATTCAACATAGAATTGACCGTGTGAGAAGCATGGAGTGCACAATTGAATACCTGTCACTTTTATGGTTTGGCCCTGGGATCTGTTGATCGTCATTGTAAAAGCCAATTTTAAGGGAAATTGTAACCTAAATTAAAATTGCAAGTTATTTGAAATAGTGGGTATGCGGGGAATTAAAACGCTCTCTCCTTTAGCAGCTCCGTTTTTATAATGTTACTGCCCAGCTCTGTGATACGAAGCCTGGTGCCGTTGCACAGTCTGGTTACATCAAGGTTTCACATCACCAGAATTGGAACGCCAATTTAAAGCTCCAGCTGATGGGACGGCACGCCCGTTAACTCCAGGGAGTTGAGAAATTCAACTGGGTAGGCAGTACTATCGTCATTAGCCATCGATGTGTATACTTTTGGATCGCCGATGGCCATGTCAATTTTTTTTTGTTTACTTTACTGACCCACTGCTTTTTTGGCGCCAGCACTGCCCACTCACACAAGTTCACACAACCACTCTTTACATTTGATCTCTTCTTCTTCGTCGTCACACTCTTGGCAGAGTGGTCGTGGTCGTCACATCAGGGGTGGTAGCAAGCTTCACAATCCGTCGCCATTCCTACCTTGCTGTGGCTTTTCTTGTACATTCGTGGAGTGGACCATTGAGTGCAGTTTTGACTTGGTCGGTCCAACGCATTGGTGATCTGCCGCGCGCCCTTGTACCTTCAACCTTTCCCTGTACTACAAGTCGCTCCACAGATTTGTCTTCTTGACGTATGATATGTAAAAAGCAAAGTAACTGAGTATCCGACATTGGACAATGGAAGAAAGACGCTGTGTGATTCGAAGTTCTTGGAGGATAGAGACGTTGGTTCGGAACTGTGTCCAGGTTATGCCAAGCATTTTTCTCCAGCTCCACATTTCTAGAGCGCCTATCTTCTTTTTCTAGCTTTCTCTTAAAGTCCATGTCTCAGCACCGTAAAGAAATATGGGAAACACTAATGCCCTGACAAGTCGTATTTTAGTGGTCTTTGTGATGTTTCTGCTTCTCCATATGTATCTAAGTCGATCCATGGAGGACCTGGTGATAGCCATGCGCCGATTGATTTCATCCGCGCATCCACCGCTGTTTGTAGTTAGCGCCCCAAGGTAGATGTATGATTGAATGACGTCACAATTCGCAATTTTAGTGACTTCGGGCGAGTTGTTGTTAGCTCGATCGACAATCATGATCTTCGTCTTGCTGCGGTTTATCTTCAAACCAAAATCAAGGCTAACCTGTTCCATTTTACTCAGCAGGGATTCCAGGTTGTATATGCTAGTTGCAAATAAGGTGGTGTCATCTGCATAACTCAAATTGGAAATTTTATGGCCCCCAATGGTGATTCCGTCCGACCAATTCTCGAGTGTTATTCTCATAATGAGTTCCGTGTAGGTGTTAAACAGCAATGGCGACAAGACACATCCCTGACGGACCCCGGCACTTGGATGAAAGTGATTCGACAACACACATTACATTTTATATTAACCTCCAAATTGAGAAAAACGTGCATGTCATGTTCCTTCTTAGCTCTTTGTGTTCCAGGGCCGTGGTATCTCTTTTGAACAGTCCCGCAGCCCCAGCAGGCATCGGCCCTTGCGGACCCCTTCCGGTTTGCTGAGTTTGATCTCTTTGAGGCGCGCGTGAAATACAAACGCGCCGTCGACACGGCCTGTCGTCATAAGATGGTCGGACGACGGGCTAGCCCATTACTCACCGTTCACAGGGTCTAAAGTCGCCGAACGACCAACAACGAACGAACGACCAACTTCCACTGCTGCAAAAAGTCTTCCCCGTTTTTGGTGATCTTGCATGTTGGAGTATTTTCGCTTGCAAGATTCAGCGGCAATTTGAAAATGGAATGTACAGTCCGGCCACCCTTAAACAAAGTTGCAGCAATACTTGAGGAAGCCACAACGACAGTTATATGACAGCACGGTTAGCGCAGTGGCTGGGCTGCGGCGCTGCGTGTCGACGGTTCGATTCCCGCACGGAACAAATTTACAACGTCATGAGTATTATCAAATTTTAATTTTGTTTTAATGTTTTAAACTTTTTAGAGATTTTATTTCGTAATGAGTTAATTTGTGCATTTTTATCTATACATATAAAAGGTGATCTCTGAATCATGTGCGTTATAGCTTTATCACAGGACCTCATGCTTAGTAGTCGCACCTACGACCAACGAGGCAGTCTCTCACATACACACCAAAATTTCCACGCGAACGAAGTCGCGGGCAACAGCTAGTTCATTAATTTATGTTTAAACCTGTCTTTTGAAAGTTTAAAAAAACTACAAGTAAGTATAGATTAATCTATTTTGTAATGATTTGAAAAAATTATACTTAGATAGATAAAACAAAATTTACGTATTTTGTTTAATTTTCATGCAACTGTAACTTACAAAAAGTGAAAACCGGTTAGCTTTATCCTTTTTCTATGCAATAAGATTCCGAATTCCCATCAAAATTACTGATTGCACAGCAAAATGTTCAACTCAAAATAGCAAAAGCTTTTTCATCAATGCACAGCTAATAATCTTAATGCACATTATACTGGGGGTGCCCCTGACGTCACGTCGACCGTCTAAGGTTAGCGTTTCCGTCAGCAGGTCGACGGATTTCCGCTGCGCGGGGCTCCTATTTCTGTCTGCAGGGTTTACAGGAACCTAACTAACCGAACCTCGGGGTGCCCCTGACGTTGACCGTCTAGGGTTAGGGTTTCTGTCAGCAAAAATTTTCTGTGCAGTCAGTATTTATGCTATGTATGTATTTTTGTACAAAAATAAATTTAACTGATGTAAAAAGAATATAAATGATGAGTATGTATTGATACTTAGGCGATTATTTATTTGATATGCAATTTATAATATCCCGAAATCTAACAGCTTTCAATAAAATAAAAACAAAATAATCGCAAAAATTGGATACTGGCTGCGATTCGAACTTGCGAACTCTGGTGTCCAGAAAAAGAAATAGCCGTTCATGTTGTCAGCACTATTGCTCATATATAGCCTATGTGCTATTCCAGACTATAGATACAGAGACAGAGATAGATTTATCTCTGTTCCAAATTTCATCCAGATCCGTCCTGCCGTTCTGGCGTGATTGAGAAACAAACATCCATCCATCCAAACTTTCGCATTTAGGTATAATACTAGTGAGATTGATAGCGCGATGATTGCCTATATGATTGACCTATGTGCTATTCCAGACTATAATATATCTCTGTGCCAAATATCATCCAGATCCGTTCAGCCATCCTAGCGTGATTGAGTAACAAACATCCATCCATCCATCCAAACTTTTATAATAGTAGTAAGATAAGAAGTAAGATGATAATTTGGAACATATAACATAGTAGAAAAATATATTTTAGTAATGGTAGCGGGCAGTGCCGGCGTAAGGGCCACTGACACCCCGGACGAAAATATTGTGGCGCCCACTTGAGGGAAGCAATATCAAGTGTTAGTTTTGTGACTCTAACGATATCGTAGAGTCGCTCCTCGACCACAAACCCTCAAAAAATCCATCTAAAAAAAATCTCAATAAAAAATATGCAAATGCACAGAGCGTAGAGCACAGTTTTGAGTGTTTGCACCAGGGGAGGCCAGAGACTCCAACTCTAGACCTTGGCGCCCCCCAGAATTTGTCGCCCTGGGCCGTCGCCCCATCATGCCCCCCCCTAACGCCGGCACTGGTAGCGGGATAAAACCACAAAGGGTCATGCTATAGCTACGATGCTTGTCGACGACGTGCGGACGCGCAACGTTCGGTTTCACAACCGACAAAAGTGCCAAACACCGAGATTGTATATGCGGTGCCGTGGCGTCGTCTTGTTAAAAAAAAAACAACGGGTTGCACTCCGGAAGTGCCGGCAGAAGTGAAAACTTGAATATTAACGTTGTGCATTTTTGATATTTTGAAATGGTTAGGGAATAATTTTGCACGAATTGCTTTAATTATCAATATAAAAGTACTATCATTTATGTGGTAAAATACAATATTCATTTATTGCGCTATTGGACACAAACATGACAATTTATATTACATTAAAAATTTAACACTTCAGAACTCCCTCCGTCTTACGCTTTTTCGATCAGGTCACGTGTCCTGACGCGAGTTTAAGATTTTATACCCATTACAGAAAAAGTGCTCAACGCCGCTAAAGAAGTTTTCACTTCAAAAACGTTAAAAAATATACACTCGAATTGAGAAAATCCGTTTTTTAGAAGTCTGTTGAAAATCATTCGTTACATAAGTTACATTGCTTTTCAGCATTACATGTAATAAATACAAAAGTAGCATAAGCAAATCAATGTATGCTGTTCACACTGCTGGGACCTGTCCTATACCTAGGTATCTAAATTTCTTAAAACTTCTTATTTTTTTATAATACATACCTATAGCTCGCTCACCTTCTTCAATAATATTTCACTGGGTAACTTGGGCAATCACCAATTATTGTATAGTACGTACAAAATTAAATTCGATACATTTAATTAAAACGATTTGTCTTATTTTCTTATTAATCTTTTATTTTGTAAACTTAGCGTACTTATGTTTATAATTTCACAACAATTATGTATGTTTTTCAATTTTTCAAAACACTTTCTTCAAAACTGGTTCTTATCGCACTACGATTAGGTCCAACATGCATATATTTCACACGCGTAGATTTTTCCGCACACGTACAAATTTTTATTTACGTGCGGAAATAAAAATTTCCACAGATAATACTTATACTAAGTCCAAATGGGTTCAATGACTATAGTAGCGGGGATTGTATTTTTGTTTTAAATCTCGGCAGATTTGCGTCTTTACGGCGTAAATATTTTTTGGGTAAGTATTTAAATTGTGTTTATAAATAGAATATCATAATATTGGTAAACATGATTATTTAAAACAAATATTTACTTTTATGAACAAATTAACATTTATTTGTGTTCTAAATTCAAAAATATTTGAATTTTCTATTTTTCATATAAGACTGATAAGCGGGATCATACATTTTCTTCTTCTTCAACCTGGCGAAAGCAAAGCGCGGAAAAAAGCAAATTAAATCATATTTCTTGATAAACTCCGGACAAAAATACTTTCCGTTCTAATATTTTATTTCTTCGAAAGTGTGTTGAAAAACGTCGTTTGGTACGCGTGGGGATTTGTCACTGCATTTCTCGTATCCATAACACTCTCGCCTGCAGCGTGGATGTTAATTCCGCCTCGAATGCAATAACAAAGTTTCCCCACTTATATCAAAATCAAAATGAACCTACTATTGACAATTTAAAAAAAAAACAATTTTGCGATTGATGATGGTAGGTATTTGTAACTTTATACTGGCTAGTAATATGACAAAAAAAAATAACTACCCTCCGTACAGTCACGAGCACCAATATGTAAACACTTAATAACATTTAAAAGTGTTATTCTCCTACTGTTCTGAGAAAAATTTCATGTTGTTACGAACATAGCATTCTGGAACTCTATTTTTACGAAAAAGATATATCTCCAAGTTACTCGTACAATCCTTATTTCTCGCGAAAATTGCTTTTAAATTTAGGAAAGTGTTTACATATTGGTGCTCGTGACTGTACAAGTTGTAAACTGTATGACGGCAGAGTAGTGCGGCGATTAGTTTGTTGTCTCCGCTCATATTAATTATATTGATTTCGTAAAAATCACATGACACGACTAAATGCATGTAATTTAATGGAACCACGATCTCCACTATAGCACAGAATACATAATAGTACAAACTAGTACAAGACTATATGTCAAAAAAGTACAGTTAAAACTTGACTGTGACTTTAATCACGATTTTTTTGGTATGCTTCAATGTTACAAGAAAACAATATTGTTACTTTTAAAGCCGCAACAGAAACATGCAGCGACTGATTAATCGGGCCATAAGGTTAACCGGTTAGAGCTAAAGCCCATATGTTTGATTAACCATTACTTATGGGTTTATAATATATGGGCTAACCATTTAAATATTAGATACCTACCTACATACTAACTCCGGCACTTTCTTGCATTTTATTATGTACAAAAGTAATGTCAAAAATGTACCCTGAGTGTGAACCGGTTAATATATTAAGTCAGATTAACCCTATCGGGAATACGGGTAACGTATTCGGTCCTTGTAAATTTTAAATCGCCGATTGGCGACGTATAGCTGCGCCAAATCCCAGTGATATAAACCTAATTCGGTCAGCTATGAGGACTATTTTCTAATAGCAAATGGTTTTTGAAAAACGTTCTATGGACCGCTTGTCATCAGTACTTGTTACTTAGGTAAATCTATTTGCGTTAAACATAATCTAAACCCATCTAAAATAATCCCTGCAAGAGCTCTCATCGATTGTATCGAACGGCCTTCGATATCCACATAAAATAACAAACAATCGCAGTCTTTCCCTATTTACTGTTTATGAAAACAAAAACCCGAGATTCTTCACGGAAACTTTAAAAATAATTTGTATTTTATCTATAAGACCCTGACCTGATTACTGAACGAAGGATTTTTCGCAGCGTTTTGTAAATATTTGATACAGTTCGCTAGCAAAGACGCTGAATGTGGCCGGACACTGGACGATGCGGCCACGTAGTGTAGCGAAACCTGATACCAAGAAGTTCCTGGAATAATATTGCGAGTCGCATACTTAATCTACACTGTATATAAATTGCTTAATAAAATCGTCACATGAGCGCTAGGTCACAGGTCACCCCAAGCCAGCGACAAACAAATTTGTATCAAGGTCAAGTGCGAGCTCGACCAATCAAACGGTTACCTAACAATTTTATTGTTTTCTCATGTCTTTAAGTAGAGTAAGGGGAGGTATATCGGTGATATAAGTAATTTGGTGATATTTTTTTAAACGGAATACCACACAGTTCCATAAGCAAGCACATTCAAAGAGACATCTATACACTGTCTTCCTCACACTCGTAACAACTCGCTAGCGCTGTCTCCTGAATGTGCTTGCATAGGGAACTGTGAGGTTTTCCGTTTAAAAAAATATCACCAAATTACTTATATCACCGATATACCTCCTCTTACCTTACACTCTTTTTTAAAATCTGACACGGTTTTCCAAGAACCCTGTGGAGTGCTGCAGGCTTGTTTTCAAAGTAAAATTACCGAACTCGCGCTTCTGAACTGGTTGCTCGTGAAAGGTAGTCAAAGCTTCAAACATCGCAGAAACTTACAGAAGAAAATTAGCTAGATAGTTGGTTTTACATCACAAACACCTATGTGGGGATGTTTATGCGGAGAGCATTTCTCACGGCATAAACATTTTAACGAAAAAACTTTCCTAACGGTTTATTTAGCTGCATCAATCAAAACAACTTATACGATGGTGTAAATACATCTTTATTAAAAGCGATAACCAAGCACGTGATGTGCCAAGATTTTTTCGCGAAAGATCTTTGTTTTAGACACAATCAAAATGAGGGCCACTTTTCGCGAATCTATGGGACGACAATAGAGTTGATGATGTCAAGGAAAGTGCGAATTGGAGTGTATCGTGAAAGAAATAGTAAAGAGTGTATGTCCGAGTCGAATGCGTACATACTTACATAGGGCGAAGTGTGCGGCGGCGATGTGGAAGAGAATTGTTTATCATTGCGGGTCTATATAAACGTGCGAGCGGACCGGTTTGCTCATACATTACCGGGATATAGCACGCTAGTATACGCACGAGAATTGTTCAAGTTCACTCCATAATGAAGATGCTGAAAGTTATAGTGGTTGCGTTGTTCGCTCTCCTGCTGGTGGCTGTCAGGGCAAGCCCGCTGCACCAAAGCATTCAAAGTAAGTTTATATTAGATGCGCTGCATTTAAACTATCTGAGGTGCTTTATCTCAGATCATATTTATTCTCCTCCATAAAATTGATCTCGTTTATTTGGTTTTCTGTTTTGTGCCTCCTTGAAATCTTAGATTTTACCAATGATAAATCCAATGCTTGCGAATTTGTTTCCCTACCTGCTGCAATTTTTTAAAGTTGTGATGCTTTTTGAAAAAAAAAAATTATTTACCTACGTCCAAATTAGATACATTACACAGGTACTTAGGTATAATGAAGTATGTAGTAGCATGTAGCATAAGGTACCGCAACCACATCTTTTGCATTTAGTGCCAGCCATTCAAAGACAGCAGGGTAGTACTTTTTAAATGAGTTTATTACTTGGTAAAAAGGAAATATTTACTTAATTTTTAATGTTTTATTTTTCTAGCCTTCTGTGTTATTTGTTATTAATAAGTACTCGTAAATAAAAGTAAGGGGGTAATAGAGCGAAATTAATACCTACTTCCGTATTTACTTGTTGCATAAAGTCGAGGAAAACTGTAATAGAAAATTGCGATCACTGATCGATTTACAGATCTATTTTGACCAATAAAATATTACTGTTATTGATATGGAAATAGCGATTCCGGAATTACCTGATGAAAAAAATAACCAACGAATATTTTCTTAATCCTCGAAGTTTAAATAAGCTGCATTTGATGGTGGAATAAAAAATAGAATAAGGTATCAATGGCTTTCTGCTAGCCAAGGGATATAGTTTTACTATTGTTATAAATTTGAGGAAACTTTTGCGAAAATTTTGTTATCTTGTATTTTTCGTTTTCTTTTTCGCTAATTAGAGGAGGCCTGTGTCCAATCCAGTTGTGGAAAAGGCTAATTATTGCACTTCTTAGTGTTTTCAATATTTATTTTTACGCGTGAAATCTATAGGTTGATTTCGTTCAAGAAGTTGGGAGTAGAGTCATTTCTTAACCAAGATGTTAGTGAGCAGCTTAGCCTCACCCAGGCCAACTTCTACATCATCATTTCACCTAATCCAGGACTTTCCACAGCCAGACGAGTATCTCGTCCTTAGCATAAGTTTATTTTCTGAACCTCAGTCTTATATAAAAGTATTAACAGGAAGCTTAAGATATTTCAAAACTTCAAGTTATCTAACTAAAACATCATAGCGTTATCGATTAGGTCCCTACATTAAAAAACCTACTTACTACCTAATCACAATACTGTACTGTACAACGTCATCAATTTATTTGTTCTTCAAACGATAACAAATTCACTGCCAACGCGTACTTACTATAATATAAACAGATATATTTACATATAATAACTAAGTAGATAGCACTTATGTCCGTCCGCGTCACGTGAAATTATTTTCGAATAAACTGTGCCAGTGTTTATCACTAAGTATATTATGTACTTAAAATTTACTCGAATTGTTTATAAGTCATTTATTACATGACATCACGTGAGAACTTATTGATAACAATGAGTTATTATCGAAAATTAAAGTTCGTCATCTTGGGTAATTTGCGTGCTTGACATTCTGGGAACCGCTACAACGATAGTTGAAGATTTAGAACACACAAACAAACATTGTGATTAAGTTTTGCTATAGGTAGATTTTCCTATTTTACATGTTTTTTAATGTTACCTAAGCACTTAGAACCTATATAGGTAACCTTCATACTGCATAGAACCTGCTTAGGATTAAAAGAAGACAATATTGTTCTTCGAGAAAATCCTACTTCAAAACACAAATTCATCTGTATTTTCATCTGCTCCAGAACAAAACGTAGCTGCATTATTTCTTTTTAACAGCTTTGTTAGTGATTATCTTCTTAAATCGCTTTTTCTTTCACCCTTTATACTTCCTTTTATCTTCCACATTGTCAGACGATTTCACGATACCTAAGGATCAACTGATTTTTAGGGCATAAAAAGCTCAACTAGAAAATGTGGTGAAAAATGTGTCTACCTACTACCAGTTTTCGCGACGCGCATAGTTTTCGCCAAGGCAGACTTTTTCATGTAAATAGAAGATAGTGATTTTTAAACAGGTCAATGTCGACTGATTTAAATGCGTTTTTATAACATCCGATGGATTCGAAATAAGCCAGATCTGACATTGACCCGCTTGCCGCAAATAAAGTCGGATGTGATGTTATGACTGCTCTACTCTAAATAACGTTGAGTACGGGATACACTTTAATTTCTCTGACGTCATTGGCCGGCCGATTAGTCTCGAACGTGCGACTGCGAAGCATAGAACAACTCAACATCAGAGATGAAAAAAGCTTAGACATTGCAATATCAAACGGATACATTACTAGTGATGAAAATACATCAATCGTGGGTTAGGTGAAAATTCAGAGCAAAGGAATAAAGCAATAGAAATAAATTTAAAAAAAATACCGGATTTTTCTCTTAGTTAAGCCTAATTCTGGGGCTGCCTTCGGTACTGCCAATTTGTGTACTAAGATTTTTTTTGGAAATTAAGGGCTTGGTTGGGTACTGTATTAATTGTTCAAATACTAAATATTATAACCACAGATTTTCAACTTTCAAATCTTATAGCCAAGCATTGCATTTCTAACAGTGCGTTTAAGTTTAAGCATTTCATTGAAGTGTTGTCTAGTGCTAACAATATTGAAATTTATTTTTAAAAGATGAATCCTTACCTTCACTAATAAAGACGGGTATTGGTAATGAGTTAATGACCTATTCGAGTTTTTCTTTTTGTTCCTCTTCATATTTATGTTTGTTTGTTTTACTATCGCGCGCTCATTTTACTAAAAGGTTTCTCTTTGAAGGTACCTATTATATATATATGTATATATATATTTTATCAGTCTGTTCTGTATTACAGATAATACTAATTTGATGGGTTAGAAAAATATTATGATACATATTGTTTTTCGTAGGGATGATAATTTATACTGGTTGTATATTGTAGCTTATCGAAAATTCGTTTGATTTGTTTAAAAATTAAATAACTATTAATACTTCTGGTTAGAAAAAGAAATATACCCTAACGACTAGCGTCCGCGTATAGAGTGAGGAACTTTGAAATCTACATAATTTAGATGGACAAATTTTAACACAGCGTTCAGTACGTCTAACCAAAGATATCCAAGAAAAAAAAAACACTTGTTCAGTGATTTTATTTTGACCTAAAATAATAAATTGCCGGCACTCTAGAATAAACACATCCACAAAACGGCCAAAAAAAAATCACTATAACCAGCGTTTTTTTTTGCTTGGAAAACTTTGGTTAGACGTACCTACTATTTGAATGTCTTTGGACCTACTGAACGCTGTGTTAAAATTTATCCATCTATTTTAATGGGACCATAAATAAATTTTTCATTACTTTGTGCAATGTTAATTAAAATGTTGTTTGGAGAAAGTTTGATAAAATAGTTGATATGAAAGGTTACTTATTAGATAACCTTTTGCGGATTACCGACAGTAAGCTGTTTGTAAGTATAATGTCTTAGTTATCTGTCTACTAATTATAGCAACCGCTGTATATTATAATACGGCTAAACGAGAAAGATTTAAAAAATTTAATCTTTATCCAACCTTGGTAGGTAATTGTTTTTGTTTGGTCTGACAATGTCACTGAGCTACATGGAATGATAGCATATTACAGCAGTTACCCACATCTACATAATAATGAGTAAGAGCATTAATTTATGTTTACTCACATACATCACACCTCACTCACTAATATAATAACAACATCCCTACTTACCGTCGAGCCTTGATCTTCAGTGTTTCAATAGAATCATTTGTCCTAAAACATTTGGTACTTACTTTGAATAGCAATCGTGGACAGTGTTAGGTATGCAGCATACCTAACACTGTCCACGATTGCTATTCAAAGTAATACCAAAACACAGTCAGTGCATGATCTTCTAAAGCATACCGTATGCTTTAGAAGATCATGCACTGACTGAAAGGTAAACAAAATTCTGGGTTAAGCTCGCCGTTGTACATAAGCTATATATTGTAAGTTGTGCGTTTATCTTTTAATTTTGTGTGCTTTAGAGAAGATGAAAAAGGTTCCGTGCGTACTTGCGTAGTACAAGCCGCGCGGCACATGTATGAATGCGGACGAAGCGAAAATGAGGAGTGTACGACTAAACGCCGACAGACACTACACCGAATGACTGCAAGACTTTACTTCGACGGGACTCTTCGCCGACAGGACACTTCGCCGACCGTTTACTTCGCCGACAGGACACTTCGCCATGTGCGTGTGAACTGAGGGACCACGCTGGTATTTCCAAAATAATTATCGTAGGATTTAGTAGTAGTCTAAAAACAATTGTAGAACAAATCTGAGAATTTGTAAACAAATACATTAAAAATTACAGCCCATAAAGTGTGGTCCCTCAGTCCTCACAGACCATCAACCAGATTTCGGAAAGTATCTGGAAAAATAAGATATTGTTACTACAGACATTTAGTCATTTAGTAAAGAATTTGTAAAGATAGTTACTGAAAAACAGACCACGCATCATCAAAGATAAAAAAAAAATAACGACTAAACTGTGGTCCCTCAGTCCACACAAGAAAGATAAATATTTTGGTGAATATTATCGAATCAAAAAAATAAAATCTTTCTTTTTCTACATAAAGTTTTAGTAAGAGACTTAAAACATATTGTAAAAAAGAAATGGAATAAAAATATCGATGCAATTTGAAGATAGCGATTATTAAAACTGGTCCCTCAATCCTCACCTCCACTAACATATGTGTATGTACTACCGGAATACGAAACAATGGCTTGACCGATTATCGGTCAAGCCATTGTTTCTGATTATCGGAGATAAATTGCGTCGCTGATGAGCCCTGTCGGCGAAGAGTCCTGTCGGCGAAGTGTCCTGTCGGCGAAGTGTCCTGTCGGCGAAGAGTCCCGTAGAAGTAAAGTCTTGTCGGTGTTCAGTCATTCAGCGTAGTGTCTGTCGGCGTTTAGTCGTACACTCGAAAATGAGAATGTTAGGTTAGGATGGTAGTAGGCGATATGTGGTTTATACCTGTATCCATGAGAACGGTGTATCCGTACGGAGTGAACACATGTTTGTATGTCGTGGAGCATTAAATTATTTAATTTGTCGTTCCAGTAATCGAACTAGAGGAGTCGTGTGTGCTACAAGGGGGTATGTGCGTGCGCACCGACGACTGCGACGCTGAGAACAGACCGTTACTGGGCTCGAACCTCTGTCCGAAACAAAGGCATCTGGGCATCTCTTGCTGCTATGTAAGTATCTACTACTGCTATACTGTAAAACGGCGTCAATAGAAACCCAGGGAAGAATGACCCTGGTTGCAGGGCCAATCTTTTTCCCTTTGTCCCTCGAGCTTCTAATAAGTACGAAGACTACCTGGCAAAACGGGATGGATAGAGACGCAGGGATGAGAGAATAGAGACAAAACTTTGATAGGAATTTTAACGTTGATTTCATTTATGGTACCAACAAATACTCTATTTTAATTGTGCCTATTATACTTAATTATTTAGAGTCCTTGTTGGCAACATACCAAATTAATGGATGGATGAAAGATGATGTCATCTTTCACACCGTCCATCCATCATTTCTTTGGTCTTCATTTACTCTTATAGCCATCCACGTTTATAGTTGATTTAGCTGTAAACTTGGGTTCCGCGATGTAGGATTCTAGTGACATCAGATATGTATCATGCACCCAGTTTGTATGTATCTTTACTCTATATGTAGACTGTACTTATCTACCAATCTGATCTTCTCTCGCCTTTATTCTGTAACAGCATAGGCAGAAATATATTGTATTTGTTGTATGATGGAATACGAAATACAGTGAGGGAAAATTTGCCTTCTTTTTACCTAAGATAGCCCTGTGCGAAACTAGGTTCAGATAATACGGTATGTTTTCTCACAAACGTCAAGTTAAGTGGTTATCTTATGTTAGCAAAAAGTAATTTATTTTCACAATTTTCTTTTCTTTTCCAGCTATAAACCCGACGCGTCTGATGCAGAGGCCTTTGTTTGTACTTGTAATTAATTGTTAAACTATAACTTAACTAGTTTTAAGATAGTCTAAGCTCCAGTAAGATTTTATAATTACTGTTCCGTGCTCGTACTAAATTTGGAAAAACGGAATTCTCGTGGAATCAATCCGAATTGATTCCACGTTCTTCCGTTGCCCCTCCGTCCGTCTGCCAGAGCCTGTCTGGCAGAATATTGTTTGCTGGTATATTCTGGTACCAATAAAATTGTGCCTTAGAAGAGGTAGACTAATCGACAGAAAAAAATCCGAATAAGCACAGCACAAAGTTAGAGTAACAAAAAACACGAAACAAAGAAGAATTTTGAAAATTGAAATCGGTTTCGAAGAAAATTTCCGAAACAATGGTTTGATATATTTTTTTTTGTTGGTGGCGCCGATAAAACGACAATAAATTATACTGCGTATACCCCATGACCTTCCCATTCTGTAAACTAGAATTCATTCGATTATATCCAGAAATTTAGTCACAAGGCATTATTCACTTTCAGCATTTTCTACATGATGTAAATTAATAGGCTAGCGCATCGGTATAAACACTAAACACACGTTGCCAACTGGCTACTTCAAAAAACTTGGCGAAATTCGTTTCTTAAATTTTATTTCCAGACGCGAATTAGTGCAAATTGTAAGTACATAAGGTTAGTAAAGCAACTAGTTATAAATAGTGTTGTATTTCGTTAACAGTTTTATGCTATTTAGTTAATTTAAAAAAGCTTTCTTTTAATTTTGATATTAGGATATTTTTTTATAGTTTAAAAATATTTCTATTTACTAGTAATACCAGAGTATTCATTTATTGTCGTTTTGTTGATGCCACCCTGTCTCACCTGTCTGTACCTAAGTGTAGAGTAGGTAAACTAAAATTATGTCTCTAGATTGAAATTAGCAATTCCTTATAGTTTCGTCAATTTACTACTTATTGTTAAATTGTTTTTCTTTATTTATTTTTTGTTTGGTTATAACCTGGTACCTCATAATGTAGTAACTACCATATCAGAATAATGCAAAAGGTAATACAAATTAAATGATACGGCACGGATCACTAATTTCGCAAGTATAACTTGCACTTTCCGGTTTTTTATTTAATAAATACAAAACAAAATTATGTTAAGCTGTAATCTAGGTATTAATTTTATTGACTAATTACTTAAATAAATATAAGCAAGTAAACCGGTTTGTATTATTTTAATAACCCTATATATTTTGCCCTTTCTTCCAACTATGTAAGGGTTGGGTTCCAGCCTAAGCTTATGCAACTGAAAACCATAATTTTACCACATAAATCACCCTGCTGAAGAACAAGATGCCCTTTGGTAAGATTTTATGTCAGACTCTCGGGCTTGTCTCAGGTCTTGCAGTTGTGCCACATAATCAGCAGCTCATAATGTTCCCACTGCTGGAACACAGGAGGCTTATGTTCCAGCAGTACAACTGAGGAAGTCGTGCAGTATTTGAAAGTGAAGACCAATTGGACTCTGAGGATTGAAAGGTTGTAATCGCGCCACAACATCAACTTTAAGTCATTTGTGGTACGAGTTCCAACCCAC
This sequence comes from Eurois occulta, assembly GCA_950022335.1. Classification (NCBI taxonomy): domain Eukaryota; kingdom Metazoa; phylum Arthropoda; class Insecta; order Lepidoptera; family Noctuidae; genus Eurois; species Eurois occulta. Next base: position 10,597,782 of record OX465477.1, on the reverse strand, counting down.
CATCTACAGACCTGCCTGAAAGCCGAAAGATGTCGTATATCGACGTTTCCAAGGAGACGGTTACGCGACACCACGCAGCGAAACACGATGCCGTCATCATTACGTGTAGTCATAACAGTTGTATAAGGTTTTTAATATGTAGGTATTAGGTTATTATTATATAAGATTATTTTGTATATTCTATGTATTTTAGGTATGGGTTTTAGTCTGTGTCTTAGTTGCCTGATAAATGATAATACAATGATTATTATATTATTATTACTACTCGAACAGCGCTGCACACTTTACACCACAACTTACCTTTAAATTGTATCTTAGTGTGGCTCTTAATGGTAAGTGGTTTTACAGCTGGACATCTGGCATTCATGCACCTGTAAGACCTATAAGTACTCCGGCACACTAACCTTTTAAGTAAAACTCCAGATCTGCCCTCCTGCTAAGATTTCGACTGCAATACACACTGAGGAGACATTTTATTTGTATGGAGAATAAGCCCTCCCCATAAATTGTAGCGTATTATAATGAAACGCATTTTGATTTACTTTATTCCTTATAATTTCTAGATTTCGTGGTACCTAATATTAGTTGTCTAACAGGAATATTGAGATATTTTTATATTGAGAAAAACGAAAACGTGTATCTCATAATAACTGCATGATAAAACCTATAAAATTAAGGAATATAGCACTAATAAGGGCTAGCTAATGGAATAGAGTATTACAAAACGGATTATGTATGGAATTTGAAATTTGGTTGTACTTTGGTGAGGTAGAAGGCACTTAACTTGATGATATTGATGACGGATTTCCGATAAGATCTTTAAGTGATTCGTTGCCAATAAAGAGCAGACTGACTTGTTGTAGCCTCCAATTTTCGTTCTTCTTGTAACTAAGTCTTGTCACGGTCGCCAATTTTATTGTTAGACCACAGCATTGGAATTTCTTTAAGAAAAACTCATAGATAACTTGATACTTGTATAATATTGAATAATTTAGAATTTTCTTTTGCGGATCCGAAGTGATGAGTACATTTTTTTCTACCTTCAGAATAGGGAAAATAATAAAATAAATTGCTGTAGACGCAAAACACATAGGTGATGATTTGCTCTAAAACTATGAGCAGGCGCGTACACTGTTAATTGTTCTGCTAATTAATTCCATTTTTTTAATTTTTATATCGTGGTCATGTGGTAGGTATCAATTGGTCACTAAACTTCCCAAAGAGTATATTTTTATTTTCATAAATAAGGCCCAAAATGGTAAGCTTTTTGTGCATTTCTATTTTACACGCGATCAGAACACAATCTAAATTGCACGAGTGATTGATACATTCCTTTACTTTGTTAATATTTTTTCTAACATTTAGCTTCATGAAACAAAATTATTTGCAAGAATGTCAAAAGTAATCCGACAATAAAATTGTCAGAAGTAATTTGACTGTGGTTTTTGACATATGTCGAGTTTTATTAAACGCGTTTTTAAGTGACAATTATGGTCACAATGGTATTTTTGACAATAAGTCCAATTGTGAGCTTTATTAAATAGGGCCCAAGTGTTGTTTGAATATAATTACTTCTACGGCGACACTATCAGCTAATCATCTTTCAAGCTTCAGTCTTCCCAGTTTTGCTAATCAACTCTGTCGCATTCATGTCGAGAGTCCAATCACCTAATGAATAGAATGTGATTTTTCGGTTTTATGCGGAATTTAGGTCTGTTTCAGACACACATCACGCATGGCGGTGTCTCAGTTATACAAAATAGTAAGTAGCTTCGTATTAATATATTAATAATCCATTAAAGCGAAGCAACTACTTGTGTAATCTATCTAAGATGGATTACAAATGAAGATGATTATGATGAATGATTACGAATGAATCAATTCATAATGAAGTCAACGTTTGCAATTGTAACTATACGAAAGTAGTTATAAAATGATAGAAGACTAATGCTGATTCAGACAGGATCCAAGAAATCTATATATACGAGTATAAAAATGAATCCCTATTTTCCTTGGTCACGGCATCACGCGTGAACGGCTGGACCGATTTAGCTAATTCTTTTTTTAGAATATTCCTTGAAGTACGAGGATGGTTCTTACGGAGGCAAAAAATAAATAAAATTAGGTAGGGTAGGTAGGTAGGGTAGTGAAAGTAGTGCATTGCAACGCATGCCGGGTACAGCTAGTTAGTTTATATGTATAAACACAGAAAAAAGTTCCTTCTTCAAAGTTACGATGGAAAATTCTCTTGATTTGGCAACCCCAGTTGCGCGGGAAAGCATAACGAGGATGTAGTACACCACAATATAGATGGATAGGACAGAGGGCCAGCTCCACGCAACGGGTCAAATAAGGCGTAGGTACGTTCAGATATTATTTCAAACTAAATGACCGTTTGTAAGCACCACAAAACAATAAATACGTTTACCGTGCTACTTTAGTTTTATGGTTTTGTACAAACAATATACGAATTGTCCAGTTCTGTTTTATAATCTTTAAAATATTGTTTAAAAATATTTAGCAATGTACGCAATTATGCGTGCTGCTCATATATTTAGGGTATTTTAAATTGGAACTACCGCCGTTATCTCGTTATAGGAGTATAATTTCACGAAATGATTACCAACTAAGTACGAGTACGTTCTCCTGTAAATGCCATTCCGCGCGAAAAGACCTTAGCTACCTATGTACAACAATCTATACTTACATTAAGTACTTACCCCCAAAAGTGCGCTTGCAATTACTTGAGGTACTTTAGTCTATGGCCCGAGTTTTCACCCGATGTAAAATTCGAAGATATGATGCATGTACCGTGATGTACCGCACTGGGCCACCGTTGTTGGTTACCTCTAATTGACAACTGTATTTAAAAGCCCTAGACTAATTGTTTCCTATTCATAAGATAAGATAAGACCTTTATAAATAACGTAGAGGAGGCCTGTGTCGAAACATTATAGGCCGATTAATCTATGTTGAAGTAAACCTTCTACAACTATCTTGTGTGGGTGCGGTGGATGCCACCGCTAGCTCGCGAACGAACCGCACCAAGCTGCCCTCAGTGCTCCCTGGCCGACCGTGAGGTACGCACGCGACCCTGCCCTCGCGAAGTTCCGATCTTCCAACGCTGCAGTTATTTCGTTCCACCCGTACGCGAGAAGGGTGAGTATTAGATATTAAATTCCTTTTTACTATTTTAGCTTAGTTTTTGTGTTTAATTTTTTTTTTCTTGTTGAAACATGTAGGTAGGTGGATAATCAAGGGGTATTGAAATTGTAATAGGTACCTAATAAATCAGTAACGGGACTTTCATAAAAACGATGGTACATGTTAAATAATATTTATTTATCATAATTTAGCTTAGCATCGCGCTTGTATTTCTCAAAGGTACCAGCAAAGGTGGATTCATATTCCCACCTACCCACATGTTTCCAGTTGTGTTTGAAGTCCTATGTGATGAAGCAAGCTTTTTGCCATCATCGAATAAACTTTTGCCAACCTGGGAATCGAGCCAAGCACATGCTCAGCACATGTGCTTGCAACCATCGTGGTAACCATGCTGGTAGTTTTGTTCATTTGAAATCAGGATTCGTAATTATCAAGATAATTATTTTTTAATACACTTTCTCGAAAACTGGTTCTTATTTCACTACGATTAGGTTCAACATGCAATGTATTTCACATGCTATCTCCACAGATACCTATAATTATACCAACTCTAAATGCGTTTTAGGACTATACCTAGTCGACGGTTTTTTTTTTAAATCTCGGCAAAGAGATATACGTCTTTAGGGCGTAAATATTTTTAGAGTATTTAAATTGTGTTTATAAATAAAATATCATAGTTAAACATGATTATTTAAAATTGACATTTATTTGTGTTCTAACTTCAAAAATATTTTTTGAATTTGGACACAAATATTTTTTTTTTCTTATTAGTTAGGCTGTTTAGCGGCATCATACCTTTGCTAACATACTTTCCGTTCTAATATTTTATTTCTTCGAAAGTGTATTGAAAAACGTCGTTTGATACGCGTGGGGATTTGTTACAGCAGTTCTCGGCTCCTTAACATCCTCGCCTGCAGCTCGGGTGTTAATTCTGCCTCGAATGCACCACTTATATCAAAATATTATATTCTTTGCTAATTCGGATTATTATCCACGCTGATCGATAACTTGATCTCATTTTTTTTTACTTCCAAAATATTATTTTTTATTAAAAATATGTAAGTAAGTAATGAAAAACATTTTTATTACTAATTGTTTTAATCTTTAGTTTTAACACAAATGTACCAAACATTGTGTTTGTTAATTGATTTATCCGTCATCGACACGTTCGTGAAAATTATTAATTCATTATTCCATTAGTCAAGTTTATTAATTATTGTTTTATGATATTTGTTATTATCAAGGTAATTAGCATTGATAATTAATTTTCACTTCAAATCCTGTTTATAATAGAACGAAAATAACATCACGCCGGCATTCCCTGAAGGGTTGCGCAGAGGTCAAACATACTTTACAAGTTATAGTATTTCATTTTCAAAAACTATGTAAGTAGCAGCGGGTTTTTAACTTTCAAAGTTTGTGTTGACTGTATATAAACAAATTAATGAAATGATTAAAATTACCTTGCTACTTGTCAAAAATAATATCAACTGGAACACCTATTTACTGAATTAGAAACGTGGGGCCTTTGGCTTATGGAGGCCGAGTCTGATGCCGAAGCCTTGTTGTGCCCATAGTTACAGACTTCTTCCTTTTTAAATTCAGCAAGGTGAAATTTCAATTCATTTATTTATTCTCTCTTCACAATATTGGTTTCCTTAAAGATTAACAATGTTTTTGACTAATGTTTTATTCCACATTGGAAGAGACTGGTGCCTGAAGTAGGTTTCTGAAGAAGCCTGTGTTACAGGTCACCTGCCCCTCCCCCCCACAGCAAAACAAAACAGAAAGAGAAATGTTTGGCTTCTGGTTAGAATTCACGTGTTTGAAATTGCTTTGATTCCACCCTCATGAGGAAAAATAAAAAATATCATGTTTTCCTCTCAATTAATCACACAAATGAAGAAACAGGCACCCTTCATAACCTTTCTCGAAACTCAAGTCTTATGCAACAGAAATTGGGATTGAAAGGATTGAAAGTTAGTGGGAAAATGGAGCGTTATTTTTTCGTACTTATACATAAACAAGTGGTACATTTTGATATAAATGGGGAAACTTTATTTATTTATTTTATTTATGTACACACAGATACTTTACAGGACAAATTATATTAACATAGAAGAGCACAAAGGTACTGCTTATTTCATAAGAAATTTCTTCCAGCAGACCTGCGAGAGGAAAGATTGATTAGAAATGTAGACACAGTGTGTAGAAAAGACAAAACATGGAAAAGAGAATGCTCATGGAAGTATGGAATCCCGTACCATGCTGCATCAAAATCAAACCTTGTTTTTTATAGACTACACTGATCGTATTAACTCCTACAAAAATTATTTTTGAAAAAAAAACCCGCGTTTCAGAGTTATTTTATAAAATCGAAACTAACCTAAAAAGTAGGTCTATTTTTTCGACGCTACCAACGACGTATTTTAACACACATACATTACATTATTGCTCTAAAAACAGCGTAATACCAAGTAACATCCACAGTATGCTTGACTGAAACTCGATTTTATTTTAGACCTTTACATTGCCAATAGTCAGTCAGTACAGTACAAATGTCAGATGCCACAGATAAGATAACTATAAACCATAGAGTATAGTAAGTGCTATAAACTAGTCGGGATTTAGGGATGTAATCGATAAATCAAAATCTTTAGGCTGAGAAAATCTATTTTGTTGCAAATAGCAATAAACCAAACTAAATCGATTTGGTGTACTGATCTTACTTAATTGTAATTAATTTTAGAGTCCGCTCGACAGACAAGGGTTTGTTCAATTGAAACGGAACGTCATTTATATTCAGTTGAAACGGAACGTCATATAAAGGGAGTAAAACAATATTCGTACTTTTAAACTCGAAAAGTATATTTCCAGTTCAAAAATCAAATCCCCGACGCGTAATGCCGTAAAAAAATATGAAACTAATTACTATAATATTTTGGTTTTGAGGCGCGAGACTTTTTGGTACCAACTTTGGTCATTCTCTTTTAACTTAACTTAAAACAAAAACTTAGAAAAAAAAACTTTGAAAGTGTATTGAAACTTTGTAATTGCATCCGAGGCGAAATTACCACCCGAGCTGCAGGCGAGGGTGTTATGGAACCGAGAAATGCAGTAACAAATCCCCACGCGTATCAAACAACGTATTTCAATGCACTTTCGAAGAAATAAAATATAAGAATGGAAAGTATTTTTGTCAGGAATTACTAGGAAACTATGATTTAATTTGATTTTTCTGATTTCTTTGATTTAAAAAACAAACAACGCCGACTATAGTTATTGAACCCATTTGGACTTACAATGTGTATAGTATGAGTATAGTTACCTGTGGAAATTTTTATTTCCGCACGTGTGCGGAAAAATATTAAAAATCCACGCGTGTGAAATACATTGCATGTTGAACCTAATCGTAGTGCGATAAAAACCAGTTTTCGAGAAAGTGTATTGAAAATTTGAAACATAAGTACTGTTTCATATTTGAGAATGAATACTATAACAAAAGTTAGCGTTTCAATGTTTCTAAACAAAACCCTTGACCTGGATAAAGGATTTTCTAGAACTACTGTGATACATAAGCATAACTTGTACCAAATATTAATGAAATATCTGATGAAATGATGATGAAAAAAGTGACATTGATACACGCAAGGACTAACTCGTAATTAAAAAACTCTAAAAATGTTTTGACTTCCCGTAAAGACTTTCATTCTTGACACACAGTCCATACTTAATTGCTTATCACATTATTTTAGATCTCGTACTGCTTAGAACACTTTAAAATAATTAAGATTAAATACTCATCAACGTCATCTGCCTATCCTTTTCCCACTATTTTACATGGAGCGACGCCTATCTGACCTCCACAACCCAGTTAGTACTGGGTAACGATACTTTTTACATTGAATGGGCCCACTCTTGACCTAAATCTAGTCCTGAGGACAGAGATGAGCTCGACGATGGAACGAGCTAACCCAGAAGAAGCCTATTAACTCGCGACTTAAATAGATTGGGGTCATATGAACTTGCCGACGAAGGCAGGGAATTCCACTCCTTGACTGTGCACATAATAAACGATGTAGCAAAGCGCTTCGTGCGAATGTGTGGAACATCGACAAGAAATGGGTGATATCCCGCAGTACGCCTGGGACTCCTTGATAAGACTGGTTGTCAGAATTAAAAATTCTATTTCTTGAAATATGTTTTGTAAGTTAGTGCTTTACGGGTTTCATAAAAGCGCAGTAACTATGCTAAGCAGTCCTCGGTAGTTTGCCGTAGGCTCAGAGCGAGTACATCGGTAGGTGTGGGTGGCGCAATACTCGTACCTACATACATACCAGTAGCCACAAAGGTTTTGGTATACGCCAACGGTACATAGCTGCAGGCAGAAAATATTTGGTGTTCCGCCATAAGCATATACCCGTGGGTGTAGAGGCTTGAGCTACAAGGAAACCACTCGTGCAATAGCTTGAATTCTAAACATAGATCCCTTGATAGGCGTTAGTTTGTAGCCGTCGGCGTAGAGCCTTTGGCACAACTTATTTTTACGTAGCCGTAGGCGCAGATTCTTTGGGGCATTTATTGCGTACCAGTTGGCGTAGCCGTTGTCGCGTAGCATCTTTATGCATACCTATGCGTAGCAGAAAGGTACAAGGTATAGGCTTCCAGTCGTAGACCTATGCGTGGCAGACTTGTTACATCTAACAGGCGTAGCACTTGGTCACTAGGTGTATATAAACTAATCGAGTAGTTTATGTATTATTTACGCTTATTACCTTAAATGCTAAGAAACTTAAATAGTATCAGTTGGTTAGTAAGAACTTAAAACAATGCTTAGCACTTAGGAAAAAGCTGAAGCTAAAGCCAGCATTGGTTATGTCTGGGTGCTGCCTGGTGCACTCTCCAACGGCGTGACACATTGGTGACGACCCGGGGGCAAACAAACGCAACAGGCAATTAGCCATAATGGCCAGTGGCCATGCCACGGGTTGCGCATATGGTCGTTCGAAAGATCCGGTTGTATGTCCCGGCTCATGGTAATAGTAGAAACAACGTGTTTTAGTCGGTTTACAGTCTGACATAACCCTCTGTTCGCTCCAGAGGTTACCCATGAGTATTTCCCTATAAAATTAATTTTGATACAAAATTCGACAATGCTAAAGGGCCACAGTACTAAAACTTCATCGAAAGTTTCGCTATATTTCACTGACAGTCGGCGTTACCTAGTTTTATTGTTTGATTTCCAAACACTAAACAGTTACTGAGAACGGACATAGTGTAATACATTGTGTTAGTAGCAAAATATAAATAAATTGTAATTGTATACCTTTGCTTTGGGCTCTTTTAGCCCTTGAGGCTTATAATGGGTACAACAAATACCAATATATCTTTAGAATTATTGATAGGTATCTACTTACTTCGAGGGAGTAAAGCCTGGAGCTACGTAGCTGAAAATATTGTATTGTATGGAGCGCCTGCCCCCCGGCGATGCCTTAGAACTCTTAACTAATCTATATTCTATCCATACTAAATAATATTTAGTGAGGAAAGATTTGTATTTTTGTATGTTTACAACGAATAAACTCAAAAACTACTGGACCGATTTTCACCATTTTATCACCAATTGACAGCTAAATTATAAATAAAAATTAAATTTATATCATGCAAATTAACCGAGCTAATCGTATCAGATATTAATTAATAAACAAAAATAGTTTTGAGAAAGCTAGATTTGTGAGATAAAGTTTTAGAAGTAGCCGAAGTTAATATTGCAATCTTTATCTATACATATAATAATATTGTAACAGGCTGATGTCTGTACATGGAAGATATCGAAAAAAAAATATGTAGGGGGCCTTTCTTAGAGCAACAGAAGCCAAAACAACAGTTTTATCATTTTTGTCTTTCTGTCTGTATGTTTGTACCCGCATCACGCAAAAACTACTGCATGGATTTGAACGCAATTTTCACTACTCTAATGGTAGATGCTTAACTTAAAATATATAGGCTACATTAGATATAGTTTTGGACCCGATAAGTGGAGCCGTGCGAAGCAATGGCGGGTAGTTATAAATAAAGTAATGGTTGGCACGAAATTTTTTTAACAACAACAAAGGTTTAAATCGTAAGATGTCACTGTACTTAGGTCACGCGAAAAAGTGACTTAGAGAAAGAGTGAGCTCTTACATTTAGCATGGCACGTTATTTATACGATTTTCAGTGTGAGTGAGCTAGTTTTTTCTATTTACTTTAATGTCAGTATCAACGGAGCTATAACGTAAACATTTTTTGATGCGGTATTCTCGTTAATTAAATCTTTATTCCTCACTATACTATGTTTAGACGGCATGGCGCAGTGCCTGAGCGATTGACTACTGCGTTGCGTGTCGCGGGTTCGATCCCCGCACGGAACAAATATTTGTATGGCCTACAGATAGTTGTTCCGGGTCTGGCTGTTTGTGTATGTGAGTTTAAATGTTTGCACCCACGATACAGGAGAAATTCCTAGTATGGGGCAAAGTTTAAAAAAAAACAAGCAATCAGACCATCATCATCATCATCATAATTCCAACGGAAAGACGTCCACTGCTGGACATAGGCTGAAGTGATGATGAACAAAGACTTAATTAACAATCTTTGATCAACACCAGTTAAATACAAGTCAGTCAGTTACGCGACGTCAATGGAAAAAGACCGGATGGCATTTCTTTGTTTCCTTGGAAGATATTGTAGGACTCAACATGTGTCGATACTCTTGCGCCATCCCATAGCCGGATGCTTAAAATATAAATTATAAACGGTACTTAGGTCATGTACTTACTTATCAACTAATAACTACATATGCAGGTGATACTGTTGGTTCCTATGATGTTTTTAGGGTTCCGTACCCAAAGGGTAAAACGGGACCCTATTACTAAGACTTCGCTGTCTGTCTGTCTGTCTGTATGTCTGTCTGTCTGTCTGTCTGTCTGTCTGTCTCCAGGCTATATCTCATAAACCGTGATAGCTAGAAAGCTGAAATTTTCACAAATGATGTATTACTATTGCCGCTATAACAACAAATACTAAAAATTAAAAAAAAAAATATTAAGGGGGGCTCCCATACAACAGATATGATTTTTTTGCCGCTTTTATAGATAATGGTACGGAACCCTTCGTGCGCGAGTCCGACTCGCACTTGGCCGGTTTTTTTTTTAATTTTTGGAAATTGCGGACGTATGGCAACCCTAGTCTAAGGTGGAGTAGGTACCTACTGAAGTCGTCAGCGACCTATTATAGCTTTTTCCCAACTTTGTTGGGGTCGGCTTCCCGTCTAACCGGATGCCGCTGAATAGGTTAGTATATATTACATGAAGCGACTGCCTATCAGCTGACCTTTACAACTCAGTTGGTAAGACTTGGTAGGACTGGTTGTCAGAGCCCTTCACTACCTGTAGAAACTGTTAAAGATCTATAACTATCAGCAGGGATCACGGCTTAACGTGCTTTCTGTATACTATATACCTAATCTATGTTCATCCATCCACGATCCGAGGAAAGAAATGTCCGGAAATTTTATTCAAAAATGTCCGGAATTTACTCCGGAAAACTTATTAATGAATCTGGGAACCCTACCTTAGACACAAGCTAAGGTCCAATCTCGGAGTAAAGATGCCAACGCCGACATCAACGGTACTTGCGGAAAATCTTTTATTGATTTGTGGTCTGCTTTACCGCCTTCGAATCATTTCCAGTTAAATTGTGTTTATTGAATTTTATAAAAATGTCAGGAATTTTAATACCCAGCAATTTTGAAAACTTTTTGCTCGGTACAATTGAAGAAAGTGCGATACTTACTAAAGTTTTAAATTGAAAGTTTCGTAGTCTACATTTTCGCTGTTTCTATTCAGTAACAGGTTTCGAAATAAATGTTTAATGAACATCATCGTATTGGTATATAAATCTATCATGTTGGTATATAAATCTAAAATAAGCAAGTGATAAGTACTTAGGTACCAGCTTGGTTCAGGCATTTAACACATTTCTAATGTCACTAATAATCACTTTTGGTAAAAATCGAATTGCCTCGTTGACCTAGCCGTTGCAAGCGCGACTGCTGAGCACGGGGTCCTGGGTTCGATTCCCAGGTCGGGCAAAGTGTTATAATTGGGCTTTTTCATCAGGAATTACTCAGTAGCAGTCATGGATTCTCAACCAGAATAAAACTTTCTATTGTCTTCAAGGAATTATAATAGAATTTTATCTTTATCTCAAAATTCAATATTGGTTCGGAATTATATTAGGTTAATCCTAGAACCTACATGTATAGTTGAAATAATCTTCCTGTAAAGGTAAACAGCTACTTCTTTGAAACATACACAACATTCTGCTCCACGGCTAAGCTGCAGATTTTCAGAGCACAATAGAAAATATTTTCAGTTTTGTTCGTGTGTGTTTGTACTTGGTGTGGCGCGACCGCGGGCGGTGGTAAGTCGATCGACAATGACTCAGCCTCGGAGGCTCCAGGCACTTTCAAAATAATTTTCGAAATGATTGTTCTGCAGATGAGCGCCTCGAGTTAAATTGCCGGAGGTATCAAAAGCAGAGCTACGAATAGGTGTGCTTTAATATCGTCGGCGCCGAGCGCTGCCGGCGGCGCCCCAGGCTCACCCCCTTCGCCCCACGAGCCCACGACCCAAACCGCGCCACATTATATCCCGCTTATAATATAAAATAATCATATCTGTATGTACGCTTCGCAACCGATGTGGCTAAATAATAATTTATGACCTCAGTGAGTTTTATATGTATACAGAGCCAACGGCGATGAACGAGTCGTGATGTGCCGCATGGCCATCGCGCGCACTCGTCCATTGCGTGAATTTTGGACATACCATTAAAAAATCAAGTTGTCTTAATTTCGGTACCAATTTTATGTGAAGTATGCGAACTTTCACATTTTGGCATGTATTAAATGCTTCCTAATTTTGTCTGTATTACATCTGTTTGTTCACGTCCTCTTACCGTTACAGGATTATGATGGTTATGACCTCATGAATTATGTAGCTGTATTTCTAGATGTAGTAAAGTGAAACTTATTCCTGGTCGCTAGGGTTCTTAGTTAAATGTTGTGTATCAGCGTAGTGGGTAGTATTAGTAGTAAGTAAATGCGGTGTGAATAGTCGCTTCAGTGCCTACTGGCGCGACTATTCATAAGCACCTGTCTAATGACGGATCACTGAACCGCCTGGGCCAGAGAGTGAGTTTTGCAGAACTGCTATATTCTTTTTTTTTTAATTTATTAAATTTACTAATGTATGTGTGTATTAGGCGTAACTACACACACTACTACACACAACTAGTCACAGAGACTTGCCATAGGTACTACTCGCTACTCCAAGTTTATGTCATTTGACTGAGATTGGAATCGAAGTTTCTAGTTAGCAGATTGAACTAGCGACAAGAATCCCCATTGCTCGTTTATTTCAAGACACTGTCATAAAGTATTTTTTTATGATATTGTATCCAATGTCATAAAAAAATCTGAGCTCTGCACTCTTCTTTGGTCTACGAGCCTCTATGCACTTCAACGAACATCGTCTTCCTTTCATGTCTGAATCTCCACATTTTTTTGAGTGTATTCTCTTATTCAAGGAACTGGTTCCTTCTTTAGCCAAAATAATTTTAATCGTTAGTTAAATGTCGCTCATAACGTACATGTAAAACTGTGGCAGACCTGACAATTTTCAGGCAGTAGTTTTCGTACCTAGCTAGATGTGAAGCCGTTGTTTATACAAAGCCCTGACTGCATTTAATAATGTAACACACACACACGAGTTTCACGACAATGGAAAAAATACGAATTGCCGAAATGAAATGAATATCTAACTCAAACAGCGGGTACTGCTGGAGTACCGTCATTTTTCATGTAAACAACTATCAAATCATATGAGGGCTGGGTGACAGTGTAGAACTGTAGGCTATTAGGCATCCTATAATATATACTCGTAATATGACCACAAAGGCTGAACTATTTCAATAAGCACGTTCGATGAAACCAGAGGTTGCTGAATGAAACATTGGATTCATAGAACAATGCTTAGTAAACATTGTCTGCGGTCGCTGTTGCCTGGAATTAAAACTTTGATCAGGAGTCGAAGTCGGAATGAAGTTGATTTTTATGAAAGAGAAAAGGCATCAGAGGCGCTGGGCAAAAACTGGTGTAGCTTGCGCCTGAGAAGCGAGATCGCCTGGGGCCCAAACATAAACTATTGATAAAACGGCAAGGGTGCCTACAGGCCGCGGGCCGCTGAGCCGCGGGGTCGGGCCGCCGGCGGCCACGACATTGTACTAGCACCGTTCTATTGTGTGTTGAGTACACACCAATAATTCTCGAATAACGTCGTACCTGCTTACTATACTTTTAATGCCATCTACAATATACTGCGGAGGCAAAAGGCTTCCGTTAGGAAATTGGCAGTCTATCTGGGAAGGAACAAATAATAATATAGGTACATTTTCTATGTTTCAATCTCATCATCTTCTGCGTATCTTAAATGTGGGCTTATTCCGGTTCTCATAAACTACAAAGTTTAGATAGCAAATGCATCTGAAGTTGGTTTTTCTGGTCAATAAATTGGATACCTTGTGGTAAAGGTCGTGTCCCTAAAGTATATAGTTAGGCTCACGCCCCTACCATCATGCTGGGACCCCGTACTGTTATCGACGAAATGGCGGTATTTCGTAGCAACTTTTTCAGACTTAAAGCAATAATTATTTTTTATGATCTTTCCATTGTGGTGACGATTACTATCAATGAATTTTCGTCACATAAGGATAGGTTTTGTACCGGACTGCCTCTTTAGTCTAGTGGTCGAAATCGCGACTTCTGAGCTGGATCTGGGTTCGATTCCCGGGTCGGGCAAAGTGTTATTGGATTTTTCCATCACGTATTTCTCAGTAGCAGCTAAGGCGTCTGGATTTGTCACCAATTGACGGTGTAGGGGACGCGACTAAATGGTACCTGGTGGGATTCGCTACGCTACTAAGTTAAACACTCAAAGACTTTAAAGGGGTTTATTATAGTAACGTTTAGGCTAAGCTATCGCTAAAATGACGGAAATGAATGCACCCGGTTGCTGTCCGTTATGCACTCGCGGCGCACTTAGTGCGGCCGTATCGTATCGCTAGGTCAGCAAAACGTGGTCGATTGCAATTGCATCGAAGACGGCAATATCAATAGGCTCGCTCCCTGTTATATAAAATATTTAATATACACATCTGCCTAATCCTTCGGGGATTACAGGCGTGATGTTATGTTTAGTTCACCGCATAATAGTTAATTGAATCTAAAATATTCAGGCATTCATTTAGGTGACGCTAAGTGTTCGTGAAAATGCACTATTTGTTTCACTATTACCTTTCATGAACTTCAAGGCATTCTCCCTGAACTCTCCCGAGTAATGTAGTATAGTTCTTCTATAGTAGTTGTAGACACTTGGACGGATCTGTGTCTCGGTTGATTACTGTTGTAAGGAGATCTGTGACAAAAGCTGAAGTTATATTAAATTGGAGACCACTTCCAGTCTTGTCTTACAGCAGACTAACTGTAACCCTCGTGCTACCTTCGTGCGCGTGAAATTGTTGTTTACCAATATACTTCCCTATTTGAATCGGATTTTGTTAACAATTTCAAGGGTTTTTTTATTATATTTCATTTTATTTTTTACATTTTAGGAAAGCTTACAGACTAATAACATTTTAATAACAAAAATATATAGTTATATATTTTTGTTTATTAAAATGTTATTAGTTTTAAATTGCTTATTACAAGCTTCCACAGATAAATACAAAAAAAAAAACATTAGTTCCTTATTATAAAGCAATTTAACACTACATGATACATGTACTGTCATATTAATAAATTAATTAAAGAGTTGGTTAATTTTATTGACTTGTTATTGATTTAAGCTAACTTGGAAAAAAAAAGCAACGGCTCAAGTACAGGCAGGAGAATCCTGTACGTGTATTTTTGTACGGAACCTTAATCTTCTTTCTAAAATAAAAGCGGCTATCTGCCAGTTAAAGTCCCGTCAAAATCGGTCCAGCAGTTGATTACAAACAGACACTTCAATTTTAATTATTTGTATAAATCACTGAGATCATTGAAACGGTAGCTGTACAGTTCGCCGGGACACTCCAGGGCAGGGCGAGTCAGTGCTCGTCTAACCTCGATGTTACTTGCTTGACGGTACACTCTGCTTCGTCGAGAGTATACAGCCACGAAATGGTCGTGTGGTACAATTGCAAGTAAGTTTTTCAAACACACGATGTGCAAATCTTTGAAAGTAATAGGATTTTAAATTCCGCTTTTAAGTCCTTCAGTCGACTCGATCATGCTTTCTGGGTTACTATATGATGGGCCTCATTTTATTTGTTATTTGGCAATTTGACTGTAAAAAGTTAATAGAGCCTATAGAAAAGCAAGAAAAGCACTGTCATGTTCTGACCGACAGCATTATCCTCGAGTGGTACATATTCTCGTAGAATGATTTCCGATCACAACGAGAGCGAAGCTGCGGGCTAAAAGATAGTTTTTTTAAATATATGTTTTTAACATCGTCAGAGACACTGTACTCGCGCATTAGTTCTAGCAGTGCATTCATTTTTACGTAGGTTAGCCCTACAAACTTTTAATTCAGGTTATTCTGTCCGCGCACCTCGCCGTAGGGCAGTAATTACAGTTGGAATAGAAGGGCCGGTCTACCCCGGGGCTAGACTGGCGGCACACTGCCGCCCTTTGTACAACTTCTTACTAAAAAATAAAAATACCTCATATATAAAATGAAATAAATTCTGCTACATTATTCTGTAAACGAGCTAACTAGGATCCCTTTCCATGGTTGGTGGTTTATGCTGAAATGCAATTTTGGTTACGTTTTCTGTGTACTGTTGGTGAGTAACTGCACTCGTACGGCAATCCGTTCTTCGAGCTGTATAATAACTATTTAATGACTATTTTAAGTAAATTAGTTTCATTTGGGTGATATTCACAATATAGTACTTAGTTAAATTAAGCCCGCGGCTTCACTCGTGTGGAGGTCGGTAGTTATTCCAAGGGTAAACTATATGTGTGCCAAAAATCCACCTGATCCATCCATACATCCATCCATCCTCACAAACTTTCGCGTTTAAATATAATACGTACACAACCTCATAAAGCAGTCATTTTAAGTTAACAATAGCAAATTGTGTCACAGCGCCACTTAAAAAATGCATTCAATTACGGTTCCGTGGATTGCGACTGAACCTTTTAATTTATACAATTGATATTCACACAATTGCAACAATTGTTTTGATGAAATAACCTTTCATCTTTCACTATTCGCTACAAGCTCGACTACTTAAGTACAATTTAGTATTTGTTTGATTGCTCCAAAGTTTAAATACCAGTGTTTTATTGAACTAGGTATGCAGGTTGATTGGTAATTAGTGGTTTAACTTGATTATAACTGCCTCTTAAATTTAAGGCTGCCTCGTTGTTCTAGCGGTCGCGACGGAAGCGCGCAAGCGCGACTGCTGAGCATGATGTCCTGGGTTGGATTCCCAGGTCAGGCAAATGTTATTGGGTTTTTACTTCAGGAATTTCTCAGTAGCAGTCACGGAGTCTAGATTTGTGCCCGGTTGATGGCAATAGGCTCGCCCCCTATTATATGGGACTTAAACATAACTGGAAAAATGTGGGTACACCTCTGCCTAACCTACCTATGATGTTATGTTAATTTTAACTGTAGGTATCTAACCGGAAATATACAAAAATATGTCAGAGGTAAAACCCGCAACAAAAGTATCTACCTATATTCAAATAATGCCTTTGGATGTAGAATAAAACTATCATTTTCAATTTATAAAAATATTTATAATTCTTTTTAGCGTGTCGATGGCAATCTAAATTGTGTCAGCCCAGAACTGAGCTACTAGTTTGGCGCTTTCGGTAGCGTTCATCAGTTCCTGTTGTAACATACAACAGGACACGATAATATAATATATATAATAAACAAATAAAAAGCCTAAGTCTTCAATATAAATATATAAGTATATAATAAGGCTCAATTGTTTTCCCTTAAAACCGAAAAAAAGGAAATAACTCGAAAATTTTTCCTCGGTATCAGCTGTTTCCTATAAAAGTGCAGTCGGTGCACACGGTCAAAATGTACGGAACAAATTTTTTTTTTAAATAACCAATGGAACATTTCTATGTGGGGGGAGGCTTAGAATAATGTACTGAACACGTGGTCACCTACCGTTTTCGCGTCGGTGTCTCTTCCACCCCGTATAATAATAATAAAGCATAGCAACAAACAACATGCAAAAAGGTTTGATTTATTGTAACGAGACATCATCCTCTTCACTCTTATGAGTCAATTGGACCAATTTGGCGCATTACTCTTCGACAACATACTTATTGACCCGTGTATCAAGTGTAACTGATAGATCAATAAACGCTTTACAAAGTAACTCTTAACAATAATGTGTGTAAACAAGAGGCTATTTTTATCAAACATTATATATCTAAGTTGCGATAGCGAAGGGTCAAGTTTTGTAAGACGTAAGCCGGAATACATATCATTAATGTGATTATATTATTTGTGTATAGAATACTGACTGTGCCATTTTTCAAAGGGAAGTCGGTAGGAATCGTGTTGTATGGAACCTTCGCCACTGAGTTGTATAAAATAGTTACTTTTCGTCTGCGATATTGAGCTGTACTTTAAAGTGCAATACAGGTTTTGTTTCAGTTTTCATTGTGTTTTAGATATTTATTTCGAATGATTCATGAGCTTTTACATATTTATTAACTAGATTATAAAAAAAATACTACGACAGTTGATTAGGTAACATACAACACAACTTTCCAGTGGTAGGCGCCATTGTAAACTTTACTTTACATAATGTTAAATAAATACTTAAATAACTTGCTGATAATAATTGTGGTACGAGTACATTCATGGTAGTATACGTGGGCAATGTTGTCCACTGCCACCGATGGGTACATACAAAACCACCGCAGTAGCTACACAAACAAGAATTGCTTCAAAGGCTAACTTTTCCCCATTGCTAGTTAATTAAAAGTTGCCAAAACCGTGATAATTCTTTTTTAACCGACAACGGACATCGCGGTGTTTGTTAATTTCATTCGTACGTTTACAAACAAAGTACCTATGTAACTGTACGGTTGGCAACGAAAGTTAGAATACTAACTTAGAATAGTATACTTATAATAATATTTTTTATTGTTGTGGTAGATACTTTTTTTGGATTTTTGCCACTTTTATTTGTGACCCACAAATAAAAGTGGCAAAAATCCAAAAAAAGTATCTCTTCAACATACACTTCGGGTATAAGTTTTTAAACTGTCATGGTCACTAACATTATAATTAACACTAGAAACGGGATATTTACCAAGTCCACTGTTTACCCTTCGGGTGTAATAAATAATGGTTAGAAAGGAAATAAACGAAAGAATAATACTAAGAGTAATAAACTCGTTGGTCTAGTGGAGGAGGAGAGAAGAGGTCTGGGTTCGATTTCCGGGTCGGGCAAAGTGTATTTTCCATCAGGGATTTTTCACAGGGACGGATCTGTGCGCGGTTCATGTCAATAGGCTTGCCCCCTACCCATTCCATGGGACTTTAACATAACAGGCAAAATGCGACTGCATTTATTAGGTACACCTCTGCCTAACCCTTTGGGGATTACAGGTGTGATGTTAAATAACATTGTATCTTTTACATATCACAATCAAAGTTGAATACGATGTTTTTAAGCATATAATGTTAAGTTAGTGTTAGAGGTCAATTTTACATAAGTTCCGAGGTAATACAAATATTGAATTCCATCCAGTGAGACTGGAACCCACGATACGTAGTAGCGGCTCCGTTACTGCTTCTAGCCGACCGCGTCAGGTTAACTACAGTTTTTTTTAATCTATACATAAACGTACGTAGGTACATATGTCGTAAGAAAAATGATGGTTGGATGTCGGACCGCGACGCCTCGGGCAGTGTTTGGCCCGAAGGCAAAGCCGAGTACGCACGAGCGGCCAATCGCCGCGGGCGCAAACGGCGTCGGCACTGGCGTAGTCACTGCCCCAATAAATAAGCCAGCTTATGTGTTGTTCTTCTACCTACTTGTTGAAAATGCTTGCTAGCATGCAGCTTTGCTCTTCAATATTTTCATTAAATTCCATCTACTTTTATACCCTTAGCCTGGGACCATAGAAATGCAAAGTAGCACCTTCTGTCGCGTAGGTTATTCCTGACTCCTGACTACTGACAACACTTTTTCCTATTATAAAACTCCTCAAACAAAAAAAAAAACCCACCAAAGAAAATAAACAGTTGAATGCATTTTCCTTTTATTTGAACGAGCTGAATTTCATGTCATAGTTCTTTCACAGCTTTTAAAACGATCGGACGAGAGAAAATGCGTCGTAAAATAAGTTTTATTACAAAAAAAGGAGTATCCTTTTTTGTTAACAGAAAAGAGATTTAAATCGTAATTAAACAAGTAGCCGTGTACACCAATACCAACTGAGTGCTGGTTCGATTTATCTCTGAAAATAATTGCGCAAATTTTCCGAGTTTCACCTGTGTGTGAAACGATCCTCAAAGCAAAATAAAATGAACATCTGTATTCAAACAGCTTTCTGATTTCCTCTCAGTAAACGATTTTATCATTTCTGTTTTGTATATTTATCCTTCATTTTGTGGAATATAAGTGCAACACATTTGGTTCAAAAAATGGTTAGATCGGCAAGTAGAAATGATGCTTCGAGTAGTAATTGTGCCTAACATGGTCAATGGAAACATATTTTTTAAAGGTAAGTATTTAACTGTAAATCAAAAAATCTCAGTGCTAATAAAATATACTGATTGCACAGCAATATAGTTACCTCAAAATATCATTATTTTAGTAACAATTTGGGTTCGTGATGGATCGCTATTAATAGAAAAGTGGCGCTTTTCTACGAATGCATATCTAATAATAACTAGCGCGGAATAAACTTAGTCAGTCATTTTTTAAATAAAGCTTCTATTTTTTAACGCTTAAGGAAATTTAATTAATTGAAACCAAGTTGACGTAGCCCCATTGTGCGGGGCTCCTATTTCTGTCTGCAGGGTTTAAAGTAACTGAACACAAAGTGGATGACGGGATCTTCCGCCATCCCCTTCGAACCTTACTTGTCCGAGTCGGGGTGCCACAAGACCCGAGCTCGCTTTGCTCGATCTTGCATTATATCATTCTATTTTGTCCTTGCAGCAATGCCTTTTTACATATAATAAGTACTTAGTATTTGTAATAAAATAGTAGTGTGTTGAGGTTATTCTCATTGAATTCTGTAATGCAGGGAGATACGTTCCATTCCACACATATCGAGAACTTAAGATTGTTCATGTTTATTGCGTTGGCTGGTATCCAGTGATTAGGTATTTGGGCTGTCGCGGAGCAGGCAAACAGCCTGCGGCATATTTATAATGAAACCAGACAGGTAAGAGTGGTGGCTTGCTTCGCGACGTTACGCCCTCTAGCGTCGCGCTACCGTAACTACAAGTATACAGTAGCCGACTTCACTCGCTTGATTTCCAACCCGTTTTTCTACTTCTATACTATTTACTGCAGGCGTTGCAGTTACGACGATGACGATTTATTTTCTTTCTTTTTTTCATTAAATGTCTGTACTTGTCAGATATTAAAGTTTATAATAGCTTGTGGTCTTAAAAACGATTTTGTTGTGGCAGGTTCTTTCTAAATCCTTCAAGCTTTTAATAAGTAACAAGTGTGGAATTATTTTAAAGTTTTTTTTTAAATTCTATTGTATTGTATGAACACCTGGTACCTTACCAAATCACGACTTTTGAATGAATCAGAAAAAATAATATTGTTGATATTGTTATATCTTGATATTGTTATATTTCCTTTTACATCTTTAGGAGCTTATTTGTTTAACTTTACCTCAACCACACGGAAGTCGGCACGAAAAAAAGGGCGCTTTACTTTACAGAAGCACAAGTGTAGTCACATGAATAGGGCGTCAGGTGTGAACCAGTGAGATAGGCCACGACTGCGCCGGAGATGCATTCAAGCGATAAAAAATAATTGAAGTCGGACTTGGTCCGGCGTGTGGCCTCAGGCATTCAGCCAACCACACGACATGGCAAATGACAATTTTCATGGCAATTTGTTACTTGCGAACGTCCTGAATATGTAGCGAACTGTAACTAAACACGTACCCGTACGCACATGCTCAGTAGCCAGTATATTGTTTGTATTCCACAAATTAGGCAAACAATCGTAAATTCTGAATATTGGACTAAAGCTAAAGTAAACTCGGTGCTGACATATTTTGCCATGCATTTGATTAGATTAGCAAATGAGAGTAAAATAATTGATTGATCGATAGTCGGTGAAGGGTGCCGGGTGGCGAGTGCCGTGGGAGCGCCGGCATTGGGTCGTCTCCGATGGATGCTCCCACGCTGCCGGCGCTGCCAACCTCACGTCTCTTGTACTTTTACATTTTGAACCATCATCGAGATGAGTACCTACAGCTGAATTCGTGATTATGAGTACGTTGGCTCTTCTCGCCATTTCCAACATACCGATCATTTTCACTAATGCATCGTAAAGTACGTGTTTGGCGTTATTCTCATTACATAGACCAAACGGTAATGTTCTCTTTTACACTGTTTCGCACACAAGCATGCTTATAAATGGTTCATCTTACCACCCTATGGGTTTCAAATGCTCACACTGTTGCTGGGAGTGTGGTATACATATTTTTTTATCATCCGAACTCTAATTCCGTACCGCCGCGCGCCGCCGCCGCCGCACTGCCTCCCGCCGGCACCCGCCGGCAACCGCCTTGGGCTGTGAGAAGATGTGGTCCGGAGAGCGCCCGCAGCATCCCGCTCCGCGATATCCTCCGGCACACTACCATTATGCGATGAATTAAAATTGTATAAACTACACTAAAACTAAATTTGGAGTCATGTAGAAGTAAATCAGGCTTTGAATAAACCCTGCCAGGAAATACACATCAGGTTCGTTACTAGGGAAAACGGAAACCGTATTGAAAGTGAATCAAAGGGACATCCTGTGTTTATGAGTACTATCCCCACTGTGCCCCACTCTTAGATTGAAGCTGAAATATCGTCTGCATGTTATCATCGTAATCAAATAAAAGTAATCCGCTCTCCCATAAGTTTGGGTCGTTATAGTAATAAAGAAAAATAAAGTTTTCAGCTGATACATGCTGTATAATGCTAATGAATTAATGATACATGCTGGCTTCATGACGTCTCGACCGCCACCAGACCGCCGCCGGCCGCACAACAAATTGATCGTTTTTAAAAAGCGATGCATTAGTTGCTCGGCTCTCATTCTGCGTCTGGTTCTCCTCGAGACAACAAGTATTTCTTACATTGCCGGCTTTAGCCTGCACTGTATGAAACATAGTAACAAGTGTTATCTATGGTGTATTACAGTAAAGTATGTGCGTTTAATATGATTTCAAAAGTGGTCGTGTCCACTTGTTAACATTTATTTATATTATTTTCTACAAATAAACCATAAATGCACAGTAAATGATTCAATATCACTTGGTACTTCACTTTTTGTAAAATACTACTAAATTGTGTCAATGTTCTAAACCTAAATTCTCTATCTTGTTCTTAGATGCTGCCCGTGAAGCCAGGGAGCCCTCAACCCGAGGAAGGTCCGATGGAGAAGAAGCTGATAGTGGGCATACCGCGAGTGGCTCCGACCACTAAGTACAACGCCCCGGTCCACATTGACGTGGGCGGCACCATTTATACATCGTCGTTGGAAACTCTCACTGCGTAAGTGTAATATTTTATACTTATCCTTGTTCCTTGAGTTTGTTTGTACGGCCCATTGGAATAAATACTGGGCAGACATGTCACTGACTACACGTATTCATGGCATACCTAGGTCATCATCTTCTGCCTAGCCTTTCCAAAGTATGTAGAAGTCGGCCTCCAGTCTAATCGGCTCCAGCTGTATACCTGTATATTACATGGAGCGACTGCCTATCTGACCTCCAGAACCCAGTAGGTACAGGCATACCTAGATATTATTACTTCAATTCTACCCAAAGACTATATAACCACATTCTACCTCTCATCTTTGTGTGGATTTAACCATTTTTTGCATGAAATGGTCAGACAGAGGACACGCGTCCATGCCTCGTCCCTGTCTGCTACTACTATGTATGTACTTTGCGCCTAAGTCTGTCCGGTACCATGTCAAATGCTGTTGCGAGTCGCATGTTGTCACTATGTTGGCAGCATGGCTTATCAGCTGCATAGCCGAAAGTTATAAAACCGTGGGCGGACACTACGCGTAAGGGTAGCAGGCATAACATCGTCATCTGAGTCTTTACAGCCACGGGTGAGCCCTTACTTCGTCGAGTATATTTTTCCAGTGTGATCTATTTCTGGCTTTTTCTCACTCCACCAGTGCGGGCATAACATAGTCACCTTATACAATGATGATAATGCTCGCGGCCATGCCCGCCACCAGCAAAATTTAAAGATAGTTTAGAACTCAACGAGAACCATTTACTTACATTAGTTTTCCTTATATAAAAGAATCACCTTTACTTGATTGATAAGCAGAAAACTCAGTGGACAGTCGTTACTATACGCATAAAGCGCAGGCCACACCGCTAGCTAGCGCGAGCGAGCGAGTCCGGCGAGCCTCTTTTCATACTTCAAATCGGCTCTTTCGGTTCGCGGTGTGAATCAAAGTATGAAAAGAGGTGAAACGATTGCTCGCTTGCTAGCTGGCGGTCTGGCCTGCTCTTTAGAAATGTAACGGTCCAATGAACACCAGGTTCTAAAAGGAAAAATACGAATAATAATAATACACTGAGTATACAGCAACACATAATATGAACTGCACCGGCCGTCCCACCTCCTTTGTAGTAGCTGACCGCGTTCGAAAGCGATGTAGCTTATAGTGCGGATTGCAGTATGGAGTTCGATAGAAAGAATGGTCAACGATTCCAGTTGAGGCGAGGCTTATCGGGTGTAGTGCTTATAGGTGGACGTTGAGCTAACTGCTAGCTTTCGAAGTCGACTGCCGCAATTGGTTGACTTTTCAAGTACTTATTTCAAAAGTTTCTAGATTTTTTTGCAAATACTCAATGCAACAAGTACTTAAGTACCTAACAGTGTACAGGTTCAAAAGGGTTGAGGACTAAATTAAAGTGTTATGCCCCAAATTTCTCTAATGCTGGAACAGTTAGTTGAACTAGTATATAATTTACCTAAGTAGTAGACAGTCCTGTTGGTGTGCCAAGTTGCATTATTTTCAGGTGACTTTCTGTCAGTAACTTCTTTTCCGTCAAACTAATGATTGGAAAAATGAGCCAGTAGTAGAAGTCAGATTGTGTTGTACTTGCCTTCAGTGGCGAAGGTTCCATACAACTCGATTAATTCCTACCGGCTTGCCTTTGAGAGTTGTATTGTTAGTTAGGGAAAGTAACTTTCATTGTTTACCTACCTACTATTTAATTATTATATATTTCACGGCATCTATATTTATTTAAACTTCATGTACTAGAGTGGTACATAGGCGGACTTAATGCCACAAAGCATTCTCTACCAGTCAACCTTTGGGTCAAATAGGACAGCATTGTGGTAGAGTACAAAAAAATATATAAAATTACTACTTTGTTTACTGAAATTGATACACATAAATGGGTACATACTAATAAATATATGGATACAGATAAAATAAACTAATATATATTATAATACATACACATAGTCCAAAATACGAGAAACCTTATAATAATTACTATGACTCTAGTAATGCCTAGATCGTAAGCAATTTAGTCTGACTTTAAATAAAACTTCCAAACTGCTCTTTTGAAAGCCATTTTGCTTTCAGCTTTCTATACCTACATCCTCACTATGTTCTTTCTTATAACAATATTAACCACTGTTGCATAGTAATCAAGTTACTCACTATTTGTTTGTTTCCCACAATTTTTCTAAGGACACAAAAGAAAATCCTCTTTTATACTAAGCTGAGTGTTCCACTTGATCTTGAAAAGCTACACTGTTTATTCTTTTATGATGGACTCTATCCATACAAATATTTATTTAATCGACAATATAGATACTTAGAACCTAGTCCTACAATGAGTTGCATATCTTTTAGAAATTTTCCGAGAGCAAATTACCTTTCCTATGTCATTTTTTAAAGCCCATGACAGTACTGCTATTACTGTCGAAATATACAAAGAGACTGTTTTGTGTATAGAATGTCTTGTATGAGCTAGGATTTATGCAGGAAAGAATTCAGATATTGTGAATATGCAAACACAAAAGCGCTCAGATATTTTAATCTAGTAGTTGTTTATTTTCTAACAACCCTAAACTAAATTGTTGTTCCCGGAGCGGTAAATTTATAGGCAGTCAACCCTTACTTAGTGGTGTGATGATCTAGAAGAAGGCTATAAGTTTCGTACGCATAATGTGCATTTTTTTTAGTTGTCATGTCGTACGTAATACTTATACTGTTTCTCCTAGGTACACAATGCATGCGTTAGGTACTAATCAAATGGCAAAGGAAAACTAACAATCAAGTGAGGCAACCAAGCAGTTTAAACGCCCATGATACGTTCAGTTACATACACTAATGCCTAGTTGTTAGGGTATGCAAATGCAAGTACCTCCATATCTAGTACATTGTTGTTAGTGCACGCAACTTTTGGAGGTTGTAGCGGTCCTACTGCCATTTGCAATTTATTGTAACTGCGTTATGTGATTACATAATGAGTGTTATATTCGCAGTTAGTTGGCATTGTGTAAGCATGTTTTATCTGAACTCGGCGTGTTATTTCGCGGCGGGAGTGTCGGCCTGAGCGCCCGGTGGCGGCGCCCCGGGCGTTGCGGGATATGCAGTGCTCCCACCCCGCCTCGCGGCCCGGCCTTCGCCCCCGACACTTTTTCTTTTAATCAACTCACTTGGGGGCACAATATGAAATATCTTTCCTTCGGAACCTCACAGAATCATGAATATTCAAAACTTGCACAGCGATCGGTTGCCAGGCGCAAATTCCTTAGCCACAGCCTTTAATATAAGTAGGTACTTGGTTGAGGAGCTCTCAATCTGGAACCATTTTAAATCTAGTTCAGTCGAATCAATGAGTATAATATCAACGAGTCATGACGCACGAGCAATTTGCATCACTCGAGAATTGATCACGCTGTTCGTTAGAGATGTTAAACGACTGATGCATCGACTTGATGAAATGTATGCATGTATTGAGAGCAGCTATTGCACTGTGCAGCTATCCGGAGTCGCGGCTCGGCAAGATGTTCAACGGCACGATCCCCATCGTGCTGGACACGCTCAAGCAACATTACTTCATCGACCGCGACGGCGGCATGTTCCGCCACATCCTCAACTTCTTGCGCAACAAGAAGCTGCTACTGCCCGCCGACTTCCCCTACATCGATCTGCTCATTCACGAGGCGCATTACTTTGACTTGGACAGTGAGTTTTTTTTATTGTTCTATTACTTATTTTAGTTCTGCATGATTGCACCTTAAAATTCACCTTTAAAATATTATTAATTCCTTAATAATCTTTCTTTTACTTTTCTGAAACCAAGCAGCAAGGTCAACTTATTAAAGCATTTACTAATTTTATACTTGAATTTGCATTTTCATAAATTACTTAAAAAAATTAGGCGCGGTTTTGCATCATTTAATTTCTGGATGAGCAGCACCAGCGCAGCAGTTAACACGAGTGTTCTCCTGAAATAACACTGTAATTATGATATCCTAATTATTTAGTAGCTACAATGTTTACAAACAGTGACCTCGTTGAAACCGGCTTGGATTCAAATACTACATTATGCTGCAGTAATTAGTGTACGTGAATTATTATAATGTATAAATGTAGGATATTTGATTTCAACCTTTTGCAACGCGCAGGAATGCTTTTGATGGTACAATTAACTACTCCAGCGATTTAGCATGAACAAATAATATAATAGGTCTGTACAAATGAATCAGATGCGAATTAATTATTGATTGCGAATAATTGATAATTATCAATGTAGGTACGACATGTTTATAACAACTGCTTTGATGCCAACCTGTGTTTGATTTATTTGCAAAGCGAACTACCTTACTCCGTATTTATGTAAAGGTTTTGAGAACAAGGGTGAAACGACGAAATCCGCGTATATTGATGTTACTAATAATAATACGACTACTTAGGTACGTAGCCAACGTAACTACTAACTACTGACACCACGTTAACTAATAGCCACGAACACGAATACGAACTAATGTATTTACTTTACACCTATAGTAGCGGAAACGGTAAGCTTTGATTGATGTTTGTGTGATTAAAATTTTTTTCGATACTTTACTGAATTTAAGAGCATTTCGAATTCAGAAAAGTACCGAAGAAAAGACATGCTGCGCTGATACCAAATAAATTGGGTTGTGGGTAGGACATGGACTTGTCTCAAGCATCGTCTCAAGAGTGTGCGATCGCGTCGGCGATTCATCGGTCGGGTTGTCAACCCATGTGGGTACTTATGGAAAATGCATCCATGTATTGCGCTAAGTGGAACGAATCAAAGCTTGAAGTGGTCATAAATTATAGGGGTTTCCTAAATCTTTAAAAGCCGGGCAACTGTGAGCCGTACCAATGACATGAAGGGGACCGTAGTCGGGATGGATATGTGCGCATGTAAAATATTGATTATTTGGGATCATAAGAATAATTTTATGTTTGTATGTCATTTTTTTATGTAATTGGTTCACCAACAATTGTATACACTGGTATAAACAAATGAAACAAGCAACAAATCAGAATAAAGTGTAACAATCACTTACAGGTAAACTCTGTAGCTCACAAATTGTTGTCGTAACATACAAAATAAGAATATAAATAAAAATACTATATAATCAAAGTTGCACTAAATTAAAGTTAAACTAAATTCAAACAAATTAAAACCAATTAAACTAAGTTAAAACAAATTAAGCTAAATAAATCTAGGTAATACAAAAATAGATAATATTTAGCCTTAATCCCACCCAGTGAGATAACGCAGGGCTAAGAAACTTCATGTTCGGGGAGATACATAAAAAAACTGGCTTTCAATTTTGCCTAAGCCGTCAAAATGGAGGTCGATCTGATCACTGCAACCGTTCACAACCCTGCAAAACCTCGCGTAATATAAAATGTCATAGTAATTTTCTGAAATAAAATTAGAAATAAGTTTTTTTGCTGCGACTGTAACATTGTAACCGCAGTGGCTGAGCGCTTGGCTGCTGCGCTGTGTGTCGCGTGTTCGATTCCTGCACGGAACAAAAGGCCTACGGGTTGCTGTTCCGAGTCTGGTTGTTTCTGTATGTGAGGATACATGTTTGTAAACCCACACACGATACGGGAGAAAATCCTAATGTGGGGCATAGTTTGGTTACTGAAGCAGCCTTGTCAGTTACTTATTAGTAGTATCTAGTTAAGATTGTATTTGGGTACAATTTATCTTAAGAAAGGGGTTTGACTATATCGGCCTGCCCAACTTATGCCATTTTATTTTAAAAATAGCAGCCGCGGATAAAACATTGATGGCTTTGATAACTTATAATAATATTTTGAAAACGTGACGCTTTAGAATATTTAAATTGTTTATATTTATGCCTGATGATTAATACAGGTTTTATGCGTGACTGCTATTTTGAAAATAAAATAAAATGGCGGAAGTTAGGCGGCGCAAATAATTCAAATCTTCTGAAGCGTCATGTGTCCAAGCTATTCGAATAAATACTTTGTGCATGGGCTAATAATGCGCAATTTAGCCATTTATCGCGAATGTATATTATGTCGAATTTAAGCCTCGCCAAAATAAACTTACGCTCAGACGGCGATATCTTTTACCGTATGTTACAGGTACTGACTGGGTGGTACAAATAGTGACGTCATAAAAAAGAGATTCCTCATGCCCAGGTATATCTGCAAATACCCCATGTGTGTTTCGTGTATCATGAAAGTTTTTGAGTTATTGTTTCTCGAAAATTTTATGGGAAAACTTAAGAAAAATTCCATCTTTATTTTTAAACGGCTCTTTAACATTCATAATCAAGAGTAAAAAAATAAGCAAAATCACATGAATACGAATTACTTATATCGGAATCAATTTTTATGACATCACTATTTGGACCACCCTGTAAACATATTCGTGTTCGTGACTATATACATAACGTAAACATTATCGTGCTATGACTACAATCCTTGAACATAGGTTCATAATTCCCATCATAACGTGTTCCAGACATGGTGTATGCACTTACCAAAGTGAAGAGCGAGCGCGAATGCACGCATCAAGACCGCGAGTGGCTGAACCAGGCCACTGAGCGCCTCAAGCAGGAGACCGAGGTGCTCATGCAGGAGCGGGATCGTCTGCAGCAGCGCTGGTCCTGAAGCAAGGTAGAGTACACTAAGTGTTCTCTGACCGTCCCTATGAATAGGTACCTACTAATTAGTATCGCGGGTTAAGTAAATGTCGGCTAAGCACGACGTCTGACGGACCTCGCGCACGACCACGAGTTTTGGCCGTAGAAGCTTCGACCAGGAAGAAAGTTTGGTCACACAACCTGGCGTCCAACGCGTTTTGCTCAAGATAGCGGCCATCGACCGGCATCAACAGGCAGGTGACATGATTGTCGTGGACGTGGTTACCGACCCTATGAGTAGTTACATATTGGTGTCGCGGGACTTTTAGATATCGGCAAAGCTTGCTAAATTTGCCACTGACCTGCAAAATGAAAAAATTATGATTAAAATATGATTCGCGACCGAAACAAAATATGGTTTTTACAGACCTGTAATAATTAAAATAATCAATACAACCAAGTTCATTAATTTTTAATCCTATTGAATGATATTTTCATGACATAGTCATTAAATGGAATTAAATAAACTTAGAGGGTTGTATTGACGATTATAATTCTGTAACTAGGATCCTATGTGTTATGGTCGCGAATCATATTGTGTTTACCATACAGCCTGAGACTGACCTGCAAATTGCAAAAAAATACCAAGAAAAAATTAATTACGCCGGCTACCTTGACTCTTCCCCTAAATCCGTGCCTCACACTTTAAAAATTTGATAACGGTAACATTCATAGTAGTTGAAGGATACGATATACCCAAAGAGGTTACTAAATTGTTAACAAGTACAGTAGTTTTCGTAACATATTTATGATTTGGACCAAAAACGCCGTACTTACAATGAAAAAATCATTTGAGAGTTTTTGGCTTCACTTGAACAAGTAGGTACTAGAAATAATAGCAAAAGCGGACTGAGTGATATACTGATATATGACATGACCATGTCACAGTATATTATACTGTGACCATGTCGATGCACTACAGTATACTTCACAGATAATCTGCTTAGCCTTTTAACCAACTTCTAAAAAAGGAGGTTATTTATTCGACCAGCATCTTATTTTAATGTTTGTAACTTACTTACACGAAAAATATAATAATCATATACATGTAATGAATAAAGAGATGCTGGCGGTGTCGGTCACTAGTTCAGTTGATCGAGAGCTGTCAAAGTGTGACACGGGTTAAGGGACGTCGCATACTAAGCCCTTGTGACCATGAGCACGACTTTTGTTATTAGAACAATTTTGCAGCGGATACATTTGATCCCACTACTAGGTACTATAGGACCGAGGACATGTCGCAAATGTTTTTTTTTAAACAGAGGCATTTAAGGCATTTATGTTTTATTGGGTTACAAATTTATTAGGCAGTTTACATTTTTATTTTACCACGAATTTTAAAGTTTACTTTTACGAATCATAGAACAGTTGCGTTCTCAAGCAGCTGTCAAAAGTAAAATCGATTAGTAAAATAAATAGTTAGACGGAGTGCCTGCGTTGCTCCCACCCATTCCACTTCCCATTATGAACTCGGAAGGTCGCTGCATTAGATTGTTCTTACCACGTGCAATAGATGGCGCTGGCTTTAGATATAAGAAAAGAGTATGTACGTAAATATTGAAAAGTAAATCACCTCATTATTATTTAGTAATTGGTTAGCCTCGCCCTATATTACATGGAACAAATATATGTCTGGTGTCGAACTCTGGGTTTATCAGCTACATACCTCAGTCAGCCCAACGACCAACATTTAGAGGAATATACAAGTCGCCGTCCCCGGAGAATAAAATGATAATTACAAAAACGCAACTTTTCAGGAAAAATAAAAAACATGTTTTCTTCGATTGCTCCTTAAATACTGGACGTAGACTGATGATTCCTAGCTTTGAAAAGAAGTTATTTTTTGTGTGTTTGAAATGTTTTAGTGAAATACGCCTAATTATTAAAATAGAGATATTATTAAAAAAATAAGAAGTTAGTCAAAATCAGTCATCGTCTAAGTTGTATAATGTCGATTATCATTTTATTCTCCGTACAGCCTGATCAGAATCAAATATTGCACTCATTACTTATAATTTTATTCTACGGGTTTTTAGGGTGCAAGTGATGATGATAATACTTTAATATCGTCTTATTCTCGTAAATATTGTGAAACTTTTTTTCTGTTATGGACTTTAAATTTAGTTTCCCAATAAAACTATGATACGGTAATCAATTAAATTCTAGTGTTTGAAAATTAACTTTGTAACAAATGTCTTCCAAATCGTTCTATAGCAAAAAACTAGGTTCTCACTCCTCAAAAATAAATACATGAAAAAAACAATCAAATCAATAGTGAAAAAAACTATTTGGTATTAATCAAAGTCTGCTATATGATCTTGTATTATTGAATTATTTCATTTATTTGTTCTAATACACATTTAATACATTTTTAAGTATTCCTATAAAAAATATTTAAAAAAAGTAGTCCACCCACCGGCATCAGGAGGTCTACTCTCTAAGTCCGTCAACGACGGACGGACGGACGGACGAGCTCGTCCGACCGTAGTCCGTTACTACGGACAAACCCTACTCCCTATTGATTACGGATGCCTGAGTTTCGAACGGAGTCATAGACAATATTCGTGAACGAATGACGCATGGCGATAGAGTTGCGCTATTTTACTGGTCGATTACCGGTTTACTAACTTTATGATTTTAAAGTATTTAAACAAAAAATATTATAGGTATTCTTAAAAAAATTACCTCATTTTAACAATATACATTTTATTATTATAGAATTGAACAATTTTTGCTATTTTTGCCCGACTTGTGGCTTTGT
Organism: Eurois occulta; assembly: GCA_950022335.1. Classification (NCBI taxonomy): domain Eukaryota; kingdom Metazoa; phylum Arthropoda; class Insecta; order Lepidoptera; family Noctuidae; genus Eurois; species Eurois occulta. The sequence goes on along the minus strand of OX465477.1, from coordinate 10,565,307 downwards.
CCTGTTAATACCTTTGCTTTTCTTTCTTTTGACGGCATATCTCAAATGAAATGTCAGTTTTTATTTACAATTTTATTAAATACATTCAAATATTAGGAGCTACAATATACGTAATTCGCATTATTAATACGACGCGGGAACTCCGTAATAAATGGTAAAATGGCCTCAACCGTTCTAGCAGCAACTCACGGGCGCAAATAGACACACTCCTCAACATTTTATGAGTGAGAACGAGTTGCAAAACACCAGCGGCAACCACAATACCGTGGTGCCCAGGCGAGTTCGAAGCTCGTTGCCACCAGTAACAAGCCGAGGACAAGCTGATGAAGAAGGCATTCGTGTGGAAAAGAAGAAGCCTAAACGCAATCAGTCCGGTTCCGAATTGACAGGTCCGAACATGTTGCTGCATCCCGCTATTCCATCGAGGCAGCTGTACATACACATCTACATCACATCACGACGCCAGAGGAGGTCGTGGAGTATATAAGAAACAAGACCAAGTTCACCCTTAGAATGGACAGGTTAGGTTGTTCGCGCCACAAGATTATCTTTTGTGATGCGGGTCCCAACACCATCTCGAGACTTTTATGACGGAATTTTGGCTGCAGGGTCTCGTGTATTCGCGGAAGTCTACATGACACCTCGACTCAGTGCAATAATTATATGGCCGACCAAACATAGTTAATAGTTTTTCGTAAAAGTGTTCAATATGTTTTAGTTTATTGTACTTCTAAGAGTATTTTGTGTAGTGTATCTTCGATGCCTGAAAATAAAAGTGATTGATCTATTGAAAGTTACTTATTACTACGAACTTAGTTTAATTTAAGACGACTATAGATAAATAAAAGGAAGTATGTGATTTATTTTATTTAACAGTTTATTTAAGTATAGGAAGAAGAAAGGAACAGAAAAAATAGGTACAAAGGTGATACTTATTTCTAAAGAAATCTCTTCCAGCATACCTGCGAAAGGAGAGTAGAAAAAGGAGATGTAGACGTAGTGTGTAAAAGAAGAAGAGAAAATAGAATACATAAAAACATAAAGGAAATGACAAGTTTAAATATAACATACAATATGTATAAGAATCATCATCATCTGCCTAGCCTTTTCCCAACTATGTTGGGGTCGGCTTTCAGTCTAAGCGGATGCAGCTGAATACCAGTATTTTACTGGGAGCGACTGCCTATCTGATCTCCAGAAATCAGTTAGTTCTGGGTAATCTCTTTCGTAAGACTGGTTGTCAGACTTTCGGGCCACTGACTACCTGTAACGACTGTCAAAGATCTACAAATGACAGCCGGGACCAACGGCTTAACGTGCTTTCCGAGGCAAGGAGGAAACTCGGTATGTAATGGGTGGTCACCCATCCACGGACCAACCTAAGCAAGCGCAGTTTAACCTAAAGATCGGGCCGAGCAGCAGTTATTATGTAGCCACGAGCTCCTCTCCAATATATTACGTATCATATATGTATAAATACTTATGCAACTATGGCAAGTTGGAAATATATAGTCCTTTCACTCTTCTTTTGAAAACTGCAACAGTTTGGCAGTCCCTTATATCAGGCGGAAGAGAATAAATACCACAACAGCAAAGCGTGTACAGTAAAGGAGTAGGAGTAGAAGTCAGTAGCGTGGGGAGGGGATTTAAGGAGGTTCCTAAGATGCGACCTGCAAGGTGCATCAGAGGAACGGGTGTAAGAAAAGCGTTCCCGCAGATAGGCTGGTGTTTAAGGGTTATGAAGGATGTTAAAAAGCAGACACAATATTCGAGAGTTCCTGCGAAGTCGGATTGGAAGCCATCTGAGTACCTATATTGCGAAAGTTGGAAACGGTCATACTTTTTGAGGTTATAAACAAAACGAATAAAGATATTTTATAAACGCTCAAGTTTATTTAAAAGCTTCTCGGTGGCATCCAAATAACACGCATCGGCGTAGTCTTTGATGGGCTGGATGAGAGTTTGCGCGAGGGAGGTTTTGGTCTTCAAAGGCAAAGTAGCTCTGGAGTGCACTTTGTGACTTACTTCAGTTACCTGGGAAGTCTACGATAAGTAAGAGTCCATTATCACCCCCAGGTTTTTGGCCTTATTTGCGAATTCTATCTGAACTCCTCATATGTTTTGATTGTAATAATGTATTGTTGAATGTATTTATATTTTTTTCAAATCGATTGGTGCCAAATAAATGAAAAAATACTCTGTTAAAAAAAATGCTTTTATTGTGCAAATTTGTCCTTTACTTTATCACAATCTTCCGCCTGTCCCAACACCCATTATGTCCTGTCACTGCTAAGGCCCACTGCACCTTGATGGATCCCCCGGGCATAAAAATTGAGAGCATCAAGTATCTGAAAGTATACAAATACAACAGTAACAATATTTAAGATCGATTAGTAGTAATACAACTCAATAATTTTCAGAATCTTCAAAATGTATATCGTTAGCCTAAGTCCTTAAATTTTGGATCAAACTATTACCTACCTTAATTCTTGGATCAACACCATTTCGTCGCTTGTTGAGGCAAAAGAGGCAAGACATATCTTCAGATAATTCCCGTGTGAGCCCTTGCAACCCCATGTCAGGAATAAGCGCCAAGCGGAAGTTTTGGCGCGAGTAGAATGGGCGTCGCCTCCGCTCTTCTTGTAGAGCTTCTTCAAGCATTAAAAAAGCAGCCATTGTATTGATTTTCTAAAAAACTTAAACTTTCGTCGACAGCACGATAACTATTTTGATGTCGTATCAAATGACATAACGATCCGTCCTAAGAAGTGCCAAACTCAACTTTTCGGACGGGCAAAAACACATCGGGAGTAGGGACAACTGTCAAATCGAGTTGTCATTCATTCTTCGTTCGGGCTCGAACTAATCGTCCGTCCGTCGGTGCTAGGGAGTAGGAAACGCCCGTAATTTCGGCCGAAACTACGGGTTTCGTGCTTAGAGAGTAGACCCCCAGGAGCAGCTCTTGAGAGAGGAATTTACTAACAATACGCGCCGTGTTCAGAAGTTCTGCTTTCTGAATCAAGCGTCCTCAGATGTTGGTCGAGGCCTTTGGCTATTAAGCCAATGGCCGACACAGCTATCGGCAGAATGACTGCTGTACTCACATCCCACATGTCGAAAACCTCGCGAGCCAGATCTAGACACTTGAACTGCTTATCTTTCTCGGCTTTCATTTTTCTCTGGATCATCATTGTGTGACGCTCCAATCGATCTATCTCCACAATGTCAGGCTTATTGACAACAATAGTCCAGTCAGTGATGACAGATCGATCCCAACACAACGTGATATTACCACTGTCTAGAACTGGGTCAGGCGCATTCTTATAGTATGGCACTTCTGATTCCACAAGGTTGTACTTCAAAGCAAGTTGCTGGTGGATAATCCTGGCAACGAGGTTGTGTTTATGCAAGTTCTCCGTTAGACAGACGAGAACAGCCAGAAATAATGTGTCGGATCGATTCTACCGGACGGTGGCATGCCCGACACATGTCAACCGTGCCATCCTTCACGATGTAATTCCGGTAGTTGTTCGCCATCATAGCTTCGTCCATTATTGCACAGACAAAACCTTCGGTTTCGCCGAAGAGGTCACCGAAGCAAATCCACGATACGGATGCTAAGAAGTCTACATCGGGCCCATGCAGGGCAGTCATTAGTGTCTAATACTATAGGCTTGCGCCAGTTCTCGTTAGCCAGGGAGGGTGAGGCCCTTGTCCACTGAAACCAAACCTCGGTGCATCCCCACGTTGGCTTCTAGGAAGTATTCCGAGAGACTGTATACCTCACGGTTGTGCACGGACGCGGTACCTCACGGTTAGTTTATTAGTTAGCATTTAAGAAGCACACTTCCGTGGGATATACAGTCTCATTACCAACGAACGAGGGTGTTGCATCCGATTTGCGGTCAGCCAGTGCACGGACCCTCCTATTCCGGGCATCAAGTTGCGTCTGAGTTCATTTGAGTATGCCGAAAGAATACATCAAAATCGGCATGACCCAACCGTTGAAGGCGCACACCTTGTTTCCGCCTAACAAAAGCCTGTTTAAACGCTGCGTGCCTGAAAAGGCACTGTAACAGGTTGGTGATCATTTTGTGACAGTATTGAATAGGAAGCACCGTCAACGTACCAACAAGCACCGCTGCGGTACGGCTCCATCGGAGCCCAACGTGCCTAGTGCCTATTCGTGCCGCGAAGCCAAACACTCCGGTGTACATCTCCCGCCTACACTACACCACTACGGTGGAGGACATCGTTGAGTACTTGCGTCAGAAGACCAAGTAGGTAGCGAGAGTGTAACTGCTTATGTCGCGCCGTAAAGTCAACAATTCTTGTTATCAGCACCTCGTCTCGGACGAAGACTTTAGGATCGTCGCTTCCACGAGCAAGTGCCACATGAACTTAGTGGTACAGTGCACAAGTGAAGTGTTACTAATATAGTTTTAAGGTTCTATTTACTAACACAATTTGTATTATATCATTATGTACGTTAGTCTGTAAGGTATACATATATCTATGGGTCAAAGTAGCCTGAAAATAAATGGATGTTGTTGTTGTTGTTAGCACCTTATTCAGGTGGCCAATGAAGCGCTCCCTCAACGATGTCGGCAGTAACCAGTAACGATTGTTTCATGTCGGCTGTATTGATGCTTAATGCTTTCGACATACCTAAACACTTGTAGGTTTCTGTTGAGGAGAGGGATCTAAGGTGTATGGAATCCGAGGATTGAGTTCCCTAGGATTCCATAATCTCCCTTCGCTTCACATTTGTCCACACCAAATTCCATCCTGATGGCGTTGCTGAAAGTTTCTGTTACCTTCAGTAGTTTTGTCAGTTGCAATTTATGGGGGGCAAAGAGTTTTAGATCATCCTTGTAAAGAAGGTGATATTATATGACCTGACCACCTCTCCTCAACCGATATCCTAGACCTGAACCCTCCAGCAGTGCGCTGAGAGGGTTCAAATGATGATGACAATATGTCTTACTGTTCAAAACCATAAAAGTCGTTTTACTAACACATCTTTATACGAAGCGACTGGTTGATTTTGAACGAGAATAAAACGATAACTGCTTTTATCATTATCCAGTCGAATATTTTTCACGAGAATATAATTGTAAGACTGTTTGTCACATTAACAAGTAGGAAAACATTTCGATAATATTATATTAACACTTTATTCTCGTAATTTAAGGCATGTGTTAAAACTTTGAATACTATTGTAAAATTTTGTAACTTCGTCAAATAACTGTATAAAAATTTCGAAAAAATTGAGCAGATGTATTACCACCCACAGATCCCAAAAATGACATAACACTAAAACTAAGATAATGGCAGTTATCATTTTATTCTCCGGGGACGGCGAAGTGATGTTGAACAAATAGTCCGAGTTTTAATAAAACCCATCATACACTCGGGTTACTGGTAACTCGACGTATTCCTTGCAGGACGCCATAGTAGGGTTAAAATGTTACAAATTAAGCCACCAAATGTTCTATCGAAATTCAGTAGTTTAGTGTTAGTGTGATTTTTTTTTTAAATGAAAAATCCCAATCCATAATTTAATCATTCGAAGCCAATTTAAAAATGATTTAGGTACTGCGCGACTGTACTGAAATTTAAGTTATTGCCATAGTTATGCCGTAGCAGACTTTTGTTAATAATGAAAAGTTCAAAAATGACTATAAATTTGGCAAAGATCACTAATCAAACATTGAATTTTGTGTCATTTTTGCCATTACTTCAAGAAAAATGCTGTCTAGTGAAAAAAATAATACTACGTAGGTACTCGACATATTCCTTGCAGGAATACGTACCAGTTACCAGTAACCCTGTATAATGTTAATAAAATACCTACTAATAATTTTCTTGTATATTTTCAGGCTGACTTTTCGGGAGCAACTCATGCGGAACCGAAGAGAAGTCGCTTTTAAGTCGCTATTATATTAGTATTATATCAATTTTTTACACTGATTAAAAACATATTAAATTAAGAATGATCATTGATCATAGATGTTTAGCATGTAAGTTACATTAGTAGGACATCATTAGGCATATTACATTAGTAGGATTTATTTGAATAACATGTAAATTAGTATGGGTCGGTGTCGACAGGGCAGACAGTGCCCTTGGTTGGTACCTAAGTGTATAACTATACGTCAGGGGGTTGGTTACACACTTACGAAGCTATCAGCTGAGGGGCACTGTCTCGTCACTATTCGGTACACGTAACGTAGGCAGACGTATAATGATTATTTTTAAGATTTAAATAAGTATTCCATTCATAACACTTTGCACACTTATCATAAGTACACATAACTTTGCATATCGACTTATGCTGTTTTGTACCAATTGCTTTTTATCGTACTAATAAGTATCTTTATAATTCTTAGTATTAGATTACCTTTAAATCTTGTTAAATCGTGGCAAGATTTATACGAATGAATGATACTTATAATATCATTTTATTCGTCTGAATCTCGTCTGCGAAAATATCATGTTATCGTTTATTTGATTGGGAGCCATGTTAATACTCGTAGTTTGATGTAGATCTATAGGATCTACAACAAACTATTGTTATGAATATTGTGTTATGAACGTTAAACGTATAATTGTTTTTAAAAGTGTTGTACCTACTTATAACAGATTTATTCACAGCCCTTTGTATTGCTACCATACATACAAAGGGCTGTGAATAGACCATACATCGGCATCGGTTTAATTATTATTTTTCGTATTATCATTTTTTTATCTATAACTTAGCCAGTTCCGTGTGGTCCCGAACTTTAAGAATACGGTCACCCCATCTCGTCCCCTGGGTGTCGTAAAAGGCGACTAAGGGAACGTACGACCCAGTGCAGACTAACAAGCACATTGGGTCAACCGAGTGGTGACGGGTAAACCACCAACAAAAGCATTCCCAAGGAGGGTTAGTGCCAGGTAGGCGACCGACTATAAAAACTACCTAAGACCAAACCTTATGCAAGATCTTGAAAAACCTAGCCAGTTAAGAGGATAAGTAGGGATAGCTATCGTTCTTAATCAAACTTTTTTATTTACTTTATTGTATATGTTTTTGTATTTGGTTTTCTATTTATATTTGATTGTTTAGGTACTTAAGAGGCGTTGATTAATAGTTATCGAATTAAAGGGCAGCTGATTAAAAACAGTTATTTAATCACTAATGTTAATAAATGTGATGGTAGATTAGTTATACCTACACCGTGACTTATTAGTCGTCTTACAACGGCAGCCCACTTCACGTATTCATAAAAAAATCATAGACTTTTCTTTATGAGATTTGAATAATATAAAAATAAAAATACTATTCATAATTCGGTTCGTATTTATTTTTCTTTGTACTTATTTTCTTAAATATTGAAAAAAAAAATCGCCTAGAGGTATTTTGTGTCGCATACATTGAGCGGACCACCTTTGTAAGACGACTAAAAAGTCACGGTGTATTTATATTATAGCACTGGCACGTCACTAGACTTCATGTTATTTATAACTAGCGACCCGCCCCGGCTTCGCACGGGTGCATGTATTATACATATAAACCTTCCTCTTGAATCACTCTATCTATTAAAAAAAAGCGCATCAAAATCCGTTGCGTACTTTTAAAGATTTAAGCATACATAGGGATATAGGAAGACAACGACTTTGTTTTATACTATGTAGTGATGCTTTCGCTGTAGGAAGGTGCGGCGGACAGTAGACGAACCGTTCCTTTTCAACATTGAACATTACCGCGATTTACAATCATCATGACTGAATATTTTAGCTGCACCCTAATTATCACAGTCGTAAAATACGGTATCAGTAATAACTGTGGCAAATTAAATAAATTTACCCTGCCAAGATGTTATGTGATGTTACAAATAAAATCAAATTGAAAAAAAAAGTTAAGCAAAGTGTTATGAGTTATGACGCCACTTACATGTTTAGTGATGGGATGTATAGCTATAATGGCGTCTACATAGTGTTCAGTCGAAATAAAATAAGGCTAGTAGTGTCGGCGTACAACTATACATAGCCTTTAAGTCCAACATCATGAATATTATTAATATAATTCAGGAATAATAAGGGTCCCAAAATTGACGCCTGCGGAATGCCAAAATTACGATTTTAGGACTACTTTGGGTTGCGTTAATCTTAACCACTTGGGAACGATTGGTCAGGTAAGATTTAAATATATCAAGGGAACTTACAGTGACACCAATGTCATTTAGTTTCTTTAATAACAGTTTGTGACTCAGTGTGTCAAAAGCTTTCTTTAGGTCTATGAAAATTCCTAATGCTATTTCCTTTTTGTCGATACTTAGTTTATTTTTTGTTATTAGATCTACTGTTGCAGAAAGTGATTCTAGCCTAAAACCGTATTGTTTTTATAAAGAAAGTTCTGCGCTCTAAGATGTTCCTCGAGGTGGTTGTTTAAACACATTTGAAATTTTTTGATAAAACTGGCTAGACAGAAATGGGACGTTAATTTCCTGGATCAGATTTAATTCCATTTTTGTAGATGGGGCTGACTTTGGCAATTTTGAAGCTGTCAGGAAAAGTCCAAACTATAAATTTTTATTTATACAATTTGTTAGTTCACCTAGTATTAACCACTCGTATGCCGAGTATATAGACACAATTAAAAAGTGATTGTGTCTCGTGTATATATATACGTTCCGAAAGGTTAAGCCTTTTACGCATTTGATTGATTTTGTGTTTATACCGTCCAAGCCAGAGCTAGTTTTTAGTTTTCAATTAATTTTTTCTATTTCATTTGTCCATGATTTGAGTTGCTTGCGTTCCTTTAGTGTGGGTTAAATTTTTATGACATTGATTGGGGATTTGACTAGCTAGAACTGATCCTATATAGATGAATAAAAAAAAAATCGGTTGGTTCTAATTGAGAATAATCGTAAAGCATACAGAGTGGAATGGAACAACGACGTAGAAAGTATTACCACAATTCAGTAAATCTTTCCGAAATTCATCATCTAGCTGTTTCATACATTTTGACCGTGGGAGTCTAATGTCACTTGCACTTTGCTACAGCGAAAATATGTACTTAGTAGTATTAATCACGAATGTTCATACATGTTTAGGATGTCAGTTACTTATATTTAGGTACACAGACGCGCCCGAACTTTCTTGTCGTTATACACACACGAAGCCGAGGCTCAATATATTTATAGGCTATATTTATACGACGTTATGGTGGGGGATTTTATGTTAGTTTAAAATGTTTTTGTCGAGTAGATATTAAATAATTAATTGCTTCATAAGCCTGTAATCTCCGAAGGGTTGGGCATGTGTGTAATAATCTTAAATTTGGGTGGGTAAATTTATGATTATTAAACCTAATAATTAATACTATAACCGCATAATCACTATTCATCTTTATAGTGCCGCATCGTTCTTTTGAAAATGTCTCTGAAGAGCCAACAGAACTGTGCTGCGCTATAGATCGCAACAAAGCATACCTCGATACGTTAGATAGTTTATTTTATTTTATTCCTTTTGTTGTAGATCTCTGTATAGATTCTTGTAGATGCTTTTGTAAATCTACTTGTATTATAGATTTTGTCTATTTTAGGGTAGGTAGTCTTACAGAATGTATATTGGAAACTGTTCATCAAGGTGATAGTAGAGGAGAAAAAATCTCTAATTTCTACTATTGGTAGTAGTAAAGTAACTTCAGTTTAGCCTATTTCACGTGCTCCGGTTGCCGAGTATCTACTTAGATCCTCGTTGATCGGATCAATCTTGACGGTGCGTGTACACTCTCGCTTAGACACTCCCGAGGCAGGGCGAGTGCGAGCGCCTGACCAGCCTCGGTGTTCCTCATTTGGCTGTACATTCTCCTGTTGCCCTAGCAAGTGCCTCGGAGTGTCGGAGTGTCTTCAGATTAAAGATTACTTGAGTCAAGATAGAACAGTTTTCTCAGGAGTTGCAGGTGCTCGAGTTTGAGTGGGCAGAGACTGTTCTGCCGGATACCTAAGTGGACCCGAGGGTCAAAACCAGAAAATGATCTCATAGTTTTTAAGTTCACCCTATTTTTTATTTCTATCTTATGTAAGTTGTAGACGTAATAAAATCATAAAGTTACTGATTTGTAATAAAAGAACAAGTGGTAGGTTAATTACCATTCACTTGTTCTTTTTTTTCCTAATACTTACTTGATATGAATGTCGGAGTTTTACTACATTTTTAACCGACTTCCAAAAGGAGGAGGTTATCAATTCGTCTGATTATTTTTTTTTGTTATAAATGTTCTCAAGTGAAATCTTTCGAATTTCATTCGGAGAAAAAAAATCTTTTACCGTCTTACTTCTTGTAATAAGATAGAACAATGATTGATGCTTGGAAAGGGAAGAACGCGAGCGCAACTCCTGAATAGACTTACGAATGTTTTAGGGTCGTAGGTGTTATAGGTGTTTGTGTTAAGGTCATTGTGATTATTTCCAAAATAAGCACAATTTAAGGCGATTCTTACACGACAACGCTCGTCCGCGCAATCTTGTATGAAATTCGTTGAAGTATACACATGTACCTACTTACACCGTTCAGGCGCACCGCCATTTGCTTCGCCGCTTTGGTCAAACCGCGACGAGCGTTCTAAGAGTTTCCGGGATTATTACAATTAAAATAGTACACTCGATACTTAGTAAGAGAAAATCACTCCTAAAACATGCTCAGTATAGGTATACACTATACATATACCTACTCATTAGTGCTCACGACTGTACAAAATAAACGTTCTGCGTCAAAACAATCTACTAGTGTTCCTGCCTATTACCTATAAATACCATTTGGAATTACGGAACGCCGTTTCAGTACGGTCGGTAGATAACTTCGATGTACTTACAGTTATAGTAGTTTTAAGTGTATTTTTGAACGAACAAATCTGTGTACACACACTGGGCGGTCAAATTCGTGATAGGCCCAAGTTGGTGGTTGGTTTTTGTATTTTGTAATAGTTTTATTTTGTAAAAGATATTATTTTAATGCGACTTGATGGTAATCCAAAATTAATAAATATAATTCACGTATTGTTTTAGTTAATAAATAAGTTTAAGTTAGTATTGATTTATTTAAAGTCTGTTTTTTATTTGTTTTTTTTTTCATTATTCATCGTTAATACTTTTATTAATGCGTTTAAGGACAAGCAAAGTGGGCATGTAAATACTTTTTGTATTATTCTTAAGGCAATATGTTTGAATTGAAAAGTTGTTGTAGCAAAGTTAATATTAATTCAACTGGGGTAACTTCGTCGTTTACATCAAACGTTGTAGTTATAACTTGAGGGTATATGGATTAATTTTATAAAGAAAACGTAAGTAAGAAAAATTAATAGATACCCTCAAATTATAACATCTATCGATTTGACAGAGAAAAAGATAAAGTGAGTCGGACGATAGTAGACAACAATTTAATCACTTTGCATATGGGCTCGCTGGCTAGTTCGTCACACTGCAGGGTATGTGTATGACTTCATTCGGTGATCGGTGATGCGAAGGTTCGAATCCATGTCGAAACAATGAACACTTTTTTGTATTCTTTAGATTATTCGTAACGAATTCATTGATTTAGCAGTGTAACATTTTATAGCTTAAGGGGTTAGCACTTACGCTGTGTGTACCAATTTTAATATGAAAGCTTTATTTGTAGGATGATTTCGTTTTTATTCTTCAAAATATAGAGGTGTGCGTTGTTGTGGTTAAAATACTGATTTTATGAGCCATACTCAATGGTACACTTGATTAAATATAAGGAGAGGAAATGTTTTCAAATGATCTGCAATGATTAGTTTAGAGTAAACCGGTACCTTGGGCGGGAGAACCTGGTACTTGGTGTTAATTGTAACTGGAGTCTTATCTCCAGGTTGTACATTTGTAATAGTATCTAAGATTCACTATTTTTAGGATTTTCATTAAAATTTGTGGCACTTAGTGTACCTACACTCTATAGCTTTTTTCTCCATTTAGAAATACATTCACTTAAAACCATACAATATTATACGAATAAAACAATAATCATGTTTTTCATATTTTATTTACTACCCACAAAAGATTAGAACTATTGTTCATTTAAAGGTTTCGATTAGAATGGTGGTTACCTAATGGCCAAAAAAAAATTGTGATTATCGTGTAGGTACATACATACGTACATTAATACATAGACATCAAGTTGTAGGTAGTTTTAAAATAATAATAAGTTTACATTCATATTTTTAATAACCTGTTACTTCCTTATTCAACAAAATCACAGAGCACTGAGAAGTCTCGTGATTAAACTATGAAAAGTCGACTTTCCAAGAATATAAAATTATATCTACTGTTTCATTTCAATCTTTTCCCTCCCAATGAAATCGTTTTTGCAAATATTTTTTTTATATAAGTATCAAAACTAGTGTTCTTCTACAGAAATTCCACAGTCAAATGCCAAAAATGACAATTTCTTAGGAAATACTTCAAAATGCAAAATTTTGTATCAAAAACCTACCCAATCTTTTCGACAGTCCTATTGTTTTTACAAAGAAAGTTTAAAGTTTTCCATTTCTATCTCCAAAGCTTTTCATATAAACATACTTACACATAGATTTAATGTATATAATAATTGAAAACATCAAGTATTTGTTCATTAAGGTACAATATGATTTCACACATTTTTTTGCAACGTTCTGTATTTTAATTTAAACAATAAATTGGCACCGGACATTCTGGGACTTATTTATTACTAGCTGAACCCGCGGCTTCGGTCACGTGAGCGCGTATTCTTATGGCATTTTCAGGGAACATTACATGGGAAAGTGAAGTTGTAGTATATTCCTAACATCTTCTACAAATTAATATACTAATAAACTGTTAATTTAAAGAACGTTACTAATATAAAACCTGTTAGTACATCTTTGTTTTAAGTACTAAACGAAGTCGTAGACAATTTCTGGGGGGAATCAATTTAGATAGCCATCGACACGCTAAGAAGTTTATGAACAATGCAAATGGATGAAATTCATGATCTAAACCCCGATCCCCATCCTGGTCGCGATATATAGGTAATAACACAATCTTTCAACTCTGAGAAGTTAATCAGCCGGCGGAAATCAAAACACAATCTTTCAACTCTGAGAAGTTAATCAGCCGGCGGAAATCAAAAGTGAGTAAGTGCGATAACCCCGTTACTGAAAAATAATAGTAATGGAACCAGAAAGCGTATGCGCTTCGGGAATCTTCATGTTTCCGAATTAAAACGAACGTCGCGTCGGCTTCAGTGTGATTGGTGTCATCCCCACAGAAGCAAAGCTTATAAGTTTGGATTTTTAGCGCATTGTAGTGTATTCATTGCACTTTGGTCGCACTTCGTCTTATTTATGTTACTCAAAAGTTCAAAAGATTTTAGTCGTAAATCTGTAATATTCTAACCATGGCGGTACATAACATAGGTAGTGTACTTCCCTGGTTGTAGCAGCTCAATGTGCATACGCGGCTCCAAACCAGCCGCCGCCGACTTGCTGGAGTGTCCAAAGTATCCCTACACCTGCGTTTTAGAGGACTTACTGTCAAAATCGCTACCGATGCCGCGATTAACGTAGCCACCTGGGTGTTTTTAATTTTAATTTTTATTAAATTTAATTAAGAACAGGGCTAATAGATAATACTATTAGATCTCGCATATAGGTTTCGATCCCGAAGATAGACCACGATTGCCGAAGCGTATACTTTTTTTTTATTTTATTTTTTTATTACAAAATGGGCCTGCTCTTGACCTCGATCACGCCTGGTGGAAAGCGATGGATGAGGTCTATGATGAAACGAGCGTGCCCAGAAGATGCCTGTTCACTCTTGCTTTGAAGGCAGACGGGTTATATGTGGGAGGGAACACAGAAGCCGGCAGAGAGTTCCACACCTTGGCTGTGCGCATGATAAACGTGGAGGAAAAGCGCCGAGTACGACTTGTCGGGATATAAACCAAGTGTGGATGGTACGCCGCAGTACGTCTGCTAGTCCGGTGGTAAAAGGACTTTTCTAAGGAGTCTGATGAACGGGCAAAAAAAAAATGATAAGTAGACGCAGATCGATGTAACAAATATTCTCGAAGCAAGCCTTTCGTCTATTCACCATATTTTATGTTGACTATTATTAATATTTTGCTCCAAAGTTCACATGCAATTGCAGTCACATTTAAACGTTAAAGACGTGCCGCGACTGAAACAGTTACTTTTACGAATATAATTCCTCTCCTCTCTTTGGTATCTCTACAAATGTCCACAATTGTAAATAAAGCCAGTCTAGTACCGAATAAATACCTAATCCAGCCCCATCTGTTTACCGAGTGAAAAATGTTTTTAATATACATGAAAAAAAAAATTATAAACGAATGGGTTGCCTGATAACATTAAGTCAAGACTATTTAAAATGGCGACAAATCACGATTGTTATTATTTAGGTGATTTTGTTTTCATTCGGTAGACAGATGAGTGAAGCTCGATCTTAGGCGGGATGTTGAACTAACATATCATACCGCCTGTAATTCCCGAAGTAATGGTACACATACATTTCACCAGTTATGTTGAAGCCCAATGAAATAGGAGGCGAGCCTATTGTCATCAACCGAGCACAAATTCAGACTCGGTTTTGCCTGACGGCTGACCTGAGAATCTAACCCAGGACCGCATGCTCGCTTCCGGCCACTATACCAAAAATACGGTCTACGCGATTTGTAGAATCTATCTTTCTTTCTTTCAACAGGGTTCTATCAGGTTTCTAACAGGTCTTCTCATAATCCAGGCTTATTTTTTTTTACAGAAACTTCTTATTTGTTTGTAGCATACGATTTACATTCAAAATGCTTAAATCCGACCTGGGTTTGGATTGTTGATAATTTGCAAATAGAGAAGGAAAACGACTCCTAGGCCAGCAAGAACTTGTGAACTTATCAGACTTCTGTTCGCCTTCACTACTTTTGGAGAAATCATCATCATCATCATTCTGCCCTTATCCCAATTAGTATGGGGTCAGTGCAGCATGTCTTCTTCTTCTATACTTTTCTTTTACTTTTTGGAGAAATAGGTACTTGAAGAAAAAAACGGAGAAAAATAGGAATACGTAAACAGTGTCAATCCAAAAAAAAATGGAAATCTCACAGCATCAGGGCCGGATTTATGGGTGTGGAGGCCCTGGGGCAATCTAGAAGTGGGGGCACCGAAATTTGTTTTGGGATAGACGATAAAATATAAAGAAGGTGTAACATAATAACCGCACAACCCTCTTCGAATAAATTACGTTCTTTTTGCTCATTCATTCAGAAATGAGAAAAGGAGTAAATCTGTCAACATTGTCAATATTGAATTGAGTTGGGAGCAGGATGTATTTAGCGAGCGAAGCGAGCTAGAAAATTGTAGTATTCCGCCTGGGATAGGTAGATATCCGAGATTTCGGGGACTCTTAGATGAACTCTTGGACGCAAAGGATGTAATTTTTTCTTAACCAAGATGTGGAGGCCCCTTCCTTGTGGAGGCCCGGGGCAAGGGCCCCTTTTGCCATGCCCTAAATCCGGCACTGCACAGCATCCAAAATATTAAAACAAATCACAAAAAGAGAGTGTAATACTGCTTGGTTATTTACTACGTTGACGTGTGTTTAAAATAGCTGCTCTCATGCACGTCACGGCTGAAACGTCAAACAAACATAATGCAATATTGCTCATCCCCTTAAGCAAGCAGCGTGATAATATATTTTTACTTTATCTATGGGAGACTAGGTACTAGATAATGTACGTCTATACCTATACAGTTGGGTGTCGGCCACTGTTTGGGAAAAGGGGGCATACACGCACGTTTTGACTGACCCAGGCCATAGTAAAATCGTTACAGTTAAAAAATTCGTTGACGACACTGAGCCCGAAAACTTATCGACTTTTCAATACTCATGCAAATAATGTCGTTAAAGACCGATTAAATATACTAGTAGGTCCCTAAATCCTATCACTACTTTGAAGGAATTTCATTATCTTTATGTACTTCCAAAACATGGATGAATATTTTCATACGATTAAAATAATGAGTTGGTATGAACAGACAGGTACATTATTGAAATAGTAATTGGCACGATATACTTAAATGAAAACTTATCATCTTCCACCACACAAAAGTTGTATTTACATAATATCAGATAACAATTTATGGCCGCATGACGTTAAGTCTACTCGCAATACAAGATCTTAACAAAACTTGAGTTAGCTTATACCTTATACATGATTAATTTCAAAGTCTAAAAATCTAATGTCTGTTTTTTATCCCTGAGTCTAAATTGACACACATGCAAATGTCAAATTTATAATTAATGTTGCCAGCTCTTTTGTGCATTTTATACCTGCGATACCGGTTTGTTGAATCATATCTTTTTATCTTTATTAGACGATTACCTTCATTCTTCAACGTTTTCTATTTCAAAGCGTGTCATTTAAATTCACGTACACACACACGGCCCAGGTCGCGCTATACACTGCCAGTAAAAGCTGATCACGTGACGCTATGCGCCGTGATCCGACCAATGGGAGACCGGCAGTGTATAACGCGTCTTGCGGCCATACATACGTTTCGATGCCTTTAAATTAAACAAAAAAAAAAATGTCAGACGCCATCAGTGTTGTTCCCGTACACGGTAAAACGCAGTAGAAACCCTTTTCTCTTACAAAACTCCAGAACTTTTAAAAAATAGGGCTATTGGAACTTGGCACCATACAAACAACTATAATTTTAAAAATAATATATGCTGAACCCGATTGAGTTGGTCAGGGCTCAAGTAAAAGGGCATGTAGCTAAAAATAAATAAGGCTTCGTCAAGTGGCCCCGCAGCGGTAGAAAGACCGTGTACTCATGTAATTAAAATTGAAGACGAAATGTGTCATCTGGGCCTTAGTATAGTCGATGACGTTACTGATAGGTTTATTATAGAAGTGGGTGACGAGTCTGATGATTCAGACATGGAGTCATTATCGGAATCTGTTTAATGAATACCTACCTGTAATTAATTCATTAAAAATATATGTTTCACATTAAATATTTATCTATACCTTATTAATTTTATATTATTTCGTTTAATAAGTACCTACGCATTTTTTCAAGATAACTTAATAACAAAAATCATACTCATGATTTTAAATTTACGGTAGTGACACATCGTTTTTTAAGAATTGCAAAAAACTGGCAACCCACGTAATGTCAGTTATATCTCAGAGATAAAAAGACTAAAATAATATTAAAAAATACGACGTCGATAGCTACAACATGTCAGCATTAACGCGTATTATTTCGAGATCTAATTGTGTGAAAACCAACGAATACCGGTATACGTACTAACAGGGATTCTGCAGGTCAACAACATTACCTAGGAATAGGTATAGTGATTAGGCACTGAAGTCAGAGAAATTAATTGTTAAGCAAATTGATTACCTACTCATATTGTCCGTAGACTCAAATCACAACTGTCGTTCATTGACAGGTGTCAGAAACAGTAACGACACGGCTATTAAAGTAGTAATTTGCTTAAAAATTTAACAGATGGCACATTTTATACAATGACTGAAATAACAAACTGTTGTTGAAGTTCCAACAACACGTAAGTCAAAAATAGAAACTTTACTAATAACGAAAATACTGCATAACATAGGTAATGGTACAATACCATTTTATAACTTGTGTTCACTTGAAATTAAATAGAGACGTTGCTTGTTTCTAATTCTCTAGCAAACGTCATCAAACTTTCAAAACCGCCAAAATAGACTTACGCGGTGTTAGAACTTCAACGACGAAAATTTTATTATCTAATGTCATATTGTTAGCATTTAACGGCCACTTTGAAACCATAAACATAATGATTATGGCCATAGGGTCAACATAGGTCTCCCTTAAACAACAATTTGGTATTTGGTATCATTAACATTGAAGAAATAACACTTATTTTTTATGTAATGTATTTTGAGGGGCAGATACATGGCAACATCGAAACGATTCATTAAGTTGTCTTTTTATGCATCACCAGACTGCTTAAATACGAATTATACATTTCTCTACAGTTTTAATTCGTAATCATGATTTGAGCTTCATATTATGATTCTTGAAAGTAAGTTGAAGAATTAAACTGATGCCAGATGAATCGTCTGATGCTTCGTTCTGCCTCATTTTCTTGAAGTCGGTCAAAAACAACTTGTTTCCGGCTCAGTGATGCATAAATAGACAAAGTTGTAATAAAAACTTAGGCTCCCTACGGAAGTCACAAAATCAACTACAAAATGCTGAGATGTAAATCTAAATAAATCACTTAAACATAACATTTTTTTAAATTCAACAATTAAAAATACTCAGTCTTACGATACGTTAAAATAATAAAACATTTCTAGGTTTCGTTTTATACTAAAGACATGGATTAGGTCAGGTTATTGTTTTTTTAACTTCATACATAATAATAAAAAGTTTACAGGTTGACGTGACTAGGCATTTAAGTTTAACGATTTATCTTTTTGTCTAACTTTGGCAATATAGATCCCTAAATTAAAGAACATTTTCTTAACAAATATGCTGCTTGCTGTTACAGTACTTAGTCAATATTATACGAGCAAGCAGCTTTACAAAGTAACTACTTTTCAAAGTTCCCGCTTAGACTTAACATAGTGTGAAGTAGCAGATAGTAATTAATTCTAAGATTTCGACAATAGGGTTTAAAAACATATAATAGCTACCATTAAATAAACAAATAATATTAAGTACCAACATTATTATTATGTACACACATGGAAAGTTTTTTACTGTAGACATATACTACTTGTTATTCAAGTAGTTGTAATAATGATTATCCACACTACACTGAGCTGATTCAATTTAATGATATAATAAGCTAAATGCCAATATGTTCAGCTGGCCGATTGCCTACCTACCCTAGCACTTTGACAGTGACTAAAGAACCCGTAATTTTGACATCTTGAAGTTAAGGACGAGTGACACTACATCCATTACTATACAGGTTGGGAGGGACACCCCCGCACAAACAGTTCCAATGTATTCAATACATCATTCTGAACCCCGCCTCCTCACATAGACATTTTTCATCGGTAATTTACAAATTATCAGCTTTCCATACATTTTGACCGTGTACTGATACGTGGTTTTTGACCGTTAGTGCGTCGGTGTTCCTTCCACCTTGTATTTTATATTAAATCTTATCTTCTACCACTAAATATAAATTACACTGAAATAATATTTTTTCCGAGATCTTTGCAACTTGACTTTAGTCCAAGCACTTTGATGACTATGCGTAAGATGACGGAGACGCCTCGACAGTCACTGCTAGGGACAGTTTCATTAATACTGTCCGTACAAAACAAGCGTGTCACAGTTTACTCGCACTACGACACAAGTGACATACAAAAACATGAAAAAAGTAAACGCTCAACGCACTTTGGTCGACACAAATTTCATTAGTCCAGCGACACCTGCCGTCCCTTACGTAGCGACGTTGGCGTTGCCGGCGCGCGGCGGTGCGTACTCCGTGCATTAGATAGTACCATGTTCTTGGAAAATATCACTGTGAATTGTCCGAAACGAACGAAAAATCAGTTGACGTATAGTATATATACTTTTTTCGATTCCTGCAACATTTCGGAAGACCGTAGCGGTCAGCAACAGCTGCCGTTTTTCAACAAAAAAATTGAAAAACAGATTTTTGATTCATCTACCACTTTGGTAGCTTTGTTCCAGGTTCCCAGGTTCCAGATAACCTTCAGCATTGTATGCTGACTATTCATACTGCGATAGATCGAACCCCTCCCGGAGCCTTTGTTCCTGTTCCGCTTCTAGTTCGATTTCTTCTAATATTCTCTTCACGTCTGTGTTCATCTGGAAATATTGCAAAATATTGGTTTCATGGCTTTATAATAATATGTTGTGTTAAGATTTGTCTACAGTATTTTCACCCTGTCATTATTTTATTAGTAAAGTAAAGAACTAACCAGTAAATCTGTAAACGACGGATCAACGACTTCCATTGTACTGATTGCTAATTCTATTTGATCACCATCGAAAACTGAAAAAAAAAAATTGGATTTTATCAAACTGTCAAATGGCACGCTAATATTTTCAGTACCTATAAATTAGGCATACTTTCTTCGAGTTACTTACTAGATTCATCGCAGAAGAGGTCCAGGGGTGATTCTAAAAATTCTTGTTTTTCTAAATCAGGTGCAGGTTCGTTTTGTCGTACAAATTCATTTTCTGTTATCTTTTTCTTGTGGACCATTTCGAAACCTTCAAACTCGCGGGGTCGCTTGGTTCCACACGGAACTTGGTTGGCTTGGTTCACCTCGAAGTGACTCGTGCTTGCCTGTGGCAACGCGTCGTACACATTCGGTTCCTCTGTGTACTGAGGCAACGGAAAGCTCATTTCTGATTCCGCGCCATAATGTTCATATTGCTGCATTTCAGCTAATTGGTGCTCATTAAATATATCCTCGCCGTTTTGAGGAAAATTTGCGAACATTGAAGATAAACTTGAAAACGGGCTTCCTGGGGCATCAAAGTGTTCCATGTCTGGGGACCCCACAGCATTAAGGATATCATCCGAATAGTAGTCAGCATCTAAAATATTGAAATTCTCCGGATCAAGAGAACTGTCGGGAGCCTGCACGTAACTAGATACATGAGCGCTTCGGTATGGAACTATCTGTGCTTCCTGTGGAGCAGGAAAACTGTTCATTTCTACAGTTTCTACAGGGTGTACGTATTCGGGTGTAGTGTGGCTCGACTCTGCGCTACTGCTTCGATCGTAATTGTTCTCTTCATGATTCGAATCTTTTTGGAAAATTTTGATGACGCTGTAAATCTTTTCGATAGCACTAACGATCCTTTCCTTGTTGGGTGGAATGATCGTGAGCCGATGTGGCGACATACTCTTCCTCTCTGGCGACGCAGATGCGCAGGGCTCGTCTTCGCTCTCCTGCGACGAAGGTGACGGCAAGTTTGTTACCAGATGTAAAATGACCTGTTCCAGGCGCCTCGGGTCTTCTACAGGAGCGCGCTGATCTTCGTTTGGCTGAAAAATAAACAAAAATAAAGGGTGTAACAAGACCCTTAACGAAGCCGAAAGGCACTTATTTTCCTCGTCATTGCGATAATTTTTTTGATCTAGACCATACCAGTGACGAAGGTTTCATACAACTCGATTCCTACCGGCTTCCCTTTGAAAAATGGCACAGCCAGTATTCTATAGACTAACAATATAATCACATTAAAGATATGTACTCCGAATTGACCGAATTTATGTACGTACTCCGAATTACCTTAATTGGGGGTCAAAGTTCAAAATTTTTCACAAGTGTTTTTTTTTAATACACCTTTTTAATGTAACAACTTTACTTTAAACACCTCCACGACCTTCGTACTACTCAATCCATCCATCAACACAATGTTTTGAGTGCGTTACATTGAGTTCTACCGCAAACGTGATTTTTCACCCAAAAAGAAGTCGTTTCCCACCAATAGATCACGGTCTTACCGAATACTTATCAATGTTTTAGAAGAAAACGTAAAAACACGAAGTTAATTAGTTTTAATGTGATAATGAAACCTTATCAAGTACAGGAATTGAAAACTTACTTCTTCATCATCATGTGTACTGTCTTCTATTTCCTCTACGGTTGCAGATTGATTGTTGTTGACCAGTAAAGTGAACTTCCTCTTCATGAGCTTGATGAGCTTCTTGCCGTCATCCTCGTCCACCACGGTGTTGGTGCAGACGAAGCTGGTGACGGCGCGCGACTCCCGGTCCACATCCAGGCACCCGCGTGTCCTCATGTATATGAACTGACCGTTCTTCGTCACTAAGCGGTAGCAAGATTCTCCGAACAGCCTGTGCTGATCGTACACTGGAACCCAAAGACAATTAAACTTTAAACTGCGTCCTTATTGACAGTTATGTAATCGCTAAGGCTCAGCAATTCAACACATACATAATAAAGTATTAAAGCCACATATTACTGCAAACATTACAATTGCATGTTTCATGAATGTTTCGCTTGCACATTAGTTGTGGAAAATAAAAGTTATCGTTACCCATAAATACCAGCCCATAACAAGTTCTAAATACTTTACAAATTCAAGATGGGTGGTTAAGTAGAAGGATAAGATAAAGTAAATCAGCTCGAGTATTAGGTACCTATAGACTGTTGTCGTTATGCGGTGTAATGGAAAATAGAAAGTAGTTATCTCGAGTAATAGCAATTTATAGAAAAGCGATAGACGTGGCAGATGTGCAGTCGGTAAACAAGTGCCACTAGATAATACTACTCCTCTGATTAGGTACATATTTACTTAAGAGGCGTTAAGTGACATTTTCATTCGCTGTTTACGAGAAAATGTACCGACGCTACAAAGGAAATATTCTAGACGTCATTGTAAATTAGTACGAAAAGTTTTGGAAATAAATAGAACTATGTGTCACATAGCACATTCGCAAAGAGCATAAAACTTAAACAATAGTAAAATTTCAGAAAGATATTTTCGCGTACGCAATTCTAGAATCGATAATAAATCATAGGGGCTGTCTTCACGAGCGAGAGAATCGCGGCGATAATATCGTCGTATTCACGTCACGTATTTCTATACACTCTCTATGAGCGCGTCTCCACACGGCGATGTTATCGCGGCGATGCGACGAATGGAAATGTGCGCACGTAACGTCGTCGTATCGCCGCGGTATCGTCTCAACTGGTGGCGCGCCCGCCGCGCGCTCGCCCGCCGCAGGACGCGGCGCTCTCGCTGCGAGCGCGCGGCGGGCGCGCTGCCAAACGCAGCCTCATTTCAGCGCTGTCTCTATCATCTATCTATTGTACAACGCCTCGTCGCGGAAACACGGAGATTCCCTTACGAGTCGCGACGATACTCTGGCGGAATAATCGCTCGTTCGTGGAGACGACCCGACGATAGAAGCGCGGATTCGTCGCGATTCTCTCGCTCGCGGAGATATTCCGCGTGAGAGCCCCATAGGGGAATACAAACATGAGCGTAAGTTAACTAGCAAGTCATTTCCACTATTTCCAAGAAGATATGTTTACGTACATAACACCTACTTCTTATATATTTTTAAGCCTCAAGTGATTTGATTTATTTATCCTTTTAAAATAAAGTGCACGTGTTTGTTTGTTTTACTTAGTTATAGAAAGGTACTTCCCCAAACAAATGTTAACCCAGTTTCACTCTGTCTCACCCCTATCAGACTTGCAGTAAAAACAAACTATTGTTTTGTTTTAAACAACATTTGTTTCTATTATTAAGTAAATAAACCCACACAGAAGTATTTTAAACTCGGATTGTTTCGAAATAATGAATCCATGTCACACTGTTTTCAGTTCAGAGTTTAAACCCAAGAGATTTTTATTTTTATGATAATTATGATGATGGTTTAGTTTACTTCCTCATAGAAATAACATTTTTTTTGTCCCAGCAACAAAGTTTTTCGTAATTTTCCACTCTATCACGGAGCTGTATTAAATGTACAAGTGTAATACAAATAATATAACAGTATCATTATGCAGAGTTGATAAGGTTGACTCAGACTGTTCACCTGTTCTTAGTTTATGTGAACTGTTGCAATCTCGTAACCTAGACTCACTCGATTCAAACTCATTTGAACCGACACAGAAAAGAACGATGTAAAAACTTCATAATTATCTTAAACGTAATCTTTTCTGTTACATTTATAACACAGACCTATCACCTAAGTAACCTTTTTACCCAACTGCGTGACGCAAAGGATGGTAATGTGATTACCAGCCAATGCATGTATACATGTAAGTATGTTTGTTCCTTTGTGGCGTTCTAGACAACAAATGCGTGGGCCGGTTTTGATGATTCTTACGTCAATCGATTTGCCTTAATTTTGTGAGTGTCAAAAAAGACATGACAGTAAAAAAAAAAAATCGACGAACTATGGTAAGTGGGATATCATTGAATAGGTTTTTGAACATTATCTTTCTGCTCCTCATATCATTTGTTTCTACTAACTACCTACTGTTAAGGGTCTATACCGATTTAAAGTTGGGTTATTCGAAATGACATTTCGTATAAAAAGTGACAAAAAAATCTAAAAGATAAAATGTCCGGTAAATCATCATATTTTAATCATTTTATATTCATAGGGTTCCGCTTGCTTTCAATAATGTGCTTGTTTTTTTGCTTTTCAGTCGGGTTTTTTTTTTGGTTTTTATAATTACATCGTTATTTTTATGTATTTACTTTTCGACATAGAAACATTTCATTCTCGTGGAGATAACCTTCCTATAATAATTTCAAAGTTATCTTTATGAGGCCATTCACTACAATTTTAGTGTAAACTCTAGTAATCCTTGATAATATAATCTTAGAGGATTCGTCAGCCGAAAGGGCGGGAACATCGTACGATCGTGGTGACACAGCGAGTGGAGGGGGCGACGTATCATAAGCGGTGCGCTCTCGGAGCGCAGACACTTTTGCTCGGGAGCTCGGAAGTGACGGACGTTATCGTGAACTATAGTTGTTATTATTTCTGTATCTAACGGTTTTTGTGATTGTGTTGATTTTGTGATTTGTTAAAAATAAATAGTTCTAGGTTGTATTGCTTATTCTTTTTAAAAAATTAAATGAGCTTCTGTTCTATAAGATCAGAAGTTGGGATAAGTTTAACAATACACGCGACTTTGATCGTTCGCCATCTATTTTTTATTTTTTATTTTACTGTGGAAGTTTTAAAAATAATTTTGTGGTTTCGTTTTAAAGTGATTCCAACCACGTGTTGTGTTTGAAGCCGTGTGTTGATTAGTTTAAAAACAATTTAAAAGTAACTCACCTCGTGTTAATTATTTTATCGGTTTTTAGTGCTTGTGCGTTTTTAGGTTAACGCCCACGTGTTTGTTTTGGTTTACGTTTTTAGTTAATCAACGTAGTGTGCTAACTGCTATTTAATCATGTCGAGACCGTTGTCGTGAAATACGTAGCAGATCCTCTAGGCGTCGTCGCGATAGATCAGCGAGTATCGAAAGTCAGCGTAGGCGCCGTGATTGTTCTTATGGGCGTCGGGACAGCCCTCGCCGCAACCCTTTAAATGAAGTGCTTGATCGCTTGAACGCGGTTGGTTCCAAGCGCGATACAGGCGTCTCCAATGTCTGCGCACCCGTGCACGAGAAGCTACACGCTGGTGCCAGTATCAGCGGCAACCGAGGAACCTGTTGCCAATATGGAAACACGTGCTACGGGGACCGCCGCCTTCGAGGCATCGCGTGAGGTTGAGGCTGCGGACAGGATTGTGGGTGCACTTTCATCCCTGATTCAAGTAAGATCGAACCATTATTATATTTCGAATTTTGGTCCCAGTGTACATGACTTTGACGTATGGTGCGCTGAAGTAGATAAGGGGTGCGAATTAAGCCACTGGGGCGATTGGGAATGCCTGGGACGCATTGATGGCTGTTTACGTGGTGTTGCTATAACGTGGCTCAACGATTGGGTGACCAATGCCCGAAGGTGGAATTTTAAAGTTGTTATCATTTTAAAACTTAATTTCGGTCATTGTGTCCGCGTGAAGTTAGTGAGGAGCTCGTGGCTAAAGAGGAGCCCGTGGCTAAAGAGGAGCTCGTGGCTAAATAAGAACAGCCGCTTGGGTCGATCTTTAGGTTAAGCCGTGCTTACCTAGGTTGGTCCGTGGATGGGTGACCACCCATTACATACCGAGTTTCCTCCGTGCCTCGGTAAGGATGGTAAGCCATTGGTCCCGGCTGTCATTTGTAGCTGTTTGACAGTCGTTACAGGTAGACAGTGACCCGAAAGTCTGACAACCAGTCTTACCAAGGGGTATCGTATTACCTAGCGCTAACTGGGTTGTGGAGGTCAAATAGGCAGTCGCTCCATGTAAAATACTTGTATTCAGCTGCATCCGGTTAGACTGGAAGCCGACCCCAACATAGTTGGGAAAAGGCTAGGCAGATGACGTGTCCGCGTGAAGTTGATATGGCCACTGTGTTGTACGACGTGATGAGTACGAATTCAAACAAATTCACCACGTATGCAGAATATGCCCAAAAGTCCTTGTTGCGGTTGATTATCGTCAAGGGGCTTCTATGTTCTATGTTAGGGATTTTGGTTTCCGCACTTAGTCCTTAAAGTGGACCATTGTGCGTGAGCCTTGGTGGCCGTTACTCCAACCTCAGATCAGACTTCCCGGTCTTCTCAGGGCATCCGCAAGAGATCCTGGCGTTCCAAAGGTCTCCTCGCGTATCTGGGTGACGCCAGTACACTCAAGGATTACGTGCGCTATCGTTTCCTCAAGGTCCACCACTTCTCCGCTTGTGTTTGAGTGTGATCCTTTAGCCAACTTCTGAGCTGCTTGAAGGGTACGGGGACAATGGGTTCGGGTCCGAAAGCTTTTGTGCTGGATCCTCTTCTGGCGAGTTCGTCAGCTGCATCGTTTCCAAGCGATCCACTGTGTCCTTTGATCCATTGTAATGTCACCGTGTTGCGGTTTAGTACCGTAACTCGTTCTAGGGCATTATGGCATTCTAATATTAGTCTCGACGTGATCTGATTTCTCTTTAAGGATTGGAGGACTGAGGCACTGTCTGAAAGTATACGGATGTGAGTATCCGTAACTTCCCTGGCCTCTATGGCGTGTGCCGCTTGGATAATGCCTACGCACTCTGCTTGATATACAGAGTTGAGCATTCCCAGGGGTCTGGATATTTTGATGTTTAGATCGTCGGAGAAAACTCCGACACCTGTCCCTTCGTCGGTTTTCGATCCATCAGTGTAGATCCTTAGCTCTTTTGGGCCTGAGTAGTCACACATCTCCGCTGTGAGCTCTATGTTGTAGTGCTTTTGGAAGCAGTGGGTCTTCAGGGTTCTGTCGCAGGGTGATGCCATCATGGGCTGTTGTTTGATTGCGTCGTCTTTTATGCGCGTATGTTTGATTCTGGAATCCTTACTTAGGGTGCCGGATATTTCGAGCCTGAAGGTCGCTAGGGCCGCCTCCTCTCTTGCGACGAGGTGTAGAGGTGGTAACCCCAGCATTACCTGTAACGCGGCAGTGGGTGATGTTCTCATGCTGCCGGTGATTGCTACACAGGCAAATCTTTGTACCTTCTCGAGGTCCTTCTGGGCTGTGCTCAGATTGGTCCTGGGCCACCAAACTATGGAGCCATATGTAATGATTGGTCGGATGACGGTGGTGTATAGCCAGTAGGTGATTTTGGGGCTTAGGCCCCAATTCCTGCCAAGCAATCTTTTGCATTGCCATAGGGCTATGCTGGCTTTTGTTGTGATGTAATCAGTATGTTTTGCCCAGTTCAGCTGTTTGTCCAAATAAATACCCAGGTATTTGGTTTCAATCGACAGGCTTAGGGTGGTCTCAAAGAAACGTGGCAATTGTAGGTTTGCCAACTTCCTTTTCTTTGTGAAAAGGACGAGTTCGGTTTTGGTGGGGTTCACTGCTAGTTTGTACTCCTTGCACCAGTCTTCCACCACCTTCAAGACTTGGCGCATAAGGTTACATAGTGTGTTTTCATGTGTGCCATTTATTATTATGGTTATGTCATCTGCGTAGCCCACCGTGTAGTAGCCTCTGTCATTCAGACGTTTGATAAGGCTGTCCACCACGAGGTTCCATAGGAGTGGTGAGAGGACGCAGCCTTTCGCCACGATGGCTCTAGTGGTATCGTTCACCGTAACCTGTACGGCCCTGAGTCTTAGCATATTTGTGATCCATCCTCGCAGGGTCGAGTCCACACCGTGATTCTCGAGGGCTGCGTTGATGCTATGGAAAATAGTTTTGTCAAAAGCCCCTTCTATGTCAATAAAAACAGCTAGTGAGGAGCACTTGTGGTCTACTGCACATTCGATCTTGGAGATCACACTGTGTAGTGCGGATTCTGTTGATTTTCCTGTGGAGTAGGCGTGTTGGTTCTTGTGCAGTGGTAGCTCCCGAAGAGGTCCGTCCCGGATGTGTCGGTCACAGAGTCTCTCGAGGGTTTTCAGGAGGAATGATGTCAGGCTTATTGGTCAAGGGGCTTTCCGATGAACTGAAAGCCGCCATAGTGATTTGTGACATTTCTGATCACCAAGTTAAAGCCGCGACAACCAACGCTAAACTACAGTCAAAAGGTCTGGTAGAGACCATGGAGACGTGTGGGACTCTGCGTTCTTGAGGAACGTAGTATAACAAACAGGGGTTTGTTGGAGGGCATAAATGTTTCCCATAGGCCATATGTTTTGATTAGATGGATGAAGAGGTACTTGGTGCCTCTAGCATTTTAATTGACATAATTGTTTGTTAGATCTGAAGTATGCCTACAAACATGTACACGGTAGGCTAAAGAAGATGCCAGCGGGTCACGTACCAGTCGATGTTGACAAGGATTTTGATGATGATGAGCAAGCTTAAGTGTTGTAGTAGAAGGTCGAGTAAAGCAGTCTATCGGCCGTTGTGTGTTCGACGTTCGTAGTCGTAGCCCGGTAGAAATCGGTATCTCTTGAGGCAACTCAATAGTCCGTGGGCACGCGATAGGCGTTTGACTCTGACGGAGGTTGGGATCTAGAAAGACCGTACAGTGTAGTCAGTGGGTGACCCATTGCACATGCACACGGGCGATCCATTTGATGGATGTGCGAGTTTTTGATCCATGCGCTGGATGTGTGAGAGCAATGAGATTGCTGGTCGGCTGGAGAGCCGTGGCGTTAGAGGTTTTACTCGAAAGTTTCTATAAGCTTGGCAGTTTTGGGTGCAGTAGAGTTTAAAAGGTTGATTCGAACGACTATGGTACATGGCCCAAGGGTTGACCCATTCTCGATTATTCCCAATTTGACTGTGTTTGATTTAATCAAAGAGTAGAATTTGGTTAAAAAGAGTTAGTAGAGTTCTTTACCTTCACTGACCCGATGTATGTAAAGTTTGGTCAGGAGTAACCGAGTGGAACAAAATTCTGTCGTAGACTTGTTTGTTCGCAGAGTAACCATCACACCAGGACGTGTGGCCGTGTCTGAGACTGTCATTGGTACGGGCTTAAAATGAATCGCAAGTACGCCAGTGGTGACATCACGCGACCGAGTTACAAACCTGCGGTGCGAGTGGTGGGCCCCTGCGTGCTTTGACAGAGCCCTGTTGCTTCAGCTCGAGGCGACAGTGGACAGTGGAGTGTCAGATCGCAGCTGAGTTGAGACGTCCTGGAACTGCTTGCCCCGACATTGTGGCAATTTTATTTCGTATAAGCCCCGACATTGTGGCTGCTTGCCCCGACATTGTGGCAATTTTATTTCGTATAAGCCCCGACATTGTGGCTGCTTGCCCCGACATTGTGGCAATTTTACTTCGTATAAGCCCCGACATTGTGGCTGCTTGCCCCGACATTGTGGCAATTTTATTTCGTATAAGCCCCGACATTGTGGCTGCTTGCCCCGACATTGTGGCAATTTTACTTCGTATAAGCCCCGACATTGTGGCTGCTTGCCCCGACATTGTGGCAATTTTATTTCGTATAGCCCCGACATTGTGGCTGCTTGCCCCGACATTGTGGCAATTTTGTTTTTATAGCCTCGACATTATGGCTATCTGATTGCCCCGACATTATGGCCATCTGGAACCCCCATGGTGGTTGCCAGGCGATGTTGTGGTTGTTTCAGTAATGATTGAGGTCCGGAACTCTTTCATTGGTGATACAATTTACAAACTGCTGCCTATTTTGGTGCAATTGCTAGTAATTTCATTACAATGGGCAGTTAATTGTTCAAACTTTCAGAATATCTCATACAAGTCTTTGCTTTGTTATGTTTTAGATGACGAGTCTACCAATGAGGTCCAAGCCAGTGAAGACCAGGCGCAAACTTATTTGCAGAGGGTGAAATAATGCAGTAAGCAATGCCAGAGAGCCAAGCTGACGAGGTCGTTCAGCTGTCAGGAACGGCCGTCTTAGAGGATTCGTCAGCCGAAAGGGCGGGAACATCGTACGATCGTGGTGACACAGCGAGTGGAGGGGGCGACGTATCATAAGCGGTGCGCTCTCGGAGCGCAGACACTTTTGCTCGGGAGCTCGGAAGTGACGGACGTTATCGTGAACTATAGTTGTTATTATTTCTGTATCTAACGGTTTTTGTGATTGTGTTGATTTTGTGATTTGTTAAAAATAAATAGTTCTAGGTTGTATTGCTTATTCTTTTTAAAAAATTAAATGAGCTTCTGTTCTATAAGAATAATGATTGAAACGTGTCTCGTGTTGTTGTGGAAAAATGTTTTCTGAAAGCGGTGTTTACGGGCGCCATCATGTTGCTAGTTATGTAGTGAGTGGGGTGGGGAGCGTGCGGAAGGCGCCATTGGCATGCTTAGGAGTTGAATGTTCGCGGTGGCACTTACTCTCTCGAAGGGCAATAATGACCCAGCGGACGTCATCGCGATGCATGAAGTTCATTGCGTTGACACCACTAACTTCGTGGGTCATGTATCCAGTCACGAGCGCAATGCGCGACTCGCACTGGATGATCTCTCCGTCAATTGAGTGTCGGGTGCGGTATTCCATGCGGTAGGACTCGAGAGCACTCTCGTTGATGAAAGTCTCGCTCGTCGGACGCACGATACCTATAAACACCTGGAAGAGATTTCAATTATAGAAATTATTATCGATTTGTTTTATGATGAAACAGTTTGTCGTGGCGTTTCTAGAACAATAGGCAAGAGAATTATTTTGTTATGAAGCGTCATGCTAATAGCTTCGTCCTTGAAAAGTTGTAATGCGTTGACAAGATTTTAATAGACCATATTTTTATGAGTCAGAAACTCAGAATAGAAACCACTTCAATCAAACCTATTCTAAAAAATGTTTTCCCATTATTTGCTCACTGCGTAAGGAATAATCTTGTCGAGTTGGGAATATGTTGAGATACCTTTAATGGTTTGTAGGTCTATCTAAATAGTTATATTAATTTGTACTTAATTAACTTACCATGAAGTTTTTATATCCATATTAGCTAGCCTGTGCAACTAATAGTAAAACAACTATTCGAAAAGGTTCCAAATCAAGAGAAACTAAGTAAACGTTAGTTCACCAAACATTTAGCCAACCTTGAACTTGGACAAGACTCAGTGGTTAGATCTTCCGGAAAAAATCAATCTTGTCCTGAGGACCGAGGTGAGTTGATGAGATGCTTATTATCATTCCACCTCAAAGTAAGGTAATTCGGGACTAAAGGTAGGTTCAGGTGAGGGTGCGACTACATTTGGCCGAAAATAGCACTCCCTTTCTTCGACTGAAAAGAGGAGGAAGTTTCGGAGTTTTGTAATGGGTTTTCGTAAACGCAACCATTTTTTCAACAAATGACGTAAATTGAGCAAGACTTGAGACAAAGGGTGGTAGTGAAATTAAGCAATAAACGTGAAGTAAGTACTCGTATTTAAAGTACCTCCTCATCATTTGCCTAGCGTTTACCCATCTATGTTGTCGGCTTCCAGTCTTACGGATGCAGCTGAATACCAGTATTTAAAATGAAGCGACTTCTTATCTGACCTCCACAAACAAATTAGTACTGGGTATTTGGGTAATACGATACCCCTTGGGAAGACTGGTTGCCAGACTTTTGTGCCACTGACTACCCGTAACGACTGTCAAAGATCTACAGTTACCAGCCGGGATCAACAGCTTAACGCGCTTTCCAAGGCACTGGGGAAATTTGGTATGTAATGGGTGGTCCACCCATCCAAGAATCAACCTAGGCAAGCGCGGTATAACCTGAAGATTGACCCGAGCGGCTTGTCGAAGTCATGAAAGACGATTGTGGGTGCTTCGCTTAATTTCAGTATAGACAACACTTTGAAGCATCTCAAATAATAATTCAACCGTAATGATTTTTGATAGTGGCTTTCACTCCATGCCCACAGAAAGGACAGGAACATAGTTATCTAAACCCTTTGTTCACTTTGCCAAACAAAAGCAAGAGAACAAAAATAGATAATAAAGGATCCACGAGAAAATCTATAAGCAGCTATGCAAATTGGGATCAAATATGGGATATCATTAATTTTGGGCAGCGAAGAAACTTAATTTGAAAAAATGTCGTATAATTTAGTTGTCTAAGTATGATTACATTTAAGCCTACATTGGAAAAATACCATGATCATCGGCCAAACAATAAAAAAAACCTTTGTACCTAAAAAGTATTTCATATCAGTTTCCAACAAAGTGTCGTTACAAAGCTATTACCTAACAACAACAGCGAGCAATAAGTTTCAAAAAACGGTGTCAATATTCCGCTAGCGAGCTTAGCGAGTGCCACTCTTGAATTACTCCGTAGCCCGACACCGACCTGTTGCGTCACTTTGCAGTAAGTATGGGGTATACACCAGCACCTAAGTCAGTACGTTCATACAAATATTGTTGAAACACGTGGCGGAATAACTTGCAGTAGGTATGGAAATCAGATCTAGAAAGGAACTACGACCCAGCATAAGCCTGCCAGCATGCCTAGGCATTAAGTATCACAGTAACGGAATGTAAAGGTAAGACGAAAAGGTTTTATAACTTTTATGTAAGAAATGCCGGTACCTATACACTTACCTATACAGATAGTGCCTTATGCACATTTTTAGGAAAGGAATCTGACGTATCTGAAAATTGCTTTACCCTTTATTCCTGCTACTGTAAGTGAATTCTCAAGCCTACTAGGTACGACAGTAAAATCTTATTCAACTAACTCTACAAGAGCTGTTGTTTTTCAGTCAGATAACTTTTAAAACAACCGCGTATGTGGGTACTTTATCACAGCTAGTTATTTGTAATAAAGTATCGTATCACGTTGAGTCTCTGGAGAATAAATAATACAGTTACAACATATTGAGCATGCTTTGTTAGAAGACACCGATTTCACTCGATCTTTCAAGAGAATCAGATTATAAAGATCGGGAAACAGAAACCGGCAATAAATTATACAGATTGGCGGTTCGCACAACAAATGTGGAAGCTTTGTTTGGGTCCGTGGAATTTCAACCACATAACGGTGACACTTCACCGTGCTCTACTCGTCTTGTGATCTCGGCCGTAAATCAACCATCGGAATTCCTGTCTGGTAAGGATTATACAACTTCGAATAGTGCCTAATTCTGTTCCATGATTCAGCAGAATGTCTGATATTCCGCTGAATCTGGACTGACCTAGCTGAACCAAATTTACAAAAAAAAAAACTGAAAGTCAATCACGGAACGTGAAAATGTGTTGTAAGAACTATACTATACTTATCAGCTTGAAAACCGTCGGTGTGCAAGCAGATAACTGGTCACCAGCGCTCATCGATACCTTCTGTATAAAAGAAGCCTGCTGGTATTGAAAGTGAACAAACAACGGGTAATAAATGAAGGGTACTTACAATGTCATTGCCGCTGGAACAGGGGTTCTCTGAGCGGGCGCGCGCTCGGCGCACGATCTGGCAGCATCGGCTGTAGCCGCGGCATGCCCGGTCTGACTTCCTCAGCGAGCCTTCGACGTGGCACGTTACGTACTGGCTCGGCTCAGACCGCTGGCCCAACTTCTTGAGCCTGCCAAGGTTTAAATAGTCACATGAAAAAAGCAGCGCAGCAAACAAAAATAAAAACAATCGCGGAAACATCGACTTGAAGAGCACAAGAAAGCAATCTAGAAAATGAAAAATATCGTAAGTCGCTAGCTTTAAGTCTTTTTCGCAGTGCAAGAAAATTCTAAGAAAAGAGCAACCATAAAAATGGCAACAAAGTAAAAGCTCCGTTAGCTGAGAGTGACCAAACTTTATTACATCAAAGCCCCTGTTTTGCAATTCATACGTGTAGGTATTCGTTTGCTCTGGCATTATGATTCTTCTAGTTTCGGAAGTCGGTGACTTTGGTTGTTTCATTGACTTTTTTTTGCCACCGACTTCCGAAAGTAAAGTTATTTTAGACTTTTTAGTAGTTTTTTGGAAGTCGAATTTTTTTCGCAGAAAGTTTTTTATTTTACCCATTTTGGTTGTAGTCACGTCGCACATATTCATGTCATGAATTAATTTTTACATTGTAACTAGAAGTTATTAAGAGATCAAGAAAAACTACGTATTAACACTTTTATTGTCAAGCCAAAATGCTGAACTTACCTAGATGGCCCAAATAAAAAATTCGTTGAATGTCTTACCTAGTTGCCTAAACAAATACCAGAACCCAATACGCTGCAGGCCACTTCACGTGACGTTGCGTGATGTGGCAATTAACGTGAGGGAAAAAAACAAATTTGTTTTTTTCCCTGAACCGATTTTGACCGATTGGACTAATCGGGAAGTGTGTCCTTTCATATTCAAATTTTCGAAATCAAAATTCAGAAATTCTTTCCTTCGAATTCTTACTATGTTCTCTACACATCACACATTAAACCTCAGCTAGTGACCCAAAAACATGGTTTCTGTGTTCGTAAATCTACGACTACTAACTCTTCGGATGTGAATTAATTGAGTGAATTGATGACTTCTCCCGCGCAGGTCGACTACACACACTAACACACTGATTTCAGCAGTGCGTATGACAAGGTGGACCACAAAATCCTCTTAAAGAAGCTTGAAGGTTTCGGCATATTTGGCCAAATACTCCTTTGGTTTAAATCTTATCTTACAGAAAGACAGCAAATAGTGGTTGTCAAGGGGTATAAGTATAAGTCAACGGTCTATTTATCAATATCTGGACTTTGGAATTATAACAAGTTTATGTAGATATTCAAAATAGAAGATGTGAAATGAATGATAGCAAAATCGTCACCAATTAAAAAGTTTCCCAAGCGAGAAAATCCACACTGGAACTGATACGTTCACGAGACTGTGTTTATTACTATTGGGAAAACATCTAGCATTTCTTTTATGATTCAAATAGAACTTGAAGTTAAACACGTATGAAGAATCTCGTAAATCAGAATTATTTTCCGCCCGTACTATAAACTCAATGGCCTAGTTTCATTTGGGCTGATATTTAAATTATGTATGGTATCTGTGTGACTGTGTGTTATGGAAAGTCGCAATGGCAACCTTTCCTAATTAACTCCTAAAATTCGCTTCCTGCAAATGATAAACGCATAAGCACTCCATCAATTCGCAGTTTGGTAGTTTTATTTAATAAAAAAACTCAGTTCAAATATTACCATGACGCCTCAGAACCTTGCGGGTCGAGCCTTAGTTGACCTTTATTATCCGCTAGCGTAGGTACACTCGGTACGTGGCTGGTTCGATGGCGTTAAGTAAAGTTGACGTCTGGCACATTATGCAAAAAGAATAAAATCTGCATTAGCAAGTGCACAGACGCGTCAAAGATGGGAGGTGAACGACACTCTATAGAGCCGACATACTCTACGTAACCTGCCTCCTGTAGTAAAGAAGGTTCTGTCACTTACTTGATAGGTACCCACCTTATTATGAATCGCCTTTTCTCGTTAGCCAAGCCCTCTTCGACTTGGCGAACGGCATCAGGTTCGTCAGGTATCATTAGTTCTCCGTTAGGACCCAAGTTTTGGGTCCTTGGCATCAGTTGTTCGCGCAGCATAGCCCGGTCGCCTTCGTGGGTTATAGTGAGAAGGTTTTGACCGAGCAAGTCAAGCTGTTGGGGAAAATGTCATTAATATTACCTAAGTTTGGTTTCAACACACAAACCACTACTATAATTACATTACTTAAGGGAGAAG
Organism: Eurois occulta; assembly: GCA_950022335.1. Classification (NCBI taxonomy): domain Eukaryota; kingdom Metazoa; phylum Arthropoda; class Insecta; order Lepidoptera; family Noctuidae; genus Eurois; species Eurois occulta. The sequence continues at coordinate 10,529,592 of OX465477.1, read as the reverse complement.
CGCCAGGCTAGCCCGCGAAATTCGAATTCTCTTACGTTTTTTGCAATTTTCAGCCCAGGTATTTTATGGCAACTTTAGTTCATCGTCTGGAAACTGGCCGACACCACTTCAGGTCACATCGTAATTAGTGTAGAGAAAATAATGTGACGTGACTGTTAGGGGAAGCTGTTACTGACGTCAGATTTAAAGGCTTCTCATAAATGCATAAACTATTTATGCCATCAGACATCGTTATCTGTGCGCAGTCTCGCTTCGATCAAATATTGTGTTTGATGTTGTTATGCGACTTGATAAGAAGGCATATTATGTAAATGAATGGAGTATTCCCGTGCACATTTTTTAACGATAATACAATTAAGTACTTTGTTTACAAAATCTTGTTCATAGAACTATGGAAAGGTAAATATCAGGGCCAGTAAATACAAAATCTACTCTTCAAACAGGAGATCAAAACATACGAAATTAATGAAATATAAGTGGTTAATATTACTTACTTAGTCATAGATAGGTTATATTTTTTTTTAATTACATACTATTCGATACGTTTTCCTTATTAGTTTAGGTAAGTTGGTACCTGAATAAGCCAATTACTCCAGTCAAAGAAACTATACTTCTTAATTGAGTAAAGATGACTCCTTGAAGGAAAACTCATAACAACAATTAGTTTTAATTTACATTACCTTCTATTGAAGAGAGTTAAATTATAATGGGATGAAATGAAATTCATTAGGAACTGATAGAAGTAGACATTTCACAGTAACCTTAATGACATACTCACCGTGTTCTAGCCTTTGACAAATCATTGGCCAATAAAAAATAGGTAAAAAAAATAACTGTACCTCTGTGTATCCAAGATATTGGTTGACATTCTGTGACACGACTACAATGATGCCCCTGTATGTGGTCGTGATCAGGAAGCCATTGAACAGGCTCTGCAACTTCATGATCGAAGCAGGACTGAACTGCTGTGCTGATTGGTTAATTGAGTCACCGAACACTGAAATAATGGACTTCATTACTATCATAATATTATGATAACGTGATACTTGAAACGAGAATGTACTTTTGGAGCTTATTGTTGGATATCATATTTGTCACCTATTGCATTTGTATTAGTTATCATCATTCGCCTGCCCTTATCCCAATTTATTAGGGGTCGGCGCAGCATGTCTTCTCCTTCCATACTTCTTTCTTACTCATCATCTCATCAGACCTCCTTTCTTGCCGTATCATCCTTCACCCAGTCCATCCATAATTTCTTTGGTCTTCCTCCACTCTTATACCCATTCAAATTCTACTCAAATCATACTCAAAACTTTCCTCACGGCATTTTCCTCATTCCTCATCAATGTGATGAGGAATGAGGAAAATGCAAATGAAAATGCGCGGTCCCAGTCTAAGTCCGGTGACTTTGGGGGGGGGGGGGGAGGGTCACACATGGCTGTAGCCAAGAATTTTGTTCGGACGGGTTGCCCGAATAAAAAAAGACAGATGGAGGGGGGGGGGATATTAAAGTAATGGGTTAAACTATTAGGAACTACTTTTGAAAAACGAAATTATATTAACCGTCTCTGGATTAACCTATACAAAACGGTCAGGGGGGGGGGGGGTGCATCTTCAAAAAGCTTGTACTCCCCCACCTAGAATATAATATGTTAGGATTTCTTTTGACGGTGTCGATTCATGCAAGGAATAATTTTGTCGACTTTTACAGAAATGCTTATCATTGGATAATTTTCTTTTGATCGCAGATCAGATGCAGGAGTTATACAGAGCGAGCGCAGCGAGCTCGAAAATATTTGCACCCTTCCTCGAAATTAACTTCTTTTTGTTCATTCAAACAGGAATGAGAATAGGAGGCACAAATAAATAGAGAGCCAGCTCGCTTCGCTGACTAATGAGTCAGCGAAGCGAGCCGGCCCTCTATTTATTTTAATTAAATCAATGAGTTCTGAAACATGATCACGGTCGACCTAGACCAGCCCAGGGCGGGGTGGTTATGACGTCCGGCCATGACCCTCCCCCCTGGATCCGCTCTTGGTACTAATATAATGCAAGAGCGACAGAAGAGAGTTTCAAAATTCAAGCAGTTTGCCTTCGCCCAGTGTATTAGGTTCTTTTTGTTCATTCATACAGATGAGAATAAAAGTAACTCAAAAGGGCAGGATGCGAAGCGAAGCGAGCTCGAAAATTTTAGCATTTAACGATAAACAGGAAGTTAATCATTTATATCTGAAAAAAGGTTTTTTAAGAAGGCTTGCAATTTGGCGTGTATGATTTGGGGGGGGGGGGGGGGTCATGACCCCTGTGACTCCCCCCCTGAGAATGCGCCTGATCACATGCAAATACCAAGCCAACCGATTACCATGCAACTTATCAGTCACCGGCGCCTCTTTCAGACTTCCTCCTATGTACTCATTTCTTAATTTATCAATTCGTGTAACACCACACATCTCCCTTACCATTCTCATCTCAGCCACATGATAATACAGAGATAACGAAAGTCGTAGGGGACAGGGAGAAACACGCAATCTACGCAGAATAATTATGTATTTAGTTTTAGTTCTGCTGCTTTTCAAGCAAACATTCTCCAGCTTCTGTTGTATTTTATTGTTTTTATTTATAATGTATGACTAGTTAAACGCAAGTCATTTTAAAGGCTAAATTAGTTTAAAATAAAAATATAATATTCAATAAGTACACAGTTAAGTTGAATGAACGTCTGATGTCGTTCTGGGGCTTTCATAAAATTTTCCTACTTTATCCGAGCGCGGAGCGGTTTTCCATTCTAAATCAAACTCAACTCATTTATTTATTTCTAATAGACCAGGTACGGGCCCTTTTAAATTGATAAAATATCATTAAAATAAGAAAGATAGACCAACTGTCCATTGGAACACATTTTTCCCGACGCGGCGACGTTAATAAATCGCTTGTGTATAGCATAATATCACTTTTACTTAAATCACTTTTAATTTAATAACATACACTTTTGGCATAGCTTGATCTAAACAATACAACGACAAAATATGCTTTCAAAGTATAAAAAATAATGACATTAGTGCTTAAAACAATTTATTTTAGCCACGTAACAAAGATTGACAAGGCACTTGGTACAGTCAGCCCCAAAAACATGTAAACACGGACTAGGAATCATTTCATTGTCAACCTTTACTCCTAATTAGCTTATCAAATTCAGAGTAAGTTTATCGTAGTTTAAGCATATCTTAGTTAATCAAAGTATCATATCGTATCTTATCTATATTATTATTTATTCGACCATCTAATCGGAAAATACCATAGGTATTTTGGTGCGCAGGATGTTCCGTTACCATAGCGAAACGTATTTTATATTTGGTCATTCTTTTTTTTGGGTTGGGTAATCAATAAATGATTCCTCCCACTCTGGACGGAGCGGAAGGGCGTGTCAGACTTTTACTGACTAAAACCCATCCATGTTCCTTCTTTTGCCCTTTGTGTTCGAGGGCCGCATTATCTCTTTCGAACAGTCCCGCAGCCCTGGCAGGCATCGGCCCTGGCCGGCCCCTCCTGTTTGCTGACATCTCTTTGAGGCGAGCGTGGAACACGAACGCGCCGTCGACACGGCCTGTCGTCATAAGACGGACGGACGGCGACCTAGCCCATTACTCACCGTCCATAGGCCCGGTCTCTGGTCACTCTGACTGGCCGATTTTCAAAAAGTCAAAATTGGTACGAAACGCGCGACCGTTAGAACGACCGAATCCGCCATCGTGAGAACATTGTTCTATGACTTCGTGTCTTTCCTCCGACCAACGCGCACCTCGAGTGAACTTTGATTAAGCCATTAGATTCATGGTCATCCAACATCATCGTCATCATCAGGAACGGTAGCCGGGAGTTCAACGAGTGTAGGTCGCAGTCGTCTGTCTGCACTAAACAATTGTGAACCTCATCTTAACGTATTCGTAAGATCCTTAAACGGTCTCCCCAGGGTAGGAAGCCATCAAACCCATTTCGGCTGATGCGCATGCTACATTTATTTGGTTTTTATTTAATTTTGTTTAATTTTGACCCACACGCCACTATATGTATAGCTAATAGCCCCAAAGATGCAATAGTTAGTATACCTAATTCAATGTTAACCTTTCAGGAAATTATAGTGAATGTAGGTATCTGAAACTACTCTGTACATAAAATAGAGGTTGTTCCCAATGATAAGATCTCTAAAATCTTTAATAGATTTTCAACTTTATATCTAAAGCATTAGATTCAAAGTTGGTTGGGAAAATCTGACAGTTTCGGATAGGTTGACCTGCTGGCATCTGTACATATGGATTGCAAAATTCAAAGAAGAAGACTACATTAAAATTAAGTTAATAAATATTAAAGTACTTCCACAAGCCATTTTATCAAAAAGATAACAGTGTCTTGTACAAAGTAAAACCATTTATAATTTTATATTTACAAATTAACCGTAATACAACATGCTCATCGTACAACGTTGATTGTCACATGTTTCAGCTTCAACTGTTTTACATATTATAATTTTAAATTGTGTTCATGTTGTATAAGGTTATGGCCAAATTACGCAACCGCGATATGACATGTTCACGTTGTCTACAGTGACTTTGAAACTAAAATAACTAAATTCGCAATGCAGTGTGTGGACGCCCTAAGCGGAGGAGCATGGCGCCACACGTGCGCGCGCGCACTCACGTTACTATACACGACCGGATTTTATATTGATAGACAAATATGTTACATTGCAATAACTAATTGTACTAAATCCTATTTAATATGGAAATGTTCTGTACTTAAACACCATTATTTTTACTGCATTAAAGTGATTTACTGCTTATTTACTCCTTATCACACGCACAGAAATATATAGCAAAAGAATTGTTTTAAAATCAAGTGACATTACTACCTATTTATCAACGATTTGATAGCAAATAATACATGACGCAGTATTTTTTAATACATTTTAAGTAGGTAGCTACTTATCATAATAACTTAATAAGTTATAATAGGAAGAAAACAAATTAGATTAGAGGCACAGATAACATACCACACGTAATATTTTGTGTATCGTGGTTAATGAAATGCATACATTACATTTCTCGGACAAACTCATAGTGACACGAATATGTGAGCCGTTACTATGAATAGATTTGCACTTTGCACTAGTTGATTGGCTGCGTCCAGTTACCGACGGATCCTCAGGCCACCGGTACATTGTAACTGCTGTTCTCAAATCATCGACTTCAGACTGCCTTAATCGAGAACGATCTCGATCGATTGTAACTACAAACATCTGGGCGGAGAAGTGTCACATTGTAGGAAACGACGCCGCAACAATGTCACTTAACACATAATTGCACTTTCACGTCAGAAAATCGATATACCTAGTAAGTGAACTATATTGATTTTCTGACTTGATTTCGTGAGCAATGCCTTCGCCTAGTGAAGCATTGCTCATGTTTATACATTAGCTGCATCAATATTAAGTCCTACCTTGAACCCATTTGTGGATGTTAGCTAAGTATGTACGTACTTAGCTAACTTTGTTGTTGTTATTACTCCTTTATACGACGCTTTGCCTACCCCACTTCTTCCTTTTATATGAAATTAATATTCTAATTTGGTGAGTCAGTGTTTATACATTGCAAATGGTAATGTACAGAGATACCTGTTCTGCGCAATACTTATAGATATGTAGTTAGATTATAAATTATTGACAGTTTTACAGTTTTGTTATTGATTGGTAGGTACCTATACCTAGGTCAAGACAGCGAGAATGGTGAATGATTGTATGATTCTGTTTTCATGAAAACAAGTGACTTTGAAACACTCATTTGGTTCCTGTTATACCTATAACAATAATATGATATGATAATACTTAATAGGTATGATGAGGTTTTTTTTAATTACAAACTCATTCTAATGACTAATACTATCATCAAATTCATAGGCAATTTGCAATTTCAGTTTTTAGCAAATAAAATGTTATTAATTCATGTACACGACAATATTGATTGAATGTCAACTTTCCGATAATTCACCGCTGTGTCCTTATTTTATCAACGTTATACGCTCGTATGTGGAAAATGACATGCCAGTAATAACATGATACAAAATGTGCGCACCTGCATCGTCCGTCTATTACCCTAGCAAAGAAAATTGGCCATTGTTACAACACAATCATAGTGCACACTACAACTCTTCAATTCGGTCGCGTATGCCCATCGTAATTGGTATGGGTGGAGCTTGCATTCCAACACATAACAATTACTGTATGGAATGTAGTGAAACTAGAAAATATTTGCAAATTAAAGCGTAGAACTAGATCACTCAATTGCGTCACTTTAATCCATGAGGTGCGCAAGAAACACGAGTCTGCGATCTGCCGAGAAGTCAATAACAATAGGAATTCCTATCCATTAAATAAGAAATTGTGTCTGCCTGAGAATCCCTCTAATCTAGTACACATCAGGCTCTCATCTCGCTTTACTAAAAGCTTATTTATGAAGAAAAGTGTAGTTGATGAAAACTATAACTCTACTACATTTTGTTTTTTATAAAGTAAAACGTTGTTTACACGTGACTCGTGAACGCGATAATATTTCCTTTACGAACTGCAGAAGCTAGGGAAACGAAACTCTTCAAATCCGAATATCATATCACTATCACAAATTGTGGAAGCAAAGAGTTTCTTCTATGAACCTTGCTTTTTCTTCTTTGAACAAGCTCGTGTACTCAGTTTTGGTAAGTTCAATTATATCTATAAATAGCATTTAAATTGTTTATTTACCATATTGGTGTGCTCGTAAATAGTGTGCAGTGAGTCGTAGTACTGTGGTCTTGTCAATCTTCCTCCTGGCAGCCACCACTGGGGGCACCATGGACGCCAGTTCCGCCACAGACTGGTTGAGTCTGTCTCTCCTCATCTTCTCTGCTCTATTACGAACTTCCCGGGGATTTTCCCTGCGAAAAAGAATAAATTACTGAGCAAAATATCACTGCACCAATGTAGTCCCACAGGCCGACATCCACCCCCTCTCACACATTGTGCTTGACTGTTAAAGTAACCAAATCGGAATCAAATCGACTGTCCCTAGGTAAAGTTTCGAATCTGAAAATTGTATTTTGGCAAGTGCGTTTCCCTGTAAATAATAGAAAGAGCCAGTTTCGATTGATAATGTCATTGCAGTTACGTAGTACATTATAGTAACTCATTTTTCTCAAAAACTAATAAATTTGACTATTTTTTAATGATTTGTTAACCCAATTTATATATGGTAACCAAAATTTTTATACAGAAGCAAATTGCTCTCTTGAAAAGTAAGCATTATATTATCACTTTCGATATTTTACTTAGGGCCAGTCGAAATGGCGAAATCATCTACGAGTGTGTTTATTTTTATCCAATTTTCGTATTGATTATCCAGAATTAGTAGCGTTACTATGTAGCTTGCCGTCGCGTTGTGTTGTTAACTCATTGTCTGCTACCCGATGGATAGTTACGGTTTATCCCGGTACTTTTAGTTCCGTAACAATTCCGGTCAGCTATTGTAAACTAAAGAGTACACTTGTATTAAGAACATGAACTAGCATCTAGGAATAGACTAATTGAAAGTTTACAATCCATGACTTTTGTATAATCAAACATCCTGTAAGTCGATCAGATTACATTGTTGTGTTCTGGGTCCGTCAACATAATTACGTATGTACACACTAACGCATCCTGATTTAGAATGGAGATGATGTTCACACGGTTGTGTACTAAAACTAGGTACCTAGCCACTACGATAGATTTATTTTAGTATGTAATCTTTTATTAAGTACATTTTGATTGAATATTATTTACTGTGCGAACTTATACTTAGCTGGGAAGCATTTAGAGTCTCAGTTTCTGTAAATCTTTAGAATTCAACAATTTCACTAACTATATCTTAAACTTCAATAAATAATGTAGATTCTACTAAAATTTTAACAGTGAGGATTACAAGCTGAAGAAATCGAATTTAATATTTCACCCTCGAAAGAATGGAACTGAATTTCGTGTCACATGCAAGAAGTTCATAGCACGTTGCAATATTTTCATTTTAGAATTTATAATTAGTATCGCATAGATCCGATTTTTGACTAATTTTATCACTGGCTAGCGAGCCGCCCCGGCTATGTACGGGTGCAAATTAACTTTAAATGCGTATTTTTATTTATTTGATATGTTCTTACCATTCGGATTATCGAATGATCGACTGCTGGCTTTTCCGAAACAATCTTTCAAATAAAACCTTGTCCTGAAAATTACGAACACAACAAAGCAAAATGGAAAAATAAAAAAAAACTTTTCTGCAAAAAATGAAACCGACTTCAAAAACACAATAAAATGGAAAAATAACTTTAGCTTCAGAAGTCGGTAACTTTTGTTTGTTTGATGACATGACGCACTAACCTTACGTATTTCTGCAAAGGTGACATAAGATTTCGGTAGCAAAATGCAAATAAATAACACTTTTTTATAATCGTAATCGCTGATAGAATGTCACTTTGTCGGGTGCTCTGTACCGTTTTCACTATCCATACATGACATATAATACAATTTTTGTGATGTGAAAACTATACACTGATTATTTATTTAAAAGAGTAATTGCGTCGAGGTTTGAGAGTTTTCTTAATTGACTCAGAAGAGATCATGAATATTTACTACTGTTTCAGATGTATGACTAAAACAACATTTAAGTACTGAACCAATGTTCTAGAGAATATTCTGAGTGATGACTTTAGATAGTGAGCGAAACAGCGGGCATAGAAGGTTCAGGATTAAAAAAAAACTGAACTCACTATACGTAAATGGGAATCTATTTCTAAAACTATATTAAAGTTAAATGAACCTTGGGTAATGAAATAAACATGGAAAATTCTATTTTTAAGTGCTCAAATGGCATGGGACTCAACACAACAACATAGTGAGTTTATTTTTGTAATAAACTCAGAGAGCAGTGATAAAATGTTCACCTGATAAAAAAAAAGTTTCTAGCCTAGGAATTCACTCTTATACCTTGCTAGTTGTACATGGATCTTTTGCGCGTGTCAAAAAATCAGAACTTCGCGCCGCCATATTGTTTTTTCAATACCAAATAGTTTTACAAATCTTCACCAACAAAATGGCGCCGTTAGCGTCAAGAGATCTTTTAGAGTTTCTTACTAGACAATATTTTTTTCGATGTACCTACCTATTTTGTTTCGTTTTCTCAGTAGCAGCCTAGCAGCCCCGAGTAAGGCTTTCTGTTCGATTAGTGGCAATAATCTCGCCTCCTATTAGGGTAAACTTGCCTAATTCGTACTTACGCCAAATTCGTACTCCACTTAAAACTCGGCTTTGGTAACAGCTATCAGCGGCTCTAGTGTCAAAAAATAGTAATAACCGGTAATAACAGTCGGCCATTTTACCACCTGACAGATAACTTGTATCCCACTAAATTCCTGTTGGGTTGCTTAAGTTTTAATTCTCTAGAAGTAAGACGGTCGCGCGATCAGATGACTGTAATATTCAAAATTCTTAGGGGGATTACTGATGTTCCCGATCTGCATAATGACATCTGCAATCTATTTGTCCCAGACAATTACTGTCGTGGCAGAAAACACCGCTTACTGGCTTTTCCAACTTGCCGTACTATTGCACACTCCAAGTCACCTATTCCTCGGACATTAGCCGCTATTAACGCTCTCCTGAACTCAAACACAGTTCTTGATTGTTTGCGGATGAATGGAAGGTGATCCTGTCAGAATGTTTGAATTTTTGTGAGAAGAATGCATGACTGTGTTACATAAATTATATGTTTAAATAGTGTAATTGGCTTCGGCCGTTCTATTTAAATAAATAAATAAATAAATAAATAAATAACACCTGTGACGCTGCTCTCGACAAAAATATTGAGAAAGTAAGTTTTTTTCAACTATTATTGTAATATTTTTACAGATTTCGTAAGAGTTTTATTCAAATAAGGTCATGTAAAACCTATTTTACGATTCGATACGTATTAATATGTGTCCTTGCGATTTCATCTAACTTTTTATCATACTCGTAACTGTTGTCAATTTTTTTACCGGTAAATTTAAAATTTGTTTGGCCCTTGCTCCTATTTCGTACTTGAGTTAAGTTCTCAAAACGTACTGGTACGATTTAGCCAATAAAAAAACCAAAGATTATAACTGCGATGATTGCCGAGAATTGGCGAAGACCATCCGTCGAATGTTTTAATAACGTTTAATGTTTTAATTTTTGATTATGATGCTGATTCTCAATACTGTATACCAATGACTAGATCTCAAAGTACGAATTAAGAATATAGCAGTACGATTTGGGATGAATGGTCTTAAATCGTACTTTTTTAGTTTTTTTTTTTAAATTGTTTATTTCTGAGAAGTTTATAAGGTTTATGTTAAATTTGATTATAGAAACAATAAAGCATTTAGCAAACAAAAATTACTTTTATTTAAAACTAATTTATCATTCCTAATTTTCTAAATATGATGGTTTTCTCTTAAGGGGTACGAATTAAGCAAGTTTACCCTACGTGTGACTTTCAGCCGTGGATGCAATTTATACCACTGTGTGCATTACTCCTTCCGAGAGTAATAAATTACGGGTGGAAAAAGAGATCTCTTTTGTTATTATTTTGGATTACCAATTCCTTCAATTCGGGCCGCAAAATAATGCATAATGTAAAAGGGAACAAGTTCTACGTATAAAATAATTTAGTTGACGGCAGTGTTATACCGCATAATTTGCATGTGTACGAGGGACATCCACGCACATAACGATTTTATAGAGAAGAAATTTTTCTTCGGCCATTTTAATGTCTTTCCATACATTTTGACCAGACAGATTATTTAAAAAAAAAGTGTCGGCGGCGACGTATTTCTGTGTGGTTTCTGTGTGGTTCGGTCTGATTTACTGATCACGTGATAACCATTTGTGCGTCGTTCATTCTGTATGATTTAAAAAGAAGCATTAAAATATTATTATTTTAGAATATATTATCGATTTTCGTAGTTTTTACTGCAAGCGGGATATGGTGACGAGAATATAATATATGTATACATATAGAAAAGAGGTAAAAACAGGTAGGACTTAAACGGTCTCTGCCTGTCTGTCTGTCTGTCCGTTAGTGAGTTTATAACCCAAGATCCACTTATCGAATTTAAGTAAATGATTTTTAATTCGTTGATATTCTCTGTGCCCACATTTTATTTTGTTGTAATACGATAATAGATAATCAAATTGTAAATTTAACAAAGAAAGAAAGAAAAATAGTTTATTATATGCAAATAAAACGTAGATATAAAAAAAGCCAAAATCCCAGTATTAAAAGTTTTTAATACCTAGGTACTGGGATTTTGGCTTTATTTTTTTTTTGTGTTTGATATCAGGAAAGGCGACGGTACGTAATTAAAAAGTATAATCCTAATACTTCCACAAAAAAAGCTTCATACATTGTATTATTGTGAAACCAAAGCACCAATACAACATAATTTAACATTCAATACTCTATTATAACCACTGTACTGACTAAACTGTCTACTAATGAGAATAGGTAGGTACTATTTTTGTCCACATCAAAGTGTTCGTCGAGCGGCCATAGTTCCGGTGGTTAACTGCAATAGCTGTAGCAGTACAGATAGTGTTTCGAAACGTTCATACTCATGTACATCCCTACGATAAAATTGTATTGCTTTCAGAACAGAGCTTGTATTGTTCAGTTATAGGCATTTACTGTTTCTTTGTAAAATTATGAAGGTATTAGGTTGTAGAGTCATAAACAATGCCAAATACAGGGGGCCTAAAATAAACAATACCAAATACATGGGGCCTAAAAAAGCCGCTTTAGCAGAATCATAATAGAAAATAATGTAAATTAAGTATCTACCTACGTTAAAATTCGTAAAATGGTTAGAAAGTTACAATTCAGAAATTTAACTGCGACTGTGACCATTTTAAAAATTTAAACGTGATTAATATTATGATTCTATTATGATTTTGCTAAAGCGACCATAGGCCCGCAAGTCTTACAGCCACATGGTGAATAGGTAGATGATACTAAGGATCGCGGGTAAGACATGGTGGACACTCGTGGAAACTGCTGCAGACCAGGAAAGAATGGCACAAAGGGAAGAGGACTAATATTCAGACTCGACTGCCTCGTTGTTCTACTTTTCGCAAGCGCTACTGCTAAGCTTGAGGTCTTGGGTTTGATTCCCAGGTCGTCGAAAGTGTTATTAGGTTTTTCCATCAGGAATTTGTCAGCAGCAGCCACGGATTCTGGATGTATGCCCAGTTGATGGCAATAGGCTCGCCCTTATTACGTGGGATTTAAAAGCATAACAGGCGAAATGTGGGTGTACTATTAGGTACACTTCTGCTTAACCCTTTGAAGATTAAAGTATCGTATCTTAAGTTATTCCTTTTACTCAAGTAATCACTTTGAATTGTTTATAGATACGGGTGTAAGTAGTACCTAACTAATTGACCTTTACTTACTTAACTAATAGTACCTAACCATTTACGATTGTTATGCTTGTTCAATAAATTATTGTACTTTGATTTATGCAATGTACGTTTACGTCTGTTTAGTTGATTATCCAGAAAATAAGAAAATCAAAACTAAGTTTTGCATAACTTAAGTTTCGAGAGATGATTAGACGTCGACTCCACAGCACAGACAATTTTGAGAGTCTGAATTACATTATTACATTTAAAAATCTCAACAGATGGTGGTTGAGTCAGATCTCAAGGGCGTATCGCCTGCGTTTCGAATTCCCATAGACAATGTTCCACTTTGAATTTAATTTGACAAAGTGATGACTGCATCAGTGAGGGGGGTTCGCGTAACTAAATTTTAGGCAAAAAATATTTCCAACTGTTTGCGAAACTGTTCGTGAACTGCCAATCACAATCCGGAGAAAAACAACAAAAAACCTAGAAAAACTTTTATACAGGTAAATGAAAAAGTCCCCAAAGCCAAATCCCAATTGTAGTCATATATAGAAATATTTAGTTAGTAAGAAGCTATTTTATCTAGACCAACTATTAGCTAGACATACCTCCCCGACTATGCACATGCGAAAGAAGCTACGAATGCCTCCGAGCCATAGTTCGGTAGTAGCCTGTGCAAGGTGGAAGGGAAACCGACGTTAAAATGGTTACCACGTATTCAGCAGCCACTCGTAGGTACGTCATTCTGGACCGATTAACCGAAATAAAAAAAAAACATCGGATTCCTACCAAACTGCAATAACGTGTTTATTGCAGTTTGGTAGGAGTCCGATGTTTTTGACGTCAAAATTATTTTTTAAATTACCGATGAAAAATGTGGCTCACATATAAATGTTTCAGAGGTAAACAAAAATAAAAACTATGTCCAGAACGATGTACCTACTGAATACGTTGTACCCGTTTTACCGTCGGTGTCCCTCCCACCCCGTAAAGTCAAACAATCCTTGTTTTTTTGTTAATAACAGCGTGCTCACTATTGCACCCGTTTCAACTGAATTTAAAGTACATACTGGGTCGTGTATGTATCAAATAGCACAGTATCTCACTTGATTGCTATTTGCTCAGACTGTTTGCTTCAAATATAAAATGTTTGTAACATTGTCAGGGGTAAAACGAAACTCTGTAACGTAATTGGATTTTAAAAGTGGTTATATTTATATTGAACTAGCGACCCGCCCCGGTTTCGCACGGGTGCATTGTGTATACATACATATACATATAAACCTTCTTCTTGAATCACTCTATCTATTGCTGAAAACTGCATTAAAATCTGTAGCGTAGTTTAAAAGATCTAAGCGTACAGTCAGCGGAAGCGACTTTGTTTTATACTATGTTAAGAGAAAGATAAAATGTTGATACTTCAACTTATCCCTTCAAAAATAGACTTCTTGTTGCAAAATGACATGGAAGTTTTCAAACCAAAAATAAATGATTCCAAAAATGTAGGTAGCTTATTAGTGACTGCTGTAGTTTAGTAGTAGATGCCTAAAAACAACGAATGCGAGTATGTCAGTTAAAACTTCTTGATAAGCTCGAACGTCTGCAGAACTTGTGTATCCGCTTCATTTTCAGGCTTCGTTAGTATGACCATGTGTTGGAATTTCGGAAGCAGCTGAAGTGGCTACCTATTCAGTAGCGTCGAGACAACACACTCTCTCTTTTCTGTTCTCCATAATCCTAAAGCTTCTTTGTATCTTCGAGAACGCTTCGAGTATCTGGTTCCTAGAGGTAAACCTTGTCGCTCATCATCATCTCTTCTCCTTCGTTTCTCTCCCCACTCCTTAAGTTGGTATGATGGTTCATTTACTGTCTGTGCAGTACTCCTTTGGAATTCGCTTCCACACTCCTTGCGGGATAGCCCTTTGTTAGGTGTGTTCAAGAAGGGTATAAGAGAACATTTTCCTGTCAACATGATAATAGAGTGTAATCGTGTAGCATGTATATGTATGTTTATCTACATAGGTATTGTATGCATTTCGTATGCTATATTGTATGTATTACTTTAGTTTGGTAAAAATAAGTTAGTTTAAGTTTTTAAATGTACTTTTTGTGCACATTGGTATATCCTTTTGTAAATCTCGCAATCGAAGTAAGGTTTGCTGTAAGAAAACCCTATTTTGGGTTAAGCTCGCCGTTGTACATAAGCTATGTATTGTAATTTTGTGTGTATATCTTTTAAAGCTGTGTGCAATAAATAAGAATTATCATTCAATTATCTCTTCATCATAATCTCTCAAGTTTTATCGGTCAAAAACATAAAACACAAAGATTTTGTTCGGCTGCACTGCTTAGACCTACATAAATGAATCGAGTTTTTTTTTCAGCTACATACAAAAACAAAAATCGCAATTTATTCAGTTGTTTTAACCTTTTAACACAGTCCCATAATCCTGCTAAAGTAAAATGACTGATGCGATTGACTGAATGATTTATTTTGTGGTTGTATTTTTCATTTCTATTGTTTTAACTCTAGTTAATACTTAAAAGGCAAATAAAATGAACTTTTTTATGTTTAATGGGCCTACTCTTGACCTCAATCTAGTCATGAGGACAGAGATGAGGTCGACGATGGAACGAGCTAACCCAAAAGAAGCCTATTAACTCGCGACTTAAATGGATTGGAGTCATAATGAACTTGGGAACACCGACGAGGGCAGGGAATTCCACTCCTTGGCTGTGCGCATAATAAACGATGTAGCAAAGCGCTTCGGGCGAATGTGTGGAACATCGACAAGGAATGGGTGATAACCCGCAGTACGTCTGGACTCTGACTGAACTTATTAAATAAGCTTTATTTTCAATCATAATCCTACCATCAGCTAATGAATACACGGAACGGGTATGAATAAAAAAAACTTACTGTTAGAGTTTTATGAATCCGGATCGTGTTTGTTGTTAAATATTTTGATTTTTAGATGGTGGTGGCTTTTTCCCAGGTATCAATGTTGTCAAATTGATTCACTATTAAATATTTGCTTTTCACTAGCGCTGATAAATTTTCACATGAACGAAGCCGCAACATCGGTTTATGTTGACCAACACAATTAATTAGGTATTGATAATACGAAATTTCCAAACCATAGAAATATTAACAAATAATTAATAACGAGTTACGAGTGGTTTTTGATTTTTGTTCGATATTGATGGGGCAAAATTATTTTTTCCTTCAGGTATAATGTTTTTATAAGGTTTCTAAATCGAAGACTTAAAAACGTTTTTTTTTTTCAAAATACTGGACTTATTTTAGAGGCTACGTAATTTCTTCTTAGCTGCTTTTTTTCTATTTTTTTTTTTAATAGTACCGCTGTATGACATTTCACCAACATTATGCGTTCACCATGCATCTATACATTACATACCTATCTAACGTATACTCGTAGACTTCCACATTTTATCTGTCCATTTAGAATTAGTCCGACAGTTCTTTCCCCCACAAACAGCGGCTGCACTTGAAATGCCCCTCCGCATCCCCGTTCCGGATGCTGTTAATAAGATAGTTTAAGCATTGTTCCAGCTAAGGTCCGTTGAGTGACTGACTTAATTTAACAGGCTCACAGTTAAGCACTAGGATTACTCTCTAGTACTTTGAAAAGGAGATATCGTTACGTTATCACACTAGTGTCAAATCATCGAGCGTCCTGCTTTGTCATCGGTACATAGGAACATAATATAGGCTTTATCGCTTTGGCTACATGGCTTCCTTACAAGAGTTCGATGGACGCTAGACAATTCGCGATTTTCTTCGACTTGCAGTTCATCATTTGGCTGCGCTGATCCTGTGGCTCGATTCACACGGATTAGTAGATATAAATTATTTAAATTAGATGGTCGTTGATTGGCACGTCGCATCCCCCCCATCTTTTCCCGCACATGCCTGTTGCCTTCGCACGAGCAAGGATGAATGTGCATCGCAGGCGCCTCTGCCATGCGTCTTGCGAACAATCAATGGCTGACATCTCATTTCGCCGTTACCCGCGTGCTTTCAAGAAATTTCTAAATTACCTAAGTGAAATCTGGTGTGTTTTTTGTTTTTGTGTTATGTTCAACCCTCAAAGAGGCTGCGACGAGGATTTTCAAATATGTGCAACGTTCCTTTTATGAGCATTGTTGTTAATCCAAATATTCCAAATTAGTGCGTGCGTCCATCTTTAGCAGAGAACCACTTTTCCAAATTTGATCGCATAATTAGCTTCTCCCGCGCAAACATCATTCATTTTAAAGAAACCACACACAAAGGAGATGGCCAGTTTTGGGCCAAAGTATGTACAGAAACGATATGTATATTAAAAAAGACTAGATTTTTTACTGATTAAAAATAACATGTAACAATAATAACTTTCTACCGGAATGAGCTAAAAATTATAATTTGAAATATGGTTTTAAATTGAATGTAGTTCTAAGGCTGGTTTTATAGTCACGCCGCTAGACGCGCCGTTGGGCAGCGCGCTGTTGAACAGGAACACCGAACGGCGCTGCTCAAGCGCGCGAATTTGAAACGCTACTACTACCCCAATACATATCCGAGCGCGCGCGCTCCCGACGGCGCTGCTGAAACGCGTGACTATAAAATCAGCCTTAAACTATCTCCGTAAACAAGCTGTCAGGTCATTACGAGTTCGTTCTTAAACTAGTAGTTCTAAAGAAGTTACTAAAAAAACGATATCTATTTTGTTTTAGCATTGGTCATGAACATTATAATCATTTATAAAAGAAAAAAGGACATTTGATGAAATTATTGTTGTTTTAGTAATAGTTATTTATTTATTTAACAATAACATCGTTCAAAATCGTGTATCGGTTAACTGTTTCAAAACGAAAAAATATCGATGTTTGTCAAAATGTCAATGTCACGTCACTCCCGTCAAGTCCCGTCATTCGTTTTCGTACTCGTGCGGATGTGCTTATTATTCGATTTTTGCTATTTTTCTGACGACTTTGGATTGATTTTACAGACTTGGACACCGATTGCTTATCGACTGGATAATGGTGAATTGCGTGAGTTGTGGTATCCCTACTGATCGTAGCAATGCTACTGGAAGTGTGCCTTTACATGATGAAGCAGTTCTTTCCATACTGTCGTCAAACATTAGTAAGGTACCAAAATACCATCACACCTCCAGCACCATAAATTCCTGTATGATATATTAATTGAGTATGAAAATGAAGATGAATAAAATATTGAAAAAATAACTTGTGTTTATTTTACCTACCTAATTCCTTTTTTGTGCTATGCAATAATATGCTAATAGTAACACAAATATGTTTACAAACAATTAAATCAATGTGTTTATTTGATTATGGTATTTACAATACATTTTGGCGTTTTATAGGTACAATTCTTACCATCTGCCGCATAACCTAACCTAGTGACCCAAAAACTTATTTTCTTCCTAATTCCCATAGAATTTAAAAAAAAATCTTTCTGATATGAATATGTTTGTGTTTTATGTATTAAATAACACATAAATGATTACTGTTCATATTTGGCCCAACGATGTATGGATTTCTGGCGATCTCCTTTAACTTAAAGTCAAGTATTACTTGCAGGTCTTCTTTCTTCACCCAGTTTTTATTTTATTAAAACCTGTCCAGAACAACTCGCCTTTGATCAAAACTAGTAGAAGCCTTTGGTATGTGTATACTAGAAGAAAATTGAAAAACTAGATAATTGTCTAATTTACAAAGTGAAGTTTTTCCGTTCGCTCCTGAAGGAACTGAAGATAATATCCTTGGTTTTATTTTTCAAGAATACTTTGCAGATCGAGAGGACGGAAACTTATGTAAATATGAATTAACTGAAGCGACCAGCCGGCAAGTGCCATCGGACGGATGTAAAACTAACTCAGTGATAACTTCTCCCATTCAATATCATACTTTATTTTTAAATAGCTGTACCCGCGGCTCCGCTCACTTGAGCGCGTATTCTTTTGATATTATCGGGGAGTAGATCATGGGAACGTGAAGTAGTCGTATATTCCAAACATTATCTACAAATTAATATAGTAATAAACTGACTTACTGTTAATTTAAACTAAAACCTGTTAGTACATCTTTGTACATCTTTGTTTTAAGTACTAGACGAAGTCGTAGACAATTTCTGGGGGGAATCAATTTAGATAGCCATCGACACGCTAAGAAGAAGTTTAATGAACAATGCAAATAGATGTAATTCATGGCCCAGACGCTGAGTATCCTTAAAAAAATAATAAAATCTTTCAGCCGACGGAAACACACAACATACAAATGAGAACGTTGTTCAGCTGTTGAATTTCTCGACTGGAGTAAAGCGACTGTGACCGACATTCGATAATAGAGACACCCCGACTTACGTAAACAAGTACTTAGTTAGGTTTCTAGCTGCAATATGTAACCATGAAAACATTGTATATCAAGAATATAACAGGTTTTAAACGTCGAAAGGTCGAAGTATGCAATACATTCATACAGTATGAAAAGCTACTTTTTTCATGAATCGGATTTGAGTTTCTATAAGAAAGGAAAGGTTTTAATGTGTACTGATTTTTTTGGGTTCCGCAGTCAACAAACACGGAACGCTTATAGTTTCGCCATGTCCGTCTGTCTGTCCGCAGCTTAGCTCAAAGACTCTTAGTACTAGAAAGCTGTAATTAGGCATGAATATACAAATTAGTTACGCCGACAGTGGTAAAATAAAATACGTAAATTGGTATGTTTTTCTCTCGCGTACTCCATAGTGTGGAATGTCGTTGGATACGTCTTTAAAAAATATTGCGAGTTTGTTAAAATATTTTTTACACTAATTCGTTGGATCCGTTTGTGAAATATGTATATGTATTAAGTTTTAAAGTGCAAATTTTTGTTAGACTCAAGTGTTCCCCCTCTCTACCAGCTAAACGGTAGTGTTTCGGTGCGTGAAAAAAATCACGGTGATAGTATATGTAACAAAGTTAAAAGAAAAACTATCACAGCTAAGTAGGCTTTACAAGTTTACGAGTAATAGTTGACAAACTTATAAAATGTACTTGGATAACATATTTTTCTATAACATAATGTATGGGAGTAAAGGTTTTTTAACTGCAAATGTAAGTTTGTTTTATTATGATAACAATAAAAATCATCGTTCGGAGGCAAATGCGGACCGTAGGAAGTGTCCGCATATTTTGATGGGCAACTATGGAACCGTACATTGTGTGTGGCCCGAAACGCACTTGGGCGGTTTTTTTTTTTAAATAATATTGAAATTCCCGTAGGAGATAAGTCATATCTATTAATTTCGCCATGGAGATCTACATATTATTTGAGCACGCTAAGACATCACACTGTTTGTATGTTGGTTGTTGGCGTATTTGTTTGTATGTTACAACTTAAAAGCAAGCTATGAAAGTTAAGCATAAGCAGTGTCTAGATTCCGTGTCCGTCCCATCATCGACGCCATGATGGTATAGTACACTAAAAGCCATGGGGCATTTTTACACAGTTGAAGCACTCAATATATTTATGACTTAAACGAACTTAAGAGCTTTCTGTCTAACGTACTCCGTGCGGTTATGCTCTAGCTGCTGCCGTCCAGCTAAACCTAACAGTAACTGTTGTCTTTCAGCACAATGCAGTAAGGCTCCGAAATCTCCAGTAAAATTGCTTGCATAAGCTTCGAAATCTCCTATAGTGCCTTCGCCGCCGACTCTCTCAGAGAATGTACATTATTTAAATAGGGGATGGAAGTTTATATGAAAGTCCTTCAGTTTTTTCATGACAGCCTGGTACTTTTTACAGAAAATTATGATTAAGATCCACAACTGTTAAAATACCACCTTGAATGCATGCTGGCCTGGTACTTTAGTACCCGGTAGGTGGGTGGTAGGTGGTAGGTAGGTGGGGTAGGTAGGTGGTAGGTAGGTGGTACGTAGGTGGTAGGTAGGCGGTAGGTAGGTGGTAGGTAGGTGGTAGGTAGGTGGTAGGTGGGTGGTAGGTAGGTGGGTGGTAGGTGGGTGGTAGGTAGGTGGTAGGTGGTAGGTGGTAGGTGGTAGGTGGTAGGTGGTAGGTGGTAGGTGGGTGGTAGTAGGTAGGAAAAGATGCATTGCAACGCATGCCGGGCACAGCTAGTATTGTATGTACAAGTATCAGAAGGGGAAAAGAATTACAGGATGTCAAAAAATTCGTCCACACCGCTGTCAATACATAAAGTGCCCAAAAGGCTGGCAACATTGCCATGTTGGATGGCAATGCTGATTCTTTGGAAAACAATAGGCCCGCCCTCTGATTACGTGAAGAGTCGACCAACCGCTTGGCGATTGCCTGAAATACGGGACTCGGACCCCTTGGCCCTTTTTTTTTTTTTTTTTTTGGTGGGTGGGAAATCATCAAATGACCCCCCCCGCTCTGAGCGGAGCGGAAGGTAGTGTCAGACTCTTACTGACTAAAAACCACCCATGTTCCTTCTTTGGCCCTTTATGGTCCAGGGCCGCGGTATCTCTTTCGAACAGTCCCGCCCCAAGTAACACAGGAAGCATTTTAAAATACGAATAGTAAACTTATGTAAAACTTAAGGTCCGTATAAACTCTTACAAAAGTTCACCGAACGTCTTGATGCTTTATATTGGTATTTCAAAACCATTATGATGCTTTACAATGTATAACGGTTGAATAATGGCCTATCAAAATGCTTTTGTAAAGCCTTTAGTTTTAGTGAAGCCAACCACAATGCAGCTGTACAGCTTTCAGCTGTTTTTAGTGTCTTAGGGTTTACAATAGCATTGTTAAGCAGTAAGATAATGCCTATTGCCGCTTAATAGCATAAACCTGTACCATTATAATGCATCGTAAATCCAATATACAGCTTTCAGCTGTTTTTAGTGCCTTAGGGTTTACAATAGCATTTTAAGCAGTAAGATAATGCCTATTGCCGCTTAATAGCAAAAACTTGTACCATTATAATGCACCGTAAATCCGTTATACAGCTTTAGGTTGTTTTTATTGCCCTTTGTTGTGTTATAGCACTTTTAAGTGCTAAGTAAAAGCCTAATACTGCTGAACAGCATAAACGTGAATCAATATAATGCTTGCATTTTTAAAGATCAACTGAGTGCTGTTGTGCGAGTAACAGCTCTTTAATCAAATACACGTGAGTAATTGTAATGCCTAAAGCTATATATACATTCACTTTACTGTATTCTTAAAACCATTTGTCGGCCATATTGGGGAAAAGCACATAAAATATAATATGTGTATACATCAACAAATAACAGCATTTTTTTATGGTGTGTTGCCTAACCGTGTGTAATGATTATGATAATTATGCTAATAACAAAATTAAGTTGTGATTATTCAAGTAATACAAATTCTGAAATGAGTTTTATTGTTTTGCTCAAGGATCCCCAAAATTACTTTAAAGCAATGGCACTATTTCAGTCTACATCAAGTCTATTGGTATATCGGTGAACCCTTAGAGAACTACTTTATAGCCAATGGCACTACGGTGGTTCATCAAAAGTCTTCTCTCTGGCCTCTAGCTTAACGATTGTTCACGTGTGACTATTTATACTGCTGACGGCATTAATTGGCCTTTATAAAGGTTCACCGGGCTATTGTAGACTCACGCCATTTTGAAAATATTTTATAACCAAAAAATATTATCATTCGAACCTATTTATAATAGCAATAGACCTTTATCATAATGATTTAACTTAATTTAATACTGCCCAATCAATACTATTACGTTAATTATGCAAAATTCATTCTAGACTAGGAATAAAAAAATTGTTTTGATTATTTGATTCATATTTTTAAATAACATTTTATATCAAAACTACAAAATGTCGAAGGCGCGTGAAAATTTTCAATGAAACTTATATAGATATTTACAGTAAACTAGATTGCGTTTAAAATAGGCATGAAATAACAAAAGAGTCAAAAACTTAGCAAGTATTATAAATTTTATTTTAATGCAAATACAAGTATGGTGTCACTCAGTTTTGACGATCTTCGTCCATATTATATTGCTGAACAAAGTAGTGAAATTACAACGTTAATTGTATTATAACATTTGTGCTATGGTATTAGAGATGATTTTGCAATGATGATTTAAGTTCTACCTGTGAACACTTAAATAGCCTCAATCATACTTTTAGAACAATCTTATGCTAGTCTAATGCTTTTGTAATGTAATTAGCATCTTCATTATCAATAATATTGCTAGTATAATGTTTCTGTAATGCGATTGGCAACTTCATTGACCGTAATAATGCTTCTATAAAGCGATTCGCAACTTATTTGGTCACAATAATGCTAATATAATGCGCCTGTAATGCAATTAAACAACTATTTGTGAACTTATTTATGATCTAAAGCCGTATAATTTGTGCCCAAATTAGCATTACAGTAGCCGTATAAACGTTTGTAATGCTATCATAGAACTAACTCAAAATGCGAAAACGATACAGAAATGCTGGAAGTCGGCCGATATAGTGCTTTGATGTGTTACTTGGGGCAGCCCTGACAGGCATCGGCCCTTGCGGGCCCCTCCCGTTTGCTGACATCTCTTTGAGGCGCGCGTGGAACACGAACGCGCCATCGACACGGCCTGCCCGTCGTCATACGACGGACGGACGGCGAGCTAGACCCCATGGCCCTAGTGTTTCAATCAAAAACGGCTCAAACACATAACTACCATTTAAGTTATTATATTTGCGCCGTTTGAGGTTTTCATTACCTGCAGCAGCCGCCCCAGTTTGGTTTGTTTCTTTGTTTGTCGTGGTCATTCTATCTTCAGATTTGTCTAACCAACGAACGTCACGGCTTCAAATTAGATTGGCTACAACAACTGGTACCGCTGGTAAGATAATTATTGAGACAAATCGGCAAAACTATAAATGACGACAAGTCGATCGGATGTTTTATAGGTTTTAAGGCTCATCTATAATTACATCATTTAAAAATGAAGCTGGAGCAGTTAATCCTAAATGTCTTGCATACCCTAGATTCCAAATAATTGACAATAGATGCAAACCAGTCTTACCAAAGGGTATCGTGTTACCCAGTGCTAGCTGGGTTGCGGAGGTCAGATAGGCAGTCGCTCCATGTAAAATACTGGTATTCAGCTGCATCCGGTAAGACTGGAAGTCGACCCCAACATAGTTGGGAAAAGGCTAGGCAGATGATGATGATAAATATGTATTTGCAATAAAACATTTTTCGTTTAATTGCCATCTCTTATGAACTGAAAGTACCTCCCTGGATTCATATGTATTTGCAATAAAACATTTTTCGTTTTTTTTTTTCGGGAATGCACCAAACTGTTGGTCGAATCTTCACGTGACCAGAGGACGGACCTATATTTTGGCCAAAGAATCAGCATTGCCATCCAACGTGGCAATTCTGCCAGCCTTCTGGGCACTTTTCCTGTTGACAGCGATGCGGCGGAATTTTTGGACGCCCTGTAACCCTTTTATACTTGTACATATTTAATACTATTATAGTTTTGTAGTTTGTAAATAATTTAACTATTTTTGGTTTTATTGCTATCTCTTTCGAACTGAAAGTACCTACCTCGTTCAGATTATGTCGCCTCATACAGAGCGCTGTCTGTGTTCTGGTTCTCGGAAATTATTTTGAAGTTATAACTCCAATGTAACGATAAAGTTATAGGTACGAGCTTTACGAATTCTTGAAACTTCAATAACTTTTACAACGTCTGTAATATATTCAAATGCGTAGTGCTATACTTGTTTGTAAGTATCTTACCGGGTGAAATAAACTTTAATTAGATAATAATAGCAGCTTGTAACTATTCCACTGTTGGGCGAAGGAGTCTTCTCAAACAGAGAAAAAACGAGGATCAACCCCCGCCTGCTAAAGGCGGATTAGCAATTGTAGACTCTTAAACTATAAGTCCAGGTTTGAAAGAAAATTAAATTTTTATTTCAAAGATTATTAAATTATTTACAAACTACAAAACTATAATAGTAATAAATATGTACAAGTAGTAAAGGGTTACAGGGCGTCCAAAAATTCGTCCGCATCGCTGTCAACAGGAAAAGTGCCTAGAAGGCTGGCAGCATTACCACGTTGGATGGCAATGCTGATTCTTTGGCCAAAAAATAGGCCCGCCCTCTGGTCACGTGAAGAGTCGACCAACCGCTTGGCGATTTTCCGAAATACTAGGTGGGCCCACTCGGACCCCATGGCCCTAGTGTTTCAACCCCAAACGGCTCAAACACATAACTACCAATTAAATTATTGTATTTGCGCCGTTTGAGGTTTTCAGCACTTGCAGCAGTAAATAGAAATTGAAAAGTAACATTGGTAATTTTATGATTTAACTCAAAACATAACCAATTTAATTTAATGTATGAATAAATGGCTTATGCCCGTTTTGTCACTAATCCGATTGGTCACCAATTTTTTTTCCATACAAGAAGTCCTGGTTCGTCATTATAAGAAAACAAATGTTTTTTTTTTTTTAATTTTGATGTTTCCGATTCGTCATCAGTATAAATGGAGCCATCACAGAAGATTTAATTAAATTGTTAATTTTATCTTCCAAGCGTGTTGCCATCCTATAAACAGCAATGCATAGGAACCGTACATCTGATGACAGTTAGTAACACATCTAAGTCACAATACAAGATGTAGAAAACCGGACAGCCTCCACAATAACCTAGACTCCGCTTTAGAGTTACATAATTATTATCTCATAATACAATAAGTTACAACAACGTACCCGCACCTGTTAGACACAGTATGTGATAAGCCATTAAAGCCAGGTGAGAATGCAAGTACTTGACGACTATTTATAATGAAGATTAGAAATTTCCTTCAAGGCTTCTTAGTGATGTAATATGTTTTTGTGACTAACGATGCGCTGCGCCGTAGAATGAATGTCTTTTGTGTTGCGAGTTGTTCTAGGTCATCGTTTCATTGGTAAAGGTTAGATAAAAGATATATCTCGGTTGGCTCTTTGGCCCCACGAAACTTCACCACATCCGATTAATCAATCAACTTAAGTAGTCCACTGCTGGACTTAGGCCTCTCTCAAGCTACACCACAACATTAAAGTACTAAATTTGTATACTATACGTAAGTGAATAGTAATAATTAATAACTTGTTTTTATTAACAGTAAATGCCTTGGCATATTAGAAGTGTGTTTTCTTTATACCTTCGTGTTTTTTTTTTAATTATTACGAAGTAATAACGAAGTAATAAATCGTCTAAAAACAACAGACGTCTTTAACTCCGAACCGATAACGAATTGAAAAAAACTCGCGATAGTAAAAGTAGTTCCAAAAGAAAATACCTTTCCATAATACCTATATAATTTATCGCTATTGGGGGGTTGTACCAGATTCCGTACTTTTATGGGCATTGCCCTTTGGAATCCGAATTGTGTAGTGCATTCAGACAGATTGGAACGAATACAAAGGAAATTCACATGATAGTTAGGTTATAAATTTAAAATCCCTTATCTGAGCTACAAGGAACGATGCGTTCGATTCCACTTACTTCCACTTGTAACTCGGAGAAATATATCTGACATACGGTTCCTAGTGAAAAAAAACACAATCAAGGATCGAATGGCCTGAACTTCTTTTTAAGCTGTCCCTGAATGTTCCACCTCGGCATTCTCGCTTGAGGAATCTTCTCGCTTCTTGCTTCATGATGATGATGAGATGATGGTTAATCAAAGCATTTAACCAAGTTATAATGAACGAACACCTCTCAATCGATTTGTTTGCAAGCGGCTTAGCGACAATTAGTACTGCCTTGTCTAAAACCTGTGTCGTTTATAATGAATTTTAAAAGTAGTTACGCCTGCTTACATACTTGTGCAGGTATTTAATTATATAATAAAATTACTTTTGTTTGTTACGACATAATGCTTAGTTATTGATATTATGCTTAGTTATTAGTCTGTGCAACAATAGTTAATTGCTAACTGTAGAGGCTTTTAAATGGCTAGCAATGACAGTTGCTAGCCTCGGTTACAACCAAAATCTTTTTCACTGATGGACAACCAATGCACATTCAACACCGCTGGGTCTACAAGATTGAAATGTTGCTCAAGAAATTCTTTTATGACCAAGATGAGCACTTATTTTCGATAATCTTTACCATTAAGGGAATTAAACAGGGAAAAGAGTTGGTGCGGAAGATTATCATTTTTATGCTTGTTATTATAATTTATTTGGAACGCGCTTTACTTTGTTACTTATATTGATGAATTTACTTTACGGCATTGTAATTGTAAAACCTTGAATGTTTAGGGGTTTCGTTCATTCTAATCACTGCAAAGGCAAAGTAGCAATCCTTATCTTGCTTCATAAGTACTACAGCCTTGTTTAAGTGTGTGTATTGTGTATAGATTTTTACTTATCTTATAAATAATTTTGTATACTTTTGCTAAATAATAACAGCCGCTCGGGTAGCCACGCTTGCCTAGGTTGCTCTGTGGATAGGTGACCATCACACATTACGTACATAGTTTCCTCCAGTGGTCTCGCCTGTCATTTGTAGAATTTGATATTCGTTACAGGTAGTCAGTTCCCCGAAAGTCTGACAACCAGTCTTACCAAGGGGTATCTTTTAACAGTTATAAGTATAGCACAGTACTAACTGGGTTGTGGAGGTCAGATAGGGAATCGATCTATGTAAAATACTGGTATTCAGCCGCATCACAAATGGTGAAACATTTACCTAAGTAATTGGTTCTTTGGGCATTTTTTTGTAAACTAGGTAGATTTAAAATAGATCGATCATACCTATAGATGGGCAGGGCACATTGCTCGCTGAACGGATAGCCGACGTGGCCGAAAAGTTTTTGAGTGGCGACCTCGTACTGGAAGACTTTGCGTTGGAAGGCCTCTCACTAGGTGGACCGATGACCTGGTGAAGGTTGCGTGGGACAGGTCAATGTGGCGACACTTGAGGGAGGCTTATGTACGTCTTGTACGGCTTGTATGTCTTTCGGCTGACATGATGATGATGGCGATGATAGATGGACCGCTCACATATTACATTCACTGCTAAACGAACGTATATCATCTTTTTATTTCTGTCAATCTTTTGAAAATGCCAGAGACAGATACAGTTTTAAATAGCACTAAACTAAAAGTAATTAATAGTGCACGGAGGTTGTTTAATTATTTAAGCCCGCTTGGCTTAAATAATTAAACAAGCTCCTAACAATAGAACTATCCCACACCGCTGTTAACTGGAAATGTTTGAAAATTGACAATGTAGCCTTATCAGCAGCACATCTTCAGCAGGTAATTAAAACTGGCTATATAAGCTCGTGATACGATATATGAATAACCCCAGTAATGGAAATTGCGCGAATTCTGATGAAGGTACGGTTCTCTCTGTTTGCTTCGTTATTGGATCGGTGAGCCTCGCAATGACATTCCAGTACACGTGCACCCAACTACCTACAACCTTACATACAGGGTGGAAACTTTCAACGGGGCAGCATGGGTAACTAAATAATCGATGCAGCCACACGAAAATGGTCTTAGAAGACTATCTATATTTTTTTTGTGATTTTTTGCATTTACAAATTTTCAAAAACATTTACAGAACAGTTAGTAAAAAAATGGTAATTTTACACAAAACATTTTTTTTAAAAAGACACCATACAATTTGTTTGAAAATTTTAACCAAAAAATATTTTTTGATTTTAATCGATCCAGTTTCTGATCAAAACTCTCTCCAAATCATTGCAGGTCCTAAGAAACAATTCGTGAATTAGAAATGCAAAAAAATAAAATAGAAGACTAATGATCACGAAGAGTCGAAGACGGTACCTATGTGACTTTACGTTTTTTGCGATTTCTTATACTTTTTAGTACTCGATATTATAGATATGATACTTCAACGATGGCTGATCCGATAGAAGTTTTTGATCAGAATTAGATAAAGGACCGATTAAAATAAAAATGGTTTAAATTTTCAAACAAAATGTATGGGAAAAGTTTTTTGCAATTTCTGACTTTTTTTAGTACTCTGATTTTGAAAAATTATGGATAGTCTCCTAAGACCATTTTCGTGTAGCTGCAACGGTTAAGGTAGTTCCCCTTACTGCCCCGTTGAAAAGAGAATGCTCATGGAAGTATGGAATCCCGTACCATGCTGCATCAAAATCAAACCTTGTTTTTTATAGACTACACTGATCGTATTAACTCCTACAAAAATTATTTTTGAAAAAAAAACCCGCGTTTCAGAGTTATTTTATAAAATCGAAACTAACCTAAAAAGTAGGTCTATTTTTTCGACGCTACCAACGACGTATTTTAACACACATAAATTACATTATTGCTCTAAAAACAGCGTAATACACTAATATTAGTAAGAATTACGAGTTAAAGTAACATCCACAGTATGCTTGACTGAAACTCGATTTTATTTTAGACCTTTACACTTTACATTGCCAATAGTCAGTCAGTACAGTACAAATGTCGGATGCCACAGATAACTATAAACCATAGAGTATAGTAAGTGCTATAAACTAGTCGGGATTTAGGGATGTAATCGATAAATCAAAATCTTTAGGCTGAGAAAATCTATTTTGTTGCAAATAGCAATAAACCAAACTAAATCGATTTGGTTTACTGATCTTACTTAATTGTAATTAATTTTAGAGTCCGCTCGACAGACAAGGGTTTGTTCAATTGAAACGGAACGTCATTTATATTCAGTTGAAACGGAACGTCATATAAAGGGAGTAAAACAATATTCGTACTTTTAAACTCGAAAAGTATATTTCCAGTTCAAAAATCAAATCCCCGACGCGTAATGCCGTAAAAAAATATGAAACTAATTACTATAATATTTTGGTTTTGAGGCGCGAGACTTTTTGGTACCAACTTTGGTCATTGTCCTTTCCACCCTGTATAACATTACGCTTGTAGGTACTCGTGCTTGTACATTGTGTTGAAATTGCAAATTGCAGAGCAAGAGCAGAATGGTGTATAGTCCACCCACATCCCCATCGGGCATGAAACCGAGGCTGTTGCAGAGAAATCATTATTGTATGGGTTTACTTACGTATGGTTTACTTTTTCGTTTTTTCAAAAAACGAAAAAGTAAAGAAGAAAAAAAAACCCTATTTGTAAAACGCTACGTTTCTCTTTTTGTGTCTTGGTGCGCTGGTTTTAGTCGCACAACTACGTCATATTTTCCGGTGAACGCGGATTTATTTAATTATAAGAGAGTTCGGACTATATTTTTTGGTACAGGGGAAAAAAGTTTTCTGAATAAACCCGTGCGAAGAGACCTAGTTGCAATTTATCAATTTTTGCAATAGTATAAAGAAGAATAGATGTCGATGACAATCTGAAATTGCAAAGGTAATTTCTGGTTCGCGGGACCTACACAAAACCAAGAATTTGACTCAATGTAAGGCACTCAAAACATTGTGCTGATTGATTGAAAAGTACGGGGGATGTGTTTAACACGTTTACTGCGGCAAGTAAAATCATAATTCTTCATCTGGTGCGGCGGCGGGCCAAAATGCGCCCCCAATGATATTTCCGCCAGTGCGTGGCAGGTCTTTCTAGACCCACCAGCCCTAGGATAGATGAAATTGCTATAACTTTGTGGAAACATAATGTATACATTTTCTTTTTATATTGTTAGAATGACCTTGAACCCAACTTCCTTAGGTTTGATTCGCCCCGGGATCTGCCAAACAGGAAATGAGAAATAAAGCAGGAAAAGCGGCAGGCCGATATCGACCTGAACCGCACTAGAAAGTATTTTAAGTAGTGATGAGACAGAGAAAAATAAGGGGATATCGAAAACAAAACAGAATTATCGTAAAAGAACTGAAAAATGTTTTTATTTACTTATGGTCTTGGAAACATGTTGGTTGCATTTCCTGCAATATTTTTTATTTTCTTAACTTTTGGTTTGCTTGGGTACTATTATAGGTTTTCCGCAGTCTGTCGTAGCACCCTGCACAATTTCTTCGTTTAGCGCTCATCTCAAGGACATGGTCGTTGTCCTTAGGTTTTACTTGATTTTCTGAAATGATTTTTTTTTTCTTAATTCCGTGTGATTTATTAACCATTTATGAGTTTTACCACAGAACTCGCGAAACTGAACAAATAAGACGTTATCACGTCAAAAATTATGTTGCAAAAACTATTTACTGTAGAAGTTAGCTAATTTTTAAGAATAATCATTTTCATAAAGGATGATATTACTTAAAAAAT
The DNA here is from genome assembly GCA_950022335.1 of Eurois occulta. NCBI lineage: Eukaryota > Metazoa > Arthropoda > Insecta > Lepidoptera > Noctuidae > Eurois > Eurois occulta. Next base: position 10,498,864 of record OX465477.1, on the reverse strand, counting down.
CCCCACGTCATTATGAGTCTAAGGCTAATATGTGTAGATAGTAAACAAAACTTACCGCTTGTGCTTCGTTTTCTGTGCACATTTGTTTCCAAATTCTTTTTATTTTTCTTAGTGGAAAATATTTCTTCACTGCTGTCACTAACTGCAGGGCGAATTACTCTATTTTCCAAAATTTGTATTTTTCTTTTATTGCTTGCCATCGTTGATTATATCGAACGCTACGTCAGATCAGTTAGATAGCACAACACTAACTGGCGGGGCGCGCGCTCTGTGCGGTATCGGGTCGTTTGCTGCCTGTTGGGAGGGCGGGCCGAAATAGGCCCACTGCCGCACTCACCGGATGTTTTTCACCGTCAGTGCGTGGTAGGTCGATAAAAGCCTGCCGTTATGTTTTGATGGGGAACACCTACATTTTTGACCGCAAGATGAAATATATATTTGTCTCTGTCGAATTTTTAAAAACACCTGAGATAATCGTTTCGCACAAGCGAGAGGGACATAGTTTTCTTCGTCCGCACCAGCTGAAGTACCGCGGCAGGCCGATATCGGCCTGTTACGCAGTGAACGTGTTAAAGTAAAAATGTTACATTAAAAATATGTAGGTACTTAAAAAAAAAGTTGTGTAAAAGTTGGAACTTGAGATATTGGGGGTTGGAACCCCCAATATCTCCGTAACTAGAAGGTTCCCAAGTATGGTCTAGAACAAAAAAAAATATCGCAATGATGGGGAGAACAAGTGCCTTTCAGCTTGGTTATGGGTCTTGTTACACCCGCACCCTTTATAATTACTTAAGTACGTAATTTCCTGGAAAAGAAAACCTGAGATTTTTTTGTTAAGGCAGCAGCAGTGCCTAATTGGTTCATAAATAATTTTATTCGTATTGATAAGCACACGTGAAGTCTATTTTGGGAAAATATTATTACAAATCAGCATTTCTTACACGTGGTTTTACAACAAGAATTTGTGTGTACAACTAAAAACCCGACTATGCTAAAATCGCTAAAATCACGCTCTAATTAAAATCGGGGTTTACAAAGTAAATTCGACTCCTCCTATTGTTGAAGTCGGTTTTATTACCGAACCTCCATTTAGTTTGCGTCCCAACCAGTGCCGCGGCTGTACATGACATTAAAAAGACTTGTGTGATTAACTTCGTCAAATAACAAAAAAAAATGCATTCCTGTGTTTTTAAGAAATGTAAAAGTTGTACTGCAACTGTGAAAGATAAAAAGTATCATTTCATGCGTAAGTATCAAGAAAACTATATTTTATTTTATTTTTTTCGAGGCCTTCTAATGGCGGCTGGATTACGTTATTGGTAGGTATCGTTAAAAAAAAATATTATTTGAGACATTTTTTACTACCGCCTCTCCCATTTAACGCAAAAGTAAAATAATATTGAGTTCTATTAGTACAAAAATGATCAAGTTAATGTATTCTGTCCAAAAACACGTGCATTGTTCACCATCAAGAAGCTATTCAGTGACCAATCAAGCTATTTAAGTAATATAGGTGTGCACGTGGATAATATCATATATTTTTTTAGGGACAGTAACAGCCATTGCCGTTTTTTATGTATTAATTATATTTTATTTTCAAATATTACCTTTGATCCTACACAAAGTAAATGTCATGTCAAGTAAATGTCATTCAATTTCTTTTGGTATTATACAACGTGTAACGTTAAATGCGCCAAACCTCAGACACCCGAAATGATTTTTAATTGAATTGAGAAAAAAAATCATTAAAAAAAAACAAAGGTTTTATGTGCTGTTTTAGTTTTACTGGCAATTCTGATCATTTCTTGCGTCTGCGGCGACGCTCTGTCGAGGGAGGATTCGGTAGGTATATCACCGGGTCACTGCGCCGCGCTGCATTGTTATTATTACTTACTGTCTACTCTCATAAAGAACTTAGGTTATCTTTGAACAGTGATTTAAATGTTTCCATCACACTTTTCCAGGTTTTGGACTGGCTACATAGGTAGCTCACATTTTCAGACTTTACCTACAGTAATTATGACGCGCTGATCTAATGATTAGTTACAAGGTTTAAATCACTGTATTTACAAATAATTGGCGCGTAATCAACATATTTACAATTAAGTAGATAATTTGGTAAGTCGACTTACAAGTCCTCTCATTTCGGTAGCACAGCCCGCTTTCCTTAGTTATTTTTCAGCGAATCACTTTTCACTTTTATTGCGAAGTTCCGTCACCTTAGCTTAGGTTTTTCGAGCGCGCGTGCCGCCCGGGTAGCGGCATAATAAAACAAATTGGAGTAAATATTTCATGGCCACTGTCACGAATTTCGCACGCCCCGCCTCCATTTCTCTTTCTCTTTCTAACTTATAGGTTACTTACGTTTAAGTTAAAAAAAGATAGATAGCATTGATTTGTTTACTCCAAATTGTCTTACTCATGGTACTGGTTGCAAGATTCGTATTTGCATTGAAATAAGAACTATTACTATCCCGCGTATGAGAAAATTTAAATTGGATGACAACCATTTGTGTTTGTTTACCTATTTTGGCGGGTTTGCGCACGTGACGGCTAGACCTACTAATAAATAGACAGAGCACCATTTTTAATGAAGATTTTTGAAAAATGTGACCTATATTAAAAAGTAGTTCAATTGATTCTGCTCGTTATTCTGATCAAACTATTTCCAGGTTTTGCGCATTTAATGTTATACGTTGTATAACCGCATAGCCCATAAATTGTGTGAGTACCTACTATGTACTAGAAAGCTGTCATTCGCTGGAAACCTACGTCTTTTCTTGACTTGAATGTGCCCTGGCGGTTAAGAGTATGTCATGCTCACTCATATGTCTCGCTGATGGTGGCGCGTGTGTCGGATCATTTAGTTCCCTTCAAAATGGTTGAGTTGAATGGTGCTGATACATGCGTCATGTTCGTGAACGGGCGCTGTCAGTTGTGACTAGTCATCTCTTGGTTGCCACGGCTTATTTGAATTAATTATTTTATTAATGAATTGTTCTTTTTTTTTTGTTTTTACTATGGACACTTTTAACGTGCACAATCTTGCTAAATCGTTCTCACATAATGTACCATCTCCGTCATCATCCGTTCTTCTCCATAAAGATCTACGTTAGGGAATGGGCCACTACAGTACTTTCACAGTGTTTATGCCTTGTGACTGGGACTGTAGCTACATATCATTGTTGTCTTTGTTTCGACAGTTCAAAAGTGCCTGTAAGTGGCCTACTTGAAATAAATGCTTTGATTTTGTCACTATTTGATTCAATCTGGTGGTAAAATGTCACCTTTTGTAACTGACTATCAATAAAATGTAAGTTCCCAAAGGTCATCTACCGTTCCTTTATCGATTAACAATCGATTTAAAAAAAAAAAAACAAAATATAAACCGTATTTGATTCAAATTAGACGACTTTTTATCTACTTACAAAAATGACACGTTTTGTTCCCAAAGCCAAAGCAACTATTGTGATCGAATGTAAATGTTACCTTTTGTACAGAATATTCCTTTTAAATGCTATTTTCTCGCAAAATAAGTCTCTAGTTGATCCAAATCGGTTCAGAAATGGATAAAATTCAAGGTTTTGAGTCCGAAAATCAAACGAGCCGGATGTGTAAATGTCACTTTTTGTTCCTGACCACCTCACTACTACACACTACACTACACACTACTAATATTATCACGCTGCTTGCTTATGGGGGTGAGCAATATTGCATTATGTCCGTATTCTTCAATTGTTTGGCGTTTCAGCCATGACGTGCATGAGACCAGCTATTTTAATCACACGTCAACGGAGTAAATAGCCTAGCAGGTTCCTAATCGCTCTGTATACTATGTGCCGCATGATCGAACCCCAGTTTCGCATGCTCTTTTTGTGATTTGTTTTAATATTTTTGATGCTGTGAGATTTCCATTTTTTTTTTTGGATTGACACTGTTTACGTATTCCTATTTTTCTCCGTTTTTTTTCTTCAAGTATTTCTCCAAAAAGTAAATGGTCTGGTCACATTGAGCTGCTACAACCATGGAAGTACATGCATATTATGTACCACCATGGTTAGAATATTGCAGATTTACGACTAAAATCTTTTCAAAACTTTTGAGTAACATAAATAAGACGAAGTGCGGCGAAAGTGCAATGAATGCACTACAATGCGTTGAAAATCTAAACTTAAAAGCTTTGCATCTGAGGGGACGACACCAATCAAAACGCGGCCGATGCGACGTTCGTTTTAATTCGTAAACATGAAGATTATCGAAGCGCATACGCTTTCTGGTTCCATTACTAAATACATTAAATTCAAGGGTTTACATTATTTTTCAGTAACAAGGTTTTCGCATATTCTCACTTTTGATTTCCATCGGCTGATTAAGCTCCTAGAGTTGAAAGATCTTGTTATTTTTTTAAGGAAACTCAGCGTCCGGACCTATGTTAAAACATCTCTTATCTTAGCGTTTCGATGGCAATCTAAATTAATTCCCCCCAAAAATTGTCTACGAGTTCGTTTAGAACTTAAAACAAAGATGTAGGTACTAACAGGTTTTAGAATTAGCAGTAAGTCAGTTTATTAGTACATTAATTTGTAGAGGATGTTAGGAATTTACTATGACTTCACATTCCGATGTAATGTTCCCTTAGGGGCCATCTCCACGAGCGAGAGAATCGTGACGAGTCCGCGCTTCTATCGTCGGGTAGTCTCCACGAACGAGCGATTATTCCGCCAGCGTATCGTCGCGACTCGTAACGGAAACGCCGCGTGTCCGCTTGGCAGACAGGCAACGCAGAAATGCAGCCGGCGAGACGCCTGCATTTGACAGCGCGTTCGCCGCACCCTCGCTGCGAGAGCGCCACGTTCCGTGGCGAGCGCTCATCGCTCGCACTCAGCCACTCGTCGTATCGCCACGATAACATCGCCGTGTGTAGACACGTTCTAAGAGAGTGTATAGGAATACGTGGCACGACGATGATATCGCCGCGATTCTCTCGCTCGTGGAGACGGCCCCTTATAGTGCCATAAGAATACGCGCTCACGTGAGCGAAGCCGCGGGCACAGCTAGTAACGGTTATAAATTAGAAGATCCGCCAAACCTAACTATGAAAATAAGTTGCCACCAGCTTACAAAAGATGTCCTATGGTCGTAAATGTTATAGAAAGCTGCCAAAACACTTAATATCGGAACATCTTGCTCTCATTAAGATATTAATAAATATAATTCAATAAATGACTTATAATGTACTGCTGGCAAGCTGCGTAATAATTTCAATTAATTAATAGATTACTCGTATGATCGTTGCGTTGGAGTTGATAAAGAACGTAGGTATGTAAGGAAATATGTATAAAAAAACTATCGGTAAATACTCGTATTATATAACAACAAAAAACAACTATACCGGCTTGAAAAAAGAGAGTACTTAAATATTTAATGAGCGCTGAACATCATCATGTCGAGTGACCGCTGCATCGTAGGGTCACACTATGACATACATCACCACGGATGTCACAAATGGACGATTGCCACTTGTGTTTAAATGGAAAGAGAACACGTTTCTACTCTTCCTCTAGAAAAATCCTTTAGTTGCTTTTAATATCACGTAAGACTGGACAGCTTTATTTAAATTCCTCTCTGTCGACATTCACGATACCAACGTAATACCAGGATTTTTTGTTCATTCACGTTATTTGTACACTTGGTCCAGTCACGTTGCAAAGACAACACATTTCGACATTTCAGTCGAAAGTTAGGAACAATTTGTTGATGTAAACTTGTAAAGAAATTATTACGATTTCTGTTCGTGGAAATTGGAGGGGAAGTTCTGTAAGTTTCCACGAACAGAAATCGTATAATTTCTTTACAAGTTTACATCAACAAATTGTTATTATATGTCAACGTTGAAATACCGTCGCCCTTAGGTGTAAATAAATAAACGATACCTACTTTTTACTTCAGATTGTATCTCTAAAAATGTGAAACATGGCCTAGACGAACAGACATAATGTTGGTACATTATAAATATACTCGTATATAAATGACACGTTGACTCACAACGCATGATTGAAGCACATTATATTTGATGCAGTAGTAATTAATAAACTTGGACACTGAAACACGCAGAGAGATGCTCTCATAAACAGTTCTCACACATAATTATACGCCGCTAAACATGTCTGTCTCAACAAGAATTATAATGGTGGTGCGGAAATATTTCCATAATCACCCGATTTTGGCAAACGGATTAGTGATACAATGATCGGACAATGTTCCTGTCCGTTCTGTTGACATTCTTAATCTTAAGCCTTTACTACTGCAGTGCATCGAACAGTGGTCGAGGCCTATTCTTTTCGGGAGGCACACGGCTTGGCTTCAATTAGTTGGAATAGTGAACTCATTTGAAAGTAAAAGTGCAAGTAGGTGATTACGTTAAAGCTGATATAGAGTGCATCGCGTACGTAAGCCATGCCAAGTTTAAATATAGCGTCATTCGCCAGCCACTACTCAGCCAGTACACCGTATAACAGTCGACAGCCAAGTCACATGAAAAAAAAAATGTTATACATATAATTTATTCGATTTTGAGAAATTAATGCTTGTTTTGGAAACGTGGATGGAAACGTGTTCACAACTTTTTGTTTGGACTTCGCTGTGGGGTTGTTTTGCGTCACTTTCGCAACTCACCGCACGTTGCGTGGAGAAAACATTTTGTAAACGGTCGTCCCGAATTATTTCAACATTTTAAGTTACGCAATACAACGTCTTTATTACTTTTCAATATACTTTCTAGAAAACTGGCTCTTTTTCATTTATTTCTACTAGTGTTTTATTTTCACAGATAACTATAAATTAAGTCCCACTTTATTCCGGTTCCTATAATTCGTATGAGTATAGTCGGCGGTGATTGTTTTTTCTAATCTCAGCAAAGAGATAAATAGTTTAAATTGTGTTTATAAATAGAATATCATAAATAAACAAATTAACATTTATTTGTGTACTGAATTCAAAACTCTTTGATATTTCTATTTATAATAGGTATTAGGGTGTTTTGCGGTTTCACACCTTTGCTTCTCCTTTCAGCGCAAAAGGTAATTAAAACATAGTTGCATTGTGATTAATGATAAACATACTTTTCGTTCGATTATTCGAAAAACGTCGATTGATACACGCGATAATTGTCACTACAGTTCGCGGCTTCATAACACCCTCGACTGCTATGAAACAACTTTGCACTAATTCGCATCTGGAAATAAAATTTAAGGAACGAATTTGGCAATGATTTTTGCAGTAGCGAGTTGCAACATGTGTTTATTGTTAATACCGATGCTGGGTATCGTTAATCTGTGCTAGCCTATTAATTTACATCATGTAGAAAATGCTGAAAATGGAACATAATGTCCTGTGACTAAAATTACTGGATATATTCGAATCTTTTTTTGTATGCAGACTGGGAACATGAGGTATACGCAGTTCAATTTACTGTCGTAATTTTGGCGCCACCCTGTGTAATCTTAATGGCAGTAGTATTTTAATGAAAACTGGTTTCACAAACATTCTGTTAACTCAAGCAAACTTCTAGGAAAAAGTACGTGTGTCCAACTTCACATGATTAACATAGCTGAACATGAACAAGCGGTCTAATGATCGCCAAATGATATTACAGTGACCATCACGCTTGGATTACGGGATATTCAATTTAGTGGGTATGTTGCCATTCAATATTGATGTTTGCTGAAGCCATATAGGACTCAATATGGTGCAGGTCCTATGACGAGATTATGTAAGGACTAATTGGCTCCACCAATGTACAGGTTTGTGTGGTTTGTTTGTGCATAAACCACAACATATAATACGAGTATATAGGTACAAAATCCCCTGATATTGTACAGCAATTGTACCTTCATATTGTGTATTTTATCGCTGTTTTTCAATAAAAACAAACAGTACATCTACGCGCACTTCGCTATACGTATTCCTCTCTTGAAATAAGAGTGTGCACTCTGAAAATGCTATTTTTTTAGTATCATCATAATGATAAAAATATGAAATAAATTTTGTGAAGGAACAACACTCGAGTTTATTGAGTCGTAATAAATATTACGTGATACAATTGTTGGGTTATTTGAATAGGTATTTAATATAAAAAATGTAGATTGGATTAAAAAACGCGTGCTTCGTTTTAATAATAATAATTCATTTATTTATTCAAGTAACAAGGACTCATTAATACACACAAAATTCAACACAATACATTAAACATACTAATAGAACACAAAACAATAAACACACAGTTCGCATGCTTCGTACCTATATATCGCTTTCTTGTTACATCCTTGGATTATCACTGTGTATCACTGAAACTTCACTGAAGACACTTTTCCGCCACAAAATTGCTACTCCTCCATATGGCCTACCGACCAACATTCCCGCCGAGGTGTCCATTGCAGATGTTCCAGTGCTGCCAAATTCCATATCTATATTGCCTAGGTACGAGATCTCCTCAGGCAATAGCCATGTTTCCTGTAGGGCTATAATATCACAACTTCTGCACAAATCCTTAATACTTTCGTTTGACCGCTTGACATTTTGCAGTTGAAACTAACCATATTACATATATTATAACTATCCATTAGCTGGTTATTTACGTTCATTATCCACAAAAGTATTGGGCTTAAAACTTACAAAACGCCGGAATAAAATACCTTGCGGCCGAGGTTTATTTTCCAGAAATACTTGCAATTTATATATAGGAACAAGCACCTTGTAGGCATTATAATTATGGTGTGTCGTTCCTTATGTTTATTTTATGCAGGGAAACAGTCTCCCGCGTTTTCTGCCGAATATACTCAATAATATCATTCTCAGTGGTGTCTTTGTGGACATGACTGATAAACATGGTTGACCATTATTCTTCAGTACAACCTTTAATTTTCCAGCAGCTCTGCCATTCATTTTGACCGGGTAGGTATTGCTATTGCAGTTTTGTAGGGAAAAGCTGTTTTTGAAAAATTTCTATGTGGGGGGGGGGTTCAGAATGATGTATTGAAGACGTGGTAACCGTGTTAGTGTCGGTGTCTCTTCCACCTTGTATTAATCATCATTTAAATAAAATTAAATTAAACAGTGATTATGAATTTAAATGTATCATAAACTTGATAAAACGTGATCATAATTAAAATAATGAATATTTTAACTAATTCTAGATCGATACCTAATTGAATATGATTAACCGACTTGTCACAGTCAATGCAAGGGGATTTCCCTTCATATTCCAAGGTTAATCGACATTGAAAACATTAAATAGGTAATTATGTAAGTACTTAAACCCAATCATTTAAGCCTCTACTTATCTAATTTAATTTGTTTAAAAACCAAGTACGAACTCTACTTCTAAGTCTCTTTGTTAATGTACATCAGAAAACTTGAGGAATTTAAAACTTGGAAGCTCAGTTTTAGCCACTACAACAAACTCAAAGGTACTCGTAGATGTTACATTTGTAGCCGACCTAGTACAAGTTAGTATACACATTCCCGAGCCCCGCCCTACCTAGAGCTTACTTTGAAATTTTACACTTTACACGACAGAATTAAACAAACTTGAAACGTTAAGCGTCGCGTTTACTGCTTAGGGGACTTCACACAGGCTAGCAAAAATGATGAAAACAGTGGCCGGTAAGTTGTACAATGATACATAATTATGCGACACACTACAGAAGTACCTACCGATACAAGTTACGTGTTAGACGAATGATGTAATGAGTTTATTATGAACAAAATCAGTTGTTCCCTACATTTGGACCGTGTAAGTATTGTAATTTTGTAGGCAACGGCTGTTTTCTTTAATAACTGCAGAAATAGTTCGGTAGTGTCGGTACATTATTCTGAATACCCCCCCTTCGGGGGTTCAAATAACCCCTCCCGTTCTAGGCGGAGCGGAGCGGAGTGTCAGACTTGTACTGACTAAAGCCCACCCATGTTCCTTCTTAGCCCTTTGTGTTCCAGGGCCGCGGTATCTCTTTCGAACAGTCCCGCAGCCCTGGCAGGCATCGGCCCCTGCCCCCTTCAATTTTGCTAACATTTCTTTGAGGCAAGAACACGAACGCGCCGTCGACCCGGCCTGTCGTCACCAGACGGACGGCGAGCTAGCCCATTATTCACCGTCCACAGGCCCGACCTTTACGACCCCTGAAACAAACCCTGAAATCGCGAGAAAAATATCTGTTCTATCTGTTCCAAAAATCTATGCACACGTGACTCAATATAATTATGTATGCGTTTTTAATTTTACCATACATGGTGATCTGCTGATCGCGTCAGTTCCTATGGAAAGGGCAATTTTTTTTGCGAATTTGAAGAACTCTTACAACAATTATTGCACAGTCTTATGGTTGGAGAGACTTCCCGGTCTTGCGTGTATTATGTTACACCTTTTATTTACGATAAATAAATATAACATCACACCTATTTCCCTGAACCGATAGGCAGAAATTTACCTAACCTATAATACACATTCTGCAATGTCAACCCCAAAGGGGTTAGCGAGCCATTAGCCAACAAGCCAAGATGCAACTGAGGAATCCCAAATGGAAACACCGATTAACACTTAGCCCGATCTGGGAATAGAACTCAAGACTACGGCAGTAACAGTAATGATTTTCAGCTGCATATTATACATTCAACTTTCATTCCCACTGCCCTCCAATTCACTTAAACAGTCAAACATACATACATCTACACATACTCACACGTTCACTCACGCGCATACACATACATTCACATTTCACATGCATAAATATTGAAATTAGTGCTTGAGATTTAATTTTTTCTTTTTACCTTTTATATTTTATTCTACAAAATTTAAACATAGGTACATATTTTGTTTTTTCTGGTTTATAATACTATTTGCCCTGGAACGCTGTGCGCAAACTTTTTGTAATATGTTTTTTGCTCCAATAAATATTTTTGTAATTTGTGTTTGTAATGTTTGTATACCCAGTCTACTGAAATCTTAATTATTGTAAGACAGTTACGTATCAAAGCTTGTACCTAATTAAAAAAAAGGTAAAGTGAAGGGAAACGGAACTACGAATTACGTAGGCTGCATAATGTGTGAAGTTTATGGGTAGAGAAGTGCGCAGTACCAACTAACTCCTGAAGACTTCCAGACCTGAAGACTTACAAATGACATTTGCGTTCAAATCTCACCGTAAAATTACAGTGAGATAATAAAATTACATTTAAAATCACATTTGTTTTCAATCTCGGAAAATTTGTTCATTTCACGTTCTAAAATTAAAATTAAGCAGTATCAGTTATGCTCGTGAGCTTTCAAATAATTATGTCTGTAAGTAAATACGATATATAATCTAACAGGAGGTCGATCATCAGAAATCGGTGTGGTAACGCACTTTAACACCTTTGAAGATATTAGTTAACCAATTTATTCTTTCTTTATGGAACATTACACACTTGCTGAGAGAGCAGCGGAGAGCAGCGGTGACCCAATGGTGGCGGCCCCGACTTACAAACAGTAAGTCGTGGGTTCGAACCCAGGCAGGCGCATTACTTTGTGTAATTTATTTAATCACCACTGCTCTCAAAAACGGACACCGTGAGGAAACCGGCATGTCCTAGAACCAAACAATCGAAGACATGTGACATCTACCAACCCGCACTGGGCCCGCGTGGTGGATTAAAGCCCATTCCCTCTCATAGAGAGGAGGCCGTGTGTCCCAGCAGTGGGAACATTATAGGCTGATTATGCACACACTTGCTGGGGTGATTGTGAAAATTGTGCTGCCCTGTACCCCGAAGCCATAAGTGTAAATAAGAGCAGTCAGTAAGAGCCTGCCAGACCATTCTACCCGCCCCATGGAGGAGGACATCTATAAAAATTTTCACACTTAACCTTTTCAACGCCACTGTTACATTTATACGTGTCAAGCAAACGCGTGTCCTGTGCGCCATACGAAACAAATATGTGACAAAATGGTAGGTGTAATTGTAGCTTAGCGTGGCGGGCACGCGCGTGCCTTTATGTTCTGTCGTTCAAAAGGTTAAATAAAAGGTAACCAATCTAATCGGATGCAGCTGAATACCAGTATTTTACGTGGAGCGACTGCCTATCTGACCTCCACAACCCAGTTATTACTAGGTAATACGATATCCTTGGTAAGACTATCTGGTTGTCAGACTTTCGGGCCACTGACTACTTGCAACTAGCATGAGAGATCATACCAGGCAAATGCATAATTATAAAGAGTATTATATGTTTCGTTGTAAGCCACCCAAGAATCTTTGGTTACATTGTAAAAGGAAACTTCAGTTATTTCATGGAAGCAACTGACTTGAAGTTCGATCTGTTAGCTCATAATTATTTAAGCCTGTTAGTATTGTATGCGATATTTAATGCATAATTATAAAGAGTATATTTCTTTGTAAGCCACCCATGACTAAAGTGGTTGTACCTATTGTAAAACATTCCGTTATTTCATCGAAGCAATCGACTTAAAGTTCGTTTTGTTAGCTCATAATTATGGTAACTTGTTAGTATTGTTTGGTGTCGACCGATAAAACGCGGGACAATGTAAAGGTAAGAAAATCAAGTTTTATTTTTCTGGATTAGAGAAACTTGTGTACTGCTGCTTACAATCAGTTATTATACAAATAAAGAAGAAAATTTTACCGTTGTTCAATTGAGCTATTTGTACCACAGAATGGAAAATAGTTGTCTTTGATTCTACAGTTGGTATGGAAACTAGCATAACATGAGTGTTTTCTGAATCTTCTTTCTTTCTTTCGTGTGGTTAGTGCTTAACCTGGTGTCAGAGTTTTTTTGCCGCCCTTGGCTTTCTAAAAAGCTAAGAATGATAAATTAATGCATCGATTGTATTGTATTGTATAACGGGCTGGTGTCCGCCACTCCACGTCCAATGCGCGTATTTTGCGTGCGGGTGGGAAATTTATTCGATACACTCCAACTCCAAGCCAGCAGCATGAATGCATCGATGTTGGCCTAAGTAATCAAATGCACTAATAAAATAACTATAGGAAGTTAATAAATGCAACGCACTTTCTTAGCACCCAAAAACGTAAATGGTGATCAGAATCATAGAAGGCAGCTAGTCTAATGCGGATCACAAAGTAAATATTATTATTATTATCGCTTATCCCCGGTTAAACCACTACTTGTCTAGACAAAGGCTAGTTTATTTTAATTGCCCGACTTTACCCGCTACCATTGCCGCGAACGCGCTTTATTACACCACATCGATCAAACACAATACTTGATGCACTTCAATGTACTCCCTATTTACATAGAATAGAATACATAATACCATGTACCTATTGACTCGTAATGGCTCGTAATATTGTATACAATACAGTAATTAGACCAAGTGTTTGTTCATAGTAATGAAAATAAACACGTTATTGTTTGTAAATGAACATTTTAATGAACAAATTGTTTAATACCTATGTGTCGTGATGACACGTATTTTAATAACTATTACGTACAATTATTTATTAATTGGGTGTGTAAAGCTGTAAGCTTCAGAAGTTAAAGTTTTAAAGTATTGTAAAGATGGTCTTTGCCAATTGCTTCTCAGAGAAAAACGACTTTTCTTTTTATTAGTGGGTTTTGTCACGCTCACGGTGTTTCCTGCACCGTACATAGGTAGGCTTAAATTAACTTGTTAAGATACAATGATACTTACTACTTGTGTGACATTGGAAACCCAATTAATACCTTTTCTTTGGAGATAATGCCTGGCTTGGAAAGTAAGCGTGCGTTTATAAATTTATGTAAAGCTCGTGCTTATGTATAGAGCTGGGGCAGCTAATTTTAATCTTGTAGGTATTGCACTTTTGTAGGAAACACCAGCCACCTCGATAAAAAAAATCTATGGGGTTCAGAATGATGTACTGAAAAATATTGTTTGTGTGTATAATGTATTCCACCCTGTATTCGAAAAACATAACAAAAAAACGCTGGCTTTTTCACTATCGTATTCAACAGTCATTATAGATTGAAGTGAAGTGGTATACATAATTTAAAGTCAGCAAATAAATACATTAATTTCAGGCGGTTACAGACTGAGAGAGCAATATATTTTTCAATACACTTCCTCGAAAACTGGCTCTTATCGTACTACGATTAGGTTCAACATGCAATGTATTTCACACGCGTGGAAATAAAAATTTTATAATAATTCCTATAGTGGGCTATGATTTTTTTTTAATCTCGGCGAAGTGATATTCTTCTTTTCAGCGTGTCTTTTTTGAATATTTATTATATTTAAAAATAGAATATCATAAATAAACATGATTATTTTAAAAAATATTTACTTTTATGAACAAGTTAACATTTATTTGTGTTCTAAATACATCAATTTTCAGGAGGCACAATGGACAAGCCGAGAAAACACGAATACATTTTATATTGATTTTATGTTGATCATGTCAGAATGTTTGAATTTTTGTGAGAAGAATGCATGACTGTGTTAAATCTATACATATAATAAATCTGTAGACTTGGCGTTTCTGTACATTGAAAATATTTAGAAAAAAAGTAGTAGGGGTGTTAAAGGAGCACTAACAGAACCCATTTCTACCATTTTTAGAATTTTTGTCTGTTTGTCTGTTTGTCGGTTTGTCGGTTTGTCTGTATGTTTGTGCGCGCATCACGTAAAAATCCCTCATTATATTCAAAATCGAAATATTGAAACATAAGAAGCATTATATCGAGTAACATTTAGTGTTTATTTCATCAAAATCGACCAACAGACGCAAAAGATATTAATGTTTAAAATTTAGTTAGTAATCTCAACACGCGATTTCTATGATAATTTTAATTATTTATGTAAATAGGTTTTAGTCGAAGTGTAGTCGGAATGGCTGATAATGAATTTGGTTTTATTTTTCCTTTTGTGTTTACTGTTTGCATGGAAGTAATAAGTACTACGTACAACCCATTACGAAAAAAAATCTCTAAAAATTAAAACAAAATTAAAATTTGATAAAATCCACGACGTTGTGTGTGTGCAGCGCCGCAGTCAATTGCTCAGCCACTGCGCAAACCGTGCCATCACATAACTGTGGTTGTGACTTCGTCGGGCATTGATGCAACTTTGCTTAAGGGTGGCCGGACTGCACATTCAATTTTCAAATTGCTGCTGAATCTTGCAAGCGAAGATACTCCAACATGCAACATCACCAAAAACGGGGGAGTCTTTTTGCAGCAGTGGAAGTTAAGCCTATAGGACGAGTGCACAATGTCGTAGAAGCATGCATTAGAGGTGTTGAACCGCAGCTTGCAGGACATCCGCGGCAACCAGGCGCTGATGGGTGACGTCGTTCGGCCGCTTTAGGCCCTGTGGACGGTGAGTAATGGGCTAGCTCGCCGTCCGACCGTCTTATGACGACAGAACACTGACACACTGTGATGGCTAATGACGATAGTACTGCCTACCCCGTTGAATTTCTCAACTCGGTGGAGTTAAAAGGCGAGGCGTCCCATCAGCTGGAGCTTAAAGTTGTCGTTCCAGTTCTGGTGATGCGAAACCTTGATGCAACCGATCAACAGATCCCAGGGCCAAACCAAAAAACCGTGAAAAAGTGACCGGCATTCAATTGTGCACTCCATGCTTTTCCGACGGTCAATTATGTATTGGTTGTTCAGTGCCCAAAATTTGCACGTGCTTGCGGAAAATAACAAGTCATTTAATGTTGTATACAAAACGGTACTAGAATAAATAGTGCCCAACAAGGCGTGTGATGGTTCACTTTGAAAATAAAGTTGTATAGCGCTAAAATAAACGGTTTTTAATTTTGTTTGGGACTTCTTTTTGTAGTCATCACCCACATTATCACATTTTGATCAGCCAGTCAGTTCTCACACATCACGCCATGTAATCCCCAAAGGTTTAGGGAGAAGTGTACCTAATCGTACACCCACATTTCGCCAGTTATGTTGAACACCCATGTGTTAGGGCCCGAGCCTATTTCCACCAACTGGGTACAAATCCAGATTCCGTGGCTGCTATTGCAAAATTCCTGATGGAATAACCCAATAACACTATTATTTATAGTATTTTTTTCAATTGCATACATTGTTTCATGTTAAGTGGAAGAGCGGAGTCACACAAGCATCGCCTTGCTCAAAAGGATGTCTAAATAATGTGCGATATAGCTTTATGTAATTAAAATAAAAAATAAATTTAACACAGGACCTCATGCTTAATAGTCGTACTTGCGACCACGCGAGTCACTCGACCAACGAGGCAGTCTCTCACATACATACAAAATTTCCACGCGAACGAAGTCGCGGGCAGCAGCTAGTAAATTATATGTTTAAATAGCGTAATTGGCTTCGGCCGTTCTATTTAAATAAATAAATATCTAGCTTTTCACCCAGCTTTTCCCCAATTATTTGGCGGTTGTTTTCCATCTTGATTCTGTGAATACCTGTATTTAACATGAAGCGAATTCCTACCTGACTCGAATAATCTAGTAATTGGGAGGCTCAAAAAGGAATGATCATAAATTTCCGTAAAGCTGACAACTGCTAAAATGCCAATGGAAGAATTTGTTGATAAGTGGATACCTCATACGACGAGATACGACAATGTCTTGCCAAGACGGGTTCTCAGACTTAGAGGATTTTGACAAACCCCAACTGCTGTCAACGTTCTACGAATGATAGTCGGGACGAGGCACGGAGGGTGCAACCTCGACAACCGTAGCTTTACCCTGAAACCGGTTATTATTAAACCAGATGGTGACGAAGTCAAATTTAAAAAGCATTAAAAGTACTCTGCCTCGTATTTTGGGCTCTACACACAAAGTCACAAATTGATGTCGGCGGCACGTCAACTGAACGTGTACGAAAGTAGCAAACATGCCTTAGTCCAGGCTTTGGTGTGTAGATTATATTAGACATACTGGAAACTGCACACAGACGTTTCGTATTTATTAACAAAAAATAAATAAGAAGAAACATAAGTAATGGTGCAGATTATCTTGCACTGAACAAAATCAGTAGCCGGAAACCATTCCTATTGATGTAAAACTCAGTTTCCACTAAAGGCTTTCTTCATACGAAGGTAAGGTACTGTGTAGTCTAAAATGTAATAGCTGGTTTAACTTTTTTATAACTAAGTGAGCGCGTCTAATGTTGGCAAGAAAAATATCCATTAATTTTATTGAGCTGTTCTGTCAGTATTACCAATCGACGTGGTAATTAATACTGCCAGCCTTTTAGACAATTTCACGTTTGACAGCGAAAATTGCAAATTAACTCGTCCCTCTTTTATTTGTATATTATATAAACAATTAGATAATTTTACAATTATGTTGGTAAATTTAATTATTAAGTTCATCGACGTAAAAGTTACTATTTTTGTATATTATTATTTAAAGTTTCAAATTTAAATCACATTATTGACCAGTCGTGAAATTCAGCATAAAATTCGCAGGAATTTCTTTGGTAGGACAATAATGCCTTGCGTTTAGGTTAGCATGACATGTAATTTGACATTACGAGCAGGTGGTGTGAAAATATTATTTTGTTCTTGAACCTTCTTGAACTATAGAGATAGAAATGTCAAGGTATTTCTGATAAATTATTGAGTGAGAACATAATTAGATGAAGTTTAAAACTTCATCTAAGTATGTTCCGAAGTGATGAGACGCAATCAGTTCCCACTCCAAGAAAATATTCCGCATTTCATGTATTTGTGAGAGTTGTTCACAATTATTATATAGGTCTTCCTTTAAAATTATGCAACGTTAACATGACTACCTCAAGATTGTTCAGTTAGTTTCCATTTTATTTACTTCGAAATACTTTCAGATGTAGGTAACTGTACTTTTCCAATGTACAATGTGCATTCCTGATCACGTTTCTCGTTTCATTTCCAATAAGTTCAGGGCTTGAAATAATTTTCAGTAGTTTGAGTAATGTTTGAGCACTTTTGAACGCGGCTCTCGCTGTGGAATGTGGAATTTTTTCACATTCCACACAAACCTTACTGCGATTACTCAGTGAATACGATCGCCTGTCTGCGGCACAATAATCAATAATAAATGCCGATTATTTTCATGAGAATTGATGAATTTGTTTTCATTACTCCTGAACTTACACGTAAAATTATTGAGTACCTACCTTCCATCCTTGTAAATTATAACTACCGACAATTATAGGTAATAAAGGAGCTACACGGCGAAGATTTATGTCGGTATATTTTATCTTATCGCGAGTGTGACTGCTCGTATCTATCTGTTGCATCTTGCCAGCACGAATCACTTCCCCGCTTGGCCCGCAAAGATCTACATAAGCAAGCGTTGAATTCATTGCGTCAGCTACTATCGAATGTTCTAAGTGCAGTTTAGGTGTCAACAATCTGTGACAATACTCAATCAAGTTCTCTTTTTACAACGTAAAACATATTAATCTGCTTTCGCGCGATACCCCTGGGCTCTGATATAATGACTGGTGCTCATATTCATGGCGGATAACGTTACTGCAACGCATACGATACGTTCTGACTCCTGTCGTGTTCGACAAGACAAATAATTATGTAATTCTTGCTTTTATTTAGATCTGGAACGTGCGACCAGAATTTAAACGGTCGGTGCTGAGTACTTAGGGCGACTTTACATCGATTGATTTAATTAGGCACATACCTAAGTACTATGAACCTTTTTTACACTGTTAACTAGAGTAATATTACTGCCAACGCTTTAGGTCTAAACCGAGTCTACCGAACGTGAAATTTTCACTTGGATACACGTGTTGTGTTTCATGGATTAATAAAAAGATAGCCTTTTTTTAATGGCATCTCGCAAGTCCAACCTATGAGGCTGGCTTGTGCTTAACCAGACTATCAGAAGGTAGCCTTGGAACGTACCTAATTACATCAAAAACCCTACGTGAACTTCAACAAACAATCATATAGAGAAACCAGCAAAAAGTAGATATTTTCTGCAACTGACGACAAAAAGCTACGTTATTTGAAAGTTTGTGGAAAGCAAATATCTGTCAGCGACAGACACTGGCTTCTTTGCGGTCTCTGATACGGAAATAAAAACTTTCAAATATTCTATTTCAGATGCAATCGAAAATTAAGCGCCGAAACGTGAAACGTAATTTTGAACTTAATCAACATCGAAAATGTCATCACAGATTTTGATATATTATTCGTATCAACGGAATATAGCAAACGGCATTTTAAATAGCATCGCTTTACGTTTTAAATTTTTCAATCAAAAAAGGTAATTACATATATACGAATAAAATTGCTTCAGTTTAGCACAAGCTTGGTACAGATTCTTGTGCTGTTTAACAAATAAATGCATTTAACTTTAATTTATATACAACGTGTGGAATATAATTATTATGTGGTCCAACATAAAAACCCACTTCGAAAGAAAACACTAAAAACGTCTAAAATAACTTTACTTTTGGAAGTCGGTGACAAAAAAGTCAAAGAAAAAACTGTTTTTTGGAAGTCTGTCTTTTTTTGCTGAAACTTTTTTATTTTTCCCATTTTAGTTGTAGTCATTCAATTTTTAAGCATGAATTACATACTACATTGTAACTAGAAGTTATTAAGGGATCGTCATTCATCATGTCATCAACATAGCTGAAGAAGAAAAATACGTAAAAGGAAAAACAAAAACAAATTACCTACTGAACCGATTTTGATGAAATTTCTAAGACACTAATCGATCGGTACTTAAAGGAGTTATGAGGTTACAAACATAAAAAAACAACTGAATTGAGAACCTTCTCCTTTTTTTGAAGTCAGTTAAAAATGCATAGTTTGAAGATATCCTCAATCATTATAAGTTTCTTTGCTATTCAATCGCTTTAAGCTAAGAAAAGTAATATTTCACGTAAGGGTGTTTTACAGTAATAA
The DNA here is from genome assembly GCA_950022335.1 of Eurois occulta. Lineage (NCBI taxonomy): Eukaryota > Metazoa > Arthropoda > Insecta > Lepidoptera > Noctuidae > Eurois > Eurois occulta. Next base: position 10,478,954 of record OX465477.1, on the reverse strand, counting down.
TCGTGACTTTATCGAATTCTTTTGTATGAAAAATGAAAACAATAAAATCATAATTGATAAATATTATTGTTTCTTTGATAATTATGGTCTCATTCATACCCTAGAGTTGTGGGATGTAAAAAGACCCCAAAGCCCATGTTATGGGGGCGAACCTATTGCCTTCAACCGGGAACCAATCCAGACTCCGTGGCTGCTACTGAGAAATTCCTAAAACCCAATATCACTTTGCCCGACCATATAATCGAACCCAGGACCTCATACTCAGCAGTCGCGTTTGCGACCACTAGAGCAACGAGGTAGTCCAGATGGAAATACAATGTTACTTTAGTTTTCAGTGAACCGTACGTACTCGATTTCAACACTTCAGTATATGGGTATTTATATTTGAAAATTCAATGAAAATTCATCCTCCACAGCCCGACCATCCACTGCTGGGTATAGGCCTCTCTTTGTGCCAAGCTTCACGTTCTTGTGCCAGCCTCATTCAGGATAGTTGATAGTGATCCATTTGATAGTTATTTACCAAGAAAAAAATTCAAACATGTTATCAGAGCTCGAGCTCAAAAGAACTCTCATAACATCAGGTATCATTTTCAGTATTTTATTTATACCCTCAAACGACCATGGGTCGTTGTGAATCTCAAAGCTCTGAAAAAACGCACGCCGAAACCATTTCAAACGCAGTCGACATCTGTTAGCACAAGCAAACATGGCACAACATTCCCGTAACAAACTGTCAACTTTAATGAAAAACTCTCGTGAAATTCGATAACGTTTCATTCAGCGATACCGCCACCCGATGCAGGCAGAAATGTCTCTATCCGCACACATTCGACATTGTGTAGCCTTTCAAAGGATTTTAGGTATGACAGCGTTGAGATTTCGTTGTCGTAATACGATTGAACAAGTTTTTGTTTACGTAATTTAAAACCAGAAACTTAAATTTCGCTTCACTTTAGACCACCTATCTCGGCGTCTTGTTCAAATGCACTTACAACATTCTGAACGAACTAGCACTTATGGGCTCTGCACACCAAACCTGCATGTCAACGGCTCGACGCGTTTCCGAAATTGGCGGTCGGTTTTGTCGTGTCCATTAGTAATTGGATGTGAAGCTGCACTCGCCCTTCCAAATTATATAATTGTTCATTGCGGAAATCGTATCAAATTAAAAGATAGGAGGCATAAAACACACAATCATAATTTCTTTTATATAAATTAGTTCAAGAGCAGAAACATGTGTTGGAAAAGCAAATAGGTAATTCTTTAAATTCCGACCACAATGTGCAAAAGTTAGATCAAAATATTATCATATTGAACGCAGACTGTTGTGTTTGTATGTAGTGAAAAATCTTTCGTAGGTATTAGTCGTAACTTTTGTACCTGTGCATTTATCATAGCGTCATCATAATCATCTGCCTAGCCTTTTCCCAATTATATGTATTGGGGTTGGCTTCCAGTCTAACCAGGTGTACCTGAATACCAGTATTTTACATAGAGCGACGGCCTATCTGATCTCTACAACCCAGTTACGACTGGGTAATACGATACCCCTTGGTAAGACTGGTTGTCAGACTATCGGGCCACTGACTACTTAACGACTGTTTACAACTGACAGCCGGTCACCCATTCAAGGACCAACCTAGGTAAGCGCGGCTTAACCTGAAGTTCGACCAGAGCGGCTGGCATTGGCATTTATCATAGCGTGTAATGATTATTTTCCGTAATTAGTACTTATAATAACGAAACGCTACAGAATCATGTGGAAACAAAAAATCTATGCAGGTAGCATCATGTAACTACACAAGGTGTAAACGGACCCTTTACGAAGCCGTACACCAGGTATTCTGTACATTAAACTGGGCAACTCTACGCAAAAATTATTGCAGGACGAATTTTTTTTGGAGCGAAAATTCACGGCTTACGGTAGGATACAAACATTGAGCTGAGTCATGCAGGTATTTAAAATTATAACATTTATAAGTTTCTTTTTTATTTTTAAAAGTTTTTGGTTTTGTTGACCTCCAATGTCTCCTTAATAGAAGATTCTCAGGTATGGTCCAGAACAAAAAATACCATTAGTTCTTATCAAACTTTAAACCAACCTTATTATTTATTTATTTATAATTAAATTACTTAGATCGGTGAAAATTTTCTCGTCGCGCGTCGTCTTTTTCATATATATATAAGAAAGAAGGTTTACTAATGTTTTTAATACGCAACCCTTTTCTTCTTACCCCTAAACATGAGGGTTAGCGCGATAATATTCTGAATATTTAAACAAAATCGATTGTACCTACTTGTGATTTAACTCATAAAGCAAAATAACTGTAATAAACAAACTCCAAAACAGCATTGCTGGAAAACTAATTAAGGTCTGTTACCGATATCCGATGCGGTAAACAGCTGCCTGTTGCAGCGAATATCCTGTACAACCATTATGACAAGTTAACACACAAGTTACACTTTACATTTTGTGGTGTAATATCAAAACTGGCAGCTGTCGCCACCAAGCCAGTCTGCTCTATAAGTACATAATAAGTATTTACTCAAATTAGGTCACTGAAAGAAAACTTTTACTTTGAAAATTTTTAGTAATGACTTAATGACGCTTTGGATAGTATAAAAAAAACCTAAAATTAATTTTTACGTTTTTTTGGGGTAAGGTGATGCTTTCTGGAATTTTAGTTTTCCAGAAAGCATCACCTTGTCACCCAGTCAGATACGAGTAATGCAACAATGACAGAGGTATACGACTGCCTGAAATTGCAATTATGTTGACAAAAGTGAGGACTGTGGAATACTGTCATCATTCTCCTGTCTTCATCCCAGTGTGCCAGGACTAATTTAATTATTTTCCCTAAATATTTTTAGCCGCTTCCTGCCTGAATATTTTTTATTCTATTAGGACGTGCAGGTTTCCTCACGAATATTAAATATTGAACAATCGGTGTCAATTTAAATTGCAGATGAGAGTCAAATAATTATGAAAGAAATGCATCTCGAAAACGTCAAGAAACTAGATATACTTCTTAATATCCTGGCGTAGAACTTTGATAGTTATTTTGTATGTTATCCACGCGGCGTATAAAATAATGTGAGGTACACGGCAGCATGCTCCACCGAAAGGGTTAATAGTAGTAGTAGCAGAAAGCATTAGGAAATTACACCGCGTTGTAGAAAATGTTCTTTTTATATTTCTGGTAGAATACTAGTAGTACAATATGCAGAATATTTCAAAACACTTTCTCAACGTTTTTCCAGAAAGTATTTAATTTAATTTAAAAATCTTAGAACGTTTCCTGCAATCATAACATGCAGTACCGTAAGTGCTTTGTCGTTACACTGCCACTTCAAGAAATTACTTTTCTTTCTGCTCCAGAACTGCACAACTGTTTATAATTGTTCACTGAACAACATAACAAACTTCTTTGTCTCTTAAAGTTTTACGACTAATTATAATAAGCACTGGTACATACCCAGCCGAGTCTGTAGTATCATCTTCCATATGATCTGTAGTATCATCATCGTGGTCTGAAGTATCATCCGCCATTTCGCGGATAATTTCCTAAGTCTTACAACAGCATAATTTAATGGGGGTAGTACGCAATCTGTGAAGACTATGCGACAGACCGAAGTTCAACTGTTAAAGATGGAAGCGGCAGGGTAGCCCGCGAAATTCAAATATTCTTAGGTATTTTTGCAATTTTCAATTTTCAGGTTGAATGTTGATGAAAAATGACACCTATGTAGTTACAGAATTATAAAATCATCATCAAACTTTAAGTTCATATAACCCTATTCAATAACTATTTCATGATAAAGTCATACAATGAGGTTAAATGAACTTAGAGGATTGTATTGATAATATTCTATACGTGTTACTTGCGCGACTCATGTTTCATCAACATATAACCTGACACTGACCAATAAATTGCAAAAACGCTCACTGAAGGGGTGGCGCCAACGGATCGCGGCCGCTGCAGCGCGATGCAACGCGTCTGTCGAAGCTCGCGGACGGTGAGCTTTTAAATTTACGTGAGAGCGCGCCTCGATTTTTATTAGCTATCGAGTTTTCGAATTGCATGGAATAGCACAAAAGCATACCATGAAATGTTTTTCAATTAAGGTACGTACAGCTCGTTAGTTTTGTGGTCGATTGCAGTGTGCTCTGAAGTTGGTTTTGATACATATTTTTACAACTGATACGTTGACGTACCAGGTCTTAAGCAGCATATGTTGTTGTTATGTTAGAAGCATAATTATGTTGTACTGGACGACGGGTGTGGTGCGTATCTTAGATTGACAACACCTAAGAAGTGCAGTTGTAGTAACATATAAACGATTTTTTATCCGGTTGTTGTGCTAGTCCTTATTCAAATGTGCGGAAGAGATTTTAGCGCTGTTTACTTTATTCACGTCGCACTACCCGGAAATTAGAAATACCATCTATTCAATAAAATTCATCATATTATTTAATTAATTTGATGTGTAGCTATTATCTTCCCACTATTAATTATGCTGTCAGGTATCAGTTGAACTAACTGAATTTGATATAATCTCCTATACAAATTACGTATCATTTTGTTTATTCTTCATTCACGAGTAGATTAATTATCCAACCAGTTTTACTATCCTTTGGTGTCCAGAACGTGGATCCGCGAACTAAACTAAGTTATCTGAAAAAAGTCGCGTGAAGTCGTTTTGTCGTGGATTAGCCGTGTTCCGTGATAACGTGTTCCGACAAGACAGCGTGAAAGCTTTAATATAGTTTTACACGTCAGTTTAGTTCATGCTCATTTACTCCCACATTTATTGTGCGAACCACCAGTCTATGGAACTCACTGCCGGCTTATCTGTTCCCTGATTAATCTGAATACATTCAAAGTTCGAGTGAATCGGTTACTTCAGTCAAGCGTGCTGGAGCGTCGCTTCACATTAGGCGAGTTGCGCTCAAACGCAAGCCTGTATAAATACTATACATTACATTCTTGCAATTTACTATACAGTATAGTATAAAACAACACTAGGTAACGGTAACTATACAGGAGCGTTACAGAGATGCATACTGTAGTTAAAAACTTTCATTTAAGAGCTTGTTTCAGTTTACCCCAGAGATCTTTTATTGAGAGACTTATGTTGCGAGACGTGTGTCGTTTCTGTGATTAAAATTTCTATGATAGTCTTGTGCGCAGGTCTGCACTTATGGTCCCGACACACCAAAGCTGCTGAGCATGTCGGCAACTTCATACGCGACTTATAACATGCCGCCGACATGTCACCGGCTTTGGTGTGTAGCCTAAACCTTTCTTTCTTTTCAAGAGACATTTGGGTGGTACCTAAGTACCATCAAAATAATTACAAAATGTCCATATCTCTGCATGTGGACCCTTAATTGTTTAAGATTTTTTTTAAATTGTACTTCCTTTGTTATTGTACTTCTACATTGCAGTCATACAGAGTGTAACGCTGTTGTTAATTTTAATATCTCCGCGCTCAACGTTCTCTTGTATATTAAATCTGGCTGTTATATTATGTCAGAAGACGAATGGAGGTCGATCAAGGCAGTATATCTATCTGTGAGTCGAGTGTGTATGTTTTTTGACTAATACATGTTTATATCCTATACTATTACTATTTTGCTTGCACTTGCGCTAAGGTTACAAGTAAAAATACGCGAACTAAGCCGCGGGCAGGTCGCTAGTTTTTAATAAATAATTGAAGCGAAATCATTCAAGTTAAACAGCAGCATGGCATCAATTCAAGGAATATTTTAACAAACTGATGGGACATGCGTGGGTACTGTCAACTGCTATAGATAATAGAACACAAGCAAGTGTCTGTGTGGCTTTGCGAAACGACCTCCATGAATATGTATTAAGTTGCTGGCTTATTTTTAGAAATAAACACTTTATCCGTATAAGTCTAGAAAAGGAAAGAATTGAAGCTCGGAAAGCTTACAGCGTATAATACGTGTATGCATGGGAAAAAAGCTGTTCCTTGGAATAATACGCTTTTAGTATTATACTACGAGCTTATTAAAATAGATATTTTATGTAACATTCAGAATAAGTTACTCAGAGAAGACTGGCAATTCAAACCATAATTTTAAATAAAATGCGATCTTTTAATTGAACGAATATGAATACACAGAACACAGGCATCGTAGGAGGTGATTTTCGGTTGTTTCTGCCCACTCTCAAGGAAAATGACGTGAATTTCCGTATGTTATTTTAATTGATATTTAATTCACCCGTAAACACTTCAAGTACACGATAAATGACTTCATTTACGTCTCTGGATCGCAGTTCAGGTATCAAATGAATGAATAATATCCACGGTAATTGATTTACGACAAATCAATGAATTTTATTATTATGTATTCATTCCAATAGTAAACAATGTAAGGATAATGAATTATTATGTTGGCTTATTTTTCTGTCTGTTCGGAAAGCGAGTTAATATGCAGAATGCGTCTGCATATGTGATTATCATCTGTACGATAGACGGCGGATGCTGATTATCATACGATAAGAGACATAAATGATTGCTGCGGAATTTGTAGAAAAGAATTTTTATTTTACAAATTTTAGGTCACCGTCGAAATCAAAAGTACAATATTTTAAGTACCTATATATACATAAACCTGGGTATTGGGCACAAAAGAAACGTCAAAGGCACATAGGTGCCTTCGACGTTTCTTTGAACGGGTTTCTCATTTCCTATGGAGAAGAACCGGCAAAGAAGACCGTCGTTTTCTTATTACTTTTATGATACTTTACAATTTCTAATATCATCACTGTCTGCATACGGGGTACCACCTAGCTAAACATAAATATTAGAAGTAACTGTCACCAACTCACCACGCCAATAGGAGCCAAATTATTTGATTGGATTAAAAACACACGTATCTTTGCCAACGTACAGACGACAGCACATCAAGCTACCCGAAACTGTAAAATTTTCCCAATCAACCTTGAACCTAATGCTTTGGCGATAAAGTTGAAATCTATTGAAGTAATTTACAGATTTTAGTAGCTTTATTTGCTGACGTCTATACCAAATCAAATATTCGTCAACTGTGTTAGTCGGATGTGCCAAACAGTGAAATCTAATAGATAAATTTACGACCCATTATAGTAGACCGTGCAGTATTTTCGTTTAGTTTATCGTTTGGACTGAATAATATTATGATATTTAAATCTTTCAATTTAGTTATGTGATCCATCTTTATTAGTTCGTTCTTATGATATACCTTACAGCTTGTTATGTGATAAAATAATATTTTGTAAATAGGTCCAACTTTACGCAACTGCTAATTACCAGAAAAGTCTAAAACGACTGTAGATATGTACCTACTATTTTTTTTTTTTACTCTGTTGATAAATAGACATACTAAAATTGTCACACAGCTCTTGTTGGATACCTACTTTTTAATTTATGGAAAGTCAACACTTCAACATGACGCCTTTGAAAACATAAAACTAATACGAAACTCTTAGAGAGACATTCGAAAGAGACTCGTGAACGTGATAGCTTAAAAAAGTCGGTCAGTGCAGTGGATTATAAAATATTCCTGTATTTGATCCGTTATTTCCATGTACACCTAATGATGCGGTATTCACAAAACAGCTTTTTCACATGAATTGATTCAACTGAAAGCGTTTATAAGCATCAAACTTACGGTTTTTTTGAGAGCACACGTTGCTCTCATTAAAGCTGTATCTCCGTACTTACTCCATTTTGTATTGCAAAAGCAAACTATGACGTCACTAATTTACCAACTCAATGACTCGATTATTTATTCATTTCAAAGCAAATAAAAATCTATTTTGACAGTAGCAGTAGATTGAAAATTAATCGAGCTTTCAGGTCTAAAATAAGGTTTTTAGAGAGTTCGTGTCTTAGAATCTATTGTAAATGGTAACTATCTAAACTCACTTTTCAAAAATGCTTCTTTATTTTACTTTAAAATTTTTAATCTCGTTAGTTAGTACCTCCCCTTTCATGCAATTTTAATTAGTTACTAAAACACGAAGAGACAGAATAAGAAAATTACAGAACAACCTAGCTAGGTACTTGTATGTCATCTGGCGAATAAAAGCTATCTACTTAAAAAAAAACTTTTTAAAATTGTACTAGCTTTTGTCCGCGGCTTCTCCCGCGTGGATGTCGAAAAATATCCGACGGGAACGTACTACCGGGATTAACCTGTAACCTACAGGTTAATCTAGGTTAACAAACATAGTTACGTACCTTCAGCCACTTTTTTAACCTTTCTGGAGTAGAATTATCAAAAACGCTGAGACACGTATAAATCAATTTTCAATCGTCAGCCTAAACACAAAATTTGAAGATCCTTACTTCAAAACTGACAGACTTTCATATAAACTTCCATCCGCTATTTGATTCCTTTAGGGATGGAATTCCCAAAAATCCTTTCTTAGTGGATACTTATTCTTCACAAAGAAGACACCCTGCAAGTTTCATGTCTCTAGGACCAGCGGTTTGGGGTGTGTGTTGATATATCACCCAGTCAGTCAGTCTGTTTACCATTTTATATATAAAAAATAGATATATTATTATATAAGATAGATGACTCCGTAATTCTCTGTATTTCTTCTATATTTTTATTTTCTGGGCTTTTTTACCGTAAGCTTTTTTACCGACGTCATCACACAAAAACTTTCATCCCCTATTTTTACCCCCTTTAGAGTTAAATTTTTACAAACTTTAAATGTCATATTTATTTATATCATCAAAAGCCTTAAAAATGATATTCAAGCTTCTAGCTTTAAAAATGACGTAATTTCCATACAAACTGTCATCCCCTATAACAACCCCTTACAGCCTTTTTTTCGCATTAAAAAGTAGCCTATGTCATTTCTCAAGCTCTAGACTATCTCTGTACCACATTTCATTTAAATCGGTTCAGTAGTAGTTTAGGCGTCATTGCGTAACACAGACAGAGTTATTTTCGCATTTATAATATTAAGTAAGGATAAGTAAGAATTAGTAAGGAAGTAAGGCTTAGTAAGGATAAAGTCCATCTAAACTACTGAACCGATTTAAATCAAATTTGGTACAGAGAAAGGATCTCCGATTTTACCTTTTTATGGGTGGAATTCCCAAAAATCCTTTCTTAGTGAATATTTACTTTTTACAAAGAACACACCCTCCAATTTGCATGTCTCTAGGACCAGAGGTTTGGGCTGTGTGTTGATATATCACCCAGTCAGTCAGTCAGTTTATCATTTTATATATAAAGATTCTTCAAAGAACTTTATTCTGGTCCACACGTTAACACGTAAAGCCCTGGGTGGACCGATGATCTGGTGAAGTCCGCGAGAATCAAAGATATGAATGCGAAAATCACAAGACAATCACAAGTGGCGGCACATAGAGAGGCTTGCATGTATCTGTATGTACATCATACAGCAGTAGATAATTATGAAGATTATAATTTTGAACTACAATAGCCTTGTTGCCCTAATGGTCGTGATCGCGACTGCTGAGCATGAGATCCCGGGTTCGATTCCCAAGGCGGGCAAAGTGCTATTCGGTTTTTCGATCAGGAATTTTTCAGTGGCTGTTACGAAGTCTGGATTTTTGCCCGGTTAATGGCAATAGGCTCGCCCCTATTACATGGGATTTAAACAAAACCGGCGAAATGTGATGGGTATTAGGTACCTACATCTCTGCCTAACCCTTCGGGGATAATATACGTAATGATATTGTATGCAATTTTGAAACTGAATTAATAAATATAAATGAGATTTAAAAGGAATTTGTTAACGAATTACAGACGAACCATCATGTGAGTGTATTCTAAATTCTAGTTATATCTCCATATTTACATATGGCTACAATACGAACGATAGACACTCAGATATTTATATCTATTCTGACGATATTTTCGCATATATACATAACTAGCTGTGCCCGCGACTTCGTTCGCGTGGATGTCGGAACTTAACAATGTATTTTGAAGTGAAAACTTCTTTAGCGGCGTTGAGCACTCTAAAAAAATTGTTCTGTAATGGGTATAAAATCTTAAACTCGCGTCAGGACACTCGCGTCAGGACACGTGACCTAATCGTAAGACGGATGGAGAGTAGACGATTTTGAACTTAACCTTCAACATTTTATGGTTTAAAATCATTTAAAGAAATTTGGAAAAAGCGTAAGACGGATGGAGAGTAGACGATTTTGAACTTAACCTTCAACATTTTATGGTTTAAAATTATTTAAAGAAATTTGGAAAAAGCGTAAGACGGATGAAGAGTAGACGATTTTGAACTTAACCTTCAACATTTTATGGTTTAAAATTATTTAAAGAAATTTTTAAATGTTTTGGAACATGATCGTAGTTTTATAACTCCTAGCGACATCTTGTAGAATGTAGTAGAAAGTACATTAGCAAATGCAATGAGTAACTGTTGTGAGAGACCGCTGGTAGATGGCGCTAGCACAAAGCGCCATCTATCTTTGATATTGAAAACTAAAATGATGCATTGATACAGAGAACACTGTTACTGGTAGGCGCGACAGTTTTTTTAGCTGCTACTAGAGGGCGTTGTTATAAAAAACGTTGTTATAATCAAGTTTTCACTTCTGCCGGCACTCCCGGAGTGCAACCCGTCTTTTTTTTTTTGTGCGAAGCGCTGTTGGAGGATTCCGATACAAATCATTTTTTTTTATTTATGCTAGAGCTTCTTTATAAACAACATTAGCTGTGGAACCATCTGGAGCGTACACAAAAAGGTTATTGGGGTTGTTTACGCGAGAAAGAGCTACGTATAGTTGACCATGAGAAAAGCATCCAATACTTAGGTCCACCCCCGCAACGGATAATGTCTGGCCCTGAGCTTTATTAATCGTCATGGCATAACAGAGACTGACTGGGAATTGCACTCGTTTGAAAGAGAAAGGAAAGTTGTTAGGAATTATAGATATTCTTGGAATAAAAACAATATCACCAGCGCCGCAACCGGTTAATATTTCAGCTTCGATTATGTTTTGCTGCAGATTTGTGACTTTGAGCCGTGCCGTTACAAAGTTTGGAGGACATCAATTTCTGAGGAGAATTATTGGTACACCGATTTTTAAAACTATTTTGTGGGCTGGAAGTCCGGGTGTGTTGAGGGAATCCAAAAATTCTACCGGGTAGTGCGTGGCGTCATCTTCTTCCATAACTGTATTTATAGAGGTGTATTCTCTACTATTCCCGGACACATGAATCAATATTTTTAAATTAATTGCCGTAGCTTGGACATTGCGAAGAGTCAAAATAGCTCGCTGATATAGCCAAGAACCGGCTTGATTTCCCATGTTTGTGGAATCTCCGTACACAGAAGAAATTAGCTCCTGTTGTGATGTAACGCAAGAACAGAGATTATCAACCAAAATAACTTTGCCATCTTCTTGTACGGGGTATGTGCCATCGCCTATTTGTAACAATAAATTGGGAAACTCCTGTGCATTTTCGCAGCCTCGCAACTGTGCACGCATATGTACACTCAGGTGTGTAGATGATATATTGCGCCATAAAACAGAACTCTTCAGACAGGCAGCAATTTCTCCGGCTCTCGTTCCTCGGGGTACTATCGGGATTGTCTGCCGAAAATCACCGCAGAACAGCACCGTGATGGCTCCCATCGGCCGGTCATTTTGCCTTATGTCCTGTAAAGTTCTATTCACTGCTTCTACAGCTTTGCGGTTTGCCATAGTGCACTGGTCCCAAAAAATTAAAACACAATCGCATAAAACCCTTGCTTTATCGCTATTTCGCGATATATTGCAAACCGGGCTTTCCGTACGGTCTAAGTCGATAGGAATTATAAATGTTGTGTCTGCCGTTTTTCCTCCAGGCAATAATGTGGCTGCTATCCCTGAAGAGGCGACAGCAAGGGAAATTTTATTTTGGTTCTGTAGCGGCACTACAAAAAGTACTTCAGCAACATAGAACAAAAAGTACTACAGCGCCATCTATGACGCAGAGGATGAACTAAAACTCGAAATATATCTAAATTCTGCATCGCGCAAGTAAAGTTATTTGTGACTTAAGACTATACAGAAGAACCCGACAACAACTGTTGGGCAGTAGCCCACCAGACATAACACCCGTCTGATCGGAGGATCCTCCCTTTTCAATGGTGGTTGAAGAGCTTTACATCCTGTTCTCCATACCCCCAATTTGGTGACCCCGAAATGGACGTCAGCGCAGCCTTCGAGCAACGTGACGTCATCAACATCACTTCCTCAAGCTTCCTCAAACTTCCTCAAGTTTTCGAGCAGCGAGTCATATAGCCAGCCAGCTTCAAAATAGGTATTCCTGACCACCAGCATGCAGCGGAAGCACATTCCTGGTCAGCACCCTCAGCCTCATAAAGCTACCTTGGCACTGCACTTTCGGCCGGTTGAGAGCTGTACCTCCCGGTCGATGCGAGCAGTCAGCCACATCGCGGCGCTGTACCACGTCCGACGCAACGGAGCACATGCAGTGCCGACCCCGACTAAAGGGGTTGGCACTACCGCCGCAGACAGTTCCGACTCACCGTGAACAATGCGGCAACGACTTTCCACCGGCCTGGCAATCAACGACTCATTCTAATACCGACCCTAGTCTCCGCGGGGGAGTGATGTAGCGGCAATACAAATAGTACTACAGCGCCATCTATGACGCAGAGGATAAACTAAAAATCTAAATATATCTAAATTCTGCATCGCGCAAGTAAAGTTATTCGCGACTTAAGACTATATAGAAGAACCCGACAACAACTGTAGGGCAGTAGCCCACCAGATATAACACCCGTCTGGTCGGAGGATCCTCCCTTTTCAATGGGCGTTGAAGAGCTTTACACTCTGTTCTTCATACTCCCAAAGTTCCTTATTCGAGCCAAAATAAGTTTGGTTAGGAAAGTTTTACCTGTTCCGCCCGGTGCGTCTAAAAACAGGATTTCACCCGAGGCGTTTTCTACACTGCAGCATACCCTATCAAACGTCTGGCGCTGATTCTCTGTCTTTGCGCAGCCATTTTGTAAAATTTCTGCGAGTTCCACGGGATGATAACTAATTTCTGATACGTACTCTCTGTTAATACGTTCCCCATCGACTGTCGGTGTGGGCAAACCGTATTGACTGATCGGGTTCCCTGGTATACTTATAACTATCTCTTTAATAGCCAATAAGGACCTGTTGTGACAAATTTCACGTACCCTATAGGTCAGGAATTTCTCCATCAGTATTTAGTTAAACATGCCTCAATCAGAAAATAACGTCACACGCACAATGCCATCTATCGAATATCTATATTCAATGCTGCACGCAGTTGATGTCTAGATATAGTCCAGTCTGAGTTCGATAGATGGCGCTGTTTTAATATTTTACTTCGGAAACACTATTATAATTTTATTCATTTACATTTTTCTTTCTTTCCATTTATAAGGTGTGAACTGATTACGATGAAACAAAAAACTTAATGTTCAATTACTTCAATTTACGCACATATTGTTGTGTATAAAAGTTACGGGAAGTTGTGAAACCAACTGCACATAACCCTAATTTTACTTCTGTAACACTTTAAATTCAAATATCTTTTGATAGACTGAACCGATTGCAATGCAACAAAAACTAAATGTTACTCCAAGTTACGCTCAATCGTTGTGTATAAAAGTTATCTACTTTGCTTTTGTACATTTTACGTGATGCCCGAACAAATACACAGACAAACAGACAAACAGACAAAAATTCTAAAAATGCTGGAAATGGGTTCTATTGGTTGTCCTTTAACACCCTGGCTATTTTTTTTGGAATTTTTTTCGATGTACAAAAACGACTTTTCTACAGTTTTATTATATGTATAGATAATAATTGCAGTAAGACGTGGTTGAGTTAGAGCAATATTGCGCACCCACGCGTTGAGAATTCATGTTAATATTACAATACAAAACAGCCCTTAATAAAACTATGGATAACTAATAACATCAAACCTGTAATCCCCGAAGGGTTAGCCAGAGGTTCCTAATAGTACACCCACATTTCACCAATATATTTGAGCCTAAGGAGCGTACCTGAGGAGCTCGGGGTTAAATAATAACAGCCACTCGGGTCGATATTTAGGTTAAGCCGTGCTTGCCTAGGTTGGTCTGTGGATGGGTGGCCTCCCATTACATACCGAGTTTCCTTCGTGACTCGGAATGCACGTTAAGCCGATGGTCCCGGCTGTCATTTGTAGATCATTGACAGTCGTTACAGGTAGTCAGTGGCCCGAAATTCTGACAACCAGTCTTACCAAGGATATCGTATTACCCAGTACTAACTGGGTTGTGGAGGTCAGATAGGCAGTTGCTCCATGTAAAATACTGGTATTCAGCTGCATCCAGTTAGACTGGGAGCCGACCCCAAGATAGTTGGGAAAAGCCTAGGCATATGATTTCGCCAATATATTTAAGTTCCTTGTAATAGGGGGCGCGCCTGTTGCCATCAAACGGGCATAAATCCAGACTCCGTAGCTGCTACTGATAAATTACCGATGGAAATACCAAATAACACATTGCCCGACCCGTGAATCAAACCGAGAACCTCATGCTCAGTAGTGGCGCTTGCGACCAGGACCATTATTAGACCAACGAGGAAACCCATGGTTACAAACCAAGCGAATAATTAAGAGTTTAGTTGAGTTCAATCGAAGAATTAAGAGACTTTGTGAAAATTTTCACTTGCACTATGAACCTATTCATAAGTATTTTTAGACTTTTGCAGTCCTACTGTCAACACGGAGAAAGAAAAACCGCAAGGAGGCCAATACATGCAACATCGTAAGAACCTGAAGTAATTTTGAAAGTAAACCGTATACTACAAACAAATGAGAAGTTACTTAAAAAAAAAAAGCCTGGATTATGAGAAGACCTGTTAATGTAGATAGTTTTAATTTTTTTAAACCGACTTCAAAAAAAGGAGGAGGTTCGCGGATAACTTCGTCGTTTATGAACCGATTTTGATATTTTTTTTTTTGTTGGAAAGGAGATACTTCAAGGGTGGTCCCATGATAAGGAAACCGGGATCTGATGATGGAATCCAAGAGAAATTGAGGGGAGCTTTCAAAAATTGCGACTAGTGCGTTTGTAAATTTTTTGATTAAGTATTTTAAAGCACTATAATTTAAAGAAGGTCTGGAGTCGCTCTGATGATGAAACCGAAAGACAGTCGAGGGAACTCCTTAACGGTTTACAGCAGTCACCTTGTGTTTGGGTTTGATTAATTTGTGTTGATGAGAAATTTACACCTAGATGGGTGGTGACTGTCATAAGGGGTCTGATGATGAAGACGAAGGACAGTTAAGGGAACTCCTCAACTGTTTACAGTAGCTACCTTGCCTTTGGACTTAATTCATGTATATTGATCAAAACTTTGCACCCATCTGAGTTACAAGTGCCATTACAGGTTTGATGATGAAAAATATTTCTATGGAATATTGCAACTAAAAATAAAAAAATAAAAAAACTTTTTTGCAAAAAATAAAACCGACTCCAAAAACACAAAAAAAGTGAAAAATAATTTTAGCTTCAGAAGTCCGTGACAAAAAACTGAATCAAATAAACAAAAGTCACCGACTTCTGAAGCTAAAATTATTTTTCACTTTTTTTGTGTTTTTGGAGTCGGTTTTATTTTTTGCAAAAAAGTTTTTCTTTTAATTTTCCTGGGATCCCATCATCAGATCCTGACTTATACCTTCCATCTTCAGCTCAGCAACACGAGATGATGATTACCAGGCACAAATATCTGAATTGTATTAGAAAGTATATGAAAACCATTTTATGTTCTTATAAAATTTGAGGGTTGCCCTCGATTTCTCTGGGATCCCATCATTCTGACTTAATGACAACGGGGCCACAACAGGAGCAAAGGCTTGCGAAAAGAAAAAAAATTGGCATAATTGGCAGAGAATTCTGGTGTTCCTACCGATACGCGTCATGCTTCCTTTTCTGCAACGTGCGAACTTTCAAATCGATCGCATTATTTTGTTTAATCCGCGTAACCATTTGGTCCTTCAGTCGTATTATTGTTGAGGAATCGGTGTTAGTCATTCCCTAGGACTCCCTAGGACATATTACGTTGCAAACCTACGTATTGGTAGCAAATACTCCGCCACATGGCAAATTGGGTATGTTGTTAATATCTCACTAAAACCGCATTGTATTGTATTTTTATTTATTTAAGTTTTTTTTTTTATATACAGGTACCTACACGTACACCCTCACGAATTCACGATTCACAATAAAAGGGCACTTTCAAAAACACCACATAACAGGTAAGTAGGTACATACAGACGGAAGTCGTTTGTGCTTTTCTTTTGAATAAATATTTTCACTTTTTATGATAATGTATGAAGATCCAATTGATCACGACTATCTTAAAAAAAATAAGTTTTTTCTCAGAAAACGTTGTATTTTATCCAAAAATGATAGTAGGAGGTATTTAAAACGTTGCAATTCCAAGTACATAATCATTTACGGTACGTTCTTCCAATTGTACTATAATAGGTACTTGCGCCGATGAGAAATACATACTTGTTAAAATTAGAAACTGTTCGATTCCACCAGTTGCATCAAAGTTCGACAAAGAGGGCCACCGAAGTGTTTGATTGCCACAGAACTTTCAGAAACTAATCAAGATGGCGCTGGATCAGTATTAAAAGACGGTGTTAGGTTAGGGCTGCCATACGTCCCAGTACCTACAATGGGAGATGTCCTGGTTTGGAACGTTGTATCCCGGTCAATAAGTGAGTTGTCCCGGTTTTCTTGGTTAGCCTATCAGAAGTTCAACATTTTTTTTAAAGTCGCTGCGTCCTTAGTTGTAGCTCTTGAAGAATGTCGTAACCGCTTTTACCGCTATTGAAAACGCGAAAGTTTTGCTAGGTAAACCCACACAGGCACGGTTCATTTCCCCTCCCTTAAATACGTGGTTTCGCACCTGCCAATTAGATAATAACATTGACTTGTGTTTGCGACAAAAATATTGCGATTTAAAATTTCTTTTCAAACCCTAAGCTCTAGGAAAAATTTTTCGTTAAACCCAGAAACCCTCGAAATATATCTTGCTGACATCATCCTCCATGGTTCAACCTAGTTCTTTTACAAACGTCCTGGTCGGCGTTTCAGCATTTATGGCAGCCCTATGTTACCTGCATACTCGTTACAATATACGAATAGACAAAGTAATACTGGTATTCAGCTGCCTCCGGTTAGACCGCAAACTATCCCCGGCATACATAGTTGGGAAGAGGCTAGGTAAATGACGATGATACGACTACAAAGAGAAACGTCTAGTAGAATACAAAATATAAAATTCGTACTATTGAAAGCAGTCTACTCCAGAACTGCTTTTCTAGAACTCTGAAAACGAACTAAAAGATATGGAGCTGAGTGATCACATAATTTGAAAAACTAACACTCTTACCGCTGAACAGTTCTCGAACACTGAGCAAGTGAGCACACAATGAAACATTAGACTTCGCCCGAAGTGCAATATAACATGCTGAATTCTCGCAGCTCATGATACCTTACAGTACATACAGTCGACTCGTACTTGACCACTTTTATTCCATCTCGAGTCTCGAGACACAACAAAAGCTATTTTAAGCTGTTTAATTGATTTCTGCCTGAGAAAGTTATTAATTTCTATCATACTGTTTGAAGTTACCCTCGTGAAATATTTTATTCATAAAATTCTTCTTATTTTCAAGCTAACGTATTGGTAAGTGAAATACAACCATAAACTAATCTAGAACTTAACTCAGAGCATTTCAATGACTATTTTATTTTGTTGACTGTAAAGAAATTTATAAGTAATACGAAATGAGGATTAGTAGAATGCAATAATATGCACCATCTTGTCGAATTTCCACAGCGGTCCAGAATATTGCAAGTAGTTCTTCAGGCAATAATAGTATTTTTGAAGACACCTAATATTTTTGTGGCACAATTGGGCCTGAGAGTGCAAACATTTTATGAGTTTTTGTGTAGGTACATATTTAATAACCGTTAAATAATGAATAGAATAGTTTAAAGTTTCAAAATTAAACAAGAACAGACTCCCAAAGATACAAAGAGCTGACTTGTAGAACCAAAAACTGCCAACCAATTTTCTAGGTAACCAAAGAAAGAGTTTTATCTTAACGAAAGATAAACTCTTCCTCTACTTAAATGCGGAATAAGTTATTTCTTATTAAGTAATTAAAAAACAAAGCTTGTTATTTTCTTGTTCGCGTTGAAACTACTTTTAGTTGAGTCAATCATTAAAAGATCTACGTAGCTAGAAGGAAGTTGATCGAAAGTTTTGAGGAAATATAACGTCTCTACCTTTTTTGAAATCGTCGTTGAATTTTCTAACTTTTATGGAGTTTGTGGGTAGTTAGATAACTTCAACCATATAGTGACGTTAAGTTAATGGACTCTACACACCAAAGAGGCTTTTCGCTGACTTCCGTACACGTTCAGTTGACATGCCGCCGACGGCTTTAGGTTTTTCCATCATCTTTTTGCACAAAAATGACCGCATGCGGACGTATGGGGATATTTTTCTAAATACCACTTAATAGAATGCATCCTAAATCAACCTGTTTTCTTACCAGAAGACTAAGAAATAATAAGGATAGTGGTTTTGTACGAAAGTGTTAAGTGCAGCATCTATTAAACATTGAACGTTTAAATAAGAAATAGCTAAATCAGCTGAAATTGGCTTACACGCAAACATGCCGAATTATTTTGAATACCCGAGCTTTTGCCAGCCAAAACCTTGAAAGATGAGAAGCACCCCGATATATCGAACAATGTTTTACTAGAATTACTATAGAATGTTGCTTTAAATAGCATGACAAGATGCTGAAAGTAGTTCCGGCACGCCTACTCTTAATTTATTTTGGAGTAGGCACACAAGAATCGTAATAGAGAAGAATGGAATGCTTCTTCTTCCATTCTTCTCTATAACGATTCTTGGCTCTTCCCCTACTCGTACTGGTGCTGTATCAGTTACAAGTACTAAAAATATTCCTATTTATAAGTACGTGAGTACTGGTTTAACACAAGTGAAGGCCCCAGGTCAGTGCACCGCTTGCAGTGCATCAACATTAGATAGAATAACATTGTTATTGTTAAGATCGTATTACGTAGCTTTCGACATTCTTTTGTTACTGCTAATTTCACATCATACATACTTGTTTAAGCTATACATAATAATTTAAGCTAATGTACTAACAAATCGTGGTGAAATTCTTAAAGATTTTCCTCGTAATTATGAAAAATGTAGAAGTAACGTATTTTCACCCTATTTTTGTTTTATTTTTAGACGTATTGGAAAAATATGTACGTTTTCAAATATGACGATATCTTCTATAAAAATAGGCTTTGGAGATAAAATTGTTAACATTAACTGAGTAGGATGATGAAATGGATGGACGTTTTTCTGTATCCACGCAATTTCACATTTCTGGTTTTATACTGTCGTACTGCGCTAACATAGGTACTAGGTAGACAATTAGCGCGGCATACAACCTGTAGTAACATAATATAACAACAATATGTACTATCTGTTAAAGAAATTATTTCCTTTGGGCAGACTACATTGATTCTTTAAGGTTTAATCACTTTTCATTTTCAAGCTAAAACAATTTTCTATGCATTTATATTCAAGCACTCAACGATATTATAATTGTATGGTAATTACTTGAATGTTATCATTACATTAGGTCAAGAATGTATAAGATCAAGAACATAAAAACTATAGCAAAGAAATCAAAGTCTCCCGCATACTAAAACAGCATCAATACAGTTTTGGCAGGATTAACTGAGACTACATTGTATGACTGTGGCTAATAATATAAGTCATGATCATTTCATGCGAAACGACAATATTATTATTTGATTTCATGAAACAAAACAAACATTTCCTGAAAAATCTTTAATAATAATCCTAAGTGGATCTCTCTAGCGGTTGTTTGCAAACTTTTCACGAAACTTGAGAAAATTCCGTAGCGATTACCAGCTATCACTGTTCCACGATCTTAAGTCTTAATACTGTTGCCGTATTGTCTTAATTACTTCATCACGTAATAAGTAGAGATAAATAAACAATGATGACGATTATTCAATTAACTATAAATAACCTATTCATTCGTGCCCATTAATTTAATTAAGTAATTAGCCCAACATTCAACACACAGTCGCGAAAAAAGTTTTTAAAACATGAAAACTTGTCACAATTTTCACTAAGCCAAAACTCCATTGACACTCGCTTACCCTCGAGGCGGGAAGTGCAGCGCCATAGCGGCTGCTGTGGCTGTTGTGGCAGGCAGGCAGGGCTGCGCCTGCGCCTGCGGCGGCGGCGGCGGACAGCGGAGTCCTCGAAGCACTCGCGGCCCTGGCTCGGGCGGTCGACAAGGGGGATAGGTCGCGTAATGGTACGAATCCAGTTGGTTTATCGGGCAGTCGAGGTCGGGTAAGGACCACTCAGCCATGGTCTACTCGTCGACGGAGACGACGGACTACTGCGTAAGATGGACACGCGTGCATCGGGCGAGGCAGCGAGCGCGCACTGACGCCCCGCCTCGCTTCTCCCGCCGCCGCCAATGCAACGCATAAACAAACTGCAAATCCTTTATCTGGCCGCTTCACGGCACTCGGCGATGTACGTCGTTAGTCGACTGCTGATAAAGGGCAGTCTTGAGCAGCGTTCACACTCAACTAATGAATCACTATGCAACTGCTACTATCCTTACGATTCGATTACAAAGTCAACGACTAATTTGAAAGGGTTTAACCTTTCGTTTTGTTACGTTTTGTTTACGTTATTACGCAGTTTTTGCGAGTGCGATAATAGTTTTCGTCACAGTTTTACGGTTATTCTAGTAATCATGTTAAGCATGGTTTGTGTATATTGTTACACACACCATATTTTGACGTGACGTATAAACTTAGTTGGATAAGGTACCTACCATAAAATAAATGCAACAACGGAGCGGGATTATCATTGACTGCATCGTGCGCACAAATTAGCAGTTATGATGACCTCGAGCGCGCGCGTCATGTAGGAATACAGACGACACACTTACCTTAGATTGGTTTAAGTTAAAGTGACATGACTGTCTGAGATTATAACAAAGTTGCGGAACGAAAACACGCCCTGTTTACTTATAAATCTGCTGTCGCAGAGTTTTAGATAGGTATGTAGAGATGATATCAGCCTGGAAACGTTTGCAGCTGAACGTTGGCCTCCAACCTACGCGCCCCACGCTGCACGCTGCAAACTACTCCACCAGCCCGCCATACATCCACACAATTGCCACGCCAAGATCTACGGGGAATATTGTTATTATTGCCGCTAGTAGAAGTAGACTGGCCAATTAGTCATTGCAGGTGGGCTCTGATCTACCTTTGTAAATAGCAATCTTTAGTTTAGAAGATATTAACTCGTACAAACTGCGTCAGTAAGTGCTACCACTCAAGTTTTAAAATGTTACATTGCTACAACATTGAATTCGTTACAAATAATCTAAAGAATACTTCAAAAAGAGATCATTTTTCGACTTGGGTTCGAACCATCGCATCACCGAATGTCGTCATACATACCGATACCGGAGTTTGACGAACTAGCCAGCGAGATCATAATAGGGTCGTTGCGCCGGTTTGCCGGCCGGGTCTAGTTTTCGGCCTTTGGCACTAGGTGGTGCAGTAAATTTGATTAAATAAAGATTATAATAAATATTATTGCACGAAATGAAGTTGAATATATTTGCAGATGGTTGCACTATATCTGGCAACATTACTTGGTCGGGTAAACACAACACGCGACTTTTAATAAATTGTTTAGTACGACGCCAGCACAGGAGCTGTCAATTCGTGTGGGAACGGGCGAAAAATATAGTGGCGCGCGTCCTACTCAAAAGTAAGTTTTGTGCGGTTTTACTATGATTATCTAATAATGTGCATATATTCCACTACATAAATCACTTAGTATTGTATTTTTACATTAATTAGTGCAATATTTTATCAAAATAGTTGTTAAATTAGGTGGCCGGAAAGTGACTTAATAAATTGTCCAAATGTTTGGTTGTCGGCCAGGCGGCCGAAAAGTAGCTAGCGTTCAGCCTTAATATTTTTGTCTCTTTTATTTAATTGGTTTTACGAAAGTCGACTTCTCTTCGTTTATTATGAACCGTATTCTTGTGAATACACTAGTTTTCAGTTTTCGGCCATCAAAATACTGCAATTGTAACGGTTATTGATGAAACTAAAATACGCATTTCGGTAGTGGCCGAAAACTAAAGTAAGTCTATAATTATTATTCAGTTTTCGGCCAACTTAAAATTGTATGAAAAATAGGGCGGCCGAAAACCGAACGGCGCTTTGATTTTCAGCCATTTCATGAAATGTAAAGTATTTCACTATTTTTTTGCTGCAGATGGCCCCTCCACAGAGTAAGGACATCGTTAAAAAACGAAAAAGAAATGCACCGTATACTCAAGATACCATTAACCAGGCACTTAGAGACATTCGCGAAAAAAAGCTTTCCATTAGAGAAGTTTGCCGAAATTATGGAAAAACTCGGGGTCCTGATCCTATACTTATCCATGAAATCGAAATAAATATAGTGGAATGGCTAATTGACATCGCTAAATGTGGTTTTCCTATAAAAAAATCAGAACTGCTAGCCACGCGGTACGCGCCACCGTCGGGATCCATACTCACGGTAGGAGGGGTTCCCGTCGGCGTCGAGTCGACGTTGAGGTACCTCGGACTCGTCCTCGACAGCCGATGGAACTTCGTGGAGCATTTCCGACGTTTGGCTCCCAGACTGGAAAAGGCCGGGGCTGCTTCCAAGCGGCTCCTGCCCAACCTGAGGGGGCCAAACGCCTCCTGCCGGAGGCTCTACGCGGGGATCTTGCGGTCCATGGCCCTTTACGGGGCCCCGGTGTGGGCGCGTTCGTTGAGGTTGCGTGCAAAGCACTACCTGAACGCGCCCCAAAAGGTGGTAGCCGTAAGGCTGATCCGGGGGTACCGCACGATCTCCCGCGAGGCGGCGAGCCTCCTTGCCGGATTGCCGCCATGGGATCTGGAGGCCATAGTCCTCGCGCGCCTGCACGAGTGGCGCGCGGAGGTACAGAGCCGGGGGGTAACTCCGCTGCCGCGGCATATTGTCGCGCGGCGGACAGACCTCCGCCGTGATCTCATGGCGACATGGAGAGAGCGACTATCGCAACCCCGTGCAGGGCACGCCACGATAGTGGCGGTAAGTCCCCTCTTTGAGGAGTGGCTAGGGAGGCGCCACGGCGCCCTCACCTTCCGCCTGACGCAGGTCCTCACCAGACACGGGTGCTTCGGGAGGTACCTGCACCGAATCGGGGGGGAGGAAACGCCCGGATGCTATCACTGCGAGGATCGCCCGGAGGACACGGTGGAGCACACCGTGGAGGTCTGCTCTGCTTGGGCGGAGCACCGCCGTGTCCTCGTAGCGGCGATTGGCGGCGGCGACCTCTCACGCCCGGCCCTGGTTCAAGCCATGGTCCGGGGCGAGAGGGAATGGGAAGCCGTCGCCTCCTTCTGCGAAGCAGTCATGCTAGCGAAGGAGGCGGCGGAACGTGAGAGGGAGAGAACCTCCTCACGTCCCAGCCGCCGCGGGAGAAGCACCGGGCGTCGGGGGCCGCGCAAATTTTACTGGTCGTTAAATTATAATTATTATGAATAAATAAGAAAAGACTTATAGATAATATACTTGCATTGTTGTCAATTATGATGGTACCTGATTAATAATAATTTGATAAATGTTATTGTAAATAAAAATACAGGAAGAAATACATTTTAATGTTATTTTATTTAGTTTGTATTACCTTTCTATTATGTTTAATCCGGTGGCCGAAAACCAAATTCTTGTAGGCCGAAATCTAAAATTTGTGGCCGAAAACCGGCGTTTTACCCATTTTTCACATTAAAAAATAATATAAAAAAGAGGTATATTTGTAGGAACCAATGAGTTATAAAAACGAAAACTACATTATGCAGGCTATATATTAACAGCAATAGCACTAGGCTAAAATAATGGCAATATTTTTTTCTAGTGCCTTAAAGTTGACAACTCCACTAAAAGGCCGAAAACCGGCGCAACGACCCTATATGAATTGCGATGAAATTGTTATCTACTATCGTCCGTGTCACTTTATCTTTAGGTCTCTGTCTAATCGATAGATGTTATAATTGAAGGGTATACATTAAAACGACGAAAACTAAACGACCACAATTTACCCATTACTTTTTTAAATTATTTCTTATTTTATGAGAATAAAAATAGTTATTCTGTGTGAATGATAACTGTACTTAAATTATTATCAAATTAAATTGTAAAATCTAAATCTTTGTAGTAAAATAGGATCAAAGTTTTGTTAAATGATAGCAATAATCAATATTATTTAATGATTATTAAAGTATTTTATTTTCTTGAGTTTTAAATTCTTTATGAATATTATGAAAAAAAAAATAAAGTATATTAAAATAAAATGTTTTAGCAAAATTTTGTACTTTGCTAAAACATTTTATTTTAACCAACTTGTCTATCACGGATTTGAACGCACATATCCTTTGGGGGGTAACCACTTAATGGAGCTGTGTGTACATAACAGAGGGTGGTCTATTAGTTACGTAATAATTAGATAGGAATAATAACAGTGCAATCATTGTTGTGCTGGTATTAACCGATTCATGTGTGTATTATATACAAGCTGAATAGAATAAACTAAAGCACTTGTTGTTGGTTATTGTTTTCGACTCTATAGCATGCAGTTAGGGCTTATTTTTATTTATTACCTGAGGTAAGCAGCTTGATTCAATTACTATGCATAGAACGTAGTTGAGAAAAGCAAATATTTAAAATCGAACAAGTTAGTGATTCGTTTCCTTTTTTATTTACTAGTACTACTTTAGTAATTAAGTAGTTTCCTGTATAAGTTACCTTTTATGTGGATAGTGTAGGTACTGTTTTATACGACACATCTAATATCAATCTGCGACCACCGATCTATTTATTTATAACGGAATATTCGCCTGTCCTTTCGTGGTGACCAGCGTATAGGAGTCTGTAAGTGGTATATCTGGTGGTACCTACTTATGATAAAGACGATGATTTTCTTAAACATTTATCCTGTACATAAACAGTGTTTAGATTTTCATTGCTCAATAGTTAGTAGTAGTTAGTTTATCATGCATATAAGGCAACCCCTTAGTTACTGATTGCGCAATATATGTTTTGTTAATAGATACCAACACAATGTTGGATGGGTTTATTTTCCGCACAGTCTTCAATACAAACAGAACTACTGAAAGCCGCAGGTTTGGGCGCTGCTGACACTAAACTTTCTCATGTACTCGTAGTATGTTGACAGTTCGCCGACAACTTAGATTTCAACACAATAGGCTCAGTTCGAAACAACCGAAGCAAGGGATTAATTCTATTGTTAATTTTCATAAACAAATGTTGCAAATATTGTTCCTATACTATCTATTTACGCTAAATTGGAAATGACAAAGGATAGTGTACGTTGGCAGTACAAAATGTGACATAATGTTTTGTGAATTATCATTATACTGTACTGGTAAAACGGTTAGAGAAAGAATATTAAATAATAAGTGGTCCTACTTCGAGCAGCTGCCGTGTTCCAAGGTAGACAAACTGGTTGTGTATAACACAAAATTAGCCAAAGAGCATGTGCTCTCATTCGCTAATTTGAAAAGAATAAACGAACAACTTTTTACTGTTGAAAAAATGGGGACTGCACAATAATACAACGGTCGTATTATGTACAAGTTAGGCCAGATTCTCCTTGACCTTCGCTGCGAGGAACCCTAACCCTTTTGATTCAAGCGAAATGGAATCGGTTAAGTTAGTTCCATATTCGCATAATCACCGTTTTGGCCGTACACAGCCACACAGTTAAACAACATTAAAAATGAATAGCTGAAGCATGTTATTCTATCCATAGTAAAATCTTAGCATTTTTTAAATTTAAGCTTTCCTTCAAAACAGCTTATATAAAAGTACGCGTCCCTATACAATATTTGCGCTTAAGAGCGTTTACGCCGTTCACGCGCTGTTTGGCTGTAAAACTGTACTTTTAAAACCAGTTAACACCATCAACCACTTAGCTTACAAATATGTTTATTACTACTAAATTTAGGAAATTTCGTTGTCTAAATAGTTATTATTTGTGAATTATATCAAGATAACCTTACAGAGGTTTCCTTAATTTCGATTTTAAGGTCAGTTTCGAAGCTTAAAATATCTGAAACGACTGACAAATCTAATATACAAAAAATCATAACCAATTGCAAAGATCCTAAGGGAAATAACTTTTTACCAGAAAATCGATGTCGCGCGCTAGACGTAACACGCTCTTAAGGTGAATGCTCCAACCAGCCCGCGAAATTCAAAATTTCTTGCGTTTTTTGCAATTTGCAGGCCAGTGCTAGGTTGTATGTTGATTAAAATATTATTCGCGGCTGTAAGACGTACGTCTTACAGCCGCGTATAATATTTGGCTGGCTAGCTGGCTAGCTGGTTGGTTTTTTTCAAGCCAGGAACCGGAACTACAGCTACGGCTAGTTTTAAAGGAACCGGAACTACAGCTACGGCTAGTTTTAAAGGAACCGGAACTACAGCTACGGCTAGTTTTAAAGGAACCGGAACTACAGCTACGGCTAGTTTTAAAGGAACCGGAACTACAGCTACGGCTAGTTTTAAAGGAACCGGAACTACAGCTACGGCTAGTTTTAAAGGAACCGGAACTACAGCTACGGCTAGTTTTAAAGGAACCGGAACTACAGCTACGGCTAGTTTTAAAAAAATAACCACTTTGTCGCTTTTTAAAGCACCCACGAGTTGACTGGAGATCGACATTTAATAATGAACTAAATAAACAGCAAAAGTAAAGAGAATAGGAAGAGTATAATATATCGACAGGTCATTCAGTAACGTGGAAAAGGTGTCATATGATTTATTTTCACCGCGTATTTTTAATCGCACTCAAAATAAATGAATACTCGATCATCCCAAAATCAACTTCATTACAGTTCACCAATGAATGTTGATTAAAAGTAAATATCTCTTAATACCAGAAAAACAGTTTTGAACAAGCAAAACAAACATCCGAGAAGAAATTAAAACCAGAGAGAGGCGCGTGTACAGTGACCTATATATATATATATACCTACAAGAATCTTAATTACAATCAAGCAAAAAGTTTCCCCGGCTACGGATTTTAGAGTTGCGTAATTGGGGCGAGCTAGTTGCCATTTGTAAGGCTCTATTTCAAAATTCAGACAGCAATTTCAAAAGCAAAAAAGGAAAAAAGATTGTAACTAGGTTGTGACTAGGAATTAATCTCAGACTGACTAATGACTATATACTGTCCACACATGTGCCTAGACTTTTCCCATTTTTATTTGGCTGGGCTTCCAGTCTAACCGGGTGCAGCTGAATACCAATAACATAGACTAACTGTCTATCTGGATAACACAATACCTACCCCTTTGCAAGACTGGTTGTCTGACTACCCACAAAGACTATCAAAGATGGCCGACAAAATGACAGCCAGAGCAACAGTTTAATGTTCTTTCCGAAACACGGAAAGCACGTTGTAACGTTGTTCTCATTATGCAAAAGACGGTCACCATCGGCAGAACAACTTCGGCACGCATTGGTTAACATTGTAGATTGAGTGCAGAATCTATTCATGCTGAGCCACGAGCCCCTCGTATCTCAGAAACAACTTTAAAATGTTGTTACTACGCGACTCATACTTGAATAATTCAAAAGGGCTAAACATGAATTGTTTTAATTTTTTACTCTTAAATAAAATTATTAATCATGTTATTAATGCCGACTTCAAAAGCTTATCATGGTTTAGTGATAAATTTTTATGAGTCAATAATGTGTTTTTTTTGTTTGAACAAGAATTTCGTAGCGACGCGTAGGAGTTCGTAGCCCCGTTGGACCGCCAAGGAGTTTTTATTTTAATTCCTTTCGCTGGTATAGTTTTTCAACTCATATAATGTAATAGTGTCATCTTGACATCAAAACAAATATTATGTGCTCTGCTAAAACACGCAGTGTTGAACTTGAAGAAGCTGTTGTAAATTCGCCTTTATATGATAGTCTGTGGATAAAAACTTACCAAATTGTCCATGGTTATATACCTGTCCCTCTCTTTCACCAGCGTGCGACCTTTTCTAATCAAGAAGGAGGTTTGATGCGAAGCTGTCAAAGTCATAGCATTTGTAAATTTTGCCGGTTTTTTTTTTGTAATTTGGAAAATTTTCCGATGAACTGATTAATTACAATAATTTGCCGTATTTTATTAACACACAGCGGCAATTTCAATTGCGTTTTAGTAGTTTATTACAATTATATAATAAAGTTAATAATAGGTGCTCGAATTCCTTTTTAAAGAGACCTCCCCTCCAGTACCCAGACAAACATGTATTAAAAAGATTTGAAACCAAGGAAACACAGGACATGATCCTACACTTATACCAGCAGAAAATATTGGAGAAACCAGCAGTTCTCAATCCGGGTTTTCTCTGTCGCATGTTTTTAGTAAAAAAGGCAGACTACGTCCCATTTTCGATCTAAGGGGTCTAAACTCATATGTGTCAGTGAAATATTTCCAACTAATTTCACAGACAGAGGTTGTTATTGGAAACCTTAGGATGGCACATAAATTACCAGAAATCTGTTCTGGAGCCTTCACAGGCACTAGAATATCTTGGCCTAGTTTGAAATACACAGCAAAACTTTGTAAAACTTCCTTCCAAGAAGGTAAAAAACATAAAACTAATAATTTCCAAGATGTTGAACAATGGAAACAGTTTGCTACGAGAAGCTCAAAGTTTATTAGGTTTGCTGAACTATGCAAATTACGCAATATCAGGGGGTCGTCTGCACTGTCGCAAAGCCCAACAATTTCTAAAGTTATTCAATCAAAACAGACTAAGAGAAAGAAGGGCTCTTCCTCTACCCGTTCAGCAAGACCTGAAATGGTGGTTAGAAGTTGTGGATCACAGCTCAACACCAATAGTCAAAAAGAGTGTGACTCCCTTCTTGACGAGGGATGCAGCAGACTCAGGATGAGGAGCTCAGCTAAACAATACTTACCTTTCTGGGAAGTGGGCCCCTCATCAAGTACCTTGGCATTACAACCTAAAGGAGATGTATGCGGTACAGTACCGCTGGCGGCCATCACGAGTCGGCGGACAACTTTGCGAGGTGCGCATATCCATATACAATCAGAGAACAGAACTCTAGTTGCATACCTCAAAAACGAGGGGGGGACGCATTCCCTAACACTGTTAGGACTAACAACCAGGCTCCTAAAAGTTGCAGAGCAACTGCATTTAACTCTGTCAGCCACTTACCTCCCGGGGAGGCTAAACGGAATTGCGGATCGCCTTTCACGTGGCCGAGAGTAAAGTACCAGAGTGGCATCTTCTGCACCAAGCCGCGGAGGCAATATTCAAAATGTGGGGCGTCCCAGACGTAGACCTATTCGCGTCAAGAAATACGGCTGTCGTACCAAGGTACGTAACGCTAGATTCCACAGATTGTTCCGCAAAGATTGCGGAACAATAGAAACGCCCAGCCAAGCTGATGCTGGGCTGGGCGTTTCCCCCACCCAGCTTAATTCCAAGAGTATTAGCTCACCTAAACAGTGCAAAAGGAACTTATATCCTAAAAACACCGGAGTGGAGCAAATGTTTCTGGCTGCCCGACCTGAGAGGGAAGGCCATAGCAGAGCCAGTTCCCGTTGTCCCTAGTTGCCTGGAAAATTGGGGGTGGGCCGATAAAGTTGCTCACTGGACCACTGAAGAACGGAATTTATTAAAAAGTAGCTGGCGGACATCTATTTTAACAACTTATAGTGCTCCAATTAAGAGGTGGTTTTTATGGTGTGATGCTAACAAAATTAATCCGAAAGCACCTGACGGCCAGCAAGTTGCTAGGTTTTTGGCAAAATTATTTTTAAAAGATAATCTAGCTTAAAGAACTGTTTTTTTGCATACGTCGGCTGTTTCAACTTACTGTATCAGCATCAGAAATAGATATCTCGAAAAAAATTTTTATTCACCAAGTTCTAAAGGCTAAATGTTATATAATGGGTTTTCCAACTACGATATTGTCTCCCAAAAACCTCCAATGCGATTAAAACGTATATACGACTAAAAGTGTTGTCGAGTAAACGTGGCCGTGGACGTAATTTAGTTGTGTAGGCGTTTACAATATGACTTATTAGTCACACGACTAAACTGACCCAAGTAGTTAGCTCAGTACCACTATAAAACTGCTATAAAACTAAAAGTTGTATAGATTTCTGAATAAATGACGTTTGTACTTGTTGGGACATCCCGACCGGATTGGAGAGAACACGGTACGCATTTCTACTTGTAAACATAAAAAGCGTATTCTGTACGTCCACTCGTTGCGACGAATCACATAATTACGCCTTCTAATCTATCCAAATCTATATAAAAATAAATAAAATTGAAGTGTCTGTTTGTAATATCAAAATAACAGTTTTTTACTGAATGCATACATGATACTATAAACCGTACTTTATGTACTTACTTAAAAGAAAAAAAACACATTTCTGTATGTCTGTTTGGTCAAGTTAATCTCCGAAACGGCTGGACCGATTTTGACGCGATTTTTACTGGTAGATAGCTAATATTATAAGGCTACAATTATATTATTAGGCTACTTTTATTTTTAAAAATAATTAGGGTTCCGTACAAAAAATAAAAACCCTTACATTTGTTAACAAAATCCGATTCAAACGGCTAATCTCCGAAACAGCTGGACCGATTTTGACTCGACTTTTACCGGCAGACGATATAAGGAGTAACTAAGGTTACTTTAATTTTGGAATAAGAATTAGCGTTTCGTCCAAATAGAAATAAAACCCTTGAAATTGGTAACAAAATCCGATTCAAAAAGGAAAGTAATATTTTTTATAATCATTTCACACGAACGAAGGTCACGGGAAAAAGCTACACTACAAGTAAGTTTAAACGGGCCGCCTGCTTGATTGCCACCCAATAAAATGAAAACTCGAATGATCTTTCCAATTACTTGTTTTTCCTTTACACGCGCGTAAATTTCGTAAGCAATAATACATTTTTCATGAATTCTGCAGGAAAACTAAATGAAAAAACTAATTGAAAAATAAACTTGCAAACATTCTGCGGTGGAAACCTCACAATTCATAAGTTTGACTGAAAGTTCTTCAGAACTTGATAGAGAAAGTATTCTTAAATGCGATTGCAATAATAATATTACACGTGGTGCAGCTTAGAAACAAAAAAAAATATTACGATTGAAAACGGTTTCTGCTTCAAATCAGCCTGTTACAGCATACAAATTTTATATATCACGGCAAATTAACATAAGTAATTAGAAGCCAAAGCCGATTAATCGCCTATCGACACAAACTTCGGCCGAAGGTTCTAAAAAGTTCAGTTCAAGATTATCAAAAATAAATATTATGATTTAAATGCGCTGTTAAAGAGTTCCTTGCTAAATAATAATAGCCGCACGAAGAGTGTGCGCAGGAGCTCCACGATCTGATCAACCTTTTACCATCGGACTAGCAGACGCACTTACTGCGGCGTACCATCCACACTTGGTTGATATCCCGACGAGTCGCTTCTTGGCGCTTCTCCTCCACGTTTATATGCACACAGCCAAAGTGTGGAACTCTCTGCCACAATCTGTGTTCCCTCCCACATTTAACCCGCCTGCCTTCAAAGCAAGAGTGAACAGGCATATTCTGGGCACGCTCGTTTCATCATAGACCTCATACATCGCTTTCCACCAGGCGTGATCGAGGTCAAGAGCAGGCCAATTTTGTAATAAAAAAAAAACGGGTCGATCTTCCAGGTTAGGCAGCTCTTACCAAGATCGATCAGTGTCTCTGTGCCCGTCATTGTAGATCTTTGATAGTCATTACAGGTAGTTAGTGGGTCGAAAGTTTGACAAAGGCGTATTGTACCCAGTACTAACAGGGCTGTGGAGGTTACAAAAGCAGTCGCTCCATGTTAAATACTGGTATGCACCTGTTCAAACTGGAAGCCGACCACAACAAAGTTGGGAAAACAACTCTATAATGATAATGATGAAAATTAAAAGTCTATGTTGACTGAAACAATTTAACGTGATGATTACAGTACGACCAGTTTAAGTGTGCACTTGTGCAGTTCAAGGTGGCGCTACTTGTCAAGCAAAAAGGCATCGATATGTCAAACTTGGTACATTTATTTTAGTTCTATGTTTTCCCGCATGTACAGATAAGTTGGCTGAAGTGTAAACTTATCTTGCAACTCGCCAAGAGTAATAACACTTAGAAATGTATGCCCCTGCGGCGTTGACCCTGCGCGTCGCCTCTTCGATCGGACGAAGACGAATCCAAAGCTTCGGTTGGAGACTCTGTGTCAACCTGCCAGACTGTCACCATTCCTATCTGTATAAGTAAGTAGGTTTGTTCAAACACTTTTACGCGTCAAAAATATTTTGAGTAGGTAGATTTTTTTTATATCTTACTAATTGCAGCAGTCTCTTTTTAAGTACATTGTCTTGATATGATCATTGTGAGAATTCTGCAGATTAGTGTTGGTGGGTGATGATCATTAGTGGAAAAAGCCACATAGATTTGACTGTCCAGTCAGTGCACACACATGTAACAATGAGCTACTGAGCAATGCAAAAAAGACTTACCTCGTCGTTGATACAGTGGACGAAACATCATCCCCGGATAGAGTGGAGATGGGCGACTGCACGCGAGCATCCTCCGAGTCCTCTGGTGACTCTGGCGCCGGTGACTCGGATGCCAGCGACTCGGATGCCAGCGGGTCTGGCGCCTGGAGATAGTCCTGAGTGCAGCGGATCACGCCCGGCTTGTGGCTGTGCGTGTCCGCCATGCCTGCTAGATCTAAGGACAAAGAGTTAAATATGTTAAGCTAGATTGATGGTCAGTCTAACGCCCCATTTACGACCATGGGAGAAGTGACTTGCTACGCTTCTGCTTCCCTTGTATTCCTACGTAAGAGTACCATCAGGTCGCAAGCCGGGTCGCGATGAACCAACTTCGTTCGTTTGTTTTCTTTTGCTGCTGCTACACGCGGGTCGCTGGAGCGTGCAGCTCATGTCCAACCGCCAAATGACGATACCTACCACTGATAGGACAGAGGAATCCTCTTTTTTAGAGAGAGTGGAATTGTGAAGTGTTCTTTTACATACCAAAGGCGCCGAATTTGTTGTCGGCGGGCTAATTGGCGGTTTCAAGTCATTGCCAGTCGAAAAATTTTGTCGGTGGCACGAGATGCGCGATTTTTTATACTAGAGCTTGAATGTCCACGGCTACTGATCACGTACGCAATTAGCCGACGGCGACTTTAGTGTTAGTTGTAGCTCATAATCCACGCGGGCCCAGTGCGGATTTACAGATATATATGTATAATGAAATAGTGGTTGGACGGTTTTGAACCGCTAGGCAAGCACAGATTACATTTTTATTTGACAATGATCCTGATGATTTTCAATTTATTGTATGTTCATCCGATCCCTACTTGCACAGCTGTATTGAGAAAATAGTTTGGTGTTGAAATCAGCATTTGCATGAAGTAAGTGCATGACTGCCTGTTATCAAACTGGTCACTACAACTCGTCACAGCTGCATTGTGTTTGAATGTGCAATAGTCAGCGAACTTATGGCTTTCACCCAGGCAAAAATACAAAATTATCATCTCATGCCAAAAATAACATCAATATTACCAGACCATCTGAGCTGGGAACCGAACCCAGGACCCTACGCTGACTAATTTCACGCTTCCGACCAGTAAACCAACGAAACATTTACCGTTAACACTAAGGATTACCCATACAAGGAATAAAATAGTTAATGTAATGATTTTATTGTACCTGGTTGGTGACAATAGGCTCGCCCCCTTTTACACCGGACTTAAACATAACTAGCGATCTGTGGGTGTACTACTAGATACACCGGTGCCTAACCCTTCGGAGTAAACAGGCGTGGTGTTATTTATTATATGTAAATGTTATAATTATACATGTCTATCCTGCAGCGAACCAGCTACGCACAATTTAGTGAACATTCTGACATGCTAATCTATCATTTGGCAGTGTTTACTATCACTCGATAAAAGATTTGAAGTGTGCCGTGCCTCTCAAATGTCACATGAAAGCAATAAATTGACGTCATACAATTAGTCAATCATTTCATTTGCTTTATTCGCGGAGTAAAGTGGCGTTTTATGGTGGCTGTACCCACTCACAGACACGTGAGTTTGGCACAATAAAAGAGAGGCCTAAACCCAGCAGATGATCATGTTTACTCTCGCCGAGATACTCCGAGGCCAGAGTGTATACAATAGCGCTCGACTAGCCTTGGTGTTCGTTGCTTGGTCTTCGTGACAGCCACCGTTATATTGCGGCCGCCGCGCCGGCGATCCGTAACCCAGAGCAATTCATTCGTTTTGTGGAGCCATCATCAAGATGACTTTATGTTCAGCTCATGTAGAATGTTTCAGTTTTGTTTCACTCAAAGTTCATGCGACATCGAAAAAAATCGTCATTTCATTCGATATGTGAGTATTAGATACTGAATCGGCACTTCCACAAATTAATATATTTTGCACTTTTGACTTCATTTTAAGCATTCAGATGTTTCCTTTCCAGGGCCGGTAGTCTCGGCATAGATACCGACGCTGTCGCAAACTTTCGATCGCTTAATAATAACGGATAAAATCGGTTGCAATAACGTTGCTTGCGAGAAATGCAAGTCTGAACATCCAAGATGCGTTTCTCGCAAGCATCGTTATTGCAACCGAATTTTTTCGTTCTTAATAAGCGATCGATAGTTTGCGACAATGTCGGTATCTATGTCGAGACTGCCGACCCAGAGAAGGAATGCGAAACGAAAGTTTTACTATAGTTCAAAATCCACATCAAAATATTTTAGTAATGCCAACTTGTGATTTCAAAAGAACTTGCGGACACTCGGCCGAAAGTGAAGACCAATAAATTAATACTGACAAAGCTTGTAGCGTAAGCAAACTGAACTGGCAGTGGGCTGGCCAATGGTCATGTCTGTCGAAGCACCGACGGCGGACGGAGCCAACGATTCCTGGAGTGGAGACCGCATGTCGGCGTAGGTATTGTCGGAAAAGCCGAGGTCTATGGATAATGACTTTATGAAGGTGCCTCGTCCAGACTGGATGCATGAGGTGGAGGACAGGGTGTTGGGGCGCAGCTTATATGATGCCCAGCAGTGGACTTTGATACTCTGAGTAGTCTGGTAATGTTGATTGATGAAACTGTTACACTGTTACAAGTAACGATCTTAGTCAGCCAGTATCAAGACGCCCAACTTGTTTACATTGTTATTGTAAATTAGCTTCAGTACACAATACAAACATTTCCCAGTCCTGTGAGAATCGCCTTGACCTAGTTAGTACACATTGGCGCTGGCTGGGATGGGATTTAATATAGTCTTCTCAAATATGTTTGATATTATAGGAATTAAGGTATAAACCATTCCATATTCTGTATTATCTTTTGTTGAGATTTGTTAATGCAACTTTTTATAAATCACTATGTTGTTTATACTTTTTTGTTAGTTTTATTACGAATAAGTAGTTTATTTAAAACAATAATACATAAATAAAAATCAATTCAATTCTACTCGACCGATTTGGCAGATTATTTTGGTGTGTTCGTCATTATCCGGACAATTGTATGACAAAAAAAAAAAAACACCCGTGCGAAGCCTGGGCGGGTCGCTAGTCGAAATGGAAGGAGGAATGCCTAGTAGATGTTGCATTCTGCATTTTCTCAGTTATGTAGCCTAGTTAATCCTACCTGGATGAATACACAATAAAACCTTTTCGTTTCGAAGCAGGGAATTTGAATTGTTGAGATCTCTTTGCTAACGTTTACATTCTGCAATCTCGGAAATGTTAGGCTTTTCTGCATAAATGAACAAATGAAAAGCCAGCACATTCAAAGTGGAATGCCAGAAATGCGCTCGCTTTTTGAGACTGAAGATGCAAAACATAACATCACGCCTGGTAGTCTCTGAAGGGTTAGGCAGAGGTGTACCTAATAGTCACAAATGTCGGCACTTATGTTTAAGTCCCATGATTTAATAGCTGGCGAGAATATTTCCATCGGCCGAGCACAAATTTAAACTCCGTAGCTGCTACCGAGAAATCCCTGCTGGAAAAACCCAATGACACTTTTCCCGAACTGAAAATCGAATCCAGGACCTCATTGCACAGATGTAGCGCTTACGATCACTAGACTTACAAGGTAAACAAGAGGAAGCCGACCCCATGCATACATTATGGCTGATGTGTTCTATCTTAGGTATGGATGGAGGCTTGGAGGACAGAATAGACACGGAAGATGGTAAACCCGGCCAACATATGACTCCGATATGCTGATAAAGATAGTTGATTACGGTTTAGCACCCCAATAGCGTAACACATTTTTTTTAATAATGCAAAGGATTTTGAAGGAAAGAAATACTGCATTACTTCCTATGTTTGAAAAAATTCATCCGCTCGACAGCGTGAAAACGCCGTGGATATTATTTCAACAAATATTATGTAACTGACATCACCAATCAATTAACGAGCTGTCGAAACGCTATTCCCCTACCGCATACATTTTGCATGGCAACTGCAAACGGCAAACTGGGACATCACTCGCTAATTTACCAAATCAATGACTCTACTATTTATTGATTTTAAAGCAACTAAAAATCGAATTTTACAGTTAGTACAAAATTAATCGGGTTTTCTGGCCTAAAACAATCAGTTTTTTTTTTGGAAAACTTGATTGTGCCTTGGAATTATTATTGGATACTTGGGTACTTTACTTGGGGCAATACCAACAGGGTGTAAAAGGCCCCTTTACTAAACCGTTAACCAAGCATTTTGGACATCAAAATAGGTAACACCGCACAAAAATGACTGCTAGGATTTTTTTTAATCTGAAAAATCACGCTCAATGCAACGCACTCAAAATTTTGTACTGATGAATGCATTGAATAGTACAGATACAGCGCTCATTTTAAAGCAGACTTACATAAAACATTTGAACCTTGTATATATTTAAAGAAAGGGTGAGAAAGTTGGTACTTTGACCTTCAATCTCCGTAAGTAGACGGGGTCCCCAGGTCTGGAACAGTGCAAAAAAAAATATCGCAATGACGGGAAGAACGCGTGTCTTTCGGCTTCGAAGGGTGTTTTACACTCTTTGTAACCGCTGCTTTCAAAACGTAAAACTGGTCATGCCGGTTGAACAAAAAAATTGAAGACGTGTAATATCTGCTGTCTGCCTTCTTAGGCCCATTGTGAGCGACCACGTTTCGGTCCCGTATGAAATCAGTGGCAACACACACTGGTCATAGATTTTCGTCTTGAGACACTGCGGTAAGTGCTGTTGAACTGAAAATGACTATGAATAGAGTAATAGGGACTTACCTGCTTAATTTTTAGGGTAAAACCGGACCCTATTACTAAGACTCCGCTGTCTGTCTGTACGTCTGTCACCAGGCTGTATCTCATGAACCGTGATAGTTAGACAGTTGACATTTTTACAGGTGATGTAATTCTGTTGCCGCTCTATCAGCAATTAATACTAAAAAACCAATAAGAAAGGATCTTTTTCTTTTGATTTTAGGTTAGTTTAGGATAAAACGTACTGACCTTATTAATTTAAGATTAGTAGAACGATGGTCCTCTGATAGTTTTCTAATACCACCAATCTACTTACCTAGTGACTATTGTACGGTCACAAACCACGTTAAGTAAGTATGTAAGCTTATGACATGTGTTTTCTTTAAACTGGACCCCTTGATTTTCCGATCCGATTGTTCTCATTGTTTATATTACCTACCTATGTATCTATATCTACTGGTAGGTATCCGCTGATACAGTCGCCAGCGCATCAAGTTACTACCCAAGTAACACATAAAAGCATTATATCGGCCGACTTACAGCATTTCTGTATCGTTTTCGCATTTTGAGTTAGTTCTATGATAGCATTACAAACGTTTATACGGCTACTGTAATGCTAATTTGGGCACAAATTATACGGCTTTAGATCATAAATAAGTTCACAAACAGTTGTTTAATTGCATTACAGGCGCATTATATTAGCATTATTGTGACCAAATAAGTTGCGAATCGCATTATAGAAGCATTATTACGGTCAATGAAGTTGCCAATCGCATTACAGAAACATTATACTAGCAATATTATTGATAATGAAGATGTTAATTACATTACAAAAGCATTAGAATAGCATAAGATTGTTCTAAAAGCATGATTGAGGCTATTTAAGTGTTCACAGGTAGAACTTTAATCATCATTGCAAAAACATCTCTAATACCATGGCACAAATGTTATAATACAATTAACGTTGTAATTTCACTACTTTGTTCAGCAATATAATATGGACGAAGATCGTCAAAACTGAGTGACACCATACTTGTATTTGCATTAAAATAAAATTTATAATACTGGCTAAGTTTTTGACTTTTTTGTTATTTCATGCCTATTTTAAACGCAATGTAGTTTACTGTAAATATCTATATAGGTTTAATTGAAAATTTTCACGCGCCTTCGATATTTTGTAGTTTTGATATAAAATGTTATATAAAAATATGAATCAAATAATCAAAACAATTTTTTATTCCTAGTCTAGAATGAATTTTGCATAATTAACGTAATAGTATTGATTGGGCAGTATTAAATTAAGTTAAATCATTATGATAAAGGTCTATTGCTATTATAAATAGGTTCGAATGATAATATTTTTTGGTTATAAAATATTTTCAAAATGGCGTGAGTCTACAATAGCCCGGTGAACCTGTATAAAGGCCAATTAATGCCGTCAGCAGTATAAATAGTCACACGTGAACAATCGTTAAGCTAGAGGCCAGAGAGAAGACTTTTGATGAACCACCGTAGTGCCATTGGCTATAAAGTAGTTCTCTAAGGGTTCACCGATAAACCAATAGACTTGATGTAGACTGAAATTGTGCCATTGCTTGAAAGTAATTTTGGGGATCCTTGAGCAAAACAATAAAACTCATTTCAGAATTTGTATTACTTGAATAATCACAACTTAATTTTGTTATTAGCATAATTATCATAATCATTACACACACGGTTAGGCAACACACCATAAAAAAATGCTGTTATTTGTTGATGTATACACATATTATATTTTATGTGCTTTTCCCCAATATGGCCGACAAATTTTTTTAAGAATACAGTAAAGTGAATGTATATATAGCTTTACGCATTACAATAACTCACGTGTATTTGATTAAAGAGCTGTTACTCGCACAACAGCACTCAGTTGATGTTTAAAAATGCAAGCATTATATTGATTCACGTTTATGCTGTTCAACAGTATTAGGCTTTTACTTAGCACTTAAAAGTGCTATAGCACAACAAAGGGCACTAAAAACAACCTAAAGCTGTATCACGGATTTACGGTGCATTATAATGGTACAAGTTTATGCTATTAAGCGGCAATAGGCATTATCTTACTGCTTAAAATGCTATTGTAAACCCTAAGGCACTAAAAACAGCTGAAAGCTGTATACTGGATTTACGATGCATTATAATGGTACAGGTTTATGCTATTAAACAGCAATAGGCATTATCTTACTACTTAACAATGCTATTGTAAACCCTAAGACACTAAAAACAGCTGAAAGCTGTACAGTTGCATTGTGGTTGGCTTCACTAAAACTAAAGGTTTTACAAAAGCATTTTGATAGGCCATTATCCAACCGTTATACATTGTAAAGCATCATAATGGTTTTGAAATACCAATATAAAGCATCAAGACGCTCGGTGAACTTTTATATGAGTTTATACGGACCTTAAGTTTTACATAAGTTTACTATTCGTATTTTAAAATGCTTCCTGTGTTACTTGGGTACAAACTATCAAATTTTTTCGTTCGATTTTGGACTTAACCATCAACAATTTATGGTTTTAAATCATTTTTTGGAGAAATTTGACAGTTCTTGGTAACTTGATGTGCAAATTTAGCTTCCAAAGATGTAAGCAAATATTATACCTATAGAGTGTTACAGAATAAATCGCTAAACCTCTTGTGTGGTGACTCCACCATGAAACTGAAACACTTTTGTTCTATGACTTTTGGAAATTCTTTAGTTTACCCATACAACATGTTGGATCAGCTGATCGCGTTAATTCTTATGGAAAGTCCATTTTTAATGCGAATTTCATGAAATCGTAGTTGTTCAGTTTCATGGTCCGAGACACCACGCCAGGGGTCTTGCGTTATATCACACCTTGTATATTGAATTTCTTTATTGTTTACACATAAAGTTGAGTTAGACTTATAACTACGTAAGTACAAAGTTTCAGTTCTTCTGAAACCAACCTGAAACTCACGGTCATACAGTTAACATTCCCATATTTTATGTGAAAAGAACATCAATTTGGAAACGGATACTTATTATGGTATGGAATACATTGCCTACTTTTTACTAAACATTTTTAGTTTAACTTCCCCGCTAGGTACGTGCAATAAACCCACCTAAACCTGCGGACGTAGTGTCCAAATTCCCCAACCCGCTATACGCCAAGTTATAGAATAAATCGGTCGGGGGTTCGTTGCCTTGGCAACGAAGTGCACCGCGCGCTCTAGACCTATACTCAGATATAGAGCAGAGTTCGTTCACCCCGCGCTGCACCCAAATAAACACCGAATTCTTAACATATTTCCAACATAAAAACTTTACAATGCTTTGCTAATTAATAGATAAAGCTAAACGTTACGTTTAATAATTCTGAGGAATTAATAGTAGTTGCTATTTTATACATACCTTTACGCGGCTTTGAAATTTAGTCATCTAACTCGTGATAGACCCGAACCGACTAAAAATCACCATTTAAAGCCAAGTTGTATTTACAAAATATTTCTCACACACATCACATATTCTAGCACAATTCTAACACAATTCTAATACATTATTTTAGTTGATAACGAGTAAAATACTCTTATAAACATTATTTACCTATTTCAATGTTTTGAGTGTCTAACATGAAAACTAACAATAACAATCAAAGCGACGTCTAGTGAAGTGAATGAAAACTACCAGAGTTTTTAAGTGAGACCGTAAAGAAATAGTTCTGGAATTGTAAGCAAGATGGCACTTGCGACGGTAACGGGACAGTTAACTTTTTCAATGTTTACGAATACAATAGTTTAATGATGTTATTGAAAATATTACTAACGTGATATTTTTCTTGTCCAAATCATTTAAAATAATATGATACTAGGTTAGTTTTTCAGTAGTCCACATTTCTTCACTAGATGGCGCGATTGAGTCGGTTATTCTTAACTAATGTCACAGATGGCGCTGTTCTCCAAATAAACGCTATGCATGAGATTGGATGAAGAATCTTTTTTCTCAATGAAACCATTCCATTTTATTCATTGAATTTTAGGAATTCGGTTTGCATAAGTTGTTATTGTGGCTAAATAATAACAGCCGCTCGGGTCGATGTTCTAGTTAAGCCGGGCTTGCCTGGGTTGGTCCGTGGATGGGAGGCCACCCCTACCGAATTTCTTCCTTACCTCGGAAAGCACGTTAAGCTGTAGCCGCTGTTGGTCCCGGCTGGCAAATTGTACTCGTAGAACCTACGACAGTCGTTACAAGTAGGTAGGTAGTCAGTGTCCCGAAAGTCTGACAACCAGTCTTACCAAGGGATTGTACCTATTACCCAGTAGTAACTGGTTGTGGAGGTCAGATAAAGGCTAGCTAGGCTGTTGATGAGGAATGGTAAACAAGTTAATTACCTAAAAACTACTAAAACACCAATTTTTTTATTTTTTTATTTAACCTATTTATTTATGTAGGTACCATTATGTACTTTTAATTGTCACTTAAGCACTCAAAATTACCAGGTACCTACTGGTTGTACTCGAGGGAACAAACATACTGACATACGAACGAACATAGATTTAAGTACCTACGTAGGTACAAAGCCAATGCGTTTTGCGATAAAGGTAGGTACATTCATTTTATTATCGCTAGCTTATGCGCACGGCTTCGACTGTGTGGAGTTCCGTAATCGTCCCACGACATCGTACTACCGGGATAAAAAGTACCCTATGTGTTAATCCAGATTAAAAACTATCTGTGTGCCGAATTTCATCCAAAACCTGTCAGTAGTTTTCGTGCATTTCCGTAAACCTATGAAAATGAAATATTGGGAAACATGGCCCTCTTTCTGAAACAGTCACCTACCTACACATCCATTTCTGAATTTCATGATTGATTTTCCAATTTGTTTTCCATTCAAAGATCAGGATTCGAAGACAAGTTAGTAAAAGTCATCAATCATCATTTTATTGCCCGATAACTTTGTAGGTTCTTTCGTGAAAGAAAAAGTAAGTGTGTATTGTTATATTGATTGCAATACTGTGCGGCCGTGAGCTTCAATTTAACTATATTACTGAAGGCCTGTTTCACCACCTGCGATTAAGTTCCCGTTAACTTACTTTGCAGATAATTTCATACAAATTCTGTTCCATTTATGAATTTA
This sequence comes from Eurois occulta, assembly GCA_950022335.1. NCBI lineage: Eukaryota > Metazoa > Arthropoda > Insecta > Lepidoptera > Noctuidae > Eurois > Eurois occulta. The sequence goes on along the minus strand of OX465477.1, from coordinate 10,436,238 downwards.
TTCAGTAAGTAGTGGCTATTCAGGCATCGTGAAATAGGCCCTGAGTATAAAATATTCTGCATAAATCTAACCGCATCAGTGATGAGACGAGTAGGGCTTTCAATACCGGTATTCCGGGATCCCGTAATACCGTGATCACGGATTTAATATGGGCTTTTGTTAATACCGGTATTGACGCCCCAATACCGTGATTACGGTATTACAAACATTAGACGTCCTAATCTTATTCTCTCACTTGTTGTCACCAGCACAAGCTTGATGATCACAAAACCTACATCTGATGAAATACATAATGTACTAGATATTATCGTAAACTTGCACGTTTAAAATATAATAATAATAAACCTGCTCAGGTGGAGATTCATTAATGACTCTGCCCTGGAATGTCCTGCGTGTCCTGTTGCTTGTTCACTACACAACTGATGGACGCTACTGAAAGCGCCAAACTAGTAGCTCAGTTCTGGGCTGATACAATTTAGATTGCCATCGATATGCTAAGAAGAAGAATATAATAATGACACACGAAACGCTCAAAGAGACAGTGAGACAATGACTGATCATGAACATGGTAAGACGATAGAAGAACTTTCTTTTTTTACTTCATTGAATATGAGCAGTGAGAATGAAGACACGTCCAAACAGAAACAATTAGTGAGGGAGATATCCAAATTGTCTAAAACCGTTTTTAAATTTATTCTAATAATAGATTTAAAAAAAAAAATTAACGTCTTAAATTCAGATTTTTTATTAAAACTTTTTATATTATTGTGTTACTTTTATTTACATAGGTACTTTTACATTTTATTATTTATTAGTTTGTCACAAATTTTTATTAACGCTTCATTTATTTTGTTACTTGTTTAGTTTTAGATTGATTGTACTTTTTATATTCTTCTAATTTTTAATTCTTTTTTAATTTTATATGTGTTAAAGACCTGAAATAAATGAATTTAATTAATTTTAATTTAATTTAAAATGAACACCAAATGATTGCTAGCTAATTAAGCTATAAGTACTTACATTTCTACAAATATTTATAATGATGAGATTTCGATAATAATAAGAAGTTTTAAATTTTTTTCATAATGTACTTTACAAAGTCTATGAGAAATACCTTCCTGCAAAAAGACTCGATTAAGTTCAAGTTTTTATTACGACCCTAATTCCTAATCCTACCTAAATAAATAATCAACCAATACCAAATTGTTATATAAGAGAGCTATTTAAAGACTGATTTGAAAATAAAAATTCGTATTTTAATGGTTTTATTAACGTCCTAATTGAACTTGCGTTCAACACCGGTATTAATACCGTGACCACGGTATTGACTTCCAATACCGGTATTGATACCGGTATTTGAAAGCCCTAGAGACGAGTGAAGCCAATCCGGTAAAAATTATTTGGTCAGATAAATACTAAGTTATAGAGTTAAATTCCGCGGCTTGCAGATCAACCTAACATTCACTCCGATTGTACATTGTGGCGAGAAGAAATAATACTATCCTTGGATCCACCAGGTAATATTTATACTTCATAAGAACGTCTTCTTACCAAGGGGTATAATTTTATCCAATACTAACTGGGTTGCGAAGGTCAGATAGGCAGTCGCTCCATTAAAAATAGGTACTGGTATTCAGTTGCATCCGGTTAGACTGGAAGCCGACCCTAACATAGTTGGGAATTAGGCTAAGGGCTAAGGCAGACGATGATACAGAACCTTTTTTAATCCGACTACAGCAATGCCAAAAGAAAGGGTTATAATAATCATAATTATCGTTATATTTAAATGTATGTTTGTAACATTTTTAAGCACGATCGAGCACACCTTCCGATCTTGAAATCGGTCAATTGATCCTAATTTTATTATTATTATATTATTCTAAAATCGGATAATAGGATGTTCCGACCGTCCTTTTCCTAAAATCGGATCCTAAATCGAACGGTGTCTATAACATTCGTTCGATAAAACGTCGCACTCACACACGACCAGCGTCCCAGTTCAGAGGTGTACCTACTCGCGCGCATTGAAATGTCAAGCGATTCGGTGTCAGACCGCGAATATTTTGTCTTATTTTGGAGAGAAAGGAAAACAAAATTAAAAAAGGAAATTTCATTTCATACCTTTAAGTAGTCTTTAAGCATTTATACATACTCGTATATAGCCTTATAGGATTTTGATATTATTTGTGAGAGTAACTGAGGAGATAATTATAGCAGTATTGAACATCAAGTCAGTATAGCTGCAACCGGAAGCAAGGAATCTCAAAGTTGCAATTAGTCTTTCTTCGGCACTTACTGCTTCTCGCAGAATACAAAAATATTTATTTTATCTCAAACATTGTGTCATACATAAACTGAGGCAGCCTCAGTAAGTTACAAAATAGTACTTGTGTCAGAGCTGTTTCACTCTTCCCTTAAGTGGTATCTTACAATGATATTTTAGTATGATAAAGCTACTAAACCGGAAAAAATAAAATAAAATATAAAAAAAATAAAAATTAAAAATAAATGAATTAAGCAGCTCTCGATGTTGTAGAGTCTAGAGTGCACGTATTTGAATGTGCGTGCGTGTGTGTTTGTGCGTGCGTGTGTGATTGTGTGCGCGTGTGTGTTTGTGCGTGCGTGTGTGATTGTGTCTGCGTGTGGGTTTGTTTCTGTGTATGTGTGTGTGTGTGTGTGTGTATGTGAAAGTATGTGAGTGTTAGAATGTTAACTTACCCTGATCAGAATGTTCGTATAACAGCAGGGTATAACAGAATAGTATTTTGCTTTTGGATAAATGGGCGTACCATACTCAGTAATTGAGAAAAACTCTTAGTTCATCCTTATATACGTCCGAAAATGTTTAGACCTAAAACCTTAATAATTTTTAGAGGTGTAAACCTTTTTCTGTATCTGTAAAATTCTTCAGCCCATTTGCTTCTCTTTTTCCTCCTTTTTCGTGTATCCACAACGGTACTCTATATTGCTACTCCTATTGCAATCTTTTGTAGTTTAGACAACGTAGGAGCCATGTTAAACACGTCTGCACAGAGTCACCGCTAGAAGCCGATCTGATTTTAAGGAAGCACGTCGGAAAGTGTGATGAGAATGACTCCGCTTTAGGATTTTCGAAAATTCGGATAGGATCGGAAGGTGTGGATCGTGCTTTATGCCTAATTGACTAAGGCATGTATTTAAATCGATATCTGTATATTCCCTTTTTTCGATCAAAATATTTCAAAGTTAAACCAAAAATACTGACTTGCACTCAAATTATGCACACTAAATAAATCAAATTCGATATACTGTTTAATGGTATTTGCAGAACTGTTTTACTGAACGAATAACTATTATCAAAATAGTATATCTAACAATTCTATAATTCAACAAACATATTAAACCTTTTTTAAGGAAAACCATCACCTAATTTACTTTTAGGAACATCGTCTATTCTAAATAAAACCCAATTTAATCAGTCATCTTTATATAATTAGGTACACAAAAAAATAATCAAGTGCTCACTTAACATGCACCAAACATTGGCACACTGAGTGGTAACTCAGTTTAGAAAAAACACTTTAGAAACAATACTGAGGTAGTAATAATTTTTATTCAATTATTAGGGCTGGTCTTGCTTTACCAGGACGGCCGCGTTTACGCTTGATGCCGATAGGAATGTTTTTAGCCTCTACAGGCGGTGTGGCATATATTAGGAAAGGCGTCGTCGACGGAGCCCCGCTTCGCGGGGCTCCTACTTCTGGGTGGTTTTCAAAAAAAATAACCACGAAGCCACCTTCTAACCTAACCTGTCCGAGTCGGGGTGCCCCAAGTCCCGAGCTCGCTTCGCTCGCTCTTGCAGGTTTAATTCCATATTAATTGACCGTAGAAACAGCCACTAGTAAAAGTTCAAGTTTCAATAATTAAATTACCTAATTTGCAATTAAACACGAGCGAGATCACTCCGAGCGCATCCGACGTCATAGATAAACAATAACAAATGCATGCGCTGCCGCCGGCCCCCACCCGCCACCGCACCGTCTGCTTACTTCGCATCGCTCGGTCTCCCTCGCACTCGCGTTAGATGCTAAAGAGCGAGCGCGAAGGAGCGAGCGCGGCGCTAGATGTGCAGGTGCCAACATGTTTTTCAGTAAAACAGAGAAACAAAAAGCAAATAAAGTTAGGTATAATGTATTTTAGTTGCACGACTAGTCGATTTGTAGAGCTTTTTTGATAATGGAAACTTACTTTAATGTGGTGCACCTTTAGATATCAGTTTTAGAAATTCCGTAGTAAGAAAGTACAATTTAGAGTGCAAGTTAGTATTTTTGATAAGCAATTCGTATTTTTGTTTTATAAATCATATATCCGATGTACGAACCACATTTTTGGTGTGAATTCGATAAAAAAGGTCATCTCGTTTTGTGTTATTTTTTAGTTTTTTTTGCAGTACTTGTTTAGTTAATCAATTGGTTTTTTTGCACAGCATTCATTTTTCTGGTATGCATTCAGTTAATTAGTGGAGTTACCTAGTGTGCTGAAAAAATATACAGATGTGCATTTAAAAATATCCCATTGACTAACCCGCTTTTTAAGGTTCCGTTCCGTACCCAAAGGGTAAAACGGGACCCTATTACTAATTAGGGTTCCGTACCCAAAGGGTAAAAAGGGGTTATGGGACTCTATTACTAAGACTCTGCTGTCTTTCTGTCTGTTTGTCCGTCAGCCACCAGGCTGTATCTCATGAACCGTAATAGTTAGACAGTTGAAATTTTCACAGATGATGTATTTCTGTTGCCGCTATAACAAAAAATACTAAATAACAGAATAAAAAAAATATTTAAGCGGGGCTCCCATACAACAGACATGATTTTTTTTGCAGTTTCTATAGAAAATGGTACGGAACCCTTCGCACGCGAGTCCGTCTCGCACTTGGCCGGTTTTATATGAATGAGGTGCCAATCGATACGCTATTGCGGTCCAGGTAACATAGGCTACATTGTATGTTACCAAAAGCGGATACTACCTCCAAAAAATTGGGGTCGCTGATTTTATATAACGTACATTTATATAAGGTCCTATTAAATAGATGGACAAGTTTTAACACAGCGTTCAGTACGTCTAACCAAAGATATCCAAACAAATAAAACACTGGTTAAAGTCATTTTATTTTGATAATAAATTGCCCGGCACTCTAGAATAAACAATTAAACACATCCACAAAACGGTCAAAACCAAATATTCAGTGTTGTATAAAATAAAATAAAAATAAATAATTTGTCCTTATATTTTATTGGGACCCCATTTTTAAACATATATCTCAAAAAAAGAACATATAAAAACATTTAAAAATATAAAAAATAGTGGTCCGCCGGTGTCGGGAGCAGGGTCCAAGCTACCGGTGGTTAGGGCTCCAGAGACAGGAACCTCCTCACAATGCGAGCCGTATTGAGGAGTACTGCCTTCTGAATCAATCCCTTGATCCAACCGCCTAAGGAGAGCCTCGAAAGATGGGCGTCGAGGCTCTTGGCCATAAGGCCATTGGCCATTACGACAATCGGCACAATGGTAGCCGAGTTCACATGCCACATGTCGATAACCTCGAGTGCCAACTGCCAAGTCGAGATATTTTATTTGATTCTCTTTCTCAGCTTTCACGAGGTTCTCGTCATGCGGGATGGTCTATCACCACCGTCAGGCTTGTTGGCGACATTAGTCCTGTCAGTAATGATAGAATGATCCCAGTACAGCGTGACATGGTCTTTCTCGAGAACTGGATCGGGCACATACTTGTAGTACGGTATCTCAGATTCCACAAGTTTATATTTCTAGCCAAGTTGCTGGTGAATAATCCTGGCTACTTGGTTGTGCCTGTGCAAGTACTCGCCGTTAGCCAGACGAGAACAACCAGAAATAATATGTCTGATGGACACATGTAGTAAAATCGTAAAAATCCAAATCGATGTTTCGGGATGGCGCAAAAACTACTGCAAGGATCTATGCAGTAGTTTTTGCAATATTCCTTAGTTAGTAGAGGCTTCTTCAAACGTCAGGCTATATATTACCGCGCTGCTTGCTTAAGGGGGTAAGCAATATTGCATTATGCCCGTATTCTTTAATTGTTTGACGTTTCAGCCATGTCTTGCATGAGAGCAGCTATTTTAATCTCACACACATCATGAAACAGCTAGGCTATTTACTCCGTACACACGGAGTAAATAGCCTAGCGCGGGATAGCTCTGTGAACTATGGGTCGCACGTTCGAACCCCAGTATTACATTCACTTTTTGTGATTTGGTTTAATATTTTTTGATGCTGTGAGATTTCCATTTTGTTTTGTATTGACATTATTTACGTATTCCTATCTTTCTCCTTTTTTTTTCTTCACGATTTTTTCCAAAAAGTATCAGAAAAGTATAGAAGAAGACGACATGCTGCGCCCACCCCAAATAAATTGGGATAAGGGCAGAATGATGATGATGATGATTTCTCCAAAAGTAGTGAAGGGGAACAGAAGTCTGATAAGTTCACAAGTTCTTGCTGGCCTAGAAGTCGTTTTCCTTCTCTATTTGCAAATTATCAACAATCCATACGCAGTTTGGATTTAAATATGTCACAGAGTTCCTTAATTTATTTTGGAACTTTCTTGATTTTTGTTGCTATCATTTTTTAAGCATTTTGAATGTAAATCGTATGCTACATACAAATAAGAAGTTTCTTTAAAAAAAAAGCCTGGATTATGAGAAGACCTGTTAATGTACAGTGTGTAGTTTTAATGTTTTAGCGATAGGTCTGCAAGATGTTAAAGAATTGATATCGCAAATCGCTTAGACCGTATTGTTGGTATAGTGATCGGAAGTGTGCATGAGGTCCTGGGTTAAATTCCAGGATCGGGTAAAATGTTATTGAGTATTTCCACTAGGAAATAGGTACATCCCGCCTAAGATCGAGCTTCACTCATCTGTCTACCAAATGAAAACAATATCACCTAAATAATAACAATCGTGATTTGTCGTAATTTTGGATGGTCTTGACTTAAAGTTATTTAGGCATCCCATTCGTTTCTATTTATAGGAGGAGCTCGTGGCTAAATAAGAACAGCCGCTCGGATCGATCTTTAGGTTAAGCCGTGCTTACCTAGGTTGGTCCGTGGATGGGTGACCACCCATTACATACCGAGTTTCCTCCGTGCCTCGGAAAGCACGTTAAGCCGTTGGTCCCGGCTGTCATTTGTAGATCTTTGACAGTCGTTACAGATAGTCAGTGGCCCGAAAGTCTGACAACCAGTCTTACCAAGGGGTATCGTATTACCTAGCACTAACTGGGTTGTGGAGGTCCGACAGGCAGTCGCTCCATGTAAAATACTGGTAAGTATTCAGCTGCATCCGGTTAGACTGGAAGCCGACCCCAACATAGTTGGGAAAAGGCTAGGCAGATGATGATGCGTCTCTATTTATGTTTTTTCATGAAAATATTTTTCACTCGGTAAACAGATGGCCGGATTAGGCATTTATTCGGTACTAGACAGGCTTTATTTACAATTGTGCAGATACCAAAGAGTGGACCTCTCCACTAAATTCGTAAGAGTAATTGTTTCAGTCGCGGCACGTCTTTAACGTTTAAAATATGTGACTGCACTTGCATGTGAAGTTCGGAGCAAAATATTAATAATAGTCAACATAAATATGGTGAATAGACGAAATGGACACGCTAGCCCAAACAGGACGGTGCTTTGTTGTTGGGAACTTCCTTTGGTCCCTTCTGGATCCATCTTCAGCCCAGCTCAAGGGAACCATAGCCACTATCACCAAAGTTACACAGACGTATGTGTATGATAGCAACTCAGCTAGGAAATGCATTACAAAAGAAACAGTGAGACGTTACAGACTTCATGATACGAAAAAATGATTCAGAAGTACCTACGTTGCCAGTGAGATTCGAAGCCTGATATAGGTAGCCTGCTGCAAGGGCTAGGTGTGTACAGAAAGCTGACATTCATCAACTTACTATTTTAATTTATTATACCAGCACATTTTGGACCGCGAGCCGGTTTTTACCATTATACATTTAGGTACCACAGTTTGGACTTGTTTCGTGAGGCCTCGAACTGAAATTCTCAAAACCTTTACTAAAGAATGAAAGTAATTCATGATGATAACGCTATTCGTATATTCTAGGTTTACAAGTATCACGATTCATAAATTCATCCTTCCTCCGTTCTTCAAAAAGCACGTTAGGCAATTAATTCCGGTAATCACCAGTACGACAGGATACATAATGATAAGAATAGATAGATAGGTAAACCATTTATTCAGTGCACACAAAAGACATATCACAACACACAGAAGCACAATTAAATGATAACCAATTACATGAACATATATACCTATATAAAAATAAGGTGCCAATATACAAAAAGAAAAATATATGTACTTAAAGAAGAAGTACAGTAACACCATGACATACTTACTTCAAATAAAATAATGCGTCTCATAGTTGCACCAAACGGGAGTCCATCTAAGCATATGTTAGGTCCCTCCCGCTCTGGGCGGAGCGGAAGGGAGTGTTAGACTTTTACTGACTAAAACCCATCTATGTTCCTTCTTTGCCCTTTGTGTTCCAGGGCCGCTGTATCTCTTTCGAACAGTCCCGCAGCCCTGGCAGGCATCGGCCCTTGCGGGCCCCTCCGGTTTGCTGACATCTGTTTGAGGCGCGTGTGGAACACGAACATCGAAACGGCCTGTCGTCATAAGACGGACGGACGGCGAGCTAGCCTATGACTTTGAAATAACTCAATACTTCGGTTATTTCTTGAGGCGGCTTCTTATGACATTCAGCGGCATGTGGAAGCAGCAAGAGCCCTTGCATCGTTGACGGCGTTGTGAGCGCTGTATTTTTTATGTTACAACTAGTGGCTCGTCCCGGCTTTGCAAGGGTGCCTATGTTACTCAACGTGAATGTAGCTTTTCAAATGGTGAAAGAATTTTTGAAATCGGCACAGTAGTTTTTGAGTTTATTCATTACAAACATACACACACACAAAAATACAAAGTTTTCCTCTTTATAATATTAGTGTAGATTGGTATGCCATAAGAGAAACGGCCCTTGCGATGCCACAGAACTGGGTTCAATATTCCTCGTTTAATTTACTTAATCAACACAAAGAAATTCAAACAAGGCGTATTCACTATCCAGCCTAGTTATCTAATATGACATTTTGATCGAGGACGGCACTAGTAAAATTCGGCCATGTTTGACTTTTCTTGTGTCGACAAAAAAATCGAAACAAGGCCGATTTCAACCGAGAGCTCTCGGTCGAGAGTGTACAGCCAAACGTAACGTCAACCGCATGTCAGTGATCGAATAACGAAAACTAACCTACGTCCTACTGAAAGAAAAGCAGCTGACTGTACCTCCTACATCACAGAAGGAATAAACTTGTTACCCTTCAGTAGTTCAAGTTGTTATTAGTTATGTGAAACAACTTTTGATTTTAGCTTACTATGTTTGTTGTACTGTTATTTTACAGTTATGTGCGATTCGTGATTTTCTAGTAACCTAATAATCCAGTAGGAGAGAAGGCTTGATTAGACATGCTGACACGCGTTTTTCTCAAGGCCTTAAAACTTAGTGTGCGCTGAATGCACAATTTAACGAGATTTTCCATACAGCGCTCAAAACAAGTGAGCACGATTAAGGCCCGGTATCCACCAAAGCGGAGAGGAGAGGAGACGAGAGGAGATGTGCCGCGAAGCTGGCAGGTTATTTCCACCAAAGCGGAGAGGAGATGCGTTGCGGAGAGGAGATGTGAGCTGTGTGTAGCAGAGATGTGAGCTGTGAGAGATCGAAAACAGTCAACAAGTGCTGTCTACGAAAGGAAGACGTCATGTCGTTACAAAAGTTATATCTGAATTTGCTTGAGGAAGAAGAATTAGAGGTTGAAGAAACACAATTAATTCTTCAACATTTAAATTATCGACGGCATTAGATTCTGGATAAGAAACCATATAAAATGTCACAGTCATGGCGAATATGCCACACTGTTTCGAGAGTTTGATGATGAAAGTTTTCATAAATCTTACAGGGTAACAAGGAGTAATTTCTACCAGTTACATGATTTGATTAAACCGTATATCCAAAAGCCAGTCAATCGAATGACGCTTTCGGGACGTGGGAGGCGCGCGGAGAAGGCAGCGGGGTGAGGGGTGCGCGAGCGCGTGCCCCGCCCGGCCGCCCGACTAGACACTTCTCCGCTCTGCCGCGCCGCTTGCTCGCTCGCTGCACAAAATTCTATAGAAAAATAAGACATCTCCTCTCCTCTCCGCTTGACCCATTTCCACCAAAGCTAAGCGGAGAAGAGATGTGGAAATAACGAAATCGGATTGGTTTATTCAAACACCTCTCCTCTCGTCTCCTCTCCTCTCCGCTTTGGTGGATACCGGGCCTTACTGAGCACGAAAAGTAATCCACAAAGCATAAGATTAGTGAGAAGACGACGTCTTTGAATGAAAATATCGATGATTAAAAAAAACAAGGGACACCCGGATGGAACGAAGTTCCTTTCGATTAAGTAGTGAAGGAATTGTAAAAAAAAAATTGGCACAAAAAAAACCACCACCACCACCACCACCACCATCACCACCACCACCACCACCACCACCACCACCATGATCACCCATCCACAGACAGACCTCGGCAACCGTTGCTTAACTTGGATCACCCATCCACAGACAGACCTTGGCAGTCGTTGCTTAACCTTGATCACCCATCCAAAGACAGACCTCGGCAACCGTTGCTTAACTTGGATCACCCATCCACAGACAGACCTTGGCAGTCGTTGCTAAACCTTGATCACCCATCCACAGACAGACCTCGGCAACCGTTGCTTAACTTGGATCACCCATCCACAGGCAGACCTGGGCAGTCGTTGCTTAACCTTGATCACCCATCCACAGACCAAAGACGAAACGAAAATATCTGGCTTGCTTTCTATAACATGCGCACGCCGTACGGCTTACAATAGCTTACTATAGCAAAAACACATTACCCTCCTTTGCGTCGCGCAGTCGGGTAAAACTGTCGTACACACTTTTCGTCTGAATTTTTTCCGTCTAGCCCCGAACGCGCGATAAGGAACTACGTTCCAGTTACAGATGGTGCAGGAGAAGAGTCCTACCTGGAGGAATATAAGGGGACGCCATTGCTGAGCAGTGAGAGTGAAAGCCACCGTCACTTGATCTTACGCCCCTGTAACGTTGCAGGAGAGACCGTCAGTATATTGCTCGATATATCAGTCGTCGAGGTGCGAGGTAACCTTGACTAGATGTCGTAGTTCCTTTCACGTTTGCAAGTCACAATTCATTTGGCACAACAAAACACTTTTGTTTTAAAATAGTTTTTGATCTATTAACACAATTTAGTCCTTAAGTCCAAACGACCAGTCGTTTTGCCGTGTGGGATATCTACTAAAGAGCATTTCAAAATTCTCCTTTAGCCTCCCGGACTGATGCACTAATTTTAGGTAAGTAAGTAAGTAACTAAATGCGTTGCTGTAAACACAGCGGATGGACAATTTTCGAATCGTCCAAGACAGTGCTTGTGGTTATCACCAGGATCACCAATTGAAGAACCGTATGCACTCTCAATGACTTCGACCTAACTCAGCCTATCACAATCCACTGCTGGACATAGGCCTCTGCTTAGTTGCGCCACAGCATCCCGTCCCGATGTGGAAGGGGTTCCACATTCAGATCTCTCTACGATCTGAACACATACCTAAAAATCGATTTAAAAACATAAAAAAGTGAAAAATAACTTTACCTTCAGAAGTCGGTGACTTTTGTTTGTTTGATTCAGCTTTTCGCCACCGAATTCTGAAGCTAAAGTTACTTTTTACGTTTTTTTTTTGTTTTTGTAGTCGGTTTTATTCTTTGCAAAAAAAGCTTTTTCCGTTTTCCTTTTTCAGTTATAAAATCCCATATATTTAAATTGTTAAAAATAGATTTCATGGTAATGGGCTTATCCCCAATAAAATGGAACTTTACATACCTTACTGTCGAAATCTGGGTGTACATATCTGCCGTGCTAATTAGAAACGCAGTAAGGAAGGATTTTCGGAAAATTAAGTTTTTCATATATTCGGAATCCTCGTAATGAGCTCTGTATAGTCTGTGGTATAGTGATATAATCCTTATTTTGATAGCTGTCCCAGAAGTGGGACTTTCAGTAAGCCAAACTGCAGTATGTTTCTTGCTGAGAAGTAAATTACTAAGCACAACTGCAGTAAGACACATTACTGCTCTTTGCCTTCCAGTATTTTTTTGAACATAATTTATTTCACTAGTAAGAAGCGCAGTATGGAACACTTGTTGCTGTTATGATTTGTTAGTAATAATGATACTTAAATAATAATGTTTAGTGAATAATTTTAGATAACAAACGCGACAAAGATCACGTTATTTTGTGGATGGATAATTGTTCAGCCCAAAACAAAAATTGGGCGAAATTGTCTTTCTTAGTTAACATAATTAACAGCAACTTGATTTCCGCACCGTTAAATTTTTCGAACAAGGGCATACATTTATGTCTGCTGACAGTTTTCATCACAGAGTCGAGCAATTTTTACAAAAGAAAGGAAAACAAAAGACTTTAAAGATTTTTATTTAATGTTTTCTGTTTTAAGATTTATTTGGAATACATTTTTTTAATAAAATAGTTGTATCATTTACCTCTTCTTGATATATTATAGATATAACCAAGTTATTGTGTTTTTTTTACGTATGTACACTAATTGAAAAGCTATAAGTAAGTCACTCTTTTACTGCAGTTATGGTTTGTAGTCAGTCTAAGCATAGCTTTAAGAAAATATTATGTCACTAATAAAAAATGCAGTAATTGTGTATGATTAAGATAGTTTTATTTGTCATTAAAAATAACGTACTTTTTTTATATTCATGTCGTTATACTTAATTAGGAAATGGTTAGGATAAATATAACCAAACAAGTGTACTTTTGTATACTTCAGTACTATTTTTAATAGCTTTTTCTCACTACTGCACTGCGTTTTTAATTTGTAGTCGGACGATAATAATAATTGAATTAAATGAAATAAGCGCAGTAATCTGCATTTGCTAGTAGAAAGCGCAGTAACTCCAAACTTACTGCTGTTATAGCTTGTAATACTGGGTTTAGTCATGAAGACCCTGCTAAGCATAAATAGTTTTTATTGTTTTAAGATAGTTGTATTAAACTTATAGAAAATAGGATTAGTTCTTACGAAACAATGCATATTCAGCTATACATGTAACTAAAAATATTTTTGCAAAACTTCAAAATCATACCTAAAACAACCAAACAAAAGTAAAAATGTTTAGGCGCCATTTACTCGAAACTACTAATAACCTCCTTACTGCACTTCTAATTAGCACGGCAGATATCTGCGTACCCCCTCAGAGCATACAGGCGTTTTGTTATGTTATAATATTGTGTAAACAATAAACATCCAAGCGATTTCAGCAATCACGACAGATCTGCTATCTATTTTTGAAGAGTTACATTGTATATCTTCGAAGATCAGCATCAGATCTTCACCAAATTGAAACGGGACCACCGCGAGATAATATTCTTCTAACATCAAAATCTGTTTACAGTAATTGGCGAAGATATCGCTAAACATCAACAGGCAAAAATAAATGAATTACGTTAGAAACTAGTATGAAAAACACTGTATGTGCCTATAAACTTTGAGGGTGGCCCTCGATTTCCCTAGGAATTCAGAATTTGATGATGGGATCATCATCAAATTCTGAATTGGTGACAATGGAACCACCTCAGGAGTATAAAAAAATAATTTTGAAAATCGGTCCGCTATTGGCGGAGAAATCAGTGAATGTATATGTAAGTAGTTACATAAATAAAAACAAACAGCAGAACATCATTTCCTCCTTTTTGAAATAGGTTAAAAATGGTCTACTGGGAGCGATAAATGTACTCGTAGTTAAAAGAACCGTTTGATACAAAATGAAAAAAAACACAAATAGGTAATTAAAAAAATTAAAAAATACGCCTGCCATATCAAAAAGTGAACTATAAAATTAAAAACAAGTTACATGATTTTAGTGTTGAATGGCCAAAAGGTAGATACTAAATAGATTATAATATTTACTGTGTAATTAAAACGCCATTGTGCCCAAAAGTGGAAATCTGAAAACCAATCTCTTCATTTCAGAATTCCACTTATGGAAAACACTCGTGAAAATCTAAATAAGGTGTACTTTAGTGTAAGTGTAGGTCCTACACTGACACATATAACCGTCAATAACCGAGTAGTTCTCCCCTACCCCTCTGCCCGCCTCCACACCCAAAATGATGAATGTGTCAGCCGGAGCTAGAAATCCACTTAAACCTGTAATATAAGTACCTACATACATAGGGTGGAAGGGAGACATCAACGCACAAACGGTTACCACGTATCGAGTACATCATTCCGAACCGACACAGATTTGTTTTATAGGTATTTAATAAAAAACAGCTGGACCATACATTTTGACAGTGTAGGTATTGAACTTTTGTAATTTGAAATAGCTGTTTTTTTTCTCCCTGTATAAGACACCGTGACGAAGTTGTTGAAGGATTTATTTGTTACGGTCAGATGTTAACGCAATCAAAAGTGTTTATGTGACTAAAGATCAGCTGGAAAAAATGAATTGAATATAAGCAATTCGACGCCGTTAGCCCTGGCTGGGGGCTTTAAAGTAATTTTAGGCCACCAGAGGAGTTACAACCGTCTAGAATTGTTGTACTACGAGTGGTCATTTAAAAAAAAAACGCACCTCAGCGCCAGACCGGTTTCGCGATCGCAAAGAAACAGCTGACAACGGCAGAGATTGTAAGCAATGGCAAGTGGAAAGCAAATAAAAGAGAGGATGGTTGGACACTGGTGCAGAAATCAAAACCTAGAAATCGTTTTATTGGTTCGACAGGGAAGGCTGTGTTAAATGTGACAATATAGTTTCGCGCTGCAGTTATGAAAATACCTTTGTTTATATCATATGTAAATAGAGAAACTACAGAGGATAAGTAACTTTAGGCAAAGTGAAGTTAACGAAGTAATAATGTCTTTGAAAAATAAACCATTTATTGCAATAGTATGTTCTAAAACGAGATTATTCGCCAGACCACATACTCAAATTCATTGAATGCATCAATAATTTCTCTTGGGCAGAGGCATATGATCAACCTGATCATATGCCTCTGCTCTGAAATATTTCATAATACGCTCACACATTGTTTTTCAACCTGTGTTTTCCAGTAAAAAATCAAAGTTAATAAGAAACAAATAAGAAGAAAAGACTGATTAATGTAACGGATCATAACAATACATGTGTAAAAATTATAGAGGATGAGTTTAGTCAACAAAATAATATATAAAATATTTACGGACGGGTACAAGGTTGGTTCAGACTTGGAAGCTGCTTTTTTGATCCTCAACTTAATACTAAAGCTAAATTCAAAATTAATGCCAAGATTTATGTTATGTATTGTGAACTCATAGCTATTTCTGAAGCCCTGTTGAAACTACTGAGTATATATCAAGAGAACTTTATTTATTTATTTTATTATTTATGTACACATAGTTGACAACATAGGAAAATAACATTATAATATATGAGTACATAGGTACTGCTTTTTTTCTCAAGAAACGTCTGCCAGCAGACCTGCAAAAGGAGAAATGAAAAAGAAATGTAGACGACAATAGTGTGTGAGAAAAGGAAGAGAATAATGAGTGTATGTGCCTTACCTAACTTAGCCTAAAATATAAAAACTAAACTTAACTAAACTTTGTCATATTTTCGGATTCAAAAAGCAGCCTGGCTCGAGTAGATACCCTCGAGTCCTCGAGGGTGCCCGATAGCAATAATTATTTTACACTCAATCAGTAGGATGCAATCTACTAATAAAACCGTCACCATTCAATGGATTCCCTCACACATTGGAATCATGGGTAACGAGGAAGCAGACTTAGCAGATTTGAACGCTGTGTACCACTCATAAGCACGTGTTTTTGATAAAGTCGAGTCACCGTACGCCTCCTGTAACATTTTCAGGGACTGTGAACACGAAATTCCATTGGCGATGCAAAATTTAAGACAAACTCTTTGTTCGATGTTTTTTTTTCTATTCTGAAATTCACAATACGCACTAGATATAAATGATCTAACTAAAAACAGCGCTTTATTTAATCTAAACAACAGATGCAACTCAAACTCCGCGCCAAAATGGAAAACAGTTATGCCAATCTAACAACAAAACAAAAAATTGAATTTGGAACCATAAACAAATCTTCCATTCCTCCTTTATTTTTTTGACTAAATGTATTGCGTAGGTAAAACGCTCTTGCAGAGCGTCTTGATTTAGAAAACAATGGCCATTACGCACGTTTACTTTAAAAGAGTAAAATCCCATATTGGAAAATGGTGGGTGCGGTTTCATCTCGTAAATTAAATGTTTGTCAATACTAACATTAGTTTTTTAGGTTCATTCTTACTAACAAAATATGGACCTGGTCTGAAATAAATGTTTATAATTAAATCTCAAAAATAAATAAGTAGGTAAACAGTTTTGGCAAAATAGCTCACTTGCCTTTTTCGAGTAAATTGACTACAACTCAAATTTTGTTCGACCAGTAAGGAGTGAATCTATAATATTTAGTCATACGGATCTTCTGGAGCCGTAGCAAATTTTTGAGCTTTATTGATAGTAGGTAGGTACTTACTAGGTACTAATTATAATTAATAAAATCGTTTTGTAACTACTTTATATTAATATCAAGTTGTGTATTTTGTATATATGCGCACAAGATTATAAAAAAATAAAATTATTATTATTGATACTGGAAAAGGCTTATTTTTTACAATCGGCTAAAAATCGTAGTTCAATGGCAATTAAATTCAAAATGCGCCAATGCCTTTCGTTTTTGCCAATGTGATTATTTCAGGCCTTTCCGTTATTCTGCACCGGACATGTAGGCAAAGTTGCCCGCCGCGCTCGAATACGCAGCCAGTGCAAAATGTTATCTCATTTCCTCCTCACTGAAGGTTCAACCTGTAGATACAGATCTACCGACAAATAATTAGTTCATTGACGTTAATTGAGTTCTAATATTTTGTAATCAACTTTATTTTCTAACAATACTCGTATACAGGGTCATTACTTTTTCGCTTTTGAATGTAAGGACTTTTACTTCATTTTTTGTTTTTTGTTAGAAATTGATGCAAGTGTTTGTTTTTCACTAAAATTTAATTCTTTTGATTAGTCTGTTACAAAACATTTTGTCTTTAAGTTACTGCAGAAATAAGAGCAACTTGTTTTCTCCAATAGAATCACCTACGATTAGTATGGTTTTTAACTAACTGCTTTCACCCGACTGCCAAGGATAGGTTATGTTTTTCGCGCGTATCTTGTATGTTTCTTTGTAAACTTTATTACCTCGTATGTTCCAAATGGCTGGATAGATTTCGATTTCGATTTGATTTACGATTAAGGTATCATTAGATCGTCTCAAAAACCCATGTGTCAAAAAAAACAAAATGGCGGATTTTTGGCGCTAAATTGCAATTCGTTAATATTTTTTTTTTCACCAAACCTGTCGAGTAGGCCGTAGGGTATCAAAATGAATGAAATTAAAACGAGATTACAATTATTCGACAGCTAAATTCTAAATACAACGAACAGTATTTGGATGATGGAACCCTGATGATGTGGACACAGTCCTAAAAGATTAGAGCTGAAATTGGAAGTATGTCGAAGCTTAAACCCACTCTTGATGATATCTTAGGCACCATCTTGTAATATTTGAAAATACACTCATTTTCAAATATTACAGGATGATAAGATATCATCAAGAGTGGGTTTAAGCTTCGACAAACTTCCAATTTCAGCTCTAGACGCAGTGTGCCGTAAAAAATATAAATCATACTGTACCTACGTAAGAATAATGTATAAAGATTGAAACAGATGGTGAGTTTAAGAAGGGGAACCGAGTTATTATGGACGTCTCACTCACTCTGAAGCGCATGCATAGTGCTCTCGCCCTCATACTTCTGGCTGAATAATTTTTGTCTTAGGGGATGTTTGGTCACTCTAATTTGTCTGACTGATTGAATATAAGTTTTAAATAAATACTTCAATAACATATTAAAAAATCAGACATGTAAAAATAAGTAAAGTTCATTTATGTTTTGGGTAGCTTAAAAGCGTCTGACAAAAGCTCTGGTCCATCAAAAGTGTCTGACACTTATGATATTACTTTAAAATAAAATTCTACATTACATATAGGTATAAAAATCAGCCATGTGAATTTAAGTTAAATAATTCTTATTTTTAGTTACCTTTCTCACCTGGTACCTGCCCAGGTGTCACTCGGCAAGTTCCACAAAGCGCGTAGGTATTCAAGGCACACGAGACGCTACTGAAAACTTCAGGTTTCATCCGTGTGAAAATAAGTTATGTCTGATTACTCTGGGATCTTGGACTATAAGAGCACAACTCAAAAGCCAGCTTTAGAACACAGGTCGAATAAGAAGAAATCTCCTTGGAAATACCTTTTACGAAAAATGGAATACAGAAGAAAAAGAGAATTGCGAATAAAAGACAGAAAGATTCAAGAATTAAAGTTAATAAATGACAAGTACAAGAAACAGTTGCAAAGATTAAAGAACTATAAAATAGATACAAAAAAATAAACAACTTTAGAACGACGAAACAACGAAACTATTCTGAAAGACTATCTTTGGAAAAACCTAAAAGTAAAATGAACAAAGTCATTAGACGCTTTCTCGAGGAAGATGAAAATACCAGGCTCTGTTCTGGGAAGAAAGAATATAAAAATAAATTAAGAAAACAAAAGCGATATCTCAATTTTAGCTTTCATCAATTACATCAAAAGTTTCTTAAAGAACAACCCGAATACAAAATTAGTTGCATCTTTTTTTTTACGTTTCGACCATTTTGGATAGTGATTCGTAATCGTAACGTTAACACCCGCGACACATGTATATATATGATCTAGCCACTATAGCTCTAAAAAAAACGGGGAAAATCACCTTACGATGTACTAAAATCTTTGTGTTGTGAATACAAAAATGCAAATTGTTTAAGTAGACACTGTGAACTCTGCAAAAATAAGTATCTGAATTACCAAGAATTCGATAATTCCAAAGAAACTCACTAGCAATGGAGTAAATCTAAAAAAAATACATGAAGGAAGGCCAAGAAAAAGTAACTATATAAACTTTGAAAGAAAAGGTATTGGCGTATCCTAAAGATATCATAGTCCACTTTGAAAAATTGTTGATTCCGTACATGTGTCACTGTGCGAATATTGTTGCTCAAAATCTAATCTCAAGTCAGGAGAATTCTTAATACATTGTGATTTCAGTGAAAATTACAACACCAAATATGCTTCTGAAATACAGTCTTTTCATTTTGGGAGCTCGAGAAATCTGTCAGCTTCCACAACTAACGCTGTATTGACAGCTCTTCACGGCGAACATTCCAGTACTAGTGATTCTGATTTTGACTTAAATATATTTTAGACAAAAAACAAGGTTGTGATTCTGATCTAATTACTATCTTATTTAAATTGCGTAGTCCATGAAAGGTTCCTAATTTTTGTTAAAATTTTTGATTATGTTTAAAAAGAAAAGTTTTGTTTTCAATTTTTATTATTTAGTATGTACATTTTATTATTTAGTATGTACATTTTATCATTATTATTACTTAAGGAATAGTGTTTGATAATTAGGTGTAAAAGTGCCAATAACTGAGAACAAGAGGCTGATTATTAAATAAATAGTATGTTTTATTATTTACCTTTGTTTTAATTTTAATTCCCTTGTCATCGTATTTTGATTCCCCTTTCCCAAAAATTATGTTTTCAAATATCTTTGTAATGCGTCGTTCAAAACTGACCCCTATTTGATAAATGTGTTTATAATTCGGCTAAAAATCATACTAAACTATAATTTGTAAAAAAAATAATAATAAAAATGCGCCACGGGAATCAACTGAATATTCTCAATTTCAAGATCTACCCATAATTGTTATCAACGTTTTATTGAACGACAGATAGCATGATTTTACAAAATATAACACATATTCTATTTACTGCTTCAACCCACAAGCACTCGAGCAGACATTCAAATATTTACAAGCGATAGACAGAATAAGACGGAGAAAATCGTAATCTAATTTTTTTAACTACTTTGGAACAAATCGGTTTGTCTAGTGTCATACGACCGCTTGTCAGGTAGCATTGAATTCCTATGTCAAAAACGAAATGTTCGAGATGAAAATTATTCTATGACAATATTCCCAATGTCCCCTCTATAACTCTTTTCTCTTTTCTTCCTCTATAATTTTTTCTGGGTGGGTGGAAATCGACAACAGCTCTACTTCTAGAATGACATTGACAGGAGGGCACTGTAACTATGCTGCTGCAAATTTAAAGTGTTGATACTATAACAACTGTTGGTAATGTCGAATGCGAAGAAAGTTTAACCTCAGTTGTAGTTTTCTCTTGTTTTTTTTTCTTTTTTATATCATGCATACTTGTTTCTCCAATTCACTGGACATTGGCAGAATAGTCGACATCGGCTTTGCTTGCCATTAAATAAAAATAGAATAGAATAGAACTGTTGGTACTTAATGTATCAACACTTTAAATTTGCAGTTCAAGGTAACGCTGCTTGTCAAGAAAAATAAATCCACTGTCAAACTGAGTACATTTATTTTAGTTCTGTGTGTGCCTGCATAGATAAGTTCGTTGAAATGTAAAGATTTGTGTAGTAGTAGTACAACATTATTTGACTCACGATCTTTGAGCAGTGCTTTGTCTTTGCCTCCAGTCAACTTGTCTATGGAGCTAGTCAATTGATTTAAGATATTGCTATAGGCTGTTACCCACACCAGCCATGTAATTGACCACATCATTACATAGATTTATTGCAATAAAACTACGGCGACCTAGCAGCATTGTTCTTGTCTTAAATCAGAATTGATCTATGAAGTGAAGGTAGGCAGGTTATTTGACTTAAACATAACGGAAGAAACGTGGGTGTAGGTACTATAAGAACACCTCGGTCTAACTCTGTGGGAATCACAGGAGTCGTGTCATAATTATTATTTTTATCCAACGTTTCATTTTCTAGAACAAACTTACTCTAGTTCAAAAGTAAAATCAGGCACACATTGGTCATCAAAAAGAAAGGTCTCAATTACAATGATGTTACATCTAAAGCTACAATCATTGTGATGTCAATAGGTACTTAACAGTAGGTAAATTATACCTGACTAGAAATCAGGAAGCTATAAAGACATTTTTATTGGCATTGAAGCCATAGGTATAAGTAGATCAATATTCTGTCTATCCAAGAGAAACTAGCCAAAAGTTATAATTAGCTATTATAAGAATGTACGAAATATTCGAGTCTTCTTGCAAATCTATTTGCGTCAACTTAAAAGTGACCTCATAACGTTGGTTGCCAAAGTCACACATAATCGTTACAGAACTAAAATCGCCTTGCAAACTTTTTTCTTTGAAGGTTACATTTAAATATTTCCTGATCTGTCGACATCAATGCCAAGTATTGCGCCAGAAAGCAAACTCTGGAACCGGCAGCCTATCTTTGGCTTGAAGGTTACCTTCAACGTTTTCCTGGATACCTGTGATTGATCACGTAGGCCTAGACGAAACTATCGCTTAAGAAACAATAAACTGATCAGATTATGCACCCATTATTTACCATCAGCTTAAATACAAAGGGGGCCGTAAGTCGAAAAGTTACTTTTAGGGTTCCGTAGCCGAATGGCAAAAAACGGAACCCTTATAGATTCGTCGTGTTTATCTGTTCGTATGTCTCAGCCACTTTATTCCGAAACTATTAGGACTACACAGTTGAAACTTGGTAGGTAGATGTATTCTGTGAGCCGCTTTATTATTTTTATACAAAAAGTAAAAGATTAAGGGGGCCCCTATACATGGAACTGAAACTATTTTTTTTTCATCAAACCTTTTAATTAGTGCAGGGTCTATAGACAGGTCTTTAAAAATGACACTGAGGTTCATAAAACCATTTTTTCTCAAAGACAATCGTTTGAAAGATAGAGGCTTCCAAAGTGGTAAAATGAGTCCCCCCATCCCTCTAATTTCTAAAGTAAGAGGAGGAAAATTCTGAAAAAATGTAGGATTGTATTGTAGAACGTTAAAAAAAACTTTCAACGAAAATTATATTTAATTATATTATGTTTGAATAAGATTTGATGCCTAGTTTTATGAGATAAGGGACTTTTTCATCAAACTGAAGTACACTCGAGAGCAATGAATCCGGGTCACTTAAAGAATCCTAAAAATCTCGGAAACTAAAAATGCTAGGTTAATGCAATAAATTGTATTTAATAGACAATGTAATACTCCTTAAATGAAGGTATTAAAACTTCTTAGTTATTGTAAAGTTATATCATAAAAAAATCAAATTTGAAAAAGGGCCACTTTCGAAGATGGAACTACGAAATTACAGCATTTGTTTTTGCTTTTGTTTGTAATCTGTCATTTATGTGGGTACATAAACCATGTTGATAGTGCTCTATATTCATTATTCAAGCTGAAATTATGTCGCTTACGCCTGAAGAATGCACCAGAATACTTACAATGCTGGAAACCGGCCGGAGTCAGCGCGATACAGCCAGGACGGTCGGTGTGTCGCTGTCAACAGTACAAAGAGTTCTCCGACGTTACGAAGAAACTGGTTCTAACCTACGCAGACCAGGAACGGGCAGAACCAGGTGTACCACAGCACGAGAAGACCGATACTTGGTGAACACCATGCTTCGAAATCGCTTTCTCACAGGAACTGAACTCACAAATCAGTTTCGACGCCTCGGAGGAAGTAACCCAAGTGCATGGACAGTAAGACGTCGGCTTGCTGAATCTAACTTAAAACCCCTTAGACCTGCAAACGGCCCTAAACTGGAGCGTGGGCATCGTATTTCAAGACTAAGATATGCCCAGAGCCACGTAAATTGGAGTATTGAAGATTGGTCAAAAGTTATGTTCTCCGACGAATCAAAATTTATGCTCTACAAGCACGATGAAAGACACACAGTGTATCGAAGACCAGGGGAAAGATTCAAGCAAGCATGCATCGAAGAAAAAGTAGCCTACGGTGGTGGGTCTGTACTTGTGTGGGCCGGAATTTCTTCTGAAAGTCGCACAGAGCTGGTGATCATAGAAAACGGCTCTATATCTAGCGTAAGATATGTGGAAGAAATCCTCAATGATCACGTTGGTCCATTTATGGTCAATTTAGGTGAGGATGCTATATTTATGCATGACAATGCCCGACCTCATACAGGTAGGATTGTGAATGACTACCTTCAAGAGATGAACATTACTCGTATGGAGTGGTCAGCGCGCAGCCCGGATATCAACCCGATCGAGCGTGCTTGGGACGAGCTAGGCAGATGCGTAAAACAACGAAACCCTCCCCCAATCACGCTTCGTGAGTTCAAAATTGCTCTCACAGAGGAATGGGAGAATATTCCCCAAAATCGTATAAGGAACTTGGTGTACAGCATGCCAAACCACGTAAACGCAGTAATGGAAGCACGAGGAGGCAATACGAAGTATTAAAATTCAAGAAAATCGTAATAAAGTTCAAAAATTTCATGTTTCCTATTTTTGTTTTAAGGAGAGATCAGCAGTTTTTTTCTTTATGTAATTTTGTGTTAATAAAATGTATGGCGACTCATATTTTTTTTACTTTCATTTAAGGAGTATTACATTGTCTATTAAATACAATTTATTGCATTAACCTATCATTTTTAGTTTCCGAGATTTTTAACATTCTTTAAGTGACCCGGATTCATTGCTCTCGAGTGTAGTAACTTTGTTTTTCATTAAAATACTATGAATAACTAGTTAGTGTGTAGTTTTGCTGTTGAATGTAATACAATACAACATTACGAATGTGCCTTCAAAACGTTTTTATTATATTGTTTGGTGCTACGGAACCCTATGTTCGTGAGTACGACTTGCACGTAGCCGGTTTTTTATAGGAGATCCCGTTTTCATTAAGAAAGCACTGTGTAGTTTAGTCAATATGAGTCTCATTCATGAGGAATTCCGAACGTAAAAAATATAACAAATCAAGATAATTGTTTTCCTTGGTTATTATCAGGATAATTTAACCATGCTGATTCATAACTTGAACTTTAATTGTTTATTAAGTTGACGCATAACTCATTTGTATACGCGCGAAAACTGCAAATCGCGTTCAAATACACGTTTCAAGAACTGTTTTATGATTATTCCCTTTATTCATTTATAGATAAATTTTTATGATTATTATCATTATCAAGATAAATAATTATGGTTCAAGATAAGTTCAATGATAAGTTTCACTTTGAACCCTGATAAAGAGACGTTTTATTGGGTAGGAACTAAAACGAGTACTACGCTATAGAGATCGGAATATGTAGAATTTATTTTCCTAAACTTCAAGGACTTCTTGTAACATTTGGGATAAATACCTCGCTATGAAATACCGAAATTATTTAAGTCCAAAATATTTTTATTCAAATACAGTTTGTAAAGAAGAGGGAGGTATTATCCAGAGGTCACTATACTTACGTAAGTCTGGAGGAGCTCGTGGCAGAAAATATAACGTCGGTCTTTAGGTTAAGCCGTGCTATCGTACTACTTCTAACTGGGTTGTGGAGGTCCTACAGGCAAACGCTCTATATAAAATACTGGTGTTCAGCTGTATCCGGTGAGACTAAAAGCCGACCTCAAACGTAGTTGGGATGAGGCTAGGCAGATGATGACTTACAACCTAACTCCTATTCTGATTCTGATTATGGTACACACGGCGACACATCAAAATATACTTATCCAGTATAACCTAACCTCGCTTTTTATGAGTTTTCCGTACAATGAGAGATAAGCGTATACTGGTTTATATGGCTTGCTTGGGCGTCGTGCGTACCTGCACAAGCGGTTCATTCAAAGATTTTTATCCAGCTGGATAATATACCTATTAATAAAGTAGCAATGATTGATTACTTTGATTAGACACTAAACTAGTTCGGCTTACTTTTAGTTTCATTTGTTCTGTCGTCGAAGTATCACTTGGTCTACAAACCGGACATACAGCCGGTAATACCTACACTTATTTATTTCGTCATCGGCCGTCTAACGTTTTGTATTATATCCTTACTAAAAAAATATTACAGATACTTTAAACACATACATATCCGCTTGCTTGGTAAACCGAAAATAGATAAATAAATAGAGTTCCCTACTTACGTAACACCTTTCATATTCATTCTGATTTGCATAAAATGAAGCCTATATATATATAGATAAATAAGAAATCGATTGACACCCTTCTTTTTGGCTTTGAATAAAGCTGCGGTGTTATTTAATTGTTTCTCTTTTATCAAAAAGATTGCCAATTAAATGTATATACTCATTACTCATGTACCTACTGTTGCTTATTTGTTTCTTGTCGATAGTCGCGTAAGTAAACGTACATGTGCAAGTCACTCGTAATCTCACTGCTAGAATGTTCCCCACACAGTTTAAGACAAAATAAATCCATCAATACAAAATAAGGCGCCCCTAACCAGCTTCACGTCGTTTAATTTGTTCATAATAGGTTTTAGTTACAACTAAGTATAGATAGGCATTCAATCTTACTAAAGAGATCATCCATCCATCCATACATACATAATGTATGCATGGATGGATGTTTGTTACTCTTTCACGCAAAAACTACTGACTGGATTTGAATGAAATTTGGCACACATATAGTTTATAACCTGGATTAACACATAGGATACCTACTTTTTTATCCCGGTAGTGTGATCCCGTGGGACAGTTACCGAACTTACGCGGGTGAAGCCGCGGGCATGACCTAGTACTCAATAATTTACAGCACCGCTTGATTAAAAATTAAGAATGAAAATTACCAAACATTTTATGGTTATAGATTCATCAATTTTAATTTGTTTTATTTATGACTAGCACTAAGCCCGCGACATCTTCCGCAAAAAATGTGATATTTTTTTTTTTTTTTTTTATTACTTTGCTAATAATATGCTTAATATAAATATAATTTAAAGTCACACACGAATAATTTACCTTTGAGTTACACACATCAGCTGTTTATTAGTTTACAGATGTGTAGGAGGGTAGACGCTGTCGAATACGATTTGTTTTGATCGCACATAGGTTCCTTTTCGTAGTTTTAAGGAGGGATTTTTTTTTGCCAGTGAAAGAATTTTCAGAATTGGATTATTAGTTCCGAAGATTACCCCTACATACATACTTACAAACAAATACTTCTTCAGTATAGAATACTATTTTTTGCATACCACCTGGAACCAAACATAATTAATAATATCTTGGGACAACCAACACACCGCCATTTGATCCCAAACTAGGCAGAGCCTGTACTATGGCAACCAGACAACTGATAAACATACTTATATATTTCTAAATACATACATATTATAGATAAATTACACACCCAGATACAGAACAAATAATCGTACGCATCGCACAAAGATTTGTCCTGTGTGGGAATCGAACCCACGACCTCCGGTCCTAGCAGTCAGGGTCACTAACCACTAGACAATTTTATTGTGTAAAAACTCTTCTCTCTGCCTCCATTAAATGAAAATAAACTTGTTTCATTTTAAGGATGTAGTCAGGTTCCTAGTTTTCAAATACTCCAGTCCTTAGAACCTCCAACGTGACACGGGTCAAAAACTCTGAAATCCCCAGTCAGTTCCTGCTTCGCGAATGCGTCAACAATCGTTAGATGTTTAATAATAATTATCATGATGTTATTTCAGTTTTAATTTGAACAGTAATCAGGCTTGAACCAGTAATGTAGCGTGAAGTGGAACTCCGAAATGACATTGACACTGTAGGAGCACCTCGATACGCCACATTAAAATGTTCTAATTACAATATTGTATTGTGGACTTGTGGAATGTGGAGTAACTTTACTAACAAACATTGCACAGACATAATCATCTTGCCCAAAGCAGCTTTTTTCTATTGCTTGTTTTAAAGCAATAGAAAAAAGTTTTTCTCACAACTCTGTTATACATCAAAAAAGTACATCTGCCTTTGGAAATGAAGCGCCATAAAGGCCATGTTCTGAAATTGTCTCGAAACTTCCCTTGTTTTTCGAGGCAGATCTATCAAAAGATACTCAGGCATCCTGTTGGTCCTGATCTCGCTTAAACGACGATTAAACAGAAGAATATTTCTCCTATAAGTGACAGGATAGGATAAAATACACCAGACAGAGACGGATCGTACCTGATTTGATCGACCAGGACCCAGCGCCATCACATAGTGGTAATAAGAAAATTTGTAAAAAGACAGACGTGCATCGAAAAAACTGTACTACCCAGTTTTATTAAATTACTACCTTGTCAGGAACACTCGTTGTTTTCTGGTCATTTACTTGATGAAAGTGGGTAGGTACTGTTGCACCATTTTAGAAAGCTAATGAAACAAGGAAGTCGTTTCTGTAATATTCACGACAAATGTCACATTTGACATTTATTTTGAGAAAACTGCCTCGAAAAACATGAGAAGTTTCGAGAAAATTTCAGAACATGTGACCTTAAGGCGCGGGCCCACCGCGGTGCACGGAGAGGCTACGCACGTGTATTAAGCTTCGCTTTGTAAGAAAATTTATGTGGTTGTGTCCACTGCAACCCACGGAGAGGCTACGCATGAATTGACGTCATTGATACATGCGTGGCTTGCTCGAATAGGCGGTTACATAGCTCAACGCTGTCGACGTGGCCTCTCAAAAGCGTTTGACTGCGTCGACCACAACACACTGATCTGTAAATTACACCACTACGGAATTCGTGGACAAGCTGCTGATCTTGTTCTCTCATATTTATCAAACAGGCAGCAAAAAGTAAATGTAAATGGGGCGACGTCCTCCGGGTCTCTAGTAAAGATGGGCGTGCCCCAAGGTTCAATTCTCGGGCCTTTCCTATTTCTTGTTTACATTAATGATCTCCCTTACATGATGGCCAAATTATCGGATATAATTCTATTTGCTGATGACACTTCGCTAATTTTTAAAATAGATAGAAAGGATACGGATGTCTTACATGCCAACGAAAGTCTAACTGTTCTCTCGAAATGGTTCGCAGCTAACAATCTTTTACTGAATGCGAACAAAACAAAATGTCTAAAATTCTCTTTACCAAATGTACCTCAACGGGATATAAATTTAAATCTTGACGGCAAAAAACTTGATGTTATAGCGGAAACTGTATTCTTAGGGATTACTATCGATTCAAAATTGCAGTGGGGACCGCACATTAGAACTCTTTCGGGTAGGTTAAGCTCAGCTGCATATGCAGTAGGGAAAATAAGGCAGTTAACTGATGCAGCTACAGCTAGGTTAATATACTATGCTTATTTCCACAGTATTATGTCTTATGGCATTCTGCTGTGGGGATCGGCGGCAGACGTTGACTCAATTTTCATTTTACAAAAGCGGGCAGTCCGCGCGATCTATAAAATGGGTCCTCGCGAGTCCCTCAGAGAAAAATTTAAAGAGATCGATGTACTGACTCTGCCTTCCCTTTATATCCTAGAATGTATTTTATATGTCCGCAAAAACCGAGGGCTTTTCAAAATTAGAAGCGACTTCCACAATATTAATACACGCAGTAAACACGAAATTGTAATACCCAAATTCAGGTTAACAAAAACTAGTAAGTCTTTTCTTATTAACAGTATACGTTTTTATAACAAATTACCTAAGTCAGTTATAGAACTGACCGATGGAAAGTTCAAAAATTACATTAAACGTGTCCTTATTAAAAAAGCATATTACAAAATCAAGGACTACGTTGAAGATAAAGAGGTTTGGCTTTAGTTCCTTCTGCGCATGCGGCTTCCCTGGTAGCTCATAAACAGCACAAATATGTGGATGTCTCTAACTATTCTCAATCAATTTTTTTTTTCTTTTCATTTCAATTTACAATGGTTTTTTTTTTCTTTTTTTTACAATGGTTATCACATCACTTAAACACCCTTTGTTCAGAATAGTTGCAGCACTGATGACAATATTTTTGTCACTTGTTTAATTTAGTCTTTTATAATATTTTCTTGCCTTTGTATAGATTCTTTTTAACGATTGTTTGTGAATGTGTGAACAGTGTAGGCCTTGTAGATTCCTAGATGTGTGTTAACTTTTGTTAACCTCTTATCTTGTTTTCCGTTTTTCTTGTGTAGTAAGCAACGACTTATTGTCGGGCCTATGCTGTCCCCCCATACTTGAGTACTAATGCTGTAACATGATAATATTGTAAAACTAATCATTTTAAAAGAGTAACCATGGAGTTTCTTGCCGGTTCTTCTCCATAGGAAACGACCAACCCGAACCGTGCACCTTTTTGTCGACGTTTCATAAGTGCCCATGTAGGCCTATGTGAAATAAAAATATTTTGATTTGATTTGATTGATTTGATTGTGGGTATAGGTTTCCACTGGAGTACACGAATATATGACCCACGACTATGTACAGCTCACTTATCGCAGCGCTGTTTTCAGTCATACACCGTGGATTGCAGTTGCACGTGCGTAGCCACTCCGTGCGCCGTGCCACGCTATACATAGTCGTGGGTCATATTCGTGTACTCCAGTGGAAACGTAGACCCACGTTGTCAAACAAATTAATACACGCAGCTAAAATGCGCCGCGTGCCCGTGCACAGCATGCGCCGCGGTGGGCCCGCGCCTTTAATAACACATAATTTTCAAAGAAAGATTTCCAAAGAACTTTTGTGACAAATCACTAGTTTATGGTGGAGAGGTAGCAATTTTCCAAAGAAAATTAAAAGTTCTTTATCTCATACCAACCAAATTAGCTACTGACTGTTACAATGACTACATAAAAGAGATAGAAAATGAATTCTTCAAAAATCCGAACCGCTTCTGGGCGTACATTAAGGATAAAAAGATGGGTCTAGCTCTTTTTCAGCCACAATGACTAACGCTACCTTATCATCCGACGCGCGACGGTCCGCATTCCATGTTCGCGTCAAATTTTTGCTCCGCTTTTAGGGATGCGAAAGCGACCCAAACTGTAATACCGAAAATTACAGTTCTAAATAGCTTTAATGTAACCAAATTATCCAACCTGAATCCAAAATATATTATTGTCAAACTAAGATTTCAGTCGTTTCCCTTTATTTTAAAGTTTCGACGATTATAGGCAACAGTGTTTCAGTGAATGGGAAGTAATGACACCGCCAACAGTGATGATTGGCTAACCGGTAGATGTACCTGTCTTACATTCTTGAAACAGTGTACCTGTAAACATTTGCTGGGTTTAGCAATCAGACTGAAGCACGTAGTACCACCTCCTGAAGCCAGGAATATCCATGGTGAGAAGAGAAAGACGGGGCGGCCAGCTAAATCTAAAAAAAGCTAACTTGATTCATTTCTTTTTCTTTTGTTAGTTTTTAGGGTTCCGTAGTCAACACGGATATTTTCTTTTTTTTTTGGGTGATTTGAGAGCAGATTTTTCTTTTTTTCCATAAGTTTAAGTGTTGTGTCGGACAGTCTGAAAAAAAAGGCAACATGGAATACATTATACATTCGCCATGTCCGTCTGTATATCTGTTCGCAGCTTAGCTTAAAGAGTTAGTACTCGAATGCTGTAATTTGGCATGGCAAATTATTAAATAGCTGCAGCGATCAAAGTCAAAGTCAACGCATTTATTTCAATTAGACCATTACAGGCACTTTTGAAAGTCAAAAACAAAAAAGCTAAGCTTCAGTCACAGTCACAAGGCATAATAACTTGCGAAAGTACCTACTGTAGTTGCACATTCCAAATCGTAGATCTCTATGGAGAAGAATGGGCAAGAGACTCCATATGGACACATCTTGGTTACATCATTCATGTTGAGATTATACATATTATATGTGAGAACGATGTACAAAGACGTGCACATTAAGAGAGTAAAAGATTAT
The DNA here is from genome assembly GCA_950022335.1 of Eurois occulta. Lineage (NCBI taxonomy): Eukaryota > Metazoa > Arthropoda > Insecta > Lepidoptera > Noctuidae > Eurois > Eurois occulta. Next base: position 10,405,173 of record OX465477.1, on the reverse strand, counting down.
ACCAACAATTTAAAAATAAAATAATTAAAATAAACCGTGGCAGCTAAGAGATGACCAGTCCCAACTGACAGCGCCCGTTCACGATCGATCTTGCTGACATGCATTTTGACTCTTAAGCCAAGTTTCACAGAACTGTTAGTAATGTTTAATTTTAATTTTGAAATTGATTTTAAATTCAATTTGATTTTAATTGTAATTTTAATTTTTAAATTTAATTATTATTCGAGTGGTAATTAGAATTTTATTTCGATTTCAATTTTGTTCTTTTTCTGTTTTGTTGTGTCTCTGTTTGTTTTGTTCTATTGAATTTTACTGTTAGGTGTTAGCTTTAAATTCCATCACGTAATGTTAATTTAAACTTGTTAATTTTAGTTAATTAGACATCAATTGTAGAGTCAGTGCTTGTGGCAAATCTTATAGGTATGTTTACGGAACATGCGGTGCTAACCTGTAAGAAACTGTTACACTAACCTTAGATAATGGTAGATAATTACTTAAAATATTTACAGAGTAAAAACTTGCTGGTTGGCCAATAAAGGAAATAAAAAAGGTAGTTTGGACCTCAAGTTATCGGGTCAAAATTGTTGCAAATTAGGTCTAGTGTCACCCATTTCAAGGAATGCACCCAATTACCAATTACCCTGTATAATTAGATACCTACAGAACATTTCGTATCGAATGTTCGTGTCATACATAAACTCACGCGGTCAGCCACTCACGCCTTCTCTCAGAGGTAAGCAGAGGCTATAGAGCGTCTTCGCTACGACGCTAACATAACTAGGTAAGTACTCATTTTGCTTCGCCAAGGTTCATAGGTAGTTCTGGTCCTATACACGCCGGGTGGGAGGGGGCCCCATTTTCGTTTACTTATAAAATAAAGTATAGCTTAACGGAGAAGCTAAGCTACAAAAGCTTAAGCTACATAGCTAAGTAGTGTATACGAGTACTATACATACCATAACATAACATCACGCCTGTAATACCCAAAGGGTTAGGTAGAGGTGTACCTAATGTTACACCCAGGTTTCGCCAGTTATGTTTAAGTCTTATGTAATAGGGGGCGAGCTTATTGCCATCAACCGGGCATAAATCCAGACTGCTATTGAGAAATTCCTAATGGAAAAACCCAATTTCAGTTCAGACCCGGGAATCGGACTCAGGATCGCTCAGCAGTCGCGCGAGCCGACTAGACCAATGAGGCACGCCAAGTACTCGTAACATGTGTTACCATGAATATGCTCTTTGCACTTATGTTAAAACTTAATTTCGTTGAGCTCCTTCCCACCAGGTATAAGCCATGCTACGCTGTGAAAATAATTATTTTCTTACCCTTATAACAATTTAGTAGGGGTTACGCAGCACTCCTTCCTCGATACTCAATTAGCGGTCAGTAGGTAGTCACATCCTTTTCAGCGATAAAATCGTTCCTTTGGTCCTCCGCTACTCTGATGATGCCAATGATTCCTCACGTATTCATCACTCATATTCTCATAAAAAGACTCCATATTGTTACTAAACCATCGCTATGCAGCTGAGCACATCTCTGATGAAATGGCTACCTTATGGACCTAATTTAGGTCCATATGGACACTAAGGTCACTTAATTGTCTGAACAACGTTTGCAATGTGCTGCTAATCGATCAAAAATCTGTAAGACTTTCACAATGCGAATCTAAAATGGAGGTAAGTATAAGAAAATAGTATCTATTATTAACCCGACACTCATCAAACAGTTTGGGTGTTACTAATTGGAAGCTAATAATAAACGATAAACGTTTTTTAATTACCATTAGTATTATAAATCAGCATATCAATAATGGGGATATTTCCCTGCCTAATCTGTGGCACGTGTCAAATTACTTCGTAAATTAGATACGTAGTTATTAATCCAATTTCCAAAATTATACGGAAATTTAACTTATCGATTGCAATCTGTGAGTCACATATTATCTGTGGTATGACCGCATTCGGCTCTGACGTATTTCATGATTCTTTTTATAATTATTTCGATTAAATTTTAATAGTGCTAAGTACCTTGAACTGTGACTGTGGATGACGTAATTGCTTTCATTACATCAGAATTAACGGTTTAACAATTTGATTCATGCAATGATTTATTTATTTTCCTTGGCAAACGTAGAGCTACACTAAACAGAATAATTAAAATAATAAATGCGATTTTTAGCCAAGCAAACACCTGAATAGTGCAAACAAACTTTTATTTTATAATAGCTGTTACCCGCTACCTCTGTCCGCTTGAAATTTTAAAATAAAAATATTACTTCCCTATTTCAATCGGATTTTGTTCACAAGTTAATGGGTTACTCCTTATAAGATCACCTATCTGCCAGGAAAAGTCCCTTCAAAATCGGTCCAGCCGTTTCGGAGATTAGCCGGAACAAACAAAAATTAAAATATTATATTTTTGTTACAAGTACCGTGTATATCTTTCAAATGAATTCAGTAAAAAGCAGTAATAGGTATAGATGTTACAAACAGACATTTCAGTTTTATTTATTTTAATACATGTTTAAGAAGATAGAGTTTTGCACCGCCAAAAAACAATGTAAGTAGTCCAGCACAAGGCGTAATGTTATGGTGCAAGAATTGAAGATGCATCATAGGTAAAAGCTAAAACAAAAACATGTTATTATTAGTAAATGCAATTTATGTAATAGATATTTATGGGCTTATGCCCGTCTCGTCACTGTTCCCATTGGACACCAATTTTTTTTTCCAAACAAGAAGTCCCGATTCGTCATCATAATTATATATAACACAGAATAAACTTGCAACTATGGTTGATTGATATAGAACTTACATTACACCACGCAACCACGTACCCAGGTATAAATTCCTTCATTAGGGTTTATACCAAGAGCAAGCTTTTTTTTTTTTGAATTATTTGTTAAACAGATATTTATGTTAGTGTTTCTGCGATAATCGCAAAAAATATAGTCGTTATAAAAAATCTTTTGCAAACCACTTAATGCATATAAATATTATAAATGCGGTTTGGAAAAGTTTTATCCGTTTTACATGATAGAAAGTCATAATAACTGAATTACGATTCCTACAGAGTAATAAACCCAATATACACCATTATTTTTAGGTCGTTCTGGAACCGAAAACCATTAACTCGATCATCGAACTCGAAACGATTGGGACTATTTTTTCAAAAAATAACAATAAAAAAAAACACGAAAGAATAAATTTAATGTTTTTTTTTGTGAATTAAAGAGAACTCAAGTGCATATTATGTGTTTGTAAAACGTATCCACGATCGGCAACACATGCGAACGATAACCATTGAAAAATTCATTCATCGATCGATTCTCATTATTTCACAAAAAAAAAAAAACATATTTATTATTTCGTGTTTTTTTTTGACGACATTAACTAAATAAATAAAATTGTTATGTAAAAATGTGAGTGAGTATAATTTATCGGAGAAAATTATGCTTTTTTACAAAACAATTGGTTTTTAGGTCAAGCATTATTTTTTCCGATAAATTATACTAATAACTGACATTTTTACATAACAATTTTTTTTATTTTGAAAAATCGGTATTGTAAGAGAATCATCTTAAGACAGCCATCTTCCCCATTCACATAATTCCTCGGGATTTTTCCTGCTACCTACCGTAAAAAGGCTAACCACTACTAACCACTAGACAGGTTCTAGGTTAAGATTCATGCTTGGGTACGCGGCAGGACTTTCCCGTCTCACTCTGGCATAATCTGAGGTAAATGCTGTCCACCTATGCTCTTAGGTTTTAAGAGGAAAACCGCATAAGCTACCGCCATTTTGTGACAAATTGTCACCGAAGTGAGGCGGGTGCCGGTTATTTCCACGGGTTTATTCCCAACCACAAAACGGTTGGAAATTAACCGATAACATTCCAATTATAATAAATCTTAGGCTACTCATTTCATTTGTGATTAACCGTGTTCTAATCAAAAGTTAAATGAGTTGAGGATTTTTTTAAATTCGTATGGGTTGTATTAGAATTGCTTAGTAATTTAAAGTTACATTTATCTGCGAAGAAATCACGCCTGCAACCCCCGAAGAGTTATGTAGATGTAGGTGCTAGGGCATACGAACCGGTTTTTGCCGGTTCTGTTGTAGGAAACCAGGGTTATTTCTTACACAACACGTCGTAGGTCCTACTATCCTATAATAAGTACTCTTTTTCACCAGTTATGTTTAGGTCTGACATAATGGGAAAGGGAAGAGGATATCACAGGGATTTAAAATATTATCACTATTAATCAACTTCTTTACTTATCCACCCGACTAAAGAATTCAAAATTCATGCGATACTTATACGTTCAGAAAGTGTCTTTACTTGTAAACAGTGATTTTGGTATTACGAGCACAACATTATAGTTACACTCAGTTGCCAACCGGACTATGCTTTTTCATTTCTATTTCATTCATTTATTATTTGGTAGATAATCCACAGACAAAGAGTATGTACACATTAATATAATATATTGGTTCAGTATTACATAACTATTTACAATAGGTAGACATGTTTAACTGGCTAGTATTTCAAGTTCAGTTAACATAACTGCCAGAATCGTTCCGTTATAGTTTTGGAAGTTTTTACCATACCTAACCACATTTTAATCATTGTTATGGCATAGTAGCAGGCAACGAATCCATTATTATCGAACACGTCTCTTATTTAAAAATAGAATTAATGAGCATAATTTTGTGAGGTTGAACAAAAAAGGACCAACCAAATACTCACGAAAATTGGTCAAACCCGCGTTAACTTAAATTACATTATTAGATGAACAATGTACATGATATGGAAATGGACAATTATTTAATGTGGAATATTATTATATGCTGCCAATTAAAATGAGCGGACATCCTCCAAGTTAAGGCAGTATCGAAAGGAGGGCGAATTACCACGGTCTGGCGAATCCTGACTGATTGCTATACCATCGCAATAACAGAATCTTTAATGTAGAAATAATAAATCTGTTGTTATGCTATTTGAGTAGTCGTCTTTGTTTGTGGCGGTCATCACTCATCACGATATTCTAGTTATGTTAGTATGGCGGGTTGATAAATCAATACAAGTCAGAGAGCGCGTGCATGGGGCGAGTACTTACATATCGCGAGGTCCCCGACCTATGACAGTATGAGTTATTGTGGGGGTTTAATTTATTAGAGTCCTACTTAACAATGCAAACCATCATCCCATCTCCATGATCCACACTCCATGCAGATTTTTGCCTAAAAAAACGAATCTTGAAATGCACGTTGTCCTTTTATAAAAAGGTTTTCTTATATTGGCTTCAGGTCTCCAGTATTTGTTACCTGCCTGCAACGAAGGTTTTATCCTGGCAGAAGAATTTAGTACTCTGTTTACTGGCTCCAATTCACGGAGTAAATAATACTTACCCATAATAATATTTCTGTTGGTAGTAAAAGATCTCCGTTAATTTATTGAATTCTCGCCAAATGACATTTTTACATCGTTTTTTTTTTTTTGAATGGCCTCTCGCAGCGCAACAGCTGCTCTCTAAGGTTGAAGCTGCTTAACCGGACAACACAGCTACGTTGATGACACAATCCTAATCAGGGACTAGAGAAGAATCAAAACAAAATATACTTAACTAATTTTTTTACTTATAGCCACAATAATAAAAATTATTTTTATACTTTACAATTACGAACTTAGTACGTAATTCACTCTGGTTTTCATTGGCACTAAAACTAATTTATTACTATTAATAATAAAAGTTTAAGAACAGAAACTATAAAGGTTTTTGTTCTTAATTACATTAAACTACGGAAACTCTTGTTATTGGAAATAAGCGAAAATATGAAAAAAATATTAAGGATTAGTTTTTACTACACTCCACCATAATACGAATACGAGTTTCCGATATTTAACGGTAACTTTTAATGTCTCTGTAAAAATCTTCACAATTTATTCACAATTTTGTACAATCATTTACATTGTTCCCACATTAACAGGCTACCGTTAATTACGCACAAAACAATCAAAACATCCTATTTTCAAATTCTGCTCAGCACCCTTCGATAACAAGCGTGAAAATTCTCGTGCCGTACGAAACAATGTAAGAGAGTAACGTCCCTTTCACTTTCAATGTGCGCAGGTCGAAGTATCGATTTTCCGCCGCCCACCTCCTCGTGTCTGCACTTCTGCAGTGCTAGTAAGGATTTCACCATACAAACGAGCGCGCTCACTGAGTTGTGCTACCAGGAGAACATAATGCGGCAGGAGATCGCTTGGGCGTTTCCATTGATGTATGGACTAGTTCTTCCCTGTGGCTTCGGTTACATTTTATTTTTCAGTTGAAAATGGAATGAACTATTATATTAAGCGAATAAAGAAACGTTAAATAACAAGCAGTTACGAATCGGATTTCTTGTGTTTACGTAGTGATGAGAAACTTTTCAGTTGTAGTTTCAAAGGTTAAGTTTGCAGAGCTTTTAGATTGCAGTTAAGCAGGATTGATATTGTTAGGTACTGTTAACATCATTGAATAGGAAAAAGACTTATAAAAAAAAAATAGAAAAAAAAGAAGTTAATATTATAAGTAGGCTTAGCTATCGCATTAGGTTTCTAAACCTGTAATGATAGTTTAAAGAGTTTTAAATAAATAAATAAAAATAAATAAATAATCTTTAATCATACTATCATTAGTATTCTGAATGAAAATCTTCAAGAAACACAATATTATAGGGACCCATTGTAAGCTTAGAGTCGTGTAGCTATCTGATTGCTGATTAAAAACCATAAACACTCCTTTGTTGAGTGGAAATTCTATCAGTAGGTACCTACCCACTCATTATTTTTTTAAACTCTCATACCTACAGGTAGTATATAAATAAGTTGACGCCGAATAACAATACTAATGATCTAATGATATTCATTAGTTATCAGCAAGGATAGCGCGGCACAGAAACTCAGCACCGATGTAGGTAATTGCAGGCATTGTTCGTCTCGCTACTGATTTTGTCCATTTGCTTACATCCAACAATTACTTATTGACCTCTTTCCTTTTGTAATGTTCACAAAGTTGCTAAGGGAGGAAAAAGGACCGATGAAATAGTAATCAGATATAAATAAGTACGTTCCATTCAGGACCCAGATTACAAAGTGTTAACTTGATTTTATATAGAGAATTACATTGCTGAACGATTTTGATAAAAGCGGCAACATCCCCTATAAAATGTGTCATAATAATTATCGCAGTCATGTAAAATATATCTTGTATTAGGTACAAACTTGTCGAGGTAGGTATTAAACTTAATTGTGTAGTGAAACAGTGTGAATGACAATCACTACATTCAAAGTCAGTCAAGATTCCATTGAAGTCGAAATAAAATAATGCTTGTACGTGACAGAACTCCGCGTGGAACATAACAAACAGTTGAATGTAGATCAGCGTGAACAGCGCAGGCGTCGCTCAACGAGATGGCGCGTACTTGGCCGCGGAGGAGACGCGAGCCGCAGAGAAAGACCTTAGCCTGAATGTGCATGACTCGACTTTTTATGTAAAGGAACCTCGCTCCAGTAAGCATTGGACACGACTCGTCTTCCAAACCGGCTGCGTGCTCAGCACGACATCAAGCCTTCTCTCACGCACTTGACATTGAATTTATTCAGGAGATTACGACTGTGGTGCAATGTGCACTGTCCTCACCGCAAACACTCACAGTAGCCCACTAAGCTCTAGACAAACAAACATGTGACAAACATTACCCTGTCCACTACCAGTCGGCTGCGGGCGTCATACCTTATCCGTTCATTAAAGCTACGCTACATGACCGGCACAGCATTGATGTAGGAGGTAAATCTATTAAGTAGTTAGGCTTTATACACTTTATTGTTTACTAGCTGTTGCCCGCGACTTCGTTCGCGTGTAAATTTTGTATGTATGTGAGAGACTGCCTCGTTGGTCGAGTGGTCGCAAGTACGACTATTAAGCATAAGGTCCTATGTTAAAAAAAAATGTTTATTTTAATTACATAAGCACATGATTTAGAGATCACCTTTTGAGCAAGGCGATGCTTGTGTGACTCCGCTCTTCCACTTAACATTAAACAATGTATGCAATTGAAAAAAATACTATAAATAATAGTGTTATTGGGTTATTCCATCAGGAATTTCTCATTAGCAGCCACGGAATCTGGATTTGTACCCAGTTGGTGGAATATGCTCGGCCCCTATCACATGGGAGTTCAACATAACTGGCGAAATGTGGGTGTACGATTAGGTACACTTCTGCCTAAACATTTGGGGATTACATGGCGTGATGTGTGAGAACTGACTGACTGATCAGAATGTGATAATGTGGGTGATGACTACAAAAAGAAGTCCCAAACAAAATTAAAAACCGTTTATTTTAGCGCTATACAACTTTATTTTCAAAGTGAACCATCACACGCCTTGTTGGGCACTATTTATTCTAGTACCGTTTTGTATACAACATTAAATGACTTATTATTTTCCGCAAGCACGTGCAAATTTTGGGCACTGAACAACCAACACATAATTGACCGTCTGAAAAGCATGGAGTGCACAATTGAATGCCGGTCACTTTTTCACGGTTTTTTGGTTTGGCCCTGGGATCTGTTGATCGGTTGCATCAAGGTTTCGCATCACCAGAACTGGAACGACAACTTTAAGCTCCAGCTGATGGGACGCCTCGCCTTTTAACTCAACGGAGTTGAGAAATTCAACGGGGTAGGCAGTACTATCGTCATTAGCCATCACAGTGTCTAGTGTGTCAGTGTTCTGTCTGGCCGAACGACGCCACCCATCAGCGCCTGGTTGCCGCGGATGTCCTGCAAGCTGCGGTTCAACGCCTCTAATGCATGCTTCTGCGACTTTGTGCACTCGTCCTATAGGCTTAACTTCCACTGCTGCAAAAGACTCCCCCGTTTTTGGTGATGTTGCATGTTGGAGTATCTTCGCTTGCAAGATTCAGCGGCAATTTGAAAATTGAATGTGCAGTCCGGCCACCCTTAAGCAAAGTTGCATCAATGCCCGACGAAGTCACAACCACATGTGACGGCACGGTTTGCGCAGTGGCTGAGCAATTGACTGCGGCGCTGCACACACACATCGTCGTGGATTTGATCAAATTTTAATTTTGTTTTAATTTTTTTTATTTTTAGAGTTTTTTTTTCGTAATGGGTTGTACGTAGTACTTATTACTTCCATGCAAAGAGTAAAAACAAAAGGAAAAATAAAACCAAATTCATTATCAGCCATTCCGACTACACTTCGACTAAAATCTATTTACATAAAATAATTAAAATTATCATAGAAATCGCGTGTTGAGATTACTAACTAAATTTTAAACATTAATATCTTTTGCGTCTGTTGGTCGATTTTGATGAAATAAACACTAAATGTTACTCGGAACAATGCTTCTTATGTTTCAATGTTTAGATTTCGAATATAATGAGGGATTTTTACGTGATGCGCGCACAAACATACAGACAAACCGACAAACCGACAAACAGACAAACCGACAAACAGACAAAAATTCTAAAAATGGTAGAAATGGGTTCTGTTAGTGCTCCTTTAACACCCCTACTACTTTTTTTCTAAATATTTTCAATGTACAGAAACGCCAAGTCTACAGATTTATTATATGTATAGATTTATAATAATGGCAAACGTACAAACGACTGAATCGGCCTGCGTGACGGAGGGTCCGTGTCACTTCAAACACATATTCGCCTTGATTCGTTTGCCCTGACTCGAGTCAAAGAGGACAAGGCTGCACTTTTCAGTTCATGCCACGATCACAATCTGAATCATTTGTGGCAGCCGCGTAATTATTCAGCTTTTGCAATTATAAGTAATTTTTATGACTCCGCAATGAAGAGTTGGTGATAAACAGGATTGAGGGCATTGTCCAGGATTATTAATTATTGAGTGCTGAGGACGTTCTTTATGGCGGCAAATTGCTGGAACAATTTACTGCAGGTAGATAGAACAATAGATTATTATAATAACTACTTAAATCCGTTGTCTGAACGACTTGCAGCAGTCTATGAATATGCAGCAGCGAGTATTATTAGCAGCCTCGACATTGCCCCGGATGGCAGTCGAACTGTGCGAAGCCGGAACACATAGAATGTACTTGAAAGGGTCGCATAGACTTGTAGACGCGTTAATTAAACTCACAACACATTATGTAAACACATGAAGTAATTACGTCAAGTTCACTAAGCATAGCTGTGATATAGAACTCGCATAATAATTTCCGCACAAAACGCATTTCTTGTTTTTATAATACACTTGTTGCACTAGTATCAAATAAAAACCGGCCAAAAGCGTGTCGGGCCACGCGCAATGTAGGGTTCTGTAGTTGCCCATCAAAATATGCGGACTAACTAAACTGTTTCGCTGAATTTGAATTTAACTTATGAACATTAACATTTTTTGTAGGTACTCCGTAATGTATAAATTTTCGCACCCCGAAAACTTTAAAATAATTTGGATATTGTGATAATTTTAAGACCAAGTGTAGCATTATTCTGAAAAATAAATGAAATTAATAAGAAGAGGGCTATTTTGAACATTTAATGTTTTCAACGACCCTGACGGATATACCACAGGTTCACCGCCAGTAAAATTTTGATACAAATACAAGGTGGAAGGAACACCGACGCGAAAACGGTTACCACGTATTCAGAAACCACATAGAAATTCATATAAATTTATTCATCGGTTATTAAAAAAAAGCATTCCATACATTTTGACCGTAGACGTAGGTATTGCACTTTTGAAACCGATAAAAAAATTCTATTTGGGGGGGGGGCTAAGCTGTGGACAGACAGATAAACGGATATGGCCAAACTATAAGGGTTCCTTGTTGACTGCGGAATCCTAAAACTCTTTACCAACTAGATTTCATTCAGCAAGTAAAACATTCAAGAATTTGAAGGTCTTCTGAGTAAGTAGTCTTTCGACTGAAAAGACCAACACAAAATTCGGCCGTTTAAGTCCTTAAATTAAATAATGTGAATGCGAGCCCACCGCATCCTTGTCTCCAACCAACCGTTCGACGCAAAGTGACGCGGTATATTCATTCGTTTTCAAAAAGTAATTATCCCAAAAATGAACCAAGAGGGCTTATAATATTTTTTGAGTGTTTACCACAGACATAGACATACCTAGACAACGCAAGTTTCGTGATCCGTTTGAAAAACAAGAGTGCCATTGATTGACTACCTACCTACTATAACGTTTTATGCACTATTTAGTTTCTATACGAGTACAAACAAGTTACTATAAAAAATAGACTACGTTTTGGTTCTATAAACGTCTAGAATTAAGTTCTTGAGTTGTAACGTTGTTGTTTTAAACAAATTAGCTTGCAGCGACAGTAGCCAAGTGAAGCATAATAATGCTTAAGGCGAACACGCGAAGTGGTGCTCTTGCGTTATTAAGGTATATCTATATTTGTGGTTTTTACAGACTTAACAGGTCGGCTTTGTAAAAAAGCTGTCATTATGCTATATCCGCTGCGAAACTGGAACTAAATTCATTATTTTTTCCAAGCAACGGATGATTCGGTCTTTTCAGAACTTTTTGTCATTAGATGTCACTGAACCTAATATTATAAATGTGCACAAACGCTTTATAGCAGAATGCATTAACTCTATATGGCGTTTCATGAATGACTAATGTCATTGAACTCAGACCAATGACTATACTTGTAGTCTATCCCTTTTGTCTAAGGACAAAAATGTCCTATGACACCCCCGTTCGCAGTATTTCGTATCAAAACAGTTTGATTAGCATAGCACGACATATTCACGAAATAATTTATTTTTGATGAGCTGTAGTACCCTTCATAAATAATATAATGTTTTCTTAGGTACTTGGTTTTAATGTCTTTTTGTTTACCTAATTTTTTATTTAATTTACAGGTAGCAGGTAATAGTAATTCGTTTCGCAATATCTCAATCAGAAGCGTCTATGCAAATTCCGGTAGGCTGTGTGCGTCAATGAATAAATCATTCTAAACTATCAGTTTAAACATTTTCTATCAGTTGGTCACATTGTCCATCAAAACTGTACGTGTAGCACTAGCAACTATACATCCGTACGGGTCAAGTACAACGATTACGCCGGTCGCTGGCAGAGGCACTTTAACTGATGTTCAATAATAATAATTGCATTTTCTGCAACATAACTGAATTACTTGCCTCCAGGTTACTCGCCTCGTGTGACTTTCCAGCCACATGCCAGTAGTGGCGGTACTGTAAAGTTTTATTATTTTTTATACTATTTTAAAATAGGTGGTTGTTTTTCGTAGGAATGTCGTATCAGTTTTATTGAAAAGAAGTAACTGTAGGATATCAGGACGTGTACTAATACGAACACCGAAACTGGACAGACATTCAAATATTTACGAGCGATAGATAGGATAAGACGAATAGAATCGTAATCCAATACTTGTTACTATTTGGCAAAAAATCCTTCGATCAACAATAAATCGGAAATGTTCGGGATCAAAATGTTTGTATGAATTTATTCCCAATGTCCGCTCTATAATTCTTATTCTCTTTGACTGTTATCTGACAGTTTCGTCATACAAGTATAAAAACTTGGCTTGCACTTAAAACCTACTACAACTTTTCATATTTAAAAATTTTCTTGACAGTCTGCGCGCTGTAAGCGTTTACTCTACACTCCCGTAATCTTGACCCCGCACACAGCTGCATGCCAGTGTCCGTGAAGTAGCCAAGGTTGAAGGAAGATTGAATTATGAACCTTCAGAACACCTTTGATGCCGTATTAATATCTTCAAAGGTTTTAAACCAAAGGACGCTTAATGGTCAAGGTTAGGATATGGCCTTTGAGCGTAGAGGTTGCACTAGTAAGGTTGCCACTAGTAATTGGGTTTGAGGGGATATTGGATCAGTCTGAATTAATTTATGGAAATACATATACTGAGGAAAATACCAGGTTCAACCCATGGTGATGCTGGTTTTGTAAAATGACCAAGATTGAAGATTCTTGTTTAAGGAATCAATGAATTTGATCGTTTATTTACATAATTATGTACATTGAATGATGAACTGACGTCTTTTTCCCGTGGGGTAGGCAGAAACTTCAGAACGTCGCCTGCTACGTTCCTTACACACTTATTTTGCTTCGTCCGCGTTCGTCCACACACGCCAGTTACATTTATCGTCATTACTATAATAGAACACAACATAACTGGAAAAACAACTTAAAAAACATAGTAAGTAAAATTTTATTTGTAAACATGGTGTGCACCATGTTTACAAATAAAATTTTACTTACAATGTTTTTTAAGTTGTTTATAAATATAAATAAATGATAATGAATAATGATACATTGCATGCGAGATAATAGTGAGAAAAATAAGTATTAAATAATAATAAATTAGAGAAAAGTGTTTAGCCGCATATCGTGGCGTACAAATTGGTAGGAAGAGATGGTGCATAAACCGTGATAATATTCATAAAATTACATTATTAAAATTATGTAGGTACCTACTTATTAAATCATCATTATTTATTAAACATTAATTATTATATTATTATTATTATTATTATTAAGTATCATTCATTACAATTCAGCAAGCATATTTTTAGATAAAATTAAATGTCAAAGTAGTAGTTAACTAGATTAGTCAATAAAAAACTAAAAATAAATTCCAAATTACAAATTTGAAATGTGGGTGTATATTAGGTGATATAACAGCCATTGAGCCGCTCGGGTCGATCTTTAGGTTAAGCCGTGCTTGCCAAGGTTGATCTGTGGATGGATGACCGTACTACATATCGAGTTTCTTCCGTGCCTCGGAAAGCACGTTCCCGGCTGTCATTTGTAGATCTTTGATAGTCGTTACAGGTAGTCAGTGGCCCGAAAGTCTGACAACCAGTCTTACCAAGGATATCGTATTACCCAGTGGACCAACTGGGTTGAGGAGGTCAGATAGGCAGTCGTTCCATGTTAAATACTGGTATTCAGCTGCATCCGGTTATACTGGGAGCGGACCCCAAGATAGTTAAGAAAAGGCTAGGCAGATGATGGGTGTACTATTGGGTACACCTCTGCCTAACCTTCGGGATTACAGGCGTGATGTTATATGTATGTGTATAATAGAAAAAAAAAACACATTTGTAGAATTCATTCTGAAATTCTCAAATGAAAACATTGATCGTTGGTTATGAACATTCCAGAACGAGTAAATCACGAGCATTCAAAGTTTCCTTCAACAACAACAAAAAAACTACGAAACGTAATAAGAGGTCCAATATTTATAAAATCATATAGATTTTAAAACAATAAAATCAAGAAGCGTGCATATTTACGACTGACTGAGCAATTCTTTAAATTGCTGTAACAATCGAAGCTTTTATCGAAAATTGATCGATTACTGGTTACATAATGTATGGTGTCCATTAGATCAGTGTTACGTGGGACCTTGACTTTCACCTTCGACATTGTGTGCGCGGGCGGCGGTTGCGCGCGCACTGCAGTGACTCCGACGTGATTCGGGACGTTACGTAGCAACCTTGACTTTACACAAGGTTGTAAAGTTCAGTGTTGAACAACATTGGTCACCAGTGGCCGACGAACGGAATCGACCCGTAAGCGTTCGGCTTGTGAAACTGCAATGCTGGCCTTTTCTAATGGTTGCTAGGGAGGACTGTGAGGAGCTACTTATGGGCTGATTGATTTTAAAGACACTTTCAATTCTCATCCAAAGTATTGTTACCTTTGGAAGTAAATGTGAAACTGAAGAAGCTGCAGTCGTCAATGTCCGCATCAGAAAAGTCAATTTAAATAAATAATAAAATAAGTGAACTGGAGGTTCTTAAAAATACGGGAATCTCTCGTTTATGCAGACCAATATAATCATAAAACCATCGAGTTTTTAATTGAAGAATCTAAATAGAATGAGGAAACTCCAGCCCCAGCACATAGGAATTCTTGCACTACATGCAGTGTTATACAAGATCGTGATATCGATTCGTCACGGTATTACCAATATAGTTCCGTAACAACGTAACAACTTAAACTACAACGTGTTAGTTGTTAGCGAAAGATGCTATTGCGAATTCGCTAGTTCTACAATGTAGCTAAGTAAGTAAGCTTTCTGAGGGCCCTGATAAGTGGCTATCGCATTTTAAACGTTTTGTATTACTGCAACAACTTTTAAAGTGATATCCTATCATACATGGCGTCGAAAAATGTCACTTTTGACTGCCCTCTGATCTTGCTTTGACAAACATTGCAAGCTGACTTGCACACTGAAATTTTGCTGCTATGGAACAAGCTGTTTATCTACCGCACTGGGCTCGCGTGATGGGTTACGGCTTACTCCCAACATAGAGGAGGCCTGTGTGCCAGCAGTGCAGTTACAGGCTGATAACGTGTGTCAAGAAGAACCACACGAAAAAATACATGCAAAACTATTGCAAAGGTTTCTCGACTAACTTTGACTGACTTCGGATTTTGGGGAGGTTTTTAGCCAAAGCGAGAGACAAATTTTATCCCCTTTGTTTTAGTGTCTTTCAGGTCGTGAGGTGGAAGATTTTACAAACATTAGGTTTCATAACTACAGACATAGCAATCGACAATGAATCTTATTATAATTATTTTTCCCACGTGTTTGTTTTGAGAAAAATTATTAAAGCATTTTGCATTTACCAATTGATTCTTATACACATTCAGCTATACCACATTTCCGTCAACAAAAAATGCCGGATATCATTTAAAAATAAGTTAACATGTCACGGAATTCGATACACTCGTAGATAGATTGGACTAATTAAGATACTTGTGGAAATAATGAACACTCAAAGTCCGCATGTCTAAAGCCGCCTTTCACTAACACTAGGTGGCACATAAACAAATGCTTAAATAGTACCGTTATGTTAAGTTAATCAGACGTTATTTTTGTGCCGATAAGTGTTAGTTTAAACCCCTGTACTATTCTACTATTATGTATTCTGTGCCCCAAGTAACTTGAGGCACAGATTGCATAATAGTACAGGAGTCCAATTATTCATCCATTATGATCTTATTGTCCTTGTGCAATAAGATCATTATGGATGATGAATAAAATTGATAGAGAAAACGGGCATTATATTCTATAAAACATCGTAATGACTTCTCAATCTGAAATTTAAGTAATGTTCGATTCAGTGTCTGATCTTTGCGTCCATCTGTTGAGAATATAATAATGGTCCTAATTCCTTACTTAAAACGAACGATGAATGAACCATGTTGTTTGCATAACATCATCTGCCTAGCCTGTTCCCAACTGTGTTGGGGTCGGCTTCCAGTCTAAACGGAGGCATCTGAGTGCCAGTATTTTACATGGAGCGACTGCCTATCTGACCTCCACAACCCAGTTAGTACTGAGTAATACGATACCCCTTAGTAAAACTGGTTGACAGACTTTGTAAATAATAATCATGTTATTTTTCAACATTCTCTTGCCCTTATCCCAATTCGGGGCTGGTGTAGCAACTCTTCTGCTATCTACAGTTCTCTATTAGTTCTTGTTGTCATTCCTCAGCGGTCAGTCAGGTCAGTAAACGGCACGACTAAATTAAAAAAATATGTTCTATCTACCACAGGTATAAGTCTGTTGTGACTAGGTAACAGTCTACAACTCATAATTCAGAATGCAGTCAGGGGGTCTAAAATGGCCGCTTTAGCAGAATCATAATTGGATAATAATATGAATTACGTTTAAATTCTTAAAATAGTCATAGACGTACCTACTATAATGAATTGTCACCTTGTGACCATTTTACGAATTTAAACGTAATTCATATAATTATCCTATTATGATTCTGCTAAAGCGGCCATTTTAGACCCCCTGCACATACAAATGACTGACGAAATCGATACACTTTTTGCATACTACATTTTCATAGAGTAAACGAAACCTTTTATAATGTTGTGATCTTGAACTATGAAGTAGTATTTAAATGAAATAAACTTGCGTTGCTCTGTAATCAAAGATTTTATTGTTAAACACTACAACCTAAAGGTAATAACAAATTTACACTGTCTCAATTACCCAAACACATACCTGAAATCAAAGAATATTCATGGCAATCGATTCGATCTTTAATTAACACAATTGTCAATTGTCCGCTTTTATATTTAGCGGGTGCACAGCAGAGAGGTCAACACTAACTACCATTTTAACTTGAGTTTGGCACTATTACCTTCTATTCCGGATCTGAACATTTATATTGTAGTTATCCACCACATCGTTTTTTTGTTATTACTGACAGCTATTAAAGTACTTGAAGGTACAGCCTCTACGTTAATTAAACTAATTAGCTAATTTACTTTAATAATCATAAAAAAATGATGATTGGAACTTTGTTGAGATAACTAACTTAATTGATGATCTGGGAACCGATGTGAAGGTATCAGAAGTAATTATGACATTACTACATTACATTATCCGATGAGTTAGGTAGAAGTGTACCCAGTACTAGGAGGGTTTTAGGGGGCGGGGTTATTGCTATCAACCATGCATGATTCCACATTCAAATTCAGATGATGCTGGACTGAGAAATTCTTGATAAAAAGCAATTACACTTTGCCAGGCTGTACATTACACCTTACCTACTCGTACTTCTGTAGTAACTAACAAAGAGGCAGCAAGACGATAACTATGGCATCACCTGCAGACCTCGAGAATAATATCAACACTAAGTCGAACTTCTCCATCAACAGCCTACCCTTTTTAGGGTTCCGTTGTCAAATGGCAAAAACGGAACTTTTATAGATTCGTCCTGTTGGTCTGTCTGTCTGTCCTTCCATATTGTCTCAGCCATTTTACTTTACTCCGAGACTGTTGCACCACACAGTTGAAATTTCAGAGAGCGATGTATTCTATAAAAACCGCTATTCAAAAGTGATGTGGTATACAAAATAGGGAATAAAAAATAGGGATAGCCCTTCATTCATCTAACTGAGAGTTGAATAACAAAATATCTATGAATACATATAAATGGGGTGTCTATCAACAGCTCTCAAAGAATGATATCGAGGTTCCTCAATTACTTTTTTTCTTATGTCAATCTATGATGAGATATTCTCTTCTAAAGCCGTCAAAATTGTGTCCTTTTGCTATAAGAGAATTTCAACAAAACGGACTGAAAACGATTTGATATTTAGTTTTTGGGATATGGAACTTTTTCATGAGACTGCAGCAGCAACTTTGTTTTGCTGTTGATGAGTGTACACAGGAATGAGCGTTTAAAATATTGTTATTATATTGTTTGGTGCTACAGAACCCTTTGTGCGCGAGTACAACTCGCACTTGGTCGGTTTTTTTTTTAAGTATATTGGGGTCAGCATTCAGTCTGACCGGATGAAGCTGCCGCTGCTGAATACCATTAAGTTGAGCGATTGCTTATCTAACATCCAAAACCTTGTTGAGTTAGTCGATACTCCTTGGTAAGACTGGTTTATGCATAGAAATATATATTTGCTTGACTTTAGAGTACCCGGACACACAATATTTTGTATATTTCCTAAAGCACTAAGTACGTAGCTACTACCAACAATGTGAACAAACACTTAATTCTGAAGGTTACTACTGCCTATAGTAATAATGTAAAAGCCTATAGTAATAATGTAATACCTAGATTAGTAAGTTGACACTACTGAACCATTTAGTGATTTCCTAATGTTATTATTACGTACTTGCACCATTTACTTAGTGGCATGAATTTATGCTGCTTTTAGATCTAAGCAAATTATTATACACATGTTGATGCTGAACTCCAATGATAAAGTACCACTAGATTTCCGAATCTCAGTTCGGGCTCAGGGCTATTGGGGTTTCTCTTGCGGAATGTTTCAATACCAGCTTGGAGTCTGGAGTCTTGGAGTATGCCCGATTGATAGCGATAGATTCGCCCTTATGACAAGGGACTTCAACGTAACTAGCGTGATATTTATATTATTAGTACCTACACAAATATAAGTTAGCAATACACACAATTAAATTAGATGTCAAAGAAACAAACAACCAAAAATGATTATATGTGCCCAAACGTGAAGAGTTTTCAACAAAACCCTAAACGTGTAATTAAAGTAATTTCTAATCCACAACTTGTTTTTATAGTATATTTTCCCCTTAGCAATAACAGTGCAGATCATCGGTTGTCCTACAAAATGATCAATTAAGTTGTTCTTAGAACAGACAAAGCCTCACATAGCCTTTGTCCTTAGTCGGTAGCGAACAAATCGGTGCACTTGATGAACGTAGGCTGATAGTATGACCTTAATATTTATAAGTTGCTTTTCTCAATACATTAAGTTTATAGGTCGTATCCTAGGTACGTATAGGTTTTGTCTTAGCGCATTTTCTGCATTGCACAACTAAGTTGCGGTACTAGCTCCTGGTTTTTATCTTTTAAAATGGGGGAGGTTATGTGTATTCGACATGTACCTTTTTTATTATTTCTATTTTACGAAGTCATGCGATATACGTATTCATACGTAAATGCGTTCGTTTTTTTACCTAGCTTGTAGTGGTTACAAACATATTAAAGTCTCCTTAAAAGTTTGGTCCCTCAACAGTGAGTTTCCTCTTGTATTTAATTGTGAAAGAATGGCGGAGAAAGGTTTTGTTTCCTAGTTAATAAAAAATAGGTATGAATGCAAGTACGACAATGATCACTTGCAATATTGTCAGAGGTTATTAGTTTAAGAAAATGTTGAAACGAAACCACTCATCAGAAAAGGTTTTTATAATCTCATCTGATTAACATGTTGAAAAGGGCCATGTTTTATATTGATTGATCGAACAAAAATACAATTTTATTAAAAGTGATCGTGGTGATGACGTCAATTGATTAAGCGAAAAGGATAATTGAAATCAAAATCAAAAAATATTTTTTTATTTAATCTGCAAGCTCGAAGAAACCAGGCTCCAATTACTTTATTATCTTACTTCATTTTCTCGAACGTCTACCAAAAGTAAAAGAAGATCCCTAACGACCGTAACCCTTATTAGTAACTAACCTTTTTCTATTACACTTTTTACTAGCAGGCTGCGGCCCCATGCTGCCGCCACGCAAACCATTGACAAAATAATAATAATTGAATAACAAAAAGTTCTGATCGATGCCTTTTTTTCTCTGTCACCTTCAAATAATTATTTTGGATTGAAATACAAAGTGGGAAAAGAAACTCCAAAAATAATCAAAGTTACACGTCAGTTAATAATATTGTTTTACTTAGGGCCTATTTCACTATGTTCGATTAAATTAAAAAATGGAACAGAATTTGTATGAAATTATCCGCCCAGTAAGTTAACGGCGAAACAGGCCCCTTAGTAGCTTTAAAGTGGAGGTTGGCAGGACACTTGGCATAACGTGATGACGGCATGAGCAAAGTCCTCACTGAATAGGTACCGAGAGATGGTAGAAAAAGTGTTGGACCCACAGCCAGAATGGGAAGATGACCTTCAGAAGATCGCCAGTAAGACCTGGTTAAGACTCGCGCAGACCAGGGAAGAATGGCGCGAAGGGAAGGAGGGCTATATACTCAGCTAGGCTTAAACAAGGTTTTATATAATGATGTTGTTTGTGCTTGATATGAGCAGTTAGAGCCACTTTATTGAAGTCTGATTAGCAAGAATGCGTAAATACAAATAACTATGTAGAGCTTAACGTACTAACAGGTGTATAATGATTAAATAGTTTAGTGTTCCGTGTCATAATTGGAGTGATATAGTGCTTATGTATGGCACCTCTTTGTCTAGTTGCAACTTGCAATGCATCGGCATCAGAGCACTTAATAAATTGGCTAGGATTTATTTAGTTTTGGTCTGAGTATTTCTTTTTATACGTTTAGTATTTTTGTGAAAAAGAATTTACAATTAACACAACTGAAGAACAAGCAGCAAATAAAATATGGTAAAAAAAGTTATAATTTTTGTTTGCCTGTCCAAACTTGTTGCGAAAAGATAAATGTTCAATCTCTTTTGAACTTAGAGCTTTTATCTGAACACCCTACAGCTTTAGTCATCAGACCGTCTATTATTACATCCTTCTTGAAAATAATCAAGTTCAACTGATTGGATTCCCTAATTTCTTTACTTGATGTTATCATCAACTCCGTAATAGACGCGGAGTAAAATACTGCCAACTTAAACCCCCAAAAATGTACGGGTAATCTGAAGGTATATTATGGTTATAACTTAATTTCAAGTATATTCATCATCTGCCTAGCCTTTTCCCAACTATCTTGGGGTCGGCTCCCAGTCGAACCGGATGCCGCTGAATACCAGTATTTTACATGAAGCGACTGCCTATCTGACCTCCACAACCCAGTTATTACTGGGTAATACGATATCGTTGGTTGATTTCAAGTTTATTATTAAGTGGTTTTAGATTCTTGCCTTCAATTCGTGCTTTCTTTCCGAATTTCTGTTAATTAATGACATCCTCGCACTGGCCGTGGCTATATCTATGAAGCTGCTAACTAATTGATACTTTTAAAGTTTTTTACATCGAGACTGGGACTCCAAGTTAACTCGCGTGTGATCCGGCGAGGTGCGTGTTTAAACTATTATAACTAGTTTTTATAATGTAAAACTTCGTGTCTCGTGCATAATCAACCTGTTGGTAATTTAGCTTGAACACACTGCAATTGGCGTAACTCGAGGGGCTAATGCCTGTCAGATACGACGTATGAATACATGACAAACTATGTTCTGAAGCATAATTGCACATTTGTCTATCTGTCCGTTGGTTTCTCACGCAAAACATACACAATATGGGTCAGTGTTGGCTGTAATTATGACATCTTTGCTATCCTTCGCAGCGATGCGAAGCTTTTGCTGATAGAGTTCAGATATTCATCTGCAAATAAATTTTTGAATTCGTCTTTAACTTTGACAGAGTGAACATTGAAACAAGGAAAATTCAGGCATTATTGCTTTAAAAATAAATTGTAGTTTCTTATCAGATTCCCTATAATTAGACCTGATTGGTTGAGTTGATCGACACGACGCGCGACGTATAATCGCACACTTTAATAATAATTCCTCTTTGTTTATCTTAATAAAATGTATCGTGTCCATCAGTTTTTTATTGTGAGCACTTGCAATTTCCTGATTTGAAACTGGTTTATGGATTGCTAAAGTCATTCGGAAGTGCATTCAGAGTCTGTATCAATATTCATTTCAACTAACGACAAGCAACTTTATTTTCAAATAGTTAATGATCTTAGAAATCGTGCAGATATTGATGTCCCCAAATATTAAAGTTATACTTTATTTGTTTATGTTTCAAAGGACTCAGCTTTGGTTTGTACAAATACATATTCAATTTAAAAGCTGCATCATGCTTTTGTCTCTAGTCTCCGTTTTCGCTTGGCGACACCAAGTGCAACGGACGGTTGAAGACGATAATATAATTATTACGTACCTAATAATTCGATATGGCTAGTACCTACTGCATTCTACAGCGATTTTTGAGTTAATATTTCAAAAGGTGCCTACAGTATCCTGTTTTTAGTTATGAAAGGAACAAACCGGTACGGCGAGCGCAGTATGCTCCCCGCGGGCCGAACGGCGACCAGCCCGCTCCGCCGTTCACGCTCGCAGCCAGCCCATTGCTTGGGTCAAGGCGACAGCCACGTTCAACTTTATTGTTAAATTGCTGCAATTTATATTATTTGCTTTTTTAGAATCGCGATTACGATAGATAAGGTTAAACGTAATTGTTGTTGCCTAGACATTGGAGCATCTGAACGGTTTGTGTGCAACTCCATAAGGCAAATCAATCTGTTTTATACTCGACATGCAGTTTACATTCTTACCGACACTTATAGATCGATAGACTGCAAAAATGTGCTAATGTAACAGTCCTCTATAAAGCAAGGCTAATAAAATCTAAACTGAGATTAATAGTTTAGTAACTAATTCAATTACGAGTAAGTTTAAATTAATAAAATTAAATAAATTGCTTATTAAACTTTTGGCGGGCACGACTTACGAAACGAACTAAACGTACGAACTGTATTAACGTTGAACAAAGCGAGAGCAATTGATCGATAAATTGTAAGGCGATTTGCAATAAATCGTCGGTGGTCCGCGTCGGAAATGAGTTCGCTATATAACTTCGTGACCGGAAGGTGCAGGGTCCTTGCTGTGACCACGAACAGCACCGCCTCTGCAGCTCCCAATGGCACGAGATTGCCATTTCCTTCATTCACGCATTCATCTATGTACACGTACATCATATATGAAGCTGAAGTGAAGCTTAGTCGGGAACGAGGTGATTGTATTTTACAGACTGAAAGCATTCCTCCACGAGCATTAACCTTAACCTTGACCGACAGACACGTCGACTACTGTCTTGTGGACCAGGTTGATGACATGTGATCTTTCAACTCAACTCAAGGCTCACTCGCATTTCATACTGTACACAAAAGTTGCTCTACCTGCCGATTAGGACGATTATTTTTTGTATTTGTAAAAAAAATTGGTTCGACCTTCGAAACAGGTAAATGAATAATAATAATAACAGTTAAAATACTAATTAAAGTGTTAATTACTGGCCTCATCTATTTCGTCTCAGGAATAGATAATCACATATTAACGTATGAAAATAATATAAACTTCATATTAGTAACGGCAACTAGTTATAAATATCAACTTCCGCGGTTTTTCAACCGTAATTACATGTAGTACGACAAAGACACAATACTGACTGGTATATTTTGCAATTTGCCTTTAATGGTTGGCACTTATTTAACGTAAGAATGTACGTTATGTTTTACTTGTCCAGGTGTCTGATCTGATTCAATATTGCGGTGCCGACATGACTTGGGATAAGATTATTAATAGCCGGTCGCATTCCTTAAAAACCTGGTTTAATTTGTAACTATGTGAAGGATCTGGTTCAGTATTACCAAAGGGTATCGTGTTACCCAGTGCTAGCTGGGTTGTGTAGGTCAGATAAGTAGTCGCTCCATGTAAAATACTGGTATTCAGCTGCATCCGGTTAGACTGGAAGCCGACCCCAACATAGTTGGGAAAATTCCAGGCAGATGATGATATGAAGGATCTGGTTCAGATATGATGATATTGTGTTTTTTGGTACAGGGAAAAAACATAATCTCAAGTGGTTTTTCAATGAGAGTAGGCGCGAACTATAAGACCGGCTTCTTCTGCCTTATACGAGTACATCTAAAAAAATAATAGAGTCAAGTTGGGTTCAGAAAAGGGAAATCACTTAATACAACAATGCATCAATTTTCACCAAAAAATTATAACGGAACTAGATAAAATAAATCAGGTCACGGCCTTATGGACATGACAAAGGCTTTTGATAATGTCGACCATGGACTACTACTACATAAACTAGAAATATACGAAGTTCAAGATAAAGCACTAGAAATAATCAAATCCTATCTCAGTAATAAAATAAAGTTCACTGAAATAACTCAATTATGTCCAAAAACAGAAACAAAACAAAAGAAATTAAATATACATCGAGTCTAAGAAGTATAAAACATGGTGTACTTCAAGGGTCGATCCTAGGACCACCACTATTTCTCATTTATATTTAATAATTTACATAACGCTATTCGACACCCTATGGTTTTATTTTCAAATGACAGTACGGTGATTTTCACAAATAACAAAAATAAAAATCTTAGGTAAACTAGAAATAATGTATTCCCTATCAAAATTAATACATTGGTTAACAAAAAATAATCTAAAAACAAATCTTATAAAAACCAAAAACTTGAATTTCAAGAATAAAACGCAACATCAATTCCATTATCTGTTGAGTACAATAATGCAACTGTATCGGAGGTTACAAGTACAAAATTCTAAGTATCTAAATAGATTCGAATATGTCATAGAAAACACATGTTAATAGTGTATGTAGCAAATTGCATTAATTCTCTCATGCCACACTACTCAATGCAATACTCTACTCTGTCTTTTTTTTGTTTTTTAATCTTTATTTATTTAGGGGCTTTTGGTCTTACATACTTGACCATGCCAGCTCCATCGTGACACATATATGTACATGATAACAATAATTCTTAACAATAAATCTATATTTACTTACTATAAACTAAGTACGTTATAAAAGTATTGTAAATGAACTTATAAACTTTAATAGCTTCCGCACTACATGGTTTCGTTATGAGGCTTTGAAAAGCGCCCAGATCTAACCTGTTGGTGTTTAATTTACTCTATCTTATGGGACTTACTTTATTGGGGATACTCGACTGATAAGAAATTGCGTAGGTACAAGGCACAAAGAAGTGTCTTAGATCAATATGTGGGATACACCAAACAGATTCATGTAAACCTTATTTCATAAACCTCAAGATATTAACCCTCGTGCTCTATATAATCCTCTACTGCTAAATCCTCTATATATCTACGAGGCATCAATTTTAGCAGTAGCCATGGTCATGACACATTAAAAATCAGTAGACTTAAATAGTATATTTTGATATTATAAGTAGGGAAACTTTGTTATTGCATTCGCGGCGGAATTAACGTTATGGAGCCGAAAACTGCTGCCAAATCCTCACGCTTTTCAAACGACGTTTTAAATACACTTTTGAAGAAATAAAATAATTAATTAAGAATTTTATGAAAACTATGATTTAATTTGCTTTTTTCCCGCGCTTTGCTTTCGCCAGGTTGAAGAAGCAAAATTATGATGCCACCAAACAGCCTAATTTGAAAAATAGAAAATTCTTTTGATTTGTTCATAAAAGTAAATATTTTCTTAAATAATCATTTTATCTATGAATTTCTATTTCTAAACACAATTTAAATACTCAAAAAAGATTTACGCCGTAAAGACGCATATCTCTTTGCCGAGATTTAATAATAAAAACAATCACCATCATTGAACCCGGACTTTGGACTTAGTTTTAGTTATCTATGGAAATTTTTATTTTCGCATGAGTGCGGAAAAACATTATACCTAAATCCACGCGTGTGAAATACATCGCATGTTGAACCTAATCGAAGTGCGATGAAAACCAGTTTTCAAGAAAGTGTATTGAAAAATACACTATGCAATAAAACATCCCACACTGCAGTATAATGGCAATAGTATTTTTTGGCTTGGCATAAAAATATATAATAATAAGTTACCCATAGACATTAAGAACATTCACATAGATGGTATTTTTAAAAGGAAGCTAAAAGACTTCCTGATAAATAAAAAGGCATATTTCTCTATAAAAAATACGTATATTTTTAAATTAAAACTATTTAAATTGCAATGCCCTAACAACAAGCAACGAAGTTCTAAGAGCCTACCAATTGTTAACATCTTCAAAATACATAGGTACTGTAGGTACACTTAGTTCGCGTTAATAAAGAATTTGAATTTATAACTTCCTTCTGTTTCAGCCATACTTCGTCCATGTTCACATATCTTGCGGGTCTTACCTGCACACCAGACGCGATTACTACTCTCTTGATTGTCTCAAGAACATGACTAAGAAAGTCATGTCCTTTCATCATAATACTTCCGTCATCGACGCCGACGGTACAATCTAATTATACCCGCCCTGTAGAAGCGTAGAAATAGTGTGTGTGTGTGGGTATTGTTGATCGCCTTTCATTAGCCCCTCAACATAATCAAACTATATAATCAACTCTTTCCTATTAATTTTCCATTATTGTTTTACAAGTCAAGACCCGTTTGAGAGTTTTTATCGCAAAAATTAAGATTTTATCTGGAAATAATCATATAATTAGAATAACATCATCTTACTTATCTCATCTAATAATCTAATCAAAATATGGAAGTATCATATTTCAGATGTCTTTTATTAAGAACTAAGTGCATATAGGTTATCGAACTGTATGTCATTATGTTGTTTTCTTGTCCTGAAAGGAAAAGTTGTTTATTAGATACAACTTTACTTAAGGGGCTTATCTAGACCATCATCATCTTCCTAGATTCCAAACTATTTACGAGCTTCCAGTATAACAGGATGCAGTGAGTAATGTCAGCAGTATTTTACATGGATGATATTTTGCATCTGCCTGTCTGAACTCCACAATAAAGTTACTGGCTAATACGATACTGAAACCCCTTGTAGCGACGGATTCAGAGTTCTGACCACCCGTAACCACAAAGGTCACCAAGGGTCAACGATTTATCGTAGTTTGAGAGATATTGGGTAGGGGTCTCAATATGCCAATCTCGGCAATCGTAATCGTACCTTAGGTCGACTCGGCTTTTATTATTTAGCCACGAGCTCTGATCTTATCACGACCATAAAATGCAAAATTATGATTACAGGAACTTGCTATAAACTCTAACAAGTTATAGATACCTGTTTGAACTAGATCCGCTCTCTGACTGTTCGTCTGACATAATTATATGCATCTTGAAAACCACTTGCCCGATTAACAAGTATTTTTTTGACCGCCCCTAGCTTTTATTATTCTCCGGAAATTTTCTTGTAACTTTAATAGATGTTAAACTTTATACCAGAAAAGCTGTTGCACGCGCCCATCGCCCGCGTGA
The DNA here is from genome assembly GCA_950022335.1 of Eurois occulta. Classification (NCBI taxonomy): domain Eukaryota; kingdom Metazoa; phylum Arthropoda; class Insecta; order Lepidoptera; family Noctuidae; genus Eurois; species Eurois occulta. Next base: position 10,377,599 of record OX465477.1, on the reverse strand, counting down.
AAATAATCATAAAAATATTACCTCCGTACTTGAATCGGATTTTGTTAACAATTTCAAGGGTTTTATTTTTGTCCGGAATCCTAAGTTACTCCTTATAACATCAGCTAACTGCCAGTAAAAGTCTCGTCCAAATCGGACCAGGCCTTTCGAAAATGAACTGAAACAAACGTGGCCACCTTCTGGGCCGAAACCATGTAATATGAATGGAACATCGATACGATAAGAAGAAAAAGAAAAAATGAAATTACAAACAGACATTTCAATTTTATGTATTTGTATTGGTCATAATATATAATATTTTGGAAAATAATATCAAGCAGCCGGCAGTGTTTCTATCAGTAACAATAATAACTAATAAATAATTATAATCAATACCTTGTGTAGCTTTATCTACATAGTTGATTATGCACAGAGAACCGGGCTGTAACGAAACACATAGTAATTATAAATTGTTATTTAATAGATGACGTACTTTGCTAACTTTGTGCACACATCGATAAGCCGTAAGCATCTAGTTCACCTCGTCATTGAGTTTCTTTAGTAAGATAAGGATTATTTCCCGAACATATGGAATAACGTCACGCGAATACCGAATTAGAGTTAGACAAATGTGTACCCACATAATTGCCTATTAATACTGTACACTCGGATTTCACCAGCTGTATTTAATTTCCAGGTGATAAAGACGAGTTTATTGCCTCAAACCGAGCCTAGACCCTGTCTTCGGTCTGGGATAAACCCAAAACAAACCTAAGACGCCCAGCATTATTATTCAGTAGCGCTTGTGACTACAATACAAACGGGGGATGATTATTAGGTTATTTTTTGATAAACATAAGCCATTCAGTGTACCCTGAGTTGGTCCGGGCTGTTACTTTGCTGAGCGGCAAATTTTAATTTTAGTGTGCGTTTTTTTATTTACTGTACAGGTCTTCAGGTCACGCAGGTTCATGCAAGACAAGAACTGCAGTTATATTTTAAAGATAATTCAAAAGAAGACCTTCTTCTTGCACGTGCAGAGCACGCGCGCGGACCTTGCAAGCTACGCACCTCGAATGGATATGGACGCGTCACATTCGACGCGCGCGTCCACCTCGCGAACGTGTCCAATGTGTCCATACTATGTTCCTAAGATTCACGCGAACGGCACTGTTCGTGAGAGAACACTATAACTTGCCCTTGAACTGCTCACTAACCGCTCGCGAACATGTTCGCGCTGTTCGTGCACGTGCGCAGGTGCAGACGGGCCTTTACCAACATGAGGTCGATGCTTAATATTTTTCTCTTTTCCCCATCAACCGGCAGGCTATCACACAAGGTACGGAAAATCACGCACTTTGGAAAACAATATATCATCCCGATATCACGTAAAACGTTATCACTTATCAATTGGCTGCACTTTCGCAATCAGTGAAAATTATAATGGGTGTAAAACCCTTAACGAAGCCGTAAGGGAGCTGTCCTCCCCGCCATTGCGATATTTATTTTGTTATAGACTTCATACTTGGGAACCTTCTAGTAACGGAGATATTGGGGGTCAAAAAACTTTTCACAAGTTTTTTTTTTAAATACAAGTTTAAGTTTTTTTAATTCAATCAATGCATCAATCAGCAAAAAATTTGAGTGCGTTACATTGAGTCCTACCGTAAAACGTGATGTTTCAACCCGAAAAAAAGTAGTTTCTCAGCAATAATGTTTGCTAACTTACTTGGTTTGACGTAGGTATAGAATTCTTGGTTATCGGCTTCGTGAAGGGTCCGTTTACACCTTGTATTTAACATAGTAGAGCCTGCATATTACCCAATCTATACGTACCATGTAGATATAGTAGCACACGTAAAAAACCCCGTAAATTTTACATAAATCATATTACAACCAGTCCCACGCATATAAACGGTAACACACAGCAAATGACATTGAAATACGGATGCTCGTATCGCTCGAGCTCACGGTAATGCTGACTGTAACTATGAAAACTACACCAGCATCTGCCTAGCCTTTCCCCAATTTGGGTGGGGTCGGCTTCCAGTCTAACCGGATGCAGCTGAATACTATCTGACCTCCACAACCTAATTAGTACTGGTTAATACAATACCCCTTGGTTGTCAGACTCTCGGGCCATTGACTACCTGTAACGACGGTCAAAGATCTAAAAATGAAGGCTAAACGTGATTTCCAAAGAATGGAGGAAAGTCGGTATTAAGTGTATGGCCACCCATCCACGGACCAACCTCGGCAAGCGCGGCTTGACCGATGAGGCTGTTATTATTTAGCCACGAGCTCCTCTCATTTAGCTTCACCAATAGCCACACGTTAGAACACACGTTACAGTTCACAATGCATCCTGTACGTTTTACTCAATTAAGTAGTTCCGCATCCGTCTAAATGATCATGTTGTAACAACATTTTTTTCAATTAAGTATTGTCCTTTGATTATCTGATTCACTTCCTCGTGTCATTATCGGAATGTCATAAAAACTTTGTCAAACGTTAATTTTACTAGAATTAGTCCGTCGATGTGGGTTTTGGTTATTTAACTTTAATTTAAGATGACATGTGTTATCGTAAGGTTTAATGCTTGGCGGAGGCCGGAGTTTATCAATTCTATAACGCTATCGTTTCGATATTTAACATTACATTGTGTTACTGAATTTTCAGTTAAGAGAAGAATTTTGTCAAACCAATAGATATTCAGAGTTAGTCTGAGAACTTCAGAAACCGTGCACCTCAGAAACTCATTAATCAATGAACTTGGGCAGGTGCAGATAAGAAATTAAATTAAATCAAATAATTTATTTGCAAGCAAATTGATCACCTAAGTATGAATAGGCAATATTATATTCCGGAACGTTGCGAAATATCGAAAAATGTTACACCATACTACATTATTGTAACTTTAAATGCGGCTTCATAAATATAATTGCCAAAAAAATGTGTAATTGCCGATAGGACCCACCTACATGATAATTATGACGTAGTTAACTGTCGGTTCTGGGCAGGAAGGACGGACTTAAGATAAGAGACTTTTTTGATATCAACTCATCCACATTCTTCTGCCCTTATCCCAATTTAATTAGGGTCGGCCCAGTACGTCATCCCAGAAGTAACCCCTCCTCTCATATCCATCATCTGTGGAACCAGCCCATGTTGGGCTCAGTTTTTACTCTAGCAATATTTGCTTTTTCATAACTTTACTTGAGCATCATAACTGGAAACGTCTACTTACTTACTGGGAAATACCGATATCCAGTAAGGACAGTCGGGTATATATTACCTGTCATACTAATTTACACGACTACCGGAACCACCGAGTTAACCAAGTTTAGCGTACTCTATGAGGTTTTATGGGCGGTCCATCATAGGATCGAATTATTGACCCATACAAAGCTATTTATCACATAGTCTTGTGGCCCGAAAGTCTCCCAACTAGTCTTACCAAGGGGAATCGTAGTATCCATAAGCTGATTGTTGAAGTCAGATAGGCAGTCGCTCCATGTTCTTTTTGCTAATTTCTGGTATTCAGCTGCATCCGGTTTGACTGGAAGCCGATATAGTTGTGAAAAGGCCTGCATCAGCAGATGAAGTCTGTACGTCTACTGATGCATAAGTTTCCGCTGACTTTCCATGGTTTTCAAAAACATGTTTAATAATATGTGACATTTGGTTATACATATACAAACGCGTGTTGGTAACGTAAACATTAATTGTTAACAATCTACGTCATATCGGATCTCCATAACGTAGTACAACTATTAATATTATAATAATGTTTTATAGCTACTTCCTCTAGCGACCGGCCTTGCGATATATCAGCGGGTGATGGACTAAGGAAACACAAATATGCTACGATCGTGCCATGTTTATGTAATGTACTTTCTTGGTAGCTATTAACACTCGTTGACAAGGAAACAACAGATAATTGCTTTAGGGAAATCACATTTCCGTAAAATATTTTGGGTTTTTCTATAAGTATAAAAACTTTAAATTTTTCCCAAGTTTGCGACCACAGACATAATTGCCGCATTTGAAAGCGTAAATAACCAATTCGATACCTACTTTTAGCTAAGGATACTTTGTTGTAAAGTGCAAACTAGTGTTGACATGTGACTGGTCCTCTGTAAGCTGTTTAAATTCTTCGAAATAGTATCCTATTCTACAATTTCCGTTATAAATTATCCTGTCACCATGAGTCATTTACTAAGAAAATTTACCGGGATTTCACCTTTTTGGAAACAACTACATGGCCGATCTAAATTGTTTTGTTTTTCTGTCCAATTCTGGGTACGGGAACTGCGTATTTTGATGTTGTGTCAACCTTGGAGTCACTTCCCTGTTGTTCTAGTGAGCTGTCGGTTGGTTTCAGTCGCCGCTCCTCGCCTCGGCGTCGTCGCCTTGGCACCGAGTCGCTTTCCCACCTTATCAGACCATATTACTGTAATGGATAAATTAATTCGAATAATATCAAAACTCATTTGTTGACCGATTTCTGATTGTGCAACAAAAGCTGAATGTCGAAGGTTGTATGCGAATACTTTGTTTATATTTTTTTACATAAAAGCAGTCGGCCAGGTTCGACCAGGTCTTGCACGTTCTGTTAATGTGTCTTGTTTTGATGTAGGTCTAGGTGCACAGGTATTGATGATGATCACTGATTAAAATATAATATACATACATAAAGACCTCTGATTAAAACTGTACAAGCGTCATCCGGTCTAGTTTTTAAGTATTTCAGCAAATTAACATTTTATACTAATTTATAACGACGAGCTTGAATAGTCTTGTTTAAATGATTAGCTTATTATTGGTTTCATCATTTACCCACATTGTTTTTGAATTGGATATTTTTAAATTATAATACGAATGGTGTGAAAATACGCACATGACATGCACGCCAATAACTTCCAAGGTGCTAATAAAAAAACCAAGTTCAGATATAAAAAAGGAATTCGTTTTGGATCTTAAATGAGTTGAGTGTGGGTGGGAAAAAAACATTAAGTACCTACCTATGGCGTGCGTGATACCTTTGCAATTAACGAAAACGTGAAAACTTTTCCTTCCTTGAGGAAAAGTAACGGTTACCATAAATGATGTGTTCTTTATTTATTTTCCGCAAACATTCATTCATTTGAATCACAAAAACAGTTTTTTTCTGTGTTGTTGGTGACCTAACATAACAAAAACATAATAAATTATGTTTAATGGAAACATGTGATCTCTCAACTGACTCACTCTGGATTCCTGAACAATATTATTATTGTAAAGTGAGTTTATTCGGTTATATTTATTTTCGACCTGGTTTAGGACATGCTCTCTATCCTATTAGGATGTTCCCGTGGGATAAAAAGTTAAAGCTCCATGACTTCAACGGCTCTTACGAAGAAATAAGATCTATTGCTCAAATTATAACACGTCTCACGGGGCGGGTTTTGGCTGATCTACCAAAGCCTATTAGAATCCACTGCCTAGGTGCTTATTACGTTAAATTACATTCGCTTTATTTTTTCAATGAGAGTAGGTATCTCCGTGGTTCCGCCTTGTTTTACGTCATTATTCAGACAGATCTTATATTTTCTGGACATTTTTCAATGAACATACATAAAGTCTATACAAGGGTACTCGAGCATTTTCAACTATGGCATTTACAGAGAAAGTCGAAACTCTATTTAAAGCTTTATTCGATACTGAAACGAAATATCGGAAACTCTTTCCAGCTGTACGTTCTTCAGTTGAATGCACATGATTTCTCAAGGGATGAAGGTTCCGCTTTCATATTGAGTTATATTCTATTCATCTGTGCACCATTCATGAACTTAGAAAGTATTTGGTATACTGACCGAACAACTGTGTAGAAAATACAAATGCAATGTGTGCAAATATTCATCATCATGATTCTTTTGTTTCAATTTGTTTCGGGGTCGGTGCAGCATGCCTTCTTCTTCCATACGTCTCTATTAGTTGTCGAAGACTTAGGAACCTCCTTTCTAGTGATATCACCGTTCGCACAGTTCATCCATCCTTTTTTAGTCTTTCCCAATTCCAATAGCTATCCACATTCATACTTAAAACTTTCCTCATTCCTCAGCATCACAGACCCATACCGTACGCACGTCATACGGTTAATTTTATTTTGAATGTTAATATAGTTAACATTTATTATATATATATGTGTTACGACTAAAGATGGGTGTGAACATAAACTTAAGATTAACCGGCTAAACTTAACATGACCTTTTTTTTTGGTTCTCCATGTGGAAATCCTCAATGGATGTCCTCCGCCCGTAACCAAACCTAAGTTTAGACGGCTAATCTTAAGTTTATGTTAACAACCATCTTTAGCCGACTTGTCAGTATTAGGGAAGTATTCATGCAAGTAAAGCAAAAAGAAAAGCAACGGTGAGCATTTAGCTTATCATGTTGGTAGACAATGTAAGTATTCGGTTGACTGCTGCGATGGGTGTCGCGGGTTAAAAAAGTATATATTGTGCATGGAGAACATTGCTTTATATCTAAAACACATGCATAACTTCGTGTTATTCTAGACTGCTAACTACATTCTAAGACAACTTTCAATCATATAAAATTAAAAACGGATTATCATTACATCGCTACTTACGCACGAGCGATAAATAAATCGAAGTAATCATGTCACTCCACTTTTAGCACGGCCGGAGGTCAACGGTGTGAGACCTTGTACACTTGCAATTTGGATTTCATATCCCCTTTTGTTCAATTATTACGTAACCATTACTTGTCCACCTTATGCTAGTTAACCACACATGGTCAAGATATGGACATTGTGAATAATGTTACATTAATACTAAATCAATGTATGTTTTCTGAGCTTACTGTCTTTAAGTGACGACATATGTGTTGCTGGGGAATTTGTTGCGCCACTTCGTCTCCCCAGAGAGTCGTGAAGGGTCGCTGACTCGCTGCTTTGTGGGAATATCTTTGCAATTTTGACAATCAAATGTGCTAATTGTCAGCCTAATTCTAATTAAAATGACTTTTGATTTTACTTGTTACGATAATTACACCTAGTTTTAGGTGCGTAGTTGCTATTTTGGGGAAGATTTTTTTCTTATTTTATCATTAATTTAAATAAATTACTATGCATTAAAATGATGAATTAATTTTAAGTATTACACGTGAGACTTTTGACATTTACATCGCAGTTTTGTTTTTGCAAGCGCATAAAAAAATATTTTATAAGACAAAGCCGAAACAGTTGCAGGGTTACGTCCGCGTCGGTCAAGCAGCCATTTCTTGCGAATAAACCCTCAGGGTCATGGTAACCGGATATTGGCGGTTACCATGAAAGCCGGCTGCGAGCTTAGGAAAGGCGAGGACTATCGGCAGGCAAGATCGATTGTCTTACTTCGGATTATTTATAGAACAGTAAACAACACGTGTAAGTGCCAATTATTGAGGGCCAGGAACACATCCAATCAGTACCTACTTTTTAAAATAACATTTTATAAAAGCAATAATTAAGACACTTACTTAAGGCTGGTTTTATAGTCACGCCGCTAGACGCGCCGTTGGGCAGCGCGCTGTTGAACAGGAACACCGAACGGCGCTGCTCAAGCGCGCGAATTTGAAACGCTGCTACTACCCCAATACATATCCGAGCGCGCGCAGGCCCGACGGCGCTGCTGAAACGCGTGACTATAAAATCAGCCTAACTGCTTTTCATTTTGTCATATAGCTAGTATTCTCTCCATCTGGTTTGACTGGAAGCTACAGAACTTAGGCATAAATAAAAGGCTAGGCACATGATGATAGATAGCAACTTTTTACAAACATAATTTGTCAAATGATTAGTGGTGAATTATTTCTTCAGCTTTTTACAAGTGTAGGCTACCTACCTACTTTGATTTGAAAACCAGCAGTCAAAGATCAAAGATAAGTTCAGAAGTGACACACATACAAGGTTACAAGTCTATCGACAACTAGTTTTATACAAACTATACTATCTTAATATATAAAAATCACGTGTCACTATGTTCGTGCACGCTAATCTCCGAAACTACCCAACCGATTTCAATAAAATTTTGTGAATGTTGTGTATGGTTGGTTCTAGCTTGAAAGATAGGATAGTTTTCGACCCGGTGGGGTGCGAAGCTAGGGCGGGTCGCTAGTAATATTAAGAATAAAGTTTGTATGTTTATAAGTTCCGATGTAAGGAGTAATCTTCGTAACTACTGATCCAATTCCGAAAATTCTTTATTTTCTGTAAAGCTACATTATACCGAAGTATCATCTACACTAATATTATAAAGAGGATTTGTATGTTTGTAATGAATATACTCAAAACATACTGGACTGATTTCAAAACTTCTTCCACCATTCGGATGCTACATTATCCCTGAGTAACTTATGCTATATTTATTACTAGAAAAATATAGGGGGGGAAGGGGAAATAAATGTCTACCCGTGCGAAGTCGGGACGGGCCGCTAGTAGGCTATATTTACGACTTTCCCGTGGAATCAGGTTCTACCATAAGGCGAGTGAAACCACGGGCTAAGGCTAATCTACAATAAAATTAAATCAGCGAGAATATTAAAAGAGTTCTGCAGAACACAGTCGTCTAGTACCAAGGTTCTGTACTGCTTTAGGCCTACACAGATGATGATTGGCTTATCTTGACTGCATTTCTCACGATTATAATTGCACTGTCGGCGTAGATTTAGTTTTGCGATAATGTGGAAGCTTGTAATTAGCAAATGTCACTACTTATGCATGATATTTATAATTGTTATTAGTCTGTAAGCTTTCTTTAAAATTAAATAAATAAATAAATAACCCAGCAATAATTTTTTAATTGTTATTTTACCTTTGGTCACCCAATACTGAGTGTAGGTCTCTTCTGGATCTCTTCACTTTTGGCGGTTTTGTGTCATGGCTATCCAGTTTCTTCCAAATATTTTAATGAGATCTTCTGTCCACCTAGTTGTCTTCCCACATTCCTCCGTCCCGTCCGTGATCTCCTTTCTAGCAATTTTACTTACAGAGTGACTTTTTTACAGGTAGAAAAGGGAATCAAGAGAGGGTTTCAAGCGATATATATTTAAAAACAAATTGCTTCAAGCAGACGGTTCAAGGATCTCGGTAAAGGTGATCCTGTGGGAAAATGGTCACAAGGTGGTTGATAGTGAGGGGATAGAATAGTGTTTATTTTCAATTATAACTTGTGATTTTTCTGTGAGTCAAGCTATCATGAGTATGACACTAAGCGTCATTAAAGCCAGGACACTGAATAAATGTAGCTGAAATTAATGACGCCATCGTCAGTCATAGGAAATTCAAAAATCCCATCCAATCATTGTACGTTATTAGATCATTTGTAGAAGAAAGAAACATTGTATGGGTACTAAATAGGTTTCCCAACGTGTGGTCGATTTTTTGTTACTGTTTAAAAATCGCTAATAATACAGAAGCAAACTGTACAGTCTTCAAAAAAAGTTTTATAAATTAATTATTATTAATTTATTATTAATTAATTATTTATTAATTAAAGGAGAGATTGGGGTTTTTCATTTGATGTAGCTAAGTACAATACAGTATATATAAGAGAAGTATATAAGATGAAGAAGAAATGCTGCGCCGACCCGAAATGAATTTCGATAAGGGGAGAAAGAATATGAATGATGATGATATTGAAATAAATAGGTACGATAATTTTGTGCATTTTTGGATCAATAGGAAAGTATTATTTTAGGTTTCAGAAACCAATATTCAATGTGTGCCTTGTTTATATACCAGATGCAAAGATCCAAGTGGAAAAACAATAAAAAAAAAATATAACTCCGATCTTTTTAATATATTTGATGTAGACTGTACCGACTGTTTTCTTCAAAAAGTTTGAATCATTTAGTAGATTTATTTATAGATTAACTAATTATAATGTTTAAACTAATCAACACTCTCATTCTCATGCAAAAACTCGGGGAATTGAATTACTTAGTTTGTTATGTAGGTATATTTTTGACTTCTCTAACAAAACTACTATGGTCTGGTTTATTTTATTTCTGTTTCCACTTAACACCTCCATTTCATTGCTATAACCACATAAAGCACACCCACATTTCGCGCCAGTCCCATATATCGAAGAAGAGCTTATTGCCATCAACCGGCCGTATCCAGATTTCGGGCTGTTACTGAAAAAATCTTGGTGGAAAAAACCAATATGCTCCTACCTGGGGCTTGAAACGTCGTTCATATTAGAAGCGCTTGTGGAGACTCGTCCAAAAATGTCTAAACTTGTTAGCAGTACACATTAATCGAATAAATAGTCCACTTCAAAAAGCAGGAACTCCTAAGCCTACGACAGAAAGGTTCTGTGCAAAATTGTCCAAAATTCGTCAGTCTGTCGAACACTTAACAACATCTTTTGCGTAATCTTTTCTAACCAAGCTGTTGGTGTCAGCTTCTAGTCTAACTGCATGCAGCTGAACGCCAATTTGGAGCAATTGCCTGTCTGACCTTCTTAACCCTGTTACTGGATAAAACGATTCCCCTTGGTAAGATGGTTTTATCAGACTTTCGGGCTTCGGACTACAAATACGGACTGACAAAGATCTAATGATGGTCGGGACCAATGGCTGATAAAAACACCAAAATGTTTTATTTGTAGGCCCATGTTGCACTGTGGGATACTGTACGTACATTACGAACCAAGTGTCGATGCAGTAATCGTTTGAAGCAGAATAGGTATTTACTTTATCATAATTATCATTCCATACCTTCCTAGTAAGGGCACTTAGGTATTTAATTTAAAGTTTACGACGATTTATGTATGGATGATTTTAACTCTTCAGTAATATAGCATTTACATAGCGGTAGCTCGTGTCATAATAACGCAGGTTCGCGGGCACCTCTTCGTCTACTTACCAGCAACTATAAAACAAACTTTTCCATGATGTTGACATGTTTGCTCTCTCTGTTGGTAAATTTAAAAACATCATTTTGAAAACACTACGCATTGATTAGGTATAATTATTCACATGCCTTGTTTTGTTGATTTTTTTTTTCTCTGTCTTTGCTAAATTTATCACATACACCCTTAAAGCGGGTTTAAATTATACATTAAATTATATACTATCAAAAAATTAACACCAATATTTTATAAATTATTGTAGGTCCAAACATGCATGGTTTGTAAAGCTTGTATTTTATGTATGTACTCCGTGGAAAATGTTGTTGGTAACACATTTGCTCATACTTGTTTTTATCGTTTTTATATTATTGTAATGTGCCACTGTTTGTTTTCCCCAATAAAGAAAATTAAAATAGCATATAGTACAGGTACATCAGAAAAACACAGGCTTCGTTAAATAAAATGAAATATAGAAGCAAGTTTTACTATAATTGAGCAAAGTTCCTGACCACATAATGGCCGTCTCAATATTCTGCCGAATCTGGAAAAACACTGAGACCACTTTGTTAGGCCAGGACTCATGGTTTTTACCCGGTGTTGTTTAGAGCGCATTTCGAGGAAGTCTGTGTATAACGAAATATTATACGGCGCAACCACTTTTGGGCCGTTATTTATTAAAATATCGATGTTTTACTTGTAATTATCGTTAAATTAGAGGACGAGGTGGTCCTTTGGTACTGTATTCTACTCTAACCCATAATATCCTTATTATGGGTTATTAAGGACCGGATGTTTTAGCAATTCATCGATCTAAATATAATTTAAATGTGTCCAATTTATTACTTCAATCAGCAATTATACAATTTATTGATTACTTATTAATGATTAAGGTAGCCCTGATTCGTTACTATTCGTTACTTTAGGATATTATGATAGAAGTTTGTTAGATGTCAACTTTGTTGAAGGGAAGATGAAACAACTTATAAAATACTTCTAACTAGCATCTTTAAGCTATAAGTGATTTTTTTTGAGAAATACGTTAGTTAAGATCTTTAACAATTGATTTACTATTTGCATGTTTGAATTTATAGTCAGTAATCATATTATTATTATTCTCTTTATTCATCTTTCTAACATATAATTTACATTTTTAAATATTTTAAGTAAGTAACAAAAAATTATAAAAAAAAAACATTTACAAATATAAAAAATAGTAGCCCACCGGTATCGGGAATAGGGTCCAAGCTACCGGCAGTCAGGGCTCCAGAGAGAGGAACCTCCTAACAATACGAGCCGTGTCCAAAAGTACCGCTTTCGGAATCAAGCCCTTGATCCAGCTGCCTAACGAGAGCCTCCTGAGATGTTGGTCGAGGCTCTTGGCAATTAAGCCATGGGCTGACACAACTATCGGCACAATGATCGCTGAGTCCACATCCTATAATATTATTATTTCCTTTATTCATCTGTAAACAAATTTATTACATTTTTAAATATTGATTAAAAAAATACATAAAAAACATTTAAAAATATAAAAAATTGTAGCCAACCGGTATCGGGAACAAGGTCCAAGGTATTATTATAATTATTATAAGCCTGTATTGTCCCACTGCAGGGCAAAGGCCTCCCTTCCCTCTTTCCACATAATCATATACTGGACATAATACAAAATCAAATTAATAAATACCCAATACTTACCTTTTTATGACGTAAAACATCATAAAAAGGTAAAACAATAACAATTCATACTTCCTTAAATCAAAAATCAAATTAAATCAAAAATCATTAATTTCATAAACATATTTTATAAAAACAGAATTAGTGATTGGAGCCTCCCTTTAAGCAAGTAATGCCTGTATTTAGGAGACTCCGCTCTTCCATATCAAATAATTGGATTAGCATAAGTGTGAGTGTGTGAGTATATGTGTGTGTGTATGTTTGTGAATGTGTGAGCATCTCCATATCCTGGGGAAGAACATAGGCTATCTTTTTTTCACACACATAGGTACACATCAAAATTTCCACGCTGATGAAGTCGCGGGCAACAGCTAGTATCTACCATATATAAATGCCATAATTCATTAATAGGAATATGGAACGAAAAGTTTATACTACAATTAGATATTTACTGAAGACATGCAGAGTTTCCTAAATGCAACAAATGAAAATAATATGTCTATGAAATCACATTTTGTTCTGTTTGTAACCTTGACGTATAAACTTATACTGTCACTTACGGGATATCTTCCGTGATTCGTTCATGATTTTGAGCTCCCGATATTGCCACGCTGTTGCTGTTGTTTGCAGGACGCATCAATCTTCCGGCTAAGTAAGTTGCATGGGTGTTGGTCTGTGGACTGGTGACCACCCATTACCTGCCCCGGAAGCAAGGTTAAGCTGTAGGTCCCGGCTCTCATTTGTAGATCTTTGGCAGTCCTTACTGATAGTCAGTGGCCCGAATGTCTGGCAACTAGTCTTACCAAGGGGTATCATATTACCCAGTATTATTGAAGCCAGATTGGCAACCGCTCCATTTAAAATATTAGTATTCAGCTTCATCCGGTTAGACTGGAAGCCGACATAATTCAATTCAATTCTTTATTGCATATCACATGTGTTCTGTTTACAAGATCTTAAAAATAATAATTAATTTCACATGACAGTAGCATTTAAAATAATAAAGATTAGTTAAAAATTCATAAATTCATTTAAATAAGTAATTTATGTCACAGAATAAAATAAAAAGAGATTAAAATTCGAATAAAATAAAATTATAGTCAAATAAATCAGTCATTAAAATAATAATCAAAATAAAATCATGTTAATAAGATAATAATCAAAAACAAAATGTCAATAAAATAAAATTAGGTATAGTTCAATACTTATCATGTCATTAAAATAATAGTCAAATACAATTAAGCAATACTTAATAATAATCGAATATGAAATGTCAATAAAATGAAAAAAAAAAACTAAATTTAATAAATAAGTCGGTAGTAAAAGTCAATCCATTTTGAAGTCATCATTAAAAAAAAAATCCAACATAGAAAAAGGCTACACGACTGCGACCAACAGATGATTTGGAGTACGGTGAACTTTATTCTCTTCGACATAAGGTTTATAACAGAGATAATCTGTATTAAGTTTTAGTCTTTTTTTAAATATGCTTTTATTAGTTACACCTGTAACTAAATGTGTAAAAAAAATCTTAGAATACTAGATTTGACCCACTTCCCGGTTTCTGATTGAGCTGAAATATAAAATGACGTCACTCTAAAGTGCGTTTTTAGTATTTTTTACTATTTAAATATTTTATTCATCCATAATATATGTTCCAAACGTTTTCATAGCATTAGATTAAATTAGGTAATTAACTTGTGATACAAAACAAATATTATAATAGGATATAGGAATAAATCTCGTTTTAGGTGATTAATTGCACAAGTTTTTGTATATATAATAACATCGGGTCCGTTTAGATAACTATTTTTGTTAATTTGTGTACATTGCATTTAATAAACCTGTTGATAGTGTGTTGTGATATTTCCTGTCTGAACCGCGAGATTTATTTAAACATTTTTTTTCTCACTGAGTCACATGGAAAACTAAAAAATTAAGGATCATTCAATTGTTCTAACCCGCTTACATCCTGGTGATTATGAGGTCTAGGGTTCGATTCGCAGTTGGGGCAAAGTGTGATTGGGATTTCAAATAGGAATTACTCCTCTTGATACCCTTTAAGCTCTTGAAAGTGCTTAATTGAAGTGTCTACAAGATTATTGATTGATTTAGGTGAAGAAAAATATCCTATTAGTAATAGCATATTCCCTATTAAAACAAAAAAAAAATCCTAGAAGGAACTAATTTTTTAAAATGTTTATTTATTTACTCGTATTTATTGACACAGCAACGACTTATTCACTTAATCATTACATTAAATATATTCGATGTTCTCCTAACCCAACACTCCGAGAATGGCAGCAATCTTGTTTTTTTATTCGGCTGATCTAGGGTATGTCAATGAAAATGCTATAATAATAAATAAATGCTAATTTATTTGGCACTGCGACTAACTGCTGTGGGGAGGATGCATGTCTATAATTGAGTGACAGTATTGCTCAATTAAATTTTTTGGAATAGTCGAGTGAGGTACCTCGCTCGACTTCAGATGCCTATGAGACGTGTCCTTGAGACAAATGCTTGGCAAGCACGGAAATACACATTCTGTGAAAATTTCAACTGTCTACCTATTACGGATCATGAGATACAGCCCGCTGACGAACGGACGGACGGACAGCGGAGGCCCAGTGGTATGGTATGGTCCCGTTGGCGCTTCGGGTACGGAACCCTAAAAAGCAGCCACCTATAATGTAGTGAGGGTGAAGTTTGTAACGTTGATAGCTTGTATCTCAGAAACATGACGCTTTAGAAGGTTTTGTTCCATGCAATACTTCTTTGTACTGATGTCAGTTATTGATTTATACAGGTTATATACATACGTGACTGCCAGTGGCGAAGGTTCCATACAACTCGATTCCTACTAGCTTCCCTTTTAAAAATGGCACAGTCATTATTCTATAGACAAATAATATAATCACATTAAAGATTTGTACTCCGGCTTACCTCTTACAAAAATTGACCCTTCGCTACTGGACTGCTATTTTGCAAATAAAATAAAAAGGCGGAGAGGTAGGTTCGGTTAGGCCAACATATTTTGAAATAAAAGGGCAATTACAGATTAACTTCAGTTTTCAGATTAGGTACTTTCATTTTCGTAGGCATCAGTTAGTAGCTATAAGGTTCTACGAGAAAGTTACGTAGATGTCTCACACAATGTCTAAAAGTTGTGTTGTAGGCAATGTAAATAATTATTTGATACTGTTTGTATTGGCAGTCATGAAGAGAGGCCTTCGCTTCAGCTGTGGGATACCGCGAGCTTGCAGTAACAGTAGAATATCTGTATGTTAGTGTCACACTTAATTACTGGATAGATTTCACAATAAAAGACTAATCGGTTGAAATAAAGTTTAAAATACATGTACCTATTAAAAAGGAGTGCGTTTCCCAAAACGTGACTAAACTGAATCGTTTTACCTAGATCACTTAAATTTACAAACCACTTTTAAATGGTTTTCAAAAAGCTAACAAAAAAACATCGATTATTTAAAATAACAGTTACTTAATGATTGTTTAGAATTTTATGTTGGTACGTGCAAGGTCTGAGCTGTAATGATGATGAGTAACAGCTAATAGCTCAGTATTTTATAATTATTAAAAACATGATAGGTAAGTTCGTTAGGCCACGCATAGTGTAGGTCTCCGTAGAAACACAATATATGCATCTGAGGAATAGCAAACGCTTTGCCTACAACGTTTTTCTATCAGGAATTTCTCAGTAGCAGCTCAAGGCTAGCCCCCTATTGGGTCTAGGGACTTTAACAGCACTGGCGAAATGTGGGTGTACTATTAGGTATGTATGTACACCTCTACCTTACCCTTCAGTAATTACTGGCGTGATGTTATGTTATTAGCCGGTTTCTTGATGTGGTCTTTCTTCACTGCTTTAAGAGCATCCATCACCTCATTGCCCTCTGAGGAATGAAAATTGACCTCCTGAACTGACTGACTTCCCTTTGTTTAGAAGACATTTCGGTCCCCGGGTATGTAAGGCGGTGTCAGTTTTGTGGGCTGGTTTGGTTTTTATTGCAGTGGCTGCGGTTTATAAAACGGTCCGTAATTCCATTAGTCAGTTATTAATGACTCTGTGGATAAACCCTTTGTTAACTGAAAACACCGTTATTTATGCAGCCATTGAGGAAGATCCCCAAGGTGGTTGAACTTTAATAACACAGATTCGTGAAACTTTTTAAAAGGTTTCGTCTTTTTATGCGGAACCCTGCCGAATGACATATGCATTAACATGTATCGATGTCGTGCCTTTATATTGTAGTCTATGTATTATGACTGTAAGGTTTATTAATCACGATGTTTTCAATTAATGTTATGTAAATAGTACGAAGATATGTTATCTACAGTCACGGACAAAAACGTTGGCACCTATTTAATATCTTCATGCATATGTATAACCAATCATCATATTGATGGTGTCGACAATAATTGTAACATAAATTGATCATTGGTACTCAATATCTTACATGCATTTTAAAAGAACCACAATCTGCCTATTGGTTATATAAGATATTTAATTAATTATTCAAAATGTAATAAATAATATTTTTGTTTTTACAACACTTTATTGTGATTTCAACGCTTTTGAAATCGATTGTAGTTGATGCTTCTATGTTTACGCTGCTACTGTTTGGTCTATTAATTTTACTGTTGTTAAGTGTCCAAGGTGGGAGAATTTCATGTGTCTTCAGCAAGTACTGAAACTGTTTGAAGCTAAGTACTTTGAAATGGGTAAATGCCAAATTCAAGACTACCTGTCTTGAAAAAGATTAATGGCGCTTGATACGCAGGATCCCGAACCCAGTTGTTCCCAAGGCACCTCGACACCACGTTGCCGAATAAAAGTTAGTTAGTTTATGTAAGTAGACGTAAACATAATGCGACATTTTTATACCTGAGAAATATTGTCAAAATAGTTGGTTGCTAGACAAAATCCTCTGAGTCGTGTGCAGTACCGACCCAACTTTACTCCATATCGTATAGGTGTTGTTAAGACAAACATGGTTCATAATTTTGGACTTTACATTTAGACAAAAATCAGAAGGTCAAATTTTTAGTAAGTAGTTCGAAAATGTTCAGATTCAAGTCGTAATGTCATCTCTGCAATAATCAAATATTAGAATCTTGATAAATGTAGGTAAATTTCAGTATTTCTTCTGACAGATTAGATGCTCGACCGGGAATTACTTTAAGCATGATTACTTTAATTTTAACCAAAATAGTTTGCTAGAAACGTGTTTCCCAAAACGCTCGCTGGTCCCGGATAATATGGGACAACTAAACATGATTCATTTGTTGTATGGTTTTATATATTTAAAACTAGCTGTGCCCGCGTGCATTGCACCTTTTCCTACTAACTACATAACAAAAATATTTAACAGTAGTATTCAACATGCATTCGTTCACCAATAAAAAAAAATCTTCTTACATATAAAATTCAAAGTCCTGACTGACTGACTGATATATCAACGCACAGCCCAAACCGCTGTCCCTAGAGCAATGAAATTTGAGGGGTGTATTCTTTGTGAAGAGTAGGTATCCACTATGAAAGGGTTTTTCGAAATTCCACCCCAAAGACGGTGAAATTGGGTGTTGAATTTTCTGTGAAACTTTTATTCTCGGGGTCGATTGACTTAAAAATTTATGTACATTCCCTTCAGGTAAAACAATAAGAAACGTGTATCTCAGTTTTTCCAAAATCATCCCCCAATATAAAATTCAGAGTACTGACTGACTGACTGATAAACCGCTGGTCTTGAAGACATGAAATATGAAGGGTGTATTCTTCTGAAGAGTAGGTCCACTTAGAAAGGGTTTTTCAAAATTCCATCCCGAAGAGGGTGAATTTTTAAGGTCGCTTGACTCGAAAATTGATGTACATACTCTCCAATTAAAATTATGAGACGCGTACCAGAGTTTTTTTTCCAAAATCATCCCCCCACATTGTCAAATAGGGCTTCAAAACTCACGTAGAAAGGCGCATGGCGCGCAGTGTTGCACAGGGCGTGCGGGGCGCGGGAGTATTTACCTATTAGTAAGTAGGTTAGGATTTTTCTGAGGTAGACGTGTCTGTAAAATATGTGAAATCCCGATTTTCGCGTCGGCTCGTGATACGCGACATTGATATTAAATATTATGTAAAAGTATTATGTCTTTAAGTAGATTCCTAACTAATTTGATTGTCGTCACCGGTGTCCAATCTCAAACCAAGGTATCAATATTTCACTTAACTAATAAATGATATTAATATTACTATGAATTAATATTTGTAAGTTATAAGTAAGCACATGTAAAAAACGCGTGTGTGTCTGTATTACTCAAATAAAATTAAATAAGTACTTACACTAACTATTCTTTATTACCTATTCAACTTAAAAAGTAAAGACTAATATTACTCAGTACATATAATTATCTATAAATGCTAAAGTTTGGATGGAAAGATGTTTGTAACTCAATCACGCTTGAACGGCTGAACAGATTTGGATGCACAGAGATAGATTATAGTCTGGTATAGAACATAGATTACTTGTTATCCCAGAAGTAAGATTCCGTGGGCAATTCCCGAACTCCACGCTATGCTAGAAGTTAAATTTTGCGTGATATTGATTTCCTAAAAAAAAATAAGTTACCTTTCGTGGCACTGGTTTTATCATTAAAAGGTTTAAAATAAAAAATAAATAATTAAAAAACACGTCTGACATATCAAAAAGTGAACTAAAACATTCAAATCAAGTTATCTGATTTTAGTGTTGGATGGCTAAAAGGTAGGTAGGAAAGAACTATTCCAAGGAACCGTCCCCCGACTGCAATGAAAAGATTGGTTTTCAGATTTCCACTTTTGGGCAAAATGGCGTTTTAATTGCACCGTAAATATTATAATCTATTTAGTACCTACCTTTTGGCCATTCAACACTAAAATAATGTAACTGGTTTTGAATTTTTTTAGTTCACTTTTTGATATGACAGGCGTGTTTTTTAATTTTTTTAATTATTTGTTTTTTTTTTCTCATATTTAATCGGAATGTTATCGTAGTAAATACTTTAGACAGATGCTGTTTTAAAGAACTAAGTATTGTATGACACTTTATTAATTAACGACCAGTGATTTAATTTCTTACTATAAATCCTCGGGACTTTCTGTGCGATGGCCTCGAAACGGCCAAGCCGTACTTCTTAACCAAAAGATAGGGTTGGTAGAGTAATTTCTTATATTCTCTTTACTTATAATATCTAGTAACTATTTGACAGTGAAAGTGAAAGCTTGTGAGGCAACCAATTTCACATGAAATGTTTTAACTGGGTATCTTTTACGTCGCATCTTTCAAAAAGTAAAATCGAGGTTATTTCATTTACCTTTTATTTTATGAACGAGCGTTGATATTAATATCCTTAAAACTAAGCCAAACATCTCATATTTCTGTCTAAAGTCTTAGTCCATGAAGTCTTTTTTTATTTTACCAGCTGATTTATAAATTTCAATCATGATCAGACCCTATCTTGGTTATGTTGACACTCGTATATATTTATTCATAACATTAGGACTTACGTGGTGTTTATGAGCAAAAAAGATCAACAACCTTGACCTTATTCTGTCCTTATTATTAAACCATATTTTTCCAGTAGTCTGATCCACTTCATGAAAACAGCAACTTATCTAATCAATCCTTAAGTTTAGTTGGTTCCACTTTCACGGACATGGATGAATAGTAAAGACACGTGTGAATTGTTACAAAGTCGACTCTAACTAACGATTTTGTTTCAGTACGTTACACGTTACATATATTCATGCTGAAACCCATGGCTAAATCATAAGTCATTCAGTGAGCTTTTGAAATTAATTTCTCACTCCAAAGTACGTTGTACCAAGTCCAAAAGGAGTTGACCTCATCCATGGGCTAGGTCGGAATAAGGATGAGAATGACGGCTTACATCCAGCAGAAGTGAGTAAGATGTTTGATAGGATATGTCCTGTCCCTTATAGCGATCCCCAAATTCTGACAACCTAGAAACCTTTCTGCCAAGAATCTTAAGCAAGTAAAACACAGAACATTACACCTCTAATCACGGACGAAATAGACAGTGTACCTAATAGAACACGCACAGTGATGACCGCTTACTGGTACATAAACAAAAAATCCGCTAAAACTTGTCTTTAACGGCTTACTGAATTGTTTTAAAAACGTGTTCTACTCAAACCTGTGTCAGGTATCCAAGCGGGTGTCCTTGACAGTCTGATCTAATTCGCAACACCACGTGCGGTGTTGTGAACGTATGCTTACAATTAATAGGTAGGTAACAGTTTGAAAGGCTCAGTAGATAGTCACCAACTTTGGTTACCAGCTTTGGTTTCTCATAACCCGTCAAATTACAGCCGCTTTGCGACGGCTGCGCGGCGTCCTGAAAATCATAGTGGCTGTTTGATTTGGCTGTGTCAAAAATGCTTTCAGCAAACGTACTCTACATTTGGCGGACATGTGACTGTGTTTTCTGAAGGAGACCGAAGTATTTTTTAACTACTTTGGCTTAAAAATTAAAAGTGACATGTGTTAGAGAATGGTGCTGTTTGCCGAGATACACGATCTGTCCTAGTTCAGCATCAGAGAATTCCATGTTAAAAACTTGAATACTAAGCCATTACTTCTGCTAATAATTATGTTATTGTATCATTTTTGTTTTGGTGAAATTAAGATTATATAATATAATTATATAACAAATATTATATTAATATTTTAGAATTATGTTGCTTTTTGGTGAAACCAGAATAGGTATAGACAGTTGAAATTTTCACAGAATGTGTATTTCGGTTGCGGTTATCAAAAATTAAAGGGGGCTCTCTTACTACGATGGTATGGAATCCTTCATGCGTGAGTCCGACTCCCACTTGGCCGGTTTATTTTTATCAATTTCCCTGATGGAATGTCACTTTGCCTAGACAAGACTCTAGACCCGCTGCAAGTAAGTGTAGCAGCCGTAATCCCATGATAGGTCATTCAGAAGCGCTATAAACTGGAAATAATAAATTTGAAAAGTATGTAATAAAGGTAAAACTATTATAAATAATTGTTACAGACGTGTTAGTTGTAAACGAATAATGATGACACAGTGAGACACCTAAACACAGAAGTAAGGAGTCAATTAACTCCTATAACGTGCGTCAATAGTCTTTCAATTTTAACTTTAGAATCTTGACAAAAAAAATTTGCTTCATCTAATTGTTATATATAAGCCGGAGAGGTGATCTGTAACTCAGACACCTTTCTCTATATAAGATTGAACATATACCAGCGCCTGTAAATTCTGATGTCGAGATAAATAAAGATTTATGGTTATGATTATTGTTCTTTCGATGAGTGACTTTAGCTACTGAGTGTTGGGCTAGTTCCGCAGAGCACAAAAAGCGACTAATCTACCTACAGAATATTAACAAGAACTCAGGCAAAACCACGAACGGACATGTGAAGATTATAATAAACACATACTTACTGAACTCACGTTTCGCACTAAATAGAGATTGACCACATATACTTTGATTGTGTCCCATTCACATCTTTTTTGAACTCTGCAAAGGTCGTGTTATACAACATTTTGTAAATGTTATGTGTTTAATGGTTCAAATCATAATTTTAAGTATTCCAAATTTAGTGAACTCAGTATACGCTGCCATCTTGTGTTGATGTCACTAACATATTTTTATTTTTATTTCCAAAAATCCCCTTTTTGTTCTACAAAAAAAAAAAACAAAATCAAATATTTCGTATTTCAATAGCCTTTATGATAATATAAATCAAGGCATCAACTCTTTGTTCAGAATTAACCCGAGGGGTCATAATGACTAACCCGTATTCAAAACAACAATAATATTAGAAGGAAATGCTCCTAAAATGGTAATGTTCACATTTCAACCAGTAATTAAAAGTTGCGTACCTAGTAATAACTATGCAAACAAGACTAATAGGTTTATTTAAAATTGCTGTTACATTACAAACTATAAGTTCCTTTAACAAAAAGGTAAATTATATGCAGTGGAATGTCCGTACAAGCTTATCGTTTATGATAAATGAACCGGTATGGCGGGTATTTTAGAAATGTACTAAAATATTACGCTGCTGCTTACGATTGCTGATGAGATTAGAATAAATTATAATTACTTTAAAGACTTCTCCATTGGTAAATAGCCTGAAAACACCTAAAATCTGGATTGGCCCAGGTGCTGTTGTAGGTACAACACTGTCCTTCTGCTAGGAGAACAAAGACGTAAATAACGTCAAACGTGCATTGGATTAATTTTTTCAAAAGTCACGTGTTTATAGTACTGAGGCCGATTGGTAGGAAACTGGATCGATTACTGTTAATCAATCCTTTTTCCAAAATAAAAGCAGCCTACGCCTATCTGTCAGTAAAAGTCCTGTCACTTCGAAGATTAGCTGGAACAAACAGACAGACAAAAAGTTTTGTTTGTTATAAAAACCGTATGCAGGGTGGAATGGACTAAAACGAGTACCACGTATTCAGTACCTACGTCAAAGAAATTTTTCATTTGTAATTTTTTTTTAAATCAGCAGTTCCATACATTTAGACCGTGTAGTATTGCAGTTTTGTAGGAAACAGCAGATTTTTTTGTAAATAACCGACGAAAAATTACCATGTAAACCTTTCTTCACGAAAATTCTTGAATTTCATTCAATTCAATTCAATTCATTTATTGCATCAAATATGGTAGGTAGGTACATGATGTTCTACTGTAAAATATTTAGTAACACACATTTGGCCAATAGATACGAGTAGCATGCAATAGTACAAGTTTTTACATTTAAGATATTATTTAGTAGGGCATTTTTTTTTTTTTTTTTTTGATAGGGCGTCTCGCAGTTCAACCTAGGAGGTTGGCTACTGCTTAACCGGGCTAGTCCTGTGGATGCCTTGAATGTAAGGCCTCCAGCCAGGGGCTTAAACTAAGCTTATATACTAAGCGACCACTCGCTAGGGGCACCCCCTGTGGGGTACGGGCCTCGGCTTAGGGCGTCGCTGGGGGAGGGCAGCAAGGGGACAGGCTGGATCGGATTTCCATTATTTAGGGGCTGGTTTAAAGCTACTGGCTCAGCGTCGCGGGCTGGCTCTGGCAAGAGACGGGGGGGAACGTTACTGGGACGTCGCGACGGACCTCGGCGGCGAGGTCGGAATGACGGCGGTCTGGTTTTGTATTTTCTAAGAGTACTTGTTTCCCTACTACTTTCTTGAAGGAGGGTAATTTTGTCGGTACCAGTTAAATATGTATGTGCTTTAAGTGTAAAATTTACAGGGACACTTTTGGAAAAACTCATCTATCGAATAAAAACACTCTTGTAACAACCACTTCCTTCACTTCCACTTCATGACAATTCGCATCACCCCGCCGATTCACCTGATGAAAGTGTCAAAATCTTGTCGTGCATAATTTATACATATAATAAAATTGTAACAGCCCAATGCCAAAAAACTTATATGGGGGTCTTTAGTACAGCAACAGAAGCCAAAACAACAGTCTTAGAATTTTTATATGTCTGTCTTTGTGTCTGTATGTTTGTACTCGCATCACGCAAAAACTACTGCATGGATTTGAACGCAGTTTTCACCGCTCTACTGCTAGATGCTTAACTTAAAATATAGGCTACATTAGATATAGTTTTACCCGATATGTGGCGCCGTGCGAAGCAAGGGCGGGTCGCTAGTGGTTAATAAACATATTCAATTAATTTTCATAATACGGAGAAATAAGCGGCAACTATAAAACAAACCGCAGTCGCACATACGAACAAAGACCTACGTTATTATAGTGATTCAGAGGTGGAAGAAATTCCCAGCAGTACGGCCATACTTCCTGGCGACCTTCTACTTCCATACCTAATTAAACAGCTAATTAGAACAAATTCACTTTAATACTTTTTAGAGCGATTCGCAGAACCGAAGGCGTGACGACTTTTTGTGGGTTTTTTCAGCAATGTTGATGTTTTTTAATGTATATTGATGAGTAACTGGCTTTTTTGCTGACCCAAATATAGTCAGCTATAGAATAGAACATTCTACTCGTAAATAGATATCAAAATGTTCGAGATAATTTTGAAACCCGTAGGCTCGCCAACATTC
This sequence comes from Eurois occulta, assembly GCA_950022335.1. Lineage (NCBI taxonomy): Eukaryota > Metazoa > Arthropoda > Insecta > Lepidoptera > Noctuidae > Eurois > Eurois occulta. The sequence goes on along the minus strand of OX465477.1, from coordinate 10,352,910 downwards.
TTCAAGCATTGATCAATGGCTTGATTACTACCCATAAAATAAAATCTGTCATAACATTTGAATTTCGATCCATTCTTAAGTATTGTTGGTTTGAGTTATAAAAGACAGATTATAATCAGTAAGGGTGATTCGGTACCTACGTGCTTGTGTCAGGCAGACAATGAATGTTGACGTCAGATGCTCAGACACAGCTCGTGGTAGGTATGTACTCCTAGACAGCGCGAGTAGGTCGATTTGACTATGAATCTAGTGATACATTTTGTTGTATAGACCAGGGTAAGCAAAACCTGGTAGTCAAATCATAATAGGCCTCAATTATCTACTGTTCTACGTTTGTGTACATCATCATAGGTCTAGTCTTCCCTCACTATATGTAAAGGTAAGGGTCGTCATCCAGTCTAACCAGATGCAGCTTAATATTAGTATTAAACATGGTACGACTGCCTATCTGACCATGCACATCCCAGCGACTGGATAACACTATACCCATTGGTGAGACTAGTTGTCAAACTTTCAGGATTCCCACTACGGATAATGACTGTACAAAATCTTAGTATGACAGTGAACGTCTACGTCTCAACATGCTTCGCGGAACTGAAGGATCTTGGTGTGATATGAATGGTTAGGTGTTACCCATCCAAGGACCGTCCGGAGTAAGCTTAGCTAGCAATTTACTTATATAGTTAACAATGTTCAAGTACATACTATAGTGTATTTGTTTAGGTAGTTAACTAAATGTAAACAATCTTAGCATGTCTTTTATCTAAAAAAATGACTAAAAATTGTATCTAAAAATGTTTACAATTAGGTATTTACTTAAATAGATGTTAGGTAATTAACTTCATTTAAATAATCTTTGTATGTCTTTTATACGATTTATTTTACATAAAAAGACATATCAAGATTGTTTACCTTTAGTTAACTACCTAAACAAATACATTATTGATCCATAACATTAGCTAATCATCACCTTTGTTTAGCGAACAACACATTCAAGATGATTTTATCACGCAATCCAGTAGGTATTTGCGTAGTTACTTTAAAGGAAATAATTGAGTTACTAATTGGGCTTATAAAGCGAATAAGGGCTCCCACCGATTCGCGTTATATTTAATGTTTTTATTTCTCCAGTGTCACAGTCTCACCAAAAGGTATTACCCGGTACCAACTGGTTTGTGGAGGTCAGAGTTCAGATAGGCAGACGCTCCATGTAAAATACTTTTAGTATTAATATTCAGCTGCAACCAGTTAGACTGGACGCTTTCCGAGATTCGACATACGGGTCGGATAGTGTTTGTGGGGTTTTTCATCAGGAATTTGTCAGTAGGGTTACTACATGAACCAAATAAGTCAAAATTCAGACTCCGGGTTACGGAGTCTGAATTTTGACTTATTTAGTTCATGGCAAGAGGTATCTACCTTACCTACTTAAACACAACTGGAGACTTTCGTGGACCTAACTCTTCGGGGATTACCAGAAGTGATTTTATATTATATCAGTCAATAAAAGAAACTTCATCTGCGGAACTCTCCTCATAAGACTGGTGCGTAAAAGTATGCCTTATGCGAATACTTCCGTAGACAGTCAACCTGCTACCATCTTGTTAACTGCATGGATCATATTTTTGCAGCATTCGCGTTTAATTGAACAATTCAAGATTCGATTTTATGCACAAACAAGTGAGTGTTACGAATTGTATCGTTACAGGTATCGAGGTAAAGCTCGGTTCTCCTTGGTCAGTAGTTTAGTGCACGAATCTGAACGGGTACATAACAGGCGAATGCTCCCGGTGAGGCAGCGTAAGAATAAAGATTATATAACACAGAGTCTTCAGATAATCACATCAACCAAATCCCTACGACTTAACACATATCTGTATACCTAAATCAACTCGACATCTAAACGACTTTTTATAAGTCTGCAATCCATAATTAACAACAATACATTATAATAAAACGTCTTAACGTTCCTTTGTGTCTATCAATCATAATCAAGTTAATTATTATTAATATTCCCTTACGTCATAATCAGTAACACGCTGCCTCTACTACTATCCAAACATTATTATTATTCAATATCGCCCATATAATAATACATAATAATTACATAAAGCTTTATTGAACTTGACCGAATGGGCATTAAATCGAACGTACCCATACAACTAACGGATAATGAAGGACAAACGTAAAAAAACTTAGTGCCTATGTTATGGAATTGTGTTCGCGGATGACACGGCTATTTATTACACTGGACCTGGCAGGACGCTGTCGCTCGTACCCACCAAGACGCAACCAACGTCTTAGGCGCTTGGTTCCGGAATCGAGGTAAATCCCGATAAGATTCAGGCGGTTCTATTCTCTAAACCGTATATTAATCCCTCTCTCCAGCCCGATCACTACCTACGTATGGCAAGCCTATCCCTTGTGAGAAGTGAGCCAAATACTTAAGTGTGATCCTCGACCACCACTTGTCCTTCAGGGCACATTAAAAGCAGCTCGTGACCTAGCTACCTTTGCCTTTGGTAGGCTTCATTTCATGTTAATGGCAAGGAGCAAGTTGTCACACTAGTGCAAGTTACGCCTATATACCACGGTAATCCGTCCCATCATCAAACGCCTCTGTAGTTTTCGCCCACTCCAAGCCCCGCTATATCATACGTAAAGTCACGGGAGCCCCTTCTATGCCCGCAATGACAGTCTACACTTAGACCTCAAAATGCCCACCGTCCTTCAGTTCATGAAACACCTTTCCAAGCGCTTCTTCGACCAGGGCAAAGCCTCGTCACTCCCGATGACGCTATCACCCTCCTCCAGGAGAGCAGTAGGGAAACTAACTAGCATTATCCGTAAATACAGACGCAAACCGCCGTCATAACGGCCTCACCGTCGGGGCCCGTCGCGAACTCTCGGTCCTTGCTCGAGCTATCTCGCGATACTGAGCCTATAGTTTTTAAACCCGTCCCTAAATATTGATCTCTTTCCGATCCAGCTTGTCCCTTGTTGTCCGCCCGAGTGACGTCCTAAGACAAGGCTCGTATCCTACAGAGGGTACTGCCCATAGATTACTATGGTCTAAATGCAATAGACTGACATCACCTGCCCAGCCTTTCCCGAACTATGTTTTAATCGACTTCCAGTCTAACCAGATGCAGCTGACTACCAGTATTTAAAATGGAGCGACTGCTTGTCTTACCTCCATAAGTCATAACCCAGTTACTGGTTGATTACGATACCCTTGGTAAGACTGGTTGTCAGACTTTGGCTCACTGATACCTTTAAAGATACACAAATGCCAGGACCAACGGCATAGTGTGCTTTTCGACGCACGGAGAAAACTCGGTATGTAATGGACGGTCACCCATCTACAGACCGACCTAGGCCAGAACTGATAAACCTTGAAGATCGGCCGGTGTGGCTGTTATTATTTAGCCACGAGCTCCTGCAATGAACAGCCTATTCAGAATAATTGATTGGTTGGACCATATTCTGCGGCCTAATAAAGTTATTACTCTAGGTAATCTGATCTCAATAACTAAGTCATAAAATTCTTACACGTGCTTGCAAGCTCCACTGAGTGTATGACAAGTGATTTTGCAATATTCCGACAGTACATATTGTTTACAATTTTGGAGTAATGGAAGTCAGTGTGAGTTTTGTTTTGCCTGTAATTTCCCGATTATAGGGTAAAGGGTACTTTTTATACTGAGAAGGAAAAAGCTTGATCATGACGCTTCTCCAATGCGGGTTGGTGATATCAGACCAAAGTTCAGAGTTTTCCTATACCGTTAGTCAGCGGTGTCTAAGTAGAGCCTACTTAGAAAATACGCATGAATTTGAAAAAGGCACACTGGTATTTACTGGATAAAACTCGCAACTTGGGGCGTAAGAAGCGGATCAGATAAAATAAATGAAAAAACTTACAACGTAGTTTCAGTTATCTTCAATATACTGCCTCTATATCTGCAATTAAGTATTATTTATAATAAACTACCATCATAAACTTTTTACGAAGTACTATGACATCACCTCGGTTTACTTTGCGCAGACTCAGCGGCTCGGTAAAGTACATTAAATCAACATTAACTAAAGCAAAAAAGTTCTAGAACAATTTGTGAACAATGACACTTTGCATGACGATTACAAAATACTACAAAAATAGTTGACAGGCAGGTGATGTTTTGTTTTTGTCCCGACTGAAAAAAAATAGAGCTGCACTAGTTCTTGTTAATTTTCAAGGAGCGCTAATTCTGCAATTAGTTTGATTTTAATGTCGAGTGAAAATCAGGGCGTATCGTATTGTAATGGACCGTGTTGTGGGCTATTGTTGTACCGTGTTCGTGACGGGTACTCCAACCTTGTAAGTGTGACAATACCCACGATAACCCCTCATGGCTTTCTGATTTTGATTTTAATTGAGAGAGTTACGAGCTTATAAATAATCTATAATATGCCTTAGCTACTCAGGTCATTGGTCATCAGCTGATTTATTTATTGACTGTTCGCGATTCTTACAAAGACTAGAAAATTAGGGCCAAAAAAAAAAAAACAGTGAAATTATTATTCTTCATCAAATATGATTGGTTTTTTTAATGTTTAAGATCTATACTAATATGCAAGACATCTACCTGATATCTCGAATTAACATATTATAATAATAATTAGTAACATCTACAGTCAGATACACTTTCCTTAATATCTTGTATTTTTGCTTCTTTTGTAAATTTATTTCCTTATAAAAGACTCGTTTGGCTCACTACAAAATTTCCAGACAGTTGAAAAAAGGAAGTTCAACCGACTGGTCCTCATCCAAGTAGTTTCCTACCTTTTCCCAATAATCAGGTTTTTATCAAGTCTAACCAGGTGGGACGATGTTGTTTTTCGACTTCTATTATCTTATTGAGTTTGACCTCTACGCTGCTGTTGCTAGGTAAACCATCAAGCCAGATGCTATAAGATACAAATATCATCTTTAAAAAACCGGCCAAGTGCGAGTCGGACTCGCGCATGAAGGTTTCCGTACCATCGTTGCAGTGGAGCCCCCTTTAATTTACAAGGCACATTGCTCGCAGAACGGATGGCCGATGGGGCTGAAAACTCCTGGAGTAGCGACCGCGAACCGGAAGACGTTACGTTGGAAGGCCTCCTTCTAGGTGGACCTATGACCTGACGAAGGTTGCAGGGATCCGCTGAATGCGAGACGCCCGGGACCAGTCAATGTGGTGACACTTGGGGGAGGCCTATGTCCAGCAGTGGTGTAGTGTCTTTCGGTTGAAATGATGATGATGAATGATTTTACATCGGATGTTCAAACAAAGGGACTCTGACGAAATGTAAATCTTGAGCTAAAAACAACTTATTACGAACTCCAAGCGCGGTTGATTTCAAGAATCACTGTGGTGATCTTTAAGGAAGACCGTCTGCGCCTAATTGAAATTACTCAGGTAAACAAATCTTCTGCTACCGATAGCCCTAAATACACAGAATTGCATTAAAAAACCAATATCAAAATAATTGAGAAAGGTCAGGTTTATTTAACCCAAAACTCTTGATTCTGTTGGCAAACTTTTGAAATTTATAAAATCGATATGTTTTTATTGGTAAGCCCGATACGTCATCATCTTCATTTTCCTGTCCTTGTTTTTTTTTCTCTCTCGCTTTCTTCTTCCATTCTCCCCAGTCAGACGTCTCGGCATCATTTAGTCCTCTTTCTTTCAAATCATGGCCGACTACAAAATCTAAGCCAAAACCTTATGCAACATGTTGAGACGGTAAAACCGATAAAGGTAAAATTATAAATAATTTTCATGAAAATTGTAGGTTGTAGGCAAAAGGGAGTGTCTGCAATTAACTACAATTAAAACTTACACCACGCAATTAAAATCTTAATCTCGTAGTTTATCATAAACTAGCTATGAGAGTTGTGACAGGTTCGCACAAAGTGTGTTAAAATCAAACTGATATTAAGTTATCAATCAACGCTTTATTAGAGGTACGGGTTTTAACCACTTAATATCACATTAAAATAATAGGCAGTGTGAGCTCGGTGTTAAAACAACCTATGTGAACCCGGTACTGGTTTAAAAGGGGTGGGCCTCTGGTGGGCCATACATAATCCACCAAGTTTTTCTAACTTCATTACTAAAGGAAGGTGATTCTGCCGTATTCTGATGGACGTCATCATGCTCGCCGTTGTTTTCGCCAATGAATACATCAACAATGTAAAAAACAAGTAAAATTTAATTAAAAGTTTTTATTATATGTATTGTGTATTTACACATCTATATATATAATAAAATTGTAGAAAAGTCGTGTCTGTAAAATGGAAATATATAAAAAAAGTGTTAAAAGGTTTCGGCATCGATATAATAATAACCCCTGCTGGGTTATTATTATATCGATGCCGAAACCGAAATTTTAATTAATTTCTTTTTTGTCTGTTTGTCTGTGTGTTTGTGCACGCTAATATCAGAAACGGCTTACTTACTAATATTTATAGATGCGGTTTTCACTAGTATATTGTAGTAAGCTTCACTTAACATTTAGTGTTTATTTCATGTCAATAGGTTCATAAATAAAAAAGTTATATCAATTTAAAGAATCACGGCGAACATTTGTTAAGGTATTCTATCAGAGTATACGCCTCGCGCCTGCGCGTCCGTGGCTATATAAAGCGCGCTGAGAGCCGCGCCGCTATGCCCCTGGCTGGAGGCCTTACATTCAAGGCATCCACAGGACTTGCCCGGTTAAGCAGTAGCCATCCTCCTAGGTTGTACTGCGAGATCCAAAAAAAAAACGCGCCGCTGCCATAAGGATTCAGTTATTCGTAGCGAACGCACGTATCCTGGAGAGTATAGGCGAATAGTTGCATTCGATTATTGCGATTCACTTGAATACTGACTGTTTGCATATTTCATTTATTTATATTTTAGGGTTTGTAGGTTAGATTCTTTTTTTTAATTTTCTTTAAAATTTTGTAAATAAATATTGTAAGTATTTGGTATAGGTTAGGCGGTTCTTTCCTTGATTTTTGGGTATTTACTTATCTTAATTTAGGATTTTTTTAGGCACGTACAACTAAATGATAACAACCCAATTGAGGAGAGATTACGTGACAGTCGATTGAATCGTTGTTTTTTGGCTTTTCAAGATATAGTAGGTACCTACATCTATTGGGGGTAATCCTATTTCTCAATATGGCATGCCGGAGGCATCATTTGACGGTGATCGTATTAATAGAGATTAGAACTGGCCGAAATTTTACAAACTGATGTCTCGAGGCTAACTGATCAACAGCGTTTGATATTTGATCGGGTGTGCCGCAGCGTTGATAGTACTTTGGGAGAAATGCTATTTGTAGATGCACCCGGTGGAACGGGTAAAACATTTCTTAAGAAAGTTATTTTGGCGAAGGTACGAAGCCAAAGTAAAATCGCGCTTGCTGTCGCTTCGTCAGGCATAGCAGCCACATTGTTGCCAGGTGGGCAAACTGCTCATACAATGTTCAAAATTCGGATCAATTTAGACCGCACAGAAAGCCCTGTTTGTAATATTTCAAGAAACAGCGATAAAGCTAAGGTTCTTCGTGATTGTAGCCTTATTATATGGGATGAGTCCACAATGGCCAATCGAAAAGCAGTAGAAGCAGTAGACAGAACGTTGCGTGATGTCAAGCAAAATGATCAACCCATGGGTGGCTTTACTATGCTTTTTTGTGGAGATTTTCGTCAAACACTCCCTGTAATACCACGTGGAACAAGGGCTGATGAAGTTAGAGCCTGCCTAAAGCGTTCTTACATTAATTAACCCTTTGCATCTGACATTAAATATGCGTGCGCAAATTGGAGGCAACGAAAATGCTCAAGAATTTTCAGATTTGCTACTTGAGATTGGTAACGGTATGTATCCGCAGGAACAAGGAAAAGTTGTTCTTAATGAAAACCTATGCAACATAGTTTCATCAATGCGAGATCTCATATGATCTGTGTATGGAAACGCAACGCAAATACCAACTTGCAAAAATTCCTGGCTTTGCGAAAGAGCTATTTTGACGCCACGAAACGACCAAGCAGCAACAATAAACGCTGAAATTTTGAGCTAACGCGTGCTTACAGTGCGTTGCACGTTGGTGGTGCGGGGAAGGTGTTGATGCGGGCAGAGTCATTCGTAAATGGGTGTACCCGAAATTTACGCTGTTTTTTTCTGTTTTATTCTTGGTCGTCGATTTAAAAGAAGCGCGAAGGCTAGCTGCAGAGTTGTTTAGAGCAACGCCGTATGGTTCCAAATGGCGGGGGCTTTCTGCGCGATACATCGCTACAAATGCGCGTTTACGCGATACAAACGCAAGGATGTGCAAACGTAACAACGTGACTTCAGTCTTGAGTTTGCTGAGCGCCCTGATTGCGTGCTACGCGCGTCGTCAGCCCATAAATAAAATTTGGTGTGCAAAGGCTCTTACAATTTCGCGCCAAAAAAACATTTTTTCTTTTTTTTCGAACACCTATCTAGATGCACCTGGGTTTTTAAGATGAATATGATACTTTAATTGTCGAAATCCATCCAGCCATTTGGAAGATACAAAGTTATAAATAAATTAACAAACATATAAGATACGCGCGAAAAACCTCCCTTCCTAGGCAGTCGGGTATTATAACCAAAACTATTTACATAAATTTCAACGACCCCTTTTTTATTCTAATAAATAAATATGACAGGCCATTACGACGCTCACGACTTTTTTAACACCTGGTTTTTATGCGAATGACCAGTTACAATAAAAATAATGTACAACAGGATTAAACATAAAATACTTGTTGTTAAGATGTACTACTGCATTAATATTTAAATAAATGTTTAATAAACATTAGGTGTGCTAACACAAAAACTAGATTTAAGTAGCAGATACACGCAAAACATAGGTATAGGTAGCCATGTAAATGAAATCAGAATATTTCATTGTTTAGTTTTATTTTTATAAATAACTAGGTAGGTATTATGTAACAAGCATGTTGCAAGTTTTTTATATGATTTAAAGTTTTTTCATTGTTTAAAAGTTCACATGAGAAATGAAATCATGTCACTTAAATAGTAAAAGCTAAAGTCTACATTCTATTCAAATATAAGAGTCTTAAGGATGCAGTAAGACCACAAAAAGCTGGTAGGACAGGATATTGTGACACAGTTTTGGAAGAAACCTATGACCGACAGTAGACTCCGATAGACCAAATTGATTTTAGCATGCTTTAAAGAAGTTGGAGCCAATCCAAGGTGGCACAGAAAAACTATAGGTACCTAGGTACGTGGCAAAGCCAACAAAACTAACTAGTCTTTTCACCATGGCATGAGTTATATAGCGCACAGTCTAATGAAGCCAGTGTGTTTAGAACTAGAAGCATGCAATGTTGCACAAGGTATTCCCTATACATTTAACAAATGTATAGGGAAATATGGAATTAAAGTCTGTATTTGGAAATATGTCTTTTTTGAAATTCCGCCAGGTCCATGGCGGTTAGATCTTTAACTTGAGCTGACTCTGAAGAAGAAGTGTAGTATATGACTATCACGCTGATTGTATAAACCCATGATCCAAAGATGGGTGAACGGCAAAGTTGTCATAGTAAATGAGCATACTTGTTGCGAGCATTTGCTCTATTATTTGCAAACATTCGTTGCGCGGGCTATTAAGAGGGAACAGGGCCTGTGAGGAATTTGATTAGGTATCTAAAATAAGTATTTGAAGAAACTGTTTCCGTCGCGCTTCGTCCAACCTGTCCCCGTAGTGTGCGATAGGGACAGCTGCAGCTCAGACCGATTTTATCTCAAAAATGTTGACGAGATCGATGTTCCGTATTCCCCTTTTTTCTCCTCGGAAACTGAGCCAATTGAATTATTTTTGACATTAAAATTTTACGTAAGAGTATGTCTAGATTCCTATCAATTTCTTTTATGTTAAAAACTTTTCGAATTTGTCTGGTCGTCCTCTAATCACGGCCGTAGAAATGGGGCATTTTTGCCATTTTTGAAGCAAGCGCAACTGCTGAAGTGGGGTTTCGACTCCCAGGTTAGGCAAAGTGTTATTAGGTTTTTCCGTCAGGAATTTCTTACAGGATGCTACATCCACAAAGCCTCGCCCCCCATTACATGGGACTTAAAATATAACTGGCTAAGTATATTGAACTGTCAAAAACTTCGGAGATTACACAGTCGTGATGTTGTGTTGTCAAATAGATCGGGTAGCTCAGCTGGTGATCATTGTTTGAAAGTAAACGTGCAAATTGTCTGTTTATTTGGGTGTTACTCACGCTTTCGGCCATTGAGTGCGCTTCCTAGTGGCGCCGGCGCAGATCATCGCAATGGGTTATTGACCCACTTCTGATCACATACGATTCACATTCACATGAGCATTATTTTGAATATCACACGTGCTGGTTTTTAAATTATAGGTTTTGCAATCGTATTATGTTAGATACCCCTTGGTTATTTTTGGATTGTATTTTTTTGTTCTTAAATTAATTAATAGCTTTATCTGATAATGCTTCTAAAGATAATAGAAAAGAATACCCAACACTATCTACATATACTCTAAACTGAACCCATTGTAGACCACTATTAGACTGAACCCTCACCCTGTCTTCTGCTTTCCACATCCATTCTTTTCTAGCACCGTTTTCAAGATCTTCGTCGATCTAGCTTGGTACCAAAGCTCATAAAAAACCGCCTGATAAAATGTATACACTGCTCTGGTATGGAAAATCCCCAGGACAGGAGATTTAAGTGGGGGATTTCCAATAATTCGGACAAATAATTTGAATTATTTTATCAATAAAATTAAATTAATTGTTTTTGAGGTTATTTTTTATTTCAACAAATCTATGACATATAACTGTTCTTCTTCTTCTTCGTGTCAATGATACCCATAGTTATTAAATTAAATTTGTTTCGACTAAAACTCAGCCACATCGACGGCGTTGAAAGTGGATTCGGACGGGCCCCTTAAAGTACAGGTGGGTTGCACAAAGAGCAGCTCCGGAGGTGGGCCATGGTTTGGGATGTGACTGGAATAGTCGCACTCGGCTTTCGGAATACCGCCACTGAACTAAGTTGTACCTGAAGCGAAACCGACTTTGAAGCCCGTTGGGAGCTTTTCTGCAGGCTCAGCATAGTGAGTCGGAGGAGAATGTCTGAGGAGCCACAACTTTTTCTGAGCTTCACCAACCCTATTATTGTCGATTAAACGATGTAAGGAAGCTGTTCCGACTCTCTAGCCGGTCTCGCGGAGTCTCCGCATTGTAAAGAGGGTGACGCTTGTCTGTCTCTTGTTTATATTTTTCAGAAGAGCAGACAACCTCTCTTCGGACCTCAGGGGGAGCCTCTCCTGCGAGCGGTTATAAAGCAGCTAGTGGTGCTGGTTTTAGGCAGCCAGTGATAATTCTGCATGTTTCATTAAGTGCAGATATACCTAGCACTTAAAGAAACCCCTCGAGCTTGAACGGATCGATGCCACACTGGGCATGCAAATTCGCCAGTCGAGAGGCAGAGAGCCATGCCAGAAGTCCGGACGACATGTACGGAAGCGCTCCAGGGACATAAAACTTGGAGTAGTGTTCAATTGTTCGCAATTTTTACTTTATCTTTTTTTTAAATAATAGCTTCAGTGTAAAACGTGTTCTAATAAATGTAATAAAGAATTTTGCTTACACATTAATTTAGTACCTAGTAATAATTAATTACCCGGTTCCCATACATAAAAATCTTATTTAAATTTGTACTAGAAACTACAGCTAAAGACTCTTCCTTTTTCAGATATCGGATGTTCGCTATCTCATTTTCAAAACAACTTTGTCGGGCTACCACTTCTTCAAGACTGACATAATATGTTAACCTAAACGATTTGTGTTGCATAAACTTAAGATAACTAAGTATAAGCAAAGTCCCAACACCCACACAAGCAGACCTAGGCAAATAATTAGTGTTTTGCCTTAACAATAATAGCCGGAACACTAAAAAATATTATGCATGTTTTTCCATGGGCGTTATTTCTGTAGATACCTAGGTAACCGGCAATACAAATCATAAATAAAATATAAATAATTGCAAACAATCATGAAGTACTATAATAACATTTGTGCTGCATAGTTATAGTAACATGAATTATTGATGATTGATACTGACCTTGGCAAGTCACACCACGTCCATTTAATTGTCAAACAGGAGTAAACGAATCAGGAAGACATACTACCCCACAGTAACCTCTTTGGAACGGAATCTTCATGTAACGGAAGGAAGTTGTAAGGATATTTAAATCCTATGGAAAGCTTGGAATTGCCCAAATTCATCATCCTCGTTTCAGCTGGGAGAAGTGTTAGCGCTTTCATCTCACATCGACCGGTCCAGTACATTTCCAATCAATTTTATTGTTAATTTATTGCTAAGCACTCAAAATCATTAAGAAACTCTGTTTAGTTTCTAAAGTTCAAGGGAACTCATTCCTGATGAAAGCTTTAGTTTACATTCATAAAAGCACATCGAAGTCATGTGATTTCCCTGTTGTAGCGAAAATAATTTTAAAATAAATGACGATCCGTTTACCTTAAATAGTTCAAAGAACTAATTCTAAAAACAAGTTCTGAACTAATTCAGAACCCATTGACAAAGTGTGTTTACATAACCGCTCGACAAACGATTGAAATTTATTGTAAGAACTGGTTCCAGCCTAAGAAATAAACATATGGCTGTGACTATTTACTGCCTATCACATGTTATGTTGTCATATTATAACTGGGTCCCCTCTATCTGGCAAAATCTTGTTGCCCCAAAATTTATTTGGCATGGCACACTTGGCATAAACATCTTTAAACGAATATTTTTAAGGCATAAAAAATATTTAATATGATTATTGTTAAATTTCCGAGTTAAGAATGGCATACTTTTAAGATAGCAGAATTTTATTTGGCATAATTACCTTTGGCAAAGTTAAAATTCCGCATTTTTGTTTAGCATAACATTTATTTAGAACGACGATTACTTGGTAAAATTTCAGTTTCATTTTTAACCTTAAATTAAAATTAAAATATTGGCTTAAAAAGTCAATATGTTGTGCTACAAAAGTTAGTATCAGAAACGAATCGCTGCAAAACCGACTCCACGTAGTCTTTGTCTGCTCTACCCCTAGAGTGTAATTTAAACCTGCATAGGCGCGGATTATTAAACACATCTGCAACAATAAGCTCGCGTGGGACCGCCGGACCCGTGACAGAAACCATGCCCGCGGCATGTTGCATGCTCACTTGCATGCTGCATGCTTTCTTGCATGCTGCATGCTCGCTTGCATTTTGCATGCTTGCTGCATGCATGGCGTATGCTGGTTTGCATGCTTATTACAGGGTAATAACTGTTCTATAATGATCGATGCATTGATTGATTGATTTTCTGCCTTTCAATTACTATAGATATAAAATATCCCAAAAGGCGATACTGACTGTGACTGTGTGACTTTCTGCGATATGATGGTTCTACTTTTTATTTCTTATGGATATGAATGCCTAAAGATGATTTTGACTTACACAATTAAATGTATGATAAATGAGTGTGTGAGTGCCAAACGAAAACCAAATAATATTATGAAGAGTAGACCCATTATAACTTTAATGACATACAAACTGTATCCACAACAAAATTGATCCGTTTTGTTTGTTTTAAAAATTCGTATAACTGTTTCATTAAACACGTTCAGAATAAAAGTTTAATTTTAGATAGAAGGTCAACAAGAAGTATAGGTTGGCTATTTAAACGAGCCTAGTATACGCACTTAAGGCATCAGCCCGGATCAACCGCGAACCGGACTTCTGAGCTCCGACTTCCGTAACGACTAGTGTACTTATATTACTAGTTATAGTTAAATAAAATACCTATAACAATGATATGAGAAAAAAACACGACCTAGACACATTAGTCATATTGTATGTCACCGCAATATTACCTACGAACCAGCTGCGAACGAGTCAAGACAAAGATAACAATCACTACTTTATCAAATCTAATCCAGCTTGTTCAACCTTGGCCCTGCAAATTTTTATGATCTCGTGGTCGCTATGCTATTGATATTTTGGCTAGTTTTGTTACGAAATAGATTTTGTCTCGTGGATATGTTGAAGGATGTTTGTATTTCATGTATTCAAATTCAGATAGCCTTAATTAACATACTTTTTAGACATCGGTAATGAGTTTGTTTTGCTTTCCAGCAAAGGCCTCCCAAAGACTCTTCCAAAGTCTCCCCAGACTCTTTCAAAGTCCTCGGTCGCGAGCTTTCCTTCTCCATGTCGCACCTGTATTACTTACTTACTTACAACTTATACAAACTCAGGTCATCCTCCCCACGCACTGGTCTGCCTCTATTCATGTATATCGTTCCTATTTTTAAATATAGGAACGATTCAAGTTTATGAAAACACAACCCTATTAAAACGTTCAATCAATCTAAAATGTAGTTCACCGAGAACTCTTATGACTTCCGGGCGAAAGCAGACAAGTTACGGTAAAAGGTAAAAACTACAATTTCAGGATTTTTTTCTTTTGTCGGTCTCTATATTATCAGCTACTTATTTGTCGCACTACAGGGCAAAGACTTTCCTTCCCTCCTTTCACTTATCCCTATCCAGTGCTCAGCTGTTATACGCCAATCTTTGTGAAAGGAGTCGAGTTCATCCCGCCATCTCCATCTGGGCCTGCCGTGATGCTGTTTGCTGCTGTTTGGAACCCATTGTGTGGTTACTTTAGCCCATAGCTCGTCCGGAATGCTACAGATTTGGCCAGCCCAGTTCCATTTGAGCTTCGCAACCGTCTGACCTACGTCGGCATTTTGAGGTTTGGAACGCAGTATCGAGTTTCTTATACAATCAATAAGTTTCATTATCAGTCCAAGGATACTCCGGTCCCCATAAGGTTGTTTTAAGTTCATAGAACCTGCCTATAGGCCGGACAAGTCGCAATGGCTTTCAAAGAGATTGGTATCTCTACAGGGACTTCAACAAGATTGGAATAAGTTTTTCGATAGCATTATTAGATTTTTAGGACTGTTGTAGTGTTCGCAACCGCGACTACTGAACATGAGGTCCTGCGTTCGATTCCCTGGTCGGGCAAAGTGTTATTGGGTATTTCCATAAGGAATATCTCACTAGCAGCCACGGAGTCTGGATTATTTTGTGCCTGGTTGATGGCAATAGGGTCGCCTCCTATTACATGGGACTTGAAACATAACTGGCGAAATGTGGGTGTACTTTTAGGTACACCTCTGCCTAACCCTTCTGGGATTACAGGCGTGATGTTATGTTAGGCATTATGTGTTTTTTTTCGGCAGCTTAAATAAATTCGATATTTTACTTTTTGATCTTCTGTTATAGGTACCTCATAGAATGGCCATTCATTTGTGTACTCCCCTGAACAATTGAGTTATTTTGACCTCTGACATAAACCTATTCTAAGGAGAACAAAGGTCACTATACTGCAAAATAACAATGGAAAGACCGCTTTAACAGCATCTTTTGTAGTATGCCTCGACTGCACAACTGCACAGGAAATATTGCTACATGCTCAGAACTGTTTTACTGCTACAAAATTGTATATTCGCTGGTAAAAGCCCTGAGTACCCTATCTATGAGCTTATAAGTAGGAACTATAGACTATATTATATCAGATATTTAGATGAGGAATATACATTTTTAGGCAGTGATATTAATAGTCCTGCATTGCATATTATGTTTTCGACAAAAATTAGGTTAGCCTCAAAAACACGTTTGTATGGATTAGAATTATCTACTGATTATACTTATGTAGATAATATAACATCTTCTACTGATAAAACTAGCTCGAAAATATCCTAAAAGGATAGAATCTTCATATGACATTTCCTCATAAAATATTTAATCATTAATTAAACCGGAATCTTTGCAAAAATGTTCCGTCATCGAGGTTTATTTTTTTTTGTTTTCCCCCCAGTTGTTGCACTAGACAGAAGAGTCAATGGACCAGAACTCGATTTACTGTAGACTTCATTCTCCCCGAACGCCAGATGACAAGGCAGATTAAAAGCTAATAGGTAACACTGGACCAAGGCGGCAGTTCATTACTTGCAGCCTAACACGATCTTAAAACAATTTCAAGCTCGTTAACGACAATAACAATATTACAAGTGAAAACATGTGACATTGCACTGCCGTCAGATATTTTTAATGCAGCAGTCATCTTCCATCTATATTTAACGAGTCTACATGTTAGCAAATGAGTATTGTCGTGTCCTTATTACTCGACGAATCTTGCAAACTGAGGGCAAATAGATTTAAGCAACTTGGTGTTTTGTTGGTCTACTCGATTTGAAACATGTGTTTTAATCAGGAAATATTACAATTTTACGAGAAGAGTGTGTAAGAAGGAGCCAGGCTTTGAAAGAGCCGAAACATTTTTGACCCATTTACCAAATTGCATCACTGTTGTATTTAGGTACGGCTGGAATGTATATATATACATATAATAAAACAGTAAAAAAACTGTGTCTGTACATTGAATATATTAAAAAAAAAAAAATTGAGGGGGGTTTAGAAACAGTAATAGAGCACGAAACCAAAAAAAAAATTCTGTCTGTTTGTCTGTTTGTTTGTACACGCTAATCTTCGGAACTACTTGACGGATTTGAATGATTTTTGTTTTGTTGTATAGGTATAAAGTCTGAGCAACACATAGGCTATAATTTATCTTGGAAACTTGAACATAAGAGATACAAAAATGATACCTTAACAAAAATTGTTTCACGTGATAAGCATTTTTTGCTAAGAGAATAAATTTGAAGATCTGGAACACCTGATGTGGAACTCCAAGAGCCCAGCTACACTATAACATATAGGAATGACGTCTTAGCAAGAGTTGTTCAGCCTGATGAGCACTCTCTGTTGACGTATAAAGATTGTAGATCTGGAACACCTGTTGTGGAACTCCAAGAGTTCACTGTGTAATTATAAAATAACATAAGCTGGGAGTACCTCCACGCGGTGAGGCGGTAACAGTTTAGGACTGATTTTCGATGAAAATTCTATGAATCATTGAAAATTTGACTCTACTGGCTAAAACTCCCATTTATTTCCTTTTCCATTTATCTTCGTGACACGGTAGCCTACCCGGTAACGCAGGGGAGCAGTCACTTAGATTTTAATTGATCAGGTACCTTCAGAATAAAACTATAACCATGCCTAGAAAGAGGTCAAATCTTTCCCAACGTTCCAAAGGAGCTAAAAGATTGAGGATCATAAGATCCCAAGAATCTAACGAAGAGCGTCAGGATAGACTTGATGCTGTTCGAGAACATCAGGCTGCAACTCGCTCTGTAGAAACCTCTTCGGGTCGCGAAGCTCGCTTGCGTTCTCAGCGTATTTATTCATCTACATCCAGGTCTCTAGAGACCAGTGAAGAATATGATGCGCGACTCTCCGCTGATCGTGAACGTCATGCATTGTCTCGCGAGTCGGAGACATTCACGGATAGAGAATTGCGCTTGAGTTCTCAGCGTATCTACGCATCTGCTGCTAGGTCTCTAGAGACAAGTGAGGAACATGATGCGCGACTGTCCGCTGATCATGAACGTCACGCATTGTCTCGCGAGTCGGAGACGTTCACGGATAGAGAATTGCGCTTGAGTTCTCAACGTATCTACGCATCTGCTTCAAGGTCTCTAGAGACAAGTAAGGAACATGATGCGCGACTGTCCGCTGATCGTGAACGTCACGCATTGTCCGGCGAGTCGGAGACGTTTACGGATAGAGAATTGCGCTTGAGTTCTCAACTTATCTACGCATCTGCTTCAAGGTCTCTAGAGACAAGTAAGGAACATGATGCGCGACTGTCCGTTGATCGTGAACGTCACGCATTGTCTCGCGAGTCGGAGACGTTCACGGATAGAGAATTGCGCTTGAGTTCTCAGCGTATCTACGCATCTGCTTATAGGTCTCTAGAGACAAGTGCGGAACATGATGCGCGACTGTCCGCTGATCGTGAACGTCACGCATTGTCTCGCGAGTCGGAGACGTTCACGGATAGAGAATTGCGCTTGAGTTCTCAGCGTATCTACGCATCTGCTGCTAGGTCTCTAGAAACAAGTGCGGAACATGATGCGCGACTGTCCGCTGATCGTGAACGTCACGCATTGTCTCGCGAGTCGGAGACGTTCACGGATAGAGAATTGCGCTTGAGTTCTCAGCGTATCTACGCATCTGCTGCTAGGTCTCTAGAGACAAGTGCAGTACGTGATGCGCGACTGTCTGCTGATCGTGAGCGACATGCATTGTCTCGCGAGTCAGAAACGTTTACCGATACAGAATCACGCTTGAGTTCTCAGCGAATTCGCACATCTACTAACAGGTCTTTTTAAACGAGTGATGAACGTGATGCGCGACTAACTGCTGCTCGAGATTATCATACATTGTCCCGAACACGCACACAACAAAATATTCATAATCAGTTAGAAAGTGAGAGAGAAAGGATTGCTGGAGTACGGCATGAAGAGACAGAAGTTAATTCAGTGTACCCTGGGGATCTGCTGCGGAGTAACGGGAAGAAAAGTTTTATGTTGTATAGTCTGGGCAACATAAAGGCTATAATTTATTTTGGAAAATTAATACCTGATGCAGAACCGCAACAGACCAGCTACAGTATAAGAGATATAAAAATGGTGCCATAGCTAAAAAGTGAAGAGCATTTTCTGCTGTGAGAATAAATTTGAAGATCTGGAACACCTGCTGTGGAACTCCAAAGCCCATGGCAGCGCTATAACAAATTAAGGAATGACGTCTTAGCAAAAGTTATTTGGTCTGATGGGCATTTCTTGTTGACATAAAAAAATGAATGATCTGGAACGACTCCAATCGTCCCGTTGTTTTCCCGTCCCCGGGCCTTAGAATTCTACATCAGACGTTTCAAATTTTCGATTTTGACGACCCCGTTGTCGCTGGCATAAGCAACGGGATCCGCGTACGAAGTCGCGGGCAGAAGCTAGTACCTAATATGACATACAAAATCATAGACTAATAGATCTACCTGTAGCCTATATACTATTATCCAAATTGTACCTTTTTGAGAGAAATAAATTACTATTGTATTGTATTGTAAAACCAATATCAAAAAAGTACTGACAAGAGAGACGAGCAGCGGAGCAGCAATTCATCATAAGTATAAGCAATTACGGTCGAAACGCGGTAAACATCAAAAAATTACCGCTCTCCACGCTGATTACTTAGTCACTATTGTTTGAATCCATAAAGGAAAATCACAAGGATTTCTATGAACGTAATAATATGCATCAGCCACGTCAGTTTGCCTGATTTCCATTATCTAATTATAAACAATCACTTTTCCCAGGCCAATCACTTTCCTTAGAAATCGTTGACTGAAAACAATCGATATGGATTCAATAATTACAGTATTCATCATACTTAATTCGTTGCGTTTTCTGCATATTTCATTGCCGTGGAAACCTTGCAAATACGGTTAGATACAAAAATAATAATGCCACCAGGAAAAATTCTAATGAGGCTATCTATCAATCAATTAATCCACGTCTTCACAATAATTAAGTGACTGATATAATATATTGAATGTAACTAACTTCCTACCATTAGGCTTCCAACTATGTTAATTTTTATTGTTTAGAAATAAAAACAGGAAACTAGAATAAACTGTTAGTAGGTGAGATTATCAAGTCAAAAGAATTCTGAATGTAACGTTATTAAGAGGCAAAATTACTTGTTAATTTTGTTGATTGTTTGGTAATCTCAGAAAGTACTGATTAAAAAATTCTTCCACTGGTACAAAACCACACTGTTGCCGTGTTGCCGGGAGTCGCGGGCAATAATAAAAACAGCCTCAAATGCCTGTATCAGTAGATACTGTCAAACTGTCACTATGGGCATGCGGCTGACTGTAAGAATATCAATAACATTCTACATTAAGTACGTTCGTCCCATTTTCCTTAAGGCAGCGATAAACGTTCATTGGTCTTGCCGTAATTAAAATCCTTGAATCTTGTATACATACTTTTTATTACGATTTTTTACTATCATAAATTGCGAGGCACTGAAAATAAGACTTAAGTGCAGGAACAATTTGTCAAATAAATCACAATGCAATGTTTTAGTTTACAAATGGTCTAAAAAACCTAAAACTCTGGAGGATGGAGGCAGCGACAATTACCACATCGCCGTATAGTTTTGACGTGTTATTGGCTGTTTGGGTTTATGGGAACCATCGTCATAGTAGATATATAATCATATTAAAACATCTTGAGTACCTGCTTGTGTTCCAGTTGAGTGACCCCGCGTCTAACATCTGCGATACGGAATA
The DNA here is from genome assembly GCA_950022335.1 of Eurois occulta. NCBI lineage: Eukaryota > Metazoa > Arthropoda > Insecta > Lepidoptera > Noctuidae > Eurois > Eurois occulta. The sequence goes on along the minus strand of OX465477.1, from coordinate 10,332,534 downwards.
TCCTGACATAAAATCGCATCAAATAATCACATGTCGGTAATTGGTACTTTCGCGGCAGAGCCATGCCACTTGCCGATGACGCACTAATGACGTGTTTATCGCCATTTTACCTCAGTATACCGTAAGGATCAGTTAAACGGGCGCGGAGGGATTCCCCAAACGATCTCTAAGCTTCAACTTTCTGTTCGTTCTTTTTACCCACATGCACGCCATAACATGCAACGTGGGAAAACCAAAAGAAGATGGGAAAATAAATGATATTTACTTTTGAAGATAGTAATAGTTACTTCGATTTTCACACCCAACAAAGAGACACATTAAAACAAAGGTTACGCACATAATAAACGAACGAAGAACGAATGCAATCATAATTATGTACTTCCGTTACTTAAACAAGTGCCTCTAAAGTTGGCAAAGTTGAATAAAGCGAATGATCACGTAGGCATTGTTGATGAAACCAGTGAATTGTGATATAACCGGGCGTGTGCACATTTGCAAAGCGACGCCCTACCTGCACCGAAATAAGGACATTGAACCGAGACGAAATAAAGCTATATAAGGGTACCTCACGGATGGTGTACTTTTATATATATACTAGAGAAACTGCATCGCATTGCATATGCAGATGGCGTCAGTCTCTAGACCTACCCTAATGAAACAATCTGCTCGTAACTTTATCTCGCACTCATAAACTAGAACAAAAAACAACCTCGTGAGGAAACCAGAACATGCGGTAAACGTGCGTCACACTGAAATGATGATCAAATACATGATTTAGCACAAACATATTGCAAATATTTAGACAGTCCATCATGATGGTGATTTATTCATTCGTTCACTTTAATCCATCGGTTTTAACGTCACAACTGATATATTGGAATAACCGAATCGATTTTCGAAAAAAAAAAATCGTAACACCTCATTAGAATGACCGGTATCCGATGCGGCCTTCTAATTATAATAATCGATATGATGTGACGTAAAGGCATGTCTTGGCATTGGTCGATGTCGCATAACGTGTGTCACTTAATGGTGGTAGTAGTCGAATAACGTGGTTTTTGTGAATTACCTCGCGATGGACTGCTCGAATTTGCGGTCAGAGTCGATGATTCTCCCATTATACACTCTGATTGGATGTGTTGTTGCCTACAGCTTCTTCTCACTATAATATATTATTATATAATGCTGCGACGATTTATTGAACTAATGTTTTTATTTTGCGGTAATGACAATACATAAAATATTCGGGAAAATTGTGCTGGTAAAGAAGTGCACGTGTGGACCAATGTTATATTTGAGATGCATTGTTAAATATTTTATAAAATGCATTTGTTTTGCATAAAAATACGATATTCAAGCTGTTTTGTTCTTTTAAAAACCGCTTCAGTTTTGCTGTCGAATGTACGATAGTTCGATTCTTGTCTTTAGAGCAGATTGATAAAAGTAAACAATGATGTAATGGAACGCCGTAATTTTAGCTGAAGCAGGGCAAGGAGAGCGATTTTTCTTTGGAACTACAATAATTGGGCGTTTTTTTAAAACAAACTATTGATAATATCTCTAAGAAAGATTCTTATGCTATAGCATTGATATTCGGAAATAATGATAGCGAATCTGTTGAATATGGGGTCCTGGATTAGATTCCCAGGCCAGGCAGACTGTTATGTGAGATTTCTACCAGGAATTTTTCAGTAGCATCCACGGAGTCTGGATTTGTGCCCGGTTCAAGGGTATAGGTTCGACCTCTATTAATGGATATACTTCGGGGTTTACAGGCGTGATGTTATGGTGATAGAAACAGAATATTTGCAAAAAAAAATAAGTAATAACACTATCAATTTTTACAAGAAATAAGTTATTCAAAGCCAATTAAAGGTTTTCACTAATAGCTAAACAAATTGGTCCTAAGAAAATACGCCTGTCTTTAAAAACAGTTAGGCATAACAAGAATGTTATCTACCTGGACCATGTACCTTTTTACATTTGCACTGCTACTACAAAAAGCTGAGCTGGCAATGTCAGATAATTACCATAGATCTGCGGTTTTCTGTAATTCATCTCTGTTATTGTTTTTCGTCTTTAAGCAACCAATAAAATAAACTGGTATATTCCTTAACAAAGTGTTTTATTTACGTGATTAATTCGCGTGTTTTGTCTCATTGCCATTAATGCAAAAAAAGAAAGGCAACATAATAAAGTAAATATTTATGTTTACACCGGTACCTACCCAGTACCTACCACATGGCCTTGCACATAATGTAATGTAAATCATAGCAAATTAAGTAAATAAATTAACACTAAAAATAAATGTTCGTACTCGTTTATTTTTATTAACTATAGTTTTGTTAAATTAACCTAATCGTAATGGGTTATGTTATTTTGCCTGTGGAAACAAAGCAATTAAAAGATTTATTATCAAAGCTCCAAAATTATAGGAAAGTATTAAATATTATTCGTTTTTTCACAATATAATTCTACACAGTAAATGAAAATATGTATTATTTTACTTCAGTTTAAAAGTGAAGCACCGGTATCTCACGATTGAAACTAAATTACTCACCAATAAATACAGATCATACATTACATACACACAATCGCTTTCATACTTACAATAACAAAAGATCGCTTTAGATAGTTTATCAAACATTTGAACCAGTTGAAAATTATCGTAGAACCATGTGCCGGTAACTTATACGCCTATTAATTTGTAATTATATAAATTCATCTCGTACGATAAGGCAACCACAATGTTATCTTCAGCGGAACATCTTATCAGTGACGAAACACTGAACATTAGCCCATTTGATTACCAACGACTCATAGTTAAAATAAAGAAAACTATTGCAGAAACTTCGCGTAGCGATTAGACAATGGTTCCCGTAGATCCCTACGGGAAACATTGTGTAATCGCTACGTAAGCGTAGCAGCCCGTAGGCAGTACTAAATTGGGGTCTACGAAGCGCTACGCGTCACAGGTAAAACCGTTCTATCACAGTTTAGAGAATAGTTCCAGGAAATTCTGTTGACTAATAAAATATAGGTTATTACTCTTTGTCCTTACCGTCATTAATTATTTTTTAAATCACGCCTATATGGTAATAGTCAGTCAGCGCCGGGCACAAATCTAGATTTTGGACAGCTACTGGGAAAACTCTTAATGGGAATACCCAATTATACTATGCCCCGATCTGGAATCGAACCCAGGATTTCCAAGTCAGCTATTTTCAAATAAAGTTGAGCTAATTAACGCCTCCAATTAATTAAAATAGTTTTATTACAATACGTTTTTTATTATTTTTATGTGAATATCAGAATGTCTGCAAAAGATCCTAATCGCCCTGGTATATACAAGTTAATGCCGCTCCAAACGACTGCCGAAAATATAATAATATTTTATGATACAGATTTTATCGAACATTATTATTTACTTAACATAACTATAACGTCACAGTTATTTATTTTAATAGTTACAGCAGTTTACTTCCGAGTTAATAAGGCCACTTCCGAACAAGGATCTAAGGTATGGAAATAAGGACATAATTTGGAATTGGTCGATTTTTGAAGAAATGTGGATGATCAGGTACTATGTGGTTGGCTGGATGCTGGGTAGATGGACCTGATGATGCAGGCTTTGAGCCGGGGGATGCCGGCGAGCCGACGGCAGGCGGCGGGGGGCGCGGGCTGCGCGCGGGACGCGGATCATGACGCATGCGCGACGAAAGGCGCTGCGGGGTGGGAGGCGTGCGCCTAACACTATTTAAACTGTTCTTACGAACGGTCATCATGCATTGGTCTGTTTGCAATCCAAAGTTTAGTTAGCTATAGTAATTCGTCAGCTCGAGTCGCAGACAGACAGGCACAGAAGCCCGTGGTCGAGACAAAAAGCTCTCGCAGACAATACGCTAGCTAACCGCGCAGTGAACCCCTCGTTCAGGCCCTTCAAATACCAGTGGTGTGTCGTGAGAAGATAAGAAAGAAGCCATGGCCGTCGCAGCTGCCCAGAAGAACCGCGAGATGTTCGCCATCAAGAAGTCCTACAGCATCGAGGTGAGGAGCTGCAGCACCTGCACGCGCACAGCGCGTTGCCAGCTCATTCTATACTCTTACTCATCACCCGCACATTTTATCCACCATCACCTTAAATTACCATCCTAAAAAGTATTTTTCTCCCATTAACAAAGTTCAGCTTGTTTTTAAATTGTTTGCAAACAAAGCGGCCGTCGAACATCGTAACAAGTTGTTGTTTTCGGCCAAATATAAGTGAATCCTAAATAATCTTAATATCAATTGATTTATAGCTTGGAAAATCTAATGATTATGCAATTTTAAAGTAGTTATTCATTTTAGTTACAGTAATTCATTAGTAGCATAAATCTTTATCAGAAATAATTGAGATTTCCTAAAAAACTAACAATTAACTTTACCCACTGACAGCGTGGAGATATAATTGCAATAAAAACGCATGGAATAACAATTCCTGTATTATTAGCAATTTGACTGACATAAACAATGAAACCTTTTGTAAGGGGCTTTAAATGCGTATTTTGGTATAGGTGCGTTAAAATGTAAATTAACTTCAGTGTCATAAAGTAAAGTTTTGGCTAAGTGAATTTTTGCCACAAAAATCTTAATACTGACAAAATTAAGATAGAGCACACAAAATATTTAAAAAGAAACAAATATTAATAAGATAAAGCCACAACCGTGTAATAGTAGCGAATTAGATGTTAATCAGTCATCAGGTAATCGGTATTACCTACTTAGAACTTGTCAAATTCGCCCTTGTACTACTCTGTAACAATGAGCATCAACAATCTTAACTGAACGAGGCAATTTTCCAAAAAAATACATAAATATAGTAGTCTAGAAGAATAACTGATTGCTTTTAAAGCGGTAACATTGCTTCATTCGTTGAGAGATTTAAAAAAATATGTTTATTGTTTACTTACACCACAGCAACAGTGAGAAAGTGTCATACTAGATTATAAATTCGGTCGTTTAATCATACATTTTCGCTTAGAAATTCGTGTTTTTATTATGATGAAGCTTGATAACTGTTCGGGTCTCATTACGCGATGTAGACAAGGTCTATGCAACGTTGTTATTGTGGACTGTAATTTAATTAATTCGCTGTTAATGTGACAAAGGCACTTTCCCAGCGATGTCGCATCTTCGTGTGACAAAATGCGCAATATTCAGAACAATATGTTCTAAATAAGTCATTGTTCCACATACGTCGAGTCCGCAGCCTCAACAATTATCTATTACAACAAAAACAACTCCTATGAATCTCCTCATTGTTTACGAACAGATTAATTAGCACTGTGAATATTCAACGCGTCGTGGACTCGTAATCGTTACCTCACGGAGACAACTTTGTATTAAATAATCACCTGTTGATTGTTTACTGCAGTAGAATCTTTCCATCGTGCTTTTATGGTGGAAGTACGACATAAAGCTTGTGCGAAATCTTGTTGCGAATTATGTCAGAGTATGTACGCATTGATTAGTGTTTGCAAATTTTCTTCTATATTACACAAAATTCATTATAAAAGTCTCGTGCTTACGTGCTCTGAATTGCATTGCGATAGTTTCCGAATCTGTTTTGCTTTTTTAAGTTATTTAAATGCGCTGTGCGATAAATAGGCCTGCACCTATCATGCTATGATTATCATTTATTTTATGATTGGTGGCTGAATGATTGTATTTCCTTGACCGTCGAAGGTCGGAATGCAAGGCGGTGCGACGCTCACCGACTCCGCTGCAATCAGTAAAGATCGTTAAAATTCTATCAATTGTCACGATGGGCACAGTTAGCTTGTCACACCTGCACAAACGCACCAAAAACGAAGCTGATCTACAAATGTAAATATTGTCGGCTCGATTTTTGATTGCACTAGAACCGCACTCGATTCAGATAATTAGACGTCGTCACGCAAAGCGCAGAACTTGAGAACGCGGTCTACAATCATATCGAGGTCACTTAGGTATGCCCTTGACCAACACAACTTATTTGGTGCATTTAGATGTTCGTTTGAAGAGACTCAGAGCCAATTTCACATTTAACACATGTAGCGGTCAAAGATAAACTTCCTAATCGTGGTTAAACAGTCGTCATGAATATTCACTCTGCTTAATTATCGCTTTTGTTTAAAAATATTGTGACTTCGAGATCAAATTAGTGGTAGATACAATCCAAATCAGCGCTCGTGCATGCCGAAACAATAAAATCCCTAGATTGGGTGTTCTGCAACGTCAAATTGATTGAGTGCTCGTATAAAGAGTACATCAGAGGGTGGATACAGGTCGGCGGGCCGCACTCTGGCTTGGCTTAATTACCCGCCGACCGATTGGAATGGTGAAGTGGCCACTCGGGCACACCAAGGCTATATCAACCGGATTCCGAGTCCTGTCCGCTCCAGTTAGGCGGACCTTTAAATTTACAATACAGCGCGCGACACCGTTTCCGCAATCTTGTAACACTTAGTACGCGCACCGGGCTTCTGTTCACTACAGCTGCAAGAAAACGCATTGGACCTCCGATAAAAAGCTTTTAGGTCGCGTAATTATTAACTTCGTTGCATTTCAGGGGCTCGGTAACAATAGTGAGTGATTAGCGCAACCCTTGACACACATAGTTAGGCCCGCACGGCCACTCTACTGGAAAATGCTAGGTCTCACCGCCCGCGCATTCGCCAGCCAGCGCAGCAGCGCCTCCGCTCCGCTCCTTAGCGCTCGCGACGGAAATTACGTTGTCGTACACATCAAGTTACACGCTACTTGAGGAAAATAATACTCGACACACGAAAAACGCGCGTCTGGCACACTGATATTATGATCTTCTGATAAGACCCCGGGTTTTTTTCGGAACTTTAGAAATCCCTTTCGGTCAGAAAACTACGAGTAGATATTATTTGTTTAGACGTAATTTGTTATTCGTAGTGACGTTTACAATATTATGGGATATTCAAATACTTGCTACAAAAGTACCAGTTATTAGACGGGTCGGTCTTTGTTTCGCGACAGCGCCAAGTAAAGACATGAACGAGCGTCGCATTGTTACAAGAATCAAGTCGTGTAGTCCCAACTCTAGAACTGTATAATTGGTTCCATTTGAGCGCAGCGGACCAGAAAGGCGCGTTCCTTTGAAAGATTTCAGTCGCACGACTTCGTATCCGGAGCGAGGCGCAAGGCGGGTGTAATGGGAGCACTTTACACCCGGCCACACTCAGGAAATAAGCTTACGAACTTCGTAAAAGCAATTCCTACTCTCACATGAAATATAATGCGATGTGACCGCTTTATATTTATAAGGATTTAGAAGATCAAACTGTTTTAGAGACGACTCCTTTGTGCTCGCTCGCTGGAGTGGAGGCTCTTTCTCACCCACGCTTCAGCCTTTTCATTTTATAGTATTTCCTTCAGAACTGTTAGAACATAAAATATAAAAATATGCGCTAGAAAATAAAATCCACAATAATCAATTTGAACAACACATACTTAGAAGATTGACTATTAATTACCGATGATAGTTAGACAATGGACATAATTGCGTACTGCGTTAATAGAGCTATACTATCTCATCATTTGTCAGTCTCCTCATTAACTATTCCTATACGATATCTCCTCGCATAAACTCATACTCCATACAATCATACTCTTAAGGATTTCATTCAACTATCAACTTACGTCAATTACTTACTAACCAGAGTAAATAAACATTAATAATTGTGTACTAAACGTTTTACTCCTGTATTGTTGCAGAACGGTTACCCGTCTCGTCGCCGCTCGCTTGTAGACGATGCCAGGTTTGAGACCCTGGTCGTCAAACAGACCAAACAAAGCGTTCTTGAAGAGGCTCGCGCCCGCGCCAATGGTAAGTCACTAAAGGATGTGTATGGACCCCCATAATAACAACGTAACCAGTGAGAATGTTAAAACTTGATTGAAAAGAGTATCCTTGGAGTTCAGTGTCTTCAACATTGGAATGTACGCATCGAAACGAGAAACAAGCTTGTACTTTCTGACTGACCGATTCCTTGACGTTTTTAAAGTGGGTAAACGATTTAATTGAGCTACTTGGGAAACAATCATCGATCCTTAAAAACTTGAACGACCGCGATTGAACTCAATTTCACAACTCCGAGATTTAATGACCTCTCTTAAAGCATGTGACTCGTATTATATAGCTTAATGAAAGCAAACTTGGTTTTGAAACCGCAATAAATTCCGTGATAAGAATATTGTCCTCTTAGGGACGACCCGTGCGACTCTCAACGCCCGAATCGAAACATTAATTTTTCTTTGCATTTATTATTTACTTTTTCTTTATTTTTTCTTACTTTTGCTTTTGTTACTTTTTTAATTTAGATTCCGGCTTGGAATCCGATTTTATCCAAGACGGTGTTCATATTGGCAATGGTGACAACTCCCCGACTGTCGAAGATGGAACCCAACAAGATGAAACTAAAAACGGTCATCTCGGTAATTGTCTTTTATGCAGATTTGAATATTATTTTTTGCTTATTATTTTTTAATTTATTTTTTCTTACCTTTATTTTATTTTCGTTTATTTAGCTGATGCTGATATCGGTGATGATGCGGGAAAAACGGACGACGGTCAGTATTGTTATTGAAACTTCATTTACCCACACATGTTTTTATTAAATCGTGGCATCGTGTTCAATGTACAATGTCTTTACAGATTATACTCTGACCGAGGAAGAAGTAATCCTGCAGAATGCTGCAAGTGAATCTCCCGAGGCAGAGCAGGCTATCCAACTAGCCGCGGTACTACTGCGTATGCGAGATGGAATGGGCTCTCTGGCTCGCATCCTCAAGACCATCGACAACTACAAGGGATGCGTCCAGCATCTCGAAACTCGTCCTTCCCAACTCACCGGTGTCCAGTTCGATGCTCTCGTCAAAGTGAGCATGTCTCGCATCAACCTGTTGCAACTAATCAGATCTCTTCGTCAGTCAACCACTTTCGCTGGAGTTAACCTCGTTTCCGAGAACAACATGTCAAGCAAAACCCCGTGGTTCCCTCGCCACGCTTCGGATCTCGATAATTGCAACCATCTTATGACCAAATATGAACCCGAATTGGATATGAACCATCCCGGTTTCGCCGACAAGGACTACAGGGAGCGCAGGAAGCAAATTGCCGAAATCGCTTTCGGGTACAAATACGGAGACCCAATCCCACACATCAGTTACAAGGAAACTGAGAACGCGACCTGGCAGCGAGTGTTCAACACTGTGCTGGACCTGATGCCCAAGCACGCCTGCCGGGAGTACAAAGTAGCGTTCAGCAAGCTGCAGGCGGCCAACATCTTCGTGCCGCAGCACATTCCTCAGCTGGACGATGTGAGCAATTTCCTCCGCAAGCACACCGGATTCACGCTACGTCCTGCCGCTGGTCTCCTCACCGCCCGCGACTTCCTCGCTTCCCTGGCCTTCCGAGTCTTCCAATCTACCCAATACGTTCGTCACGCCAACTCGCCTTTCCACACTCCTGAACCGTAAGTACCATTCATTTGAGCTTATTGTTTTCGATCTTATTATTGTTAATCAGAACATTTTCATGATAATTACCTACGCGGAAGTAACGGATATGGATATCACCGAAATATTCATTAATGTTAATTAAATTAGGTTCAAAATAATTATAGCCTTGACGCGTCTCATTACAAAATTGTTACGCAATAAGTCCATGTTGATGTTATGTACAATGAACAATATCAGAACAAACCACTTAATAAATCACAAGTATTCTGTTTCAATGTTTTTACTCGTAAGTAATTCGTTTTAGTCTAGGCGCGCATATCCCGCATCCTTGAACATAAAACAATTTGCGAGTCCGAAGAGAGGACGGCGCAGTCGTGATGGAACTGTAACTTTGTTAAATTGAATTGCTCTTTTATTCTATATAACCAAGTTCCACTTTAGGGACTACAGGAGCCGGGGCCATCAAAGGCTTTGAGACTGTTCTGCGTTTAGGACGATGGCAATTTATAGAAAAGTTTTCAGTTAAATTAGATGCCAAGCTGGAAGATAAGATTAGACTAAACCTAACAATGAAATGTATTCTTTGCAGCGATTGTATTCACGAGCTCCTTGGACACATCCCTCTCTTGGCTGACCTCAGCTTCGCCCAGTTCTCGCAAGAGATTGGACTCGCATCTCTTGGCGCTTCGGACTCTGAAATCGAAAAGCTCTCTACTGTAAGTTTCGAATCTAGAAGCCCTAGTTGAATAAGTATTATAACATTTTATTTGTGCCAATGCGAATATGTAAATTTTGTGAATGGGCCCAGCTGTTGCGAAATTTATCCTAACAGTGTTGCTGCGTTAATACGCCCGATGGCGGTGCATTATAAACGATTTTGTCTTTGCTCAGGTGTACTGGTTCACCGTCGAGTTCGGCCTGTGCAAGGAGAACCATCAGCTGAAGGCGTACGGCGCCGCCCTGCTGTCCTCCATAGGCGAGCTCTTGCACGCGCTCAGCGACAAGCCTGAGCTCAGGCCCTTCGAGCCCGCGTCCACCTCCGTGCAGCCCTACCAGGACCAAGAGTACCAACCCATCTACTATGTAGCCGAAAGTTTCGAAGATGCCAAAGATAAATTCAGGTAATTAAAACAAAAACCAGAATGAGTAGATAATGTGATATTTGTTGCTAGCACAGTTAATCTCACACTTTGTTTACGTAAACAGACGCTGGGTGTCGACCATGTCGCGACCCTTCGAGGTGCGCTTCAACCCGCACACGGAGCGCGTGGAGGTGCTGGACTCCGTGGACAAGCTGGAGACGCTGATCTGGCAGCTCAATACCGAGATGCTGCACCTCACCAACGCCGTCAAGAAGCTCAAGGACTCGCACTTCGAGTAATCAGCCTACCCGTACTACACTTCCATGGTTCATTGCACGCGGCCTCGCCGCATTCTGTATAGCTAGTGATATAATAGATGTAAGACTGTTGTTGGCGTGTGTGGAGCGTATGTGTGAGCGATTGTGAAAACCATCCGATGGTACTTCGTTGAATTCCTTTTTGTACCTTATTGTATTATTTATTATGCCAGCTTATTGCCCGGGTCTCGGAAACTGCACGGAACTTCGATTGCCCATTTACGGAGCCTGTGTGCGTTTGCCGAGACCTATACTATTATTAGTATTAATTTATAATTTAATGAAACACAAATAAATAAAAAATGGAGCACCAAAAATATATAAAAATGAATCATAAAAAATAAATATGCGTTTGCGTGGAATACGATGTTTCATTTAACAACCTAAACTACTCTTCAAGGGACTTGTATAGGTACCGTAATGGTAAATAGCTTCAGTTCATAACAGTTTTACGAAAAAGGTTTCTTGAAGTTACCTACATGCCATTTAATATTTGGCCATTTTCACCAAGTATATGGTAATAGTAGTTCAAATGCACATCTTCATAATATCATTTAGATTTACCATAACCACTGTGGTAGTTAATTTACTTAATCAATTTAAAGCCAGGAGCTTAATCTCAGTCAGATTTGAAAAGGCATTTTAAAAGCAAAATTAAATAAATGGAAGTGAAGGCACAAAGCAATCAGTAAGGCGACGAGCCCCGGAGCTCGGAGCACACCTGTAATAAGATTTATACGTCCTCTAAGGAATACGATCGAAGCAAGTCTTTGAACCTAATCGGATTGTGAAAACGAGAATATTAATTGACTTTTATGATACTAAAAAAGTAAGTTCTAAAAACAGAAGACATTGAAACGTAATAAAAATCTTTTGATAGTACTTCCTTCCTATACTATTAGCAACAATTATAACTTTTGGAGGTAATGCTAATAGTTCGCACCTCGTTATTGTTTCACTCACACATTGTTTAAAATCGCAAGACATGACTGCAGGAATTTTATATATAAGGACTAGATTTTGCTTCATTTAATTTTAACTTGCATGAAGGTTATTTAGCAACTAGTTAACGACGAGCTAACCTGTTATAGTTTTATATTTTCTGTACAATGCCTTCCAGATAGTTGTGAGTACTTGTAGAATTTAAATTACCCCAGAGTAGACATGTTATGATTGCTTTGTACAGCGACTTTTAGCAATATTTTTTTTTTCTAGTGATAACTCTATCAAGGCTTTAGCTTTAGCGGTCAATTGATGAGTTCAAGTATTTAGAGTGGTTTTAATACTTTACTGAATAACATTAGTCTTTGGTCTTTATTTTAATTTTAGTGGTACGTCGCGGTACATTGCCTCACAACAAACCTACCTACAGAACGACTTTTACATAACCCACTGCCAGCTACCTGCGTTCACAATAAGACCAATCATTTGCAAATTAACGCAAGTGGATCGCAGAGATAACTGGTAACACGGGAGTCAATAAGAGCATAGGGAAACTTTTGAAGTAAAAATGGTAATAATAAAAATAAAGTGTAGTGTTGTTACGGTGCGTTGACATTAAGCGAGCTAGAGACTTGGAGAGGCATGGCCTCAAGTCGTGCAAGGGCGCCGGCGCAGGCCGTGGCCATTCGAACAAAGCCGGCTGTATCGCGGCCGGCGGCCATCGCGTACGCAATATGCACGTAATATCTGCGCACTTTGCGCACCATGCAAAAGAATTTACAAGAATCACTACAAACTATAAGGCCTTTATTATAATGAGACATTTTGAGGATGTTTCTTTTGCGTCATCGCTGGCGTTTTACGAAGGCATCGTTATGCGTCAAATTTGCATTTGGATGATCACGGGAGTTCATCATCATCTTTCCGCTTTTTTCTCATCTTACTTGGGACAGGCGCAATTCGTTTTTTCTCTCTTTGTCCACTTGTCAACTGTCACGCTATCATTTACTACGACCCGACTTACCTCAGGCGCGGTGGAGCAACGATATTCGCAGGGAGGCTGGCAGCAACTGGATGAGAGATTCTGAGAATCGAACAGAGTGTTGTGCGATTGAGGTGGTCTATGTCCTGTCCAGCAGTGGACTGCTTTAGGCTGAAGATGATGAAGACCGGGCTGACCCAGAAGGAGGGTAATGTTTTTCGCGCATTATGTATGTATGTGGTTAGGAATGTATGTATGTGCGTTCCATCCATGGGTCTCACCTGCTTCCAACTTTTATTTAATTGATATTTTTTTGGTTTTCAGTGCTTTTTGAGTCAGGTTTTTTAGTTGACTCAATTACTTAAACATTTATATTCGTCAATCTTTAAGTCCCATGCGTTTCATCCCTTCTCGTTCTTCTTCGTTTCATCTCATGTCCAAATCTAGGCAGGAGTTACTAAATAGAACTAATTCTTTGTATAATTAGATATACATACATAATATGTAGAAGTGACGTAGATTGTAACGTATTACGTTACGTAGGTACCTAATACCTACCGCTATTGTTATTTTTTGATAGACTTATCATCAACCAAAACGAAATTAAAATTATTTGTTACCCCAACTGATAAAAAAGTACTGAAACTTCCAAAATCATTAGAAGTATCACAGTAAGTAATAATAATAACCTGAACGTGCGTAAGCCTCAAATTTTTCAAGTAGCGGTAAGTTTCATTATTTTACTATTTTCTCTATTATTTTAGTCATATAATTGCAAACTAAGTATTAATATTCTTCTTACTTTAATTAAAGCGGTGTGTTTTCTGCTTTTGTTCTCACAACATATTTTTTTTATTATAAGTCTTTATGTGAAGATTTGTAATTGGCTTTCTGGTGACTATGGTTTCCTTTTTCGAAGTCCTCCATGTAGTAAAATAAATAAATACATAATAAATAAAGGATTGCAATCAAATAAAACCACCGAAAAACACTAATTCAAAAATGAAAACATTTTATTGGTTATATTCATAGATAATTAGACATCGAATTTTTTTGGTTATTTTTTTTCAATCTAGAAATGAGTAGGTAAGTAGATTAAATTTATAATGTTCACTACTTAATTATGAAAACTGTAATTACAATATAAATTGTGAAGTACCTGTTGGAATTTAAAAAACATTTGATTTTACTATTTTTTTAACAAGGATTCCATACCTGCTGTTATAGTAATACAGTTATCGATACAACGACATGATACTAACAGATCTTGGGAAATTATATTTAAGTAGTGCTTATCTTGGTTAATTCAGTGATTTCTTCGTTTTCAGCCAGGACAGCAGAGTAGCTATGTTTCAGTGACGTCACTTGATTTTGTAAAGCCCGAAGTCTTATCTCAGATAATTCAAAACTTTCTTGAAGATTGTTGATTTTTATTTGCATGCATTGACGAATCTAAAAACCAAAATTAATTAGTTAAGATAACTAATTAATGTAGATTGTCTCTAAATATAGTCGTTAGTTTCTTTTTACTTTCATTGTAATCTGATATCTTAAATATTAAAAATGTCATATAATGTTGTTCAGGTATTATGTTACCAAAATGTATTTAATCTAAGCACTCTCACAAACCAATTATGACCAGCTTATTTACGTAAGGTGAACTCTGTAGAGTTCACCTGATGTTTATACAATTTATTACTTAACTCTATGTAGAGTTTAGTAATAATTGTATAATTATATGAAGAAGACTTTATAGTAATAATTGTATAATTATATGAATAAGACTTTATAGTAATAATTGTATAATTATATGAATAAGACTTTATTGATGAACGATAAACTGAACCTACTTTATATTGGACACTACGTAATCCATAAAAGTTACGGACTAACAACAAATGACACTTAACAATACAAAACCCAAGGGATCTTAATGAAATAGCTCTGCTTAATGTAATACACGTTGCTAGATTTTTCTACTCATCCGGAGAAAATTATGACTCTAAGGGGCTCATTTATATTTTATTGTACACAAAAAACATTCGCACAGTAATTTTATTGTGTTATGCTATATTTAGGGCTTTTAGATGGGTTGCCCTTTCGATACAAGGTCTCATTATCAAGGTTATATTATATATCATTCTAAACACCACAAATATAGTCACAGCACACATATACTCGGAAAGGGATCGGCCGTATCAACTCGAGCCGGTCAGTAATCTTTGTATGAAACTCCCTACTGCAACGCACACTAATCGGTATCGTAACGTAATCGCCTCGCCTCGGGACAAGCTCACAAACGGTGCGCTTATGTCTCTCCGTACCCGAGCTTACGTCTCTTCGTCCACAAGAGTTTTTTAATGAAAATTTAAAGAAAACTTCTTCCAAATTACACGAATTTGCACAGCAAGAGATCGCTAAGTTTATAATACCTTTAACTTATTAATCAACTACCTATATAATTGAAGTCAAAAAACATAAAATACAAATTAAAGCAACATTTTTTACAAAATATAAATACCTTAGATAGATACGATGTACATTAAGAAAAATATATTTTTTAATTCACTATAGATAAATAGTTTAAAGCATACACAACGAAGCAAACGTAATACCCAGCAATTTTACATAACACAAAAACAAAAAAATAACTATTACTAAAAACATATACTTTTAGGAACGACCTGTATGTATTAAAAAAGTTCCTTCACCATTTCTGTTTTTATGAACGGACGGTCGGATTGGTCACCGAGGTTCGCTCGTTAGTACGAGTATTAAATATTATTTCACCTAATACCCGCTGTAATTTTAGTTGTAGTTTACCTTTAAGTAAGTACCTACTTAAGTGTATCTAATTCTCTAAGTCATGTAGTCGATGATTTTGGTGCACGGTAAAACTCTAATGAGTTTATGTTGGCACCAACTTAGATGAATAAAATGTATGTGTACGACTGAATAAATAAATAAAAAAAAATAAAAAAATACACCCACCTTTATACCCTTATCCATAAAAATTTAAAAACAAAAGACATGCCATAATCGAGCTGTATCTGTGTGATTTCTGCCCTCTACTAAAAATTATTCACTCATGAGCATTCCTATGGCTGACAAGTTTGCAAAGAGCGGTCAGTGACAATAATATAAAATAATAATCTTTCGGTACGAGCGCAATCAACCTGATATTCTGATTTTATTAGGCTGTTTCGGAAAAATCTGGTAGGTAGATAAATATTAACTATATTGACGCCACAAATATTTAAAATAAAATTTACAGTAGAAACAATTAGTTCCTAAAGCTGGGCCGGCCGGCAGTCTCGACATAGATACCGACATTGTCGAAAATTCGGTTGCAATAACGATGGTTGCGAGAAACGCATCTTGGATGTTCAGACTTGCAATTCTCGCAAGCAACATTATTGCAACCGATTTTTTCCGTTATTATTAAGCGATCGAAAGTTTGCGACAATGTCGGTATCTATGTCGAGCAAAGACTATATTATTATATTCTCTATGATGTCGAGACTGCCGGCCCTGGCTTGAATATAATTGTTTGGACTATGGCTCCTAAACTAATGGGAAACCTGTGATTTAGTAGTCCGCGTTCTACTTCTACTTATGTACACGAAGCAAACTTAATCGGTTTGCAGGGCACACCACAAAGATGTTGGTGTGCGTAAAATCAACTGGTGTATTACTTCGCCTATTTATTAGTGTTTGCTACCCGTTGTCCACGCACACACAATAAAATTTCTTGTCACTAATGTTGCAGGGAATATGACGCATAAATTTAGCTTATCATACAATCGTCTCCGTGGCGCATTAGTCGAGCGTGCGATAAATAATTACTTACTGCGCCGGCGCCGTAGGATCGAATCCGACTGCCAACAGCTTAATGTTTTTGTATGTTTTAATAAAATATTTTACATTTGTTTGTTCAATTTATTGCTTAACTATTAGCAAGTCTCTTTATATTTGGGTTAGAATGTATTAGTTGTCTACCCTCTAAAAATGACAAATCATGTTTGTTAGTAGTTTAAGTTCATCGTCATAATGCTATTGACTATTGGGGTTTCGTTACGTTTTTAGACATTATACCCTGCGTTTTTTGAGAAGTGCTTTTATTTGTGAATCAATATGAATCATTGAACCACACTTTTATGAGCTGAAATAATTCTTTTGCATGAGCAAAATGTTTCAATTAGTGAAATTGCGAGACGTTTAAAGATATCGGTGAGTAACAAAATGTTATTATGATGTTTAGAAGTTTAATATGTTTAAATAATCCACATGTTATTGATTGTTGTTTTTTGTAACAATATTTTATTATTGTTCACAGAGAAGGACTGTGCAATTGTGGGTCCATCGTTATGCAGATTCGGGAAGCATTGATCCTTGCCGACCGGGACCAAAGGCTGGATTTGCATTCACAGATTGGCATCTGATATAGTTGCTACGCATACCGCTGAGCCCTTCCTCACTACTCGTTCCACGGCAACTAAACATGACGTGACATTACAAACTGTACGAAACCACTTGCGAGCAGCTGGTGTGAAATGTTGTAGGCCAGCCAAGAAAATTTGAATGTCAGATATTCACAGGCAAAACCGGGTACGCTTCGCAAGAGAATATTTAGATTTTGATTGGTGCAATAATATAGTTATATTTAGAGATGAAAAATGTTTTAAATCAGACAAGGACGGTCGCAAAATATTGTGGCGAAAATATAACACATACATGACAATAGGATATTAATAAAAATATCAGGGGGTAATTCGATTTATTTTATGTGAGTGATGTTATTGTTAGTGAGATAACAATTTAGGATACCTGTATCTTAATATCTATCTTATTAACATGTTTATTCATTTCACTAATAAATAAATTACCCACTTGAATAAGAAAAGTAACGTTATTTCTTGTCCGACTTAGAATATTTGTCATGCACAAAACTTTTTAATTTGTGATTATAATATAAAAAAAAACCTAGTCAATAAATGTTGTTGATTTCTTAATACAAATTGTTTAATTTTTACTTCCATATTTTTTTTCGAATAATGTTCTTATTATCAGGTAAATTACAATAAAAATTCAACAAAATGAAAATAAAAGTTTTTTAATAATGCAAAAAGTTGACACCAGCGGCGCAGATTCGATCCTACGACACTTGATTTACCAGCCGAATGATTACACATCTATGCCACGACACCGGTTAGTCATAGGGTTAAATTGATGCTTCATATTCTTTACCTCATATTATACATATACTATTAATAGTGAAGCAAACACTAACAAATAGGCGAAATAATACACCAGTTGATTTTACGCACACCAACATCTTTGTGGTGTGCCCTGCAAACCGATTAAGTTTGCCTCGTGTACCTAACTATTGTATATCATGTTCTAATTTTCCTTTAATGAAATAAAGGATTCAAGTATAAGGCATTCTGAATACAAATTATCTAATTACTAATGAAGATGCCATATGTATTTGAGATAATAAATATTCTAAAATCACGTTTACCCTCAGTTATTTTGGCAAACCTACGTCACATACGAACTTCAATAACTACGCGCATTTTATCAATTTTATATAGACATTAAAAATGTAAAATCTACATAGACAGCATTAAATGAATAAGCTTAGAATACCTGCATTGCATAATGCGTCTTACATTATTACGGTGTAGGTTTTAATTTGATTATGAACTATGACTTCACTAGCTAAATGAATATGTCTTTTATTCTTTGAGTGTTGATAGCGATCTAAATCATGTCGAACCAGAACACATCCACGAGTGTGGCGCCTTCAGTAGCGTTCATCAGTTCTTATAATGAACAAACAACATGACACTAAGGAGCTGTCTCCACGAGCGAGAGAATCGCGGCGATATTACGTGGGATAATATCGCCGCGATTTTCTCGCTCGTGGAGACGGCCTCTAAGAGAGTGTATAGAAATACGTGGCAATGACGATAATATCGTCGCGATTCTCTCGCTCGTGGAGACGGCCTCTAAGAGAGTGTATAGAAATACGTGGCAATGACGATAATATCGTCGCGATTCTCTCGCTCGTGGAGACGGCCTCTAAGAGAGTGTATAGAAATACGTGGCACGGACGATAATATCGCCGCGATTCTCTCGCTCGTGGAGACGGCCTCTAAGAGAGTGTATAGAAATACGTGGCAATGACGATAATATCGCCGCGATTCTCTCGCTCGTGGAGACGGCCTCTAAGAGAGTGTATAGAAATACGTGGCAATGACGATAATATCGTCGCGATTCTCTCGCTCGTGGAGACGGCCTCTAAGAGAGTGTATAGAAATACGTGGCACGGACGATAATATCGTCGCGATTCTCTCGCTCGTGGGGACAGCCCCTAAGATATTAAGGTGAAAGCGCCAGGGTAGCCCTCGAAATTCATTCTCAATTTGAATCCCATTTATAGACTACTAGCTGACCCGGCAAACTTCGTACTTCCTCAATCGATAACTAAACTTTTGTATAAATTCATTTCAAATTGACTCTACATTTTATTTAGAAAACGTTTGTATGGGAAATAGAAAAGGGCGGTTTTTAGAGTTTTCCCGGAAATTATTCGATTTTTTCTCGCCTTTTAAACCTTCTCTAGACCACCACGAACATTTCAAGACTAAGATAAGATAAATCCGTTCAGCCGTTCTCGAGTTTTAGTGAGACTAACGAACAGCAATTCATTTTTATATATATAGGTATATATAGATTTCATGAAAAAGTCATTAAATGAGATTAAATGAACTAAGACGGTTGTATTGATGATTTAAATGATTATAATTCTGTAAACCCTTATTTGTTACAGTCACGAATCATATTTTGTTTAACATACAGCCTGACACTGACCTACAAATTGCAAAAAACCTAAGAAAAATAGAATTTCGCGGGCTACCCTGGCACTGCCCCCTTAAACCTTGTTCCCTTGTTTGTGGAACAGCACCACTTTTACAATTTAAGGCAGAGTCATCAATGAATCTCCACCTGAGCAGGTTTTCCTTGAAGCCAACCTGGGTTTCGAGTCTATCTAAAGACTTCCATCCAGGTCAGCCATGGCCACTAATGCTTTAATTAATCTAATCATCTGCTTTGTAATGGTGTATTTTATTTTTCTTGATTTTTAAATTCTTTATAAATATTACTAAAACAAAATAAAATAAAATATAATGCATGACAAAAATCACATTTCGTGTCTAGAATTTGAACCTCCAATCTTATGCATGGCAAGCGGTCTTGAAACCTCCGTTCTATTTAGAAATTAAATAACTTTTCGTAAACGTTAACCCTATTATTTATTGCTTGTCGTTCTAAACAATAATAAAAGTAATGACATTTTAGTGAAAAAAATATATTAAAAACAGACTTATAAGAATATAATATGCTAACTACTTATTTATTCACCAAAACAATACATTAATTAATTAACAAAATGTTTTTGCAAAATACAAAAACCAACTTAGGCCTATCACCGATTTGAACGCACATGTCTTTTGGGGGGGTAACCACTTAATGGAGCTATGTGTACTACTCCAAAAATACAAGGTGATTTATGAATTTGGTGTCATATCTATATATCCACTCAAATAAATAAAAAAAACAGTGTCTGTTTGTAGTTTCAAAATAGCAGCTTTAGCAGTATACGGTAGGTACTTATAACACTTTTTTCTAAATTTTTGTCTCTGTCTGTCCGGCTAATCTCCGATACGGTTGGACCGATTTTGACGGGAGATAGACATTTATTGCCAGAAAGCTGATGTTATAAAGAGTAAAATCCAATAAAATCTAATCATAATCAAAGCTAGTAGGTAAGACTATAAAATTTCTGGGCGAATGATTTTGTGTACATTACAGAATATATGCCCTTCCATACATGACCTAATGAGTATGAAAACCCACATCAACTAGCAACCTGTAAGCTGATATAGGTACATACACTATATCTTACTACCATCTACTACTACTGATATCCCCATGATTTACTTCTTCTTAATTGACCAATATTTAGATTCGTTTTACCTGTGGTTTACGTACCTAGGTAAGTTTGCATAACATAATAAAGATTCGACCTTATTTATGAAGCATGAAGTATTTATTATTAGGGAAATGCCATCTCGTCATGAAATGTAGAGAATTACTTACATGATAGAATTATTATTTAAAAAATTTATGAAGTACCACAAATAGAATTTTAGAACAGAGAAGAGTGACGTACACACGGCGACACATCAAGCTATACATTTCCAATATAACATGGCCTCGCTTTGTATAGACTTCCCGTACAAACTGGCTTTGTATAGCTTGATTGGTCATCATATGTACAAGGAGGAAGAAATCACAAGACAGTAGGTGAAAACTTACCTTATATCTAACATGGTAGCGTAAAGCCAAAATCCATTCGCTAAGACATTGTTTACTAAAATTTAGTGTAGTTCCAAATTGTAAATGATAATGTGATAGTGGTGAAATACCTCATCCCTCTCCTTTTGGCAAGCTCGGCAATGCGCTCGACTTTGTATCAACTGTCTCTCAAGTTCCGATATCTGAGTTTGAAGGTATCTGCGCATAGAATCAGATCTTTCTTTACTTCGACCCAGGGATCTGCTATTTTCGACTCTAAGTTCTTCTAAATCCTTCAGTAACTGAGCACATTCGTTAGCTTTTTCCTTGAATCGTATTTCTTGCTGCAACAATTTCTCTTCGGCCCTCATTGATTTGCTTCTAAAAGTGTGAAAATTGTTATTGCATAGTTTATTATCCTCGAGAGTTTGGACGTTAATACAACGATCGACAATTTCCTTATAAACAGTACCAAAAGCAGTCGGGTAATTAGCGATCTTGACAAATAACAGCTCTTAGCGATATAGTCTCATATGTTTAGCATTCAGTAGATCTTTGAGAATTCAACTTGCTTTATCGATACGGAGAACATGCGAATGCGAGTTTGAAATGTTTAATTTGAAACTGGGTCTACTGCAGTCTCACCATAATCAGAAACAGTTTATTTATCGCTAGCGCAAATAAATCACTACATAGTATAAAACAAAGTCGCTTTCTCTGTCTCTATATCCCTATGTATGCTTAAATCTTTAAAACTATGCCACGGATTTTGATGCGGTTTTAATAGATAGAGTGATTGAAGAGGAAGGTTTGTATGTACATATAATACATGCGGGGCGGGTCGCTAGTAAACAATAAACAAGAAAAATAACCGACCATAACGGCAGACATTTATCTTGTGGTGTCCAGAACAAAAAATCACTGGACTCCGTAATAGATTTTTGCTCAACTTCATAAAAGCCATATTTCTTATGTTATTATTATGTCGATTTAATTATGTACATTTTGATTGTAATAATGATAAACATAAAAACAACAACAACAACACCATAACAACAACATTAATTTCGTATTATATAAACATTAGGGTATTAGTGTGGAATCAATCGTATTAATTTTACAACAGTAGTAAGGAGATTCACACGCGACACCGCTGGTCTGCACGGTCGTACAGATGCGATGTGGCGAAGCTAATGTACACTACTACTATCCCTACAAATATTATAAATGCGAAAGTAACTCTGTCTGTCTGTCTGTTACGCTTTCACGTCTAAACCACTGAACTGATTTTAATGAAATTTGGTACAGAGATAGAGTAGACCTTGAAAAAGAACATAGGATAGTTTTTATCCCGGAATTTTGAAGAGTTCTCTTGGAAACGCGATATAACCGAACTCGACGCGGGCGAAGCCGCGGGCGGAAAACTAGTACTAAATATAATTGGCGATCCGCTGCGTGGAGCTGGAGATGTGTGCTGTCTGTGGATACTTGGAGAAACAGTGAGCGCCGCTCGTCCGCATGGTCGGGCGGTGTACGTGTGTTAAGCATCATACAAGCCATTAGGATTCCATACAAGTCATTGCGACGTGAGATGCGCTTCACCGCCCGACCACAGGCCCGACCACGCGGATGAGCGGTATCGCGGGAGAATCGCCATAGTAATGTTGTAAAATTAATACGATTGATTCCACACTGATAACCTAATGTTTATAATATCATACGTACAAAAAAAATTAACACTTAAATTGCAAGGGTGAGAAAATTTAAAACACTTACTTGCTTTCGTCTAGACTTTTGAATATTTCTTCATATTCTTTATTTTTCTCTTCCAGGGCGGCTTTCAACAATATGTTTTCATCATTGAGTTTGTTATTGTCGACCGTCTCTTGGTTCAAATTGTTTACAGCAATAACCAACTGCAAACGTTATAAAGTTATTAGTGTATCTTTAGGCAGAGTTTAGGCTGCCCCCAACAAAATGGTGGTTTAGGCAAGTTTATGACTTTGACCTAATTCCTCCATCAGACCTAAAAAACACAGTAAGTACCTCAGGCGCGGTCCCAGCCTAAGACTTTGGGGGCTACGGCCCTGTGAGGTCACACAGGGCCGTAGCCCCCATTGTGTCAGAAATCAGGAAGTCAGGAATTTGGTGGGGACGGGTTACCCCGAATAAAAAAGGCAGATTGGGGGGAAGGGGTATTAAACTAATGGATCAAACTATTAGGAATAACTTATGAAAAACGCAAATTATATCATTATCTCTGGATTTACCTATAAAGGGTTTAAACGGACCCTTCACGAAAACGTTAACCAAGCATTGCATGCGGCAGCATCGTGGATGCGCTTGGCAGCACGCTCTGTTCCTTGCTCCGTGCTCCAGCAAATGACAATTCTGAGCGTCAGAAAAGATTAGGAGCTCGGAAAAATGCGATTCCGTGCAGCTAGATGAGGCGTGACCCTAAGGCCTCGAACGTAAATGAACCCTTACACACCTTCTCCTTGACCCGATGCAGTTCGTCAGAAAGTTGCTGCGAGCTTTCTTCTGCCAAACGTTGCAGTTGCTTGCCCTCTTGCAGCTGTATCTGAGCGCCTTTCAACAAATCTGGCAGAGGAGCCAATTCCTGAAGCTTCTCTTGAAATTGCATCTGTTGTAAAGAAACTTTCTAGTTAAGTAAAATTCTCCATTACACGAGTAGTACCTAGCATGGTGTTTGATGACTGATGAAGTAAATGCACCCTAACAGTTATTCCTAAAGTACTAATCTATTATCTATACATAATTATAATAAATATAGTAGACGTGGCGTTTCTGTACATTGAAAATATGAAACAAAAATAGTAGGGGTGTTAAAGGATCACAAACAGAACCCATTTCCACCATTTTTAGAATTTTTGTCTGTTTTTCGGTTTGTCCGTTTGTCGGTTTGTGGGCTTGTCTGTTCGTTTGTGCGCGCATCACGTAAAAACCCCTCATCATATTCAAAATCGAAATATTGAAACCTATGAAACATTGTTCTGAGTAACATTTAGCGTTTATTTCATCAAAATCGACCAATAGACGCAAACGATATTAATGTTTAAAATTTTGTGAGTAACCTCATACGCGATTTCTATGATAAATTTAATTATTTACGTAAATAGGTTTTAGTGGAAGTGTAGTCGGAAATTCGGAATGGCTGAAAATGAATTTGGTTTTATTTTTTCTTTTGTGTTTACTCTTTGCATGGAAGTAATAAGTACTACTTACAACCCAATCTATATCTAAGCTAATCTCCGAAACGGCTGGGCCGATTTTGACGGGATTTTTGCAGGCAGATAGCTGATGTTATAATTTCTAACATAGACTACTTTGATTTTAGAAAAATAATTACGAGTTCCGTGTAAGAAAATAAAAACCCTTGAAATTGGTAACGAAATCCGATTCAAAAAGGGAAATAATATGTTTTTATAATAATTTCACGCGAACGAAGGTCGCGGGCAACAGCTAGTTACATATAATAAATCTGTAGACGTGACGTTTCTGTACATTGAAAATATTTAGAAAAAAAATAGTAGGGGTGTTAAAGGATCAGAAACAGAACCCATTTCCACCATTTTGAGAATTTTCGTCTGTTTGTCGGTTTGTCTGTTCGTTTGTGCGCGCATCACGTAAAAACCCCTCATCTTATTCAAAATCGAAATATTGAAATACAAGAAGCATTGTTTTGAGTAACATTTAGCGTTTATTTCATCAAAATCGACCAACAGACGCAAAAGATATTAATGTTTAAAATTTTGTGAGTAACCTCATACGCGATTTCTAAGATAAAATTAATTATTTACGTAAATAGGTTTTAGTGGAAGTGTAGTCGGAATGGCTGAAAATGAACTGGGTTTTATTTTTCCTTTTGTGTTTACTCTTTGCATGGAAGTAATAAGTACTACTTACAACCCATCTATACTCTATACAAATAAATAAAATTGAAGTGCCTGTTTGTAATTTCAAACTAACAGCTTTTTACTGAATGCATATATGAAAATATATGCGGCACTTATAACAAAAATACATTTACGAGTACTTCAATTTTTGTCTGTCTGTCGGTCTGTCTGTCTGTTTGTTCCAGCTAATCTCCGAAACGGCTGCACCATTTTGACGGGATTTTTACAGGCAGATAGCTGATGTTATAATGTCTAACATAGGCTACTTTGATTTTAGAAAAATAATTAAGAGTTCCGTGTAAGAAAATTAAAACCCTTGAAATTGGTAACGAAATTCGATTCAAAAAGGGAAATAATATGTTTTTTATAATAATTTCACTCGAACGAAGGTCACGGGCAACAGTTAGTGCACGAAGCGCTTTGCTACATCGTTTATTATGCGCACAGCCAAGGAGTGGAATTCCCTGCCTTCGTCAGTGTTCCCAAGTTCATATGACCCCAATCTATTTAAGTCGCGAGTTAATAGGCTTCTTCTGGGTAAGCTCGTTCCATCGTCGAGGTCAAGAGCAGGGCCATATTTAGTAAAAAATAATAATAATAGTGCGTAAATAAAAGACGTCTGTTGGATTTTCTGAAAATAAAGTTTAATTTATTTATTATCTAAGCATTTATTGTGGTGTCGCTTGGTGTTAGTGCAAAGGGACGTAAGGGGCCAAAACGTAAGCACAAAGGGGGTGGGGGGTGTCTTTACTTTGTTTATTTTTGATGACATGGGGGCCTGGATGGTGACTAGGTACGTCAGCAATATTTATTTAATTACTTTCCGATGATTCTGTAAAATTAAGAGCTTTGCTTAATTTTGTTGACAAGAGGGGGGGGGGGGTAAGAGCTTTGCTGATTTAATGAAGGGGTTATCCCCTTCATTAAATGCACTCAACTAAAATCTAATTTCACTTTACTACTACTACTACTTTTAGCAGAGTGCATATTTAAAAAAAAAACTCTAAAGGTGGAACGAAGATTTTAGTGGTCGGATTTTCATAGGACTTTTTTATGAGTTCCTAAAGGAATGGAGAAGAAAGTTAAAAAATGTCAAACCGCTCGCGACTTTTTTTAAAATTTCATTCAGCATATTTTTTTTTCGTTGATTAACTTCTTTGACGAATTCATATTGTGGCGTAATAGTGCGACCCGCGTGCATCCATTAAACGCCAATTTAGTCAGTTTCTTTGTTCATTGTTATCTATGTAAGTAATGCATATTTCGAATATTTCTTTTTTTAAATCTTTTTTTTAATTATTTGAAATATCTAATTTTAAGACTAAGATTTGTTTTTAAATTGTTAACTGGTGCTTTTTCAGAGATAACTGGATGCAAAAATATCAAGAAAATCACTTTTACGAAGTGACTAAAAATTTATTCACACATCACACATTCACATTATCAAGAAATCGTCTGTGTAAAAGTTAAAGAAGGTTATTTTTCTCAAAATATTTTAGAGTAAGATCCCAGGGCCACCAGACGTCACGTATTTTCTGACGAAGGAAATGTGGACGATTGAGTAGTGTTAGTATGTACTAAGAACGCATGCCTACCTGCTAGCTTGCTTAGCCGGCCAATTTTCAGGTATCAGGTAATCAAGGTACGTAAAAACATTACTTACCTCACGTAATTCTCCAAGCTGATTTTTACGTATATTCTAGGCAATATCCTTAAAAATAAGTCGCCAATACTCCCAGACACTTTCCGTCGGCCGTATTGCTTTGCAGACGCTTTAAAGCTCCCAAAATAATTACTTAACTTCACGTAAATTCTGATGCTCCATTTTTATATATGTACACCAGACAACTATTTTAAAACCTTTTACAAGAAGACAGACCGATCCAAGGGGCCAATCATCCCCTAAATTCAATTTTAATGCCTCTATGGGTAGGAGCGCGAGGGCATTATCTACGCGCATGAGACTGAGTGAGTCATGTATTAGGATATATTGACTTCTCTCTCTCTCACTCTCTTACAGTTTACTCATAATATCAATTAATTATTAATATTAAAAAAAAATCTACTAAAAATTAAAAAATCCGGTAAATAATTAAAAATTAACTTGTAAAAAAATGCTCATTTCACTACAATAATTCTAGAATTTTATCCTGCAAGCTGTTTTGATAAATTCGAAAAGACATCCAGCCAATCTTAATATTGAATATCTAAATCGTCATTGTCATCAACAGCATTATCCTCATTTCCTTCCACTGTAAAAAATAATTCAAACAATAAAGATCTAAAAAAACTAAAGAGACACAAAATATATGAGAAACGAAAATAAATTACCTGATTGTTCTTCCAGCGACTCACTGACAAAACCCGGTAATTGATCTCCATCGAACCAATGAAAATCATGTGTACCATCTTTTAATGTCCAGCCATTATTTTCGGGTTTGAAAATATTTATCATCTTCGTAGTTGCATTGTTCCAAAGACTAGCAATATAGTTAGCCCGTCGGAACTGTTGCCAAAGCTCACTTTTGCAAGGTGGTAAGTTGCTAGCATCGAAGTTTTTCAAATTTTTCCGATTGAATTCTTCATTAATCTCAGAAACCATATACTTAATCTATAATATAAAAATTAATCGCAAAATGTATTGTGTTGGTAAGCGCATAACTCAACAACGCCTGGACCAATTTGGCCAATTCTTTTTTTAAAATGTTCGTTGAAGTTCAAGGATGGTTTTTATGGCGAGAAAAAATTAAAAAAATGCCTGGATAAGTCTAAAAACAACACTAGGATACTTTTTTTTTTGGTAGGATTAGGGTAGGAGTAGGTTAAGAGTAGGGTAGGAGTAGTATAGGAGTAGGGTAAGGGGTAGGACACCACGTGAACGAAGTAGCGCTGGGCAGCTAGTCGTTAATAAACAGTTGGAGTCTGGCAGCATCTACATCAATTATTCCAGGAACGTTGTATACATCACAGATACATTTCTGTATTATGTTGAAAACACGTTCTTCTTCATCTACATCACCAACAAAATTCAAGGAACCAAAACGGTGAAATGCTTGTTGGTATTCTTCATTTTTTTCTTCAAAATACGAGTATTAAACGGCCTTTGTTTGCCCTTTTTGAAAAATGCTGGATTAAAATCACATCCTGTGATAGCATGCAATGTTGGTAAACTTCGACACAACGACGGTCCGAATTGTTTGCAGATAGTATTCAAGTCAACATACCTCTGCTTGTTACCAGTGCCGGTCAAAATCCAAACGTGGGAATCACCATTTTTCAAATGATGCATATTTCCCAGCTTTATGGCTGCTATATCAGTATCTGAGCATCGTATCACAAAATTAGCCTGGGCATCGATGTTGCATACATGGTACACGATCTTTGTATCAGCTTCCTCATGCTCGGAACACGATATCTTCATGGATTTCAGATATAACTTTATTGTTGATCACGATGAAAGAGTGGTATTGTCGAAAATTTATTTGAATTTAGGGGATGATTGGCCCCTTGGATCGGTCTGTCTTCTTGTAAAAGGTTTTAAAATAGTTGTCTGGTGGACATATATAAAAATGGAGCATCAGAATTTACGTGAAGTTAAGTAATTATTTTGGGAGCTTTAAAGCGTCTGCAAAGCAATACGGCCGACGGAAAGTGTCTGGGAGTATTGGCGACTTATTTTTAAGGATATTGCCTAGAATATACGTAAAAATCAGCTTGGAGAATTTACGTGAGGTAAGTAATGTTTTTACGTACCTTGATTACCTGATACCTGAAAATTGGCCGGCTAAGCAAGCTAGCAGGTAGGCATGCGTTCTTAGTACCTACATACTAACACTACTCAATCGTCCACATTTCCTTCGTCAGAAAATACGTGACGTCTGGTGGCCCTGGGATCTTGGACTATTTTTAAGACAGTTAATTTGAAATATCCTTATTATATCTGCTATTATCTACATATAACAAAAACTAAAAAAAATATTTGGAGATACTCGATAAATGTTGAATACTGCTGACGAAGGTGGAAAGGGGCCACTGAAAAATTTACAAAAAATATCGTAATTACAACGCAACCATTTCTCATTTCAACCTAGGATTAGTTAGCAGTAGCAAGCTTGGGTCTTTGCGCACATATTAATATTAATACCGATACCGCTTCCAATTCTTAGCGATAGAGGCCTATCGTCATGTTTTACTTTAACTAATGTTTAACAAGTATTAGTTAAAACCTCATTAGATGCGTAAAAAGAAGAGGATTTGGACAATAATTTGCACATTGAGTTTCATAGAAACATTTAGAAAAAAATTGCCTTCATTAACAAAGACGATTTTCTAACATTTGCGAATGAATTTTAAGTCACTACACTCATGAAAGTGGTTTTCATGAATATTTTCTGGTCAGTTACTTATCTGTAAAAAAAGCATCAGTTGATGTGGACTTGTAGAGCCTATGTATGTATTGGTTGTTTTTGGGAACTCTTCACAATAAACACACAGGTCTAACAATGTATTTAAGTATAGTTTATTAGCAATATCATAAAAATACAAGTTAAGCAAGGTGCGCGCGGCGCGACTTTAAATTCATGCAGACCAAAGACTACATATTATTCTCTATGATGCAGACCGATACGTTGGTAAGCGTGGACTGGCGACTCGAGGGCGACCAAGCGCATCTCCGACTCTCGAATCGGATTTTGTTATCAATTTTAAGGGTTTTATTTTTTTGCACGGAACTCTAACATAAAAGTAAGTAGCTTATAGCCTAAGCTAGCCAATAAAAGTCCCGTCAAAATCACAAACAGACAGACAGACAAAAAATTAAATAAATATAGGTACTTTTGTTATAAGTACAAATATGCGGTCTTTCAAATGCATTCAGTAGTTCTGTTATTTTGATGTTACAAACAGAAACTTCAATTTTATTTATCTGTATGTATGTACATAATTTAATGTATAGATTCTATACTAAAACACAAATAGCACGAATGGCTTCACCGAACGTGGCTTTTCCACTTACCAATTTATTAATTGAAAAAGAAATACTTCAAACTCAATTCTTTTTTTAATATTCTACTTTTGCTTGATGATAATTATCGAAACTTTAAAAATACTTGTATTTTTTATAAATAACGCCATCTATGGCTTGACTACCGAACAAGCACGTGCTAATGCGTTGTGAGTCTGCGTTACGTACGACATAACGCTCACCTGCTTGCACTACATTGTAGTGATTCTTTTAATACTCGCTGCAGTTTATTGTACTGACACTAGATGGAGCGCAAAACAAGCAAGGTGGTGTTTCCTGAGATACTTATCACATAAATTACATAAAAAGTGTACTATTTACCTTCATCTTCTGTATTTCTACCTGTATGTGATCGGCCACTTGTTTGTTATCGAATTCTATAATGTCTAGCTGACGCCTGTGCTCTTCTACCTGTTGCTGAGCTTGAAGGTACTGCACATAAGTAATAATAAAATAGGTTAATGACTAAGAAATACAATAAAAATCTGAGGATTTGAACATTACGATATCAAATAAGTAGTTTAAGAAACACATAAAAACACGTTCTTGTGACGCTTACGATACTGACATTTTTGATTATACCATTCAGCCTTGTGTGGCTCATTTCGAGCTCTACAGTAGGTACTAAAACTAGTCAAACAAATCAAAACTCGAGGGGTTGAATAATAGAATAGCCACTGAAGAGTTCCACTGTCTACCTTCTGGCTCTATCATCAGACCCTCAACATCAAGCTTAATCTATTGGACTCGTCAAACCGAATCATATGATTCTAAAATCGGTTTATTAGTGGCCAATGGCCATTGAAGAGATCCACTATCAACCTCCGGACCAAGATAGGTACCAAATTTTAGTATCGTCATCCGAATTATTTAGGTAGGATGTACCTACCTACTGTGTAAGATCCGACAGTAAGAAGTAGGTTAAAATTGACTTTCAAGATTTGATTACGTAGCTACTTGCCTACATTGTTTGCTACAAGTGAAGCTAATACATAATAGGTAGATATAGTATAATAAGTACGAAAGATCTGATCGCCTATGGGCCAAATACCGATTATTACCTAGTATTGTAGCAAACAAATAGGTAGCTCTGCTGAACATAAGCTTTGAATAGCAGTACCTAATAAATTAATACACCGTCGTCTGTACGATGGCTATAAGTGAGAAGGGGAGCGAGTGTAGCATTAGGGATAGATGCCTACCTTGCCCTTATGCTACACTTGTCTAGACAGCTGGCCCTCGCTGAGTTTGCATGTCTGCATTTCTCTTGATGCCTCTCTAAAAATCGACAAGAAACTTCATACCCTTTATCATGTCCCTTAAAACAAAACAAAAAACGATCAAAATCTAACCTTCAGGCGATACTCCTGTAACTGTTCATTTTTCTCCGTTAAAGTAATTTTTAATTCTTCCGTTTCTTCCTTCATATCTCTGACTTGTGTTTTCAAAACTGTAATTTCCTCATCGGAATGTTTTTTCGTCTCCTATTGTTATGGTAAAAATACAAAGCCAATTAACTAATACTGAATAATTATGTAGGAATCTTCCTAACTCATTATTTCATATGGAAAACTTCTGTACTTAACAATAACGATGATAAATTTAAGTACCTACCTATAGGTACCTGTAGATATACTTAGAACACCTACAAAGGTAGTAAGGTAGCTGCGCC
Source organism: Eurois occulta (assembly GCA_950022335.1). Classification (NCBI taxonomy): domain Eukaryota; kingdom Metazoa; phylum Arthropoda; class Insecta; order Lepidoptera; family Noctuidae; genus Eurois; species Eurois occulta. The sequence goes on along the minus strand of OX465477.1, from coordinate 10,300,725 downwards.
GGTTTACCGACCAGCGCCAGTAAGCGAGCTACACTACAAATATAACTAAAATAAAAAAAAATATCATCCCTTTCCATATGAAATATAGCTCTGGGGAAACAAGGATAGTTATATCATTCTTTATACTAAAATTAATGATAAAGGATTATCTACCGGAATACCTATATTATGAACAAATCCACGTTTATTTCGACGGCAGTATAGCAGGCGTACTCGTGCTTGTAAAACTAACAAAAAAATAGTGGACACGTGCTGCTTGCAAGGTTGTTAGTATTTCTGACTTTATTTATCAGTGTCATACTTTTCTCGTTTTGATTGCTTGACATGTTTACTACACTTTGATAAGTTTTTTTAATAACTTATAAGATATTTAGCGGCCGCGTACTAACAGAGTAATTGTTTAAAAAAATTGTTTGACGACCGGTCGCAAACAGACTTTAAACTGAAACTCTTGTTTTATTTTAATTGCCTGCGACCGTCGTCGGCGTCGTTCGCGTTAAATTATTAAAAAAAATACTTCCCTATTAGAATCGGATTTTGTTAACAATTTCAAGTGTCTTAATTTTTCATAAATATAAGTAGCCTATGTTAGACCTTATAATATCAGCTATCTGCCAGTGAAATTTGAAAATCGTACGGTCAAAATCGGTCCAGCCGTTTCGGAGATTAGCCGGAACAAACAGACAGACAGACAAAAATGAAAATGTTTTGTTCCAATAACTGTTTTAAGTGCTGTATATATTTTCATATGCATTCAGTAAAAAAATGTTATTTTGATATTACTAACAGACACTTCAATTTAATTTATTTGTATGCATGTATACTATGTATAGATTAGTTAGGGTCGAATGGTTATTTAATTAGATTTGCTTTATTTACTGTTAGTTTACGACCGCCAAACTACAAATAAATCTTGAAATTGGACCGTATCCAAATGTATGGGAATTAACTGGTCGTCAATTAAATGTGGCAATATGATGTGTCAATTTTTGACCAGTGACAGTTAATTAGTTTAATATGTGTAATGTTTATAAATACAGCTTGTATGTATTATAATTAAATTTATAACGTATCCGTATTGGCTGGAAAATCCAGTTACTACACTATATTATTCGAGTACCTAGTAAAATTTTCAGTACAATGCTGTTTTATTACCTTTTTGGAAGTAATTTAGCATAGTACCGTGACCACTGTGGTCGCAAATTGGAAAAATGTTGTCGTTAGTTGAAAAACATGGTTGCTAACTGATTTTTCGACATGTTTTCCGATTAAATTCATTTATAATTAAGTACATAAGAATATCGTTTCCCAACTTTCAAATCAGCCGCTTACCGGCGCAGCTACCCTAGGTACCGTTTTCTAGAATTATGATCAATGTTAGCTAAGACTAGATTAAAAACTAAGTACTTAACTGATTATTCTAGAATACGTACTTGTATGACTGGTAAAAGGTAATAGTAATAGTACCTAGGCTATTTGTGTAAAACAAAGTTGTTAACTAAAAATTTAAATGGCACAAACATGTTTAGCGCTACGATAAGACCAAGCATGCAAAATTTTAAAGAGAGCGAAATATATAAGGAGGCGTCAATAATGAACAAAGAACATCAAAATTTTTGAACACTATTAAAAAAAAAACTATTAATACTTTTAAGATATAAAAACTAACCATTCATAAAATTTAGTTTTTAAATAATTTTGTATTTTATATTTTAAAATGCTTCGGTACCTATTTTATTTTATATTTATATAAAAAAAAAAAATTAGAAAAGATGGGTATTAAAGTTAAGTCGGTAATTATGAATGCCACATTTACATCCCTTCTTGATTATACTTAGACTGTTAGAAAATGACATATTTATTAAATGAGTGATGAGAATACCAGGGCCCTATCTATTTAATAAAGCTGACAATCCGACAAGTCCGACATACTCGTAGGTAATATGTCAAAAAGTGACAAATCGACAATTTTACTATTTGTGAAAACTTACAACAGGCGACAAAATTGTCATGGTGGAAAGTTCACAAATATGTCGGATTGTCGCGACAATCGTTAGATTCGCCCTACCGCGTCAAAATATTTATAATGAGTAGTAGATACTACCTATACAAGTTGAAGCGCCAGGGCAGCCCGCTAAATTCATATATTTCATATAAAAGTCATTCAATAGGATTAAATGAACTTAGAAGTGTTGTATTGATATTTTAATGGTGATAATCGCGAATGATATTGTAATTATCATACAATTTGACACTGACCTGCAAATTATAAAAAAAAAGTAAATTTGAATTTTGCGGGCAACCCTGGCGCTTGCACTTTATGGACGGTGATGACCCATCTAAGTCTAACGACGTAAACCTTTGCTCGAGCTAGTGAGTTAAAAACGTAAACTAAACAAAAAAGTAATAAGACTGTGCCTTTATCTCGGCAATCATTCCAGTATTACAAATTGTATTTAGCTTTGATTCCCAATCCTTGAGTTTGCTTTCATATTTTTCTCGCTGAAATCTTTCTTCATCAGCTGCGTTTTTTGCTCTAATCAATTCCTCTCGTAGCTTTACTATCTAAATAATTAATCATTACTTGTTGAAAATCCATGTAGGTATCCTTTTTTTAATAAACGCGAGGTAAAGTTATAGCCAGTACCACAGAACATATATAAAGGAGACTGGACCTCCTTTATATGTTCTGTGGCCAGTACCTACGTAAGTACCTACATATAGTACCTTCAGAGTTAGGTAGGTACCATAATTTTTCGGATTTTAAGTTTAGCATAACTTTACGTCGCGTTTGCATATTGGTATAAAATTAGCAGGGGCCTAGGGGCTAGGATACTGCCAGACAGCTGATCAACGTTTTGTGCCATAGGTATCTGATGGTAGGATATATGTATTGGAGCCTGGATTGTATTTTGAGTCGAAAGTCGAGGTCGATTCGTATATAAATTGTCTGGCTATACCCCAATGATTTTTGTAGTAAGAAATTGAGTGAAGAATTGAAATATTCTCACTATATACATACTTATCTTTCTCACTGACCCCACATTCACTGGTTTATTTTCCAGCACACCATTCAATCATTCTCCTCATTCATCAGTCTTTCAAAGTACCCTTTCCACCTATCCTTAATTTTCTTATCATCCGGAGGAACCATTCCACCTTCATCTTTCACATCACATCCCTCGACTTTCGTTCTCTAGCTCTAGCAAGCCGGTGTATGTGTTATTGGCCTGCTGGACTAACAAATGCGTCATAAAGCTTGGCCTGAGCTTTCACGATGGCCACAACTTTCTTGGTTTTTTTCTCAAGAGCATCATACTCACTCTTCTTTTCTGCTTTCAAACTAACACTTTCCACTTCGACACTCTACCATTCCTTGAATTTCGTTCAAATTCATTCTCAGCTCATTTCTGTCGACCCACCATCTACCTATCTATCGTGCGATTCCTTTCGTCTCTCCTAAATTATACATTGCTACACTCCTAGCACACCCAGCCATTTCACTCCAACATTCAACATGAAACAAACACAATGTAATAAAACTAATAAATAATCATAAAGACTTACTTCTGTAAACTTTGTAATCCCTTCTGGTGGCGCATTGGACTGCTCGAACTTAAGATGTTGTTTAGTATCCTAAAATACATCAATTATTAAGAAGGAAGTCTCCCCAGCTCAATATTTAGAACTTTTCTTAATTTACCTATCTGTAATACATGACATATTAATTTAGTAATGACGTGTGACTTCGGTTATTCGAAAATTAAAAAAATAACAACAATGTGCATACATTTTTATTTGCTGTTTTGTTTCATAGCTTTTTCAATTTTTTTTTAGATTCAGACTACTGACCAAGTAAAAAGAGTAGGAACCGGTCGTTCTAAAATCAAATTGCTGAGAAAATCAAACGCTAGGTAACTGCAGTTAGTGCTCTCTGTGCATTACCTGACCCATCAAAGCAGAGAAGGAGTACTTAGATGGGTTAAGTGATGCAGGGCACTGACTGTAATAGGTGCTTCTTGTACAAGTATCCATACTTGCGATACGCTTTAACAGGCGCGGTCCCAGCCTAAGACTTTGGGGGGTCACACAGGGCCGTAGCCAGGAATGTGGTTGGGACGGGTTGTGGTTGGGGTAGATTGGGGGGGGATTAAACTGTTAGGAACAACTTTTGGAAAACAAAATTATATCAACCATCTCTGGATTTACCTATAGCTATAGGTACAAAACGATCATACGCGCCTATAGGTTTATTTGCGGGGTGGTGCATCTTCAACTTCCCATAAAAAGCTTGTGGAGTACAAACTCTTTTTAGATAAGTTAGGCTTTCGTTTGTCGGTATCGATTCATGGAAGGAATGGACCCTCACCCAGCACCCCCCCCCCCTCCCTTCCTACGGCCCTGCCCGTGAGATAGTTGTCGCCAATACAAGTACTAATACATAATACTAATTTAGGAGATTACTGGCACTTCTACTAAACTTTATGATGTGAGATTAGCGAGATTGTGTGTGCGACGCCTACCTTTAAACATGCTGTGCTAGGAACAAGACTGGTTGCTCAACTGCTCGGGCAAGCGCTCTGCCGGCTTAGACTTACAACGCATCAATTTAATAATATTTTTTTAATAAAAACACATTTAATAAGATTAAGTCGGCATTTTGTAGGTTCCAGGTTCGTATTTTTTGTTACTCACCGGAAGGACAAGTCCTGTTGTTTGCTTCAAGTTGTATAAATCCAATCTGTCTCTTTTGATTGCCGCTAACTCCATTTGGATCTCCTTTACTTCGCCTTCCATATCACCCAACTGTTTTTGCTAAATAAAATATGCAAACACCGGTGAATAAAATCGAAAAAAATTTCAGGAAGAGATTTAGCGAAATTAAAGATGGATAGGATCCTACAACTGATGCAACGAAATTACGATGCTTTGCTTCCTCCTCAATCACAAATTAATCATTCACATTTTTTAATTAATCATCAACATTTCAGCCGAAAGATTTCCACTGCTGGACATAGGACTCCCCAAAGTGCCGCCACATTGACCGGTCCCATATAATATGTAACTCGCATCCACAGGAATTTATTTTTTAATTCTTATTGCTCACAAAATAACAAATATAAATACAAAAAAAAAATTGAAAAATTAAAAAATAATAATAAATCGTTCACGTACTAAAACTTCCGCGTTTTCACCCCTTTCAACATGTTCTCTTGTCTTCCCATTATGGGCGAACCAGATATCTGTTTGAGCCATTGACACTATATTTGCATAAAAGTAGTCCAAAAAATATACAGATCCAATATCAATTAACAAAACATAGACTTGGTATAATGGTTACTCGATTACAAAAGAAGACTTTGATTAGGAAGGAAAATATTACGAAATTTATTAAACTATGCAAAATAAACACTACTACCAAGAATCTTTTAGGAAATGTCAATCATTAATCTTATTTTATTAATGGCCAGAGCTAACGTAAATAGTATTAAACAAAAAGTTACAATGTATAAGGTGCTTACAATTCTTTGGAGCATGAAATCATGACGTGCAAAGAAAACTATGATAACTAGAAATTTCCCACACATTTTTTAATTTTGATTAATTACACTCGCGCGAATTAGATTAGTTCAAAAATACACACAAAATCAAGGAATCATGCGAATTATGTTCCAAGTGAAGAACCGAAAACTGCAGACAGCAGCTATGGGCCGGGGGAGGCTGGGTGTAACCGGGCACGTTATTGATTGATGCATCTGAAACATAAGCAAAAATGATATAGGTAGGTCAGCAGGAATATAGTAAAGATCTGGTTTATTACGAGGGCTGGAACGATGGTTACAGGTGTTTTATTACTTGTTTACGTAAAACAAAGAATAGTTACTTACCAACCAAAGTGTTTTGATTGTATTTCTTTGCTATTTATATCGACTTTCACTCACATCGTATACACGATGGGATGTAATTATTCACTTTGATTTTGTTGATTACAAGTAGGAATAACAAATAACATTCGATTTTAGGGACCTATTCGAAACTCTTCACACATCATGCTATGAAGTATGACAGAAAGGGACAATATAAATAAAAGGTTCAATATTACAAGGAACTTTTGACACTCGAATAGTCGAATGACACTGACAAAAGGGCGCTGTTGGTGAACGTATATGAAATGTAATGAAAACTCAAAATGCGTTATGTTCCGATTTTCACCATGGCCAAAAGATCTTTGTACAACTATAGGCCAACTATCTGTTAGAGATGTTAAGCTTTAACTCGTTGGAGGTGAGAAGAGGTTATGATCAGCTCACGGTAGCCTATAAAACCTCACGGGGAAAAATACTGCCCCGAACTCCACAGCATTTTCTGCCGGCTATTTGTGCCCGACAAATCTATCGGACACTGTCAGTGGCGCGCGCGGCGGCACAATCTGTTCGCCCCACCGTCATTCAAAATACTTAGATACTGTCGCCAAGGCTGAATCTCCGGTGTATCGTTTTCTTAATTAAGGTGAATGCTCCAACCAACCCGCGAAATTCAAATTTTCTTACGTTTTTTGCAATTTGCAGGCCAGTGCTAGGTTGTACCTATGTTGATTAAAATATTATTCGCGGCTGTAAGACATGTTATGTAGTTACAGAATTATAATCATCAAAATCAACAATACAACCCTCCAAGTTCATAAAGCCGTAGGAACAAAAAAAAAAAGTTGGTTGTCTGTAAAGTCGGTTTACGGACGATAGATTTACGTGATAACGTCATAATGATTTTTTTATGTAATACAAAAAAGGAGTTAATTGAAAATTACAATTTATTAGATAAATTAACATTTATTTACATGCGTTGACGCACAGGCTCAGGTGGAACGTTACTATGGAACGTTACTATGGAACGTTACTATTTTTCATGAGTGTTGCTGGTATTATCAATTTATAAGACGTTATCACGTCAAAACATAAAAAGATAAAAAGATAAAAAGATAAAAAGATAAAAAGATAAAAAGATAAAAAGATAAAAAGATAAAAAGATAAAAAGATAAAAAGATAAAAAGATAAAAAGATAAAAAGATAAAAAGATAAAAATCATTATTTTATGTAATACAAAAGCTCAGGTGGAACGTTACTATGGAACGTTACTATGGAACGTTACTATTTTTCATGAGTGTTGCTGGTATTATCAATTTATAAGACGTTATCACGTCAAAAAAACAGAAAAAGTCATTCCTACAGCTTTATGAACTTAGAGCGTTGTTTTGATGATTTTGATGATTATAATTCTGTAACTACATATGTCTTATAGCCGCGAATAATATTTTAATCAACATTCAACCTAGCACTGGCCTGCAAATTGCAAAAAACGTAAGAAAATTTGAATTTCGCGGGTTGGTTGGAGCATTCACCTTAAGACGCTCAACGCCCTTCTGACTGCCAACCCGGAATGTGATGTGTTTGCCGATGAATGGAGTAAAGTAACGCGTATAATAATATGTCTGTTCTGTGTGATATTATGTCTGGTGTATGCAAGAGTGTCCAGTTTCGTGTTAGTTTTAATTTAATTAATAATATAATATAATCTATACATATAATAAAACAGTAAAAAAACTGTGTCTGTACATTGAATATATTTAAAAAAAAATAATTGAGGGGGGTTTAGAAACAGTAATAGAGCACGAAACCAAAAAAAAAATTCTGTCTGTATGTCTGTTTGTTTGTACACGCTAATCTTCGAAACTACTTGACGGATTTGAATGATTTTTGTTTTGTTGTATAGGTATAAAGTCTGAGCAGCACATAGGCTATAATTTATCTTGGAAACTTGAACACCTGATGCAGAACCGCAACAGACCAGCTAAACTATAAGAGATACGAAAATGGCACCTTAGCAAAAATTGTTTCACGTGATGAGCATTTTCTGCTAAGAGAATAAATTTGAAGATCTGGAACACCTGATGTGGAACTCCAAGAGCCCAGCTACACTATAACATATATAGGAATGACGTCTTAGCAAGAGTTGTTCAGCCTAATGAACACTCTCTGTTGTCGTATAAAATTTGAAGATCTGGAACAGCTACTATGGAACTCTAAGAGCCCAGCTACACTATAACCTATATAGGAATGACGTCTTAGCAAGAGTTGTTCAACCTGATGAGCACTCTCTGTTGTCGTATAAAATGTAAAGATCTGGAACAGCTTATGTGGAACTCCAAGAGCCTAGCTACACTATAACATATATAGGAATGACGTCTTAGCAAGAGTTGCTCAGCCTAATGAACACTCTCTGTTGTCGTATAAAATTTGAAGATCTGGAACAGCTTATGTGGAACTCCAAGAGCCTAGCTACACTATAACATATATAGGAATGACGTCTTAGCAAGAGTTGCTCAGCCTGATGAACACTCTCTGTTGTCGTATAACATTTGAAGATCTGGAACAGCTGATATGGAACTCCAAGAGCCCAGCTACACTATAACCTATTTAGGAATGACGTCTTAGCAAGAGTTGTTCAGCCTGATGAGCACTCTCTGTTGACGTATAAAGATTGTAGATCTGGAACACCTGTTGTGGAACTCCAAGTGTTCACTGTATAATTATAAAATAACATAAGCTGGGAGTACCTCCACGCGGTGAAGGCGGTAACAGTTTAGGACTGATTTTCGATGAAAATTCTATGAATCATTGAAAATTTGACTCTACTGGCTAAAACTCCCATTTATTTTCTTTTCCATTTATCTTCGAGACACGGTAGCCTACCCGGTAACGCAGGGGAGCAGTCACTTAGATTTTAATTGATCAGGTATTTTCAGAATAAAACTATAACCATGCCTAGAAAGAGGTCAAATCTTTCCCAACGTTCCAAAGGAGCTAAAAGATTGAGGATCATAAGATCCCAAGAATCTAACGAAGAGCGTCAGGATAGACTTGATGTTGTTCGAGAACATCAGGCTGCAACTCGCTCGAGACGTTCACAGATAGAGAATTGCGCTTGAGTTCTCAGCGTATCTACGCATCTGCTTATAGGTCTCTAGAGACAAGTGCGGAACATGATGCGCGACTGTCCGCTGATCGTGAACGTCACGCATTGTCTCGCGAGTCGGAGACGTTCACGGATAGAGAATTGCGCTTGAGTTCTCAGCGTATCTACGCATCTGCTGCTAGGTCTCTAGAGACAAGTGAGGAACATGATGCGCGACTGTCCGCTGATCGTGAACGTCACGCATTGTCTCGCGAGTCGGAGACGTTTACGGATAGAGAATTGCGCTTGAGTTCTCAGCGTATCTACGCATCTGCTACTAGGTCTCTAGAGACAAGTGCAGTACGTGATGCGCGACTGTCTGCTGATCGTGAGCGACATGCATTGTCTCGCGAGTCAGAAACGTTTACCGATACAGAATCACGCTTGAGTTCTCAGCGAATTCGCACATCTACTAACAGGTCTTTTCAAACGAGTGATGAACGTGATGCGCGACTAACTGCTGATCGAGATTATCTATCATACATAGTCCCGAACACGCACACAACAAAATATTCATAATCAGTTAGAAAGTGAGAGAGAAAGGATTGCTGGAGTACGGCATGAAGAGACAGAAGTTAATTCAGTGTACCCTTGGGATCTGCTGCGGAGTAACGGGAAGAAAAGTTTTTTGTTGTATTGTCTGGGCAACATAAAGGCTATAATTTATTTTGGAAAATTAACACCTGATGCAGAACCGCAACAGACCAGCTACAGTATAAGAGATATAAATGGTGCCATAGCTAAAAATATTCCACGTCTGCTGTGAGAATGCTGTGGAACTCCAAAGCCCATGGCAGCGCTATAACATATTAAGGAATGACGTCTTAGCAAAAGTTATTTAGTCTGATGGGCATTTCCTGTTAACATACAAAAATGAATGATCTGGAACGACTCCAATCATCTCGCTCATCCCGTTGTTTTCCCGTCCCCGGGCCTTAGAATTCTACATCAGACGTTTCAAATTTTCGATTTTGACGACCCCTTTGTCGCTGGAATAAGCAACGGGATCCGCGTACGAAGTCGCGGGCAGATGCTAGTTAATAATATAATTAGTGTTATACCGTTTCAATTAACTATAAATAAATATATTACTTGGGACATTACGCACACCATCAGTAGGGTGACTGTTTGAAATCAGATATAAGTAAATAATGATAGTTTTAAAGACTTGAAGAAATCTGAGCAAGTTAATGTTTTTTTTTTAATTTTATTCGACTGAGGGGAGCCCGCAGAGGATGGAAAAGACTGTTTTGAAATTATTTATACAGAAGAAGCAAGTCTAACTATCAAGTATTTAAATTTAGAAATTTAAATTAAATTTCTTTCGCTCTCTAGTTTCGTTTAGTTGAAATCATGTACGAATGTTTCACCAGTGCGAACGTAGGTTCATAAACTAAGTCCTACAGTCTAGCGAATTACGAACAGAAATGATTGAACATGGAACATGAGCGTGTTACACAATTTAGGGAAACGAGCAAACGACAGAAGAAAGAGATGTAGCAAAAGCTCCCTTTTGCTCCATAGATTTTCGCTCGTTTTTAAAGCGCTCGGCCTACCTGTGTTGTAGGTGTGTTCGCTACACCATGCACTTTAAGAGATCCTGCTGATTGTATCCTGCATTCTCAGTTTTTCGGTATGTTTCGATAGCATTCATATAAAAATAAAAACAAGTAGGTAAGTAGATCTTTATAAAGCGGTTCCCGTTTTCATGAACCTGTAACTCGAACTCTATCAAGAATCGCGGAAGACACATAGTGTATTTTCAGATATCCCCGTGAATCGGTTATTACAGGCTGATTAACCCTATACTACGGACTATCTCTAGGGTTTTATCACCCAAGCCTAAAAAATAACAACTTTAAAACCCATACGAGTAACCTTTTCGGTGTCTGATCGAAATAGTCTGAAGATTGATCCTCTGAATGAAAATAGAGGAAAATCAAATCTTTGTTGTTGGATACAGTCAAGATCTTATCTACACGCTTAAGCTGCGTTGACACGATCAGAGTATGCTCGGATCGGATACCGAAACTCGTATTGTGGCAACCCATAATCAGAGCGCACTTGGTTGGGTTGGTACGGGTTCAGGGCCGTCTTTAACCAATTGTAGGCCCCAGGGACTTGAGAATAATGGGGCCCATGCAGGATGCAAGAGCGAGCAAAGCGAGCTCGATTTTAATTGCACTCCGCCTCGGATAAGTTCAGTATATACAAAAATAATGGGTGTTTATTTTTAGCGGTAGAGAATTTTAATTTGCAATAAAACATTTTTTTTTTAATTATAGTATCCTGCGGTCCTGTCCTACCTGGGAAAAGTAAAGTTTCTTTTGACAGCCTCTAGTTTGATAGTTCCAGGCACTTGGGGCCCGCTTGGATCGTGGGGCCCTGGGCACGGGCCCAGTGTGCCCAATGGAAAAGATGGCCTTGTACGGGTTGCCACAATACGAGTTGCGTCCGAATAGATATCCGAGTCCATTGCACAAACAATATTTTGCCTGTTCAGGGCAATCTAATTGGTTTTAGATTATTACGAAGGTAGGTAATGCTTACTGACTAATTTTAAATGAAATAAATATTAAATATAACGGGCTTGATTCAGAAATCAATACTTCTGGACACGGTGAGTACCTATTGTTAGGAGGTTCCTTTCTCAAGAGCCCTGGCCACCGGTAGTTCAGACCTGGTTCCCGATGCTGGTGGGCTATTATTTTCTAAATATTTTAGTGTTTTTTTTTGAATATTTTAATATTTAACTGCACTAAATAACTGCCACTCGGATCGATCTTTAGGTTAAGCTGCGCTTGCCTAGGTTGGTCCATGGATGGGCGACCACCCATTACATACCGAGTTTCCTCCGTGCCTCGGAAAGTACGTTAAACCGTTGGTCCCGGCTGTCATTTGTAGATCTTTGACAGTCGTTACAGGTAGTCAGTAGCCCGAAAGTCTGACTACCACTCTTACCAAAGAGTATCGTAAATACCCAGTACTAACTGGGTTGCGGAGGTCAGATAGGCAGTCGCTCCACGTAAAATACTGGTATTCAGCTGCATCCGGTTAGACTGGAAGCCGACCCCAAAATAGTTGAGAAAAGGCTTGGTAGAAGATATGAATATTTAAAAATGTAAGAGATGTGTTGTAAGAATGAATAAAGGAAATAATAAACTACCTATTACAACACTCAGTACCTACCTTAAAATAAAACTATTCACAAAACAACTGTATACATTCTTTAAAATTACACTTTGTACTGCATAAATTCTTGTAGAGATAAAACAATTTTCTATCTGCCATTTTCGTAGATTTATCTTAAAATATTTGTAAGGAAGTTCCCTTAAAGGTGAGTGTGCAATAAAACTATTTTCTGTTTATATTAAATCCAAGTCAAATCTACCTACCTGTGCAAGCAATCGTACTTACACAACACAATGGTTTTTGCGACCAACGACCATCAGTTCAAGCGGTTCCAACTTGAAACGTGACGTGTTTTCGGTGTTTTGTTTGTTATCTGTGGTTTACTCTAATCTGTCTGTCGTGTCGTCTGGCGTTTACTGTTCCCTGTGTGTGCTCATAAATGCATGTTGTACTTCGTATTTTAACGCAATTTTATCTTGGAATTTATTTTCCATTAATTTTATGTATGTACTTAAAACATAATGTTATTGAAATTTTGTTTTCGGAGTGACGTGAACGTGATTTCTGGGGACTTGCTGAATGCCGTTCAATTTGGCAAACATTTATGTAAGAATAATTAAAAATATTTGAGGCATTTGAAAATGGCATTACCCTTTTTTCTTTGCGGACGTGGAGCTACCTAGTTTTTAAATTATTAGGCACTTTATTGTTAATAAAGTTTTAAGCAATTTTGAGAGTAAAGTAATAAACAAATCTAATGGATTGATAAAATTTTATTAGATACTTTCATGATGAAATAAAATGTTGTTTACTTGTTTTTATCTACTCACTGGTTATATTAAATTATCCTATTACAATAACCGCACTTCACATTTCCTCCTACTCATAGTGAACCTACTGAGAACTAAGGCAAACACCCTAATTTAACATGAGTTAACATGAGCTCATTTGCTTAAATACAATATTTCTATAAATACTTGTATATTATCAAAATTTCTTTATTTGTTTCTTATTACAGAAAAATCATGATATAATAATAATGCAAACGCTTGAAACAAAGACACAAAGTTGAAATCCAACATGGATATGAAAATAGAGTTCAGTGATGTTGACCAGCCACCCATAGTTCCTCAAAACAGTATAAGCAAATGGAGTCTTAAGAGTGACACCTCACTTCTGATCACAGATCTACAACAGAGTGGATCTCATAGGAAAATTATTAGGGTAAGTGTTATCAATCATGCTAAATATTTAATGAAAGAATGTGTGCCATTTCTTACCGCTGCTACTCTTGAACCATGTCTCTTTGAAGCTATGCCTAAGCGACTACTGACCACTTTGCATTATGTTAACATAATTACACAATAAGCAGCAAGCAAGATATAATGATGAAATAATTAGCTATCACCCTGAAGTCCCATGTAAAAATCTCACCCTGTTTATTTTTATTTATTGAAATTAGAACATTGAACAAAACACACACTTTTCTTTTCTATATTTTATATCAAAACTGTTCTTGAACCATTTCACAGCTAAATCATAATAAAACAGCATATGTTTGAAACACTAAAATAGCATACAAATTGATGACTTCAAAAAAGTTACATTAAAAATAAGCCGCACTTCTGCATTTGTTAATCATATCTGTATTGGGTTATTTCGAACTGTGGTTGGTATTGCAAATGAACAATATAATAATATTTTGATGTACAGCAGTTTAACCTTTGTAATTGTTGTGAAATATCTGGCTACTGCGACTTGAGCATTATCTTGCATTCATTTACATAAAAATGTGGCAATTGTTACTCACTCGTTGAAAGATCATTATTTTAAAAGTATTTTTGTCATCTTTGTGTGTTCCACTGTTCATAAAGTAAATTCAATGTGAACAGTATTTACTCAATACTGTTTTGTAAACTTTTAAAGGCAACAGGCTCTTGACATTTTTAAGTGAAACAGTTACTTTTGTTTACTGAATTTGTGACTGTTATTGGTAACATTAGTCTGCAAATTTCCGCAATATGCCTGTGGAAGCATTAACAGTATGTATTCCAAACATTTATAACAAGTTCTGTTTTAATTGGTGTGTTTTTAATTTAGTCTATTTGCTCATTTGAGAGGATAAGCAGTATTTATTATTAGTTCAGCATTTCAATTGTTACTATTTTCTACTATCGTTTTATCAAATAATTACTACACTTAATTCAAATATCAGCTTAATTCAAATTCAAGAATGTACGTAATATCTACTTGTGAGACTGTGAACTCGGCATTGCTACTTTTAATCTTAATAGTAAGCGAATTGTGGCAGACCATTCTTTCATAAATTTTTTATGTACTTCTTTATGTTAGGTATAGGCTAACATAATTTATTTTGTTTGTTTTCAGAGATGGAATCGCCTATCAAGACTGCAAAGATCCATAGTATATGCACTATTTGCTATAGCAGCTACTATACTAGTAATGTTTTATATCTCAAAAGTTTCTGCTTCAAATATAAATAAGATTAATCATAGTGATTTAGCGCAAGTAAGTACTATACTGTTTTTATACCTAGTTTTGGGATTGAAACTCTAGGGCACTCCGACTCTAGGGGTCCGAGTGATCACAGACTAAGGAAATTTAAAAATGCTTAGTTAACACTTCCCGCTACCCAAGAACTGGCTTAAACCTTGATCAGAGGCTAAGAATTGCCATAGAACGTTGCAACGCCGCCTGTCTCTTGGGCACATTACCAGATGACAGTGTTGAGGAGGAATTTTTGACGCCATTTTTTTGTTTATTGTTAGTTTAATAACTGTAGGTTATTTTATCGATTTAATTTGTTAAACTTAGTTCATGCTATGACTAGAATACGTGCTTTGGACGTGGCGTTGCGGACACCAGCCCATTATACAATACAATACTAAAAGTAATAAGTAATAACTATTTATAGACAAAATAAACAAATGATCATTGATGGTCTTTAGATAGTTCAATCAATTGAATAATTTCTACTATAATTCATAAATTGTATTATAGAAAATAAGCCAGGTCGAGTGCTTATTAAAGTGATAATAATATAGATAACTCCTTATTAGTATAACGATTATGTTATAGTGTTATCTAACAGTAATATATTTATCTATTATCACGGCAATCCATATTGTGATAATAGATTAATGTCCTTATCGTGGGAAAAAAAATCCTGACGATGTTTTTACCGAAAATGTTTTCGAGCAATCTTATTATAGCTTAATTAAAAATTAAAAGTTCTGGTTTAGATTACCAGTAGAAACTTATCTTTTAAGTTGTGATTGTATTTAGCGGAAATGGAAGTCAGAAAGTGTAATAGAATACAAAAGAACAGTGGAAATGTTCACAATTCGTTTCCTGCTACTATAACAGTGTATTTTGACGATAACATTGTACCTACAGTTTACAGTGTGAACTGCTGGTAGCATTGTATAGAGTTACCAGATAACGGTTATCTAAAAATATGTTACGGCGTATTTAAACTGAAGATAATACCTAAATAGTGACAGCACTAATAATATACCGATGACAGTATGATGATTTACAAGCATTGGAAATGTAAATAAGCATTAATTTTTTGTACTTTTTAACACTCAAAGACACCTAAATGTTATTGAACTGGTGGAATTTGAAATCTTGATGCTGAATTGAAGAGGGTTTAAAATTCAACAGCACTCTTTTATAGAATGCAAATAAGAGTAATGTAAATGTGTTTTTGTTTTAGGAAACTCTTAAGAATGTGTCTCTAGTCAATGAGCAAGTAGCTCAACCAGTTGTCCCCAAGAAGACTGTTGCAGAAGTTGAGAAACAAGAAGACAGGCCCATCTTTACAGGTATTGTTGTAAAATAATTGACTGTTTAATTGAAAACTGATAAGCATGTAATAACAGCTTGTGTATGACAGTATTGTTGTTTCAGTTTATTTGTTATTTAAAGTAAATACTATAACATGTCATAAACTCATATTATTGTGTTACATACTTAAAAACTTGAATATTTTTGTACACTTTTTAATTCCTTATGTAGACGTAATCTAAAGATTGAAAAATCCGTAAATCCTTTTCAAATTCTATTACTTAAATTATTCAGTGCCCGCAATCCGAACATCCCCCGAAAAAATGTGACTCCTCAAAACGTTGCATTTTTAAAACTGTGGTTATATTTTTTAGGACCGATAAATGCACGCCAGTACGCCGTCGTGGAAAGCTTCAAGCACGCGTGGCGTGGCTACAAGGAACACGCGTGGGGACATGATAACTTGAAGCCGGTCTCCGGCATGGCCTTCGACTGGTTCTCACTTGGCCTCACCATCGTGGATTCATTGGACACGGCCTATATTATGGGGCTGACTGAAGGTAACATTATTTACAGTGCTTAGGCGTAAAAATGGAATACACATATCTTTATACTGATAAAGACATACAGCAAATCTCTGACACACAGGTGTGAGGTACAAATACAACGCTAGGCTGTACAAAACTGATCTTTTTCTACAACCTCATATGCCATAATGAGAGTCGCAAAACTGTGCGTTCTTTTATTCTTACAATATCTGTTTTACCGGCGACCCACCTTGGATTCGCTCGTGTGATTAAATGTTAAAGGGTTATTGTCCAAAAGGAATTCTCTAAATGAATGTGAAAACCGCATCATAATCCTTTCAATTGTTTAGAAGTATTGAGTGAACACGTAGACAAACATCATATGAGTGTGCTAAGCAAGATTAAAATACATTGGATCACTCCACGATGATCAGTCATAGATTTTTCTTTAAAAGTGTTACGTCATACAGATGTACCACTTAATTTTACACATTATTAATAATATTTCAGGATAATTACAATATTATTGACTACAATGAGACAGTAATGGACTCTTAACAATGATGTTTAATGTTGTCACAACTGCGTCTTATTCTTTGTTCGCAGAATTCGAGGAAGGCAAGCAATGGATAAAAAATGAGCTAGTTTTCACAAAGAACAAAGACGTAAATTTCTTCGAAGTCACCATCAGGGTTTTGGGAGGTCTGCTGTCCTGCTATCATTTCTCTCAAGATCGTATGTTTCTTACTAAAGCTGTAAGTGTTTGATTTTTTATACCAGCTTGTGTTTGTAGTATTTCCGTACTTATTTATCAACTATCAATAAGTAATCAAAGTATGATTTGTTCCCTAAAATTCTGTTTAGAGACTACCTACATCTTTCAGTAGGCGTAGTTCAAAAGAACTTTACCAGTTTCGACACACCTGTACCGCTTCTAACACGTCATTGCTTTCATGCTGGCAACAGATGCCTCGCCCCTAGCCGTTTCCATTGAGGCGTTTCGGCAGAAAGTCGAATTAAAAAACAGTATTGTTAAAGGGCTTATTTGCCTCAACTGCTATTCAAGTCTCAACGGGTTCGAATAAAGAAGCAAAATCAAACTCCAAATAATAATTTTCATTATTTATTTTAATTTTTTTTTTAATTAAGTATTATAATTTTTTTTTTATTTTTTTTTATTATTATTATTTTTTTTAGATCGACCTAGGGGATCGATTAATGGCCGCTTTCTCTTCACCCTCTGGCATACCATATTCCGACGTAAACCTTGGGGAGAGAACCGCGCACGCTCCAGAGTGGTCTCACTACAGTACCACGGCTGAGGTGACCACAGTACAGCTGGAATTCAGGGAACTTTCCAGAGCTAGCAGTAATCCTGGCTTTGAGGTGAGTCTGAATAGTTTAATACATAGCCAGGAAACTTGATTCGTAACCAAATTGCCTGCAATTGAAATTGGCCTTAAATCTCAAATCGTTTATTGATATCCGTGTACACTTACAGGTGGTTAATAAAAAATAAATAATAGAAACAATTATGGACCCTGTCGGGCACAGCGAATATTAGGTTCAAATCATAACTATCTTTGTCAGTCGTATACAATGATTATCACATATTGAGTAGTTAATTTGCTTATCGACCAAGTTCCCTGGGTGCTGTTACCTGCGCATCGAGTCTTAGAAAATGTTCGGCTCCGTAGGGTGACATTTCTGTCAATCATATCTGTGCGGGAGTCTGCTTCTAAAGGTTGTCCGGAAGATATCGCTACCAGCGATAAGACCGCAATTGTAACCTTAATTTAAGAATATTGTAAAAGATCTGTGTGTGTAATAATTTTTGTGTACAATTAAAGTATAGGTACTCTATAAAAAGTCGATATGCCATATTATAGCTCAGTTCATTTAAAATTACCTACTGTAATACGTGGTGTTTATTCGAGAACAGCGTAGTGATGCGCCCATACGTACAATGGTCTAGTAATGCACAAGGTCGCAGTGGCCTCGTGAGTGGCCGGTGTTGGTCGCATCAGCGCGCATTCGCTATTACTTGGGAGGTTTTAAACAATTACTGAGTTGTCTATTATCGTTCATTACGACCGCTTACTTTAAAATTACGTAAAAAGTCCATAAAAAAAAAGTGCTGGAAAAACTTGAAGGAAGACTTGTAGCCACTAGACAGTTTGTTCACACGGTCAAAAGTGGTTAGAATGTTTATTTAACAGAGTATTCAAGTTTATCAAAGATCACTCAATTCCAGTGGGTTTTTTAAACCACAATTCAATATCAATTTAAACAAGTCGTACCGTCGATACGAAAGAAGAAGAAGAAATATACTTAGTGTGATATGTTTCATTCACGCAATTTCATGTTTTAGTCGTATCAATCAGCCGTGGAAATTAACTGGTTCGTTATTACGTGTGACGTTCCGTAATGATTGTGAAATTGGGCCATCTTCGTAACAATGTACATTTTTAGGCGGTTACTTGTAAAGACATAGCGCGTAGTTCAACATAACTTGTTTGTCATGCAAGACATTGCATACTACTATCATACCAAACTTGCCAGTAAAATAAATCGCCAAGTGCAGTCGAAGAAGATGGTAGGTTCAGACAGGAGCCCTTTAGGCAGGCGCCCACATTCAGTTTTCAAAGAGCCTAAGCAAACGGGCTGTTCAGCTACATTGATTTTCATCTGATCATACGGGGCCTAAACCGAAAGGACTTAAACAGGCAAAACTTGTCGAAGATATTGTGGCCTTTCCTAAATCTGAATATGCTTGCTGAAAAACCCTCTGGGCTCCCCTACCATGATGATTTAATATACAGCCAAAATTATTCAGCCCTCCATTACACTGCCAATATTCATTTTCATAGAGTGAACATCTGGAAACTTAAAAGAGTTTTCTAAAAGAATTGTCTACTGAGCGCACTCAGAATATTGTCTAACAACTATGAAAATTAGCTGCCTGGATACCAGGTAGTACGATCGTATGGCTGAACGTTGCCAACGCGACTTAACGGGCAAACCAAACTAGAACGAAACGCATCATACATTCTTATCTCTAAATTAAACAAACAAACGGGCAACAACAAGACAGCAATAAAAACGATAGACGTCATTCGTTCTTCAGAGAATTAGAATTATAAAGTCAACCTTATTTTCCCTGCCTGGAAAAATGTAGGTAAACTTCTGTCTCTACTTACCCCTTAGGCGGAAGCGTACCTTCTCATATTTTGCCACTAACGTTATTAAATCCTTAATATACAAAATCGGAGTCAGAAGCTGCTGAGGAGCTCGTGGCTATTTATAACTACACCCGGCTCGGTCGATCGATCGGCCAGCTCAGGTCGATCTTCAGGTTAAGCCGCGCTTGCCTAGGTTAGTCTGTGGATGGTTGACCACCCATTACATACAGAGTTTCTTCCGTGCAACGGAAAAGCACGTTGAGCCGTCGGTCCCGGCTGTCATTTATAGATCTTCGACAGTCGTTACAGATAGTAGTGTCCCGAAAGTCTAGTTGTGTATTACCCAGTACTAACTGGGTTGTGGAGGTCAGATAGGCAGTCGCTCTATGTAAAATACTGTTTTCAACAGAATCCGGCAAGACTGGAAGCCTACTCTAACATAGTAGAAAAGGGTAAGGAAAAGGCTAGGCAGATTATGATGAGTCTGAAGCTGATGTAAATGCCTTCATGGTAAATTAAACCAATGGTCACAATCATTTTGGGTTTGGTGCCATAATTACACCATTAGCTAAAAATAATAATTATTTAAAATTGTTTTGATTCTTGCATAATCAAGGGATCGGTAATTCGGATGCATATTTACTTACCTAAAGTTTGTGTTGACAAGTATGGAGCTCGTGTCAGTACACCAAAAGTCCTGGTTTATTTAAATAAATAGTATTTTTTTGATTTTATTGTTTTACTTTAAATGAATTATACCCTGTCGTATTTTACCATTATTGTCCTATTCGAATATTCTGCAACAAAATTTTAATTCAAATAGTTTTCGTACATTTTTACGTGTTATTTTCAACAAATTTCGTGCCTGGTTTGTATAGATTATATAATTATATTCATTATGATTAAGAGTATAAAATTTTCTAACCTTTTTTTTTTTAATTTTCCTTATTTATGAAATTCCGCGATCCCGCCGCTTCCATACTTTTGTACACTTTGCCGGGAAAAAACGACCTTTAGGTAAATATGTATCCGAATATCCGCTCCCTAAAAATCACTTATACTGACAATAATAAAATTAATATAGTTGGGGTTTTTTACATCATCATCTGGCCGAGCTTTTCCCAACTATGTTGGGTTCGGCTTCCAGTCTAACCGGATGCAGCTGAATACCAGTATTTTACGCGGAGCGACTGTCTGTCTGACCTCTACAACCCAGTCAGTTATACGATACCCTTTGGAAAGACTGGTAGTCAGACTTTCGGGCCACTGGCTACCTATAGTTGGGTTTTTTACATACTGCTTAAATTTACACAATACTTAATTAATAATTACTAATGATGGGAATAGCCTTCTATCGTAATCATTCGTAAATCTGGATTCCTTTGAGTACTTACGTCATAAGTATTTAATTATGTTTATGCTAGCCTAGCCTATATCCCACTGCTGGGGAAGTACCTCCGCTTCGGCTCCCAAACTTCTCTGTCCTGTGTTCTCGCTGGCTATGTTTTCTCTTGCAAACATGACTAGACCGTCACACCACCTTCGCCGCGGTCGACTTCGACGGCGATATCTCTCTCTGGCTTTTTTCGCGCCTCTTATCTTATACCTAGTAGTAGGTACATCCGATTTTAAAAAAGCTAGCCTATTGCCATTAGCCGGGCACAACTAATTATAACAATCTCTTTTTTGTTTATTTAAGGACGCTGCCGCTGCCGTGTCGGAAAAGATTCATCACCTACCTAAGAAGCATGGTCTGGTACCAATATTTATAAACCCGAATACTGGACATTTCCTGCCACACGCTACCATCACGCTTGGTGCTCGGGGGGACAGCTACTACGAGTACCTATTAAAACAATGGCTTCAGACCGGAAAGACTGTTAACTAGTAAGTATTTATTCGTGTTACAACGAGAAACTTGACGTATTTATGATATCTGCTTAATTCTCAAATGCAAATCGTAATCGTTTTTTTTCGCCATTTTGTCTCATGTCGCAATAATTTGGCTCAACAGAAGAAAAGGTATTATTTTTATTCAATATTATATTAAATACTGCTATTAATTAGCTATATTTTACTTTAAAATATGCATTTAACACTATACGGGTGAAACAGAGCATAAAATCATGACAATCATCATTCTTATTTCGGCTCAACGGTATGATGATGCTGCCTAATCTATGTATGTAGGTATAATGTATTCTAATAAATAGTAAAACAAAGTTGCTTTTTGTCTGTGTGACCGCTTAGACTTTACGCCGGAAGGTTTATGTAATAATACGTTTATAGACATAGCACAGAATCTTGTACCCTCGTACATAAATATCACTTTACACCCGCAAACATGGCTCAGTTGCCAAACAAGGGCGGATCACAAAGAATATAGTCATAATAATGTTCTGATGATGTTTGTTGTTGATTACAACAAACTAAATGTGTGTGTAAAAACCCGATTATTACAACAACATAAGGTTATCAGTGTACAAAATACGTTGAGGAATTTATTATTACAATACTTAATTACTCATCATTATCTGCCTAGCCTTTCCCCAACTATGTAGGGATGGGCTTCCAGATTAACCGGATGCAGCTGAAAACCAGTATTTTACGTGGAGCCAATGCCTATCTGAACTCCACAACCCAGTTAGTACTGGGAAATACGATACCCCTTGGTAAGACTGGTTGTCAGACTTTCGGGCCAATTTAGTTTAGTTGTATTTCATTTCTAGAGCCACTCGGTTTCAATTTTATACTCTTTTGTGTTATCAACATAATTATCACTTTCTTTGTGAATGCTGGTTAACCTGTAATTGGCGACTGTGTAAGTCCAAGACTGTAAAACCTGTACTCAAGAAATTTTGTACACACAAGCTGTTGGTAAACCTTTATTAATAAATAAATGACTACCTGTAATGACTGTCAAAGATCTACAATATTACAGCAGGGACCAACGGCTTTACTACTATACATAAACACGGAAAATACAAGCAAAGTGCTCTACAATGGGTGGTCTTATCGCTTAAAGCAAATATTTTTCTTGTTATTACTCTACGACGTGACGCCTCTGCGAATATCTGTATGTTATTTTACGTCAAATTGAATAGCATGTGAAATAGCCAATCATTTGGTTTAGACGATCGCGGCAATACTGCTAATATTTGTGTAACACTCAACTTTTTTTGATATTTTGGTTTTACATGATTATGCAGAGGGAAATGACCTCAAGTTCTAGAACAATCTACTTAATAAAAATTAAATACACTGACGGGCAACGCACATACCAAACAGCTGGGTCTGAAAGCGTGTAATGTTCATAAAAATCCCTTAATTAAGTGAGGAAGGAGTTTTGAAAATCCGTTTCCTAAATGGATTTAATTGAGCATTCAACTTGGTATGGAGGCTTAACATTATGCTAATGGAAAATCCCAACGTGCACACGGCTTGTATTATATAATAACATAACAAACACGCGGTGGCGTGTTATAATAACCCGCGCACCGGTTATTACGAAGAGTTAGGCAGAGGTGTACCTAGTAGTGCACCCACATTTCGCCAATATTTCGCCGTTTATGTCTAAGTACTTACCATAAAATAGGGGGCGAGCCTATTGTCATCAACCGGACACAAATCCAGACTCCGTAGCTGCTACTGATCAATTCCTAACAATTTGCCCTAACTGGATATCGAACACCGGACCTCATGCTAAGCAATAGCTCTTGCGACCACTAGACCAAGGTAATGTGAAGTATAAAATCCACCAATTTAACGATGTAAGCAAGTAATACTATAAAGTATATAAGTTACAATAATCGCAAATGCTATTTTTATGACCCTCTCGTCTGAGCGCCAATTAGCTTAATTAGTAATTTAAAAGGTCAAATAACTGAACCACGTGTACCTCATCTCTGCAAGAGTTAACAATTAGCAGTATGTATGTCACACTAGTCATCTTCGGAAACTACCTGCGAATAGACAAAAAATATATAACAACATCACGCCTGTATTTCCTGAAAAGTTAGGCAGAGGTGTACCTAATAACACCCATATTTTGCCAGTTATGTTTAAGGTTATGGGGTAATGTGGTGGCCAGCGTATTGTCTTCACCAATTCGACTCCGTGGCTATAATGAAACCCAATAACACTTAGCCCGACCTGGGAATCGAACCCAGGACCTCATGCTCAGAAATCACGCTTGCGACCTTTTAGTCTGTTTTGTTATGATGCCTTCACCTCTGGTGTTGGTTCATATCACGATGTATATCGAAACTTAAGTTTTCCTTTGATTAGCGTCGCTTGCATGTTTAGATTTTTTTCTTTCTTTTGCTTCGTTAGATAAAGGACAGACTGCGTCGGTGTTCCCAAGTTCATATGACCCCAATCTATTTAAAGTCGCGAGTTAATAGGCTTCTTTTGGGTTAGCTCGTTCCATCGTCGACCTCATGTCTGTCCTCAGGACGAGATTGAGGTCAAGAGTAGATCCATTTAATATAAAAAAGGACATGATTTTTTTGGTACTTTGTTCCGAGATAATTTAAACTCTGTAAAGAAAATCATCACAGATAATACTGCACAATAGACTGTCTAATCTCAAATTTCGAGCAGGAAAATGCCTGCAATTTCCAGAAAATAATATGTATAAAGATTTAATAGTTAGTGTAGATCATTGATATAATGGTGTAGATGTAGAGAAATTTTAATAAAGTCAATAGATGGCGCTGTGCTGAGTTTTGGCCCAATAATAATTTATTATTACAAATATGTACTTGTGATATTTTTATCTCTATAATATAGATGATGCGCTCTATTTTATGGCCAGTGCAAAGGCCAAGTCATGAAGTTAATTGTAGTCCAGTGTAGCGAGCCGGTAGGTTATCGTTCACATAATCAATCGAATACAAAGAAGCAAGCCAGAGTCGTGAGAAAATAGGATGGACCAAATGCACCGAATAACACCCAAACTTAACGCACGCAGTCAAATGACTAAATGTCTGACGGACTTATCTATCGTGAAAATGACATCTAGCTTTTTTCAAATGTCATTCAACGCAGCGCGTTCCCAATTACGCTGAATGCATTCTCAAGTATATCTCAAAGCACAAACATATCGGTAGGTTGTTTTTAATTTTTATTTACCTTTCCTCATTATTTTTCTTTGCGTAACCAAAGCGTAAGCATATTATTCAGTTTCCTCCTTTGTGTTAATTTATTTAATTTTAAATAATTGAAATATTAACTTTATAAACACTCATCTCTTCTTTATAATAAAATGTTTAAATGTTTCTTTAAAATAAGTTTCTGCCCGCAGCTTCGGTCGCGTTAATTTAGAATTTGACAATCAATTCGGGTTGTATTCTGCTTGTAATAATATAATGCAATCATGATTCGAAAGACACGTGGCGCCATCTATTATCAACGTTATTGTTCTTTTTCTCCTTTTTCTCGGGAACGGTACATTTTTTCGGGATGAAAGGTACCCTATGCCCGTTTCTGTACACCTGACAACGTATAAACAAAACGCATTTCAGGATGATTGGTTCAGCGGTTTAGGCGTGAAAAGGTAACAAACAAACATTCTTACGCATTTATAATATTAGTTTGGATTACCGATGAAAAATTTCTATGTGTGGTGTTCAGATGTACTGGGCCGGCAGTATCGACATAGATACCGACAATGTCGCAAACTTTTGATCGCTTAATAATAACAGAAAAAACAACGTACATAACGTTGCTTGCGAGAAATGCAAGTCTCAACATCCAAGATGCGTTTCTCGCAAGCAACGTTATTGCAACCGATTTTTTCTGTTATTATTAAGCGATCGAAAGTTTGCGAATGTGTCGGTAACTATGTCGAGACTGCCGGCCCTGAATATGTGGTAAGCGTTTTTGCATCGGTGTCCTTTCCAACCTGTATAACGGGACTTAGCTAGCTGTTTCCCTACTCTATTTGTTAACGCTTGCGACATTTTGTTGATGTACCCCTATATGTTATTTAAGGCGTTCGTTTACATTTTACTTACAGTTTACTCGACGACTATCTGACTGCTATTGAAGGTGTCTGGGACTTCCTGGCGAAGCGCTCGTCTCCTAACAAGCACTTGTTTATCGGAGAACTGTCGGCCGGATCAGAGGTGAGAACGTTTCTAAAACATTTGACAACAGGTATGTACTTGAAAATTAATCAGTCCATTGTTCGTTAATAATTTATTGGATAGAAAAAATAAGTTGTTTTCTAGCATAATCAGCCAATAATATTCCCATTGCGGGGACAATACACAGGCCTTCTCTTAGCGAGAGCAGTTGTCCGTAATCAACCATGCGGTACGAACTTAGTGCGCTTTGGTGGATGTCTCAAGTCCTCGAATTTACGGTTCAAGGACATTTACGCTCTCCACCACAATATTATTTTTATCATATTCACACGTTCACGCCTGGTATATCCTCTGTGATACACCAAAAGAATGTTAAGTAAATATCCTTTGTACCAGCCATTAACCACTTGTATGCCGAGTATATAGACACAATTAAAAAGCCATTGTGTCTCGTGTAGATCTACGTTCCGGCACACGAAAGGTTAAGCTAGTTGACTTTGATCTTGTAATAACACCATCATTGCCATATAGCTATATGGCAATGATCATCCGTGTCTTTTCACCCCAAAAAAAAGTCATTTCCCAGCAATATTTTTTGCGTAGACTTAATTAGTTTGATCTAAAGAATGCTTAGCGTCAACTACAGCTTCGTGAAGGGTCCGTTTACCCTGCATGTTGGATGTGATGGTCAATTACTCTAAACAGGTCTACTCTTGCCTGAATTTAAATAACCTTTCGTATAAATCATACCTAAATAAATAACAGGTCTTTGCCTGAAAGGACTGGCTGGATTTGGATGATATTTAGTCTAGTACACAGATAGACTCCGACCTGGAAAAACATATAGACTACATAGGGTTACTGTAGGTCAAACAAAATTGAATTAAACTCGAGCATAGCCGCTTACAGAAGCTTTCTTTTTTAAAAACAAAAACGTTGCCCCCACACTAGGAATTTCGCTTGTATAGTGGGTGCGTTTACAAACATTTAAACTCACATACACAAACAGCCAGACCCGGAACAACTATCGGTAGGCCATACAAATATTTGTTCCGTGCGGGAATCGAACCCGCAACACGAAGCACAGCAGTCAATCGCTCAGCCACTGCGCCAACCGTGCCGTCAACAAACCTGAAAACAATAATAAAAAAAAGAAACCTGGAAAACAATAATATCTGCGTGTTCTAAGTCAGTCATCTTTTCTTTTTCAGGCATTCAACCCAAAGATGGACCATTTGACGTGTTTCCTGCCAGGAACGCTGGCGCTGGGTCATGCCAACGGCCTCCCTGATTGGCACATGACCATGGCTGAAGAACTTCTGTACACCTGCTACCTGACTTATGCTGCCCACCCAACATTCCTAGCTCCTGAAATTACTCATTTCTACCTGGCTAGTACCCTAAACATATATTACGAGCTACGTAAAGATTTGGTGAAAGTGGTAAGGACAAATTGCAGACGTAACTTCGGACACCTATATAATTTCACTACCTAAATACTTACTGAAGTATCTGTCAGTGTCCGGGTCAGCATCCTGTCAGATTTGTCCGTACCAGTTTGACAGCTATATAATTGTTTTGGTTTTGAATTGGATGAGGATCGCCAAAATTCTAAAGAAATAGTCAATCTGCTTTTCTCAAATTCAACACACCGCATGCTAACATTCCCATCATTTTACTCTTAAAAGTGCGTTCTATGTGACGTAATCAAATTTTCATCTGTTATATTCAACGCACACGATGACACGTGGAAATAACCGCCAAATACAATGGGTGTAAAGACACACAAACGATGCCAAAAGTCTCTTGTTCTTCACGTCGTTACGATTCTTTTTGTGCTGAACCATACCTTAGACCGTAACACTTTTGATTCTGGAGATTTTTCGGAAGAATTTCGCGATACAGCTCAATGGTACTTAGTGTACAAAATGCTTAGATGGCGGCTATGTGGTGGGTCTTTTACACCCTGTACTGACGAATAAAAGATTAACATAATATTTCAATTAACTGAATCAGCGGTTAAATAAAGGCGAGCCTGTGATGTGAATAACATGACTGTCTGGCATTTAATAAACACACATATATGGCAATCACATCATGCGATTGTTCCACTGCACGTAAAAACATCATCTTATTCAGGAGCTTTGATTATAATACTTGCTTATTTTGGCTTGGCGATTCTATGCTTACTCACACAAGAGTAGCACCCAAATTGAGTAACACACTTTCCATATCAAACCGAAGGATTACGAAAGTAATTCATAATTGTTGTATTTTTCCAACTTCTTTATCTTTCCATACATACATAGTATAAAACAAAGCTGCTCCCGCTGTTTGTAGGCTTAGATCTTGTATTAAACTACGTAATGGATTTTAATGCAGCTTTCAGCAATAGATAGAGTGATTCAAGAGGAAGTATAAAAATTGCACCCGTGCGAAGCCCGGGCAGGTCGCTAGTGTTTGATAAATAAATATAGTGTGTACAGAAAGGTGTGGTTTAGCGATGAAAATTGCTACACATTTGTTTTTTTTAATCATTCAATTATTTTTGTAAATTACAAGTAAAATTCGAAATATACAACATTTTGGTCTGAATGAAAAAAACTAAAATACTCGTAAAATAGTTGTGTATGACGCTGTATTTTATGTTATTACCTGGTAGTGCTTCATTACTAATAATCAAATCGTTTATTTCTCAATGGTGAATTTCCGGCATTTGTTAAACTGAAAAACATTCTTCATGGGTTTAATATCTTAATCACTGAAAATAATAATTAATCAATAAATAATCGGCTTAAATATGACTAAACCTTTCTGATACATGCTGTATAAATAAATAAAATATTCCTAAATATTTAAAAAGTCGTAACCGTTTCAAACCATTGTCTGCTCGCCAACGTTAATAAGACGATGATAGTTTTCGGTATGGATTGCGAGTGTGTTTCTCAGTTATACCGCAGGCTTATTTACATTTTTGTCTTTCACCAAGAGTAATTTTTATCATCCTTTTTGTTTATTCATTATCTTTTTTTTTTCTCATTCCACATAGGAAAATGTGCCAACACCCAAAAATATTCCGCAGGCAAGCGTGGCTGAGGACATGTACACTAAAACGGCGGATTCTCACACACTCCTGCGCCCAGAATTTGTCGAGAGTCTCTGGTACATGTATCAGATAACTGGCAACACTACCTATCAGGATTGGGGCTGGCAGATATATCAGGTAAGACATTTTTTTCTTATTATTGAACTAAGGGCCACCTTCCTCAATTAAAGTGTTGAGTAGGCTACTCGCCAGTTAGTCTCACGTTCGAATTTCACGACGTTCGAGTAGCACGAGCATAAGATAAAAAACCGACACATAACTTACTTGCCATAATATAACTCTAAGGTGATATGAATATGAAATTTGCAATTAAATAAGTTACTTATCAGACTTTAATTCATGGAAAATATAAATAAATATAATAAAAATTGCCTTTATGCTAACTACCATTCAAAACTTAACATAAGAACTTTATAATAGTGCTTACAGGTATTTTTGGTTTCAATTATAATTGCGGATATATAACTAAGTTAATTTATATTAGTAGTTGTCGCCTCTGCGGCGTAGGCTTCTCCTAAACCTTCCCATATATGTGTGGACCCTTATGGATACGCGAGGCCCATCTCTCATCTTCATCCTCTCTGGTTGAAGATATCTCTTTTTACTTTACATGGAAAATATAAAATAAGGTAAAGTACAATAAATACTTTTAGTCGACGAAACAGTCTTACCAAGGGGTATCGTATTAGTACTAACTGGGTTGTGGACCTTGTGCAGGTCAGATAGGCAGTTGCTCCAAGTAAAATACTGGTATTTAACTGCATCCGGTTAGACTGGAAGCCGACCGCAACATATTTGGGAAAAGGTTACGCAGATGATGGTCGTACGAAGCTTAGTGTCAAAGTACGACTTGGCTCGTTCATGGCTTCAGATTTTCTCTGACACTTTCTAAGCTCCGATTATATCTAAATAAATAACAAAACAGTACTTTAGTCACTAAAACCGTTATTTCGTCTTGTCCCGCCGATTTGTCGCTTTTCATTCAATATGACTGACAAGCGGCAAACAGTCGGCGATCGCTCACGGCGAAGCATTTCTAGTAACTCCATTGTTCTAACATACAATTGTACGATCGTTCCAGGGTTTCGAGAAGTATGCCAAAGTTCCACACGGCTACACGTCGTTGGCGAACGTGAAAGTGGAGAAACCAGTTCAACGTGACATGATGGAGTCCTTCTTCTTATCGGAGACACTTAAATACCTGTACTTACTGTTCAGCGATGATAGATTCACCATAGATTTGAACAAATACGTTATCAACTCCGAAGCTCATCCACTACCGATACATAAAAACTAGTAGTACTTAACTATTTATAATTTTTTCTTCCAAACTAACATGACTATGTATTTCAAACACATCCTTTTGGATACGATTTTTTTGAAAACGCTGAGCGTTCTTCACAAACCCTTACATGCGAACGTCTGGACGGGACCTTATTTTGGTTCCCATAATCTAACAAAGGATATTATTTTAATTTGGCTGTATTTAATTACATTTAATAATAATTTAATTTTAGTCATGTTAATATTATTTAATTATAGTCAATCAATATTGTTATATTTTAATTATGTTTTTATTCGAATGTCTATGATTAATCTCGCTTTATATTAGTCAACTAAAAGAAATTTAATGAATCTCTCAGGTTATGCGATCCCAGCAGTTATAACTCCATTTATTTGTTTTTTTTTTAATTGGCTGGGGTCTTTAGTTTCTAAAATAACAAAACGTAAAAAATATTATTGTTTTATTTAGAAAATATTTCACTCAAGTCATTATCATATATTTGTTATGTAAAATATTTATAAAAAAAATTATATGTATACATTAGAGTTAGGTGTGTATCGAAATATGACGCGATATATGCAATGATAGCGAATGATGTGCGTTTAGTGTATTAGTTGAAATTAAAACAAGCTCTTTTGGAGATATTGTATACATTATGCTACTATAGCTGCTTTTGCGATAATGTCTTAGTATCCAACAGAACGCGTTACGTAAATTTCAAGACTTCATCGTGTAGTTCAGTTATCGGTTTTCGTCGCCCGAAAAATTATAAAATAAGGACAATATTTTAGAATCGTCTTTTGTCTTCTCTTCTTAAGCATCTGTGCCACCGTCAACGATTGGCGCGAAGTAACCTAGCAACTGGAAACTTCTTTAAAAACTGAACTATTAACATCTGTTAGTTTCGCTGGCAGCGTGACCAGTAAGCTATCAACTATGTAGATATGTATCTCTATTACCGACATGAGATTTACATCTATTTTACGTTTATTGAGCGAGAAAATGGTCGATAGGTATTCCCTAACTCGTCGGCGGTGGAGCAGGTGCCCCTCGGGTATAGACCACCCTAGACTTATTGCGACTGTGGCCTAGCCAACAAAGGGCACAATATGTGACACGCGTTATGTAAGTCTATTTAGTTGTTATAATATCAATACGAAAATAACTGGCATATAGACAGGCAGGTTGAACACGGTGTCCCCGTGTGTGTTCGACCTGTGTTCATATGCCAGTTATTTTTATCCATGTTTACGATATAATTTAGACTTAGTTCTGCCAAAAGCCATCCCACAACCTCTTATGAATTCAGATAAATTCTTTAAACTATAATAATGCTAAGTTCTGAATGTGGTATATTAATAACCAGACAAATTGAAATTGATCAGGGTACTTAATCCAAAAATATCAATTGAAATTTCAAAAGATATTTTGATGTGGGTTCGTAAATTGTGGCAGAAGTAAGCCGGATTGTGAATAAAGTTGTATGTATTTAAATAAAATAAGAACACAAATAAGTAAGCAATTAACGCAAAGCTCGGTCGGTGAGAAAATACTTATATTCTATTAAGTAGATAAGTAAAGTACTCTTAACGCCGATTGATTTTACATTGTAAACTAAAGTGAGGATACTGTGGTTTATACACTAGTTAGTAATTTCATTGTTTTGGGTTAAATATTAGGGGCATTCAGAGATAATGAGAAATAAATGCTAGGGTGAAGTACGCACTTTGTATACTAATAATGGAATCTAGGAGCAGTAAAATACTGCCACGGCATGAGCTATTCTAAGATCGTGTCATTATCAAAGCGATTTTTATTTGAACAATAGGGTGGAGCGTCATATCGTCTCTTTTTTCGCTTAAGTTGCCTTAGTTTATAAGGAACACGTTGAAAGTATTAGCTTTTCCAAAGAGTTGAGAAATAAAATTGTATGAATTTTTTGCCTTGATCATATCTACCAACTTAATATTAGGAACACTATAAACAGGAAAACATAATAAAATGTATCGAATCTCAACAACAGCATCAGCAAATGTATGTGATAAGGTTAGTTTAGTGATAGAATAACACGAGATATGTTCCGAAGAAAATAAAATTATTTACATTTAATTGTGATTTTCCACATTCAGCGCTATTTTTACTACAACTATTCGAGATAGACTGGAAAAAAAATCTCTCCATACGTTGACGCTCCACCCCACCCTAGTGAACACGCGGTTGTCACATTCACTTTGTTCGGCGTTCATGAACGCGCGTTAGCAACGCCTTAGGGTCAGTTCAAACAGAACGGTGCGCGAGCAACTTACTGACTGCATTGATATTAGGACCGTATTACTTACCATTAAAGTAGAAAAAAGTTTAAAGTAGTAAATTGTATAAATATTGACGTGTATACCAAGCGTAGCCTCACGCATGCTCACGACTCGGTCGCGCGCCTTTCAACAATGGTTATATGATCCTATTTTCAATGCAGCCAGTAAATTGCTTGCGCATTTTTCCGTTCTGTCTAAACTAATAAAGCTTTCCGAACAAATGAGTGTATAATATGAAGGTAACGATCGCGTTGGTTAGGATACGGGGTTGCAGTACTTACGACACGATAGAATTAAAAGCAAAAATACTTTGTAATCACAGTAGATCCTACGCTGCGAAGCCAGGTAGATAATCACCCTGCAAAACGTAGTATTTAACAGTACACGTGTAGGACACTATATAATCTATAACTCGAATATTTGGCCTTTGTTTGTGCAATAAAAACGTTGTTTGGTCAAGTAATGTCATGAAAAAAACGTAATTTATTATTATTTTATAAAAGGTTAATCTGTGTGGTGCGTATTAGACCTTTTTAGTCTACGCATGCCAAATTATATTAGAAAGGTTGTGCATATCATGTATATGTCATTGGTCCGTTTATCAAGAGTGTTTGTCACGTGAAATTAGTTCCTGGTTTTACTGTGACACATAAATGGATGCCTAAATATTATGACAGCACGCTTTTGTGCCTATGACAACGCTACCACTTCTGAAAACGGGTATTAAACTCGTGGAAATGTATAATGACGAATCAAGAGGCTTTGGTACGGACGCTCGACGTAATTGAAATATTTTTTAATCGATATTACAACTATCTTAGGCCCAAAACTATAGAGCAAACTTAGGCTTAGCTCAGTCACGCTTCAAACGAATGTAGAAGTAAAAAGTTAATGTGCATATTCTTACAAGCGAGTGTGCTCAAGCATATCATACTTATAAGAACATTAGCTTAATGCAGACAATCGGACAATGTTTATCTTTGCAAATAAGTTCGTTCTACAGGTCTGGGCCTTACAGCATTTACGTTTATTTTTATTCGACCAGCACTCTTAGTATCACCCATACATAAAAAGTCTTAAAACTAAGTAAATATAATTTGTGAAAAGAATATTTTAAATTTTATAATCGTTCGAATTTACGTTTTGATTACTCCGCGCGTGCGCACTAAGCCTGAAGGATAATAAATAGGTAGCAAATGATAAAAGCCAAGATAATGTTGGGCTAGTATAATCAAATCGACACGACCTCACTAAGCGGTTAAGTCATCCATTGTTCTAGATCAGTAATCATTAAAGGGTATTGCTTAACATCTCTATAATATTAAAATGCACTAACGCACAAGAAACATACTTATAAATCAGCCACTATAGTTCTAAGTACTTAATAAACGATGTATACTTATCGGGGTTTAGTATGGTTAAATTAAGGTCAGTTGGTCTTCCCTTTTACGATCTATAGGGTCAAATGAAATTAGCTAGCGAAACTGCGTAGACGCGATGGACATTAATATTTAAACATAGATACAAAAAAAAGTTCTCGAGTCACAAATCTCCCCACAAACAATGGCCCGCCGTCCATCTTGCACCGCATGGCTCAAACTATCACCTGCGATCTTGATGATTTATTTACAGCATCACTGAGCGAGGTTCGCGTGGCTGAGTTTTGGGCTAACATATTTAAACTTTTTGCCATCGGTACGCTAAGAAGAGACGAATCGCTATTAATTTAGGTTCTTAATCTTTTGAGCGCCACGGTCGGATATAGCCGACAAATGAAAACGTGCCGAACACGCCATGAAAACGATTGTTTTTTAAACTTTGTAACTGCTGTTTAATGATAGTATAATACGAAATAGTGTCAAATAAAATAAAATAATAATCTGAGTGAAATTTAGGTATTTAAAAAATATGGGACGATAAGCAATATCGGTAAGATGTTGGAATATTCTTTTTTTTAGGCGCTGAATTTGTGGCTTGGCATGGGAGAGGACGCCGATGCGCGATGCGTTTACGCTCTGGCGTACAAAAGGTTAAATTCAGTAAATCACTATTTTTCTTTGTTTTATGATGTTTTTAATATTGATACTTATCACGTACATTTTATTTTTAAACTGTAACTACATCAATTATTTTTTTGTTTTGTCATGGTTTCAATATTGATTTCCATTATATCTACGGAGTTTCGCTACCTAATTATATTTGACCTTGATATCAGTTGACGTCCTAATAACTCTTTCAATTTCATGTTATTTATTAAGTAGTAATCAATTAAATTAAATTCATTTGACTTTCAAATGTTTAAATGTTGTTTTAGTGATATTATCTGTCTTTACATTATATACTAGTTGCAAATGCAAATAAGAAATAAACAAAGATGCGGAATAAAAATAATAAATCGATTATGAATGTGTAGTATCTTAATAGTACCTATTCTATACTCGGACTTTTTAATGATAGTACAGACTATATTTAAATTAAAGTCAATATTTATTATTTTATAAATTATCATTGTGATCATGTTGACATTATTTATACTGATTTTAGACACAAATCTGATTGTTTTAATTATATTTCATTATTGTGATTTGAAATTTTAACAAAATATGTATTTTGTACCTTAAAGTTATTTTGAAAACTGATCAATGGCAATCGTTCATTGATCATAATATTATAAGGTCACAACAGTTCTGTTTCAGTTCTTTCTCACAACAGTATGTGTAAAATTGATGTCTTGAGTGACATAAATTGCGGTGTTTACTCCAAAGGTACAAGGGAACTTAAAATCGCGTTAGTACTTATAAAGTCACAATGACAAATGCAATTATAATGGCAGTACTTGTACATTTTAGAAGTTCAACAACTTCACTAACGTTATAATGTAGTGATATTTTCAAAATCTTTTGGATTATGCTTGACATGTGTGTTAGGCAATTGGGGTACAGGTTTTGTGTCTGGCGAGCAGAACGCTCCACGAACACCGCTCGCTTGTTGTTTTTGTGAGGAATCAATTGAATCCTTTAAGCCTAGTGTGACTTGCGTAAAATTCAATTTCGTATCCAGTGCAGAAATTGCCATTGATCAAGCTTTTAATGTAACCAAGATACATAGTAAAAAATAGACACTAATACTATTCTGCAAGTACATAAGTGAATCATACCAAAAAGCTATATTGTTTCATGAAGTGCTCAGTGTATTACACTTAAGGTATAATTGTGAAGGCGCTGGCAGACGCAATAACAGATCGCAGCAACATTACTGGAGGATTATAAAGACCACTTTTTTACTACGTATACCGATAATAATATGAATCACGTTACAATTCGTAAAATCATCAAATCAATCATCATGATCGCAGGTTATCTTCTGAGCGTGTCGATGGCAATCTTAATTGTGTCGGCCCAGAACTGACCCACTAGTTTTGTGTCTTCAGTAGCGTCCATCCGTTCCAGTAATGAACAGGACACGCAAGACACAATATTAAATCCCATCGTTTGTGAATTTTATGAATTGTCACGTTGTTTGTATTATAATTCTGCTAAAGCGGTCTTTTTAGCCCCCCTGGTTTCTTTGCAATGTTGGTGGCCGTCATTTAATGCATGTTTAGTCGGCTATAAGTTCAATGCATTGAAAATTAAAATTCAGTTACCAATTAAAATTAGTTACCAAAATATTTCGGATCTTCCTAAAATTGTGCATATGGTAAGGATAGGTACTAGGTACATTGTATGGATTCAATACATGAATTTGCAATACCATTCTTCATAACTTCTTTTGAAGTAGGTTATTCACCCAATCAATACTGTGTCATAATATGATTTGAGAATATCACATTCCACCTAAAATATATATGCATTTTGTTACAATGATTATTTTATTATACTTACCATGAAGAATACAAATACTTAATGTAGTACATATTAAAATTAGGCAATAGAAGTGTTTGAGGCTGGGTAAACGTTAATGATGAATTTTGCATTTACACCTACTTACATAATATTAAATCAATGTCAGTTTACTGGAATATTAAAGTTGTGCTACTACATATTGGTTGTAATAAATGTACAATTTATAAATTGTTGTTTTATTATATTTACCTCAATTTCAAGCCCACGTGAGGTTGACAGTTGGGCCGGAAGATGTTATATCGATTGATGTTAGATGTTACTCGGCCACTCTGAATTATTTTGTAAGTTAATTTAATATTTCTACACCGGTAATGGTAGTGTATGTGAAACTTTTTAATATTAAGATCTTAATGTATCTACCATATACTCAGAAATAAATAAATCTTATCTTACTCCGCCTCTCCCCAACTGGTTATTTATCATGTATGAAGATCCTAGGCTCCTGTTCACAACTGGTTTCTACTCAGCACGGTGGAATACTTTTTCTAGAGAAGTCTCGCAGATGAATCAGGCCTAGTTTCCATCACTACATGCTGGCTGGCTTGAGTGGAGCAGTGTTCTCGGAGTGTTGAACATGAGAACGGTTAATCAAGTGAGGCGCGGCAGGCAAGTAGATGTGAGAGCAGGGTGGTCGCCGCGGCACACATGTCTCGTCTCCTAGCACAAATACTCGCTCAGCGACGCTCGCTTGACAGGCGGAAGGAACACTTGCTGGAAGAGCGTCAGCATCAGCAAATGACTGGATGCGTGTAACCACCCTACGAACTCGCTCGATCAGAAGATCCTCTAATCGAGTGTACTTCCGTTCCTAAGAGGACTGTCTTAGGAGCGGACTTGCTCGCCAACTCTTATTTAGTTGCTAGTTTTACTGGCTATGTGCCAATCGTCGGGGGTAGGACGGTTCTTACTTGTGGAAAAAATAAAACTACAGTCTCAACTTCATTTTTTATTGGACGTACAAATGTGTACACTTCTTAAAAATACATAGTTTCTAAATCTACAGTCGTATGTACTACACCAAGTACAGGCTCCAATTCCGGACGGAGTCTGATTCCCTAGTAATAGTTGACTAAGTGTAAAGTCAAAAATAAAGCTATAAAGGTTTTCATTACACTTGGTAAATTCATAATAAAAAAGGACAAATTTGTGGCATCATGGTCTCATACAATGATTGGCATATCTTCACATATTTTTGACCGGAAGAGGAAATAGTACCACTAAGGCAGATGCAAAACACCTAAAAAATTGATACATGTTCATTAGACTCACAGGTATACACGATAAATCTGTGGACTGAAATAATCAATACCCACAAGAGATTTTAAAAACATTAAATCCTCCATTTTAGAGGTGTAATATGTGTTACATAGATACTATTAAAGAAGAAGATAAGTAATATTATATTAAAATATCCTCATTGTTTAGTAATGAAAATGTGAGGATTTATTTTTAGTGATATGATAGGCATTATTAAAGTTAAGTATGTATTTCAATAAATATTACATATTACGAGATTGGCACAAGACTTTTTATGAGATATAAAAAGTTACAAAAACTACTACTTTAATGTTCCTTAAACTATGAAATAATAAAAAAGCTGCGCTAACATATACTGTGAGGAGTCTTGACGCTCGAGACAAAGATCCTGCCTACAACTAGAGGGATGCACAATCCAATTTTGTGTTTTCTTTTACATATAACATTGAAGTATCTTTAAAGAGACACAAAAAGTAACATAAACGAGGATCTAAAAATCTGTTTTCAATTTAAACTGGTCTTACTCAAATTCAAAATGGCTAATTTGGAGATGTGACATCTAAATTTACTTTTCTTTTTAAATTTACAGCATTGTTAAACAATACGTCTTATCCATTCTTAGAAATAAGTAGGTCGAAAATATAATGTATTTAGAGTGATCTAAAAATGCAGTCTTTGTGCTATCAGAAGACAAGATTTTTACTTGTATTTCTAAAAGTATCACACTATTTAGTACCTATTTAAAATTATTATAATTAATGTATATTAATCATACAAAAATATATTTGTTACTTATCACATACTTGGAACATATTGGAATGCAATATTTTGCAAAATTATAAATAGTTGCTAAGTTAATACTTGGCAGGTTAGTAAATGGTTTCAGAAGTCTAAACTCGCTAATATAATTTTACAATTTTATCGTCAATGGCAGCAAGGTGATTTTAGTCATGGTGCCTAAAAATAACTTCAAATTAAAATTACTAATTAATCGGTCAGCTTGAATACAATTTGTTTTCTAAAAATTTATTTGATGACCAAATCAAAATTTATCGAGACAACACCATTTGGTAAGTGAACAAAAATACAAGTTTCACTACCAATATGTGGATACAGAACGATTATTAATATAAGATCATGAGATATGGGCTCATTTAAAATGATGAGCATAATGAGTTACAAACCTGTGTAGGTTACATGAGAACACAGTCACAACACTGGATGGTGTAGTAGAGGCACTTGATACCACAGTCTTCTTCCTCCTCCGTAGATGCAGCTGACCTGGTCTTGTGTGGCGGAGGAGGTCTTAGGAATACACTGTCAACCTTGTCTCCAAATTTTTCAGTATCTTTTTCTTCTTTTTCGGATTTATTTAAGACCTTGGGGTTCTCAAGGTAGTCTTCACTTTTGACCTCCTTCTCCTTGTCGTTTGTGTCTCCAGCCGCTTCCTGTAACATAGCAAATGTATAATGTTAACACTTAGTAAACTCATGATGACCCAATCACAGCTTTAGATAACGTGTTCTGGGGATGTGAAATACTTTCGAAGTACAGCTTAGTTACAGGAGAATGTAAGTACCTTACTATCTTCCTTCTTGTCATGTCTAATGAACTCCTGTTTTTCTTCAGCATTTTCTGTAGCAGTACTATCTGATGGCACTTCAGAAGCCCCCAATGCGGTACCGGCAGCAGCTATACTTGCAGTGGGTGCTTTTGACATCAACAAATCTGTCTCCTCTTCTTTCTTCCTGTGTGGTTGGAAATCAGATGAATCTCCAGACATGCTTAAAAGAAGAATTTTTGCGATTAATGTAAGCAAGTTATGAAACCGAGCTGCACTGTTAACGCGACTGTAGGACTGAGGCGAGCGGGAGACGGAAGATTAAATTACATTGCACGACAATCCGCACACATTGTCATTCAACTGTGTATAGCTTCATTATTAATAATGTAAACAACACTCATAAAATGATGACTGCAGTTACCGTGTAAACGACATCCAATTACTTGGTTTACCTTACTACAGCAGTTTCTATTTGTTCCCCGGACAAACGTCGCCATGCGCTAATGATAGTTTCAAAATTGTTGTTTTCTTGCATCTCGGAGTGTCATAAACATAAGACAACAAAAAAGTTTTACTCTGCTTCACAAACAATCACGAACTATCGCCAGTGTAGTGATAGCTTTGTGATATTGTTGGCCTACCTTTTGGCTAGATTGTTTAAGCCCAGCTTTTAATTAAAAAACTAAAGATTTTAATGATTTCTTTCATTAATAATTTGGGAGTTTCAAAAAAGAAGTACTATATGGAAGCCTTGACCTTTGTGAAGTCATGTCACTGATGTCACTCTCCCACAGACAAGAAACGCATACATTGACAAAGTATCAATTCGTCTACACTAGTGATGGGCAAGGAAAGAGTTTCAGAGATAAATCAACTAATCAACTATTTGGTACTAAAATGAAATTAATTCCATCAATGGATTAAAATATTATGCAAACATTCTTGAATTCGAAGAAAAGTTTATCAACGGTAAAAAATACAGAAGTGTTTAGAGAAATTGGTTTTAAAATTGTGAGTTACTATTAATTGAAGTGAAATGGCTTGGTTTAAGGTGAAACCAATTTGTAGGTCAGTGTCAGGTTGAGTGTTGATTGAAATATAGTTTTAAGCGGTTGTATTGATGAATATAATCATTATAATTCTGTCAATACATGCATATTATGATCGCAAATCATATTTTGTTCAGAATACAGCCTGAAACTGAATGGTAAATTGCAAAAAACGTAAAAAAAATTGAATATCGCGGGCTACCTTGTCACTCTGCGGTTTTTTTTTTCAAAAAATAGATTTCAGTCCAGCGGCCAAAGCCTACGCCCAATTTTTATGATAATTTAATAAAGAGCACGATGTAGTGCCAATACTTCACAAACGTTCCATGACGTATACTTACGCCCTGTACATTGACGGTGATCTTTCATATTTCCCTGCAGGATATTTGTCATTGACACCACTGTATACAAGTTCCTTCTTCTTATTTTTTCTTGTTGGAAGCCATATTATGCCGAAGCCTGCTTTATTGCTTTTGGGTTTGGTGAACGATGATAAGCCATAGCTTTTGGAGGAGCTTGCACCTATTCCCGATGACTTTCCACCGGAAGTGGAGCTTAATCCACTAGGTAGTTTTGGTGCCGAACTGGAAGATTTTCCACTAGAAATCTTGCTGCCAGAGGACTTGCCGTATCCACTGGTCCCACTTCCACTTTTCCCAAAACCTCCAGCTCCACTTTTGCCAAGGGAACCGGCCCCACTTTTGCCTGTAGAGCCGGCTCCAAACTTTTTACTTATCGGTGCCAGATTGCCGACCTATAGCGAGAAAATTGGAGAAATTAAATCATGTCTGTACATAAACTTATTTATTAGCAGCATTGAGCCAATTTCTAGATAGAAAAGAAAAAGATCTAGACGTGAAGGATATTTTTTAAATTATATTTTGTTGCTAACCTATTCTACTCACAGCTAGATGGCACTAGTTGGGGCATCGTATTATAACTTTGAAGAAGTTATCAGATTTTAAATGATTCGATTTCATGAACAAAATAATAAAGCATTTTAAAGTTATCCAAGTATTTTAAACACGATAATTCCTGAAATCTATCACAAAATTGATTGACCCAGGAATACCTTAGTTAAAAGAATAGAAAGTAAGTAATTAGGTATTGAAACATCTCATTATGTTCCTATTAATGCAATAATAGCTAGCTACGTTATTAAGTAGGTAGTATAAAATGAAAATGAAAAAGAGGTAGGTATAGATAGGTATACGCATCCATTTCGTTTCATTGTTATTTTAAGTTTCGTATACCAAAAATAGATGAGGATCCTTATTGTTAGATTACGTAATGTAACATACATGTATCACGCGAATAAAATATTTGATTTGATTTGAATGACGTCATTCAAAATATTATGCGCTGTTCTGTTGGCTCAAAAAATGCGAATCATTGGGTTTCATTGTTGCCTATCACGACTTTGCGGTTCATTGGTTGTTTCGAATGGACACGATATACCTATCTGCGAGAGGAGATAAGGTGGAAAAATTATTAATCTACATGTATTATTACCATAATGCATCGTTATCAAAATAAAAACTGCATAGGTAATGTCTTCCTGCCTGTGCCTTTCCCACTTTTTTATTAGGTACCCGACTCACAGATTAGCCCGACTGGAGGAGTGCGATGTGTTTATCAGCCTATACATATTATGTATAATTGTGTTAATAATTATGTTTGTTCCTTTGTGGAACTTTAGAGACCAAACCCATTTAAGATTTATAAAGATTTAAAGTTGGTTAGGTAGGTATTCGAAATACCAAATCATAATATAAATGTGAAAAAATTAAGAAGTTATATCGTCTGTGAAATCTTTGATATTATTAAATTGAAAGCTATTATTACTTACTTATACCCATAATTAAGTAATAATAAAAACTAACACACTCGACTGATAAGAAAAAAAAGGCCCATTTGGAAGCTGGCGGAAACCACGGTATCCGTTCCATTTTTTAATAATTTTATAAAGTTGAGTCCCGCTAGTTTCTAAATGCGCTAATTTTTTGCTTTTCAGTCGGGTTCTTTTAGTTTTTTTTGTTTGTCTTATTTTTCTACAAACCTCTAATAGCTGTTTGAAGTCAACCCTTTCTATCTACCTATCATCCTTCACATAATCCATCCATCCATTTGTTCGGTCTTCCTGTAGGTTCGTAACAACATGATCCTACCCTATATCTTGCCATACCATGAAAACCAATTTGCACGGTTTTTCTTAGTCACCGGGTGCTACTTGCCGACATACCCCTTACATGCTCATTCCTTCCACCCAGTTACCTACTAACTGCCCAGGTGGTCTCATGGTCGCAAGCGCGATGGGGTCCTGGTTCCGATTTCCAGGTCGGAGAAAGTGTTACCTTTTGGGTTTTTTTCAATAGGAATGTGTCAGTAGCAGCCCGAAGTTTGCTGGTGGTATGATACCACCGTATCTCGGGAAGCATGTTAAGTCGTTGGGCCTGCGCCTGATCTTTTCCAGTCGTGTTGGATTGTTGTCCCATCGGACTATGAGAGTGAGGTAACAGAGGGGTAGGTGTCAAATGTTTAAAATAAAATCTTCGGCATACGTATAATATACAGGGTGGAAGAGACACCGACGCGAAAACGGTTAGTTGTAATCTGCTGTTTCATACATGTTAACCGATTTTCTTACAAAAGTGCAATACCTACAGGTATTGCACTTTCCATCCATTCCTTTCTATTTCTATATTTCTATATGGTTCAGAATGATGTACTGAATACTGAATCCCTTCCACCCTGTATAGAAATCATTAATTGTGTGTAGGTCCCTACTCTTTAAATTAAATGCGAGACTACTGATTGAGCTCAAGTACCTATCTAATTACTTAGGTTCGAAGAATCAGTCAACGAGAAAGCAATGCGAATTAATAAACTTCTTAAACGTTATTTATTTTCATTGCTTTCTCGGTGACTGACCCTTTCCATTCAAGGTTTGTGGCTGTTTGGTCACAATACAATACAATAGGTATCAAGACACTTGCGCGAAAAGACTTTTGCGCGATTGGACTTTTGCAAACGGGCATAAATCTTGCTGAAAATTTTCCAAATCCAATAATAATAATATTTTGGGACAACCAACACACCGCCATCTGATCCCAAACTAGGCAGAGCCTGTACTATGGCAACCAGACAACTGATAAACATACATATATATTTCTAAATACATACATTATTATAGATAAATCACACCCAGATACAGAACAAATAATCGTACTCATCGCACAAAGATTTGTCCTGTGTGGGAATCGAACCCACGACCTCCGTCCTAGCAGTCAGGGTCACTAACCACTAGACCAACAGGCCTATCAATAGATAGGTTCGTACCGCTTGATCCGATTTATCCGCAATATCTAGCTACAATAACGAGACTGTCATTACATCACTCATTGTAGGGTTAATTAGCAATTATTCTGCCTACCTCTCTCGGATAATCTACCGTAATGACGGCTATGTAACGTAACGAACCTCATTATCGTCGGCTTTGTGTGTTTCAAAATCACTGACCCAATAGTGGAAAGTAATGCGATTTCAAATT
Source organism: Eurois occulta (assembly GCA_950022335.1). NCBI lineage: Eukaryota > Metazoa > Arthropoda > Insecta > Lepidoptera > Noctuidae > Eurois > Eurois occulta. Next base: position 10,256,945 of record OX465477.1, on the reverse strand, counting down.
CCATTTTCATCATCATATACAGTCATTAACTCATAACATTTGTTAAAGTATGACCACTTCATAGAGTAAAGTAATATGACCACTTTAAGTGTGCAGTTCAGGTAGCGCTGCTTGTCAAGAAAATTTACATCGATAGGTATGTCAAACTTGGTACAGACGCCAGCACATCAAGCTACTACAATCTGTCAAATTTCTTTAATAGGTTTGCAACCTTATTTCTAAAGTTAGGTTCAAGATTGGTTGGGAAAATCTGACAGTTTCGGGTAGGTTGGCCTGCTGGCGTCTGTACATTTATTTTTGTTCTTTGTTTTCCCGCCCGCACTGATAAGTTGGTTGAAGTGTATTTAGTAACGTTACATATTTATCTCGAAATTGTTCTAGAGTTGGCAAAGTATCAAGCAACTTTTACTTGGTTATTATTGTTAGGTAATTAGGTCTTTCTTTTCGTCATACTTTGTACAGACGCTAACAGGTCAAGCTATCCGAAACTGTCAAATTTTCCCTATCAAACTTGAACCTAATGTTTTAGCAATAAAAATGAAAATCTATTAAAGAAATTTGACAGATTGTAGTAGCTTGATGTGCTGGCGCCTGTACTTAGTTTTAGTATTTTTTTACACGTTACTAAAGCTCCTGATCATAATCAGCCAATAACATTCCCACTGCTGGGGCCCTCGTCTCTAGCGGGCGGCGGGCCCAGTGTGGGTTTGGTCTCATGTCCGTTCTCCGTTGTGAAAGCAGTTGTTCTGATTTGTGCGTATTTATAATTATCACTTGCTTCGGTGAAGAAAAACATCGTGAGGAAACCAAACCAGCATGTCTGAGAGATATTTCTCGACGGTATGTAAAGTCAAGTCAGAGGCCCATGAGCGGCATAAAACCTCTGATACCCTAGTGTCAGAGTTTTTACACCAGGCCATGACCCTGACAGGCTGACACGACATGACCGGTTTGTTCGTTAAGTATCTTGAACAAAACTGCTATGACATCAGGTTGTGCGACCAAACATTATTCCTGGTCAAAGCTTCTGCGGCCAAAAGTAGTGGTCGTGGCCGTGATTGTGCCGTGGAAACAATTTGACATTGACAGGACTTGTAAAAAAAAGCCAAAAGCGATTTATGTAGTTTCTTGTGGGTGTGCGGTTGACTTTACAGTCCAATGTAGAAAGATTGAACAAGTTTTAATAGCATGCTCAAACAATCGTGCGTTTGCACACAATAACAACGCTTGTAGATGATAAGCAAAGGGTTTAAGGTATGTTATGAATGACATTACCATGTGACCATGTCCTACTTTCTAGACATTAGGTATAAAGTGCCTATATGATTATGTCTTTTTGTAAACAAAGTACCGATTGCCCGGTTAAGCAGCTTCAATCTTAGAGAGTTGTTGCGCTGCGTGTGGTCATTAAAAAAAAATAGTAAACAAAGTACCGTTTTGTTTAGTCTGCTGAAGACCACTCAACAGTTAACACCATGATAAGTAAACATCACGTTAATGATGGTTATTTTAAATTCACATCTCATCATTAAGATTTGAGAAGGTACCGTGGGTTAGAGCAGTAGTATCTACCATACCATTTTGGACCGAAAGACTTAGTAGCAGTTGAGTTACTTATCGCTAATGCACGCCAAAAGCGTAACACGCTTTCTATCACACTCCAAAGGGTTTTCATAATAAAAATTAATAATTGATTGATCTATTTGAAAAAGTCTCCACGCGACGATACTTGTGGAATTTTCAAAATGAAGGGTACTGGGAGTTTGTTACTTCGTTGGTTTATCCACGATAAACGGTATTTAAATTATACCTGAGCCAAGTTGTGTAAAGCAGTAATTATTGGTGGGGGCACTAAAGCAGTAAACATAAACATACTGAACAGTGAACAGTCATTATCTATGCATGCTTGACAAGCCACTATTCCTATAATCGTTTCATTAACAACAGTAACCAGATATTCCTAGTTGTTCAGCTCAAAAGAACACATAGACTGGAATTCTTATAACTTTTTTAATCGACTTCAAATAGGTCTTTTCCTTGAAGTTAATAAAAAAGTAAAAAAAATCAAAATGCTAAAAGAATGTCATTATGACAAAGTACACAATGTTATATTTTATAATAGTGGGGTATCAGCAACCGGTGTGCGTGTGACCACCACGAACGTGGACGAGGCGAAAGGAGTATGTGAGGATCGTAGCAGGTGGCGTTCTGTGGTTTCTGCCTACCCCCATGAGAAAAAGGCGTGAGTTTATACACTAGTTTGTTAAATCATAACTTGTTTGATTTACATCCAAGTGCAGTCTGACCCTGCAAAGCTTAGTCACCATAGAAAAAGCTCAAAGCTCAGAAATAATTCACACTAAAATAAGATTTTATAAAACTCCTTTAGCATCTTGTTATATGCCATAATAAAATTACAAAGTGTAAAATAGCAGTTCTCCTCAAGTGATTTATCCTTGAGCAGGTAATAATAATTATAGTAGGTAACTACGAATATACGGAATGTTTCCTAGTCCAGCCACAACCGTTGAAAATAATTTGGTACGACGACGGTTGAGCAGCTGTGCTCAGAACACGAAATGGTGGTGACTTTGGACCGTTTCAAGCAATCATGGTCAAGGTTAATAAAATATTAATTAATATTTTCGATAATTTCTAGCTAAGTTTCGATCTACTTTTGTGATATAAAACAACAACAGCAACAAATAAATCAGCCTATCCGAGTATACATATCACTCTGCTAGTCAGATCTCGAATATTATGTTTCATTATCAGCTGACGTGATTTATAATAAAAAATACGTCGCAAAACACATGTTATATACTGGTTTCTACGACGGTCATCAAGTTTAGACATAAACAGTGGTACCTACAAACGTCTTCTTTGTAGAGTCACGCGGAAAGAATTGAAATGTTGAGGTCCTTACCTACCGTCTAGGCAAGTAGGTGGTACATTAAGATATTCCAGTAAACAGCTATTTATTTGTGCAACATAATACTAGCAAATGCAGGGAAAACATAATAGGGAAATATACTAATTAGGTAATATGCGCAAGCAATCATGATTAATTTGTGATCAATGCTCACGCCTCTTTTAGGCATTAGGTGCTATAATAATAAATAATAATACTGAGGTACTATTTGTATAGGTATGATATGATGCTCAGGTTAGTGTTATTCGTCAAAGAACTTATTGTTTTCAAGTTCACAATTAAATTTTCCTGCCCTTATCCCAATACGTATATTTGGGACCACCGCAGCATGCACGCAGCATGTTTTCATCTTCAATAATTCTCTATTACTCCATATCAGTAGTCACCCCCTTTCAAGCCACAGGTAATCACCATTCACACAGTTCAATCATCGTTTCTTTATTTTTCCCTGCTATGAGAACCATCCAGATTCACTCTCCGCAACATGCATTTATGTGATGCTTTCCAGCTCACTTTGTCAAAGAACTCGCGCTCTCATCTGCTGACTGCACTTAGGTTTGTGTTTTGAAAGCAATTTCTATCCACAATCAGATAGAACAGGCAAAGCCTGGCTCTGGAACTGTCAGAATCAGATTACAACTTTATCTGATGACTCAGGCCTTCGTTGTACCTATGTATACCTACATAATGTACCCATTTCTCTTACACATAATCTTGATTGATATAGTCTTTACTGTATGGGTAAACACACATAGACAGTGGTCTTAGAGGTCATAAGAAACATACAAACAGTTAGGTATGTATGAAGAGGACATTGCCTTACGTAGGAAAATCACAAGCTAAAGAAATCAATTGACGTAAAAATGCGCATTTCACCAATAATTATGCGTGATTGATTTAGAATGTAAAAGATAAGATTAGATTAGACTGCCGATTTTTTGTAATTAAATTGGTTTAGTCCATATGATAACAACTTAATGAGCTAGAACTGGTTGAGTTGTTCCTATATATTTTTTTTTTTGTAAAGCATAGGTAGAGCCGTGGCGTAACTTTGGACAGATCATGTACTCTAGCCCAGCTGTGGACTGCGATAAGTTACGTTGATTGAAACGCATAGCGGTAAGAAGGTAAACAAAAGGACCAATTCGCTTCAGAAATATTTTAAGAACAGCATACCTATACAAATACATAAACAACAAAATATTGCAACGCTATGAAAGGAAAGTTGAATACGCTACTTTAACATAAAGTAAAACTGACATATGCGTGCATTAATATTAGTTTCACAACATAGCTAGCCGTAATAATAAACAAAAACGGAAAAATCCGATACTTACTTTGTTAATCTGTTAAGATAAATCCAAAATCACATGTACCTATAATATATCACATTGGTTCATGGTTAACGGTAAACCGTAAGAGCACGGTATAAGGTTCGTATGTGGCGGTGGCTAAACTCGTATAGTATATGTGTCCGTACAATCGTTTGGTCGCCCGCAGACTGTCGGCGCGGTGTTGCCAAGACTGAGACGGTATCACGACGATTAGCCACGTAGGTACCCTACTTGAATTGAAAATTGAGCGCTAAATTGAGCCCTGTGGTGGACTTGCGAGCATTTTGAAAGGTATTTGAAGGTCTGGGTAACTGTAAACTGTAAATGCAATGTGGTGCGGTAGAGGTTCTATTTGGATGGGTTTGCCAACTGACTTCTACGATTTTAATAAGTAACTGTTGAATATCGTTGTGTTATTGTAGCTTAGAGCCTACACTAATTTACACGAAACCCTAAAAAAAATTGCCTCAACAGATTTTATGAAATAATTGTAACTCGTGCAAACGAAATTGTGTTAAAAACATGAGTTTAGTAGAGAGTCACTTATTTAACATTTCCAGCTGAAATACCTAACATTACAAAATAATCTCAAAGGTTAATAACTCACACTCAAGTAATAATTTACCTAATTTAAATCATATTCTCAATTAAGCAAGCGTTATTTGAATGTTTGAACACGTACGCCTAACTTTTCTTTGTGTGAATATCTGTGTAAATTGTGTTAGGAAATTACCTTCGGCTTAAAAGGATTAAGACTAAACAAATATAATTCTCCATCGGGTTTATGCCACGCTTATGCCTAATTAGGGTGCACAGGGGTATGTAACATTCATTATGAGCGTATAAATTATTCAGAAGACATTTCGTTTTAGAATAGAGGCATTTATGAAAGCTTTTACATTGAGTACATAATTATTTTATATTAATTGGTGTCTGTTTGATATGGCATCAATCTTCTGATCATCATTTAACGCCGAAGACGTCGAAGAAGAAGCCGAAGGACGTCTATTATTGGACATAAGCTTTCGCCATATCGACCAGTCCTGTGGTTTCCACATCGAGCGGGTTGCTTTTCCGACCTAGTGGATGACCAACCCAATGTCCTAGTGAAGTCCTCAAACCTCTGCACTATAACAAGACCTCTGTAACAGAATGCCACTATTTCTGTCTTTAGCTCTTTTCTATTTCCAACTCTTAAGCATTTTTTCTGCAAATGCAGTTACTTTATTGCATAGGTATCATGCATGCAAAAAATAGATCGTGATTCTATTAAAATTTTCAATGTTGTCATTATTTTGTGACACTAAAACACGTGGTAATAAACGCAATATTCTAAATTTAAGTCCTACGTACTGGTATCACTAGAAATCATAATACATAATACATATTATAACAGCTGTACGAGTACAAGCGTATCGACCGCGATAAAGTTTCGCAATAAATAACATGCAGCTAACGTCACTAGTCGCAATGACCGTCTTGGATACCGGGTCAGGATTCGCATCTTGACTCACGATGTTTCCGTCAGGCGAAGGATATAATGGCCAGGCGCACTCAATCAGAGCAGAGTTGATCTTTGCACCTACGCGCCAATTCTATCAATTTGTTTTTGTTATTGAGTTATGGTCTGACTGCAGTTGCGCTGTATCTATTCTTATTCAATTTCTGAATATGGTGCAATGAATGAGATAAGTACCTACCTAAAGGACAATGACCAAAGTTGGTACCAAAAAGTCTCGCGCCTCAAAACCAAAATATTATAGTAATTAGTTTCATATTTTTTTACGGCATTACGCGTCGGGGATTTGATTTTTGAACTGGAATTATACTTTTCGAGTTTAAAAGTACGAATATTGTTTTACTCCCTTTATATGACGTTCCGTTTCAACTGAATATAAATGACGTTCCGTTTCAATTGAACAAACCCTTGTCTGTCGAGCGGACTCTAAAATTAATTACAATTAAGTAAGATCAGTACACCAAATCGATTTAGTTTGGTTTATTGCTATTTGCAACAAAATAGATTTTCTCAGCCTAAAGATTTTGATTTATCGATTACATCCCTAAATCCCGACTAGTTTATAGCACTTACTATACTCTATGGTTTATAGTTATCTTATCTGTGGCATCTGACATTTGTACTGTACTGACTGACTATTGGCAATGTAAAGGTCTAAAATAAAATCGAGTTTCAGTCAAGCATACTGTGGATGTTACTTTAACTCGTAATTCTTACTAATATTAGTGTATTACGCTGTTTTTAGAGCAATAATGTAATGTATGTGTGTTAAAATACGTCGTTGGTAGCGTCGAAAAAATAGACCTACTTTTTAGGTTAGTTTCGATTTTATAAAATAACTCTGAAACGCGGGTTTTTTTTTCAAAAATAATTTTTGTAGGAGTTAATACGATCAGTGTAGTCTATAAAAAACAAGGTTTGATTTTGATGCAGCATGGTACGGGATTCCATACTTCCATGAGCATTCTCTTTTAAATATTTTCATTTATAGAACATATCCAAAAGTACAGATGTCAATATTAACTGACCGACCGACTGACTATTTATTATTTTCTGTTTTGTTGTTGTTTACTGTTTTCTGTCTATTTTAAGGACCATAGTTGTCTGAAAATAAAGTTTGTTTTTTATTTTTATTTATTAATCAAATAAACGCTAACTCTTACCATCGACTGCGTACAGATATTCAAATTATAATTTCTAATTAATAAGTGGTAAAATAAAACATTCAAAACTAGTAAATAAACCTCGACTATACCAATTCCATAGCGATAGCCACCGTACTACAATTAAAGAATATTTCCATTTATGCCTTTCCTGTTGCTGATGTCGGATAGGTACGGTACCTATTACTGCATAATCACCTATTTTTTGGAGCAAATTAATAAAGTTAATAGCTAGTTAAAGATTGCAAATTCAGGTCGTAAAATATCTAGGCTTGAGAAAAGTGGTAATGTCATCCATCATCACTACAAAAAATCGGCTAAATTTACCGCTTATTGGAAAATGATTGTTTTGTTGAAAAACAGTGGCGGAAGAAGAAAAATGATTTCGTTTGTCTTGCGTGCGTAAAAGCCCATTTACTTTTTAGTAACTTTTAAATACTTACTTTTAAATTAAGTACGACACATCAGGCCATTAATTTGCTGTTTTGCTGATAACGTGCTGGTCTAACATCGTAATACCTTTATAGAAAGCAAGAAGGAAACTATAGTTATGGTATTTATTTTGTCATTTAATTTGAGTTTTGATTCAAAGGTTTTAAATTCAGCCATTACCAGAATATTACTCCACTACCTCATTCAGAAAAATACATCAATCTTGTTTATTCTAACTAGATCCCAGAGCCAAGGTTCTCCGTCTGATGCATTTCCGAAGACCACAGACAACAGAGTTTGTAGCAAATAAGATTGTCTGTGAACTGCGAGGCTGTAGGCAGGTAACCTTATTAGGGAATAATTATCTAAATTTATGACGTGCTTAGGCCGGGCCGTGGCGGAATATTTGTTGTATTATTGATATGATTTTCTAGAACTGCAAAGTCAAGTATATCTATATGTACGTAGGTACTTTTTAATAATCTAAGAATTTAATGACTTAAGTATACAATAATTAAACCTAAATTTCCCGAAAAAGAATAACAAAGAAAAATAGGATGCATTAGCGTCAAAGTCACTTCACCAGACCAGACAAGACTGGCAGTCTTGCTGGCAGCCTATTTTAAATATATAATTATTCAATGAGCGATGCTTTTTCCGTAGCCAAATGGCAAAAACGGAACCCTTACAGATTCGTTAGTCTGTTTGTCTGTCTGTCCGTATGTCACAGCCACTTTATTCCGGTTACTATTAGGACTACATAGTTGAAACTTGGTAGGTAGATGTATTCTGTGAACCACTTTACCATTTTTATACAAAAATAAAATAATAACAGATTAATATTTTTTTTTTCATCAAATCTATACACGCGGGGTGTTCATAGATAGGTCTTTAAAGATGACATTGAGGTTCCTAAACCTATTTTTTCTCAAAGTCAATCGTTTGAAAGATAGACACTTCCAAGGTGATAAAATGTATCCCCCCACGCCTCTAAATTCTAAAGTAAGAGGAGGAAAATTCTGAAAAAATGTGGGACTGTAGATCGTAAAAAAACTTTCAAAGAACATTGATTTGAATAATATTTGATGTTTAGTTTTTGAGATATGGGACTTTTTCATCAAACTGCAGCAGTAACTTGGTTTTTCAATACAACACTGGTTGCGTGCGTGTGAGTACGACTCGCACTTGGCCGGTTTTTGTGGCATTATAAAAAAAGAAAAGCGGGGTCTGAACAGACTTGTCGGATCGCCCTTTCATTTATGATTTCAAAGGGAAAAAATGTAGTGTAGACCGTGGACCGTCAAAAGGACTGAGTTGTATAAGTTTTTATCAGCCTATCCCAATTTTTGGATTTTCCATCGTAATGGCTGACAGAATGTCAGTTTATTTAGTTCCTCGGTAATAAATAATAGAGCTGTAGGGCTGCTTTGAAATCACGAATTTCTTTCAATACGAAATTCACCAGCATTGTGTGTTGTTAGTTGTACGTGGAATTACTAACAAAAGCCTTCAGCAGTCCACTGTTGGATGTAAGCCTCTTCAATTGCTCGCCATTCGACCCGATTCTCGACAACTTGCATCCAGCACGAGCCTACCTGCGAAACAGCGTCTCACCTCGGTACCTACTACCTACCTCACGATTTGCCGTTCGCCGATTCCCGTTCTCCATCCGAGAACACGTCTACCCAACGGCCTCGCTTTTAAAGCTGATAAGCTTGACAAATCGATACTTCCCTTTTGCTTATTCTGTGATTTATGTCTAAAACTTTGGTTCTCTGTTTGATCATCTTACCTCTCCTCATCATCAGCCTACAACAGTCCACTGCTGGACATAGGCCTCTTCAATCGCACGCCATTCAACTCGATTCTCGGCAACTCTCATCCAGTCGCTACCAGCTACCCTGCGAAGATCGTCGCTCCACCGAGCCTGAGGGCGTCCCACATTACGCTTGCCGATTCGAGGTCTCCACTCAAGAACACTTCTACCTCCTCGGTCCTACGTACGTCTGATATGGCCGGCTCAGTGCCACTTCCGCTTACTTATTCTGTGAGCTATGTCAACAGTAATTCTGGTTCTCTGTCGGATTACCTCGTTCCGGATGCGATCCCTCAGACAGAATAGAGATAGCCCGCTCCCGGACTTTGAATTATTTTAATCGGTTCCCGACCTTGAATTTATAGAACAACCGTATCGTACCGTAGTATCCACGTTTCGGCACTGTAAGTCATAACAGGTAGGACGCACTGATTGAAGACCTTAGTCTTAGGCTCTGTGGAATACGCAAGCGCCAAGCTTCCCAAGTGTTACCTCACCCTGAGGTGAAGTAACATTTAACAGTAATTCCAAGCATAGCTCGTAGAGCGACCTCGAATAAAGTATACGTGGCATAAACTAAGGGGCTATCTCCACGAGCCAGAGAATCTTTAACTGAACAATACTGAACATACTGTTAGCATTGAAACATCCAGCTGCAGTAGGTACCTATTTAAACTTCGGTAAGCCTATATGGAAAATATGAGATGATCAACAACATTCTTCGCGATTTATTCTGCAGAATATTCAATTCTTGTGGTACATGGAGGATTTCTTTCCTTATACCTTTTGTAGTAGTCAATGACTGGATTGCATTTGTCATAATTTCATTATAATACTCGATTCCCAGTAAATGTACCTACCTATTTTGAGCGCTGCAGGATTCGGACCATGCAACCAACGAATGACTAGGTCAGTGACTAATATTATACTACGTTGGGAAATATACGTAGGTACATATCTACCTACGTCGGTATCCAAGTATTACCCGTACCCAACATTATATGCTGGGGTAGGTAGTCTCCTGATTTTGTTTGAAATTGAAGTAGTCCAGAGGGCCGTGCTAACTTAGGTTGGTCTGTGGATCGGTGACCACCCATTACATGCTGAGTTTCCTCCGTGCCTCGGAAAGCAAGTTAAGCCGTGTTGGTCCCGTTTGTCATTATTTTGTAGATCTTTGGCAGTCGTTACAGGTAGTCAGTGCCCCAAAAAGTCTGACAACCAGTCTTACCAAGGGGTATAGTATTACCCAGTACTAACTGGGTTGTGGAGGTCAGATAGGCAGTCGCTCCATTTAAAATACTGGTATTCAGCTGCATCCGGTTAGACTGGAAGCCGACCCCAACAGTGTTGGGAAGTGGCTAGGCAGTTAGATGGTAGGTAGTCTAGGCTCAAATGTCTTCCAGTAGACTTAATCGGAACCTCCTCAACCCAGTTACTGTATAACAAGACGCCAGTGGTACCTTTAACCACATACCGAACAATATTCCACTAACCTTGTATACATTCGTAAATTGGTTTGTGGAATTTATGTCTACCATTTAACATCTGCCTAAATGTGTTATTAAGTGGCAATTGTCATTTATTAAATGGTCACGAGTTTGGCCGAGGACAGCCGGTGCCATCAATGTACAATGAAGTGAGTTTAACCAATAATTAGGAAACCATTCAGCGAACACAATTACCGTGCGGTAACGTGGAAGTTAGCATCTATCGTCTATTTGCTGGTTTTATCATACAGGCAACTGCTCATTAATGGTAACAATTCGAAATTGACAGTGCCTTTATGTCGAAATAGTGTTTTTGAAGTGTGAGGGCTACCACTGATACGCGGTTTTCTGTACGAGTTTGGCTGAATAAAATAGACGTGCGATATTATTTATTAATTTAAGGATTGATTTACCAATCCTTAAATCTCTGTGCCTCGGAGAGAGAGAGAGACAAGATGCATTGTTGAATAAAGAATGGTAAAGGATATAATCTATGAGGTAGTTGAAAATCTATCAACTGCCTCATAGTATTGGTATCCAGCAATTTTGCTGTGGAGGTCAAATGACGGCTCCATATCAAATATTGATACTCAGTTCAGTCAGATGTGGTCAAACTGGTAGCCAGTCCAACTCCAGTTTACAACCACCTTCAGAACTGTTGTTCCAATAACTCTGTGCACTACTTAAATATTCCGGTCACAGTTAAAACGTGTTGTTTAACCAATAATGACCATCAATTTGGTCCTTTTTGACGGCCATTGGTTCTCCGAATAAAACAATAGTTAAACAAGCGAGCGTGATAATAATATTAGGTAGGTTGATGATGATTTTACCTACCAATGACCAGCGTCTATTCTGGATTTTGACACGATTTTCATTGTCATTAAGAAGCATTAAGTAATATGGAATCATCTTGTGAGCCTTTTCCCAACTATGTTGGGGTCGGCTACCAGTCTAACCGACATTTTACATGGAGTGACTGCATATCTGACCTCTACAACTCAGTTAGTACTGGGTAATACGATACCCTTTGGTAAGACTGGTTGTCAGATAAGACACAGATTAAGTAATCCGGAATAAAAGTTCCTAAATAAAGTTTTACGAGTTTATAGAAAGCTCGATGTTTTGACGAAACAGGGGCGACAGTTTTAGCGACAGTCTTGGAGAGGATCCGGCAATTGGGTCTCGAGGTGGCATTGCACCAGTCCGAGGCCATGTGCTTTCATGGGCCTCGGAATGCGCCATCGTCGGGATCCATACTGACGGTAGGAGGGGTTCCCATCGGTGTCGAGTCGACGTTGAAGTACCTGGGACTAGTCCTCGACAGTCGGTGGAACTACGTGGAGCACTTTCGACGTTTGGCTCCCAAACTGGAACGGGCCGGGGCTGCCTTCAAGCGGCTCTTGTCCAACCTGAGGGGTCCAAACGCTTCCTGCCGGAGGCTCTACGCGGGGGTCATGCGGTCCATGAACCTTTACGGGGCCCCGGTGTGAGCGCGTTCTTTGAGGCGGCGAGCCGCCCACTACCTGAACGCGCCCCAAAAGGTGGTAGCCGTAAGGCTGATGCGTGGGTACCGCACAATCTCCGGCGAGGCGGCGAGCCTCCTTGCCGGATTGCCGCCATGGGATCTGGAGCCGATAGTCCTCATGCGCCTGTACGAGTGGCGCGCGGAAGCACTACGCCGGGGGAAACTCCGCTGCCGCGGCAAATGGTCGCTCAGCGGACAGACCTCCGGCGCGATCTCATGGCAACATGGAGAGAGCGACTGTCGCAACCCCGTGCAGGGCACGCCACGATAGTGGCGATAAGTCCCATCTTTGAGGAGTGGCTAGCCACTCCTCAAAGATGGGACTTATCGAGGACTTATGGGACTTATCGAGGCGCCACGGCGCCCTCAACTTCCGCCTGACGCAGGTCCTCACCGGACACGGTTGTTTCGGGAGGTACCTGCACCGAATCGGGCGGGAGGAAACGCCCGGGTGTTATCACTGCGAGGATCGCCCGGAGGACACGGTGGAGCACACCGTGGAGGTCTGCTCCGCTTGGGCGTAGCACCGCCGTGTCCTCGTAGCGACGACCTTTCGCGTCCGGCTCTGGTTCAAGCCATGGTCCGGGGCGAGAGGGAATGGGAAGCCATCACCTCCTTCTGCGAAGCAGTCATGCTAGCGAAGGAGATGGCGGAACGTGAGAGGGAGAGAACCTCACGTCCCAGGCGCCGCGGGAGACGTGGTGGCTCTCGGCCACCGTAGGTGCGGGGCTGTGGACGGTGAGTATTGGGCTAGCTCGCCGTCCGTCCGTCTTATGACGACAGCCTATGTCGCCGGCGCGTTCGTGTTCCACGCGCGCCTAAAAAGATGTCAGCAAACAGGAGGGCCCCGCAAGGGCCGATGCCTGCCAGGGCTGCGGGACTGTTCGAAAGAGATACCGCGGCCCTGGAACACAAAGGGCAAAAGAAGGAACATGGATGGGTTTTAGTCATTTGATGATTTCCAATCCCAAAAAAAAGGGGTTGAGTATGTCGCTAGCATATTCATAAAAAAAAAAATGTACTTAGGTAGAGTGCGCGGCTTCTCCAAGTTAATATCATATTTGAGGGTGGACATTTGACGTTTAATGAGCAACATAAACTGGCGTCATTTATGTTAACCAAAATGACGTTATGACTACTTTCTGATATCAATAAATAATGAAATTCCTTTTTGTATCCTCTATATGCTGCGAAATACCTATCTTCTTAGTCGTTCGAAGTCAAGAGACATTCATAAAGTTGTTATTGATAACAGTGCAAGATTCGTAGATTACGTCATTTGAGAACCGGTCGCTTGACCCATTGCCTTCATGTTTATTATACATATAGTAGAGGACATTATTGTCTGCATGTCATTTGTAAGATAACGTCTAGGTACATTTCAAAGGAGTTTTGTTATCATCATCCTTAGCTATAACCCTTGGTCTCTGCAGGATTAAAGGTCCATTCTTGCGCCATTATAATCTCCTCAATAATATTTATTAACACCAATGGCAGACTTTTTGGATAAAATAGGTAACTGCTGAGTATTGGCCATTTTTATTTGTTTTGTGTTAATCTTACCCAGACCTTACTGACACGTTTTTTTTAATTTGCTAGTTACTTTTCTTCTTAGCCAGATGCATTCCTGAAGTGGGTGGGTGGGTGTCCGTATAGTATAGAACCTTTTGCCCACGAGCTACACACTCAAGCGGCATGCGTCTTTCGACGACGACTGTGGAGAAATCAAAAGAAAGAAAGGATCAGGGCAGAATTTGTACAAAAAAATAGAGAAGTTGGAATTATAATTCTTGTACTCTTGGGTGCCTAAAGAGTATCTTCAGGCATTTAAAATATTTATATAACCCCGCAATAAAAATATAATGTTGCTAGTTAATAGTTTAACGAGGAACTCATTATTTCAGAACGAAACGGCGGCTGTCAGTGTAAGACCGGCCAAACCAGAGTACTATTGAGATATACCTATGGAGATGGCATATTTTACTATAGAAAGAATAGTTGTACGCTTATCTATAATATTGACACAAGTGACAAGTGCTTATTTCAATAATATCTACTTCCGTGTGACGTCATAAGCTCAACAATGCGTGACCACGTCGCCATCTTTTGCGCCGAGTTTTCTGGTAGATCTGCTGACAAACGGTTGCGCGCTAAACGCTTTTTTTTTGTATTCTTGAATGTTGATGAGTGGAAATGGCGGCCATTTTATACTCCAGATCCTTGTAGGTAGTCACGCTAATTCAATAAGTATGCTTAGTCCATAAGCTTTAAAGTCAGTGACAGCGAGTCGCATCACTAGTTTGTTATATAGATCCGTTATTTTTTATAAATACAAAATGGCGAACGATATGAAACGAATAACTGATATTTTCATTTCGAAATATTTTAATTCTGCGGCGTTTTAAAAATATGCTAAGTATATCAATCTACTCTTGGTAAGGTATTCTCAACATTGGAAAATATTTTGAACCCTCTAAATAAACTTTTTTTCTGTGATCTCGTCTTGATTCTTTTTCAGTTAGAGCACCGAATGGAAGAATTTTTCGAGTTACCTTAACTTGCGAAGCGACGACGACGGAGAGAAAAAGGTGAAACACGCGCGTGTCACTACACTACGTAACTCACGCAAGTCGCGTTGGTAATGTCATGACCCGAGGCCGTGGTTAGGGCCTTAGATGTCTTGTAGACTTTATAGTTGTAGGCTTAATAAAACCATTTAGTTAACCATCAGACAGTTGAACAAACATAAAGCTAATTTGAAACACTCCGTCAATATACTCTAATTAAAATGTAATTGGAACAAGATTTTTTGGAGAAGATTCATGACTATTTTTATTCGGCTGTATGTAGATGGAGAAGAATCACGACGATTTTTATTTGGTTCAAACCCCTCTGAAATCTCGGACAACTATAGAGTAACCAACCTGTCCCAGGCGAAATCCTAACTAATATTATAAATGCGAAAGTAAGTTTGTATGTTACCTTTTTTTACCAAAAGTTTGTCTTTATATAGTAATTTTGCTAAATAGAGTATTTTTCCTATAGCATAGGTAAAGAATACAATATTAATTTTATTAACAGACAAAAAAAAACTCCTCAAATTCGGGGTGAGTGCTAAAATTTTTGAGATCGCTCTTCAAATTTACGTTTTCTCAATTGGCGAGCTTTTCTGTATAAGTCGACAAAGTTAGTCCTTGCAAAATGGTCAATCAAACGACAGTTTCTTTAAATTATTTTCTTCTGACCATTCGCACTGAAGAATGGCCAAAAGAAAATACATATAACCTAACCCAGGTGGAGTGTAAAAATTTTCGTACATTACATTCACATTGTATTTTTTTATAAATAGGCAGAATTTGTTCTATTTTTGTATTATTAGATAAAATAAAACTCATTAAATTGGAGGTGAATGTAAAAATTTTCGAGCTCACCACGCTCGCTTTTTAATCCTATGTTTTCTCAATGGGTAAGCTTTTTTATAAAGCTTATCTTTGCATCAATATTGTCAAACGTCCAATGGATAGTCTGAGGTATCAAAAGCTATTAAAATAAATATAAATTTTAATATATTTCTAAAATTAGCTCCGGGCACACCGCAAATAAAATTATTTGTGAAGAAAGTTGGCAAAACATTTTTTGAGTTGTACCCTCTCTGGCAGATCAAGGGGCCTTCGATAGAATTTGCTACGGGCCCCGCGCTTGCTTAATCCAGCACTGAGGGTGCCTTTGGGCCAGATGTCACTGAATTAACAAGACTGTGTTGCCTTATGTATTATGAGGAAAACGTGTTGGGCCGACCTCAAATAGAATGGGACAACGGCAGAAATGATTGACTTTTGTATAAAACTCGATGCAGTCATCAAGCGTCTCCTCGCGCGTGCTAGAGGATGCGCGAGCGCCCAGTTTTTAGGGTTCCGTACCCAAAGGGTAAAACGGGACCCTATTACTTAGACTTCGCTGTCTGTCTGTCTGTCTTCAGGCTGTATCTCATAAACCGTGATAGCTAGAAAGCTGAAATTTTCACAAATGATGTATTACTATTGCCGCTATGACAACAAATACTAAAAATTAAAAAAAAATATATTAAGGGGGGCCTTCCCATACAACAGATATGATTTTTTTGCCGTTTTTATAGATAATGGTACGGAACCCTTCGTGCGCGAGTCCGACTCGCACTTGCCCGTTTTTTTACTGATACAGTCCTCTTTTAGATTTTTCCGCTCGGTGAAAACTGACCCTGTTCATAAGCAGCCGTGACCATTCACCATCTTGCCACTTGGTCACCTATCATGAAATAAAAAATCTCGGTCACATTATGTGCATTGTATGTACACAGATGTATAGTTTCATTACCTTGCATACCTTAGAACAAAAACAGTAATAACATGTTTCCTTTTTGTTGAACAAAGCAGGAAAAATCTAATCAGTCTCGACATGACCACATATTAGTTATTCAATCCGTTTCCTTCGTAACGTATGAAGCCCATGTAAAGTGGTACCCTGTTAGCAAACATTTTCATAAATTCCGTAATTTAATATAAAATTGACATTGTAGATACACAATATTCTTTAACCTTTTGAGCGATAGAGCACAAACGCACGCGCGTGCCCTCCACGCCAAGCCACAATTTCATCGCAAATACCTACAAAAAGAATAAGGACTCTAAAACGATTTAATTGTTTATTTCGTGACAGAGACACCGCATTTTTGTCACATATTGGTGTCGCTGGCGTATAGGGCACGCGCTTGCTTGCAATGTGCCAATGTCGTTCAAAAGGTTAAATTCGTCTTATGTTAGTGCTGAAATAAAAGGAGTTTAATTTTCCAAGTTAGAACCTACTTATAATCTACATTCTGTATTTCGTTACCCACACATCAAGAATAAAAAGCGGAACTTTTAAGTATTATAGTTTTACATTTCTAGAGCTATTTTAACTATTTTTCACATTTTTATTTCTTCTTATTTAAACTATTAAACAAAAATATGGGAACTTCTCCACTCAGCATCGAATATAAAAAAAAAATAGTTTATTGTCACAATTAGAGAATGCATTCAATTGTTTTTATAAGTTGCCTTCAAAATCTTTCGGATCGTGAATGCAAGTGTGTGACGAAATTTTATATTTGTTTCATTTTATGACTGATACAAAAATAAAAGGCTATAAGCACGGTAGAGCAAATACATCGACCCATATTTTTGGGTCCAGCTAAAGATATTCGTATACTGGTCAGACCGGTCCCAACAGGTATAGTGACTCTGATGAGTTCGTCAACCGTTTGCGACACCAGTGAATCAACAAGCTACTGAGTCGGCACTCATAACCTTGAGTCACTAGAACCTTAATCTTCTGTAGAACGCAGTTAGGTAACTGCGTTTAGCGATGATACATTATATCTACTTATGTTCTAAATAGAAGTTATTGAACTGTATTCACTTCAGTTAGATGTGTTTTAATCTGTGAACAAACTAAGGTACCTACTTCAATAGGTACCTCATCTGCCTTGCCCTTTTACCAACTATGCTGGGGTCGGCACTCGGCTTCCAGTCTAACCGGATGCATCTGGGTACAAGTATTTCTTTTTTAAAACGTTGCCCCACATTATTAATTTCTCCTGTATCGTGGGTGCCTTTACAAACATTTAAACTCACATACACAAACAGCCAGACCCGGAACAACTATATGTAGGCCATACAAATATTTGTTCCGTGGGGGGATCGAACCCGCGACACGCAACGCAGCAGTCAATCGCTCAGCCACTGCGCCAACCGTGCCGTCAAATATTACATCTATCTGACATCCACAACCCAGATTGTACTGGGTATTAGAATACCCCTTGGTAAGACTGGACTTTCGCGTTAGTGACTACCTGTTACGACTGGCAAATATCTATAATTTTATCTTGTATAAACAGAATGCCAATTCCATGGAACTACTGGGAGAAAAAGATCCCAGTAGTCCCACAATGGAACTGCTGGAACCAACGGTTGGTAGCTATGAACTGTTTAAATGTCTATTTTTGAGATAGTAACTTTTTTTAATAAGAAATAAAGCCTAAGCCGCCTTCTAAACAAGGATTCACTTTTAGCCTAATAAGACGGCACACAAACCTTTTTGAGGATGAGCAGTGGGTAGTAAACCACCACGCGGGTCCGGTGTGGGTTGGTGTATGTCACATGTTTTCGATGTTTTGGTTCCAGGACACGCCGGTTCCCTCGTGATTTGCAAACACAATTTGGTTGAATAGCCGAGTGCAAATAGACAAAAAATACTCAAAAGGTGGAACGAAGTTTATAGTGGTCGGATTTTCATGGGACTTTTTTGTTGAGTTCCTAGAGGAGTAGAAAACTAAAATAAAAAAAAAAAACAGTCGCGAGTAGCGAATTTTTTCAATGTTAATAAAAAAACTCCCATGAAAATCCAAGTATAACCTTCGTTCCACCTTATTGTCTAATTGCACTAGACTAGATTTAAGTGAATCTCTTTTCATTTACGCCAGCACATGAAGCTACTACAATCTGTAAAATTTCTGTAATAGATTTTTAACTTTATCGCTAAAGCATTAGGTTCAAGGTAGATTAGGAAAATTTTACAGTTTCGTCTGTACATTTCATATTCAAGCGTATATTTTGGAAACACAGTTCCATTTCTCTTGTCTGAAGTTTTTTGGTTTGTAAGAATGAGAACTGAATTGATGCTGGAAGTATTTGGGCGGCAACAGGTGAATTGTTTACGCTATCAAATAAACTGAACCCTTGTACTGTAACATTCAGAAATATAGCTGCTGGAGCACCTGCATAAAATATACAAAGGTAAACAAACAACACACACAAACAAAGGTAAGGTTGGACAGGTTTTTACAGTTCCAATAGACCATCTACCCAGCAGTGGTGGCATCAAAAAAAGACCTGAGGGCTTGAGTTCCAAATATGTGGAGATACGTTAACGAAAACAAAGTTGTCATTCCCGTTGCAAACTTTGTAGAAATATGAAACGCATTGAAAACAATTCTCACTTGTCTTTAGTCATTATTACGGTGGCTTTGCTGATTCCGCTTTCGGCCACTAGGTTAATTAAGTTTGTTGTTGTTTTCCAAACGTAGGTATTATTTGTATTAGGATCCCCGTTTGAGCACAAGCTCTTACTAAAAGAAAATCATGTTTTTAACCATCTTCATATAATAATATCTTGGGACAACCAACACACCGCCATCTGATCCCAAACTAGGCAGAGCCTGTACTATGGCAACCAGACAACTGATAAACATACTTATATATTTCTAAATACATACATATTCTAGATAAATTACACCCAGATACAGAACAAATAATCGTACTCATCGCACAAAGATTTGTCCTGTGTGGGAATCGAACCCACGACCTCCGTCCTAGCAGTCAGGGTACTCAGGGTCACTAAACCTATCGCCTATCGTCTTTCGGCCTATCAATGCTGCAATGTTATGTATCCTAGTCGCCATTTGTTAGCGTTCAATCGTCCATGCAAAGTTAACAAACAGGATCCACAGGTACCTACTAAAAGGGCATAGAAAGAAATAATCCGAGAGAAGAACACACAGTTTATATATTTCAATCAAATATTATATTCCAATGTTATCTTAAAACATCTTAATTTATCTAAAATGTAAAATAGATTTAACTAAAGAACACATTATCAAATATAATCAGTCATTCGATCACTCAACATTTAAACTACCTATATATTAATTAGTAATATTAAATAAACAATAATACAACATTGGAATGCATGATGATACCTTTAAAATACATTTAAGATAGTGAGTAAGAAATACTAAGGCAGTATATTCGAGCTACAAGTCAACAAAAAAGAGAAAAATATACGTATGCCAACATGTTGTTGGTAGTTGGCACAATACACAATGGCTGACATTGGTATTCTATTTTACTCTGCATTCAAATCATAATGATATAGGGAATACTTCCTTTTTTAAATAGCATTTTAAATCATAGTGAATTTTTTTGAATATATTTTAAAACTAGAGAGTGCGTTTGAGAATTAAAACGAAATTGTTTTTATGGCACTGTTTTCCTTTTAGGCAGATTGGCGTAAGTGCCAGCCTCAATTTTTCAAGAAGGCTCATCCTGAAAGCTTTTAGATCCTTAAAGGCTTAAATTTGTGCCTACTGACTGCCCAGAGAAAATGATTAGAGATTTACGGTGTTCACTACACCGCCAAACACCTCTTGTTCAATACTTTGTAACACAAAATATTTGGTCGCTGTATGCAGTACAACTACTTACTTCCTTACTTAATCTAAATCAACTTATCACTAAAAACACTAAATTTAAGCTAGGAAATGCAAAATTTCAATATCGATACGTTGCAAATAAGACTTAACTTTGATAATTTAAAAATAGTCGTTCACTTTGTTCGTAAGTTACCTCGAGGTCATGTAATAATCTTATTTCTAGTGTTAATTAATACTGCTACACAATACATTTAACAGTAAAGTTTAAAACTATAACGAATTTTAACAAAAATAAGTCTTCGAAATTTTCTGGCAGTAAAGTTCCATAGAAACAAGAATAGATACTTCTACATTAACGTTAATATTGCTGGACGTTTACTGTTACTGGGACACTCAGCAAATAGTTTTATTACCAGTAAAAAGTTACCTCTACTGTATTAATAAGTGAATGTGGGGCGATTGCAATTACGGTGGTTCTAGGGTTGTTTACTCAATAGTAAAATGTAGGTACTACTCATGTTGTCATTTTATTTTAAGACAATTTCTTTTTATGTAATTGCCTATTTCGAATCTCATCATTTTAAGACTTATGTCGTTTTGATGTTCGTATACTAAAGCAGCAAAAAGTTACAACTGCTAATTCCACCCTAACTGCAAGCAAGAAATATCACTAATAATAACATGTAAAAATACCAACCTTTCGTTAGGTTCATTTAATCGTTTCCAAATATAAAGCCTTTGGATACGGACCTACATACATATAGTACCGAAACTGATCCGACTCCAAAGTGACAGTTATGTAATCGTGAAAGTATTCGAGTTGAGATCACTGAAACTAAATTACAAACTTATAACACAAATGTGCCTATACCACCTGGAAAGCACCATCGATATAATAAAATATTGTGTCAGCCCTATATATTGTCAGCACATAAAGCTAGTGTTTCACTGTCATAATATAATACTTTTACTGTTGTGATCGTGTTAATTGTAATAGTGTAAATTGCTCTATATGCGATGTGTACGCTGCTCAAAAAGCTTCACTGATCCACACTTTTCAGTTTTCTTTTCAGTTAACTTTTTCGAGTTCAGCCTAACATTATAATTTATTTGCATTAACATTACAATCAATTAGCCGTACTGAGCGAGTATGAATAAATTATCACGTTTCTAAATTAGTTATAAGTACTTGCATCCAATTTGTTCTCGTACAGAAGCCTAATTTTCTCCGGAAAAATCTATTCTCCGGTTACTTTCCTTAATTACCTACCTACTTACTACAATTAAAAGAAAAGAAATATTAATATGTACCATACTCTAAAGTAAATTTTCGTGTATTTTCTAAGAGTTAACACTTGAATTCTATCAGTATTCGAACGAAGCAGCGCCGTGGGTTCGTCGCCACACGACAATGTCAAACGTGTCGGATTAGACGATTTTCCGGCACGACCTTGTATAGCAGAACCATCGTCTACGCATTTATACGGATCTAAACTCTTAATCCCGTGAAATGACTTCAAATAAGGTATAGAAACCAACTTTTTAAACAGCGTACACAGCATCTACTAAACATTATAGCAACGTGTGTTTATTGACTAAGATCTTTCTTCTTGTGAAGCGTAGAGGGATGAGCCGACGTTTCTTCTTAGCACCCAATTGCAGGAGCAGGTTCTTGGCCTCGGCGAGTGTGGCAGCGTCGGCGCCGTCCTCCACGCTGGAGATGAACCCACTCTCAGGCCGCGACAGCGCGGGCGCGTTGCCAGGCAGAAGCGAGAACCATCGGTCTATCTTTGCAGATGAAGACAACTGAATATATAACAAATTACATTAAAATTACACAAGTTATCATCACAATTATTCAACATGTTCACAACATAAGTAAGAACATAGCTGTTGTCTACTGCATTCGTAGGACAGTTAAAAATTCGCTAGGCACGATCGCTGTGTTCCGCCGTTGTGTTACTAATAAAATTACAACATAACTTTTAACACATAGCTTATATATAGGCATGTACGCTGTATTTCTTTATTGGCAGTCAATAAATTATGTTACTATGGTTCTCCTGAAAACACAGTATGACATGGCCTTTTGAGTCTCTATTCCAAACGACTAAAATGTATGAGACCCTCACATTCACTTTTTCTTTAAAGGGAAAAGTTTTTCTCCATGTATGTTTACCTAAGTAAAAGTATACAATATGTTCAAGCGCAGTAAAGTTTGGCAACAAAAATATTGTAGCCAAACCTTACAGCGTCGAAAACTTGGATCGTATATTTTAAAAATTTTGTTTCCTTGCGTAAGAACATGTGAAGTTTTTGTGAGCACCTGCTTAAGTGTGAAGTTTTCTTCGTGAACCTACTCATTACCAGACAAAGCATTCGTTTCAGGAGAAAAATATACCAAGTGCAAACAATGCTGGAATTATTTCGTATTTTCTAGGTCTAGTATTATCTCTTTTGTCTAGCTTAGAACCAACGCCACGTCTAGGCATATAATGTAGCACAAAATATTGAATCAAATATTTGCTAAGGGCTAGGACCTCATGAAGGATTTTTGTCATTATTCTTCGCACTTTATCTTAAAAAAAAAGATGAGAAAGAAAATATTTACTTGTGGTGTTTGAAAGCTGCCACATGGATACTCGCAGATTCACAGATTAGTCGCTGTTCCATTATTGGGTTAGTTATAGGTACAACCACGCTACTCAGTTTTAATTAACAGACACCATTGAAATAATGGAATAAATGAAACTTAAATAAACTTGTTTTGGATTTTTGTTATGGAATTCAGGATCAATATTTGTAACAAGTAGGTAAGTACCTTGCAACTTTATAGAACCTTTATCTTAAGAATAAATAAATATAACCGTTTTGACACAAATCTATACCAAACTATGAACCTGCCATATTTATTCTTCAGATATAAGTTATCAGATGATTAAATAATCCCTTAGGCTGCTAATTCTGTAATTTTGAAAACTTGCATTTTCATTACACATCAAAATTACAAGTCATTTATTCAAATTAAATCAAAATTTGTACGTTAAATAATTCGAAAATACAGTCACCTAGTAGCGCAGTCAGTTCCATCTACAATTATCACAAACTTATTTCCTCTAGATTGATAGAACTTCTGCTTGCAAGTGTACAATAGGACCATCATTCATCGAGCTTTAGTCTTCAAACCCGTCGACAGCAGGAAATGAGAGCTCCGTCAACCGTCCAGACAACGGCACTAAGTTTTATTCATGAATTTCCGCTTTTTTTGTTGAAATAAGAAGTTACGTAAGGTGTTATCTAACAATAGTGAAAGTCAACGTTATATCCAATAGAATAGTTCTATTAAAAAATTACTAACACATCTTGTTGTGTGTCCTGTTTGTAACTGCAACAAAAGACTCTTGTACAACTTCGAGTACCCAGTAGAACAACTACAAATCGCACAGGAACCTCTTTTTTTCATACCTACAATTTGTAGGAAATTAAGTGTCTACGTTGCAGCTGGGGTATGCTGTTGCCCGTGGAAGCCCGCGTAGATGTCGAAAATGATCCCTCGGGAACATAGTACCAAGATAAAAGGTATTTCCAGGTATTTAATCCAAATCCGTTCTGTTTTTGCGTGAAACAGTAACAAAACATCCACCAGTCCACTCAATTATTCGCATTTATATCAAAATAAGCTTATGCCCGCGGCTTCGCCCGTGTGAAGTTCGATAATTGCCCCGTGGGGTCATACTATCGGGATAAAAAGTATATATATGAGTAACAAACATCCATCCATCCATACTAACAAACTATCTCATTTATAATTATATATATAATATTAGTAAGAAGTTAGACTTTATGCTGTAAGTCCCATTTCAATTTTCAACCCTCTGTGGAAAAAGCGAATAGGAATTATTCGCTTTTCCAGTGAACCCCTACGTTTTCCATTCATTTTCTGCTCTTGAAGCGTTAAGCAACGCCATTTTACGATGAATAGTTCTAATTCTGAATTTTGTTTTGGCCAGGCTTGGGAGTGTACACAGAGTGAATGGACGATGGACGTGGGGAGCCGAATCGTAAACACATTATTCCTATTGTGTATAAACAAAGAGTAACGGGGCGGAGAGATGGCCGGGGCCAGCGAAAACGTGAATTTTTTTTTAGCATTTTATTTTAACCGTTGAACGTATAGTTGTACAGTGAACAGACATACGTATAGTCAGTTTCTTACATTATCGGACATCTTCTCGGATGAAAAAAAGGGTTAAGTGGAGCAGGAAAAGAGATAACGCAGGGCACTGACTGTACAATTACTAGTCTTAAAACCATGACATATGTAGATTATGTAGGTACTAGGTACTGTAAGATTTTGTAACTTACAACCAACCATTAGGCAGACTGCTTATATTTGCATTCGAATTCTAAAACGATTTGAATTAAGAGCGTTCATCCAAAAAGTTGGCAACATCGCAAATAACTGTCAAATATTTACCTGTTTTAATTAACTTGGGAATATTAGGTACTGTATGGAAATAAGAAATATGGCTAACTAGTAAACTAGAATATTAATAATGAATTGCAATTAAAACACTGAATTTGATGTCGTAACCGTTTTAGGTGTAAAAAGGCATTTGGAAAGTTTCCAAATACTTTTTTTTTACATTTAAACTAAATTTGGTGATACGATATTAATTATTGCATTTCATCTTATTATA
This sequence comes from Eurois occulta, assembly GCA_950022335.1. Taxonomy (NCBI): domain Eukaryota; kingdom Metazoa; phylum Arthropoda; class Insecta; order Lepidoptera; family Noctuidae; genus Eurois; species Eurois occulta. Next base: position 10,231,807 of record OX465477.1, on the reverse strand, counting down.
TACATATATAAAATGGTAAACTGACTGACTGACTGGGTGATATATCAACACAAAGCCCAAACCGCTCTGGTCCTAGAGACATCCGGGGTAAAATAGGGGATGGAAGTTTATATGAAAGTCTGTTAGTTTAGAAGTCTAGATCTTAAAATTTTGTGTTTAGGCTGACGATTGAAAATTAATTTATACGTGTCTTAGCTACCCCCGAAGGGTTAAAAAGGGGGATGAAGGTATGTAACTATGTTTGTTACCGTAATCTGGATTAAGCTATAGGTTAATTTTTAATCCCGGTAGTACGTTCCCGTCGGATATTTTTCCAACATACACGCGGGCGAAGCCGCGGTCAAAGGTAGTATTCAATATTTTAGTACACTAGTTCGCCGTATTTCTTATTTCCATACAGTAATATTAACAAATTAATCAAAACAGCGAAATATTTGACAGCAATTTGCGACGTTTCCCACTTTCTGTATAAACGCTCATAAGAGTAATTTAAAAAAAGAATAGTATTTTTATGAGGGCACTGACTGTCAATTGAATTTTGTCCTTATGAAAGTGTGGTCCATCGATTAAAATATATAGTCACAGTATTATTTAAAGTAGATTATAGCCTCAGCATCTTTATTCTACAGTCTCTCTTGTCTTGTTGTGTTACTTGGGGTCGGCGGCGCAACACATATTTTTCTTCCAATCCGATCTGCCAACCGTCACGCTATCATGTACTTCTTTTTCTTTCATAAAATCCCTTAAACTAGGCTAGGCATGAACAACAGAAATATTAAAAACTTCTTAAAAACTCCATCCATCAGTTCCTCTACCATAGGGTGATCAAATTCAGGATTGCGCGATTGATTTGACTTTATTCCCCGTCTTCAAAATAAATCGAGCGATCCTGAAATGTGTATGTAGAAAATACCAATATTTTCAGTCTTCTGCCATAACACAATTTATTTGGGGTCGGCGCAGCATGTCTTCTTCTTCGATACTTCCCTATTACTCGTCATCGCAGCAGTCACCTCCTTTCTAGCCATATCATCCTTCACACAATCTATCCGTCGTTTCTTTGGTCTTCCTCTATCCATTTTCATATTCAAAACTATCCTTACGTCATTTTCCTCATTCCTCCGCATCATATGCCTATACCACCGCAACCGATTACACAACTTCTCAGTCATCAGCGATACTTTCAGGTAGAAATACTAATAGTTATTGAAGACCTGTGAAATCCATCGAGCTATACTAGGACTGTTATTTCTACATCCAGCAGCGGTTTTAGCATGCTGCAATCACTGATCCATCTGCTTCCAATATACTTACTTACGAGTGGATAATTCATCAGCTTAGCAAAGATTTTGCTATAGAATGTCCATCTTCATGTTCTCTACTACTGGACTAACCTGGATCCCAAGGGACTCCCGTGCAATCAGATCCTTCCAGAATTCCCCGTCAGTTGTAAGTCAGAACCTCGTTGGTCCTGTGCAGGATAACTCATCCCGTCTCATTATTGTCGTAGTTAATTCATCAGACACGATTGCAGAGTAAGTCAGGCGTTTAATGATTACCTACCGCTACGCAAATCTGCATTCACTTGCATTGCAATTGCAACTTACGTGGCGGCGAAAACCGCTTTGATATTCAGCTTGACATACCAATTAGGCCGTATTAGCAAGTTACTGATTGCACCACTAGCAAATAAGACATGAGACGTAAAGTATAGTCCTTTCACATTTATTTTCCACCTGACATCAGCAACCTATTAGCAATCTTATGTTAATGTTGTTAAAGATCACTAATTTTGACAGATTTGTCAGTGACAGCAAACCAACAGCCACCTTATCTTGTAAAGAATAAAGTTCACTGTGATTTGGCCATTCATGCTAAGTTAGAGGTAAACTAACTGAGCTTGGAACGAATCGCATTCTTTCGTTTTCTGTTTTATTTGAAACTATAACATTTTTGGTGTAGGTATCTTTTTTGCGAACCACCTTTTCACTGACTATTTCATGGTTGTTGAAATGAATTAGCGTCTCATTTACGATTGGTGCAATTTTATTTTATTATTATTCCTTTATTCATCATTTTTCTTATTTTATATACTTTTAAAAACAAAAGTAAACAAAACGTTTAAAAATATAAAAAATAGATGGCCCATCGGCATCAGGAACAAGGTCCAGGCTGTCGGTGGTCAGGGCTCCAGAGAGAGGAACCGCCTTACTATGCGCGCCGTGTCCAGGAGTATTGTTTTCTGAATCAAGCCCCCGACCCAGCCGCGCAATGAGAGCCTTCTAAGGTGTTGGTCGAGGCTCTTTGCTATTAGTCCATTAACCGTAACGACTATCGGTATAATTATTGCAGAGTCCACGTCCCACATGTCGACAACCTCGTGTGCTAAATCAAGAGACTTGATTTTTTTATCATTCTCAGCTTTCACAAGATTCTCGTCATGAGGGACAGTGATGTCAACAATCATTGCTCGGCGCTCTCGGCGATCAATCATTATTAATATGATTTTTCTTTTTTTATCAGTTTATTATTTATAGGAATCAGGGATATTAAAACAACAATTATCTAGTTTTGTATAAGCAGGGTGCTATTTAATGATAAGGAATGATACGACGATTCGGATCACATTGCTATAGTGTGTTTACGGTGGCGGATTCTATTGCTGCAGAAGACAAAGTTACAATAAGTTTAAAACTGTTTCTAATCCATACGAGTATTACATTTCGGCAATTTTCTACACAGAATGGTTACATGGTTTAAGTCTAAAACATTGAACATTTATATTGTTTGAAACATTGACATCGCTGCTAACTAATTTTAATAATGCGTCGTGTAACTATAAACACATATCTTTCTTTTTTTTTTGCTTTTTAATTTTTTTTTCGTTCTAGTTATACGGAGAATGACTATTTTTTAAGTTCCTTAAAATTATTGATTATGTTATAATTTCTAGAAACATTGATAAATTGATATCCTTTTTTATACCAGATTAAGCTCACATTCTGAGTTTTCTAAAACGATTACTATATTAGGGTGAAGTTGGATATAATAATCGATTCACAAAGAGTAAAGCCAAGGGTGGCAGTAGTGTTAGACAGGATTAGTGAGGATTAAGAAAAGAGCACGGCAGCCTTGCCTCCGGGGCACTCTGCGGAGGGCCTATTTGGCGCACGAATATATTTGTATAACAACTTTCACAAACCCTCCTGTTCTGTGCCTGCGACACCCTTAACTTAGACATTATATAAACCAATGGTGTACAATGTCAATGTTCCTTTTTCGGAAATGATAAGGATTTCGTTTCTCAACATTCAGCTGTTTTATTCTTATCTACTTATACTCCTTCTTATACAAATGGTGTGGTTTTACATTTTGTTGAACATGGTACGATCGTCAGCCCACACCAGTTCGCTGCACCATGCCCAAATATAACATTAATATATTGACTAGACCGTTCAATCATTATTAAAAATAATCTGGTTAATGACTAGAAGTTATCTCTTCAATAAGATTCCTATCCTAGTGAAGGCATCGGTGCCAACACCTCTTGGAATCCCATCCATCTCCGCGTCGCTGATACATCGCTGGTCATGAATTTGAATATAAATTCTCATATAACGATGAACCAACGTCTGAATGCAAATATGGCGTCTTTTATAATTTAAAAGTGATTAAAAGTGATACCGTTACATGAATCAAAAAGTTTTTTTTCATCTGGTCCATATTAACCAAACTTTAGCAAATCTAAAATTTATAGGTATTGTTATTTTTTTTTCTCTCTACATTATTTCGAAGTATTATTTATTTGGCATTATTTTGGCTCGCACGCTTCATACTTTACGAACCCCTTCATTTTTGGCAATCGACATGAAAATATATGAAAACATTTATATAAATCGATAATCGAAACGAGTTTGTAGCGAATGTTGGGCTGTCTTTTAGAAGTAAGCTTGAAAACGTTCTTATAACAATAACTGTCTATAATAATGTCGATCTATTTGATTAAACACGTAGAATTAAATATTGTGTTGAATACCTAATTAAAACTAACTTTATACACGGTAATATTGAATTTAATCTGTTGATATATTGAAACTAATCATGCATAGTTAAAGACACCAATCTACGAAGTATCTATGTGACGACAAATCTCATTAGAACGCTATTGACATCGATTGTAAAACTGTAAGTAAAACGTGACATGAGAATACTCGAAAGGAAGTATCCACCAAAGAACTATTCTGCGACTAATATGAATATTTCCAATATTGAATATCTATGAAGCGGTACATTACCTACATTAGGAAACAATATCCTCAAATGAGTAACTTCCTCCGAATACGATTATCACAAGGACTACAGAAATCGTTGAAAAGAATAAATTCCTTGCGATAATAGCCTAGGTATTATATTTTTATAGATCATCAAGAGCATAAATATCGGTGTATAAGTTGCACTTCATACTATAACAATATGGATCATAAACCTAAAACCTATACTTTAATGGCGATATGATAAAGGATATGTTCTGATACATACGGGTTTTCACATAAAAAATAATAACGTTGGACTATTATGAGAACATGATATGTAAATAAATCTCTATCTTTGACTCTCTTCAGTTTATCGCCTTTCGCATCTTGTGGCACAAGTTTGGCACCATCGTAAGTCTCAATCTTCAAACGAGAACACTACCTACCCTAAAACAAATATAAAACAACAGTATACATACAAAATATACCTACTCTTTGTACAAAAATGACGAAAATTATATTATATATTATTTTATAGAAGATACGACTAAATATAAATAATGTTTTAGGTAACTTGACTCAGATAGTTATCGTGGATTCAGTGCGAGTTCACTTGGTGGTGTGGCGGGTCCACTGGGAGCGCAGGGCCGTCATCATCTCGCTGCGGTTGGGCACCTTCTCGCTGGTGGTGCGCGTGATGGGGGCCGCCGGTGCCAGCAGACCCCCGGAGGCCTGTGCGGGAGCCTGGCCGGGTACGCGCAGGGTGTGCCCCGAGGCACCTTGCGGTTCAGCCTGTGCCTCCACGACGTCTGACGCGCTCTCCGAAGGGCTCACCGGCACGATGAGCCGAACACGTCCGTCCTCACCCGTCGCCGTCAGCGTGCAGTTGTGAGACAGCGGCATTATGAAGGGAGCGCCTTCGTCCGAGCTGGAGCCGTCCGGGCTGGAATCCTTCGATGTGGTCGGCTGGCTATTATTACTGTACAGAGAGTTCTCAGACTGTGCCACGCTCATGGCCTGCGCTAAGTTCCCCAGCTCATCGTTGGAACTGCAGATTTCCTTGTATAACTGGTGGTTCAGTAAGCTCGCGAGATCAGAGTTGCTGTAGTGGTTGCTCAGTGGCGGGATGGTTGGGAACGCGTTGCAGTTCTGGAAGAACTGCTGGTTGTAGTTAATGGGCGGTGGCGGCTTGCTCGCTTCATTGCCGTTAGGGAAGCCTCCCATATTTTGGAATTTAGATATTAAATAGTTTTGTATCTGATCGTTGGTCATTCCGCCGAAGCATGGGGCTGAGCTGGTGCCATTCGCTGTCTCCTGGACTGGTGACGTACAAAATGGCGAGAAGTTCATATTGTTGTTCTCCATATTTTGATTAACTTTTGTGTTCTGTGTGATCAGGTTGATCAGAGCTTCGGTGTTGGTCGGAGATCGGTTGCCGTTGCACATGGGCGCGCCTTCGGGCTTAAACGCTTCGCAGTACGAGAGCTCGGCTTTTTTCTGAATAATCTATTATCGTTAACAGAAAACAATATTAAGTAAATAACCATGAAGTAAAATTGCGTGAGTTAGATATTAGAAATTAAATAGCAATTGAATAAAAGCATAATAAAGAGTTAACAAAGGAATTGGCTAAAAATACTCACAAAAATGACATCAACAAGCTACAGACCATGCGACACTTTCCTACGGGTTACAGCAAAGCTAAACGTAAAGGGCTTTTCAAGTACAGTGATAAATTAAAACAAATTTGCAGATGTGTGGAACACAACGAAATAAAACGGCAACGTCGGGTGGGATAGGACGGACATTGACAAATGGAGTGTCAATCTGTGGAGATCAGCGGTGAGGAACGGATGCTCGCGCTCGCTATGTAACAACACCCTAATGTCAATTTATTTACAGTTTACCTACTAAACAAATAAATTGTGTATAACAACAAAAATGTCGTGAGTGAAAATTTTGCTAATATATCCACATAATTACCAACCGTAATTTTAAATGATAGCGTTATGACATTTCAGTTAAAAATAATGATTTTAACATTATTCCCATATTTCATTCAGGACATTAAACCGCTGTGTATGTTTTGAATATAATTGTTTCATATAAAAAGGGCTGGTAATTTGTCGGACAAATAGGAACAACAAAAACGTAATGTGGATTTAATTACGCAAATAAATAAGCGTAATTAAAATAAACGGATAACAGTTACTAGACGCCTAAATAGATAGATAAAGTACTTAAAATACTAGTTAAAAAAAACTGGATTCTGAAAGCCTTATTATAGGTAAGTTAAGTTTTGCTGTCCATTCTCAAGATGTTGAGATGAGATTAGTTGGCAGAACTAAAAATAGCCAATCTATTTTTTTTACATTCGAGAGGTTTGACTAAGAATTAGACTAGTAAAGTTAAACCGATACCGACAAATTGCGACACGGATACGAAAAAGGACATCTTACTAATATTTACTGAAATAAATGAAGTATCTGTGATTGTACGGTGTCTATAACCAGTCAGCAATGTCTCCGTTCCAGTTTAATGGATCCTTAAAGCTTTCAGATATCCTTGCTCGCACTAAGTACGTTTACTCTGTGGGGCTCATGCTGGGCCTATAGGACACTTTTGTCTAAAGTTCGGTCTGGATTAATTTTTTGATCCTAAAAGCACAGAAATTTTCACAGTTACCGGTCGTTTTGGCAACCGAGTTTCAGGTGTTGTTAAACGTCGACTCATTACTCAGTCGATCATACTTATGGAAAATCTTCTTCTGAAATTCGAGGTATCTGATTCAAACCCACCCGAGACTGTACTATGGCGGAGTGACAATACACGTAATTTTCAAAAATTTCGAAATGAAGAAGTGAAATTTATGACATTCATACAAGCAGCTTTTCACAGGGTAATAGCATTTTTTCATTCCATAGAGAATTGTGGAGTTACTCAAAACAATATACGAGACACACATGCCGTTACAATGCAAAACAAATAAAACATTAGCAAAATAATACAAACTGGGTTACTAAAAGACGATCAGAGCACAAAAATGTAGTTATTAAGGTACTCGCACATTACGTAGAGAGTCGCAAAAGATCGGGATACTTTTACAATATCTAAATCGTATCACTCATTTCGAACTCCGGTCTGACCGAATGTGCGGGTACCCTAAAATAATAAACGCTAGGTAAAGGTTAACGCACATTTGCTTGTCACCTGCAACTTTAAAGGCAATCGTAACATGTAGATTCAGATGTTTACAAGAAAATGCTTAAATAAGACTTAATAGGTGTCTGCAAAGGTGCGTTCACATATTAAGAACTACAAACCAATCAAAGTTATAGTCTTTTCACAGTTTATTTAAGGCTAGTTATTTGTTGGTTGCCCTGGATTCCCCCGAAGAACATTTTTTTTATATAAACCTCATGTTAGCTTTCTTAATAACTACCGGTAAATAAACTGTGAATGGGCAGTACGCTGTCTTTCATACCTGGGGTAAGAGTGTCAGTTGCTGGGCGTTGATTGGTCGAGAGGATCCTCGCTCTCGCTCTTGCAAGTGCGCCACCAGAGCTCCAATGTGCTCAAGCAGCTCTTTGTTGTGGACCAACAGCTGGTGAGTGCGAGCCTGAAAGATATACAATATAGACAATAATTGATCAATATTTTATCACCATAACATCTTGCTCGCTCCCTTGAAGGGCTAGGCAAAGGTGTATCCCACATTTCTCCAGCATTAGTAGGGAGTGAGCCTTCAGGTAAAATTGCAGACTTTAACTCCGGAATGTTTTTGTAATTAATATAACCTATTCATTTTCTTATCCCACCTACTTCCCTGTCATTGCAATTAACAGAAAACGTCTTCTCACTATACTTTACACATTACATACTTTAAACATAAATGTTTATTTCAAATTCTGAAACGAAGAAGGCTTTCAAGTTATCTCAGTAATTGCCCTGCCAACATATCCATCCTTTTTGTTGACAGTTCCAATATGATTGTAACGAAATCCCTTTGATTCAACGCGTCGATTTCGCGTATAAATTTTTAAGCCTTTCCATTCCGATTTCCAATCAGAAACTTCATTCAAACGCCGATCTAAAAAATAAACCAGGCAGTTGCCGATGATGGGAGTCAAAAAATTTTCATTGCATTCTGACCAAAATACTCCTCTTTTTTCTACAGTTACAAATGGAGTTACGTTTCATAGTTTGTTCCAGATTGCTATGTCACTCAGCTGGATTTCAAGTAAAAGTCTGTTTATCTCGACATTGTCGCTTTTCGAAGGGCATGGGTTACAGTCCTGGAAGAGTGGATTTTCTGAATCAAATTCACAGCTTCTGCATTCTGAAGAGACCACCTATTGACAATATGAAATAGTTCCATGACTGGTTGACAGACAGACAATTTTTAGGAGTGTCATCGAGAATATGTCCTGGCAGTATTTCTTAGTCCACTTCAGTGGGTTACAGGAATCTTCATATTATGTTAGAAAACATGGTCCATAGGGGTTTGAGAGCAGCGGTGGGCCAGTGGTGGCGGCCCCGAACTACGAGCTTTAAGTCCTGGGTTCGAACTCAGATTCGAAGATATGTGACATCTACCAAACCGCACTGGGCCCGCTTGGTGGATTCTAGCCCATTCCCTCTCATAGAGCGTAGGCCTATGTCTCAGCCGTGAGAACATTATAGGCTGATTATTATGCTGGGGCTACATTAGCGGGCTACGGCGAATATTCGCGCTATCGCGATAAGTGTGGTCGGGTAGATCGTGCCGGGCGTCGTAATCGGGCGATGACGAATGCGTATCGGGTACTGTCGGTAAACTGGCACGCATCAAAGGGTTTTGTCGCGACAATATTCGCTAGAGTGGCTACACCTGCGTCACTTCAGTGTAGTCCAGACTTTGAAGCGCGACGGACATGCTTGTGATTTTTTGTACAGTATGGACTGGAGCAATGAAAAAGTTGGAGTTTATCCAATTTTATAAAACAGAGGAAATTATAGGTAATCCTAGTAACTACCACAAAAAGAAAGATTTAATACATGGTGCGTGGGTCAGAATTAAAAGTAAGCTCAGTTGGATTCCGATAAGAATTTAGAAACAAAAATCTTTAATTTCTTACTACAGAGCCCATCTCAATAAAATTAAGAAATCGATCAAGTCAGGAGCAGCGATATGGATCTCTGTCGCATAATCGCAAAAACATCGTGTAGGTACGTATACGCGATGATGTAGACAAGAACATCACGTATATCTCTATAGATGTTTTTGACGCGCCAATACAACACGAATATTCGTCCGCTAATGTAGCCCCAGCATTATAGAGGGTTTTGAAGTGTCGACGTGTAATAAGAAACCCTGCCAGCTTGGGCCTATTCTAAACTCCGTTTCTGATCAACACAAGCGGGTGTTGAAGTTTGCACGTGAAAGAAGTCGTGGGCTTTAGAATTGTAAATAAAATTCTGTAAGATGATTCAGGAGTTCCTTTAGTATAAGTGTTGAAATGTATCCACATTATCGCTAAGTTAATAAAAATTCAATGTACGTAGATGAAATGTTCACAATTACATCGACTTGTTGATCCGACAAATGAAAGAATAACAACGAGACCCACCAGAAGATGATTATCATCCTACGCAGATTGTTACCAATCACTGGAATAAAATGGGTTTTTCAATGCCAGTGTGCAAAGAAGAAACATATCTACTAAACTTCATTTATACAACAGGATTCCCCTCTTTATATATCAGCAAGAATTTATGGGTATTCGTGTTAGAGGAAATAATATAACTTCTTTTAGTGTAGTACTTATCAGATGATGTTTTGCTCGTGTTTACAATTTACAACGCTCCTGTAACCTGTCAGTCCCACGCCGGTTTCAGTAATATATTCTTTAGACAACTTTCAGCGGATCCATAAATTAAAAATGTACACACAGTTACTGAACGTGGATAATCTTCCAATAGTTGTATTAATTCGTTAAATATTTTGATAGTCTTAAATGAAAGTTACAAACCTGAGCTTCGCAGCGTGCAGCTTGTTCGGCAGCAAGTTGATCGCGCAACAGCAACAGTTGAGCCACTGCTGCGCGGGTCTGTTGCGCTTGTTGCTCGAGCCGTTCACGTAACAGTTGCAGCTGGTGTTGCGCGCTGAGCGGTGTTGCGGACTCGCCGGCTTCATCACCAGTAATTAGGTCCACCTTCGTCACACACTCAGGGAGATCCGGCAGGTTGATAGTCGGCGCTGCAGTTGTGCGCTGCTAAGACAATTAAGAAATAATGTCTTTAAACATCGATAAAAAAATAAATATATGGTGTTTGGTTTTTGAGTCATGAAACCAAGAACTGTTGGCTTGAGGTGGAGGTATACAGGACGTCTAGCTTCATCTCTTTTTCACTCTGAAATAAGATTAAAACAATACCGCTGTAAGACGTCACGGTAACCCATCATCTGTACTGTCACGTTCCGTCCTAATGAAGCTGAAGAAACAAATGAACGTGTTTAGTTTCAAGCGTACTGTTTCGTTATTAGAGCAAGCGCTATTATGGACACCTACAACCGTGGAGAAACGACTTTTCCTTACTTCCAAGTATTTTTGTACGAAAATTTTGTATAATACTTAACCTAGAGTCATGTTACAAGGTACCAAGGGTGACCCGTGGGCCGCGAGCTATAGGAGACCGAATGAAACATTTGATTTGTGTCTTCATTAAATTCTATCAGACCAGCGGACCACCCTCTCTCAGGATTTACCCCGTGGTGAGTTTTATTGTGAGTTCGCCGCCTTTCCAGCGTGATTCATTGTGACTTATTGGGCAATCCCAAGGTAGCTAATTTTAACATAGTAGTACGCAGCTACTTTCTTCATTAATCAGTCTGTCGCCGCACTGATTACCGCAATTTCTGAGCTTGATTAAGAAACTAAAGAACGGCAAATACCTGGGTATGAGCGAAATAATAACATTGTGGTTTTCTTTAGAAATATAATACTCCTACCAAGAATATTGCGATATACTTGTTGATAATACAACTATTTGGTTTACGTTTAGCGTAACACAAATGATTGCAGCTATTGTTTACGTGGAGAACAATTTGTAGATATTTGTACGATGAACGGAACACGGTCAGGGTTGATCGTGGAAAAGCATAGGAATATTAAATAACACTTCATTATTTAAAGAATGTTGCTTTTAATAGAATCGCAAGTTAAAAAGGCGAAAAGAATCAATCACAATCGTGGACAATAGGTTCTTTCATTTTTGGCTCGCTCTCCCCAAAAAGTTAAGAAAAAGAATGATATTTCAGTTTCATCGACGAAGGACAAAAACATTTAATTGACGATTGGAATAATCAAAGTCCCTGACCTCTGGGTGAAAATGAAAAGAAAACACAGAATGAATTTAAAAGTTTCACACAAAAGGGTTTCATTTTCATTTTAAAAGACAAACGAATATTTCATAATTAAAACCGCGATGATAAACCAAGATGGAACCATTGTTATGTCCTTTTTATCTGCTGCAATCATCAAATGAAAAGGTTAAGACGACGATACTGGGTATGTTTTGAATGCCTAGTGTTTAATTAAGATATGCGCTAATTGAATTAGCTCTAATTAGCGTATGACTTGAATGCACTAGAGATCTGAAGTGGAATGCGGTATGGATTATCAAGTGTTCACAGGCCACTAGTTCTGACGTGGTTTCAGCGGCAAGAGCTTAGACGCCATGGCCCATGACAGTTGGACTGGCGGATTACACAAAACACGATGAACGTCCTCATATATGATCTACCATACAACTCAGCGAACCCTACATTAATATTGTTTCTATAAAAGAAATAACATACAAAGGAGAATGGGCAAAATCGTACGGCACTTGGTCTATCAGCGGCCAGGAACATTTTATTTTTTTTTGGTTTAATATCACCCTACAATAACGGGTTCAAGAAGTTTTATATCTGTAGTGTCATTATTAATGGAACTAAATACATTTTTATTTTAGATATGTAAGCCTGTGATTTAGCGTATTAATTACTAAGATTTAGTCTTAAAAATAAGGAAATAAAATAAAATGACTTGTTTACTTCAATACATTTATTTTACATACATTTACATACATAAACTCACGCCCTTTTCCCATGGGGGTAGGCAGAAACCACAGAACGCCACTTGCTACGATCCTTACATACTCCTTTTGCCTCGTCCACATTCATACATTTAATGTACAATAATAGCACTGAGTTCGGATGCCGGTAATAAAATATCCTCGTCTTGATGTCTAGCCCATGCCAGATACCACACTACACACATAACGTGTGCGCAACAACCGATTGTGCGCCTTCCACTCAAACAACTGCAATAATAATGAGCAATTGCTTCTCTATTTTGTCTTTGTCGGTTAATTACAATATAAGAATAATATATTCTGGACCTTACATGTCTAGATTGTATTCGCACACGTAATAACCAAATATCTTCTTCTTCAATAAAATCTCTGAGCTGACTTATTTGTCGCTCCCGGTATACTTCGATATTGTATAAGCCTTCAATTAAGTGTTCAGCGTAGTAGCTGCGAGCCAACTTGATTTGGTATGTGCCAAGTGCAAACAGAATTAGGTCTTCTTCAGAAAAAACCGGAAAGTCTTCAAAAATAGGTTGGTCGCTGCTGAGTCTTTCAAATGATGCCCTCTGTCTATTTATGTTATGACGGATAACATAGTCCGCTAAGAGGTTCGGTATTTCAAAACGTTCATTAATTATATTTACGAACGATGATGCATGAATACTATCTCGTATTGGTGTTTGGAACGCATTGATGAGTGCCGCTGCGTTTTGAAAGTCCTCAAACATGTGACTTAAGGCGCGATTAAAATATTCTTGCCTAAACAATTTGAAATCTCGCTTGAACCTGCCATTTATAACTTCCACTACCCAGCGGCATAGAGTTACCAGCCTAGTTCTATTGGCCTGTTCAGTAGTAAGCTACAGTACAGTACACAACGTCACAAGGGTAAGCGAAGGACTGCGCCGAGTGACGCACACGCACCCCACACCTCGGCTCTTTTGTTTGCACTCGAAGCTGATTGGGCCGTTCGAACTCAGGTAGTCCATGTAGTAAACCCATTGTTGAGCTGAGTCTTGTAAACGGTATGCTGACAACGTTTTGAAATACTTTTGAAGACATAAACTAATGTTAATAAGTATTTTATAAAATAGGTTTGCACATTTTCTTGCACTTATTATCTAAGTATTTTACCTATATGTATTTTTTTTTCTAAATGAGCTGCAATGTTACGTTCATAGTAAAAGTTAGTCCTTAGTAATAGTACTTTCATTTAATACCTATTTCGTTGTTGGCCGCTCATAGACCATTTTGCTCTTTCTCCTTTACATTGTAGGATTTATAAAAATCATTCTCTATACTGACATTTCCATACAACACCGTGGAAATAAAATCTTTTGTTCATATGAATACGAATTATTGTAGATACCTAATTGGCATAATTCCAACTCCACAAATAACGGCACAATGCCTACAATATAGTAGTAAAAAGTCATCATATAGACGAAGATCTGACATATAATTTTCATCTGAAATTATGCAGGACACATGAAAAGCTTTAAAATAGAATAGTCGGTGTTGTAATTGCTTTATCTGCTCTAGGTTTAATGTCACTTCTACGTCATAAAACACAAAGATATATTTATTTGTGACGGTTATTATTCAACTTATGCGAAGTTTCAGTTGTAATAGAATTGTTGTCTTAAGAAGTGCCAATAGCAAATTATTGACTAGTTCGACTGTAACTAACTATGTTTCAGTATATTTAGCTTTGTTCAAATATGAAAATGCTTTACATCAAAGAACAGCCTGGCTTAGGATAAATTAATTTTCAAATTCGATTGAGAGTCTGTTTGTCTAACCTTTCATTGTGAAGTTATATAAATATGTGGTGGCGGGGTCGTGTTCCAGCGTGCCAAGAGACACGAGGTCAATAGTAGTGGAGAGTTGCGGTGTTGTATTGAAGAAACCGTTCTGTTGCAAACCAGGGGCGTGACCAGGGTGCTAAGGGAGAAGTCTCTCCTGGAGCTCCAAATATCTAGTAGAGTCACTGCAGACATTTAGAATTTCTTCTTGAATCCAGTGGCGCAATGTGTCGTGATTTTAAACTTACCGTCGGTACGCGAGACCTCTGCATAATGAAGGGAAAATCCTAAGCTCTTACCGAAACTTGTGTTAGTTTTGTTGTAAACTCTTACGCGGCAACCTTACGTGGCCTTGTAAGGCTTAAGTAGACAAATTTCTGTGGTAAAGTGCCCCTTTAGTGTAATGTAAACGATATCGTTTATTTAAGACGTGGGCTGGCTCGTAATTACGTATTTAGTAGCCAATGTTTGTCCAAGTTAACACAATGGGGACTTCACAAATAAGGGTTTTGGTGAAGACTGCGAATCCATTCAAAGATTGAGTATTTCTAAATCAAGTATATAAAGCATGTCAAAATTAAAAATGTCTTCTGGTTGGTGCGTAGGTTAGATTATTATGTACAATTTTGTCAGTATATTAAATGAGAGTCGTGTTATAGAAATCTTCACTCTATGAAACATTCAACACGAGCAACTATCATCTGTTTACACAGATATTACCGTATTACGTATAATAGAAAGCGTTATATACGCAAATGAAAATACTGTGCAAGTAGTAAATAAACGAAACGAGTACCTCATCAGACACAAATAAAACGACCACTAAATACGACGTAGAACCAAAATTAAGTACCAATACAATGGGAAAGTACCTACTTATGTTAAAATGACGTACTGAAAATTGCTTGTAGATATAATTCACAGAATTATTGACTAGTGTGGCAAAACTAGTTGGAATTGAATCGAAGACATTCGCGTTCCGATGATATTATTACAGGTTTGATTTATAGTAAGTAACGCTTCTCGGATTGAATGTGGGAGGGCGATTATCGGGAGTACTGGCTAGAGGCTACTATTTCCAGTACGGATAATAATGTATATCTATTTTTACCCCGTTTGTTAGAATAATGCTGTTATACAAAGGTCAAATATTTCATTCATAAGTGCGGTGTAGACGTTCATAATGGTGTGTACTTTAACAAAGATGCTTTTTGTGTTATAAGCAGTTTCTGGGCGACGAGAATATGCTCCGAACAGGGTGACCTATAATTTTAGAACTTTCTACTTTATCTACCAAAATAGTGGCTAGGCAGTTGGGTGTTTTGGTGAAAGTTCTTTTATTTTTATTTTATTTATTAGGGACAAAAAAACAGTTACATGTTCAAGTTTGAAATTATGAGTTGTTACTTAAATAGGTAAACATATAACCCACACCATTGCCTACGGGTATACAAATGAACAAAGAAGGAAGATAATGACAATTTTGTCTTATAAAGCATGAAATAATTAATTAACTTTAGATCAAGATTGAGATTGTAGTGAGAGAATATTTATAGCCAATGTTTTAAATTTGATACTAGAAAGTGAAAAGATATCTGTAGAAGTCCATGAAGTGTGTGTTATAGGTTTCCATAAGTTGACGAAGAGTCAGTTCTACCCTGTTGGTCCTGCATGAATCCAGATGGAACAGCCGGGGCACGCGGGCCGCCCGTCTGATAACTGTTCTAGGCACTGTATAGCGTAACTTATTCGTGATTTCAATACAGTCAAATCTATTGTTACACAAACCATGCAGCATCATGGCCATCAGAAGTGAACGCCGAGACTCTAAACTTAGAACAGACTGTTGTTAGAGGTTATGCAAGTTTTATGTGCTAGGCGAGACTTGGGTTCGAAATCTATTTAGAGATTTCAAGTCGGCCACGGTAAAGGTATGCCCAAGTGGAAGCCACGCCCTGTCACCTGTGCATTTGAAACTCTTATCACTGTAAAGTGGCCGTATTTTAAGTTACTGAATTTTAGTCAGAACTTATTTGATTTATGTTGTCGCTTCGCTAAGAAGTAGAAGGCGAGAATTCTCTAACTTATATCGAGGCACATAGCAAGAGGCTTTGTCCAGCATACTCTGGGCAGTTAATCATAATCATAACACAATATCACACCTGTAAACCCCGAAAAGTTACACAGAGGTGTACCTAATAGTACCTACACCCACATTTAGCCAGTTATGCACCATCAACCGGTCATAGATCCTGCCTCCGTGAGAGTCGAGTAATTTCTAATAGAAATATTCAATAAAACTTCGTCCGAACTTGGAATCGTATTCAGAACCTCGTGCTCAGAAGTCACGCTTGCGACCACATAAAAATATATATACTCGTATTATTATACAATTAAATAGAAACCATTGATGCGATTATTTACATTTAAGATTGTCTGCAGTTGGGATCGCCTTCGAAATTATAGGTACTTTTACTAACTGGTGTACTGAATTCTAGCTGTGAAATATTGGCGCATATCTCGTAGCTCATAATCATGATAATCAATCGTGATTTGGCCAATGAGAATATTCTCTACAGACATTTACCAGCTAATAAGCATGGCTGAATAGTTCCTAAGAATCATGCAAATTTATGTTAAACACCTTTTTCCCTCGACACAGGATGTATTCATACATAGGATATAGGTACTGAAACTAGTATGCTTTCATCTGATTCTTTTCTTTTATTCTGGTGCTGAAAAATATTGGCAATAACTATTTTTATTGAGTTTGCAATCAAATAATGGTTATGGATAAAGGATAAAAAACATTTAACACGATGAAACGTACTATGTAGATACCATTTTTTAAAATCACTCCGTCTATGTTGATTGCCGCTACATATAAAATAAATAAATTAAAGTTTTTTTTTTAAACAAGCTGTTATTAAAATGCACAAAAAGCAAATCATGTTTAAGAGCCGTCCATGAATCACGTGTTGTTTTTTTTTTGAATTTTTTAACTCCCCCTCCCCTTGGTGATACGTGGTGAGATTTAAGACTAACCCCCCCCCCCCCACCCAAAATCACGTGTAGCTTTTAGTATCTACAAAGAATCTTAACATTTTTAGAATATTAACTTTAAATACAGGTATACTTTATAATCTTATTTTATTCTGAAATTAAGGACCATGATACAAATGTCTAGACAGTAAGGTTGCAGGTTGTTTTTGACTGGCATAAAAATAATATTAAAAGAATGGTGTAATCATGCGAAAAGCATATATTGTACTAGTACATGAACATATTTAAAATTACATTGTCCTCGGACCACGGATTAGCCAGCCTTTCTTCAAAACTAACAACTTTGTTTAGAAATCGCATCGCGCGTTTGACGAAAAAATAAATACACGTGATATTTTACTACACCCCCCTCCCCCTTGTGATATTTTGTGATTTTTGCCATACCCCTTGGCCCCCCTTTCGAGCCTCACGTGATTAATGGACGGCCCCTAATCTATCAAAATTGAACGCGTATACAAAGTTTCATGGCTGTGCTATTTACCGTTGAGAAGTTCTCTCGTGAGGAGACGATCGTGTCTGTAGGATCAGGTCATGTCTATAATAAAAAGGTATTGTCTCCAGAACTAAAGGAATGCAAAATGTCAGCTCAATCAGATATACCAAAAAGTTGTCGAAAAATGTTTTGCAAATTATGAAGCGGACAATTTTTATACATTCATACAAACGAACAGTGGAAGTTAAATGAAAGCTTGTAATAATTATATTATATTGATAACCCAACAAAAAAATACTCGGCCAACACAAATTCAAGGTGGTATTTGGACTTATCTTGAAATAATAGATGTTTTCTCAAATAGTACAACCGCGCGAAGAAGGGGCGAGTCGCTAGTTCATCTGAAATCTAATAAATCAATCACCAAACGTACTCACCATAACCTGAGGCATTTCATCCAAACCTCGAGTTACGAGTAGACAGTAAGAACGGTCTGTAAATCGTGAGAACATCTGCTATTGTATACGAGAGGCGTACCTGTGGAGAGCCTCATAAATATAAGTCACATGTAACGCCTCGTAAATTAATTACCGACAATGATTCTAAAATTAACATCTGAGACGAAAGTGATGAAAGGGAACCTTTCATAGAACAATGATATCACGTTAACATTAAACAATAGGGTTGAAGCTCAAACATCGTTTTGTTATGATGGAAAAATATATTTTACATAATGGAAGTCGTTATTGTTATCCAAATTAATTTATTGTAAGTACCTATTGTTTTTAGGTATATTTCCATTACCACTGACGCTATGTCAGCTTGTTATTTTTTCGAGGTACCTATATTTATAAGGTAACAATTTTAGCATTCAGAATTAATTAACTTTATAAAACTAAAAGGGAGAATGAAAAGTTTGGTTTCTGTTCACATTTATATTTGAGGTTAAAACTTTATAAGTTTAGTTAAGCTTCATTAACTGACCACTTTAAAACAATGCTTTGTAAATACTCAGAGAACGTTGGCAAACTGAAAAATAACAGAAAAGTAAAAAAAAACGATACAATTCGTTTTAAAAACACAATGTAGTCGCCTTGTTCAGCTAGAAAGCTAAATTAGCTATTGTTCTAGCAACTAATCAATTCTGAACATGTAAAATGAATTAAGTAACAGCTGGCGAAATACGGGTGAACTGAACGCTGCCCAATCCCTACTGGCGTGACACAGGCGTGATGTGATCTGTGTGTGTCTAGTGCCACCTTAGGGCCAAATAAAGACATATTCCAACAGTGAGAACATTGATGGAAATGTCAAAATTGTACTGTATTGTCTTAATCTGGGATGAAGCCGGACAGATGGGCTAAGATAGTCACACAGCGGGTGCCTGAAGACGGGTGAAGGCAAATGATAAACAAAATTGATAAAAAAGCCATGGGGGAGGCCTTTGCCCAGCAGTGGGATAGAAGAGGGTGACGTAAAAAATAAAACCTCATGCCGCATGTTATTTTAGAAAAATAAAACGCTTTGAAGGCGTTTTCCAGTTGTGAAGTGTGTTCTTCTCATCATCAGCCTCGTCTTTTTTCCAAATTAAGTTGGGGTCGGCTTCCAGTCTAAGTGGGTGCATATTAATACTAGTATTTTACAAGGAGCGACTGCCTGTCTGACCTCCACAACCCAGTTAAAGACTGGGTAGCTTAGATACTACTTTCGGGCTTCTGATTATTCGTAACGACTGTCAAAAATCTAAAAATGACAGCCAGGACCATCGGTTTAACGTGCTTTCCGAGGCACGGGTGAAAATCGGAATGTAATGATGGTCACCCATCCACGGACCGACCTAGGCAAGGACTGCTTAACCTTGTAGATCGATCCGTGCACCTGTAATTATTTAGCCATGAGCTCCTCTTGCAAGGTTCTGGAATACTTGTATTTCAAACAAAATCAGAAGAAAAATACCAATCACTTTAGCGGAGGCTTGATAATATAATCAAAACAAAAACAAGAGAAACGTTATTTTTTTAATTCCAATAAAGAGAGTAAAATCCTGAGATTAGGAGATTTGCTCGAGGGAATCGCCTAAGAGAATTAGTTGTGTATTAAATTTAAGGAAGGAAAAAGATCAAAGGCAGCTTTTCTTACATACTTTTATATGATTAAAAAAATGCAAAATATATTTTGTTCGAGAGTTTCCTGTATCTTATTACTCGTATTTTGGATTATTATTTACCGAAAATGGTCGGACAGGTTACTCAAGGATAATTAAATAATAATAAAAATTTATTTATTTCTCATGTTTCTCTTCCACAAATAAAGACAGTCAGTATTTATGATGTAACATTTTAGGAAAAAGTATTTTATTTGTGGGAGACTGGCGCTTAAACTAAGGCGTGGCTGTATTTTAGGACACTAGATGCAGATATAGTAATTTATAAGGATACCTAGTCAGTTATAGCATAGATATCCCGAAAAATAAAAGGTAATGCGTACATGCATCGAAACTGTCTATAGTCTGGCTGGTTACCGATCTAGTAACACAATGATGGCAGGCGTATACAATCACGATAAAATAGTCTTCAAGTCCGTCAAAGTTATCGTAAGACAACTAATTTTGTTCTAGAACCTAATGTTACTAACATTCCAACACAAGGTAGATGACACAGTCGCCTCAAAGAGAGGTCAGCAAAAAGGAAGGGGCACGCAAGGGCCGATGCCTGCCGGGGCTGCGGAACTGTTCGAAAGAGATACCGCGGCCCTGGAACACAAGAAGGAACATGGATGGTAAAAGTCTGACACTCCCTTCCGCTACGCCCAGAGTGGGAGAGGTCACTTGATGATTTCCCATCCGAAAAAAAAAGATAGATGATACTCGTAGGTACAGTCAACTTGTTTTGAATTGGCATATGTTACAAAAGCGTCAATCCAGTAAAACGTCGTTATATGTATAAATACGAAACATTGTGAATCCTATGCCACTTGTGTACACATTGTCTACTTAGGATCGACAAGACACACACAAGGAAGGTCAGGTTAAATCAAGTAAGTAATGTATAAGCATTTACCTGTTCGTTATTTGCGGAACAAGGTCATGCCACCACCTTACATTGTACCATGTAACTAAGTAAGAAAAGAAGCAGGGACGTGTCAACTTACTTTTCTATACTAATAATATTATATATGCGAAAGTTACTTTGTTTATTTGTTTGTTACCTTTTCACGACTAAACGGCTGATCAGATAGTAATTAAATTAGGCAAGGAGATATGTTATATTCTGGTGAAGAACAAAGGCTCTATTTTTTTTTCTCACCCATACATATGAAAAGTTCCACGCGATAAAAGGCGTGGGCAACAGTTAGTATTTAAACATAAATAAATCTATCTTTATCTGTATCTTCTATCTATCTTTACTTAAACATATAATAGAATCGAAAATATCCAAATCGATGTTCCAGGATGGCGCAAAAACTACTGCATAGATCCTATTCAAATTTTGCACAAATATTCCTTAAAGGCTTCTTCAAATATTAGGCTATATATTATCACGCTGCTTGCTTAAGAGGGTGAGCAATATTGCATTATGCCCATATTCTTCAATTGTTTGATGTTTCAGCCGTGCATGAGAACAGCTATTTTAAACACTCATCAACCGAGTAAATAACCTGGCGGTTTCATGATCTCTCTGTACTATGTGTCGCATGTTCGCACCCCAGTACTATTTTTACTTATTTTGATTTTTGTAGCGGTTTCATGATCGCTCTGTAAACTATGGGTCGCATGTTCGAACCCCAGTATTACATTCACTTTTTGTGTTTTTTTTATTAATATTTTTTGAAGCTTTGTGATTTCAATTTTTTGGATTGACATCGTTTACATATTCCTATTTTTATCCTTTGTTTCTTTAAGTATTTCTCAAAAAAGTAATAGAACAGTATAGAAGAAGACATGCTGCGCCGATCCCAAATAAATTGGGATAAGGGCAGAAGAATGAACATGATGAAGGAAGCTGTTAAAGGATTGATACCGCAAATCGCGTAGATCGTATTGTTGGTATAGTGGTCGGAAGCGAGCATGACGTCCTATGTTAGATTCCTCGGGCAAAGTGTTATTGAGTATTTCCATCAGGAAATTCTCAGTAGCAGCTACGAATTTTGAATTTGTGCTCGGTTGGTGACAATAGGCTCACCTCCTATTTCATTGGGATTAAACATAACTGTCGAAATGTGGGTGTACTATTAGGTACACCTCTGCCTCACCCTTCGGGAATTACAGGTGGGATGTTATGCTAGTTCAACATCCCGCCGTATGAAGATTACCGAAGCGCAAACGCTTTCTGGTTCCATTACTAAATACATTAAATTCAAGCGTTAACAGTATTTTTCAGTAACGGGGTTTTCGCATATTCTCACTTTTGATTTCCATCGGCTGATTAAGCTCTCAGAGTTGAAAGATTTTCTTAATTTTTGTAAGGATACTCAGCGTCGAGACCTATGATAGATCATGAATTGCATCTATTTGCATTGTTCATAAACCTTTTCTTAGCGTGTCTATGGCAACCTGAATTGATTCCCCCAGAAAATGTCTTCTTTTAAGTACTAACTGAACTTCAGTATTTAAAACAAAGATATACTAACAGGTTTTAGTTTAAATTAACAGTAAATCAGTTTATTAGTATATTAATTTGTAGAGGATGTTAGGAATATACTACGACTTCACTAGTAATGCCAAAAGAATACGCGCTCACGTGAGAGATGCCGCGGGCACAGCTAGTACTATTTATTATAAATGCGAAAGTTTGGATGGATGGATGTTTGATACTTAATCACGCCAGAACGGCTAAATGGAGCTAGATTTTTCATTTAATCTGGAATAGTATAAAGACCACATTTTTTTAATCACGCGTTTACATTAAAAAAAGCCACGTGAAGTCGCGGGCAACAGCTTGTAGTAAATATAAACAAATAATACAGAGCACGCTTGCTTTTTTACCGAATTTTGTCTGTATTTCTGATACAAAGGAAAGTAGGTTTATCAAGAGAGAAAATGTTTTGTGAAGGGAAAGCTTTTCGTGTCACCAAACATAATACGTATGTACGTGTAAATGTTTTGCATTCACGTTCTTTAATAAAGCCAAGCATTTAAATTACTCATTTAAAAATAGGGGTTTGTAGATTCCAATCTTGCAATATCCACTCGGAAGAAACGTTTTAAGCCACTAGTTAAAAAGTTATCGAATGCGAAATACTTCAATGCTGGCAACATTGAATGGATTTGGAAACTTCGCAGCCACAGAATTGTTAAGTCTGGAGAGTCACAAACGATTCCAAAGTGTTCGAAACTTAAAACTCTAGATTGTGAGGGGGGAGGGGAGGGGAGATGAGAATGAACGAATCGGAGTGGTCCCAGGTGACGTGCAAAATTTAGTGCTCTGCTAGAAATGTTAATTAGGTAACAATGCCAGTTTGGAAGCCCTCCAGACTAGCCGTCTTAGAACTCTAGAGAATCACTGGAACAAAACTATATTTTAGGATTTAGATTTACGTACATTAACATAAATATCAAGCTTTTAGAATATGCAGTTAGTGTTTAGCTAGTTGTTATGACAATTTTAAGATTAAGATCTCATTCTAGTGTTAGTGGATTTTATGCTGGAGACTGGAGTGTCTACTTTAATTCAATCGTAATAAAAACTATGTCGGGGTTCAGCTATTTGTTGCACAAATCATGCAAAAAAGCGGGTAGGTACTAAGTGAATCCTAAAAAACATCAGTTTGATACAATTTAAGTTTTTTTTAATAGCTGCAGAAACTCACGCAAACCAGTGAAGACTGGCACGAAATGAAGGAAACCTATTCTCACCAGTGGGAGAAACAAGACTACTAATGATGATGAAGTAGGACTATGGAAGCGTGCCCGAAGGTGCTAGTTCACTCTTGCTTTGAACGCTAACTAAGGAATTCCAGATGAAAAAACACAACGACAAATCGTAGCCAGGACCTCATGCTCGGCAGTTGCGCTTGCAACCACTGGACCTACGAGGCAGTCTTAAGAATGAAGTTATGTAACTTATGATTTAATGGCATTAGGCCCAAGTCCAACGTGCATAAACATTGAAATGATCGTGACTTGTTAGTATGCGCATGTGCAGTAGCATGTCATATGTGCTGCGTGTGCGACTGTGCGTTCACTAATAAGTACGATTGCACGACTATTGCTATTCTATTTGATACAAGTGTTTCTTTTCCTTGTAAATCAAATTGATTTGCCCCGAAAACCTAGGAATTACAATGGTAAGAGATATGTTGAAACGTTAAGGAGAATTTGTTGAGAATATGGGCAGAATTTAGGGTAGTATTAAGCTGCGTTTAGACTGGAAACGGACCACAGCGTAGGTGGGAAACGGCTCGACAGATGATGGGCTGAATTTAGGGTTTATAGTATATTTTGCTTGTGGTAGAGGAGCTCGTGGCCAAATTAGGTTTTTTTTGGTATTATTCTCCCGATTTTGTTTGAAATTAAAACAGTCCAGTGGGCCTTTACAAGAGGAGCTCATGGATAAATAATTAGAACTGCACGGTTCGATCTCCAAGGTTAAGTAGTGCTTGCCTAGGTCGGTCTATGGATGGCTGACCACCCAACTACGTACCGAGTTTGCTTCATCACTTGGAAAGCTCGTTGAGCCGTTGGTTTCGGCTGTCATTTGTAGATCTTTAACAGTGTCGTTACAATTAGTCAGTTGCCCGAAATTCTGACAACTAGTCTCACCAAATGATATCGTATTACCCAGTACTAACTGGGTTGTGAAGGTCAGATAGGTAGTCGCTCCATGTAAAATACTGGTACTCAGCTGCATCCGGTTAGACTGGGAGCCCACCCCAAGATAGTTGGGAAAAGGCTAGGCAGATGTATATTAGAGTAAAAAAACCTTTTTAAAATCCTTTCTCAAGAAGATCAACACATATTATAAAAAATGTAGGTAGCGAGCCTATAGCATGATGATCCCCCTATGTATTATTAAGACGTTACATTGTATTGAATATGATAATTTTTCTCATGCATAAAAAATGTTGAAGAACGCCAACTTCGCAATATTCCGCCGCTTTTATTAAACACCATAAGCATCAATATGTAGCGGTATAAAATTTTCGATTGAATCCATCTCATTACCTGAGGGTCTAGACACTTTTAAAGTGTTTCAACAACAACTTTCAACATTACTTATGGTTTTCGGTAGCTTTATATTATGTCAATTTCATAGTTATCGCTGATAGTCACTTTGTATGAGTCTTCTGAATAAGGTATATTTTATTAAAGTCGGTAGGTATCGTACTATGAAAAGGACTCCGCACAAAAATCGACAAGAAAATATAATACAAAATAATATTTAGGGCGTTTTTTAATGTTTTATTATTATTATAGCATTTATTTCAGGCTATGCCCATAGTGTTAGTAAATATGGTCTTAAAAACTAGTGTTAGTACTACATGGCTTATTTCGTGTGGATTTTTATCCAATGTCGCAGCATTGGAGATTCCCATCTATCTGCGAATAAACTCAAGATACTGTTGGTACCGCCACGAAGACGATCAAGCAGGGGTGGTTTTAATTTTAATTGACATAAAAGACGAAGAATAGTATATCCATGACCTGACCCTAAACAAAGCAATGAGTCGTGCAAATACGCGACAGTCGCATTTGCGATGGCATTCAATGGTTCGGAAAACCAGAAGGCGCCGCTGCAGGCACGACCGCGCGTCGCCGAAGAAAATGAACGCGTCATCTGTGTGTCGAGATCAATTTGGTCAGGACGAATTAATTTTTTAATTTTAGGATATGGTAAAAAAAGAAGTGTGTGCAATATAATAAAATTAATTGAAATAATTTATAATCTTTAAATTAATGAAATGTAACTGATG
Organism: Eurois occulta; assembly: GCA_950022335.1. Taxonomy (NCBI): domain Eukaryota; kingdom Metazoa; phylum Arthropoda; class Insecta; order Lepidoptera; family Noctuidae; genus Eurois; species Eurois occulta. The sequence continues at coordinate 10,206,227 of OX465477.1, read as the reverse complement.
TGAATTGTAATTTACTGTAATTATAAATTGATTTTGCATACCGTTAAAACGGTGAGACATGTAGCACTATGTAAAATTGTGAACACCTTGTAAACATACCATGTTTCTGGCAAATAAATAATTTGATTTGATTTGAGTTGACGAGGCCAGTCTAGGATAATAACTAAAAAAAAGGTCAGGGCTGCTAACATAGAACTAGGTGTAAAAGCAGAAAAGTATGTAAATATTATCCTGTTATATGCTCAAAACTGTTTTTTTTTTTAAAGAAAAAGAAAAGAAAGAAAACTAACATACATACTGGCAACGGCTTAATTTCAGTCCTTCTAGTTTTCAATTTACCTAATCATAGGTAAATGTTCGTAACTGCAGTTAAACTTGGGCTAGACTATGTAGTTGATCAAGTACCGTTCTCACCACTCTCAAGTTCCACGTGGGTAGATTCAGTCGATTGCACGTCGATGGGAGAACTTCTGTCTTGGACTACGGATTTTCAATAGAATGTAACAAGGTCAGCTTATACTGGTTTGGTACCACCTAAGTGCGGTCGACTGTAGAAGCCAGGCAGTAACTTCTGCAGTCTAAACTGGGCTATAAATGTTTGGTCAACAGCATGTTACATTGTTTGCCAATTAAGAAACTTAGAGGATGTAAATTCAGTACGTTGTTCATCGATTTAGAAAGGACATTTACTAAATGAAGAATTTCGATAGGTAGTTGTAATCTTGAGGAGAGAATGAATGAAATGATTTGACTAAAGGAGTTCAGAGAGTTGTAGGGTTAGGTAGTGTTAGTAGTATTAATAACTCTATTACTGACGAAATACAACGCATGGTGATGATGGGAGAGGTAGAAACTTTGATTTTTATGGTGATTAAGTATGTCCGGGCTTTTCTATGTGTTCATTGATATGATTCCCAAAAAGTTAAATGTAGGTATATAAGTTACAAAGCGATTTCACAAAAGAATTGAAACTGTTTGCAGTTACAAAAGGCGACATATACCTATACATGTCGACGCCTACACGGTGAATAAATCCAACGGGAACTTTCAAAATCCCAAATAACGAAGTTTCGTGCAATTTGCTTTAAATACCTTTTACTCAATTCCGGTGAACGTTTGCGATTGTGAATCCTTTGTCTGAATCATTCTTTTATCGATAGCATTAAAAGTTTTTACTAAAAATAAATTTGATAGTTATTTAGTTGCTTAGTTACCTGCGATGGTCGTTTGCCTTCCTTCCTTGGTGGTGGCGGCAATAACTCCAGATGCTTGGGTCTTTCCTCACGACCTCCCACTGCCCCCTCCTCCACGATCACCTTGGTAGTAGACGAAGCTGCCTCAGAAGCACCGCACTCAGAAGCTGCTTCTGTTGATCAGACATCACTAACTTCTAATAACAGTTCCTGGAGCTGAATCCATCTTCCGGAGCCAGCCGTGCTCGACCACGTCATTTTAATTGACGAAGTTAACGGCAGACGGGTTATATGAAATATTATTTCGTTTGCGGTAACGTTTATTGGACCATTATAATGGTATGATTTATTAAAAGACTGTGTTTACTGGAAGATAGATTTTCTGCATACTTGTGAGTCAACATTCTTTTCTTGGCACTTTGGTGTTACACGCTACTCCTGTGTCTGTTTGTTCGTGTGTTCGCATGCAAGAAGTGACAATGTGGGGAAAAAACTACGAGACGTGTTTACGATAGCTGCATGTAACCATAAATTACGTGCAGCGAATGAAACGACACGGTTGTCATGGAATCGTAAAAGTAGATTCACACGATGAAGTTGTTAAACAGAGTAGCGTGAAACTAAAAATAGCCGAAGAAAATTAAAAGAAAAATTTACTTTGTATTTGAGATGGGACGTTATGTCCGACAATGTCTATAAACCGCCGATGACCAGTCGGGGTAAGTACAAATTTATGTAGATTAAGGTAAAACAGTAAAATTATGACGTTGCTCGTTAAACCAGCTGTTACCTACCCGTTACGTCGGATGTCATAAAACGATACATAAAATCTAATTATAAACGACCCGCAAAACAGCGAAAAAAGAAAATGTGACGTCATCTACTGTGATACAAGTTGAGCTGTCAAATTACGACGTGCTCACACTAGCGTGACGAGAGCACGGAAATATTATTACTATGTACTATAAGATTCATGAAAAAAGGGCCTAAGTAATGCGTCGCTCTATGTAATTACGACAATTTTCTTTGTCTGTGTATTTATTTAGTAATACTTTCAAACATGTTGTGAATGAATGAACAGTTGCGTCAAACGAGTGATGAGATGACAAATATTGTAAATAAAATTATATTCAAGCCCGCTCACTGGGAAATAATATAATAACGTCAACTGATGCCTTGGCACAAACCTCGCCTTTACGAATTCCCGCTTATGAGCAACGTTTCAGCGCTGCGGGATCGGAACCTAACTGTACTCTACCTCACCATGTTTTATTTGTTACTTTCAGCTTCAACAAACTAAACAAAATATGGATGCTTTGCGAAATCAATTACATGCTGTAATCGCATCGGTTTATTCTCGATGTTATGGTCCTGTCACTATTAAATAAAGTTACTTATAAACACAGTAATTTACCTTCCAGTAAATATTTTATAATTTACTTCTATTTTAATAAGAATTTGCTGAATTTTAAAGTATATAATTCCGTCTGACGTCTTTATAATTCTTATAAAATATGTACACTCACATAAATAAACATTCTGGACGCGTAATTTATTTAAGTGACACGTTATATTTTATTCGCTTTGCAAAAAAAAAATGTGAGTACATTGATGAAGTCGCTATCTGGTTAAGAAAAAATAACTCGCCAAGATTAAAATCGCGGGGCAAAGGCAAACAGATTATGAATGGGAAGACAATCTGTCGCGAGCGGCGAAAACATCAGAAGATCAACCAGGAATATCTAGGAGCTATATTTAAATTCTCCATCTCATGTGAGCAGCGATGTCAAGTAAAGGAAATTCATTGCAATCCAGTGTAAAGGAGTCATCGTGTCATATGTTTTCGTGTATTGTTTTACCGTTCGGTGCAGAATTAGTGGGTAATTTTGTTGGTTTGTCAAGATGAGACCTTTAGTTGTCGTTGGTATATCAAACCTTTGGAGGCAGCCATGTCGCTGCCGCTGGCCACTGGCTCGTCCGGGGCGGTGGACGTTGAGGGAGCAGGTTGCTCCGGAGAGTTGATCTGCATCTTGTGGCACACCTCGAACGCTTGACCCACGGTGCGAACGATCCTCATCGCCTGACTCTGCAGAACAAAAGATTTATTAAGACTTTATTTAACCAACTTCAAAAAAAGGAGAAGGTTCTCAAATTCGGTTGCATTTTTGTACCGATTTGAAAATTTCTTTATTTTGATGTGAAAGGATTACTTTCCGATTGCCCCATGGAAATTTCATCAAAATCGGTTCAGCCTATGTTGACGACATGATGGTTCCTTAATTAATAACTAGTCACAATATAAAAAATTGTTTCGTGACAAGAATATCTGTGGTATACTACAACTAAAAAGGGTAATTTTTTTTTTGCCAAAATAACCCGTTAGTGATTTTTTGGAAGTCGGTTTTTTAAGTTATTTTCTTAGTGAATGACTAGAGCACTTTACACTCACGTGGCAACCAGACAATTGTTGTGAGAGCTTGTATTATATGTTGTTCAAGACGTAATCCATCTCTGAAAATTGAGGTAGGCTCGCCTGCTATCACCTTGGGACTAATACGGTCAAAGAAAAACGACCTCTGCTATCCATTGAGGCTTTTATATTATTTTAAGTCCTCGCTTTATACTCGTAATAATTGAAAATGTAGGCGCTACCAAGCCTAATTCTGAACATCAAGTACCATTGGATTCGACTTGTTTAAGTACTATTAAGCAGTGTGGATGGTTTCCACTTGAATGGTAATCAAGTACCGAATGTGTGTGTTTATCGAATAAGTATTCCCCTTAAATAAGTTTACACATTAAGGGCATGATAGGACATCCCCAGATTGATATTGTGTATTTTCGTAGTAATGTACACAATACACATCGTCTCATCGCTTAATTAGATTGTAACGAAGAGCGAACAGATGGCTCAACGTAATGAACAATAGGAAAAATGTCGTGTTACTGAAAGAGAGGGAAACAACACGAAGAAGAGCACTCTCTTCATAATGAGATATGTTTGAATAAGATACAACAATGCTGTCATTTTCCTAATATATGAACTGTTTCGAGTAGCTGTTTATTTTTTTCGGTTTTATGATCCATTACGTTTAGCTCTCAGCCCTATCGTAGTTTGCTCAGTTGTTTTTCATCGTGAAGGGCAACTTTGTCTTTGCATCATTTTCTTTCGTGTCAGCTACGTGTCTTATAGTTATAGTTTATCATTCTTTTTCAGGAATATGTGTGAGTTTAGAGCATAAGAACCCAAAATTATTATTGGCTTTATTGTTAATAAAGTTTTCTATTTGTAGTTGTTGCTTTCCCGAAACCTTAAAGGTTCATCGATCTGTTCCGTACCCAAAGGGTAAAACGGGACCCTATTACTAAGACTCCGCTGTCTGTCTGTCTGTCTCCAGGCTGTATCTCATAAACCGTGATAGCTAGAAAGCTGAAATTTTCACAAATGATGTATTACTATTGCCGCTATAACAACAAATACTAAAAATTAAAAAAATATATATATTAAGGGGAGCTCCCATACAACAGATATATTTTTTTTGCCGTTTTTGTAGATAATGGTACGGAACCCTTCATGCGCGAGTCCGACTCGCACTTGGCCGGTTTTTTACACCTAATAAGATGTTAACGATATACGGGGCCTAATTATTGCAACAGAATGTACATACACTTATTTCCAAGCTCTCTCTTTTCTGCCGCAGTGGTCTTAAATTTTTATTAAAGTAAGCTACTCGTTAGACGCGGACGTGATATTCTGGCGTTTAGGAGTTTTCGCAACATTGTTGGTCATGTTTTACAGCTGTCGGAGCCGACGACAAACAATTTAATCAATGTCAAGGTATTAATAATGGAGGGTTCCGCTACTACAAACTTAGTGTAGTTCAAGTTTGTCTGGAAAATTACAAGTTGTATGTCCAAACCGATTAACTAATAGTTTAAGCGCAGACAGAAGTGTGCCAGCAAATTTGTGTAACTTTCCTAAGTTGTTGGTTACAAAATATATAGGGCAGCGACTTTTACTAGTATTGTATTTTATCGGGTGAAAAGGCGAAGGAAAACATGTAAGTAGTCTGGAGAACTGAAAGAAATTCTGCGTTTTAGAGCGTTGAACGCTAGAGTACAAACGGAGTCGTCGGTATAACCACACAATGGAAATAAAAGGGTACAACTGCGAATGATATTTTACAAAAGGGAGATAAAAGGTCTGGGCGTGGAACCCGCGTGGGAGATGACATGTGTTTAATTAATGCTTCTCTCATTCAGCCGACGTAACGGATGGAACAGATTATTCAGGTTCAACGCTTATGTTGGAAAACAAAGAGTCGCCGGGAAATTGAAACAAAATTTGTTACTCGGCAAACATCGATGTGAGGCGATGTTCAAACCACCCCGTAGAAGATTTTATTCATAACGCAATCATCCGAGCTAAATGAAAAACAGGTAGGCAGAATAAAACCATATCTGCTTATCCGGGAATTCATATTCATGAGTGAACATTATTCACAATGTCATGAAAGCTGTTGTATGCAGTGCTACAGGACGCTATCGAGTTCTACAAAACAAATTATGTAAAATAAAACCACCAATAGTTTCCTATTCATTTTCAATTCAATTTAAATGTGTAAAGCACATGTAAATAAGTTGCTTTACTGCGAGCAGGACTTCTATCTTCTTTCTTTTTAGGGTTCCGTACCTCAAAAGGAAAAACGGAACCGCTAAAGGATCACTCGCGTGTCTGTCTGTCACAGCCAATTTACTCCGAAATTCCTGGACTGATTGAGTTGAAGTTTGGTACACATAATATGTAAGTCGGTGAACCTAATACGGACGTTTAACGTAAGTAAATGAATGAATTTGAAACATAACATGGGGCCACTTTTCGGGGATAAATGATAAAATGAAGAAAACGTTTTGCAAAGTATATCGTTTTACATATCAAATGAAAGGGCTCATTGTGAGAATCTCAACCATATTTTTTATAATTTTAAAGTTATTTAAGAAAATAGGCGAAAATTGACCACCCCCTTAACTCCGAAACAAAAGTGCCAAAATTTTTTGAAAAAATACAAAAAATAGTTCTTTGCCTATAGATTACAGGAAAACTTATAATAAATCTTAGATTTAAAACAATTTACGGAATTTAGATAAATAACGTATGGAACCCTGTCCACGCGAGTCGAACTCGCATTTGTCCGGTTTTAGTAATTGAACAATGTTTGAAATATGGCAATTAAGAATTATGATTTTCTCTCAACGTGTTTCGAAGTTTGTTAGAGTGCAAATGTTGGTAGAAAGCAATCACAAGTTTGGAAGTAAATACCATCCGCTCTCAACGGTTGAAGGAAATTACTATCACGCATAAACATACACGTTTCTTAAGAGTAGGTGTAATTATAATTAACGAATGAATCCAGACAATATTGTTTAAAAATTTCATAACGTTGAACCACTATTTCTGTTCCAAACCATGAAGTCATATTTTGAAACGTTTATCGTGCATTACCTATCTAATGCTGTACATCAAACGTGGATAATTCTATGTCGTATAATAATATTAAATTACGCCTGAAATTTTGGAATATCCATAGTGAATGCGCTAATGAAGTGGAATCTTTATAATAAGTTTAATGGAGTGGACACTAGACAGAGTTCAGCGACAGCGCCTGGCGCACGGCCAGCCTGATCTACACGACATTACTCGTGCATTTCAAGAAAGAGATACGACACCACTATTTGTCACGCTCCGCGATTCTACATAAATTGACGCTAATATGACAGTACGTGCAGGGAAACAAAAAACATGCTCGTTTTTACACAGAAACTAATTAATTTACTTTGAACGTTTAAAAAGCTTTACGAGCGATCTTGATTCTGCGGCCGAATCTCGGCACGTTGTCCTTTTATATAAAACTTCGTAAATACACCTTTGTGAGCGAAAAATATAAAACCTCTGCAAAGAAAAATAAATTTGTTTCGCGAGAAGTTTTTCATGTTACCTTTTCGCACGCACGGCCTGCCTGGGAAACCTCCACAGGGCATGGAAGGCCGATAGAAACTAATAATTCAAGTTCCTTAATATCCATATTATCCATAATAAAATAAATAGCCGTTCGAGGCCCGTTTGTGTGAATAATGGCAAAGTTTGACACTGATCGATGATTGAAACGCCCAATATTTGTACGTGGATTACTGATGGATCACTAAAACGGGGATTAGCTACCTGCTCTGAAACATTAAGCTACGCACTCATACGATATGCTTTAAAACTATTATTAATAGGTCTTGAGACTCAATTTAAAATCACGAAGCTGAATTTAAATAAACTCTGGGTTTGGGGGTTTCTGTTTCTGGGTTAAGCTCGCCATTGTACATAATTAAGCTATACCTATTACTGCTTTTTTTTTAATTTTGAAAGAAGTTAAGAATAAGAACTTTTTCAGTCAAGTCTGTATTTGGTAATCTTACGTCCAAAAGTGAGTTTGAATGTTATGATACGTAATTACATTTCAGTTGACCGATGTGGAGACACGACAAGTTTTATTTCTTGTATCAAATATTTCGACGGTCCCTACGTATATAAAGACATGTCGAAAATGGCATTTTTTTTTTATTTTGTCATTGGCTTTAGATTAACTATGCGCACATACTGACATACGATTTTTTTTTAAATTTTATTTATTAACCTTGTTTTACAAATCGTATAAAAGAACAAGTATTATAAAAAAAAACGAGTAAGTGTCGTAGATGCGGACATCTATACATATCTTTATGTACGGTGTTTTAAAATGCGTGCCACTCGGTGCGAACGCGGTCTTGTCAGACTTATCGCCATTTACGGGAGTTAAATGACAAATAAAACTATCTTAATCATACACAATTACCTACTGCATGTTTTATTAGTGACATAATATTTTCTTAAAGCTATGCTTAGACTGACTACAAACCATAACTGCAGTAAAAGAGTGAGTGTTATAGCTTTTCAATTAGTGTACATACGTAAAAAAAACACAATAACTTGGTTATATCTATAATATATCAAGAAGAGGTAAATGATACAACTATTTTATTAAAAAAATGTATTCCAAATAAGTCTTAAAACAGAAAACATTAAATAAAATCTTTAAAGCCGTAAACTTTTCCTTTCTTTTGTAAAGATTGCTAAACTCTGTGATGAAAACTGTCAGCAGACATAAATGTATGCCCTGGTTCGAAAAATTTAACTGTGCGGAAATCAAGTTGCTGTTAATTATGTTAACTAAGAAAGACAATATCGGCCAATTTTTTTTTGGGCTGAACAATTATCCAACCACAAAATAACGTGATCTTCGTCGTGTTTGTTATCTAAAATTATTCACTAAACATTATTATTTATCATTATTACTAACAAAGCATAACAGCAGCAAGTGTTCCTTACTGCGCTTCTTCTAGTGAAATAAATTATGTTCAAAAAAATACTGGAAGGCAAAGAGCAGTTATGTGTCTTACTGCAGTTGTGCTTAGTAATTTACTTCTCAGCAAGAAAAATACTGCAGTTTGGCTTACTAAAAGTCCCACTTCTGGGACAACTATCAAAATAAGGATTAAATCACTATACAGAGCTCATTACGAGGATTCCGAATATATTAAAAACTCAATTTCCCAAAAATCCTTCCTGCGTTTCTAATTAGCACGGCAGTATAGAAACCTTAAGCATAGTGAGGAAGGACAGGGCAATGACGAAGAAGATTGTTAAATTTATCTTTACTTTTTTATACATTTTGTTTTGTTATTTAACTACTAAGGGAACTTTATTAGTAATAAGATGAATCAGTCTGTGATGATTGTTAAATGTTACCAATTAGGTGTTAAAGATGAGGCACATACTCAAACAATGCTGTGATGATTATTAAATTTTACTAATAAGTCGATAGGTAATTAATTAAGCTGAGGTACCTACTTAATAAAACTGTGATGATTATTAAATACTAGGTACCAATTGCATTGCTAGACATGATTAGGCTGAGGCACATGCTTAAAATTAAGATTGTTAATGACTAATATTAGACAACAGTGATTTTTTATGTTTAGTTCCTCCTTCAGTGAGTCTATAGGTACCTATTATTTAGATGTTAAGAAGATTGTTTTTTAATAATAAATAATGTTGAATTTATAAACCTTGTTTAATTAATAAAACACAAACCTGATAATTTTAAAAGACATGTCTTTATTTACAATACAAGAACTTGTCCTACCCCGAATGACTAAAACCACGTATAAAGTGATATGTCTTCATTGAAGTACTTTTTATATCCATGGGTGACGATTTCAGGATGTTTAACGTATTGATTTAAAAATAGTAACATAATCCTACATTTTCATAAAACATTTTATTTAAATTCTATATCGGACACTGTTTTTTTGTTTCCGGCGTATAAAAAGGTATCATAGACATGACTGACATACTTCTATTTTATTATCGGCGTAGAAACGGTCATCTATCGGTTTTTTCAAGAAAACGTAAAAAAATAAAATATGTGTAAATAGCATTATAAAGCTCTTAAAACTGTTAAAATATTGTAGAAAGAAAATATTTATTATTGGTCATAGAATTATTTCTAGGTCGTGTTGAACACAAATTACGCTCTCCTGTAAACCTCGGTTTTTGACTTGACTTTATGTACGTAGGAACCGTCGATTTATAAGATCCTATTTATGGCTTTGAGGACATCGGCTGTGTCGCGAAACTTTCCTCGACCGATCCTTTTAAAATTATAACTTTTGTGTGCAGAATATCAATAAAGCGACACCGGATCATGATCGAGCAGGTAGGATGTACATACATATAGTTTAGCTGGAAATTAATGGAAGAAAAAAGGAGTCATGGCGAAACACGCGAACGAATGGCCCAGAAAAAAGGTATTTCATGCTTTTTAGTAAAATGTTGGTATTCACTAATCGAACGACACAAATTAATACAAAAAGTAAAAAAAAAATGGAGACGATTCCACCTCGACGTTTAGCCAGCTGTGCCGCAAAAGAACTATTTTTAGAAAAATTGGGACAAAAAATGGTGAGGCCAAGACAATGACCTTTATGCCGATCATAATTTTTAGCTACCTCATTGCCATGTATACGTCAGTTATCTATTTTTGCTGGCGTCGTCACTATCGCTGGAGTGAGGTCGAAGAAATGCGGTTGGTTTAGGATAAAAGCTTGTGTACGTGCCGGTGCCGCCTCGGATGGCGCACGCTCTCAATAAAAGCGCAGCCTTGTGTTTACGACTCCTGCATCACACACCTACAAAATTACCTACTACCATTTTCATCCTTACTTAATATTATAAATGCGAAAGTAAGTTTGTTTGTTACCTTTTCACGCCTAAACCACTGTGCATTGATCCGATCATCCTGAAATTTTGCATATACGTTGTCAGGTGTACAGAAACGGACATAAGGTACCTTTTATCCCGAAAAAAAGTGCTGTTGATAATGGATGGCGCCACGTGTCTTTCGAATCATGATTGAATTATACCTACTATTACAAGCAGAGTACAACCCGAATTGATTGTTAATTTCTTAATTATCGTGACCGAAGGCGCGAGCAAAAGCTAGTAAAGAATAAAAGTAGAAGGGGGAAAGGAAGATGTGCCACTATTAGGTAAGGGTCGGCCAGTCAGGTAATATTGGCACGAATGTGTGTAGGTACCAAATATCGTACCGCCAGTCAACACCAACTGCTACAAAATTATGTTATTTCCCTAGACCTGACGTCAAAGGGCGACGTAGTTGTATTAATCTTGCATTGTATAATATTCTTATAACGATAGAAGACGCACAAATAATAAAATATGTGTCGTCAAACATGATTTTCATAAACGTCATAATGTACGCGAATATAATGTTTTTGCTATGAGCCAAAAAATGACTTATCTCATGTCGCTTACATGTTTTTTTCTTTGATTTGAAAACAGAATTTAGTAAATTTGCTGTTTTGGTAAAAATGCGGATGTTCAGTATACAGTCCATTGCAATTGATGTTATTTCATGCATATTAATAAATGGCTCCATAAAAATTGACTCAACATTAACAAGAGATATTAAAGTAACGTCGAAGTAAACACTACAATTTGCCTTTTGTTTCTAACTATAATTTCTCATGAATTGTTTGGTAAACATCATTATTATAATGTAATGTTAACCATGTATTACTGAGCTTACACCAGAGAACAGATGTGTACCTACCTAGTTGTAATGAGTACCGCAATGAACTTAGTGAAGGACAACGACCTTCAGTAGACCGATAGACCATTCCGATATTTTATGACATCATTACCGTCATTATTGAAACGATGACGTAAGATCGAATAGCCCTCTACTGCGGTTAGAGACAGAGGGCTATAGGGCTGATTAAATAGATTACATCCATTAGAGACAAGGAAGAGTAACAGACGTGACATTCTGGCAGACTTTATTTTTTTCACGAAAAAGGCACCACTTTAGTTTATTTTCAAAAGAGAACACGCTTCAGTTAAAATACTTGATAGTTGATTTATCTATACCACATTATGTATGTTACATATATATGTATGTTGGCATGAGCATACAATGTACCGAAATTTGTTAATTATAATATAATTAACAAATCTTGGTACATTGTATGCTTCATTTCACTCCATTAGCACTTGTATGTTGATTTAGAACGTAAACTAAACGCACCGAGAGAATTAATGATAGCGAGACTTGCTTTAGTAACTATTCCAGTGCGTAATTCACACGTTGGCGGCAGCAGTTCCAAAATATCTCCGGTGAAAACATGACCAGTTTACTAAAGTTTTCTAAATAATAAATGGAGTCGACGACGGAAGTATCGCCCTTGACGTAAGTCCAAGCCAGAGCAAAATAATACGCAGATAAATGTCACTGGAGACTTCGATTTATAAGAAATCGGCGCTTCCGTGAGCGACGGTCCTTGGCCACGGCCGGCGGCGGCCGACGCTATCAAAATAAACATCAAACAGTTGCGCTGACACATCACAGTCGCCGCCGCCCGTGCCCGCGCCCGCTCCGCTATTGTTACAGCTTTCGCGTGTTACACCATCGCCTGTGTTTCTTGGCCATCAACAAAAGTGTACCAATTAGCCTAGGTTGACGTAATTGCACTGCTTGTACCAACAAATTATTCCTATTTAACTATCATCCACACAACGGACCCACTGTTTTAACATCGTGAAGTCATCGGACGTTCCTAATTCCGAGTTAACAACCGACTTGACAAGCGGACGTCTTTACTCAGTTTTTACCAAAGCCCAATTGCAATGGAAAGTTTTCATATTTCTTGTTTTTGACATCTGACGGTATAAATAAACCAAATTTATTTCTCAGAAGGTGGGTTCTAGATAATAATCAAAACTGAGCCATATTTCAAATAGATAGACGTATGTCATTCTTGGCTTTTACAAACAAACATGTTTTTTAAATTAACTTAACAAAGTAAAGTTCACCTACCTCTAAATCTGAGTCTAATCCTTCCAAACTCGAAGAATGTGGTTCAGATCTTAATGATAGCCTATTAGGTCTTCTGGAAAGACTATTGACACCCATCAGCTTATGAGACCTGCCCAAGGTGGCGCTGCCACTACTGATGATCTCGGGTTCACGAAATGACAGTTTCTTCCTAGGTCTTTCACTAACATCCTGCATTTGGACATCTGGATTCAGTCTTTCAGTAACGGGTATCACTAGACGTGACTCCACACAAACTTCTTCCGCAGACTCAAATTGCCGATGCAGTGGTGACGGTTCTTTCGGAAAGGTACCACTGTGGTAATCCTCTAATTCCTTTTCATATCGCTTATTAGCTCCTACTGATAATGGTCTAGGCCTCAAACTACTCGTGTATGCATCGCGAGAATGAACATCCTCAATCCTGCTTCTGTGTTTGTTCTTTCGAACTTCACTAAACTCCGGTTCAGAGCGACTGGGCTTTAGCCTGTCGTGACTCTTTTTGTCTTTGGGCTCTTGTTTGGGTAACTTTGGTCGCTGTTGCTGCTGCGGCTCATGTTTAGATTTGAGTGCGCCTCCTAACGAGAAGAGAGTGCTTCTTGCTTTTAATAACACTTCAGTTGGTAAGTTTTTCAATAGATGCTCGTTTTTCCTTTGTTTACTATGGTCCCTGTCCCTGTGGTTGGACATTGTAACGGTATCACTGTTAATCAGGTACACTTATATTAGTTTTAATCACGACACACACACATTTTTTATCGTAATGCGCGCGTCCGTGCGCCCTGGTACGAAACAACTGAAGTGGCGAAGGCATGGCTTGCGCGTGCGTCGCGCCGGTCGCGCGTCGCTCCAAGTACCACAAATAAACATATTCGCGTGTTTCTAAGCGCTAAACAGCTAAACTCCTCGGTGCGAGTGTGATCGGGAAAACTCTTGTTGATAGCACTTGACATTTCCAAGAAGTTTTATTTGTTTTCATTTCAGATTCGTATTTAAATTAGACAGAAAATATAAATCACAGCCCTAAATTGTGAAGTGGCAGGTTACGACGTAAGGAATGGACCTGATAAAATTTATAAAGACTTTAGTTCGGCACAACTTGTTATTAATAGCAGCACCATATTATTTTATTACTCTCGAGCTACCTACTTTATCGTTGGCAAATGTTATTCGACTGAGTGTTAATGTAATGTATGACAAATGGTGTATTGAAAATCGATGAAATGAGAACTCATCGGGGATTTTCATTTTATGAACATATCCACGTTCGTTAGAGCGCATACTGGGAAGTTATGTGATTTTTATACATTTCAAATTTAGTTTCCGTCCCGCAAGATTCTTATAAGTATCATTTATTGAACAGATTTAGAGGAACCGAGAGGTAAGTTCTTGGAACTCAGGGGTACTTTAACAATTCGTGTTCTTTAAGATCAATTTCACAGTTACAAAGTGCTAAATTGGCGTGATTTCGTTTAGATCCGAAGTGGATTCATAAATCATAAACAAGAAATGTGATTTTAGTCCCCTCTTCATTATTTTCGTTTCATTTGCAAAATGAGGGGTTTGGGTGAAAGTTTAGACGAGGATACATCAAATTGTGCTTCGTGTTTCTGTTCCTGGGATCAAACATGGAACGTAACATTATTAAACTTGTTTGTTTGAGTTTACACAGCACTAGGAGTAGATGCATGTGCGGGTTTATGTGTACTATTCTGTTACTGAACGTATAACTGAGCCATAATCGTAATGCGGGCTATAATAAAATACTCTCAATCAATTGGTGTAATTAAAAAGCGGCCGCAAACGATTCAGCGCAAACAACTTACTTAGTTACTTCTTGAATATTTATGGACTTCGGGAGTGATCGGCGACGGTAATTGATTATAAAAGTCGAGAAGCTGGTGGACGCGAAGATTTATACTCACTATAAAACGAAGTTTTGCGTACAATATCCAGAATTAGATAGTAATACTAGCAATGACTTATAACGATTGGAAATGCCGTCTGCTTTGCAAAGTGTGAGGTGTTACAAGACATATTGGCCTTTCGAATATGTCAAATAAATATGGGTGGAGCTATTAATAAGACAAGTACAAATCGGTGATTGGTTATATATATAATAGTTTACTACAAGTTCCTTCTCAATTCTTGGTAAAGTGTTGGACGCGGAGGCGTTCGGTTAATTGATTGATTTAAAGAAAGAAAATAAACTGATGCCACGATAGATCGTCGATGTGTATTGTTTGTTCACACGTGTGAGCCAGACTTTTGATGTAGAGATTTTTACGTCACTATACTATAATTTAGTATGGAAGGTCGTAGGTAAATTTAAATATTATATAAAAAGAATCTTAGAAAGGTATGTAGGAACAACGTCAAAGATCATCCTACTTAGTTCCTACTAATATTATAAATGCGAAAGTTTGTGAGTATGGATGGATGGATGTTTGTTACTCTTTCACGCAAAACTACTGACCGAGTTTGACCGGGTGAAGCCGCGGGCATGATTTAGTTCTTAGATAATAATCGCTTTAACGTTAATTTACCACTCGTAAATAAAAATTAAGATCAAAGACAATTTAAATTATAAGAGAACAGCTACTACACCGTTAAATAATGTTTTGCATTACGATTTAAATAATTATCAAAGAATCCCGTATGTTTATAGCCTATTTTTATGGCCAGTTTCAAATGTTACAAAAGTAAAAAAAAAATAAAAGAAAACCTTATCTTCCGTATCAAAATAACTCTTGGCAAACAATGAATCATTTTATTTTTAACTGATTATAACAGTCACTGGTTCTTTTTTTAAATCAATGAATTTCAAGCAAGATTAATCTTTTGAAGTTGTATACCCCTTATAAATGTCGTGGGTAGTTAATCAAAAAGAATGATTGTGCTGACGTCAGCCTAGGGGGACGTAAAACTTAAATTATGGGATTTACGTCCATCCAACTGTATTTTATGCATTTTTGATAAACAGTTCGATTCAATTGTTCGAGATAAGCCAAACTGGTGTAGAAAAATTGAGGACTGGCTGTGGAAAAATCAGACACGAACTGATAATTCAGTAAATATGTAGAGGACATGAAGGTGTCCGCGGACCGAACCTTGAATGTATCAATTGTATTCAACGTCTATCCAAGTACATGTATAAGTAAATATCACCAATATTAAGAGAAACAGTAAACTTATAGTATCCTATTTTTGTTTGTTTTGACAATCTTGTATACTTAGGAATTGGTAAAGTTCAGTCTATAAGCGGAGTATCCAAATGTCTTTTCTTACGTGTTGTTCGTAGAGTCGTAAAGCTCCCTAAGTTCTCACTTGAGTTACACGATTACTGACACATGTGTGCAGTCGTGCACACACTGGACATGCTCACTCAATATATAGTTATAGTCCTCACATGATGATCCGGGCGTTTTAGACGAAAAGGTATTCGCAGTTTGTAACCTTTCATTTAACAAGGTTAAGTCACGACAATGTATTTTTCAGAACAGCGCATCTCTCGTTGCAAACATCCAGTTTTAACCCTACTAAGTCCACTTACACCCAGGACACGTAAACTTTAACTTGTTCTACACTTGTAGGTACTACGCCATCCGATTTTCAAATTAAAGAGACTTGAATGAAAAAGCTTCACAAAGCAAAGAAAATTTATTACAGATCGAGACAAAAAAAAAAAGAAAAAAACCTTCCTGAATTACCTCGAAATTCTAATTACTAGGTATTTCTAACGTACCTTTCGAATTATTTTCTTTATATCTTTTTCTGGTTAGCTTTATTCGGGCCATATGTCAGTGTCAGCTTCGGCAGGGATTTAGCAGAATTACGTTTCGTGTACATTCCCGTCGAATGTGTGGAAGAGGAAAAGATATGTGATGCCTAGCCTACCATTTTGTTAGTAACAGATGATTTGGTATTAAAGATATTACACATACAAGTGGGCACAAGTTAGTACCTAGTACTACCTACTGGGACACTACTAGATGTCGGATACGTGATATGTTCCTTTGAAAAACTTTAGACTGTTTCTGAGAGATCGAATGTCAAAGACTTGATGTTGCCTAACATACATTGCAATAGCATAGATACAGAGAGGTAATTCGCAGAAAGGGAGATATATCTCTTCAATTGCTGATACCTGTGAACTTAGATCTCAAAGGTATTCACTGTCCGCTGCACACTGGTCAAATAAGAGACCTACACCAAATTACTTTGTATCAAACAAAACGATGATGGAAACTCAAAAATGTATTGCGCTGATACCAGCTACTGAAAAGTTTATGACAATCTTTTTGTAAATTGTTGTACGAATACGAAGCGACTTGAAAGCGAGCGCCGCTTGTCTATGCCTAGTGCCTACTTGAAAAAGAAAAAACTTATTAAAGTAGCTCACTTAATAAGTCCATAGTTAAATCCGGTACGGTAAACTTTGTGAAAGCATGGCGAGCTCGTGGCTAGTTTTTTTCTTCTACATAATCACAGGTATGACAGTATTTTACCTTCATGCAACATTGTAATCTAACGTTGAAGCTGCGGAATCCTCTTTGTGAAGGGTTTAGTTTGAATATAACGTATTTTTTTATCACGTCAGTCACTCGTTTAAGGGCTTTTATTATGCTCTCGAAGTTTTCACCTGGAGCAAGTCTTCGAGTTCGATACATAACTTCGAGAAAAACTGACAATGATAGCCTAAGGTATGAAGAAGAGGTAAACAGATTGTCCGCCGAGTACGAGTGGGCCACGGAGCGAGCGGCATAACCCTAAACGACCGGGTGCGTAACACCAAAATTCCTCGTTGGACGAAAGTTTACGAAGTCAGAGACAGGGCGATACACCTGGGGTTTAGTTGGGCAAGACATCTGGCTAGACGCGAAGATGACCGCTGGAGTAAAGCTTCGATCGAGTGATGGTTAAGCCAGACCCGTCTAACGTTGGATTGACGACATCGTTACAGTCGCGGAAAACACCCGGATAAGGGACACACAGAACCGGTAGAATTGGCAGAAGAAAAAGTAGAACCAAGCAGTGACAAATGTAAAAAGCAGCGACAATAAACCTGCTGCACAACAAACCGATTTTTTCCCATCTGGATCTACATGATAACAAATTCGTGACATTCTTATCATAAACATAACACCACACCTGTAATCGCTGAAGGGTTAGGAAGGGTGTAGGTACACCTCGTACCTAACAGTTCACCCATGTTCTGGCAGTTATGATATCATAAACACCGTAATAGGGCGCGAGCCTATAGCCATAATCCAGGCACAAATCCAGATTACGGGGCTTCTATTGAGAAATTCCTGATGAAAAAACTCAAAAACACCTTACCCGATCGGGGAACCGAATTTCGGTTCAGAAGTCGCGCTAGCGGCGACTACACTGAATATATTAGATAGTTTTTACCCCTTGACGTTCTCACTTAAGAATGTCTAGCCATAAAGTATGCACACCAACGAAATATTGAGTTTTCAATGGTCAGGGACCGAATCCGTAGAGGTTAATTTTATTGGTCACGGTTCGGATTTTCGGAACCCATATTTTTTCCTTCAAATGGAACGGCCCCGCAAATACTTAACCCTCTTCCTGATTCAATACGAGACCTCTGAGTACCTCACCTTTATGAAATGTAAAAATTTGTATCTTTGAAAATATTTCGGTTAAGGTACTTCAACAGCTGGGCACAAAATTAGTTCCTTCCTTAATGTGTAAACTGTTTTATTACGTACGGAGATATTCGCAATTTTGTTGCTACACCCGGTGTACATTATAATGTTTCTTGCTGTAATTTGTACCTTCAAAATTTCAAAAAAGAGAAACCTTTTTCTTCTCGGCACAATGCTAAGAAATAACGATTGTAGAGCTACAGAAAACAGAAAAAAAGCCGTCAAATGCCTTCATAAATTATTCTATTTCGAAACAGTCTTTGGTGTTTTTTTTCCTTATTGTATTGATTTAGCCTAAATACAATAACACACTTTCCTGTACTTATACCATTAATATTCGGTTTTCTTAAAAAAAGCCCGTTAAGCGACTACAAGATGTTATTAGGTACTACAATTAATTTCGATAGTTATTTTGATATGTAAGAAAAAAATGCATGATTAAAAACGTCTTTAGCCAAAAAATTGTCCTGTAATAACAATATAATTGACACAAGTACGGAGATATATGAAAGAAAAAACGCACTTCAAATAAAATAAAAGGATCCTATATTGTAGGATAATTATAGTTTTTTTTTGGAATCAGGTTAAACGTGGTCGTTGAGGACGTTGAAAACACTCTCAAACTACTTAAACATCATCATTCCTGCCTTCCATTTCCTGCTCTTCTCCCATGTTATTTGGGGTCGGTGCAACACGTATTTTCTTCCATTCTCCTCTATCAACTGTCACGCTATCATTTACTTCTCTATCTTTCATATCCTTCACACAATCCATCCATCGTTTCTTTGGTCTTCCTCTCCCTCGCCATGCATCAACGTTTATATTCATCACTCTTTTACTCAAACTGCTTAAACAACTTTTTCTTTTTTTCAAACTGCTTAAACAAATAGGTTTAAAGAAGTTCCTTCTTTCAGAAGAAAGTAAGCTCAACGGCTGTAACGTCCACCGTTAACCTGATTGCCTGGGGAATTAAATCGGTCGGTATATATAGAAGAGCTTCTCGAAACCATTGCGCGATCACTTTTTCCACTATCTGCGGAACTCGGGCTCAGACTGAAAATTTCTCACTTTTTGCTAGAAAACACTATTGTCTAGTTCTAAAAATTGCATTGTCATCGTATCGACCATCTAGTTTATAAACTGTAAAAGGCTTAACATCAAAATCCAACCGAACGTGAAGCAGAAGGTCTACCTCGGGCAAGTAAAACAGTTCGGTAGAAACAATTGCGAAATAGAAACCGACAGAAGGATCCTGTTGGGCTGGGCAGCGTTTGGAGAAATTCATCAATTCTTTTTGACTCGCAATGTTTGAAGACTAAGGTCTACCCGTTATGACAAAGGGTGGAACTTCATAGCACGCAGAGCGTCTACCAGATACCTTAGAAGATACATAGATCCTGAATAAACTGTAGTTACCGACAGCTTCTAGTGTATGGAAGCTGAAGTGGCAATAGGATGGTCATGTGTCTCGACGGACCGATGGCCGATGGATCAAACAAGTCCTAGAGCGGAGACCGCGTATAGGCAACCGTAGCGTAGGGTTCCCCGCGTAGACTGCGACAGTAAAAAACTGGCATCAAGACGTCAAAAGGACGAAAATCGTGGAAATTAGGGTGGATGGCACAGATTCCATATTATGAAATGATATCAATCCAACAATCCAAAGCTTTCTTAAGAAGACTTAAACTTAACTATTTAGGTATAGTTGGCTGAACAACAATACGTTTCTTTTTGTTTGAGTAATGATTGAGGAGGAGTAATGCTCCTGTCGTCGAAACTCGAAGTTATGTTCGGTATCCAAACCGCAGCGGCATTGTCGTTTGCGGTCATTATCCACCGCATTACATAGTTTAGTTTAATTGACAGATACTTAGCAGAAGCTTTCCTCCAAGTCCGGTATCGATTATAGTCCAACAGTATAAGTGTAACGTTTGCTCAGTGGAGTGGTAATTTCCACATATTGTACGGACGAGTGATACGCAGCTGCGGTTTATAGCTGGGCCCGTTTACGAGCTCATGCGATCTTAATAAACAGCACGCTTGGCTCCAGACCACTCTCGGAGCCGACGACTACGGGTAGCTCTTCGGTCGTTAAGGCACCTTTACTCGTCTCTTCGGATCGTACGTTTTAAAGTGGATTATCTTGGAAGACAGCGACGAAATGTGGCGTGGTTTACCTTAAAAGGGCGGTCAAGTGCTTCGTGTTTTTGTAGTCGCTATGGACTTAGGGTGAAGTATTTATTGCGATGTTTCTTAGAAAATTTTATGGACTTGTGAAACGACATGATGGACACGATTGTAAGTCAGTTTGAAAAAGGAATATGAAAACTAAATAAATACCTAGGTTTAAATAGTTTTCTTTACCGTCTATCTAAATATGTAATAACATCACAATGAAACCCTAACAATTTGGATATTCGAAGCCGTTCTTCAGACCACAAATTAGATGTAATAGTCCTGTAAATTACTAAACCTTTCGAAATGGTGAATAGTAGAGAAATATTTTCTCAAGAAGAGGGTGCGGACGACTCTTTGATATTTATTAATCTTTCACTTTGGAAGTCCTGTATATCTCAAATTGGAGTTGAAGCTATTTATTAACTGTTGATCTTTAGACGGCCGGGAAGACAATTTGTATTATTGTTACGAAACACTGCTTTCTGCTTTTGATAAATATTGCTATTTCTAAGGATTTAGTTTGGATACTTATATTTTTTGTTGCTTTAAGCAGCACCGAGTGACGTCATTTTGCGAAAAATATAAACAGAATAATTAGAGAGACAATATTATTATTATTAACGTATAAGCGCTAATTAACGTATTCCCGGGATCCAATGTTTGTGAAAACACAGGAAACGCAATGGTCGTGACTTCTTTATGTGCGGTATACCTGACCAGCATCTTTGCTAGGTATATGCCTCCACACGACGCCAGCACTTTTTCTATGCTAATATTGTTTGTTTGTAACCAACAATCTGACTATGTTAAAAAATCCTTGAAATTAACCTCGAACCACTTCCCGGGTTTCCGATTGACCTGAAATTTTGCATAAGAATGCTTTTTTTTTGTTTATTTGGATAACAATGCATGTTAGCTAATTGACGTCATTCTAAACACAATATGGCGGACTCCCCAGCATGGCGGACTAGATATTTTTAATGTATTCTATATACCTATCAAATGGAAGGGTTTGCTGAGAAAAACACGAGAAATAAAACGAAGTCACTCTAAAACCTATTTTTTAGTTTTTCTAAACTATAATATTATTTTGTTTAAACGTGCTAATTTCTGGTACTACCAGTAGGATTTGAAAACAACGTTTTGCGTTGATAGCCTAATTCTTGAGGCCCAACTATTGTTACTATATATATTTTTTTTTTTTTTTTTTTTTTTTTTTTTTTTTTTTTTTTTTTTTTTTTTTTTTTTTTTTTTTTTGGTAGGGCATCTCGCAGTTCAACCTAGGAGGTTGGCTACTGCTTAACCGGGCTAGTCCTGTGGATGCCTTGAATGTAAGGCCTCCAGCCAGGGGCTTAAACTAAGCTTATATACTAAGCGACCACTCGCTAAGGGCACCCCCTGTGGGGTACGGGCCTCGGCTTAGGGCGTCGCTGGGGGAGGGCAGCAAGGGGACAGGCTGGATCGGATTTCCATTATTTAGGGGCTGATTTAAAGCTACTGGCTCAGCGTCGCGGGCTGGCTCTGGCAAGAGACGGGGGGGAGCGTTACTGGGACGTCGCGACGGACCTCGGCGGCGAGGTCGGAATGACGGCGGTCTGGTTTTGTATTTTCTAAGAGTACTTGTTTCCCTACTACTTTCTTGAAGGAGGGTAATAGGGTCATCGGGGGTGACAAGGGTATGCCGAGGACGGCGAACTCTACTTATACGGGATGGATTGTAGCGGGCGGCCGATACGATCAGGGGATTTTTGTGCTTGACAGCACCGTCAAAGAAGCGCTTGGAAAGACGCTTCATGAACTGAACTATGGTAGGCAATCTAAGGTCTAGATGGAGACTGTCATTACGGACGTAGGGGGGGGGCACCAGTGATTTTCCGGAGGAACCGGTTCTGTAAGGTCTGCAACCTGTGTATGTGACGGGGATGGGAATGGGCAAAGACGACGCAAGCGTACGTCATAATGGGGCGGACAACTGCTGTGTAAAGACGCAACTTGCACTTGAGTGACAACTTGCTCTTTGCAGTGATTAGGTAGTGGAGTCTACTAATAGCAAAGGCAGCCCGGTTCCGGGCTGCTTTTATGTGTGCCGCGAAGGACAGGTGGTGGTCGAGTATGACTCCGAGATACTTGGCTTGCTTCTCCCAAGGGATAGGCTTGCCGAACATGGTGATGGGTCTGGGAGGGGGACATTTTAACCAAGATTTGAGGTAGAGAACCGCCTGACTTTTGTCGGGGTTCACCTCAATCCTCCACTTGCGGAACCAAGCGCCAAGCACATTGGCTGCTCTCTGAAGGTTGCGGGCGATGAAATCAGGGTCTTGCCCGGAGTAATAAATGGCCGTGTCGTCGGCGAATAGGGCTATGCGGGTCGTTTTACCTCTAGGAATGTCGCTGGTGTACAGCGTGAAAATAAGTGGGGACACTACGGAGCCCTGGGGGACTCCTGCACGGATGGGGTGTGGGGAAGAGAGAGTATTCCCGACTCTGTAACGAAATGTACGATTTGACAAAAAGTCTCGTAAGATGAGCACGAGACGGTCCGGCACTCCGAGTTGGTACAGCTTATATATTAAGCCGTTGTGCCAGACTTTGTCAAAAGCTTTCGCTATATCGAAGTAAAGTACGCCTGTCATCGAGCCACGCTGGAACCCAGCGCTTACGTGCTCTACGATGCGGTGCACTTGTTGGACGCACGAGTGTTCAGTTCTAAAACCGAATTGCTCGTTTGGGATGAGGCTCTTGGACTCGGCGTAGTCTTTGAGACGCTTATAAATAAGCCTCTCGTAGATTTTGCCGAGTGCACTGAGTAAACTAATGGGCCGGTAGCTCGAAGGCTCGGCTTTAGGTTTCCCCGGTTTGGGGATACCTATGACAGTGGCCTCTTTCCATGCTTTTGGGAAGATATTATTGCTTAAAGCGCCATTGAAGATGGCTGCCAGCAAGACAATGAGTTGACCAGGGAGTATCTTAAACACCCTATTGGTGAAGCCATCGGCGCCAGGGGCTTTCCTAGGCTGAAGCTTATCTATGATATCCTTCACTTCCTCAGGGGAAACAGGAAGCAAGGGGTCATCAGGGTCTTCTACAGGAGGAAGGGAGGCTCTACGTTCGACTTCGGCATCCACCTTGGCGAGGTGTCGTCTGTCTACTGGTTGAGAGCTAGGGGTGCACTGAGCTTCCAGGCTGTCGGCTAGACACTCAGCTTTTTCAGAGTCGTCAAAAGCGACGCTCTTGTCAGGACGGTTGAGGGGGGGCGTCGAGGCCTCCTCGGTGGCACGCAACTTTCTTTGCAGTTGCCAGAAAGCTAAATGGGTGGGCTCGAGTTCGCTAAGCTCCTTGTCCCATTGATTTGATCGATGCTCACTCGTGCGCTTCTTGACAGCACGCTGCAAGTTGCGCATGTGAGCCTTGTTCGCATCGCAAGGAAAGTTGCTATAGGCACGTATAGCCGCATTCTTCTCGTTTATCAGATCACGTATATCGGCGGGCAGTCTCCAGCGGTGATCACTCATCGCTGGGACCTCCCGCGAACAATCCGTCAATACGGATTGAACGTGCTCTGTAAACGTGTCGATGGCGGCAGTAGTGTCTGCGACTGAGGCAATGTGGTCAGGGATACCGTCCAGGAGTGGAGACATGTCAGAGTTCAGCTTTTCGCTTACTTTCTTCCAGTCTGTAATCACAACCGTGGGAGGGGGTTGGCTGGGGTCTGAAATTCCCGAGCGTGGGATGAGGTGCATGAGCACTGGACGGTGATCGGAGTCGAGCTCATGTAGCGTCTCAATCAGATGCAACTTGAGGTTGATGTTCTTGAGCAGCGCTATATCGAGCACATCGGAACGATCGCTGGGCGAGGGGGGGTAATGAGTGTGCTCCATAGGAGCAATGGGGTCAAAGTGGAGTGATTCTCCTAAATCGAATAGGATCCGCCCTCTCGAGTTGGTCCTGATGCTATTCCACGCAGGGTGTTTGGCATTGAGGTCGCCCGCTATGATAACGGAATCGCTCAGGCCGAATAGGGTAGTGAGGTCTTTGACTAATAGGGAGTTGTCCTCCGTACAGTTTACTGGGGGCATGTAGGCCGAGATAATATGAACCGGTTGATGACCGGTCATGGCCAGCCGACAGACTGAAACCTCTAATAGTGATTCCATGGTAGGGGGGTCGATAGGAACACAGTGCAGTTCCTTACGATAATATATAAGCGTGCCTCCCTTGTGACAACGTGACCGATCGTTGCGAACTATGCGGAAGTTGGCAATTTTAGGGTCACGGTGACAGGGCTTAAGGAAGGTCTCTTGAACGAGAAAGAAGTCAACTTGATGGTCGCGAAGGAAAGCGGCGATCTCATCACGCTGACTTCTAATGCCATTGGCATTGAAAAAACCTACTTTTAGGGAACGGGGACGAGTACTCGCTAATTTTGTGTTATACATTATGATTTTAGTCATTGAGGGCGCGGAGGGCGGATTCGATCCTTGGATACCTTTTAAATATGGCCTGGATCGTAGGGAGGTGATTGCCGGCCGCCCTGAGCTCGTCCGCACAGCGGTCGGCCTCTGACGACACGAAGACTTGAAACCGGGCAATGGTTTCAAATGAAGTTTCTGTGGCCGCCTCAGGGACGGGCGGCCTAGGAAGGGAGACTACTGGGGCGACTACCGGAGTAGGCGCTGGACAAGGGATGTGATTGTCCATAAGCCCGGGCATAGGGGCGGCCTTAGCAAGGGCCGGGAAGGCGCGCTGATGGTTGAGCGCGTTCCAAGGTGAGGTCCTTTGAGGACTGAGGCGCTCTGGCAAGAGAGCAGAAGGGGGAAGGGCTGAGGGGCTTTCTCTCTGCTGGCGCGCGCTATTGCGCTTTGCCAGCTTGGCCGCTTTGAACTTAGGGGCTTTGGGGCAGCCCCTGTAGTTGGCCGGATGGCCGGACTGGCCGCAGAGCACACAGCTCGGCGGCTCGGTGCACAGCGTCCTGTCCTTTGGACGGGAACAGTCCGCCGTAGCGTGCTTTTCTAAGCACTTTACGCACCTGGCCGGTGCGAAACAGTGCTTTTGGGAATGCCCATATAATTGGCAGTTTTGACACTGGCCAATTGTGTGGGACTTATAGGGCTTCTCTATTGAGATGCCCGAAAGGGAGCACAAGGTTTTAACCTTGAAAATGGGGTGGTGACCCTCGACGGGGTCACAGACGACGAGTACCATATCGTACTCCTCGCCACCACGCGCCTTGTGAAGGCGGTGGACTGCCGAGACTGGGACGGACTGGGCAGTGAGGTCGTCCAGGATCTCCTGGGACGGGATCTCCTTGGGGACGCGACGTATGATTACCCTGGTGGGCTTTTCTTCAGGGAGGGCGTAGGTGTGGAAGGCAATATGTCTTCCACGCAGGCCGCGAACGAGCTCCCTGTAGTCCGTAGACGTAGGGATGGTGACCTTGATACCCTGGAGGGTAGATCGGGCGCTTGTGTAGTTAATTTTGTACTCCGCGCACATTTTGGACACTTCAGTCCACTTCGCCTTATCTTGAATGAATATAGGCGGGGGAGGTTTGATTTTCCTTCCGGAAGAGGAGGGGCCAGTAGCCATGGGGCTATTAGGGCGGCTAGCCTGGGTCGCTCCCGAGGCGGGCACAGCCCTAGGCGAAGCGGGACGGGGAGAGGCCGTAGTGGCGACGGGGGAAGAGGGGCGTGGGGAGGCTCCGGTCGGGGCAGCCTTCTTGGCCTTATTGGCCTTAGATCTATTCCCCTTCTTTCTTTTACCCTTGCCCACCAGGGTGTATTCTTCAGACTCTGATGTAGAGTCGGAAGATGCCTCCGATGAACTTTCGGAGGACTCATGGGCTTCACTAATCTCCATTGCCGCAGGAGCTGAGTTCTGGGCAAGTGGGATGTCAACAGATGAGGAGGGGGACAAGGAACGCTTAGTTTTTTCAAAGCGGCTGATTTCAGCAGCGTACCTCTCACGTACGTGAGGGTGGTCGTCGTTGAGGATTTTACGGAGGAACTCCGCCAGGATGTCGCTGAGGTCAGACATCCTTAAAGGATGAAGGGGAAAACGGGAAATTTGAGGATGAGGGGGGGGGAGTCTAATCTCCTAAACCAAGCCCCGGGGAGACACGTAACGTGTAACCCCGGGCGGACAATTCCCCCAAAAAGAACCCTCCCGTGAGTCTTTCCTAGCGTTAAACACTGACGAGAAGAAAGGACTCAAACAAACTCGTCAGCTACGCTATTGTCCTCCGGCCAGAGGGGCCGCTATCACCTAACTCCCCGGGTGGGGAGGCCCGGGGATGTGTACCCTCCCTGTTGGGTGTAACAGGGAGGTGAGTACCTAAGGTGTACCCTAAGCTGGTAAAACCTGTCGCCAATCTTATTGTGCGACAGGGCCCTATGCCCCAGGGGGCCTCTAGCGCGTAGGGTGTAAACACACCCAACCGACGCTACGTGTTGCTGTGAACGAAATCAGAGACTAGGTTTGACTAGGAGATCCCCCAAGGCCAAGATCCTAGCTCCCGTCGCCAATGGAATGCCTCGCCCTGAAGGGGTCTGGCGGGTAGAATTGGGTCACCACCCTCTTGGTTTCGTTAACACCGCTAGGTTTCCCACCAAGAACCACGAAACTGTGGATTTTCGCTCAGAAGGAGCCAAACTCGACGCGCGACGCGGAAGTAACAAGTCGGGAACCAGCTATACAGTCTGAGTTCACCGACCTGTTACGACAAACACACAAACTCGTAGCAGATCGAGCGATCTGCTACGCTCGTAGCAAGGTGCTACGAGGAGGCGGGGCCAGGCGGCCGGCGGCGCTACGGCGCGTAGCGCTGGGGCTCCGGAGAGCGCAAGCGGACGGGCAGCGGAGGCGCGAGGTGCGCGGGTGCGGGTGCGGGACAGCGTGCGCGTAAGGAACGGGTGTTCGCTACGGCGGCCGAGCGCGGACTCGTGTTACTATATACTCTTAGAAGCAAGTGATAAGTAATAATGCTAAGATAAGTACTAACCTTGCGATTGCTTTTAAAGACGTTGCACTTGAAGACGTTAGTGGCGCCATCTCTGGCGATGTAAGAGAAGATCTTCAGGTCAGAGCTGTCGTGGGAGACATAGAAGATGCGGTAGATGGGATGGTGCATGATCTCCGCAGTCTCCGTGGTGACACTCGACTTTGTCTTGCTGCCGCGGCCAAATAGCTTGCTTGAAGTCTTCTGAAACAACTTTTACAATCAAATACACTTGATAGCATTCAAAGCCGCGTTAATCTTGTGGTCGCAAGCACAACTGGTGAGTCCTGGTTTCGATTCCCCGGCTGGGCAAAATGTTTGGGTTTCTTACAGTAGGATTTTTTTAGTAGTTGAACCATCGGCCAATGGCAGTCAGGCGGCTATGGCTAGTCTCCGCTATTCGTTTTATAGCTCAGTAATAACGTATAGAAACGATTGCGAAACTTCAGACAGATTTAATTCAAATTCTACTGTAACTTGTGGGCTGTTTCAAAATCTGGTATTATTTTGGCTACTAAACGTGGCTACGAATTGTAGTTTATGAATCTCAAAGTTGTTTTTTTTTTACATAAGTAATGTTTTTTTATTTATGTAACAATATCATATACATTTAAATAACCTAAACCAACTAACTAAACAATGGATTTTATATTTTTTTTTTATATTGTTTTTAAAGGAATATTTAAAAAATAGCGCAAAAAAGCTCCTCAACGCTGTCAACTGGTAATGTCCCCAAGAGACTATGAGGAGGATGTTATGACCTATAATTCAAGGTTTAGAATTCTGACCGGAACAAAACGTTCAACCAAAATTCCAAGAAAATTCAAACTAAACTTTTGGAAGATAAAATGAATTACAGGTAGATGCATCTTATACTCTAACAAGTAAATAAATTTAACCAAACAAAGAAAAAATTAAAAGCTTTGCCTGCTTTTAATTTTTTCTATAAGAAAAATAACAACAGTAAAAAAAATACTTCTAATATGAAATTATATTAAAAAGTTTTTTTTTAAAGTTATTCAAATAATGAAGAGTGGACCAAGATTATTCTTCAGGGGTAACAATGGATCAATGCTACAATAGACGCTGAAGGCGGCGTTTCCAAGACAGCAGGTTGACAGCCGTCCATTATAGCTCGACATGATTTACGAGCCCCGAGAAAAAATCAGTGTCACCGGTTACTCCCGTCTAACAGATAATTTAGTAATATGTGGTTATATCATCCAATGTGGAGAACGATAATGTCTTTCACATTATATGTTACATTAAATCTCGTAAGCTCCTGGAAAATAAAACCGCTCAATACACCGGGGATGTAAAGTAGCTTTTAATATTTTTAGTTCACTCTACAGTACAAAAAGCTTTGTTTAACCGAATGGCTATCGAAAAAATCACCCTGGGAATTCCAACAATAGTGCCCCAATTAGAAAATGACGCAATTAACGAGAACAAAACTAGATTTTCTAAAGAAAATTGGCTCAATCCTAAATTCGCAAAACAAGCAAAAGTATTAGAAAAGGTTTATATGAAACACACATTACATAGACGATTTGATTTCTGATTTGGACTAACATTTTTCGTCGGAATGATACGGAGAATATAAAAATCATACTGAGATATTTCCTCAAACTTCGTGAGAGATTGTACTTAGGATTTATGAACCAACGAAGATGAATATTGGTGGATGGATCTAATAGAATCACATAAAAGAGAGTATGAATATTTTGGGTATCTTGATCCGAATAAGAACATTTCAAACACTAAAACTATTTCATTTTTAAGTGCATACGAACTCTTTTCTGATATAACAGCTGCACCTCAAATGATTTTATCATGAAATGAGTCAAACTTTTTAAAAAAGTCGTCGAAGTTTTCGATTTAACTTAAGGTCGCGTTCAAGCGAGCAGATGTATAGGTACTATCAGCATTTCATGAATAAAAAGGCCAATGCATTATGACCAGTATTGAATCATATTTTTGAAAGGATAAAGGCTCTTACGCCTTCTTGGAATGCGGACAACTTTTCGGTTATTTTTATACAAAAGAATGTCATCATTATCATCTTCCTCATCTCATGTTACTTGGAGTCGGCAGAATACGTCTTTCGTTTTGTTCCAACCAGTACCCTACCATTTATTTAGTTGGTCGTACATTTATCCTTCCTAGACAGCCATACCCGTCCACTGTCCAGAGTGATCAACATTTGTTAGTAAAATTATATTAACACCCATACCGTAAATGTAACTTTAAGTGGGGTTAAAACATTCCTCGGGCGGCTGAGGGTCGCATTTAGCAACAATACTCGTTCGTTTAGTAAATATGACCTACTTTGCATACATTATCACAAGTTGTTATTGTTCTGTTGTTAGTGAGTTTTGCTGTTCAATAACTGTCATAATTATTTCAGACCATTTAGCTGTAGAATCCATAAACTCCTCACAACCTTTGCCAAGTTCGTGTCAATTTTTTACATCAGTTTTTATGAAACTTCCCCATTAGCAACAATTTTGCTTAACATCAAGTCAAGCATCGACATATATTTTTTTTAATTTTCATCATCCTGCACTAGGCCCGTGTGGTGTATTATGGTAGGGCAATTCATAAATAGTAATGTTTACAGAGGGAACGGTTGTATCTTAGAAATCTTAACGATACGGCATTGGCGTAGCTAGTCCTAATAGGGCCCTGTATATTTTTTGGGGGGCCCTTTAAATTGTACTCGAGTGCGACGAATTACAAAAAGAGGAAAATCATTAGTCTGAAACAAATGATTTTTGCAAACACAAGAAAAAAGCATCCTAAATTGACTTATGCCCGACTCGTCACTGCATCGCTTAAGCTTTCATTAACTTTACTAAGAGAATGTATGAGCAAGCATAGTGAGAAAAAAAAAGTGTGTAACTGCGATTATGGCTTATATTATAAAAATGGAGATTTCTGGACAGCGATTTTAGTAGTACTCATTGAAATTTAAATTGAAACTCACCTTGGTCTTCCTAGCCGTGATGTTAGTCCTTGTGGTCACCCGGACACCGTCAGTGGACACGTCCACAGTCACCTTGCGCTTCTTCACACCCCTCGCCTTGAATTCGTACTGCGGAAATAAAGTTTCATTAGATGGAGAAAATATGAGGGGATAAAACAGGGCAGGCACTGAATGACCGTCTTTACAAATTATGGGTCATGGGGTCAATTTCCGTGTTAGATTTCCGGTTGGGACCAAAGCACCAACCCTTTGGTGGAGCGTAAAATCTTCCTGGTGTAAATTGGATTATTGTACCAATCTGTATCCTGTTTTTTTGTTTTTTTTTTGTTAGTACAATTTCCTTAATTGTTAATTTCATTAAACTAAAGAAAGTCAAATCGTTATTGGCACTAGTTACTGCTGTAATTCTTTGACTTAATTAAAATATATTTCTTTTCTTACTAAAGACAGAAATACTACATTTTGACATAAGTAAGGAAACTTTGTTATTGCATTCGAGGCGGAATTCACACCCGAGCCGTAGGCGAGGTATCAAACGATGTTTTTCAATACACTTTCGAAGAAATAAAATAATAGAACGCAAAGTATTTTTGTCATGAATTATTAGGAATCAGACCTAATTTGCATTTTTTCTTGACATTATTATTAATAAGTATATGTTTTCTGTGGTAATTTTTATTTCCGCACACGTCAATGAAAAAAAACCACGTGTGTGAAATACATTGCATGTTGAACCTAATCGTACGTAGTGCGATAAGAGTCAGATTTCGACGAAGTGTATTGAAAAAGATTTTTAACGAATTATTTTTAAAAGCTCTTTTTCTTTTACCGCATTTATCATGTGTGTTTGTCGTTATGTCACCATAAGTTTGTGACGAGGGTACGCTGGTTTGTTCGCTGGCGAAAATAAAAGGAAGTCCAAAGATCATATCAGTCTCGGGACTGATCTTAAATCATAAACATACTTCTTCGAATTAGCAGATTTAAATCTTCATGTAACATCCATGTTTTAATATTAATTGATTGTGAAGATGATGAATTATTAGTAGCAACTAAATTCTTCCGTAAGCGGTTATATTACAAAGCTGCTATTTCAATGCAAATTCTCAAGAAGTCGTCATCTGACGCCGTAGGGACCAAAAATAACTAATCCCGCTCCGGATCTCTGCCTCACTTAAACCAACTTTAAAATTTCTGGGAAGTTTGGAGTGAAATAGCCCGAAAATAGCGACAATTATAATGATCCACATTTCCGCTGCGCACCTGTGCACCAAGCTTAGTATAATGTAATGGAGGTACCTTATTACTTAAGAACATGCATCTTAATTTTATTTAATAATGGTGGGAGCTGCGAACATTACGTGGATGAGATGTAATTAGCAAAGAGGCTTTTATCAAGAGGTCTAAAAGTCTATACGCTGAATAATTAATAATTATTATTACTTCTCGAGAGCGTATCGACGTCCTGAAGCAGAAGATCTGTGCATGGGCAAGCCGTATTCGTCAATACAAACGCCGAGTGGAGCGATACACTCAGAATTGCACATTCCAAACCGATGAAAGGTGATTATAGGGCTTGGGAATGACCGGACCAAGATGTAACTGATACGTGTCTGCCGGATGATGACGCCATGTGTTTGTTCTGGCACAGCATTTGGTCGGTGCCTGTCAGTCACACTGAGGGCGATTGGACCCGGGAGGTTGAACAAGCGTGTGATCCAATATCAGAATTTGGGGCAATCATCACCAGCCCCCAAGTCATTGCTCGTGCTGTCCGTCCGTTGCCTAACTGGAAATCTCCAGGGCCGGAAGGACTGCACGAATTCTGGATCAAGTGGTTCCAAAGATGGCACGCTCGCTGGCCTTGAACCCCCTCAGCACACTGCTGGAGGCTTCAGGTCTAGGCTATCGGTTGAGGTGAGGTGGTCAGGTCATGTGTCACCTTCTTTACATGGATGATCTGAAACTCTTTACCCCCAACAATTTGCAACTGATGAAGCTACCTACTGAAGGTAACAGAAACCTACAAGTATTTGGGTGTGTCGGAAGAGTGCCGGACATGAAACAATCGTTGAGGGAACGCTTTTTTTGCCGCCTGAATAAGGTCCTAGGCAGTCTTTTGTCTGGTGGAAATAAGGTGCGTGCCTTCAACGGTTGGGTCATGCCGGTTTTGATGTATTCTTTCGGCATACTCAAATGGACTCAGACGGAACTTAATGCCCTGGATAGGAGGGTCCGCGCACTGCTGACCGCAAATCGAATGCATCATCCACGGTCGTCGGTGATGAGACTGTATATCCCGCGGAAGTGCGGAGGTCGTGGCTTCTTAAATGCTTAACCCTTCACAACCGTGAGGTATGCAGTGTCAGGGAATATTTCCTAGAAGCTGACGTGGGGATGCACCGAGATGTGGTCTCAGTGGACAAGGGCCTCACCCCACTCTCACTGGCTAACGAGAACTGGCGCAAGCCTAGAGTATTGAACACTAATGACCGCAAGGATATATAGCAGGGCAAGCAGGTTGATGCGATGATCTCCTTCTGTGAAACGATCATCTCACAGAAGGAGGCTGCGGAGAGGTTGAGGGAGGTTGAGACCACTCTCCCGATCCGCAGCAGACGTACCGGGCGTCGGCGAAGGGCGGCAACGCCCTCTTCCGGCCCCCCTAAACGGGTCCAGAGGGACGGCGGACTTGGGGACGTCCGCTGCCCCCCCGTATAACTGGACCCGAGATGGTGGCGCGTAGTGTTCCGCGCGCCCCCCTATTGGCGTACCGGGGGGAGGACACCTCACTCCCCCCGCAGACTTGAGGAGGCCCGCGGAGGCGGGCCGGCACTAGCCGGGGATCGTGGAAGGCGCATTAGTTCCCATGATCCCCGGTGCAAGCGTGGGAAGGGAACACCGGGTTGGTTTTTAGTCGGTTAGAGTCCGACAGATCCCTCCGCCCGCCTCAGGGCGGAGGACATCCGTGTGGATTTTTCACCCCGGGAAAAAAAAAGAAAAAAATAGGGCAAGCAGCTTCACGGACGCTTTTACCGGGCACTACATGGGCCCGATGTAGACTTCTTAGCGTCCGTATCTTGGCTGCGCTTCGGTGACCGATTCGGAGAAACCGAAGGTTTTGTCTGTACAATAATGAACGAAGTTATGATGACGAATAACTACCGGAAATACATGGTGAAGGATGGCACGGTTGACATTTGTCGGGCATGCCACCGTCCGGGAGAATCGATCCGACACATTATCTCTGGGTATCCGCGTCTGGCTAACGGAGAATACTTGCATAGACACAACCTCGTTGCCAGGATTATCCACCAGCAACTTGCTTTGAAGTACAACCTTGTGGAATCAGAAGTGCCATACTATAAGTATGTGCCCGACCCAGTTCTCGATGATGGTAATATCACGTTGTATTGGGATCGACCTATCGTCACTGACAGGACTATTGTTGCCAATAAGCCTGACATCGTGAAAATATTTAAAAATGTAAATACTATGTTAGAAAAATGAATAAAGGATTTTTTTTATTATTATTATGCCATTCTAGTGGCACGTGTTTCACCATTTTCTCCTGAAGTTATCGTTTTTGAACGGGAAGAACTATTTATTTTCATAAATCAGATGGTGCTTGAGAAAAAATTCACGACTAAAATTAATGAAACCATGAAATAAAAATAATGGTCGGGAATCAACTAGTGGGTATACTGACACTACTAAAAAGTAAACGAATGTTTAGGAAGTCTATGACTTAATCGAATCAACGTTTTACGAAGACATGACTACCGTTTTTATGATTACAGCGTCTGACGTCATGGAAGGAAATTACGGCCCGTATTCCAATCTTATAATTACTATGAACATTGATGAGTTGATCAATAGAGTCCGTTTTATAATTCTATTTGCATCTCTTCTTTCAATATGCTAAAACAAATAAACAGAATTGCAAATGTCTGGAACATTTGAACTAGTTGGAGTATTAGCAATTGTTGTTGAGTTAGGTGCTTAGCTGCTGGTCAAACCGCAGTTACGGAACAGTTAACTTTGCATAGTTTAAGCTACAATTTAGTTTGTGCTCATAAAACTGAGTGTGTTTGTTGAGAACTGATTATGATTAATTGTTATGTTATGAGAGTTAATGGCTATAAAAATCACAATCTTAGTCTTGCAATATGCACCTATGGAGTCAATGAAAAAAAAAAAAATTGCAGCAGAAGAAAAAAAGATATTGTATTCGTAAAGTGTAACGCGAAAGGAAAACATATTGTCTTGAATGGCATTTTAACCGCAAAATATGGAAACAGGGAAAGGTAGCAGTTTGCGGATACTTATGAATAAAATAATATGTACACCCCAGTACAGGTGCGGCTCATAACGGTGTCGTCACGATTTTTTCAGCGGTTTATAAACAAGTTCATTTATATTCAGATGCGACGCTCTCCCGGTGGCGGTTGTGTGGTATCTTCGCCTCGTATATCCATATTTCAATGTAACGCGATCAGTCACGCCACGCTGGTGCGAGGATAATGTATATCTACTGCCTTCCAATATCCTTACAAAATATTTGTGAATTGAAAACGACATATTGGTGTATTTAATATATAGTAAACATTTAGCAAAATTCAAAAGCAATTTTCTTGTGGAATGGCCATTGCAACTTTAAAAGAAAATCTATTTCTTAGTATGGGTTCCCTAATACTATGTTCGCAACCACATACATAATATTGCAGTCATCACAGTTGGAGTAAATCACTTCTAAGAGTTGCTAATTAATTTATTAGTGCCTAATAGTGCCCTAATAGTGGTCATGATTGTACTGGCCTTACACTTTCTTTAAGCTACAGATTTTTTTTCACCAAAACATATTCAAGAATCAAGTTCTTTCAACTCGGAGCTACTTTCAGGTTTATTTCGCGGTAAATCGGGTTTTTCACAGACGATATAACAGAGCCCGCTGATAATATCACTCATATTTTTCATCTGAAACGGAGGCGGTTCAACGAAAAATTACTGACAAATTACTAAGATGATAGCTAAGGTTTTACAGGAGGAAGGAGCTCGTGGCTAAATAAGAACAGCCGCTCGGATCGATCTTTAGGTTAAGCCGTGCTTACCTAGGTTGGTCCGTGGATGGGTGACCACCCATTACATACCGAGTTTCCTCCGTGCCTCGGAAAGCACGTTAAGCCGTTGGTCCCGGCTGTCATTTGTAGATCTTTGACAGTCGTTACAGGTAGGCAGTGGTCCGAAAGTCTGACAACCAGTCTTACAAAGGGGTATCGTATTACCTAGCACTAACTGGGTTGTGGAGGTCCGACAGGCAGTCGCTCCATGTAAAATACTGGTATTCAGCTGCATCCGGTTAGACTGGAAGCCGACCCCAACATAGTTGGGAAAAGGCTAGGCAGATGATGATAGCTAAGGTTTTACAGTTGCCATAATTTTCTAACACCTTTTGTCTATAATATCTTCTGACTACTAAGTAGGTACTAGTGGAAGATAAATGAATAAGAACAACGTCAATTTTAGTGGGAAAAATCCATTTAACAGTTTTCCAAGAGTTGTGATGCCGGCAATGCAGGAACCTATTATGCACATAGGTAATTGAAATCATCAATTAGGTAACCCCCTAAATCAGTTAGGTCCCTTTATAACTTACTAGCTGTTGCCTACGTCCGCGTGAATTTATTATAAAAATATTCATTAATTATTTTACAACACCTTTTTTTGCAACATTTTTCGTTGATGCTCTGCTATTGGTTGCGTGATGTTATATATAGCATTCCTCAATAAATGGGCTATCCAACACTAAAAGAATTTTTCAATTCGAACCAGTAATAACTGAGATTAGCGCGTTCAACCAAACAAACTCTTCAGTTTTGAACGAATACACAAAATACACGAATATACGAATATGTGGGGTAAACTGAACAATTATTCAGGTTTATTATTTCTTTCAAAAACTACCGGTTCAAACGTTCGTACTAGATTTTATTTGAACACTTTATTTTCACGATGAAAAGTTTGAGCACACTTTCAGTCGTTTTGTTAAGTTCAGAGGATGTTCATGAAAGCGGAATTGCAAAAACTGTTGGGAGAATCTGAGTACAAGTTTGCTCGTCTGGTATATTTGCAAGTTATCGGTTCTTTTTATTCGTGTTTCATGCACTAGTGCAGTGGTTTGACTTGTAAAGTGAACTTCAAGAGCTATAACATTTTGAGCTATTTGGAAAAGTCGTTTCTTATTTTTAATGAACCTAAAGTAATTCTGTAACTTCTTGTTTTACAAACATAAATTAGGCAAATCTTCAACATACCTTAATTTCGAATAATATCCTAATTGTAAAACGATTATAACAGAAAACGAAATAAGCAAGAATACTTTGCATTCTGAAATAGATAGCAAACAACGTGAAGTTGAGAACTAATATTAAAGTTAAGAATTGTTCAAACCATTATGCCTACCTAAGAAGAAAAGAAATGAGAACGCAATATTGAAAAACAAATTTTTTGTTATTAAATTCGTAACTAAGAGAGAAGAAATATGTCCTTAAGTAGAACGAAACGGGAAACCAATTGTGGGAAACAAGGGACGACAAATTACGCAAGGGTAGGAACAAAATACTGCTGCCTATGTGTACTCGCCCCTTTTCTACATGAGGAGAATGCCAAAATTAACCACCATCTTGCAAATATAATGTAAAGACAACACGGAAACGTATAGGTTTTGATAATGTAAGATCTGTATGGAACTTTGAAGACTAACTTAAACCATGTACAATTTTCGCGCGTTTTTATAATTCTAATGTGCAATATTGCTGTCCGCTAATTTAAGCAGATAAATATAAATGAAATGTAAATCTTCAGCAATGGTAACTGACTTAAACACATCATTATCATCTTCCTGCCCTTGTCCCATTATATTTGGGGTCGGCGCAACACGTTTTCTTCTTCGATTCTCCCCTGTCAGACGTCACGGCATCATTTACTTCTTTCTGTTTCATATCAGTGTTCACACAATCCATCCATCTTTTCTTTGGCCTTCCTCTTCCTCTCCATCCATCACTCTTTTAGTCACATGCGTTTCATCCCTTATCATGACATGTCCATACCAAGACAAACGACTTCCTTTATTTTTTTCTGACTGGAACACATCAATGCTTCAAATATTATAAAATGTCATAAAACCAGTTTAAACTCTAGTCCCCGTAATAAATAAGGACCTACCCATTAACAAACAACACATTTTTAGAAGTCAATAACTTTTCTCGGGTGTTAGTACGTATCTACTAAGTAGAGGACAACATATCTAAATATTCAGAAAGCTACAACTTGATGTTCCCCGATTTTATTTACGAGGAAAAAATAAGCTTTTCTCCTACAGCGGACAGGCTTAGGAGGATCCATTCAGTCCCGCATGGATTATGTTACAAATCACTTTGTCTACCAAATTATTTTTTGAGTTCGCCACAAAAATGTACCCCCTCATTTATACCCGACTGCCTCTGGGGTCAGTCGGGTTAAAACGGGAGGGTGTATTTGGAGGATTATGTTTTTAAGAAATTATCTTCAGTTTTAGTAGATTCCTTTGCATATATTTTCACTGTTGGGGTACATGGCCGCCTCTCTTGGAGAGGAAGTTAGCCATAACTTACCACGCCTCCCCAATGCGGTTCTAATTTCTGGTAGTAGTGCTTGTAGGTTTCGACAGTCGGTGCTGATACCACTCAGATGAGCCAACTCATCATTTTTCACACCAAGCTACCCGAAACTGTCAAATTTTCTCAATCAACATTGAACGTAATGGCTTAGCGATAAACTTGAAAATC
Organism: Eurois occulta; assembly: GCA_950022335.1. Lineage (NCBI taxonomy): Eukaryota > Metazoa > Arthropoda > Insecta > Lepidoptera > Noctuidae > Eurois > Eurois occulta. The sequence continues at coordinate 10,167,895 of OX465477.1, read as the reverse complement.
TATGTAAGAAGTTTGACAGATTGTAGTAGCTTGATGTGCTGCGTACAGACGCCAGCGGAAGTCAAGTACAAACTTGACTATGGTTGGAAACAAGCGTCTGCAGATGGTTGATTATTATGTGTATCTGGGACATGTTCTATCTTTTGACGGCTCCTTGCATTCCAACAAGGAGATATTTAGGAGAGTAAAGCTCGGATGGGCGGCATTTGGTAAATTGGAACATTTTTTTCGGTACAAAAAGATCCCTCAGTGCCTAAAAACCCGCCTTTTCAACCAATGTGTCCTGCCACCAATAACCTACGGTGCTGAGACATGGACGCTCACAATTGTGACTGTCCACCGGGTACAAGTGGCACAAAGTGGGACCGGGCGGTGCGCCTCAAGTGGACCTGGGCAGGACATCTGGCTAGACGCGGAGATGGCCGATGGAGCAAGGCTTTGACCGAGTGGTGGCCAAGGTTTGGCCAAACAAACCAGGGCCGTCCTAAAGCTCGTTGGATTGACGATAGCAGCAAACACCTGGATAGAGGACGCACAGCACCGGGAAGTATAGCAGAAAAAACGGAAGGCCTATACCCAGCAGTGGGTGATTCCGGGCTGATATGATGATGATGAAGAAAATAAAAAAAGAATCTTCAGTTCCAGTCACAATAATAGCTGTGAAACTTGTGAAAGTACTGTAGTTGCCCATTCCAAAGCGTAGATCTCTATGAAGACGAAAGGGCAAGACATTCCATGGACACTCTTTAGATTCCTACAAAATTTTAATTAGGTAGTTTATTTTTTTATAACAAATAAGCCATGTGTGTAATGTGATTTCCTGTTGGAAAAAAATATGAATGTCAATTTCGTCTTGTACTAAACCCATGGGAGTGGAATTTCAATTAAATGGTCCTTATCGTTCAGTTATTTTTACAAAATACTTAAACGTTTGAACAATCATGTTTCTAGACATGGTGGTTTGGACAGTGCGTTGACAGATTGATGCTGTCAAATCAAAATTTGTGTAAGACGTTAGCCTTCAAAAAAAAGTGTGTGTTGAGAAATGAATTAAACAGGATTATTATTTATTAATCCATTTAAAGTACTTAGTTATAAAGACGTTGAGTATTGGGAGTTGGAGGTCATCCTGCTGCAATGCTTAGCAGGAATGGCAACGTGTGAACGCACAAACCAGCGCACGGCAGGGTGCATTGACGTGAGGTACCTGTATCTACCACCTATATGCCGTGTTCAGCGGGTACGTGAGCAGAGATAATGCGTAAGTCCATGCTCATTAATAAGAGATTAAAAAAAAGATGTACCTATTTACTAAATGTCGGCATTACTATAAAAGCATACTCACACGAACGCGGCGCATCGCAGCGACGATCTCAACCCGGCTGGTGGGGCGTGGCACGTCCATTGTCCCGATGTACTGCAACAAAATAAAACTTATTTCATTCCGATTCAAAGAACAGCAGTCAAGAAGTTATTGGTATTTTCTATTAGGATTCTGCCCTAGAATGAAACTGAGGTGCAAGAATTTCGAGCGTTCTACTAAGAAACTCCCTCCAGCATATTTCTATTTACATTTTAAATACATAACAGTAAAAGTGTTCAATATAAATAGCAATAAAACCACGACAAAAGCGCAGTGGCGCTTTAAAATTCGCTCAACTAATATCAACAGCAGTTTTATACAAGAATAGCAAAGCGCAGGTTCCTCAGAAAACATAAACAAATAGTTCAAGCTTTCAAACTGAATTTCTTTAACAAAACACCTGGCGAACGTTACGTCGAATGATCACTTAAATCTTTTATGTCACAGGGAGTTCGCGTCACGTACGCACGTCGTCGCCCTCGCGTGTGTAGGGAGCATTATAATATGATTATAGCAGTGTCAAAGACCCTAACTAATTATTTAAATTGAATGCTGAATACTCAGATGAGATGCATTTAATGTTACTAAAAATTTTCCATCCTCTTTCTCATATATTATTTCAAATTGAATATGTAATTTGCAATAAAAATAGAAAAGGGTACGGTTCATACTTATTCCATTTTTTTGTACTTCGCCGAATGTGATTGTCCCGAATTTAATCCTAGTTAGGACCGAAAAAGGGATATATTATTTTTACTTCGGAAAATATAATTTTATTGAAAGTGGGTGGAATAAATCAATAAGATGTGTTAGTAAAAAAGATCAATCCTGGATATTTGAATTGATTAGCCATCAGTTTCCACTTCTAAAGGCAAAGCCGTATAAAGGAGTCCTGCAATATAAGCACTATAGTAAATAATGATGATCAATACCAAAAGATCAGCAAGCTTGACTCCAAAATGTTCTACATAATCCAAGTATTTTCTAAATTCACTGTGAAGTTCCGTGTTATTTTGCCTGTTTGATTATGTACGCAAATAACGCCTTAATTCGTAAGTATACATTAAAACATTCATGATTAATGAGAAGGGGATCAAAGTTGTCGGTACATTAAGCCCCGAACATAAAATAATCTGTCTGAGGGCAAATCGCGTTTATGTTCACACAGTTTTTACGAAGCAGAGAAAAGTAAGAAAATCTCTCGGGAACTAGTTCGATCTAAGTGATTATAGTGATAAATTTTATTAAATAGCTGCGTCGTTTAAAGTAGGATAGTCGGGATAAAAATTAAGACCCAATTTCGTCGTTCAGGGAATTCAATATTCTAGACAGACGTGGTGTGAGGCACAGCTAAGTTAATTAAGAGAATAATTAGATTACTATAAAAGTATCTGCTGGAACTTAGTTGAAAGGGAAGCTGTTTAAAACTTGCATAGTTTACAACTTACAAATACCTAACTACTTTCATTGCTATACACTTATGCATCACATTTACACATTGTATGACATTATAAAGATGGTATAGTAAACCAGTCTTGGAATCTGGCGAACCATCGTTAAAGGATTTGGCCTACTGTGTACAATTTTCCATTACAAACTAAGCCATCCAAAGCTGTGAAGATATTCTGGGCTACCCAGTAATCCACCGCAGGGTTGCATCAAGCTTGACCTCTTTGGCAGTAGGATACCTTTGTGAAGGAAGCCTTTCAACTGGCGAGGCTCGAGAATAACGCAAATGACTTTGAAACTGGGGCTGGTAACTGAAAACGTTACTATTAAAATGTTGCAACGAACTACCGTGCTGTAGATATATCGGACCCATTTTGTTACTTTGTAAGCTAAGTTTGCTCTCAACTTGAAACTTAGTTTCACTTGCGAGATGCACATTTATCGATACCTAACGCCACATGAATTTATGAAGTTCAGCATTCTTTAACTTTGAAACTAAAAGTTACAGGTAACTTGATACTTTACGTTGCATATATATTGGCTGACGGAAATGAATGTTTACGAGACTTTTTTTAAACATTCAAAAAGTAAAATGGACTTGTTTCGTTATTTTGTTTGGAAAATTAGCTTATGTGTAAATGTTGAGCATAAATTAGAATATTGAATTTTGTTAAAATAAACAATAGGAACGGAGTCGTTGCTCTGCTGCCAAATTCAATAAGTGTTAGTGGGTAAGCAGGTTACGTCAAAGACGTGTAAATGTATTTGACGTAAGCTGCTACTATCACGACGTGCTGTTATAATTGTTCCGACATATGTAGGGGAGGCCGGGGCTTCAATTAACAGAGGTAAGTATTAACAAGCGAATTTCTAATAAACTATAAACAGCACGTCACTAGTGATTCCTAAAATTCGTCCCTGTGACAGTGGTCTACAGGTTGAAACTCGTCAGTGTAACTCAGTGCGCCGTGGGAGTGTGTTGTGTGATGTGCGTCTATTTTGGCCAGGTAACGAACTTTTTTCACTTTACGATTTTTTTATTTACGTGTTAAATATTTAATTTCACCGTAATATTTATTTTTTTCACAGTAGCTTGTTTTATTCATAATAATCTTACATAAATTTACTAACGCTAATGTACACTATTTCTTAATTATATTTTTTTTTATTGAAAAGGTACCCATGGGGCTAAAAGTAACAAAACATACGGGGTAAGAATTAACATGTTAATTCTTACCCCTTATGTGGGGTTGGCATTAACAGTATATACCTTTGGATTCTATTTTTGGTTCCATACCCGAAGGGTGCCCTATTACTAAGCCTACGCTGTCCGTCCGTCTGTCCGTCCATCTGTCCTAACTTTATAGAGCTTAAACGTTACAGCATGAGGACTTACAACAGGAAAACGACTCGAGGCATGACTTTGCTGGCAACCTACGAGTCAGCTGCTTTAGAAGTAATGGAGAAAAAAGGAACTACAGAGAAGTAGCCACAGAATTTCAAATTTGTCACGTTTCGCTGTTCAATTTTGTGAAAAAGAAGAAAGCAGGAGTTCCAGTAGAAGTAGGCTACAAAAAGACCCGGTTAGTATTCACTTCTGAGCAGGAGAACAAATTGCAGACTATTTATTAAAGTGCTCCAGTATTCATTTCGCGTTGCTACTGCGGAAGTAAAAAAAATAGCCTACCAGTGTGCTGTTTATGAAAATGATTTCTAGTAGATTATAATTATTGTTAAGATGTTGATTTTATAATGAAACTAAGCATTATTGAGACTGCTTTAGTCTATATAGGTAGGTTTTAAAAAGACTGCTACGTTTAAGAATAAGCTGTTTACTACCTCATTTAATTTTAAAGTGATTATATTGTTATTCGATAACACACATAAGTCTGATTAAACTACATAGAAGACTTAACTTAATAATAACAGTAAAAATGGTTCTTAGTTAGATTTTTTTTAAAGATTTGTTGATTTTTGTTCTTCTACGAAGAGGTTTTCTTTGAGTTTTTGTTTCTATTCATTGATATATAGCTGAAATCGGAGTGTTATAACTTTTAAGCATAATGTTAATTATTGTTCCACTAAGTGAAGATTGTGATTATTAAAAACTAACGTTTCCTTCAATAAAATAACAGTAAAAGTAACTGTCAATAAGAAATCATTCAGATATTTGTTGAATTTTGTTATTATATAGAGAGGTTTTGTTTAGGTTACTTTATCTATATACTTATATCGCTGTTGCAGGGACAAAGTGCTATATTGTTTAAGCCTAATGTTAATTGTATTTCTTAATAAAAAATATCATTGTAATTTTGCGTTTTCTTTATTCATAGAGGAAAATACTTACAATGTTAATTGTTGCCCCTTTTGTTAATACTTACCTCGGAACCGTTAATTGTAGCCCCGATCGCGGGGTAAGTATTAATTTCTGACTATTCTGAGTAAAATCGACTTTTTTTAAAAGGTATCAATTTATTGTCAAATTAAAACCAACGATATGGTTATTGAATAGTTTGGACATCATTTGACACAAAAATCATTTCAAAATGTTTAGGCGTTTTGAAGCTACAACTGAAAATATAAATTTTGTTAAGTCGCGCCCCGGTCTCCCCTACATAGCTATGCCAGTACTACATAATCCACTGTTCTTAGGGCTAAAACCTTCTTCAGGCGATTTTTACCAGTGAAACTGAACCTGATCACCATATCTTAACCACGTATAAGAGAAAGATTTTTTGACATTATTGCAACTTAATAAACAATCTAATAATTCTTCCTTATAGTGAAACCTGATAACGTTTACAATTCGGTGGGACCAAAAACATGGTACCGATTTATCTTGTCATTATTTTAGTATTATTGCTAATCAGAACAGTAAAGAAATTATTGGTTTGGAACTTATGAACCTCGAAAGGTCCATAATATTTTAACAGTAATTTTAACGCAACTTTGTACGTAAATATATCACATTAGTATTACGAAAACTATAACTTTACTTATCCATAAGTTCAAATAACTGTATTTAGAAACTGCATATTTTTTTCCGGCTGGTATATTTTTTACATCTTACTTGCTCAGGCGGCACTTGGTGAAATGGCAAACATTTTTGGTAGAGTTAGATACAGTGGCATGCGCACTCTTAAAGTCAAATCTCCAAAAAGCTGCACCATTTATTACTTGAGCACCTAACGTCGGGGTTTCCTCGTCTACATTTCATCTACATAATTCCGGAGGTGACAATTTGTCTTTTCAGCCTGCTAATTTGCTTCCTTGCGAACAAGATAAAAGAAAACAATTATTTTTCGGTAACATTAAGTCGGTTTTTAAGAGCGCCTGAATAATTTGCGGCGGCAAAAAGTCGAGTGTAATCGCTAACGAATAATAATATTAGGCGTTGTGTTGACACCGAGTAATTCTTTTGCTATTAAAAAAGGAAAAAGATTTTATTATATCTACCAACTTGTTCCTCAATTTGTATTCAACGATCTATGTTTTTACGATAACTATCCCCAACGTTTTGAGCCCGATTTTGCAGATAGTTTTTTAACCCAAAATTGTAGCCGTCTAGTGGATGGTCCCAAAATAACCTGCGGCGTATCTAATTATCATACATCTGCCTAGCCTTTTCCCAACTATGATGGGGTTGGCTTCCAATAAAGCCGGATGCAGCTAAATACCTGTATTTTACATGGACCGACTGCCCCTCTGACCTCCACAACCCAGCTATGGGATTTAGGACTGGCTGTCACTTTTGGGACACTCGACTTCCTGTAACGATTATCAAAGACCAATGGTTTAACATGCTTTCCGGGGCACTGAGGAAACTCGGTAAGTATGGCTACCCATCCACGGACCAACCTTGGCAAGCGCTGCTTAACCTTATAGATCGACCTGTGCAGCTGGTACCTATTATTTACTCTTTAATATACTATTCACACTTAGAATGACAATAATTCATCTACATTTCTACCTACGAGTATTTACGTTGTTGACCCGACGAATTTTCCTATCATTATGGAAAATCTTTCGGATTGTGATAGAAAGTGAGTCACGCAATAATTTGAGTGCTGTTATGATATAATATTCGATGGAAACTCGGTGTCGATGTAGGAAAATATTTATCTATCTACAGTAAAAAATACTCGAATTAACATTCCAGATTTGTTATGAGGAAAAGTAGGAAAATGGAAATGCAAAATAATTCGCCATGGGAGGTCATCACCCCTCAAAAAGGAAACGAATTTGCTCTTGTACAATAAACGCCGTACATGAGCAATTCCCTTCGATTTCCGGCCAGGGGAAGGCATCCATTTGTGTAGTAATGTTGATTTGACTGAAGGAAGATTTCCGACTTTGTCATTTTTAAGTCCTTTTTGGAAATAGTTTTTAACCGACTTCCCAAAGGTTATCAATGCGTCTTATTTATTTTTTTGTGTGTTGTTCAGTAATATCTACGACAATTGTAAACCGATTTCGATGATTCTTTTTTTGTTTTGCAGAATATTAATTACTCCGCGGTGGTCCCGTTTATTTGGTGAAGATCTGATGCTGATCTTCGGAGATAAGCAATGGAACTCTTCAAAAATATACAGCAAATCTGTCGTGATTACTGTAATCGCTTGGATGCTTATTGTTTACACAACCACATAACATAATATCACGCCAGATGTTCTGAGCGGGTACGCAGATATGTACAGTACAGCCACATTTCGACAGTTAGGTATGTTAAGTTCCATTTTATTGGGGATAAGCCTATTACCATGACATATATTTGTTAGCGGTTCACTAATGTTTCACCAAAACACCTTTGACAATTTTTAACCGACTTCAAAAAAAGGAGGAGGCTTTGTATATAATTTTCGCAAAAAAGTTTTATAACACGTTTTAATTTCAAGTTCCAGCGTGTTCCACATTGTTGATTGGCGCTATCTATCAGATAAAAATAGAACAATGAAATCAAGAAGAGTACTATAACGTTTACGAACCTAGACACGAGCGGTACTTTGTGTAATTAATTTGGTATCACATTCTTAAAATGGTGAAGAAAAACATCATGAGAAAACCAGCAGACCTGCCACCGTTCCAGAATAAGAACCAAAGAAGACTCGGAGACCTGGTGACGTCTACCAACCCGGACTGGGCCCGCGTGGTGTATAACAGCCCGCTCCCTCTAGCCTCTGCTTGGTCTCCTGTCTAAGAAACCTGTGTCCCAGATCCCAGTGGTGGAAACATTATAGGCTGATTAATGATTACCTATGTTGATTAATTAATTATTACCGAAACGTGTATTGTATAATTATTTTGCTGGTGAGTAAGCAGAAACATAGATGAAAGAGATGCCTTACACGTGTTACATTATTCAATGTTTGTCTTAGAAAGGTATAATAATTGTTTATTATGGATGAGGTAAAATCTACTAACATTATAAATCCCGCGAAACAGTGTCTGTATTGTGATATATATTATAGTATCCATGCCACTGGTCGACATGGATACTATTTATCACGTTAGTAGATAGGTACGTTCCCGTGGAAAAAAATCCGCCGAATACGCGCGTGAAACGGGTAGAAGCTAGTTAACAGTAAGTACGTACCTAAATGCTTACCTGTCAAATCTAAATTCAATGAATATCTCCACTAAAGGACTAACTAAGTTTCATAGTCGCTCTTGCCTAACGCCAAGGCTGTTCAAACTTCGACCTTATTTACATTGTGATATGTTTCAGTAACAAAGTGTTGAACACACGCGCCGAAGACGGAGCGACTCGGGGGAAGTTCCGCGCGATGCGGTCTCACGTACTAAAAGAAATACTAGTAGCAATGACTTTGTTACATGAGAACGAAATAAAATGTCAACTTGAGCAGACATGCGACAAAGAAGATAATATGAAGAGAAAACACGTGTTTCCGGGTATGGACAAAGTTTGATAAGGTTGGAGATGATAATTCGAAGTTTATTTTCAAGATAATTAAATTATTTACAAACTATAATAGTAATAAAAATATGTACAAGTATCAAAAGGGTTACAGGTTATTCGTCCACATCGCTGTCAACAGGAAAAGTGCCCAGAAGGCTGGCAACATTGCCACGTTGAATGGCAATGCTGATTCTTTGGCCAATAAATAGGCCCGCCCTCTGGTCACGTGAAGAGTCGACCAGCCGCTTGGCGATTTCCCGAAATACTAGGTGGGAAATACTCGGATCCCATGGCCCTAGTGTTTCAACCCCAAACGGCTCAAACACAACCAATTAAATTATAAAGGCTAATGAATTTGAGGTTCGAGGTTTTAATCACCTGTAAGAGCCGCCCCAGCGCAGCCCACTGCGCTAGGAAGACGGGATGGCACAAGGGTGTCGACGCAAGTATCCCACACCAAAGGCCTACCCAACTTCCACGTCATTATGGTCATACCCATTGACGCGTAATAATTAATTCAAAGTTTAATAACTTTCTTGTCTACTACTTAATTGTCGTAAAACTTGATACTGACTAACCTGCGAAAAACCGGCTGCCTTAGAGCTTTTGTCTTACTAATGTTCACAAAACCAGTAAACATCTTCCTCTGCACTAGCGACGGGTCAATTATTGTAAGAGGTAAGCCGGAGTACATATCTTTAATGTGATTATATTATTTGTCTATAAAATACTGACTGTGCCATTTTTCAAAAGGAATCCGGTGGGAATCGAGTTGTATGGAACCTTCGCCACTGTTCCTCTGTATACCTATGATTAATAAACATACTCTGAATCTCAATCAGCCATGCGAACAATCTCGTATGATCTTCTTAGCAAGCGAAATTTCCGCCCCAACTAACATTGCTGTGAAAGCACATTGACAACATCCTTTATGCGCGAAATCTATGTTACAAATTAATGACGCACGAACTAGAGGGGTCTTACGATGAGACGACCAACGGTTAAATGTTTTGAAAATTCAATTGTCAAACTGTCTGAAATGAATTTTAAGGACTACGGTATTTTCACAGTTTATTTAGGCTAAGTATTATGTTGACTAACAGTAGTAACAGTAAAGCCTTCGTTCCGGATTTGAGTATTTGATTATAAAACTACTTATACTATAATTTAGGTGTTTTGTTCAATGCAATGTAGCACCCCAAATTCAAAATTTAAAACTTATGTACCTAAGTCAATTCAGGAACCGGCAAAATACCTACCTGTAAAAGCTTACTGTCTTAACTTTAGATAGATAATAGTAGTAGTATAAAAGTATGTAACTGTAGTATAAACAACATAAAAAAACAAGGACATGTAGGTATAAAAATTACATACCGAGACGCAATGGGCGGACAACTTTACAAGACAACGTTTATATTTTGGGCTCCTTATACTATGGCTCTTACTCAATACTCCTTACTCCTTAAGCAAGTTTTCCAATTTTATTCAGTTGGCGACGGTTTTTCGACAGCCAAAGTGTGAACATGTTATTTATAGAAAAGTTACATAGACGTCTAAATGTACCTATGTCTGAGGGCACCCTGGACGTTCACCCTGGCAGTCTGCTTAATTTTTAAAGACGCCGCAGTGAGCCATGAACTGAAAACCGGTCATGCCCTTTTATTAATTTAATCGATGGAATCGAACACGCTATTGTTCCCATTGCTGGGGACGTTAGGCCTCTTCTCAGTGAGAGAGACAGAGCCACAATCCACTACGCGGGCCCAGTGTCATCATACTTTTTGGTACCATCGAAAGCATTGAAAGGTACAAATATCATCATCATCATCTGCCTAGCCTTTTGCCAACTATGTTGGGGTCGGCTTCCAGTCTAACCGGATGCAGCTGAATACCAGTATTTTACATGGAGCGACTGCCTCTGACCTCCACAACCCAGTTAGTACTAGGTAATACGATACCCCTTGGTAAGACTGGTTGTCAGAATTTCGGGTCACTGACTACCTGTAACGACTGTCAAAGATCTACAAATGACAGCCGGGACCAATGGCTTAACGTGCTTTCCGAGGCACGGAGAAAACTCGGTATGTAATGGGTGGTCACCCATCCACGGACCAACCTAGGTAAGCACGGCTTAACCTAAAGATCGACCCGAGCGGCTGTTCTTATTTAGCCATGAGCTCCTAAAAGGTACAAATAATCGATCGAATCTGCAAGTTCGTGTCGTAAATAAATAAATGAAATTCGATCCCAACTCTTGAGCTCTTAATCAAAACATTTTTGCCAATACTTTGTTCCAATTCACGAGGTCACAAAACGTTCTGGTCGAAAATCTGCGTTAATTGCCTAAATTGTAAACCTATGTGAGAGTTAGCCTTACCGCCATCTTGCAGTCTAGTTATTTTTTTATGTCGTCGCAGTAAGCAAAAGGACCTGGAAATCGGTCAACTTTTATTAATTAAATCGTTTGAATAGAACACGCCATGAGTCTATAACTTTCCCATAGCTGGGTCACAGCACAGACCTATCTCAGTGAAAGAGACTGGGCCATAATCGACTACGCTGGCCCAATGTCATCAGCAGAACACATCATCATAGTTGATACCAATAAATGATAATGATACTGAACGTATTAAAAATAAGAGCAAAATAATCGAGCTGTAAGTTCGTATCGTTAAAAAAGAAAAGAAATTCGGTCTTACTCTAGAGCTCTTAATCTAAACGTTTTTCGCCAAACACTTTGTTCCAATTATTCTAACTCAGAGGACGTTTTAGTCGCAAATCTGCGTTAGGCTCATACTGCACACCCTCATTCGTCACAATTTGTCGTATCTAAATGTGAATAAAGCACGAGCGTCTCTGCCCGTGAATAATGTCTCTGTTCGCAAACCCATTATTTATTTGGTGTTATTTCAAAACTACTATGTAAGTGAAAATATGGTTATTTACTGTGTTATTCCTTGCAATGTAGAACGCCGTCTGTTGTTATGATTCTTAAGCAGTATTTATTTGTGTAGAAATTAAAAGAGCTTCAGGAATGCCAGCACCGTAAGTAGCACGTAACGTCTAGTAGCCATATGAGAAAGGGCATGATTTACTCTATATATAATAATGCCTTTTCCCGTACCTATCGAATGAAAAGGTCTAAAATTATCTTTGATCATTTTATTAGAACTCTTTCGGAAAAGGCCCACCATAAACTCGGAATAGAGAATGCATAAAACCTTTAACTCTTCAATTCCCAGTGTCAGTTGTAGGTAGTAGAAGTTTAATAATATCTTTCTACCACAAGGCAATTGTTCTTTTAATATTTCTGCCTAAAGAATAATAATAATTACATAATCATGATCATGAAATATTATTATTACTCATCATCATCTGCCTAGGCTTTTCCCAACTGTGCTGGGCTCGGCTTCCAGTCTAACCGGATGCAGCTGAATACCAGTATTTTACATGGAGCGACTGCCTATCTGACCTCCACAACCCAATTAGTATTGGGTATTATGATATCCCTTGGTAAGACTGGTTATCAGACTTACGGGCCACTGACTACTTAACGACTGTCAAAGATCTTCAAATGACAGCCCGTACCAACGGTTTAACGTGTTTTCCAAGGCACGCAGGAAACTCGGTATGTAATGGGTGGTCGCTCATCCACGAACCAACCTAGGTAAGCGTGGCTTTACCTGAAAATCGATCCGTGTGGCTGTTATTATTTAACCACGAGCTCCTCAAATATTAAATATTATTACTAATCATAACTAAAACTAGCTGTCATTTTTGTAGATCTTTGACAGTCGTTACAGGTAGTCAGTAGCCCGTATTACCCAGAACTAACTGGGTTGTGGAGGTCAGACAGGCAGTCGCTCCACATACTGGTATTCAGCTGCATTCGGTTAGACTGGAAGCCGACCCCAAAATATTTGGGAAAAGGCTAGGCAGATGATGAACTAAAACTAGCGAGCTAGTTTTTGAGAACTTATGAATTTATGAAAACACATTGCACATTTCACCGTATTCCTAAAAGCTGTGCAAATTCAGTAGTTGTTACCATTTGAAAGCTCTTCGCACGTCTTTATTTAACATTTGCAATTCTACCCGAAAAGGATGCTGAATAAATAAATATAAGTAAATCGCGACACAATGCATGAGGAAGCCGAATTCAATGTTGTATCGGACCTTTTCGCTTGCCGACAGCTTTGCTATACATTTTGATGTAGGTACTACGTATTTCCATATTTTCCATTTTTTTCCCACTAATATTTTTTACGTTACTAACCGTACAATCTGTTTACGTAGATTAAGCAGTAAACATATGGATTTTCAGAAACCAATTTGTTTTAATGGAAGAGACTGCGTGGACGCTGATTTTGAATGTCAAAGGAACCGCCCAGCGTCTCCGCTAATTAACTAATTGGCAACTCCGGTATGAATAAGATCATAGTTACTGTGGGAAGTACTTATTTTGTTTACTAGAGACTTACCGTGGACTTTGGCAGTCTCTGATTGTAAAGGGAGCTAACACCAAATTTACCGCATAGCCACGACCTACACGTGGAGAATGCATACAAAAATGTACTTACCAGGGTCGGTCCGTGGATGGGCGATCATCCATAACACACCCAGTTGCCTCCGTGCCTCGAATAGCAAGTTAAGCCTGCATTTTTAGATAATTGGCAGTCATTAAAGCAAACGTAGCAAGTAGCAAGTAGTCAGTAAAGCAAACGTCTGACAACCAGTCTTACCTAGGGTTATCATATTACCTATTACTAACTGGGTTGTGCACTGTGCAGGTTAGATAGCCATGTAAAATAGAGGTATTCAGCTGGATCCAGTTAGGTTAGGCATCTCTTTGCCAACTACGTTGCAGCCGACGTCAACATAGTTGCCAACTATGTTGGAGTCGGCTAGTGTGCCTCATGGCAAGTCTTATTGCTAGAGGCAATGAGCGGGGGGCAATTTTTTTTAAATGGAGTGCTTTATTTAATATAGCCAATTTTTCTCGGAGTACGATTAATAATACTTTCGGTCTGCCCCAGATTTGCAACTTATTTCGATGTCATCCACATTATCTCGTTTCAATATGAGATGTGTGTTTTGAATTGACCTCACCACAGACTATATCAACGATTGTGGGATGCAACCATTGAGAGGCCCACATGCCCAATTGACCTACACTACACCGTGATGGACGATGGATGGAGTGGATTCCAACTAGCTAGCTCTAGTACCTATACCTAGCTGTTGACCTCACACAGACAGCATGTTTGACCTCAACACAGATTTTTTCAACAAAAACCTACATCAGGCACCCGTGTCATAAAATGGTAGAAATTGTTAAGACAATTTCTACCATTTTTGAGACGGGTTTTTTTGACACTAATTCTAAGGCATTATTAAGGTTGTTGTGTTGATCTGTTCTGATCTGTTGATTTCTAAGGAAACCAACTGTGAAAAGAAAATAAATGATTTTCTAATTATTATTTGTGCTTGTTTTTAATCGACTGCGGGAGGAAGGAGGGTAATGTTTTATCAAAACTTGATATTCTGTCCCAACTTTCCACTTCTCGGGATCATAATTATTTACATAAACATTATATTCAGAAGAAAGTAATTAAATAAGGCTCTATGACCGGATAAAATAATTTAAATATACACCAAGTTGTTGAGCATCTCTGTTTAACTTCTTAAATCATAATTTTAAAACTTCAAAGTGCGCCATCTAACTTTTGGGATTAATCTTGATTAAGTATCGTTGTTTAAGATATTGCTTTAAATTTTTTTGTTGGGACAATCTTTTTTCTTTTTATCGTTATAATTTAATTTTGGAGAAAGTTATAAAATTTTCTGAGTACCTGATTATTAGGATTTGAAGTATACCTTCACCTTGTGGCTACAATTTTTTGGATTCGCTATGAACTTTTGCCAATTCTTGCATGCTTGCCATTTTTCAGTAGATGGTTATTCTCTTGCTAGTATACGTCGTAGTATAGTCGACGGCACGGTTGGCGCAGTGGTCAAGCGATTGACTGCTGCGCTGCATGTCGCGGGTTCGATTCCCGTACGGAACAAATATTTGTATGACCTACAAGTAGTTGTTCCGGGTCTGGGTGTTTTTCTATCTATAATATGTATGTATTTACAAAAAAAAAAATTGTATATATGTAGTTTATCAGCCATCTAGCTACCATAACACAAGCATTAGGTTGTTTAGCTTGGGACTAGATGGTGCTGTGTGAAATGTCCAGGGATATTATTATTATACTAGCTGTGCCCGCGACTTCGTTCGCGTGGATGTCGGAACTTAACAGTGTATTTTTTTGTGCGAAGCGCTGTTGGAGGATTCCGATACAAATCATTTTTTATTTATTTATGCTAGTGCTTCTTTATAAACAACATTAGCTGTGGAACCATCTGGAGCGTACACAAAAAGGTTATTGGGGTTGTTTACGCGAGAAAGAGCTATGTATAGTTGACCATGGGAAAAGCATCCAATACTTAGGTCCACCCCCGCAACGGATAATGTCTGGCCCTGAGCTTTATTAATCGTCATGGCATAACAGAGACTGACTGGAAATTGCACTCGTTTGAAAGAGAAAGGAAAGTTGTTAGGAATTATAGGTATTCTTGGAATAAAAACAATATCACCAGCGCCGCAACCGGTTAATATTTCAGCTTCGATTATGTTTTGCTGCAGATTTGTGACTTTGAGCCGTGCCGTTACAAAGTTTGGAGGACATCAATTTCTGAGGAGAATTATTGGTACACCGATTTTTAAAACTATTTTGTGGGCTGGAAGTCCGGGTGTGTTGAGGGAATCCAAAAATTCTACCGGGTAGTGCGTGGCGTCATCTTCTTCCATAACTGTATTTATAGAGGTGTATTCTCTACTATTCCCGGACACATGAATCAATATTTTTAAATTAATTGCCGTAGCTTGGACATTGCGAGGAGTCAAAATAGCTCGCTGACATAGCCAAGAACCGGCTTGATTTCCCATGTTTGTGGAATCTCCGTACACAGAAGAAATTAGCTCCTGTTGTGATGTAACGCAAGAACAGAGATTATCAACCAAAATAACTTTGCCATCTTCTTGTACGGGGTATGTGCCATCGCCTATTTGTAACAATAAATTGGGAAACTCCTGTGCATTTTCGCAGCCTCGCAACTGTGCACGCATATGTACACTCAGGTGTGTAGATGATATATTGCGCCATAAAACAGAACTCTTCAGACAGGCAGCAATTTCTCCGGCTCTCGTTCCTCGGGTTACTATCGGGAGTGTCTGCCGAAAATCACCGCAGAACAGCACCGTGATGGCTCCCATCGGCCGGTCATTTTGCCTTATGTCCTGTAAAGTTCTATTCACTGCTTCTACAGCTTTGCGGTTTGCCATAGTGCACTCGTCCCAAAAAATTAAAACACAATCGCATAAAACCCTTGCTTTATCGCTATTTCGCGATATGTTGCAAACCGGGCTTTCCGTTCTAAGTCGATAGGAATTATAAATGTTGTGTCTGACGTTTTTCCTCCAGGCAATAATGTGGCTGCTGTCCCTGAAGAGGCGACAGCAAGGGAAATTTTATTTTGGTTCTGTAGCGGCACTACAAAAAGTACTTCAGCAACATAGAACAAAAAGTACTACAGCGCCATCTATGACGCAGAGGATGAACTAAAACTCGAAATATATCTAAATTCTGCACCGCGCAAGTAAAGTTATTTGTGACTTAAGACTATACAGAAGAACCCGACAACAACTGTTGGTCAGTAGCCCACCAGACATAACACCCGTCTGATCGGAGGATCCTCCCTTTGCAATGGTGGTTGAAGAGCTTTACACCCTGTTCTCCATACCCCCAAATTGGTGACCCTGAAATGGACGTCAGCGCAGCCTTCGAGCAACGTGACGTCATCAACATCACTTCCTCAAGCTTCCTCAAACTTCCTCAAGTTTTCGAGCAGCGAGTCATATAGCCAGCCAGCTTCAAAATGGGTATTCCTGACCACCAGCATGCAGCGGAAGCGCATTCCTGGTCAGCACCCTCAGCCTCATAAAGCTACCTTGGCACTGCACTTTCGGCCGGTTGAGAGCTGTACCTCCCGGTCGATGCGAGCAGTCAGCCACATCGCGGCGCTGTACCACGTCCGACGCAACGGAGCACATGCAGTGCCGACCCCGACTAAAGGGGTTCGCACTACCGCCGCAGACAGTTCCGACTCACCGTGAACAATGCGGCAACGACTTTCCACTGGCCTGGCAATCAACGACTCATTCTACTACCGACCCTAGTCTCCGCGGGGGAGTGATGTAGCGGCACTACAAAAAGTACTACAGCGCCATCTATGACGCAGAGGAATAAACTAAAAATCTAAATATATCTAAATTCTGCATCGCGCAAGTAAAGTTATTCGCGACTTAAGACTATATAGAAGAACCCGACAACAACTGTACGGCAGTAGCCCACCAGATATAACACCCGTCTGGTCGGAGGATCCTCCCTTTTCAATGGGGGTTGAAGAGCTTTACACTCTGTTCTTCATACTCCCAAAGTTCCTTATTCGAGCCAAAATAACTTTGGTTAGGAAAGTTTTACCTGTTCCGCCCGGTGCGTCTAAAAACAGGATTTCACCCGAGGCGTTTTCTACACTGCAGCATACCCTATCAAACGTCTGGCGCTGATTCTCTGTCTTTGCGCAGCCATTTTGTAAAATTTCTGCGAGTTCCACGGGATGATAACTAATTTCTGATACGTACTCTCTGTTAATACGTGCCCCATCGACTGTCGGTGTGGGCAAACCGTATTGACTGATCGGGTTCCCTGGTATACTTATAACTATCTCTTTAATAGCCAATAAGGACCTGTTGTGACAAATTTCACGTACCCTATACGTCAGGAATTTCTCCATCAGTATTTAGTTAAACATGCCTCAATCAGAAAATAACGTCACACGCACAATGCCATCTATCGAATATCTATATTCAATGCTGCACGCAGTTGATGTCTAGATATAGTCCAGTCTGAGTTCGATAGATGGCGCTGTTTTAATATTTTACTTCGGAAACACTATTACAATTTTATTAATTTACATTTTTCTTTCTTTCCATTTATAAGGTGTGAACTGATTACGATGAAACAAAAAACTTAATGTTCAATTACTTCAATTTACGCACATATTGTTGTGTATAAAAGTTACGGGAAGTTGTGAGACCAACTGCACATAACCCTAATTTTACTTCTGTAACACTTTAAATTCAAATATCTTTTGATAGACTGAACCGATTGCAATGCAACAAAAACTAAATGTTACTCCAAGTTACGCTCAATCAATGTGTATAAAAGTTATCTACATTGCTTTTGTACATTTTACGTGATGCCCGAACAAATACACAGACAAACAGACAAATAGACAAACAGACAAACAGACAAAAATTCGAAAAATGCTGGAAATGGGTTCTATTGGTTGTCCTTTAACACCCTGGCTATTTTTTTTTGAATTTTTTTCGATGTACAAAAACGACTTTTCTACAGTTTTATTATATGTATAGATTATTATCAATTTAAATTAAATATTTGTTTATTTATGGCTACTAGGCCCAATTGTCAGTAACATTGTTCTTAAAAAACTATTGTTAGTAAAGAAAAACAGAAACAATAACAAAAAGAAAATTGTAAGGTTAGGTGGGTCTTCTGACCAGCACCTCCACAGCGTGCGACAACCAAGGTGCGTCGAACTTCTCTATCAACATACTTAGGATGCCATTAGAACTAGACCGCGCTCTCGACAAGATGGAATTTGTTTTTTGCACATAATGACGTAAAAATCATCAGTATGCGCAAATGCGAACATACCGGACGCACTACAATAGCGCGGCAGTCCCACCAGCATCCTGAAGCCTGTATATTGAATACGCAGTGCGTCTAGCGACTTCTTAGTACGCCTTACCCACAGGTCGCTTGTGTAGAATGATTGCAATACGCTTTAAACAGCGTAATCTTTACCCCAATACCACAACGAGCGAACCTGTGTATCAGTATGTTGGCCCTGACCGCTGCGCTCTTGATCTATCTACGTCGTCTTTGAGGTCTCCGGTTAAAAAGTATCCCAGGTATTTGAATTTGTCAACTCTTTTGATTGGCATCCCGTTCAGCATTACAACTGGGTCGCTATGTACACGTCTACCGGAGGCCTCAAAAACCATCTCACACACGCGTAACAGCACCAGCGTAAGAAAACACTTTTTCTGTTGTAGGGGATTTCGTTAAAGGATAGTGATTTTCAATGGAAATCATTAGGCTGTTGCACTTTTACTTCTAGTAGAAGTATTAACCCTAAAAGTCTGTTGGCACCAAAGTACCTACAGTAAAAACTTACAATAGTAACTCATATATGTATTACTTTCCCCAACACGTAATACATCAAAATCCGGAAAACAATATACGTACATCATAAATGAAGTAAGTACCTACCTTGCGCTCCTATACACCGCTGTTATTGCAATTTACAGAATTTAATGTAGTGTGAATCGTTCCCCGCGGTTTGAAGAAGGACGCGGCGGCATGCATACTCACTTGAGAACTGAGGTCACAACATCTAGACATGACTATCACGCTTTGACCTGGCTGGGTTAGGCAGAGAAGTGTTTGCGAGGCAAGTTGGGCTTGTGTTCGTTCCCCTGTTTTGAGTCATGTGCTATTTGTATTTGCGTTTGGTAAACATGATACGTACATACGGGGACAATCAATCTATTCATCTATAAACAAAAAGAAGTGTTTTCATTTCATCTACAAGAGTGGTAGGTACATAGGCGTGTGCTACAAGCTTTGGGTCAAATAGGACAGCATTGTTGTGGCGTTGTTTGTTCTTGTTGCTACTAACAAAAATGGATGTAATCTTAGGGTGAATCTGAAATAAATGATTTACGAGTATTATTATTTCCTTTAATATTTTTTTTTGACATATTATTTACATTTTAAAATATTTTTATTAACAAAACATTAAAAAATATAGAAAACTAGTTTTCCGCCCGCGGCTTCGCACGCGTCGTTTTCGGTTATATCGCGTTTCCAAGAGAACCCTTCAAAAGTCCGGGATAAAATCTATCCTAATACTATGTTCTTTCTCAAGGTCAACTCTCTCTCTGTACCAAATTTCATAAAAATCAGTTCAGTGCTTTAGACGTGAAAGCGTAACAGACAGACAGAGTTACTTTCGCATTTATAAAATTATAGTAGGGAAGTAGGGATAGTAGCCCACCGGCATTGGGAACAGGGTCCGAGCTACTGGTGGTCAGAGCTCTTAAGAGAGGAACCTTCTAACAATACGCGCCGTTTCCAGAAGCCTTCAAATCAAGCCCTTGATCCAGCTGCCCAGCGAAAGCTTCCTCAGATGTTGGTCGAGGCTATTGACTATTAAGCCAATGGCTGACACGACTTTTGGCACAATGACTGCTGTACTCACGTCCCACTTGTCGACAACATCGCGAGCCAGATCTAGATATTTGAATTGTTTATCTTTCTCTGCTTTCACGAGAATCATTGTGCGACGCTCCAATCGATCTATCACCACAATGTCAGGTTTATTGGCAACAATAGTCCTGTCAGTGACGATAGGTCGATCCCAGTACAACGTGATATTATCATCATCGAGAACTGGGTCGTCCGCATACTTAGGGATGATTTTCACCGAACGGCTCGCGTTGCATCGAGTCGATACGAACAGATGCGGCGACAGCCGTTCGCGTCCGGCAGGACGTCGACGCATACGATCGGCTCTGTAACGTGGTTTGCGAACGTATCCGTTTCTGCGGCTACTTAGTCAAATAGGGTGGAAATCATTCTTTATACATAATATGGCACTTCTGATTCCACAAGGTTGTAATTCAAAGCAAGTTGCTGGTGGATAATCCTGGCAACCAGGTTGTGTCTAAACAAATAATTTCCGTTAGCTAGACGAGAAAACCTAGAATTATTATTATTGTTATAGAGTACAAAAAATAAATAAGAAACACCATTTTTACCAATATACAGGGTTATTTGTAAAACACCAGTAACCTCTTAAGAGGTCATTGTACTCATCATTATGAACAACTTTTACTATGGGACCAAACCTGAAATCGCCGACAAAAAATCAGCTGTTCCCTACATTTATGTTCGAATAACTCGTCAAAATGTAGGGAACAGCTGTTTTTTTTTTCGCGATTTTAGGTTTGGTCCCATAGTAAAAGTTGTTCATAATGATGAGTACAATGACCTCTTAAGAGGTTACTGGTGTTTTACAAATAACCCTGTATATCGCATGGCTTATGTGTACTTAGTTTAATATACATTAATACGTGTAATGTACATTAATCTTTAACCAACATTTTTATAATAAGTAAATAAATCTCGATGTTTTGTCGTACAACGCTGGGGCGGGTCGTTAGTTTGCAATACAACCTGATCTCTTATTGTATTGACTTTTGTACCAAGTAGTTTTATTTAAGGTACCATAGACGAGTACCAGTAAACTAACATCGGTATACGAAGATAGGCGCCTTGTATCAGAAAGCTGACCCATACAAAACTTCAATGCCTAGTCGACCTAATAAGTATGGGATAGCTGAATTTTTTTTCGCAATTAAGTGGTCCCAGAGCGATAGTTATTCAGTTCGATTGTCTGAGTCACAACCTTAACATAACACGCCTTTCTGACACCATTTTTAGGGTTCCGTACCCAAAGGGTAAAACGGGACCCTATTACTAAGACTTCGCTGTCTGTCTGTCTCCAGGCTGTATCTCATAAACCGTGATAGCTAGAAAGCTGAAATTTTCACAAATGATGTATTACTATTGCCACTATAACAACAAATACTAAAAATTAAAAAAAAAATATAAAGGGGGGCTCCCATACCACAGATATGATTTTTTTGCCGTTTTTATAGATAATGGTACGGAACCCTTCGTGCGCGAGTCCGACTCGCACTTTGCCGGTTTTTTTTAATTATTATAGTTTTATAGTGTACCCTAAAACGTATGTTATAAATATTTAAATTATGCCTATAAGTATTAATTGTTTGTTTTGTAATTACAATCGTTTCTATGAACTTGTATGATCAAAAGTCGTTGTATTGACTTTCATGTGACTGGTCAAGACTTTGACATTTATCGACGACCAATCATAAGCAAGTAAAATGGCGGGCGATAAAAATAGCCGGCGGTCATTTCAGGGATATGCCCGCCGTACTCTGGGATTCGTGCTTCAACATCGGTACTAGTCACTTGCATTGTATCGCTAAACCAAACTATTACTGTACTGCTGTAACGATATTAATAAAAGGTGATCTTCAAAGTTTAATAACGAGTGTTTTCTTATAATCAAAGTCCTTACTTCTGAGTGTTGAACCAGTACGATTCACAACTCAGAAATGGGATTAGCAACTTAATGCCCACAAAAGGATCGGAGATACGCTTAAATATTTGGCGTACATAGAAAACGTAAGTATACTTTGTTACTTTTTATTTTAATTGTGCGGCCTACCCTCATTATTCAAAGATTCCTGTAAACGTATATTTTTTTTTCTTCTCTTCACGAACTGAACTGTATTTACCGTAACGGAGACATTCCGGAGGTTTATATGGTTAGTCATGCATGTTAATCTTGCCAGGGTACTCCCTGGAGATGAACATGTATGATAGTTCGATTTGTAATTTGAGGAACTGAACTGTATTTGCCGTAACGGAGACATTCCGGAGGTTTATATGGTTAGTCATGCATGTTAATCTTGCCAGGGTACCCCCTGGAGATGAACATGTATGATAGTTCGATTTGTAATTTGAGGAACTGAACTGTATTTGCCGTAACGGAGACATTCCGGAGGTTTATATGGTTAGTCATGCATGTTAATCTTGCCAGGGTACTCCCTGGAGATGAACATGTAAGATAGTTCGATTTGTAATTTGAGGAACTGAACTGTATTTACCGTAACGGAGACATTCCGGAGGTCTATATGGTTGGTCATGCATGTTTATCCTGCCAGGGTACTCCCTGGGGATGGTCATGTTTGATGGTCTATAATAAAGTATGTGAAGGTCAACAAAAATCTTGTTTATAAGTTTAGTATAGCAAGATTTATTAACTCGGATGTTTTTTTTTATGTTGAGGCCGCGAGAACATGGATGAACGCGGGTCTAGTTCTCGAAGAGAACGTGATGGACCTAGGCGGACCCCCCGCGAGACGCTGACGCCGTCTCCAAGATGTCGAGATGCAACTCGAAGCCGCAGCCGGGGTCGAGGGCATACGCGTTCAGCTGAAGAAAATTGTCACAGCCGAAACCGTCTGTCGCGGTCCAGGCGGTCAAAAAGAAGACGATCGCGACTGACGATTAGTCGATCTCCTTCCCGGCCACCCTATTCAAGAAGGGCAAGTCGTCGTGCCGGGCGTTCCAGGACACGGTCACGCACTCCAGAGCGGCACGAGACGCGCCACGCAGAATCCAGGCATTCACCAAGGAGCAGAACTTCTCACCTTCGAACACCGTTCCGTGAAGAAACTCATCGTGAGCGTGAGTTAAATAATAATCAGTTTGTTGAGAACTTTATTAATGCGCTTAAGGGTATGAATAATACAGGCGATCGCGATAGGTTTCCTGTTTTAAATAACGTAATTCCTGATTTTGACCCGTTTTGTAAGGAACAAACGGTTGATACGTGGCTTCATAAGGTTGATGAATGTGCACAGATTTATGGTTGGAATGATAAACAAGTAGTCCACTATGCCCTACCGAAATTAACAGGGGTAGCTAAAACCTGGTATCAGGGTCTACCCTCACTACTATTTACTTGGCCAGAGTGGAAGTTAAAGCTGAAGGAATCTTTTCCAACTAGGGATAATTATGCAGATTTACTAACGGAAATGCTGAATAAAATTGTACGTTATGGGGAGTCATTGGAGATATATTACTATGCTAAAATGAATCTCCTAAATCGCTGCGAAATATTAGGAAAACGTGCAGTTGACTGTGTCATAGCAGGTATAGAAGATCGTGGTGTTAGGTTAGGAGCACAAGGAGCAGAATTTACGGAACCGGAAATGTTACTCAAATTCTTGAAAGCAGTAAAAGTTGGTCAAGACAGGTCTTCAATCGAGCAGCAGAAGGTTAAGGATAGAGATAGGCGATCACAAAATAACACATTTAGCGGTAATAAAGTAAGTCTCAGTTCCCAGAAATCAACCGGATCCAACATGGTCTGCTATAATTGTAAAGAAGCCGGTCACCCATACTTTCGATGCACAAAACCGAAGATTCAATGCTCTAATTGTAATTTATTAGGACATAAGGACACTGAGTGCCCTGGGACAAAGCAAAGTACCAACGATAAACCAAAAGCAATATTGAAGTAGAAAACACAAGCGATTCAAGTGCCAAGTTTAAAATACCTATTAAAATAAATGGGTTGTTTTTACAATGTCTCGTTGATTTGGGAAGCGAGGGTACTTTGGTCCGTCTCGGTGAAGCTCTGCGTTTAGGTTTAGACTGGAAGGTAGAAGTAACACTATTAAGAGGAATAGGTAACGTGCCATATAACCCCCTTGGCAAGGCTAAAGTCACTATCAAAGTGCAGGGTGTAGTAGAAAATCACGTGGAGATAGGCAGTAGGTGATTACTTAATAAATTGCCCTGTACTACTAGGCCTACAAATTAAAAAAAATCTGATTTTAGTGATCACCCATAGATGAATCACCAATCAACTGTGGAGAAAATTTAACGAAATATCAAAGAGAGTCTTTGAAGGTCTTGTTGGTAAATATAAATATTGTTTTTCTAGTGGTTTAAAAGATTTTGGGTTTACAACGGAAACCGAAATGGCGAGTCAACTGGATGATCCCGATCCTGTCGTTTACCGCCCATACCGGTTGTCCTTTACCGAACGCCAACTAGTTCAATATATGATCAACGAAATGTTAGAAAGTGGCATTATAAGGGAGTCTAACAGTCCGTACGCGAGCCCTATAGTGCTAGTCAACAAAAGGTCTTGGGTGTTCAAACCTATTGCTGTGGCAAACCAGTCCGGATGAGCAAAAACTACACTCCTTCCGAGTTAGAGACCCTCGCTATTATCGCCTCATTGAATAGGTTCAGGCATTACTTACTTGGAATTAGATTCACCATAGTTACGGACTGCAACGCTTTGCGTACCACTTTGAGTAAACGCGACTTAGTCCCACGAATTGCTCGCTGGTGGCTGCTGTTCCTAGAATACGACTGCTCAATAGAATATCGTAACGTCTCAGCGTGCCTTAGTGCGTACATCATAAGCTGCCAAGCGGTGCCAGGCCCGGTGAACTACACCCCATCCCTTAAGCTATCATACCATTCCATACCATACATGCGGATCATCTCGGTCCTTTTATCCACACCAAACGTGGCAATACGTTCATCCTTTTTATCATTGGCGCGTTTACAAAATTTGTTGTATCACCGCTGTGCGAAATACCAAATCTGCCACAAGCATTAGGGTATTCAGAGAGCATTTTAGTTACTTCGGCGTGCCAACCCGTTTGATTACGGACCAAGGGACAATCTTCACTAGTAGGCAGTTTAAAAACGTTTATACAATCGTGTGGTATAAAGCACGTACTCTATACTGTCGCCACACCCCGAGCGAATGGCCAAGTGGAACGGTATTACAACCGCACCATTTTGGCAGCTCTCGGGGCAATGAACCACGACAAACCAAATGATTTGTGGGATGAACATTTACCAGACAAACAGTTAGGTATCAATACCACTGTACACGCCGCTACCAAAAAGACTCCAGCGGAGTTTCTTTTCGGGCGAAATCTAACTAACCCATCTGAAGGTTTGTAACTGATGTAATAAACGAAGCTACGTCTGAGGTTGGGGAGAGAGCCTGGACAATGTTAGGGCTACGGCCGGTGAGCTTATTAGGATACAACAGGACAAGGACAAGAAACTGTATAATAGGCACAGGAAAATAGGAATGCGTTTCAAAGGTAATTTGGTTAGAGTAATAAGAGCCGCGTCAGGAATAGAGGGGCAGTCAAAGAAGCTCGAACCTAAATGTAAAGGCCCTTACAGAGTTAAGGTGCTCCCAAACGATAGGGTCGTGGTCGAGGACACACCCCTCACAAAGACTAGTAAGAGGTACGAGGCTGTGGTAGCCATTGATAAAATATTCCCATGGATCTGCCTTAACGAACCCGTATCAACCGATTGTGAATCCAAGTGTAATGATTGTGAATGTGATGAAATGTAAATAGATGAATGTAAATTCGTTCGCATTAATGAGTATTGTACGTAGAATTAAATAAGCAAGCAATTAAGGACACTAAATCAAATCTGTCGGCGTCAATTACATTGTGTATTTCTAATTTGTACATTTAAAGAACTAAGAAATCGATCTCATAAAAAAAAAAAAAAAGTAAAGTTAATGTGGTTTTAAGTTTCGATGATTAATGTCATGTATCATCTACATTATTCGATGTACTTATGGCTGAAATATTTGCTGGTCAACGTCATGGACTACTAAATACCGATTCATTGGTTAGAGTCACGTGCTAATGAGTTGGTGAGGGTATCCAGGTAACGGATGCCTCTCATTTCAGCAATTGGTGCATCAGTATAAATACCGATTCATTGGTTAGAGTCACGTACTAATGAGTTGGTGAGGGTATCCAGGTAACGGATGCCTCTCATTTCAGCAATTGGTGCATCAGTATAAATACCGATTCATTGGTTAGAGTCACGTACTAATGAGTTGGTGAGGGTATCCAGGTAACGGATGCCTCTCATTTCAGCAATTGGTCCATCAGTATAAATACCGATTCATTGGTTAGAGTCACGTACTAATGAGTTGGTGAGGGTATCCAGGTAACGGATGCCTCTCATTTTAGCAATTGGTCCATCAGTATAAATACCGATTCATTGGTTAGAGTCACGTACTAATGAGTTGGTGAGGGTATCCAGGTAACGGATGCCTCTCATTTTAGCAATTGGTGCATCAGTATAAATACCGATTCATTGGAGAGTTACGTACTAATGAGTTAGTGAGGGTATCCAGGTAACGGATGCCTCTCATTTTAGCAATTGGTGCATCAGTATATCTACTGGTCAAGGTCATGGGCCAATACATATACTGCCGATATAAGATATAGATTAAGTTAAGGGTGTCAGGTAACCGACACCCTTAAAGGTTATTAGCATTTTGTTAATCAAGGTCATGGATTAATGAATACATTGAGGAGTATTGTATTTACTGTTTTGAGCTTTATTTAGATTTAAAAAAAAAGAAATGTACTATTATATGAGTTAATCTGATAACAAAGTACCGAGTTAGGGATATCAGGTAACCGATGTCCTCAAAGGTTATTTTTTTTAAGGTCATTTGTAATTCTATTGTAAAGTAATTGAATTTGAGATCTATTTAGATACTAAAATGTGCTATGATAATGAGTCAAAATTATTAATTATGTACTGTAAATGAAATATTTTATGGGAAACAAAAGTTACATTTATGTTTAAGATGAAATATAGACTAATGTTTTGTAATGCATAACAACGAGGGACTCGTTGAAAGCCGGATGGCCGAGCTGTTATAAATATTTAAATTATGCCTATAAGTATTAATTGTTTGTTTTGTAATTACAATCGTTTCTATGAACTTGTATGATCAAAAGTCGTTGTATTGACTTTCATGTGACTGGTCAAGACTTTGACATTTATCGACGACCAATCATAAGCAAGTAAAATGGCGGGCGATAAAAATAGCCGGCGGTCATTTCAGGGATATGCCCGCCGTACTCTGGGATTCGTGCTTCAACATCGGTACTAGTCACTTGCATTGTATCGCTAAACCAAACTATTACTGTACTGCTGTAACGATATTAATAAAAGGTGATCTTCAAAGTTTAATAACGAGTGTTTTCTTATAATCAAAGTCCTTACTTCTGAGTGTTGAACCAGTACGATTCACACGTAGAACTGTTCATGGGCAGTCAGCAATTTTCTTTACACAGTTTTATAAAGCGGTAGGCAAGTGGGCGACCGGGAAGTGTAATAAAACAGTGGGATGATATCATCAGGGAACTGGAGCGTATAATCACGTTAGAGATACACTTCGAAGTAGGGTCGCCTATCTCTTATATGTATACCTAATTATATAAAATGGTAAACTGACTGACTGCCTGACTAACTGGGTGATACATCAACACACAGCCCAAATCACTGGTCCTTTTTTTTTTTTTTTTGGAGGGTGGGAAATCGTCAAATGACTCCTTCCGCTCTGGGCGGAGCGGGAGGGAGTGTCAGACTCTTACTGACTAAAAACCACCCATGTTCCTTCTTTAGCCCTTTATGTTCCAGGGCCGCGGTATCTCTTTCGAACAGTCCCGCAGCCCTGAAACCGCTGGTCCTAGAGACATAAACTTGGAGGGTGTGTTCTATGTAAAGAGAAAATATCCACTAAGAACGGATTTTTGCGAATTCCACCCCTAAAGGGATAAAATAGGGGATAGAATTTTATATGAAAGTCCGTGAGTTGTGAATTCTTTAAATTTTGTGTTTAGGCTGACGATTGAAAATTAAATTATACGTGTCTCAGCGTTTTCGGTAATTCTACCCCCGAAGGTTCAAAAAGGGGGATGAAGGTATGTAACTATGTTTGTTACCGTAACCTGGATTAACCTATAGGTTACTTTTTAATCCCGAGTACGTTCCCGTCGAATATTTTTCGACATCCACGCGGGTGAAGCCGCAGGCAAAAGCTATATTTTAAATATTGAAATCTATTGTACATAATTATAATATTCAAAGTCCTGACTGATATATAAACGCACAGCCCAAACCGCTGGTCCTACAGACATACAATTTGGAGGGTGTATTACTTGTGAAGAGTTTGTATTAAGGGTTTTACGAAATTCCACCCATAAGAGGGTGAAATGGGGGGTTTAATTTTCTGTGAAACTTTTTATTCTCGGGGTCGATTGACTTGGAAAACATGTGTACAACTCTTTAGTTCAAATTACGAAAATCATCTATTACTTTTTAGGGTTCCGTGTCCGAAAGGTAACCAACGGGACCATATTACTAAGCCTCCGCTGTTCGTCCGTCCGTCCGTCTGTCAGCGGGCTGTATCTTACTTCTTTATTATATCTATGGTATCTTATGATCCGTAATAGGGAGACAGTTGAAATTTTCACATACTTATTGTGTATTTTTGTTGCCGCTTTAACAACAAATGTTACTAATATTATGAATGTGAAAGTTTGTGAGGATGGATGGATGGATGTTTGTGACTCTTTCACCCAAAAACTACTGAACGGATTTGGATGAAACTTAGCACACAGATAGATTATAACCTCGATTAATACAATAGGATACTTTATATCCCGGTAGTGTGATCCCGTGGGACAGTTATCGAACTCCACGCGGGCGAAGCCGCGGGCATAAGCAAGTCATTTTATAATTTAAAGTGGACGCTTTAGTTTAATTTAAGACCTGACAAAAAGCCCCAAATTCTAGACATTGTACTCTTTTAGGCAAAAAAAAATATCTTATTAAGGTAGCCCGTGGGATTCAGATTTTCGTACGTTTTTTTGCAATTTGCGGGTTGTATGTTGAACAAAATATTTATTTTTATTTTCAAGTATTGTCCTCAAAGTCGTAGGTAGAAAAGTCTGGACACATGACAAAGCGGGAATAAGAACGGGCGGAGGACAAAAATCCGGGCATTTCGGATAAAATCACAGTGATGGTAACCCTACTCTCAAGTCCAAGAGTGGACAGCAGCTATCGTCGCGAAAATCAGGTTAAAACTTAAAAGCATTACTGGTCTAACGTAGTTTTTTTCAAGATTTTACATGATTTTTTTAGATGATTATAAATGAAAGGTACATAGTAAAATGAATATTAGGTATTTCCTGTGTTAACGCATCGTCGGACCTTACATAATATATGTTATAGGTGCTCAATTTAGCATAAACGGTTTTACTTTTGATTTTGGATTGACCTCGCTTTTAAAAACTCGTCCTTACCCATATTTATTTGTTGCTTTCATTCATATTTACTATGAAATGTTAAATATTCTATCAAACAAGCCAAGAATCACTCCTTTTAAAACTAGGTTCGTTTATAGCCCCCAATACCTTATAAATGGCCGAAATTCCATTTCATTTACATAATAAACTTAGATCTAGACTAAATAAACATATCCCTTTTTGAAAAAGCCACCGAAATAGCGCGGCGTGGGTGCCTTTTTGAAGATAGATTGGTCTTGATAAATGTCTAGGCTATAAGTCCACATTCTGCGATGTAGGATGGTGAACCGGTCTAGTCAAGGACGAGGCGAGTCACGAAATGCGCTGAGGTGCCGCTCTAGACTGAACGATACTGTCGAGTTGTCGATAGACGCCGTAGTATTGCACTGTATCAACGTTATTTTATTCATAGTTACTACAACATTGTTTAGCTTTAGAGTTACTCGTATAGGCGAAGTTCGCGCTGTCAAAGCATACTTTTATTACTATGGTGTATCTTGTTTAACATAAGGCTAGCTCACTAGCTCTACGAAAACAGAGCTTTGCATTTGCTGTATAAAACTCCTCTTGGACTACCTATTCAATTTTCCGTCGCAAGCAGAATACATTCTTGAGGGTACTCGACTATTGTCCCTTTGTCTGTCGAAGAACAGCTCGGCTCGACTCGTGGCGACTTAATCGACAGTGAAATTGTACAACCCACGGATCCGGATGAACCGAATGCTTTCGATGTCACTTGTTAACTACTCCCGGCACGCCTGACTTAATAATTACATATATGTACCCCGCTGTGCGTCAAACGTATTGTCACGGAACGAACACGCTCTTTAAGTAGGTATTTATGTGGCAAAATACAATCTGAACATGCCGAACGTGTTTATCGAGTTCCTTGTAATTGTTTACAAGGAACCTTGGCACAAAATACAATAAAAGAACACGAACGAAGGACGTAATTGCTGACACTCTCCGCATTTCAACAAAAGGTTTACAAGATCTGTCGGGAATGTGTAAAAATGTAACCCCCAGCGATCGGCGCCGCACCGCGCCGATGTTCATTTCACGAAAGTTGAACAACTGTAAGACGAGTAATTGTCTTCGGAAAATAATCGAACTGTAAAGTTTCACTGAGTTAAATCACGTAAAAGACTTTAACACTCCCAAATCGTGACAAATTTTAGAAGTTGGGGTAAGGGTGATCGAATAGAAAATGTTGTACCAACGTATTTTTACTCTAACGTTGACATACTAAAGAATCATGATGTATTCCATTCAGACGCGCTAGTCTTTTATTCTCGCTAGTAAATATGTTTCTCTTTTATCCAAGGAATGTCTTGGAGGATGTTCAAAGGACGCATGCATAATTCAGAGTACATTACGGTTTCATCTCTCAGATTGCAATGAATACCTGCGTGAAAAACGGATGTAAAAGCGGGTTGAAGGTACACAGACTATTTATATACATAGAGTGGCTAATGTAGGAGGTACAGTAGCACAAGCCAAAGCTTACAAAAGTCGAAACTATATTTGTTTAACCCACAGAATGGGAAATGAAACCACCTACGCAGCCGCCACTGGCAGCGTTTTCATTCGAAGGGAGAATATTTTAGAAATCCAATTACGTACTCGTCTATCTTTATAATTTATGTCGGGTGGTCTTTTGGGTGATTAAACATTTTTCCGAGCAATTTGGATTCTGTGTCGGCAATTTAAGTACCTGAGCGTATCAGCGAATTTACGGAAGCTCCACTGAATGGGTAAATGAGACATGAACGAATATTGAAGCTAAGTGAAAACGGATTTTGCTTTTATCTTCTCGATATTACCTTTTCAACAGGAAGACACTTCTGTTTAACAATAAAAAAGGTAGAACTACACAACACTTCCTAGTATACTACAAATTGTTGTCCAGAATCAATAGAATCAACTAAGTTGAACGATAAAAGTTACGGTACCAACGAATGCAAACAAAACCTATTATTAATGCGAGACTGGATGCTAAATATTTATTAAAATTCTTAAGCAACATATCGCCGAGTTCAAAGTATTTTTAAATAAAACCTTAATGAAGAGAACATCGCCTATTAGGAAACCAAGTTGGACTGAACAAATGATGGCTTATGAGAATTTGTGAAAGTAATTAAATGAGAATAATCTGCGTAATAACGTTGTACCTAAATTAAATTATTGAACCGTATTTATGCCGTACTGCAATAAGTTTTCCTTTATAAACCAAGAGGCAAAATGAGATGAATTCATCCTCAGAAACACATTTGTGACATTACATAGGTAGCATTCGTCACACTGTTAGCGGAGCGGGTCAGCAGATCATTGGCGATTCGCTTACGAAGAAACATATACCTAAGATTACCTATAATCAACTGGGAAAGAAAAAATTAGAAAAAGATTAATGTTACTTTTGATAACGAAACGCCCTCCGAAAGAATTGTAGGCCTCATTGGTCTTGAGATGGTGTAGTTCTGGGATATCAGTACATCTAACAGATTGAACCCAGTTTTTATTAGGTGGTATTCTGTATTTTGCATACCCCTTGTGATTTTTCGTTTTGTTTCTAAGAACACTTATGATGACAGACCACTGCTTTCTATGACAATATCCCAATCTAGTAATAATGCATGAGTGGTTTATAGTTTATTGATACGCCATTTCTTGAGACTTTCATTCCCACCTGCTTAATCTGCGGAAAACAACTGCACTTCTGTCATTTTCCTTAGCTAGACTACAATATGCTTTGCAGTTTTTGTTAGAGTTGCAGTTAATAGATACAAACATACACAGTGTGTTTGGCTACCGGTTACCGATAATTTAAGAGCATAAATTATATACTAATTTCTATGAAAAATGACGCGACATTTCAGCCATTTTGTGTTTTTAATCGGCAGTTCAATGTACATGTTCAATGAAATGCTAATATCTTTGAATCGATATTCCACAAGCCGACATTTGTTGTCATGACAACAAGTGAAGAACGCCCACCGAACGTATTCCTAGAATTTCTTGGCCACAATTGGCAGATCTTCGAATAAGGCTGGATGTGGTAGGTGTAGGAGGCAACGTACAAATACCTCGGTATATGTACGTTGGCTCCTACACCATCCATCCTTGTCAAACCCATAGTTGTATTTTGCTTAAATCAATGCTAAAGATGTCATACGTCAATGTAATCAGTGTTAAAGATGCCTATAATGTCATTCTATCGAATGTTTAATCCGTTCATCTTTTCTTTGGCCTTCTTCTCCCTCTCAGTTTGACGGAACAGTTCATTTTATCGTAGGTAGCCAGAATAGTAATTTTGTCCTTTTTGTCAATATTTGTCAAAGATTTTACAAGAATTATACAGACTAATTGCTAATTATAATATCGAGGAACGAAATTGATGATAAATCTACAACTGACCTAGTTTTGGTGGTCTATCAAAATAAGGACTATAACTCTTAGTCAAGAATTGCAGTTGCGATATACAAAACAAATATTGTGATCGATAGATTGTGAAAAGTGAAAACTGTGAAAAGCTATGCTTGCAGAAGCGGATAAGCTAGAGAATTCACCTTACACTAAGTTTAACATTATCGAGCGGCCCATCAGCCAATAGGCTCGCCGTAATTATAGCATAGGCTCGCCTGACTGGACTAGTGAAATGAAAGTACCTATTTACAGAAAGTTTCTAGACATACCTATTTTTGGCGAACATACATTCTAGAACAAAGACATTCAAATATTTACGAGCGATAGACGGGACAAGACGAAGGAAATCATAATCCAATACTTGTTACTACTTAGTAACAATTCGTGTGTCAAAACCGAAAATGTTCGAAACATTCCCAATGTCCGCTCTATAAGTCTATTAAATCTTTTTGTTCTAGAAATTTTACCGCAGAAGTGTTAGTGATACTAGCGCAGGTGGTAAGTTTACCTGCCTTACCAATCTACAGAATCTCTTGTTAGCAATATCCTAATGTTGTTTCATAGGTCCCGGAGAAATTTCTAATAATAAATTAATCTGAGCTTATCAGCATTCCACCAGACAGTATGTAGAAAGTTTTAATTCTGGTCAATCTATTTGTATTCTAACGAAAATCAATAATTGTTTCACTGACTCAGTAATCTTTGCTGGAACTTAGTTAATTTTGTACTTGGTTTACTGAACTGATTTACATTTTTTTTTTTTGGTGGCTAGTGGCAATGGATTAGAAAGAAAAACTCAGGGTTCGAAAGAAAAAGTCTGGAAGAGTCCCGTCACTAGTGGGGACAATCGATTAAATAAAGATTTAATTATATGTTGTGAAATGGTTTTATTCTAGCATTATTAAACATACAGAAGGTTTGGGTAGAGTTAGTATGTAGGATGAGCCTATTGCCATGAACTGGGTTGAAATCTAGAATCCGGGCTCATACTGAGAGTCACTTGCATAAAAAGAAAAACCAAATAAAACTTTGAAAAAAACCTGGGAATCGAATCCAGAACCTCACGCTCAGCAGTCATACTCACGACCCCTAGACTAATGGATATGAAAACTGTACCCACAAATATAATTATTGCATCATTGATAGTGTTCACTGTAGGAACAGAGAGAGGGGAATTCCTGGGCCTAGCTTAACCTAGTTGAAATGTTAATGTACCGGTAAAAATCGTTACTTTTTCTCAATGAAATCACAAAATGAAGCAACAACCTAGAAAACTATAGTCTAGAAAGCGGGTAAAAAAACGTTAAAGTATTATACAAAACTAGCTGTGTGTGACTTAGATGGTTCTCAGCCAGTTACTTACACATGCACTTTGTTACGGGTCTACTCGTATCTATATAAATAAAAATAAATCCCTATTTCCCTTGGTCACGGCATCACGCTTGATTGCTTGAACGCCTGGACCGATTTCGCTAATTCAATAATAAGGGAAAAAGGGATAGGGTTGAATGCCAGTATTTTACATCGAGCGTCGATGCAAAATACTGGCATT
The DNA here is from genome assembly GCA_950022335.1 of Eurois occulta. Lineage (NCBI taxonomy): Eukaryota > Metazoa > Arthropoda > Insecta > Lepidoptera > Noctuidae > Eurois > Eurois occulta. Next base: position 10,133,157 of record OX465477.1, on the reverse strand, counting down.
CAACCCCAACTTAGTTGGGAAAATGCATTTCCGCAAATAAAGCATTATTTTTTGACCAAATTTTAAAATCATAAAAATTGTTATTGTTGGTCAACCTTTAAACATAGGTATGTTCTGTCGCAGACATGCGTTGACATTTGAAAAGTGGGCGTTTAATGTCAATTTATAAACAAACTCTAGCTGTCAATATGTCTAATGGGGCGCAGTAAGTTCAGTCCACTTCTGAAAATACCAGCATTGACAAACAAATAAGCAAAAAGAGCATAAAAAAATAATAAATTACGATAAGTAAAACTTACGATAATATTCGGGAGTTGTTTCATCAAAGTTTAATCACGTATAAAATATAACAAGTGTACTATAAAATATACTATATATAGGTACTCTTTAAAAGTTTTAGAATTTCAACAACGTTAAAATCCTTTAATTTATTTATTTTTGCTACTGAACCTTGTTTTTGTCGTGTAAGATAGATAGACAATTATCATCATTAAATCACATTATATAAGCTGTAACTGTTTCGTTGTATGTCAACATAGCAAGTCTTGGTTTGCGTGCTCTGGCAAATTACAGGTTGCTACTTGTACCATTGGATTGCATTGAAAGTATGTCTGCATACCTCATATAAATTAGCTGTTGCTTGCAGCTTTGTTCGTCTAGAAACTTCAAGCCACAGTCCGATATTCGGGACTAGGGGGGAATTTTGAAAATCTAATCTGCACATGTTATAAAAATATCTTCGATATTTATTCTCTTTTCATGTTTTCAGTATTTATACAACTATTGATTATCCAAGGTAATAGAGATGCCGTTGTAGCATAACAGCCGAGAGTGATGATTGGAGAACAGTACCAAACTAACCAACTTTTTCTAGGTTACATGGTCAACGTAACTATTACCAATCTTCGACGCAGCCTCATGGTAACCCAACACCGTTATACTGAACAGCACGATTGCAGAATTACTCCGTCGTAACTTGCTGACTCATCGCTGACTAAGCTAGCGCAGCCAGCTACGAACAGTTCGACCAGACCACTTACTAATCTACCAACAAATGCCAACAATATACCAGTGTTTTACGCGCAACTTAGCTACGATTCGCAACTAAGCGTTAACGGTAAATGCGAGGGGAGACAATGTTGCGGATTCCATTTCACAGCCGATTGCTTTTTTTCATGGTCTTTTCATTTTCATAGTCATCATAAATACGATGTTATCGGAAGGACGTGAAACATTGCACATCCTCCAGATTTGACGCTCTGCAGTACTTACGTGTTCAGTGAGTATGTTTCACCGGGTTGACCTGATTTCCTTTTGCGTGCCTTAAATAACAAACATTGACTCTAATACAACAGAAAACCAACAGCACATAGTTCACCGAAACTCGAAATATGAACAATAAGAACGTGATCGGATTCTTCAAGGTTTTTGTTGACAATTGAAGTGCATTGTTTGATCATTATGATGCTCGAAGTGGATCCCCTTTCTCGTTAAGGTGGTGGGTAATTGTGTTTAATGGAGTTGACATGATTAACGGATCACGTGCGAATAAACACGCGTAGTGAGTCGCACTCCTCAATGCTGAAGATCGTGACCTGCAACTCAAGCTGGAGTGTCGGCAGTCTTCGGTAAATTGTGCGACTGTGGTTTGTTTCGATTACTCCTGGCGTGTTGACGGGCTGAGTTACGCGTCACATTACCGAAGCCGAGCCGAGTGCTCCAAGTAATGAACATGTTTAATTAGAATAGCATCACGGTTCAATCAATGCGGTTTATTTGTATCACACGGTCGGGTAAATTCTGAAAATAGGGTTATTCTATGAATTTTCGAAATTCAATGTCGATGTGTGACTAACCCGTGATACTTTTTTAAACAAAAAGTCGAATTAACATTAATTTAGAATTGTGTGCGCTCAATCGAACGAGCTTTGAAGTGAATGTTACAGAATAGGAGCCCGTTTTGCTTGCATCGACATTCAGCACAAATGTAAAAAACGTCAATATTTGTTTTAGGTGCCAATAGCGATACCTGCACACGTAAGTGAAAAACAGGTTTAAGTGATATTTACTCTCTGCGAGAAAAAAAAGTTTGCTGAGTGATTTTCGACTGTGAATTGGCGCCCTCCCCGCTTTCTTCGAGTCACCTCCAGCCATCATTTGGCAAGAAAGATTATTTAAAGTACTTCAGCTTTCTTACATAAGTTATCGGAGTGTCATAGCAGGCATCTGTAGGTAGGTTTACAAAATGGAATTATTCGTGGAAAATAACTGAAATGCCAAGCTATTTTTCGGACTTCTTTTTCATAAGGCTAACGAAAGGTACCAGGGCGTGCAATAGGTAATGATTACCAAAGGCTATCTACGATATCGAGTTGTTTGTTTCAGCTTTGCATATAGACTGACTACTGATGTTTTTATGGGGTTATAATTAATAGACGATTAGCTCATGCCCGCGGCTTCGCCCGTGTGGAGTTCGATAATTGTCCCACGGTATTATGCTACCGAGATAAAAAAGTATCTTTTATGTTAACCCAGTTTTTATACTATCTGTGCGCCTAAATTTCATCCAAATCCGTTCAGTAGTTTCTGCGTGACAACAACAAACATCCAACCATCCGCACAAACTTTCGCATTTATAATATTAGTAGGACTCAATCAGTTAAAGTTTAAAATTACACAAATCTCTAGTGATCTGGTTTCATTTCGATTATTGCAGGATTTAGATCATATCTCGCTTTATATCGTGTTTCGTTGTTTACGAAGACGCTACACAATCAAGTTTGCTGATTGAATTTGATCCACGTTCAGCCTGTTAACCGACTATTGATTTAATTTGATGTGACATGTACCTGCTCCCGTTTGTTCGTACAAAAGGCAATATTTAATTTTTTACTCAAATAAAAGACAAACAAAACAAGACTTCAAGACTTGCGACTCTTCACCGAATGTTCAAACCCGTTATTTTATTTAAGCATTCATTCAGGTATCATTTACAAGTGCTAGAAGAAAGCGGGCAGTAAACTTTGCAAACATATCACGACATGTGATGACGTCATAAATGGGACATTATGATGTAATAAGGTGAATTCATGTGACGTGTCATTGCGCTGACGGTAGAATAAATGATACCTAGGCATAGTAGGTATTGTAATCCTTACTGTAGGCCAACGAATTTTCTTGATTAGAACAAGTTAACACAACCCTTGCACATCTGCGTGCGACAGCGTGGCGTGAGTAACTAAGCGCGGTGGTATCGCCCGACATCAAAGCCGTTGTGCTACTGAAGTATTGTGATACTGTGACCTAGGTAAATGCTGGTGAGAAAATGCTGGCACGGCAGTGTACACGTGATTTTGCTGCAAACGAAACACTTACTTTGAACTATATGCAGTAGGTATAGTACGGTTATTCGAATGTCCACTAGTCTGAAAATAGAGCGCATTCTGAGATTTTTCTTTCTTTGCCTACGAAGTGGGAATGTAAGTCTGGAACCGACAACCTCGTGTTCGTGAAATGTTCGTGCCTTATTTGTACGAGAAGAAGCCTTCGTGGTACAGTCATAGGCTGGTAATATCAATTTAATAATCTTAATATATAAAATTACCCATCCGATTTCAAGTTTTGAACCCGATAGGTAAAAATTAAATTAAAAAGTTTTTATTGTTTCTCATACAATTGTTTTACAGCACAAAATTGAGGCAGCCCCGGTAAGTTATATGGATACTTGTGATGGGGTTACCTCGCAGCTTCCTGTGAGTTACAATCTACAATGTTGAGACATAATTACAAAGGAAAGAAAAAGTTTTGAATTATACAAAATTATTGTAGCATGATTTAGGTACGTGTAGAGTAGCGCGTGTGTGTGTGTGTGTGTGTATGTGTGTGTGATAGGTGGCTGAGCGAAGCAGGGGCAGCCGCAAGTATTCTAATACCTAAGCCTTGTATATGCTAAAACACACTTTTTTATACAAAGTTGCTAAACAAACTACAAAGTACCAATCTGTAGTTAACAAGTTGTCAAAAATGTCACTAATAAATTAGTTATAGTTTTGGGACATTCCTTTACTTTATGAAAAAAAAAAAGAATTGGTTCAAAATTTTTAATGAAAGGAATTTAATAACAATAGAATAAAAATCTAAACTAACATTGAACCGAGGAAAATTTCAGTATCGACCTAGTTCAAATTTAATATTGAACAACCCCGCAGTCTCGAAAATTAACAAAGCCATAAAACGAGAAGTTCAATGTACAGGAGCAAATAAGGAAAATGCTCTTTTGTTGAAACAATAATAATCGATCGGCACCTTTTACTTTTACACAGGCGTAACCCAGTCAGTAATGTTCCCAAAGCTGGGACAATGGCCTCCTCTCCGTGTACCCACAACTCATGAGTCGTGGCCGTTTCCACTTGGGCTACCACTGCAATGAGGCTGATACTGTTAGGGTTAGCCTGCGTCATCCCATTGCTGGGCGAAGGCCAAAATGAGTTAAATTTATAAGAAGACATAGATGACAATGCTTTTAACGTACATATTATATTTATGACTAGCTTCTGCCCGCGACTTCGTACGCGGATCCCGTTGCTTATGCCAGCGACAACGGGGTCGTCATAATCGAATTGAAACGTCTGATGTAGAATTCTAAGGCCCGGGGACGGGAAAACAACGGGATGAGCGAGACGATTGGAGTCGTTCCAGATCATTCATTTTTGTATGTCAACAGGAAATGCTTATCAGGCTGAACAACTCTTGCTAAGACGTCATTCCTATATAGGTTATAGTGTAGCTGGGCTCTTGGAGTTCCATATGAGCTGTTCCAGATCTTCAAATTTTATACGACAACAGAGAGTGTTCATCAGGCTGAGCAACTCTTGCTAAGACGTAATTCCTACATATGTTATAGTGTAGCTGGGCTCTTGGAGTTCCACATCAGGTGTGCCAGATCTTCAAATTTATTCTCTTAGCAGAAAATGCTCATCACGTGAAACAATTTTTGCTAAGGTATCATTTTTGTATCTCATATAGTTTAGCTGGTCTGTTGCGGTTCTGCACCAGGTGTTAATTTTCCAAAATAAATTAAAGCCTTTATGTTGCCCAGACTATACAACAAAAATCTTTTCATCCCGTTACTCCGCAGCAGATCCCAAGGGTACACTGATTTAACTTCTGTCTCTTGATGCCGTACTCCAGCAATCCTTTCTCTCTCACTTTCTAACTGATTATGAATATTTTGTTGTGTGCGTGTTCGGGACAATGTATGATAATCTCGATCAGCAGTTAGTCGCGCATCACGTTCATCACTCGTTTCAAAAGACCTGTTAGTAGATGTGCGAATTCGCTGAGAACTCAAGCGTGATTCTGTATCGGTAAACGTTTCTGACTCGCGAGACAATGCATGTCACTCACGATCAGCGGACAGTCGCGCATCATGTTCCGCACTTGTTTCTAGAGACCTAGCAGCAGATACGTAGATACGCTGAGAACTCAAGCGCAATTCTCTATCCGTGAACGTCTCCGACTCGCGAGACAATGCGTGACGTTCACGATCAGCGGACAGTCGCGCATCATGTTCCTCACTTGTCTCTAGAGACCTAGCCGCAGATGCGTAGATACGCTGAGAACTCAAGCGCAATTCTTTATCCGTGAACGTCTCCGACTCGCGAGACAATGCGTGACGTTCACGATCAGCGGACAGTAGCGCATCATGTTCCGCACTTGTCTCTAGAGACCTATAAGCAGATGCGTAGATACGCTGAGAACTCAAGCGCAACTCTCTATCCGTGAACGTCTCCGACTCGCGAGACAATGCGTGACGTTCACGATCAGCGGACAGTCGCGCATCATGTTCCTTACTTGTCTCTAGAGACCTTGAAGCAGATGCGTAGATACGCTGAGAACTCAAGCGCAATTCTCTAACCGTGAACGTCTCCGACTCGCGAGACAATGCGTGACGTTCACGATCAGCGGACAGTCGCGCATCATGTTCCGCACTTGTCTCTAGAGACCTATAAGCAGATACGTAGATACGCTGAGAACTCAAGCGCAATTCTCTATCCGTGAACGTCTCCGACTCGCGAGACAATGCGTGACGTTCACGATCAGCGGACAGTTGCGCATCATGTTCCTCACTTGTCTCTAGAGACCTTGAAGCAGATGCGTAGATACGCTGAGAACTCAAGCGCAATTCTCTATCCGTGAACGTCTCCGACTCGCGAGACAATGCATGACGTTCACGATCAGCGGAGAGTCGCGCATCATATTCTTCACTGGTCTCTAGAGACCTGGATGTAGATGAATAAATACGCTGAGAACGCAAGCGCAATTCTCTATACGTGAACGTCTCCGACTCGCGAGACAATGCATGACGTTCACGATCAGCGGAGAGTCGCGCATCATATTCTTCACTGGTCTCTAGAGACCTGGATGTAGATGAATAAATACGCTGAGAACGCAAGCGCAATTCTCTATACGTGAACGTCTCCGACTCGCGAGACAATGCATGACGTTCACGATCAGCGGAGAGTCGCGCATCATATTCTTCACTGGTCTCTAGAGACCTGGATGTAGATGAATAAATACGCTGAGAACGCAAGCGAGCTTCGCAATCCGAAGAGGTTTCTACAGAGCGAGTTGCAGCCTGATGTTCTCGACAGCATCAAGTCTATCCTGACGCTCTTCGTTAGATTCTTGGGATCTTATGATCTTCAATCTTTTAGCTCCTTTGGAACGTTGGGAAAGATTTGACCTCTTTCTAGGCATGGTTATAGTTTTATTCTGAAAATACCTGATCAATTAAAATCTAAGTGACTGCTCCCCTGCGTTACCGGGTAGGCTACCGTGTTATGAAGATGAATGGAAAAGGAAATAAATGGGAGTTTTAGCCAGTAGAGTCAAATTTTCAATGATTCATAGAATTTTCATCGAAAATCAGTCCTAAACTGTTACCGCCTTCACCGCGTGGAGGTACTCCCAGCTTATGTTATTTTATAATTATACAGTGAACTCTTGGAGTTCCACAACAGGTGTTCCAGATCTACAATCTTTATACGTCAACAGAGAGTGCTCATCAGGCTGAACAACTCTTGCTAAGACGTCATTCCTATATAGGTTATAGTGTAGCTGGGCTCTTGGAGTTCCATATGAGCTGTTCCAGATCTTCAAATTTTATACGACAACAGAGAGTGTTTATCAGGCTGAGCAACTCTTGCTAAGATGTCATTCCTATATAGGTTATAGTGTAGCTGGGCTCTTGGAGTTCCACATAAGCTGTTCCAAATCTTCAAATTTTATACGACAATAGAGAGTACTCATCAGGCTGAGCAACTCTTGCTAAGACGTCATTCCTATATATGTTATAGTGTAGCTGGGCTCTTGGAATTCCACATCAGGTGTTCCAGATCTTCAAATTTATTCTCTTAGCAGAAAATACTCATCACGTGAAACAATTAATGCTTAGGTACCATTTTTGTATCTCTTATAGTTTAGCTGGTCTGTTGCGGTTCTGCATCAGGTGTTCAAGTTTCCAAGATAAATTATAGCCTATGTGTTGCTCAGACTTTATACCTATACAACAAAACAAAAATCATTCAAATCCGTCAAGTAGTTCCGAAGATTAGCGTGTACAAACAAACAGACAAACAGACAAACAGACAAACAGACAAACAGACAAACAGACTGAATTTTTTTTTTGGTTTCGTGCTCTATTACTGTTTCTAAACCCCCCTCAATTATTATTTTTTTAATATATTCAATGTACAGACACAGTTTTTTTACTGTTTTATTATATGTATAGATTATGTTTCTAAGAGACACCGACGCACAAAAGAGTACGACGTATTCAGTACATCATTCCGACTCCTCCCCCTCAAATAGAAATTTTTCTTCAGTAATGAAAGATACCGGCCAAGTGCGAGTCGGACTCGCGCACGAATGTTTTCGTACCATTACACTATAAAAACGGCAAAAAAATCATGTCTGTTGTATGGGAGCCCCACTTAAATATTTTTCTGTTAACATTTATTGATGTCGAGCAAAAAAGCGGCGTTTTTTGCCCTTAAATATTTACTTTATTTTAGTTTTATTCTTAAAGTAAAAATACAACTGAGTATTTTGTGTATTGAATATTTCAAGTGCTTACCTGTTGCCGTTATTTATATCGAGCAAAAAAGGGAAAAAAAATGCGTTTGTTGTATGAGAGCCCCCCTTAAATATTTATTCTATTTTGTTTTTAGTATTTGTTGTTATAGCGGCAACAAAAATACATAATTTGTGAAAATATCAACTGTCTAGCTATCGTGGTTGAGATACAGCCTGGTGACAGACAGACGGACGGACAGACAGCGAAGTCTTAGTAATAGGGTCCCGTTTTTAACCTTTGGGTACGGAACCCTTGAAAACAACTATTCCATACATTTATACCACACAGTCAAAATGTGTATCATATCATCGTATGTGTATTTATTAGTGATAAGACCGCCATTGTAGCCATATAATTAGTGAAACAGTTGTGTTTTTATTTTGATAAACAGATGCCAGCACATCAAGCTACCCGAAACTGTCAAATTTTCCCACCACAACCTTTAGCCTAATGCTTTAGCGATAAAATAAATCTATTAAAGAAATCAATCACTCAATTTGACACATTGTAGTAGCTTGATGTGCTTGGCTGTACAATAGAGTATATTCTATTCTAACATATGGGTTTAACAGTTTAATTTAAAGTAGTATTTTTCTAACAGTTATATTATAACCTAGAAACATCATATTCTTTGTTTAGCGTGTCAACTGCTCGCTATTTTCTCACCATGTACTTTAGAAACGTCTTAGAAATTAATCCTTCGTCTTAAAATGAAAAATGTTGTAAGAAAAACATACTTTACAGACTATTCATTTAAAAATAGTATATAAATAATGCTGGGTAATTATTACCTTATAAAGGCAAGTAATTATTATCTCAATAAACAGAAACTTTCCAATGAATAAAACAAGAAATAAAACTTAGATTTTCTAATAATACCACTAATTCGCTCTAGAGTTAAAGGTGTTCACTTTGCTAATGATAAATCTTTGGTTATAAAAGATGCCAATTATAAATTATTTATTATGAATAACAAGAGACGACTTTATTTAGAGGAACAAACCGAGAATTACCACTGGGAAATACCATTTAGGGAACAGAAGGCCATTTATAGTAATAATCTCATCAACTTGTCTTGAATGCTTGGATAGATGTTTGTTACACTTTCACGCAAAAAACTACTAATTGAATTTGAATGACGCACACAGTTACTTTATAGTCTGGATTAACACACTGGATACGATTTATCCCGGTAGTACGATCCCGTGGGACTATTACGGAACTCTACGCAGGCGAAACCGCGAGCTTATGCTGGTATAATCAGCAAGCCAGCAGTCAGCAAGGTTGTCGAGGATGCACTAGTCATCATCATCTGCCTAGACTTTTCCCATGTTGGGGTCGGCTTCCAGTCTAACCGGTTGCAGCTTAATACCAGTATTTTACATGGAGCGACTGCCTATCTGACCTCCACAACAGATGCGTCATGGTTCCCTGGTTTGTACAGTCTCATCCAGGTCTTTCCTTCTTCTCTAGGTCTTCGGCCCATCTGGCAGCACTCCTTATTTCACCTCTCCGTAGCTATTGCGAGACTATTATATTGCATTTATTCTAAGTCATCATAATCATAAATCTTTAATAATCTTGACATTTTATTACGTATACAAGATACATACTAGTGGATGTTCCTGAATTACAGAACATCCACTCAACACACACATCAACTACTCAACTCACTAGCACATGTTTGTACAAAAAAAAATTAGTATCAATAACACGCATAAGTCCAAAATTGCTTTCAAATTAAATTGTTTTATCCCCTTCAAAGAACTCATAATCAACTCAACCCGAAGATTAAGACAGGGATATAAAGAGTTTAAATAAAGCTATATTAGCTAGTAGCTTACGATATTAACCAAGTGCCCTTCCAAGAACAAATCCTTTTCTCAGGGGGATTAGGGTAGACCGTTACTACTAAATATTGTAAGCTTGGGTACACAAGACAACACTGTTAGCTAAGATTTCTGACATAAGACGATTAATTTTAATAACAACGCTGCCCCAAATTTGGGTCTTAAAGTTTCATAATTTCGTCTTCGCAGGCCTGCAACTGAATTCATACAATTTGCATGGATCGTGGAGGAACTATGTAATATGCTGAACTAGCCATCGGAGATTAAATATTTAATGAGACTCGAGACGATGGCCGGAGAGCTGTTGTCTGGGAGATATTTTTAATTAACTTATAACGTACCCAGTGCTGAGACACAGGGCTCCTCTCTCTAAAGCCGCGTTGACACGGACAGAGTAAGCTCGTACCGAGTGGGCTCGGATATCTACTCCGACGCAACTAGTATTGTGGCAACCCATAATCTAAGCGCACTCGGACGACGGCGTCCAATCCGATAGTAGAGGAAGACCAAAGAAACGATGGATGGATTGTGTGAAGGATGATATGACACGAAAGGAGGTGTCTGATGAGATGATGAGTAACAGAGAAGTATGGAAGAAAAAGACATGCTGCGCCGACCACAAATACATTGGGACAAGGGCAAGAGAATGCTAATGACTGTGAAAAAAAAGTAAAATGAAGAAAACGATCGGAGTGAACTATGTCAATATCAACAGCTATCCTAGTACACTCGTATGAAGCTTACTCCTACGAGTCCACTCAGTCCGAGCATTCTCTGACCGTGTCAACGCACTCAAAGCAGCTTCAGAGGAGGAGAAAGGAGTATTGAGCGAGAAACACGATTTTTAATTGCCGTCGTAAACAAAATATTCCAAAAGTATCATCAAACAACACAACGTACGGAACGTTTAATTGTTCGACACACATCGTTCTCTAAAATAACAACGGCAGTTACTTGAGAGTTTCTACACACACAATGTTTAATGACAGACAATTAAACACATGTCATAAAACAACCGGGAACAAATTATATTCCTATAACTCACTGAATTAATTGTGACACACGTTTCATCGTTCTTGCTGAGGTGCCAGACTGCCAGTAATTAAGCATCTTTATTCTCACATACGCGGCAAATTCGTAAAAGCGACATCACACGTAATTATTGAGTAAGCAGCAATTTTCTGTGCCTCGTTAATTAGAAGGATTCCTGTGCTGAGTTTGCTAAATTTTCACCCAGGTAGGCCGTCTGCGACTAACGTAATGATGTCACATTAATTATTAATTATGCGAGATAAGATGACGAATCGAAATCTTCTACAATCGCACTATATCGCGAAATGTGGAAGGAGGGAATGGAGGCCTTTGCCCTGCAGTGGGACAATATATAGGATTATAGGCTTATAATAATAATCAGATGACGTATAAGACTTGTGAACTCATTGATCACGTACGTCGATTGTCACTTGTCACCCGTATGTTTTGAATTAAGTGCCTTGGGGAACTAGTTAGTGCCATGCATGACTTTGTAACTCTAATTTACAAACTAGCATGCAGCTAAGTTATAACAATTTACAATTCTAACAAAACTGTTCACTTCCTCAATTAAATTGGAGTTGTAGATCAAACAAGTGAGTAGTGAGAACTGAGCATTGTTCGCGCTATCGTCTAAGGGATTAGCAGTACGTTTCCGACGGTCTATGGCAGGATTATGGAAATCTAAATATCTGTATCGCTTAATTAACAGATGAAAGGGCTCTTATATTAGTCACCTATTCATAAAAGACACTTAATAGATGTACCATTCAATGCCTTATCTATTTATTACTTATCTCTTTACCATCGCTTTTACATTTAAACTAAAATAAATTTGCGAAGCAATTAAATGTCAAGTAATTTTAAAGAATTAGTGGGCGATACTGATAGGATATGAATGTAAAGTAAATTTCTCTCATGGAACCATTAACATAATATAAATCATCGTATATTTTCTACAGTTGTAGTCGAAAGTCAACATGAAAATTAATTAATCATAGAGACAAAAGGACAATGAAAACTAAAACAGCAAAAAGCGAAGCCTGATACAAAATGAACTTGGGTACACATTCACGTAACATCACGCCTGTAATCCCCGAAGGGTTCGGCAGAGGTGTACCTAATAGTAAACCCAAATTTCGCCAGTTATGTTTTAATTCTCATATAATAGGACGCGAGTCTATTGCCATCAATCACAAAATCCGACTCCATGGCTGCTACTGAAAATATGGAAAGACCCAATAACACTTTGCCCGACCCTGGAATCGAAGCCAGAAATGCTAATATTTTTCATATTTTCAGATGCTGAGAATAGTGGCAGCTTGACCGACGGGGGACTGAATTCTTATGCGGCACTTGAACAGCACAGCCTGCATTCATTATTCATCTGAACTTATTTCCGGCTACTGTTCTTTTTTTAAAACTGTACCATAATTAATTCAAGAGCAAATTTTTTTTTTTTAATAAAGGAATTTGTATTAAACACATTGTTCGGAGCACGATTCACGGAATTATTAATAAATGAAAAAAAAATCTGATAATGCAGTCGGTACCCGTCGTTAATTTCTAGGCTAACACAATTTAGAGTGCGTCGAGGAATAAGAGGAGCGGCATTACTAAATTCCTTTTAATCTGAACTATAGAAAATTAGATATATATTTAGACGGATTAAAAATAACTTTGACATGGCAAATTAAATTATTGTTTGTGAAATGATAAGGTGAAAAGCAAAATTTTTCAAAGCACTCATATCCACGGTTGCTTTTTCTTTAAAGGAATCAGAGAGGTGTTGGATCGCTAGTCCGTCCTTTGAGAGGATTTGTGCTATTCAACTTTTATGGCTGCATCCCTCCCTCGCTACGCCGCTGTAACAATTTCTACCTAACTCTTTGTGCTGCAACTTTAAATCCCCTTTTTGAGGTGGACTTCATAATTTTCAGTTTATTTTACCAGTAATTTTAGGTTTATTCAGAACAAAGGGCTTGAATTTTTAATTAAATTCGATTAAAGTTTAGTCACTAGAATTTTTGTCATGTATTATTTCAGATCGCGCTGCGTATACGTTTGGTCCGAGTGGGCTCTACAATGGGTCTACGTCGTGTAAACGAGGGGTCTACGTCGTGTCTTGAAGGGGTCTACGAGGGGTCTACGCTGGGTCTACGCTGGGTCTACGCTGGGTCTACGACGCGGCATCATCAACGCTAGCTCTACGCCTGCACAAAAATTGAAATAAAGTTTATGTTTTAATAGTTTAATGTTTATTTCAACTTTTATTTAACATTGTAGCTGTTTTTTTTTAATATTCCTGATGTTGCATTCACCCTAAATTCCAAAATTAAGGAATAATGTAGATAAAGCACAGAATAGTGTAATTTCGAAGATTTATTCCGAACTACGAGTGCGGTTGTAAGTGTTCACATATTAATTCGAGGCACGTATGTCATGACTCGGCGGAAATTAAACTACAGGAGGTTCTCCCGGCTGGAGTCTCAACCGTACAAGAGACATGGAAGAAAAATTCAAATTCAAACACGAATTCGATAGTTCTTTTCAAAATGGCGCAATGTGTTTCGGAACCTAAATCTATCTGTTCGAAAATGGTCAGTTGAAATAGTGAATTTATTGTTTGTGGGAAAAGTAGGAAAATGAAGCCTGTCTCTAAATCTTATTGCTAATAAGTCAGAGGGATTTAAGTCGTTTTTTAGTAAAATGTTTCACTGGTTTAGGTTGAGACCAGAGTTAAAACGGGATAAAGATTTCCGAGCAAAATGTTAACAACCCTTTTTAGGAATTTAAATTCTCAGCGCACCTCTATTTCTTATATCGCCTGCATAATTATCTCCCAAGTCTCAAAGTAGGTCAAGGCTGCTACTAGTAAGTTAGAAATAGTCATGCCTAACTTTAGATAGGTAAAACCAATAAAGTATATTGATATGATTGGTGTATGTCATACAGTCATCATATCAATTTACTTTATTAAAGTGAATATTTGTTCTGTTAAAGAATCATTCGAATACTATATACTATACAAAAAAAAAATACTTTGTCGATACATATATTATTATGACCAGCCGGCACATTAAACAGACAATCCTAATTAATGTACTGGTGGAAAACGTTAATGTATCGGTTTGCTTGTGATCAATTGGTAATTATGAAATAATTAATATAGCCTCCTTTTTGATTTAATTGTTTGAGTATATATTTATGTTTTTACTAATTGGAAATGGAGTACCTTCGCATAAATGTAAAATATGCACGGATTTCGATACAATGAATAATTTAATCATAATACATTTGGATAGTGAGAAATAGTAACGAACTGCTTACTTGAGAGGTTATTAAAAAGAAGAAGACGATGTACCTAACGAATGGAGCCCTAAATTGATATTTTAGTGTGAACCCAAGTTTTACAGACAACGCTTAGGCGATTTTCACATGACACCGCTAGTCCGCGCGGACGAGCGACGCTCATAGCCTCTCAGCGCCGCGCACAAAAACCGTTTCGCCGCTTCCTGGTGTATGAGAATCGACTTGGACCAAGTCAGTCTAGAGGCTTGAATTTTGCTCAAAACCTTCTTATTTAAAATAGGTGAGCCCTGGGGTAAGATTATTGACAATTCATTGCCTAAAGTGTATTTCCATCAGCAAGTAATTTTTGCTGATGGAAACTGCCACCAGGTGCACGGATAATCCTATAGTAAATAAAATTAAAATGCCATCTAAAAATAGGTTGAACTGAATTAGCTCTGCTCTTTCTGAACTGCAAACACAAAGATAATAATTGCTAGCAACACCCACCTTCCAGTTGCCTATCTTATCTGCGTAGGTAAAGCTACTAGCTAAGAAACTTACAAACTCCTTAATAACATCAACAAGATGAGGAAGTTAGATTGGAGCTCAAAATACTTGAGCTAAATATAAGATACATAAATACATAATAAAACTTCCTTCTGACATCCGAAATCCGACGCACAGAGAAACCTGGTATTCAAGAATGAGACAAGAGATGTTGAAGCAATGTTTAACCTTAAATACCAACCCGTGAAGCTGTTATTTATTATTTAGCCACAAGCTCCTCAAAACGTTTGAAACACGCATAGATTTTTTTCTCGGTATAAGCTCTGACGACACAATGTTATCGGTATTTCAATAAATCCGAGCCTCTTGTTATGCAGGACGCCAGGACCAGAGTATTTCGTTTGGCCTTTCAAAAACATGGTCCTAATTGTTCCAATCCCGATTTACATTCAGCGCATCAACTCAACAAAAGCTGGAGTTGATAGGTTCCCATTGCTTAAATAAATCTTTAAATTATTCAATGAGATTAGGCTGATCGATTTGTGACACTTTTTTGTACCAAACGACGGAATATCTCGTGACGGCTAAGGAACCTTTTAAAGGTATTTTGGAGTACTTCACCTTTAAGTTATTTTGTCACTAAAGAATTAGCCATTCGCTTCTGTTTTATTTTTAATGGCTTCCGAGTTAGCTAGCACTCAACTCTTAAGTTAGAAGTTTTGTTATTCGTTTACTATCTATGCTCTGTCCAAAGCGTTTTCAATGAGTGCGTTTGCCAGACTTACGTGAGTAAATCCGAGTCGATTTCCTTTTACACTACTTAAAGACGAATAAATTAATTTCACCCCTTTAAATAAAAGCCTAGTTTGATCGGTGAAAACGTGTTATAACATAGATTTGTTTAGATATAGATGAGGTTACGTTTTCTATGACAAAAGACAGTTTAGTTCTTTAACGACGATTGTTTACGGAGGCGTACTGTGAGATGGGACCTTTACTGCTACAATAGAACTTTTGCAGTAATCGGTAAGTACTACATACAAATACACGTAAACGGCCCGTGTTTCCGACAAGATGGTAATAGAGTGCACGAAGTAGAGCGGAACGACACGAGCTATGATCCTTGCATACTCAGAAGATGAAAACACGTGGGGTTACGAAGGTTTTACAAATTCTCATGGGGAAAAATTGTAAGTAGGGATTCTTTCCAAAAAAAAAGTTCTAGATGGGTTTTATTTTGGCATGAAGCACTGAAAACACGTTTCATGTCATTGCGACCGTTACGATAATCAACCTTTAAAAATAATAATATAATAACTTCTAGTATTATGACTGTCTATAATCTATCATATCACTTGGGTAATTATAAAACTTACGATGCCACTGAAAATTAAATTTTACTTCATCTGAATCTAGAAGGATGATAAATCCAACTAGCTTGCGTATAACGAATTCAAATCACACGCACTAAAATGCAATATTAATAAACAATTGAAATCGGAAACTATAATGTATTACCGGTGGCTATTAATACATCAAACAAAGCATTAATTGAACTTTTCCCATCAAATTGATTTCATCCATACATAATCCAGTTGAGCACATTGAATACGTGTGGGTGTCAACTGCCCGCATATGACTAGTGTCATCCGGTTATAATGGGGTCGGTCTACCGAGATTTATCGTTAAATACAATGAGTTATTTTTTAATACAATCGAGTTATATTTGAAAAGTTATTTGAACTCACAGTAATACATTAGGCAAAAATTACGAATATCCGTACAAACTTTCATCCCCTGAACACGAATTTCAAAGATATTTCGGTTCTTTTGTTTTCGACTGTAATATGCATGGTTTATAGACCCAGCGGCATAGGCTGTGTTGCCTGTCACTGAATTCATTATAATTTATTGTAGTTTATCGACCAGCGGGGGTCATAAAAATTTAGGACAATGGGTGACGTGGCGGACTATGACTCGAAAACGATCACAGTAAGTTAGTCCAACTTACTGTGATCACCAATTCGCTTTCGAGTTACTGACTACAACTGTATAAGTAAGTCACAAAAAAAAGTTACAACTCTTATCTTTTTTTGCCTTTCTTCTTTATAATTTAAGAATAAAAGATGGCGGTAGTGTAAGTTTACAAGAACCTAAAAGTTTATATTCCAATGCGTTAATGATATTTACAAGAAAACATCGCGGGCTTTTTCCACCATGTTAAACATTTACAAAGAGCTTCGAAGAAAAAGCTTTAGCTCTAAAGCTGAGCCTTTGTACATCATAATGTATATCTGAAAGCAGCATGTACACTTGAACTTTTAAATCTTCAACGAAGAAAATTCTTGAGATGAAAGTTAAAATAACAAAACTACGATGAATCATACAAAAAAAGAATCAAACAACGAAAATTATTTCGTAAATATTTCAAATATTTATTAAAATTTGGTATTCATTTTAAAATAAATTGAGAAACAAGATTTTTGCCTCTTTGTATTGCATACTTGTTGAAGAAAGGTTATTTTAAGCAACGTATACAAACAATATCTTTGATTATATAAAATTGAGGTAGTCTGAAAGACGCTAATATATCGATGAGACCGCCATTATTTTTACAAGACGATGTTTGGTCTTAGAACATGCTGGTCGACCTCTCGATGTTTTCCTTCACCGTTTTAATTTTGAAGACTAGCCAAATATTCAATAATAGGTACATAGTTATGTCTTCTTTTCGAGCTACTCTATCACACGTAACCTACTGTCTGACGTAGATAGGTTACAATGAAAGAATGTGAACAACTCATTCAAGCCGTATTTGCAGTAGAACTTAGAAATGTCGCAGTCAGACAGTCTGCAGTGTTTACAGTAGTTTTACTAAATGTCCTCTTACGGGAAATTGCGGTAAAAATTCACTACTGCAGATATTAATTCTTGCCGATCGTGTTATTTTACAGATATTTAGTGGTGAAGATAGCAGTAGGTTGGTTTTTGTGAATGGGAATTGAGCTACGATATCAGGTTTTTAACAAATATCACACGTATCTTTCGATGGTTCCTGTTGACTTATCACTGCCAGATTGATAGGGCTCTTCTGCAGACGACTGCCCGATTTGTGGTCAAGCTTCGATATACGATCGTAGGTAATTCTCTGGCATGCTAATCATATAAGGTAAAAAGGCAGTCTGATTTAGACTGTATGGATATACAGTCTAAATAGTTCATCGAGAAGGCTTTCAAACTGAACCTCGGCAAATCAACGACGTATTTCGATTTTAGGTTGTAGTTGCCTTAATTACACTTTGCTAGTCTATCATCAAGTGTTTTACCTCAAACAGGTAGGTATCAACTATATGCACAGCAATTCATTACTGTCAATCAACTAATAAAAGGGTACAAGGCTTTTTTTTGTCCTTATAACGTTAATAATATTGTATTATTGCGTTTAACGACAAGCAATAATAGGATTACACTTTGCGAATGTTATTTAACGTCTAAATGAACTGGAGGTTTGCATTGTGGTGCATAAGAAGCACACTTCGTGTCTAGGACTTAAACCTAGACACGAAATGTGCTTTTTGTCATGCATTATATATTTTTTAATATATTAATTATTTTTCTATTTCGTTTTAGTAATATTTATAAATTAAGAAAAATAAAATATGCTATGCCAAACTGTCTCGCAATTCTTTATATGATCACATTTTGATCATACAGAACAACTATTTTTGTTTTAATTAAATTTGAAATTATTTAAAAAATAATGGGTTTAGTAAATCGTGGTCGTTTAGTCTTCGTCTTTTAACTGAACGTATACATCAAACATTGTAGTTATAAGTTGAGGGTATGGATTATTTTTATAAAGAAAACGTAGGCAAGTAAAATTAATGGATACTTTCAAATTATAACATATATGTATGGGTTCGCTGGCTAGTTCGTCAAACTGCCGGTATGAGTATGACGACGTTTGGTGAAGTCAAGCCAAGTTGACACAATGAACTGTTTTTGAAGTATTCTTTAGATTGTTCATTACGAAATCAATGTTGTAGCAGTACAACATTTTAAACTTGAGGGGTTAGCACATACTGACGCTGTGTGTCTGTGTACCACACGTGAATGCAATTATTCTGCGGTGCTTTACCTACCACCGCTGCTCTAAAAGTCATGTCCTAGACCGAAAAATTCGAAGACATGTGACATCTACCAAGCCGCACTGGGCCCGCGTGTTGGATTATAGTGGGCTATAATCCAACACGCGGGCCCAGTGCGGCCCAGTCTCTCTCTAGAGAGGAGGTGTCCGTGTGTCCCAGCAGTGGGAACATTATAGGCTGATTATGCTATGCTATGCTTTACCTATCTACTGTGAAGTACATATATTTAATGGCATATCTATTTCTAATTTACGGCTATGGTAGTAATAGTATTATTTAGATAACCGGCGAAATTAATGTGGGTGTACTATTAGGGACATCTCCTCCTCACCCTTCTGAGATTACATAGTTACAGACATGATGGTGTTATATTTTGTGTTATGTAGACACTCCGAATCGCACTATGTATTCAATCAACTTGCAGTCCAAAGTTTCTCTCTATTCGTCCAAATACTGCGGTGAACCTAGGTAACATGTGTTTAGATCAGTTTTCTCATTACAGGACTAGGAAAATGAGGCAAACTGCAACACGTTTTCATTAAAACTTGCAGCGGATTCTGATAAGCTGAATAAAATCATCTAATTACATGGCTTTGGACGTCAAAGGGATATTACCGCGACGTTAACTGCTGTTGGAACCCCCGAAATTACGTTTATTAGGCTTGAGTGAGTAGAAATTTTTGACAACACTAATTTCACTCTAGTTAAGGACAAATTTAAGGGGGAAGCGTCCCAACTAGCAAAATTTGAACTTACAAGTGTCCCAAGACCTATATTTTTACACGACTGCCCAAAAAAAGGAGTGTTATGTTTTCAGGGTTCATGTATGTATGTATGTTTGTGAGTTTCTTTATTCCACCATAAGTTCTAAACGGCTTAACCGATTTCAATGTATGTGGTATCATTAGAAGCGTTGAGTTATTCCGAGTAACATAGGCTAGTGAAAATTTTAAAAAATGTAAAGGGGGAGCCATGGTTCCTGAAAAAATCTGAAAATTTTTGGTTTTTTCATGAAAATTTGCCTACGTATACTATCATCGTCTAGAACTTGCTTATTTACATGACAAAAATATGTAACAGTAGTATTCAATATGCATTCGTTCAGTAATAAAAAAAAAAAAAGAAATTAAATCTTTTACATATTAAATTCAAAGACCTGACTGACTGATATATCAACGCACAGCCCAAACCGCTGGTTCTAGAGACATGAAATTTGGAGGGTGTATTCTTTGTAAGGAGTAGGTATACATTAAGAAAGGGTTTTTCGAATTTCCACCCCTACGAGGGTGAAATGGGGTGTTAAACTTTTTGTGAAACTTTTATTCTCGGGGTCAATTGACTTGAAAATCTGTGTACATTCCCTTCAGTTAAAATGATGAGAAACGTGTATCACAGTTTTTCCAAAATCATCCCCAATATAAAATTCAAAATCCTGACTGACTGACTGATATATCTACGCACAGCCTAAACCGCTGGTCTTGAAGACATGAAACTTGAAGGGTGTATTCTTTGTGAAGAGTAGGTCCACTAAGAAAGGGTGTTTTCGAAATTCCACCACTAAGAAATGGGGGATTAGAATTTTCTGTGAAACTTTATATTCTCTGGGTCCGTTGACTCGAAAATTTGTGTACACACTTCAATTAAAATTATGAGACGCGTGTATCGGAATTTTATTTTCCAAAATCATTCCCCAACATTGTCAAATAGGGCTACCAAACTCACGTAGACAGGCGCATGGCGCGCAGCGTTGCACAGGGCGTACAGGGCGCGGGAGTATTTACCTATTAGTAAGTAGGTAGGATTTTTCTGAGGTAGACGTCGTGTCTGTAAATATGTGTGAAATCGCGTTGACTCGTGATACGCAACATTGATATTAATTTTATTATGTAAAAGTATCGTCTATAAGTAGATTCCTAATAAATCATTTGATTGTCGTCACCGGTGTCCAATCTCAAACAAAGGTATCAATATTTGCTGCCTTCAAGCGGCTCTTGCCCAACCTGAGGGGTTCAAACGCCTCCTGCCGGAGGCTCTACGCGGGGATCGTGCGGTTCACGGCCCTTTACGGGGCTCCGGTATGGGCGCGTTCCTTGAGGCGGCGAGCCGCCCACTACCTGAACGCGCCCCAAAAGGTGGTAGCCGTAAGGCTGGTCCGTGGGTACCGCACGATCTCCGGCGAGGCGGCGAGCCTCCTTGCCGGATTGCCGCCATGGGATCTATAGGCGATAGTTCTCGCGCGCCTGCACAAGTGGCGCGCGGAGGCACTACGCTGGGGGGAATTCCGCTGCCGTGGCAAATTGTCGCTCAGCGGACAGACCTACGGAGCAATGTCATGGCGAGATGAAGAGAGCGACAGTCGCAACCCCGTGCGGGGCACACCACAATAGTGGATAAGTCACCTCTTTGAGGAGCGGCTAGAGAGGCGCCACGGCGCCCTCACCTTCCGCCTGACGCAGGTCCTCACCGGACACGGTTGTTTCGGGAGGTACCTGCACCGAATCGGGCGGAAACGCACGGGTGTTATCATTGTGAGGATCGCCCGGAGGACACGGTGGAGCACACCTTGGAGGTCTGCTCCGCTTGGGCGGAGCACCGCCGCCGTGTCCTCGTAGCGGCAATTGGCGGCGGCGACCTCTCGCGTCCGGCCTTGGTTCAAGCCATGGTCCGGGGCGAGAGGGAATCGGAAGCCGTCACTTCTTTCTGCGAAGCAGTCATGCTAGCGAAGGAGGTGGCGGAACGTGAGAGGGATAGAACCTCACGTCCCAGCCGCCGCGGGAGACGCCCAAGGCGTCAGGGGCCACGTGATGGCTCTCGGCCACAGTAGGCGCGGAACTGTGGACGGTGAGTAATAGGCTAGCTCGCCGTCTGCCCGTCTTATGACGACAGGCCGTATCGACGGCGCGTTGGTGTTCCACGCGCGGCTCAAAAAGATGTCAGCAAACAGGAGAGGCCCGCAAGGGCCGATGCCTACCAAGGCTGCGGGACTGTTCGAAAGAGATACCGCGGCCCTGGAACACAAAGGGCAAAAGAAGGAACATGGATGGGTTTTAGTCAGTAAAAGTCTGACACTCCCTTCCGCTCCGCCCAGAGCGGGCATTTGATAATTTCTTATCCCAAAAAAAAGATATCAATATTTCACTGTAATATAATTGATTACTATGAACTAATATTTGCAAGTAATAAGTAAGTACATGTAAAAAAACGCGAGTGTGTCTGCATTATTCAAATAAAATTAAATACTTACACTAACTATTCTTTATTACCTATTCAACTTTAAAAGTAAAAACTACTCAATACATGTATCTTAAATAATAAACTATTATAAATGCGAAAGTTTGGATGAATAGATGTTTGTTACTCAATCGCGCCAGAACGGCTGAACAGATTTTGATGAAACTTGGCACAGAGATAGATTATAGTCTGGTATAGCACATAGATTACTTATTATCCCAGAAGTAAGATCCCGTGGGCAATTCCCGAACTCCACGTGGGAGAAGCCGCGGGCATATGCCAGTAAGTTATATTTTGCGTGATATTGATTTCCTAAAAAAATAAGTTTACCTTTTGTGGCACATTGTGCGTTTGAAAAATATTGTTTTATCACTAAAAGGATTAAAATAAAAACAAATAATTAAAAAAATTAAAAAACACGCCTGCCATATCAAAAAGTGAACTAAAAAATTAAAAACAAGTTACATGATTTTAGTATTGAATGGCCAAAAGGTAGGTACTAAATAGATTATATTATTTACTGTGCAATTAAAATGCCATTGTGCCCAAAAAAGGAAAACTGAAAACCAATCTTTTCATTGCAGTCGGGGGACGGTTCCTTGGAATAGTTCTTAACAGGTCCCCCGACTTCGATTCTAGTATTTTTAGCTATGCCACCATTTATATCTCTTATACTGTAGCTGGTCTGTTGCGGTTCTGCATCAGGTGTTAATTTTTCAAAATAAATTATAGCCTTTATGTTGCCCAGACTATACAACAAAAAACTTTTCTTCCCGTTAGTCCGCAGCAGATCCCAAGGGTACACTGAATTAACTTCTGTCTCTTCATGCCGTACTCCAGCAATCCTTTCTCTCTCACTTTCTAACTGATTATGAATATTTTGTTGTGTGCGTGTTCGGGACAATGTATGATAATCTCGATCAGCAGTTAGTCGCGCATCACGTTCATCACTCGTTTGAAAAGACCTGTTAGTAGATGTGCGAATTCGCTGAGAACTCAAGCGTGATTCTGTATCGGTAAACGTTTCTGACTCGCGAGACAATGCATGTCGCTCACGATCAGCAGACAGTCGCGCATCACGTACTGCACTTGTCTCTAGAGACCTAGCAGCAGATGCGTAGATACGCTGAGAACTCAAGCGCAATTCTCTATCCATGAACGTCTCCGACTCGCGAGACAATGCGTGACGTTCACGATCAGCAGACAGTCGCGCATCATGTTCCGCACTTGTCTCTAGAGACCTAGCAGCAGATGCGTAGATACGCTGAGAACTCAAGCGCAATTCTCTATCCGTGAACGTCTCCGACTCGCGAGACAATGCGTGACGTTCACGATCAGCGGACAGTCGCGCATCATGTTCCGCACTTGTCTCTAGAGACCTTGAAGCAGATGCGTAGATACGCTGAGAACTCAAGCTCAATTCTCTATCCGTGAACGTCTCCGACTCGCGAGACAATGCGTGACGTTCACGATCAGCGGACAGTCGCGCATCATGTTCCTCACTTGTCTCTAGAGACCTTGAAGCAGATGCGTAGATACGCTGAAAACTCAAGCTCAATTCTCTATCCGTGAACGTCTCCGACTCGCGAGACAATTCATGACATTCACGATCAGCGGAGAGTCGCGCATCATATTCTTCACTGGTCTCTAGAGACCTGGATGTAGATGCATAAATACGCTGAGAACGCAAGCGAGCTTCGCGATCCGAAGAGGTTTCTACAGAGCGAGTTGCAGCCTGATGTTCTCGAACAACATCAAGTCTATCCTGACGCTCTTCGTTAGATTCTTGGGATCTTATGATCCTCAATC
Source organism: Eurois occulta (assembly GCA_950022335.1). Classification (NCBI taxonomy): domain Eukaryota; kingdom Metazoa; phylum Arthropoda; class Insecta; order Lepidoptera; family Noctuidae; genus Eurois; species Eurois occulta. The sequence goes on along the minus strand of OX465477.1, from coordinate 10,109,149 downwards.
TTTTAGCTCCTTTGGTACGTTGGGAAAGATTTGACCTCTTTCTAGGCATGGCTATAGTTTTATTCTGAAAATACCTGATCAATTAAAATCTAAGTGACTGCTCCCCTGCGTTACCGGGTAGGCTACCGTGTCTCGAAGATAAATGGAAAAGAAAATAAATGGGAATTTTAGCCAGTAGAGTCAAATTTTCAAAGATTCATAGAATTTTCATCGAAAATCAGTCCTAAACTGTTACCGCCTTCACCGCGTGGAGGTACTCCCAGCTTATGTTATTTTATAATTATACAGTGAACACTTGGAGTTCCACAACAGGTGTTCCAGATCTACAATCTTTATACGTCAACAGAGAGTGCTCATCAGGCTGAACAACTCTTGCTAAGACGTCATTCCTAAATAGGTTATAGTGTAGCTGGGCTCTTGGAGTTCCATATCAGCTGTTCCAGATCTTCAAATTTTATACGACAACAGAGAGTGTTCATCAGGCTGAGCAACTCTTGCTAAGACATCATTCCTATATATGTTATAGTGTAGCTAGGCTCTTGGAGTTCCACATAAGCTGTTCCAGATCTTCAAATTTTATACGACAACAGAGAGTGCTCATCAGGCTGAACAACTCTTGCTAAGACGTCATTCCTATATAGGTTATAGTGTAGCTGGGCTCTTGGAGTTCCATATCAGCTGTTCCAGATCTTCAAATTTTATACGACAACAGAGAGTGTTCATTAGGCTGAGCAACTCTTGCTAAGACGTCATTCCTATATATGTTATAGTGTAGCTAGGCTCTTGGAGTTCCACATAAGCTGTTCCAGATCTTTAAATTTTATACGACAACAGAGAGTACTCATCAGGCTGAACAACTCTTGCTATGACGTCATTCCTATATATGTTATAGTGTAGCTGGGCTCTTGGAGTTCCACATCAGGTGTTCCAGATCTTCAAATTTATTCTCTTAGCAGAAAATGCTCATCACGTGAAACAATTTTTGCTAAGGTGCCATTTTTGTATCTCTTATAGTTTAGCTGGTCTGTTGCGGTTCTGCATCAGGTGTTCAAGTTTCCAAGATAAATCATAGCCTATGTGCTGCTCAGACTTTATACCTATACAACAAAACAAAAATCATTCAAATCCGTCAAGTAGTTTCGAAGATTAGCGTGTACAAACAAACAGACAAACAGACAGAATTTTTTTTTTGGTTTCGTGCTCTATTACTGTTTCTAAACCCCCTCAATTATTTTTTTTTAAATATATTCAATGTACAGACACAGTTTTTTTACTGTTTTATTATATGTATAGATGACTATTAAATGAGTGAGAGGGTTGTACTAATGATTTAATGATTATAACAATTATAACAGTTAAGCCTTATTTGTTACGGTCGCGAATCACATTTTGTTCAACATACAGCCTTTTTTAAATTTCAGTAGATATCTAGTGCAAAAACTGATTTGTTGCTTTCAACTTGAAATAGTGAAGTGTCCTCAAATGGAAAACGTTTTTTGGCAAAAATAAGTAGATCAGTTTCTATTCAGCGATGCGCTAGCAACCTGAAAGTAGATCGATAATAAAAGAAAAAAAGAAATCGCAACTCGCATTAATGACTGAGGAAATCTTTTATAATTAGAGGACTATTTCCCACTCGAACACATTTGTTAACATCTTTCCAAACATATAAGTTTTGTACTAAACCCTTGTTTGAAACAACACCCTCGGGAACCCACGCATTGTACGCCTATACAACTAACTCACTCAAATAAATACTGGTTACAACTTTAACCATACCCAGTTTTAAATCTCCCTGGGGTCTTCCTAATAACTAACGAGAAGTCAGAAGCCATTTTAACAAATCTCGCCATGACGGTACTGTCAACGATTACGAAAAAACAAAAATTGAATATGAATGAAGAATTCTTTTATCATAAAAAGCTTTTGAAATAACATACTTCTTTAGACAACAAAGTTCTAACTGTCATCCTACGCGCGAGATTTTAACATAATTAATATCTGCAAGGTTTTAATATATCCACAATACTTGAATCAATGGCATAAAAAAAAATAAAAAATCAATGGCATCGACGTGAATGTACGTGCTCAGCGTAATGAATAATACGGTCTACGGTATTCATTCAATTGCAAAAAATGCATCCCTAGAGTAAAACAAATAAAACAAGTATTCGCTTGGCAGAACTAGTGCTACGTTACCTTCCATAGGTGCAGCGCTTCAATCAACACTTGTATTACCTGATAAAAGAAAAATATAAGTTAATCGACAAGATAATGCTTTGCAGTTTGGATTTTTACAGGCGATAAAACCTGAGTGTAATTATTTGTTAGTGACGTAGTGTAAGTGAAACGGGCGAGCGTTAACAGCGCTGGTTAGCGAGGGGGCTTCCACAAGGCAGCCTCGTTTGCCCGCGGGTTCCCACAAAGAGCACTCTGACTCACCAGCCTGGAATTTATTCGTGCCCGAGCAATTCTTTTTGACCGTGTTTCCAATAAACCTAGTCAAGTATCCGGATGCTAAAGATAAAATTTTCACATTTCAGCATCGATATACCTACACGATTCTGATCGGTTGCGGTCGTAAATTCAATTAAGACTTCTTAACGAGTTTGTGGTTTCGATCGAGCGAATCTCATTAATGTTTAGAACACAAATATTTAGGCAAGTAGAAAGCTAAGTAGGTAAGGCGTTTGACAAAACGTCGCCACTTGGGCCGAGAGGGTACTTGCGACGCGTAAACGGATTACAAGGGTTCGCAGACCCCTTGTTAAAATCAAAGTGTTGACGGCGAGGCTAATGGCTCCCCGAACTGTGCGACGTCGGCGACGCCCGAGGTGACACACGGTGCTTCACGACGTCGTCACTAAAAGCTTCCTCAAACTAGCAGAACTAACACTACACCACACACCCTAATACAAGGTGTAACATAATAAACGCAAGGCCTCGAAAGAATTCATAAAAAAGAACTTTCTTTAGGAATTTACGCGATCAGCTGATCAACATGTATGCTAAAAGTTATGAATTTCCAGTCATGCGTCTTTAATAATATTACTCAGCACCTCAGATTGCAAAGTTTTCATTACGCAAATGTAACGCTCAAGTTGTCCCATTGCAACTATGTTTAAAGGTATGCCAATGTAATTGGACCACAGCAACGAGGTAAGTTATTACTAATAATGTATCTTTGTCGGCTCTAAATACAGATACAAAATACTATTATTACCTATTGAGAACAAGTTTCGATTCAGAAGTTATGACTAAGTGATTTTGTCTATGTAAAGATAGCCAGGCATAAATCTTTCCCAAAGAGCTTAACAGTTTTTCACTCAGTACGATTTAGTTTATTTTCTTTTGGAACTCTATTCCAAAGTTAGCGCCAACTGCGATTACGCCAAGTCAATGTCTCCGTTGAATAGTTTTTAATGAATGAGCTTAAACCTAAAGTCTGCCAGCGTTCGTGGTCCTAATTCTAACTCAAACTGCAGTACTTAGATTAGCATTTGGAGCGAATGTAGATTCTGGCTCTTTATTGCGGTGCAGGTAGATCTGCAGATGAAAGCTTGGGTAAAGTTCAAAATGAATTTCTTCATCCTATTCTTATTGAGTTCTTGGAAACGTTTTTCTAACAAATTCATTCTTTCTTCGTTCGCTGCAAGATGAGCTCGCTGTGGTAATTTTAATTTTATACAAAGCAGCTTTCTATTCAGTTAGGAGAGATGTAATTGTCACCAGATCGTGGAGCCCCGGGCTGATTGTTTCAGTGGAAACAACTGAGACGACTTAATTTGTTGGATGTAGTTTAATAAGTACTACATTTAACACTTCGTCTTGCTGTTGTCTTCTGAATCGTTCGCTATAATAAGTAAGTGATATTATTTGAGAATGTTAACTTTACTCACATGTTAAATGTATATCTTCAATTTGACGAGTTTGTCTCGATAATTGTCAATGACCGAGCGACAACGCAGCTTGACAACGCGATCAACATTATTCTCAGCTTTGACTTCGAAGTACTAATTCAATAATAATAATCCAGAAACGTATCTCACTTCTATTAGGCCATCAATCTCAAAAGTCTTAGTGGTATAGAACTGCAGCTGCACCCTGAATCTCACGAATACCACTACGAGACCTTCAGGAACACTTCTAAATTTCATCGAAACGTGAAAAATACTTTCATTTGAGATCTGTACTCGTGAGTAAACTGTTAAGTATATGCGAGATTGACGATTCAGAGCTAAAAGCCGACCACTTCGGGGTCATATGAAAGTAATAAATGAGGCTTGGCATCAGATAGCCCTCCAGCGGATTGGATTTTGAATTGGAGTGACAGCATGATGAAGAAAGGGTCAGGCTTAGTTACGGCGGCGGGAAACCGCTGCCAACGGCTACGATCACTTTATACTATCGAATTTATAAGATAGCACTAAACCGTAACTATCTGAAGTGTGAACCCTATATATTACACGGTGTTTTATCAACGAGAAAACAGTTTTCTTCAAACGGATGTGTAAAAATCAAATTAGCTGTTTCATACAAAGATATTTATGGTGCGCCATCATACTTTTTTGGTTATAATACTTTTTTGGATATAAAATAGATCATGGTCATCAGGTTACTATACTTTTTGGATATAATATAGATCATACTTTTTTGGTTATTAAAGAAAAATTAACTGTTCCATACATTTTGTTAAGTGCCAGGGTAGCCCATGACATTATTATTATTATTTTTGCTATGCGCAGGTGTTAAGCGGTATGTTGAACAAAATATAATTCGCAGCCGTAACACGTATGTAGTTACAGAATTATATTCATCAATATAAACCTCTAAGTTTATTTAATCCCATTCAATGAATATTTCATGAAAATACATTGAATGGGATTTAATTAACTTAGAGGGTTGTATCCATAAAGCCATATTTGTTACGCTATATTCGCTCGCGAATCATATTTTAATCATTATAGAACCCGACACTGACCGTCAAATTGCAAAAAACGTAAAAAAAATTGAATTTCGCGGATTATCCTGGTGCTTAACAAAATGTATGGAACAGTTATTTATTATTTAATAATAACTGAAAAAGTAAGATCTAAGGATCTAGAATCATAATCAAATTCACTGTAACCGTTTGCGCATCGATGTTCGTTTCACGCAGTATTTTTGTAAACACTATGCCTATGTTTTCTGGCACATGCAGGTTCTGCAGGGTTATTTTTAAAACGCCAGTTCAAAAGGTGTACTGTAATATACGTGCACAAAAAATAAATAAAAAATTGGTGTAGCGTGACAGGCCTAAAAATACACAAAAAGGGTAACTGGTAGCCTATCTACATTTTGATTTCAACCGAAATATTCAATGTCCTTCCGTGCAAAGACAAATAATATTATTTTTCCTAAATTAGAGTAATTTAGGGAAAATAATATTATTTGTCTATTTCAAAATCCTTTAAGAATCCGAATAAGCAGTCTGCCTAATTTAAGATTGATTGTAAGTTATACCACCTTACAGTTCCTAGGTATAATATCCGAAGAATATTACGTGAATGAAAGGATATTTTGTTACTTAACAACATATTTACGGTTTTCAGATTTCTTCCTTTAAATGTGCTGTAAGACATTGCTTCTTGCTACATTTCATGATTCCAGGTTAACGGCAAGTATAGTATAGTATAGGTTTTGATTCAGGGAGGCCTTGTTGTTCACTGCTCCAAGGGGAAGCAGACTTGAGTATTTCATATTAATTTCAGCTTGATACCTCCACGCGTTCCTGAGATAAAGGGTCTTGACAGACGAACGACAAAGTGATCGTACAAGGATTCCGTTTTTGCTGACTGAGGTACGGAATTCTAAAAAGTACCTAGCAACCTAAACAAACCCGAATATCTCAGTTCAGAACTTTTCAATTTTATTTAAAAGTTATTAATCCAGAGGATAGGCGTTTTTATAATCTGTTTAAAAATATTTTTTTAAGACTTTCGTAATATAATCGCTTAGTGATAAAGTTTCTTTCATATAGACAAGGTTTAGCTTCTTATTCATGAAGTAGATTCTTTGACATTGAATTTAGCTACTAGTGAAACAGTACCACTCAAGGTTCAAACTATTTTAGAACTTTTTACTTATTTTTAACCGACTTCCAAAAAGGAGGAGGTTCTATGTTCGACTGTATGTATTTTTTTTTCTGTATGTTCACCGATATCTCAGTCAATTGTTGACCGATTTCCAAAATTCTTTTTTATTCGAAAGAGTATACTCCCGAGGTGGTCCCATTGTCAAAATGTTAGGATCTGATGATGGAATCCCAGGGAAATCGAGGGCATCCCTCAAATTTTATAGGCACGTATTAACGTGTTTCAGGTTTTTCTAAAGCTATTCAAGTATACGCATCTGGGAGTCTTCAACTCATTTTGATGATCTGATGATGGAAGGTATAACTGATTAACGGTTAGGAGTTGGAGGGTATATCTTCAGTAAAATATTAACTGTGGACCGATTTTCAAAATTCTTTTTTTCATTCGAAAGAGTATACTCCCAAGTTGGTCCCATAGAAATATTGTCATGATCTGATCATGGACTTAGGAGATGTGGAACGGAACTCTTCAATAATAGACAGCAAATCTGTCGTGATTGCTGCAATCGCTTGGATGTTTATTGTTTACACAACACCATAACATAACATCACGCCTTTATGCACTGAGAGGGTACGCAGATGGGGGGTACAGTACACCCACATTACGACAGTTAGGTATGTTAAGTTCCATGTTATTAGGGATAAACCATGTATATGTATAACAATGTAAAATAAATACACAGTAAATATTTTCATAGGATATTACAACTAAAAATGGAAAAATAACAAACTTCTTTTGTTTGTTTGATTTAGTTTTTTCGTCACTGACTTCAGAAGCTAAAGTTATTTTTCACTTTTTTGAAGGCTGGTTTTATTTTTTGCAAAAAAGTTTTTTGCACCAAGGTGTTTGGATAATGGGACCATGGGGGTTACAGCAGGAGTAATTCCAGTGTGGGAAAGAGATGGCGCTAGACGACTTGTATAGCTCTGTCTCTAATGTATAACCCATAATTACAAAAAAAAAAAACATTTTGAAATTCCTATTTAAAGAGTTTAAATTTTCATAGTTTATCTGAATGAGTATTATTACTTAAGGAAAATACTGAAGGAAAAATATTTTAGAAAACTTTTTGAACTCTCGGAAAATATTATGAAGTCCTTTTTAATGTACTTAACTTAAATATTTGCTTCGTTCAGTCTCGGTTACGTCTAAACTTATTAAATTAATATTACTTTGCTTATTGTTGGCATCTGTTGAATTCTTCGCTAAAATGATAATAAGTAGTGCCCAAAACGGTAACTTTCAGCAAGGGAGCTAGTTTCTTTCGGTATAACTGCTAATGTGTTTATTTGACTTATTACATAGACTCAGTTTCTCAGTTAGTCGAAATTAACAGTATCTACTGTTTATTTTGAATTTAGGAAAATCTTCGATCTTGGTTCTTCCTATATCGTACAGAATGTTTAGTGAAGCATTGCTCTCAGCCATATTGTTTAGAGGAAATACTCGTGTATCAAGGAATGCTATAATGATACCTACATTGACTTCGACTAATATTGTCTGTGTGGAGTTCAGAATTAGGTTCAACTAGGTAGGTACCGGGACAAAAAGTGTTCATCCAGTTTATAGAAAATCTGTGTGCCATATTTTTTGTGACAAGATTTTGCGTGATTGAGAAAATATCGACCCAAACAAACTGTCACATTTAAATTATTAGGAGGATCCATATCGAGGTGGTTGAAGCCTTTGACCACGAAGCTGAAAGACTTATCCAAAGACTAGTACTTAACATAACATAACATCACGCCTGTAATCCCCGAAGGGTTAGGCAGAGTTGTTTTTACCCATTAGTACAACTATTGCCAGACTCCGTGGCTGCTACTGAAAAAATCCTGATGGAAACATCTACAACACTTTGTCCGACCTGTGAATCGAACCCAGGACCTCATGCTTAGCTGCGCTTGCGACCACTAGTCCAACGAGTCAGTTGACTTCAGTAATTTACAGTAAGGCCAGGGAACCTAGACAAGTGGCCAGGGTAATTTACAGTAAGGCCAGGGAACCTAGACAAGTGGCCGATTTAATTTACAGTAAGGCCAGGGAACCTAGACCAGTGGCCAGGGTAATTTACAGAAAGGCCAGGGAACCTAGACAAGTGGCCAGGGTAATTTCTACATTGAATTTCAACGGAGTTGGCAAATGCTTCTCGATAGCTTCCTTCTCGATAGCCTCTCGATAGCTTCTCGATAGTTTTTCGATAGCTTCTATGATAAAATAAAGGCTAAAATATATTATGAGGCAGACAAAAGCTATCGAGAAGCTATCGTCTCGATAGCTTTTGTCTGCCTCATAATATATTTTTGATCTTTTCGATGAAAGAATGTATGCCATTTGTTAACTTTTGCCCAAGACATAGGTACCTGAATTCGAGAAAATGGTCTATCATAAAATTTGTGCTGTAAGGAAATAAGGTTATTATTACATTACCATAACCTTGGTTGGTGATTCTATTTTTCTAAAGCTTATTTTAAGTAAGTACTTATGTAGGTACAATATGTAGATCATATGTAATTATGTAAAATGTTATAAATTGTTTGTTTACACAAAGCAAAATTATTGTAAACTAAGTTATGTTCGTAATACAGTGAGGAGAGTTTCTCATTTCTAAAAAGTTAAGCCGAAAATGGTCTGTAGCTTACAGGGGTACCAAGTAATGCCGAAGGCTGTTTGTTCATAAGACTAATAGAGAAAATTAATCTAACGCTACTGTGTACTAATTTTAAGCCTTTGAGAGCTTAAAGCTTATTTGCTTACTTCGGTGCTCAGATGGCGTAAAGGTAACTCTTTTCAGAGCTTTTTGTTCGTCTATGTACACCTGTAGCCTGTGGGCGAATTACACACAAAAATGCTACAACACCCTCCGTGTTCAATTTAACAACGCTTTCAGAGCGGTTTTGGGCCTGCCTCGCTACTGCAGCGCTTCAGGTATGTTCGCACGCACTGCTTCCATGCGACCATGCGGTAGCAAAGCAATGCGCGTCCCTTGTGCGCAGAGTGCGTGCCAGCTCCAATGCCGTTCTGAGAATGATTGCTGATAGGTTGGACTTTCCTTATGTGCGACACTGCTGTGATAGACAAGTCACATGTGTCGCCCGTAAGAGACTAATAAAATTGTAATTAATTATTGTTTTTATTAATTAATTTGAATTGATTTCTATGTATATTTGTTGATTTTGTATTTGTTGCAATATGGGTTACGTACCTGAATTAAATGAATTTGAATTTGATAAAAAGATAAAAAACATGTATTGCTATTTTAAAATCAGAAAGTACTAGGCTTTCGTAAACACGACTGTAAAAAAACACGAGAAGGGAACATAATAAAGGGTGTGAATAGACCCTTATAGAAGCCGAAAGGCACTTGTTGTCAAAAAAAGTGATTGGGTGAATGATGGGAATCATTGCGATCATTTCTTTGTCACCTGGGAACCCTCTAGTTACGAAGATATTGGAGGCCAAAATTCCAACTTTTTCGCAGGTTTTTTTTTAATACTAGTTTTAAGGTTATAAGTATAACTTTACTTTAAATACCTCCATGACCAGTTAGTCAGTACATTACATTGACTTTTACCATAAAACATGATTTTTCACCCCAAAAATAAGCAATAATTTTTGCGTAGGGTTATTTAGTTTTACATAATGCTTGGCTGGCTTCGAGAAGGGTCCGTTTACTCTTAGTATATTTAGTCATTTAACATAATTAACTTAAGTCAACATCATATTTATGTTTCCTAAATAAATATAATAGTCACAATACAAAATTATTAGTTAGTGAGCACGATTTATTCAATTGATTAGGATCCCGAGATTAGGGCACCCCGACCGAATGAGTTAGTTTTGGTTAGAACTGTGACCAAACAGGAAATTTATTCCAGTAACTAGAATAGGGCTGCCGCCTGCCCAAATGACTCCATTATTAGTTGATCATTTATATTATTCTATCAGGCCACTTGCACCGTCTAAACTTGCTGACTGAAAACATTTTGCCGACCAAAACTTCAATACTTTAAATCATATTCATTTTTAATGAAAACGCAGTGCTTATACAGCTACTTTTATATAATACAAACCAATATCTTTGTTCATAATCAGGGAACAAGCAGAAGAATAGCAATACCTGGTCCATTAATATCCCAGTCGACCCTAAAACGATGTAATCGTTCGTAAGTATAATTAAACTAGGGCCCGCTTTTTTCATTAACACTTAGATTAATTAATATAAATGAACATTTTCTAAAGATTGTATAATTAAGGCGAAAGACAATTTACGATTGTAAGCAGTTAGAATTAATTACACAGAAGTCATTTTAAACATCGAAATATCAAATTTTAGCTTATACGATACGAATATTTCAACATTTCTGTAAGTTAGTTACGTAGAATTAATTGTTTTCGTAGCAAATAGTAAGAAAAGCCCTATATTATTTACTCGTACAATGAAAAGCTGAAATAATGTTTGTTGGTTGCCTCAAGGGCTACCTTTGAACGACCTACAAATGTTAATTATAACTGCTTTTCATTCGTGTATTTGTTTAAGACAACTCTTGACGTGTTTGGACAATGTAAACAAGTAAATGGTATATTTCTGAAATGAACTTTAACATTTAATTTTAATGTACAAAAGGTAGAATAGAAAATTAAAAATAGCAACTTACTGATGCTTAATTACTAACGGTTTCAATAAAACTGCCCAATTTGTGGAAAAGCCTTAGGCATAAAATAACACTTTAATTAATGGAATAGTATCGAAAGTAATTGTAAGTAAATAACAATAACGTGAAATTTTGTTTCTTTAAGTCACAGTGGGAACCACAGTAAATCAATTACGAAAAATTAATTAAAATCGAGAGCAGGATTTCAACGCAAACAATTTCGATGTTATTAATTACTTGGTACATTCTGAGTCTAACCTCAGAGCTGAAAATGGTGTTGCCCGAATATAAATTTAAACTAACCAACATGAGAAAAACGAAAAACAATATCAATGAAAATAGACGACTCAGGTAGTGTATTGTTAATATTTTGTTTGTAAAGAGTAAGACGGAGGATAGAGGTGGACTAGGGGCTTGAGATCACACGAGGACGAAAGGAACCGAAGTGGCTCTTAAAAGAGAGAAAGGTATTCGATAATTCAGGGGCGACGGCGTGCCGTATCAGAGACCGGGATAACATCTTGAGAGCTTTTTAATTTGAATCGGGGAAATTTAGGACATGTCGCTACAAGAGGCGGAAAATTTTAATTCACTGTGAATTTCTAAATAAGATACCGTTTTTGCGATACTTTTTTTTTGGGGATCACTACCGCAGAGTTGATGCTAGCTTTTGTGTCTGTTTCTCGCTGATGTTACATAGACATTTCAATTATCTAAGTCTTTATCTTTACTTTTGAGTAGGTACATAATTAGGAGTATGAATAACAGGGTGTAAAGTTCCTCAATACTCCCTAGAAAAGGGAGGTCCTCCGACCAGATGAGTGTTGTATCTGGTGGGCAACTGCCCGAGAGCTGTTGTTGTCGTATTTTTATAGATGGTCTTAAGTCGCGTATAACTTTATTAGCAGATTTTTGATGTTCTTCATGTTGTGTCATATATGGCACTGTAGTAGTTTTTGTACTATGTCGCCCTAGTACTTTTTGTACTATATGTACTTATCATCATACTTATCACATTAATAGTGGTCACTAATTAATATTTTTGCGCCATAAGCACTAATTATATCAAAGTTTAACAGATTCAACGACCGGAACATCAATAAGAATAGAGCTTAACAAAATAATGTATTAATTTAGGTAGCAATATATTTGCCAATAAATCGGAGCTGACCTAGTAATGGGATAGATAATATTAATTTATGGTAATCTTTGTAAATTGTGTGCTCTGGTCAGCGGACCCCTTTGTGCTGGTTCTAATCGCTTCGAGAAAATATTGCTTTTAGAATGTGGTACGTTTTAACGACGAGAAAATCTGATTGGACTACGTTGATCAAGACGATGTGTTGTATTTTAAGTCCTCTTTTATACGAAGATAGTTATAAAAAGGGACGAGAAACGGGAGAAGAGGTTTTTTCGTAACTATTCTCTAAAATCTGGTGGTCTAACATGACGTCTTAAAGCAGGAGTAATTCCAGTGTGGAAAAGAGACAGAGCTACACAGGTCGTCTAGCGCCATCTCTTTCCCACACTGGAATTACTCCTGATTTAAAACGTCATAGTAACCCCCCCTGTTGTTGCATTCGAAGGTTGATTACGGTATTTTATAACACACGCCTTTAAGAGTCTCTCCTAGAGGCTTTATACTGAGCTTTTTTTAGACAGTGAAATCACTATAAGCTCGTCAGGCAAAAATATGCGCTCGCTTTCCGAAAAATTGTGTGTGCTAGAAAAATTTGGTTTCAGGGCACATTCCTCTACCTCTCTCCACCCAGATTGAATTGTAAGAAATTAGCTGTTCACCACACATCTTAATTAAACTCGTGTGCAATTTTAATCATTTAAATACGGTACAGTTTCTCTTAAAATTGTACTGCAATTAAAATGCTTAAACTTAATTTGTTTGTTATTCAATTTTCGCACAAATAGTGCATATTACGGTTCCGTAGCTCTTTTTACGTTTAACAAGCAAAGACAAAAGAGAATCAGCGATTACGGCCACGTAACACACATTCACAACAAAATAATCCAATAAATAAATAAGCGCCGAAATCCCTTGTTTTATAAATAAACAAAACAGAATTCTATTGAATTCGTACATAACATAGAATAAATGTACAGCAAAGAGTTCCCTAGATATCGGAAATAGACATCTATTGAGTGTACCATGGAGTATTTGTTATGCGCCGCGAACTGCGAACTGTACGGCATTTAAATGCGAAGATCACTAGGCATGCCAACGTCCTTCGTTGTTCTGAACCCCTGGTACACTATTTGCTCGAACGCTCAGTATTCTGGTCTCGTTTCGCCCACACGTAATCCTGTATCGAAAGGATGTTTCGCATTGACGCCGCTAAAATTAACTAGATAGTCGACGTGATGGTTATGGGACTTATTGGATTAGAATAAGTTAATCGAGTACAGATTTTTTATTTTTTCGCGAGTCAAAAATCATCCTCCAGGCAGTTTAGAAGTTTAAACTCGGAGTTTTTAAGATTTCAAATGAAAATGAAGACAAGATTAAGAAAATTTGAATCCTTTTCAGTTAACGTTTTGTTCCTCAAGTGTTTTTTTTGGATTTTCTACTTACTTAAAAACCGCTGCTGTTTTTAGGATGTTCACGTTTGCATTACTATTGTTCAGATGTACTCTAAACAAGAACAATTTTACGTTAGGAAATAATGCAAACTTAACCACGTTCATAACAATATAATCGATATAGAAGCACTTGCGTTATGCGTGGTTCGTGACCTGACCTCGAGTAGGTACTGTTTACAATAATCTTTCCAACCTGTTTGCATGCAGTGCATGTTGATCGTAGACTGCACCTAGTTTCATTTACCTAAGTATTGTTCGTTTACACTTATTTTAAAAGATAACACGCTTGTAGTCCTCGAAGGGTTCGGCAGAGGTGTTCCTAATTACAGACGCCCACATTTGCCCATAAGTCATAGGGAGTGAGCTTATTGCCATCAACCAGGTACAAATCCTGAATCCAGGTTGATACTAATAAATTCACAACGTAAAACCCACTGCAACTTTACCCAACCTGGGAATCGAACCCAGGACCTCAAGTTCAGCTGTAGCGCTTACGAATGAGGCCAACGAGGCGATCGATTTTAAAACATGTAATAAACAACCTGACTGTGCCGTCGGCTCCAATTACGTAGACTAATTCAACTAAAACCTAATCAGAAAACATTATACAAGAATGAAACAAAAAAGAAAACATTTTAAATCGGATGAAAAGCTTAAAGATGGCAGTACACTCTCGCCGAGACCCTCAGAGGCAGGGCGAGTGAGAGAGTTTACAGCCAAATGACATCGAGCCTAGTCGAGCACTCCTATACACTCGCATTCACCTTGCCTCGGAGTGTTTCGGCGAGAATGTACACTATGTACAATTGTACAGCCACTATAAGAAGCCTGCGTTTTGTTATGCAACAGGTACCAGACAAGGTAAGTTAAAGGGCAGTTCCATTGCAGTCATGTTTGTTTGAACACATGCATGACACAGCCAGCATTATAATGTACCTTTAAGACCGATTAATACATAGATTTATTGCACGTTCGATCGATAGAGGCAGTCACAACGTGGGAACTCAGGACCTCATTAACATCCTTATTATGACCAAGCATAACATTTTCACAATACAAAAAAAAATGTCGCAAATACATACTTAATTGTGACACATAACCCAGGTGCAAGATTTACGTAATTATTTACTACTGATATGGCGATTTATTTTATTGTAAGTAGCTACATAAAGCGACGGATGCAGGTGCAAGGCTGGCTGCAAAACGGTAGTAATGGGGTTCCTAAGATGGCATTTTGTTATGCCGATTGTTACTCATAATTGCACTCAAAGTTGATGACTCATTTAGAGAATATTTTCTGCTGCAGTCATTGCGTCTCATAGAATTTACTTAGTTGGTAGTAGTCACGAACATAATTATGGCATACTTAATGAAGTTCAACAACTATGAATGTTATCATTAGTTTTGTGCAGCCAGATATTTTAATACCAAATTATTGTTTCAGTATGGAGTCTGGATTTGTGCCCTAGGTTTTGCTAGCTTACTGGCCACCCGTGTATGGGGCAGCAAGTTACGGTTGGGCTCCGCTATACAGACAGCGTATGTACGGGTATGCGTATTTTTGCACCCATTAGTTTTAAATGTAAGCGTCACATCAAGCTATAAATTTCCAGTATAACATGGCCTCGCTTTGTATAGATTTCCCGTACAATGAGAGATGCGCATAAACTGGTTAGTATATCTTGATTAGTCGTCGTTCAAAGGTATTTTACGTGACGAATGTCTAAGTGGTCGTGCTGCTCATGAATGTACAGACGCCAGCACAACAAGCTACCCGAAACTGTCAAATTTTCCTGTTTTGTACCTACCTAATGCTTTAGCGGTAAAGTTCAAAAATCTATTCAAGAAATTTGTCAGTTTGTAGTAGCTTGATTTGCTGGCGTCTGTACCTAGACACCTATTAAATGAATGACAAAGTACACTATGTCATAAAACAGCCAATGACATAGTTAATCATGATTAGTTATTCAGTACCATAAACCCTCTCGCGGTAGGAAGGCCGTTAAACTTGGATGTTGGTTATCATTGCTATGCAAAACACGCATGCTTTGTGCGTTTTAAAATTTTCGATTACTTCCTCTTGGCAATTGGAATTATTATTTCATTTGTAGGTATGAATAGATTTTTAGTTACTATTTTTTTCCATTTGGCATAGGAAGTGGCAAAATATTGTGCTGCTATCATCAGCAAGAAAAGAAGATGATATCCTCGAGTGTCATAGACTATATTTAAACCGTTTCCTTGCGATATTGTCCAAACTCAACGCGGGAGAATCGGCGTGCAATTGCTAGTTGGATAAAAAAAAAGAAAATATGTATTTTCACTAATATTAAGCGACAAATAAATGTAGGTCTATTATAATAACTTTCAAGTCTCGACCCAGAGCTAACATCTGTGCAACAATGTGCAATTTTACGTGTCACGTAATCAGGACGGGTTTATCTCCAACACGTAGCTACTAACTATCGATCTCCAACTCTCGAAGCTATGATAGACCAACATATCCTCGGCAGGATAAGCCTCATACCTACCAAAAATCTCAGCCAGCACTCCACGATTGAGCCACGGAACTATTGTTAGGCGCAACAAAAGGCTATCTAACTAGCTATGTTGTCTATGGGACAAACCAGTGCTAGACAAAATTATAGAGAACTGTACAATGTAGCTTAAGGGGGAGCTCGTGACTAAATAATAACTTCATGTTTTGGTTTTGTTGATCTATAAGGTTAAGCCCTGCCAAGGTTGGTCCGTGGATGGGTCCATTATACATCGAGTTTCCTCTGTGACTGGGAAAGCACGATAAACCGTTGGGCATGGCTGTCATTTGTAAATCTTTGGCAGTCTTTACAGGTGCTAGTCTTACCAACGGGTATAGTATTAACCAGTACCAACTAGGTTGTGGAAGTCAGATAGCCAGTCACTCCATGTCAAATACTGGTATTCAGCTGCATCTGATAAGACTGGAAGCTGACCCCAGCATAGTTGGAAAAAGGCTTGGCAGATGATGACAGTACTACGAGGATCTTCTGGTACTCCAAGGACGTTAACAAGGGGGCGCAGTTGGTCATAAACTTCTTAGCGTGTCGATGGCTATCTAAATTGATTCTCTCCAGAAATTGTCTACGAGTTCGTCTAGTACTTAAAACAAAGATGTACCCATATGTTTTAGTTTAAATTAACAGTAAGTCAGTTTATTGGTATTTTAATTTGTAGAAGATATTAGGAATATACTACGACTTCACGTTCTCAAGTGATGTTCGCTGATAATGCCAAAAGAATACGCGCTCACGTGAGCGAAGCCGCGGGCACAGCTAGTAATTAATAATTTGTAATTGAAAATAAACGAATTACAAAGTTCAGAAAATTAATTAATGTTCAACAATAAGAGAATCAGAACAATATTTGTTTTCAATTAATGACATGTCCATTTTTGTACATCGCCGTGCCTCTGGAATCATGATTGAATTATATTATTGTGGAAACTTTGAAATTCTAAATAAACGCGAGCGAAGCCGCGGGCAAAAGCTAGTGATTATGAAAGTAAACACTGATAACACTGTAGCTACATACCCATTCATACTCTATCAATCATTTTATCCTAATGATATTCAGAGGCAGCTACGTGTAGAAGCTTATCTATGTGGGGACTATGTGGGAACCACGGCCACCAATGATGTGATTTGCGTAATCCACTGAATAGCTCGTGCGGAATTAGCTTGAATTATTGATTCACTGACAGATAATCGGAATCAACTAACTGAAATCTAATTTCAGGATACAAACCCAATTTTAGCACTGCCAAACAGTCATTGTTCTTGATAATTAACATTATTAGATAAGCTTAACGCTGTTGCTGGAATTGTATCACACGCGAAATATTATATTTCCTTCAGTAATAACTTATATGAATGATAACAATACAGGTTGAATTTTTGAAGTGGGCGTGGATGGCCAAATCTGAAACTATGAGGAATAGTGAAAAATAATCAAAGAAGTCTCGAGCTCGATTTTGATGAAAACTAAAACATTAGATTTTTGAAAAATCAATATCACTTATAGCCAGGAATTGAACCCATTGATTTCGGAAAAAAAACACACGCTGCTGTAGTGTATAGTGACATACGTGAATATTGATTTCTCAAAAAACAGCCACAGTTCCACCCAGGTGAGTGGAGGTCAGTGAGGTGGGTGGAACTGTGGCTGTAGGTAAGGTCAACCGATCCCAAACCGAAGCCCAGCGGAATACCTCCGGAATGTCTTGATTGAATTTAACTAGCACCAATACTACCTACCGCATACCTCCAGTGGTATTCAATTATATTCGCGGAATTATTCTGGTGTTTCATCGGACTCCCATTTAATATAGGTCTTTTTTAGAACTAAGCTAGAAAGAAAAAGAAAGAAGAACATTTGTTTGTGAAAGAAGAACATATATTTGTGCTAAAATATGACACATCAGAGAAATGCCTAAAAATTGGGCTAAAATAACTTCTTAATTTTTTTTTTTTTTGTAATTTTTGTCATTGCTTTATAAAAATGTTGGTTAATACAAAAAAAAATACTGCGCCAGATGTATAAATTACTAGGAAAATATTCTTGTCTTATCAGCTATCTAAAAAGGCATAAAACTTAATCGTTTTTTTATTTAGTACAGGAAGGCGTGCATCTCAAGAAAGGTGATGATTGGAAAAATCAAATTAATCAATTGCGTGTTTATTTTTTATTTTTTTATTATTACTATTTTTGAAACGTTTTTCGATGTCATTCGATGTGATCGGTGTGCGGTTTTTGTGATCATTGCCCTCATCTGGGGGTCTAAAATGGCCGCTTTAGCAGAATCATAATAGGAAAATAATATGAATTACGTATAAATTCTTAAAATGATCGTAGACGTACCCACTATTATGAATTGTCGCCTTGTGACGATTTTACGAATTTAAACGTAATTCATAACATTATCCTATTATGATTCTGCTAAAGCGGCCATTTTAGACCCCCTGGTCCGCCGCATCTGTTATGGTGCGATTGCACCAAAACATTTGTATGTACCTATTTATGTGTATCGATTGTGGAACAGAAACTTTACCAAACGGCAAACGGCAAAAATCAATGTTTGAAAATCAAAATAGGTACGAAACGGAAGTTTTGTGATGGTATTTTGTTTGGTTGGCAAATCGGGAAACCAAAAAAGTCTTTATTGTTATTTAATACTATTATTTATAATCACAATGGTTAATATGAAATTGGAGACAAGGTTTACCTAATAAGCCTTCAGAAAACGAGATATCTTTTCTATTTCTTCTTCTGTAGATTTAGCCTTTCCGTAATTACTGCAAGCAAAGGAAATTCAAAAGGTTTGTTATTCTTTCCTTTGCAAACAGAAGTGTGTCTTTTTAATATAACTGGATTCGTTTCTCCCCTGGGGGCAGTGGGACTGACCTTTTACAAATACACATTATTGTGAAGTAAAAGATTTTTGGTAAATTAACATAACTCGCCCGCGGCTTTTAATTTTATGGTTATATTGTTAATCAATCCCTAGACGAGAATGTACCTTTTCAGACCCACGTAAAAGTTTTATATTGACAGGCTCCGCTCTTTATGTCCAATTTACATACATAAACTCACGCCTATTCCACACGAGGGTGGTCAGAGTCTACAGAACGCCACCTTCTACGAATCTTACCGCAAACTACTTTTCTGAAGAACATGTTCAATTTTAATTTGCGATTTATCAAATATCATGATAAGTTTCGATTTAAAGCGTAATTAATCATCGAAACGACAGATCCGATTCCGAAAATTCTTTCGCTTTTTTTAAAGCTACAATGTCCGACCATCACGCGGGTGAAGTTAATACTTAATCAAATTTATGCTTGATTGCAACATCAGTTTTTTTTTAAATTAAGTTATTGATTAAAAAACTTCAAAATAAATACCTATTATATTATATTCAAGTAATGTTAATAAAATTGGACTTATTCACAGAGCATCTTCAATATAGATGACAAATTTTAAAATAGGTGACATGGGGCTGACAAGGCCGTGGTATTAAAAATGTATAAGTACGTAGTGAACTTGGAGCTACAAGGTTCATGTGCCTACCCTTCGAATTAAAAATTACTGTATAATTAATAATCCGCAGTACGAATGTTATCTTAAAATAGCTCGTTGTGATAATGGCTAAAACGGGGATAAGTGAACTTGAGGTAATCGCCACAGAAAATTCTGAACTTGTAATTTTAAATAACACGGAATTTCAGTACATTTATTGATTTGATTATTTATAAATTATTGTCGTAAAAAGGTAAATAATCCTAAAATTCTGTATCAATTTTGCCATTTTTTTTCTCAGATAGCGGGGGGTACGCCTTGATCAAAATATTTTCGTTAAATTATCATGTAAAGTTTTATCCTTGGCCAAGAAAATCCAGGTTGTAACCTGTTTTAAATAAAGGTATATTTACGAGCACATACCTACATACATGTAAATCACGCACACTTTCAATGCTTTTATCGGTAACCTATCTAAAATAGTCTTTGAAATACAACCTCAATGTCTAGACAAACAAGCAAACATATCACTGAACAACATTCATCAAGTTCCTGTTGTTTTAGATCAGCATCTTCTATAATATTACAAAGTAACTTAAAAATAAATTAATCCATTGCTTCTATAAGCTTGAAGAGTTCAACTGCTCGTCAAGATTAATACCGCAATGAACGTTGTTGGATTGTCAAAATTTTAGACAATACCATTGAAGGCTGTTATTCAATTACCTAGCTGCATCCGTGCATAGAATTCTGCGAAAACGAGCTCTAATCAAGTTAACATATACTTAGTTAGTTAAGGAACATTTCTCTTAACTCTGAAATAGCATTTGCCTTTGATGAACCGAATTATATCAATTATATAATATAACATTACAATCATTATTTGTTTACCGTAATAAAATTGTGATATGGATTTACTCCAAAAGATTATGTTATTCAGTAATTTTTATATGAAAAGATTGTATATGTAATATTCTGGCCTTTGCGAGACTGGATCTTTGATCTTCTTCAAGCTTTATCCTAACCAGAACAATCATGCGGCCATAGAGTTAATTTTCAACCAGTATTCGCGCATGAGCTTTGACTTCTCCGTAGAAATAACATTATTATGAATGCGACGATCTTGTTTGCTCAACCGATTTCTTTGATTATGACACGGGGTCCGTCCATAACGAAAGACTGTAGCAAGAAAGCAACAGTTTGGGCAGTTTGGTTTACTTGATATTATTGTGTTCTTAACCGCGGGAGAAGCACGTGGCGTCGGGGGCTCTCGGCCACCGTAGGCGCGGGTCTGTGGACGGTGAGTAATGGGCTAGCTCGCCGTCCGTCCGTCTTATAACGACAGGCCGTGTCGACGGCGCGTTCGTGTTCCACGCGCGCCTCAAAGAGATGTCAGTAAACATGAGGGGCTCGCAAGGGCCGATGCCTGCCAGGGCTGCGGGACTGTTCGAAAGAGATACCGCGGCTCTGGAACATGAAGGGCAAAAGAAGGAACATGGATGGTTTTTAGTTAGTAAAAGTCTGACACTCCCTTCCGATCTGCCCAGAGCGGGAGGAGTCCTATCCGAAAAAAAGGATGATTTCCCATCCAAAAAAAAGGTATTATTAATTCAAGTCTTTATTTCATTATTGCCTTATTGCACCAAATTGTTACTGTCATTGCCTCTTTATTTTATTATCAATTTATTTTATTTGTTTTGGCACCTACATTTAATAATCTACTATTATTGTACTTGATAGCAACATCCATTAATTAACGGCTCGTGTAAATGTTAGTTAAATATTTCGCAAATACATATGGACAAATTAAACACCGCTAATTTTATTGAGTTGCCCGTAAATGAGCAAACACATTAAGTAATTAGTAAACTTTCCGGAAGAAATTCTAAATTGATAGTGAAAAACGCAATAAAAATCCGTTTAGAAAAACCACACAGTTACTCAGGCAGACACCAAAAAGCAACTTTAATTTATAATAATTATGGAGATACTAGCTCATGCCCGCGGCTTCACCCGCGTAAGTTCGGTAATTGTCCCACGGGATCGCACTATCGGGATAAAAAATATCCTATGTGTTAATCCAGGTTATAAACTATCTGTGTGCCAAATTAAATCCAAATCTGGTCAGTAGTTTCTGCGTGAAAGAGTAACAAACATCCATCCATCCATACTCACAAACTTTCGCATTTATAATATTATATACTTAAGTAGGATAGACATTGATTAACTTTACTGTGGGTTTACTGAACGTCTCCTGTTTTGTATGTGACTGGTTCCACGCGCTGTAAAGTTTTGCCAAGTTCCTTAGCCCAACGGAAAACTAGTTTTACCAACCTTCCAATGTAAAACTAAAGAAGTAGGATTTATGCGGGCGTAGCATCCTGAATAATATTACGAGTGAGCCCGACTTTAATAGAAATTTATTACGCTCTGCCTATTCCACCTTCAAATTGTCCCAGGTTAAATGTCTCTGAGACTCCTGTACCTGACAGTTAAGTATACAGTATACTTCGGCATTGTAATCTAATTCAAATGCTCGATTTATAAAGACCTAAAATAACATACCTATAAACTAACTTCACTAAGTAGAAGTACGTATGTTAGGAAGAATCCACTGTCTCACGACAAATTCTGTCCCCGGCTTAGCTTCACGAAATAGATTGAGTAGTTAGTTCAAATATGTGTAAAATTTATGTAAATACATGTGATTCTAACGATTGGCGAATTGTTTGCGAACCCTCGTCCGTCGGGACTGCCAGCTAACAAAGTGACGGGGAAAAATGAAAATAGTTGACACTGAATTTTCCGGCAAAATAAGAAACATCTCGTATTATTTGACTGTCTTTGTTATCCGTGAAAGGGAATAAGAAACTGGCTTAGTACCCTCGTAAGGGACACGTTTTGTTGAACATTTATTCAGTCTATTTTCGCATTATGAAAGCGGATACATGGAAATGTGAAGGAAGGTAGTAAAGGCAGTTGAATGAGAATTAATTTTGTACCGGAATCTTTGTAAGAAAATATATTATGTTTTATTTATTTATTTATTAATAAAGGTTTACCAACAGCTTGTGTGTACAAAATGTCTTGAGTACAGGTTTTACAGTCTTGGACTTACACAGTCGCCAATTACAGGTTAACCAGCATTCACAAAGAAAGTGATGTTTTGATCATTATTACAAAGGTTTTCTCAATACCATTAGTTTTCATTTATGTTCCGGTGGTTTCGTTCCCGTTTTCATGCAGTGTATTCAATTCTCTACCCACAAAGCGTTGCAGTTCGGACACTTCTGACATTTTACATTCGAGATTGTATTGTGGAGGCTATCTATTGCCTCTACTAGGCATGGCATAGTTTTCATTGCATACCGTTGAAGTAAATAGGTTACCAAGATGGACGTAGGTAGGTATGGCATAGATGCTTCTTTATTAAACTTCCAGTATGACGGAAGCTGATATCGCCTTTCAGTGTCAGCTATAACACTTCTTGGATAAAAGTGTTACGACGTGAACTCTTGGTTTATATAACTGATGGAACAGATAACCCTGATCGACGTTAGTTCACGCTCGTAAAACTGTCTATATGTGTGCAGCAAATACAGGGTGTGTTACGTAGATAAGGGTGAAGTGTATAAGAAGCGTTTCCGCGCGAGGGTGCCTGGTCACGGGTGGGTGACCACCGGATTGTTTCGAACACCCGGCCACGACGCGACGGCATCGCCCTTCACTATTAAAGGACACGGGTACGTACGAGCATATCGCCCTATTAAGCTCGTTATCGGTGCAATTTATTGCTCCGCTGGAACTCTCATACATTGTTTTGTGACCCCGGATTCACCGGATTCTTATAACGAACAATAACTGCCACTAGTTAAAAGAGTGTTTTTTCTTTTTGTAAACACAAAAATACAAATTCGAGAGTCGTAATCCAAAACAACGCAACGTCGAGATTCAACTTTTCCGGAATTGGATGTGAAATAGACGGAGCATATCACACACCGCATCGAGTTTTTTTAGAACATTTCCCAATTTGACTGAAAAAAAAAACTGAAAAAAGCACTCGGAAAAGTCAAGCTTTCAATTCAATTCCATTCCAGGTTTCGCTGAATAAACGTATAATCAAAACCGGATGAAAAAATAGTGCTGTGCCGTAACAACAGTGGTTAGAAAGTTTTCTCGTCATCTAATATAAAAGTTTTGGAGGCTGGGGCTAAGTGAAGAACTACCGCGGAGGGGATTTCACGAAGCGTAGCTTTTGCGAAGTGAAAAACTTAGGCCGTAGTTCACTCAAAAAGTGGGGATATTGAATGTCGATTATTATAAATAAATGTCGGATGGCATACAAAAGAGTCTAACGATTTATCTTTAGAACATGAGAATTGAATTTCTGTATCATGAATGAGTAATATCGTTTGACGTGTAGGCTCAAGATATTCATAGTCATGTTCGTCCTAAAACGGTAAAAACTAGAATACTAAAGATCGAGGAGTGACATCACATGACAATGTCATAATTAACTTGTAGTTATTTCAATCATTTTCTTTATGTCTTTGAACAACATTTTCTTAAACAGGAAGTATGCATGTACTCCTTATTCATATCGCTGCTTACCAACACTGATTAACTGAAGCGTGAGAATTGTGTGCGTTGTGTCATTCTACGTACCTTATCAATTTCTGTTTAATCAATAGATATTTTTACCTCAGTCTCGAGGTCTCATTAACTGAAAGTCACATTGCCTCAATAAGCTATACAAAATCTACACCACGAAGAGCGATTCCTCTTCCGCACTCCAATATTGAAGTTATTGCTAATTAGTTAATTACGAAGCTTATGCATACATACATGGTAAGACTTCGAGCTATATTTTACCACGATAAGCTGACCTCGTGGGTTACAGTTTTTCCGTGGAATGAGAGGTCAATCTATATTAGCTATAGTTTGTCGTTGTGCGTACTGCTACGTTACCTCGCTAAGGGTAGGTAAGTGCTTATAAAGCTAAGTGATACTGTGCAATGAGCATCGAGAATGCACTTAGCGCCACTACGATCACGATCTTCGTTTAAAGGAACGGCATGTTGTTTACTTGTCTTTGACTAAAGACGTTCCCGGGGAGCATTCGTCTGTAATTTAACAGTTCCGATTCGAGCAGTACATAAATTAGTGATGAGAACCGAACCGCAACCCGTAACGACACAATTTGTAACAATCACTTGTTTCTTTATAAAACTGAATCTTGGATTGTAACATTTCAGGCAAATGCTCCGGTGATAGTGGCTTATAGTATGACCACTTTTAGTGTGCAGTTTATGGTGGCGTTGCTTGTCAGGAAAATTTGCATCGATATGACAAACTTGGTACATTTATTTCAGTTCTTTGTTTTCCCGCCTGCACAGATAAGTTGGTTGAAGTGTAACACCCAGGCCATTGTCAAGAAGACCTAAAAGTTTATTATTTGTAACATAATCAGCCTATAGATTCCTCATCTGCCGGGATACGAACCTCATTTCTAGGAGAATACTTTGGCTGAAACCCACTATGTGAGCCTAGTGAGGCTTGCTAAGCCATGTCTGTATTCCTGTTGAACAAGGTGATTAATAAAATTGAACACCGTAA
Source organism: Eurois occulta (assembly GCA_950022335.1). Taxonomy (NCBI): domain Eukaryota; kingdom Metazoa; phylum Arthropoda; class Insecta; order Lepidoptera; family Noctuidae; genus Eurois; species Eurois occulta. Next base: position 10,084,098 of record OX465477.1, on the reverse strand, counting down.
AATTCCTGGATTCGAAGCCACAACCTACTTACAACCAGCAAGGACTAACACCAGCTCCCAAACTATATGTCTTTTTCCATTTCACGCACTACCTACGCACAGTTATTACAGTACATTTGATCCTCAATACGAGAACTTTCTTGACAGTAATATCATTGATATTGAAGACGTACACGTAAACATTTATACAATAGAAAGGGATTTATCGATAACTTGGGTTTTGATAGCCCGTAGTATATTGTGGTCTTACGAGCCGAATTGTATCGCCATTATCTAGAGAAACTGATACGAAAATTCTCAGCACAGTATTATATTTCTCAAGACTCCGTACTGAAGATGACTTGAGAGCACTTTATCTTACGCGACATTTACGTTCCGAAACTATGCCCAAAGTTTCAAGTATGTGTACTTATTTGTGGTATAAGGGAACTCCTTTATACCGGGAAATAAGTACACATACTAGAGTGGAACTTTACTATGAAGTGGTATTTTGTTATAGGTACATCGGAAGACTATAATAACTACAGGAACGTAACTTTCGATTGGGAATTTTACAGGCTCGACTCCTTTTACACGAGATATAAACTTGTTTCGAAAAATGTATAGGTACAGCTATGTCTAATCTCCTGTGGTGTACAGTCGTGACGTTGCGAATGCTTTCTTTTTTCAACTATAAGCGTGTTCCGAACACGAATGTCCAATTCGCTTTGTAATTAGATTTTTCATCGATTTGAACATTCCATGTTGAAACCACAAATCACGTTCAAACGGAGACCTAAACTATGAACTACTACCTACCTACCTTCTACTCGCGACTTCGCCCGCGTTAAAATCACATTCTGTGGCAGACGGCAATAGTGAAACATTCCATCGGCGAAAGACTTTTTTAAATCGCATGAGTGGTTTATAGATGACTTACTACATCCAAACTTAAAAACTGTAACTTTATAATATTAGTATGAATATGCTTCTGTAATATTACTTTCTATTTAAAAAATAATAACTATAAAAAAGCAATCAAATTGCAATACATTTTTATTGTTTGTGAGAAATGCCAATTCTCTGCGGTATGACATAGGGTGCTGGAGTGCAGTATGAGTCGCTAACAGGCTAAACCATTGCGGTGGCCGTCTTGAACTCACGGCGAGGAAGCCCCAAACTCCTAAGAAAGCTCACAAAGGTCTTTACTAAATATCAGAGTCGCTGTTTGTATAAAAAACCCACTGCAATATTGGTTTAATTCCCATGAGAATACAACACTTAAGTAGTTTTTATTCTCCCTAAGTAAACCCAACGGCAACTCTTGTTGCGGCTTTTCCGACTACCTTAGTTAAAGTACACTGTAGTTTTACATTTCGGACTGTTTTTTACTTTCTACGATGTGTCTGTCCTTCTTAGTTAGTAAGTTCTGCTAATAAGCTTTAGGATCTCGCAAAACAAAAAGCTGTTCTGCCCTTGTACTTCTTCTTTCTTTATCGTATGATTGATTGGCTTTACATGCTGCCGAGAAATATCTCACAAGCATGCTTGTTACCTCACGATGTTTATCTTCACCAAAGCAAGTGATAATTATACAATACGCACATGAATCCGAAAAATCAGAGGTGCATGCATGTCTTTGGTTCGAACTCGAGACCTATGGCTTGCCCCTTGAACTGAAAACACAGTTAAACTTCAACACACAATAGTAGATAATTTCAGTTACTGTGTTTCCTTTTAAGAGTGCGGTGTTGTGGTCTATTGTAAAAAGGAGAAGCAAAGGTTCAATTTTGTAAGAGGTAAGCCGGACTACATATCTTTAATGTAATTATATTATTTGTCTAAAGAATACTGACTGTGCCATTTCTCAAAGGGAAGCCGTTAGGAATCGTGTTGTATGGAACCTTCGCCACTGGTAAATAGTAACATTTCTACAATTCACTGCTATAATCCCCGAATGTTTGGGCAGAACAATACACTCACATTTACACATAACTATAAAGTTAAATGCAAGGAGTCCATTGCATTACTAAGTCGAACTAATGAACCGATTGCTACCAGCCCAGCCAAGTCCTGTTAGAACGATGAAACCACATCACCATATAAAACAGATGTAATTTGGTGTATGATTTGCGGTCATGTTGTGCAACTCGTACCCTCGTCCGCTATTGAGTATTCAACCATTTTATTATGTCATTTCGAGGTCTTTCGATGTTATTTTAGCAAATTAGAATACTTAGGTAGATAGGTAGACAGTTCCATGGCTTATTATAATATTTGGGAGTCTGGTCATGTTATTGCTGGATGGAGTTGGATTTAAAATGAATTAAGAAACTAAATAAAAATGCTGGGCGATGTGGTAGCTAAGCGACAAAGCCCTTTAATCAAATTAAAAAAAAAAAAAAAAAAGTTCAAACTCAAAGCATTTATTTCAATTAGACCATTACAGGCACTTTTGAAAGTAAAAAAAAAAGCTAAGCTACAGTCACAAGGCATATTTACTTGCGAAAGTACTGTACACTAGTACGGCTTCATTTATCATGTCTGTACATCCACCCTTAACAAACGTCACGTAAGGCCGCAAGACTGCCAAGGGTGTGATGGTACATGAAAGTAAATGATAAGTTGAAGGAGCCTAACAGACCTACAAGGCTAACAGTCCCTACGACCCTAAGCCCTAAGCCCTACACAGCCCTAACCTATCATATACCTAGTATGTAATAGATAAATATATAAATAAGTGCGGGATGTCTGCACCATGCGACCTAAGGTTACAGACGGATTGGAGACAGGATGTCCAGGTATGGGAAGGGTACACTCACTGCCAGTCCCGCAGACTCACGAGACCGATCAGAGATGGCTAAAGGTGTCTTGGCCACAGTGAGGGGTAATGAGACAAGAATATAAAATTCAAATCTGATTTATTTACAAATGTTACCGCTTATATACTACTTTTTCTTAACACACACTATTATATAAAATCTTTGTGTCCTATGCGTGTAAGATGCAACCCAATCATTATCTTAACTGGGCCGCGCGTCAGCCAGGCCGAGTGCTGAGTCAATGTCCAAAGGTAACATTGAACATTCTGGCGACTCTCAGGAACAGGATCCAAGTTGGTACAGGTCGATGGTCTCGTATGGTCTGGCCTGTCCTTGTTCAGCTTCTTGTGACTGGGTGGGCACGCTGAATGGTATGCCGTACCGCTGTTGTGTCTGTTGCGGGTGTGGTGTGCTGCTGACGATCGTCGGTTGCTGCACAGGTGGCGCAGGTTTTCTTCTAGCTGCAATGATGGCTCGAAATTTACTCAAAACCTGTGGACCGAAGTAAATTAAAATACATGCTAAACTGATAATAACAAGTGAAGTACTGATGCTAGCGATGTATGTATGAGACTCCAGTTGTTTCCAAATTGTGTTATCTAGCTGAGTTTGTAGGTTTGTTTCGGATGTAACTAAATGGTCGAAAACTCCTTTTGACTTGTCTAACACTAATTCTTCTTTGGATATATCTTTTATGTTTGTTGGTAAGATTTGCGTATTAATGGAGAAGTTCGTTGTTTTAGAATAAGAAGCTAGCACTCTTATCGTTGTTGTTCTTTTTGCCGCAAGTATGTTATTAAGTGTTTTAATTACGCAATTCTCGGAGATATGTAGAACTCCGACATCTTGAATAGTAATTTCTTTTCTTTGACCGTCACACACAATTGATATGGCAACCGATCTTGTCGTGATGAAGAGCCAAGTGTTTTGCATAAATAATTGCTTCCATACAACATCTGTTGATATCTTGTAGGTTTTTGACGTGCATTGGGTGTGGGTGTAGTTGTCAGTTTTAAAGAGTTGTTCAACTATGCAATTTTTATTTAATTGCATGTTCTTGACAGCTACAGGATAGCAGACAAACTCTGTAGTACTACCAAGGCAGTCTTTAAATTCTTCCTGACTTAGTTCAAAATAACGCTCGTTGTTGTAATCAAAGCCCATGAACGTCTGCTGAATAGTCAAACACTCAAATGATCCATCTGTTTTTCTCTCTGGAATTGGTGTAACGTGTATCAGAGTATATTTTGTTACGTCGTGTATTGGGAAGTAAGCGTACACTCTTATGTGCGTAGTATTTACGTTCATCTCAGTCTGTATTATTTGACCCTGGATAATTTTCAAGTTTGATGGTAGTTTTTGATTAGCCATTTTTATTATGTTGCTGATGTGCTTTGGTGTTAATATACTATATATAGTTGCTTTTTGTAAATAAATTTCAAGTAACCCTGTATAGTAGTCCATAATTTCTTTTATAAAATTATTTGCCAACTCGTAGGTTTGCATAACTTGTATCTTAATATGATTTCTGTCAATAGCTTTATACCAAACATTGTGGTCATTCATGAACGATATAGCTTCATTTAGTTTTGCTTGGAACCTCTCTAACTTTTTTTTGATTTGCTCTTCAGTTTGATTTACACCTGCTATGGTAGATATCATTATCTTTGTTTGATGATTGGCAGCGTCTATAAGGTTCTGCTGATTTTTATTTAATGTATCTATGTCCCTGTATACTTCATCATTAACTCCAAATACCGATGTTAACAGTTGTCCTGAGATACCTCGTTTCTTCCTATTATTCTTTGTCTCTGTTAGGTATTCCTTTGTTGTCTCAAACTTTGTTTTTTCTTCGTTTAAGTGGTGATAAAATTCATTGCAATGAGTTTCATCCATGATGTATTGGGTATCCTTGCAAAGTTGTTGAAATTGTGATGTTATTTTATCAATCTTTTTTTGGTCTAGCTCCAAGCTTCCTCTCTCATAATCTGCTTCAATTCTAAACGTTCCTCGATTAATAGTTGTGGTTCCTATTTTTTCGACATATAGTCCTGGACTCAAACTTTTTAACGTGAATGTGGGCGTACTCGACACGGTGCCAATTAATAGTATAATTATCGTATGTAATAGTAAACCCTTTATCCAACTTTTCGGTGTTCGTAGACCTTTTTTGTTTATTGTAGCTGTTGATATATTACATTGTATAGACGTTTGTCTGTCTTTGCTATCGCTATCGGTACCAATTTCTTTATTTTCGTTCACTGGGAGCGGGATCAACGTGTGAATTGATCTTTTCTGACAAGCGCCTGTTGCTTTTTGAAGAGTTACCACTCTAACTACTCCATCATCTCCCGGGTGTACTTCTGTGATTTTTGCTAGGGGCCATTTGCTTGGATTTATATTGTCATCCTTTATTAGTACTACAGTTCCAATTTTAGCATTTTCATGTGCTTGTTTCCATTTGTATCTTTGCTGAAGTTGATGTAGATAATCTTTTGTCCAACTGTTCCAAAAATCTTTTTTCATCTTTTGAATCTGTTTCCATTTGTTTACTAGGTCAGTATTAATGTTTTCCATTGGATCTGGTTTTCCTACTGCTTCACGGCCAATAAGAAAATGACTTGGAGTTAGTATTGTGTTGTCATTAATATTTTCTGTTTGTGCACACAATGGTCTTGAATTCAAACACGCTTCAATTTGCTGGAGAAAGGTTGTCATTTCCTCATATGTAAGTGTGGAATCTCCGATTACTCGTCGTAAATGATATTTGACTGACTTTACGCCAGCTTCCCAGATGCCACCGAAATGTGGTGATGATGGAGGAATAAAATGCCACTGTGTCCCTATGTTTGTTATTGCGTTTTGAAATTGCGGCGACTGCGTGATCTGTAATATTTCTTGATGTAAGAAGTTGGCTGCTCCTACGAAATTTGTTGCATTGTCACTGTACATGTGTGACACGTGACCTCTTCGTGCCATGAATCTGCGTAGCGCCGCGATAAATGTTTCTGTTGTTAAATCTCCCACCAATTCTAGGTGTATTGCTTTTGTTGCCAAACATACAAAAACAGCAATGTATGATTTATAAGACTTATGACCTCTCCCTTTCATAGTTCTGATTTGTATTGGTCCTGCATAATCTACTCCTGTATAACTGAATGGGTAGGATTGCGTTACCCGTGCTTTTGGTAGTATTCCCATTTTTTGAGAGTTTGTGTCTCCTTTGTACCTTATGCACCTCACACATTTGTTAATTATACTCTTCACTTTCCTTTTCCCATTAATGATCCAGTATGTTTGTCGTAAATAAGCCAAAGTCAATTTGTTGCCTCCATGCAACGTTTTTACGTGTGCGTCTTGTATAATCAATGACGTTACATGATGGTTATATGGTAAAAGTATTGGATGTTTTTGATTGTACGGCAATTCGGAGTTTTGTAATCTGCCTCCAACTCTTAGTAGTCCATCCTCGTCTATAAATGGATCTAAAGTAGATAATGTTTTATTTTTCTTCAAGGGTTGTCCACTTTGTATAGTTTTCAATTCAGCTTCAAATTCCTGCTGTTGTATCTTCAGAAGTATTCGTTTGGCCGTCGCTTTTAGTTCAATACAAGAAATTGGTTTATTTGTTGTTTCTTTGTTTGCAAATCTGTAGCAGTGAGATAACACCCTTATCATTTTATCTAAACTAGAAAATCTATTCCAGAGATCATTCTTCTCAACCTCAGCTGTCGTGGTATGACTTAACTTGATTTCTTGGTACGGCTGAGGCATACGTCTCGTGATAGGGATTTGATTGGTTTTTAACCAGTGTGGACCGTTCCACCATAAAGAATAGTTAACCAATTTTTCCGGCTCAAGACCTCTTGAAACTATATCTGCCGGGTTTTCCGCCGAAATTACATGGTTCCATTCTGCGTTTGGTAATAGTTGTTGAATTTGTGACACCCTATTGGCTACGAATGTTTGCCACCGTTCTGGCTCTCCTCTTATCCAGCCTAAGGTGATCATAGAATCCGTCCAACAAGATATCGTAATATCCTTACAGTTAAATGCTTCCTTAACTTTTCCCATTAAACCGGCTAGTAGCAGTGCAGCGCATAACTCAAGTCGAGGTAGAGTAGTTTTTTGTTTCTTTGGTGCCACTTTTGATTTGGCTTGTAATAATGTAATGTAGTAGTTGTTATTGATTTTTACACGGCTATATACCACCGCTCCGTACGCTTTTTCAGAAGCGTCACTGAAACCATATAGCTCGATCTCTGTGCTGTCTGTTATGTGACACCACCGTGGTATTTTAATTTCTTCTATACTTTTAAGATGTTTTTGTAATTCAATCCATTTCTTCTGGAGTATGTCATCGACAGGTTGATCCCATCCTATGTCGTTCGTCCAAAGTTCTTGTATAAGCAGCTTCATTTTAATTACAATTGGTGCCAACCAACCCAGGGGATCGAATATTTTCGCAACTTCTGACATAATAAATCTTTTCGTTGGTTTTATATTTTCCGTAATAGTTATTTGGAAATAAAAACAGTCTTCCCGTGGTGACCATATTATGCCCAATGATTTCCTGGTCTCGTCTAACGGTAGTTTGAGTAGTTGATCGTCTTTATCTTCCACTGGTATATTTTCCAGTAGCTCTGAACTATTGGACGACCATTTCCGAAGTTTAAAACCGCCCTTATTTAACATGGATATTAACTGATTCTGCAATTCTTTAGCTGCACTTTCTTGGGATTCTCCGGATAAAATATCATCCACGTAGAAATCTTGTAATGTAGCTTGACTCGCGATTGGGTAATTGTTTTGTTCGTCTATCGCAAGTTGTTGCAATGTTCGTACCGCCAGATAGGGGGCACTAGTTGTACCGTAGGTAACTGTTGTAAGTTCATATTCACTAATTGCGTGTTTGGGAGAAAGCCTCCATAGTATCCTTTGATGTGCGTAGTCTAATTCATTTATTTTTATAAAGCGATACATTTTCATAATATCCGCCATGAAGGCAAACTTATGTTTTCGCCAACGTAGAAGTATAGTGGATAAGTCTTGTTGTAATCGTGGTCCTTTATACATATTGTCATTAAGGCTTATTTTTGTGCTGCTTTTACTGCTCGCATCAAAAACCACGCGTAATTTTGTAGTCAGCGAGTCTTCCTTAATTACTGCCTGATGTGGTATGTAGTATTTTCCTAAGTTATTATTCGTTGTATCAACTTTTCTCATATGACCCATATGTAAGTATTCGTTCATAAAGTCAATGTATTGTTGTCGTAAATTTTCATTTTTGGCGAACTGTCGTTCTAGTTGTAGTAGTCGTGCAGCTGCTTTCCTGCGCGACTCACCGTTTAAATTTAAGTTTACGGTCGAATCCTTTAATGGAAGTCGTACCGTGTAAGTTCCGTCTGGGTTTCTTATTGTTGTTTCTTTATAGTAATTTTCACAGATCTGGTCATCATGTGTAAGTTTGTAGTTTTGAGGAATTTCTTCTAATTCCCAAAATTGTGTAAGTTGTCGTATATCTTCGGTGCAAGTCACCATGCTCAGGATTTTAACTCCATTCTTCGTATCATTGGGATAAAATCCGGATAAAATCCACCCTAACTCTGTGTTTTGAGCGATAATTCCATCCCTTAGTCTTTCGAAACCCTGTAATAATATTCTGCTATACTCTTGGGCACCTAATATTATATCAATTGGTCCCTTTTTATAATAAGTTGGGTCTGCTATAAGTGCGTTATCCATGATTTTTTCTTGTAATTGTTGTAAATCGTTCCTTGGTAATGAACTTGTCAGTTTTGGTAGTACTATTAGCGTTACTGGCAGTTTGTAGTCGCTAGAGTACCTTGGTTGTAAAGTAATGTTGATTGTATAGTTTGACGTTTTTGGTTTTTCATCTCCGATACCTTTTATTTCGGCTTGGATTTTTTGTCGTGGGTAAGACAATAATTGTGCTACTTCTTCAGTGCAAAATGACGCTTCTGATCCTTGATCACATAATACTCTCAACAACTGCGGCATTCCATCATACGAGGTAGTTCTTACTAAAGCAGTAGCTAGTAAAGTCGTATTTTTAGCGTCGATGTTAGTTGCAGATAAATTCGATGTAGCTATATTTTGTGACTTCTCTGACCCTGCATTCTTGGATATGTATTTTTTAGCGTTGTCACCGTTTTGATACGGCTTAGATTGATGTAATAATGCGTTGTGTCCCTTATGTTGGCAAATTTCACATTGTTTATAAACTGCACTCACGCATTGTTTCTGTTCATCGTGATTTAAGCAACGTTTGCACATTCTTTTTTGCACTACGGCCTTGTATCGGTCGTTGACGCATAACGCCTTAAAACTAGGGCAATGATGTATAATATGATCGTTCTTTTGACAATACCAACAGCGTTTATATTTTTCTGATGTTTGTTTATCCCGTGATTGTTGACTGTTAGTATATGACGTTGATCCGTCAAAAGACTTAAGGCAATTGAACCGGTTTTCCATGAATTTCATCATCTCGTCAAAGGGTTGTAATTTATTTCGGTTTTGCAGTTGATCTTCATACTTCGTGTTTGTTTCTTCATCCCATTTTCTACTGACTATTCTTATCAATAGAGGGCCCCAAGCCGATGTGTTTATGCGTTGGTTTTTTAGTGCCTCGAGGCATTCATTTATAGTGTCATGCATGTCTCGTAATTGTGCCGCGTTTGCTCGTTGCATTTTTGGTAAATCTAATAATTTGTCAATAAATTTTGTAGCAATCATGCGCTCGTCTTCATATCTCTGCGTAAGCAACTTCCAAGCTGTTTCGTAATTTACTTCGCTTATTGTTAGATGACGTATTAATCTTGCTGCGTCGCCTTTTACGTGTGTTTTTAGATACTGCATTTTTTCTGTAGATGAAATTGATTTGTCTTCGTGAATTATTTTCCTGAATAAGTCTTGGAATGTGTACCACGAGTCATAGTTCCCCGTGAATGTGGGAATATTTATTCGTGGAAGTTTTCCTGAGGATTTTGTCGAAATTACTTTCTCTTCTGTGTTTTGATTGATTTTTTCTTCTAATAACTCCGTTATAACATCATAGTCGTTCTGTGTATTTTCGAAACAATTGTTTCTGAAGTAGTTGTTGTCCAATGTACTTTCGGCCATTAGTAGTCCGATGTGCGTTTCTTCGATTTCTAGCCATTGTTTTTGTAGAGTTTGTAATAGTGTTTGTAAATGCCATATTGGCTTGTTTTGGGTAATGGATTCCTTAGCCTGAGATATTTTTTTAGATATCTGCGACATTCGGAACAATTGTATAAACAGTTTTGGGCTACTGACATCTGCTTTGTCTTCATCTTCCTCTATAAACCGTGGTTCATATACACTTTGCACATGTTGTAACCTTTCTTCACATTTCTTCAGGTAGTCGATTCCTTCGTCGTAACACTTTTTAATGTTGTCGAAGTAGTTTGTAGTAATGTATTTATGGGTTGATAACACCTCCTGTTCCTGTAGTCTTAAGTGATTTTCTTGAACTCGTTGAAAAACTTGGTTTAATGTCTTTTTTCTTTCGCTGATGTATTTTTCTGTTTTTCTTGTGGGCGAGTCCTTTTTTATGTTTGTCAACACCCTTCTAATCTCGTTGTAATCCGCTTCCTGGCTCCTGATTACTTCGTTTACTTCCTGTATCTCCATAATGCTCTTCTTTCTTCTTCCCTAACAGCCCTACCCTACTCTAACAGTTAAGTCCGTACTAGTGGTATCTGCGCTCTTGTTATGTCTTTGCGACTTCTCAATCAGCTGGTTAAACCCGCTTGTGGGAGGCCAGTGACCGATCCGCAACGAGAGGCTTTCCGACAGAATACCCTAGTACAATGTACTTCAGATTACTGAAAACTGATGCTTTGTTGAGTACACCAGCCCCAGCTCTCTGAAGTGTCAGTCTGTCAATGTAATTCCCTACAGTGGGCAAGGGGGACCGCGTGATTCAAATGCTCGAAGGACCAAAATGTACATCCACCCTTAACAAACGTCACGTAAGGCCGCAAGACTGCCAAGGGTGTGATGGTACATGAAAGTAAATGATAAGTTGAAGGAGCCTAACAGACCTACAAGGCTAACAGTCCCTACGACCCTAAGCCCTAAGCCCTACACAGCCCTAACCTATCATATACCTAGTATGTAATAGATAAATATATAAATAAGTGCGGGATGTCTGCACCATGCGACCTAAGGTTACAGACGGATTGGAGACAGGATTTCCAGGTAAGGGATGGGTACACTCACTGCCAGTCCCGCAGACTCACGAGACCGATCAGAGATGGCTAAAGGTGTCTTGGCCACAGTGAGGGGTAATGAGACAAGAATATAAAATTCAAATCTGATTTATTTACAAATGTTACCGCTTATATACTACTTTTTCTTAACACACACTATTATATAAAATCTTTGTGTCCTATGCGTGTAAGATGCAACCCAATCATTATCTTAACTGGGCCGCGCGTCAGCCAGGCCGAGTGCTGAGTCAATGTCCAAAGGTAACATTGAACAATGTCTAAATCAAATATTTGGACTAAAACATCCATGGATTTTTATTATTTTTTTTATTTTTTATATTGAATGGGTCCACTCTTGACCTCAATCTAGTCCTGAGGACAGAGATGAGGAATTAAACTTAAACCAACTTATTTAAGTACAGCAATCGAAAAAATCAGTACGTCGTGAAGAGTAAGATTTCAGAGCGAGTAACGACATACTTACATAAAGTTTTCAAAGCAATGTATTGTTAGATTGCATTGTAAGTAGACACAAAGTAAAATCCTCATGAAAATTGTTACAGAACGTTCTATAAAATAATTAAACATAACATCATGCACTTGCACTTAGTTTTGACGGCACGGTTGGCGCAGTGGCTGAGCGATTGACTGCTGCGTTGCGTGTCGCGGGTTCGTTCCGCGCACGGAACAAATATTTGTATGGCTGGTATGGCCTACAGATAGTTGTTCCGGGTCTGGCTGTTTGTGTATGTGAGTTTAAATGTTTGTAAATGCACCCACGATACAGGAGAGATTCCTAAGTGTGTAAAAAAAAAACTTGCCTGCATTCCTTCAAAACATTCGGCAGGAAAACCATGTTACATCCACGTTTTGCCAGTTATGTTTAAGCCTGATGTCCAAAAAGGCAAGCCTATGCAAGCAACCGATCACAAAAGCTAACTAAAGAGGGCTTTATATTTATATCACAATAAATAGAAATCCGTAAATAAGAAAAGAAGTCCAAGACCCAGTTTCTAGCAATTAAGTTAAATATTCGCGAAGAGGTAAAGTATTTTCGGCTGCAACCGATTGAATATTTAAAACTGCCAGAAAGCCTTCCACTTCGAGCTTTCTGTTTAAAAACTGATAAGAAACCCTTTCATTTTAGCGACTTTATTCGGGAAGGGCGTAGTACGTGTATTTCCCGTACAAAATCGCTAAAATGCTTTACTTTCCTTACAAACGTGGAACATGATTTGCTCATCATAGTAATATATATATGTTTATTAGTTTATATACATTAGCATTATGTATTTATATAAGTATAAATTAATATTTAATAATATTTTAGGCTAAATTAGTTAAGACACATAAACACACTTTTCTCTTCCTTTTCTAGGAGGGAAGGAGAAATGAAAAAGAAATGTAGACAGTATACTGTCTACATTTCTTTTTCATTTCTCCTTTTGCAGGTCTGCTGGCAGAAATTTCTTGAGAAATAAGCAGTACCTATGTACTCATATATTATAATGTTATTTTCCTGTGTTGTCTATTGTGTGTACATAAATAGTAAAATAAATAAATAATTATCTCATTATACAAAAATCACGTGTCACTATGTTCGTATACTCTAATCTCCGAAGCTCCCCAACCGATTTCAATAAAACTTAGTGAATCTGTATGGATATCTGGTTCAAGCTTGAAAGATAGGATAGTTCTGGACCCAATAAGTAGCGCTGTTGTTATTTTATACCTGTGCGAAGCCGTGGGTTCGCTTCAATACGAAAACCTTCAACAGATGCAGCAGGCAGCCAGTCTGAAGTACTGTTTTATTAATTTTATATGATAGTCAATGATATATATATGACGGCACGGTTGGCGCAGTGGCTGAGCGATTGACTGCTGCGTTGCGTGTCGCGGGTTCGATCCCCGCACGGAACAAATATTTGTATGGCCTACAGATAGTTGTTCCGGGTCTGGCTGTTTGTGTATGTGATTTTAAATGTTTGTAAACGCACCCACGATACAGGAGAAATTCCTAGTGTGGAGCAACGTTTTTAAAAAAAAAAAAAAAAAAATAATAATAATAGATTCTGGATGGTTCTTGGTATGATTGTAAGTACAACTTTTAAACAATTTTTTTAAGTAAACGCATGATTTTCTTTCTGATATTGTCATGTTACGTAAAAGGATCGCTTACTGACTAACCCGTCCCGAGGTAGTTTGTATGAGTCATCCTTGTTGTTAATTACATACACAGAACGTGTAACCTGTTGTCCCGTAGGAGTATGAGAGGTAAACGAAAATCCACTCTGGATTTCCGTTTACCTCTCATATTCCTTGGCTTTTACTGTGAGCTTCCTGGTAACCAAAAATACTATACCGACCTAGCTGGTAATTGAACCCCGGATTTCATGCTCAATGGTAGTACAGTCAGTCTCCAGCGTTACTTGACCCCTCGTACAAAGAAGAAGAGGGGACGTGGTGTGAAAAGAGGGGTCAGGTAATGCTGGACACTTACTGTACTACTGACCACTAGACCAACAACACAGCTTGATTTTTTTTGTTTTTTTTTTTTATTCTTATATTATAATACATTCTCGTGTAATAGCACCCGCTCGGGGCGATCTTTAGGTAAAGCCGTGCTTGCCTAGGTTGGTCTGTGGATGGGTGACAACCCATCACATGCCGACTTTCCTCCGTGCTTCGGAAAGCACGCTAAGCCGTTGGTCCCGGCTGTCATTTGTAGATCTTTGACAGTCGTTAACAGGCAGTCACTGGCCCAAAAGTCTGACAACCAGTCTTATCAAGGGTATATATCGTATTACTTAATACAACAGGGTTGTGGAGGTCAGATAGCCAGTCGCTCCATGTAAAATACTGGTATTCAGCTGTATCCGATTAGACTGGAAGCCGACCCAAACATGGTTGGGAAAAGGCCGGGCAGATAATTATATAATATAATATAATATACATTCAAACATTCATTAATATCGTTGCTAGAGAATACCGGAGTAAACATGTCAACGTTTGCAAAGGAATTTAATTCGGGCCAGCACTCCAGCAGATACACAGGTGAGCAAGCATAGGTAAATGGAACAAGTTGACAATAACTTTAGTCGTAGTATCGATGCAAAATCGTTTTCCAATAATGACGCTGTCTATCATGTGGACAAATTGACCAATCTGTCACTTTCCACGCTCTCTCGGTTTTCACTAAGCATATGAACATAACTATATTGTTTAACGTGTATATATGTGGCTACATACAATATTTTCTCTCTTACATCAGGAAAATATAAAATCTATTCAAAATACTCCTCCCACTGTTAATAACCCAAGGATAAAAGGTAAAAATATTTATTTTTCTCATGGGAATAATCTAGAGGATTCAGAACGCATACCAGATAATTTACGAGTGCCTTACCTCCGTTGGCTACCTACTGAAATTTGTAAACTTCGCTCAGAAACAATTTGTTTCAGAAACTCAATTTATAAGGTCTTTATTAATAAACAACATTTGGGAGGTCCGAAGGTGAAAATTTACAAAAAAAAAAACAATACCGATCACTGAAAAGTGCTATCTGAATTCGTAATGCAAACTTTTCTGTTTACGCAGAACTGTTGTGTTGGCGTTAAGTCAATATTATCAGGTTTTCAGTTTGTGCCACATTCAAACAATAGTCAGCGCGCAAAGATTAAATTCGTGCACTATTTTTTATTAACTAGGTACTTAAATTTCGATGACATTTATAATTATGTGTTTATATTTCCAAACAAAACAAAAATTCAAAACACTTTTATAGCTCACGATTTTAGAAATGAAAATGTCATAAATACTTCAATATCCACGGTTTATACGTAGTTATCTATGCAATCGTCACAATAAGACGGGTCAATTAATTTGAGTACCCTTATAATTGCTCCAAATACCTTAGATGTAAAAATGAAATGAAAAATAATTTATTGGTTTTGACAAGTTTTTCTTACAAACTAGTGATTGGAGTTTCCTTTTACGCGTCTAAAGCCTTTGTTAGGAGACTCCACTCTTCCATCCACTTTTGGGGAATATTGTGATCATTTCCAGCAACACAGTCTATATAACATTTCAGGAGGTTCAGTCTTATTTACTGCATGAATTGCTTGTACATCATGTGTGAAATTGAGGCATCAATAGGCAGTAGGTAATCGAACAGCGATCGCCAGCCTACTATAAACAGCAATAAATAATAATCAACATCGCAAAATAAGTCCGTTACACAAAAATCGCAATCGTAAAAAATCTATTTACTAAAAAGAGATCTCATTTCAGATCCGAAATTGTTTTTATATTGGACGTTTCAATGTAACAGAAACTCTTATTATACGCGAACAACGTCTAACCTACTATTGTTATAATCTCACTGAAAAATGAGACAGGTAAATCAGATAGAATAAATACCCACCTATAGGCTAATCTAAGTATTTCAGAGTTACCTGAAAAGATAAATGTGAGACGTTCGTGATTTTATAAGCAAAAGAAAAAGGTCCATCCACTTCAGTAATGCGGTCGTAAGAAACTCGTGAGTTTTGTAAAAGTTTCGTAAGTCCCTCTAACCCTGAACTGTAGGAAGCACTAAGTTCAACAGATTCGTCGGACGCGTTCTTGTAAGCGCAATTCAATGAATAGGCTCTTTGTGTATTGTGTTGCCTCTCTTCAATGAAAACTCTTCACAGAGCTGAGAACCTCTTTATACAAGACCAAAATGCTATACATTCAACATTTTATCATACCTAGTTACCTGCAGCTATTGTCATCTTATGTAAACTAGATAAAAACCAGGTAGAGCACGTGACCACCCCTTGTTATAAATTTTTTGATAGGGGAATAGCTGGCTACCGAAGTGAGATTGTATCGAGATAACCTTTTGTCGTGTAAAGAAGACATAGTGAGGCAACGGAACAACTCGGTAAAGCCAGGGTAATCCTGTCTTAGGAAGCCGCTTCGGCGGCGCGGTCCGACCGGGTGCGGGTACTTTACCTCCTTACAAATTATAAGTCACTGTTGTTACCTGAAGAATGTTGCCAGAACAGAAATAGTCGCTTTGTTTATTGTTTTCATCTTGTTTGGAGCCCGAAATGCGTATGAAGTTCCAAACTTTCCTACACGTTTTATTGAAAAATTAGAATTTATTTGTAAAATAATTATCGTAATTGTATTACAAATACTTTTCGAAAGCTAGTGGTAGTCATAACACAACGGTATCAATCAAATATTCTACTTCCATAACTGCAAGTATATCTAGGTAAGTTCAATAATTCGCTTTTCAAGAATTCGTTACGTTCGATATCTCGTTTCTTTTATTGAGATTCTTCAAATGTTTACCCAATCTTGTTATACCCCTTTTATATATTTATTGCTACGAAATTAAATAATGTTCAGCTCATGGATTCTGGAATTTCATCCGCTTTGTGTTTTGGTGTTGAGTTCAACATTACATATACACCTACACAAAATGTATATTTGGTACATTAATTAGATCCACGCCCACCTGTGAAAAACTTACCTAAATAACATTTCAGACTGTCGGATGCTAAAATGGTAAAAGCCTAAAAGGGTATCGACGCCGACAATAATTTTGCTCTACAATTGATCAAAATTGCCCGATCGTCACAAATAACAAAGGTGCTCATTGGACCAGCAGAAATTTATTGTTCTGTTGCTCTATTTAGAATTTCAGGAGAACCTAAAACAAAATTTTGCAACTCGTTGGAGTGGTAATATTAAGGATCCTGGCTGACAATTTAGTTTTATATACAGTCATGACATCTGCAGATGAAACTTCCCATTAGCTTACATGACGTACTTGCTTATTAGTCTTACTAGGTATTTATCAGCTTTACGGCTCACTGTTACTAGTTCTGCAAGTAAGTATTGTGCATTCATGATTTTAGCTGAACCCTCCGGTTTAGGTTGTGCGATACCTATAAGTGAATTTAAGATTGTTAAAATTTTAACTAGATAGATTTTTTCGTTTTGTAAAGTGCGCTAAGCGTTTTTATTTTTCATAGGTTTTAAAACCGTACGAGTTTTCTTTTTACGATGGCACACCTTCAGCACTGTTACTTTTCAATGTCACACAAAAATTCAGACGATATTAGTGCTCAGCTCATGAGTATATTATGATTTCGCAAATTCGACGTTCCCGAGAATTTCTCAAATTAAACTTTACCTTTACTATTTGATTACGGTACAGTAAGCGGTCAAAAATGGTTCAATTCCAATGATTATTTAGTGCTGATTTCACTAAAATGGCTTTACTACAAATTCTATACGTCGGCTAAAGCAGTTGTTTTGCTGTTCTGATAGAATTTTGATTGAAGTATATTCAAGTATGTACGTGGAATACTTGAATTACTTACAAATATTAGCTGACCCGCGCCACTTCGTCTGCGTATGGAATTTTCATTGATGCTCCGCTCGTAGCAGTCGTAGCGTGGTGTTATAAAGCTTGCAGCGACCCATTACGCATTGTGCGTGACCATTTTTTTAGAAGTAAAATGGGTATAGTAAGCTATACCCATTCGAATCCTTAAAAGATAGATAGGTATATGACATCCCGGACTTTTTTGTAGATCTATGATAGAGGAATATCCCACCGTGCATTGTCTTGTTATATCTCAAAGGGCAGCGTTTTCGATGAAAACTCTCAGGCGGCTTGACTTTTTCCAAAACGTTCAACAATTATCGTCATATATTTCAACCAATTTACACAGAACCCTGACAAATTATATATTTAGACCTTTCTCATGAATCACTCTATCGATTGTTGAAGTGTATCGCGAACAGACAGACAGACAGACTTTGTTTTATAATATGTAGTGATACGGATGATAAGGATTAATACCGTTTTTATAATATAATTAATTAATTAAAAATTATAATTGGCCATTTGTTAAAGTATATAATGGAAATAGTATGGTATCCTTAAGAGATAGACATATGGCCATCGCGGACTTTTCTATAGACCTATATAAGGTACACAATTCCACCACACATCATTTTGTTATAAATCGTTTTCCTTGAAAGCTCCCAGACGGCTTATTTTTTTTTCGACACCTCCTACATATACCATTTTAGCGAATGTATACAAAAACTCGACAAATTATATACTAAAACCTTCCTCGAGAACCACTCTATCCATTGGTGAAAATAGCATGAACATCAATGTTAGTTTTTGAGTTTATCGCGAACATACTCAGACAGACGCGGCGGAGGACTTTGTTTTATAATATATAGTGATTGTTATTTTCCTCGCTAGGGAGCTCCGATAAACGCGTGCGATCGCTGCTAATCATCAAGTGCTATAGGGCGAAGCGCATTTTTATTTTTGGTAGGGCATCACGTAGTTCAACCTCTGAGGCTGGCTAATGTTTAACTGGACAATCCTACGGATGCCTTGAGAGTAAGGCCTCCAGCCAGGGGCGGGCGAAGCGCGGCCTTCGACGCGCTATTTATAGGCAGGCGCCGCGCCGCCGCGCGCCAGTCCTCTAGCCGTTACCACCGCAACCGATATAGCCCTGCATTTTAAATCTGTAGTATCTTCGAAAAAAAATTAATTAAAATTACATGCTGTAATAGGTCATATTGATCTATATTAAATGTACAATGTATTTAAGGTACTTAATTGGATAAGGATTAATGATGTATTGCTTAAAATCACTTCGTAAATAAGCCATTATTTCTCGTAAAAAGTAAAGGACAAAAAATGGTTATTGTGGGTTATCCCTAAGAGACAGACATATACCAACACAGACTTTTTTTGTAGACCTTTTTAAGGTGTAAAATACTGTAGTACATTATTTTGATCTATCGTACGATTCAGCCAGCGCAGCGTTTGCAATGTCAGCGCAAAAAAATGTGTTTATTTACGACATCACATTCGGAACCTCTAAAATTATCAGTGTTTCTCTACTATATTATGCATGTATTATACGTATAAACCTTCCTCTTGAATCACTCTATCGATTTAAAAAAACCGCATCAAAATCCGAAGATCTAAGCATACCTAAGGGCAGACAGACATCAGGAAGCGACTTTGTTTTATACTATGTAGTGATGCTGATGATAGTTATATTTGTGTGTGCAATGCTCTTTTTAGCACTGTTTTTAGGGTTCCGTACCCAAAGGGTAAAACGGGACCCTATTACTAAGACTTCGCTGTCTGTCTGTCTCCAGGCTGTATCTCATAAACCGTGATAGCTAGAAAACTGAAATTTTCACAAATGATGTATTACTATTGCCGCTATAACAACAAATACTAAAAATTTAAAAAAAAATATTAAGGGGGGCACACATACAACAGATATGATTTTTTTGCCGTTTTTATAGATAATGTTACGGAACCCTTCGTGCGCGAGTCCGACTCGCACTTGGCCGGTTTTATTTAGGAATAGTGATGTTAACCGAAGAAAATACCAGTAGACCAGGTACCTACCTATCCACATAATCTCTTAGTAGAGGTTGATGTGCGAAAGCTTTTATTAATTTACAGGTATGCTCTGCCCCAAATATCGTGACATTTAGGTTCCCTATAAAGTTGTTCCCAACATAAATTGGGTCCGAATCCCTCTTTGAATATGAAAGGGATCTATCGTCATCTATTACCATTCCAATTTTAGTGAATTTCGCTACTGTGAAAATTTTATTCATGTGTTTATGCATTCCACATTTAAATAAAAATGATGAATATGCAAATTTTAGACTCAATTCATGAATTGTGTGCTCAATTTACAAATTGTAATAACCTTTATTTTATTATGCACCGCATTTAGTAACCTTTCAGTGCAGTAAAACGAAAAAAGTACAGTTTTATCTCGATGACCAATAAGCGCAAGCGTAGGTAGGTAGGGGAGGCCGGGGCTTCAATTAACAGAGGTAAGTATTAACAAGCGAATTTCTAATAAACTATAAACAGCACGTCACTAGTGATTCCTAAAATTCGTCCCTGTGACAGTGGTCTACAGGTTGAAACTCATCAGTGCAGCTCACTGCGCCGTGGGAGTGTGTTGTGTGATGTGCGTCTATTTTGGCCAGGTAATGAACTTTTTTCACTTTACGATTTTTTGATTTACGTGTTAATTATTTAATTTCACCGTAATATTTATTTTTTTCACAGTAGCTTGTTTTATTCATAATAATCTTACATAACTTTACTAACGCTAATGTACACTATTTCTTAATTATTATTTTTTTTATTGAAAAGGTACCCATGGGGCTAAAACTAACAAAACATACGGGGTAAGAATTAACATGTTAATTCTTACCCCATATGTGGGGTTAGTATAAATTAACAGTATATACCTTTGAATTCTATTTTTGGTTCCATACCCGAAGGGTGCCCAACAGGACCCTATTACTAAGCCTACGCTGTCCGTCCGTCTGTCCGTCCATCTGTCCTAACTTTATAGAGCTTAAACGTTACAGCATGAGGACTTACAAAAGGAAAAAGACTTGAGGCATGACTTCGCTGGCAACCTACGAGTCAGCTGCTTTAGAAGTAATGGAAAAAAAAGGAACTACAGAGAAGTAGCCACAGAATTTCAAATTTGTCACGTTTCGCTGTTCAATTTTGTGAAAAAGAAGAAAGTAGGAGTTCCAGTAGAAGTAGGCTACAAAAATACCCGGTTAGTATTCACTTCTGAGCAGGAGAACAAATTGCAGACTATTTATTAAAGTGCTCCAGTATTTATTTCGGGTTGCTACCTGCGGAAGTAAAAAAAATAGCCTACCAGTGTGCTGTTTATGAAAATGATTTCTAGTAGATTATAATTATTGTTAAGATGTTGATTTTATAATGAAACTAAGCATTATTGAGACTGCTTTAGTCTATATAGGTAGGTTTTAAAAAGACTGCTACGTTTAAGAATAAGCTGTTTACTACCTCATTTAATTTTAAAGTGATTATATTGTTATTCGATAACACACAAGTCTGATTAAACTACATAGAAGACTGTTAACTTAATAATACAGTAAAAATGGTTTTTATTTAGAATTTTTTTAAAGATTTGTTGATTTTTGCTCTTCTACGAAGAGGTTGTCTTGAGTTTTTGTTTCTATTCATTGATTTAGCTGAAATCGGAGTGTTACAACTTTTAAGCATAATGTTAATTATTGTTCCACTAAGTGAAGATTGTGATTATTAAAAACTAACGTTTCCTTCAATAAAATAACAGTAAAAGTAACTGTTAATAGGAAATCATTCAGATATTTGTTGAATTTAGTTATTATATAGAGAGGTTTTGTTTAGGTTACTTTATCTATATACTTATATCGCTGTTGCAAGGACAAAGTGCTATATTGTTTAAGCCTAATGTTAATTGTATTTCTTAATAAAAAAATATCATTGTAATTTTGCGTTTTCTTTATTCATAGAGGAAAATACTTACAATGTTAATTGTTGCCCCTTTTGTTAATACTTACCTCGGAACCGTTAATTGTAGCCCCGATCGCGGGGTAAGTATTAATTTCTGACTTTTCTGAGTAAAATCGACTTTTTTTAAAAGGTACCAATTTATTGTCAAATTAAAATCAACGATATGGTTATTGAATAGTTTGGACATCATTAGACACAAAAATCATTTCAAAATGTTTACGGGTTTTGAAGCTACAACCGAAAATATAAATTTTGTTAAGTCGCGCCCCGGTCTCCCCTACTTATTTTTTATTTCGGAAACTGAATTTGAGTTGATTGTAATGACGTGTGAGTGCACGATATTGGCTTATCACCAGAAGAGCAATCCATTAATCGTATTGAAAGCATGCTTTTAATACGTTTTAAAATTGAAAAATAAAGGTGCCAGTATTTTTATTTTAAAATTCAGAATGTTTCGATTGAATGAAATATATTTTCAACAACAGTCGCATTTCGTTGATACCGAATACCATGAACTCGATCATCGAACTCGAAACGATTGGGACTATTTTTATTAAAAAAATAACAATAAAAAAAAACTAAAGAATAAATTTAATGTTTTTTTTTGTGAAATAATGAGAACTCAAATGCATACCTATGTGTGTGTAAAACGTATCCACGATCGGCAACACATGCGAACGATACCCCTTGAAAAATTCATTCATCCATCGATTCTCATTATTTCACAAAAAAAAAAACATTAAATTTATTCTTTCGTGTTTTATCATTATTGTTACTTTTTGAAAAAAATAGTCCCAATCGTTTCGAGTTCGATGATCGAGTTAATGGTATTCGGTTCCAGAACGACCTAAAAATAATGGTGTATGTGTAGTATTTAATTTTTTATTAAAATTTACCAATCCGATTGTTTGGACGATTTATATTGTGCATTTTAAAACTTCGATATTATCCATTAGTACCGCTGAATATTTCACAACTTTTCGAGGACGGTCCAGTGTCCATGACTTTCTATCAATAGCTGGAACCCGCCCGTTCACTTTTCAACATTGCTGTCACATGCATCGACATACAAGGCGGGTTTTCAAATAATTAATTCTCTATATACGCCATTATGGAAAATTCGAGCTTAAAACATAATTAGTACAGTGTAATTCTCAGTGCATAATAAATTGGTTTTTCATGAAACGAGCTTAAAAGTTTCTTCATCATTCACTTCGAACCGCAGCAATGATTTCAGGCACTTCAGCTTTTTATGTTAAAAGTAGAATACTACGTATGTCCACATGAGTGCACTAGTCAATTAATTTTCGTTGAAAACCAATAATTATGGCTGCAATGAGTTTACAATTATTATTTTATTTATTACAATTATTTTAATAGATTCTTGTACGCACGGCGACACATCAAGCTTTACATATCCAGTATAACCTGACCTCACGTTGATGAGCTTCCCGTACAATGAGAGTTCAGCTTACTTTAGTTTTGCGTAGCTTGATTGGTCGTATTGCGCACGTATGTACATTTTCTTTTTTTTTTTATTTAATTCTATGATTTAGTGGGAATATCTGTAGTAATATTGATGTTATATCTCTAAAGTATGAACACAAACGGATCTAAAACTATAGTACCTCTTAAAACTTTGGTTTAAAAGTGCTGGAAAGCTTCAGCAACGTTTCAAAGTGAGTTTTCAAGTGAGCATGCTTATTTTATAAGATATTATAATATGGACTATAAACCACATTATTTCCATTAGTACACATTATAGTTAGAAAATAGTTACTTGTTAAATAAATTAAGATTTAGCTTATTTTATTGTTGATAATTAAAATTGTGGGGTACCTTTTAGAGATTTGAGTAACAGGGTAAGTTCCTCATCCCCTTCAGAAAATGGAATCTAGAGCTACAGCTAGATAAAATACGTTTGTCATCGTCTATTGAATTTCAAACTCAGTATCCATTAAAAAAAAACAATTTCTTTCTTTTTCTTTTGAATCGAATCAAAAGCAGTGTGTTGGGACTTGGGAGTCATGACATCAGATTTAACTTGTTGTGCACCAGTATCTATTTGCTGCAATGCGCTGCAGCGGCTGGATTGCAACGATACCTTGTTCTGTCTCACAACACACCCGGGCTTTTTGCGAACGATGACCGCTAACTCCATGATATAACGGGCGGTTTAACCATTATGCAAAACAAGATTTTGACACATGCATGACACATCAGCTGAATCGACGGGGTGATGCGAATTGTCATGAAATTCAAGAGTTTTCGTGAACTTTCAGCATTCAAATATGTCACAGCAGCTGTTTCATTCGATTAGTTTGCGGTTAATATCTGCAATAACGTGTTGAGGTTGTTAAAACGGCGTCAGTCTATCGCCAAATTTGTAAAATACTGTAATAATAATGCTACTACCTACACGCATATAAGTAACTCAGATGCGCTGGAAATAAGATACATCGACAAGTTTCAAACTCGAAAGAGCAAAATAATGACAGTAACATTCTATCTGCGTTCTTATTTTTGGCATTATTCATACATAATTTCATTAAAAAAAAAACACGATCAACGTATTGACAAATATTACTAAAAACTATGTTGCAACATACATAACACTTACTGCTGGGCGTAAACCCAAGTTTCATCATTTCGATTAAAAACTCGCATTCAGCCTAATCGATACTCACAATGAAGTCAAGTTTGGAAAAAAAGAGTTGAGACGGAATAAAAACTCCTTGGTATAATTCAAATAATTATTAAATTTTGAACGCTTTCCGCTAGCAGCAAGACAACAGTGCAAAGAAAAAATCAGAAAATGGATTGATTTCAATTGGACCTACGGACGGACAGAACCTATGACTAAAATCGCGTCGTTTTTTTTTGTTTGAAAATTTAAATTAGAATTGTACTCACGATTCACATTTATAAAGTATTTTAATTTAGGTACCATATCATTTATAGTGAATTTTGTTTTGTAATATCTAAAGGTTGGATAAAATGCCCAGGATCTTGGTACGCATAGTTTAAAACCAGTTAGATCCGCCAAAGATAATTTATATTTATGCTACAAAATTGTGTAGGTATAGTACGGTAGGGTTATTGTGTTAAGTTCGGAACACCTTTTTCTTTGTTTAGCTTATTCTTTCCCATTGCTGGGCAAAGGCCTCCCCCATTCCTTTCCAACTTTTTCGGTGTTTTGCCTTCTCTAGCCAATCAGCCAAGAACGAGTCCAATCGTCACGCCAGGTCTGTCTCGAAAGACAACGACAAACTTACTGGGGGTCTAAAATGGCCGCTTTAGCAGAATCATAATAGGATATAATTCGTAAAATGGTCACAAGGTGACAATTCATAATAGTAGGTACGTCTACCACCATTTTAAAAATTTAAACTTAATTCCTAAAATCATATTATTATCCTACACTCGAGAGCAATGAATCCGGGTCACTTAAAGAATGTTAAAAATCTCGGAAACTAAAAATGATAGGTTAATGCAATAAATTGTATTTAATAGACAATGTAATACTCCTTAAATGAAAGTAAAAAAAATATGAGTCGCCATACATTTTATTAACACAAAATTACATAAAGAAAAAAACTGCTGATCTCTCCTTAAAACAAAAATAGGAAACATGAAATTTTTGAACTTTATTACGATTTTCTTGAATTTTAATACTTCGTATTGCCTCCTCGTGCTTCCATTACTGCGTTTACGCGGTTTGGCATGCTGTACACCAAGTTCCTTATACGATTTTGGGGAATATTCTCCCATTCCTCTGTGAGAGCAATTTTGAGCTCACGAAGCGTGATTGGGGGAGGGTTTCGTTGTTTTACGCATCTGCCTAGCTCGTCCCAAGCATGCTCGATCGGGTTGATATCCGGGCTGCGCGCTGGCCACTCCATACGAGTAATGTTCATCTCTTGAAGGTAGTCATTCACAATCCTACCTGTATGAGGTCGGGCATTGTCATGCATAAATATAGCATCCTCACCTAAATTGACCATAAATGGACCAACGTGATCATTGAGGATTTCTTCCACATATCTTACGCTAGTTAAAGAGCCGTTTTCTATGATCACCAGCTCTGTGCGACTTTCAGAAGAAATTCCGGCCCACACAAGTACAGACCCACCACCGTAGGCTACTTTTTCTTCGATGCATGCTTGCTTGAATCTTTCCCCTGGTCTTCGATACACTCTGTGTCTTCCATCGTGCTTGTAGAGCATAAATTTTGATTCGTCGGAGAACATAACTTTTGACCAATCTTCAATACTCCAATTTACGTGGCTCTGGGCATATCTTAGTCTTGAAATACGATGCCCACGCTCCAGTTTAGGGCCGTTGGCAGGTCTAAGGGGTTTTAAGTTAGATTCAGCAAGCCGACGTCTTACTGTCCATGGACTTGGGTTACTTCCTCCGAGGCGTCGAAACTGATTTGTGAGTTCAGTTCCTGTGAGAAAGCGATTTCGAAGCATGGTGTTCACCAAGTATCGGTCTTCTCGTGCTGTCGTACACCTGGTTCTGCCCGTTCCTGGTCTGCGTAGGTTAGAACCAGTTTCTTCGTAACGTCGGAGAACTCTTTGTACTGTTGACAGCGACACACCGACAGTCCTGGCTGTATCGCGCTGACTCCTGCCGGTTTCCAGCATTGTAAGTATTCTGGTGCATTCTTCAGGCGTAAGCGACATAATTTCAGCTTGAATAATGAATATAGAGCACTATCAACATGGTTTATGTACCCACATAAATGACAGATTACAAACAAAAGCAAAACCAAATGCTGTAATTTCGTAGTTCCATCTTCGAAAGTGGCCCTTTTTCAAATTTGATTTTTTTATGATATAACTTTACAATAACTAAGAAGTTTTAATACCTTCATTTAAGGAGTATTACATTGTCTATTAAATACAATTTATTGCATTAACCTAGCATTTTTAGTTTCCGAGATTTTTAGGATTCTTTAAGTGACCCGGATTCATTGCTCTCGAGTGTATTATGATTCTGCTAAAGCGGCCATTTTAGACCCCTTGTTCTTTATTTCACTATCGGCAATTCATAAACCGTATCCTAAAAAAACATTAGTTTATTCTTTTAAAGCGGTTCACTGTCCACTCTAGAAACTGTTTGGCTCTAAAAATGGAAAAATAAAAGGATTTTTATTTTGCTATTTTCAGTGTATCCTTTACAAATTTTTCCTATGCATTAATTTTACATTTTTAATCATAGTAAATTCGCTTAAACCCAATACACACATTATCTAGTAAATTTAAATTTATACAAATAAATAAAATTGAAGTGTCTGTTTGTAATGTCAAAATAACAGTTCTTTACTGAATGCTTTTGAAAATATATACGGCACTTTTAACAAAAACACTTTCTTTTTTAATTTTTGTCCGTGTTTCATTAAACAGACGTTTGTTCCGGCTTATAATTATCCGAAACGGAATAGATTTCTGCGATTTCTGACTTTTTTAGTGAGTACTCCAACCTGGGTTGGTCTCATAGACGTTTTTGATCAGTATTAGAAACAGGAGCGATTGGCATCATTAAAGAAAATTTAGTAAAATGGCCGCTTTCTTGCTAACTGTACATTATTTTGAAAATATGTGAAAGGAGATCAAAACACTAAAAATGATGGGTAGTCTCCTAGGAACATTTTTATGTAGCTACAACGGCTATGATAGTTCCCCTTACTGCCCCGCTTAAAGTTTCCACCTTGTACATCTGAGTACGATATAGAAAGACGTGCAAGTTAACAGCGTCTAATATAAAAGTTACTTTTACATTTGGAGTAAACAATAGTGTTTTTGTTGTATGGGTCTTGTTAAATGCTAGTCTGCGTTGCCACAAAAGTAATACTGAATTTTTAATCGTTTTGCTGAGTAAGTTCGCGCTGCAACTTTTCCGTTCAATAAAAACAACAGCGACATCTGAAGCTAACACCGCATTTTGTATTCAAATAAGTTTCGATTTAATGGGATCTAAACATAGATTTTACAACTTTTTAGTAATAACAAAAAAAAAAAATTAAGGACACTTGATAGAATCGTGTGAAATCGGTACGCCTAGTGCCTTCACAGAAAGGTAGATACTATTAAATATTCGCGGGTGACTACTACGTTTCCACTGCCGTTTCTCCTCCATTTCTCATTCCTCCTCTAACCTCAAAGTAATCTGTTACGTTAGCGTCAATCCCGCGATCCATTTCGCCCACGTCCTTACTACTTATCTGTTAACAGTTTAAAATGTGCAGTTTGTCTTACCTTAGCTTGGAAAGTGATGCCGTAGGTGAAGGCTTCGTCAGGATGCAACGGGATCCTGGTGTCATATTCATCGTTTGTTACGAGGTTGTACTGCTTTGAGGAAGGCATCTTTCTACCCCACTTTAAGATCTTCATCGGCACACGCTTCCAGGTCCTGGCCTTAAGTACCACTCGGAAGTAACGGGTCTTGTACCCTCTCCTAAACATTTAGGAGGTTTAATGCGCCGTCACCATTACAAACTGTGCCCGAACGAGAATGAAGTCGCGTCACCTAAAACAAAAGAAACGTGGTTAAAGCGAGAGAAATAATAAAAAATATCTAACATTGATCTTTCATCATACATCCGTAAGAAGTAAGAAGTTAAGAGAGCTGCAGAGCATATCCTGGCTTATTATCATAATGATTACACCGTCAAAAGTAGGTACCGTTTGTAATAACTCGCTAACAAAATCAACTGCGAAATCACGTTGACATAACACAGTAACACACGTACTACTAATCGCTTTGTGTTTTTTTACAAAGCTACTACCTAATGGGCACTATTAGGGTCAATGATGTGGACGAGGCTCCAGCGAGCCAATCAATGCTAACTGACGACTGGGACCACTTCACCAATTCAGCCCCTCGACAAACTTCAACTTGCGTCACTACACTCCACACGTTCCAGTATGGCTAAATGGACACAAATGTACAATATTTGCACGACTAATCCACCATTGATGTAGACAAAGAATGGAATGTAACCACCGAACCAACCTGGAATTCTGGTTAACAATTGCAACGAATCCACGGCGGCACCCAATTGTTTGTGTGCTATCTAGCTAGCTGACTATTAGAAGGCTAACGAAGTGTGACGACATTGTTCGCTAGTTATGATTAGGGCTCGCTCTCATGGATAAACACTGCTTAGTCACCTGAACGTGGTCATTGTGCTGCAGGGGAAACTGCACTATAGTGCACAACTACGATAATAAACCATTTTGATAGTTCGTTGGTTCGTTGAGTCTTTTTTGAAGAATTTTTCATAGTACCAAAAACACAAGAATATAATGTATCTATTTTTTTAAGCTATTATGTAGCAGGTGACTTAAAATTTTAATAAAAATTTTGCTTCGATTAAATTTGCTTAAAACTTCAGGTTGTTTTTCAATTAGAAAATGTTAACCTGTCTCATCCAGAACGAAGTTATTGATATCGAAACAAAAGTTTTTTTAATTCTTCATAAGTTTTTATTGAGCTTGTTATAATCTCTATTGGCTAAATAATGTTGATATTAAATATTCCGTCCATCAATTCAAACCGAGTGCTTGTGGGATGGGATGAGTTTGTAATTCGCTTTGGACTAACTTGTGGACAGAGAGAAACCATATTTATAGTTCAGTGGTTTGAATAATATTAGCCAATTACACAATCTAAAGTTTAATTAGCACCAGTTAATTAGATTTATTAGTTGTGATTACACGGGATATTTATTTAACTAACAATGCTGTGATAAGTGATGATTTCCAATTAGCGGGAAATTTCGAGATTAGGAAGTTCAACATCATATTATATAGTTAGTTATAAAACTCACTATGTAAGTTAAACGTCAAACCGCAATAAACTTACGCAGTGTTCGTAGGGAAATATTTCAAAATCAAAATATTTTATTTCACATATTAGGCCTATGTAATAATAATAATAACTGCCTTCTGGATCAAGCGCTTGATTCAGAAGGCAGTTCTTCTGGACACGGCGCGTATTGTTAGGAGGTTCCTCTCTCAAGAGCCCTGACCACCGGTAGCTCGGACCCTGTCCCCGATGCCGGTGGGCTACTATTTTTTATATTTTTAAATGTTTTTATATAATTTTTCTTACTAAAAATATTTAACAATGTAAATAATATGTTAGGACAATGAATAAAGAGATAATAATAATATCTTGGGACAACCAACACACCGCGTATGTGAAATAAAATATTTGATAAAATACATGGGCACTTATAAAACGTCGAGAAAAAGGTGCACGGTTCGGGTTGGTCGTTTTCTATGGAGAAGAACCGGCATGAAACTCCATGGTTACTCTTTTAAAATGATTTGGTTATACAATATTATCATGTTATAGCATTAGTACTTAAGTATGGGGGGACCATGCTTAAGTACTAATGGCCTGGACTGGATATGGTCTGGATATAGGCCAGACAATAAGTCGTTGCTTACTACACAAAAAACGGAAAACAAGATATTAACTAAAGTTAACACGCATCTAGGAATCTACAAGGCCTACACTGTATTAAAAGAGATTATTTACCTATAACCTAACCTATAAAGTCAAAACGTAAAAAAAATAAATAATACAAACTTATAATTTTATGTAGTTGTAACGTCATTTTTTTGTATTCTTCTCAGCAAACCCTTTTAATTTATACCTATATCATCCGTGCGCCATCTGTTGGAGTCCGCCCTTAGCGCACTTAGCTAACCATGCATTGTCATTCAAACAAATGTTTGCAAAATTTTAGCTAAATCAGTTGGGATAAGTGTTTTAATATTCAATTTTATGATTTGACCTAAACAAACAAAAATGTTTCAAGTTAAATAAAAGCTTGTAAAATGACACTGCTATCGTAATTAAAGGCCAAACACCCCGAAAACCGTCCCTAAACCACTAAACTTCTTCAGTGTCCCTAATAATTGTCAATTACATCCAAAACAGTGAAAGATAGGTCCTTAACTGTGCCATCCGCGCGTCAATAAATTGAAGTTGTTACCAAGCTAAGTGTCGAACATTTAACCGACTGGAACGATCGGCAAGTTACAGCCAGCGTCTTAATTATGGTACAGAATAATAATTAGTTTAGCTTCAGTTAGCTTTTCGTAAATTGAGTCCCGACTATCACAAGTGTTAAGGCAAGTCAGATACATTTATTGATCAGGAGAGCGTAACAAGTGGGTAGTTTCATAATTATGTTTTGCAAGATTTAGTACCTTCGAATGTAATGTGTTGACTTAAAGTGTTGAGATTTAATCTAGGATAAGGAAAATCGTTGGGATTGTGGCTTAAGAACCAATAAACTGTAATTAAGGTTTGGGTTAGTAGTTTGGGAATAGTCCACTTAGATAGTAGAGAACCACTACGCTTGATTGTACTTTGCTGAAAACACAAAAAGCTTTTGAAGTTTATGCTCTTACTTAGTTCCAAACTTAGACATGCTGGTGAAGGAATACGTTGTAGGAAAACTTATCTTCTTACATATGTAGTATGTAGGCTAGTCCTACCCGCCTCACGTGAACTTCTTCGTAGTGCATATTTTCCAACATGTTCAGGTATTGTCGATATTTTGATCAAACAACACCCACTGAAGGGATAACTCACCATAATCATTGCAAAATTAAAAAGGTTTCATAACTTTTTCCTTCAATTAAGCAACGTTTTTCCGCTTACAAAAACTGTCAGGTTTTTTTCTGCTTGACCAGATAATCTAATGCAACAACATCTCGGTGCCAATCTTCTGAGCACGTGTCATGATGATAGCGAAGTAGATTGGAGGAGTACTTAGGTACAGACGCCAGCACATCAAGCTACTACATTCTGTCAAACTCTAATAGATTTTCAACTTTATCTCTAAAGCATTAGGTTCAAGGTTGGTTGGGAAAATCTGATAGTTTCGGGTAGGTTGACCTGCTGGCGTCTGTACTTCGGCGCCAAAAATCGGGCATTTAGATGATAACCAGTTTTAGTCGCTGTCTTGGTGAAATTCAAAAATGGAGCGCACTTGAACTGAGTTCCGCTCGAAATGATCATATTATCAGCTGTTAGGCGCGTTATACCGTTCTGGTCTCAATACTATCGTACCGTGCAACAGGTGGGTAGGCAGAGCATCCGCGCGGCTCGCAAGCCCGTTCCGTAAGCGGCGCCCGCGCCACAGACCGGCATCGGCACCACAAAAGTATGCGTATGTGTATAAAAAATGTATCTTTGCGAAAGTGGTTTGTTATCATGAGTACAATCAAGTGTTTAAGTATCGGTCACTAATTAATAGTCATCCTATATATCACTTCCAACTATAAAGTACAGAAGCGGACTTAATCTCATAGGCATTTTCTACCAGTCCACCTTTGGATGAAGCAGAGACAAACAGTGGTAATATCGGTTTCTACAAACAGTTAGTTGTATAATAATTTACTATTCCTTATTCATTTCTATTATTTTCCTCTGTGCAAATAATAATAAAGGTAGCATATCGATAAACTAGACTCACTGTAAAGCAGTAGAGTCCAGTCGTTAGTGTTACCAAGCGGGAGTTTATTTTAAAGAAATATGAGTGGAATCGTTCCCTATAGAAAACAACTTCATCTCTATCGAAGATATATTTCCCATTATTTTTGCTAGATAGCCTAGGACTCCTAGGCTAGGAGTTGCTTTAATTGTATCATAAAATTGTGTTAGTGGTGTTTTTCTGATATTTTTAACTAGCTTCTGCCCGCGACTTCGTACGCGGATCCCGTTGCTTATGCCAGCGACAACGGGGTCGTCAAAATCGAAAATTTGAAACGTCTGATGTAGAATTCTAAGGCCCGGGGACGGGAAAACAACGGGATGAGCGAGACGATTGATCATTCATTTTTGTATGTCAACAGGAAATGCCCATCAGACTAAATAACTTTTGCTAAGACGTCATTCCTTAATTTGTTATAGCGCTGCCATGGGCTTTGGAGTTCCACAGCAGGTGTTCCAGATCTTCAAATTTATTCTCACAGCAGAAAATGCTCTTCACGTGGAATATTTTTAGCTATGGCACCATTTTTATATCTCTTATACTGTAGCTGGTCTGTTGCGGTTCTGCATCAGGTATTAATTTTCCAAAATAAATTATAGCCTTTATGTTGCCCAGACTATACAACAAAAAACTTTTCTTCCCGTTACTCCGCAGCAGATCCCAAGGGTACACTGAATTAACTTCTGTCTCTTCATGCCGTACTCCAGCAATCCTTTCTCTCTCACTTTCTAACTGATTATGAATATTTTGTTGTGTGCGTGTTCGGGACAATGTATGATAATCTCGAGCAGCAGTTAGTCGCGCATCACGTTCATCACTCGTTTCAAAAGACCTATTAGTAGATGTGCAACATTGCTGAGAACTCAAGCGTGATTCTGTATCGGTAAACGTTTCTGACTCGCGAGACAATGCATGTCGCTCACGATCAGCAGACAGTCGCGCATCACGTACTGCACTTGTCTCTAGAGACCTAGCAGCAGATGCGTAGATACGCTGAGAACTCAAGCGCAATTCTCTATCCGTGAACGTCTCCGACTCGCGAGACAATGCGTGACGTTCACGATCAGCGGACAGTCGCGCATCATGTTCCGCACTTGTTTCTAGTGACCTAGCAGCAGATGCGTAGATACGCTGAGAACTCAAGCGCAATTCTCTATCCGTGAACGTCTCCGACTCGCGAGACAATGCGTGACGTTCACGATCAGCGGACAGTCGCGCATCATGTTCCGCACTTGTTTCTAGAGACCTAGCAGCAGATGCGTAGATACGCTGAGAACTCAAGCGCAATTCTCTATCCGTGATCGTCTCCGACTCGCGAGACAATGCGTGACGTTCACGATCAGCGGACAGTCGCGCATCATGTTCCGCACTTGTTTCTAGAGACCTAGCAGCAGATGCGTAGATACGCTGAGAACTCAAGCGCAATTCTCTATCCGTGAACGTCTCCGACTCGCGAGACAATGCGTGACGTTCACGATCAGCGGACAGTCGCGCATCATGTTCCTCACTTGTCTCTAGAGACCTAGCAGCAGATGCTTAGATACGCTGAGAACTCAAGCGCAATTCTCTATCCGTGAACGTCTCCGACTCGCGAGACAATGCGTGACGTTCACGATCAGCGGACAGTCGCGCATCATGTTCCGCACTTGTCTCTAGAGACCTATAAGCAGATGCGTAGATACGCTGAGAACTCAAGCGCAATTCTCTATCCGTGAACGTCTCCGACTCGCGAGACAATGCGTGACGTTTACGATCAGCGGACAGTCGCGCATCATGTTCCTTACTTGTCTCTAGAGACCTTGAAGCAGATGCGTAGATACGCTGAGAACTCAAGCGCAATTCTCTATCCGTGAATGTCTAGGACTCGCGAGACAATGCATGACGTTCACGATCAGCGGAGAGTCGCGCATCATATTCTTCACTGGTCTCTAGAGACCTGGATGTAGATGCATAAATTCGCGACCCGAAGAGGTTTCTACAGAGCGAGTTGCAGCCTGATGTTCTCCAACAGCATCAAGTCTATCCTGACGCTCTTCGTTAGATTCTTGGGATCTTATGATCCTCAATCTTTTAGCTCCTTTGGAACGTTGGGAAAGATTTGACCTCTTTCTAGCCATGGTTATAGTTTTATTCTGAAAAAACCTGATCAATTAAAATCTAAGTGACTGCTCCCCTGCGTTACCGGGTAGGCTAGCGTGTCGCGAAGATAAATGCAAAAGGAAATAAATGGGAGTTTCAGCCAGTAGAGTAAAATTTTCAATGATTCATAGAATTTTCATCGAAAATCAGTCCTAAACTGTTACCGCCTCACCGCGTGGAGGTACTCCCAGCTTATGTTATTTTATAATTACACAGTGAACTCTTGGAGTTCCACAACAGGTGTTCCAGATCTACAATCTTTATACGTCAACAGAGAGTGCTCATCAGGCTGAACAACTCTTGCTAAGACGTCATTCCTATATAGGTTATAGTGTAGCTGGGCTCTTGGAGTTCCATATCAGCTGTTCCAGATCGTCAAATTATATACGACAACAGAGAGTGTTCATTAGGCTGAGCAACTCTTGCTAAGACGTCATTCCTATATATGTTATAGTGTAGCTAGGCTCTTGGAGTTCCACATAAGCTGGTCCAGATCTTCAAATTTTATACGTCAACAGAGAGTGTTCATTAGGCTGAGCAACTCTTGCTAAGACGTCATTCCTATATATGTTATAGTGTAGCCAGGCTCTTGGAGTTCCACATAAGGTATTCCAGATCTTCAAATTTTATACGACAACAGAGAGTACTCATCAGGCTGAACAACTCTTGCTAAGACGTCATTCCTATATATGTTATAGTGTAGCTGGGCTCTTGGAGTTCCACATCAGGTGTTCCAGATCTTCAAATTTATTCTCTTAGCAAAAAATGCTCATCACGTGAAACAATTTTTGCTATGGTACCATTTTTGTATCTCTTATAGTTTAGCTGGTCTGTTGCGGTTCTGCATCAGGTGTTCAAGTTTCCAAGATGAATTATAGCCTATGTGTTGCTCAGACTTTATACCTATACAACAAAATAAAAATCATTCAAATCCGTCAAGTAGTTCCGAAGATTAGCGTGTACAAACAAACAGACAAACAGACAAACAGACAGAATTTTTTTTTTGGTTTCGTGCTCTATTACTGTTTCTAAACCCCCCTCAATTATTATTTTTTTAATATATTCAATGTACAGACACAGTTTTTTTACTGTTTTATTATATGTATATATAGATTTAGGTGCCTGACCACTCGGAAACTATATAATTTTCCGAATGTTTTGTGAATGACTTCTCGATCAAAGATTTAATTAAATTTCAATAAACCACAAAAAAAATACAGAAATCCACGAATTTTTTATCTAAGACTTTACCTATAAACATAGGTAAACTTATTAGGTACCTAGTACCTACATATAATTCTGTTCAGTTGAGATATAACAAGTAATATCTCAAAGAAAATACGTATCTAAGCTATTTTCCAAGAATAACTTATTTAACAGGGTGATAACAAAATCAGATACTGGAGAAGAGGTATTTTTACTTTTAAACACATAATTATCGTCTAAGATATTTATAACACACAGTTTTATTCTTCCCATCGCCCGATTTCCAACTTGTGTAGACAAAATGGATATAAAACTACTATACTTTGCCAATATTTATTCTCAGCCACGACCTTATAAGTATGTAACTACAAGATGCACTCTATTTCTAACAGCGCCCATAAAGTTTTGTTAAGTTAAAGTTATACTGTGATTCTCACACGACACCACACCGCTCGTCATGACGTATTGGCAGTGAGCCGCGCGCCGAGGCGGTGAGCGCCGCGCGGAGAGGCGTTGAGCGCCGCTCGTCCGCGCGGTCATGCGGTCTCGTGTGAAAACCGCCTAACTGTTAATGTATTAATTTCTTCGTACAAGAACAACATGTGCCTCTCCAACCAAGTACAGTTAAAAAAAAATTAATACAACAAAAAGCCACAAGAGGCCAGAAAAAAACCACAAGAGGCCAAAGTTTCAGTTGCAATTTGTCTCCTTACACTGAGCCGAGAAACTTCACTTTACTTGACTTCAAATAAAACTTTAATTGCGCTTCTTTAACGTCGGCTTATTACGAGAACTTTACTTGGATGCAAGACTCACTTTAAACTACGTACATACATTATGCAGTTGAGTATGAACTTTGTGGAATAACTATACAGATTTGTATGTTTCATACACATAAATACTATCTGTGGTAACAACTATACCACACCATATAACTATAACTACACTAACACACACACACACACACACACACACACACACACACACTACACTTTATAACTATTTCTATTTTAATTTTTATTATTGGTTATACAAGTGCTGTGCACACCTATAAGTGAGACGAATTCACCACAAAGCTGTTGAAATAGAATATATTTAATATAAAGATTTAGTGAATAGCTCGTTGGTGAGTTAATAAATAAAGAATACGGATTTGTAAATTTCAAAAATAATGTCCGTGCTAACTTTTGTTTCGTATGTATGTACTTACGTCTGCAGTTATTAGCTACACCACCCCTTAATTAGGCGCGACACGAAAATAACACTTTCTAGCAACCTGACACAGCCAGAAAGCGTCGCAACAGACCTTGCAGAAGATGGCCACATTAACCCTGAATCGAAAGAACTGGAAGACTAGGAGACAGGCCTTGGCCCTGTACTAGTAACGGGAACAGTGTACCTATGTTCTTATCTCTTCAACAGCAGACCTCTTCTCAAAAGTAAATAGCAAGCCTTGTATAATTCAAAATAAATGACTGGAACGGAGCGCCCATACAAGTGGCCATCGCTTTCGAAGTGATTTGTGCCTTCAACGACTTCCAAGGAGAAAGAAGAGAAAAGGAGGATTGACATAAGTTTGAAGTTTTCATAATCTTTATCGCTGCTGATATAATGGCTAGGAAAAATGCCACGGAAAATAGTAAAAAAAAAGTAGAAAATAGTAAAAAAATAAAACATTTACTTAAAAAAACCTTTTTGAAGCTTGTATACTTACACAATTATCCAAAAACAAAATTAAAATAAAAGTCTCACACTACTTAAACCTCGTGCCTCGTACTTTAATGAAGTGCCAGTGCGTTAAGTGTCGTTCCGTAAATGAAGTAACAATTTTCTTGCCATTTTACCATAAAATTTCACATCTACTTTGTGTGATCGCGATGATCCTTTTGTTATTACCTAAACATACAACAGTGCTGCATCGGTGTTTGCATGTAAGATACTCCTCTAGGAATTCGGTTAGTTTCGCAAAATCAGCAAACATAGAAAAGCACATACAACTACAATATTTTGAATTAAATTTACAGTATCGCACACAAACTTTCAACTCGACACTTTGCATTATAGTCGTAGCGACCCAACTGAAACTATTTTAACGACTACACTTGTTTTTATTTCATACAATATAAACAATGTAGGTCGTTAAAATTGTTAGTAAAAGTTGTTGTTTTAAATAAATTACACTTATTAAGCGAAATTACGCGATACAGGTTGGTTGGAATTTATTGACACTATTTCCAGCAAGGCGATAGTCGTATCAATAAATATTGGAAGATAAATGTATGTGACTTACTGAACATTCTAAATTCAAGATTTGCTAGCGGGCAATGAAGCGCAGCATAATTTACGTATAGGTATATAGCCGTTAAGCGAACAGATCGCATCAGAAAAACCACCCTGTGCTCTAAATCTCAGGCTGCAGATATTGGAGAAAAATTACCAAGCTAAAGTGAGCTGGCCACTAAGCACGAATGCACCCTGACACGGACGTCACTAATACGAATCGTCACTCACTGGACTGGACACCTGATGGAAGTAATCGCCGCCGAAGTAGACCACGGCGAAGGTGACGTTCTGAACTTGTTTGCGGGACTAACATGGCCAGATATCGCACAAGAGAGTAGTTTGGAAGAAGAAAGCCTTTGCCCAGCAGTGGGACATTTAATAGGAAAACCACTTGACACTGAAATATGGTTTAAATATATGACAAAAATTAAATACATTCACACATCACTATTTACACTAGAGCGTAGATCGCGAACAAGATGTCATTTGTATAATAACCTTACCAGTCAATATAGAACTACCCTCTTTGGGAAAAGTGTGTTTGCTATGGCCACAAAAATCTACAATAACATTCTTATTGACATAAAAGAAGTAGCAATATTTACGTCTTTAAAAATAAACTGAATTTTTGGACTAAAACTTTTTAAATGTTTCATGTCCGCTTGTCGTCGTGTCTGTCATGCATGACTAATACTTAGTAATAATAGAATTGATATTTAATCTGAAATGGAATTTATATCAAATCATTAGAATTTTAGAATTATATTTTCATTAAATTGTTAAATAATTTTGTATGTCCAATTGGCTGATCATGAAATGAGCATTATTAGTATACTAGCTGTTCCCCGCGGTGTCACACGCTGCGCGGCTCCTAAGAGTCGTAGCGTAATGTTAAATAGCCTATAGCCTTCCTCGATAAATGGACTATCCAACACAAAAAGATTTTTTCAATTCGAACCCGCAGTTCCTGAGATTAGCGCGTTCAAGCAAACAAACAAACTCTTCAGCTTTATAATATTAGTATAGATAATTACGAGTATATAATGAACACTTGCGTGTTACCCTTGTGTCACAAATATACGATTTGATTTGATATTTTTTACGTACCCAATGAAAACTTGACTTCATTATTCACTTTATTATTGACAAACAGTCAGCGATTGAATGAAAAAAGTCAAGTTTATATAATTGAACGAGTATAATGCAAGAAAATAATGTATGAAAAGATATTCCTGTAAATTATAGCTCTACTTATACATCACTTATATTTTTTTACCCAATTGCTGTCAGCTAAGATAGAGTTATGCTTTTGATATAGTAAAAACAGCGGTTGAAAGGAAAATGTTTGATACTTGTAAATAAAAGTTTGAAAAGCTTGTACTATATGAGTCACTGGTTGATTTATTTAACAAAAATGCACTGTTTATTTAGACAATATCGTTGATGTCTTTTACCTGAATAACTTGGTCTCCTGTCCTTGTATTAATAAAATTTAGGTTCAATAACCTTTCATATTCTCTATGTTTAGTTTACAGCTAGGTAAAACCAAAAAAATATAAAATCTACCCGATTTCATTAACACAAGTCGCCTCCTAAATTCAATGCCTAAAGAAAAGAGCACTTTAACGCTATAGGTGTTCGGCTCCGAGAGTTGAAAAGTCAACCAGCTGTACACTACATTTCCATTTGGATATAACCTAGTATTAGTGAACACAGGCATTAATGGACGATGAGTATGTTTTTCGTTGGTCTTGTGGACGCAAGCGTGAGGGTACGATTCCCGAGTCGGACATAGTGTTATTTGGTCTTTCCATCAGGAATTTCTCAAAAGCAGCGAAGTAGACAAGTAAGTATATAACGAAGTATAGATTTGTTCCCAGTTTATGGCAATAGGCTTGCCCCCTATTACGTGGGACTAAAATATAACTGACGAATATTGTTAGTGTACTATAACTCACATCTCTGCCTGACTCTTCGGGTATTGCAGGCGTGAGGAGTATGTTTTTCTTTAGAACGGTAGTATATCCTTGATCAAAGGTAACTGATGATGCGAGTAGCAAAGCGCATACGCAATCATTCGCATTCGATGATTATCTCAGAGCGCGGGTCAATGATAGGTGAGTCACAGTCTCGGCTGGTGATGCAACTTCATACATAAGTACTTACATATAAGATTCAAATCTCCAGGAAACAATGTATTTGTAGTCGTTGTTGTAAGCAAAATTAATTGTCAAGCAAATTGACTGCAAACTTCATTATCTATACTTATAATAAATCTGTAGAGAGGTCAATTCTGTACATGAAATATATTTACAAAATAACTATCGGGGGGTGATTAGTGATCGATACTGATGCCAAAAATGCAATCAGTAAAATTTTTGTCTGTCTGTCTGTCTTTCTGTCTGTCTGTCTGTCTGTCTGTATGTTATTTATAGAAAAAAAAACTACTCGACGGATTTTAACGAAACTAGGTACAATTATTCTACATACTCCTGAGCAGGTAATAGTATACTTTTCATCACGCTACCATTAATAGGAGCAGAGCAGTGAAAGGAAATGTTGGGAAAACGGGAGAAGTTACTTGGTTTTTTTAGCTTCCGTCGCGTGTGCAGCCTTAATGGTTAAAGCTACATAGAAATCATGTATAACGGAAATATTCCACATAAAATTATATAAAAAATATCCCACGACAGCATATGTCTATCTTTTATAGTTGACTCACAATAACACGTGTAACTCCCGATAGCTTAGCAGTTCGGAGATTTGTTATTATTATATTTGTTTACTCTTACGTTTATAATATTCTCACTCAACCCCAATTAAAAAAAAAAACATCAGTTATTCTTCGAACTCCTGGGCAGGTTATAGTATACTTTTCATCACACTACAATGAATAGGAGCAGAGCAGTGTAAGGAAATGTTGGGAAAACGGGAGAAATTACTTGATTTTTTAAGCTTCCGTCGCGTGTGCAGCCTTAATGGTTAAAGCTACATAGAAATCATGTATAACGGAAATATTCAACATAAAATTATATAAAAAATATCCCACGACAGCATATATCTATCTTTTATAGTTGACTCACAATAACACGTGTAACTCCCGATAGCTTAGCAGTTCAGAGATTTGTTATTATACACTCGAGAGCAATGAATCCGGGTCACTTAAAGAATCCTAAAAATCTCGGAAACTAAAAATGTTAGGTTAATGCAATAAATTGTATTTAATAGACAATGTAATACTCCTTAAATGAAGGTATTAAAACTTCTTAGTTATTGTAAAGTTATATCATAAAAAAATCAAATTTGAAAAAGGGCCACTTTCGAAGATGGAACTACGAAATTACAGTATTTGGTTTTGCTTTTGTTTGTAATCTGTCATTTATGTGGGTACATAAACCATGTTGATAGTGCTCTATATTCATTATTCAAGCTGAAATTATGTCGCTTACGCCTGAAGAATGCACCAGAATACTTACAATGCTGGAAACCGGCCGGAGTCAGCGCGATACAGCCAGGACTGTCGGTGTGTCGCTGTCAACAGTACAAAGAGTTCTCCGACGTTACGAAGAAACTGGTTCTAACCTACGCAGACCAGGAACGGGCAGAACCAGGTGTACCACAGCACGAGAAGACCGATACTTGGTGAACACCATGCTTCGAAATCGCTTTCTCACAGGAACTGAACTCACAAATCAGTTTCGACGCCTCGGAGGAAGTAACCCAAGTGCATGGACAGTAAGACGTCGGCTTGCTGAATCTAACTTAAAACCCCTTAGACCTGCAAACGGCCCTAAACTGGAGCGTGGGCATCGTATTTCAAGACTAAGATATGCCCAGAGCCACGTAAATTGGAGTATTGAAGATTGTTCAAAAGTTATGTTCTCCGACGAATCAAAATTTATGCTCTACAAGCACGATGGAAGACACAGAGTGTATCGAAGACCAGGGGAAAGATTCAAGCAAGCATGCATCGAAGAAAAAGTAGCCTACGGGGTCTGTACTTGTGTGGGCCGGAATTTCTTCTGAAAGTCGCACAGAGCTGGTGATCATAGAAAACGGCTCTTTAACTAGCGTAAGATATGTGGAAGAAATCCTCAATGATCACCTTGGTCCATTTATGGTCAATTTAGGTGAGGATGCTATATTTATGCATGACAATGCCCGACCTCATACAGGTAGGATTGTGAATGACTACCTTCAAGAGATGAACATTACTCGTATGGAGTGGCCAGCGCGCAGCCCGGATATCAACCCGATCGAGCATGCTTGGGACGAGCTAGGCAGATGCGTAAAACAACGAAACCCTCCCCCAATCACGCTTCGTGAGCTCAAAATTGCTCTCACAGAGGAATGGGAGAATATTCCCCAAAATCGTATAAGGAACTTGGTGTACAGCATGCCAAACCGCGTAAACGCAGTAATGGAAGCACGAGGAGGCAATACGAAGTATTAAAATTCAAGAAAATCGTAATAAAGTTAAAAAATTTCATGTTTCCTATTTTTGTTTTAAGGAGAGATCAGCAGTTTTTTTCTTTATGTAATTTTGTGTTAATAAAATGTGTGGCGACTCATATTTTTTTTACTTTCATTTAAGGAGTATTACATTGTCTATTAAATACAATTTATTGCATTAACCTATCATTTTTAGTTTCCGAGATTTTTAACATTCTTTAAGTGACCCGGATTCATTGCTCTCGAGTGTATTTGTTTACTATTACGTATAATATAATACCAATAACACTCACCATCATCCTTATTTTTTTAATGAATATTAGTACCTATTTAATAAAAAAAGAATCATAGAAATCGGTACAAAAACACCAAACTTATACATGAAATACCTACGCTAACAAGCCATCGCGCGTGAATAGAGAAGCAAGCTGTAAGGATCATTTTTGCGTAACGGTTGCCGCGCTCGACACGGCTCGCGGCGGCAGAGTATAAAAGGGGCGGGAGGCGAGCGCAAGCTTCATATTGTCCGGTTAAGCAGCTTCAACCTTAGCGAGTTGTTGCGCTGCG
This sequence comes from Eurois occulta, assembly GCA_950022335.1. Classification (NCBI taxonomy): domain Eukaryota; kingdom Metazoa; phylum Arthropoda; class Insecta; order Lepidoptera; family Noctuidae; genus Eurois; species Eurois occulta. The sequence continues at coordinate 10,041,476 of OX465477.1, read as the reverse complement.
AGAGGCCATACCAAAAAAAAAAAAAAAAAAGCGCAAGCTTCATTCAATATTTGGCTGTTGATGCGTTCAGAGTGTTGGACTTTATTGACAGACAATAATTGTTATTTTATAAACCGTGCTTATCAGCGCGACTTTTAGTCTTTAAATAGTTTATTTTAATTTCTTTTGTTGTTATTTTATGAATTAGGTTTAGTTTTGTTTAAATTGTAAACTATTAATAGTTGCTATTTTTTTTTAAGTGAAGTAGTAGGTAGAATAGAAGTAGAAGTAGTACTCATAGACTTTTAGATAAGTACTGATAGGTTAGTTTTGGGTCATTCATGTTTATTTTTTTTGTATTGAGTAGGTAAAAGCGTAGGTACTTTTTCAAAACTATGAGGGAGGACATCTGCTAATTTTTTTTCGAAAAACGACGGAAACGCGGACGAAGTCGCGGGCAAAAGCTAGTATAACATAAAGTCACGCTTATAATCCCCGAAGGGTTAGGCAGAGCTGTACCTAATACTACACCCACATTTCGTGAGTTATGATTAAGAACTATTTAATAGGGGGCGATACTATTGCCATCAACCGGGCACAAATCTGGACTCTGTGTCTGGTCTTGAGAAATTCTTGATGTAAATACCCGATAACAACTTTGACCGACCTAGAAACCCAGGACCTCATGCTCAACAGTCGCGCGTGCGACTACTAAACCAACGAGGCAGCCTACCAACTGAAATAGTCTGTCGTCGTAATCGTCAAATCATAACTGTCATTCTGTAACGGTAGTATCAATTGGCTATAACATGGCAAATTGAGGTAGATAACATAAGTGTCTTAGCTAATAGTTTTCCTGGCTTAACTTTTGACTAGAAACACCATTTACTTGTGTACTTTGTTTCCTGGAGATTCGTATCATAGAGGATATTACATTCACTTAAGTCTGGATGTAGTGACAATACTTCCTAAAATAGTTATGCAAGAAAACTATAACCTGTCGTTAGCTTCTCTGCAGGAAGAACTGTTTCTGTGATTTCTTGCAGGATGAAGTTATTTATGTACAAAACAAGAAAACGTGGTCAGCAATTGAACTGGCCTTTTTGAAGTTAGGGTTTCCTCAAAACGTTTCCACTTAGAATGTTTGTGATGTTCAATTAAAAACTGTCTAAAGAACAAGATAGGGATGAAATTAGAAAAATCACAGTTTACCAACTTTTAAAACAGGCTGAAATTTTGAATTATCAATTCAGATTTTTTAATCAGTTACTTTCAAAACTGCAGTCTCAACTGAGCCAGCAATTCCTTTTTACTTCAAGTAATAACATAAGGAAATAACCCACGATAATTCAATTTAACAAGCTAACATTTTCTAGGAAAATCACTTTAGCAAACAGAATGTTGTTTTAGTGAAGATTGAGCATGTGATTGTAGAACAAGCTCGACGAAGCCACATTTCTCTTCATTTTTGCTTCTTAAACTTTCTCGCACCTTTTCCTAAAATGTCTTTTATTTTTCTTTTGTGTTGTATCTAGAAACTTGAAACTAGAAACATATAATTATTAAAAGAAAACAAACAAAACAAAAATTACCCAGCAGTTCCAAAATTACGAACGAAGCTAACCAAGTTTGGAGTTTTGAAAATGCACCTTCTAAATTGGTCAGAAAAGGGACGAGTGAAATGGACACGTAAATACAATCGACAAACACGGCTTGTTTCAAATAACTATTCATTGGCATTTGAAATAACATCGCATGGACGATCATTCATTAATTCCTAAGCTTTGATTAATTAACAAGTCAACAAAACCTGTTTAATTACGTAAACAATAAATCTATTTCAAAATCAAACTATATTCATTCATGTCCATAGACAAGATAACTATTCGTGGGTTTCACATTTATCCATAGAACTAACTTCTGAAGCGAAACAACAATTAAATTGAGTATATCTTCAGTTTATGTCAAAAGGGGGTCTTTGAGGCGAATTCGTACATTAATGTTAAGTGATTAGTTTCTGGCTGACTTGAGACAAGAACGCTCTGTTATCAGCAAATTGTTGGTGTACCACAAGAGCTCTATATAATTAGATCTATAATAAACTAGGCCGGTAAATCACGCTGTATTTGTAATAAAAATTAATACTCCAATTCAAAAGCACATGTTTATCTGAAAAACTATAAATCCGGACTCAAACCTTCTTAACTAAAAAGCGAATAAATGCCTTTTTAAAAATTTTTGATGGAAATAAAAGCGGAAAGCAACACCGCTGAAAGTAAGTCATGATAACAGCTACTGTGTGCTTACAGGAGTTATGGCAAACCACTTGTTAACGACTTTGAGAAGTACATTAAATAAATTCTCCGCATCCCATACAAAGTACTAGTCACTTTATAGCCGGCAGTTTACGAGTCAAAAAGGAAAGATTCTTCTCAGTCTTATTTCCAAAACCCTTTGTTTTATAGTGATTGGAAATGGGATTAATCACTTCTAAAAGTTAAACAGCCCACTAAAATACATGGTATATAAAGTAGAAAAGTTTTCAGTCGAACAACATAACATAACATAAAGCTACATAAAGCTACATAGTACTGCCATGTGTCAGCAAGTCGACATTTACAACGAACTAAAATGGACTTCCACCAGAATGTGGAAGAACTTCATGCCCTAAAGACCCAGTGCTTTTATGTTACAAAAATTTTGTGATTTATGCGCGATAAAAGCCTGCATGCGCGACCGAACAGCGGCCCTTTCCTAATAATTTTTACAACTTTTCCCCTTTGAAAGGCGAACGACCAATCTGAACGAATCCCGCATAATATGTACCCGGAACCAGTTTGTCAGACTCTTCAGTTCTTTTGGTCGAATTGTTTCCACGAAACTAAGTTTGTAAAACAAAGTTTTCACATCGACGTAAATTGTTGGGAGCATTTGATAGTTTGTCTGTAATCGAGACTTGTTTTATTTGTACCTAATAAATTTATTTGTTTTTCTTTTTTGTTATTTTTTAATGGAAGTATCGTGAGGGAATGCGAGGCTGGGTACCTACAGCCAACACGCTTAAATCAACATCTGCGGATAAACAACTGCAGACGAACGACGCTACACGTAACTTATCCAGAAAATTATTCAACTCGGTGGAGCAGAGGGAGAGAGGGTGTGATGGCTCATTATTGTGGAATTGGACAAGAATATAACGAGACCACGACCACATAATACAATTCGGTGCACTAACTAACGAGCGCCCTCGTCCCCACAGTGAAGAAAAGGCGATCAGTGTCAGTTCAGACAATATACTCGAAGGGACCATCACAAATCAAACGCAGATTAATTAACTTTACGTAGTTTCAAACGTAATTAACGTTTGTTGTGTAATATTAGTCAGACAATTATTGTTAGAAATTGTGTTGTAAGCTATAATGATACACTTTGCGTCTTATAACTCACAGGACAAGATATAAATAAAGAACAGATTTGTTACATCATTCTATCTGTTATCATAAAACGATTGGCAACAACGGAATGAAGTTTTAAATTAAATGTGACCAGGGTGGCAGTGGGCCTAAAAATATCTCTTTTAAGTATTTTATGTTTACGTACAAACAATTAGGCCAAGGACCGTCCTTCGTCGATTTGAGCAAATAAATAATCTCTTAAGTGTTTTAGAGATTCAATATATAAGTTTCACTAATAAGCAGGATGTGATAATATGTTGCATGAGTTAATTTCATCTTTCAAGTTAAATTACAAAATACTGTAAATTAAAAAAAAATTGATAATGCATACAATGGAAGTCCTTTGTATTGCCATTGTAGGAAGTCAATTATCAGAGCACATGTTTGCTCAATGCCTTACTTAATCATAATCAAGTAACATTAACCTACAAACCAAAAGAGAAACAAATAATAGGACATAACTTTGTCGATATCGTCTAGAATAAGTAACCACTTTCAGATTACGATCCAGAATTTATGTCATATTTAAGTATTGGACTTATCTGCCGATCGTACTCTTGATCACAAAAAGACTACTCGTGTTAACAATTAAAATCGATTATTTCGTTCTGTGGTAACATATTATTGAGGCACCTCTGACCTTTGACATTTAAAGGCTTCCCGAACATGATTCTGGCTAGGATATCTACCACATCAGCACACGTCACTTTATAAAATCTCACCTTGACACTAACCACGAAACAAGATATGAAGCTAACAATCGTTTTTACATTTACTAAGGTTCTACCCGACATAATAACTGTCGAGACATTTTAGCATTTAGCGTCTCGTGAACTCAGAGCAAGTTCGAAACGAGCGCAGTCCATAATGGATTTCGAAACATTTTCTCGAGTCAATTTGCATTTGGAGAAGATTTTCGTAAATTACTATTCAAATTATTTTCTTTCGTTTCAGTAACCTTTGAGTCATTCCAACTTTTTTTTATAAACAGAATGCCGTAGTTTTATGTTACTTTTTAAAAATAATTCGAGAACAAAATTGTTAAACTTAACAGCTTTCAACTTTGAGATACGTACACTTTATGTTTATTGTAACGCAAATATTTGTGCTCGAAACGTTAAAATTAATTCAACACTGTCATATACGAATTCTACCGTAATAAAATTAAATTAGGACTGTCTGTATCGGGCTGTTTGTTTGTGTATATTGACGTGTATACCTATTAATCTGTAAACAATTACCGGGAAAATCGTTGATTTTATTGTCTAACAAAGAACAATCTTCGACAACTTATAAAACGCCTTTGTAATTTTTTTCCTTTTGTATCTCAGGGAGAATTAACTGTGAATTCTAAAACTTATAATAAAAAATATGGTTGCTGATGCTGAAAGGAAATTACGAATACCTACGCACCAAATATTGTCGTCATTTTAATTTAGTGGTGTTATTAATGTTCACATTGTATGTTAATACATTGCCTGGTAATGGATTTTAAAAACCTTATGAATATACTATTATGTAATACGATGTCAATGTGTCATTTAACAGGCCGATAGGTGTTTTGTATGCACATATAAAGCGGCTTCTGAGCCGGCGCTGACCTTCAACTTGTCTGGTTTGGATTCAACGGACGGAAAGCGGCCTTAATGTCTCGGGACATTATAACTAGCTCTTGTCGCCAGGTACCTACGATATTTTTAGATCTTAGTTTTACTTTAGATTTAGATTTGTTATATTTCGTAAACATGACATTACGCCAGTAATCTCCGAATGGTTAGGCAGAAGTGTACCTAGTAGTACACCCACATTTCACAAGCTATGTTTAAGTCCCATGTAAAAGAGTTCGAACGTATTGCCGTCGTCCGGACGCAAATCCAGACTCCGTGGCTGCTGCTGAGAAATTTCCCGATGGAAAAACCCAATAACAAATTGCCCAACCCTAGATCAACGAGGCAGTCTTTAATTTTTGTAATTAGATAACTTTTCGCTCTGAAAATGCTGTTCAGTGCATTTAGAAGATCGCGGAAGAGGCCGGAAAAAAAGAGTCAGCATAAGTAAGAATGGTCTTCTTTGGGGAGAGTGCCCAGTAGTGGGAAGAAACAGGCTGACTTGACAGTAACTCCTGAATCTATACAGGACCGAAATTCTCTTAAATTCTATGAACCGCCCACCAATTGTGACAAGCACGAGTATGAAAACTCCCAACAAAAATATAATACAGCGACTGCTCCTCGAACTGGATTCGCTTGTTCTAACTTTTATTAACTTTGTAAACAAAAGATTGGTGTTGTGTTAACGTGTCAAGCGGAATTGGTTTACTTACACGTCCTAGCTCTAATGAAAATTTTAAACATCATTTCTAAAAGTTTAATCAGACGAAATACATACATAAACTCATACTGCTTCATTGGTCTAGTAGTCACAAGAGCGACTGCCGAGCTAGAAGTCCTGGGTCCGATTCCCAAGTCGGGGAAAGTGCTATTGAGGAGTTCCACTAGAAATTTCTCAGTAGCAGCCACGGAGTTTGAATGTGTGATGGCAATAGGCGGGCCCCCTTTTACATGGGTCATTAACATAACTTGCGAAATGAGGGTGTATTAGGTACACCTCTGCCTAACCCTTCCGGGATTACGGGTGATTATGTTAAGTAAACTCATACCTTCTTCCCATGGATAGGCAAAAACTACAGGATGCTACCTGCTACGATCTTGATGACGCTTAGATATACGTGGTGGAAGGGACACCGGCGTGAAAACGGTTACCACGTATTCAGTACATCATTCTGAGTCCGCCCTACATAGACATTTATCATCGGCAATTTTTAATCAGAAAGTAAAGGCTCGAAATAGCGTTCTTTAAATTAGATAAACATATATTTTTTAAACAGATAGATACGAGATATTACCTAATTTGCTACGCTTTAATCATTTCAAGCAATGTGCATACACGTTCAAGGAATTCTCATTAAGTATTCTTACTATAACGTATCAGCTTGTTTGACTTCTAATTAGTAACAAAGTAGGCTTTGTTAGGGAACAGACAGTAAACGCACTTGCGCAAGAGCCGGGCAGTGGCCACGAGCGGGCTGCGCGCGCGCACGGGATCGCCCACAAAATTACACCAAGCACCCGCTTTCACCGCGTATGAGCAATTATTTCAGCCACCTACATGTTGTATGAATGTTGTTTAATGTTATACACTCATTAACATACACATAATAAAAGACCAGAAAACTACTTTTGCTATATTTCCGCTACAATTCGTACAAAAACACTGTCCGAGAATTGTTTTTATTTCCAGTTTCTTTAAGATCTCCATTTTAATCATTTTGTGGAATGATACTTTACAATAAAACCAAAAACTGGTCCATGAAGACGACAAGCGTTAAAAAATGCATTTTGCGAACCAAATTGCTATGCCATCATTCCGAAAAATTTGCTCCGTAATAACATCCGATGAGCTATGTCAAAAAAGCTCGGAGTTTTTTGTTTTAAAGGAGGCAGAGCGAAGATAGCAGGTGTTTGCGTCCGTGAGGTCGTTCACCTTAGACATCGAAGGTCAAACATGAAAGTGCGCTACGATGCTGCACCATTCAAGAATTGACATCTTAGTGTTATTACTGGCACATTACTTCACACACACATACAACTCATATTTTATACACTAGCGACCGCCCCAACATCGCACTGATTGCACGGTTTTTTTACGATTTGATAAATCATCGTAATTTTTTTTATTAAATTTTTATTTAATATTAATTTATCAGGATGTTATATATTTAATATATAACATCCTGTCCTTCACCAGATTATAAGCATCCAGTTTTTTCCCATTTTTAAGGAAATCTCTGCCTACCCCTTATCTCGGGAATCTCTGGGATTACCGTCGTGGTTATAGGATATGGACACATAGACATTCACATCAATAAGGAAGCTCACGACACATTTCTGGATACTTAACTAAGGAGAGAGACATTTCAGCAATGTATGGAAACGTATGAAAGCCTAACATGTTTCGCATGGTAATGTTATCACGCGGTATCATGGGAATTTCATTGTGATTCATGTAATACCTGGGTCCATTATAAAAGCTTATATCTCGGATACGTCACCCTTTAGAATACGGTGTCTCATACAATTCTTGTTTGTATTGATACCAGCTATTGATTAATACAGGTTTTATACGAGGCTGTTTATTGAAAATGAAATATAATGGCGGAATTTAAGCAGGCAAGGCTTCCAACCTCGTTTAATAAAATTTTGGAGCCTTTATTAACTGTGCTGACATAAATGTTCTACTGACCTATAATGTGTACTATAAGTACACCTCATTTCGTCAGTCGGCAGAGCAGAATTCCCGATGTTTTAACACGTCTCTACTGGTCTCTTGCGAATCAATGGAAACTTTATACATATAGTTCCAAAGAACTTTTCTCCACTCCAAAGAAAATTATTTTAATGATTGGACATCTAGTATCGCATTAGGTTTCAATGAATAATTTAAAAGCAACCCATTGTTTTTTATTAATATGAAGCTTTATTTTTAGCGAGACTGTAGGTTATAGACAGGGATAAAAATAAACCAGACAGGCAACATTAATTTATATTGAAGGTATATACAATAACACATATTTTTACAGTCTACATCGACCACGAAAAGAGGCCGAATGCCTTTTTAACCGACTTCAAAAAAGGAGGAGGTTTCTCAATTCGCCGTATATATATATATTTTTTGTCACTTCAATTCAATTCTTTTTTGTCTCTCAAAAATCTTACGAAAGAGATTGGACGATTAGTAAAAACGCAAAAGATCAAGTAAATACTGAGGTAAGGATACAAAAAGGGAAATAAAATATCGTAAACTTTGAAATTATTTCCATAAAGGATTTGGACATTTTCAGATATTCCGTTATTTTCATATCGTACACAAATCTCATATCAATAGCCCTTTAGTAACTAAATATTAACCGTAGATTTGCATAAAAAGGTCCATTGGATCTAACTGGGCAATTTACTTCACAAAAACAAACCCAATTAATTGTAACGGTTTTCGGCCTTGATCGCCAATTAATTGCCAAAATCATTTCATTCTAATGCCTGTGAGGAAGCCGTAAACATTTCAGTTCAATCCATCGAGTAATTCACATGTCAATTTAATGTCGAATGAAGCTATACAAGCGTTAACTATCTTTTTTATTTATGTTGGTTTCTACAATACATAGGTATCACTATTTTTTGTCCGACTAGGCACTCAACTACAAATAAGTACTATAATAAGTATCTATACCTACCTAACAACTACCGAAGAAGAACGGACTCGTTTCTCCAAACAGAAAATTAGAAAAACGTATTGTTTGTTGTTAGTTAAGCTCTGATATTATCATTTAATACTAGTTTCTTTAATAAAATTCACCTTTGATCCATAATCTAATCTCAAAAATAAATAAAACACAAATAAATGAAACTAAAATCTAACAGAGCTTTCTCGCTAATTACGCCTGGCACGATTATTTTCATTACATTAATGTTTCATAAGTTTAATTAAAGGAGTGGGATTACAAAAGCGACAGAAAGACGAATCAACTTAGCTAGAAGCAGCTGGTACGTTGCATAAGTTAATTTTAAATTTGGGAGATTTATTAACCTAAAATTCTCCATTGACCAGGAGTTACTTAGCAGCAATAAATCATTTCAGGACGGTGGCGGACGATTTCATTGTGATGAAGGAAGTTTGGTTGATTAGCAGCAGTCGGCAGCAGGCTTTCTGTGGAGGAGCCGCTTTTGTACAGGAAATGAATCGATTGACCAACGGACGTGCCATCAACTTTCCGTGCAGATTACTCAAACTTGGTTTAGCACATTATGGAGGACCCACATACTTTCGCACTGAATTAATTTTACTATTAAACTTAACAACTCGTTATATTTTTTTTTGGTACGGTAAGTATTGCCTTCGATAAAAAAAGGCGTTGCAATGTGCTCGTAGATTAATTCACGAATAAAGAAACCTTCAATAACACTAAAAATTCTTCCGAGAACAATCCAAACAAGTAGGTAACGGAAAACTAGATGACGTCAGAGTCCATAAACTTATAAGTCACTTTGGAGGAATTCCTTATTTGACACAAGCCCGTACCGCATGTAAACGTTTTCGAAAGAATCCAGAAATATTATACAAGGAAGAAGGCGCTGCCTACAAGGCTACGCTACGATTCAGTATAAAAAATGAGATATCTTGAGATTTTTCGGGTGCGAGCACCGCTTCCCTTGTCAATTAAGCCTGTCGTTTTAAAAGAGAACAAACAATAAATAAGTCATCCCTGTCAGGACACGTGCTAAGTGAAATTATTTTGAAGCGACGCGATCTTCAGACTTTTTAAACTGGATAAATATTTAGAACTAGCTGTGCCCGCGACTTCGTTCGCGTGGATGTCGGAACTTAACAATGTATTTTTTTGTGCGAAGCGCGGTTGGAGGATTCCGATACAAATCATTTTTTTTTATTTATGCTAGTGCTTCTTTATAAACAACATTAGCTGTGGAACCATCTGGAGCGTACACAAAAAGGTTATTGGGGTTGTTTACGCGAGAAAGAGCTACGTATAGTTGACCATGGGAAAAGCATCCAATACTTAGGTCCACCCCCGCAACGGATAATGTCTGGCCCTGAGCTTTATTAATCGTCATGGCATAACAGAGACTGACTGGGAATTGCACTCGTTTGAAAGAGAAAGGAAAGTTGTTAGGAATTATAGGTATTCTTGGAATAAAAACAATATCACCAGCGCCGCAACCGGTTAATATTTCAGCTTCGATTATGTTTTGCTGCAGATTTGTGACTTTGAGCCGTGCCGTTACAAAGTTTGGAGGACATCAATTTCTGAGGAGAATTATTGGTACACCGATTTTTAAAACTATTTTATGGGCTGGAAGTCCGGGTGTGTTGAGGGAATCCAAAAATTCTACCGGGTAGTGCGTGGCGTCATCTTCTTCCATAACTGTATTTATAGAGGTGTATTCTCTACTATTCCCGGACACATGAATCAATATTTTTAAATTAATTGCCGTAGCTTGGACATTGCGAAGAGTCAAAATAGCTCGCTGACATAGCCAAGAACCGGCTTGATTTCCCATGTTTGTGGAATCTCCGTACACAGAAGAAATTAGCTCCTGTTGTGATGTAACGCAAGAACAGAGATTATCAACCAAAATAACTTTGCCATCTTCTTGTACGGGGTATGTGCCATCGCCTATTTGTAACAATAAATTGGGAAACTCCTGTGCATTTTTGCAGCCTCGCAACTGTGCACACATATGTACACTCAGGTGTGTAGATGATATATTGCGCCATAAAACAGAACTCTTCAGACAGGCAGCAATTTCTTCGGCTCTCGTTCCTCGGGGTACTATCGGGAGTGTCTGCCGAAAATCACCGCAGAACAGCACCGTTATGACTCCCATCGGCCGGTCATTTTGCCTTATGTCCTGTAAAGTTCTATTCACTGCTTCTACAGCTTTGCGGTTTGCCATAGTGCACTCGTCCCAAAAAATTAAAACACAATCGCATAAAACCCTTGCTTTATCGCTATTTCGCGATATGTTGCAAACCGGGCTTTCCGTGCGGTCTAAGTCGATAGGAATTATACATGTTGTGTCTGCCGTTTCTCCTCCAGGCAATAATGTGACTGCTATCCCTGAAGAGGCGACAGCAAGGGAAATTTTATTTTGGTTCTGTAGCGGCACTACAAAAAGTACTTCAGCAACATAGAACAAAAAGTACTACAGCGCCATCTATGACGCAGAGGATGAACTAAAACTCGAAATATATCTAAATTCTGCATCGCGCAAGTAAAGTTATTTGTGACTTAAGACTATACAGAAGAACCCGACAACAACTGTTGGGCAGTAGCCCACCAGACATAACACCCGTCTGATCGGAGGATCCTCCCTTTTCAATGGTGGTTGAAGAGCTTTACACCCTGTTCTCCATACCCCCAAATTAGTGACCCCGAAATGGACGTCAGCGCAGCCTTCGAGCAACGTGACGTCATCAACATCACTTCCTCAAGCTTCCTCAAACTTCCTCAAGTTTTCGAGCAGCGAGTCATATAGCCAGCCAGCTTCAAAATGGGTATTCCTGACCACCAGCATGCAGCGGAAGCACATTCCTGGTCAGCACCCGCAGCCTCATAAAGCTACCTTGGCACTGCACTTTCGGCCGGTTGAGAGCTGTACCTCCCGGTCGATGCGAGCAGTCAGCCACATCGCGGCGCTGTACCACGTCCAACGCAACGGAGCACATGCAGTGCCGACCCCGACTAAAGGGGTTCGCACTACCGCCGCAGACAGTTCCGACTCACCGTGAACAATGCGGCAACGACTTTCCACTGGCCTGGCAATCAACGACTCATTCTACACTCTACCGACCCTGGTCTCCGCGGGGGAGTGATGTAGCGGCACTACAAAAAGTACTACAGCGCCATCTATGACGCAGAGGATAAACTAAAAATCTAAATATATCTAAATTCTGCATCGCGCAAGTAAAGTTATTCGCGACTTAAGACTATATAGAAGAACCCGACAACAACTGTAGGGCAGTAGCCCACCAGATATAACACCCGTCTGGTCGGAGGATCCTCCCTTTTCAATGGGGGTTGAAGAGCTTTACACTCTGTTCTTCATACTCCCAAAGTTCCTTATTCGAGCCAAAATAACTTTGGTTAGGAAAGTATAACTTTGGTTAGGAAAGTTTTACCTGTTCCGCCCGGTGCGTCTAAAAACAGGATTTCACCCGAGGCGTTCTCTACACTGCAGCATACCCTATCAAACGTCTGGCGCTGATTCTCTGTCTTTGCGCAGCCATTTTGTAAAATTTCTGCGAGTTCCACGGGATGATAACTAATTTCTGATACGTACTCTCTGTTAATACTTTCCCCATCGACTGTCGGTGTGGGCAAACCGTATTGACTGATCGGGTTCCCTGGTATACTTATAACTATCTCTTTAATAGCCAATAAGGACTTGTTGTGACAAATTTCACGTACCCTATAGGTCAGGAATTTCTCCATCAGTATTTAGTTAAACATGCCTCAATGAGAAAATAACGTCACACGCACAATGCCATCTATCGAATATCTATATTCAATGCTGCACGCAGTTGATGTCTAGATATAGTCCAGTCTGAGTTCGATAGATGGCGCTGTTTTAATATTTTACTTCGGAAACACTATTATAATTTTATTAATTTACATTTTTCTTTCTTTCCATTTATAACGTGTGAACTGATTACGATGAAACAAAAAACTTAATGTTCAATTACTTCAATTTACGCACATATTGTTGTGTATAAAAGTTACGGGAAGTTGTGAGACCAACTGCACATAACCCTAATTTTACTTCTGTAATACTTTAAATTCAAATATCTTTTGATAGACTGAACCGATTGCAATGCAACAAAAACTAAATGTTACTCCAAGTTACGCTCAATCGTTGTGTATAAAAGTTATCTACATTGCTTTTGTACATTTTACGTGATGCCCGAACAAATACACAGACAAACAGACAAACAGACAAACAGACAAACAGACAAACAGACAAAAATTCTAAAAATGCTGGAAATGGGTTCTATTGGTTATCCTTTAACACCCTGGCTATTTTTTTTGGAATTTATTTCGATGTACAAAAACGACTTTTCTACAGTTTTATTATATGTATAGATTCCTTTGAAAAGAAAATGTAAACGTTATGAAAATCAAGTGCTTTGCAATTTATTCCGTGCGCTATTGTTTCCCTTTGCACATTAAACAAATTGTGTTGCGGAGATAGAAAACAGCGGAAACAAAGTATATCCTCCAATCTTCTGTCACAGTGACTGCAATATCGCTCATTGTTCGCTCGCTTTAATCAGTGCCTGATTTTATTCTACCATAATTTACATGATGTAAAAGTTTCTTATTCAACAAAACTAAGCCATTGCTTCTATTGACTCCTTACAAATGCCGCCGCACTCGTAGTGGAAGCCAACGTAGTGCAACGCTCTTTAGTAAATACGGCTGTCAAGGCGTGCTCAATATCGGTCACATGATAAAGCGTGTTCACTTCCTCAATGCCAGTAATGAACGCACGGTTGGTTCGTTTATGTATGCGCGTGCTAAGCGCCGCGCCGCGCCGCGACCGACGACCCAACGCGATACGGCACGTGGGACCCCACCTTTGTAAGCACAAACACTTACTCCCTAATACAATGGTCTGCCATTGAACCGACTCCACTTTATTGGCCACTGTTTCTATTATTCGGTACACCTTTAATTATTTATTAGATATGTTTAAGTTCTAACTAATTATTATTGTTTTAAGCACATTTGTATGCGTAGTAAAACATAAACATAGTTTGATTTTAATACAGATTTGGTTAGTAATAAAATAGCTATGATTTCATATCATAAGTTTATTTCATTTTAGTTGTATAGTTACTTTGTCTGTATCTTCGGTACTTTGAGAAGCGCCACTACATCTTCGATAAGAGCTCCCAGCGTGTCATACACATATTAAAAATGGAAAAGTCTTGCTTCAAATGAATAAGGCTGGGAGGTCCAGAGAGGCCCTACGATGAACAGATACTAAAGACTTTACAAGTTTTAATGTAAAACACGTTTTTTGTACGCCTACATTAACACGGAGTCGTCTTTACAAATGTAAGAAACTTTTTAACGATATCGTTAAGCTTTAGGACATCGAGCTCACGATATTGCCGCGCGTAGGCAAGTCTATATAAATCATGACTTAACATTTAAGAATCTCATTACAGAAGGAACTCAAGCCCAATAAATTATTTATAATTTATGGATATAGGAAGATGCTTCGGCTGCATTATACACCATCACTGCTTACTGATAACCTTATTATAATTACAAAGGGGAGCCATCTACTGCAAGCCTCTTTGAGGGTACTGCAATTAAATGTAATACATAATAATAATAATATGTCGGGCATGCCACCGTCCGGGAGAATCGATCCGACACATTATTTCTGGGTGTTCTCGTCTGGCTAACGGAGAGTACTTGCATAGACACAACCTCGTTGCCAGGATTATCCACCAGCAACTTGCTTTGAAGTACAAACTTGTGGAATCAGAAGTGCCATACTATAAGTATGCGCCCGACCCAGTTCTCGATGATGGTAATATCACGTTGTATTGGGATCGACCTATCATCACTGACAGGACTTTGTTGCCAATAAGCCTGACATTGTGGTGATAGATCGATTGGAGCGTCGCGCAATGATTGTTGATATTACGGTTCCGCATGACGAGAACTTCGTGAAAGCAGAGAAAGATAAACAATTCATATCTAGATCTGGCTCGCGAGGTTTTCGACATGTGGGACGTGAGTACAGCAGTGATTGTGCCGATAGTCGTGTCGGCCAATGGCTTAATAGCCAAGAGCCTCGACCAACATCTGAGGAGGCTCTCGCTGGGCAGCTGGATCAAGCGCTTGATTCAGAAGGCAGTTCTTCTGGACACGGCGCGTATTGTTAGGAGGTTCCTCTCTCAAGAGCCCTGACCACCGGTAGCTCGGACCCTGTTCCCGATACCGGTGGGCTACTATTTTTTATATTTTTAAACGTTTTTATATTATTTTATATTCCAATATTTAAAAATGTAATTAATGTGTAAAAAAAATGAATAAAGAGATAATATGTAATACATCATAAGATCCGAGATGAGAGAGAAGCAGACCTTTACTACTCGGGCCTGTGGACGGTGAGTAATGGGCTAGCTCGCCGTCCGTCCGTCGTATGACGACAGGCCGTGTCGATGGCGCGTTCGTGTTCCACGCGCGCCTCAAAGAGATGTCAGCAAACATGAGGGGCCCGCAAGGGCCGATGCCTGCCAGGGCTGCGGGACTGTTCAAAAGAGATACCGCGGCCCTGGAATATAAAGGGCAAAAGAAGGAACATGGATGGTTTTTAGTCAGTAAAAGTCCGCTCCGCCCAGAGCGGCAGGAGTCATTTAATGATTTCCCATCCGAAAAAAAAAGACCCTTACTATTATTTTTGTTTTTACACATATTTTTTGCAGTTTTTTACCAAAACACATTCTACGCGTAACATCTTGGAATATTGTTAAACAAAGGTTATTTCTCCGTAAAAGTGCTTAATAAAGCAGCTGTTATTAGATAACCTGCGTAATGGGCTTTACAAACTAAGACCACCAATTTCGCTTTCAAAATACAACTTCGCTAACAAAATCTGAAGCAAACACTTGTTTCATTCTTGTTTGGAGCAAAATTACACATAAAGAAAACATTTATTTTAAAAGTATTTCCTTTCAGAAAGTGGGAACAATCTCGAAATAGACGGAGAAAATTGCGCTAACAAGGTTCTAATCCTGCTAATCCCCGAAGGGCACACGAGGGGAAATGATGCTTTGTGGGACTGAATAAAATATGAAAACCAGTTCACAAAGACAAATACGTACATGAAACTGAGGAGGATGTATGTTAACTACCCTTGTGTAACTATGCTGGTGTAGTTCAAAGGAAGTTTAAGACATTCTGCCTCCTTAAGCACATCCCTGCTATAAAAACCCATTTTACCTGTCCCTGCCCTGTCCTCGGCTTGCCAATTCGTCTGCCAGAAATAAGGCCATGTTTACTTCTCTCAAAGCGAACTTTACTGTCACAAGTGTGTGTGTGGACTCTGTTCAAATAATCTTTTGTAAATCAAGTAAACCTCGTCTGAATTGTGTGGTTTAAGTCGCGAATTGATATTGGTGAAATAATGAGAAATAGGCTGAAAACGTTTGCACTGTAGCTTTGTAGTTGAGTTTTGGTGTAACTACACCTATGTATTTACGTATATTGGGGCAGGCAGCTTGTAATTCAGGCTGATATTTCGATAAGAGCTTTATCTCATTATCTGGCAGTTTTTAACACAATTACGTACCTACATACCTCTAATCTTCTTGTTGCTAACTAAAACAGCGTATAAATAAAAAGCAGTCAAAACATTTTTTGTATAACAACATTCCTACATTCCATCCAGCCAATCGATTTATAAGTATTGGCCACGCAATTGTTCGAGACGTCATAACAACAGTTTATGAACCCGCAGCCGCTTTTAACCATTATTTCCTTTAATAAATTACTGCTTTACACCGGCACACGACACGGTGTAAGATTTCGCATTCCTTCAGTTTCCTGGTAAATACGCGGCGTTACTGCAAACAAAGACATTTCGAGATTTTAACATTCCCCACAGCCGCCACTATTTAATAGCGTCGCCTTGGAGGCCAATGGAGCTAAGCCACATTTTTTGCGAAATGGAGTTAAGTGCAGTAACGTACTTATAAAGAGCCATAGTTTATACTAGTCAATACATCTAACAGATTTCATAACTGTAAGGTTTTTTTCAAATATGCCACTAAATTTAAGTGTAGTTTCAATAAGAGTCAAAAAGTCTATGCCGATTGCCGCTTAGACATTGTGATTAGAAGTCATAGAAATTAATTATTCAGTGGTAGTTGTAAGAGCTCATAGAACTCTTGACCTCCAAAATTATGACATCCCATAGTACGAATCAGGGGTAAAGCGACTGCAACACCACTCTTGCATTAAAATAAACGATTCAGTCTTCTCTCGATCATAATAAATTGTTGACAGGCTAAATAGCTTAATGAATTATGCTATGTGAAAATCGAAGGCGATTCAGTTTTATACTTAAGCTTATATATAAAATGGCGTCACGTAGTGTATAAGCTCGTAGCTAGGAGCTTGGGACAGCACTCGATATGGCGAGGCGTGGCGGATTTGCGCTGCCAGCGATAAATGATCGCCTGATCGGTTATACTCGCCAACCTCAATGGCTAGGTTACACGACAACACTTAAGAGATCGCATATCATAATTCTGGGCTCCCATGGAAATATTTCTGCTTGAATATAAACTGGATTTAAAATAAGCGGTGTAGTAATTCAGTGCAATTTAAATGTAATTCCTGTATTTAAATGCGGCTTACCGGTATCCGCATAGATTGTGAAGTGAGTAAACATACATGTATTCAATCTTTATAAATAGATTCATTATAGCTTTATGAAAAATGTTGATTAAAAGCCACATTTCAAATCAGAATACTCAATCAATATTGTGAAATATGAAAACTCATTTCTAAAATAGATTGAAATGTGAATAACAAATAGGTAATGTCATTTAAACAGGCCGTAGTCATCGTTAGCATGAATGAAATAATTTATTTAAATAAGATGGATGGTATTTGGGTATTTCAATCCAGCCATGCGCAGCGTGCACTTTGACACCAGGCTTATCATGATAATTTAGGAATTCTATAAAATATATTGAATATAATATATGCGTTCCATAACATCACGTATAAAATCCTCGAAGGGTTGGCAGAGGTGTGCCTAATAGTACATCCACATTTTAACAGTTATGTTTAAGTCCCATGTAATAGAGGGCGAGCCTATTGCCATCAACCAGGCACAGATCCAGTGTCCGTGGCTGCTACAGAGAAATTCCAGATGGAAAAACTCAACAACAGACTGCCCGATCTTGGAATCGAACCTAGGACGTCAGCAGAGCAGCAGTAGCAGCGCAACAGCGCAGCAGCAGGGCGGTGCAGTGCAGTAGCGGCTCAGCAGTTGCGCTTGCGCCCACTAGACCAACAAACACGAAGGCAGCCGCTACGCCCGGTACCGCGAACGGCAGGCTGATAGCCGCACAAGCGCTATTACAGACTCGCCGCTGCGGTACATTTTTATTACTCTACCACTACTGCAGAGAAACCCTTGCTATTAAGAGTTTTATACAATACAAGCTCTTGCCCGCGACCTTCAACAGCGTAAAATTATTATAAAAATAAAAATTCCCCGTTTTTGCAACATTTTTCATTGATGCTCCGCTCCTATTGGTCGTAGCGTGTTATTTATTATACAGCCTATAGCCTTCCTCGATAAAAGGGCTATCCACCACTAAAAGTATTTTTCAATTAGAACCAGTAGTTCCTGAGATTGGCGCGTTCAGCCAAACAAACAAACAAACTCTTCAGCTTTATCATAATTATTAAATATAAATTATAGATAATTTCTACTTATTGCACGTTTGTTGGAAGGTAATTGAATTACGTCAATCTTCTAGAGCGGTAGTTCACGTAAACGGCCGTAGCGAATCTAACACCTTGTTTATTTTTTTTTAAGTTATTAATATTAATACCGCAGTCTACGGTTTGACGGTACAGTTGGCGCAGTGGCTCACCGATTGGCTGCTGCGCTGCGTGTCACGGGTTGGATTTCCCTCACGGAAAAATATATTATAATATAAGGAATATAATTTCTGTTGCATCTACCCACCCCATCGGAAATGAGCTCGAGTGTATTTGATTCGAGTGTATTCAGGCCGTGTCGACGGCGCGTTCGTGTTCCACGCCATCCTCAAAGAAATTTCAGAAAACCGGAGGGGTCCGCAAGGGCCGATGCCTGCCAGGGACTGTTCGAAAGAGATACCGCGGCCCTGGAATACAAAGGGCAAAAGAAATAACATGGATGGGTTTCAGTCAGCAAAAGTCTGACACTCCCTTCCGCTCCGCCCAGAGCGGTACGGGTCATTTGATGATTTCCCATCCGGAAAAAAAGTGCATTTATGTATACGTAAGTATAATACATATATATATACCCTAAACATATATAATTATAATGCACTATATATATAATGGCCTAAAAATACTTTAATTACATTAGGTATATGTAGAAGGCTGAAACCGTTGTTCATTTCCATCTAGTTCGTAGGCATTTCTCCCGGGTGTCGTAAGACGGGAATAAGATAACACAAAGTCAGATTATCAGCAACTATAATTACATAACATCACGCCCGTAATCCCCGTAGGGTTAGGCAGAGGCATACCTAATAGTACACCCACATTTCGCCAGTTATGTTTTAGTCCCATGTGATAGGGGATGAGTCTATTGCCATCAACCGGCCACAGATCCAGGCTCCATCTCTTCATTAATTAAAAAGTGACATTTGGATGTTTCTTCTTATAAGTAGGTAATTATCTAAAAACTTTAATTAAATAAATCAATAGATAATAAACACCTCGTTGGGATAGCTGCCGCAAGCGCTACTTATGCGCATGAGGTTCTGGATTCGATTGGAAGTGTTTTTCCAAAAGTAACTTCTCAGTAGTAGCCGGAAGTATTTGCGCTCGGTTGATGTCAATTGGTTCACCCGCTTCTGAGAAATGAAACTGGCGAAATGTGGGGATATGGTATACCTCTGTCTAACCCCTCAAAATATGCTGAAGATGATGATGTTATATCAATAGATAGTTTATCTTTATCAACATTTTCCCAGTTTAGTTGAAGTTACTTTCAAGAGGGATGAGTGTAAGTTATGTATTATATAGAATTTTGTCAGATCACTGCGAAATACTGCCGCAGGACACGATATACGAGTATGTCGCATGGGACCAGATTGTACCATGCTCGTAAGTGAGATTCAACCAAATCCGTGACTTATGGTTATAAGGAAGTACCTACAGCTTGGCAAAAATGTCCTGAAACGGAACTAAAAAAATTCATCGTTGGCAACTTCACTTACTGTCACATCTAGTGAGTACATGTAATGTCATTTCATGTTATCGCTGGCTGTTTTTTGTGAATTTTTTATTATTGTGTTTAATTTGGTGACTCAAAGGGCTCAAAATGAACAGAAAAACTATTCGCAGCTCCGCTAGAGCGATAATTTATAAAGTGTATACGAGATGTTTGGCGGAATTTGAAGCCGGACAAATTTTATCGGATATCAACGATGTTTATAAAAGAACTGCTGAAATGACAGGTAATTTGTTATTTTATTTAAGTAATTAGATATAATATGTGTGTTCAAACTTGCAATAGATAGTATAAACCATTATTATAACTGTTATTTACATTGAAAAAACATTTGATGAATTTGGGGTTAGGTGCATTTACAAAGAAGCAAGCTCCTATAATTTTGATACTTTTTGTGTTACTTCCAGAATAAAAATAACTAAGTTTTTTTTTTTAGGGAAATCCGTAATTACTGTACGGCGAATTGCTAAAGAAGGGCAAACAAACAAAGGCATTTTCTCATTTTTTTTTTAAATTTTTAAATGATATGTACTTGCAAAAGTTTAATTGTCTTTATTTTTTATGGTTGTAGGCCGTGGCTGAACAAGTGTTTGCAAGCATCTCTGTCGATGACTGGAAAAATTCATGTGAACATGTTATGAAAATAGAAAGGGAGTATTATGAAAGGGGACAAACTCTGTATAGAGATATCGACAAAATAGTCATCAACCTGCAAAATGACAGCAGCAGTACAGAGACAGACACGGATGAAGAGCTTTCGGGTGTGGAATATTTAGACGAAAATATGTTAGATTCTGATTAAAACATGATCAACAGATATACATACAACAGATCAGTTCGATGGGGTTTAGGTCACAATGATAAGGCGGGAGCCTGCGTGTACAATTATGTACGTAAAAAGAAAACAAAATGATTAAAAAAATAGGTAGTGATATGATTTATTAATACCTAATTACCTATGTATGCTTCAGCAACAACTTACCTTTTGCCTTTAGACACATTGTAATTTACTTTGTTATTAATAAAAATAAAAACCACTTAAAAGAATCATTGATTTTATTTTCCTCATAATGTAAATCAATATACACACGTACTTGCGCATTATCATACAAACGCGAGCGTATGTAACGAGTAGAGAAATTGATGTTTATTTCAAGTTTAAGTAATGTAAAACCCGTCAAAGACGTCATCACCTGCCTAGCCTTTTCCCAACAAATTTTGGGGTCGGTTTCCAGTCGTAACCGGATGCAGCGTAAATATTAGTGCGTTACATGGAGCGACTGACTATCTGACCTCCACAACCAAGCAATTGAGTAATACAATACCACTTGGAAAGACAGGTTTTCAGATTTTTGGGCTTCTGACTCACAGTAAAAATCTACAAATGACACACAAGACAATCTTCAAACATGACTTAACCTTGAAGATTGTCATGTGCGGTTGTTATTATTTAGCTCCGAACTTTTCTAAAATCCGTCAACAACATTAAACAAAAGAAAATATTTGAAAAAAAAACCAAAGTATCAAGACCGTTATTACCGTACTATATAGGGTTACAATATGTACGGCTGATTTTATAGTCACGCGTTTCAGCAGCGCCGTCGGAGCACGCGCGCTCGGATATGTATTGGGGTAGTAGTAGCGTTTCAAATTCGCGCGCTTGAGCAGCGCCGTTCGGTGTTCCTGTTCAACAGCGCGCTGCCCAACGGCGCGTCTAGCGGCGTGACTATAAAACCAGCCTACGATAGAGGCGCCACCATTATTTTCAGGACTTTTTTGCCAAGCTGTACTACAGTTATCTACCTATACATAATTATAGAGAGCGTTATTAATTTAT
Source organism: Eurois occulta (assembly GCA_950022335.1). Classification (NCBI taxonomy): domain Eukaryota; kingdom Metazoa; phylum Arthropoda; class Insecta; order Lepidoptera; family Noctuidae; genus Eurois; species Eurois occulta. The sequence goes on along the minus strand of OX465477.1, from coordinate 10,019,583 downwards.
TTACTCAATCATACTATTTTCATAGGAAAATCAAAACGAAAAAATAACTTTCATGCTTGCACACGAATAACTTGTACGGACGTAACGGATACTATTTCACTTGCGGTTATTGTCAAGCGCAATGCCGCCGCCGCCGCTGTCGTCTGCGGTACGCGAGTAGGTACTAAGAGAGGCTAAAACCTTCATAAACAATAACCTTTCCAACTAATTGCATACAATTTAAAAATAAAAGGAACACGTCATTTGTGTAAATGTAAACAATTATGTCAATAATTATAATTTTTCAGAATGCTTCAAATTATAAAGTATATAACTTTCAAACCTAAAATACTGACACCTATGGTGATACAATATTCCAAAGGGTTTACAACAGGTAAAAGCTGTCTAAGTAAGGATGATACATGTGTTAGCCCGAAAGTATCGCCCGGTGGAAGCAGCGTCAAAACCACCGGAGGACCAGGCTTAAGAAGAGCCAAAGAGCCTGGAAAATGTCGCCTGGGTTTCATTCCAGAAGAATGGTTTCTTTTTTTCAGACCATTCACTGGCGTATCTGGCCCTTACTTATTAATGATAGGTCTCGGCAATTATATAGTGAGTAAAGAAATCTTTGTAATGGAACATGAATATTATTTGGGCATATCAGAGTTCATAGTGGTTTATATAGTCACGAGTAAGTTCGGATCATCTTTTGGTTCTGCTCTAGATAAGGGGGTAGATAAAATAGCCAATGAGTTAGAACAAGGTCGAAAAAATCAGATTGCAGCTATGGAACAAACAATTGAAGGTGCCAAAACCGCCATCTGGAGAGCTGAAGGACAGAAAGACTTGATAGAGGCTAAAAAAGAAAATGTGAAGATACAATTGGAAGCAATTTTCAGGGCACGACAGATGTTGGTGCATAAAACTGTCAGAAAACGAATGGAATATCACCTAAAGCAACACTACGCAAAGAGACGTATAAGACACAAATGGATGGTAAACTGGATCTTGAAAGAGGTTCATGCTGGAATTACCCCAGAATTTAAACAAAAGGTGATGGACCATGCTATCAGAGATTTGACAGCTTTAGCAGACAAATATCAAGCTGGGCAGAAATAACTCTACAGTCCTCGCTTATTATGGATTTTGGCCGACGAAGTATAACAGTTTTATGTATGTATATGTAATCAACATATCTAGTAGTTTTTACGACACTGTATTTTTCAAATTTCACGCTTTGGTGACCGTATCAGTTTTGATATTGGGATCGTAATATGTAAACTAGCACTATGTGAAGAACATACATGTATTAACCGTGGGGACCGAAAGATGTTTTCAAATGTTAATTTGATTTATATTTTATTTTTTGTACGTATTTTAGAACTACCCAATGCGGTGGAGTGCATTAATGATTCGAGTAAGTTTACGATTTCGTTGATGACTGTTTATTAATAAACTAAATTATAAAATAAAGTTAAGCTGTGCGTAGGTATTTAAAGAATTACAGATTTTATTTCACATATACAAATGTTTATTATTTAACTGTCTGCTACAGCTGCATCCTTCTGCGCAGCTGCAGCAGACATACTAATGTCAATGTTTTTAACCGACTTCAAAAAAAGAAGGAGGTTCTCAATTCGGTTGTTTTTTTTCGTTTTTGTTTCTCATCATTATGAGGTAAAAAACACAACCGAATTGAGAACCTCCTTCTTTTTTTTAAGTCTGATAAAAACACTGACATTGGTATGTCTTTTATGAACCGATTTGAAAAATTGTTTTTTCATGTGAAAGGATATACTTTCCTATCAAAATCGGTTCAGTAATTTGTTTTTTTTCCTTTAATACGTATTTTTCTTGGGCCATGTTGTTGACATCATGATCCCATAATAACTTTTAGTTACAATGTAAAAATTAATTCATGACAAAAAATTGTGTGGTCTAAAAAACCGTCCCATGTGCGGTTCGGGGCAGGAACAATGTAGGGTTCCGTAGTCTTACCACATTAATTTAATCCACTTCCTAGGGTCCGATTTGCCTCTGAACGATGATTTTTATTGTAATAATAAAAACAAACTTACATTTGCACTTGAACAACCTGTGCTCCCATAGGTACGTTATGTTTAGGAAAATATTTTATCCAAGTACATTTTATAAATTGGTCGACTAAGTACCTAATACTCGTAAACTTTTAAAGCCTACTTAGCTGAAATAGTTTTCCTTTTAATTTCGTTAAAATGGGGGGGGGGGACACTTGAGTCTAACAAAGCTTAATATTTCACAAATGAATCGCTTAATCGAAAAATTATTTGAACAAACTAGTAAAATTTTAAAGACCTATCCAACGACATCCCACACTATGGGGTACGCGATAAAAAAATCCCTACAAGAGATACCCTAAAAATAAATACTTTTCGAGATTTTATTTTACCACTTTGTCGGCGTAACTTATCTGTATATTCATGCCAAATTACAGCTTTCTAGTACTAAGAGTCTGAGCTAAGCTGCGGACAGACAGACAAACGGACATGGCAAAACTATATAAGAGTTCCTCGTTGACTACGGAACCCTAAAAACGGTTCAATAAAAAAGTCAATGAAACAAAGTCACCGACTTTTGAAAGTAGGGTTTATTTTAGAATTTTTAGTGTTTTTTGGAAGTCGGTTTTTGTGCATAAATTTCTTATCAGTTATGCACTATGCAGAGGTAATAATTACCTCTGCATAGTGCATAACTGATAAAAAATTTGATACCTAAAAAACTGGATACCTAAAAAAACTGACATTGGTGGTCGAACAAATTATTTTACAAATAGCAAAATATTAAGCAATTTTCAAATAAATTCCTTCCTCACCAGTTCCTCCTGAGTTTCTAATGGAGAAAACATACTAATTTTGGTTGGCGAAGTTTGATTCTGTTGACTGTTGTTAGTATTTTATCCTATTTTGACATTTGAATTAATTTTAATTGATGTTTGAAGTGCTTATGCGGTACCTATTATTATAAATGTAAATATAATTTATTGTAATCGTTAACAAATGATTTATTTCAATTAATTGTATTTTTTTATATGTTTTAGTAATTATTAGTTACAATTAATTAAATAATTGATCAAATTTTATTATAATACATATTTGTACGCCGTAAAGATAAAACATGACTGTGATTCTTTCTGCAATGTACTTAACATCTTGCATGCTTTGTGTCATTTGTGTGTGCATACTCATGCTTCTGACAAATAAATGAACTCTGAACTCTGAACTCACACACCGGGCTCACGTTGGAAATAGGTAGTTTGATAAAATAGATAGTGCAAGTAACAGAATAACCTTAGGGTGCTTACCCTCTTCATTCTTTTAATGTACATGAATGAAAGGAGTTCCAATGTTAACAAAAGTACCTATGCAATTAAGTGTTAAAGTGAATTTTCAATAGAATTTATGAGAATATACACTTGGAAAACATGTAAGCTTATGCAATAACGGTTTTGTGGTCCTACATTTTTTAGTTGAGTTACTTAAGACTGGCTGGGAAGTGCGCTGCAAATTTCAGCCAAACTCCTGGAATTGTTTCCACAACAAATGGACTAAACACAGGTACGTGTACGGTATTCAAATATATCACCCATAGATCTATGATAGGATACATGAATCGTTTGGTGCGTTGCCCAAAGCGCTGGTCACACCGCCAGCTAGCGAGCGAGTGAGCGAGCCGGGCGAGCATCGTTTCGCCTCTTATAATACTTCGATTCGGCACTTTCGGTAGTTCAAACTCAAACTCAAAGCATTTATTTCAATTATACCATAATAGGCCCTTTTGAATGTCAGAAAATCAAAGAAGGCTAAGCTACAGTCACAGACACAAGACATAATAACTTGTGAAAGTACTGTAGTTGCCCATTGCAAAGCGTAGATTTCTATGGAGAAGAATGGGCAAGAAACTCCATGGACACTCTTTTCGTTACAAGATCTTGGTTACATCATTCATGTCGAGTCGAGATTAAACATATTTGTGAGAACGATGTAGAAAGACGTGCACAATAATTGCGTCCAGAGTAAAAGATTATATCAATAATTTAAAAACAAAGTAGTTAAAGTAAACCGTGGCAGCTAAGAGATGACCATTTTGAACTGACAGCGCCCGTTCACAAACATGACGCATGGATCAGCCCCATTCAGCTCAACCATATTGAAGGGAACTAAACGACCCGCACAACCGCCACTATCAGCGAAACATTATGTGAGAGCATGACATTCTCTCAGTCACTAGGGCACATTCAAGTCAATGAAAGATAACTAAATGTAAATGGTAGCTTTACAGTACGTGTGCTATGCAATTATATAATACTAAGAGATTGAATTCATACAATGCAAATAAATTTTAACAATCTTCTGCAGCTTCCACACTAACTTCACATGGTAATCAATTAGTTTGCCCCTATGGTTGTGGAGCAGGACCAGCATTGTGGCAAGCATTTTTATCATCAATGTAATCGTTCGAGGTGTGAACCGAAGTATGAATAAAAGTGAAACGATACTCGCCCGGCTTGCTCGTTCACTCGCTAGCTGGTGGTGTGGCATGCAGGCTTTAATCAGAACAATTTCCGCGGATAATTTGACTAGTGCGCCCTCTTGTAAGAATCAAAGTGCATATTATGATATAATTTAATCGTAACCACGTATTGGCCGATTCTCGGTACTGGTACACTCACCTAACTGAATTTATTTTAATTTATACGATTTCTTCGATGATTTCAGGATACATTATTAATTTTACCCTTTTTTGTCATAGATTTTATTACGACCTTAAAATGCAAGGTTGCAAAACGTTTCAATACGGTGGCTGCTCTTTAAGTTATAATACTTTTGATATGCTTTCGGACTGTACTACTATGTGCGATGGTAAGGAATCTAAAAAATTAAATGTAACCTGTTTACGGATGATACCTTTAGGTGTGTGTCTAAAATCAAAACTAACACCGCCTTTTTTCAATGCTTTTACAAAACATACACAAATGTTAACAGCGACCCGCTCTCAACGTCATCCGCGTGCCAAGACATCCATGTAGGACACAAGGACAGACTGACTATTAAATTAAACTCTCCTTAAATTCAATTTTCAACCTCGGTATCACGATGGTGGTAACCGGTAAATTAGCGAAGTGAGTTAATCTGCATAAAAGCCAAGGTCCGTGGACCGTGACTGTATATTTCCCAAAACAAATTAGGTACAGATGAATACTGTAAATCAATAGAGAAAAAATTTACACTGTATTGTACCAAAAGTATTTTCATCGGAAGAACTGAAAGTCTTTGCACGGCTGTGGGCGATGCAAGCTGACCTCAGTAACATTCTTTTATAGGTGTTGGGAACCATAATATATCTCCTCAGAAAATGGACAAATTAGCAGCGGATGTTATATGTCGTCTTCAACCAGAGTTTGGGTCGTGCTTTGGCTACCAACCAATGTAAGTTTGCATAATCAGCCTATAATGTTCCCACTGCTGGGACACATAGCCTCCTCTCTATGAGAGGGAATGGGATATAATCCATCACCTGGGCCCAGTGCGGGTTAGTAGATGTCTTCGTTTTTTTTTTGGTTCTAGGACATAGGTTTCCTGACGATGTTTTCCTTCACCGTTTTTGAGAACAGTGGGTCCGAACCCACGACTTACTGTTCGTAAGTCGGGGCCGCCACCACTGGGCCACCGCTGCTCTCCTGTGTAAGTTTAATTATGAAATATTTTAACCTTTTTTTTCCTTTAGCTGATAAGGGTGCAACTAGATAACAATCATTATCTGCCGAGCCTTTGCCAACTGTGTTGGAGTCGGTTTCCAGTCTAACCGGATGCAACTGAATATTTTAGATGGAACAACTACCTATCTGACCTCCACAACCCAGTTAGCGCTAGGTAATGCGATACCCCTTGGTAAGACTGGTTGTCAGACTTTCGGGTCACTGACTACCTGTAACGACTGTCAAAGATCTACAAATGACAGCCGGGACCAACGGCTTAACGTGCTTTCAGAGGCACGGAGGAAACTCGGTATGTAATGGGTGGTCACCCAGCCACGGGCCAACCTAGATAAGCACGGCTTAACCTAAAGATCGACCCGAGCGGCTTTTATTTAGCCATGAGCTCCTGGACGCTGGACGAACCTTTAACATGATAATATTAATCTGCAGGTTCTACTACGACATTTCTACTCGGACGTGCAAAGGCTTCTCTTACAGCAGCTGCGGCGGTAATCGTAACAGATTCGTAAACAAGTATGCATGCATCGATTTCTGCGAAAGTGCCATGCCAGAACATAAGTTGGATAAAAATTTGATATAAAATAATAAGTTTAGTCCTATAGTTTTTATTTGTGAATTATTACTAGCTTTTGCCCGCGGCCATTTAGCAAAATCCGATTTAAATAGTAGAATAAGTAATATTTGATTCCCTATTTAAATCAGATTTTGTTATCAATTTCATGGGTTTTATTATTTTTCTCCTAGTCCTATAATACATTATACACTATGTTAAAAAACCGTGTCCGATCCGTGAGGATTTAATTAGGTATCGAGATTAGATTCTATTTATGTAATCCTTTTTGGAGAATAAGTAAAAAAATACCCCGATGAAAATTAAATAAAATGAGGAAACTTAATAGCAACACACGGGCGTGTGTGGTCGCTCCTAGGGTAGTGACGTCCTAAATAAAAGACAATTGACGATCGAACATACTTAAGCCGAAAATATTATTGTCACGTTTTAAAAGTTAGTTAGAATTTAGGGAAAAAGTGGTAATTTGGGAAAAATATCATCCATTTTAAAATTTATTAATATTTTTACCTCCATGAATATTTTGTTTCTTATTCTATTTGCCAATGTCATTGGTATCGGTTTCGGATCGGACAGGGTTTTTTTTTAACATATTGTATATAATGTAATCCGAATCCTTTTTCTAAAATAAAAGTAGCCTAAGTCACTCTTTATAACATCAGCTATCTGCCAGTAAAAGTCCCATCAAAATCGATCCAGCCGTTTCGGATATTAGATTTTTTTGTTTTGTGTCTTCCATATTATCTATTCTAAATTACACTTAATAAAGTGCACGTCTGGGTTCGAACCGACGACCAACCTACGCCACGTAAGGTCGGTGACTTCACCACTGGGGCACCATCACTTAAGTTCCACATCTAAATGTGTTGAAACATGTAAGTGAGGTGGCAAGGAAGCATCAATTCATTATTGGTATCATACTCGTAGAATAAGATATCCAACATGAAACCTACAATTGAGTCTTTTCTAGTCTTAAAAGAAAAAATCTAAAGAAATTGAAAGCGATACTTTGAAAAGCGAGTGAATGATCAATTGCGGTCGACAATGATTGACCTGAACGAGTTGCTTGGCCGGTCTTCGTCCTACCTATTCACGATTCAATGAAAGTATTATTTTAACCCATGGCTTCATCTTCTTATAGGATAAGTATGATACACTGATACACTGCTCCCCATTAACATTAGACAGGTAGTAGTACTATTGAATTTACTTCACAAGCACGACGGAACTTTAGGAGTGACTGTATAGGCGAAGATTACTAACTCTAATAATATAATAATCGTGCTTTTGCCCTAACTTACTAAAACACTAAAAGCTCAACAAATTCTTTCTTAAGTTCAAAAGGGAATAAATGAACATTTCAAGTACCTAATTTAATTTTCGTCTACATAAAATTAACAATCCACCGCGTCCCAGCCGCACTTACAACTTATATAAAATTATTATCGTCCTCATCTTACGGACCTGTCATTAAATAATCCCGTTAAGGTCACGCCGACTGAAGGGTAGCCTGAACGCGAGAGAGAACGCAAGTATGACTTGTGAGCAAGGTCGTTGGAACGCGACGACGCGCGGGCGCAAGATGCGGCGATTCGAACATCGCTCAGCTGCGGCTTCCTACAATAATTACATTGGGCCATCGCCCTCAATTAGAGACGCTCACGTTCGAATGACTAGCTCCGAGCGTTCCATCGAAGCAACTGAGTTCGCTCGCACTTAACACTAGAGATATACGTTCACGTGCACTCATGAAACCGGTCCGAGCGGTTGGAATCCCGAGAAGAGGCGCAGTCGGACCTAATAAGTATGTGGACTCAACTTTGATGACTAAGCATGCTGTTATATCCGATTTAATACAGCTCCAGAACCCAGTCTCGGCATTTTTCATTGAAGAAAAGATAAAAAGCTGACGGACGTACGCCCATGCGCATGGCAGATCTCTACTAGGTATAAGATAGTGGAAGTAATATGATAAGTAAACACGCAAAGGTCAGTAAAATAAAAATAACATTAAAAGAGACAAAGTCAATTCTACAGATATTATTGTGCTGAACAGCAGATCATGAATGGTAGAGCCAGAGACCTTGATCGTTGGTTGAGACATTCCGTCATAAGTAGTCGTATTTTATACCTTTAATACGATTGAATAAGACTGACAGATTTAAGTTGATACCCAATTTCCTGATGGATGAATTAGGCTGAGTTTAATTTAAAAAATATATATATCCAGCTTAAAATATTACTTAAGTTCCTAGTTAATTTCCTCATGTGTTAGAAAATCCGTTCCCCGCAATCTTAAGAATATTTATACTTTGCAATCCACAAATGATTTAACTTGAACTTTGCTGCCGAAAACAAATTTGAAAAACATTCTAGACCCTGAACAGATTAATAAGTCTATCAAGGAGCCCTCTCTACATATAATTACCTAAGTGTCATTACGACAACATTATGTAGATCTTTGTATGGTAATGAAAGGTGCGTAGACCGTAATTATATACATTTCACGAGTCAGGAGTGCTAAGTAATCGGGTTAGTGGTAATCTGAGGGAGAGAAAAAAGCCTGACATAGCGGCTACCCCGAAATAAATTAAATTAACGCAGCCCCTTTCTATTTGTCGCCAAGTCTGCGAATGTTGACTGCTAATCTTACAAGGCTTTCTTCGCAAAATACGTGAAAATCTTAATGGCTCTCATCGAATTTAACAATTAAATGTAAGTTCTAAGGTAGGGCCTATTATAGCTTAAGGATCCGCGAAATTCGGCTCATTCCGGGCCCTTGAGAAAACTACCTGCGAAGCCGTGGAGCCAATTACGACCTACACCCAGCTGATGTTCTTGAACTCGCTATGATTTTTACTACTATAATATAATACTTAACTATTTATGAATGTTATCGCTTTATCGTAGGAAATAGGTACTTTGTTTTTATTTCAGTATTAAAGGTGAGCGCACCCTCGACATGAGTTAAACTCAAGAAAATTTATTAGTTTAATAAGTATGTTGGTTCCCAATCCCAACTTAATTGTCTGTACCTATATTCGAATCACTATACCTACTCTCACTTTTCCGCAGTTGTTTAAAATGGCCATGTCGCAGGCATTTTGTATTGACACGGCATTATACATTTTGCCTTCGGCATTTTTCATAACAGCGAGCGTTTATAAATTGCCGACGCCGTATGTAAATGGCGAAATCATACAATAACAACAGAGAATCGAGGAGCCCCGCGCAGCGGGGATCCTTCGACCTGCTGACGGAAACGCTAACCCTAGACGGTCGACGTCAGGGGCACCCCGAGGTTCGGTTAGTTAGGTTCCTGTAAACCTTGCAGACAGAAATAGGAGCCCCGCGCAACGCGGATCCGTCGACCTGTGTTTCGGCATATTAGATAATGACACGGCATTATACATTTTGCCTTCGGCATTTTTCATAACAGCGAGCGTTTATAAATTGCCGACGCCGTATGTAAATGGCGAAATCATACAAAATGCCTGCGACAGCCATAACACGGCTAAAATTGACGTGGTGTGTCAGTTTGATAAGCAATTATATTCCTTGACTGTCAAAGTATTTTTACGCGTTTGACAAAAATTTAATACACCAAGAGTCAGTCCATGTTTTCAATATAATCAGTAAAAAAATTCTCATCACTAAAATAGTCGATTAAACTTGAATTTGTTTTATTGTTTTTACATAATTATTTAGTATCGATGCCAAAATAAATACCAGCTATCAACGTCGTTCATCCCAGGAGTATGATAGAAAAAAATGGTTGCCTTACAAAGTTTCATAGCCAAGAATCCCAAGCCTTGTTGACCGCGCACTTGATACTAGTAAACTTCTGACGCTTGAACAAGACCCAAGAGCATCCCAAGAAATTAACCTAACATACATTTATCAAGTTTCTACTTCAACAGCTAACTATTGGTCAGACTAAACTACCGAAATAGGGTTTCTTTAAGATTAAAATGCTTCAATGTAGTCCCCAAAACTCATAATACCTCACGTTTTAATAGCGCTACATAAGGGTGCATCTGGATAGAAATTCCATTTTCGGCAAATATGATAAAATCAATAGTAAATTACAACCATTTAAAACATCATTAAAGCTTTCGAAATAATCTTATCTATTATTATAAGCTTGAAATCGTCATATTCTCACGAAATGAAGGTTAATTGGTAAAGAATGTCTTGTGGCATAAAGTCCGTCTATATAAACATTAAGTTTTCCCCTTAAATTTTCAGAAGAACAGAAAGAGTTTGTTGTGAGAAAAAACCTAAAATCTAAAAGTGAACTAACAGTAAAAAAACTACACGTTCAGTAACATTCCATGCAAGCATAGACTAAAGACCCCACACGCCCACCGCGAGAGGTCACCCTGGTTGCCGGCTGACGCTACCGATCAGCTGGCGTGACGTTGAATGAACGATAACTGTTCGTAGGTACCCGCAGTAAGTACCCAGCCGTAGATAAGCACTTCTTTTCTTAGAAAAAGTTCAGCTTTGTATAGCGATGTCTCTCTCACTCATGTATGCCTGGAAGCAGGCTCTTTGAAAAGCTTCATGTGTCAGTCATAGCGTTGAAAGTGTATAGTTTAGAAGAACTATCGCTATCTCTTATGTAATGTATTCGGGTTATATTTTTTATGAAAATCTAACCTTGACAGCTGGTGAACCGTTTTGTTGGATATAACTCACAACTGGGTAAAAGGAGATAGAGGAATAGTACATTTTTATTATAAGTGGGGTTCCCCCCCACTTATAATAAAAATGTACACTTTGTTATTGTATTCGAGGCGGAATTAACACCCGAACTGCAGGCGAGGGTTTTATGGACCCGAGAACTGCAGTAGGTAACAAATCCCCACGCGTATCAAACGACGTTTTTCAATACACTTTCGAAGAAATGAAATTAAAACGAAAAGTATTTTATTAGGAATTATTAAGAAACTATGATTTATCCGCGCTTTGATTTTGCCATTTTGAAGAAGAAGCAAAGGTATGAAGCCGCTAAACAGCCTAATATGAAAAATAGAAAATTCAAATATCTTTGAATTTACGTCACAAATAAATAAATGATAATTTGTTCATAAAAGTAAATATTTGTTTTAAATAATCATGTTTATATCATCATCAGCCTATAGCAGTCCACTGCTGGACATGTTTATATATGATATTCTATTTACAAACACATTTTAAATACTCAGAAAATATTATAGTTAAAGTACTTATAGTTATCTGTGGAAAATTTTATTTCCGCACGTGTGCGCAAAAATATTAAAAATCCGCGTGTGTCAAATACATTGCATATTGAACCTAATCGAAGTGCGTTAAGAACCAGTTTTCGAGAAAGTGTATTGAAAATATATTTCTGTATCGTTAACTCTTACAGCTTCATGTAATATGTGTCCTTTCCTCTTTGTTGTATGTATTTATTTATTTAGTGACTATGGTGTTGTCTGGCTACGTTCGTGAACATATCTGTCTAAGGCGATTCTCACACGACAACGCTGTTCCGCGCGGTCGGGCGCTGTAGCGGACCTCTCTTCATACTTATTGCCTATTGGTTTGTATGAAATCCGTTGATACGTAACACACGTACAGCGTAAGTCCGCGCGGATGGGTGGCGTTTCCTGAACCGACAAAATCCGCTTCGCCGCCTCCTCGGTGTGTCAAAGTTACACCCAAGTTCAGTGGTGTAGTTATCACAGCAGCTGAGTAGGAACGTCACAACACTCGACTTGCTTCGTACCACGCAGTTCGATCAAAACTTGACGAGTTAGTTCAATTGACAATAGTTCCATTTCAGATGGAGATAAAGCTCACAACCTAATTCAGGTCAGAGCTGTTGGTTAAACGTGACCTCGTCAATGTTTCAGAAGCCATTTGGTTATATCTGTACCAGTGCATCTTCAACAAAATAGTGGAAATGGAGCCAACACGAAATGAACGCGAAACAAAAAATAACCTATTTACAACACAGGTAAAGAGGTTAATTATTTTTCAATACGCTTTCTCAAAAACTGGTTCTTATCGCACTACGATTAGGTTCAACATGCAAAGTATCTCACACGCGTGGATTTTTAATATTTTTCCGCACACGTGCGCAAATAAAATTTTCCACACTACTACTACTACTTTTTTCTTACACTAAGTCCAAATGGGTTCAATGAGTATAGTCGGCGGTGTATGTTTTTTTTTAAATCTCGGCAAAGAGATATGCGTCTTTACAGCGTAAATATTTTTTTGAATTTTCTATTTTTCATATTAGGCTGTTTAGCGGCAAGAAGCAAAGGTATGAACCTTTGCTTCTTCTCCAACCTGGCAAAATCAAAGCGCGGAAAAATCATAGTTTCCTAATAATTCCTGACAAAAATACTTTAAGTTCTAATATTTTATTTCAACGATTGAAAAACCTCGTTTGATACGAGTGGGGATCTGTTACTGTTTTTCTCGGCTCCATAACTCCCTCGCCTGCAGCTCGGGTGTTAATTCCGCCTTGAATGCAATAACAAAGTTTCCCTACTTATATCAGAATGTACTATTTTCGCGTTGATATTATCGGGATAAATTTTTAACATGGGATTAAAAATCAGCCGTTTTGAAAATCCATTATAAATGTGCACTTGAAAACTTTGATACGAGCAATTACTGTTGTTATAGAAAACATAGTTTTTTGGGTTTCGTGGTCAACAACGAACCCTTATAGATTTTTCATGTCCGTCCGTCTGTCCTTCAGTCCGCAGCTTAGCTCGACGACTCTTAGTACTAGAAAGCTTTAATTAGGCATGAATATATTACAGATTAGTTACGCCGACAAAGTGGAAATACAAAATCCTGTACACGTTAAGTCGGGATTTTGTGCAGAGGTTTTTCATTTAATTATTACAATGAAAATCATCGTTCGGAGGCAAATCGGACTGTAGGAAGTGTTCGCATATTTTGATGGGCAACTATGGAACCCTACTTTGTAAGTGGCACGATGCGCATTTGTCCGGTTTTTTTCATATTGTATTAATACCATCATATAACCAATTATATGTTTAACAAACTACAATACTGAAATCAAACAAAGGCAAAACCACATATTGATAACTGGCTTATGCCCGCGGCTTCACCCGCGTGGAGGTCGATAATTGTCCCACGTGATTGTACTACCGGGATAAAAAGTTCCTGTGATGAAAATCCTATGTCTATATCCAAATCTGGTCAGTAGTTTTTGCGTGAAAAAGTAACAAACATCCAGACATCCATGTATTAGTAGGTAGGTATAACATCGGGACTCCTTGCTAACATACATGTAACTTTTATAAACAAAGGTACTACAGTCTGTATTCCAGATTCTGTCTTTATAAAAAAGCCATTACACAAGCAGAACTAGATAGTATTTATTTTCAAGAAAGTTTGTGTAAAAGAGAATAGTAAATGGGACTTGCGACATCCGAAAACTATTAATAAACTCAGAAAGAGGGCAATTTATTTAACTTAGTAGGACTTACGTATCTGTAGTATCTCGTATTAAATCCAATTACATCATAGTTATTAATTTATTTATAATTTAATTACTAATACTTTGAGCTCGAGTACACTTTATACATTTCGCCAAATACCTATGTTTAAGTCCCATGCACCAGTGGGCAAGTCTATTGCCTTCCACCGAGCATGAATCCTAAGTTGGTCCTGCAGATAATAAATTCCTGATAAAAAAACCCAATAAGACTTTGCCCGGCCTGGAATCCGATCCTAGAACCTCATTCTCAACAGTAACAAACAAACTCCAGAACAACGAAGCAAAATAATGAAATTAGTCCAATGACACAATACATTATACCAAATCAAATCAATGTTTTAAAGCGTCCTTTACATCCAATCCAGCATAACTTCACATGAACATATTTTTTGTTCTATTCATTTACTTTTAGTGGGAACCTCCTGCCCTCCGGTTTCTTAATTGAATGGATTCCTCTCCCGAACGGTTTCTTATTGGTATATATTGTGTAATAACCCGAAGCGGTTGACTGCGTTTATATCCTCAATTTACTGTTACGACTCCTAATTGTTCCTTGTTCATATTTAAATGGTTACCATCCGTTTTTATTTTGTCTGTAATCGTAATGTTTTTGATGTTTGGTTTAATAGATGCGAAATTGAATTTAATGTCTATGGAATAGAATAGAATAGAATTTCTCTTTATTCGAGTATCCATGATTCAAAAACACTATAGATCTTATGATAATGACCTTAAGATATTATGTTGTACCTGCTGTTGCTTAAGGAATTTTTCAGCAGCCCGGATTCTTTATTAGTGCCCCATTGATGGCCCAAAGTCTGACAACCAGTCTTACCAAGGGTGGTGAATTCAGTCGCTCCAAGTAAAATACTGGTATTCAGCTGCATTCGGTTAGGCTGGATGCTGACCAACATAGTTAGGAAAAGGCTTAGCATAATATAAAGCTGATGTGACGCCCAGTTGATGGCAATAAGCTACATGGGACTTTAACATTTCTGGCGAAATGTGGTTATGCAAGAGGTGTCGTCTGTCTAAGCCTTTGGGGATTACAGGCGTGATATTATGCTATGTTATCAGCTGGTTAACACCAACGATGTACGAAAGTGGATCGTGGTAAATTATGTTGATGGTAGAGAAATTCTTCGCAGTGGTAGGCTTATAAAACGTTAGTAGGGCTCGATGGTTTGCAACATTAATAGGAATACTGTGCTAACGTGTAAATTGCCTCCTGGAATTTTCACAAACATATTAAAACCAGGATTACTTATAATCATCAAACAATTTACAAAAAGAAAGAGATGTATGACATAAGAAACAGAACTGATAAGATCACAGTGAACGTTTCTCTCGGTCTACAGCTGGAGTTCTCCAGGTCATAATATAGTAAAATTCAATATTGCAATATATTCGTATGACATGTATGTATACTTGTAACTCAAAACTGTACGTGATAGATCTGTCAAAGAATTTATAGTGCAAGATTCTCATGAATCCGTGAAGGATGCAATAAAATATCTCATAAACGCATAGATGTTCTCGGAGATATCCAATTTCAAATCTAATATTATAAATGCGAAATAACTCTGCTTGTCTGTGAGTATGTAACATTTTCAAGCGTTAACTATACCGTAGAGTAGACCATGATCTGGGTCAGGATAAGGAGTAAATTTCAAACGCGGTAATATAGGTTCGCGTGGTATGATTTTCGACTTCCAGGTAGGCGAAGCCACGGACAATAGCTTGATTGATAAATTAAGCAAAACAATTTATTCATGTATCGTTGAATTTGTGGTAAACGTTGCACTTAGGGTCTACTTCACGATGCATGTCCGAATAACCAATACTAGACGAATACATTCAAAAATAGAACAGAATTTGTTTGAAATTATCGGCCAAGTAAGTTAACGGGAACTTAATTGCAGTTGGTGAAACAGGGCTTCAGTTTGTCACAAATGTCACAAATAATGCTTTTGACATCACTTGTTAGAGGAATTGTACGCCGAAATTCTGAATACTGAATATCCGCCAGATTTGCTGTCAACGATTACCAAATCAAACAGTTGTATTGACAATCACAATATTGGCAAACTGATCTCTTGTCGGCGTTAGCCAGTTTATTGGGAAAGGCACCTAATTTATTTCCAACGAAAGTGCTCGTTGAAAAAAGTGATCACAATCCTCGATCACACTTTGAACGAAATTGATTTTTATTGAACCGTTTGGAAAATTCACGACTGTTAATAGGATTTTTTATTTTCACGTTGATTTGACCGAACGCTTTGGTTTAAATTCCAATGATTTTAAAGCTGCAGAGTAAAGTTTTGCAACTGAAAACGGTTCAAATATCAATGGGAATTTTATTAGTGTTAAATAAGTTGGCTAGATCTGTGCCCGTGATGAATTCGTATAAAAATGTAGCACTTTATGATTTTTTTATTAGACGTGTAATTTTTTTTTTGCATTTATATTAATAGAAACTTTCTTTCTTAAGTTTTCAAGAATTTTTAAAAGCCAGAGTACAAATTATTGTCCTGTATTATTTAACTTCTCAAACAATAATTTATAATCAAAAGAACATTGCTGATCCTATGCAAGTTTTGTAGTTAAAGAAGCTAACTAGTATTTTACTGTTTTTTTTTTACAGAGATTAAGATGAGAAAAACGATCAACTTAGACCAACTTTTGACTCAAGTATTGTACACGCGTTAAAACCGGTTCTAGAAAAAAATGGTATTCGATACGCCGTACCACATGCCTAGTTATTAGTTTTAAGAACATGCGTTTTTTAAATCTATTTATATTTCTATGCATAGAGTATCTCATTATTTTCATTTTATAGAAAATCGACACTGTTTTTTTTTTACCCAAATAATTTGTTTACTCCGATATGTTCAGGCAAAACAAACAGCCTAAATGAAAATGAATGAAAACAAAAACTAAAGAATTTGCTCATTCACTTACAATTACGAAAGCACTTCAAAGAAACAATACTCTCTTTGAAAGTCACGACCGATTTATTTCTGTAAGATGAAGTAAAACAATTTGTAATAAACGAATTCCTTTTGATTTGATATCTTAACGGAACAAAACAAAATTCCGAAGCGTAGATACGTTTATCAAAACACAGACTTCGAGATTTTAAACTGATAAAACCGATGGCAAAAAAGCTAGAAATGTTTTTCGGAGCCATTTCCAGGAATCCCTTTGAATAATGGACGTCTGTTATGCGAATAATACGAGGTTCGATGTCATCGTTTATGTGGCGAGCGCGCAGTCATAGCTAAACACCGTAAATAATGACGACAATCGATTCTACGTCATCCCGGAAGTTCTATTGAATAGTTCCCTCGTAAACCACTGCACCGAGCGCCCCTGAACACAATATCACCTGGACTTGATTGCATAGTAATTTAAGGTGAATGCTCCAACCACCCCGCGAAATTCAAAATTTCTTGCGTTTTTTGTTGTTTCATAAAGGCGTAGGAACCAAAAAAAAACAGAAAAAGTCATTCCTACAGCTTTATGAACTTAGAGCGTTTTATTGATGATTTTGATGATTATAATTCTGTAACTACATATATCTTACAGCCGCGAATAATATTTTAATCAACAAACAACCTAGCACTGGCCTGCAAATTGCAAAAAACCCAAGAAATTTTGAATTTCGCGGGCTGGTTGGAGCATTCCCCTTAATCAAGACGGTGTTGAATTTTTCCGTTCCTCCGCGATCTATCTTGCAGTTAAACACAGTATAATAACTTGTCTGACAAAATAACATCTCTATAATTCCGATATAACTAGTTCATCTATTCGATCACTAATTCATTAGTCACGCTTATTAGTTACGTCAATACCCACAAGGAGCTTTCGTACCAAAGTAAAGGAACGCGTCCAATATAATCCGTCAAGGAAAAGGAAAGGTAAAAAGAAGGGAACCAAAGTTCATTTGCCTTTTGGTTGTGGTAACGGTACCCCTCCGCTCATTATGTATTCACAACCCACACGTAAAAATGCATACGACGGAACTGCAGGTCAAACAGACAATCATTAATACTGTAGTAAAGAAACAATATAAAACAGTCGAGTAATAATTGAAAACTTTACTCAATACAAAGTTTGAACGAGGCTTGTTTAACCAAACATAATAATATTTCAGGTATGTTTACTTAATTCTACTTCAATGTTATTTGATGATCCTGAACGGAAAAACGTCTATTACAGATCCATAAAAAGTTTAAGTTCGGTCAGCGAAGAATCAATTCTGTGAATCGACAGATTTTATCCATGTAAATTTCTTACGGTCCATTCCGAACGAACTGAATTGTATCAGATTTCACATTTAAAAAGGGCACGCGCCTTTTTAATTTTTCCTGGAAGTCAACGTGACCCGTTTCGTTCAGCTGTTTTTTGTTCAGAAATATGAAGCCATACGTTGTTATTGACATTCATTTTTTTGCGGCTGAACGTTATTACGTACATTTTGATCAAGTACTGACGTGATTTAAGGTTCTCCTTATTATTTGCTAAATTCCAATTTTTAGGCACTCATTCAACGTACGTTCTCTCTTCTTACCATTCAAGCCATTTCATGCTGCACACAGTTTACAAGATACCTATTTGTCCAAAACACATTTGTCAGAATCGATTATTTCAATGGTCCTCTTTGTTTCTGGTAGCTACTTATGTGTTGGTTAGACAGACAGGTAAAAGTGTGATTTTACATGCACATGTCTTTAGGCCATTTAATAAGTGTGTCGAGAAAGTTCGCAAGAGAATGCAAGTTTGTTTGCAATGTGTGCCAGAATATCCGTCCAAATTAAAAGTGTGTTTTACTATGTTGTGAATATTTTTTACATCTGTTACAGCTGCGGTCTTGGTCGCTTTGTTTCGAATATAATCTTAGCCTAATCAACAAGTTACGATTTATACCTGTTATCTAGTGGAACAGATACAATTGCACGCCTTTCCGAAGGCCGATATCTTGTACCGTGCAAAAGTGTTGGTAGGAAACAGTTTCTCGCGGCTATTCCTTTATCTAAGTTACCGACACGAAATTTATTTCCACAATTGCAGTCGATGCATTTACTTAGAGAAAGCTCTCCATACTTAGATTAGAATAAACGGCAACTATTTAGGTTTCGTGAGCAAATCGTAGAGGGATGTAAGGTGGAGCATAATAATAGTCGCAGTAGTAAATATTCATGTTTACGGTAACACCAAGACGTGAAATTAATTCAAATTAAAACTAACATCAAGAGGAGGAATTAAAAGGCGCCGGGCCAGTAGCACGCGAACGCAACGTATTCTGTTATTTCATTACATCTAAAGATGTAATCGGATTGCTTATACGTTATTATGTATGCAATTTGTTTAAAAACTTAAAGTTGTTTGCAAGCTCTTTGAGAAATAACTCCAGGGTAACACAGCGGGAGACTGAAGCAAGGAAAATTGTCGGTCCAGATGATATCACATTTACACATATTTTTTACAGTAAATTGCACGCAAACAACGGTCAACAACAAAGTCACTTGGCCTTTAATCGACACGAGATAAATATTCACATAAACAGTGTAATCAACACGGATAATGCCGAAGTGCATGACCGTAGTACAGATAGGTATCTAGCTATTAGCGACAAACTACTCTTATCACCATACCTGAAAGAGCTCTTAGAAGTCGCTCTTTGAAGTTATATTGCTATTCATAACGAAACTGATTACTATCCTCACAGTCCTTACTCAAGATGTCTCTAACACATGTGGCTG